>OY728165.1:1119672254-1124672254 GCA_963277665.1 Viscum album | reverse complement strand
AATTCAAACTCTTAGAATTAACATTTGTATATGAGAATGGAAGTTGTTCCAGTCACTAAACTAAAATTTAAATTTACCTCTAAATTCAAACCCACCCAAAAAAACCATGGATGTTACACATCAGATCCCCCTATTTATCTTTTGTATTATAATAATCTAGATCGTTTTTTGGTTGTTTCATCCTACTTATTATAGGAAAAATCCATCCTTTATTATTTCCCATTGTTCTTTACATATTTTCATTCATTTGGTTAGGGTTTGGGAAAATTAGTTCACTAAAGTATGGTAAAATCATTGTCTGTAATGGGTACTTCATGTACAAATTGTACAGGTTATCTTAAGAGGGTGTGCTCAATACCCTATGAATTATTTTCTAAAAGTCATGATTCCTTGGGGATTTATTTAGGTTTTTTGATGAATTTTACTAAAATCGGCAATCTCTTCAGGTAGTAATTTTGGGGATTTTTTGTTTCCCTAGATCGAGGGTGAATCCAGAGAGGAATGCTAACCATTTCTCTAGAATAATGTTTCTTTGCATCACATGATGATTTTAGCACCTATTTTTTCATTTTGGGAAACTATTATTAAATTTTTAATTAATTATTTTAATGTATTTATTGATGAGATGAGTTCTTGTAGACCTAATAGAAGTCAAAACGGGCTTCAAAAAAATGGATAATTGGTTTATGTGGGAGTCCTTGACATTATTTTAGACCCTTGTTCTATTTTGGATTTTATGATCTTGTGCTTCATTTGTATCACTGAACTATATTTTTTTATGACATGTGTATCATATTCCAAAAGTTTGGGATGAGCTCACATCAGTTTAATAATAAATATAGACTGTATATCTTCTTAAGAGGTTTGATGATGGTGCCCTAGTATAACAAGAATTGGTGGCCCCATTATGGATTGTTTGGATTCATGTGTTAGAAATTGGAAATAGAATGGTTTTTTATTTTAAAATGTGATTTCGGAAAGATTTTTTATTCAAATGAGACTTCATAAAAAATTATTGATTTCATAAATGAGTTTTGAAATGGTATTTCAAAATTATAAGGGAAGTTTTTAAAATATTTTTTAATAGTATTTTTGAAATGGGTCTATAATTGGTTAAATAGAATGTGCTTCCATTATAAAATTATTATGAAATGTTATTTTGAAATGGTTTATAAAGAAATCTAGACGGACTTGGTTGGACTTCTCTCGGATTGTTTAACCTTTTGTGGGTGAAGCCATGTTTTTTAATGTCGGTGTGATGGTCATGCTTCATAGTTGTAATTTCTCATGTGTGCCTTCATTCCGGATAATTTATATTTTGTGTGTAGTCTAGTTAGAAATATTAACATGGTATCAAAGTGGTTCTTTCATCTTAATTGATGTACTTTGACCCATGGAGGATGGTGATGGGTTTGAAGGATCCTAGTAGATACTTGTGTGTGGGACTACGTCCCAAGTGGCTAATTCCATAGTGATGAGATGGTGAGAGGTGAGTCAGGATATATGACCTATTTTTTGTTTCTTATGTACGATGATTGGATTTTTTTTATTGGTTATGTATTATGGATTATGAGATAATCTTCATACCAAGCCCTACTATGAGAAATATAGCATAATAAGATCACCATGGGTGAGATGGGATCCCAGTGCACTTGATGTCAGAACATAACCTGAGTAGAGGGTAGTGGCTGTGAAATGAGCCATTATATGAGTTATATAGCCTATAAAAACATGAATTATGTGATAATATGTGGGTTTATAGATATATGTTATGTCAACCATGATTTATATGACTAGATTGGGATGTGATATCAGATAGTAGGAACCCAATGATTGATATGGGGTCTGAGTTATGTTATTTTGGGGGTTATTGATGGATATTCATACATTGAGTGTGAATGTAGAGGTTTATTGGTGACGTAGCCTCTCTTGAGTGAGACGGGAATGTCATATTCCTATTATAGAATTAGATGTGACGAGAAACCCAACCTTGCATCCTTATTTATGGGTTAAGGGATTGGTTAGGCACCATACCCTATATATTTGGGTATGGGTTAGGTTATGGAATGAGGTGACTTTCTTCTTTCTAAAAGTATTCTAAATTAGTCTAGTTCAAAAATCAAGGAATCCTAGTTAGGATATGGGGGGCTCGACTTGTGATTGTATGTGCATTATGTGATATGTTTATAGGTGGGTGCGTTTCATGGACACGACTTCTCTACATATATATTTATTTTATGAACATCCTTTTGAACACGGTAACACTCAGTAGTTTTGAGGAATTGGGTATTTCTACTAGGTTTTTGGATTCACCCATACTCATGTACACAACATTTGTTTCGATGTATGTGGGTTAATCTTTCTTGTTTTCTCTCAAGACATATGTATCACTTAGATTTGGACACATGGTTCAACCATTATCATTTAGAGGTAATGGATATAGTAAGATGATCATGTAAGTTGGGCTCTAGGATAGTGTATTTATTTTTTTATACTTTTTCATGTGTTGGATAATGTGCCTATTTTCATAAATAAAGTTCTTATTATGACATTATGATCTATTTTTTTCCTATTTTGTATTGATTTTTCATATAAACTATTTTATCATTTTCTATTCTTGACTATGGGGGCCTGTTTGGATCCTTATATATTTGTTCGTACATTTTGGGATGTCCTTTATTTTGTTAGGTCATGTCATATTTTCAGAAGATTTAGGAATGACCCTCAAGCTTTTTTCGACGTAATAATCTCCCAATAATTAGGTTTGGCCCCTTCCACTAGTTGATAGCCTCTGACATATGGGGACACATTCATGAGGTGCTTTAGTGTCCCTACATGAGAATTGTTCAAGAATCATGGTATGGGGTGTTATAAAGTGGAATCAAATCATGTCTTGGAATGTGATACTATTGTTAAAGGTGGAGATATATTTTCAAGGTTCATGACAAAGTCTAAGAACCTGATTGTCTAGTATGAAATTGGATGAAACAAAAGTTTCTAGGTGATTTCCAGTTTCAATATTAGCCTCACTAGGATAGGGGAGGTATTGGATTAAACATTGAACCCTAATAAGGGATGGATGAGACTCATGATGAGTGGTAAGGATCATCTGGGATCTAGTGAGTTATTTATGCATCATGATTGTGGCATGCTTAGGGATTTATAAATGCACCTATGGGCGCTATTTTTTACATGTTTCTCTATTTGATTCCATTGTTAATTGATGTAACTTATAATATAATTGATGTTTTCATCATTACATTATAAGGGGTTATTAGACTAATATGGATACATTTGGATTGTTTTATTTATTTTGAAGTGTTTTCTCGCCTACCATTGGGAAATAGTTTTTAGGATGGTTTTTTTTTGGAAAAACATATTTTGAAATAGAATCTTCATGCAGTGGTATGAGGTCAAAAATAATGGTTTTGAAAGTGGGTTTTAATTTTAATGGACCATATAGTTGGAAATTTTGAAAAGTGACGTGATTTTTTTGTTTTGAGGAAATCTATTGAAAATAGTCTTTGAAATTGCATTTCAAAATGGTTTTGAAATAGAATAGGTTAATGGAAAAATGACCAACTAGAATGGATATTTTTGGGATTTTTTTTTGGTGAAAAAATGTGGATTCCAAGGGGTGTTTTTTAAAACATGATTGAGTTTTAGCATGTGTTAAATGATTTAAATCAGGTTTTTAAATGATATATTGGTACCTATTTTAATTGGGTTTTTTCTATTTTTTTGGATCAGAGTGACCCAGATGGTTAAAAATTGTGTTTTTTTACCATATTTGTTTGGGAACAACAATTTGAGATTAGTGGTTGAGAACCCACTCAGATTGGATAATGGGAAAATGAAATAGGTTCTTATGTAGACCTGGTTTATTGGTTTTTAGGGGATGATTGGGAATGACCTGGGTGTTTGGTTATATATTTGGTATGTATTTCATGGTTTTTTTTAGAGATATTATTGTGGAAATCTCATGATATGGACTTGGTATTTTGTTCTTATGTAGATGAATGTGTTTTTTGGGGGTTCAAGGATTACACCCATTGTGGTGATTTGATGATTTCATGGGTTGGACTATTTTTTGTGTTCATTCTTTAGGTGATTCCTATGGTGGAGAGCACTATTAGGTAGAATCAATAATTTTTAGTATGGTATCATAGAGGTAATAAACATAAGTTCCATGTTCATATGGGTGTTCACACTTTGGTTCTAGGAATCAATGAATGTGGTTGAGAACTGTCTTTGTGTTTAGTGATCGGTGTTATGGGACAACATGTGGGTATGAGTGAGGTGGTCACATCCAATCATTACATGTGGTAACATTCAATATGTAAGAATAGGATATCAATTGTATAGTTTGAATTATAAAAAAGGGTTACTCTTATGGTAAGGATAATAAAATTACTCATGGGTGTATTTCCCTATTATTGGAAGGGCCATGGGTGCAGTGGAACCGGTCAGATCTCGGTAGGAACCGCAGTGAGATGCCGGTGAGTGGGCTGACCCATTTTGAGAATTTAAAAATTGTTTTGGATGGAGACTATGTGTTGGATATGCTATCAGGATGGAGGAAGTATGATCTGATTGTGAGTTTGATCAATGTTTCATCAGTGATTAGGGTGGATCGTGACAGTGGAGGTGGTCGGTTGAGGGTTCAACCATGGAATCTCACAATGTTTTGAGATCGAACCTTGTTGTACAAATTTTGATGGGTTAGTAATTCCTTAAGGTGTTAAATAATAATGAGTGGGTTGTGCAGTGATGTTTCGAGGCCACTTGGAGTAAGGAATTATGTTTGATAGATGTGTTGATGTGTCGATGGTTGATCCCATGTGTTTTCATAGAAGTTGGTTTGGATGGGGGACTAATTAGTTTAATTGCTTAGAAATGGATGTGATGAGGTGGTAACCTCATCAGGGGAATTGTTAGAGATTCAGTTTAGGTGGTTTGAAGTAAAAATTGGGGTTTTAGGGGTGAATGTTTATCTAATATTGGTGTTGATGTTTCATAGTGAAAGTGTGTTGGACATTAAAATATGGAACATGATTGGATGAGGGTGAATTTATTACTATGGTCTGCCAGGGTTCATAGTCATAAGACTACCATGACTTCTTGGGAAATATAAGCATTATATTAGAGATTTTTTAATGTCCCATTTCATTTAGGGTTGTGAATTCCTTTGAATATTTAAAAATTTCATTTGGTAAGGGGGTTTTATAATTGGGACTCAAATGGGATTATGAGAGCTCTGATTCCCTTAAAAGATGTTTTTTCATAGTTTTTAAGGCTTGGGTGGAATATTCGGTGTTTGGGAGATAATCAGGGCATGTATGGAGTGGATGACCTACTAAAAATACTATGAGAAAACAATTAACCATGTGACCATATGGGTTACTCTGTAAAAGGGGTGGGAATATAGGTTGTCCATATAGAAGTTTAAAGTTCAATGTGTGAATTTATGTTTAGAACATGAAATGTGTGGGTATCCCTCTTTTTCTAGTCTTTTGGTAATTCTTGGTTGGGTTTTATATTTGAACCCCTTGGGGTTCCCTCAATTTTGGGTGTTCGATGAAGAGGGAGATCCTCCCTTATTTCTCCTTGGTGTTATTTTGATCTAGGAAATATAAGGGTGTTTTTTCTTGTCAATTCTAGGTAAACTCTAAATTTTTTTCTTTCCCTCTAATATCTACATTTTTGTAAGGGTTTTGGGAAAATTATTTCACTAGAGTATATCAAAATCATTGAACAAGATGGGTATTTCATTTGAATATCTTCTTTGATATATTGGGAGGTAATTTTCATGACATTGTTCACTATTTTCTAAAAGTCCATTCCCTCAAAGAATTTTTTAGGGTTTTGTTTTGATTTTAGAGAAATTTTTCAACGGTTCGGGTACTAATTTGGTGATTTTTTTTAATGTGTTTGAGGGTGTTTTGGAAATAGAATGTAACTCTTTGATCGAGATTCATGTGTAGTTGCAGCACCCAGTGAGTTTGGAACCTATTATTCTTCTATATTGGAAAAAAATGGAAAACTTTAATTAATTAATTTAATAGTTTTTATTAATGAGACATGTGCTTGTGGACTCTATCAAAGCTAGTATAGTATGGGGATAAATTTTGGATCATTAATTCAGTTAGGGGGCTTGACTTCATTTTAGACTCTTGGTCTTTTGTTGATATTATTATTTTATACATTATTCCAATTACTTATATATATATTTTTAGGACTTGTGTGACATAATCCCATATGGTTGGGATGGGATCACATTAGTCTAACTGTCAACATGGATTGTATATGTTTCTAAATTGTTCAATGGAAGAACATTTCATGAACTAGCACCATTGTCTATCATTCTGGTTTGTTTAGAGGTGTTCATTAAACTTTTAAAATAAAAAGGTTTTCCTTTTTAAAATTTTATTTTACAAAATGGTTTAATTTAAATGATATTTCAAGAAAATTTGTGATGCAAGAATGAGTTTTGACAAGGTATCATAGAATGGTAAAAGGATTTTTCCAAATATATTATGATGTGTTTTTGGAAAAAGGGATGGGGTGGGTAAAATGGAAGGTGGTTCCATTTTTATAAAGATTATTGTTAGGGGATATGATTAAAGGTTAGACCCTGATAAATTTACAAGGACCAACAAATATATAATTGGGTTCAATATAGTATTCAAAATTGAAAATAAAATGTGATAACACTGCATACAATCCCAAATAGAAAATTGTTGTGGTGAATAAAAAACAAAAATCTAAGAAACAACATTAAAAGGGAAGAATAATAAATTAAAATAGAAAAAAGAAAAGAAAATTACATTCAACATGGTTCAGAATCAATTTGTCCCTACTCTATGATAGAACACCGGAATGTGCTATTCTTTTATTAAAGCTCAATTTAAAAAATTACAAAATCGTACTAGGAAGAACAACTCATGAAATGCGGTGGACTGGAACCATAAAATAAATTAGTTAGAGGATAAAAAAGAAAAAACACAAAGGAAATGTTACCACCATCTGGATGTTCTTCATTCACACAATGAAATATGATAAGCCTGGTCTGAATCTACAAACACACCCACACCAAAACCCCTTGTCGAAATCAGAATCTAAATCATCAATAGATTTCTACGCCAATGTTGATTCTCCTTCCAGAAAATATTCCCTGGAAAAATTAATCCAAGAATGATGAGTAGCCATTTATTATTTAATTAGGGATCCTTCAAAACTCAAGAGTAGTGTGACACCTTTTGGGAATCACGAATAAGAGGAGTTGGTTGTGGTATGTAGAAAGGAAATGTAATCTTGTGAAGATCTTATATTCCATGTATTTCATTGGAATGGGTTTTACAATAAAACTTGAGAGAAGTAGGGAAGAAAATTATCAGAAAATATCAAACAACATGAAAACTATTAGAGGAATAATTAATGATTCTACAGAAAAAAATAACCATTGATATTGTCATGTAATAGCTTAAGAAAATGAGTGGGTGTCATGTGGAACCCCTAAATAGAAAAAATGCATCCCAACAGAAACACATACTATATGAGTGAAAAAAATTGAGAAAATATAAAACAAGGAATAAGGAATACAAACCAGTGCTAAATGTAACTAAACCAAAATTACAAATCTCCACCATTTTCATATAAAATTGGTGATGTTCCAGTAACTAAATTTTATTAGAGGAGAACCAATTTCAAGATACCTAAGTAATTATTGAACTTGGATAAAGTTACACCATTTGTCAAACTATCAGTTGGGTTTTCCTCTATGAGTATCTTAGTGACACACAGTGCTCCACTTTCTATAACTTATCTAATAAAATAATGCCTAAAATCTATGTTCTTAGACCTACCATGGCACACAAAATATTTCGAAAGATATAGGGAATACATAGAATCACAATGTATATTACTTTGATAATTACTTATACTAATCTCATAAATCAAACCCTTAATCCATATTGATTCTTGGAAAGCTTCTGTCAATGCTATATACTTGGATTCAATGATTTAGAGGGACACCATTGATTTCATTTTTCACTTCCTGATATAGGTCATCCACGTGTAGAAAAGATATAACAAGTTAGTGATTTCCTACTATAAATATATTTATCATGATCAGAATCCACATAACCAGACACTAATTCAGAAGAATTAACATTCTTATGATAGAAAATTGAAATAGATGAAGTAGAATAAATGTACCTTAAGAATATTTAAGTGAATGCCAATGTTTCTTTCATATATTTTCCATAAACCATCTCAATATACAGATATAAAAAGAAACATATGGTCGAGTACAAATCATATCATACATAATTCATCCCACTACATTAGAATATGGTATTATACTCATATATTTAATATCATTAGCTATGTTAGGTGACTGATATAAATAAATTTTAAAATTTTGATATAGAGGAATATTGAAATGATTAAAAGCATCAAAAAAATAACTCTTAATCAATTTAAGGTTATAAGAATGTTGAGATACAAAAAGAATCATATGCTTTTTATACCTAATAATTTACTTTCCTAAAAGATTCTTAGAACATCCTAAAACATTCATTTCAATATCAGAATTCAATTGTATTTTAACTTGTTTGATTAATTTCGTTTTACTGCATATGAGAAATATGTCATCAAAATAAAGGAGTAAATAATGAATGTATTTTTAATAGATTAAAAATGTACACTTGAATCAAATTTAATCCTACTAAAAAACTATCATAAATAAATCAAACTTATAGTACCATTATTTTGAAGATATTTTTAATCTATATAATAATTTATTACGCTGAAAATTTTGATTAGTTGTAAATTCATTATCAAAACCGGTAGGAGGATTCATGTATAATTTTTTTAATTAAATCACAATGCAAGAAATAACTTTTGAGGTCTAGTTTTTCTATATCCAGGTATAAATGGGTAGAAAAATCAAGAAAAAATCATATGGAATAATTTTTAACTACATGAGAAAAAATTTCAAAGTAATCAATTCCTTCTCTTTGAAGGAAGACTTTAGATAAAAATATTGTTTTATATTTATTTTTATTCCCTACAAAGTTGTATTATTTTATTTTATATTTTCATTTACAACCAATCACTTTAGTAGTAGGTGGTTTATTTATAATTGACCAAGTATGGTTCCTAATTAGGGATTTAATCTCATCATCCATAGTATAAATCCAATGTTTACTGTTGTTTCCATTGACATCTTGATTGTATCTTTTGGGATCCTCTCAATCAATATCCTATTCCAAATGTATGGAAAAGGAAACCATATCAATATAGATATACCTTAGAGGAGGTATAATTCCTCTCTTATTTTTATACCTAGTGAGATTATAACCTCAAAGGTCACTCAAAACGCCATCGTTGGGAGTATCATTGTAATTAGACATTGACTTTGGATCAGGCTATGAAATAGGCACCTGAGAGGTAAAATCTGTCTCAATAGGATACTCAAAAATAGTGGGAGGGTCAACCTAAAGATCCCTCTTCTTATAAGGATCCTCATTCTCACTAGTGGAAGGTTGGACTCTATCAGTAATATAATCTTGAAACACCACATCTCTGCTAATAATACAATTTTGTTATTCTGTTTTATCTACCCAAAGCATAAACCCCTTCACCCCGTAGGATATATATAAATATGATCTAGATAGATTTGGGATCATGTTTACCATCTTTAACATGATCATAGGAAGTTCTTCTAAACACCCTAAGATATTCATAGGATCGGGGTGATTGCTTCATAATGTATTAGGAGTCTTAAAGTTGTTAGATGATGAGGGACACCAACATATTAAGCAAACTATCATGGTGAAAAATTATACCCAAAACTATTTGGGCAAGACCAAGCATTAAACAGTGTACTAACCTACTCATGAATGGTATGGTTTATGTACTCAACTAAACCATTATGAGGGGGAGTATGACTCATAGTTCAGTGCCTCATAAATCCATCATTTTAAAAAAAATATTATTAATTCACTGGATTGTTATTTAAGGCCATTATCAGTTCTTAAGGAATTTAATTTATTACTAAATTGATTTTCTCTAGAGGATTTCCATGTTTTAAAAACCGAAAAAGCATCATATTTATTTCTCAAAATATAATCCCAAACATTCCTTCAAAATTCAACTATAAAAGTGAAAAATAGGATCTTGCACCATGGGAGGTAGTTTTCATAGGTCCCTGCAAGTTACAGTGAACACACTCAAGAGGAAAAACATCTTTAATGATAGATTTATGAAAACTGACTCTTTTACACTTACACAGGAGAAAATCCTCACACAAGGGAAAGTTACTCGGCGTAACTTGAGTGAGAAGCCCTTTCTTTCTAAATTATTATAGACCTTTAGGACTCACATGTACTGGAAACCTATACAAAATCATATTATTTTTATTGTTAGTGACATAGATGTTTCCATACTTCTTGATTTGTGTTCTTCCATCCAAAACATATAACCCATTAAACAAGGGGACTTTAATAACCAAACAAGATCCCTTCAAAATTCTAAGCCAATCATAATGAAATTTTAAGGTGAAACATTTATTATCCAAGACAACTAATGAAATCAAATTACTTTTTAAATATGAAACCCATATCATATATAATAGGCATAAAATAGAATATTCTATGAGATCTATGACAACCATGTTTTATTAAAAACATAAACATGATTTATTACATAAAACATCACTTGATACAACAATGTAGATCGAGAGGTTTAGTGTCTTTGGGCCTAGGATCATTAAATAAAAACTTAAAACATTAAATAAAATATCTTTATTGAAAACTTCCTTTACATGACCACTACATTCCCTCGTACTTAGCATTGCATGGGATAACCTGAGGAAATGCATAAGAAAAAGGTGAGATATAAAGCCCAGTAAGGGAGTACACATGGAATAACATGAGGAGTACAATAAATGTTAGAAAATAGGCATATCAATAGATCATAAAAGAAACATGAACATAAAGTCATGATAATTCATGATGATCATAACATTGAAATGTGGCAACAACACTTAACATGGAATTAGCATCAGCCAAGGCTCATTGCACATGAAGCATTAGTAAATCCTCATTGCACATAAAGCATGATTAAACCCTCGTTTTACTTGAATTATCATGAGTCAACACTCATTGCACATGACATATCATGATACTATACTTTACCCAATGCATTGGAGTGCTATAAGGTCACACCATTCTTAAACATTTCATTTCATGCATAAGTGTGCCACATGGATCATAAAACATGGATTCATAAAACAAAATAATTTATTCCATGATGAAGGAATGTGGAATTCATACATGAAACTTTATAATCAATAAGTAATGGTTCATAAATGTGGATACCCTTGAGGGAGAAATGGGCATGGTATCCACTATACAGTGGCATTGGATTAGAAAATCGGTGTGATTTCGGCAGCGTAACAGTGTGAAATAAGAATTCATAAAATAGGTTGATGAGAGATAAAAGGGTTCATAATAATATTTAAATGTAATGGACAGTAAGGAGGTCATTTAGATACATGTCCCATCAATTGTAATGGAATTTAGATTCATGATACAAAATTATTTGCTTAAATGTAAAAGAATAGAGAGAAGTTCCTTTCGGAATTTCGGCATATTAACGGGTGTACATGGGAGGAATTTAATGAGAGAGAAAGGGGTCTCCCATATTTAAAACAATAATAGGGAAGTATGGGGGAGGTGTGAAACCATAGCCCAACATTCATAATTTAAATTAAAAGGGTAATACAACTTAACGAAAATTGAAAAAAATGAGAAAGGAAGAAAAAACCCTTACATGGAAGTGTGCTTACAAAGGCTTGAGAGAGGAATCTTGGAAGCTTGGGGAACCTTGGGAGGATTATAGAGAGATTAGGGAAGAGGTAGGACGAACTTCAAGGGCATTGAGTGAGGAGGAAGTTGGAGCTTGGGTGGGTTTATATAGGAATGGTGAGGGAATTCTTTATTATTTTGGTTTGGGTCCCCTTACATTAATTAATCCAAACCCCAAACCATCCCATGGTTTTTGCCCATGGTTTTTGGAAAAGGGAAGTGGAAAACAATATTTTATAAGTCCAATTTCCTAAATTCTTAAAATATTAGGGTTTCTTATGTAGAGGTGAGTCACACTCCCATGGAAATTAATTTAAAAAGGCAAGGTGTTGAATATGTCTTGAGGGGTCCATTAATGCATTGAAAAATAAGTCAAACAAACCCAAAATCACATTATTTTAATAGTAAAACATATATTGGCCGAAAATAAAGATTATAGTATCTTATTACATCACTATTGGGTCATTATGATGTCATAAAACACATTATTTATTTCAACGGTATTTAATTTTTACCCAAAAATTTTACTTTTTCAGAAAATTATAAAAAATTCACCATTGGAATATTTTGATATCTTGATTCTAGAAATGAGATTTATTTTATTTAAAAAAATTTCTAAATATGTTAATTTTCACTTTTAAAATAAAAACCGACATTTATAGAAAATTCACGGGTTTTGACAGAAATGGATTTCAAACCTCAATAAAAACATTTAATTGCATTCATAAAATTATAAGATCATTTATATTTAATAAAAATTAATTTAATATTATTATTATTATTATATTAAAATATTATTTAATTAAAAAATCCCTAATTTAATAAAATAAATTTCTTAATTACATAATAACTAAAAACACCATTTGACCTTTAAAAACTATTTACAATGTTACAAAAATGACTAGAAATTATATTCATTATTATATTCAAAAATAATGTACATGAACATAATACTACTTATTTGTCACATAACCCCTTAAAACAGCCTCATAAGACCTAAGGGTAAGGTGATCGATGGTGACAGACTCTTGGGGTGGCTCCGATAACATCGCTCGAGTGGTAATTTCAATCAACTTCCACTTTTCCCGTAGACTGTCAAGTTTGAGCTTGACATGATGAAACTCAGCTTGGGATTGGTCAAAGGTGAAGCCCAAAGACACCAAATCTTTTTTGAGCTCTGACAAATGGGCTTCTTATGGGGAAATTCTATGCGATGAGTCCATCTCTTCCTTTTTCTGAGTAAATTGGATTGGTTAAAGTCCTATATTTATACTAATAATGTGATCATTGTTCAACGGCTATATTAGAAACGGTCAAAAATTCTTTAACATAAAAAAAAGAAGTTGACATTTTATATAAAAATAAAGAGACATTTATTAAGATCAATAGGTATTTCCATTAATGAAACTTTGGTTTTTTACAATATTCCCCCCTTAAGAAATTTCGCCCTCAAAATTTTCCTTTTCCCACACTAAAACAAATGTGGGTAACTAAGCTTCAACGTATCCTCTGATTCCCAAGTCTCTTCTTCAAACATGTGGTTTCTCCACAAAACCTTGATGAGGGGCATTGTATTATTTCTTATAACTTCTTCTCTACGATCTATGATCTTCACTGGTTGCTCCTCATAAGAAAGATCATCTTCCAATTGTACCACCTCAGAAGAGAGTACATGTGAAGGGTCTGGTATGTACTTCCTTAAGAGGGATACATGAAAGACATCATGTACTTTGTCCATGGCAGGTGGAAGTGCTAGTCGATAGGCCACAGCCCCGACACAATCAATAATCTCAAAGGGGATAATATATCTTGGACTTAACTTCCCTTTCCTTCCAAAAATCATGACCTTCTTCCACGGAGATATGCGTAGAAACACCATGTCTCCAACATTAAACTCAAGGTCTCATCGACGATTATCTGCATAACTCTTCTGTCGAATCTGGGCCGCCTTGATATGCTGCTGAATGGTTTTCACCTTCTCCACCATTTCCTCAACCATTTCTGGTCCATGCAGCTTACGTTCACCGACCTCATTCCAACAAGCTGGTGTTCTTCACCTTTTCCCTTAAAGGGCTTTATATGGTGCCATTTGGATGCTTTAGTAAAAACTATTATAATAAAAGAATTCAACCAGAGGAATTTCTTGATCCCATCCTCCTTTAAAGTCCATTGATCACACTCTCAACATATCCTCAAGTGTTTGGATAGTCTGCTCGGATTGACCATCAGTTTGAGGATGATAGGCCATACTGAAGTTCAGTTCAGTATTCAGAGCATGTTGAAGACTCTTCCAAAACATAGAGGTGAATCATGGATCTCAGTCAGACACAATAGATAGTGGTACTCCATATAACCTTACCAATTCCCTGTTATATATACGTCCAGTTGATCAAAATTGAAATCCTCCTGAATAGCAATTAAGTGTGTAGTCTTTGTAAGGTGATCCACAACAACCCAGATTGCATTGTTGCCTTTGGATGTCCTTGGAAGTCCGGTGACAAAGTCCATGGTGATGTTCTCCAATTTCCATTCTGGGAATAGAAATGGTTGCATCATCCCCTTAGACTTCTTCCTCTCTACCTTCACTTGCTGACACACCTGGCACTTTGATGTATATTCAGCGATCTCCTTCTTCATATTATCCAACCAAAAGTTTTCTCAGAGATCTCAATACATCTTTGTCCTCCCTGGGTGAATAGAGAAATTTGAACTATGTGAATCATCCAAAAGTTCCTTCTTCAACTCCATACTTGATGGAACACATATAATTTTCCCAAACCGCACAATTACTTCTTCATTAGCATTAAACTCCAAGGATTTCCCTTTTTTGATAGCTTCCACTTTTTCCTAAATTCCCACATCATCCATTGCAACATCCTTTAACCTTTCCAAAAGAGATGGTTGAGAAATCATTTGTGAAAGGATTGATGATGTTACCTTCTTTATGATTCCCATGTCCATCTTCATCATGTCTAATAATATTGGATCCTTCTCAATTCTCATCATTGATATAATTGTTGGGTCCTTTCTACTTAGGGCATCTGCCACCTTGTTCACTTTCCTAGGGTGGTAATGTATTGAACAGTCATAATCCTTGATGAGCTCTATCCATCTTCTCTAGTTCATATTAAGCTTTTTCTATGTGAATATATATTTAAGACTCTTGTGGTCAGTATATATCGCACATTTCTTTCCATAGAGGTAATGCTGCCAGATTTTCAAGGCAAAGATCACTGCCGCCAATTCCAGATCATGCGTTGGATAGTTTCACTCACGGATTTTCAACTGCCTTGAGGCGTAGGATATCACATTATCATTCTTCATCAGCACAAAGCCTAAGCACTTCTTCGACACATCACTTAATACCACAAAAAGTTCCCCACTTATGGGTAAAGTGAGCACGGGCGCAGTGATAAGCCTCCTTTTCAACTCCTTGAAGCTTACTTCATATTCATCACTCCAAGAAAAATTTACTCCCTTGCGAGTTATCTTGGTAAGAGGGTTGGACAATTGTGAGAAATTACTTAAAAATCGTCGATAATATTAAGCTAAACCCAAGAAGCTACGGATATCCGTTACCGATGTTGGCCTCGGTCATCCCTCAATTGCATTTGTTTTGGAGGGGTCCACTGATATCTCATTGTTTGTGATGATATGGCCCAAGAATGAGACCTCCTTAAACCATAACTCACACTTCCTGTACTTTTCATAGAGCTTCTCCTTGCGCAAAGTATCTAGTACAGTTTTTAAATGCTCTTCATGATCCTCCTTGGTTTTGGAGTATATTAGAATATAATCTAAAAAGACTACCACAAATTTGTCAAGGTAATATCTAAAGACTCTATTCATCAATTCCATGAATATTTCTGGAGCATTGGTGTGTCCTAAAAGCATTACTATGAATTCATAGTCCCCGTGTCTTGTATGAAAAGCAGTCTTGGGGACATATTCCTTCTTCACCCATACATGATAAAATCCCGACCATAAATCCCACTTAGAGAAGTTTTTTGCTCCACGCAGCTGATCAAACAAGTCACCGATTCTTGAAAGAGGATACTTGTTATTTATCATGATTTTGTTAAGTTCATGATAATCAATGAAAATTCGCATTGACCCATCCTTCATCTTGAATAAGAGGACTATTTCACCCCAAGGTGAAGCACTTGGGTGTATAAACCCTTTATCCATATTCTCATGTAGTTGTTTCTTCAGATCTTCATGATCTACAATAGCCATTCTATATGGATTCTTGGATATTGGTAGAGCCCCAGGTATAAGTTCAATTGAGAAATAAACATCTCTTCTTGGAGGAAGACTAAGTAGTTCCTCGTGAAACACATCATCAAATTCCCTCACAATAGGCATTTCTTCAAGGATGGTTTCTTCCTTGGACTCAATCATCTGAGCCAGATATTCATGCTCATAAGGTAGTAATATCCATGATTGAGATGATGGATCTAAAGGAGATTCAACTTTCTCCTGACACTTGTAAAGAATCGGGGGTCGATTCTACATATGGAGTGTGATTTCCCACTCCTGACAATTTATGTTGGCTCTATATAAGGAATGCCAATCCATGCCAAGAATTGCATCAAATTCCACCCGAGGGAGTATGATGATGCTCGCCGGGAAATTCAATCCACAGATTATAACAGGTGAGGACTTATATTATCGGGATGAAATTATTGCCCCATTTTCCATACTCACTGAAATCTTTACTTCCGTTATTTGTGGTGGGGATGGGATTGTTCTGTTAAACTTTCGAGATATAAAAGAATGCATAGAACCAGAATCAAAAAGTATGTTCGCTATTCTTGAATGAATAACCAGCGTAGCTGTCACCAATTCATTGTCGGGGTTCACTTCGGCAGAAGTGATGGCAAAAGCTCTTCTTTGCTACCTTGGAGGTTGTTGGTTGTCTCCGAAAACCCTTGGATTAGGGCACTAATTTGAAAAATGACCCGGTTCATTGCATTTGTAGCATTGAACAACATGTTGAAGTTTGAACTGAGCATTCCTCTCCACTGTCGCAGCCATGGGTCTTTCTTGCCAACAATTAACAACTAGGTGCCCTTCCCTTCCACACTGTGAACATTGCCTCGTCCCCTTAAGGCAATTTCCAGGGTGCTTCTTTCCGTACTTTTGGAAAGTGGGGTGCTGGATCTTCTTAGAAACATTGGATTTATCCATCAGACCACCAGCATTGAAGTCTATTTTACGCTTCTTGTCCCCATGATACCCCTGTGATTCCCCAATCTCCATTTCGACCTTAAGGGAACATCGGAAAATTTCCCCATAGCTTTCAAAGTCACGGATCGCTAATGCTTTCCTCAAGCTAGCATTTACCCCACCAAAGAAGGTGGGTGTTCACTTCAACATGTCTAAACATGTCTATCATTTTAGGATCACATTCAAAGGACTTCATTGGATCTGAGATGGCTTATGGAAGAGGAATTTGGTTATTTAGAAAAATAAAAGGAGCTGAGGGACTGGCTTCAGGTCTTTTTTCAAGATTTTTGGTCTTCTCTATTTCTAGATCAACATTTAAAGGGGATCTATTGGATTCATCATGAGGAAAAGATACTTTATTTCCTAATCTAAGTGAAATTTAACTTACATTACCCTTAGTTTTAGGGAATGGTTGAGTTTGGAGTTGGGAATAATTTGTTGGTTGCTACTGGCTAAGGTGGGATTCAATTTGAACAATTTTCATTTTAATGTTTTTGATGATAGAATGGGTGAAGCAGGAAAGATATTCCACAATGATTTCCCACGGATTCATGGAAGAAGAGTCATGTCCCATATTGGGATTACCTTGATTTTGGTTCTAGGGAAAGTTCTTGTATTGGGTTGGGAATGGGGAAGGCTCAGTAACATAGTGGAATCCAGGGGGAGAAACCGGAGGATTGATTCATTGAGGTTGAGGAACAAAACGGTAAGGTTGTTGAAAGTTACCACAACCTTGAGCATATTGGAATTGGATTGGATATTGAGGAGGGAATTTAGGGGGATGATAAATGGGATTACCATACCATAATCCTGAGTTAAAGGTAGAATATAGAGCTCAAAGTGGGGTGGTTTAACGTTTCTAATGAACTGGCTAGATTGATGAGGGTTGGTGTTCCTCTCAGAATATGTTGCATTGAGATCAATTGGTTCAGATGAATTAGATGTATCCCTATGAATTTTTACACATGTGTTATTTGTATGATTGGGTGAGATATAGATTCCATAATTCTTCATAGGTACAGGGAAAATAGATTATGGAGAAAATGGGTTTGGGGATTTGGAAGCCACAGCTTGTTGTCTCACAAGACATATAAGTTAACTCATCGACTTAGTCATCTTTTTGGGCACTATGGACTGATTCTCTTGGAATTGTTTGAGTTGATAATTTTCTCCATTATGGAATTAATCTGTGTTTACAACCATTTTCTTATGAGATCTCATGCAACTTCTAGAGTATTTTCAACAAGATCACCACCACTTGAGGCATCAATGAATGTTCTCTCCATTGCCAATAACCCCCAATAAAAGTATTGGATCAAAATTTGGTCAGGTATTTGGCGGTATGGGATGTTTGAAAAGGGTTTTTGAACCTCTCCCAGTACTTATAGAGTGATTCATTAGGGAATTGATGGATACCACTTATTTCATTTTGGATAGAAGCAGTATGAGAAGTAGGAAATAATTTTTCTAAAAAGAGACGCTTCATGTCCATCCATGAGTTTATATAACCCTGAGGGTGTTAACAGAGCCATGAAATGGTAGATTCATCTTGAAAGAAATGGATTTCTTGATGTTGAATTTGTTCTTCAAAAACCCCCTTGAGCCTTCATGGTAGAGCACACCACTAGGAACTCTTTGAGATGAAGATGAGGATCCTCACTGGCTAGCCCATGGAAATAAGGTAGAAGATGAATCAAACATAATTTTAGTTCCATATAATACTCAATATTTGGATATTTCATACCATGGGGTTGGTAATTTATATCATGGGTAGAAAATTATTTTAAGGTTTTTTCTCTAGGATATTCCATTTCTTGTTCAATTGGTTGGACAATGAATTGTTTGAGTATGATTTGATTATCCCTAATGTTCCACCTATGTTGGAGAAGAGTTATCTTTATTTCTAGGTCAAAAAAATATGATGGATTTTTTGGGAGGTTGTGGGTCATTAATATATGTTTGCAAAATATGAATATGGTATGTCCTTCTTTCTGGTTTTTATATTTATGTTTTTTATGAGAAGGAATTTTTCCCTTTTTTTTATAATTTTGTTGATTAATTTTTTTACTTTTCCTTTTTGGTTTTTTAAAAAAACCAAAAACAATCGACTATTTAAGGCACCATCCACGGCATCAGCACCATTTGAAGCATGGCAAATTTTCACCTATTGACAATTCAAGGGTCTGATGCTCAACCAAAATGCTCTCCCATCAGGTAGTGTCGCCACATCTTCAATGTGAAGACAACTGCTGCTAACTCAAGGTCATGGGTATCGTAGTTCTGATCATGTTGTCTAAACTATCAAGAACCACATGCGATAACTACTCTCTTCTGCATCAGGACACATCTGAACCTGGTCCCTGATGTGTCGCAGTAGACTACGTACCTAACGCCCTCCTTCGGAAGCCTCAAGATGGGGGCACTAGTCATCCTTTGCCTTATCTCCTGAAAACTATGCTTGTATCTCTCCAACCGCATGAAGGTTTGCCTCTTCTTCATTAACTCTAATAAAGGTGTTGCAACTCTAGAAAAATCTTTCACAAATCTCTGGTAGTATCTGGCCAAACCCTGGAAACTCTGTACCTCCGTCACACTCCTTGGTGGATCCCAAGAAAGTACTGCCTCAATCTTCACTAGATCAACTACAACTTTACCCTCTGAGATGACATGTCCTAGAATGTGAAACTCTCAGATTTAGAATTCTCACTTCGAAAGATTACCATAACGCTGGTGCTCTCGGAGTTTATCCAGAACTTTCTACAAATGATAGGCATGCTCCTCCTCATTAGTCACGTTGATCATAATGTCATCAATGAAGACCACCACAAAGCGGTCAAAATATGGCTGAAAGATCCTTTTCATGAGACCCATGAACACTTATAGAGAATTGGTCACGCTGAATGGCATAACCAAGAACTCTTAGTGTCTATACCGACATCTGAAATCCATCTTATGCACATCCTTGTCTCGTACTCTGAGCTGATGATAGCCTGACCTGAGGTCTATCTTTGAGAACCACTGTGATCCCTTCAGCTGATCAAAGAGGGCATCAATCTTCAGAAGTGGGTACTTGATCTTCACAGTCACCTAGTTCAGGAGCCGATAGTCAACAAAAAGTCTCAAGCTCCCATACACCTTTTTGGCGAACAAAATCGGGGTTGCCCAAGGAGAAACACTAGGCCGGATGAACCCCATCCCCTGTCAGTCCTCCAACTGTACCTACAGCTAATGAAGTTCCATGGAAGCCATCCAATATACTGGTGTACATATAGGGTCCATACCAGGGTACATGTCAATGGAAATGTTCACCACTTTGTGAGGAGGTAAACCCTGAACATCATCCGGGAAGACATCCACGTACTGGTCCACCACTACAGTATAGCTCAGACTCTCCACATCAACTGGTCTGAGGGTAAGGCTAGAAAACTGACTAGTGATCGGTTGCACTCTCCTCCGGGTAAGTCCATCTTGTGCTACAAAGGCTCCCTTCTCATTGGTGAAGGTAAACCATGTCTCATCATCGTGGATACACCACACTTTTCACCAAATTCAATCGATTTGGGCGTGGACTATACATAACCAATCCATACCCCAGGTGACGTCGTAAGGCCTCAAAGCCACTACTAGAAGCTCCCAGCTGAAACTATTGCCTCCTAGAGTAATCTCACATTGCAGACACCAATGGTAAATCATCGAATCCTCTCCCATAAGAGTCTCTATCCATAAGTATCCAGCCAACGGCTCCACCGGAATCTCCAATCTTCGAATGAGGGAAGTGGCAATAAAATAATGAATAGTACCTCTATCTATAAGTACTATAGCTTAGGTGGAGTAGACACATATCATACCTCATATCATCTGCAGTGAACCATGGTCATAGGCCTCAGGTGGTTAGAGATGAGCTCTCCCATGTCCACCTACTCCCTATGGTCGGGGTGGACCACCTGGTTGTGGTGGTGATAACACCTCGAATCGTCACCCATCGCTAGCTGCACGACCAGCTCCTTTGCCACATCTGCTGGCTCCCTGCGGACCACCTCAGTTGAACCTCTCTCTCTACCTGGGCAGTCCTTTGACCATCTTATGATCATCTGTATGGTGGTTCGGGCAGTCATGAGCCATGTGACCCTACCCACCGCATGCGTAACACTGCATGCTCCTCACATTACAAGCTCTGTCTCGGGTGCCCCACACAACTGGCCCTGAATCCTGCGGTCGTCCACCTATAGTCTTAGTCCTCTTGGACTTCCCTGACATCTGTGTACTTCTAACTACATAAGACTCTATTATGTGATGCATGGTGGTGGGTCTGTCTTCTGGTCACTTCTCAGTAAGAAAACTCTCCACTAATAGGGTTTGCTCGAAAACCCCCTCCTGCATCAGAATGCTGAGAGAAATCATCAAAGCCATGATCTCCCGCCTGAGTCCCTGCTTGAAGCTTCCAGCCCTAAAGAATGGGTCATGCACCATATTAGTGGAGTGGAACGAGAGGTCAGTGAACCTCGATGAGTACTGAGCCATAGTCATTCTGCCTTGCTGAAAAAGAAGAAACTTTTATAAGAACACTGTGTGGAGGGTCACTGGGACCAACTCTTCCTGAAATAGTCTCTCAAAGTCTGTCCAAAATAAATTCACCCCGTCCTGAACCTGGAGCATCCAGATCCACCATCTGCCTATTTCTGCCTGTAGAAGACTGGCAGCAAGGATCTCCATGAGATCAGCTGGTGTCCCAACCAGTCGAAAGACTCTCACCACATCCTCCAGCCAATCATCAGCCGCATGTGGATCCATCTCACACTTAAACCTAGGTGGAATCTAGCGATGGAACTCATTCATTACACACTAGCGGAGTGCACACTCTTCTTATGGGGTTGGTGGCATCGGTGGCACAACGGGTAACGGTACCACTGGTGCCTCCATTGGTGCCTCTACTGATAAAAGGCCCTACACTGAGGCCTTGTCGCTCGGTGGGCTATCATCACGTACTCTTCCATGAACACTAGCTGGATGTCTTCATGGAGGCATCCTGAAAAGAAACAGGTGTGTCATGGTCAATAAGTTATACCTGGTGATCAGACTCAAGAGACCACAGAGAATAATTTTCAAAATACAGATGCAAGCAGTTTTTTCATGCACTGAGTCAAAAATCAGAAGTTAGTGCCCTGGTGTATGGATACATCGGCCATTGTACCAACACATCTTTCCATAAACTAATAACAACACTCATAAAACATAACACTTTTGTCATTAAAAGAAAATAATCCAATGTTCTATAGTAGAAACGACTACTCTAATACCAATTTGTCATGACCCGTCCCTCGGGACCCGTGCCATGACTACCCCAAGCCCGCCTTCCATAGGCCAGGGGCTGGAGACTACCACCAAAAGGAGTATTCCTTAAAACTGGGAAGGAATTTCTTTTATAACCTGTAAACTCACACAACAAAACACAAATTAGGATACAACCACAAAGTAACCTATAATGTAAACAAGGGGTGTATAGAAAGTAATGGGGGCCAGAATACAAGCCCAACTAAAAAAGAACAAGTAAAACTTGACAGTACAAGTAAACTAAAAAGTACATGTGTCACTAAATACTTCTCCTATGAACACCCTCCAAGGATCCTACCTGAAGGGTAGGTATAGCTCTCGAACAGTCATCTCTATGGTACACCTCCTCTAATGTCCACCTCTGAGTTACCTCCAGTCCTAGTACACTCGTCCTCAGTCACCAATGTCCATCATCTGCGCCAAAAACAACAAGGTGCGTGAATAGCCCGTGTAGAGGTGAGTATAATGATACTCATTATGGACTCTAAGGCCCTCGAAGGTCTCACAAAATCCACAACGGATAAACCACAAAGCATGAAAAAAACTGACAACCCTACATAGGTATATACCAATACATATACCTATGTTTTCGAGTAAACCCATCTCAATAATGAAAAAACCCAGGGCCAAACTCAAAATCCCAAAGCTCAACTATCACACGAAGGAAATAATACAATGAAGGTAACACCATGAAGGTAGTACCACAAAGGTAACGCCACACAGAAGAATCCCACAAAGGTATCACCACAAAGGTATGCACCACAGAGGTACACCACACAGATGATTACCACAATGATAAAGACTTAGCTCATACCAGTTATAACTTAGGTATGGTAGTAAGGATGATTAGATATAACTACTGAATCATCTTAATCTATTGAGAGGTAGACCCACATTGGATCCTAAATCATTATACCCACATAGGATCCTAGTACAACAAACCCACGTAGGATCCTTAAAGTAATCCCACATGGATTCCTAGAGTGTATCCAAGTGGGATATTGGAACACATACCCACATAGGATCCCAAATCATAGACCCATGTAGGACCCTAAGGCATAGACCCACATAGAATCCCTTTCTACACTTACAGCCAGCCATAGGGTTCCCGCACTAAGCTCTCTTGAATCTGGGAGGGTCTTCTCCTCAATCCATAGTTCGATACTCCAACTACCACGAAGTCCCACGAAGAATTATCCCAAAGGACCGCCACGTAATAGGGGTATCAATGAAACATACGGTGTGTCATTCGGACGTCCGTTCTATAAGTTATTGGACATTTAGTCCCGAGTTCCCGGTCAGATTCATGTTCAATCTAACCCAGTCGTAACCCAACTTTATCCAAAACTCAAGTGGGGTATACCAAAAGAACTATCTCAATCCATGGTTTCGGCTGCCCTAGATGGTTTGTCAAATGGATGCCATTAGCTCATGTTATGGGACAAAGAGTGAAAAGGGGTCAAAGATGGTCCAGGTCTGGTCAGACCCAGTCATACCGACCCCGCCCAACCTGGCCTGGGTAGACCCGAGTCTAGGCCCAGGTCCGACCCGACCAGCTGGGTTCGGCCCAGCCCGCCAGTGTGACCTGGTCTGATGGGTGGTCCGTTGTGCGGCCCGTGGATAGTCCACACCTTGGTGGCCCCGCGGTGGGCTCTGCCCTAGCCTCCACCCATGTTGGAGGTGCCCCCGGGTTCCCTGAATGGAGAAACCGTTCGGGTTGGGTAGCGGAGCATCCGATGCTCCTCTAAGGCACAGTCACGCGCCGGTAGCTGGCATGCAGGACATGGGGTCCCGCTCGGCTCACCGGCTGGTCGAACGTCCAACCCTCCTCTATGGCACGGTCACGCACCGTGCCACCACTAGCGGCCGACAATGAGCCGACCTCCCTCCTTCACCTCGGGCCACGGCTCCTACATGCCCGGCGGCGCGGTCGCGCGCTGCCGCCCCCTTTTGTGAGGTCAATCGCGCGCCGTCCAACGCCCCTGATCCACCACAGCCGACAGGCCTTGGTCCTTCTCCAGTGGTGAAATCGGGATGTCGACACCATCTCGGCTGTCCAGAGTGTCGGTCGCCGCTCCTGAGCCCCACCGGTGCTGGTCGCCGGCACAGGTTACTGGCGACGTTCCTCGGGTCTCCGGGTGCGCCCCGGTGGCCCGTTCTTCATTCTGAAAACTCCCACACTCAACTCATAACGTCGCCATCTATTCGAGACCATCATAAACCAAAAAGGTTTAAGAGAGGTCGGACCATGTTTTTTTGGCCAGAACCCTCCATTTTAGAATGGTATAAAGTGTTATAATTGTTCATAAATTAAGAATATTGACAAGAACAGGGTAAGGGGTATTCAAAACAACATTACCTACCTCAATTTTCATTGACGTCGGTGAGGAGAGGAAAGTACAAATGTTGGTTCATCGTTGTTGAAGACGTTCCTCATTAGAGATCCTTAGATGGAGTTCTTCGTTGGAGGACTTCCTTTGTTGGATAAAGTTCTCCAAAGCTCTTCCCAACTCTCCTTTTTCCAACACCTTCCCCCCAAATCCATGAAAATGAGAATCCAACTAATTAAATTAATTTTATAAATTTAATTAAAGTTGGTACATTAATTAAAATTATGTTGGAACATTAAATAGTGGAATTCCTATGGCTTCCCCCACATTTATTGGGAGTTTGGGTGGTCCCCACCATCAAGCATTGAAAATAGTGGTTTCAAATAAAATAAATGAAAAGTTATTTATTTTATTTTTTTCCTCTCCCACGAAAAGAAAAAAACTAACTCGCACCCTCGACCTATTGTGATCATGGTGAATGTCTCCTTAATCGAATACTAGCGCATCGAGTTCAATTGTGTCCTCAGATTTCAATTCTGAGCACCGTTTCAAAAGTTACCAAAACCCGCTTGCACGTTTACGGGAAATACCTGAAAAAAAGTTTATAAATTCATTCCGGGAACTCCAGGCCTCATAATCACATACCTTCTATTTCTGTGGGCTTGAAATATTCCCATATAATTAAAAAAATTACATTTAATTTTCGGGTCATTAAATTCATATATATATAAAAAAAAGTACCAAAAAACACTTATAAAATCAGAGAGGAAAATGAACGAAATAGGAACTGAAAATAAAAAGACAATTAAGGGTATATCAAGTTGAAACATGAGTTTACAGGTCCTAATAAGACACTAGAAATTATTTTTTCATTCCAATTTATCTTCCTCTCTTCTAAAATTTCATCCCCGTGCAAGGAGAAGTTGGGATGCATTTATATCCCAAGGTGGTGGACTGTTTTCAATCCAAATCATCCCCTCCAATTGGATCACCAATTTGATATAGTAGACAGCTGAATCTTGAGAACATGTATTATTAAAAGTTATATATATAAATTTTTGAGTCTACCCTAAAAATGTTGAGGCTGTTGGAGTTAACGATACAAAGATATGGCGGTTTGATTAAGAAATTTTAATCTGTCAATTTCAATCCATGCTTTTTTAAATTCCAAAATATGAATGGTTTTTTAAATGTAAGATTCATTCAAATATGAACCATTTATTCTAAAAAAAATTCCTCCAATATGTTATATTTCACACAGAAAAATCTAATCTCTAATGTATGTCTATATCATGAGAAAATTCAATAAATGTATTATATGTTTAATTCCCAGACAGAATGTTCTCCTAGAATTAAAAGAATCATTTGGTCCCATTTTTATTAGAATTGTGCCATGAAATTTTTATCCATGGTTCCTTTGGATAATAAATAACATATTATAGAGTCTAATAAAATTTGGGGTTCTTTATTGAGAGCATAAATTCGAGCATCATGGATGGTGCAGTTTTTTACATATTCTTTGGGCCTTCTTTTTCATACCATATGACCATTTAAATAGCTAAATTCGACAAATATGACTTCTAATTATATGTTTTAAATTGAATAAGGAACCCTAAAAAACAAGAATAATACTATTTAGATTATTTGGATGATAATTATGATTAAAACATTAAAATTAATTGAATTTAGATTAATTCAAATAATGCTCAAAAATTATATTTTATATCAAAACATTATTATTTCACACCAATTTTTCACTTTTAAAAAAAATAAGTAAATGGAGTAAATAAGAAGTTATAAATAAATTAATAACATCATACATATAACACCAATCTTAAACAATCAAGAAAATATATTTTTTAAAATTTAATTTCTTCAATAGCTTGTTCAACATGAAACCCCAAGCCCAAATGAACATTAAAATAGTATATTGTTATAACCTAGCCATTAAATTTTTTGGAATTAATATTGATAAATAAATAATGAAAATTATGGTTATATATTTAGAATAAATAAAACAATAATCATTTAAAATAAAAAATAAATTTTTTATGAAGAACTTTATTTTTCTAAAAACGGTTTAGTCGTAGTTTATAAAAATAAATTGAAATTATTTTTTTCAAATATCAAAATAATTTCCAGAAAAATTGAACACAATTTTTAAATCATCATATCAATGTTATATTAGGGTGAATTGTTTGGATTTTTTTGAAAAGTTTCTTTTTTTATGAATAGTGAAAAATACTAATTTTTATTGAATGTTCCCTTTTTCAGTAAATAATTTACAAGTTTGAAATATATTATAAATTTTATTTATATTAATATTTGTAAAATTATTTTAAAATTTAACTAATTTATTTTAGAGGAATCTGTTTAATATAGAGTGTTGATATTAAAACCTTCTGCACTTATGAGTGTTTTCTCTTTAGAAACTCTCTTTCTCATCATACATATGGGTGTACTTTTAAATTTTATTTTACCAATTCATTGAATTGAATTTGAAAAAATATATTTCATATTTTTAATCAACATAATTTATATTATATAATAATTTTAAAACAATTTTCTTCCATTATGATTAATATAAGCACGAAAAATTAATTACAAAGGTTAAGGTAAAAACTGATTTACTAGGGGATTAAATTCAAAAGATAATCATTAAATGACCTATAAATTTATCAAAAAACCCACTTTATGGACATATTTAGGCCTTATAATCTATAATGGTTGATATTGACCCAGTATGGAGCCTTTCGTTGACTAAAATGTGGGTGTAATTGAATCTTTTCTAAAATTCATTGTGTGTCCACTCCCCCACCTATAAAAGGCCACCCCCCTCTACACACTTCTATAGACATTATTTTCAGACAATACCAATACAAATAACTTAGATATTACATTAAAAATATCCAATATTCCTTTTTTGATCATAAATTCAAAGTAGGATGGGTTTTGGTGAAAAACTAATGAAGTTTTCCAATGAATAGGTGACGTTCTTAAATGAGGGTTTTATTTTGTTTTTTATTCCACCTCATTATAATATTATTAAACCTTGATTATATAATAAAATAATTATATTAAATATAATTATATTTTATTATGTTAATTACATTACCTATATGAATCTCCTCTCCCATCAAATGGAAAATGAAAATGTCAATCATGTGTACGGCAGACTATCACCTCACGAAACCACTGTAATTCATTTTATATAAAAACCATTAATATATGGATATAATGATGTATTTAACAAATTTAAACTATATTTATGATATTATTATACTTTTTAAATTTTAATATTATATATACCTTATTACATTCCATTCCTTTAAAAATATAATAACATCGCTCATGTGAACGGTGGACTACTGCCTTGTGAAGTGACATAATACATTTTTCCCATATTCTTTACCTAGAAGATAATAAGCATAATTTTAGTGAATGTGTATGATATATATGAAATTTTTTTTATTCTGTAAAATTAATATATCACCTACCTCCTTATCCTTTTAACCATTAAAGAGATCATAGCCTCACTCATGCATATATACGACCTACTGTCTTCATGAAGCGATGTGATATATTATCTATGATAAAATTTTAATAATGATTATAAAAATTAATATAACTAAAACAATGATATTTAAAACATTAATATCATTATATAGATTATTTAACCACATAATATGCATAATAGAGAGAATTTTCATGAGAAAACATTCAAGGGAAAACCAAGAAATTAACACATGGAACAATGAAAATAATGAAATATTAAAAATATGTGATAATATTTTATTAGAGAATAAAAGATGATATTATATGAATATGGTTCTTTTATAAATTAAGGACATTCTTAAAACCATTATACATGATGATAGATCACGTTCAACTAAAATGAAGTGTACGATATGGTACTTCGACTCAATTTCCCTTCGTTAAGATATATTGAAATGTTATACACCTAATTTCTAGTATATAATGTATATAATGTCAATTTAACATGTGATATCATTATTTAAAAATAATTCATGGTATTTTAAGGTTGAATTTTTAATTTTTTCGTTCTGGGAGATTTGACATAAAAAATTCCTAGTAAATAATTTCATAACTCAATTTCCTTTCATTAGGTTATATTACTTCTTCATTGTCTTTGATATTATAAGATTATATGTGTAATTAATTTTGATAACATTATGTTTTATTTATTATTGTTTTATGTGGATTTACATTTTATATGCATAATTGATTGATTTATTAATTCACACTTTAACATTACAATCATTGTGAGGGTTAATTTCACAATCTCATTTTAATTGGGATTATTTATGATTGAATTTCCCTTGAAGGAAATTATATGATAATTTTATAATAAATTCATTTAATTCACTTCTCATACGGTTATTCATTAATGATTCAATTAATATTTCCATATTTCTACTCTTTTGTAGTCAAAATGACTGAGAAAATGTTTTTATAAAAATATGACATCATTTCTCTCTTTGGTCGAAAATAATTTTTCTTTTAAAACCATGTTTTCTAAAAAAAATTCAAATTTTTTTTCAAATTTATCCAAATGATTTATTAAAGACACTTTTACACATTTTTTTAATTTAAAAAAAAATTAAATGAATATTTATGTTTCTTTCATAACACTGCTAATTTGGATTTTACCGAAAATATAAAAGGAATAATTTTTTAACATGTATAACATATATAGAATTTAAAACCATCAATAAAAATAAGTGTCTTAAAGATTAATTTATATGTTTTAAAGGTTATTTTACAATAAATTTATTTTTAGAATAATATTATATCTTTTATTTTTAAAAAAATCACAGTAAAGACTTCAATTTTCATGAAGATTTTTTATGATATTTTTTTATGGTATTCTATTCGTCAATGAAAACAACTCTTTATTTTAATTATACTCTAATAGGGATATGTTTTATTGACACCATAATTATTCAGTATATGGATGGTTTATGATCATTTGGACTAAGGAATGTATTAACATTCACTTTCTTGATTCATTTTTGTAGTCATTAAATTTCCCCTAAAATATTCTCTTTTTGATGGTAATTGTACATTAAACTCCCCAAAATATACATATTATATATCATGAATATGTTTATTAATAAAAATATATATAATTTCAACATATGATTTTATACATTGAAAATTATTTTTCTATATAGGGAAGTATTTATAAATATATATCCGTTATTCAATTTGGATATTTTTTGATAAAGAACATTATTCATGAATTAAATTGATTATTCAATATATGAAGAATGTTTTAGACTTCTACTGAAAAGTGGGGACCAAAATTATAAATCCCCTCAATGAATTGGTAGTCTTAGGAGGATAATCAGTAAGTTATCATTAAATAAGTTTCAATCCATAATTTTAACCATCTTGGGAAAGGTCTTGGCGGTAGAGGTGTCACGATGCATGGGATCATGTCGTCCAATAATTAAGCATTTACTTTATTCAGAATTTATTTATTCTTATACAGGAGATGTTCACAATGATATTTTCTACGAAATCATTTCAATCTTAATTTATTTATTAAATATAAAGTGTTTTCATTTATTTAATTTTCCATATTCATTATGACATATCTTATTTTCTATGATATTTTCACAATGATATTATATTTGGATACATTTAATTAATAGTTTATTGATTAAATAGAATATGTTTTTGGATATTTACCTTACCTTACTTATTGTTCCTTATCTAATCATGATAGTTAAGTTATTAATTAAATGGAATGTGTGTTTAGATATTTACCCTTCCATATTTATTATTATTCATTTAATCATGATAGATTCTATATTACATAATTCTTACTAAGAATTCATGTTTACCCTTTTTTTGATTCCATTCCTAGGGATCTATGCAGTGTGCTATGAATGATATGCTAGGATATATTATAAGTTTTAATGATATTATCTAAAATAAAATTATACTATAATTTTTATATTCAAACATAATATTGGAATCATGTATGTGTCTTGTTTACCAAGAATATTGCACTATTCAGTCGTTTGGGATGTTATTCCTTATATATTATTTCATTAAAATAAATTAGACATCAAAACTAGGTTACTGGATTTGGGGTCTCTACATATATGGTTATCTACCCTCCTTTACATTGGTAACTATATGTGGAAAGGTGACAGGAAAGATTTGGGCTTGCAACAAGTAGGAATACCATATATATTTTGGGTTGTTGGGATTTAAACTTATATAAGAATCATAATTATCTTCATTAACATCAATAAAAATTCACATAGTTCAAGTTACGTATTTTATATTCATATGATATGATTGTTCTATAATGTTTAATTTCATGGGATAATGAAAGGTGTTATATAGTTTAAATCCATTCATCCTGAACTATTAATTCCTGGTGTTTAATTACAATCTGCCTTGATAATGTTGACAAGAAAAATAAACTAGAACCAATAATACCTCATGATCCATTATCAGTGTGAGAAGCTTGAGAAAATATAAGTTCAACTGTATCACATGAGAGCACACAATAGAGGATTGATCGGAGCATACACTTTGGGCTTCCCATATTCAATTATTCTGGTGGATGAACTAGGAAAGGGTATTTTGGGGTGTTAAGGGGATTATATTGAGTCTATGATTTATTATAACCCAATAGAAGTATCATTTATCAATATATTATGTCATTACCAATAGGGGTATCTTGAGTAAAGTTTCTTATTTGGGGCTTATTCATGGGATTCTCATATGATACATGGAAGAAACAATGATATGTATAGGGTTTATACAAGTGTGTTACCCTTTAAGGTAAATTTAAGGCTTGAAACTACTAGTGGGAATAGATAAATTTATGTTAACATCATTTGATAAGGATTCTTGTGTCGTAATATGGGTGATAAAAAAGATGGATTGTGGATAAATATTGGGGTACCTTTTTAAGTTTACCATAATAGATGATCCAGATTAAGGTATTTTTGGGAAACCAAGGAGAGTATCATAACTCAAGGCATATAAAAAAACCTAAATGAGTATCTTAACTCAACCCATATTAAGGAACCAAGATCAGAAACATAACTCAATGTGTGAGTGATTGGTATCATTTCCCAAATACTAATTTACTTGGTCCAAAATTTTCACAGAGAATCTTTTTATTTTTTATAGGGGATAGTGATAGAAGAATATGGATGAGGAAGAATAATAAAGACCACAAATCATCATTGATCCTAACTAGGGGTGTGGAAGAAAATCCCCCATGGTATGGACCATTAAAATGATTCCAAATTTTTATTTTCTAATCCTTATTTTCATATATAATTTAGTGTGTAATGCAAGTAGATCCTTTTAGGATTGAAATTCATGAACCTCACTTTTCATGATAGAACATCACAAGATACTAATAATGAAGGATATTCCTAAATTCCCTATTTATTAATGATTTTAATGGTTATAAATTTAGGAAGGGTGATAATATCTTTATGTTACTAAATTATGTCCACTGATACCACTTTTTTATGTGTGTTTATTGTCTCCAATTCTTTAAGGGAATTAATGACTACCACTACTCGTGGGAAATTCACTAGACTCCACCATAAAATCTTAAATACATGATTGTGAATTATCTCAAATAATATATTACATGATTTATGTTCACTCTAAGGGATATCTTCAATAAGTTTGTAATGATATTTATAGGAAAGTTCAAAGAGCACTGTCGTGGGCGCCCTCAACTGATTAGTGTGATATGGGGGTACTTAGGTGTAGCAGAGTGGCTGACCAATGTCGTTTCTCAAAGGAGGAAGTAAATTAAAACAACTTATTAATGGTATTATAAAAATAAAATAGTATAGAATTAAAACATTACTTCAAAGGATCGAGGTTTTTTAAAGTTTATAAATCTAGAAGAAGTTTTCTGGAAGAAGATTGCATTTTTTTTTGTTTTTAATTTTGAAATCAGGTTTGATTAAAAATACACAACAAGAAGTTGTTTTTTAGAAAATATTTTAAAAGGCATAATCGATCTAACTCTACCTCTTCACACCATTATTAATCATTTTCATTTAAATTAACATTCACTTTCTTATGATCCCATAATTTTTTAAATCCTGAACCCTATGAGAATTAACTTTACCATGAAGATGAATTGAATTTAACCCGAGGCTAACTTTGGAACATGCAATCACGACACCCTTCTTTGATTGATGTTCTAATATTAGCTTATGGCCAGTGGTAAATTAAGGAACATTTACCATCTAGAAATTAGAATTAATTGAGTTTAGGGACTATATTTTGACACTACAAATTGATCCCATATGGTTTTGTATAACCGATTAAGTTCGCACTCTCACAATTTACACAAAATCTTGTCCTCACGTGTTTTTGGGTTAATTGTTCAATTTATTTATTAGTTTCAATTAAATTAAAAACTAAATAAATTAATTATATTATGTGAATAACAGTATATCATTGATTCAAAATAAATTAATGAAGAAGGATATTGGTCGATCGATTTATAAAAAGAACTATTATTCCATGTGTGGTGTAGTCATCGTAGAAATGTTTTGCATTTGCAACTATTTAAAAAGGGTATAACCCAATCTCGTTTCCACTCTTGATTTCCAACCCAAGTTAGAATATTAAGAGAAGAAGAAAATTGAAAATAAAATAATAAATTGAAGACAAACTAATAGTTTATTGAAAGAAGAAAAACATTACAACATGATGAAGAAGAAGGAGAAGAGGAAGGCTTTATGAGGGGATCCTTGCTTCAAGAGCTACCCCTCTTACAATTGTTGGGGAATTGGAGTGAAACCTCTTCTCTTCTACCTTAAACATCCCAATGCATGTCCCAACACTTACAAATGATAAAAAATCTAATTTATAGAGGGTAGGGGAGGAGAGTTTTCCTCCCTCGCAACGGCCCAAATTTGAAAGAGCGTTGTTGTGGGCACCCTCAAATGATTAGTGTGATTTTGGGGTACTTATGTGTAGTAGAGTGGCTAACCATGGTCGTTTATCAAAGGAAAAAGTAAACTAAAACAACTTATTAAAGGTATTATAAAAATAAAATAGAATAGAATTAAAACACTACTTGAATGTATGGGGGGTTTTTAATGTTTATAAATCTAGAAGAAGTTTTCTAGAAGAAGATTTCATTTCTTTTTTAATTTTTAATGGAAATTTGATTAAAATGACACAACAAGAAGATGTTTTTTTAAGAAAATATTTTAAAAGGAATAATAGATCTAACTCGACCTCTTCACTCTATTATTAATAATTATCATTTAAATTAACATTCACTTAATTATGATCCCATAATTTTTTTAATCCCGAACCCTATGAGAATTAACATTACCACAAAGATGAAGTAAATTTATCCCGAGGCTAACTTCAGAACATGCAATCACAACACACTACTTTGATTGATGTTATACGATTAGATTATGGTCTGTGGTAAATTAAGGCACATTTCCCCTCTAGAAATTATAATTAATTGAGTTTATGGATTATATTTTAACACTAAAAATTGATCCCATATGGTTTTGTATAACCGATTATGTTTGCACTCTCACAATTTACACAAAATCTTGTTCTCGTGTGTTTTTGTGTTAATTGTTCAATTGCTTTCTTATTTTAAATTAAATTTAAAAATCAATTAGTTGATCATATTATGTGAATTATATTATATCATTGATTCAAAATAAATGAATGAATAAGGATAGAGGTTGATCGATTACTAAAAAGAACTACTCTTCCATGGGTGGTGTAGTCATTATAGAAACATTTTTCATTTGCAATAGTTTAGAAAGGGTATAACCCAATCACATTTCCAATCTTGATTTCCAACCCAAATAGAAATATTAATAGGCGAATAACATTGAAAATAACAAAATAAATGGAAGAAAACTAAGAGTTTATTGAAAGAATAAAAACATTACAACATGAAAAAGAAGAAGAAGAATAGAAAGGCTTGATGAGGGGATCCTTGTTTCAAGAGATATACCTCTTAAAATTGACGGATAATTGGGGTGAAACCTCTTCTATTATGCCTTCAACTTCCCAATACACGTACCAACCCTTAAAAATGATAAAAACTATAATTTATTGAGGGGAGGGGAGGAGAGGTTACAAGTTGTTTCAAGTGTGAGTGTGGAAATTCAGCCTAATATTTTAATTCAAATTGAATCACACATTTGACCACATAACATGTGAATCATCTCTTCTTCCATAATTATCATATGTGGGGATATTATTACTCTATATCCTCTCATAATTTGGGCTCAACTCAAGACCAGATAAACGAGTTATTGCTGAAATACAGAAGCTTTTCCATTCTCGCGTGTCCAGCCCACTTCTGAATTTATGGCCCAATTACTCCATCCAAATTCGTTATTTTGATCAAGTTTCCTGAATAAATGTTATATCCCATGAAGTTAGGAACATATTTACAAAATAATAAGTTCAAATAATTCAAATAAAAATATTTATGATTGAAATACTAGAGTGATTTTGAAAGGGTAGAACTGGAATTTTCATCAAATATTCAAATGAATGATCTAATCCCAAATACTTTCTAATTGAACATATTTAACCCAATTTGAGGAAATTATATCATTTATTATAAATATAATATTAAAAAAATAGTGTTTTATCAAAATACGAGCCAACGTGTCTGGGAATAGGTTTTTTTTCTAGGAAGCAAGCGGTCACGTATGGTGCATGTGATCACAAAGGGATAATGTTGTTTGATAATGGGTCTTTTTCCATAAATGAATAATCTCCATGAAATCACCATATGAAACTATAAAAAATTATTCCTTGGAATCTTGAATAACTGAAGCTAGGAATAAAGCAATACAACGATGGTTCATGATCACTGATACCCATGAACTGTTATAGTTCTTCATGAACAATGGATTACTTCATTTATGTGGGTTTCCTTCACGAATATCTACCTTTCTTCAAAAAACAAGGTTTTATTCATGTGGATTGTGCCCTTTTCCATATTTTCCACATATGGGGTTAAAATGATGACCTTCATAAAATGGTCATAATTTTGATCTGTAAATCTATTTCGGCTCCATGAGAAGTTAAATAAAATCCTGTAAAACAAAATACTCCCAAAACGAAACATTTATCCTATATAAACAATTTAAAGAGCCAAAAAATTCTCATAAGTCCACAAAAATGGGGTTTTAGGATTTGAAACCCTCTTTAGTGATGTTTGAAATTAATGGCCAACTCCCAATGGGAGGTTATCACCACCACATCATTAGAATAAGAAAAACGTTTAATGTATTTTCATCCATTGATGTGTGGGAAGTTATACCGTATATAAAAAATTTCATTTTCTTCTTATTAAAGAATGGAAACATTTATTTCCACTCAAAACCAACATGTGTTTTCTTAGTGGTGACTATATCATGGATTTCGTGAAAAAGTGTGTGGAATATAATTTTTAGTGATAATAAATTAAACCATCATTAGATTTTGATTTCTTTTAAATGAAAAGAATAAAATTATTAGGTAATATAGGTAATTTTATATAATACATGAACATATTGTGGGATTATATAGCTTATTCTCCAGTATAAGAATTTTCACTAAGAGAAATACTCAACTTTAAATGTTTTGGTTACCAAGAGAAGTATCTTAACTCAAAGTATTAATATCATGAATTAGTAAATGTCGAAATTCTTGGATAATTGGAGGAATGGAGTGAAAGTATAATTTTTTTCTAGGATTAACATAAGAGGTTTTTACATTACTATATATCCTATGAGAATAGTAATCAATCCCAACATAGTTTTTGAAAGGAGTCTCTAGGTATTTTAGGCTCATGTAGAAGAGAGGAATATAATAGTTTTTTCCTAGTGCAAAGTGTAGCAACCAAAAACTTTTGTGGTATGTTTCTATTAAAAACAACGTATTCATTAGATAGCTTATATTTCATGAATCACTAAGCCACTGTGAAATCACACTTGGTTACTTATAGGATATATCCAAAACCTAGCCGTTAAACCTAAATTTTCCACCTCTTTGTTTTGGATTTTAAAATTCTGACATACATTGTTCTGTTCAGGTTGATATTTAGAGTTTGATAGAATTATCATTATTTTTAGTGAATATTAACCTACCCTTATGAATATTAACCTTCCCTTAGTAATATTAAATTACTCTTATGAATATTAATAGGACTCTTATGAATGGTATCCATACCCTAGAGTGTATAAATTAATTTAGGCACCATAAAAATTAAGGTGAATATTTTTAGTGTTTATATATTTCTATTAACTAATTATTTAATTAAATATATAATTATTCATATTTAGAAAATTATTTTGAAAAATTTACATCACTTTTGGATTCTACATTTCGAAAAATGGTTAGGGTAAATTTTTGGTATTTTTCTGAAATACTTGAATTTTTTGGTGAATAGTACAACACATTAATTTACCGTATAAATAAATTATAATTTAAATTAACTGTACCTTGTATCATGAGTGATGTAAGAACCAAAATAATTAACTACCATGAATATATTACTATTCATGGTCATGTAATACTCACTATTTCTTATCTTGAGAGAAAATAATAAATTAATGATTATAATATTAAGAAAAATCCTCTCCCCACCACTATATAAACCACCCTCACCCCCTCATCCTCCCACACCACAAACTCATCAATGATTGCCTAAATTATACTCAAATAGCTCCCTGAAATCCTCCCCCAAGTCCAAGAACTACTGGTTTCACCAAAAGGCCAAAAACAAAGGCCTTAAGGAGATTCTCAAGGAGGGGTACTCAAGAGGGGAACCTCTCTTCTCTTTTCTTTCAATTTCTTTTACAAGTTCCATTATTTTATTCTATCTTTTCACCTCAACTAATCCAAATTAAATGATAATTAATCTACCATACATGTACTTTATTTTCATTATTCCAATGGAATATTTCATCATTATCTCTTTTCTTCATTTCCTTTTATGCAATAAACAAAAACACTATCTCAGATGTGTGAATTTATCACACTCAAGGAAGACTGGTTTCCAATTTGCATTACTATATTTAATATTGTTCATGAAACCATTTTGAATGGTTTAACCAGATAATAATAAATTTATTTTATCTTTTTTAATGTTCTGTAATCCTTACACACTCATAATATGGAATAATAATACAAAACAACTTTCTTGTTCACAAAACCGCCAAGCTAAATCCAAGGGTTTATCAATGACATTTAAATAATAATACATTCTCATGGTATATAAACATAATCATTATAAGATAATTTATATCTCTTTAATATCACTAATAATTTATATTTACAATTCTGGATGTTTAACCTTGTTTCAAACAAACATCCATTCATGAATACAAGTAAACAGATCACGATAACCAAAGAAGAAAATGATACCAAAGCAATACAATTGAATCTCATAAACCATCAAAAAGTCCATTAATGAACCTAATAAGGTTATAACATATCAATTACATGTTTATGAGGTTCTAGAATTATTAATTGATGAATCTAAATTTGATTATTCATGTCAATAAGAATAATCAAGAACACATTCAAGCATAAGGTAAGAGATCCGCACTCTCACTTTTGTTCAAGAATATCTCCTATGTTAGGCTCTTTTATTTTTAATTCCTAATAATGGGGTATGTTTTTTCACCTCCCCCATACGTACCTTATAACATATAAATAATTTTATACCCCCTACCTCTCTTTAATACCTCGCAATAACACTTGTTTCCATGCTAAAATGTTTGTAAGGGGTTTTCTTATCTCACATTCGATTCTATGGGATTTCCATTGTACGCCTCTTATTTATTATATGTGGTATATGTGTACAGACATTTGATATATATTATCAAGATTATATCTATATTCATATTATTCTATGGTTCATTTGTTGGTTATTAACTTTTTTTCATACGACTCAATTGATTACAACGTGGTAACGAGCTTTGTCACAATTATCACTTCATTGTGACTTTCTTAGTATTGTGCACCTACTATTTCTTATGTGGTGTACCTAATGCCCATTTGAGATCACTTTTCAATTGAAATTATGTTCCATTTAAATATCCATATTCTCATATCGTGGATATGATTATTGTATAGTCTGTATAACATATTACTTACGATATTTATTTTGAATGTTGTTTTGACAATGGAAATATTGGTGAATCTTTATCCTCTATTTTTTATAGATAATGTAAAGTCATGTTCTCTTGTGTTGAATAAATGTATAAATAATTATTTGGATGAATAGGTGGGTGGTGCCAGCAACATCCCCTTGATGCATTGGTAGGTCTCATGAGACAAATCAGTTGATGACAAACCCTTTATGATTGATTCCAAAAATCAGACGGGTTTCTACCCATAGAACAAAACCATTTTTACAGTATTATGGTATCATGTTACAAATACATGACATCCTATTAATAATAATTCTATTTATTCATCATCATTTATTTCTATCCATGAGTTTTTCACTATAAAAAAATATATGGATGCAATTTCATTCTCAGTTAATTAATGGCGTGAGTTTTTCATTTATTCACCAAGACATATTGATTATGTCAAACTGTTTACAATTTAGTTATTATTTATTAATGATTCCACCATTTGTATCCCTTACAGAGCATTTGATCTCACCCCTTTCATTGTTTACTTTCAACAAGTGATGAAGAGGAGAACATTTATTGAGTTCTTATAGATTCAGTCTTTAGTTTTTGTTATGTACGTATTTTATAACCTTTTCCAATGAAATTTGAGTTAAATCTATGTATCTAGTTTCATAAATAATTCTAAACTGATCATTCCTACTATATTTTCATTTCTTCTAACCATGACAATGTACTTAGTAATACATCGGCTCTTGTCAAGAGGGGTTGGGGTGTTACAGTTGGTATCAGATGAAGTTTAGTAGAAATCATGGAAACTAGTGTAGAAAATATACAGTAGGTTACAAAGCCCTGAGGTAGTATTTGAGTATAACTGTACAAGAACTTACTGGAATTTTGGTAAGGAATAGATTCTATGAATATTTCTAACAAATGCATCACTTTCTGGATACGAGCAGGTAGCGGTGGCACCGAAAAAGATGTACCTAGCAGTGAAGGCTCTGACAAAGAGTTTCGGGCTTGACTCGAGGTATCCAGGTACATGACAATGGGATTGGATTCACTCTTGGTTAAAAAACTCTTGGGGATATTCTTTTGATAATTCATATTTTATTTATAGGCCATTATGAAGGATTAAAATGTAAATAATTCCTCAAAGAACCCATTTTCTTAATTATGGGATTAGTCATGCGTATGATCTCAATTTATGCTAAGTATATTTTTCAATTAAGATTATACATTAGGAATCATATCCTAATCAATTGTGTACCATTATATAGAAATGGAATATAATGGAAGAAGGGGAATCAATACTCGTGGGTAGTGTAGGGATCTCCCCAATGAGCAAGTCAGCACATTCAATGTTGGAGTAGATAAGATCATGACCATATTGGGACAACTTACTTAGGTTGTAACGATTAACCATTCCACACATGTGTTGGATCGTTTAATGCAGAAAATGCCCCCATATTTTAGCGGGACTACTAATCCATTGGTTGCTGAGTAGTTGATCAAGTCCCTTGAAAAGATATTCAGGGAATTAAGATGCAATAAAAATTAAATGGTAGTACTAGAAGTATATTTTCTCAAGGGATATGTTGATCAATGGTGGTCCTTGATTCAGAATACCACGGAGGAAGAAGAAATAGAATATATGGAATATAGGACTATTAAGGAAATATTCTTCGAAAAATATTTCTCTTGTGAGTAACGAATCGAAATGAAGAGGAAATTCCATAGCTTAAAATAAGGTAAGAAGATAGTTTTTCAGAGTATGAGGCAACCTTCACAAGGCTAGAAAGGTATACCATAGATTACTTATGTGACTCAACAAACAGGATTGATCATTTCTTTGATGGTCTTAGGCAAAGTCCTTGAAGGGCATTGGATTCTCAAACATTTTCATCATATGATGAAATTGTATCGAGTAACATCAAAACAGATAAAGAATTTTCTAGATCAAATTTCTTAATGGTAAATCAAGACAAAAGGTGGTACTCTAATAACCAAGGGATAGGTGAAGCACCAAAGAAGAATAAGGGAATGAAGAAATTCCAATTATGCAAGAACTGTGGAAAGAATCATCATGAGAAATGCTTGAAAGGCATGGGAGTCTGTTATATATGTGGAGAAACGGGTCATCTATCTCATTAATGAATGGGGAAGAAACAATTTTATGATGTTAAATGATACAATTGTATATAGATGGGACACTATGAAAATTAGTTTCCTAAACTCCAAGGAAACATGCCTCATAAAAAGACAATAGAGTAATTGAGAGCTTATGCGATTACACCCGTGGATGTTGAAGTCCCAAATGATGTGGTGGTAGGTACTTTAATGTTTTCTTCAAACATATCAAACACCTTATTTGATTCTAGATCATCACATTGGTTTATATCTTTCATGTTTTCGAAGAAAATTAGTCATGTGAAATTTGATTTAATAAAGGAGTTATCAGTCAAGACTCCTAGGGGATGCATCATTGCAAAAAAGGCATGTCAACTAGTCCACCTCGTGACACATAAAATTGATTCAGTTGCTAATCTTATCATAATACCAATTACTGACTTTGACATAATTCTCAATATGAATTGGATGTCAATCTATTATTCGAATATTTATTGCAAGAAAAAGGAAGTTGGAATTTTTGAAAATGATGTTGAATCTCTTACCTTTAGAGTAGAGACCTAGTCACCTGATTCTTATAGAGATACTCCCCCAATAGCTCTATTGAATAAAATTCATAGAGAGCAAGAGAACCCAATATATATCGGTGAGGAAAGAAATCTTCAAATTAAAGATGTTCATATAGTGGAAGAATAGAGAATAAGTTTCATCTAGTGTTTCTCTATGGGGAGCCCCTATCCTCTTTGTCAAGAAGAAAGATGGATCCATGAGGCTATGAATTGATTACAGGGAAATCAGTGCTATTAAAATAAAGAATAAATTTCATCTACCTTGGATTTCTGATTTATTTGATCAACTTCATGGAGCTCAATACTTTTCAAACATTGACTTTCGATCCAGATATCATCAGTTGCATGTGAGGAAGGAATATATTCCTAAGATAGCATTTCAAACAAGGTATGGGAATTATGAGTTTACTATGATTCCTTTAGCATTGAAAAATGCACCCTCTGTTTTCATGGATGTAATGAATAGAGTTTTCAAGGAATATCTTCATAACTTTATTGTGGTATTTATCGATGATATCATTGTATACTCAAAAAGATATTAAGACCATGAGGATCACTTGTATATTATTCTGAAAACTCTTGGAAGAAATTAATTATATTGGATGTTTAAAAAGTACAAATTTTGGATTCAATTAGTTTCTTATCTAGGCCATATTGTCTCTAAGGATGGAATCCGAGTTGATCATGCAAAGACAAAGGTAATCCGAGAATGGACCACACCAACAATCATAATCGAGGTATGCAATTTTATTGGCTTAGCATGTTACTATCGACGTTTTTCTCGGAATTTTGCCAGATCGGCTAACCCTCTAACCAAGATCACACATAAAGGATTTATGTTTTTGTGGAAAAAATAATGTACTGAATGTTTCAAAGAATTTAAAATATTATTGGTCAATGCTCCAATTTTTACTCTTCCATATCGAGGTGATGGATTTGTAATATACAGGGATGCATCAAAGAATGGAAGGGGTTGCATCCTTATGAAAAACGATAAAATTATTGCTTATGCATCAAGATAGTTTAAAATTCATGAGAAAAATTATCCAAATAATGATCTTGAGTTAGCAGTTGTAATCTTTTCTCTAAAAATATGGAGACATTATCTCTATAGAGAAAGATGTCAGATTTATACGGACCAAAAGATTTTGAAATAAATTTTCACACAAAAAGAAATCAACATGAGTAAAAGGAGATGGCTTGAGTTACTCAAAGATTAGGATTGTTCAATACACTACCTCCCAGGAAAGTTAGATAATGTAACAGAAGCATTAAGCAGGAAAGATCCTGGACTTCTGACTCAAATGACAGTAAAGAGAGATCCTATATTTTTGGATCTACTAAAGAGGGATATGGGAATTGTTAAGGAAGGGGAAAATCATTTTCACTTTCAAATGATTGATAAAACATCTTTATTAGAGAAGGTAATAATCTCTCAATATGATGATGAGAATCTACACAAGAAAATTAATGTTGTCAAGAATGGGATATTGGAAGACTTCTGGAATGAGGAAGGAATTTAGAAATTTGGGAAGAGGATATTTGTTCCATCGGTACCTGAGATAAAAAGGGAACTATTATACAATTATCATTGCTCAAATTTCTCTATGCACTCGGGTATCACCAAGATGTATAGAGATCGGAAGGAAATTTTTTGGTGGGATAATATGAAGCGGGAAATTGCTGACTACGCATCAAGGTGTCTAGTTTGTCAACAAGTGAAGGTAAAGAGACAACATCCCATAGGACTGATGCAGCCTATACCTATTTCTATGTGGACGTGAGACTACATTATGATTGATTTTGTAACTAGACTACTGAGGAAACCCAGACGGAATGAGGCAATATGGGTAATTATTGGTCATCTCACAAAATCTGCACATTTCCTTCCAATAAGATAGGATTTACCACTTGAGTTTCTAGAAAGACATTATATTAATGATGTTTTAAGACTTCATGGTGAGCCTATATCAATTGTTTCTGATCAAGATTCCCAATTTACATAAATATTCCGGAAATGTCTCCATAAGACTTTGAATATTGAGCTTCGTATGAGTACTTCTTATCACCCCCAAACTGATGGATAATCTGAAAGGACTATTCAAAATCTAGAAGACATACTGAGATCATGCTCTCTTGACTTATGAGGTATGTTCGATCAATAATTGCCTTTTGTGGAATTTTAATATAACAACAGTTTCCATTCTAGTAATCAAATGGCTCCATATGAAGCATTATATGGAAAGAGATATCGAACTCCAACTTGTTGGGACGAAGTTAGTGAGACGAAACTTATAGGCCCAGAACTTATTGAAGAGACCATGGTAATGGTGAAGACAATCCAAGCCCATATTAAAGCATCCCAAAGTAGGCATAAGAGTTATGTTGAAAATCGGAGAAAGGATTTGGAATTCCAAGTGGGAGATCACTTCTTTTTGAAAGTATCTCAATAGAAGGGTGTCTTAAGGTACAGTAAGAAAGGGAAATTTAACCCCAAGTACATCATACCATTTGAAATTTTGAAAGAATAAAAGCTGTAGCATACCGTTTCGAAATGCCTCCAAGTCTCTCCAAAGTTCATGATGTGTTCCATGTGTCATTGTTAAACAAATACATGCCAGACCCAACACACGTACTCACCTATGAAGAAATAGAACAAGAACATGATTTTTTATACTGTGAAAAGCCTATCGGGATTCTTGACACATGGGAGCAGGTATTGAGAAATCAAACAAATCATATAGTAATGGTTCTTTAGGGGAACCAGTATATGGAGGAAGAAATATGGGATCCAGAGGACGTTATGAAGAAGAACCACCCACATCTTTTTGGAGGACTCTATACATAAAATTTCAAGGGTGAAATTTCTGAAGGAGGGAATAATGTATCACCCCAAATATTTTATGGTATGTTTCCCTTAAAAAATTTTATTCATTACATAGCTTATATTTCATGAATCATTGAGCCTCTATGGAACAAAACTTGGTTACTTATAGGAGATCGCTAAAACCTAGCCATTAAACATAAATTTTCTAGCTCTATGTTTTGAATTTTAGAAATCTGGCATACACGGTTGTCTTCAGGATGATATTTTGAGTCTGATAGAATTAACTTAGTTTTTTGGTGAATAGTAACCTGCCCTTATGAATAGTAACCTGCCCTTATGAATGGTAACATACCCTTATAAATAGTAATATGAATCTCATGAATGGTATCCATACCCTTGAGTGTATAAATGAATTTAGGAACCTTTAAAATGAAGATGAATATTTTAGGATTTTATATATTTCAATTAAATAATGATTTAATGAAATATTTAATTAATCATATTTAGAAAATTATTTTTGAAAAATAAAATTCATTTTTGGATTCTACATCTCGAAAAATGGCTAAGGTGAATTTTTGGGATTTTCCAGAAATACTTGAATTTTTTAGAATAGTAAAATACATTAAATTACCGTATAAATACATTATAATTTAAATTAACTATTCATAGCATCATGAGTGATTTAAGCACCCAGATCTCAAACTCACATGCATATATTACTATTCTTGGTCCTGGAATACTCCCAATTTCTTTTCTTGAGAGGAAATAATAAATTAATGACTATAATATTAAGAAAACTCCTCTCCCCTCCACTATATAAACAACCCCTAACCACATCTTCCTCCCACACCACACAGGCTTCATGTCTTGCCTAAAATCTGATCCAATATCTCCCTAACCTCATCACCCATGTCCAAGAACTTATCATCTCACCAAAGGTCCAAAAACAAAGTCTTTAAGGAGATTCTCAAGGAGGTGTACTCAAGAAGTGAACCTCTCTTCTCATTTCTTCCAATTTCTTTTACAAGTTCCATTATTTTGTTCTCTCTTCACACCTCGCCTCATCCAAATTCCATGATAATTTCATTGCCCTACATGTACTGGATTTTCATTATTCCAATGTAATATTTCATAATGATCTATTTTCTTCCTTTCCTTTTATACAATAAATGAAAACACCATCCGAGATGTGTTAATTTATCACTCTCAAGGTAGATGAGTTTTCAATTTGCATTAATATCATTAATATTGGTCATGAAACGTTTTTCAATGGTTTAACAAGGTCATAATAAATTTAATTTATCTTATTTAATGTTCTGTAATGCTTAAAAACTCATAATATGGAATAATAATAAAAAACAAGTTTATTGTGCACCAGACCACCAATCTAAATCCAAGCGTTTATCAAAAACTTTTTACTAATGATTCATCCTCATGGTATATAACAAGTATCATTATAAGATAATTTATATATATTTAATTTTACTGAAAATTTATATTAATAATTCTATATGTTTAACCATATTTCAATCAAACATCCATTCCTGAATACAAGTAAACGGATCATGAAAACCAAAGAAGAAAATGCTACCAAAGCAATAAAATTGAATCTATTAAACCATCAAAATGGACATTAATAAACCTAATATGGTCATAAAATATCAATTACATGTTGATGAGGTTATTTAATTATTAATTAATGAAACTGAATTTGAATATTGAGGTTGTTAAGAACAATCAAAAACACCTTCAAGCATAACGTAATGGATCCTCTCTCCCACTTTTGTTCAAGAATCTCCCCAATGTTGTTCTCTTCTATTTTTAATTACTAATGATGGGGTATGTTCTTAAACCTCCCAAATACATCCCCTATGACATATAAATAATTGGATACCCATTTACCTCTCATTAACCCCTTGCAAGAACACTCGTTACCATGAATAAATGTTTGTAAGGGGTTTCCCTATCACACTTTCAATTTTGTGGGATTTCCATTATACGCCGATTATTTCTTATATGTTGTATAGGTGTACTAACATTTTATATATATTATCATGATTATTTTCATATTCATGGTATTCTAGTATTCTTTTGGTGTTTATTAAATTTTGGTCAAATGACTCAATTGATTACAATGTTGTACCGAGCTTTGTCTCAATTTTCACTTCATTGTGACTTTCTTAGTATTGTACACCTACTCTTTCTTATGGAGTTTACCTAATTCCCATTTAATATCACTTTTCAATTGAAATTATATTCCATTTAAATATCCATATTATCCTATCATGGATATGATTATTGTATAATCCGTATAACGTTTTACTTACGGAATTAATTTTGAATGTTGTTTTGACTATGGAAATATTAATGAATCTATATCCTCTATTCTATACAGATAATGTAGAGTCATGTTGCTCTTATGTGGAATCTATTTATAAAGAATTATTTGGATGAAGAGTTAGTTGGGTCCTGCTATAGCCCCTTGATGGATCGGTAGGTCTCATGAGACAAATCAGTTGGTGACAAACCCTTCGAGTTTGTTTCCAAAAATCAAACGAGTTTCTACCCATAGATTTTAACCGTTTTTAAGGTATTATGGTATCATGTGCCACATAAATGACGTCCAATTAATAATAATTCTCTTTATTCATTATTATTTATTATTATCCTTGAGTTTTTCACTATGAAAAAATCTATGGATTCAGTTTCATTCGTAGTTTATTAATGGCCTGAGTTTTTCATTTATTCACCATGCCATAATGATTATATAAAATTACATTAAATTCTGTTATTATTGATTCATGCTTCAACCATTTTTAACCCTTACTGAGTGTTTTATGTCACCCCTTTAATTGTTTACTTTCAATAGGTGATGAAGAGGATATCAATTATTGAGTTCTTGTGTATGTAGTCTTTTGTTTTTGTTATGTATCAAATTTTGAAACCTTTTCCAATGTAATTTTACTTACATCTATGTATATAGTTTCATAAAAACTACTAAAATAAACATTACTTTGTGATTTTCATTCCTTCTAACCATGGAAATGTTCTTAGTAATGCACCATCTCCAGTCTAGAGGGGTCAGGGCATTACACAGAGTTATTGGGAAGACCAGATGTAAATAGTTGTACCCACACACTGAGAACTCTTATATTTATTCAAATCATATATAAGGGAAAAAGTTATATAGAATTGAATACAATAATAATTTAAATTTCATGTGGGGTTTTGTATTGTCTTTTGAGGTTTAAGGTAACATAATGTGAACTTTTTATGCTCTCGTGGGTCATATAAAACAATATATTAGAGGAATATAGGAATTATCTAACTTTTACTTCGGTTAATAAAACTTGCATTAGTATATCATATTTTTCATGGTCCAAATGGTGGTCCCTCAAATATTTGTATCTTTTATTTTTCTCCCAAACACATAAATGATAATACACTTTGTGGGAAAGAATATAGATTTTTTTTATATTTAACATTGTGGGTTTTCAGCCAGACATGTTTTGTGCATTTTACATTTTTTGGAATTCTTATAATTGTTACAAATATATGTGAAGGGAATGCCTAGTGAGAGGTGACATAAATTTTTCCCTGGATTCCCTTTATGTATTTTCAACTATGTGAGTAATATGTCTATTTCCTTGGGAAATTTAATGTCATGAATATCAGACCATTGTACCTAATGTTTAAGGTCATATTAATTTGACTAAAATTTGGGGAATTTAAACCAATAGTATAAGAATGAGACATGAATGGATTTACAGTTATATAAATGTGTACAACCATATGGGAAGTTGAATATAGTTTAGGTTCATATTTCTCAGAAAAATGTTTCATGTATTTTAGGTTCGTGTAATGAGAACCTGATACCCAATAGAAATTTTAAAAAATGTGACACTCAACTTCTGGGTTTTTGATATCCAAAAGGTGTTATTGACCCATGTAATTTAGGTATTTATTAGAGATTCAAATCCAGATATAAAGGTCTATAAGAAAATTATTTCATAATATTTCTTTTATAATGGGTATGATACATGAATGTGATTCATCAAGGGTACCTAGATCCACATGTATATTCATGTTATGTACTATATAAATAATAGCATAAGAACTAAAAAATCAATTGTAAATGATGAAATATTGGAGTATGTAAAACATTAGTAATGGGGAAATGTTATTTTTTCCATAAATATATTTCACATTGGGTTAATAGGGGCCTTTCCTCAAGGACCAAAACATCATCAAGGGGTTATATAGAATATATATTGTTGGTCACTGCTTAATGAGGGGTTTATTACATAAATCAATAACTATTATACCAATTACTAGGAAATGGGTCACCAAGAGGAATAATCAAATAAAGGTTAGGGACTCTAAGAGAAGCTTCTCAACTCAAGGAATTTTTTTGGTGATTATTCAAACCTCAATGATATGAATTAGGTTCAGTGAGAACCAGATATTTCAGAAGGGTTCAAGAACCATTAAGGTTACACCACCTTGTACTGAATAAATTATTATGGAAAATGGATATAACATAAATTTATTAAGTATAAAAACACTTAAATGTGAGTTTTACTCAGTGTGAATAGTTGGTCTTTTCGTGAATAAAAATGTACTTATAATGGATTAATATCAATATGGGTTGAAGAAGATATTCCCTAATTGTTTCTTAGAATAATGGGATCTATTGAACCAAGATTAAAGTTTTATAGATTCATGTGTTTCTCTCTAAAATATTTTTCCTTTTTTATTTCATGTTATAATATTTTCCTAAACCATGAATGGGAATGGATTATCATGATGAGACCTAAGTATTTATCAAGCTTTCATTTACACGCTTTTAACCTAAAAAACACCACGTTACTTTTCTTTTTTAGGTAAAGGTTCTTTAAATTTAGAATCGTATAGACTATAGTTTAAGTTTGTATATATTTTTACCAATATCTATTGGGGATTAAGGTCATGAATCTTTGACAAAAAGTTGAGATAGTCCTGGTAGAAAAATAGAGAGATAAACACGATGTGAATGAGAGACTCTACTACTACTATAGACCATTTGTGAAAGGGGTGAAAAAAAATTTAAGGTCATAGTTCTTAAATAAAATAATGAGACCTATGTTTGTGGTTGGACCATGTTTAATAGATCTATAATCACTATTTATCTCAAGGTAGTAGGAATCCAGCCACACATAGATATTAATATCATATTCCCTTAATATATTAAGATCATAAGATAGGTGGGGGAATTTTTTATCTTAGTATGGTATTATAACCATGAGAAGCTTCTTAGATCACACCCAGGATAGGAGATTCAGGGATTCATTATTAATGGAGTGTTCATAAAAATTATATATTTATAAATAGGGACCATACATTAGGTACCTTTACACGGATATGACTCTCATATAAGTAGTTTGAAACATAGAATGGAATACTCTAAGAAGTTTAAGGTTTTGTTTGATAATCCATATGTTGTGTAGTTTAGCGTCATGAGACAATGACTCATATGATATATATTTCAGGTTCATATGATAGGTACCTTTATATAGGGAAATTTTTCACAGATCTTTTTCATGTGAAAAATAATTTAACATTTTCTTATTTTCAGGTGAATAAGAATACCCAATGTGAATTATATAAATTCTTAAACACTAATAAAAAGATGAGGTTTGTGGGAATTTACATATAGGAAAAGAATATAAGATCCATAAGTCACTACATATCCTATTATAGTAGAAATAAATCCACACATAGTTATTATACAACCACTTTGTATATTGATCTCTTAAATATGGTTCAGAATTTCACAATTTGAGGTCGCACAGAATGGACCTTTATAAGTAGCTTAAGTTCACATAGGATGGACTATTTATAATTGTATAATTTCATGTGTGATAGAATATATTTATTGTAGTTTAACATCAAGTGATTAGAACCAATTTTTATACGGATTATAATTTTATTGATGGGACTTTATTGTTCTTCTAGTCTAAGTTCATAAATCTTCGACCACAGTCACATGTAGATTATACCCATGTGACTTAGAGCCTTCTTAGTATATTCTAAAATGAAAAAAGGCTTAAAACATTGATATATTTATAATCCATTTGAACAAGTGAAATATTTATTATGTAAATTTTATAGTTAAACTTCTAATTCAGACAAAATTAAATGATGAATGGTTTGAGTAACTTGACTGTTAGTGATGGAAAGATTAGGGAATCACCATCAGTCTTAGTGGGAGTAGGTCAAAAATTAGTAAAAGAGAAACTAGTGTCACACCAACATTTAATATCAAATGGGTTTAACGGGGAAGTTTCCTCTAATACCAAAACATCCTCAAGTTGTTACTTAGAATCTATAGTGTTTTCCACCATTAAATTAGGTGTTTTTTCAGATCAATCATGAAATATGATACCAATTTCTATGAATGAAAAAATAAGAGGGGTATCTTGACTCAATGTTTTAAATGAGGATGCCTTATAAATAAAAAGTATGAATTTGGTTATGTAGAAGAAGGTATGTCCAAAAGGTTTTTGAATACTCTGTGGATACACCATCATGTTCAAGATAGGCTATTTTGGAAGGAGTAATTGACACTGATTAAAAAGGAGGGTAAATTAAACATCTAGGGAAATTATGGGATGTCCTAAGATGTAATAAATTGAATACTAGTCATTAGTGATGTAAACATGCAGTACCTATGAATAATGACCCATATGTAAAGGAGGGGAAAAAGGTCTTAATCCCATATGCGGTTAACTATTCAAAATAGTTTAAGGCCTTTTTTATGAAAAACATACTATATATTTTAGGTTCATATGGAAAATATAACATATCCTAAATTTTACTCTCTTATGAAAGTGACAACATGCTAGTCAGTATTTATTCATACAAAAAGTACATTGGTCTCCCTGATTTTGATTATGAGGTTTCTCAATTATACTAATTGATAAATTCAACAACAACCCCTAAGCTCATGTGGTTCAATGTTAGTGTGAGAAACAAGAGGCTATTAGAAAATTAGTTATATTGTTAAATAGTATATAATATGGAAAGATGGTCTGGGGATGGGAAGTAAAGACACATGTTTTATAGGGTATAAAAATTCTAGAGTTATTTAATTTGTTAATGTTTTTAAGGGGTTCATTTTCAGAGCTGTAATTCAGATCAATATTCTAAGATTTATAATTTTTTAAGAGATTTTTTTGGATTTATAATGGGGAACCAAATGTGTTGTTGGTGTCGTATGTGGCATGGAGTGGGTTTCGAAGGCTGGGGTGGCACTTGGGGATCCCAGAGGTCCACTATGGCATGGGTTATACTGTGGTACCCCGATCTATCTATTTGGGATAAACAAATGGATACCCATGTTTTATAGCACCTCATTGTTCTAGATGGTAGATTTATTGAAAAACATTTTGAAAAAAATACATAGGGTCATGTGTTTGATTGACCATGTTGGAAGCTTTCCCAACTACAGAGTAAAAGAGGGACCACCTATATTATGGTCCCTGAACACTAGATTTTTCAGTCGGGTGGTCATGCTATGAGAAATGATGAGTGTTGAGGTGTCTTATTCATGGTTCCAGTTATGTCAGGGCTCTCAAATCTAAATAGAGTTTACTACACCGTAGCCTATGTCCCGGTGCAAGATGTTTTCCCCCGACATTTTTTATTGATGTTCCTATTTTGTCCCTCTTTGATAATTAATGGATCGAGCCCTAATTTTATATCCCTTGTACATGGCCAAACTATTAGGGTTCCTCCACAGTATCTCCTTGAACATCCCCTTAGAAGTACGTTTCTCTTCGTGAAATTTATTTGAAAAATATGCTAATCCACTCCTCTTTTTTTCACATTCATCTTCTCTAGTATCTTCCCTTGATTTTGAGTGTTCTAGATTAGGATTTGGAAATGATTTCTACTAGGTTATGGTGGAAATTATCCATTGTGATTGGTATTTTGTATGTGATGTTTATAGAATGACCAAATATGATGATTGTAAGTTATTTCACTTTGTTTCCTTGAAGGTGTGTCACTATATGAATTTATTAATGGGTTTTTACTTAATTTAATAAAGTTACCTATTTAACAGGTGTGACTATTAGGGATTTTTTTGGGATGATTTTTAGTGTACATCACAGGCCTTCTACATTCCTTTGATAAACATTTTCTTGTGATGAGGTCACTTTGTAAGTTATTCAGATATTATTCCTAACCGATTTAAATTGTAAAATTAATTGTAACTATTGAATTAATTTAAATTTTATTATAATTGATTAATTTTTTGTTTGGTCGGAGTTAGGGCCTTGTAGGGACATACAATGGTCAAACAGACTTTTATAAGATTATTAGGGAGCTTTTAGGTAGCACATTAATATGAAAAAAACTCTGTTTGAGGTATGTGGTCCTCGAAACATACCATTATGGAATTTTTATGCGATTATTTTTGTTTTCATGTATTATTTTGTTTCACCACTGAGGTAAATCAACCTTTTTATTAAAATTAATCTATTATTTAAAATTATATTACTATACTGAGTAAAGATCCAAGAGACATGATAGAACCTTGGGCACTAAATTCATTTACTCGACCATTGATGGTCAATGACTGGATTATAAATATATGTCATGTGACTCTTAGACCCTGATGGGTGTACATTAAAAAATGTGAATATAATGTATCATCCCTAGTAAAGGAGTCTCAGATACCCCATTTTACATGAAAGGGTTGTACTAATTAGATTATCACAAATATTCCATTATGGATGTGTGAGATTCCTTATAGCCTTTGGGATAACAAAGATGAGAAAGGGGAGAGTGTTAATCCCCCTCAGAACCTAAGTACCTGGATGGGAATATCCTTAGTAGGTGTGCCAATGATTTATTGAATCATGAGAGGGTGTATGTAGAAATTGGTATAGATGATTATAGGTGTCACATTAGAACATGAATTAATAATGTGACCCTATTATGGTAGTGATTATGATATTTCATGCACTTGAGATTAAGCCCTTGGGGTTCTGAGATGGCATTGGGTAGAATGTATACCACATCATGATGTGTTACGTGAGATGATTTGAGTGAGGCGAACTACTAACCAAAAGGTATTGAGATACGCGGTATGGAATATATGGCCTCCTTGGATCTAGCATTCATTATTGATACTAATTAGATGATTTATGGGGGATGAAACACATTGAGATATGTACAAAGATACATGGGATACCATTGATGTTTTCCATGGATCGAAAATTTATTCTCGATATATGAGATGTACAAGAGGGACATACCCCCCCCCCCAATGTGATATATGATATAGATGGGAGGGAAACACCACCCCAAACCCCCGCCCGGATAGGATGTATTTGTGAGGTGATCTGAGATGGATACACTAACCGTCGAGTGATCATTATGTCAATGAATGCTTGGTACAAGCTCAAATGATCCAACCATTTGGTTGGATATTACTAGGTTTCCTATAACATGATACTAGGAACCAACCATTGACTAGCTATTGGTAGACATGGTTTTATGATGTGTATACAGACACTTCGACATTGGTTGAAATACGATTGGGTTGATCCCGGGTTCCATGTCTGAATCTGAGGATCAAAGGTGGTTATTTATTTATTATTATTCATTTTTTATTTATTCTACTAAGTATATAACATTAATATTCCATAATTTCGTATTTATATATGAGGCTTCATTGGTATTTCTCTATTGAATTATATTCAAACCATATTCCATAGGCTATGGGACTTTGGTACATGAGAGGGAATTATTTTTCACATGTTTAAGTTGAATAATTTCCCAAGATTGATTATTCATCTAAATAGCTTAGATGGGGTCTAGAGATTTATGGGGTGTGGCTCAGATATATATTATGGCCTCCTATTTTACTCTTTTCATTTATTTCATATATTTGATCATCCCAATGGGTGATTATTCATTACATTCTATCATAACGGTGTGTATGTGTGATACTATACTACCACTTTTACTTTTGATATAGAATGATTTTGGTTAGTGATATAGAATACTCTGATGGTTATTTTCTTAGATCATGTTTTGTTATTTTATTATTATATACAATGATATGGGGGTATAGTCTCCCCAAAATAACATCCTAGACCCCCACTATTAGTTGCAATCCTCTGGCATAGAGAGAGGCACGCCTATGGTCTCGTGGAGACCTGGTCTGGTTAGTGTTCACAATAAACCTAGAAAGGGATGTTACAAAATAGTATTAGAGATTTAATGTAACTGTTATCAGATAATTAGTCAGATTTTTTATTACTATTTAGGGAGATTTTAGATAGTGACATAGGAATGGTTCAATGCTTATAGTGGGAATTGGACTAGTGCATCCCAAACATCTTTTATTTTTTTTATTTATGGTTGGTTTATTTATCCAATCATGACGTACTTGAGTTTTGATATTTATGATTTATTATGGTTTTTGACTCTTAAAAAATTGAAAATATGTCAGTGCACATGAATCATTTTGAATATGGGATTCACATTATATACACCTACTTGTGTGTGATTTATATAACTGATGACGGTGGTTCAGCTATTTTAAGTATCAAAAATAACATAATTAGTGGTTTCCCTAAAACTTATTGAGGGAATTCTACTCAATTGAAAAACAACATGTTTTCTCTAATAATAGGTCATTTGGATCTTATGTATGGATTCTCCTTGATGATGGATATGCATTCCCTCGGTGAAAGAGATATTTAGTGACCCATTGTGGGTCGGTATAGGCACTTGCTTCCTCGGTACTGGTTTTGGAAATAAAATTAGTTCTGTTATTTAAATTCTTAATAAAACCCAATATTTTGATTTCACATAGAGGTTCTTTCTGTAATACTTCTTAACCAAACCATATAACTAGGTTTATTCAACATGTATCATCTTAGACGATGTCGTTATACATATATGTGGATAACTGAAAATGTGATCTTAAAGGGGGTAGCTCCCATATGTGGAGGATTAGTGAGGATTGTCATGTGATCATGATTCCCAAGGGGGTAATCTTGTATGCATATTTTTGGTGAGAATTAGTGCCTTCATTGGATGATTACATGGAATGTAATTATTTAAACATATACATACATAAATATATATATATATATGGGAACCCTTAGAGTAATTGGGTTGGAATGGGAATTACTGGTAGTAGTTTGGATGGGAGAAGAGACATTATCTTTGAGTTATGACCTATGTTCGATACAATTTATGGTCTAGGTGGGAGTGACAAATGTCTTTAGGATACAACTTAGGGTATTGGTGGTTCAAGTGACATTTGTGATAGTAATCAATGATTGGTAATCCCTAGTTTGAGAGTACCTTAGATATTTGAATCACATAGTGATTCTTTATGTTATTAGATTGGTACACATGAGATGCTATCATATATATGGTATATTTCGAGAGGTTACTTGGTATTTTATGATGTAAATCACATGAGGTGTGTTTGGAATCAAAGCAATTTTTAGATGGAAGGATTGGTATGATGGTTAGCTCTGGTGACTTTAGATACTATTTCTAATTATATAATTTGTCATTATACTATATAATTGGATCTAGGAAGGATAGAGAATGAGTAGATTCTTATTGTTTTTGAATGATGCTCTAGTCGATGGGTGGTTGTGTGGGAGACCCTGGCTTGGATGAAGTGTTGGATTTTGAAGAGTAACATTAAGGGTGATTCTAAATAGATTTAATTAACATGAAAGTGTATTGTGTATGATTATTGGGAATATGAGACTAGTTTTGGAGTTGTATGTCTCATGGGATCACGATTCAAGTTATGTGATTGGGTATTATTGGAGCATACACTTGTTGGGTTCAGATGAAACTTAGGTGGTATGCATGTTTGTTATGTGTAGTGTCATTTTTTATGGGTCTATGAGTGTTTGTTTGAGAATGAAGGATTTAAATAATAGATGTATCATTATGGAAAAGATTTATTGAGAGTTTTTATATAATGTTAAATTTCCCTCTTTAATGATAGGTGATGATAGATATAGATCAGGGTGTCGTAGTACGGTCGACCTGAGAAGGTTCCTTGGTATGTACTACCAAGGATTCAAAAGAATGGAAATTATAGATTTTATTCCCAAGGAGTTTTATAAAAAACAATATGGTAGGGATTTTACCGTAGGTTTTTGGAGGGTGTATCCCTCATTGTGGATAAATTTTACATGTGTTGAGGATGTTGTTAATGTGTGTCGGGAACGGGAAGGAGTTCATCATTCATGTTGGTGACCGGTTATGAGTGACCTTATAGTGTCCAATAATTACATGTAGAAATGGATATTTCAGTGTCTAAAGAGTTATAAATATTATGTCCATAAGGTCATGTAAATGATAATACCAGTGGTTAGACAGATGAGGTGTCTTTTGGATTCTAGAGAGTAGGAAAATCAGATTATATTTTTTTCCATAAAGAATACTTGTATGGGATTCATATGTGATATTAGATGAGGTATGTGCATTTACATCATGATTGATATGTGTTGAAGGTATCTGAGAGTGGGTTAGATCAAATACATTTTAGTGCTCATGAGAGAAGTAATATAGAGGGTTTCATTGGTAGAGTATTCAATTATATAATTTCACTGACTGTTGGGTCGACTTCGATGTGGTTGCTTTAGATAATCAATGAATTACACTAGTAATAAAGGCATTGTGACCATATGTTGATATTTTTTGGAGTTTTTTGTTATTTATTATTATTTTATGTTTTTAATTTTTATAAATCCTCTTTTTATTTCACCAGAAAAATAGTTTTAATGGCTTCTCTATATTTTTACTATATCATGAGTAGTAGTAATATAATTTAGTTAAATTAAATTTAATATGAAAGATAATTATTTTATCTAAATATTATTAAACTATGATAAAGCCTGGTTCTATCTCGGTCATGTTCTCATTTTTATCCAAACTTACTGTATTCTTTTGGTGGAAGAAAATATTTTAGTTAAAATCACTTCACGATTTTCTTTTCTTATTTAATTATAAATTGATATATATAGATTGGATACTCATGAAACTTGTTCCATTAGAAATCAGACACATTTTTTTACATTTAACTAGAATAATTTAAATTAAGAATTTATTTTTTTAGTGGTGTAAAATTTTACAGATGTTTATACAATAGTTATGAAATTATGGAATTTCTATAATTCAATTTATTTTTTATTTGAATGATATTTTATGTTACTTTAAGTTGTTCACATGATTATTATAAAGATATCATTTTATATATACTTACCACCTATGTTATTTTTAACCGACCACATGTTGTTAATTTTACATGGTCGATAGAATGACTGCATGACCACTTCAACTTATTTCATGTTATGACTGCAGGATAAGCATATTGATCACAAGACCACTTAGCACACAGTCAATTCTTTCCTTTATTTATTTTTTTGATAAAATATGTATCTTTAAAATTTCTTTTTTTAATTATTTTTTACATTATCATTAACTATATATTTATTTAAATTTTTTAATCATTTTATTAAGTAAAAAATAATATATATATATATATATATATATATATATATATATATATATATATATATATTTATATCATATATATTTCATTCGAAGTGTTTTCGAAATATTTTAAATAGTTGTAAAACACAGTTTAAAATTATTCATTATCTTTACATAAAATATTCATCATCTATTTGGAATATTTAACAATTTAAATTTTACGTTAATTTCTGGGACTTTTAATTTTCTAAATTAATATTTATTAGAATTTAAATTATTCAAATCTAATTTATTGTATTTAAAACTATATAATTTAAGTTTTTGTTATGCCCAACATTAAAGAATTTTGAAATTTAAATAGTAAATATATTTTATGAAATTTATGGATTTGTTTTGGTTTATTATTAGAGAGTTTATATGTATTATTTAATGGGTAATTCAAAATGGTGTGAATTTTTATTTAAATTTTGAATTCAAACATTTTTTTATTATGATCGTTTTTACGACAGTTTTCTATCACATGGATAGTTTTTTTATTGGAATTTGAATTATTTTACCAAAATAGTTATTGGTTTGTTAGTATTTATATATTCTATTTAAATTCATCGAGATATATTCAAATAATATAATTATACTCATATGATCTATGAGAACATGAACCATCTGAGAACAAAATCTTGATTGTTAACATTAACATCTTTTGTGGTCAAATTTTCATCAATTATATGATATCACAAGGATTGTACCTAAATTTCTATGGCTATTACTTCCTTGATGATATATACACATTGCTCAGGAATTAGTACCCATGATTTATATGTATTTTCTTATATTTCATATGGTTTCTTGTTTCAATAACACTACTTATCATCTCCCACATATACTCTATGTTTTCTTTTTATTCGTTTACATACACAAGAATTATTATTCTTCACTTATTTAGGTTCTGAATCATGAATTATAAATTCATGACATTATAGGTTTTGACTCCCATATTGTAAAGTCTGTTTTTATTTGGGTTGTGAATCCTTATACAAAAGATAGTGACTCATGGTTATCTATCTGCTAGAAAAGGATATTTTAATTAGGTTATGACCCCCTATCAAAAATTATTTTAGTGCACACATATCTCCCTCCATGTAGAGTGGTATAAAACCAGACTAATTCCACTTTAGACTAAACCATGACAAAAATACCTATGTTCGCTCTTTAATTTTTACTCCTAAAAAACCCTAATAATTAAAATCATTATTTAATTTCAATAATCATTTTATTTTTTTGGAATTTTGTAATCTTGTATATTCACCTCCTCTATACCATCTAACATTACCCATTCCTACCTAAAAATAGTTATCATAGGTTAACCATTCTTAAGGGTAGTTTATCTTAGTTATTCATTTTCCCTATAATAAAAAATTGGTGTTAGAGATTGTTCCTTTTTTAATTTATACAATACTTCCATAAAGTTTGATTATATTTTATTATGATAACATATTCCTAGAACTCACAGTCTATGGAAAATACCTTTAAGATGGGAGGAGTAAATGTAAATGATCATTGGATCCTTCAGAATCTACCACACTTTTATGGTAAAAATTATTTTTACTAGAGATCTAGAATATATTCAAACCTCAAAAAATTAATCAAATAACACAATTATATCATGTAAAAAACATAGACACTACTAGAAGATGACTGATACACTCATATAGGAAATGAAGTAGGTAGATATGTTTTAAATTATAAATTTGTAAATATCTTATATGGTGAAATTAATAGAATGGTTTTTTATGTATCTACTAGTAAGAAAGCGCATAAGATAAGGAAGATTTTACGAGTTACTCACCATGGATCAGAAAAATTAATTTGAACTAATCTTAGAATGATTTGAAAAGAGTACCAGGACATCCAAATGGGTGAAGATTAAACTATAAACAAAATTCTCCACCTATTTACCAGCATTTTAAATGAAATGAATTCCCTCAGATAATCTTTTGAAAACCATGTATGAGTTTATAGAGTCTTAAAAGTTATAATAAATAAATGGAATGCAATAAAGGTTGTCATTAATGAAATAAATAAATTTAAAGAGTACACTCTTTATTAATTGATTGGATCACTTATTTAGTATGAATTAGAACTAAATAACATATCCAAAGAATATAAAACAAAAATAAAATGTGTAGCATTTAAATATTTAAATTATTTTTTACCAAATCTTCTTATTCTGATCAATATGATAGAAAAAATAAGATACATATTAGATTATGACTATAGTCTATTAATGAATGCAAATATACTGATCCAAGTACCAATTTAGAAGAATCCTCAAAAGGAAAAATTCACGGGAGGTAATAAAGGAAATAATAATTATAATACTATATATTTTAATTTTTTTAGTGCATAATGAAAAGGAATGTAAATACTAACAGTCCAAAACTAATGTATAAATATAAATATAAAAAGAAAGACAAAAAGGTATTGAAAACTAGTTGGAGTTATGCCAAAGAATCAGATTCTAGTAAAAAAAATAAAAAAATGATAAAGAATCTGAAAGTGTGTGATTCATGGAATCATTAAATGTGGTTAGTGATTCTATATATTATTCTGGATTTTCTAATTCTAACTATGATTCTGAAAATTTAAATGTTTTTTAATTAAATGTGTAAATTAAAATGTTGAGAAAATATGTTTTAATATATGCTAATTTATATAATAATATTAAAAAAATAATGAGAAACTTGTTTATAAAAACAAAATACTTTTACAAGAGAACGAAAAATTAAGAAACACTGCATCTATTTCTCATTCAACAGTTATTGATAACAAGAAATCTACTCATTATATAAATAAAAGATTGAAAAAGTAAGTTAGGAATCTTAAAAAAAAGTTTTACTGATTTTATTCAATGTATTTAAAAATATCATAAGATGATTTCTTTGAATAAACTAACTAAAAATGAATACGGTATTGATATGAAAGTAGATTACTAAAATGTATTAAAATAATTTTGTTAAAAGTAAAAATGGTTGTAATTCTACTGTTATATGTTTTAAATGTATCATGAAAGATCCCTATTTAGATGATTATTTACATATATTTAAACAATATTTGGGATTTACAAATAAACATATTGATAAATCATTATTTTCTATAGTACCATACTATACTTTTTGAAATTCTATTTCGGTTCATAAAAAAATTATTAAAAATATGATTGGATCCAAATTAGCTTGGGTACAAAAAAATTTAATGTTATTTATTTTTTTAGTAAAAGTTCTTTAGATTTCTTGATAATTACATATGTTATATGGAAATTGGATTTTCAAGACATATGAATGAAGGACAATTAAATTTTACCACTTATTACACATGTGATGGAGGAACTATTACAATTGGAAATAACTCTGAAGGAAAAGTAAATGGATTTGGAAAATTTGGTATTTCTAATTCTAACATTATTTCTAAAATTTTATTTTTTGAATATTTAAAACATAATTTAATAAGTATATCTCAATTATGTTGTTATGGAATGAAATTTAAATTTCAAATGTTACGTGTTTAGTTTTTAATTATGATTCTTTATAATTCTATGCTAGTTGAAAAGAAAATATTTATATTATAGATTTTACGAAACAAACTATTCAACCGATTAATTATTTGAATACTGTATGGAGTGATATTATTCTTTAGAATCGATGACTAGGTCATATAAATTTTAAAAGGATACATAAACTCTATAAAGTTGAGAATGAGTTTCAATTACCTAAGTTGAAGAAATAACAACTTCATGTTTGTGAAACCTTCATGAAAGGAAAACAATGTAAATTTTCTTTCATGCCTATCAATAAAATAATTACAAATATACCTTTATAGTTAGTAAATATTGATCTTTTTGGTCCTACACAAATTACTAGCATTAGAGGCTAAAAATATACTTCAATTACTTTTGATAATTATAATATATTTTTATAGGTTTATTTTCTTTCTCATAAAAATAATACATTAACATGATTTATTAAATTTGGTAATTTAGTTCAAAATGAAAAATGTTGTATGATTGTTTCTATTCATAGTGACAAAATAGGTGAATTTCAAAAATTATATTTTGAAAATATTTATGAAAAGAGTTGTTATTTTCAAAATTTATATACTCTTAGAACACTACAACAAAACGGTGTTATATAACAAAAAAAATCCTATTGAAATGGATATAACTATGTTAGGTGAATATAATTTCCCTATATATTTTTTTTCTCAAGCCATTTTTTATTCTTATAAAATTTTATATATAATTTTTTATATAAATTTTTGGAAAAAAAACTATATATGAATTGTTTAAAAATAAAAAAACTAAAGTTGGTTTTCTTGGAGTTTTTTTATGTAAATTTTTTATTTTAAATTCAAAATAAAATTTAGATAATTTTGATGGTAAAAGAGATGAAGATGTTTTTTAGGGTTATTATAATAGTATTAAATCATATAAATTTTATAATAAAATAACTATTGTTATAGAATAATTTTTTCATGTTATGTTGGATGAAAACAATGTAAAATTAACATATGATTCAAATTATTTTGTTGATCAGTTTAAAGGATTTAATTTTGGTGAATAAAAATCTTCAGAAAAGGGTGATTCCATTGAGAGGGAAGATAATACCTTTAAAAATAATCTAATATAATGTAAAACACATGGAGATTATCTTGTTGATAATTTTATCGGTAATATTGATTTTGGGAATAAAAAAAATATTCTGTTATAATTTTTTGTATTTATTGAGATTTTATTTTTTTATATTGTTCTTAATAATATTGATGATGGCTTAAATGATTCTAATAGGATTGTAGGTATTACTGATGAGCTTAATATATATTATAGAAATTATTTTTGGACTTTAGTTAAACCCCCTAAATACAAGCATGTTATAGTTTCTAAATGGATTTAAAGAAATACAATTGATGAATCCTGACAAGATATTAAAAATAAAGCTAGAATTGTTTATCAATGGTATTGTTAAGAAGAAGGTGTATATTTTTATGAATCTTTTATGATTGTTTCTAGATATTAACCAATTATATTTTTTTTATATTTTTTTTATTTTAAAGGATTTAAATTATTTCAAATAGATTTTAAAATTTATTTTTTAATTGGTTTTATTTCTGAAGAATTTTATGTTTTTCAACCCCATGGTTTTAAAGATGAAAAATTTCCTAATCATGTTTTTATGTTATCAAAATATTTATGTTGTCTTAATCAAGAACCTTATACATAGTATGATATACCGATAATATTTTTAATGAAAAATGATTTTTCTAAAGGTAATATCAGTTTTACTTTGTATATTAAAATAATTACTAATGATATTTTAATTATAATAATTTATATTGATGATATTATTTTTCGATATTCAAATGATTTTATTTTTAAATAATTTTAAAATTTTAGAGAAAGTGAATTTTTAATGGGTCTTATGGGAGAATTAAAATTATATTTGGGACTTCTGACTTTTCAAAGAAATTATTGAATATTTTTTAATCAACCCAAATATATTAAAGATTTTTTTAAATATTTTGGCCTTGATTAATGTAAAAATAATCAAACCCCTATGTGTATTTATTGTAAATGAAAATCTAATATTTCTGTAAAATATATTGAATATAAATTATTCTGAGGAATGAAGGGATTTTTTTCATTTAACTACTTCTAGAACCGATATAATATTTAGTATTTTTCATGTGCTATTTTTAAAATGGATCCTAAGGAATCCCACTAGAAATATATTAATCATATTATTTGATATATTAAAGAGACAAAAAATCTGGTATTATTTTATTCTAGTAAAAATTGTTTTGATTTTATAAGTTATTATAAATCTGATTTTGGAGGATGTCGACTTGATAGAAAAGGAACCTCAAGTATTTGTCACTTTCTCTGTGAGAATTTTATTGCTTAGAGTTAAAGGAGAAAAACTCCATTTTTTCAACTCATGAAAGTAAATATACATCTATTGCATATTTTTGTTCTCAATATTTGTGTATTAAACAAAATTTGGCTAAATATGGGTTTACTTTTGAAAATAATTTCTATTTATTTTGAAAATTCGTTTTCTATTTCTATTTCAAATAACCAGTTAATGCATTCTATAAATAAGAATATATAAATTATTTTTCATTTATATCATGATTATGTTAACAAATGAGATATTATTCTTGAATTTATTATATCTTAAAATCAATTGGAAGAGATTTTCAATAAACAATTGGATTCTATAATGTTTGAGAAAAACAATTTGAACTTGTTATGTCAAAAATATGGTTTTATTTTTTTTAATTACATTAATATGAACTTTTTAAGGGGTAATTTCATTTCCAAACTTCTTGATTTTATATTTTTAAAATATTTTCTTGTTGAAAATTTTCAAAAATGGGGAATACTTATTCTTTCTCGAGAATGTTTTTATTTTGTTTTGAACAAACAATGTGATTTTTTTTTCAATAAAAATCTCAGTTTATACTAAATAATAGTTTTCTTTTGTAATTTAATTCTATCATGAGCTATGTAGATCATTTTCTCTCATAACTTGTTCCATTTCAAATATGACACTTTTTTTAATTTAATTATAATAAGTGGATGCCTGGATTTATTTTTTTAGTGGCGTAAATATTGATCAATGTTCATGAAATATTTCCGGAATTCTATAATTAATATAAATCGATTTCTTTTTTATTTCAGTGATATTTTATGTAAAATTCAAAGTAATTAATGAATAATAGATATTTTTATCTATGCCTATTAATGAATTAGATAATGTTTTATAGGCATAAAATGAAAATAAATCCAATCTTAAGCATGGAATACACTAATATTTTTAAAAGATTATTTTACTGCCTCTTAATGGAAAACCATTTTTAAATCTATCTTTTGAAAATTTTATAAGATTTTTTTGTCAAAATAAACTTATTCTTTATGATTGGGACATTAAAATTTACTTTGTGTGAATTTTTGGTATTTTTCCGATAAAGTTCATTTTTTAATGAATAGTGAAAAATGTTGTATTTTAATTCAAAACCTCTTTTTAATATAATTTATTTATATGATTAGATTATCTTTTGAATTGGTTTTAAAGTGAAATTAGAATATGTTTTTACAATTTAATCCAATGGTGGTCATTGGAATCAATTTCACTTTGAAATTGGACGTGAACTAGTGTCAATCTTTTGATACTTATTGTTTCATAAAAACACGCTATTTGCTCTGACAATGGGAATTAATTATAAAATTAATTAATGTAACTAATATGTTTTGAATTTTTTAAAATATAAATCATTTTGGAATTTGGAATATCAAATATAGCTTAGGGTGATGTTTTGGTATTTTTCTGAAAAACTTCAATTTTTGATGAATAGTGAAACCACTAAGTGGTACTTAAAAAAACTGATTTTTTGTTTAAATGAAATTTTACCACCTCTGGGTTTTTAATTTCAAAAATCCGACATACATGGTTGTAATTAAGAATTAAAATATGGTTTAATGAGGTTAAAATAATTTTTTGGTGAATAGTAACTTTTATGTTTTTAATCGTGATTAGTGGTAATTAGTGTAGTTTAAGGTAAAAATAATGTTTTAATAATATGTGATGAGCTTGACACATGTCCTACCCTCATTGGATGTGTCATGTCCAACCAATAAAATCCATGGGTCAACTTGGGGACCCCCTGGAGCCACATTGGTTTGGAAATGACATAAATAACTTTTTATTTAATGTTAAAGTAAAAATGACACAAACATGAGATGTTTTACTAAAACAATTTTTACATGGGGTTATACAAGTCAGATTTTTTACTATAAATATTCATTAGAAAGAAAAAACTATTTCCTACATCATGTTATTTTATTTATAATTTTTATACATTAAATGTATATAATTATTTATGACATCATAATGATGCAGCGATTACCACATTAATAAAGGATTTAAATAAAATGAAATAATAATGTAAAATCTATGACTTACACATGTCCAAAACCAATTGGATGGGTATATTTTTAACCCTTATCAACTTATCATAGAATTATATCAATGTGGGACCTTCTAAATCCGAAAATCATTTTAAAATAAAGTACCTTTTCTTTACTTTCCAAGAGTGCCCCTCCTCTCCTCTTATAAAAGGCCCCCACCTCTACCTCTTTACCCACACATCCAAAGCCTTTGGCTCAGCCAAACCCTGCCAATTTTGTCTCTACACATCCCTATTTTACTCCTTGAAGCCTCACTTTGGGCAGAAGTCTTCCCAAGTAAGCCTGTGATCTCAAACCAATGGGAGTTACCAGATTTTAAGGTAATGTCTTCACTTGAGTCCTTTTGTTTTATTTTGCTTCTCCAACCCCCTAAACTATTTTTATTAATTTTTTTGTAACAACTCCAGTATATTAAATATACTAGGATGTTGTTATAAGAAGTATTTGAGCTACACTTACACACACCTATATCTAATTGTTAATGAACATACTGTTTCCGTGGATGGTGAATTTTTGCCTCACGAAACGATGATTGTTCAACACTCATATATCACATTAAAAGGTGGCCATTAAGATGTCACTATATTTATATATTATATATAATATATTTATGGTTTACTTATGATTATTTATTTTTTATTTTTGGCATATCCTTTATGGTTACCATTATGAGTAAACGTGATGTCTTCATTTTAGGAAGTGTGGACTACCACCCCCTCAAAGTGATTTGATTCGTTAATTCCATGTGTGGGACGTATAAAGGATGTAATTAATGATTTTATATATGATATTATACTGGAATTATAATATACCATTATATCATTATGATTCCATTTCATAAAATATGAAATAGAAATGAAAGTAGCGTTCATGCGTACGTATGGCTTACCGTCTCCATGAACGGTGCATTTCATTTCTTACCTATAAACGTTATGTAATATTATAAATGCATGTATATAATGGATATATATGATATATATGATATCTACATCATGATTATAACTCTATATATAATTGATACATGAAAAACTTGTAATTTTAAAGAGTTTATTTTTGAGTCAAGAACCAATGATCGTTAAAATGACAGTTATTAACTAAAATAATTAAATAGTGTTCATGACATAGTAATAAGTGATATAAAAGGAATAATGAACTTGAAAAAGGTTCTCAAGCAAGTTGAAATTAACTCAAGTTTATTATTCAGGACATTAAAGAATGATCGAGTCAAGTCGGACCCGATGTATGGGACTTCGTCTCAATCTCCTTTCATTGAGCATATTTTGTTTTATACACAACCTTCTTTTATATGGTGTATAAAACCCTTTGACTTTTACATTTATTCAAAAGGAAAATTTTTTATACGAACTGTTTACTAAATGACAAAAGGGAATTTTTTTGTCGTACGTATGTGGCGGCAACGATTTCTCCACTGCCGTGACCATTATTTGAGTTTCAGCTTCCTCTATAATCCATACCGTTTTTTTAAAGAAAAATAAATACGATGTTTTACCATTATTTTATTTTTGGTATTGAAAATGGTTTTCATAATTTTTTTATTATATCAATGTTTTTTATTGATATCTTATGATTTAAATGTGGAAATGTTATGTTTCCTTTATGTACATTTTATGTGATATGATTATGTTATGGTTCTTGGGCATTATTATGAAGACGGGTGGTTCCGTGATAAACTATGGGCGGGTGAGCCCGATATAGCTCTCCAATGCATTGGGTAATTCAAAAGAGTGAAACGTTAAGGTTTCTCCAAAGGGATTTAGGTAATATACTTTGATGGGTATTCCAAATGTAACCAAGAGGGTTACTCCCTACGTAAGAATGTTATGAATGCCTCAAGTTACCTTTATGTCTTATGATTTCTATGATTTCTTCATGATTTGATAAGGTATGTTAAAGTGCTTATGTTTTATGGGTAAAGTATGATTTCAATCTTATGTATACATGTACTCATGTTTTCTTTCCATATTTTTATATCCCTTACTGAGCTTTTTATACTCATCCCAAGTTTTTGAAATGTTTTTCACAGGTCAAGGGAAAGGTACATGATATGTTGATAGTGACAAGGAAGTGTCAAGAAAGAATCAATGTTTTATTTTAAATATGTTTCCATTTATGGGAAAAATGAATACTATCTTTTATGTAACCACTTTGTTTAAATGTGGAATGTAATAAAAGTTTTATGTTCTAATTCTCTAAAACTCTAAACCTGAAAGGATCCTCAAGGTGTAATCTTATAATAACTCAAGATTATGTAATGTTTAAGGCTGGGGCCTTATAGTTGGTATCAGAGGTCGGTTTAGATAACTTTAGGAGTTATAATTCTATTAAATGATTTTCCAAAAATATTTTTTTATGGTCAAATTTAAATGATACAGCATTTGAATATTACCATGTTGCTTCATCTAAGACATGTTTGTTCAGAATGGTTTTCTGCAGAAGGACACAAGGAAGTAGTGCTAGGAAGGAATACAAAATGAAATAACCTTCCGAATCTGCATCATGAGATGGTCCGAATTGGAACTGAATAGTTTGTTGCAGTAATGGCGCAGTTGACTCAAGTGATAAATGGTGGTGGTATCCATGCATGAGATCAGCCAGATCAACCACAGAGGAACATGTTAGTGGTGGAACATTTCATGAGGCAACATCACCCATCATTCAGAGGATCATTTGACCCTATGATAGATGAAGGGTGGATTAAATCACTGGAGAAGATTTTCGATGTCATGGGGTGTTCAGACAATCAAAAGGTTGGTCTTTCAATTTACCGTTTGGAGGGTGAAGCAGATCAGTGGTGGTCGATGGTTAAAAATATCAGGGCCGCTGATGAGATTTATGCTCTCGACTGGGATGAATTTAAAGGTATGTTTCTTGAGAAGTATTTTTCTAAGGTTGTTCGACTTAGGATGGAAAATCAATTCTTGGAATTGAGGCAAGAGGAAGACTCAGTGGCTGCCTATGAAGAAAGGTTCACTCGATTGGCAAGGTATGCTCCAAATTTTATCCGAGACCTTAATAGTAAAATCAATAATTTTTACTCTGGATTAAAGCCATAATATTGAAGGGCTTTAGCTTCTCGTGAGTTCAAAAGTTATGAAAAGCTTGTTTGTTGTGCTGAGAAGGTGTAAAGGGAGTTTTTCTATGATCAAGTGTTCTATAACAACCAATAGAAGAAGAGACCGAGGTGGAAGGAGAAAGGAAAGAATTCTTCAAAAAAGTCTGATGGTAAGAAAACTATGTTTCCAGTTTGTGATAAATGTGGTAAAAGGCATGCTGGGGAATGTCTTTTGAATTCTGGAAAGTGCTACCAATGTGGTAAGAAGGGACATAAGGCTCTTGATTGTTCTGAAAAAGATCAAGGTGAAGGTAAGACCAAATTTTATTTATAGTTAGTGAAATGTTTTATGTGCAATGAGAAAGGTCACTATGTAAATGAGTGTCCGACAAAGAGCTCTAGTGATGGGAAGCAGTTATACTACAAGCAGAAAGGGGTGGTGAAATCCTTTGCAACTACTTTAGCAGATTTCGGGCCATCAAATGAAGTTGTATCAGGTACTTTGTTTGTTTTTTCAGATTATGCCAGTGTGTTGTTTGATTCAGGGTCTACACATTCTTTCATCTCTGAAAATTTTTCTAGTAAAATGGGAATACCATCTCAAGAAATGACTCCTGAACTTTTCGTAAAAACACCTGGGGGAATGTTGATGCAAAAAAAAATATAAGAATCTTCCTATCCTAATCTGTGGAAAGAACCTACTTGTGAACCTTATTGTTTTAACTCTAGTAGAGTTTGATGTTATCCTAGGTATGGATTGGCTGTCTACTTACCAAGATAAGATTCACTATAGAGATAAAGAACTTTGTTTTCAGAAAGACTTTCAGATTTTGTACACGAATGAACCCTTACTGTTGATAACTTATCAAGAGGCCAAGAAACTTGTAAAAGATGGAAATTAGTGTTACCTTTCACACATCGTTGAAAACAAAGGAACTGTTCAGATTAATGATGTGCTAGTGGTAAATGAGTATCCTTATGTTTTTTCTGATGAGTTGCATGGAATAATACCAGATTGGGAAGTTGAATTTACTATTGACTTAGTTCCTGATGCTAATCCAATTTCAAAACCCCCTTATCGAATGGCTCAAATTGAACTTTTAGAGTTGAAGGAGCAATTGCCAGAATTATTAGAGAAAGGTTTCATTTGACCTAGCACATCACCATGGGGTGCTCCAATTTTATTTGTTAAAAATAAAGATGGTACAATGAGACTTTGCATTGATTATAGAGCCTTGAATAACATCACTGTTAAGAAAAAATATCTTTTTCCTCATATTGATGATTTGTTTGATCAGCTCTAGGGAGCTCAGTATTTTTCAAAGATTGACCTGAGATCGGGGTACTATTAGTTGAAGGTAAAGGAAGTATATATTCCGAAGACTGCGTTTCGTAAAATATATGGCCATTATGAATTTATAGTAATGCCTTTTGGGATAACCAATGCACCTGCGGTATTCATGGACATAATTAATAGAATTTTCCATGAGTTCTTGGATAAGTTTTTGGTTGTTTTCATTGATGACATTTTGGTGTTTTCTAAAAGTAAAGAAGAGCATGAAAGACATTTAAGGGTTATTTTTAAAACCTTGAAAGAAAAGAAATTATATGGGAAATTCAACAAGTGTGAGTTTTGGTTGCAACAAATTTCTTTCCTTGGTCATATTGTTTGTAAATATGGTATAACTGTTGATCCTGCAAAAACAATAGTTGTTGAAGAATGGCCCATACCCACAAATGTAACTGAGATTCGTAGCTTCATGGGTTTGGCAGGCTATTACCGACGGTTTCTTAGAAATTTTTCATGGTTATCTAGTCCAATGACTAAGATAACTTGTAAGGGTGTTAAGTTTATTTGGACAAAATAATGTGATGATTGTTTTCAGGAATTGAAAAGAAGATTGGTGAATGCTCCAGTTTTGGCACATCCTTCCAGGAATGGTGAGTTTGTTATCTACAGTGATGCTTCATTGAACGGACTTGGTTGTGTCCTAATTCAGAATGATCAGGTAATTGCTTATGCTTCACCACAGTTGAAAACTCATGAGGTAAATTACCGTACACAAGATTTGGAATTAGCTGCTGTTGTTTTCGCTTTAAAAATTTGTAGGCATCATTTGTATGGAGTAAAGTGTGAAATATATACTTATAATAAAAGTTTAAAGTATATATTCACTCAGAAATAATTGAACATGAGATAGAGGAGATGGCTAGAATTAATCAAGGATTATGATTGTACAATTCATTACCATCCGGGAAAAGAAAATAAAGTGGCTGATGCTTTGAGTCGAAAAAGTAATGCTTAATTAACAATGTTGTGTTTAGAACGTGATCCTTTGGTTAAGGATTTGATGAACTTTGGAATAGAAGTTTTTGGTGCAGGATGTTCTTCTGTTTTGTTTCAGGTATCAGTGAAATCTTCTCTATCAGACAGAATCAGGAAGGCACAGAAGCAAGACAGTGAGTTGCAGAAAAAGGTAGAGCTGGTTCAAAAATGTATGTTGCCTGAATTCAACATTGATAATGATTGTGTTTTGAGATTTGGGAAGAGATTGTGTGTGCCTTGTGATTCACAGTTGAATAGATAGTTGTTATGTGAAGCTCATAGTTCTCCGTTATCAGTTCATCCTGGAAAGACTAAGATATACAAAGATCTTCGGGAGTATTACTGGTGGGATGGAATGAAAAGAGATATTGCTGATTTTACTGTGAAGTGTTTGACTTTTCAGCAGGTAAAAGCTGAGTGGCAGTTACTGAAAGGGATGCTTCATCTTTTACCAGTGCCAGAGTGGAAATGGGAGAATATATCCATGGACTTTTTTGTGGGATTACTGAAGACTTCTCGAGGTAATAATGAAATCTAGGTTATTATTGATCGCTTGAATAAATCTGCTCATTTCTTTCCAATTCGAGATACTTTCTCTCTAGATCAACTTTCTCGATTGTACCTTCAAGAGATATTCAGGTTTCATGAAGTTCCTTTATCCATTGTATTCGATCCGGATCCCAGGTTTACTTCTAACTTTTGGAAGGGCCTTCAAAAGTCATTTGGTACTGAATTAAATTTTAGTACTGCTTTTCATCCTCAATCTGATGGGAAGTCGGAACGAACAATTCAGACCATGGAGGATATGCTACTAGCATGTTTGAGGGATTATCAGGGAATTGGGGACCAACATCTTTCTTTGGTTGAGTTTTCATATAATAACAATTTTCATTCCATTATACAGATGGCACCATTTCAGGCATTATATGGGAAGCGGTGTCGAACTCCAGTTTTTTGGATAAAGTGGATGAAAGGAAGCTGATGGGACCAGAATTGGTAGAAGATATGGAAGAAAATTTTCAGCTGATACAGAAACACATGAGAATATCTCAGAGTAGGCAGAAGAGTTTTGCGGACAATAGGAGTAAGGATCTCTCCTTTTAGGTAGGTGATCATGTTTTTCGCACGGTTTCTCTATGGAAAAGTGTGATGTGATTTGGTAGGAAAGGAAAGCTAATTCCAAGGTTCATTGGACCTTATGAAATTCTGGAGAGAGTTGGATCAGTTGCTTACCGAGTGGCTTTACCTCTGAGTTTATCTCAGGTACACAATGTTTTTCATGTTTTCATGTTAAGGAAGTACATGCCAGACCCATCTCATGTTTCTAGTCCAGAGGTAGTTCAGCTGGAAGAGAACATATCTTATGAGGAACAACTAGTCCAGATTCTAGACCATAGGGAGCAAGTGTTACAGAATAAGGTGATTCATCAGGTATAGGTTTTGTGGAAAAACCACATGATTGAAGAGGCAACATGGGAATCTGAAAATGCAATGAGGGATAAATACCCCCACTTATTCGATAAGTAAATAAATTGCGGGTACGCAATTTTCTAAAGGGGGGAAGGATGTAACATAACAAGTAAGTAATTAATAATATATCTTTTTATCTATTCCTATTAATGAATTAGATAGTGTTTTAGAGGCTTAAAATGAAAGTAAATCCAATCTTAATTATGGAATACACTAATATTTTTAAAAGATTTTTTTACTGCCTTTTAATGGAAAACCATTTTTAAATCTATATTTTGACAATTTTATAAGCTATGTTTGTCAAAATAAACTTAATATTTATGATTGGGACATCAAAATTTTCTTTGTGTGAATTTTTTGTATTTTTCCGATAAAGTTCATTTTGTAATGAATAGTGAAAAATATTGTATTTTAATTCAAAACCTCTTTTTAATATAATTTCATTATATGATTAGATTATATTTTGAATTAGTTTTAAAGTTAAATTAGAATATATTTTTACCATTTAATCCAATTGTGGTCATTGGAATCAATTTCACTTTGAACTTGGACTTAAACTAGTGTCAATCTTTTGATACTTATTGTTTCATAAAAACACGCTATTTGCTCTGACAGCGGGAATTAATTATTAAATTAATTAATGTAACTAATATTTTTTTAATTTTTTAAAATAGTCATCATTTTTTAATTAGGAATATCAAATATATCTTAGGGTGATGTTTTGGTATTTTTCTGAAAAACTTCAATTTTTGATGAATAGTGAAACCACTAAGTGGTACTTAAAAAAATTGATTTATCGTTTAAATAAAATTTTACCACCTATGTGTTTTGAATTTCAAAAACCTGACATACAAAGTTGTCATTAAGAAGTAAAATGTGGTTTAATGAGGTTAAAATAATTTTTTGGTGAATTGTAACTTTTTAGTTTTTAATCGCGATTAGAGGTAATTAGTGTAGTTTGAGGTAAAAATAATGCTTTCATAATATGAGATGAGCTTAAACACATGTCCTACCCTCATTGGATGTGTCATGGACGACCAAGAAAATCCATGTGTCAACTTGGGGACCCCATGGAGCCACTTTGGTTGGGAAATGACATAAATAACTTTTTATTTACTGTTAAAGTAAAAATGACACAAACCTGAGATGTTTTACTAAAACAATTTTTACATGGGGTTATACAAGTCAGATTTTTAACTATAAATATTAATTAGAAATATAAAAACATTTCCTACATCATGATATTTTTTTATAATTTTTAGACATTAAATATATTAAATTATTTATGACATCATGATGATGCAGCGATTACCTTATTTATAAAGGATTTAAATAAAATAAAATAATAGTGTAAAATCTATGACCTACACATTTCCAAAACCTATCGGATGGGTATATTTATAACACTTATCAACTTATCCTCAAATTATATCAATGTGGGACCTTTTAAATCCGAAACTCATTTTAAAATAATGTAATTCTTTACTTTCCAAGAGTGCCCCTCCTCTCCTCTTAAAAAAGGCCCCCACCTCTACCTCTTTACACACACTTCCAAAGCCTTTGGCTCGACCAACCCCTGCCCATTTTGTCTCTCCACATCCCTATATTACTCCTTGAAGCCTCAATTTTGGCAGAAGTCTTCCCAAGGGAGCCTTTGGGCTCAAACCAAAGGGAGTTACCCGATGTTAAGGTAATATCTTCACTTGAGTCCTTTTGTATTATTTTGATTCTCCAACCCCCTAAACTATTTTTATTCATTTATTTTGTAACAAATCCAGTATATTCAATATACTAGGATGTTTTTATAATAAGTATTCGAGCTACACTTACACACACCTACATCTAATGGTTAAAGAACATACTGTTTCCGTGGATGGAAAATTTCTGCCTCATGAAACGATGATTGATCAACACTCATATATCACCTTCAAAGTGATTTGATTCGTTAATGCCATGTGTGGGATGTATAAAGGATGAAATTAATGATTTTATATATGATATTATACTCTAATTATAATATACCATTATATAATTATGATTCCATTTCATAAAATATGAAACAGAAATGAATGTAGCGTTCATGCGTACGTACGGCTTACCGTCTCCATGAACGTTGCATTTCATTTCTTACCTATAAACGTTATGTAATATTATAAATGCATGTATATATTGGATATAAATGATATATATTATATCTACATCATGAGTATAACTGTGTATATAATAGATAAATGAACAACTTGTAATTATAAAGAGTTTATTTTTGACTCAAGTACCAAGGATCATTAAAACGACCGTTATTAACTAAAATAATTACATAGTGTTCATGACATGGTAATAAGTGATATAAAAGGAATAATGAACTTGAAAAAGGTTCTTAAGAAAGTAGAAATTTACTCAAGTTTATTATTCAGGAAATTAAAGAACGATCGAGTCAAGTCGGACCCGAGGACTGGGACTTCGTCTTAATCTCCTTTCATTGAGGCATATTTTGTTTTATACACAACCTTCTTTTATACGGTGTATAAACCCCTTTAACTTTTTCGTTTATTCAAAAGGATTATTTTTTATACGAAGCATTTATTAAATTACAAAAGGGAATGTTTTTGTCGTACGTATGTGGCGGAAATGATTTCTCCACCGCCGTGACCATTATTTGAGTTTCGGCTTCCTCTAAAAGCAATACTGTTTTTTTAAAAAAAAATACCCTGTTTTAATTTTCATTTATTTTGGTATTAAAAATGGTTTTCATAATGTTTTTATTATATCAATGTGTTTTATTGATATCTTGTGATTGAAATGTGGAAATGTTATGTTTCCTTTATGTACGTTTTATGTGATACGATTATGTTATGGTTCTTGGGAATTATTATGAAGACGGGTGGTTCCGTGATAAACATAGGGAAGGTGAGCCCGATATAGCTCTCCAATGCATTGGGTAACGCGATGGAGTGAAACGTTAAGGTTTCTCCGAAAATATTTAGGGAATATACTCTGATGGGTATTCCAAACGTAACCAAGAGGGTTACTCCCTACGTAAGAATGTTATGAATGCCTCAAGTTACCTTTATGTCTTAGGATTTCTATGATTTATTCATGATTTGATGAGGTATGTTAAAGTGCTTATTTTTTATGGGTAAATTATGATTTCATTCTTATGTATACATGTACTCATGTTTTCTTTCCATATTTTTATATCCCTTACTGAGCTTTTTATGCTCATCCCATGTTTTTGAGATTTTTTCACAGGTCAAGGGAAAGGTACATGATATGATGATAGTGTCAAGGAAGTGTCAATAAAGAATCCATGTTTTATTTTAAATATTTTTCCACTGATTGGAAAAATGAATACTATCTTTTATGTAACCACATTGTTTAAATGTGTAATGTAATGCAAGTTTTATGTTCGTAATTCTCAAAAACTCTAAACCAAAAAAGATCCTCACGGTGTAATCTTGTAATAACTCAAGATTAAGTAATGTTTAAGTCTGGGGCCTTATATTTTATGTGACGATATGTTTTTCACATGGTTTGTATAATGACCTCATGTTTTATATTCTAACCACGTGTATTATTTTTAACCAAGAACATGTTTCATAGTTCACATAGTCGGTATAGTGACCACATTCCCACTTAAACCAACTACATGTTATGATGTCATGGTAAGAACACTAACCACATGGCCACTTGGTGTGCATGGTTAGTTCTTTCATTTATTAATTTTTTTTTAAAATATGTATTTTTAAACATGGCATATTTTTCCTTATTTTTTATATTAACATTAACATAATGATTATTTTAATTTTTTAATGTATTTTATTAATTTATAAAATTAATATATATTTTCTATATAGTATGCGATGTGTTTTAAAAATATTTTAAATATTTTGAAAACTAGGTTTATAGTATTTTATTATGCTTACATAAAAAATACAACGTGTATTTTTAATACTTAATATTTTATATTTTAAGGTCAATTCATTGTCTTACTTTTTTTCTAAATTCATGTTAAATGATAATGAAATTATTCAGAATTAATTTATAGTATTTAATGTAATAAAATTAATATTTTAATTACATATTGCATTAAAGTTTTTTAAAATTTAAAAATTCAATGTGTTTTATGAAATTTATGGATTTGTTTTGAACTATTATTATGTAGACTATATGAATTATTTAATAGGTAACTAAAAATGGGTTGAATTGGTCTTTAAATTTTTAATTCAAACTTTTCTTGTTATGATTATTCTGAATAATAATTTTCCCTCTACGGGAAAATTGTGTTGTTTGAATTTGAATTGTTTTACCTAGTTGGATATTGTTTTTCAGTATTTATATATTCTATTTAAAGGAATTGAGAGGCATTCAAAGAATATAATGAAACTGATATGAGCTGTGAGATCAAGAACACTTTGAAAACCAAATATCAAAGCTGAATAATGAAATCCTTTGTGATCAACTATTTATCTACTTGAAGAACTCACAAGGACTGTATCTAACCATATATTACTACTACTGCCCTAAAGAAACATCCACATTTCTCATGAACCAGTACCTATGCTTCATTAATTTTATCTTCCCTTTCATCTAGTTTCTGATGTATATATTACTACTTCTCATATCTCACACACACTATCTATTTTTTATTCATTCAAATAAAAATGATTATTATTATTCTCTTCATTAGGTTGTGACTCCTAAATTATAATTTCAGGGCCATTCCAGTTATGAAACCCATATTTTAATGATAGTTTTTTATTTGGTATGCGAATACCCATAAAAACTTTAGTGTTTCAAGGTTATCCCTCCACTAGAAAGGGATCTTGTAATTGAGTTATAATTCCCCCTCAAAATCAGTTTAGTTTATGCATATATCTCACCTAATAGAGTGGTATAAAACTGGGCTAGGTCCACTTTTTACTGAACCAGTATAAAAATCCTTGGGCTCTCACTTTTATTTTTTCTTCTAATTAACTCTAGTAATTAACTTCATTAATTAATTTGAATAATAATTTTTTTTGATTAATTTTTTTTAAAATGGTTTAGTCACCCCCTATAGAACATCTATCATTACACCTCTCGACCTAATAGATATGGTGTGTCAGTGCTGAGATCGAAATTTTTTTTGGAACAATCATCAAGATGTGGAACAACTTGTGTTTTCATGTGGAATTGGGTGGTGTGAGATGAAAACTTCCTTGAGTGGGTCATTGGATTGCTGGAAATGCATTTCGATCATAAATTCCAATAGTGATGAGAACTGTGGCTTGTAATCAGCCCGTATGAGTTGATTAATATGGTGGAGAACACCATAGTATTGGATTTAAATTGATTAATGCCACCAATTTTTCTCGAGATAGATGGACATGGGTAATTGTCATATCCATTTTTTAATGAAAGTGACAATCAATGGATCAACTTTTAAAGAATAGTTTACCTCGTGTTAGGATTTCCACAATGGAGGCTTGTTTTGAATTATGTGGTAGGAAATGATGAGTTAGATATTAATTGGTGACCTAGGTTGGTTGAGTTAATTATAAAGGATCACTAATAATTCTTAGTTACTAGGAGTGCTATGGTGGTGGGGTTATAAAGACCCATGGTTTTCTAGATTGTCAAAATTATAGAAAAATTTAAATATTTAATGTTGGTAAGGATTATTTTTTGGGAAGTAAAATTTGGATTAAGATTATTATATTTGGATAATATTTGTGGGATGTTTTTGTATGTGGAACAGGGCTTTGGATGTGTTTTGGGTGTTGACAAGGGCTAATAAATGGGGTTATAAGGCTTAGGAGCTTCTTGGAGAGCCTAGAGGCTCGCCAAGGCATTAGTTACACTATGGTGCCTATGGTCTATATGTTTTGGCAGTTTACAGGGATTTGTATGCCATGGATCTTCCTCTAGTGGAAGGGGTTATGATAGTTTGAAACATGTCAACCAAAACACCCAGCTTTGGGAATTTTGTTGATTATGGTGGTGGCATGAGGCACCATTCAGCGAAACAGGGGCTAACTGTGTCATGTTCCACACTTGCAGGGTGTTTTTTCAAGAGGTCCCATGGTGAGAAAAACAAGCAATGAGGTGCCTTCAGCATAGAACTGGGTGTGTCTAGTCTCTTTAGGACTAGCTTAAGAACACCATGTCATAGAATAAGTAATGTCACAATCTATTTTACTTCTGTTCATTTTACAATTTTTATGATGTTCCCATTTTCCCAATCTTCTATTATTATGGGCTCAAGACCCTTTTCCCTTCTCCCTCATGCACAGATGAACTAGGAGGGTTCCTCCCCTTTGGATCCTTTAATATTTCTTTACATGTGGTGTGTTCATGGATTAATTTATTTATAAAATCAACATGTGCCTCACATCTTTTCTTATCATTCTCCTTCTCTAGATTCTTCATCTTACTTTGAGCATTTTGGCTTAGGTTTTACCGAATATTTCCACATGAAAAATTATTGATTATATTATATGATGGGGATTTTTCATAAAAGTGGTATAGAATAACCTAATATGATTATCATGTTTTATTTCACTCTATTTCATTGAAGAAGAATCGATATATAAATTTATTCATGTTTTTTTAATATAATAAAATTCGTTATTGAATGGGTGTTAATTATTAGGTATTTCCTAAGATGATTTCTGGAGTAGTTAGTGTTCTTCCTCATATGATTGGTCATGGTCTTGGTTTCATGAGGTTGATCGATAAGTTATTTGATGACAATTCGTAATCGATTTAAATAGTAATTTTTTTATTTTTTTTGTTAATTATAATTAAATTATAATTAATTAATTTGGATGGTTGACATTGTTTAGGGCATTGTATGGAAGGGTTATGGACATAAAAACTTGGAAAATCTTGGTTGGTAGTTTTTTGGATATAATTTTAATGTATATAACTCCCTTTGATTTAAGTCTTCCTTATAACATATCCCTATGGTATTTTCAGTCATTTATTTATGTATGCATGTGATATTTGATCTCACCACTAAGGGTGATCAACCTTTTTATTAAAATGAATCATTTATTTAAAATGAAATTTCTAAACAAAACAAGGTGGCAAGTGTAATTCCTTGGGTTTTAAGATCCATTATTATTATTATTATTATTATTTATATCTATAATTTTAAAGAATATTTCTTTATTCTTTCAAAATGATTTAAACATGATTAAAAAATGATCACTACAATATATGAACCAAACTAAAGAAACCTAATTCCTTCATAAGTGAGAAAGTAAAAAAAACAAATAAAAATAATTACAACACACCATTGTCTATTACTCCCTATTGATGAAGTACATCCATTAAAAGTACATCAACCAAGAGGGTAAAATAGTTAGAAAATAGTAAAATCTTCATGGATAAAAATAACCTGGATAATCTTAAAACATGAGGATCACCAATAGCCAAAAAATATATAATGAGAAAGGGGACCTAGAAATAATAATTCATTATGAAAAAATATTTAATTTTAAATAAGAACTATGCCTTGCAAAGTGAGAGTGAAATGAACAAATGATTATGTAAGTCTATATATAATAATGAAATCTAGTCATTATAAATATAGTCATTTTGAATATAGCCATTGATCATATATCCAATAGTTATTCCAAATTCATACATTTTAAAGTACTAAATTTAAAATAAAATACCTCAAAAAGAAATAAAAATATGATATTAAAATATTATAAATAAATAATTATTTATGAGTAATACATAAATATTATTTTTATCATTATTGAAACATTATATGATGTATATATAAAATTCAAATAAATATTTTAATATTAATGGAGTATTAAAATTAAATTTTATAACAAAAATAATTATTTTTAATGGTATTGGTTAAAGTGTATTTAGTATAAAATAATATTTATCTTTTTTCAAAGAATTAATTTATTAAGTATTGATTATTTTATCCTAATAGATTAAATTTAGCATATTTAAAATATTATATATAAACTAACATATTAAAATATTTTAAATTATAATTTTATATGAAAAAATATAAAGAAAACTTAATGTTTAAAAACATCATTTTTTCAATAAAAGTTGTTTTTCTTTATATTTTTTATTTTTATTGAAAAGTTAAATTAATTTATTTTTGGAAATAAATTTGATACATATAACTTAATTTTTATTTATATTTTCAAAATTATCTTATCAAGTGTAATTTATAATTTTCTAAAATAATTGATTTTTAGGTAAATAATTAAAAATATATATTTTACTAACACTATAACTTTTATGGAATTACAATACCAGAATTACATGAAAGTTTTTTCAACATTTTAACTATAAAAATATATATTATAAATTTAAATTAATCATTATAAAATATTATGTTGGTAAATAAAACTCACACAAAGTATTTTATAAAACATATGTAATGTTTTATTAGAAATTGGATTCATTAGTTTCTCTTCATAAAATTATCATACGGTGGAATTAGATTTTTGTAGTATTTTACTTTTATTTAATTATTATTTTAATAAAAATGTAAATTTTAATTATATTTTAATCAATAACATTGATAATTTTATCCGAAGCATAAATCTTTTTCTTAAAAATAATCTTTTTCTGAAAATGGGTTTTGGTGTGTTGCATGCACTAATGTTAAATTTTTTTTCACACACATACAAATATGATTTTATAATTTGGATTTAATATTTATAATAATTAGGTTCAAATTATATAATAAGGATTATTTTATTTTTATGAATAAAAAAAAAATCACATATGTAAAAATTAGTTGCCTCGATAAAAAAAATGGTAAAAGTAAAACATATAATAGTAAATGACATAAAAAATGTTTATAACATGTGTGTATTAGTTTTTTTAATTATAAACTAAAAATATTTATAAACTCTATTATTTTTCACTTTTACTCCACATTCCATTTGAAACATGTACTCTTTTTTAGATATATGTGTCAAAATTCCATTCTCTTCAATAATAAAAGAAACCACCACTCATCCACCTCTCCACACTTCCAAAACCCATTAGGTTTGACCAATAATATAAACTATTCTATATTAAACCCAATTAACACATCTCAGAATCTATTTTATTTCCAAAATATCAATATATGTTTTCCAAAGTTTTAAACTGAGGGAGAATATCTAATGTTAGACGCAATATTTTCCACCACACCTTCTTAATTCTTATATAATTCTACCACTCCAAAACTATTCTATCCATGAGATTATGTTAACAATAGAATTTTTAATATTATTTAATTTTGTTATAATTCTATATAATCCATTTTATTCCTTTCTAAAAATCCTTTTGAAAAGTGAATACGTCTTCATGTATACATGTGAACTACCGCCTCAAAGTGATGATTTTTTTCTTCTATTTTCCATGACGACTAACATGGATGAAATAAAGCATGTATATAATGTTTAAAATTTTTATTTAATAAAAACTAAAAAAATTAATGATAATTTATACATTACATGAGTGATATTAATAATAAATGTTAATAGTAACTTTAACAGCTAATAAAGATATATCAAAATACTTATTCTAATTTAAGTCCATTCATAGAAAATCTATTTACCTATATAAATTATGTGATAATTAAATAATAAAATAAATAACAATATAAAAGTATTTATAATATGGAATATTTTTACAACATTTTGACCTTGGTCAACATACCATGAATGTTTTTGAGAATTTGACTAAAGAACTTCAAGTAACCGATATAAGAAGAAATGGTGTAATAAATTAGTGAAATGCGATGATAAATGGGCCTTATTAAAAATAAATATATCTGATTAAGATAGTTATAATTTTTTTAATAATATTATTTTGATTATTCATTAAGTTAAGTGCAAGTGTATAGCGCTATCGGACATTAGGTAAGGGCTTCACCTTAAAATTTCTTTCTTTGAGACATGTTTTCTTTTATGCACCTAATTTATTTTAAATTGTGTATGTACATTCAAATTGATATTTAATACCATTTATTATCTTTATTAATGGTAATTTATGTTAAAATTCAGCTCTATCTCTTTCAATGGGTTGTTATTATAACTTTTATTAAGCCGTATGGGATCATTCGTACCACCCTCATTGCCTATTAGTTACACATTATATTAATTTTTCTCTATTATTAATAAATAATCTTTTCATAAAATTATTATATTTTTTATATATGTTACATAAATTTATATATTTAAATATAATTTATATTAATAGGGTTATACATTTTTTGGTTTCCTTTGAAATTTTTACATTTATGTAACCCTTATTTAAGGGGACTTTCATATTTCTTGTCTCGCGTCAATAATCACCCCCATTAAATGTTTTTAAATCATGAATATCTTATAGAAAATTTAATTGTTTTATGAATTACCATCATGGTTAAAATTTTGTTTTATGGAAATTAATAATTCATTTCCATATTTAAAAGTATCATATATTTATAAATCTACACTTATGTGGTATGTTTTTATTTTTTTTTCTTCTCTTAAAACCTTCTTATGAAACATCTATATTAGAACTCAATGTTCAAGAACTATATTTATTTATAAAATATGAACATCCAAAATGATTTAATTCTTTTTTATATTGGTAATCCTTGTAATTTATCCTTTAGTTTTCCCCTGAATAATAATTATGATACCCACTTATTTCTCATGGGTTTGATCATGCTTACAATTTATGATTGTTTTATTTCACTAATTTTGATTTCATATGTATGATTTTAATTTATATAATATGTGGTTATATAATTATATAAACCTCCAATATATTGGTTAAAGATTTATATCCTATGATATGTTATGTAATGGATTAGGGAGTGAATCGAATCCACTAAGGGACTTTTTCCTCTTTTAAATGATGGTATTTTGAGTGACCCTAGAATTATTTTTTTGATATCATTTTTATTTTGATTTAATATATTTAGGATTAAATGATCTTATGATATCATTTCGTTATTTCGTGTTTCCATTCATATGATCATCCTCTTTATGATATCATATTGTGACTCTAGACACTCATGTTATGATTTACTTCTATTTTTATTCCTTATTAGGCTTTCTAGCTCTCTCTTTTCCTTGTTTATTTTCTATAGGGTATCATATAATGATTTAGAAGTTCTATTGGAGACAGGATCACTAAATGAATTTTTAAATAAATATTATGATTTAATGTTTAGGATGATGTATTTGTTTGTATAATCATCTAAAGATACTAGACCTCTCAATCTATGGATTGTATTTTTTGTAATAGTATGTTTATAATTTGGAAATAATATGTGTTTAAGGATTGGGTAACTATTCCAAGGACCATTAGTACCCTTGATAATTATCTTTATTTCCTTACCCACTGATGGTTGTGGCCTTCATTAGAAACATATTCCACATGACCCTTAGACCACGAGGTTTGTGTATTAAATGAAGTGAATGTATTGTAGTGGACCTAGTATATGATAATTATACACATACTTGAAGAGGACAGTGTTAGATAGAGCTAATTAGACCTACTAGGTCATGATGGAGTTGTGAAATGCCTTGTCGGATTTTGGCTAGCTGAGATTAGAAAGCAGTGACTGTTCCTCTCCTAGTGATACATGAGTACCAGATAGGTTTTTTTTAAGTATGACTATAGATAGGTTTGGTGTGAGGACCGGCCTAGGGTGAATTGAAAATGGAATAGTCCTACGATCATATCTCTTATGTTTCATGGATAATAGTATGTTGGCAAGGCATGCGAGGCCTTTTTATGATTACGATGATGTCAAGGGATTCTATCACATTTGACTAATGGTCTTCGATTTTAGTGGTATGTTTTAGATATTGGGACTTATGAAGCAGTAAAGATAAGTTTGGGGATACACAGGTGGGCTACCATTTTAGGTAGATTTAGTGATTAAACATAGTAGGTGTCCTTGATTAGTGTATTTTAACATCATGGGGTAAGGAAACTTATGCCATAAAAGTGGTGACCATAAATTATGGAGCGTGGATTATGCCTTTGGATTTCCCTTTGTGTTTATATTGGAGAATAATCTAGATGATGGTATTTATGGGAAACCAATAGGAGTATCTTTACTCAAGGAATATGAAAGAAACAAGATGAGTACCTCAAAATAAAGAATATTATGGAACTAATAGGATTATCTTGACTCCTGTTGGGGGTTTTATGTATCATCATAAAAATCCTATTTTACTTTATTTAAAAATTTATTGGCGACACTATTGGTTTTTCGTGGGGGTTAGTGAAGTAATTGGAGGAATCATTCTAAAGTCCTTATAAGGTAGCCTGATAGTAATTATAATAAGGGTATATAGGTTTAATCCTCTACATTACGAACCCTTAAAAGGAGTCCAATGTGTTCTTTAGGAATACTTCTTTTCATGTATCAATTTTGTGTTATGCAAGTAGACCCTTTTAGGATGCTGGTTTGGGAACTGTACTTCATGAAAATGAACCTCATGTGATGCCCTTCTAGAAGGAATTTCATGTATTCCCGCTCTATGTAGGATTTTTGTGGTTTATTATTCATGAATTATTTATTTGGAAACTAATTCACCAATAAAATTTGTGGTGGCTGCTCTTTGAAAGGTGTATATGGTTTCATCTTTACAAAGAGCATATGCGATTGCCGCTTCATGAAGGGTTTTCGCTATTCTCACATTGTAAAGGGAATTTTTCGCTAATAACTGATAAAGGGTGTTCATTGTTTCTACTTCATAATGGTGATACTTGGGACTCCTCCATTAGGGATTCTACACTAAGGATAGATTACATTGAATAATAGATTCATTGAAGTTGGTGACCTTCGAATTCAATATTCTAAAAGTGTGTGTTGGTATTTTCCAGAAAGATGGGCCATATTTTTTCAGTATAGGAAGGTCTGTATGAATCTATTGTCTATGTACATCCCATATGATCACTAAGGAATTATACATATATACAGGTTATCTTTTATTAAACATTTAATGGAAACTCTCCATGAAAGAACCATGTGAGGATATAGAAAACATCTCCTTGTTGTTGAAAATTAATGAAGGTATTAAGGATGGTTTATGATAATTGGGTTCTTCAAAATTATATATAAGACCCTAAAAAATAGTTTTATATACTCAACACCATTTTTTTCAAAAATGTGTGAAATTCAAGAACTACTTTAAGTGGGTTGTTCTCACCACTACATCAAAATAATGAGAAATTTATTTTTAAGGATGTCCATTGTTTGTTTTGTGGGAAATCATATTGCATATTAAAAAATCATTACCATATTCTTTAGGTATGGAAAAATTTATATCAACTCAATCCCATATTTTATTGTCTGAGAGAGTAAAATATCATGGCTTCTATGGAAAATTTTTTGCAACACAGTTTTTAGTGACAAAAACAATTTAAAAATCTCATATACTATATATAATTTGTCATTTATTAATAATTTAATAACATGAAATCAAATGGAGATATTATATAGTTGATTATTAAAGATGATGCATGTATTAACTCCTAATGTATGAGTTAATCCAAGTTCAATCAAGGATTATCCTTGAGGGATTACTAAATTGTAATTCACCATTATATGGTGATCAAAAATATTTTTCTAGGACTTGTATGAATCTCTCTATTTAGCTCTCTTATCCTATGACCATTACATCATGAGGCACTAGTATTCAATGTTGGGTAGGATAATGCTACTCATACAGTGAGTGATTGAACATAACCCATGGATACAAAAAGAGTAGGGTAATAATTGGGATTCATTTTATGCGATCACTACCAAGCACGTATGGAGATGTTTTAATACTATAATAAATGGTTACATATAAACATCATAGCTTATTCATTATATAGTACACCTGATTTCATTTAAAAATCATGGTGGATCTTGGATTTGGGTTCCAATATCATTTTCATTTCATAGTTTAATCATTAAATAATCCTTAAAACCTCACATTTTAATGTTCTTCTCCATTTAGTTTCTCATAAAAATTTCTTCAAAGATATAATTTATCTCACTCACATAAATAGATAACTTTAGGTTTTGAATGTGTTTTTTAATTCAATTTCTCCTTTATGATCACACCATATATACACCCAAAGCTATTTATAGATTGTATTCTTGGTTATATATTTTAGGATTAGATAGTATATTTTATTAGTATAGTAATTAGGCCATGGGATTATTAAGGAGAAATAGAGGTGGTGTCATGTGACGAGTTTTTATGCCATGAGGAGATATTTGGGTGGATCTTCTATTTTCATTTGGTCTTCAATATGTTATAATTATTGTCTATTAATTATTCCTATACTTTGGAATGCTTATTATACCTTATGAGTTTCATTTTAAAGTATTTAGTTGTTTTTATTTTTATTTCATTATATCCCTTCTAGGTGAAGTCATTCCCAAAATATATGGTGGACACCGATGAATTTTTTTTCTATCAGTGGTGGTTGGGAACATGATTTTAGACATGTTATAGACCAATCTAGGCTCTACGAAGAGGACACCCAGTTTCTTTAATTACATAAAATGAATGTTAATTCTTTCAAAATAGGTTTCAAAGAGTTTATAAGAAACCAAATTTTATAGTTTAAAATAATATCACAGTAAAAAATCAAATTAGTCTACTCTAAAAACCAAACCCAAGTAAAACATACATATAATCACTAACAACATCATATCCCACTCATACACATTTTATTTGTAAAATTATTATAACTCATATTGATTCACTTCCATTGTTAAGTAACTGATGAAATAACTTTGATTATAGCTGGTTAATAAACAAAACATTCATAGCAACATCGTGTGGCTCATTTTTACAATGCATTCTATTATGTAACAGACAAAAACTCCGTAGAAAAACCTATAATAATTGGAAATTTTAAAATGATATTCAGTTACCTCATAAACATTATATATGAAACATATTACTCACAAATGATCTAATTTTCATGGTGTCATTGGAACCACCATTTAAGGAACCATTTCATGTTTGGAAGTAACAATTTCGAACTATTATGAAAAATAATGTACGTAATCTATTATTTAAATAGTAATTTAATTATACATTACAATTCAAAAACATTAAAATTTAAATTAAATGTTAGTAAGTTATAACATATTATGATCCTCTGTCATATGTGGATTTTATTAGTTAAATTTTCAAGGAATTAGAGTATTTTATTCATTATATTACTAGGTTATTGTGTCAAGAACAACTAAAATCTATTGATGGATAGTTGATTTAATAATAAAATATAGAAATCGATGGTTCATCACAACAGTTTCAATGTTTCAATAAAATCCCTTATTTCTAAAAACAAAACTATCTAGATGATGAAATTATTATACTATAAAAGTAATGAAAACAAAAAATTTATCAAGCATTAGTTTTTTTTTGAAATGGGATCAATAAAGAACAAGAACAAGTGGGTGCATTTAAATTCTTATAAATAAGCTTCTTAAAATTAAAAATGATGTTGACCTCCATTCCCTTAATAGAAAATCATATAATATTTTTTAAAGTGAATTAATGGGAATACAATTCGAACCAACTTCAAAAATATTCAAAAAAAATACAATTTTTAAGATTTTTTAGAAAATATAGAACAAAAACAATTTAAGGTTATTATTCACCTTAAGAGGTTGACACAATCATCAATAAAAACCAATTTTTCCTAGATCTGGGATTCATAATACCACACTATATAAATATAAAACATATGTAAAATAATAAAAACTAATGAATAGATCACTCCCTAGAAATATACTCATGTGACTCCTATTGTATAATATTAATTAAATTCAGGTCTTCTTTTAAAAATATTGGATGTTTTTTATCTTGTTTGGTAGTCCTGTATGTGTTTTCCTTGGATTCCCTTTCTTAAAAACTTATGACTTTACAAATTCATATTGTATTTTGATATGTAATTCAGGATTGTGATAATGCACATCAAATTTGTCTTCATTTAACTTATATAAAGGTTTTGTTAAACCTTTTATCTATGTCTCAACCAGTTCAACTTCATTAACACCAACTCATCAAGTCCTATGATATAATTTATATCATAAGTAACCTAAAACACTAATTAAATGGTTTATAATCTAATTTTTTAATCAATTTAATCATTTATCTTGTAATACTTATATATGGTTGAATAATTTCATCATACCAAGAATTTTTAACAGACCTCCAATCAAATACATTGATATCTAGGGGTAATAGTTAGTGTCATCACAAGGAAAGGAAACAATTTTCAAGCTGACTTGGTTTCCCTTGGAAACTTGTTTTCATTCTAGTTTACTAATAGAATCAATGATTGATTCATATTCAAAATAGTTTCATTACTAGTTATTTTGTTGGATTCCATGTTTTTTTTTCAATTTAAACCTTACCTTCAAGATCGTAAGTAAAAATAAAATTCCTCAGATCCACTTTTTTCATTAATAAACACCCAGTTTTAGTATTTAGATATGATGTCCTATACTCTATCTTTACCCTTTATTTATCTACTTTAATTGTAAAGTTACTATACATCCTAACACTATTTTTATACTACCACTTACTAGATTGACACACCCAATTTTTCACATTTTAAATTATTATCTAGTTTAATGGTAATCTTAGTACTTTTATCAGGTTCTAAGTGTGATGGGTGTTGAGTTTTTATGTTTTACATTTTCTACTTTTGTTCCATTTTTTCCCTTGTTTTGTTTGGAATTTGCTGGGAAAATCCAGAAAATTTTGGCTTGGCGGTACCCTGAACATGGTTGGTGCACAGTTTGATAAATTGTGCGGTTGAACCCATGTAAATATAAAAAAAGGCAAAACACTTAATGCATGGTTAGTTCATGGCCATGAACTCAATACTAGGTATCCATTCATTCAATCAATCCATGGTTAGTGGCTACCGCAAGGTTGGTGCACAGTTGGGTAAACCTTTTGGGCTAACTGTGCTCATTTCCCAGACTTAAAAATTGTGATTTTCAAAGTTTACCCCTTGGTATTTTTGGACCAAAATCCACCCAATTTTTCTAATTTTGGTTCTTCAAACCGTTGGTATCCCTCTCCCTTTACTTCCAAGTCATTCATCCCCCACCTTTGGTGTATATCTAAGAGATCTTCTAGTTAGAGATAGATTTATCAAGGTAATTCCTCTCTTTTCTCCTCACTCTTCCTTCTTCATTCATGTTTTTCTTGTATTTATCTTCTTTCATAATCACATTAAACCTAGGGTTCTATTTTACCATGTTTATTTTTGGGGGGTTTTTTCTTAGGGGTTTTCTTCATAGATCTAGGGTTTTGGAACCCTCATGTAGTGATTACAGGGATGCATTGTCACTCATCCATGGATTCGTGGTATGGTTTCCTTGTCACATACATTTTTAATTTATGATTCACATGTTTCTTTCTTTTAACACCTCTATTGATTAATAAATATTTATGTATTATCCTTTTATTAATTTTTTGGTGTGAAAAGTAGAAGGGTATTCCTTGTTTTATGATAAATACTGTTGTTTTGTTGAAAATGTGCACACCAAGTGTTCGATAAAATGTTCTATTAGCTTTATCACATGTTTTTTTGATATTTAAAACATGTTTTAGTGATTTACATAAATTTATGGAAATATAATTATTTTTTTATACATTATTGAGTGTTAAATAGAAATTACTTTGTTAAATATTGCATGTTTGGTGTTGGATTAAATGTCTAGTTGGATTTTATGGGTTAATTGTGATTTAAAATTATTTTTTTTTGATTTATAAATTGATTTTCAGTGTGCTAATTGATTTTTTTAGTTCCTTATATTTTTTCCAATGTGGTATTAGTTTTAATAAAAATTAGTATTGGCTTTTAAATGTGTTTTGCCATATGTTTCTGGTAAATGGAATGTTTGATATTTTTATAAAAATGGTTTGTCCCTTGAATTTGTAACATGAATGTTTTAATGATATTTTTAAATGATCTTGAAATATAATACTGTGTGTTGGAACCCTCTTATAATATTTTGATTTGGATTTATGATAAATGTTGGTTTTGCAAAATCCTTAATGGCATGTTTGGAAGCATTGTGAAATTGATGAATGTGTTTATTATGAAAACCACCTTTGGATGTTTCTCAGGACTTATATATGTATAATGGATGGAATTTCCTTGTTGTGGGATACTTTCTATCCAATATCAGAGTTACGTGGTTTGGACTCTTTGTATTCTATTTATTCTATGGAATGAGAGCAATCATTGGTGTGGATCAGGGTGATGCATTTCATTGATTTATTATTATATATGCACATGATCAGATGCTCAGATAGCATTTTTTGGATCACCCCAATTATACATGACACAAGGGAAGTTGGAATAGTAAGATAATTTTCTAAGAATGATTGCAGCATTGGCTAGATTACGCACTAGATGTTGCCCTATAGTATGTGGATATATTTGGGTTTATTGATATTGGATTTACCCCTTGGCCTATATTGATTTAGGGAGGCTGAGATTATTAGGAAATTTTTTATTTCATCGTGTGTGGCATGCTACCAAGGATGGGTCTCATTTATTAGTATGTTCTGGATTATTCTTGATCTCTTAGGTTCACCTATGTCTATTGGCTCTTAGTTGTTTTCAATGATAAATGTGATACCTGTATACTAATTTACATTTCCCTTGTCATATGATCATCATAGTTCCATTTTGTGTAGTGTATTCTTGTAAGTGATGTGTTGTTTTTAAAAAGTATTGTGAAAAGTGTTTTTAACAAAAAGGGTTTTTCCCTCCTTTGATCAAATTGAAAATGAAATCATCACTTAAATTTTTAAAATATAAATATCACACTAATGTAATGATCTTGGATTTTATAAATTAATAAGGGCAATGGTTTTTACTTTGTTTTTATGTAAAATGTGTTGAAAATAATAATTTAACAAATTATAGTTCAAACATAAAGTTGATGTTTATTTTATTTTAAAGGAAGTTCATTGGGAATAAATAATCGATCTAGACTATGAGTTTTAATACTCAATCCTATAGTTATTTTCTATTTTATCCTTTGGTGTAGGTTTCATCATGAGTCAAATTTTATAGGGCGATAGTTGATCTCTGTGTTGGAGAGTGACACAAAGGGTCACATAGAGATCGTGTGGTTGTCTAGTTCAGTTATATCTTCAAATTATTATATAAATTATGCTCAATTTAGTTTCATTTATATATTTAAATGCTTTTTATCCTTTCTACTATTTAGTTTATTTATTTATTTGTTAGGATAAATCATTCAGTTGATGTACTCTGTTGATGCCTAGCACTAGTTTCCAGCCCATTGGGATCGGAAACTCCCTTCAGGCCATGCCATGGATCGGCCCGGGTGACTAGTTGAGGGTTTACATGGGTTGTTTCATGAAGATATGGTATCAGAGCCTAGTTGGATATTAGAGGAACTCAGTTTTCATATCACCCCTTGTTTTTGGGGATGTCAGGGTTGATGGTGTAGGATTTGCAGGAATCGATAGGGAGTTTCAGGAAGAGCACCACGAACTCTTGCATGTTTTGAGGCTCAGGTTCCCATGGAAGTCTGGTATTGTTTGTTTCTATGGTATTTAGGGATTTTTTAGTGATTGGGCTACAAAATTGTGAGTTATTACAATGGTATTTGTGAGCTCGCATGACTTGGCATGCCATATGGAGCTAGGGGTATGGTCCTAGAAGGCTCTCTGTGTTGGTGGATTGTTTGGAATATGGACACCCACTATATGATCCAATCACCCACCGACACTAGTTCTCTATTATTGGTATCCTTGAATCTTCTTGAATTCTGGAAAAAAATTGTTTTCAAAAATCATTGTTTGAGAATTGTTGAAACAGGTTTTAATGGAATAGTTGGACTTTGAAAACCTGAAAATGTGTTTTCATGATTTACTTTAAGAATTGTTTTATAAATTTTGGGTTTTTTAAAAAGAATTGATAAAGTAAAAGTGGTTTAATGAGATTGGATTTCATTAATCTAAAAATATTTTTTGTAGAAATAAAATGTTTTCAAATAATAGTTTATTTTAAGGTGTTTTCTGGAAAGTTGTTTTAAATGTTGGTTTTGAATGGTTTGTGTTTTTCTGAGGAGGTTTTGTGAAAATTTAAATGATTTTTTATGTTTATTTCTATTGGACTATAAAAAGAGGCTTTGGTGAATTTTTTAAAATGGAAAATGGTTGTTTGAAAGGAAATGTGTGTTTTTAAAAAAATTAATGAAAATTTAATCGAAATTGATCAAATGTTATTGATGAAATGGGATTTATTGAATTTTTATAAAATATTTTCAATGATATGAAAATGATTTCTTATGGAAATATGTGGGATTTGATTTTAATTTATGATAAAATTGTTTTTTGTGTGAAAAATAAAAAAATAATTTTTAACATGGTGGTTAGCGAGTCTTTGGAAGGTTCACGATTTTTAAAATGGGCTAAATGAATTGTTTTGGAATATGGGGTTGATTTATTTTAGCCTTTGGTGTTCTTATTAGTGCTCACATATATGGTGGATTGTAGAAATATGAATGATTCCTAGTATGAAAACCTGGATGGATAACTAGGGTGGCATGGAAACACGCATGTGAGTGAGAATCGATTGATCTCCATTGGTGATTGTGGAAAATACACCAACTTGTTTTATTTTCAAAAAGTTTTTTAAGATGGAAATTGTGGTGTTTTTGTAAGCCAATGGTTATGTGGAATTTTTTTTGTGTCTTATAAGTGTTGTTTATTTGGTATGCTATTCTTCGTTATCTAGAATTGATACCTTGTTCTATCTTGTGTTCATATTTTATTGGTAGATCGGTCTTGAAGGGGTGTCTTAAAAGGCTTTCAGAAACGTTTTTGGTAATTCTTTAATCCAGTTTCCCTCTGAGTTGGTGTTTGTTCTATGTGATAGATCTCATGTTTTTCTTGTTTACTTGTGTCCATCCCCATAAATATGTGATAGATGTTGTGGTACGACTATGGATGGTTCTCTGTTGGAATGATTTCCAGTTGATCAACCAAAGGATTTAATGTGTGGGTTTCAAAAGTTAATCCACCTCTTTAAAGGATTAACTAGCCCTTTTGTTTAAATAGAGAGGTTTTTGGTCTCAATATAAAATGATTTCTATTATGATAACTCTATCAGTTATAGTAGTCGTGTTTGGTGATGTTTGGTGTGTTTCGACATGTTACTTTTTCATTCTTCTCCTCATTTGGACTGATAGATTATTGTGATGTGTATCGATAAGTCCCTTTATTGGTAAAAGTGTTTTTTTTTTTTGAGGTATTGTGTTTCGTGGTGTGTCATAATAATTTGTTTATGCATGGGAGTGTTATGAGGGTTCTTGTGGAACTAAAAGAAGAGGATCTAGTTATGGATTAGCATCTCCTCACTGTGAGGTAGTAGATACTTCATACATCAGATCTCTAGCCATAGTTCCTGGAGTGAAGCTGGTGAGTAGTCAGGAATATTAGGGTGTTTAAAGAGTTTTTATAAGATCATGCCTTTACCATTGTGGTGAGGTAGTTCAACTATTTTTATTGTGGATTATCATCACAGTGAATTTTCACTTATCGTAAAGAGCATGGTGAACTTACCCCTCACATAGTATCTGTTGTTTTGACTTCTTAGATGAAAGTTTCTGATCCGAGTTACTGTGTAGACTACCCATGTGAATCGGTTATGGACCTAGATTTTATCCAGATATAGTCGAAGAGTGGTGGGTGGTTGTCCGATTTGGTTTCACCAATCAAATCATTGGGAGCGTTCCCTCTCCTCCACGTGTGGTGGGGTTTTTGGTATTTTCGAGAAGTTTTGGCTCAACTATTGTCCCCTCATTTCAGGGTTGGGTACTTTAAATTCTCTTTTTGTGTTTTTATTAACTTGTTTTATTCTATTCTTGTGTAGGTCATGGTGGAATATTTTAGGTTTGACTATGTGGGAGAAGCCCAATTTCGGTTCAATTAGAATTTTAATTGGCCATTCTTAGTTTTTATTTAATGTTGGGGAGACCCACTACAGTTCTCATTAAGTTTTCTCATAATAATTCATTAGGGGCTAGTTTATTTCTAATGGTGGGGATTCTGTTCATGCCTTCCCTCTTTTGTTCATCTATTTATGGTTTGTTTTCGGTTTGATCTGGTTGTAGTGTATTCTTTTAAATCTGTTGATTTTTCATTTTCCTCCTAATTTTGGGTGACCATTGGGATTCTTGGGAGAAGGTACAATCATCTTGTTTTTGGATTAGTTGTGGATATGGTGGCATGATTTTTCCTTTGTAAGCAAAAAATAGTTGTGGGTAGTTGTTTCATTTTGAGTGTTGGGCTTGAGTTTCGTTAATGGTGGGTGAGATGTTTTTGGATTAAAAGGTGGGATCATGTTGATGTATAATACTTAGTTTTTGAAAAATTAACTGGAATGTTTTTTTCTTTCATGGGGTGAAAATCATTAATGGTGGAAAGAATTATCACACCCAATTTTTCATGTTTTGGGTTATAATAAAGTTTGATGGGAATCCCAGTCTTTTTATTAGGTTATAAGTGTTATGGGCGTTGAATTTGGAGGTGTTTCATTCTCTAGATTTGTTCTATGTTTGTCCCTAGGTTTGTTCTGGAGTTTTCCGAGAAATCCTTGAAAAAATTATTAAAATTACCTTTCACACGATTGGTGCACGATTGGATAAACTGTGCGACCGAACCCAGGTAACCATGGGGAATGTACAAAACCTACCATATGGTTAGCACATGGCAATTCAGTCAATACCAGATAATCGTGTGGTCTATCTATCCCTGGTATGTGGCTACGATAGGGTTGGTGCACAATTTGGTAAATTTAGCGGCCTAACCATGCGCTTTTCCCAGGCATAAATTTTTTTGTTATTACAAGATTTCCCCCTCATGATTTTTGGACTAAAATCCACCAAAACATTCTTCTGCTAGTGCATCCAGACATAGGGCTCCCTCTCCCTTTCCCTTTGAGGCAATCCTCCTTCTCCTTTGGTGTAGATATAAGAGCTCTTTATGTTGGGACTAGATTTCTCAAGGTAATTCATCTCCTTTCTCCTCCCTCTTCCTTCTTCATTCATTTTTTTTCTTGGATTTCAAATCTCCTCTAGTATAGTTCAACCTCGGGTTCTTTTTCCCAATTTTTTTTGTTAGGTTTTTGTTCGTTTATGGATTTTCTTCATAGATATAGGTTTTTATTACCCTTATGGAGGGATTGCGGGTGTGTGTTGTCGTCCCTCCAAGGATTAGAGGTAGGTTTCTCCTTTCACAAACCTTTTTAATTTATGATTCACTTGTTGAATGATTTTAAAATATATATTGATTAATAAATATGGATGTATGTTCCTTGGATTAATTTTTTGATGTGAAAAGTAGAGGTTTATGACTTTTTTATGATAAATAGTGTTTTTGTGGAAAATGTGCCCACAAAGTGTTTGATAAAATGTTCTATTAACTTTTGCACATGTTTTATGATATTTAAAAAATGGTTTAGTTATTTAAATAAATTTTTGGCAATGAAATTGGTGTTTTATACCTAATTGAGTGTAAAATATAAATTTTTTTGTTAAATATTTCAAGTGTAGTGTTTGATTAATTTCCCAATTGGCTTTTATGGGTTAATTTTGATATAAAATGATTGGTTTAGATTTATATATATACTAGAAATGTGGGAAATTATTTTTGGGGTTCCTTATATGGTTTCCAATGTGGTCTTGGATTTGATGAAGAAATAAGTATGGTCTTTTAAATGTATTTTGGCATGTGTTTCTAGTAAATGGCCCATTTTTCATTTTTTTAAAAATGTTTTGGGCCTTGAATTTATAACCTAAATATTTTAAAAATATGTTTAAAATATTTTAAAATGGAATATGGTGTGTTGGAACCCTATTATGAAAGGTTAATTTTGATGTGTGATACATTTTGGTTTTATAAGATTCTTAAAGTCATGTTTGAAACATTGTGAAATTGATGAATGTGTTTATCATAAAAACCTCCTTTGCATGTTTCCCATGACATTCCTACATATAATGGAAGGGATTTCCTCTCTTTGGAATCCTTGCAATCCATTATCAGAGTTCCTCAATTTGCAATCATTGTATTCTATTTATTCAATGGTATGAAATCAATCATCGGTGTGGCTCAGGGTGATGAATGTTGTTGATTTTTCATTATATATGAATTTGATTGGATTCTTAGCTAGCACTGGTTGTCTCACCCCCATTATACATGAGACATGGAAACCTATCATAGTAAGAGAATTTTATGAGAATGATTGCGACATTGGATGGATTACACACTAGCTGCTAGCCCATAGTAGGATGATATATTTGGGTTTATAACTATAGGATTTTACCCTCATCATGTCATGAGTTAGGGTAAATGAGAGTGTTAGGGAGTCTTTGATTTCATCATTTGTGGCATGCTACCGAGGATGGGGTCTCATGTATTAGAATGTTTTTGATTATTTTTTAACACATGGGTTCACCTTGATCTGTTGGATCTGAGTTTCTTGTAGTGATAAATTTGATACATGTATTGTTATTTACATTGCCATTTTTATATGATCATCATTGTGCTATTTTGTGTGGTGTTTTCTTAGAACTAATGTGTTGGTATTAAAATGTATTATGAAAAGTTTTTTCCCTCCTTTGTGAATATTGAAATAGAAATCATCACTTATCTTTTTAAAATGTGAACATCATGCTAATGGAATGAGATTGGTTTTGAGAAATGAATAAGGGAAATGGGTTGTAATTTGTTTTTTAGTAAAATGTGTAGAAAAGCATAATTTTATAGATTGTAGTTCAAACGTGAAATTGATGTTTCTTTTATTTTAAAGGAATTGAATCGGTAATAGATAATAGGGATAGCCTACTGAGTTTTAATACTCATGCCTATAATTACTTTCAATTTTAGCCTTTGGTGTAGGATTTAGGTTGAGCTCAACACCTAGGGAGATGGTTAATCTTTATGTTAGAGCGTGACCCATAGGGTCACATAGAGATAGTGTGTTTGTATATTTCAATTTTATTTTCATATTCTTTTATAAATGATGTTCAATTTAGTTTCATTTATATATTGATCTTCTTGTGCAACTTGCGGTTGATTGGATCATTTATTTATTTATTATGCTAAATCATTATTATAATGTACTCTATTGATGTCTGGCACTAGTTTACAACCTGTGGGGATCGGGAATGACATTTGGGTCATGCCACAGATTGGATTAGGTGACCAGTTTGGTGCCAACCCTGGTTAGTTCATGACACAGATAGGGGTACAATGGTAGTAGAAATATCACCAATGTATAGTAGACTTATAAATAAATTAGAATAATTTTAGGAGGATTATGCTCTGGATTAGATTAAATTTGGCTAGACTAACTATCAATTCAGGAAATAGCACCAGTGGCATGGTTGCTGTTAAAATCCTCTTTATTTGTACTAGACTTTGAAAGATTGCTTTTAAAGTCATCATAAACTAAAAATACCAATTTTAGATTCATATATTTATACATGAGATATTTTTACATAATTTACTTGCATTAAATAATTGATAAAATAAATTTATCTCACACACTACAAGTTGACGTAGTGTTTCCACATATAGCATCTTCCCCAACTCAAACAAATTACACCAAACTCATGAAGTCCAAGAAACTATATATAATAAATCCAATACAAATGTATAGTCACATGAACAATAATGTATAAAATTTTCAATATTAATTATATAAAAATTATAAAATTAGTGAGATAAACATAACTATAAAATAAGGAAGTTACAAACCCAAAAACTAAAAACAACACAATTAACTTTATAAGGCTTCATGTAAATTTTTTAATGTCCAACATCATATACAATTGAATCATAGTACTGTAATTGAAAATTCTTAAATCTTAATAAACCTCTAAATATTACACATAAACCTATGGTAATTAGTTGGTCTTATTAGGGAAAAAATACATATATATTCTAAAAAAATAATAATCAATCTACATCAGTGAAATCCTTTATAGAGTTTCTTTATAATTCATCTATTATTGCATCCCAAGTGTTTAAAACTCAAATTTATTTAATATTAGATAATATTCTATCAAAAAATTAGAATAATTTTGTTTATAACTATATGAATCATCCAATAATACATCATTATCATTCGGACCACATATTTTATGTATATCATAAACATTCAATTCAGTAAGATGTTTTCTAATTTTGAGATACTTATTTTTTCTCATATTTATATATAAGTATATATATATATATATATATTGAAATCATAATTTATAGTATGGTTGGTAGAAATTTTGTTATAACTATGAACCTCGATTAATTTATATATTTGAATTTTCTTTAGAGAAAAGAGATGAAACTTTTATTTGGAAGGCCCTATAGAAATTTGAAGACATACTGTATGAATATATTATACAAACTTCTCAATATAAAATAATATTTATCTAAAAATAATAATACATTTATATATTAGATAGAATTTTTAAATTTATCTCAGTTAAAAAATGAGATAAATTTATGTTAAACCTGTTAAAAAATAAAGAAATCAGAATACCCAGTTAATGGATAATGAAAAAAATTAATAAAACTGGATTATAATTTCTTAAGATATTTTTAAATTATTCAAATAGAGAAGAAAAATTTATCTTAGTATGAAAATGGTTTAAATTTCATTAAAAAAATAAACACATCCCATGAGAATTCAAATAACACTCTATAATTTCTTAATGTGACCTATAATATTTAAATCCACATTCATTAGTGTAACCCAATATCCACTAATGATAAAAAAAATATAGTTTGTAGTTTTATACCTAAAATTAAGCTCCATTATACATGTTATAAATTTCAAAATTATTTGACATTTTATAGATTTCATACACCAATCATAATATAAATAATAATTATTTCATCTAAATAAAATTTTATATTATATTTATCTTACTAGTCTCATGAGATAAAATTGTCATTGAACATGTCAGATGTAATTTCTATAATTAAAATAGTAAAATGTGGCCTCAAAATTGTTATTAAATAATGAAATATAAAAAAATTAACATCAACAATGAAATATGTCAGTTAGAAAATAAGAAAAAATTGGATTAAACCAATAAAAAATGAAATCATAATACATTTTTAATAGATAGAAAATTATAAATACAACATTATTTTAACTAAATAAAATATTTCTTTAAAAGTTTCATATATAATTGAAATTTATATCAAGGAAAAGGTGAGATAAATTAAATTTTATGAACAACAATATCCCACTACCAGTATAAGAATACAAAATCATTTCTTACTATGAATAATAATATTTGAATCCACATTCATAACTATAAATTAATAGTCAAATGGGGATAATGTAAATGTTGTTGGTGAATGTTCTAGGGAGTAGAAAAAATGGTGGGTGGGTTCCAAATTTTGGTATTCATCGACTTATTTAGATAATATCTAATGATAGGGATAAATATAACCCTAGAATATATAAGAGTGGATCTTTCACATTTAATTTTTAATTAATTTAAAACTATAATTACATATAACTTGTAATTCCTTTGATAAAAATTTGGTATCTCCCTTTTTTCATTTTTATTTTCATCATGAATCCAAATACAGATTCCTCTAGTCATATCCACATTTTCACTTGATTATTCAAATGATGTTCTTGAATCTTTTTGTGTTAGTGTTATGGGTGAAGATATTCACACCATTATCTGTCAATTGAAATAGCGTTCCCTTATTCTATCAATTCTCTTAAGATGGAAGATAAGAGGATTTTTTATTTAATATCAATGATAATTCTTGAGATCCTTTTTATTATGCACAATGATGGCTCCATGTTTATAATAAGATCCTAGGGGGTAGTAGATAATTTTTTTTCATAATAAATGAATAATATGATATCTATATGATGAATAATGTCATAGCCAATGAGATTAATTCAAATATTAATTTACATGGATATCAGAATCAAGAAGGTTGGGTTATCAAAAATAATTTATAATTTATTTATTTTTATAAAAAATTACCTTACATTAAATTTATTTCTTTATTTATAAATCAATTGACTAAATCTTAGTGTACCATTATATAAGTGAGAGGAATCAAGGGTGGAATCTCTCTTTCAGTGATCCACACACATGCTCCAAAATCCTCTAAAAGCATCATAGAATTACTCAGGAGCCAGTGTGGAATATTCTACCACTTTTTTCATTTGTTTTTTATCATCCTAATAATATCTTCAAGTAGTAAGGTTCATTTTTTTCTATCTATACTAAATAGTTTGGAAGAGGGGGATCACTTTCTATTCATGAGATAATTCTAGGATGGTAACTCTATAGGGATTGAGAGGATTCTCTCAATACATTTATTGTGTACAAAAATTATAAGTTTTCAAAATGAAATTAATAGGTTTATATATATCTATGATTAGATAAATAATAATTATACCTAATACCTTATTATTATAAAAATCTCCAATGAACCCCGTGTCTAAAATAATAAAATAATTATTATTTACTTAACAAGTGATAAACTCACAAATAAAATAAATATTCTTTTCATGAATATATAAGTTGATATTTATGCATATAATATTTAATATATCATTTATTATGGGACCATTAAACTCGGTTTTTAAATCTAGATCAGTATTTATCAAAAATCATATAAAATCTAATTATTTATTTAAATAAACAAAAATCACTGTATTATTTTCTAATAAATAAATGAAAATTATATTTACAAAAAATTAAATAAATATTAATGAAATATTCCCATAAGCAAATAATTAAATTTTTGTTGCCTTGAAAATAAACTTGAATAAATAAATATTATATATTCATGTAACTAATAATTACCGAACAAATAAATATTTAGGTAATATTCAACTCACGTAATATTATCTCAAATAACTGGTGGTAGAATATATGTGATCAACCAAACATGAATAATTATTAAACCATCTATGGGGGAAATGATATTCAATTTGTATAATTCATTCTAAATTTAACTGGGGTTCTAAGTACACTTAATACGGGACACTCTAGACCCCTTTTTTAGAGGCATCTTTCTATTACACCAAAAGTACAAAGTTAACATCTAGAAAAATGAAAAAAAACCAATAGGGAAATAAGTTAAATACTCTAATGACAATACCCAAATACAAACATACATTGTGTAATATAATCCCTTTATCACAATATCTATAATAAAGAAAGTTCCATGTTGGTTACATAAACATATTTGATCGATGTCTCTTTCTTTAATTTCTAGAAATGAACTTGTAGATAGTGTTCCATGGCCATAGACTTCATCAGGTGCCCAAATTCCCACCAAATGGCATGAGATATCATCTTATGTTAGCAATCTAAAGGGAAAATTCCTTTCATGTGTTATTTTGTAATTTAATATAAATTATGATAAACTAAACATATCCTAAATCACCATGAGCATATGTCATCTATACCAATACATTAATGTACACAACTCGTGATAGAAATTAATAATAATCTTAAATTATAAGGAAAATTACACACATTATCAGTTAGAAACAACCAAGGACATGTATAAATTTTAATTTCCTACTGGTGGTCCATGTTTTCATAAACATCTATCTTAATATTACTTAAGGAATACACTATAAGATAGTAACTCAATTTGTTATAAGTTTACACCCTTGAATAATGAATCATTTTTGCGTCAAAAATCATATAACCCATATATAAAACTTGTATTTGAGACTAATATCATAACATTTCAAGGTTTTCATCGTATCAAGGAACTTTTATGACCTTTCAGTGCAACAATTACCCTTAGGAAATTATAGCTTATATTTCGGTAATAGAATAAAAATCATGTAATAAGATATTAATTAATATTATACACCCTAAATATTTTTATAATAAAATGCCTATATTGGTAGGTTATAGGGAACCAACTCTGAAATACTCCCACTTATACTAGATACAATTTCTAATAACTCAAATTTTTATCCTCACATGATAAACATGCTTATACTAAGATATGGATATAACTATTGAGAACATCATGCTGCCTATGGGTTATTTTTTTTCTACAACCCAATGTCTCTAAGAAATTACCTAAAGATAATTAGATGGAGTATTTTTTTTCTCTATTATCACTATATTTTTTAAATAACACCATAATAAAATTAAATTTTACTATTTATGTACAAATCCAAAATTTAGAACAAAATATTTCTAATATTTTTCCCTATACTACATCTAAATCTAAAACATACTCATTAGAATATAGATAAAGAAACTACATACTATAATAACATTTATCCATAGATTTACTATTATAACTTATTAATCAAATCTAAAGAAAACTATTTTTTATCCACTAAAAAGTACTTTTCACATTTCCCAAATAACTAGGAACTCATCCAGTTTTTCTTCATCAAGCATTATCAGATAGTTCTAACTACCAAATTATGAAGTTAACCAAATCTCATTTCATATTTTTATAAGAAATATGAAATCATTATACATATCATGGAATGTGAGAAAGATTTACAAATAAATCGTAGCCATATTTGGACTGTAAATAAAAAATACCATGTAATGCTAAAATAATTCTAATTTGTTGTTCCATATTTTATTTCTCAATACCATGCGAACTATGTATTATGACTTGGATTAAAAAACCATTTGTTCTAAGCTAGTAGATCACATTCCCTTGAACTTGGGTTATTTCATGACTTACAATGGGGAAGTTAAATTTAGTATTCAACAATCGTAAGACTAATCACTTGTTTTCCATATGATTTCAAACATATTATCCATGAAAACTATAGCTATACCACTCACCACTTCTATAAACCTAGGAACGCATAAATTTCAAATAAATTTCCTATGAACATTATTATTATTTTGATATGTAAATGTTTCCTTGAATCTTATATATCATATCAGCATTTTATGATATCACCTACCCTTTTAGACATGTCAAATAGACATCTCCCATTATGGAGTATGGTCTTGAAATCCAATACCCATTAAAATAATCATAAAAATTATATGGAAAGTAAAATTTTGAATAATATTTTACATGGTGATTAATGAGAATGTATTATCATAGAATATTTCTTGATATTGTAAACCTTTAGTTATTCATCTATGTTGTATTGGTCTAATCTTTAACATCCATGTATGGTTTCTCTTGAATACCTTCTAACATCTTTAAATCAACTGGAGAAACTACCAAAATACATAGATAGATTTTATTACATGGAATCCGTCTTTATTTTAAAATGAATTTTTCAATCAAATTTATTTTACCAATTACTAATTAATGTAGGAATCGTTTTTCTTACAAAATAATACATATAATCCCTAATAGTGAATATAAAACACAACAATGGTTATTAAATTTCCTACACATTCTATTTTCTAGAAAAACCCATCCCTTTAAAATATGTGAAGTTAACTATTCTTATTCCATGTTGTGTATCTATAGCCAAGATTCAACTAAAATCTTTATTTCTCCCACTATCTCAAAATATAAATCCATTAAAAATAAAAATGCATCTATTATGATTAATACCTTTATATCCTGTGGATTTTAATATCCTTAGTTTCAATATGGTAATTAACTGAGACACACTTTATGTTTACTTTGATATACATTTTATGTTGATACAAACAAGAAAAATGATTTAAATCAGAATACCTTAAGCTATTAGAAAAAATAATCTAAATATATTGTAACTTATATGATATTCATTATTCAATTTAGTTGGAATTTGGTTATTTGTACACTATTATTTTTTTTCAAAACATGTATAGAAACAAATCAGGGAAGACTTGCAATATTTCTATGACTCTAAATTGATTTAGCTTATAATATCACCATCTTTATGATGTGAATAAGGTCATTTGATTTTGGGAAATAATTTATTCTACATTTACTTTTTGATGAATACTTGGTTAAGATAATATCTAGCATACAAAACAAGAGAATATTATATATTTTACCATGTTTATCCATTATATTCATTTATAATTCCTAAAATTTATTAAAGGAATTTAATTAAATGTATATAAATTTATAGCTAGTTTAACTAGGAATAGTTCATGTGATATAGTTGAACTAACTCTAGAATCCTTGTGGCATAATATTATTTCAAAATTAATTTTATCTAAAACATGATACAATGTTTTTCATTATACATAGTGCTTTATCTCTATGATACTAAACACTTTTCCAGATATTAACTTGTCAACTATTTTCATTTATACTAAAAAATAATTATCCTTCCATAATTGGGCATGAGTCTTATAATTTATATTCTTCATTTATTTTTCCCATTGGATATAAAAGATTATGAACAATTGACTACAAAAACAATAATTTCAAAATGAACAAATTTCTCATTATGTCCAATAGAACACTGAGATAAATATATAAGTATCACTTTTAATAGAAACAATATTCTAAATAGAGATAATTTTAGAAATCTCAACTCTTGATATAATAATAATCATTTTATACTTTTGGGAGACATCAAATTTAATTCTTGAAGACATGTGATTCCCATAGCTAGCATAAGAATTACTGTCCCTGAGCACATGGGATAATACACCTTACTTATTATAATTTTTATTTCTTGATTTATAGTATTAGAATATAATTTTGAATTTAAAACCTAATAAGTGAAATAGAAACATTATATTCTATGTTTAATATATCTAAAGTAGATATAATTTATTATCTCTTATTTAATTTTTTGAAAAATTAATCAAAGTGATCTTTCTGTATTTATGAGAAGCAAATAGTTTTTTGTTCCTCACACAACCTACAAATAATTTATCTTATTAAAAGATGTTGTAAATACATCGTCTTCTGTGAAATAGTAATGGGGATTTCTACCTTTCCTTTTATGGTGTTCAGCATAAGGTTTGTGGAATTGAGTTCCTCATAACCAAAATCTCCTTAGTAAATCATAATCAAATAATTCTTAATCCATTTATTTATAATATTCATCAAAGAATACTATATGAATAAGGGGAAATTTGATTTCAAGTATGATAATATGAGATTAATGGAAAACATCTTATCCATTTAAAAGACTAAAAATTGTTAAATGGTCATTGTAATTTAGTATATTGAAGAAAATATCAAAATCTAAATATCCACATTAAGATTACACAAGTATAGTATAGTGACAAACTCATTTATCTAAATCTACTATTTCTCTTTCTCAAAAGATAATAGGAGTGGTATCATTGTATAGGATTTTGTGTTCTTATGTTACATTTTTAGTTCTACATACATAACTAATATCTGAATGAACAGTTATTAGGATCATACCCATATATATCATGTAGGAATACATGTAACATTCTCTTTCTTAGTGAGGTGGTTGAATAGGTATAGGGGATTCCATCACATAATGTAAATTTTATTATTTTTAGTTCATTGTATAAATAATTAGACTACATTTGAAAATATGTATTGGTGGTGAAATGATCCTTATCTAAATGATCTTACTGTTACAGAGAAATTATATTTCTATATTCTACATTAATTATAAGAATACTTTACTTTTTATTTAAATTTCTAAAATATATTAAGTGATAAATATTATTTATTACTTTATTTGTCTCCAACTATTTTATCAATTCTCAATAGCCCTCACTATTGGTTTCTAAACACCTTTTTCATGGATATTCTAGTGGAAAGGATCTATAATGCCCTTATCATAACCCAAGTGAGGGTATATCCAATTACTCAAAGGTATTTAGGTAAGAGTTCTTTTAAAACTATATTAACTCACTTCTGTTTGATCATTTGAGTGAATTTACCAATCTTGAAATCCTTGATAGGAATTTCTTCAATAATTTCCTCCTAATTAACACCAATTATATAGTGTTATACTTATCTGAATTTGAATTTGGTTAAACCAACCCAAAACCTTTTTTATAACTCCCCATTAAATGGTAGATTCATAATGGGGGATAGATAAAACACTACGATCTATTTGTTCCATTCTAAAATGAGTAATAAAAGACTATACTGACTTAATATTTTTATAGGAGGTATTTTAATATTTATGAATAAATTAACCATTTTTTCTTATTACTTGCTCGTAAATATTAAGTGGATTTTACTTAAGCGGTATACCTTTTGAGGAAAAAATTTACAAATAGCCAAATTTGTTTTAATTTCATCTTGGTTTCTTGTAAATTCATTAATTTATATGATCATAACAAATAATCCCCAAATAAATAAACCATGAAACTTGATAGAAATAAAATAATAAAAGTGGTGTGATCATCTAATTTGTATATTCATTAGTTTATCTATAAGATGATAAAGTAACCCTCAACCCTAGGTAACAACACTTTGAACCATAAGTTATTTCATGCTAAAATATTCTACCTATACACCTATTTATCTCCTAGATTAGTTTCACCTCATTAATGATCTTTAAGCCCCTGCACTCCCCTGGTATCTCCATTCATTAAGATTTACTCACACACAATTGGTGGGAACTAAAATATCGGTTAAGGGGTTTACATAAAAAAAACCATGATCTTACAGGCCCTCACAAGATGAGAGGAATGGATGATACACTAGCCATCATTTAATTTATTAAATTATTAAAAAAACATGAAATAATAAAAAATTAAAAGAAACCATCCACATACAAAGGTTAGTATTTTATCATGATCATACACATGAAATGAATATATAAATGTAAACTAGCTATAATTCAATTTAATTTTTTATTTATTATTATGTTAATTTCACATGAATTTATTTAATCAAATTATTAAATCTTTTATTTTAATGACTATCCATCAGTCTTAGATTTCCCTTCATAATTATTCTTAAATAAATAAAATTAAGTACACTTGTATTGAAAATGATAAATACCAGTTATAACTATGTGTAACCTTGTATTGTCTTTTACTATGTATTTAATATGGAATGTAACATATAAAATGTGTTACATGTTAATTTGTGTGTATTGTATCAACAAAAATTGATTCGGCATATTTAATACATATTGGACTTTTAATATATATATGACATGCATAAATTTAATACATGTATTAAATATGGTGTAAATAAAAAACCATACATAGTATGTAGTAATTAATTTATATGTTAACTGTTTAGGAATTTAATATTTTTTAAAATTTAATTACATGACATATACCCTAACTACATGCCTTGTTGATAAATTTAATCCCACAATTACCTTTTCTTCCATCTAATTAGTCTACACTATTACATCATGGATAGTGTGTAATCTATGTGAATGGGTACTAGTTACACGACATGTACATCCATCTATATGTCATGTAATAACTTCCAAGATACATGTTTGGTTAATTTTTATGTTTTAAGGCCATGGAAATTTATGAAATAAAAAGTTTGTATACTAGTTAAATGTCATGTAACCTTTATTTAAAATGGTCGCCAGTCTCACATCTCATGTAATAAAAACACGACATTTTCCATGAATTCAGTTGTAAATTCATGTATACTACATAGTGTGTACTTTATATACAAACCATCTAAACCAATAAACTGTTTTCTGGGGTAGCTTAGTCAACACATAGTGTGCCTTAATACAATCTTTATGAAATTACTATATGATATGCTAGACTTCTCACAGCTCTAACTTATATGGTAAAAATGGGTACAAAAATATACCAATGGGATACATGTTGTGTATTATTGAGTTATCTTACCATAGACCTTATAACCTCCTGATGGAGTCCTCAAATTTTCTTTATATATTTTTAACATGTTCTTTGTTATATGATCATGATCGAAGTAGGAGAAAAGAAGATTTAAATGTTCATATTTAAAGAACTAATAAACCAAAAATGAAAAACTAAAACAAATGTGTGTAATCAATTACTGAATAATAAATATTTATAAATTATTATGTGACCACTCTAACACCTCTTAAAGGTTTTAGGAATAGAGAATGAACTTAGTATGTAGTATCCAAATCATATTTTTGTTCATAATCAATGAATAATATAAGATGTACATGTTGGATAATTTCATATCCAAGGAAATTATTTCAAACATTATTTAGCATGTATGCAGAAACTAAGAATACATGATCATCATATATAATTTATAATTAATTTATTTGTACAAATAAAAAAATTATGTCGAATTTTTTTCTTCGTTGAAGAATCAGTTGAACACTTACTGGTGTACATCCATAGTGGGTAGAGGATTCAAGGGTTGAATCGCTCAAGCAGTGATCCACACTATTACATCCCAACCCATCTCACCCCTGAATCGGCGGCCCGACTGGTCTCTACATGACCTCAAGTACGTATCCTTTTACGCCAGAGGCTATCGACTTACAGCGAGGGTTTAAGGATAGTCAGTGGGGAGAATATACCCTCTTATTAGAGTTACACAGTGGTATATTAGAGTAAACAATGATAAATAGAGGAAGCAATAATACATAATTGACAAAGTAGTGGAAGGTAATAAGTACTCATTTTATAGAAGTAGAAAACGCCAATTATACATTACATGAATGCATGACATGATAATGATACAAAATGGAAAATAGTGAATAAAACAACATGTTTAACATTCCTATACATAAATAAAAAAAAGACTCAAATCCCCGAGGGTGGTCTCCTCAGGCATCCCAATCTTCTGCTTGGTCCTCTGCTCTTATCCCCTAAGTATATGAAAATATCACAATCTTGAAACCAAATAGAATCTACACGGGTACCCCAGTGAAATGGTGGCCAAAGTAGGGTGTGAGATATAAATCTAAATAAGCTGAGACCACTGGTGTGTACCCCAAATCCATAAATTCAATAAACAATTAAAAATATGAAAACATGCATAAATAAAGTAAGTAGTAGAATGTATCAATATACCAAAGTACCTGCTTCATCCCGCAGCTGGTGTCTGAACCTTAATTATACATTTTTCATTCATACACAATAGTTATCTCACATTGATTTTCAATTAACATTAATTCAAACACCATTACATTATATAATTCTTGAGTTCTGGTATAAGCCTGACCTCCTCGTATAAGTCACTCACAACAGATGTCTGTAAAGATCATCTAAGTAGTCAAAGTAAATACGGAATCCAATCTTGTTCTTTGGATTGGATAACACGTCATAAGATATTCACTTTAATCTTTCACATGCTATTATTGATCCCATCAACTAAAAATACCGATTCTCTCTTGGGTCCGTCCACCAAATAGTGATTCACCAAACTCATTCACAAGTCTGAAACCTTTCTCATATTCAATTCACAAATCATTATGTCAAAACAAATTTCATTAACCATTTAACTAATTTCATACACAACCAATTGGACTCAAAGTCAAATGTTAATTAATGGGTGTAGAAAACCATGTCTAGAACCCTCCTGTGTTTTTGGAGTGTCATTCCTTGTCTCACAACCCATGGGTATTTGGAGCATCAGTCCCTAACCAATAATAGAATATTGACTACCAAGCTAGGTCTAGAACGTCATTTTTAGCACCCCGTGAGTATTTAGAGCATCAGTCCATGTCTCACAACCCATTTATCAATCATACATATATATATTTATCATTGGTGTAGAACTCCATGTCTAACAACCCAAAACCATCCATTAATTAACTCTTAAATTAATTAATCAAATCTGTTAACTAATTCAAAAAAAAATTAACAACATAAATCTCCAATCAAATAACTCGATAATTATTTAACCATTGAACATCTCAATAGTAAATAATTAAGTAATAATTATTTTTATTAGCCACAAGAAAGTCAACTAAATAATTAACTCAACATTTAATTATCCCAATTCTTTAACAAGTCTAAACCCATCCACTCAAGTAGTGATTTGTCCAAGTCTTTAACAATTTACATGCATGTCATAAACATATCATGTAAAACATGTTAAACAAGGCCCAGATATTTAGCAACCATCTCACATAGCATATCATATTTTTAAAAAACTCCAACCAAAACAAATTAAGGAATGGAAAACAAACACTTGTCAAAAAGTATTTTCCTGGTCAACAGTCATTAACAAATAGTCAATTCACAATCTTAAATTAATTCATTCAAATTAGTTAATTCAACCATTAATAAATTAAATCAAATCTCTTTAACATGTTCATCAATTATTTAACCATTTACCATTTAACATGTAACAATTAATACATCCATTAATTATTACAAGTTTCCAATTTATATTCTGAACATGTCAAAATATTCAATATTCTCAATATTCAGTAAATGCCAAAAAAAATTTCAACTCATTACTTCATAATTAATTCATTTATTAATTACCCTATTACCTATCATGTCCCATTCAATCATTTAATTCTCGAAATAATATTTTACTCCTTTCATAATTAACATTCTATGACATGGGTTAAGAAGACACACCTAAGGTGACTAAGTCTATCGCCATTTAAGTCTCATTTATAAGGAAGATCCATGATTGTTTCATGTTTAACCATTAAATATTCAGGGTATATGATCAACATATTTTCAACAGCCTGTAAAAAAAGTTTAACACCAACACATGATAATTTCCTCATTTATCACACGTGGAAAGAATCATTTAATAACATCAAAATTATTTCATCAACATATCATGTATCAAAATCAATAGGGATACATACAAAATCCTAACCAAAAGAAAGCATGAAATGAAATTACCACCAACTAATAGTGTATCTATAATCATCATTTAAATAATCTTTAGCAGTTCTATAATCAAGGAAACTTGTAATCTCAAATAATTTAAAGAAGCAAAAAATTATTAAATAAAGTGATAGAGATTTGGACCCTAACTCGAGGTAATGTCATTTAAATTACACAACACTTTAATGTACATGGTGGGAATTAGTTGAAAATGGCACGTAGTTGCACACACACCACCTTTATATATATATATATATATATATATATATATATCTACATATATATATATATCTACATATATATATCTAAATATATATTTACACTAGTGCGTGCCCTGCAAAAAAAATCAACAAATCACCAAAACAACTTCGGAAGACCAAAACCAATTCAGCAAAGTCTACACACCTACCTCTAGATACCAGGGACTCTGATAAAATATTAGACTCTTTTTTAGGTGTTTCAAAACCAAATAATGATCTAGAAGCCTTTCCCAAACCAATGGCGGTGAAGAAAAACGAGTTCATCCACTTCCCCCATGGTAGAGGATGTTATATTATGGACCAAAGGACCTCACAACACCATTTTCACACCTTAATGAAGGAAGAGCATCAAAACTGGGTATTATCCAAAAGCCCAAAATTTGGCCAAAAAACAAATCAGGCACTGAAAACTCAAAAAAATCCAAAATGAAGAATGAGAGTATGAGAGAAGTTTATACCTGTTTGAATCAAACAAAACCCATAATGAAATTGGATAGAAACATCTGCGGAAGAAGAACCAATAGAGGGAAAGTCATATATCATAGTTCTACCTAGAGGGGGTGTCGCATCTACTATAGGTGATCTTCCCAAGGGGTTGTGCACTGATGGAGGTCATTGTATATAAGAGATCATGCAGAAGGGGATGGATCATGCCATAAGGGGGAAGCTCCGACCATAGATGAGGGGATCGCCCTCCTGGTTCATGCGGCGAGGAAGAGGAACATGGAGGTCGTGCCTCCATGTGTGTGGGGAGGAAGGAGGAGGGTCCTCTTCTCTATTTTATTATTATTTTTTTGACATAAAAATAAGTAAACTCATTAATCAATTTTGATAACTCCCAAATTAATTGTAATAAACATAGTTAATAACATTTATAATTTCATGGATAATAATAATAATCCTAGTCATAAAATTATTATTATTACCTTCCTTAGATTTATTTATCTCAAACCAAAACCCACCAAAACTATTATAAATATTATTTATAATAATAATAACCGTAATTAATAATTCTTATTACATTCATAAAATTAAAATAATAATAATCTCACTATTATTATTTTTCAAACTTTTGATAAACTCAACACCACTGTTTAACAACAATGTTTCATCATAAATTTGAAACACCTTATTTAATTAAATGTTTATTTGAGAAACCCAAAAGAAATATTAATTTCACATAAATGTTACACCCCATTAATCATGAAATAAAAATATTTTAAAATAAATTTTTCACCTCATTAATCATGAAATTAGAATCTTTTAACATAAATGTTTCACCCTATTAATTATGAAATTAAATCTTTTTACATCTAAATAATTTAAGACACCAAAATATGTATAATAATGATAACATTATTATTAATAAAACATTATTCAATTTAAAAAAAATATCCCATTTAATATTATTTAATTAAAGGAAATAAAATATTAATCTAGGTTAGCTTCATGGGTTGGACCACAACCGTGCATAGCTTGTGCAGATCAATTAAAGTGGAATTTTCCAAATCTGGTGCACCCAAGATTCTTCGGGACACCGAAAAAATTATTCCTTATAGTCCCAAGTCCAAAAACAACACCTAAAATTGTTCAAACACTCGAAATAATGTTCTGGAGCTCTGCTTATAAACTGACCCATTGATAAAAGGAATTTTTTTGAAAACCTTCGTATTTAAACCCGATTCAAAAACACAGGACTTTAAAATCTACCCACATTAAAAATTATCATCCCCAAGAGGCCATCAAGAAATAATAAAAAACCCCACCAAGGTCATTTAATCACATTAAAAATATCATGTTGTGTTCCAAAATGTTGAACACATCATTAACCATATTCACAAGACCAACAAAATTTAAAATTTTTAAACCCAAACCAAAGATCACATTACAAAATAAACACCAAAATAGAGCTTACATCTAAGGCCATTATTGGAACCTCATTAATGAAATGGTTGTATCTCAATCAACCAATAGAAAATGGTTGCACGTGATTTCCTAAAAAGGCATTATGGTCCCAAAACCTACACTCACCCTTATAAAGGCAACGTGCCTTTTAAAATTATTACACCACCAACCACATGTACACTAAATTTCCTACCTGACCTCTGGGTCAATTACCAAGTCATAAGATTCCAATGATATTTTAAAAGAAACTAACGTGCCCCAACATTAATGAATGAATATCCCAAAGAAACCATACATCCTGCATACAACCTAGATAACAACCACTCATCACACCCAATAACATTTAAAACTTTAACAGGGTGTAAGAACGATGTTATCTTAGTGTCTCAATGATGAAGTCATAATAGGGTACATCCTCATCATATTCAGATTAGAACACTAATAGAAAACCAAGGTCACTAAAAAGATTAGATAAACCACTTTCGGATGACTCTGCCAAATAAGCTCGGTGTCACCTACTGACATGTTTACTGAAATCGGTATGACACTACCCACATTAGGATTATCCATGGCGTCAAAATAATATTTTAGCCACTTACTAGTGCACTATTTCTAAAAAAACTTAAACACACATGTGACGTTCCTTGAACCATGATCACAATGTCAAATATTCTCGCACAAAATCCAAAAATTTAAACCAACCAGCGTGTCAAAACACATGAGTCCCACATGCTAGTCTCTTATGAAACATAAAAATCGACCATCACTCTCCATCACGCAAAACTAATATCACAATTATAAAAATGCCCCTTTTATATCCATTTAATTAATTCATTTTAACATTTAAACATTTGAAAATTTTTAACAAACACACAAGTAATTTTTCACATCAAGTCACTTGGTTTTCAAAACAACGCCCTACAGAAAAATAGGTTTGATATCACAAACATCCTATTTAATCACTTAACATTTAGTGTCATATAATTTTAAATAGGACATTGAGAATCTAAATTTCTTTTTAACATAGAGGCGACCTCTGAGGGTCCCATTTATTCTAATCCAGGTTCTTCAAAAACAAGCCACAATAGTTCAATTCAATCAAAACTCAATTGTTTAACAATTATAACCATTCTAATATGGACTAAGGTTATACAAGGTTCAGTCATGTGGGTATCCATCTACCAATTGATAAGGTTCCCATACCCCTTATCTCTAGCATTTTCCTCCCATTTATTACAATCAACATTCATTTAACATTTAAACTTTAGAACCCCTTTTTTACACATCAAAACATCTCTATCATGTTATCATAAGTAGTAACACAACTGCATGTTTTAATACAAAATCATGGAACAATTTTAAGACATGCTAATCCTAGAGGAAACATGGCATATAAACACCCAAGTAGGTTAAAGTTTTCACCAAAACATGTAATCTAAAAGGTATGCTGAAGAAGTACCAAGAATGACTCATATTCAAGGCGCATAATCTATATTACCCAGCATCCAACTAATGAAACTACATGACATGGCCCATATCTAGGGAATTTTAATCTCCAAGTGCCTAATAAGATGCATGTAATGAAACATCCATGTCATATCAAGCCAATGTACAATTTTTAAAATTATCATAATCAATAAGCAGTGGAAAATACACTAGTCTCTCAAGGTTAAATCATATTAACTATAACAGTGAACAACATGAATAGAAATCCAAACCCTGGACACTTGGTAATTTCTCGTACATGGGGTGATCAGTTCCAAGCACGACTATTAACCCAAGAGATGACACATTCCTAGTCTCATGTCTACTAACCCCAACACAGTAATAGAAAAACATGCCTTTGATACCACTTTGTAACATCCAGACCAGGGTCACCATTGAACCAGCATTCGGATCGGTCACCACATTAGCTCAAGCGTGTCTCCCTGTATACCAGAGGCTGCCGACTAGCAGCGAGGGATTAAGTATGTTTAGTTGGGAGACTATACCCCCTTATTAGAGTTGCGCAGTGCTATATTAGAGTAAATAATGATCAATAGTGGAAGAAGTAATACATAATTGAAAAAGAAGTTGAAGACAAGAAGTACTCATTTTAAAAAAGTGGCTAACACAAATTATATAGCAGATGTATGCAAGACATGATAATGATACAAAATAGAAAATAGTGAACAAAAAACAAGTTTTACATTCTAACAAAGACCCAAAGTCTTTTGGGAGGTCTCCTCGAGCATCCCATTCTTCCACTAGGTCCTCTGCTCCTATCCCCCAAGTATATGCGAACAATATAATCCTGCAAAAAATAGAATCTACTAGAGTACCCCAGTGCATTAGTGGCCTGAGTAGGGTGTGAGATATAAATCTCAGTAGGCCGGTACCACCGGTGTCAATCCTAAATCCAGACATTTAGTAAATAATTAAATCATGGAAAGCATGCATAAATAATGTAAGTAATAGAATGTATCAATATACCCAAGTACTTCCTTTAGCTCTCAGTTGGTGTCTGAACCTACAGTATACATTTTTCATGGATACAAAATTGTCATCTCACATTTTTTTCATTTATCATTTATTCAAAAATCATTAAATTATATAATTCTCAAGTCTCATCATAATCCCTACATCTTCGTATAAGTCACTCACAATAGATTTCTCTAAAGATCATCTATGTAATCAATGTAAAGACCGAATTAAAGCATGTTCTTTGGCTTGGATAACGCATCATAATATATTCAATTTAATCTTTCACATGGTGTGTCTGACCCCTTTAACTAAAAATAGTGATTTGCATCTAGTTCTATCCACCAAATAGTGATTCACCCAACTCATTAACAAGTCTGAACCCTTTCACTATTCAATTCACAAATCATTATGTCACAATATCTTTCATTAAATATTTAACTCATTTCAGGTACAACGAATTGGACTCATAGTCCAATTTCAATTAATGGGTGAATAACATCATATCTAGCACCCTCGTGAGTATTTAGAGCATTGTTCCTTGTATCAAAACCCATGGGTATTTGGAGCATCAGTCCATGTCCCATAAAAGAATATTGCCTTGCAAACTAGGTGTAGAACGCCATGTCTAGCACCCCGTGAGTATTTGGAGCATTAGTCCCTATCTCACAACCCGTTTATCAATCATACATATATATATTTATCATTGTTTATAATTCCATGTTAAAAACCCCAAAATCATCCATTAATTAACTCATAAATTAATTCATCAAATCTCTCAATTAATTAAAAATCTAATTAACAAGATAAATCTGCCATCAAATAACTCAACAATTAATTAACCATTCAACATCTCCATAGTTAATAATTAATTAACAATTAATTATTCTTACCCATAAGAAAGTAAACTAAATAACTAAATCAACTTTTAATTATCCCAATTCTTTAACAATTCTGAACTCATCCACTGAAGAATTGATTTGTCTAGGACATTAACAATTTACATGCACATCATAAACAGCTCAAGTCAAACATGCTAAATAAGGCCCAGATATTTAGCAACCATCTCACACATCATATCATATTTTTAAACAACTCCATACAAAAAAACATAAGTCATTTAAAAAACACGCATCAAAATGTATTCTTGGAAAATAGTCATAACAAACAATCAATTCACAATCTTAAATTAATGCATTAAAATTAATTAATTCAATAATTAATTAATTAAATCGTATCGCTTTAACCAGTTCATCAATTAATTAACCAGTTACCATTTTACATGTAATAATTAATCCATCCATTAATTATTACCAGTTTCCAATTTATATTCCAAACATGTCAAAATATTCAATATTATCAATATTCAGTAAATTAAACAATTTTATTGAACTCGTGACTTGATAATTAATTCATTAATTATTTACCCTATTACCCATCCTGACTTATTCAATCATTTCATTTTCCAACTGATATGTCATTTTTTATATAATTAACATTTGGTGAAAAGGATTAAGAAGGCACACTTAAGGTGTCCAAGTCCATCTCCATTTAAGTCTCATTTACAAGGAAGATCTGTGGGAGCTTCCTACTTAACCAATTAATATTTAGGGCATAAGATCAACATATTTTTAATAGCTTATAATACATTCTTCACACCAATAAATGGTAATTTCCTAATTTATCACATGTGGAAAAAATAATTCAATAACATCAAAAATCATGCATCAACATATCATGTATCGGTATCAATAGGTATATATACAAAATCCCATCCTTAAGAAATCATGAAATGAAATTACCACCAACAAACAGTTTATCTTTAATCGTCATTAGACGAAAATTTAGCAATTCCATATTCAAGGAAACTCATAATCTCAAATTCTTTAAAGAAAAAAAAAATTATTAAATAATGTGATAGAGATTTGGGACCCTGCCTTGGGGTGGCATCATTTTAATTACACCTCACTTTAATGTACTTGGCAGCAATTAGTTTCAAATGGCATGTAGTCACAGGCACACCACCTTGATATATATGTATATATATCTACATATATATATATATATCTAAATATATATTTAAATACATGTGTTCCTTGCAAAAAAAATAAATAAATCACCAAAAAACTTCGAAAGACCAAACACAATGCAGCAAGGTCTAAGCACCTACCACTAGATATCAAGGACTCAGATAAAATATTAGACTTATATTTAGATGGTGTAAAACATAATAATGTTATAGGAACCTTAAATTAACCAAATGAGGTGATGAAAAATGATTTCATATGCTTCTCCCTTGGTGGTGGATGTTGGATTATGGACCGAAGGACCCTAAAACACCATTTTCACACCTTAATGAAGGAAGAACATAAAAACTAGGTATTATCCCAAAACCATAAATTCATCCAAAAACTAATCTGGCACTGAAAACATAATGAAACTCCAAATAGATGAAGGAGAGTATGAGATAAGTGAATTCCTCATTGATTCATACAAAACCCATAATAAAATTGGGTAGAAACATCCACGGATGAAGAACCGGAGGGGGAAAGTCGCGCGTCGTAGTTCTGCCTAGAGGGGGGTCATGCCTACTTCAGAGGATCTACAAGGGGGTTGGGAATTGTTGCAGGTCACTGTGGGGAGGATATTGGGTAGAAAGGGAGAGATCACACCACAAGGGGGAAGCATCAACCATGGAGGAGGGGAGTGGCATGTTGGTTCATGCAACGAGGAGGAGGAACAGGGGGTCGTGCCTCCTTGTGTGTGGGGAGGAAGGAGGAGGGTCCTTTCCTCTATTTTATTATTATTATTTAACCTAAAAACTAGGTAAACTAATTAATTAATGTTTATAACTCTGAAATTAATTGTAATAGACATATTGAATGACATTTATAATTTCAAGGATAATAATAATAATCCTAGTCATCACACTATTATTATTACCTTCCTTAGATTTATTCATCTCAAACTGAAACCCATAAAAACGACTATAATTATTATTTATAATAGTAATAACCATAATTAATTATGATTATTACATTCACAAGATTAAAATAATAATAATCTCATTATTATTATTTTTCAAATCACTGATAAACTCAACACCTTGATTTAATGATAACATTTTATCATAACATTGGAACACCTTATTTAATAAAATGTTTCATCCAGACACAAAAAATTACACATTAATTTCACATAAATGTTACACCCCATCAATAATTCAATTAAAATATTCTATCATAAATTTTTCACCCCATTAATCAGGAAGTTTAAATCTTTTAACATAAATGTTCCATCCCATTAATCATGAAATTTAATCTTTTAACATCTAAATAATTTAAGAAACCAATATAATAATAATAATAAAATTATTATTATTATTAACAAATTATTCTATTCAAACACAAATCAAATATTTAATATTATTTAATTTAAGTAAATAAAATATTAAACTAGGTAAGCTATACTGGTTGGACTACAACTGTGCACAGCTCGTGTAGATCTATTAAAGTGGACTTTTCTAGATTTTGTGCTCCTAATATTAATCAGGGAAGCATAGATAATTATTGGGTATACTCACAATTCCAAAAACAACACCTTAAAGTGTTAAAAAAACTTATAAAAATGTTTCAGAGCTCGGTTTATAAACCGACCCATAGAGAAATGGAAAAATATTGAAATCCTTCGTATTTAAACCCAGTTCATGAACATGGGACTCTACACACACATTCCCTAAAACCCTATGAAATTTATCATATAACCCTTAGGTGATAGTATAAAAAACTCATATTATTTTTAAATTCATTGTTGTTTTCCATAAGAATTTATTCATGGTGGAAGGATTCTTTTTTTCTCTCTATACGCAAGATAGTAGAAGAGGTGGATCATGCTTCATTCTTGTGAATATTCTTAGAGATGAAATCTCTAGGGCTTGAGAGGATTCTCTCTTGACTTCCATTGTTCAAAATGAAGAGTAGGTTTAGAAATAAAATAATTAGTATTATTTAACGCTCGTATTATATAAATTATAATTACACACATGTCCTTATTATTTTCTAAATCTCCATGAAAGTCACATATAAAATAATAATAATATTATTATTTACTTCTAATACACAAAAATCAAAGATAAAATAAATATTATTTCACTAAATAAATTAGTTAACATAAATTAAAATAATTCTTCATATATCATTTCTCACAAGACCATTAATTTTGGTCTGAAAATCCTCTTCTATATTTATCAAACCTTTAAGAAAGACTATTTATTTATATAAAAAATTAAATATCACTCACTTTTTTGTAGATAAATAAATAAATATTATGTTAAAGAAACCAATGAATAAATATTTATTAAATATTTTCCTAACTAAATAATTAAATATTTATTTTATATTTCACTCACATAATATTCTATTGGATAACTGGTGACTGAATATATGATATCAACCAAACAAGAATAATTATTAAACCTATAACACCCTGAGTTTTTATACACCATTTTTCCAAATAAATTAATTTTCATTGATGTATTATGTTTCATCCTACACCATGTTAATCTATTTATATATGCTACACCAAGATAAGCTTGGGATACATGCTAAATCGACTTGGATTTCATTACATGCAACACTGAGTTTCTACAAAAAAATATTTTATTATTATAATTATTTAAATGAGATTGTTAATACTTATAAATTCAACTCAATAATATGAATGGTAATAAATAATTTTTTAAATATTATTTATTTTGTTTTTATATAAATAAATCATATTTCTAGTAAAGTCTTTATATTCTTGAAAATAATATTTTCTCAGATTAGTTTCTTTTTATATCATTATGTGAATAATAATAAAATAAATTTTAGATAATTTTAGTAATTTAATATTTTAAAATAAAATTTATTTTTAATGCATAATTTCAAAATTATTTCAGCATAAATTTTTAGTATTTTTCTAAAAAACATCATTTTTAGATGAATTATAAAAAATATAGAATTTTAATTCAAAACTATTTTTTCATATAATTCATTTATATTGGTAAAATATATTTTAATTTAATTTTAAAGTTTATTTACATCAATTTTACATCAATTATTCCAATTTAGTTTATTTTAAACAATATCACATTGATATTATATATATAATGATTACAAACATTTAAACATTTTCTTGAAAAAATCCCAAATGTCGTAACATGTCTGCGGGATTAATTTTAAATAAATTTCGGCCACTTCTATGATTAGAATTTAAAAAAAATGGATTCCATATTCATAATAAGAAATATTTCTAATTTCTAATAAGGTTAAGTTATTTTTTTACAAAAATATTAGTAAAAGTAATTAATATTGATTAGAGAATTTAATGTAAAACAAGATTACATAGTAGTTAAACAATAGTTTAAAGGGCCAAATAACCTAGAAATATGTCCAAAAGCCATTATCTAGACATATTTATACCAAGTACCCTATTTGATTTAAAAAAAATTATTGGATGCATGTGATTTAAATTATACCTCTAAATAGTGTTTTTCTTTTTATATTTACAAGAATACCACTCATCATCCACTATATAAGGGAACTCTCCCCCCCCCCCTCACATCATTACACTACTCAGTCCCTTTGGATCATCCAACCACTACCTAAATATCCGTCCAAATTTACTCCCATAATCCTATAAGATTCCCTTTGGACATAAATCCAACAAAGGAATCCCTTTAATGTCAACCAGTTGGAGTTATTGAAAGATGAGATAACATTATTCTACAAGATCTGTTGTTTTATTTTCATTATCCACCCCCCGAATTGTTCATATTAAATGATTATATAATAACCTATGTATATTTAATATAATTATATTTTTTTATTCTAAGGTTTTTTTGTACACCTGCACACACTTCCATTAAATGTATTACAATCTTTTAATTCATGTATATGACATACTATCATCTCACAAAATTATGTTTTTTCATTATTCATTTACCACCTCTCATGGTTGGGAATTATGATAGAAATTATATTTTTATATAATATTTATGAAATTTATGATGTCTTTATGATTATATAATTATTATATAAATCATACCTTCATACTTTCCATTTTTTTAAAGATGATAACTTTGTTTCTGGACGTGTGGATTGTCACCTCCCCAAAGAGATGTGATTCATTCACACTTTACAAGGATTGAATTAAGGAAGAGTTTATTAAACCTATATGATTTGTACGAAATTATAATTACTCATTAATTATAATATATATGTATACATATATTTCATTTACATTTTTTCTTTTAATACGACAACAAAATGGAAACAGCAATCATGCATATGCACGGCCCACCGTCTCCCTAAATAGTGTATTCCATTACATATTTCTATCTTTTATAGATTATTATAAATAGATATATTCAGAATATATATATATATATATATATATCTGTGTGTGTGTGATATCTGTATCATTTTTTCATTATGTATATCATTATATAAGAATGAGGACAAAAAATATAACAAATCTAAATACAAGTGAAAAACAAAATGCTTATTGCCTGAAACGTAACATTAGCATATAATTGTTAATAAATAGGTGATATAAGGTAATAATTTAATCATATATGGTATTTTATATTTGAAAATGGATCTTTAATAGATTTATAATAAAATTAAAATTTTTATACAAGAGGTTTTAACTAGTATGAAGAGATTCAAGACATAATGTCAGGGGATTTCTAGTCACACTTTTATTTTTGCAAGACTTATGCCTTATTCACCATTCATTATTTTGTGTTGTATATAATTACCCTTATTGTATTATAATAATATTATCCTAAAATTTAGGGTTATTTACACATCCATTTTATGATCTCTATTTCAAGGGGTTTGATAGTTCTAAACTTACAAAATCAATAAGGTAGTTTTCTCTCAATTTTTTTCTTTGAGAAACATGTTTTGTTATGCACCCATATTATTTTATGAGGTATATATACTTCCATTTGAAATTTTATATAATAAATATCATTATTTCCATGATATTTTAAGCTTAATTTATATTCATTTTATAACATGGGTAGTTTAATTCAACGTTATCAAAGTGCAGGAATTTAATTCAACAATCTAATCATTTATCGGGATTGTTTATGATTATACTTACATTGTTGAAATATTTTGATAAAACTATAAATAATAACCATGAAGTTTTTTATCCTCTTCATATTCATGATATATTCATGTATTAGTACAATTTTTCCATTATTTTAAACTTAATATAAATAAGAAAAGTTTTATAAGAATACAAGACCTTATTTCTCTCTTTAGTTGGAAATATTTTTTATTCAAAAAATAATGCTTTCATAATTTTTTTTTAAATTATATATAAAATTAATTTTCAAGGAAAAATGATTTTAAAATTTTTTATGGTTTTCAATGCTTCCTTTATAATTTTTCAAACATGTTTTATAAGAAAAAGGTTTTCAAAAATTTTTTATGTTTAGAAAAGAATTATTCAAAGAAGAACCTATATTTTCCCCAAGAAATTTTTTATAAAAGATCATTAAAAATTTATTTTCCATTTATGATGAAATCCATTGGTTTTACTCTTACTTTTATGGAAAATTATCCAAATATTCCATTCATATCCTTTCAATGAATGTTTCATGTTTTTATGGAACAAAATTAATAAAACTTTTTTCTCATTCCTCAGTTATATGATTATGGAGCCTGCTTCTTTTCATAGGTTATGATTTAATGAAAATGATTATGGAACCTGTCTCTTTTCCATTGGTTATGATATTATTACATCTTTATGATTCCCATTTCATTTCATAGGTTATGTTAAGATTTCTCATGATCTTATGGAACATGTATGTTTGATTTTATTATGAGATGGGTAGGTCATATATCTCCTGCCAATGTATTAGATAAAGATTTATATCTCATGAGATGGTGATGGGAACAAGTCGATGGGCTTGATTCACTATAGGGAGAAGGGAAACCCAATCCACTATGGGAAGAAGTGGAAACATGATACCTTATAAGAAAAGGGCTAGTACTGGGGATGGTAGTGTGTCCCTTCCAGTAGGTCCAGTCCCCATGATGTTCTGTGTTAAGTTTTTGAAATGCTCCATTACTTATAGGGAATGATAATACATGTTTATGTGGCTGCCACAATTCCATGTCTAATTTATATGTTATGATTTCATGTATTATTCTATTGATCCCATTATTATTTGTATCTTATTAACTAATAATATTTATTCTATGAATCATTTTTATTATCATTGATATATAGGGTATGATTTTATATTTTCATGATCATGTTTTTATACCCTTATGCTCATGATTATGCTTACATATCTCCCTTGTTTACCATTACAGACCATCTAAGATCACCCCTTTTTATATTTACATTTCCAATTTTTTAAAGATATGTATTATGTATGTTGTGTCTAAGAAGGTTTCCAATCAGGAAGAACCTATTGGGAAATAATATAGCTCACTTATGTACTAGTGTTTATGTTTCCATATTTCCAAAGGCACTAAATTAATACGGTATTTTGGTATCTATTTGTTTAATGTATTAAATATTCTATAAAAAAATGATGTATTGTTAATTTATGTTAGGATAGGGCACCTACAGTTGGTATCAGAGAAGTATTTTATTTATCCTCAGTATCCTAGGATTAGAAAACCTTATTGAGACCCCAACGGACATGTCTAATGATAAGTCTAGGGATGAGGAAAAGTATAGGAAAACATCCATGAATTTTGGTAAATGATAGAGTGAGTGGTTTTCTATAAATAAACAATTATCGTGATATTATAATTTTATGTGCCTCTAGCACATATTTTCAAATGAGTAATAACCCTGAAAACACTATATTGAGCTAGACTCAATCGTGAATTGGTGCACAATAATGGGACTTTATATACACTTGGTTTAACTCTCCATGAGGATATCCTTGGGAATTAAAAATACTCTTAATGAATCATCATGAAGTATTTAAATATAATTTAGCTATGAATAACCTAGTATAAACCTAATGGGTTATATATTAAATAAGGTTTCATAATGTAGGCATATTATAAGTGTTTTTCTTAATTATATGGTTCCTATCTATGATAATTGTTTCTTACTCTATGATTGTTTGTTTTAGTTAATGGATAGAACCCAAAGGAACCGCGTTAATGGTGATTGCGATAGATAATGCAATGATTTTCCTCTTAAGAAACCTAATGGTATGGGAGATGGGATGTAAAATCTCATTTTTATTCCTACCTGAATTTTTCAATATAGGAATCATGCTAGACTTCCAAATGAGAAAAGGAGGGAAGAACATTATGTTTACTGCTTCAAGAGAAAACATCAACCTTATTTCAGTGGGTATTTTGATTTTATTGTGGTAGAAAAATGGATTGGTACCACTAAAAAGATATTTTATGTGCTCTAGTATTTTGAACATGAAAATGCATTCTTGTTATTTGTTGATTAGAAGGTGAGAAGGACTAGTGTTAGACTACAATCAAGAATATAAGGAAGCAATATGAAATTTAACCCATGGATTGGGATGAGTTCAAGAAATTATTATTTAACAAAACATTTCCTCATGTTATTCATATGGATATGGAAAAGGAGTTCCTTGGGTTAATGAAAAAGGATGATGAATCTTTTGGTACCTATGAGGCTAATTTTACAAGACGTGCAAGGTAAACTTTTGGTATTATCATCCATCCTGAAAGTAAGGTTGATAGTTTCTTCAGTGTATTAAACCCAAATCTTACAAGGGTATTATTCATAAGATAACTTAGTAGTTATGAAGATATTTTGCATTGGGAAATCCAGGTTGAAATGGATGTTGGAGTTATATATCAAACTCGCGATTTTGATAAGAAAATGAAGATGGATTTTAAAGGAAAGTTTAAAAACCTGGGAGAAAAAAAGTTGATATTTCCTTTATGCTCTATGTGTGGGAAGAATCATGGATGAAATTGTCTTATGGGGTATAATAAATGTTTTAAGTGTATAAGGGAAGGCTATAGGGTATTTTATTATGGAAATGATGGGAATAAGTTGGTTAATGATGAAAATAGATGGAAAGCTACACAGAATGAACCTCCCACAATTCAGTGCATCAAGTGTATAGATAATGGAAATTGTGATAACTAGTTCCCAAATCAATGGTTTGGTTATGATGATCATCATTAGAATCATATTAAGCTAAGGTTTAAGGGGAAATATCACGTGATCACTATTTCTGATGACAGGTCAAATAATAACATAGTGAAAGGTTCACTTACCTTTCACTCTAGAACTACTAATGTATTGTTTTATTTTTTATCTACCCACTCTTTCATATCTAAATAATTTTATTAAGGTATTAAGATTCCACCCAAACAATTATATGTGTAATTATTAGTGCAAACCCCAAATGGTATGATGATTTTATCTCAAGTATATGATTTTTCTCTGGTTGATGTTTGTGGGAATGTGTTTCCTAAAAATCATGACATTCATCATTTTATTGAATTTGATGTCATCTTAGGAATGGATTGTATTTTTCTTCATAAAACCCACATAAATTATTGATAAAAGAAATTTATGTTTGATATTTCAACCCAACCTATGGTCATCTATCAATTTGAAGATAAGTATGAACTTACTATGAAGATTAAATCTAGTTTATGTGTCTTAATTCCCATTCAAATGGTGTATTTATCACAAATTATTGGGGAGAAAATAAAAATAAATTATATGCCTATTGTTTTGGAGTTTTCATATTCTGTTTTAAAATATTTTTCTAAACACCCACAAAAACATGAAGTTGAGTTCTTAATATAAATCAAACCTAGTTACACACTAATTTCAAAGAATCACTATAGAATGGCCCTAATTGAGTTGTAGGAATTGAAAAACAAAATCCAAGAAAAACATGATAACAGATTCATTCATCCAAGTGTGTCACCTTAGGGAGAACCAATTATATTTTTCAAAAATAAATATGGATCGATGTGACTCATCATTTATTATCGAGAGGTGAATAATATCTTGGTCAAGAATAAGTATCATCTTCTCTGTATTGATGACTTTTTGGATCAACTAAGGGGAGATTAATACTTCTTTCTATTTTACCTCTATTCTAGATATCATAAATTGAGGTTGAATAAGGATTACATACCCAAGATGACATTCTGTACAAGGTATAGACACTATTAATATATAGTGATGACTTTTTGTCTTATTAATGCCCATGCTATCTTCATGGATTTGATTAATAGAGTCTTCATAGATTACCTTGATCAATTTTCAGTAGTCTTTATAGATAGAATTATTATCTATTAAAATAGAAAGTAAGATCCTGAAGACCACTAGATAATTTTACTAACGACCCTAAGGAGGGAGAAACTGTATAAAAAATTAGAATGTGTAATTTTTTGATGAAAAATGTTTCATTTTTAGGACATATAATCTTGAGAGAGGGTTTATCAGTAGATCCATGAAAGATAAAGGTTATTTCATATTGCCTTAGACAATCCATAGTGATTGAGATCTATAATTTTCTTGGTTTATCTGGGTATTATCAATGTTTTGTTGATGGTTTCTCATGACTATACAATCCTCTTACAAATTTAACTCAGAAGGGTTCCAAGTTCCTCTGGATAGGAGAATGTGAGGAAAATTTCAAGGAACTGAAAAGAATTTTAGTTAGTGCATGTGTTCTTACATAGACCTATAGTGGATAAGGATTTTTAATCTATAGTGATACATACAAAAATGGATTGTGATGTTTTCTTATGTAGAATAATATTTTTATATCCTATACCTCACTACAATTGAAGATTAATGAGAAAATTACCCTTGTCATGATTTGGAGTTAGTTGTGGTAATTTTTCATTAATGATATATAGGTATTATCTTTTTGGATAAAAGTTCTATATATAAACCCGTCATAAAATAATGAAGTATATATTCATAAACAAGGATTTGAGCATTCACCATAGAATATGGTTAGAGCTGGTAAAGTATTATGACTTCTCAATACATTACCAACCTGAGAAAGATAACAAGGTGACTGATGATTTGAGTTGAAAGGATCATAATAGCTTATCCATGATGAGTATAAAAAAATATCTAATATTTCTAGAATTTCAAAGGATGGACCTAGAAATCCTGAAGGAATGAGAGATATATTATCTTTCTCAATTGAATGTTCAATATTTTATCCATGTGAAGATTAAATAGGAACATAAGAAATATATAGAGATGAAAAATAAGGATAAAAATGTTCTTAAGTTTAACATTGACTAGGATGGAATGTGAAGGTTTGGGAATCATGTATGTGTTTCATCCATACCGAATTTGAAGAAGGTGCTATTAGAGGAAGCTCGTAGTTCTTAATTCTCTATTTATCCTAGAATCATGAAGATTTATAAATACATGAAATAATAATTCTTTTGGGTTTTCATAAAGAGATATAGAATAGATTATATATCTTGGAGCTTGGTATTTTAGAATGTTATGGCCGAAAGACAAGATTCTAAGGGTATGTTTCATCCATTACCCATACCAAAAAGAAAATGGTAGAACAATAATATCGATTTTGTTATTGGACTCCCCAAAACCTCTTAAGGGATCAATGTTATATGGGTGGTATTAAATCACCTTAAAAAGTTTTCACACTTCATTGATATAATATAATACTTCTCTCTGGATCATATTTCTATGATATACGTTAAAGATGTGTCAAGGTTGCATGCAGTACCAACTATTATATCTAATAGATATTTGAGATTTACCTTGATGTTTTGGGAAAGTCTTTAGTAAACACTTGATACAGAATTTAGTTTCATCACTTTTTATCAACCTCAAATGGATGTATAGTCTGAAAGAACAATTAAAAACCTAGAAGATATGTTGAGATCTTGTTATTTGGATTTAAAAGGTGTTGGGATCAAAACCTTCCTCTAGTTGAGTTTTATTACAATAATATCTTTCACTCAAGAATTCAGATGGACCTTTATGAGTTCCTTAATGGGATGAAATGTGGATCTACAATGTTATGTGATGAATTTGGAGAAAGGAACCTATTGGGACCTGAGATTGCTGAGGAAATGGTCAAGAAGGTTATAACCATTCAAAAACATATCAAGATAGCTAAAATTTTGTAGAAAAGTTATGTTGATTACCATCGTTGTTATATAGAATTTAAATTTATCACTAATATGTTTCTATGAATCTCTTCCTAGAATAAGGTTATGATAATCAAGAATAAAGAGAAACTAAACCCTAGGTATATCAATCCCTTTTAAATTATTGATCATATCAGGATGGTAGTATGTCACATTTCGCTTCCTCAAAATATCTCTCAATTACATGATGAGTTCCATGTGTCTATCATGAGGATGTATATACCTAACCCTTTACATAAACTAAAATTAGAAGTCATACCACTAGAGAAGGATATTTCTTATGATAAACAAGAAGTTGAAATTTTGAATCATATAGAGAAAGTTTTGTAAAACAAGACCACTCACAAGGTCAATGTTTTGTGGATAAATCACCGGTTATAGGAAGCTAAGAAGGAACTTGAGGATATTATGAGGCATAATTGTCCTCATTTATTTATATTAGAAGTTGAATTTTAAGGGAAAAATCATTTTAAGGGGTGTAGAATGTAACACCCTATGTTTTATGAAAAAAATGAATCAATTATTTTTAATTGATTTATTTTGTTTCATGATACATCAAGCTATGATTTCATTATATGATACATCAAGATAATCTTTCACTACACACAACACCGACTTGGCTTACATTACACGCAACAATGAGTTTTCATGAAACAATATTTTATTATTAAAATTATTCAATTGAGATTGTTATAACATAGTAATTAAAATTATTAATATGAATATTAAAAAATAATTTTTTGAAATATTACTTATAATGGTCTTAAATAAATACAAAATATTTTTGATAAAATGTTTATATGCTTGAAAAATTTATTTTCTCAAATGATATTTTTTTTATGTCCTTCTATAAAAAATGATAAAATTAATTTTGGAAGCATTTATAAAATAAATTTGATAAAATAAAATTCATTTTTTAATTCTGATGGTCAAAATTATCTAATGTCAATATTTTAGGATTTTTCTGAAAAAAAAACATTATGTTCGGATGAATAGAGTAAATAGAACATTTTAATTCAAAAGTACTTTATCATCTGATTTATTTATATTGTTAAATTATATTTTATTTATTTTTAAACTTTAATCAGATAAATTTAACATATTTTAATACAATTTAGGTCATTGTAACTAATTTCACATTGAAATTGTATATAAAAACATTTCAAACTTATAATCATTTTCAATTAAAAAAATTGTTGTCCTGAAATGTCTACAAGGTTAATTTTAAATTATTTTCTGAAATTTTGGTAATTAGAATTTGGAAAAGTGGATTACATATTTGGAATCAGTATAATTTATAATTTCTAATAATTTCAACTTAGTTTTTTACCAAAAATATTAGTGAAAGTAATTAAAATTAATTAATTTGAGTAAGGTAAAAACGATTACTTAGTAGTTAATCTATAATTTTAATGGAAAAATAACCTAGAAACATGTCCAAAATCCATTGGATATAAATATATCAATAATTTCCAATATTGGATCAAAAATTGACAATTATTGTAGGCACATTATGTAAATGAAACCTCAAAAGAGTATTTACCTTTTTAAATTACAAGAATAACACTCCACTATAAAAGGGAACTAACCCCCCCCCCCCCTCACTTATTAACATTTATCAAGCACTCTGGATTGGAAAATATCTCAAAACATATTCTGAAAACTTCCCTTTAATCCTATAATCCCCCCTTTGGTATAAAATTCAACCAAGTAATCCCATTGGTGTAAACTAAAAGTAGTTTCCCAAAGAAGAGGTAACATCATTCCACAAGATCTTTTCTTTTATTTTCATTATCCAACTCTTAAATTATTACCATTCCATGATTATATAATAACCTTAGTATCCTAAATATAATGACCTTATTTATTATATGGTTCTAACTACACCAACACACACCTTCATCAAATTGGTAATGAACTTACAGTTTGTGTGTGCGGCGGACTACCACCTTGTGAAACAATGTTGAACGTTTTTCCTTTACGACATCTCATAGTTGGGAATTATGATAGTAATACTAATTTTATTTGATATATATGATATTTTTTATGTATTAATGATTCTTTAATTATTATATAAAAGACACTATCATGCTTTCCATTTTGTAAAAATACGGTAACTTTGTTTATCGACGTGTGGACTACTTTCTCCTCAAAGTGATGTGATTCGTTCAAAATTTACATGGAATTTATTAAGGATAGGTTTTGTAAATGTATTTGAATTATAATATATTAAAATAATATGGATATTATAATACAAATATATATATATATATATATATATATATATATTCTTCATTTACTTTCAATCTTTCAATACAATAATAAAATGGAAATAGCATTCGTGTGTATGTACGGACTACCATCTATATGAAATGTGTATTCCAATTCAAATTTAAATATTTTATAGATTATTATAAATAAATATATGATGAATATATTTGATATTTATATCATTTTTTACATTCTTTAGAGCATGATATAATTATGAGGACTAAAAATATGAAAAATCATAGCACATGTGAAGAACAAAACGGTTATTACCCAAAACGTTTCTTCAACATAAAATTGTTATCAAACGGATAATAAATGGACATAAGTAAGTCATATATGGTATGATATTATTTAATATGTTTATTATAAAAATTTATATTAAACTTATACTCATTATATATGAGTTTTTAATGACTACAAAGCGAGTCAAGACAAAGGTAAGTGGATTTCTAGTCTCACTTTTATTTCTGTGATACTTATGCCTTATTCAGCACTCATTAATTTTTTATGGTCTATATATTTCCCATGAATATATTCAATGAGTATTATGCTTAAATTTATTTTTATTTACAAAAATATTTTATTATCTCTCTTTTGATTGTTTTTACGGTTCAAAAGTTACCAAATTAGTAAGGTAGTTTTGTCTTAATTTTCCTTCTTGGAGGTGAATGTTTTGTTATGCACCTGTATTTTTGTATGACGTTTATATAATACCATTTTACAAGTTATATAATGAATATAATTATTTTAATTATAATATAAGATTAATTTAATGTAATTTGATAACATGTGGAGTTTAATTCAATGTTACAAAAGTGGTAATAGTTAATTGCAACAATCTCATCATTTATAAGTATTGTTTATGATTATCATTCCATTAATGAAATATTATTATCCATCTCTCAAAGATAGTAATTATATTTATTATCCTCTATATATTAATTATATATTCGTGTATTAGTACCATTTTTCCACTATATGGAACTTAATATAATTCATAAAATATTTAAAGAAAATTTGACCTTATTTCTCTCTTCAGTCAAAAATCTGTTTTTTTTAAAACATGCTTTCAAAAATATGTTAATTTTTTAAAAAAATGATATTTTAAGATCATTTTCATGTAAAAAAATATTTTAAAATATTTTATGGTTTTTCAATGCTTCCTTTATAATTTTTCAAGTCTATATTCTAAGAAAAAGGTTTTTAAACATTTTATTTGATTTTAAAAAGAATTTTTCAGAGAATAAATGATATTTTCCTCAATAAATGTTTTTTGAAAGATATTTCCAAAATATTTTATATATAATATTGCATTCATTGGGGTTACTCATTCCTTTTTGGGAAATTACCCAAAGATTTCATTCATATCATTTCTCTGAATGGTTTATGTTTTCATGGAATGATATTTATGAAAACTATTTCTCTTTCACAAGTTTTGTGCTTATAAAACCTGCTTCTTTTTGCGGGTTATTAATTGATGAAAATGATTATGAAACTAGTAGCTTTTATATAGGTTATGATATGATAACATGTTTATTATTCCCATTTAATTTCATGGGTTATGATTTGATTTATTATGATCTTGTGTGACATGTATTTATGATTTCATTTTGATATGGGTGAAACCTATATCTCCCTCCAATGTATTAGGTAAAGATTTACATCTCATGTGATAATGATGGGGAACAAGTCAAAGGGTTGGATCCACTATGGTAAGAAGGTAAAAATTGATCAATTATTGGAATAAGGGGAAACCTGATCCCTTATAAGGGAATGATTGTGACTGGGGATGGTGGTGTGTCTTGGCCTATAGGTGTAGTCCCCATAAATCTCCTTGTTAAGTTTTGTGTTGGTCAAAGTGGATACTCAAGAGGGGTGTCAATTGAGTTACAATTAAAAATTTTGTTAAAAAATTTTGAATAAAAAACCCCCAAATTAAAATATCCCAATTATTTAAGGCAGTAGAGATATTAATGATTTATTTTTCAACAGGTTTCTCACAGGTTGATTAATCCTCAGTTCAATTAGTGTGAAAAATAATTCAACTATTGAAAAAAGTTTACTAAATTAATAACATATACACACTAACCAAAACTAACTGTCAGAGTGATTATAAAAACATAATTCTATCTTTGAAAACATAACCAGAAGATAAATGAAAAACAGAGTACATGAAAGAAAAGCACAACAATTTAAACAAGAGGTTTAGTCTTAAGTAAAAAACTATTCCTCTCCACATAGTGATCACCACCCACTAAGCAGTTCATATAAAAACTTTCTACACAGCCTGTATCAGGAAGTAAAACAGTTTTCAAAAACTGTCCAGGTTTTTCAAACTCTACCACAGTTTTATGTGGGAAAACAAACACCCAAGACACACTAGGCTTCTTCTATAGTTACGCGTGGGAAAAAAGAGTAGAAACAATTCAGTATGAGGATTTTTAGGATCCCCCAGTTCAATCACAAGAGATAGTGTGTGTCTAACAGACACACTTCTCACAAATGTAAAATACTAAACACAATAGATCTAAATATGTTAGTAAAGAGTTTAGAATGATATATGTGTTGGTAGATCAGCTCTAGACTCCTTGGAATGAAGGAAATGAAGTTATGGTCCTTCTCTTCAAGTTTCCTCTAAAACATAGTGTCACAACTTCCAGGTTCTAACATTCAAGAGTAAATATAATCAGCTTCTTGGACCAGAAGCTCCTTATAGCACAGCACCACAGCCTTAAAGATGTTCTTCTAATAGATCTTTTTGATGCTCTCGGATCTTCAGAATGAGTGTTCAAGTGTTATTCTTCTTGCTTCGTATATCGGGTACTATATGTGTCACCCTTATGTGTGTCCTAATATTTTAATGACTACACTATATATCTTTGTATGTGTGTGTATCTCTATATTCGCCTATTCTTTAGGTCTCTATATATATAATTTTTTCATCTCAGCTTTCCTTTATTTAATTCAGTAGGGGCCGACAAGAGGAATGATCCACCCATGTGTGGTCTACCTCGTACCACATACGGTTTCTTGATAAGCCTGCAAATATCATTAAATAATGTCTGGTGCATTAAATTGTACAAACTTGACTGTTATTATAATATTATGATAATTAGTAAAGTAAAGAATAGGTTATCATTATACTGGTAGTAGATGCTTGTTAAGTGGTGGACTTCAACAGTAATCTCCTCAACAGTATACTTCTTTTGTAGGCTCGACAGTAGACCTTTCCAGCTGAATATTGTCTCAACTATTGACGTCACCAATGGTGGATTTGTCTAGAAGGAGACTTCCACTAACGGTAGACTTTTCCCACGTTAGACTTGAATTGAGAACCGTATAACAATATACCTTCGATACTATGTCTGACAGTAGACTTCTGACAGAAGCCTTGATAACAGTGACCTTGTAACAACAGTGACCTGTAATAGTGACTCTTCATCTGGAATCTTAGGTAAGTACTCCAACAGTAGACTTGTAATAGTGACCTTTTCCAGATAGATTCTAACATTAACTAGAGATCATAAATGGTGACCTTTAACAACCTTCAATAGAAGTGTACTCAATGGTGACCATTATCATGATAGTGACTTTTATAAATAGTGACCTATAGCGGTGGCCTTGAACAGAAGGCTCTTACCAGTAGAATTTAACTGTGAACTATTACTTAGGGAAATGTAAATTGTAAGTTGATGCAACAAAGTCATGAGACTAAAAGTATACATATTGTTCAGTATAAATAATATAAAGACTGATTAAAGGGGACTACCAAAAGACATAATATATTATGATCTGTATTAAACATGATTTGTGATTATCAAAATAGGTGAGTCCAAAAATCTCCTCCTTTTTTATAATCAAAACTTATACCAGTATGTATTGATTATAGGTATCACAGATATGAATATAATATAGTTATTAAATAGATATCTAGTTCAGTTGTGGTTTCACAGGTTTTAGAGATTTATAAGAGTGTCATATCATAGGATATTGGTACACGATATCAGATGGAAATGCATAAAAGATCCATTAGAGAGTAATGAAATCACATAATCATATAAGTTATCATATTAGCACAGCATTTCTCCCCCTTTGTGATTAGAAAAAAGCAACACAAATAGAGATAACAGATAATTATTGTATTAATTGAATAACATTACATGACCCAAAAAAATACAAAGTCCCTATTAAAAGAAAAAAAACAAACTCAATCCACATTAGCCTCAGGCAATTGTTCTTTTCCTTTGGAAGAATATGGTGGAGGATGAGCTATTTGATCAGCAGGTTTGGGAATTGCTGCAGGGATAACTGGAGGGGTAGCAACATAAGCTCCTGTGTTCCTGTACTGATTAGCTCTCTGAGGTATCAATGGATTGATGCCTCTGATGGCCCCAACAAAAGTCATCATGGAAGAAACACTGGTTTGGGATGCAGGTAAGGCAGGACGGACTACAATAGGGGTATAATCCACATGAATAAAGGGTAGGAGAAGATTTATGAAATCCATAATAATACTTCCTCCTCTTTCCATAGTAGAGATGAAATAATCTTTGTTCTCCATGAATTTCTATAAGTCAGGAGTCAACTGTCCCAGCTTGCTAACTTGTTTTTTGAAGGCTCTGGTGACAGGTGGAATTTTGAGATTTTCCAACAAAAGCTTGAAGTGAGCATCCATATGATGGTTAGAGTAAATCTGCTTGTAGTAATGATCAATATGCTCCTTTATACTTTTCTAATCTTGGGCAGCCTCTATCATGAAGCCACTGACTACTTTTTTCACATCCTTGGTTATAGTGAAAATCTGAGTCACAGATTGAGAGTCAGGTGCACTAACACCAGACATCTAAGCTAATTCTTCATTGACCACTGTTCTGAATGCTGACAAGTCCACAGGTGATGCATTTGAGGTTGGAGTAGTAGAAGAGGTAGACAAAGGTGTTATGGTGAAAGCAACAGTTTCTTTGAAGGACATGGTCAACCAACTAATAAGCTTCTTCACATCATCTTCCTGATTCTGCACATGAGTTTTCATTTGGTCCTTAAGGCTTTCAAAAACATTGACCATCTACTAGAAAACTACTCTAACATAACGAATGTCCTTATCTTCTTGAGTCCTAGAAGTTTTAAGAGCAGTCATGCTCACCATAGATTTCCATAGATTCTCAACAGACTGAGTCAACTCCCTTAGCTGATTCTGGCACTGTGAGATTAACTGGGTCAGATTAGATAGAATGTCACACTAAACTCTGGCCATCTCAGCTGAAGTTAGCTCTTGAATCAAGGATAATTTCTTCTCCATTTTAGAAGACCTGTCATCAAAAATTCTTTTCAAATCATCCTTAAGAGATTCAAGATCCACTTTTCAAACATAATCTTCAGGAACTATAGTCATTGGAGGTACTGTAGTAGGCTCTGAAATAATATGCACTAATTGCCTTATGTTGGGCATTTCACCACCAAAAAAATCATAATCCAGACCTAACACCAGATACTCTGGGTCTTCAATCCACTCCTCAATGTCATGGATGACAAATACAGATCCTCTTGCAACAGTATTCTCCCCCTCACTTGGATCTACTTCTTGAGTAATCTCCTCTGGTGGTTCTACTCTTGGCACTTCCATAGCTGCTGATTCAACTCTAGCAGAAACTGTTACAACCTCTATCTGATCCATTGATCATTAGTGGGGTAAGATACTATCTCTATAGAATCATCAATTACCTATACTTATATGGTAGCAGGTTCCATTACCACATACTGGTCAGACAATATCCTTTCAGATTCACCTATCAGAGGACTCAGACTGAGCTCGTCTTCTTTATTATCCTCATCTTCAGCATCCTCCTTCTCCTCATCTCCATCACATGCCTCATGTTCCTCATGATCAGAATGATTTGAATTAGCATCATCATCCTATTTTGAGGTGTCTCTGACAATAGTTTGAGATACTTCTCCTTATTCACTAGTCTTAGTATCATTATCCCTTAGAACATGTTCTTTCCATGGAAGTTCTATTGGAGAACTAGCTACTCCAGGGGCTGTCACTACAACTGGACTGGATGGAAAATCAGGATCACTCCATCATCAATGAGGGTGTCCTCTCTTCCAGGCTCCCCATTTCTTTCAACATACTCATCTGAATAGGCAGGCTCTGGCTCATTAGTCTTTAATCCTGGATCTCTTTTATCTTTTTGCCTAGATAGATGAGTGACAGTATCAAATTTTTCATATATTTTTCCTTCATCATTCACCCATGCCTTCGTCCAAGGATTCAAGATAATTTTCATAAACATACAGATGACCTTGGAGATACAGATATTGTTTTTGGCCACTATAAATTCGTCTTTTCCTCCAGCCACACCCTTTACCTTTAGAATTATAGAAATTAACATGTCATGAAAAACTGCATTTGATTCTGAACTTGGATTGGACATATCCTCCAACTATGCCATCCATAGCCTACACAAATTGATATTCTCCCCATGCTTCAACAGGTACATTAGGAATATGTCCTGATACTTCAATACTGCAATGTCCCCTCTCCTGGGACTAATCGCATGCTAGATTAATTTAAATAATATCCTATCTTCCCCATTAATCTCAGCAGCTATGATTTTCCTTTGATTCTTATCTCCAGTCAGCTCTTCCAGAGCTCTCTCATACCAAAGAATCCCACTATCTAGAGGAGATGCTCCAAAATAGTAATTAAAAACTCATTCATGAGGGACTCTCAGACAAACAGGCCACTCAGCTGATGTAAAGCTAACTTCATTTCCATTCACTCTAGACACCAGTCTGTTCACATCATCTTCCTTTTCAAACATCAGGTATTCAGATAATTTCTTCACAAGCTTCGAGTAGTAAGGCCCATTGATTTTTGTGAATCATTTTGTCCATCCTTGAACTTTTAGTACCTCCAGCACTAAATACTTGCTCGACATCAACCATTCATCACTCAGTACCTTCTCAGGCACTAAATTCATCTTTGATATGTGCGTATTAACAGGCCATGTTGGCACACTACTACCACTACTGAGCTCGGCTCAGGTCCTCTTTGCCCTTGGCATATCCACATTGACATTCAGGGGATGTTTGGTTCTAGACATGGAGATTGAAAGAGGTTTGAGGGTCAAATCAGAGAGTTAGGGTTTAGGGATTTTGAGAGCAAGGTTCGAGAGTGAGTGAGAGTGGATTGAGATATGTTCTAAGTATATTTTTTATCACTTAGGGATTGAAAATAATTAGAATTGAATAATAAAGATGGTTTAGATTCTCGTATAAAATAAACAGTAAAATCAAACAGCAATGTATCCAACAGTGAGGTTCCTAATAGTGTGGTACCTAATGGTGAGGTTTACCAGTGAGGTCCAACGGTGTGGTACACCAGTGAGGTACAACGGTGAGGTACACCAGTGAGGTACAATGGTGAGGTACACGAGTGAGGTGCAATGGTGAGGTACACCATTGAGGTCCAATAGTGAGCTACACCACTGTGGTCCAATGGTGAGGTACACCAGTGAGGTACAACGGTGAGGTACACCAGTGAGGTACCACAGTGAGGTACACTGGTGAGGTACAACGGTGAGGTACACTAGTAAGTTCCAACAGTGAGGTACACCAGTGAGGTTCATAACAATGAGGTTTGACTATGAGGTTTCATATAATATAATTAATCATACCTAACTCATGTTTTATGTAATTTAATCTCTCTGAATTCAAAGGCTTTGTGAATATATCTGCCAATTGATGTTCAGTGCTAATGAATTCAAGAGTGATATCACCTTTTTGATAATGATCCCTCAAAAAGTGATCTCTCACATCTATACGCTTTTTCCTAGATTGAGATACTGGATTTTTGGAAATGTTAACAGAACATGAATTGTCACACTTTATAGAGACACGTTTGAATTGATATCCATAGTCTTGTAAAGTGTGTTTTATCCATAGAATTTGAGCACAACAACTCCCAGCATCTATGTATTCAACTTCAGTAGTGGATAATCCAACATAATTCTGTTTCATAATACACCATGATACTAGTGACTTTCCCAAAATGTGGCATGTCCCAGAGGTTCTTTTTCTATCTTACTTTCAATTGAAAAAATTAGCATCAGAATAACTCATCAAATCAAATGATTGTACTTTTGGATAAAATATTCCTAAGTTGGGAGTATTTTTGAGATATTTGAAAATCATTTTAACAGCAGTTAAATAAGACTCTTTTGGATTGGATTGAAAGCAAGCACACATATATACACTGAACATAACCTCAGGTCTGCTAGCTATAAGATAGAGTAGACTCCCTATCATACCTATTTAGTTGGTTGATCCATTGGTTCTCTAGCTTCATCAACATCCAACTTATAACTGGTACTCATAGGTGTGTCACAACCTTTGTTACCATCAAAAGAAAAACGTTTTAAAAGATCCTTAATATATTTTCTTTCATTCAAAACAATTCTATTTTTATTTCGAATTATCTGAAATCCAAGGAAATTTTTGAGTTCTCCCATTAAACTAATTTCAAATTTATTTTGCATCATTTTTGAAAAATCATTGCATAAAAAATTTTTAGATGATCCAAAAATAATATCATCTACATAAATTTTTACTATCAAAACATCTTTAGAAATCCTTTTAATAAAATGAGTAGGATCAGCTATCCCTTTGGTAAATCTTTTTGAAATAAGAAAAGAGAAAAGCCTATCATACCATGATCTTGGAGCTTGTTTTAAACCATATAAAGCCTTAGATATTTTCAAAAACATGATTTTAAAAATGGGGATTTCTAAATCCAGAAGGTTGTTCAACAATCACATCCTCAACAATATACCCATTTAAAAAAGAACTTTTAACCTCCATTTGATAAAGTTTAAAATTCAGATAAGCCGAATATGCAAGTAGTATTCTAATGGATTCTAATATTGCTACAGGTGTAAAGGTCTCCTCATAGTCTATTCCTTACTCTTAACTATATCCTTGTGCAACTAACCTAGCCTTATTTCTAACTATATTTCCAAACACATCAACTTTATTTCTAAATACCCATTTTGTGCCTATTGTTAATGTGCCCTTAGGTATCTCCACTAATTCCCAGACATTGTTTCATTCAAACTGTTTTAATTCTTCTTGCATATAAATTACCCAAAATTCATCAATGATAGCATCATTAATATTTTTGGGTTCAATCTGTGAAAGAAAATCTTGATGTTCAGCCTTGTTTCTCAGGGAATCTCTTGTTTGTGTTCTTCTATTTAAATCACCTACAACAACATCTATAGGATGATTCTTAATAGTCTTAATGCCTCTTGAAAGGGTTGAACTAGATTCCTCATGATGTTATATTGGTTTAGACTCAAAAGGTGTAGATTCTGGAAAATTCTCAGAACTAGACACTTTTACAGGGGATTCACTATATTTATCATTAAGGCCCAGAATTGACATATCTTCCTAAAGATGTTCAAGAGAGGTTTTATGCTCTTGTGGATCAGTCTCATAAAATTTGACATGAATTGATTCTTGGAAACATTTGGTTTTCTTATTGATCACTCTATAGGCTTTACTTGAGATAGAGTAACCTAGGAAAATCCCTTCATCACTTTTGGGGGAAATTTTGTCAAGATTATATTTAGTATTAAGGATAAATACTTTGCAACCGAAAACTCTAAAGTAATTAACCTTAGGATTCATATTGTTCCAAAGCTCATAAGGGGAATTCTTAAGAATAGGTCTGATCATAACTCTATTGATGATATAACAAGCTGAATTTACAGCTTCATCCCAGAAATAGATTGATAAATCATACTCATTGAGCATTTTTCTAGAAATTTCTTGAAGGGTCCAATTTATTCTCTCTACAGCTCCATTTTGTTGAGGTGTTCTAGGATCAAAGAAATTCTGACTATAGCCATTATGTGATCAAAAATATTCAAACCCATGATTTTCAAACTCCTGGCCATGATCACTTCTCAAGGTCTTGATTCCATGTTCACTAATATTTTCTATAGACTTCAAATATTTGATAAAATAGGAACAAGCTTCACTTTTTTGAGCTAGAAAGTATACCCAAGTATACCTAGAAAAGTCATATAAAATAACATAGACATAGTGCTTCCCATTTAAACATGAAACTCTTGATGGTCCAAAATAATCCATGTGAACCAACTCAAGTGTTTGAGAAGTAGAAACTTCTTTCTTTAGTTTGAAAGAAACATTGTGTTGTTTTCCATTTTGATAGGCATTACACAATTTATCATGTGGTAATTCTAATTTATGTAAGTCTCTAACTAAACCATTCATAGATAGCTTCCTAAGAGAGTGAAAATTGTTATTTCCTAAACTTCTGGGCCATAACCATGATTCCTTATGAAAAGAATTTAAGCAAGAAACATTTTTCTTGGCTAAGTAATTTAGATCAATAGCATATACATTTTCATTTCTACATGAAGGGAAAAATAAATCATTTTTAGGATTGAAAACATTGCATGAATCATTCTAAAATTTAACATTAAAACCATCATCACATAACTGAGATATGATAAGTAAATTGTACTTTATTCCATCAAAAAAAATTAATTTAGAAATTAATACTATATTAGGGTTACCAATTTGGCCTAAGATGACGATATTTCCCTTTGCATTGTCACAAAAAGTGACATGTCCAACATCAACATTAATTAAGCTTTTGAAGAAAAAGTGGTCTCCTTTCATATGTCATGAACATCCATTGTCCAATTACCATAAGGTTTTACATGATCATTTTAAGCAACTTCCCTACAAAATAGATTAATCATGGGGTAATTTTGGTACCCAGATTTTCTTGGGTCCAGAGAGGTTAGCCAGTGATATTTTGGGAACCCATATTTGTTTTATTGGTTTTCTAAAATCAGAAAACATATTTTGAGACCTAAATACATTTTTTGGTCCTTTAAAAATTTGTTTCTCAAACTATGGTTCAGAACTAGAACTAGCAGTGAGCATTCTATATTTTGGAACAAATTTGGTTTTGTTAAATTTTCTCTGTCCTTGTTGATATCCGAGACCAGTTGTATATTTCAGAGCAATCTGTTTTCCTAGAAACTGTGTTAGGGTATCCCTACAAGCAATTAACTTCTCATGATCCTTTATTAATTTCTCATTATACAATTTTATCTCTGTATTTTCTTTTAGTATCTTGGAAAATTTCTCTTTTTCAATATCCATATTTGACTTGTAATTTTCATTTAGGGCATGTTGTCTTTACAGGGATTTATATTTATCCTTGAGTTCATTAAAGGTATCCTCAATCATCTCACAATTTTCCAAAAGTTCATGTTTAGTCATATCTTCATCATTATGAGAGTAACTTTTATTCCTAGAATATTACATATTAAGCACAGGGGAATTAAGTGTTACCTCAGATGTTTCTGTCATGAAACATAAGTTAGCATGTTTGATCTGTTCACTGTCAGAGACTTCAGATTCACTTGGGATGTCTTCTGAAGCACTACAAGTAGCTTTCATAGCTTTTTTGTAACCTTTTCCCTTATCCTCATATTTTCTCTTGAATTTCATCTTGGGGCAGTCTTCCTTTACATGACCTTTTCATTTACATTCATAGCATATTATTTCAGTTGTATTATCATTCCACTTCCTATCTTTCATCTATTTTCCTTTATGATCATACTTTCCTTTGAATTTTGGCTTCCAAAAGAATTTCTTGTTCTGGTAGAACCTTTTGAATATTTTGTAAAATTGTGTTATCTCCTCATCACTATCTGAATTTGACACTTCACTTGTAGGACTGTCTATAGGTACTTGAACTTTCTATTTGTCTTTACTCTTTGAGGAAAATGTATTGAATGATAATGACTTATTCCTTGGTTATTATTATATTTCTTGATACACCTTAAGATCTTCTTCATACATAATTAGCTTTCCAATTGTCTTTTTTACTGGTATCTTGCTAATGTCACATGATTCTTGGATTGATACAGAACTGCCTCTCCATCTGTCAGGTAGGCATCTAAGCAGCCTCATGATTTGTTCTTTGTCTTCCACTAGTTCCCCAAGAAGACTCATGGTGTTCACTATTTCATTGAACATGAGATACATTTCAGAGATAGGTTCATCAGGATTCATCTTAAAATTACCATATTTAATAGTATAGGTATTTAATCTCATTTCTTTAACATTGGTTGTTCCTTCATGAGAAATAGCCAAAGTATTCCAAATTTCATAAGCAGTCTTACAAGAAGATATTATATTGAATTCCTCATCACCTAAATCACAATACAAGGCATTCATTTCTTTACAATTGTTATTATAAGTAGTTTTATTCAATTGAGACCACATGTCCCTAGAATTAGTAGGTAATGCATGTTTTTCTTCAATAGTGTCCCAGATTTCAGGACCTGGGCTTTCCAATTTCATTTTCATTTTCTATTTCCACTAACCATAATTATTTCCATTAATGAAAGTTGCCTTATTAGTAGCAGCACCCTCAACTCGATTATCCATTGAAAAATAAAAGTTTAAAGAACTAAAAATTTAGATATAACATAAATTTTAAGATCTTTGAGGTGCAACTAAAAACATAGTTGAAAAGAATTTGAAAAACTTAAAAAACTAATTTGATGGTTTGAATAAAGAATTTCCTCTGAAGCCAAATGTTGGTCAGTGTGGATACTCAAGAGGGGGGATGAATTGAGTTCCAATTAAAATTCCTGTTAAAAACATTATAATAAAAATCCCCCAAATTAAAACATCACAGTTAATTAAGGTAGTTGAGATATAAATGATTTATTGTTCCACAAGTTTCTCACAGTTTGATTAATCGTCAGTTGAATTACTGTGAAAATAAATTTAACTTTTTAAAAAAGTTTACTAAATTAATCACATATACACACTAACCAAAACTAACTATAAGGGTTATTATAAAAACACATTTCTTGTATTTGAAAACACAAGCAGTGGATAAATGAAAAAAATAGTACCTGAAAGATAAGCACAATAATTTAAAAAATAGGTTCAGTATTATGTCAAGAGTTAATCCTCTCCACTTGGTGATCACTTTCCACCAAGCAATTTATATAAAAACATGATAGACGGCTTGTATCGGGTAGTAAAATAGTATTCACAAACTTTCCAAGTTTTACAACCACTACCACAATTTTACGTGGGAAAACAAACAACCATTCCACACTAGGCTTCTTACACAGTTATGAATGGGAAAAAAGAGTAGAGACAGTTCGATATGATGATTTTTAGGATTCCCCAGTTCAAACACAAGAGACAGTGTGTGTAAAATAGACACACTGCTCACAAATGTAAAATACTAAACACATTAGAGCTAAAGATGTTAGGAAAGTGTTTAGAATTCTCTATGTCTTGGAAGATCATCTCTGGACTCCTTAGAATGAAGGAAATGATGTTTTGGTCTTTCTCTGCAAGTTGCCTCTAAAACAGAGTGTCACAACTTCCAGGTTCTGAATTCCAGGTGTATAGATGATTAGCTTCTTGGATGAGAAGCTCTTTATAACATAGCACCACTGCCTTAATTATGTTCTTCCAACAGATCATTTTAAAGCTCTGGGATCTTCAGAATGAGTGTTCGAGTGTTCTTATTCTTTTTTCGTATATCGGGTACTGTATGTGTCACCCTTACGTGTGTATCAAAATATTTTGATGACTACACTGTATATCTCTGTATGTGTGTATATCTCTATATTCACCTTTTCTTTGGATCTCTATTTATATAATTTTTTCAGCTCAGGTTTCCCTTATTTAATTCAGAAGGGGTTGACAAGAGGAATGATCCACCCATGTGTAGTCTTCTTCGTACCTCATATGGTTTCAGGATATTCCTTAAAATATCATTAAATAATGTCAGGTGGATTAAATTTTCCAGACATGACCATTATGATAATATTAAGAAAATTAGTAATGTAAAGAATAGGTTATCATTAGACTGGCAGTTGATGCTTGTCAAGCGGTGGACTTCAACAGTAATCTCCTCAATAGTAGACTTCTTTGGTAGGCTCAACAGTAGACCTTTCTAGAAGAAGATTGTCTCAACAGTTGACTTCCCCATTGGTGGAGTTGTCTAGAAGTAAACTTCCACTAACGGTAGCCTTGTCCCAAGGTAGACTTGATCTGAGAGCCATATCACAGTAGACCATCGATGGTATTTCTGACAGTACACTTCTAATAGAACCCTTGATAATAGTGACCTTATCACAACAGTGACCTGTAACAGTGAATCTTCATCTCTATGCTTTGGTAAGTACTCCAACAGTAGACTTGTAATAGTGACCTTTGAGAGACAACTTCCAATAGTAACTAGAGATCTTCAACCGTGACCTTTATCATGAAAATGACTTTTAGAAACAGTGACCTATAATGGTGGACTTGAACAGAAGGCTCTTACCAGTATCCTTTAACTATAAACTTTTACATAGGGAAATGTAAACTGTAAGTTGATGCAACAAAGTCATGAGACTAAAAGTATACAGATTGTTCAGTATAAAAAATATAAAGAGAGATTAAAAGGGATTATCAAATGACAGAATATATTATGATCATTATTAAACATGATTTGGGATTATCAAAATAGGTGAGTCCATAATTTTGGAAATTCACCTTGACTTATAGGGAATTATATTACATGATTATGTGTCTTACACTATTCCATGTCTTATTCTTATATACTACATTCTTGGATTATTCTCTTGATTCCCTTATGATTCAAGTCTTCTGAACTTCAAATATTTATTCCATGACTCTTGTTTATGAGCTTTGATATGTAGGGTATGATCTTATATTTTCATGATCATGTTCTCATAATCTTATGACCATGATTATTCGTACATATCTACCTTTCCTACCCTTATTGAAAATATGATCTCACCCATTTTTGTTTCCTTTACCTTGTTTATAAAGACAGGTATTATATATTATGTTTATAAGAAGGTTGATATTCATGAAGAACCTAGTCAGTGATAATTTATCTCACTTATTTATTAGTGTTTATGTTTCCATTTTTTCAAAGGCATGAAAATAATACAGTCTTTGGGGGTCTATTTTTTTAATGTAATAAGTATTTATAAAAAATGATGTAATTTTAATGTATTCTAAGTGTGTGTATCTCTAAAAAATATATATGAATAATATTTATTCAAAATGTTAAATTCATATAAAATTTCAATGGGGTTACTAATACACTTAGTATGACACCGACTAGACCCCTTTCTCAGTATCATAAGTTGTTACACCTAAATTAAAAGGTAGGAATATAGCAACATGATAAGGAACCCATAGAGAAAGAAGTTAAATTCAATAATAGAAATAACCATATAATATTATACACTATGAAATATAATCCCTTTATCTTGATATCTCTAATAAAACATGTTGCATGCTGTTGTCATCAACCTATGTTCACAATGTATCATTCTTTGAATTTCTAGAAATGAACTTTACAATAGTGTGTAATGGTAATGGATTAAAGCAGGAAATTCGATTCCCATTAAATATTCTATTATATAAACTCTCATTAAATAATATAAGTGAAAAATCCTTTAATACATTATTAATTAATGAAATATCACTCATGACACATCAAATGTATCATACTTTATCATGAGTATATGTTATCCCAGTTTTCATAAATACATCAAAGTATGTGAATAATGATATAGAATATTATAATAATCCTAAATTATATGGACCATTACACACATCCACATGTAGTAACATCAAATGATATATATGAATGTGGATTTCCTACATCGGGTTCATGTTCTCATGACGTCTTTTCTTGAGATTTAAGAGGGTGTACACCATGAGATATTGTCTCAAAGTCATATTATTTTTCACCCCTGATATATTATATCATTTTTGTCTCATTAAATGATATCATACATCTATAGAAAATATATTTAAGAATACTATTATAACACTTATGGGTCCTTATCATATTAGAGAACTGTTATGAACTTTCAGTGTGAAAGATAACCTTAAGAAATTACCAAATAGATTTCATGCAGAAAAATGATTATCAAGTGATAAAATATTAATTAATATTCAATAACATGAATATTTGGTAATTAAATGTTCCTAGTAGTTGGTTCTAGGGAACTCAATCCAACACACTACATGTTTCTCTCCCTATCCCATAGAAATGTGATATATTTTTCTTTATATTATTTGGGTTAAAAATATATAATTTCGAATATTCTCTTATCACTATATTTAATCTTGGTATTACCCCATGTCAAATAATAATAATATGTTTATTATTATATCACATGACATGCAATTATTTAAAGATCATTTTTAAATAAATAAATTTACATTTATTTAAATGATATTAAATAAAAAAATAGATTTGTTCTATTATGATATTAACTCGGATCATTAATCCTCCCATATAAATTATCAATCAATGAATAATTAAATATTTATTCATATAAATATTATAAATTTTGTAAATAAATTAATATTATATTCATTAGACTCACAAACAAACATTTATATTAATATTCACATAAATAAATAAATATTTATATATTAATCTACATAAAAAACGGGTGGATAATTATTTATTTATTTATTAACTTGTGATAGTTAAACAAGTAAAACATTTTAAATAATATATTCTAAACTTTAATATATAAGGATTAAATATTTATTATCAACATTACATGAATTGTTATTATTCCACAAGCCGAGAATAATGTATTTTATTAATATTAAATTTAATAGTATTTACTGAGATTCGGGATACACATAGCGTGTAACCCTCTAGGCCTCTTTCTAAATTGTATTAGATGTAATTACATAAAGTCCAAGATCAACATCCGGCAAAAATTCAATACACCTGTAGAGAAATAATTTAATGTCATAATGACAACAACATTCCCATGACTGCAATTGTGTAATATAATCTCTTTTTCCACTAATATCTCATCAAGAAGGATTCATATTTGTGTCCTATCCCAATACACATGTGTCACATATATAGATTATTTTAAATTTATTTTTCTTTTAATTCCATTAATTCTTTGTTTGGGGGGTTTCCAAAGTTTTTATGGAGAATAGGTGAGTTTTCATGAATTGGGCCAAACCGTGAGCCCAATTCCAGATTTAAAAATAAATTTTGTTTCTTTTATAACTTATTCATTTTTTAATATTTTTCACTCATTCCAACTCTTATATGTCCTCCCCGGATATATTAACACCACAATTAAAATTTGGAGCCTTTGGAAATCCATAACCAAGGTGTATATGGGTTTGTTTTAAGGGATTGGGCCTGCCCGAAATCCCAATTCCAGTTTTAAAAATAAATTTTGATTATTTAATAACATATTCATTTTTAAGGATTTTTTGGTGATTCCAAGCCCCAAACACGCCCCTTGAACCCAGAAGAGCGTCCAATATCCTCCCACCCTCTTTTTCATCTCATTCGCATCGCTATTTAGGTCTAAAATTCTGAAGAACCCAAATTTCGGGCAGATTTATAAAGGTAATTTGTTTCCTTCATAAATCCTTCGATTATTACTATTTTTCCCCCATTAAAATTCCTAAATGATCTACCTATTCTTGTTAAAACCTCCCTGGAAGGTTTGAGTATTTTTGAAATCAGATAATGGTATTTTGGGGGGCGATTTCTACAAGATATTTTAAGTAAGTTGTTCTCCTCCTTTATTCTTTCAATTTGTTTAGGGTTACATCCAATTTACTTAGGGTTTATTCCATTATCATTGAGGTTTCTTATGTACAGGAAGTAGGGTTTAAAATTTAAGGTTTTATATTATGTTTTATGGTCTTAAATTCTGGTTTTAGGTCTGGTTTAGCTTTCTTGAGGTGTGGCGGTGGTGCGTTTGAGTTTTCGCACAAAGGATTCAAGGGTTTCCTTGGTTTTGGTAGGTGATTCCATTGTGTATGAAATCTTTGTGAATTTTCTACTGTTTTTATGATATTTTCATTTTTATTCAATTTTATTATTTCTGAAAAATATAGTTTTAGTGGTGTTTTTATATAAAATGAATCCTAAAGGCCAATTTCATGTGAAATTGGGGGTTTTTCATAGAAATGTATTATTAGTTTAATTGGGGCTACCCTATAAGTAACAAGTTGATTTTATTGAACAATAATAGGGATAAAAATACTGTTTTTAATGATTTTACCTTGTGTTTTTTGCTGAAAAGTCTGGTTTTAATGGTTTTTGTGAACCACATGAAATTCTAAGAGTTGTGTTGTGTAAAAAAAATGGAGACTTTGCAATGATGTCGTTTCTTGAACCATATAGGGTTTCCCTAAAAATGATTTTGTGTTTTCACTGAAATGTAGTGGGATATAATTTATGTTTTGGAAACATAAATATGTGCACATAGTATGAAAGTGAGGTTTATAAGGGGTTTTGTGTCCGAAACACTACGAGATTTTGAGGAATTGTTTAATGAAAAAATCTAAGTGTTTTGTTGCATGTTTTAAGTGGTATAAAATGTGATAGCTACTGTATTGGTTGTGTTTGACCTGTAATGGTGTTTTATATGAAAATTTATTTATGATGCATGCTGGAATTGATTGATCACAAAAGAGGAAGCCCGGGTACCTAGGTGTGGCGGATTTGTACTAGTTCGGCTAGTGGACCGGATGGGTTTTGTCCCTGTTTCACTTAGAATTTGGATAACGACAACTCTAACTAAACTATGTGGATGATTATTTGGGACCACTAAGTTATGGGTATGTTCTCTAATAGTGGCTCGTGCACGAGAAAGGATTTTTCTATGGTTACTTTACATCAAGGTACGAGGTACATAGGGCCCAAGACAACCTAGTGCCTAGGGGTGTTCCCAATGTTGTTTCTCATTGGATTTTTAGTATCTACCCATGTCTAAGGGTGTGTTTGGAAGTAAATTAAAGTATCTAACATTTCTATTTTAATGTGTTAATATTCTGAAAATTTTGTATTGAAAACTATTTTCAATTAGAGGTTTCATTTCTTGAAATTTTAACACTACTTTTCCTTGCGTTTGAAAACTGCTTGCTTTTTCACATTGTATTTCTTACTCTTTGGAATCATTGGGTGGTATCCTATTGGGATTAGGCTCAAACCCTACTTACACACCTTGGGTGTAATTAGACTTCGTTATGTTTGATTCAGGTAAAGGAATGGCTAAGGGTGATGGCGGTTCATGGTGTTAGTTCCCATTCTTGGTGCGGAGTTGTGGAGATAGCTTGGGGGCGATGACCCCTAGTCGTGTGGAGTCCTTGGGGCTGTCTTGATGCTATAATTATTTTTATTTGGACCAATTGTATTATCCTTAAACCAATTTACTCAGTTCTGGTTTTTACTTAAGTCTTGTTTGGCTCAAAAATATCAGATTTATATTATGGATTGTTTTTAATGTTTTATGCTTTCATACTCGGGTAAATCATTCCCAAACCAAAATTAATGATACCCGGGCACTTGTGCCAGCCCGTGGGGATAGGGAACGCCCTTCGGGTAATGTCACGGGCTGGGTTTGGTGCCGGTTTTGGCGGTGACCAGATTCGGTTCGTGACAACATGAATTATCATTCATTGAATTTTTGAAATGAACTCATTAGTGAAATACTGTGGTAAATGATTTAATCAAATCATTCTATTTCCATCAAAGTGTCATAGATATCTTCTTCCATTAATATATAAGGGACAAATCCTTTATTGACATAATCGAATAATTTCATATCACTTATGACAGACCCAATGGATGTTATCTCGTCCCTAGAATATTGCATCATAGTTTTCATCCATACATCAAATTAAATGATTCATGATATATATTAATAATAATCTCAAGTATAAGGACTCATATACACATTCATAGATAACAATATCCAATGACACACAAACATGTAGAAAACCTAGTAGTGAGTATGTCCTCATGATACAGCTTCTTATAGACAACCAAGTGAAAACTTCATTAGAAGTCTCAATGTCTTATGAGCCTCCAACACTTGATAGTAAAATATAATCATTTTCACGTCAAATAGATGTTATCTAGACCATATAACATTTGCTAAGAATATTTTCATAGAATCCCTAAAATCTCATTAAAATGAGGCACTATTTTAACCTTTCGATGTGGTAAATAATATATTTACATTATTGTTGAGTCAATAATGTTCTCTTATGACTTCTACATTACTTATGGTTTTATGTTTTTAAAATCACGAACACTTTTCCTTGAGTTCTATTTTACTTTTTGATTTTTCATTCTGTTTTACTAATAGATTTATCATTCTATTTTAAATACAAATTTATCATTCCATTTTATATACAGATTTATCATTCTATTTCACTTACAGATTTATCATTATGTTTTACTTAGAGATTTGACAATCTATTTTACTTACAGATCAATCATTCTGTTTTACTTACTGATTTTTCATTCCGTTTTAATAATAGATTTAACAATTTGTTTTACTTACGGATTTGACAATCTATTTTACTTAAAAAATTTCCAGTCTATTTTACATACAAATTTGTCATTACGGTTTACTTATATATTTTTCACAATGTTTTACTTTCATCTATAACTTTACTATGTACTTAAGATTCAGATGTATTGTTTTACTTAAACATATGTGATATTGTTTTAGTGATACTGGGGAATATGTGATACTGTTTTTGTAATACTATTGTCACATGAAAATCTATGATACTATTTTCATTTTTATGATACCTTTTTTCATGATACCGATACTGGTAAAATTTTCATAACGATTTTATGATACCGATACCAAAAAATAGTGATATCATTTTCTCAATCCGATTTCCATTTTCTTAAGAATATGTTTTCTTGATAATTCTAGGGTTGTTTAAAGTATCCTTCCAATATTATTGGATTCTAAGTTTCTTATACATAACTTTTATCTTAAACTTAATATACTCTATTACAATAAATGATGTCATCCTATATATTATAGACTAAATATTTTATGTTTGACACGTGTCTAGGTCCCCCCTAAATTTAAGGAGAATATAACCGTTGGAGTGGATCCGACCATTTAGATGTTTTTTATATAAATAAAAGTTCATTTAAATGTGCTAAACAATAAAAAATTGGATGAATTTTATGTATTCGAAAAATCTGTGATGTGATTTCTAGAGAGAGGCTCTTGCAACTCTTATTTCTTCGTGAGAAAGTTGTGAACAACTTGTTCATGCATTAACAACTTTTTCAAACTTTCATTGTGCATACTCCAATCATGCTGATCATGGGCTTCTAGATTTGGAAGATAGAGGTCCCAATTTCCATTTAAATCGAGGGCTTGCAGGGATAGAAAAACAAATACCGATCTTTGGATTGAGGGCTTACCTGGGTTTGGGTAAGACAGACATTCTTTAAAGTATAAATCAAGGAACATTTATCCAAGGTTGTTGTATGCCCTTCTCTTTGGGTTAAAATATGTATTATTTTTTCTTATTATTTATTACAATTTGTTTTTTATTCCACTATAAATTTAACATTGTTAATGTTAGAAAGTATAACTTTCTTATACATTCATATTTCATTTCTCTGATTATATTAAAGATTCTATATGCTTTAAGATATAATCTTTCTTTTAAAAAAATATTTCTTATGTTTTTATCTTAAGTTTATAAAGTTTAATAAAAGTTTTCTCCAACAGGGTTTTGTGTATTTTTGTATAAATTTGTTAAAATAAGTTTTCATAAAGTTAAAATCTAACTTTAAGAAACATATTTCCTTAATGTTATGAAAATTTCCTTAAGAAAGTTTTATACCCACATTAACGGTTCCGAAGGAATTTTTAAAGTATACAATTCACCCCCCTCTTGTATTTGAGCATCTCATTATACATATTTGATCCTAAAATTGGTATCAGAGGTGGTATCTGAAATACTTATATTCACATATAAGTTTTCTTGCTCCAGAATTTATTATTTTTAACTCTTTATTTTTTTTAATTTTAGTTTACAAACTTTTACTACTAACAAGTTTTGTGGTAATAATTTTTCTTTTAGTATGCAGGTATTCGTGTTAGATCTCTAGACAATATCAATCCTACTAGACCACTGATCTTTGATGGAAATTATTATGAGTACTGGAGAGATAGAATTAAGACCTTCATGATAAACACTGGTGTAGATAACTATATTATTTAAACTGGAGATTATAAGATTCCTGATAAGGAACTTAGAACGTTTACTAATCCATAAAAGGTGGAATATCAGCAAAACATTAAGGTACGAAATACTTTCCTTTGTTCCATGAATAGAAATATATATAACCTATAACCAAATTTCATCTTTTGAAGATGTTAATAGTATTTAGAAGAAGCTCTAAGTAACTCACTTTGGAACTTCTAAAGTAATTGAAACTAGAAGAGCCATGCTCAGAGCTGAGTGTCATGGTTTTTGATTTCCATATAGAGAACCCATATGTAAGTTACAACAAAGATTTATGACTATTGTTAAAATCTTACAATCAATGGTTTATAAAGGTTTAGATGATGAGATTCTTGTAGAAAAGATTATAGATATCATGCCTAACGAATGGGAATCCAATAGGATAGTTATAGATAAGAATAGGAAAGTCACACAGTTTTCTCAAGATGAGTTGTTTGAAACTATTCTCCTACATGAAACCAGAATGAAGAGAGATGCTAATAATATTAAGAAGAAGAATAGAAATGGAGGTGTTTATTTAAAAACTACTTCAAATCATATGAAATCCAAGACACCTGAGAGAGTTACTAGATCTAAAACTAAGAATGTTGTTATTCAATCTTAATCTTCTGATACTGAAGTTTCAGAAAATGAGCTAGCCAATCTTGCCCAAAGGATGAAAAAGATTGTTGGGAAAAATAACTTTCAATATATATACAAAAAGAAAGATTTAAAATAAAAGAAATATGGCGAAGTTACATGCTATGAATGCAGAAGAACTGGTCATATTAGACCTGATTGTCCCTTACAAAAGAAAAGAGGCAAGAAGGACATGAATTCTGAGAGGAACACGAAAAAGTTCTACAGATAAAAGCATAAGAAAGCCATGAAATCCAATGAAACATGGATTTCTAGTGATGGATACTCTTATTATGACTCTTCATATTATATTTAACATCCCAATCATTCATGGTACATTTCTATTTGACTAATATTATAGCGTGCGAAGTACGCAACACCGAGTTCAACAACCCCATGACCTATCAAACAAGCCATTTAAAAAAGAGGTTATGAATATTAATAAACAAATTTTGAATTTTATATATATCCCATATAATCCTAACACTTATCTTTTGTGTTTCTCAGACATAATATAAGGACAAACTCAATTTTTCACATAGAATAAGTATTTTCAAAAAAATGCAGTTCTTCCACCTTTAAATGGGGAACCCCTTTTAAATACCATATTTGAAACTTTTATATATTCAATTTGATGAAATTAAATTCTTCTTTAGAATAATAACATAAAAATTTAGTTTTGATTTATTTTTAATGTTTTTCTGAAAACATTAATATCTTTAGGAATAGTGAAAAAATAATAAATTTTAATTGAAAATAACTTTTTTAATGAAATTAATTAATAGTGTAAAACTATAAATATTAATGGTTTTGAAGTATAATTAGATTATATTGTTATAATTTAATCCAATTTTATCCATTGGATATAATTTTACATTTAAATTTGATATAAACACATATCAATCTTTTGATATTTTTTACTTCTCAAAAACTCGCTTTCTGGTTTTGACAATAATAACTAATTTTTAATTAATTAATGAAACTTATTTGTTTTGAATTTTTTAAAATGAAATCATTTTTTAATTCTTAATATCAAAATTACCTTAGGATGAGTTTTTGGTATTTTTTTGAAAACATTCAATTTTTGATGAATAGAGAAACTATTGCACATTATATAAAAACTGACTTTTTTATTTAAAAAAAATATTTTTTATTTAAATTTATTTTAAAGTAAAAATAGGTATATAATACCTTTATTAGTAAAATTTAATTCATTGGTTTCATTTTATAATAATATTAGGTATATAAAATTTTATTGAACTTTTTAACGCCTTTTACCCACCTTCTAGGCACATTTTCAAATTTGCATAAAACATAATTTTACCGCTTCTATGAATTGAATTTAAAAAATATGATAGACATGGTTGACATAAATAATGAAAATTGGATTCAATGGTATGAAAATAATTTTTGGTAAATAGTAACTTTTGAATTATATTTACCACGGTTAAAAGTAAATAAGGTAATTAACGGTAAAAATGATATTATAATTACGCTAACACATGTCTTAATTCTATAGGATAAGTTCTTTTTAGTCCAAAATAAACCTTATTAATAATATATGATCCTATTTGATTAACATGGATTAGATTAGTACATTTATTATTATTTTATTTAAATAAGAGTTAAAAGTATTAAATTCAAATTTTCATAACTAAAACATTTTTAATATAGGGTTATACATAAAATAAATTAGACTATAAATATTCATTATAAATATAAAAATATTTTATATATAATGGTATTTTGTTTATAATTTTTAGACATTAAATAATTACAATTTTATATGACACAATGATAATGAAGAAATTACCTCATATATGAAAGATTAAAATAATTGATATTAATAATATCCAAATAAATGTAAATTGAGACTTTTTATGAACTACACAAATTTAATAGGTTAATATGACAAGTTTGGGTTGATTAAAGAATTTTTTGTTTGAAGTGATAATGTTTTTATGACTTTCCCAAAAATATAAGAACAAATAGTGTCAAAATTAACATAAATGAGTTTTTTAAAACAAATACTATTTTATTAAATGATATAATATTCCTAAAAATATATGGTTTGGTAAAAGGACTTATATAAGGTTTTATATGTCATTAATTAACCACTTGGGGTTCACTTGGCTTTTTATAGTAAGTTTATTAACCAATTGTTATAATAATATAAAAATACAGGGTAAAAGTTAAACTATTTATCTAAGAGTTAAATCTAACAGATAAGGTTAATATGGTGACCTAAACCTGTCTAAAACATATTGGTTGATATTGTTTCAACTCTTCTCCACCTTATCCTTGAAATAAATTCTTTTTTAGCCATTATAAACTCAATATTATTGTATAATAAATTAATATGTCAAGCTTTTCCTAAAGTGACCCTCACCTCTCTTATAAAAGGGCACTTCCCATTATCCCAAAATCACACTTCCAAATTAATTTATCTCAACCAACCACTTCTCAAATATCCTCCCAAATACACTCACTTCAACCTAGAGGAATTTATTTGATCTAAAAATCAACCAAGGAGCATTGTTTATCATATAAATTGGAAGAACCCGAAGAAGAGGTAATGATTTCATCACCTCTTTCAAAGATATTTTCTTCTTCCAATTCCTCTTTCTTTGTTGATTATATAAAAAAATAATATCTCTAATACCTTCTACATACATTTATTTTATTAAAAATATGGTACAACCATATCCATTATTCTATCTATCCTATTAATGATAAAGTCACCATACGTGTGTACGTAAGGCTTACTGTCTCCACGTCGTGGTATAGTTTGTTATTCAACACTTCATTATTTGAATGGGTATAATAATGAGTATAATTGAATTAAATAACAGATATAACATTTTAATTATTAGTTATATATGATATACCATTTAATTACATACGATTTCACCATCAATAGAGTGATATTGTCGCTCGTTTGTACGTACAGATTACCGTCACCACGAACTCGATGAGATTTATTCCCCATCCTAACCATTCAAGAATAATTTTCATTATATTATTAAAAATAATGTTTAAGAAAATAATATAATTCTGTATATGAATAAAATACATCCTATATATAACAAACATGACTAATGTTATAAGGCCCCGGCCTTAAACCTTATTTAAAATTGAATTAAATGAATAATTCACATTGAGGATCTTTTCAGGTTTAGAGTTTTAGATAATTAGGACATAACTATTACATCTCAAAAGATTACAAAGTAGTCTCTTCTAATAAATTTACATAAAATAAAAACTCTTAAAAGAAACATGTATAGTTTCATGTTTTAGGTAGCATGTCTTTCCCTTGATCCCATCCTTGACCCTATTCCACGCTAAGTCCTATGAAAAACATTTCAAAAACTTGGGATGAGCATAAAAACTCAGTAAGGGATACACAAAGAATAAAAACTGTTAGTTTATCAAAACAAAAAGTAAACCATGTATACTTTATCAAAGCAATACTTTTCACCTTTATGAATTAGTAAAAACTCTTCACTGAATAAAATATCATTAGTTACCTTTTTTTAACCAAAGGATTACCATAAAACCCATATAAAGAACACATAACATATATAAAGGTAACTTGGGACATAAACATACTTAAGTAGAATAACCATACGGTCGACTCCCACACCTATCACTTAATGGAATAGCCATACGGACAATTTCCATACATACTAAATGGAATAGCCATACGGCCGACTTCCATACCCAATGCATTGGAGGTTATAACGTAACCACCCGTCATATGGTTTATAACGTAACCACCCGTTAAAATGTCCAAGTACCATAATAAAATCATAAAACATAAAACCAATATAAATGAATGATAGAATTTCCACATTTCAATCATAATAGAATCCTTTATCAAAACCATTTTCAATACCAAAATACATAAAAGAGTATATGGTATTTATTTTATTTTAAAAACATTATGGCTTTTTGAGGAAGCCAAAGACCAAATAATACTCGCGGTGGCAGAAAAGGTAGTTGTCACCGCGTACATTAAAAGAAACATTCCTTTTTGTCGTTTTGTAAAACGCTTCGTAGAAAAAGATTCCTTTTATATAAAAGTAAAAGTCAAAGGGGTTTATACACCGTATAAAAGAAAGTTGTGTATAAAACAAAATATGCCTCAATGAAAGGAGATTGAGACGAAGTCCCTTACAAAGACGGTATCCTTGGTTTAAGGATAAATCAATTACATAATTATGTGTGAAAAACGAATACACCAAATATAAGTGGATATTAAGTGTAAAATAATCAAAGGTCATTCACACATATTCAAAGGATGACATATTCAATAACTACGTGTCGAACCCAAAGAAATCGAAATTGGGTTAAGAAGTTCCCTTGACAGCCTAACAGCGTCACATCAAAATGAGTTGATGAGAGATAAAAAGTGTATCTCATCACTTGGACATAAAATTTACATAAATAAGGATATATTAGAACAAATCCCAACATAATAATATGTAAATTAAAAGACCCAATAAAAGAAGTCTTTTAAAAAAAGGAGGGTGAAAGGTTTCCTTACAGACTTAGGTATCTTTCGAAACATACGGCCCGTGAAAGAAGGACAATACATCATTGATGTAAATACTAATAAATGAAGGAATATTACACATTGAGTAAAATAATGGTCAGTACATACACCACTCAAAGGAAATTGTGGCAAATGTAGCATAAATCTCACAAGAATAAAAGTGAGATGAAAAATCACTTACGAAAACTCGGCAGCCTAACGGCGCCACTTAAAACTTCCAAAAATGGATTGATGAGATCAAATAGGGTATCTCATCACATTAAAACAAAATTTACAGCAAGGGGAATATGAAATAACAACCCCCATCGTAACAAATAGGAGCTTAAAAGAAGTGACATAAAGGGGATTACTTAAAAAGAAAGAGAGAGGTTAGATCTCTTACGAAAATTCGGCAGCCTAACGGCGCCACTCAAAACTTCCAAAATGGATTGATTAGAGAGAATAGGGTCTCTCATCCCATGAGCATAAAAATTACAGTAAGTGTAAAATATAATAACATCCCAATAACAAGAAAGATGATATTTAGAGGGAATGACATAAAAGAGTGTACTTAAAAAAGAAAGAGAGGAGTAAGATCCCTTACCTCGGGTCCGACTTGGATCGATCGTTCTTTAATCTCCTGAATAATAAACTTGAGTTAATTTATACTTGATTAAGAACCTTTTTCAATCTTATTATTCCTTTTATATCAATTATTTCCATGTTATAAACATTATGTAATCATTAAGTTAATAATGATTGTTTTGGCGATATTTGGTTCTTAAGTCGAAAGTGGGCTTCTTACAATTACATGTTGTTCGTGTGGTCAAAGGTTCTTTATATCCAAAATGAAATTAATGATTTTGATATCATATATATCATATATATCCAACATATACATGTATTTATAAAATCACATAATCATTTAGAAAAAAGAAATGAAATGCACCGTTCATGGAGACGGTAAGCCGTACGTATGCATGAACGCTACTTTCATTTCTATGTCGTATTAATGGAATTAAAAATTTATGAGAGGTATGTATATTTTAATTATAGAATTATATTAATCATTTAGATGTATCATACATCATATATATCCATTATATATATGTACTTATAATAGTACATGATATTTTAAGATAAGAAATGAAATGTACCATTCATGGAGACGGTAAGTCGTACGTACACATGAACGCTACTTCCATTTCTATTTCATATTTAATGGAATTAAAACATAATGATAAAAAATAGTATATTAATTCCAGTATTGTATCATATATAATATCATTAAATATACCCTTTATACGTACCACATATGGTAATAACGAATCAAATCACTTTGAGGGGGCGGTAGTCCGCACTTCCTTAAATAAGGATATCGTGTATACCCATAATGGAAGCCATAAAGGTAAGCCACAAATGAAAAATATAGAAGCTTAAGTAAAACATAAACATATTATATATCATATATAAATATAGTGACATATTAATGGACACCTTTGAATGTGTTAAAAGAATGTTGAACAATCATCGTTTCGGGAGGCATAAATTCGCCATCCACGGAAACAGTATGTTCGTTAACCATTAGATGTAGGTGTGTGTAAGTGTAGTTCGAATCATTTTTATAAAACCCTCCTAGTATATTGAGTATACTGGAGTTGTTACAAAAGAAAATAATAAAAAGAGTTTAGGGGGTTCGAGAAGCAAAATAAAACAAATGAACATGAGAGAATGAATTACCATTAAAAGTGTAACTCCTTTTTATTTGAGCCTAAAGGCTTCCTTTGAAAGGGTTATTCCCAAAGTTAATCCTCTAGGATGAGGATAGGGATGTGGAGAGAGTAAATGATTAGGTTTTGGCCGACCCATAGGCTTGAGGAGTGTGTGAAAATGAGGTAGAGGTGGGGGCCTTTTATAAGAGGAGAGGAGGGGCACTTTTTGAAAGTAAGAAATATTTCTTTATTTGAAAATGTTTTTCGGTTTTAAATGGTCCCACATTGATATAATTCGTGGCTAAGGTGATAAGGGTTCGAAATCCACCCATACAATAAGTTTTGGACATGTTTACATCATAGAGTTTACATTATCTTCTCATTTTATTTAAATCGTCAGATAATGATGTCATCGCTGCATCATTATGATGTCATAAATAATTTAATTTATTTAATGTCTAAAAATTATAAAAAAATTAATATTATGTAGTAAATCTTGGTATATTTCCAATGAATATTTATAATAAAAAATATTACTTGTATAACCCCACTTAAAAATTGTTTTAGTAAAACATATCATGTTGGTGTCATTTTTACTTTTGCATTAAATAAAAAGTTATTTAGGTCATTTCCCAACCAAAGTGGCTCCATGGGGTCCCCAAGTTGACCCATGGCTTTTCTTGGTCTTCTATTACACATCCAATGAGGTTAGGACATGTTTCAAGTTCATTTCATATTATTAAAACATTAGTTTTACCTTAAACTACACAAATTACCTCTAATCGCGATTAACAATTTAATAAGTTACTATTCACCAAAAAATTATATTTACCCCAATGAACCACATTTTACTCCTTAATGACAACCATTTATGTCGGATTTTTGAAATTCAAAACACAAAGAAGGCAAAATTTCATTTAAATGGAAAAATCAGTTTTTATAAGTACCACTTAGTGGTTTCACTATTCATCAAAAAATGAAGTTTTTCAGAAAAATCCCAAAAGTTCACCATAAGCTATATTTGATATTCTGAATTCAATAATGAAGTCTATTTTACAAAATTCAAAACATATAAGTTACATTAATTAATTTAATAATTAATTCCCATTGTCTGATCAAAAAGCGTGTTTTTATGAAACAATAAGTATCAAAAGATTGACACTGGTTTAAGTCTGATTTCAACGTGAAATTAATTCCAACAACCACTATTGGATTTAATGATAAAAATATATTCTAATTTCACTTTAAAACCAATTCAAAAGATAATCTAATCATATAAATAAATTATATTAAAAATATTTTTTGAATTAAAATACAACATTTTACACTATTCATTTAAAAATGAACTTTGTCGGAAAGATACCAAAAATTTACACAAAGTAAATTTTGATGTCCAAATTATTAAGAAGAGTTTTATTTGGTCCAAAAAGATGTATAAGGGTGAACTAAACTATATTTAATGATGGTTCACCATCAAAAGGTGATAAGTGAACCTTTAGTGAAAACTGGGGCATATACGCCTAAAAATGAATTCTTTCCATATTTTAAGCCTTTATCTTTTATTGGATAAATTTAAAAACATTTAATAACATATATAATCATATTTTAGTTATTTCTATCCATTCCCGCCAATACAACGGCTACATGTTAACTAACATTTAAAATAATATTATTTTATTATTAGAATGCAACGTAAGATTCCCAAGAAACTCGTTGTTGCGTATTGGGTACGCCATCGAGCATTACATCCCCTTTAAAGTAATATTAATATTTGATTCACACATATGGATAAATATAAATATGTTATATTCTTTATTTACCTGGGGTGTTACATCCTTCCCCCCTTTTTGGAATTGCATCCTTGCAATTTTAAAATTGGGCTTGGAAACATCCTTGAAAGTCCCACATCGGAACAAGAGTCGGTAAAACCATCACTTTAAAATAAAGAAAGATAAGTACAAAGGTCACCTAAGTTAACCCATAATAGGATTCCGTGTAGGAAAACATGGACATGGAAGAAAAATCAAAGGGTCAAGTTCTGATGGAGAGTGATAGAAAACATGTTTAGGAGAAAGTTAACCATGAGAAAATCACAAACTTGTGATGGGTTTAACGGTATTAGATTCCCCATTAGGAAAAGATAATAGACAAAATTTTTGTTTTAAGTTACTTTTTATTGAGGAATTTATTCATAAGGAAACATAATCACTTATCATGTTGATTTTCAACTTTTACTAGATTCCTTAATCAAACTCATATTTTTTTTTCAAAAGACGAGTATTTAGGGAGACTTGTTCACATTAAGAGTACTATAATCAACTTCTAGAGAATCACCTAATCCACCAAAGGGAACTATATACATACCATGTCTTCAGGCTTTAACCAAAACCAAAACCAGAAATGTTAGTACAAGGTCAGATAATCCAGAAAAGGATAACCCTTTATGAAAAGAAAATCTATTCTTAATCTCCAAAATTTTTCCAAAAAAAACCCAAAGATCAACGAGAACCATTAGATAAACAATTTGTCCATCAAATTCTTCAATGTAAACCAATATAATATTGAAACCCAAAAATTTGAAGGATTTAGTCACATATTCTTCCAAGTTAAATCATAACATTTATCTCCAAACAAAATCAGTTGCTCTTAAAGTCTCGTATTGAAAAGTAATTATCCTAATCACATATCCTCCATGATAGGTTAATCATTTTCATAAATAACCCAAAATGAACTTACTCTTAATTCATAAAATCATAAAACTAAAAAGAATCAGTCAAACTAACCAGGGACTTCATGTAGTCTAGTGGTAGGCGATAAATACCAGTCGCACTTTGATTGTGGGTTCGATTCTCACGGCTTTGTCTGACGCGACGGGTTGTCACACGGTCTGCGTGTTGTCCTTTTTCCAAAACTATATAATTCTTAAAAGATTACCCAAAAAGAGATAAAATCTTCAATAATAACATATTTTAACCTCAAGTTTATCTCATTCCTTTCATTTTCCATAATATCATAGAGTAACCCATAATTACCTAAAAATTGAGGATCATATAAACCCGAGTGGTTACCTTAATAATTATTACCTGAATTTCAACATCGATTTGGCCATCTCGTACATGATGCATTAGAGAACACACCAAGGTTGGAGTGGTTGATCATGACTCCTTGATTGTTGGTTTAGAACAACTATGAGATTCCTCATTGAATCCCCCATCTCATCCAGTATCTTAATCAGAGAACCACCACAGTTTCCTTCAAACCCATTGTCACTTTGGAGCCTGCTAGATCCAGCCATTTACTAAAACCAAAAAGGTCATTGTGAGTATATCAACATAACCATCATGTACCAATGAGGAAGATAAACACTAAGATATACTTACTCATTCACTTTATCTAAAACTAGGACTCTTTTTGAAATCCTAACCATTATGGTAATGTCACTTATGCTTAGAGAATACCCTAACCTCTAAAGTTATCTAAACCGATCTTTGATACCAACTATACGGCCCTGGCCTAAAACCTTATTTAAAATTGAATTAAATGAATAATTCACATTGAGGATATTTTTAGGTTTAGAGTTTTAGAGAATTAGGACATGACTATTACATCTCAAAATATTACAAAGTAGTCTCTTCTACTAAATTTCCATAAAATAAAAACTATTAAAAGAAACATTTCTAGTTTCATGTTTTAGGTAGCATGACTTTACCTTGATCCCATCCTTGACCCTATTCCATGCTAAGTCCTGTGAAAAACATTTCAAAAACTTGGGATGAGCATAAAAACTCAGTAAGGGATACACAAAAAATAAAAACTGTTAGTTTATCAAAACAAAAAGTAAACCATGTATACTTTATCAAGGTAATACTTTTCACCTTTATGAACTAGTAAAAACTCTTCACTGAATAAAATATCATTACTTACCTTTTTGTAACCAATGGATTACCATAAAACCCATATAAAGAACACATAACATATATAAAGGTAACTTGGGACATAAAAATACTTAAGTGGAATAACCATACGGTCGACTCCCACACATTTCACTTAATGAAATATCCATACGGCCAATTTCCATACATACTAAATGGAATAGCCATACGGTCGACTTCCATACCCAATGCATTGGAGGTTTTAACGTAACCACCCATCCTGGTATTCACGGCACCACCCGTCATATGGTTTATAACGTAACCACCCGTTAAAATGTCCAAGTACCATAATAAAATCATAAAACATAAAACCAATATAAAGGAATGATAGCTTTCCACATTTCAATCATAATAGAATCATTTATCAAAACCATTTTCAATACAAAAATACATAAAAGAGTATATGGTATTTATTTTATTTTAAAAACATTATGGCTTATTGAGTATGCCAAAGACCAAATAATACTCGCGGCGGCGGAAAAGGTCGTTGTCACCGCGTACGTTAAAAGAAACATTCCTTTTTGTCGTTTTGTAAAAATCTTCGTAGAAAAAGATTCCTTTTGTATAAAAGTAAAAGTCAAAGGGGTTTATACACCGTATAAAAGAAATTTGTGTATAAAACAAAATTTGCCTCAATGAAAGGAGATTGAGACGAAGCCCCTTACAAAGACGGTATCCTTGGTTTAAGGATAAATCAATTACATAATTTTGTGTAACAAACGTATACACCAAATATAAGTGGATATTAAGTGTAAAATAATCAAAGGTCATTCACACATATTAAAAGGATGACATATTCAATAACTACGTGTCGAACCCAAAGAAATCGAAATTGGGTTAAGAAGTTCCCTTGACAGCCTAACGGCGTCACATCAAAATGAGTTGATGAGAGATAAAAAGTGTATCTCATCACTTGGACATAAAATTTACACCAATAAGGATATATGAGAACAAATCCCAACATAATAATATGTAAATTAAAAGACCCAAAAAAATAAGTCTTTAAAAAAAAGAGGGTGAAAGGTTCCCTTACCGACTTGGGTATCTTTCGAAACATACGACCTGTGAAAGAAGGACAATACATCATTGATGTAAATACTCATAAATGAAGGAATATTACACAATGAGTAAAATAATGGTCAGTACATACACCACTCAAAGGAAATTGTGGAAAATGTAGCATAAATCTCACGGGAATAAAAGTGATATGAAAAATCACTTACGAAAACTTGGCAGCCTAACGGCGCCACTTAAAACTTCCAAAAATGGATTGATGAGATCAAATAGGGTATCTCATCACATTACAGAAAAAAAATACAGCAAGAGGAATATGAAATAACATCCCCCATCGTAACAAATAGGAGCTTAAAATAAGTGACATAAAGGGGAGTACTTAAAAAGAAATAGAGAGGTTAGATCTCTTACGAAAATTCGGCAGCCTAACGCCGCAACTCAAAACATCCAAAATGGATTGATGAGAGATAATAGGGTCTCTCATCACATGAACATAAAAATTAAAGTAAGTTTAAAATATAATAACATCCCAATAACAAGAAAGATGATCTTTATAGGGAATGAAATAAAAGAGTGTACTTAAAAAAGATAGAGAGGAGTAAGATCCCTTACCTCGGGTCCGACTTGACTCGATCGTTCTTTAATCTCCTGAATAATAAACTTGAGTTAATTTATAATTGATTAAGAACCTTTTTCAATATTATTATTCATTTTATATCACTTATTTCTATGTTATAAACATTAAGTAATCATTAAGTTAATAATGATTGTTTTGTCGATATTTGGTTCTTAAGTCGAAAGTGGACTTCTTACAATTACATGTTGTTTGTGTGGTCAAAGTTTCTTTATATCCAAAATGAAATTCCTGATTTGGATATCATATATAAAATATATATCCAGCATATACATGTATTTATAATATCACATAATCATTTAGAAGAAATAAATGAAATGCATCGTTCATGGAGACGGTAAGCCGTACGTACGCATGAACGCTACTTTCATTTCTATGTCGTATTAATGGAATTAAAACTATATGAGAGGTATGTATATTTTAATTCCAGAATTATATTAATCATTTATATGTATCATACATCATATATATCCATTATATATATGTACTTATAATAGTACATGATATTTTGAGATAAGAAATGAAATGTACCGTTCATGGAGACGGTAAGCCGTACGTACACATGAACGCTACTTCCATTTCTATTTCATATTTAATGGAATTAAAACATAATGATACATAATAGTATATTAATTCCAGTATGGTATCATATATAATATCATTAATTATACCCTTTATACGTACCACATATGGTAATAATGAATCAAATCACTTTGAGGGGGCGGTAGTCTGCACTTCCTTAAATGAAGATATCGCATATACCCATAATGGAAGCCATAAAGGTAAGCCACAAATGAAAAATACAGAAGCTTAAGTAAAACATAAACATATTATATATCATATATAAATATATTGACATCTTAATGGCCACCTTTGAAGGTGTTAAAATAATGTTGAACAATCATCGTTTCGGGAGGCATAAATTCTCCATCCACGGAAACAGAATGTTCGTTAACCATTAGATGTAGGTGTGTGTAAGTGTAGCTTGCATACTTATTATAACAACATCCTAGTATATTGAGTATACTGGAGTTGTTACAAAATAAAATAATAAAAAGAGTTTAGGGGGTTGGAGAAGCAAAATTAAACAAATGAACATACGAGAATGAATTACCTTCAAATGTGTAACCCCTTTTGATTTGAGCCTAAATGCTTCCTTTGAAAGGATTCTTCCCAAAGGTAATCCTCTAGGATGAGGATATGGATGTGGAGAGAGTAAATAGGAATGGTTTGGCCGAGCCAAAGGCTTGAGGAGTGTGTGAAAATGAGGTAGAGGTGGGGGCCTTTTATAAGAGGAGAGGAGGGCCACTTTTGGAAAGTAAGAAATATTACTTTATTTGAAAATGTGTTTCGGTTTTAAAAAGACCCACATTGATATAATTCGTGGATAAGGTGATAAGGTTCGAAATCCACCCATAAAATAAGTTTTGGACATGTGTAGGTCATATAGTTTACATTATCTTCTCATTCTATTTAAATCGTCAGATAAAGATGTCATCGCTGCATCATTATGATGTCATAAATAATTTAATTTATTTAATGTCTAAAAAATATAAAACAAATTACTATGATGTATGAAATCGTTTTATCTTTCCAATGAATATTTATAATAAAATCGCTGACTTGTATAACCCCACTTAAAAATTGTTTTAGTAAAACATATCATGTTTGTGTCATTTTTACTTTTACATTAAATAAAAAGTTATTTATGACATTTCCCAACCAAAGTGGCTCCATGGGGTCCCCAAGTTGACCCATGGATTTTATTGGTCGTCCATTACACATCCAATGAGGTTAGTACATGTGTAAAGTTCATTTCATATTCTTAAAACATTATTTTTACCTTAAACTACACTAATTACCTCTAATCGCGATTAAAAACTTAATAAGTTACTATTCACCAAAAAATTATTTTTATCCCATTGAACCACATTTAACTCCTTAATGAAAACCATGTATGTCGGATTTTTTAAATTCAAAACACAAAGAAGGAAAAATTTCATTTAAATGGAAAAATCGGTTTTTATAAGTACCACTTAGTGGTTTCACTATTCATCAAAAATTGAAGTTTTTCAGAAAAATCCCAAAAATTCACCATAAGCTATATTTGATATTCCGAATTCAATAATGAAGTATATTTTACAAAATTCAAAACATATAAGTTACATTAATTAATTTAATAATTAATTCCCACTGTCAGATCAAAAAGCGTGTTTTTTATGAAACAATAAGTATCAAAAGATTGACACTGGTTTAAGTCTGATTTCAAAGTGAAATTAATTCCAACGACCACTATTGGATTTAATGGTAAAAATATATTCTAATTTCACATTAAAACCAATTCAAAAGATAATCTAATCATATAAATAAATTAGATTAAAAGGAGGTTTTGAATTAAAATACAACATTTTACACTATTCATTAAAAAAATGAACTTTGTCGGAAAGATACCAAAAATTTACACAATGTAAATTTTGATGTCCCAATTCTTAAGAAGAGTTTTATTTGGTCCAAAAGGATATATAAGAGTGAATAAAACTATATTTAATGACGGTTCACCATCAAAAGGCGATAAGTGAACCTTTAGTGAAAACTAGGGCATATACGCCTAAAAATGAATTCTTTCCATATTTTAAGCCTTTATCTTTTATTGGATAAATGTAAAAACATTTAAAAACATATATAATCATATTTTAGTTATTTCTATCCATTCCCGCCAATACAACGGCTACATGTTAGCTAACATTTAAAATAATATTATTTTATTATTTGAGTGCAACGTAAGATTCACAAGAAACTCGTTGTTGTGTATTGGGTACGCCATCGAGCATTACATCCCCTTTAAAGTAATATTAATATTTGATTCACAAATATGGAAAAATATAAAGATGTTATATTCTTTATTTACCTGGGGTGTTACATCCTTCCCCACTTTTGGGAATTGCGTCCTCGCAATTTTAAAATTGGGCTTGGAAACATCCTTGAAAGTCCCACATCGGAACAAGAGTCGGTAAAACAATCACTTTAAAATAAAGAAAGATAAGTACAAAGGTCACCCGAGTTAACCCATAATAGGATTCCGTGTAGTAAAACATGTACATGGAAGAAAAATCAAAGGTTTATGTTCTGATGGAGAGTGATAGAAAACATGTTTAGGAGAAAGTTAACCATGAGAAAATCACAAACTTGTGATGGGTTAAATGGTATTCGATTCCCCATTAGGAAAAGTTAATAGACAACATTTTTGTTTTATGTTACATTTTATTGAGGAATTTATTCCTATGGAAACATAATCACTTATCATGTTGACTTTCAACTTTTACTAGATTCCTGAATCAAACTCATATTTTTTTCCAAAAGACGAGTATTTAGGGAGACTTGTTCACATTAAGAGTACTATAATCAACTTCTTGAGAATCACCTAATCCACCAAAGAGAACTATATACATCCCATGTCTTTAGGCTTTAACCAAAACCAAAACCAGAAAGGTTAGTACATGGTTAGATAATCCAGAAAAGGATAACCCTTTATGAAAAGAAAATCAATTCTTAATCTCCAAAATTTTTCCAAAAAAACCCAAAGATCAACGAGAACCATTAGATAAACAATTTGTCCATAAAATTATTCAATGTAAACCAATCTAAGATTGAAACCCAAACTTTTGAAGTATTTAGTCACATAGTCTTCCAAGTTAAATCGTAACACTTATCTCCAAACAAAATCAGTTTCTCTTAAAGTCTCGCATTGAAAAGTAATTATCCTAATCACATATCCTCCATGATAGGTTAATCATTTTCCTAAATAAACCAAAATAAACTTACTCTTAATTCATAAAATCATATAACTAAAAAGAATCAGTCAAACTAACCAGGGACTTCACATAGTCTAGTGGTAGGCGATAAATACCAGTCGCACTTTGGTTGTGGGTTCGATTCTCACGGCTTTGTCCGACGCGATGGGTTGTCACACGGTCTTCGTGTTGTCATTTTTCCAAAACTATATAATTTTAAAAAAATTCCCCAAAAAGAGATAAAATCTTCAAGAATAACATATTTTAACCTCAAGTTTATCTCATTCTTTTCCTTTTCCATAATATCATAGAGTAACCCATAATTACCTAAAAATTAAGGATCATATAAACCCAAATGGTTACCTTAATAATTATTACCTGAATTTCCACATCGAGTTGGCCATCTCGTACATGATGCATTAGAGAACTCACCAAGGTTGGAGTGGTTGATCATGACTCCTTGATAGTTGGTTTAGAACAACTATGAGATTCCTCATTGAATCCCCCATCTCATCCAGTATCTTAATCAGAGAACCACCACAGTTTCCTTCAAACCCATTGTCACTTTGGTGCCTGCTAGATCCAGCCATTTACTAAAACCAAAAAGGTCAGTGTGAGTATATCAACATAACCATCATGTACTAATGAGGAAGATAAACACTAAGATATACTTACTCATTCAATTTATCTAAAACTATGACTCTTTTTGAAATCCTAACCATTATGGTAATGTCACTTATGCTTAGAGAATACCCTAACCACTAAAGTTATCTAAACCGACCTTTGATACCAACTATAAGTCCCCAGCCTTAAAACTTATTTAAAATTTAATTAAATGAATAATTCACATTGAGGATCTTTTTAGGTTTAGAGTTTTAGAGAATTAGGACATAACTATTACATCTCAAAAGATTACAATGTAGTCTCTTCTACTAAATTTCCATAAAATAAAAACTCTTAAAAGAAACATGTCTAGTTTCATGTTTTAGGTAGCATGACTTTCCCTTGATCCCATCCTTGACCTTATTCCACGCTAAGTCCTGTGAAAAACATTTCAAAAACATGGGATGGGCATAAAAACTCAGTAAGGGATACACAAAGAATGAAAACTGTTAGTTTATCAAAACAAAAAGTAAACCATGTATACTTTATCAAGGTAATACTTTTCCCCTTTATGAACTAGTAAAAACTCTTCACTGAATAAAATATCATTACTTACCTTTTTGTAACCAAAATATTACCATAAAACCTATATAAAGAACACATAACATATATAAAGGTAACTTGGGACATAATCATACTTAAGTGGAATAACCATACGGTCGACTCCCACACATATCACTTAATGGAATAGTCATACGGCCAATTTCCATACATACTAAATGGAATAGCCATACGGCCGACTTCCAAACCCAATGCATTGGAGGTTATAACGTAACCACCCATCCTGGTATTCACGGCACCACCCATCATATGGTTTATAACGTAACCACCCGTTAAAATGTCCAAGTACCATAATAAAATCATAAAACATAAAACCAATATAAAGGAATGATAGAATTTCCACCTTTCAATCATAATAGAATCATTTATCAAAACCATTTTCAATACCAAAATACATAAAAGAGTATATGGTATTTATTTTATTTTAAAAACATTATGGCTTGTTGAGGAAGCCAAAGACCAAATAATACTCGCGGCGGCGGAAAAGGTCATTGTCACCGCGTATGTTAAAAGAAACATTCCTTTTTATCGTTCTGTAAAATGCTTCGTAGAAAAATATTCCTTTTTTATAAAAGTAAAAGTCAAAGGGGTTTATACACCATATAAAAGAAAGTTGTGTATAAAACAAAATATGCCTCAATGAAAGGAGATTGAGACGAAGTCCCTTACAAAGACGGTATCCTTGGTTTAAGGATAAATCAATTACATAATTATGTGTGACAAACGAATACACCAAATATAAGTGGATATTAAGTGTAAAATAATCAAATTTCATTCACACATATTCAAAGGATGAAATATTCAATAACTACATGTCTAACCCAAAGAAATCGAAATTGGGTTAAGAAGTTCCCTTGACAGCCTAACGGCGTCACATCAAAATGAGTTGATGAGAGATAAAAAGTGTATATCATCACTTGGAGATAAAATTTACATCAATAAGGATATATGAGAACAAATCCCAACATAATAATATGTAAATTAAAAGACCCAACAAAATAAGTCTTTTAAAAAAAAGGAGGGTGAAAGGTTCCCTTACCGACTTGGGTATCTTTCGAAACATACGACCCGTGAAAGAAGGACAATACATCATTGATGTAAATACTCATAAATGAAGGAATATTACACAATGAGTAAAATAATGTTCAGTAAATACACCAATCAAAGGAAATTGTGGCAAATGTAGTATAAATCTCACGGGAATAAAAGTGAGATGAAAAATCACTTACGAAAACTCGGCAGCCTAATGACGCCACATAAAACTTCCAAAAATGGATTGATGAGATCAAATAGGGTATCTCATCACATTACAACAAAATTTACAGCAAGAGGAATATGAAATAACATCCCCCATCGTAACAAATAGGAGCTTAAAAGAAGTGACATAAAGGGGATTACTTAAAAAGAAAGAGAGATATTAGATCTCTTACGAAAATTCGGCAGCCTAACGGCACCACTCAAAACTTCCAAAATGGATTGATGAGAGAGAATAGGGTCTCCCATCACATGAACATAAAAATTACAGTAAGTGTAAAATATAATGACATCCCAATAACAAGAAATATGATCTTTAGAGGGAATGGCATTAAAGAGTGTACTTAAAAAAGAAAGAGAGGAGTAAGATCCCTTACCTCGGGTCCGACTTGACTCGATCGTTCTTTAATCTCCTGAATAATAAACTTGAGTTAATTTATACTTGATTAAGATCCTTTTTCAAGCTTATAATTCCTTTTATATCACTTATTTCCATGTTATAAACATTATGTAAACATTAAGTTAATAATGATTGTTTGGTTGATATTTGGTTCATAAGTCGAAAGTGGACTTCTTACAATTACATGTTGTTCGTGTGGTCATAGGTTATTTATATCCAAAATGACATTCCTGATTTGGATATCATATATATCATATATATACAGCATATACGTGTATTTATAATATCACATAATCATTTAGAAGAAAGAAATGAAATGCACCGTTCATGGAGACGGTAATCCGTACGTACGCATGAACGCTACTTTCATTTATATGTTGTATTAATGGAATTAAAACTATATGAGAGGTATGTATATTTTAATTCCAGAATTATATTAATAATTTAGATGTATCATACATCATATATATACATTATATATATGTACTTATAATATTACATGATATTTTGAGATAAGAAATGAAATGTACCGTTCATGGAGACGGTAAGCTGTACGTACACATGAATGCTACTTACATTTCTATTTCATATTTAATGGAATTAAAACATAATGATACATAATAGTTTATTAATTACAGTATGGTATCATATATAATATCATTAAATATACCCTTTATATGTACCACATATGGTAATAACGAATCAAATCACTTTGAGGGGGCGGTAGTCCGCACTTCCTTAAATGAAGATATTGCGTATACCCATAATGGAAGCCATAAAGATAAGCCACAAATGAAAAATACAGAAGCTTAAGTAAAACATAAACATATTATATATCATATATAAATATAGTGACATCTTAATGGACACCTTTTAAGGTGTTAAAATAATGTTGAAAAATCATTGTTTCGGGAGGCATAAATTCACCATCCACGGAAACAGTATGTTCGTTAACCATTAGATGTAGGTGTGTGTAAGTGTAGATCGAATCCTTATTATAACAACATCCTAGTATATTGAGTATACTGGAGTTGTTACAAAAGAAAATAATAAAAAGATTTTAGGGGGTTGGAGAAGCAAAATAAAACAAATGAACATGAGAGAATGAATTACCTTTAAAAGTGTAACTCCTTTTGATTTGAGTCTAAAGGCTTCCTTTGAAAGGATTATTCCCAAAAGGAAACCTCTCGGATGAGGAGAGGGATGTGGAGAGAGTAAATGGGAAGGGTTTGGCCGAGCCAAAGGCATGAGGAGTGTGTGAAAATGAGGTAGAGGTGGGGGCCTTTTATAAGAGGAGAGGAGGGGCACTTTTGGAAAGTAAGAAATATTACTTTATTTGAAAATGTGTTTCGGTTTTAAAAGGTCCCACATTGATATAATTTGTGGATAAGGTGATAAGGGTTCTAAATCCACCCATCCAATAAGTTTTGGACATGTGTAGGTCGTATAGTTTACATTATCTTCTCATTTTATTTAAATCATCAGATAATGATGTCATCGCGGCATCATTATGATGTCATAAATAGTTTAATTTATTTAATGTCTAAAAATTATAAAAAAAATTACTATGATGTAGGACATCTTTTTAGCTTTCCAATGACTATTTATAATAAAAAATATTACTTGTATAACCCCACTTAAAATTTTTTTTAGTAAAACATATCATGTTTGTGTCATTTATACTTTTACATTAAATAAAAAGTTATTTATGTCATTTCCCAACCAAAGTGGCTCCATGGGGTCCCCAAGTTGACCCATGTCTTTTATTGGTCGCCCATTACACATAAAATGAGGTTAGGACATGTGTAAAGTTCATTTCATATTATTAAAACATTATTTTTACCTTAAACTACACTAATTACCTCTAATCGCGATTAAAAACATAATAAGTTACTATTCATCAAAAAATTATTTTTATCCCATTGAACCACATTTTACTCCTAAATGATAACCATTTATGTCGGATTTTCGAAATTCAAAACACAAAGAAGGAAAAATTTCATTTAAATGGAAAAATCAGTTTTTATAAGTACCACTTAGTGGTTTCACTATTCTTCAAAAATTGAAGTTTTTCAGAAAAATCCCAAAAAATTACCATAATCTATATTTGATATTCCAAATTCAATAATTAATTATATTTTACAAAATTATAAACATATAAGTTACATTAATTAATTTAATAATTAATTCCCGCTGTCAGATTAAAGAGCGTGTTTTTATGAAACAATAAGTATCAAAAGATTGACACTGGTTTTAGTCTGATTTCAATGTGAAATTAATTCCAACGACCACTATTGGATTTAATGGTAAAAATATATTCTAATTTCACTTTAAAACCAATTCAAAAGATAATCTAATCATATAAATAAATTAGATTAAAAAGAGGTTTTGAATTAAAATACAACATTTTACACTATTCATTAAAAAATGAACTTTGTCGGAAAGATACCAAAAATTTACACAAAGTAAATTTTGATGTCCCAATTCTTAAGAAGAGTTCTATTTGGTACAAAAGGATGTATAAGAGTGAACAAAACTATATTTAATGACGGTTCTCCATCAAAAGGCGATAAGTGAACCTTTAGTGAAAACTGTGGCATATACGCCTAGAAATGTATTCTTTCCATATTTTAAGCCTTTATCTTTTATTGGATAAATGTAAAAACATTTAAAAACATATATAATCATATTTTAGTTATTTCTATCCATTCCTTCCAATACAACGGATACATGTTAACTAACATTTAAAATAATATTATTTTATTATTAAAGTGCAACGTAAGATTCCCAAGAAACTCGTTGTTGCGTATTGGGTACGCCATCGAGCATTACATCCCCTTTAAAGTAATATTAATATTTGATTCACAAATATGGATAAATATAAAGATGTTATATTCTTTATTTACCTGGGGTGTTACATATGTAACACAACATATAAAGGAAAATGAATCAGTTAACACCCAAAACAATGATACTACTGAAATATTATTAACAAAGAAATATTTTAAGGCCATATATGATATCATATTTAGGTATGTGGTTATTGTGTAAATTAATAGAATTATTTAACTGTTATACATGAGGTTAACATACCCTCTACTAAGGAAAAGTACAAGGTAATGGGTTTTCATCTCACTTCTTATTCCCATGAGATTCATACTATATTGCAACTATTTACATTGGTGTTGTGTATGTAATGACCATGATTGTATTATTTGTGTGATATACGTTAATGTTTGGGTATTTACATATTCATTTTATCATCCTTATTTCATGGGGTGTATGTTTCATAAGTTAAAAATCGGTATGGGAATTTCTAATTTCGATTTCCACTCATTGGGTTTTACGCAAACTTCATTGATTATTTTACTCCAAGACTATATGCGAAATCACTATTTATTTATTTATGTATTAATTTACACTTCTTTTTGTGTATATATACTTTTTATACACATAATAACTCCGTCGATAAATTCTCAAGTCATCTATTTGAATTTTATAAGTAAAATCTTAACTCAATTTTCATTCATTGAGTTAAATATCCAAGTCATTGGTGTTTTTTTCACAAGAATATTTGTGAATGTCTTATGACTTATTTACATTAAATATACAATCATATTGAGTGTATTTATATTTTTCACACATAATTATGTCATTGATTTATCCTTAACCTAAGGATATAGTCTTTATAAAGGATTTCATGTCAATTTACATTTCATTGAGACTTCTTTTTTGTTATATACCAATTCACTTTTATATGTTGTACATAATGTACTTTGACATAGTATTTCATGAATCAATTTATTATCATGATACTATGATGTTTCTATTACCTCAATTATCTATATTCATAAATCTCTCTTTTGGTTATGAACTCTGACTCAAATATCATTTTAAATGTTTTAATGATTTATTCTTCTAAATATTTATTATTAATGTCCATGTTTTAAAAATGATTTTAAGGATTTATTTATATGGACATGAATGTTTTAAAATTAAAATTATTTTTAAAAGATTAAAAGTTGTATGGGACACTTTGATTCAAAAATATATTTTTAACAGCTTCTTGATAAATAGTGTGACTTTTAAATGTTTTCAAGAAAAAAGGTATATTTTTCTCAAATGGTTTTACAGATAATATTAATTTATGTCAATAACCTTCACTATTCTTGATTTAGGTTGATTTATTATAATACAATCTTCCATATTTTATTTAATGAGTTATGTTTGACTGTAGATATGCTATTTTTATACTATCCTTTATTTTTGTTTAAAACATTGACATTTCTTATGCATGTTTTATTACTAATGTTTAGATTATGTTTCAACCTTTTCATATGAGGAATGTATTGGATTTAGTAAGTGATTGGTGGAGCCCTCTATAGCTCCTCAGTGCATCGGTAGATCTCATTATACAACCTAGTGTCTTGGAATAAGGCCTTGAAAAATCTTATTTTTAGTCTGGGCACGAGACCTTCACTATGTGGTTATGATTTCTAGAATTATTCATTCCATCACTATGAAATTATCTATGGATATTACATGAGATTATTCGACTAGTAGAATATCCATGTTAATAAATAAATGGAATTATTTGATTTATCATTTATATATTATGTTGAAGTTCAATTTTAAAAGGATTGTGTTTTAGACGTATACATTGCCTTCAATGTTTATGCTTATTTATGAAAGTTTCTGCTATATTTTTATCATTAATGAGCATCTGATCTCACCCCTTTATTTTGTTTTATTTTTTCCATGATGTGAAGAAGTATATTATGATTGACCTGTAAGGATAGGATAGAGGATATGAGTGTGTTCAAAGGAGACACAATGATGATTTTTTTATTTAATAATGTAATGTAAAACATATTTATATATCTAGTACTTCCAAGGCTACTAAACTAATCATTATTTCGAGACTTGATCTCTTATAATAAATCCCATGTTATGTAATAATTCACCACCTCGGGTTAAATATAGTCAGGGCGTTACAGTTGGAATTAGTGGAAGTTTAGTACAAACCTTTGAAACTAGATTTAGAAAAACTCTAATTAGATAAAATTACCCAAAGATAAACTTTGAATATTAGTATAGAAGAGTATCCATGAATTTTGGTAGTGTAAATATTATGTGGGTTTTCCACAAAAATGAATCCCTGTCTGGATACAAATAGGTAGAGGTGGCTCTGTAAAATATGTACCTATGAGTGAAAACTATGACAAGGAGTTTAGAGCTCAACCTGAGGTATCCTGGTACACGACAATGGGCCTTACTTCACTCTTGGTATTGACACTCCCAGGGGATATGCTTAGGGTAATTCATGTTTTCTTTACAAACTGATTTGAAGGGTTTTAATATAAGATCAGAAAAAATAACATTGATCAATCCTATGGTGTTTTAGACTGAAAATACGGTGTCATGATATTATTTAAATGATTTTATGAATATTGTTTCTCACACTCTTCTTTCTAGTATTGGTCAATGGTTGGATTCCAAGGAAGTCAAAGTAATAATGAAAATGATGTACAAGGTGGGAATGATGGTGGAAATGTGCAACAACATGAAATTTTGATAGGCGTAAAAGATCTCGTGTTCATGCCAAATCAATTTTCAAAAAATATGATCAACAATATATACATTAACCAACTCTCGAACTTAACAAAGTATATAAAGACAAAGAATGATAAGTGCTCCAGTAGTGGAGAATATGGAGAAAAGAAATCTCATCTTCCATCATGTAGGAAATGTGGAAGGAGAGACCCAAGAAGCTTTCAATGGAACACAGAAATGCTTCATGTGTGGGAAAGAAGGAAATAAAGTAAATATTTATTGCGGTAAAATGATAAGTATTATGGAAGAAAACAAAATTGATCATAATAATCCATTTACAGTCATTTTTCATAAATTTAGGGGACCTAGGCATTACCTGATTCAGATTTCATATTCGATAGGATAACCTCTAAGTCATGGAAGAACATATGTGGAAATAAGTGGATGGAGAAATGTTTCAAAGTATTAATGCTCTTTATTTATGGGATTACACTGGAAGACTTTTCTCTTGTATGTGTAACACTATATTTTGTTACGTCAAAATTCTATTTGAGGAAGAATTATCTTTTCTTCTATAGATATAGTAATAAAGAACCATTTGGGTTTATATGATCCTTGAATTTGAGTCAATTATAGGTTAGTACTTTTTTGGAAGAAAATGAAAGTAATGAGGTAAAATTTGTGGTTAAAATACGTTATGTTTTTTTTTAGGAATTTACCTCATTTTTTTTAATTTTATAAAATTATATAGTTTATGAAAAATTACAACACACAGAATGTGTGAGAACCCATAGTGTCGGACAAAGCTTTGGGAATCGAACCCACAACCAAAGTGCGGCTTTTATTTACTTCCGACCACTGGACTATGTGATGTCCCTAGTTAGTATGAATAATTATTTTTAGTTAAATGATTTTATGGATCAATAATATGTTGATTTTGGGAACTTATTTTTTACCCTTAGTATAGGATAATGATTTGGTGATTAAGTGATAAATGTTATTTTTGAAAACTTTTTCTATTTTGGGAAAATTATATGCCTAAGGAAAATAGAATACTCTGTGAATTCATTTGAAGAATAACAGTGGATTTTTATTTTAGAAAAATGTATGTTTTATTTGTGGACATATAGATATTTGGGTTATTTATGATAAATGATTAACCTATCATAGAGAATATGTGATTAGGTTAATTACTTTTAAGTATGTGAATTTAAGAGTCATCGGTGTTATTTAAAGATAGATGTTAAGATTTATTGTTGAAGGCTATGTGATCAAATACATCTAAATTTTTCATTTCAAACTTAGTTTGGATTATTTTTAAGAATTTTGAGGAAAAGCATTTTTTTAATGGTCTTTGTTGAACTTTAGGTATTATTTGTTTAATTTTGGTTATTAAGAGTAGTTTTTCTTTCAATAAAGGATTATCATTTCAGGGGATCATCAGATATTTTAATAACCATTTTGGTTTTGGTTAATGTCTAAAGAAAATGGATATATAAATTTCATTTTTTTGGACTGTGTGATTCTACAGAAGTTGATTCTAGTGCTTTAGGTGTGACCAAGTCATCTTGAATACGTATCTTTTGGAGTGAAAGATGTGATTGTGGTAGAAATTAGTTAAAGGATGGAACTCTACTTGTCAATTATTATTTTTTATTATTCTATGAATAAAATAATTCTTTATCTTTAGGGAAAGGATCTTAAAACCAAAAATGTGTTATCCTAATACCTTAAGTTTTTTTGAATTGGTGAAATTTTAAATCATCGTAGATTTATGGTTTTGAGACCGCCAATTTTTCATTCAATTGTTTTTTATTGATGACCTCAATCACTCCCTATAAATATTTACATTTTCCCACCAATTATAGTTTCCACCAATGTTCTCCTATTCGAAATCCTAATTTGGTGGTGACTTTTTCATTTCCATCTCCCTCTTATTAAGACTAAATTTTATTAACCCAATTTCTGATGTGGGTTTTCCACAAAGGTATTTCCTATTTTTTAACCTTTTATTTATGAAGAAAAATTTTCAATTGTGAGAATGAAACTTATTAAATTAGGTAATAATGTAACACCCCAGGCTTCCATGGTACGTTTCTCTTTGAATAATATGATAGCGTGTGAAGTAAAAAACACCAAGTTCAAACGCACCACTACCTATCAAACTAACTGTTTAAAAAGAGGTTATGAATAGTAATAACCACATCTTAAATTTTATATAAATACTATATATATTTAAAATTCATATTTTTTTCTCAAACATTATATAAGGACAAATTCAATTTTTCAGATAAAAGAACTATTTTTTAAAAAATGCAGTTTTTCCGCAATTTAATGGGGAAAGCCTTTTAAATCCAATATTTGACAGATTTATATATTCAATTTGATTAAATTAAATTCTTATTTATAATCACGATATAAAAATTTATTTTGGATAATTTTTTAATGTTTTTTGATAACATTCATATTTTGATGAATAGTGAAAAAATACTAAATTTTAATTGAAAACAAATTTTTTAATCAAAATAATTTATATTTTAAAACTATAAATTTGAATGGTTTTGAAGTATTATTAAATTAAATTTATATCATTTAGTCCAATTTTGGTCATTTTATGTAATTTTCCATTTAAATTGGACATAAACACGTATCAATCTTTTGATAGTTTTTTCTTCTCAAAAACCCGCTTTCTGGTTTTGACAACAAGAATTAATTTTAAATTAATTAATGAAACTTTTATGTTTTGAATTTGGTAAAAATACATCATTTTTGAATTTAGAATATAAAAATTTTCTTAGGCTGAATTTTTGGTATTTTTCTGAAAACATTCCATTTTTGATGAATAGTGAAAAATATTGTAAAGCACATAAAAATCGAATTTTTTTATTTAAATAATTATTTTTTTATTTAAATTTATTTTAAAGTAAAAAATAGTTACATAATACCTATATTAGTATAATTTAATTCATTGGAGTCATTTTATAATAAGATTGGATATATAAAATTTTATTAAACCTTCTAATGTCTTTAACCCACCTTCTAGGCACGTTTGCAAATTTGCATCAAAAGTAATTTTAACACATCTGTTAATTGAGTTTAAAAAATCTAATAGAAATGGTTGACATTATTAAGTAGAATTTGGTTCAATAGGATGAAAATAATTTTTGGTGAATAGTAGCTTTTGAATTTTATTTACCACGATTAAAAGTAAATAGGGTAATTAAAGGTAAAAATGATATTATAATTACCCTAAAACATGTCCTAATTAACTTTTATGAGCTGTTTTAGACCAAAATAAACCCTAGGAATAAAATATGATCCACTTGGATTAGATTAGGACATTTATTTTTATTTAATTTAGATAATAGTTAAGTGTTAAATTCAAATTATCATAACTAAAACATTTTTAATATAGGGTTATACATAATATAAATTTGACTATTAATATTCTTTAGAAATCTAAAAATATTTATTATATAATGGTATTTTATTTAAAAAATTTAGATAATAAATAATTAAATTTATTTATGACCTAATGATGATGCAGAAATTACCTTATTAATGAAAGATTAAAATATTTGATATTATAAATATCCAAATAAATGTAAATTGAAACTTTAATGAATTCCACTTATTTTATAGGTTAATATGACATGTTTGGGTTGAATAAATAAAAAAATTCAAAGTGAAAAAGTATTATGACTTTCCCAAAAATAATATAACAAATAGTGTCAAATTTGACAAAAATGATTTTTTTCAAAGAAAATACTATATTATTAAATGATATAATATTCCTAAAAATATATGATTTGGATAAAGGACTTAGATATGGTTATATATGTCAAAAATTAACCACTTGGTGTTCCCTTGGATTTTTATAGGAAGTTTAGTGACCATTTATTATAATAGTACAAGAATACATGGTAATAGTTAAACTATTTAACTAAGAGATAAATATAAAAGAAATGGTTAATATGGTGACCTAAAACTATATAAAACCAATTGTTTGAGTGGTTTTCTACCCATCCCTATCTTATCCTCAAAATAAAACCTTTTTAATCCATTATAAACCGAATATTATTGTATAATAAATTAATATTTTAAGTCTTTCCTAAAGTGACCCTCACCTCTCTTATAAAAGGGTACTTCCCCTACTCTCAAAATTACACCTCCAAATCAATTTGTCTTGGAAAAAACATGATCCAATATCATCAAAAATACACTCCATTAAACCTATAGGCCTTATATTGAAAATAAATCCAACCTAAGGATCCCTTTTGATCAAATCAAAAGGAAGAACCCGAAGAAGAGGTAATGATTTCATCACCTCTTTCAATGATATTTCCTTCATCCACTTCCTCTATATTTGTTGAATCCATAACAAAAAAATAACTCTAGTAACCTAAAAGGAATTTTATTTTATTATAAATGTGGTACAACCATATTCGTTATTCTATCCATCCTAGGAATGATAAGGTAAGCCATACGTGTGTACGTATGGCTTACCGTCTCCACGTCATGGTGTAGTTTGTTATTCAACACTTCATTATTTACATGGGTATAATAATGAGTATAATTGATGTAAATAATAAATATAACATTTTAATTATTCTATATATATGATATACCATCTAATGATATACTATTTCACCATCAATGGAATGATATTGTCGCTCCTTCATACGTACGGATTACTGTCTCCATGAACACGATGAGATTCATTCCCCATCAAAACCATTCAAGAATAATTTTCATTATAGGTTTAAAAATAATGTTTAAGAACATAACATAATTCTGTATATGAATAAAATATATCCTAACCATAAAAAACATGACATATGTAACAAAACGTATAAAGGAAAATGAATCAGTTAACAGCCAAAACAATGATACTACTGAAATAATATTAATAAAGAAATATTAAAAGATCATATATGATATCATATTTAGGTATTTTTTTCTTTTATAATTTAATAAAAATTATTTAACTATTATACAGGAGGTTAATGTACCATTGACTAAGGAATAGTACAAGGTAAGGGGTTTCCATCTCACTTCTTATTCCTGTGAGATTCATTCTATATTGCCACTATTTACATTACTGTGGTGTATGTACTGACCATGATTGTATTATTTTTTAAATATAAATTAATTTAGGGGTATTTCCATATTAATTTTATGATCCTTATTTCATGGGGTGTATGTTTTGTAAGTTACCAAATCGGTAAGGGAATTTCTAATTTTGATTTCTAGACATTGGGTTTTACGCAAACTTCATTGATTATTCTACTCCAAGATTATGTGTGAAATCACTAATTATTTATTTATATAGTAATTTACACTTCCTTTTGTGTGGATAAACATTTTATACACATAATAAATTCCTTGATAAATTCTCAAGTAATCTATATAAACTTGATATGAATAATCTTATCTCAATTTTCATTCATTGAGTTAAACATCCAAGTCATCGGGGTTGTTTTTTAAAAAAAAAATATGTGCTAATGTCCTACTACTTATTTACACTGAATATCCAATCATATTGAGTGTATTTATATTTTTCACACATAATTATGTCATTTATTAATCCTTGACCTAAGTATATTGACTTTATAAGGGATTTCATGTCAATTTACATTCTATTGAGACTTCTTTGTTGTTATGTGCCAATTCACTTTTATATGGTGTACATATTTTACATTAACAATGTATATCATGAATCCATTTATACTCATGATATTATAAACTATTTATTTCCTCAATTATTTATATTCAAGATTCTCCCATTTGGTTTCGAACTCAAACGAAAATATCTTTTTAAATGTTTTAAAGATTTATTCTTCTAAATATTTCTCATTGTTGTCCATGTTTTAAAAATGGTGTTAGGATTTATTTATATAGACATTAATGTTTAAAATTAAAAATCCTTCTAAAAGTTTCAAATTGGTATGAGACACTTTTACTCAAAAATCTATTTTTAACATATTCTTGAAAAATATTGAGACTTATAATTGTTTTCAAATTAAATGGGACATTTATCTCAAATAGTTTTACTGATTATATTAATTTATGTCAATATCCCTATTTATTATTGATTGAGGTTGATTTATTATAATACAATCATCCATATTGTATTGAATGAGTTATTTTTGACTGTGGATGTGCTATCTTTATACAATTCATGATTTGTGGTTAAAATATTGGCATTTCATATGTTATTTTTAATAATAATGTTTAGATTATGTTTCAACCTTTTCATATGAGGAATGCATTGGACATAGTAAGTGATGGTTGGATCCCACTATAGCTCCTCAATGCATCGGTAGGTTTCATGAGACAAACTAGTGTCTTAGCACAAGGCCTTGAAAAAATCTTATTTGTATTCATGGAATGAGGCCTTGACTATGTGGTTATGATGTCCGGGATTATGAATTACATCATTATGAAATTTTCAATTGATGTTACATTTTATTATTTGACCAGTAGAATATCCATGTGAATAAGTAAATGGCATTATTTAATTTATCTTTTCTATATTATACTGAAGTTTAATTTTAAATGGCTTGTGTTTAATCTTATAAATTTCCTTGAATATTTACGCTTATTTATGCAAGTTTCCACTATATTATTATCCTTACTGAGAATCTGAGCTCACTCCTTTCTTATATTTTATTTTTTCTAGGATGTGAAGAAGTATATTATGATTGACCAGTAGGGATGGTCTATGGGATATGAGTGTGTTCAAATAAGACACAATGATGTATTTTTTATTTCATAATGTAATGTAAAACTTATGTATGTATCTATTACTTCCAATGATACTAAACTAATTAGCCTTTTGAGACTAGATCACTTGTAATAATGCCAATTTTTTTTTAATAACGAACTTACTCTAAGTAACTAGTGTTGTGGCATTACATCATGAATCTTCTAAGAAAAATAATATTTGTATATTATCCAGAATTCCATTTAGAAATCCTTGTCTTATGGATAAAGTGAAAACATTTAAATCCTTAACCAATATGTCTTTAAGTACAAATTTTCTTGATAAGGGTTTTTCTTCAGACGAAGAATTCTCTTTATTAGACAATGATAATGATATACCTACCTATGAGGAAGTTTCTAGATTTTCTTTGTTTCTTGACATAAAAAATTGTAATGTTTTTAAGAAAATTGAAAAGAAAATTCTAGAGAATTTATTTTAACAAAAGAAATTTAGGATATTAACAAAGATCTTGATAAGAAAAATGGTGTTTTAGAAAGTACTTTAGAGAAATTTGAGGAAGTTATTTCTGAGAAGAATAAACATTCCAGGGATCTTAAAAATCTTATTTGGAAAAAGATTATTTAGAGGATAAACTTAACTATAAATCTATTATTCTAAAGGATATGAATTTATTCTTGAGACTAAAGTCTAAAATATTTTCCTTGAATAAGATTCTTGAAAATTTTACTTCTGTTAAGGAAAATTTTGAAAAAATGTATTATTTGATCCGACCTCATGGAAATAATCATGGATTTGGTTATTAACACGAAAAACCAATTTTTAGAAACAATTATTTTTTTCCTTAAATATCTCCCTTTTTACTAAATGTCAAAGTGGGGGGCATTGGAAGAAGAAATATTCATTAAATAAAGTTCAATTCCTTTGGTTTCATAAATCTTACGTTTCTGAAAAAAATTAAATACCCAAGATTTTATTTTCTAACAATTCTGGATCCAAGCAAGCTTGTATTCCGAAAACGTAACTCTTTATTTTTTTCGCATAATGAAGTAAGTACCAACAATATGTGGTACATGGATAGTGGATGTTCCTAGAAGATGACTGGAAATAAAGACTATTTCAAAAATATTTTAAACACTAAAGGTGGAAAATTAACCTTTGGAGATAACTCTCAAGGAGAAATTGCCGGTATAGGTAACATTATTCTTCGTGGTAAAGCTATTTTTTCAAATTTTATTTTTGTAAAAGGCCTTAAGCACTACTCCTTAATTCAAGAGGAATAAATATGATTGATATTTTTATTTATTTTTTTTGATAAAATAAATTTTTTATTTCCTTAAGTAAATATATATTTCTATATGAAAATCTATATTTCCTTACCTTATAAAATTCTCGGAATGAAAATTCTTAGAATAAAAATTCTCAGAATGAAAATACTCAGAATGAAAATTCTTGGAATGAAAATTCTTGAAATGAAAGTTCTTGGAATATAAATTCATAGAATATAAAACTTCCAAGAGAATTCTTATAATACCGATAAATGTTTCAAAGTATTCCAAAAGGTTCACTTTCATACACTTAATTTTATAATTTTAATATCTAATTATTGGAATTTCAACATTTTCAATGCATGGTTTACCTTACATCAAGAGATCTGAATTCATATTTTCTACGATCATCCTCAACCGTCAGATCAAATCATGTTGTTTTCAGTCGTTTGATTAACTTATAGAAGCTGAAAAGTCATTGCTATGTCTATATAAGGGGTGCTTCATTTATGAGTGTCGGTCCATCTTTTCCGATCTCAATTTTCATCAAAGTCTATATTCCAATTCCTCAATTTCTTACTCTTTAAATGTCTCCTGAATCCTCAGCAGATAAGATGCTGATTATCAAGGAAATAAAGGATTGGTCAATCTTTTGGAAAAGACTTGTATGCCCTAATTTCTTTGCAAAGTATGACTCCTTCATCTCTAAGGTCATAAGAACTAATGGTTGAGAAAGTGTATGTGGGGATAAGAAGAAAAATCAGGATCTGGTTTACCCTGACCTAGTCATTCAATTCTATGAATTTGTTATTTTCTAAGAAAAGAATGGAAAGGACTTGTTTAAGTTTAAATGTTATGATAAGACTTATATAGTTCCTTATAAGAATTTGGAAAATGTTCTCAAGATACCTTATAAAAGAGAGGCTATTCTATTCTCTCACATACTTCCCTCAAAGGATGGTTATTTTGAAAAAGACAAGCCACTGGATTACCTTAGTCTCAAGGATATTAAGAATCTGAAGATTACTAATCTTACAAAAAATCACAAGTTGATAGCTCTCTAGGTGCAAGGATTTCTTATTCCAAGGAAAGGCAATAAGGACTCTCTAAAGACATGTGATATCTTTCTATTATATTTTATTTTCAATGTAAGGAGGATCAACATAATTAATTACATATTTACAACCATCCATGCAGTAAATAGAGGAACCATCGGGTCTCAAATTCTTATGTATCCAGCAACAATATCAAGGATGATCATAATGTTCCTTCAAGAGATGAATGTCCCTTTTTGATCAATTTCTAATCCATTCAATATTTCATTTCTCAGCGATGATACTATTAGGAGAATGAAGGTATAGTTTTTTTTAGAATCCAAATTTTTTGAATAAATGGTTTTCCAGAACAAGTTTGGTGTTTTGAAGTATTCAAAATCGGTCAATAAGAAAAGAAAAAATGAGGAACCAAGCCTACCAGCACCGATTATTACTGACTCAGTATCGACACCTACTCTTGTAAAGAAGAAAAATGCCTATTCTTGTGCAATGGTTGAAAAATGGAGAGAGATGGAAGCTACCAGAAAATAAGGCAATGATTACTTTAGTTTAAACCCTACAGGAGCTAAGGCCTTACAAGTTAAGCAAGATGAAATTATAGACAATGAAAAGAAGGGGAAGAACGTGAAAAAAAATCCTCAGAAGCTCAAGTGTGTTAGTCTTTAATGAAATCTATAGAAAATAAATCTCAAGAAGTGCCAAAATATCATGTTATTCATAAGAAACTGGTTATCACTCTGGAAATATAGAAAGTGAATAATATCTTAACAATATCAGAACATGTTCAAGAAATGGAAGATCAGATTCTTTAAGAAGATAGTGATGATATTCTAAGGGAAGTGGAAAAATATAATGGAACACATCATACTTAAAAATCCATTTTTGATGAATAAGATATTAAAGAATAATTTGACGTTGAAGTTGAATAAAATGTTAAAGATGAATTGGAAGAAGAGAAAGAATATTATGAACCACAAATTGATGAAGGGAAGAGATTCAGGAAAAAGAATGATCTGAAAGAACTCAATAAGAAGATCTTGAAGGGGAATAAGTTAAACAAGGAGATCTTAATGTTATCCAAGTATCTGATGAACAAACCCCAATTTGAAATTATGAAAAAGGAAAGAGTGTTTTGGTTGCCTCATCCGATAGTGAAACACCCCATAAGTCTTCCAAAAGGATTGAGAAACAAGATTCCTTAACTCAAAGAGGAGCTGATAAAGGAAAAGATGATTCAGATTCTGAATCCTCATCTACTATTGAACATGAATTTTTCAATATTTATTTAAGGAATATTTTCAGAACTATTTTGGTTCTTACAAATATAGATGACCTGAGTCAAATGATGCAAGAAACACTAAATCAAAAGGCGGAGTCTACTAATATGTTGATGGAAATAGTGCTTAAGTAAGGAGTGGATTTCAAAATTCATTTGATTGATTATAAATCTCAGAAGGTAACTTGCAAGAAATCATTTAACCACACCAAAACCATCAATTAAGAGCTTCAACAGTTAAGTGACTTCATGGATTCAACAAACATAGATTTAAATATTTGTGAATCTGAGTTCAATAATGACAGAGTCTCCATTTATGAGATAGTAATCCAACTCAATTCTGTTTCTCGGTCTGTAATTAGTGAAAAATAATTCAAGGATGAATTAGTGAAAAATGTTGCTTCTTAAGAGTATTTCATTACAAATAAAGATGACAGGATCAAAGTTCAAGAAGAAATGATCTTGTCCTTAGAAAAGAAGAACCATGATAAGGATAGAATGTTTGAGAAGCTTAAAGAACATCATAACTAAGTGAATAAACTTAAAGAGTTGATAAAGAAAATGGTTTCTAAGAAAAAGGATGGATGATTTTTCTCTTAAATTATGATTTTTTTTGTAATCAAAACTACATTTCTGAAATTTTGTTTAATAATTCTCTTGCATATCTTTCTTTTGTTTTTGCATGTATGTTTCCTAAACATTATAGGTACATCATATACTTCTCTATTACTTTTTGAAATACCATTATCCTTATGGTTTATTTATATATTTGTCATTCTATTTTACTTACAAATTTTTCATTATGGTTTACTTATATAATTGTCATTAAATTTTACTAGCATCTTTAACATTATAGTGTACTTAAGATTATGACATATTATTTTTCTTAAGCCTTTGTGACACTGTTTCAGTGATACTGGTGAATCTGTGATACTATTTTTTTAATACCACTGTCCGAGGAAAATCTATGATACTATTTTCATTATTATGATACCATTTTTAATGATAATAATACTGATAAAAATTTCACACCGATTTTAGGATACCGGTTCCCAAAAACAGTGATACCATTTTATCAATCCGATTTCCATTTTCTTAATAATTTTCTTTCTTGATAAATTTATATTTGTTTAAAGCATCCTTCCATTATTATCAGTTTATAATTTTTATTATAAATAACATTTATCTTAAACTTAACATCATTTCTTACATGAAATAATGTCCTATAATCAGTTATAAACTAACCATTTTATGTTTGACAGGTGTCCAGGTCCCTCTGAAATTTAAGGAAAACATGACCATTGGAGTGGAGCTAACCATTGATATGTTTTTTCTATAAATTCAAGTTCATTTGAATGATCTAAAAATTTAAAATTGGATGAATTTAATGTATGTGAAAAAGATGTGAAGTGATTTCATGAGAGAGGGGTTCTTATAACTCTAAGTGCTTCATGCAGATGTCATGAACAACTTGTTCAGGCATGATAAAATTGTTCAAACATGCTTTGTACAGACTCTGATCATGCTGATCATGGGCTTTCAGATTTGGAAGACAGAGTTCTTGTTTCTTTTTAAATTTACAGATTGTATGGATAGCAAGACAAATATCAATATTCGGATTTAGGGATTACCTAGGTTTGGGTATGATAGACTTTCTTAAAAGTATAAATAAAATAACCTTTATCCATGATTGTTAGCTACCCTTCTCATTAGGTTAAAATAATTCTTATTATTACTTTTTCATTATTACATGTTTTTTTATTCCAATGTAATTTTAACTTTGTTAAATATTGAAAGTATAACTTTCTTATACTTTGTAATTTCGTCACTCTGATTATATTAAATATTATATATGCTTTAAGGTAGAATATTTCTTTTAAGAAAATCATTCTTATGTTTTTATATTAAGGTTGTAAAGTTTAAGAAAAGGATAATCTAAGAGGGTTTGGTGAATTTATTTTAACTTTGTTAAAATAAGTTTTCTTAAATTTAAAAGGTAACTTTAAGAAACAGATTTCCCTAAAAATAAGTAACTTTCATTAAGATAGTTTTATACCAACTTTAAAGGTTCCAAAGGAATTTTTAAAGTATACAATTCACCCTCCCCCCCCCCAGATCTTGTATTTGGGAATATCATTATACAAATTCAATCCTACAATTATCACATTATTGTTACATATAAAAACTATGATTATAAGTTAAGATATTTATTAATATACTTACAATTGAAATTAAAAAAAAGTAATTTGGTTCTTTGGAACCAACTCTGATAGTTGGTAGTTCAGTACTTGAAGCTTATCTCACTGATACAATGAGATAAATAAAATAGTTCCATTATTGAAGAGATTTATTAAACTAAAAAACCATAAAGAGATATTAGTACTTGTAAAAGAGAGTTTATAAGGTAAATTGTATCTTAGAATCCACATGAGATAAATTTCACATTGAACATACCTAAAGTAGTCATTAACATGAAATGAATGAAATATTTCCTTAAAATTGATATTGATTGTTGAAATAAAAATATAGATAGACTCCACTAAGATATAATTTCTTATTGTTAATTACAGTATTTCATTCTATAATCATTTCTATAAACCAACATTCATTGTAAACTAAAATTATATAAGAATTCTATGGTTTAAATTTATCTCACTCATATAGTGTGATATATTTAAAATTAGTTTTTCATTGTGGATCTTTCATATAAAAATCAAATTTTTATGAGAACAATGAATATGTTGGGTTTATACTAGGAATTTATTTCACCTAGCCATTAATTTATTTATATATATATGATAATTTTATTATTTTTTCTTTATATTGTTTCATTATAAAAAACTCCTAGAAGGAAATTGGGATAATTTTATATATATAATATTACGACTGATGACCACATAGTCTATTCATTATAAATATGATTTAAGATTTAACTAATAAATTTAAAATAGTGTATATATAAAAATTCAAAAAACAATCAAAAATTTCTCCTTAGTAATTAGTAAAAAAAATATAATCAAATGAGAAAAATAAAAAATATCAACTTTTGTACGATATAATAATGTGAGTGAAGTAATATTTGACATTAAATTATTCTCATTGGTTAAGTGAGAAAATTTTACCATGCCCACCTGGGTAAAGTTGTGTAATATTTATACAAAAATAAAATTTAATTAACAATATGAGTTACACCAAAACGTGTAACAAAAAACTATTTGGCCAATTAAATTTTCATATGAAATTTATCTCATCGATAACTTAAGGTAAAACATTCATCATAAATATATTGTTGTACAAACAGAAAAAAAATCCAAAAAAATCCCATCTTCCATTGGAAATAACGTTTATTAGTTGACCGTACTATTAGAATAAGAATCTCCCACAAATTTGGTTATCAGAACCTAAAGTGAAAACTATCTCAATGGCTACATGAGATAAATTTTAACTTCAATAGTGAAAATTACATGATTTTTCACAAATTAGTTAAATATTACCAAATATAAATTTTCTAAATTCACTTTTATTGAACATCCTATAGATAGTATAACAGCCTTGGTCTTTATTACACATTTAAACATACTTTATTACAAAAAAATTCATTAATAAAACTTAAACGACAAAGAGGAATGGTGTATTTAGGGCATAAAAGCATTAAATAACAACTTAAAACATAAAATACATATCTTTATTAAAAACATATTTTATATGACCACAACATTCCTTCGTACTTAGTAATGCATGGGATAACCTGAGGAAATACAAAAGAAAAGGGTGATCTATAAAGCCTAGTTAGGGAATAAATATGGAATAAAATGAGAATGAAAATATATATTAGTCAATATTCATATCAATGGAGTGAAAAGGGAAAATGATCATAATTTCATGATATATCTTGATATTCATAACATGGAAATGTGGAAACAACATACAACATGATATTAGCATGAGCCAAGGCTCATTGTACATGGATTAGCATGAGTAAACCCTCATTACACATGAATTAGCATGATAAACCCTCATGGATATTAATTACAATGATTAAACCCTTATTTCACATGGCGTATCATGTTACTAAACATTACCCAATGCATTGGAGCACTAACAAGGTACACCCTTCATAATCACTCCAATATCATGCCCAAGTGTGCCACATAGATCCTATCACTTGGATTCATTCAACATCGTCATTTATTACATGATCAAATAATGTGTAATTCATAAATGTAATTCACAATTTGATAATTATGTGTGTATAAATGTGAATATCAATGATAGAGGAATGGGTATGGTATTCTCGACATGATGGTTCTGGCATGGAAAATCGTAGTGCCATTTCGACAGCATAACGTCCTCATATGGAAATTCATAAATTAGGTTGATGAAATGGAAGGGGTATATAATTATTTATAAATGTTATGTTTATTAAGGTTATCATGGAACATAATTTACCAACATGTGTAATTGAATTTAAATTTATAATATAAAACAAATGATTGAATAGAAATGAGAAGAGAGAAATCCCTTACAGAATTTTAGTATAGTAATGGGTGGGTTTAAAGGATCATATGGGGGGTTAATGGGAGTTAATGGAATATCCCATAATGTATACATAAAATTTAAAGTAATTAGGTATGTAGTAACATGTAAATTAAAAGGCATGACATAAAATATTTTCTTGAAGAAAAGGGATTGAGGGAGATCCCTTACAGAATTTCAGCATAGTAACGTCTTAGGAAAGGGTCCAAATGGGGGAGTATAAATGATAACTCATTGAAATAAAATAAAATGGAAATTATTTAATTGATTATATAAGCGTTAAAACATAACCAATTGAAATTAAAAATACAAATTTCAAACAAGGTCCTTGAATTGAAAGGAAGAGAGGAAGGAGACGATCCTATACTTGGATGTGTGATCCCAAAGGCTTGGGGGAGGCTTCTTGTGAGCTTAGGGGTACCTTGGTAGGAAACTAGGAAGTAGGGTAAATAGGATGGTCCAACTTCAAATATATTGAGTGAAGATCAAATGGTTCTTGTGTGGGTTTATATAGGAAAGGTGGAGGAATTCTTTATTATTTAAGTTTTGGACACTACACACTAAAATATTTAAAACCAAAAACCAACCCATGGATTTTTCCCATGGTATCTGGAAAAGGGTAGTGGTATAAATTATTTTAAAAGTATAAAGTCCGAATATATTAAAATATTTCACTTGCTTATGTGGAGGTGAGTCAAACTTTCGAGGAAATGATTTTAAAATCTTAAAATATTTTATATGACTTGGAGGATTCACAAAGGCTTTATAAAATATATCATATAAACCTAAAAATACATTATTTTAAATTAAAAAATATATATTTTTATTAACATATCTTTTATATTATTTTATTAAATCACTATTGGGTCATTATGATGTCATAAACCACATTATATATTTATACCGTATTTAATTTCTCCCCAAAAATTTGATTGTCTCAAAAAATTATGGAAAATTCACCATTCGATAATTTTCTCACTCAGATTAAAAAAATAATATTCAATTTATCTAAATAATTTTCTATATATTTTAATTTTTACTATTCAAATAAAAACTATCATTTATTAAAAATTCACGGGTTTTAAAAAAATATTTTTCAAACCTTGATAAAAGTTACTTTAGACTTCATAAAAACAATATGATCCTTAATATTAAATAAATTTAATTTAATAATAATATTTTATTAAAATATTATTTTTTTCAAAAATAAATTAATTCATAAAAATAGATTCCTTAGTTAAGTTCGACTATTAACCATAAATACTATTTTTACTTTAGAAAATCATTTATAAGGTAACATTAGTAGAATGGAAGTATTTTAATTATAATATAAAAAATAATGAAAATAAACATATAGCTAGGTTATTTTTACATATCCATTTATTACACCAGTATACGCCCTAAGATTTAGGTTTGCGATGGTGGGGATTTCCTGGGACCGTTTGGTGAACATGGTTTGGGTTGTGATCTTAATGAGCTTGAACTTCTCCGATAAATGGTTTTGCTCATGCTTAAGTTATTGGACCTAATCTTGGGATTGATATATAGAAAATAACATAAAGTTTGTCTCCCTAAAAATCTCTAACAAATGGGCTTCATAGGGCATGATCCTACTGGTTGTGGTCATCGTTTCCTTTGTGTGTCCCAAAAGGATTTTATCAAACCCTATATTTATACTAGTCATGTGAGAATTGTTCAACGGTCATATTTTCAATGGTATGGATAACTAAAATTCATTTAAATAAAATTGGATATAATAAATCAAATAGATTTCAGGTGTTTTCTATATACATTTTATAAAATAATACATTTAAGAAAATCTAAAGGGAAATTTCATTTATAACAATTCGGGTCATTACAATATTCCCATCTTGATAAATTTCACCCTGGAAATTTCATTTTACAAACTTCGGTGAAAAAAGGTGAGGTTTTTAATACATAGATAATTATCATATAGAATTAAAATTTAAAAATAAAAGTACAAACTTTTAAATGAAAATTATATCCTAACTTGTGATTCCCTATGTTTAAATCTAGGTTATTCTTGATATGTTTCCTAACATGTATTCTTATGGTCTTGTTTTTTATTCCCTTAATAATGGTTAATAATGAGATTGTGAATTTAGCAAATCTTATCCCTCTATAGTGTTGAACCAATAGTGAATCAAGGCCCATTTTCGTGCACTAGTTCTCATTCGAGTCTAGCTAAAAGTGGTGTTTCTGGGTTTTATCCCTAGATATAAATGTGTCAGAGCTACCTCTACTTGTTTGTATCCAAAAAGGGAGATATTTTCTTGATAAAACACTTACTTTGTACTCACCAAAATTTATGGTTTATTTTCTTATATATAGTCTTATCCCAAAGTTTTTCACTTGAGTTTTCTAATCCTAATTCAAAAAATAACTAAACTTATCCTCTCATACCAACTATAACAACCCTGGTCTTTATTACACATTTAAACATGATTTATTACATAAACATGCACTTAATACAACTCAGAAGATTAAGAGGTATAGTGTATTTGGGGATTAGTAACATTACATTACAACTTAAAACATGAAATACACATATTTATTAAAACCATTTATTATCTGACCACAAAATTCATTCATACTTAGTAATGCATAGAATAACCTATAGACATACGTAAGAAAAGGGTTAGCTATAACGACCAATAAGGGAATAAACATGGAATGACAGAAGGAAGAAAATACATGTTAGTCAATAGGCATACCAATGGAGCACAAAAGGAACCTGAACATAGAGGAATGATATAGAATGATATTCATAACATGAAAATGTGGTAGCAACATACAACATGATATTAGCTTGGGTCAAGGCTCATTGCACATGGATTAGCATGAGTGAACCCTCATTACACATGAATTATCATTATTAAACTCTTATATATCATTAATTATCATGAATAATCCCTCATTTCACATGGCGTATCATGATACTAAACATTACCCAATGCATTGGAGTGCAATCAAGGCACACCCTTCTTAATCATTTCAATCTCATGCTTAAGTGTGCAACATAGAACATATAACATGGATTATTTCAACATCGTAATTTATTCCATTATCAAGTAATATAAAATTCATAAATTCAAGCCACCATTAAATAATTATGTGTTCATAAATTTGAATACCCTTGACAGAAGAATGGGTATGGTGTTTACTACTTTATGATTTTGGTATTGAAAATTGTAGTCCAATTTTGGCAGTATAACGACGCCATATGGAAATTCATAAATTGGGTTGATGAGAGAGAAATGGGTCTATAATTATTTATACATGGAATGGATATTAAGGGTATAATATAACATAATATCCCAACATGTTAAATGGAATATAGAAGCATAATATAAAAGAAATTCTTGAATGTAAATGAGAAAAGAGAAATCCCTTACGAAATTTTGACATAGTAACCGGTGGCTTTAAAGGATCATATGGTGTATTAATGAGAGTGAATGGAAGAACCCATAATGTATACATAAAATTTATATTAATTAGGTATGAAATAACATATAACAAATAAATAAAATGGAAATTAAAAGGCGTGACATAAAAGAGGTGCTTACAGAAAAAGGAGAGAGGGAGATCCCTTAGGGAATTTCGGGATAGTAATGGCTAAAGAAAGGTTAAAATGGGGGAGGATAAATGATAACTCATTGAAATAAAATAAAATTTATAGTATATAATTTATTATAAAATGAAGAAAATATAACTAATTGAAATTTAAAAGAATAATTTCGAACAAGGTTCTTGAATTGAAAGGAAGTGATGAAGGAGAGGATCCCTTACTTGGATGTGTGGTCCCAAAGGCTTGAGGGAGGATTATTGGGAGCCTAGGGGAGATTTGGGAGAACTATAGGGTGTAGGGGGAATAGGGTGGTATAATTTTGAAGATATTCAATGAATGGAAAAGGGTGATTGGGTTGGTTTCTATAGGAAAGGTGGGGGGAATTCTTTATTATTTTGGTTTTGGACACTGCACACTAAAATATTGAAAACCACAAACCATCCCATGGTTTTTTACCATGGTTTCCAGAAAATTGTAGTTTTATATATTATTTTAAATTATTAGGGTCCTAAGATATTAAAATATATCCCTTTCTTAAGGGGATGTGAGTCACACTTTCAAAGAAATGATTTTAAAATATGAAAATATTTTATATGTCTGGGAGGATTCATTATTTATTTATTAAATAAATAAAATAAACATAAAATTAAATTATTTTAAAGGAAAAATTATATTATTCTGAATATACCTTTTATATTATTTTATTATATTACTATTGGTTCATTATGATGTCATAAAACAAATTATATATTTATACGGTATTTAATTTCTACCCCAAAATTTGAATGTCTGTGAAAATTATGAAAAATTCACCGTTGGATAATTCCGACATCCTAATTCCAAAAATAATATTAATTTTATCTAAATAATTTTTTAAATAAGTGAAATTTCATTTTTAAAATAAAAAACTACATGTATGGAAAATTGATGGGTTTTAGAAGAAATAGTTTTCAAACAATAATTAAAGTTACTTTTGACTTCATAAAAATTATATGATCATTAAATTTTAATAAATGTAATTTAATAAGAATATTTTATAAAAATATTATTTATTTAGAAAATACATTAATTAATCAAAATAGATTCCTTAATTGAATTCTAATATTAACCAAAAATATTATTTGTACGTTTGAAAATCATTTACAAGGTAACATTAATTGAATGGAAGTATATTCATTATTCTATACAAAAATAAGGCACATAATCATAATTTTTAGGGCTTTTTAAATATTTATTTATTACACCAACATACCCCCTAATAGTAAGGTTTGCGATGGTGGGTATTTCTTGGGGTTATTCAGTGAACATGGGTTGGGTCGTCATATAGATGAGCATGAACTTCTCCCATAAGAAGTTTCTCTCATTCTTAAGTTGTTAGATCAATGAATGGGATTGGTATAGGGAAAATACCATAAATTTTATCTCTCTCATAATCTCTGATAAATGGGATTCATGGGGTGTGATCCTACTAATTTTGGTCATCACTTCCTTTGTCTGTGCCAAAAGGATTTGTTAAACTCCTATATTTATACTAGTCTAGTGATCACTCTTCAACGACTATATTATAAATGGTAAGGATAATTAAAAATAATTTAAATAAAATTGGATATAATAAAACAAAAAGAGTGCTTGTGTTTTCTATAACTATTTTACAAAATAACACATCTAATTAAATCAAAAGGATATTTCATTTATAACAGTTTGGTTGGTTACAGACAGTGCAAGAAAAAGACATTAACAGTTGTTGAAAATAATTTTTTCCCCAAGAACAATTAAAAGGGATCCCCCATTATCAATTAATTTCTAGCGATAATAAAGATCATTCTGTGGTAATGTTCAATTACAATTATAGCACTCTATAGAAGAAAATAATGGAATGTGGAAAATTCAACAAATACAGGTATATTGAAAATTTATAATTTAATTGAAATAAATAATACATCACAAATAAAAGAAAAAACACTATATTATATAAATATCAAAAAAACTATAAAACTACATTAGCGAGTACAATTTAATAAAAAAAATCAAAAAAATCAATGGTATCGTTATATTTGGAACCTGATCCCATGTCAAAAAATCCCATTCATTGCAGAGACCCAAATATTGATGTACATGGACATTACATTACTTTTTCGGAATACTTAATATATAACAAAAATAGACACCAAAGGACCATAATAGTTTAGTGCCTTTGGAAACATGGAAAATTATCTTCTAATCATGGTGAATGATCTTCAACATCTCCCATAAATATCTTCCCATTTTGTTTTCTTACCTAAAATGTTTATTTATATCCTAGGGAAAATAAAAGATAAAAAGGGAGAGCTCAAATGCTCAGTAATGGTAAACATAGAGAACATAAAACAATCCATAAAAATTTGAACGCAAAAACATGAACATAAAATCTAAACATCAAAATCTTGAGCAAAGACATAAATCTTGGAATTATGTAAGGCATATATCATAATGGAACATCAATCTTGATAAAATAGAATTGGATGAAAACAAGTAATTGTGGAAAACCATTAAGCATATGGTATTATTTTCATAGTATCAAAGCCATTGCTACCAAGACCATCTTAGTGGACAAAGTCCCTTTCTGAATCGAGTTCACTCCTCATTCCAGTCCTGTGTAACTGAACCAGATTAACTTACCGTTCCATCCATGTCTATCTCATGAGATATAAATCATTACCCAATGCATTGGAGAGAGATATAGGTCCCACCCATCTCATAATGAAATCATTCTCGTGGCACGAAATAAACATAAATCATTCATCATAACCCAAAGAGTAAAAAGGGTTTTATAACCATCATCCCATCATAACATAATACATATAAAACAAATGGATATCATTTCTTCATAATAAAAGTGAAACCATTTATATCATCGAGAAATTATACTTAAAACATACACATATAAAATAATGTCATCTTAGATGGAAAGTGGTTTTGATAAAACACTTGAAATGAATTCCTGTGGAATATATCCTTTCTTCTTCAAAATCATTTTCTTTTCACAAAATGTCATGAAATTTTAAAAGAAAAGTATTTTGTTGAAAATAGTCATGAAATTTTTTTGAGTAAGATTCATGAAAATAAGGCATTATAAAAACCGTAAAAATCCGTTCATACCGTATAAGTTAAAAAAACATTCTTCTTGTACTTTTTCTGGAAAAGTCAAAAATTACCTCGTATGGTGAAAAAAAGAAAGATTCCTTACACACCATGTAGTAAAAGTCAAAAATGGGTAAAAAGGACTTTAAAAATACATGAAAAAATTTTAGAAAACAGGGACACGGTTGATAAATATAACCCCAGTAAATACTTACGAATAAACAATCTCAGATAAAAAAGAGATTGGAAAAGTTATCCCTTACCTTAGATCTGATATGCTTCGTACGTATCTGAAACTCATGTATAATAAATTAAATAATGAAATTTAATTATTAAAGAATCATATTAATTGTTATGCTATCATATATGGTTCCCTTATGACTTTATATTACCCATTCTTTTGTAAATTCTGTGTTAAAGCAGCATTTTGGGTAAAATCGTTTTATTTATCATACGTGTTCGGACTTGTTGTTATTGATATTATTATTACTTTTATCATGATTTAATTAATTCAAGAATTTAAATCATGATTTATATATCATATATATTCAGTATGTATATATATATAATAGATAGATTAATGAAGTGAAATACACCGTTTGTGGAGATGGTAGGCCATACATACGCATGAACGTTGTTTCCCTTTCCTTATTGACTTGAATGGAAGTAAGTATATGACATATATATATATATATATTAATAAAGTATCTTTATCATGTCATATATTTCATTATTATTCATTATATATACTTTATAATCATTCTTGAATGGTTAACATGGAGAATGAATCTCATCGCGTCGTGGAGACGGTAATCTGTACGTAAGCACGAGCGATGATATCGTTCCCATAATTATTGAATTGAATTGGAGTATATGATATAATATCTCAGAATAAGTATTATGTTATATAAACTATATATATTTATTCTTTACACCATTATACCCATCCAGGTAAGGTGGTGGGGGAAAAATAGATTACACCACGGCGTAGAGACGATATTCCGTATATACGCACGCGCGGTGATTTCATTTTCAGTGGGATAGATAGAATGTGAAATGGGGTTGTTTCATATTTATAATAAATTATCAGTATATTAGTGATACTTATTTTATTACTTTATAATGAAACAACTAAAGAAGAAGAAGTTGAAGAAGAAAGAAACTCGAAAAAATCGGTAGAAGAGATTACCTTGTCTTCAACGCACCTCTTTTAATATTCCTCTTATGGCACTAGAATTAGTCTTTTGAGGAGATAAAAACCTCTATAATGATTCATGGTATGTTGAGAATGGAAATGGACAGGGTTTTTCTGAGGTTGAAGGCTCAAAATTGTCTAAAGAGAAGAGGGAGGAGGTGCCCTTTTATAAGGGAGGAGAGGTGCACCTTAGAAAAAACATAGAATATTGTTTTATAATAAAGTAATATTCGGTTTTTAATAGTTCCAAATTAATTTATTTTGAATATAGGGTGGGGATGGGTATAAAGCCTCCCAAAAAATAGGTTTTATACAAGTTTAGGTTACTATTTTAACCTTATCATTTAGATTTAACTATAAGTTAAATAATTTAGCTTTTACCGTATCTTTTTGTTTTCTTACACTATATGGTTAATAAACTTATTATAACAACACAGAAGAACCCCAAGTGGTTAATTATTAATATATATAACCTCTTCTAAGTCATTTTTCCAATCCTTAGATTTTTAGGAATAAAATAACAATTAATAATATAATATTTGTTTTAAAACTAATTTATGTCAATTTTGACACTATTTGGTAATTGATTTTTTTGAAAATCATAATAGAATGATTAGTTAGAAAAAGTTAATTAAATAAATAATAAAATATCATATTAACCTATAAAATTAGTTTAATTCATTAAAAGTCTAAAATTACATTTATTTGGGTATTTATAACATCAATTATGTTAATATTTCATTAATAAGGTAATTACTGTATCATCATTGTGTCATAAATAAATTAAATTATTTAAAGTATAAAAATTACAAATAAAATACCATTATGTAGGAAATCATTTTATCTTTCTAATTAATATTTATAGTCTAATATATCTTAATTATAACCCTATATTAAAAAACAATAGTTTTTAAACATTGATTTTAACTCTTTTAACTCTCCTTTATATAAAATAATAATAAGTGTCATAATCTAATCCAAGTGGACCTAAAGGGTAATATTTTATTCCTAAGGTTGTTTTTGGTATAATTACACTTATCCAATAGAATTAGGACATGTTTTAGTGTAATAATAATATCCTTTTTACCCTTAATTACCCTATTTACTTTTAACCGTGGTAAATAAAAGTAAAAATTTACTATTCACCAAAAATTATTTTTATCTTATTGAGCAAAATTTTACTCCTTGATATTAACCGTGTCTCTCAAATTTTCTAAATTCGACTCAAAAAATTAGTAAAATTATGTTTTATGTACAATTTCAAATGCTCCTTGAAGGTGGGTAAAAGGCGGTGAAAAATTCAATAAAATTTTTATATATCTAAAATTATTATAAAATGACTCTAATGAATTACATTGAACTTATATAGGTATTATGTATCAATTTTGACATAAAATAAATTTAAATAAAATAAATAATTATTTAAATAAAAATTCGGTTTTAAACTATAACTCGGTGTTTTTCACTATACATCAAAAATTGAAAGTTTTCATAAAAATACCAAACATTCACCCCAGGCTAATTTCGATATTCCGAATCCAAAAAATGAAGTCCATTTTGAAATATAAAATTTATAAAATTTCAAAACTTGGGTATTACTATTCATAATGGCTATTTTATATAACATATCGTTGTTTAGTGAAACCCAGTATTGCGTACAACACACGTTATTGAGAAAGGTCGTGATTGCGTGTAATGAAATCCAAGTCAGGGTTGCATGTAGTGAAACATTCCTTTGTTGTTTTGTATAATAGAATCCACCCATATTTCATTTATACATTGAATATATATATATACACTCAATGTTGTGTAGAATAACTTCTATCAAATGAAATTGAAACTTTGTGTAACACGACCCAAGAATAGTGTTGCGTATACTGCAAGCTAATACGGTGTTGCGTTTAGTGCAAGATAATCTTACTGTAGAATACAACACAATACATCAAATAAATTAAAAGGTATACTTATCATAAAATCTTGGGGTGTTACAGTCATGGAATCTGTTTCTGAACAGAACACCTCAATTAGAGAAAAAGAATCCACCTGTATAAAAAAACAATTCTTATATTAGTAACACTAGAAAGAAATACATTAACCGTAAAAATGAAACAATATATTAATAAAATGTCATTTTTAAACTGAAACCACACAATTTGAGACATCTCAATCACACGATGTATTTTATTGAGGTGAGGTGGATTCCTACACATCACAAATGAATTATGTATTTTTATACTATAGTATCAAAACCATTTGAATTTTTTCACATTTTTTAGTATGCCATGTTTTTTTAACTAAAATGACATTTTTTAACTCAAAACAAGGATTTTGATTCATATCGTGCACACCGTGTATCAGATTGAGGTGAGGATGATTCCCACATATCAAAAATGGATTATGGATCATTATTCTAAAGAATAAAAACAATAATAAAATGTTTTCATGTTTTTTATTATGTGATGTTTGTTTTGATTGAAAATGTTAATTTTTAATAAAAAGACACACTTTGATTCATACTGTTCACTTGCTGAGATTGATGTTTGGTTGATTCATACATGTCAAAAATCAATTAAGGATCATTTTCTTAAAGTATTACAATAATAATAGTGTGTTTGATCGGTTTTGATTATGTCACAATTTTTTTTTACTAAAATGTAATTTTAAACAGAAAACATGCACTTTGAATCATATCAGTCACATCATATGTTAGTTTTATGTGATACTGATTCCTATATACATTTTGAACTAAAATGTCAATATTAAACAAATAATGGACACTTTGAGTCATAACAATCACATCGTGTATTGAATTGAGATGTACCTAATTCCAAAAAAAAACAAAAATAACAAATGGATCATTGTACAAAATTAAAAAAATAATTTAAATCTGTTTTCTAACCTTTGATATGTGATGTGTGTTTTGAAATAAAATGTTAATTTTAAATAAAAAGACACAATTGGAGAATACTGGTAACACTGCATGTCATATTGATTCTCAGTTGATTCTTGCACATCAAAAATGACTTGGTGATCATTTTTATAAAGTATCAAAAAAATTTAAATGTGTCTTCTCTTTTTTGAGTGTTCCACATGTCTTTTTTACTAAAATGTAAATTTAAACTAAAAACATGCACTTTTATTCATATTGGTCACATCATTTGTTGGTTTTTTCTGATACCATTTCCCACACATCAAAAATGACTTATTATTCATTTTCCTAATGTATAAAGATAGTATGATAATTTTTTCCTAGTTTTTAATGAGAGACATGCATTTTCAATTGAAATATCAATTTTGAACAAATTACATAATCTTTGAGTCATACCGAGAAAATAATTTTTCATATTGAGGTTTGGATGATTTATAGATAGCATAAATTACTTAGGTATTTTTTTCCTAAAGTATAAAAATAATCTGAGAGTGTTTTCTCAGCATTGATTTTACGATGGGTGTTTTGAACTAAAATGTAAATTTAAAAAAACATACACTGGGCCATACCAGTCACATTGTACATTGGATTGATGATCAGTTGATTCCTACACATCAAAAATAAATTAAGGATTATTTTCTTAAAATATCAAAAAAATTCAAATACATTTTCTTCATTTGAGTATATCAAGTGACTTTTTATTGAAATGTTAATTTAAACTGAAAACACACACTTTGAGTTGTATCAGTCACATCAGGTGTCAGTTTTATATGAGACTAATTCCTATACATCAGAAATGAATTATGAATTGTTTTCCTAAAGTATCTAGACAATTTGATCAAGTTTTCATAGTTTTCAATGAGTGATATTCATTTTGAATTAAAAAGTTGATTTTAAACTGATAACATACACTTAGAGTCATATTGGGAACATTATGTATCATATTGAGGTGAGGGTGATTCTTTCATATTAAAAATTATTTATGGATCACTTTTATAAATTATCAAAACAATCCAAATCAATTTTCTCAGTTTCCAGTATGTGACTTGTGTTTTGAACTAAAATGTCAATTTTAAATAATAACACACTTTGAGTCATACCACTCACACCATGCATCAAATTCACATGTAGTTAGTTCTTAAACATCAAAAAATGATTTAAGGGTTTTTTTTCTTAAGTATCTACACAATACAAATTTTTTTTCTTAATTTTGAGTATATTACATGTCTTTTTTACTAAAATGTCATTTTAAACTAGAAACAAACACTTCGAGCCATATCAGTCACATCGTGTGTCAGGTTTACATGACATTAATTTCGACATGGTAAAGATGAATTATGAATAATTTTACTAAATTATCATGATAATATTATTATTTTTTATTTGTTTTCTATGAATGACACATGTTTTGAACTAAAATGTTAATTTTTATCTAATAACATTCACTTTGAGTTATATCGGGCACACCATGTATCAGATTAAGGTGATATTGATTCCTAAAAGTCTCAGATGACTTATAGATAATTTTTCTAAAGTGTTAAAAAAATATTAATGTTTTTTATCATTTTTTAGTATGGGGTTTTTTTCTGAACTAAAATGTACAATTTAAATAGAAACACACATTGTGTCATATTGGTCACACCCTGAATTGGATTGATGTGTTGTTGATTAATTCAAATCAAAAATTAATTTTGGATTGTTTACATAAATAATTAGAACAATATGAAATAATTTTATTAGTTTTGAGTATTTCATGTTTCTTTTTTAGTAAAATGTCAATTTAAACTAAAAAACATATACTTTGATTCATACTGGTTACATAATGTGTCTATCTAAAATGAGAACAATTTATACACATCAAAAATAGCCTTTGAATCATTTTTCTAAAGTATAAAGACATATTAGAGTGCTTTCTTTATTTTCAGTGAGTGGAACATATTTTGAACTAAAATGTTAATTTTAAACTAATAGCTAACACTTTGAGTCATACTAGGAACACCATCTATTAGATTTATTTTTTCTTGACTCCTTAAAATCATAAATGACATATGATTCATTTTACTATATTATCAAAACAATATTAATGTTTTTTCTTAGTTTTGAGTATGTCACATGTGTTTTGAAGTAAGTTGTCAGTTTTAAACTGAAAACACAAGCTTTAAGTAACACCGGACACATCGTGTATCGAATTGAGGTGAGGTCAATTCCTATATGTCACAAATTACTTATAGATCATTTCCCAAAATGATCAAAATAATCTAAATGTGTTTTATTAGTTTTGAGTATGTGATGTGTGTTTTGAACTAAAAATTATAAAGAAATTAACCTAAAAATAGTATGAATTCCCAAAAATACCCATTAACAAACTAAATATGTATCAGATAGATTTGATAAGAAAATTAACATTAAAATAGTAGATAAAATGATGAAAAAAATTAACTAAATAAGTAGTATTAATTCACCATTTCATGATTTTCATGTAATTTCTCAACCAATTTCCCTTTCTCTCTCATCTCAATTGTAGCCTTGAAGTCCAATATTTCTTAAGAATGAGCATCTATAAACTTATTACTAGATTGTTTATACCAATAAAACAATGTATTAGATTGAGGTGTAGTTGATTCCTACACATCAAAAATGAATTATGAATCATTTACCTAAAGTATCAAAACTATCCGAATGTGTTTGCTAAATTTTGATTATGTAATGTGTGTTTTGAACTAAAATATTTATTTTAAACATAAAACATAAGATTTGAATCATACTGGTAATAACTTGTATCGGATTGAGGTGTGGTTGATTCCTACACATCTTACTATGTATTTTTATTCTGCAAAGCATTCATCATTCAGGGTTATCTATCTATCTTTTTATTATATAACAATCAATTTTATATGCATTTTAGAAAAAAAAAGGAAATTGTTTCATCATTAATGCATCATTATTTTTGATTCCATGATCTCTATGAAAATTAACAAATTAAGTATCAAATAAATAATATAAGTAAAATAACTAAAAAATATAGATAAAATGATGATAACATTTACTAAATAATAATAGGAAGTCACCTCTTCATTATGTCTATATATAATTTGACACCTTGTATTTTTTCCATTTGTTTCTAAACAAATTTATTTCATCTTATGAATAATAGAACTATCTATAGTCCTATTAGTATTAGAAAAATATAAATAAATAAAGGATTAATAATTATTTTAAATAAAATTTTAATTATCATAAAAAATAACTCTACAAGGATGTTAGTTAATTGATGGAATATGATATATTTCATAAATTTTCCAATATAATAACCACAGTATTTTCCATTAGTTTATTCCAAGAACTGCACAAACATTGATAAAAATTAGTGATTGTTTTTTATATATATTCTGATAGTTGAATTTTATTAAATATACCTTAATAATTATGCATTTATAGAAGTCGGTAGACTTTTTGTTCACATGGACTATCCTCATTCCATGATTTTTTCTATATTTAAACACTCACATATCATAATAGAATTTTCATTAAAAAATAATATAAAATGTATAACTTGAAGTTTATTTGTAAAATTTTTCATGTAGTATATTACAAATTGATAAATTTCATCATGTGTGGTCGTTTTGTTGGGTAGCCATGCATTAAATAAGAAAAATAAATCTTTTTAGTATTTAAATTGATAAAAATGAGTAATCAATGCTTCTTAGAAAGGGAATAATTAATGAATGTAATGAAAATATAATTTATATTATCAAATTGTAGATTTTTACCCCTACATCATCGGTATTAAAAAGAGTATGTCATCTGTAAGTTTTCATTCAAAAATTGTAGCCATTTTTTCTATTATAACTTCATATTTCTTCGGTTCTAATGAGCATGGTTTTTTAGAAGTGATGTGAGGACTAATGAGTCCAAATTTATGTTCACAAGGTTTTACCTTCAAATATTATTGATATATATTGTTGTAAAATTGATTAATTGTATTTAGTTATAATTTATATAGTATATTAGTTATTGAGAAAACATATCATAAAAACGCACCTCATGTATACATTTACAACTAATACTCCTAGAAATTCATGCTTGATAATTTCGTTTACATTCTCAAGAACAATATAGTCTATAATATCCTCTTTATACATCTATTCTTCAAAATAAATTATAGTAATATTAACACTTTCTAAAAGTTTATCTGTATGAACCTTTAATGTTAGTAAATGTGAAATTTTAATGTGTGGTGTAAAGGTAATTTCTTAAAATCTTATTGAATGGGTCTTTGATCCTTTAGAATTTTTTGATTTGACCTTCTATTTCACCCTTTCCCTTTATCTATCTGTAATAACATCTGTCATTTCAATCCTTTTTCACGAATTATTAATGGTTTTGAATAAATAATAAATTTGGAAGGATTGACTCATTGTGGATATGTGTTTTTATAAAATCAAATATGAATGTTATGAATGTTCCAATATAAATATAGATCATAAGAATATCTACATCATTAATTAGAATAGGTATCCTAGTTCTCAACACATGATCAATGTGAATTCCCACTCTCACGTTACCTATTGGAAGTTGTTAGTTGTGTAGAAGATCTCCTTGGATTTTGTACCATGATCCCCTAGTAATATGGTGATGGGTGGGTGTTGATAGATATAAGTAACAATTTTTTTCAACCTATATAATTTTATTATAGTAAATGTATCAATGTATTTTAGGTTCAAATTTAATAGAAATAATTTTGACCATATTTATCACTTCTTTTAAGAAAAAACTTTTAAGGGAATGACTCGCCTCAATGGAGGTGGGGGTGAGGGCATTTTGATATAGTGGTTGTTGATGTCTTGTCTCTTCTCTTTGATTCCTTCCAATAAAATTCTCTAAAAAATCATACTTCCAATTAAGTTTTTCTTATAGATTATCTAATAATTCCTACATATCTTCAATTTTCCTATCTTTATTCCCAGGTTTGTTTATTTCTCAGAATATGTTTTGTGTGACACCCAAAAAAATTCACTTCTAACATGACTACATTGTTCTGGATTCTTAAAGTCTACTAATAAAAGTTTTTCATTAGGTACATTTTATGATGATTCTTGTGTCTAATTTGAATAAAAAATATTGGAAAATTAATAATAATTTTTATGTAATACAGATTTAAAGAAAAAAAATATGTTGTCATACTTACACATGATTTCCACACTTTTTGTGTGTTTTCATATATTAGTATCTCATCATTATTTACATGTTCCTCCTTCCATATCACATGATGTGGTATGAAAGTGGATTTGGATTTTGATTCATCAGTATTCATATAAGTAAAGGAGCACAATTATGTTGTTTTTTCAGGTCAAATAAAAGTACTAATATATATTTGAAATACATAACATTTTTTCAATTGAATTGTACCTAATATAGTAGTGGTATGTTAGTTTTACAACACGTTCATTATTTTAATCAAGTTGGTCTTAATTAAATTTATTAATACACCTATGGTCAAGCAATATATTACTAGTCCCAAAGTACTTGAAAAGATGTCTCCTCAGGATGAACAATAAACACATCCCATGCTTATTGGTTTATTAGGTGTTCATACATATATGGTGGGTGTAGGTTTACCTTCATCTGTTCATCAGGTATTGCTAATGATGATTCATTTGTCTAATTTTAATAATAAATATATGAAAATAAGTGATCATTTTTATGTAATACATATTTAATGAAAAAATTATTATGTCATATTTACACATATTTACACATGATTTCCACACTTTTGTGTGTTTTCATCTTATAGTATCTCATATTTATTTTCATGTTTATCCTTACATAGCACATTATATGGGATAAAAGTGTCTTTTGATTTTGATTCATTAATCTTCATATAAATAAAGGAACATAATTATTTTGTTTTTTCATGTCACATAAAAGTATTACTATATATTTAAGATACATACTATTTTTTTCAAGTGAAGTGTACCCCATCCTTGCATTACGGCAGGGGTGTGTTGGTTTTATTGAATGTTTCTTTTATAAACCATGTTTTTATTAATCAAATAAATTGATACACATATTATCAAGCAATTTTTTACCAGTCAAAATGTACTTAAAAATATGTCTCCTCATGATGAATAATAAATGTATCCCATGTTTATTGATTTATCAGGTGTTCATATATTTATGGTGGGCGTGGGTTTATTTTCCCTTTAGAATATTTGATACGATACTTCATAAGAATTTTCGAAAATCCTCTAAGATCCTTTCTAATGAACATTAATACAAATTTAGTTTGGGTTTCATCTACTATAAATGCACTCTGCAAAGGATAATGAATAGTAAAACAACATTTCTTTTTTTTAGTAAAATAAAGAAATTATATCATCTGATGTCACCATAATATCTTCCCAAATTAGTTCCTCGAGAAAGGGAACCACATTTTTTCAGGAATCTACATCAATCAACACACATTTGTGTGGTGAGCCTAATGTAACTACTGAACACAGTCTTTTTGGAGTTAATAGGCTGGTCGTGTGCATTTTATCCGACCTCAAATTTGATGCCTTTGTTTCTCATGTTAATAATTTTTTATAACACCATCATTCTATGATGATAGTGATTTTTCTTGGACACAAGTTTTTAACATTAAAACATTTATCCTTCATTAACATCTTTAATATGTAGTTTCTATGGATTTTTAGCATTTAAATGTGCAAATTATTTTGTTCCTCTACATGGGGAGCAGTAGCATGTTAAGAAAACTGTTGTTCTTAAGGATTAAAAGCATCGACATGTGAAGAATTAATTATCTACATAATGGTTTTAACATTTAATTTAGATTAAATAAATTCTGTTGTGAACATATAATAATATAATTTAACACAATGTATATTACAAAAAAAATATAATCTGATTATTGAACTCTTTTTTTAAATCGTGGAAGGGATTTGAACCATATTTCGAGTATCCAAGTACCTTCAGTATATTATACTATTACATAAAAGACCCCATCTATATTGGGAAAACTAAAAAACTATTGTGATTACCCAATGAAAGCATCATCTTTAATTGAATTGATATCTAACCCTTCATTGGTTTTAGTCAATAATAGAACAATTGCCCACTTTTAGTTTGCATTATATGGAACATAAAATTCTTGTTCTTCATATTATGACATTAAAAATTATTCAGTTTTGTACCCTTCCTTACTGAAATCCACATTAATCCTAATTCATATATGTTAACTTCACTGCGATTATCAACCCACTTACTTTGAAAAATACAAACTTGGAATGTTTTGTTTGAAGATGATAAAATATGACATATTTTCATAAATTGTATATATGACATTGATACTAGATATATGCATCTCTTCATAGATAATCATAGCTCCACTATTTTTCATAGAACCACGTCCATCCTGTTTATTTATATAGAACTTATAACCACTAATTACATAACCATTATAAGATAATATATGCACACTTGTTCGTCAAACTGGCCATCAAAGACATTTTCAAATTGAATATAGCTTTTTAGTTAATCCTTAAAAATATTTTCTACAAATTATCCAATAATCTATTGATTGTGTATATTTTATATCCATATTTATGCCCTTGATGAATTCAAATACCTAAGTATTACTTTTTTATTTCAACATATGGCTCAACCTCTAAAATTTTATGAAAAATGTAATGGTGTGCCTACTCCTTCTATGTAATTTTATTTGTTCCAAAATATATTCTAAAGATTCCTTCACCCACAAGCTACCTGGTCTGATGATATTTTGATATACAAATGCTTTCTACATCGAATAGGTAGTAGATGCAGAATTAAATGGATTCCCCAATAATACATTTCTCTATAATAAAACCTCATGTAAAAAATTTTATTTTTGATATATCCTTTCAAAATATTCACATATCATTCAATGTGGTACATCCATCTATAATAAATATGACTACACAGTCGAATATCTCATACCAATTTAACCATCAAGTAAACCATCATATCAAATAATATTGGTGGAAATAACAAATCTATTGGGTCAGAATAGAGAGATATAAGATGGTCTAGAGGGGGTGAATATACCAGATTACAAAATTAATCAAATTTATTATTTATTTAAATTAATCCTTAGAGTTAATTATTAGAGTTAGTTGTCATTGTAAATATTAAAGAACAAAAGGATATTTTTTATAATAGTCCAGTACAAAGTTTCCATGCTCTACTCAGTGAGAGATACATGTTCACTAATATGATTTTATAGGGGAATCATAAACAAATTGAAAGAACATTTTATAGTGGAGGGATTACCATGAAACACTAACATTTTATGAGGAGTCACAAGCTAATTAAAATACTAACTTTAGATACCGTGAGTCAAAACCCAAATGCTTATAACTTAAAAATTTGGGAGTCACAGCCCGAAGATAGAGAATAAGAATGTTGATTTTTTGTGCAAAAGCACAAATAGTAAATAGAGAGTGTGTGAGAGATATTGGAAGTAGTTTTGTAGACATAGAAACTAAAATGAATAAGAAGATAAAAAATAAACTGAAGGTACCATATTTCAATCAATGTAGATGTATCATCAAGGAAGAAGTAGTCGTTGAAGTTTTTGTTTATCTTGAGAGACTACCTACTAGGTAAAATAGATTATCGCACAAGACTATGGTTTGTACAGAAGGATGAAATTTCATAACTTTATCTCATGGAAAAACAAAGAGTGGAAGATGTTATCCTATGTATTATATTTATTTCAATGATAATGGAAGACTATTTAAATATAGAACTTAAAATATTAACAAACACATTACATGGGAAAAAATAAAAATTAAACTTGTTAATTATCCAGGAGAGAGAAAAATAATATCCATAACAATCATAATAATAATGATTTGAAATAAAAACTTAAATAAGAATTCAAAATGATTTATATAACCTGGTAAATAATTCAAAAAATATCTATAATAATATTTTAAATATAACTTTAAATAAATAGTTCAAGAAAAGAATAATAATTCCATGGATAATGCAATCATATTAACAATTAATTAAAACATCATAATACAATCTGGCGATAGAAAGCATCTGCTACCATTAAGGATCAACCATATAGATAATATAATATCTGACATTGAAAGATAAATTTATATCCACAATTATTTATAAGTTTACACCCAATATTAGTAATAAATTTAGATCCAACATTAGTTCAAATTTTAGATCCACTGTTAGTTAAAATTTTATATCCATCGTTAGACTAAAATCTTGAATAATCTGATACTATTTTTGGAGAAAGCATGCATGGAAGAGAAAATCTATCTAAATATGATGAAGAATATTTTCTGGTCTGTGTAGAAAAATATTTAGAGTTTATCCACCGAGGAAAATGGTTGGAAAAACAAGATAACAAATTGATTTTCCTCATTTTATGTAATAGTAGAACACATAAATATTGGTTAATTTTTAATCCTTCTAAATGACTTAATTAGAAATTGGTAAAAAGCAATTAAATGAATATAATTTCAATATATTTCCAAATAATCATGAATCAATTCATCCTAAAATTTATATAAGTAGATACGTTGGAAAAACTATGAAAATTTGATTTGAACACTACAAAAATAATTATAATACTTCATCCATTATTTAAGGACCTAAATGATATTTTTATATTTTTATGTATTCGAATAAAATGGATAAAAACTTCTTATATTTATAACCTAATAATCTTTGAGTGATTATGATGTGATTTGAATGAGACATAAAATAAAAAAATATGTTTTCAATTTCGGGAAAATCCATAATTCCAAAACTATTGCAAGATCTTCAAACATTCGGCACCCCACATAAACAATAAATTTATTCTTCCATTTATTATAATGAAATGTATATAATTTTTTTTTAGTTTTAAATTTTACAATTTTCTTAAAAATATTTTTAGTATATATCATGTTATAATTAAAAAAACAAACAAAACTATAAATCAATTTCAAATGAAAATATTTTTTGAAACCAAAACCATGTATCATGTTCAAATCGAAATGAGAACATGATAAATATATAATTAGACTTTTTGTAATTAAATAAAATATATATAAACATGTTATATTTCATAGGAAATTTTAATTTTATAAATATGATCACTATAATTAATTTTATAATAAAAATAGTGACAGTTTGTTTAAACATTTTTTCACATAAAATAATAAAAGGGTTTTGGATTATTAAAAACAAAAAATAGCATGTAATAAAAGAACCAAAATACCTGCATGAACATGAACAAAAAATCTCCAATTCGCATAATATTATAGAAATTTCTTTTTCCATAGTTGGAAATTTTTTATGGAAATAACCATGTTGCATATAGATTTGAAAAATAAATAGAGCCTGGTTAATGTGTTAGGGACATTATTGTAAATAATTCCACAAAAAGATTCAGTTATTAAATCATGCATAAAATCACAATAGTCATGTGATTTCATTCCCTTTAACTTTAAAATATTCATTGACATGACATTACTAATATTTTATGAATACCCCTCTATAACCTTTATATTATTCAAGAAGTTTCGAAACTGATATCTCTCAGGTTTGGAAAGAGTGTATGATATTAGAGGAAGAAAATTTCATCTTTAACTCTTCACCAGTACAAATATTCTCATATCCCCATGTAACGTATGTACACCCTAGACTTAATTCTATAATTTGTGTGCATTTAGTAATTTACTAATGAAAATATCATACACATTTTTTCAACATGCATAACATCAAGAAGATTTCTCACATACCAAAATTTTCAATATGTTAATTTAAACAAATGATATCTTTCTTCAATCGATTTTTATAAGGATTTGTGAAAAAATTACCAAAATTTCTCTCTATGTCATTTAATTTCTCAAATAGTTGATCAACTGTTAGTGGAGACAGTGTTGTACCTTAATCTAAACTCCTATCAAATGGTATCATCCAAGATCGATACTTATGTCACCAGGGATGAAATCTGTGATGCCCTAGAAACATAGTCTTTAATGAATGTTTCAACCTGATTTATTATATAACCTGTTTAAAAATGGGACACCCTTGAGTTCAATTAAAATTATATCCTAATAGATTTCCATAAAAATTAAATTTATTTACCATCCCGTACAATATGGATTTAAATGTGAAATCCTAATTTTTGTAAGCATCATACTATGTTAACAACTGAATACCATAATAATTTCAAATCATTGATTACTAAATCCAAATAAACATCAATATCATTACCCTATTGTTTTGGTCCTATAATAATTAGGGAAAACATAATGTATTCTCATTTCTTGAATAACCACAATGGAAGGTTATAATTTATCAACATAACCAGTCATGTATTGTGAGTTCTTTTAAAACCAAGAGGATTATATTTATTTATAGATAGCGCAATATGAAGGTTTCTCATATCATTTCCAAATTTATGATAATCATGATCAGTTTTCTTCCACCGAGGAGAGTCATTCTAGTGATAAAGTTTTGCATCTTTATTTCTCATATCTACGTACCACATTAATTTTCTTATAGTTTCCTCACTTCCATATAAGTTCATAAACCTTGGAATGATTGGATAGTACCATAAAAAATTCATAAGACCCCATTAATCATTATTATATAAAGAATCACTATACTTTTCAATTTTTTTTAAGTGATTTGGGGTCCATGAAAAATAGTATATTGTATTCTAGACATGCATATATTCTTTCAGAGATCATACCCATTGAATGTCGTTTAGTAAAATTGTAATCACTCTATTCATTTATAGTTTTTAAATTTTAATAATTTAGTATGGCTGGAAATGTTGTATATTTAGTTCAACCAGCATAAAATGAAATATTTTCACAGCTATTTAATTTCTCAAACAATTATGGAAAGTCATGATGTTCATATTCAACTGTCATTTTCATTTAATCAATTTGATATTAATAATCATTCACACTTTTAATCATATAATTGATATGTTCTTCATCATTGTTCACAATTATAATTATATCATATGATCAATAAAATAAAGTGTTATCTCAGTCACTAGCTATATTCTTTTTTTCCTCATGTTTAGTCCAATATTAATAACTTCGATCTTTTCTGTGATAGATTGAGTGTTCTTTCAACTCATCTTGACTAATTAGTCTTTAATAAAAATAGAATGAACACAAAAAAAAGGATTTTAGAAGGCTCAAATTCAAGATCTTTCACAAAATTCATGAACTCTTTAACCCCATCCTCATACACTTTTTCCATGTGATTGGAATTCATCCATTTTTTATTAACATCAAACCTATTTGATTTAATAATATTAATATTTAACAAAATAAATAAATGCACAGAAATTATGAGCCTATAACCTATAAAAGGTTATTCTTAAAGAATCATTTAAGCTACATGAATTCATTGTTAAAAGATAATATGAGCCAAATTATGTTTTCTTAGATTTTTTTTATAATGGATATCAATAAATAAAACGAATGTGTGATATCTATAATGCTAAAAAGATTATAATAAAATTTTCATCTATTGAAAAACTCAATGATCAATGACTGTTTCTAAGAAAAATTTAGGTTGGAGTACAATATCAATGAGGAGTTGATGTTGGCAGTTCAGGTGGTGATTCAATGATTGGATTCCTAGGAACCAAAGATGACCTTTTTTCAGATGATGAAAAAATTTATAGGGCCCAATCACAAGGTCTTGAGAACTCAACATTTAAAGAAACACATGATTTTAAATCCAATGAACTAGAAGTATTTGGATGGGGTTCTCAAGCTATATTAAAATCCAAAGAAGAATCTAATTTGGGTTTCACTAATATATCAAATTTTAAAATTTCAGATTATTAGGATGAAGCCTCAAAGAACAGTAATTAAAATTTTAAAAATGTGTATATAATCCATCCTTAACATTCTGAAAAATATTTTAAGAAGTTTTTTAAAAGGAAATGGAAATTATTAAAATCACATTCCATTGAAGTGATTTAAATTTCGTTATAACGTTCTTTTCATTATTAATTTTTTATTTTGTATATAAAAGGAAAGTTAAAATGAATATAATTTAACAATAAGTTCACATAATAAGAAAACTAAAAAATTTGAAAACTAAATTTTCACTCATATATAATGGATAATAATTTTTCAAAACAAGAAAGCAAACTTTTATTATCTAAATTAGATGAAAAGGAAAGTGGTGATTATGATGCTGAAGATGCAATAGTAAGTAAGTCAAAGGTGGGGTTATTGATTTAAAAAGTGACTGATGATGATTTCCCTAGTGATAATGATATAGGTGATGAATATGATGAAAAATATGTAATGATGAGTTCCCATTGGGATTAGAAGATATTTAGGGTAATGAAAATATTATAAGAATTGGGGTTATTTTGTCTTTTAATTTAATAAAAAGTGGATAATTGTCTGATTTTAATCCGTGAGATCATGAAAGATATCTAGAAATTGGATTCTTCTCTCTCATGTTGGAAGTTTGATCTAAGCCCTCACTCCAAAATTACTTCAAGATATAGAATGAGTGAGAAAGTTCAAGTGACTGACACTTATCGATGGTGAAATGCCATGTATGAAATGTATTGGTCTCTAGAAAATTCTCACTCCTTCCAAATACTAAGGTGAACCAGGTGGTAGTCAAGTAGTGTGTGATGATGGTGTCATTTCAAGTATTCTTGAGGGAGGGAATGCATCGTTTAAATCCTTTGGGAAAAATAAAAATACCCAATAAAAACTAAAAATGATTAAATCCGAATTATGAATAAGAAGTCACATAGTATCGGATTTGTAAGTGTTGATTCATCCCAAGGAGAGAGAGGGGGGAGTATGCAGTGGTGAGGGAGAGCACACAGCATTGAGGTCATATGGCATCAAGGGAGAGAAATGGTGAAGGAGAGTCGCAGCATGGGATGGAGATCATTGGATAAGGTGGGAGAGCAACGACAAGGTTTCAGTTCTTTGAGAGCTTGAACAACAAGATAGAATAGGTTCGATTAGGGTTAAATTTATAAGATAGCTAAGGGTTTTATAAATGCTTCTAAAAAACTCTCATAAAGAGGAGTTTTATTGGTGTTAAAATAATAAGTACTAATAAAATCCATCCTAATCCGAACTTTTCTACTACAGATAAAGATAGGCCTTTATCAGTGCTAAAAATCACTAATAAAAGCTTTCATTATCAGTGCTATGAAAGCACTCATAAATATTTAATAATATAATTGTTATAATTATAAAATTTAAATGCATGTAATTTTAAATAAATTTAAATGTACATATCTATAATTAAATATTTATATAATTATAAATATATTTAAAGAAACATAAATATGTGTTTATAAATATAATTATAAATAAATGTAAATAAAAATAATTATAAATAAATAATTATTTATGTAATTATAAATTTATTAAAAGAATTATAAATATGTATTTATATATATAATTACATATATATATTTATGACTATAATTATAAATAAATAAATTTATAAATATTTTTATATGGTTATAAATATATTTATATAAATATATATTTATTTATTTATTAATATAGTAATATATTTAATTATAAATATAATAAATATATTTAATATAATTGTATGATTATTTAAATATATAGTAATTTATTTATATCTATATAAATACTTTTAAAAATTTATAAATATTTATTTATAATTATAAAAATAAAATTTTATAAATATTGAAAATATAAATTTATAAATATATTTATATTTAAAAATATAAATATATTTATTTAAAAATATTTATTTAAAAATATATTTTTATGAAATATATTTATAAAATTATTAATGAATATATAATAATATGTGAAGTAATATTAAAAATGAATAAGTAAAATTAAATAAATTAGAAAAAAATACTTAAAAATATAATTCGAAAAAATTACGTGAATTAAAGACACATAAAAAATGAAATCAAATGATTAAATAGGTGATATTAATTATATAAATAAAAAAAATATACAAAATAATTATATTAACTATAAGATCCAAGGTGTTAAAGTATATTATTCTTTTAAATTAAATCTTAAATACATGTTTTGTTTTATAATTTAAAACCAAATACGAAATGATTTAATAAAATATTTTATTAAACTAAGTTAATTTCTAAAAATAAAATCATTTTTTGATTACAATGTATTCAAACAATATAATTTTACTTTTATATTATTTTTATTAAGAATATTTTTATCAAATGATATTAATTTATATATAAATGTAATTTTATAATACAGAGAAAAAATATATGATTCTTTACTTAAAAGTATGTTTTGATATTAATAGTCTTGAACATATTATTTTATTTTAGGAAAAAATATTTTCATATAAGTTTGGTGTAATTATATATTAAAACACCTTTTAGAACTATAGTTAAGAATAGATAAAGAAATTTTTTTTTACCTTATAAAATGTTGATGATATAAATAATATTGGGATAAAATATTAATATGATATGTGTATTAGACATTATTTTATAATTTTATGGTTAAAAATTAATTTTCATAATAAATACAACTGTTTATTTGGAAATAAATTTATTTACGATAATCAAAATTTTATTACTTTAAATAAATTATTATTTCAATTATAATTTGTATTACTTTTCAATAAATAATTATAAAATGTCAAAAAAATTTAAGTGACATAATTTTAATCTAAGATAAGTGTTATAAGTTTCAAAACAATTGTTTAAAAAGTGAATGATTAATATATAGATTGTATTAAAATATAAAACATCATCTAGTTATTAAAAAAACATTGATCCTTTATGAAACTAACTCAATAAACCCTATTTGGGGATGGTAAGATGAGTTGGATTCATAGTGGATGGGGTGTAAGCGGTTGGGCATAGGGCCCACTGCATTCGAGCAGGCACAAGTATAAGGCCTTTAGATCATGCATAGGTTAGGATAAACACATGTTGGGAATATATATAAGGACCATCAAAACAAAACCTCTTTACTCACTTCTTAAGAGTAACGGTCATTTTTTGATATAAATGGAAGAGATCAACCTCTGTTTCTTTGGTGTGGGATGTGTAGTTATGATCATTGTTCACCTGAGTTAAAAATAATGCTTATATCATGATCACTGAATCAAATCTTTCTAAATCATCCATCTCATTTAACCATCACCTTCTACCTCCAGCCTAGTTTTCTAGAATCATTTGAATCTAATAAATTCTTCCCTCACACTACTATAAACATTGACATACAACTATGACCCAACTCTACATTAATGCATACCAAACCATGAATTTGAATAATAATTAGAAAAAGAAATAAAAAATAAAATTAGAGATTATCATTGGTAATTTTATATGCTTACATATATATATATATATCCAAACCAGGTATATGCTTTATTAGAAATCCATAGACCTGCACATATTTTTTTGAAAGTAGAATCGAGATCTCTCTCCTTTTTTTATTTCCTTCATTTACAGAACATATTAAAATAACCATATATAGATAAATATTATATATAAATGTATAGTGGGATCATGAATATAAATATTTATAGAGATAGATTTTCCCCCCATGTATACACCCTAAGGAAACCCACTTTGGGTTATAGGGATAGAGATAAAAGAGAGAAAGAGAGAGATATAGAAAAGAGGGTCTTCTGCATTGAAAAAGAAGACGAACAACTACTTATGGTTAGGGATTTATGTTATTATTGTTATTTTTAAAACCCCTATTTTACTCATTATTCTAGGATGAGATCAATTTTATTCAAAAAATACCTTGAATCAAACTTTGATTTTGGTATAAATATGTACAACATTTTATGTCTGAATTAGTAAGGGAAATTACCATTTAGGTTAAGATTTTGTTCTTTTAAAAACCCTTTTGTAGTGATTATATTTTTCATAAAAAATTATGATATTATCTTAAAAATTATTTAAGAGAGGATAATAATTATTTTTTTTAAAAAGATTTATTTTTCAAGGTTTTATTTCAGATTTTAAAACAGTAATAAAATACTATTTTGTAACTGTTTAATTTTAATGGAATTTTATTTTATTAAAAATATCTATGAAATTTCAATTCTATAATTTTATGCATAATATATTTTTTTAAGTGATGTAAATGTCATGCATATTAGTATATATGTTCATCATCTGTAATTAATGAAATTTCATTCATTTTAATTCAAATAATTGTTTTGATGCGCTTATGTTTAGGTCATTAAAGTGTATGTAATTATGTTCTAAAAAATTGATTTCTCTTAAAATGTGATTTTATAAAAGATTTAAAGATATATATTTTATACTCAGAAAATACATTATGAATGATTTTCAAATGGTTTTAATTGGTTGTTAATAAAAAGGCAGATCATTAGAAAAAATGAATTCTTAAAATAAAATTTGACACTTGTGTATCAAATGAAATGATGATGAATGGGGAGTAAACTTATGACCTCAACAAGAAATTGTCTTACTTGTGATACTTCTTGTGGAAGCATGGTTTTCATAGAATCTTCTATGTATCATTTTAATCCATAAAAAATATTATTTTCAAATGATTTTTAAGAAGAAATCTGAAGTATTTTTCAAAGGAATATTTTTTAATGAATTTAAAAATTATAAGTAATTTTTATAGTTTTTGAAATTTATTTTATATATAAAATATATATTTGATATAAAATGTTTTAAATAGTTTTTAAATAAGTTTTTATAAAATTATTTTTCACTATTTTTTAAAACCCCTTCCTGGGAAATTTTATTCTAATCCCATGTTTTCAAAATATTTTCATTGTTTTTTTAGATGTTCGAAGATATATGGCTTCTTTTAAGGAGTTTGTTCATATGAATCAAAGTAGTTATTTTTATTTTATTTTTTGTAAACTTTGATTTTAAGATAGGTATTTTCCTAATAGTCAAGAACAATAACCTAAAAAGATCCTCAGTTGTATAATGTAATGTGTATATTTTCAGTTATATTTTTAATAAAAAAATTACATAGCATGTTTTTTGTACTAAATCTGGAAGATCAAGTCCAGGCCATCACATTTTTCCATACTAAATAAAGTTATGAATTTCCATCTTCAGAATTTAGGAAAACAAAAATTGTTAAAATTATATATTCGTATGGGTATTTTTTACCAATAAGTTCAAAAGAAAGTAATATCTCTTATATTTGTTTCCTCAAACGACAATGCCTAATCTCAAAATTTGTCTACACTATTTCTCTAAAACAAATTTTTATGGCTTGAACCTACTCTTCTATATTCGGTACTAAAAACATGTTGTGTATTTTTTTATTAAAAATATAAATGAAAAATACAAAGTATATTATACAATCTAGGATCTGTATGAATCCATCACAAAGCTAACTGAATCAACCCATTTTGGGAAGGTTTGGTCGACCCTGCCCACACAGGGTTGATTGAATTAGATTTTAGCTGGCTTTATAAAGGCTCAATGTTCTTTTAATAACTAGATGAAGTTTTAATATTTAATATAATATAAATATGAATCATTCACTTTTTAAAAAATTATTTTCAAAATTATAACACATATATTATATTAAAACAATGTCACTTAAAAAAGTTACATTTTACTGTTCTTTTTTCAAAAATACTACTACTTATAAATAAAAATAATAATTTATTTAAAGGATTAAAATTTTGATAATAATAAAAAATTTCTAAATGAACAGTTGTATTTATTATACAAAGTATGTTCTAATAAGAAATGTCATAAAATAATGTTTAGTACATCAAAACAATTAATATATCATATTAATATTTTATCTTAGTATTGTTTCTATCATTAATGTTGACCTACTTATTTTAATGATCACAAAATCATGATTCTAATGATATTAATGAGTTTCGTGTTTTCTATTAGTATTTTATAATCTGTGATAGGTGATTAAATTTTTTAAGTATAAGTCATCGTTGAAGGTGAGAGGCTCCTGTGGATGAGTCACCATCAAGACTGACTCACCACCGAGATGGCACACCACTAAACATTTCTCGTTGTAAACAAGGAAAAATTGTTGTCTTTAAATGACTCACTATCACATATGAAACTACCACCAATTTCACACTATTAAAGATGCCATGCCATGAGACGGAAGTTTTGGTAAATTATGAGAAACCTCCAGAATGACTCACCATCAGCCTGACATACTGCCAGCTTGATCTACCATCAGACAACTCACTTCCAGAGGTGTCACCGCAACATGATTTTTTTCTAAGTATAAGACACAACTAGCTTTGTGTAACCATTGTATGGAGACACTTCCAGACTCTGATATATCATTTTATTGAGTCACACACAGACTAAGACACCACCATTTTTTTACATATTCATTTTGAATTATATTTTCCTAATGGAAATATTACAAAAGTTAATACATATTGATATTTTAATGATTTTCCATTAAATTCTCAACAAAATTCATTGAATATAATTTCATACATGCTATATGAGGAAGTAGGATATCCAGATGCACATGTATATGCTTCCTGCTACTGTTGATAAAAGAGTTAGTAGACTCACTCATGCACAACAGTGCGGAATGTGTGAAGTGAGAATACCAAGAAATAAAAAGACCTATATGGAGATAAATTTATACATATTGAATACACTCATATGAGTAATCCAAATCTCATATAAATCTGTTACTTTACTCTAGTAAAGAATAAGAGTATATGATACTCTGTTCTATTGAAGTTTTTCATGAGAACCTGACTCAAGATACATTTCAAAATACTTTCAAGGAGTCATGAGTTGTGCTTCATATAGACCGAGCACTTAACTTTTTTTACACTCGTAGTTTATCTTTTCTGTTTACATTATTTTACATTTTAATCAGTGTGTGCACACTCTATTCTATCATATTCACATTGTCTCCTACTACAAAATATAATATACATGATATCTTCTTAAATCCTTTCATATTTATTTTCCCATAAAAAATTTGGTAGAGGTATTGTTTGTCCTATTTATTTTATAATCCCACGTATTATTGTGGAAGAGGTCATTTGTGACTTGGATAGTTTATAAAATGTTGTAAAACCTGATCTAGGGTTTAGATCAATATGTTTATTTTATATAAATTACGTGGTGATGGGTGATCACCAAGTGAAAAAGACTGATTCTCAGATTGATATAGAAACTCTTGTTTCAAATTTCAACTATATTTTTTTACTTTATTTATGATTTTAAAATTATGAATGTTTGAACCAAAAAACTAATTCTTTGATAGTAAATTTCTATTAGCATTTTTATAATATTATAATTATGCAAATTGATTTCAAATGACGAAGTAATATTTTTTATTACTTACCCAAGAAATAATCAATCTTTAAGAGACTTTTGAATGATTAGAACATATAACAATATACTATATTGATTAACTAAAAAAATTTAGATTAATTTTGGGTTTCAAATTAATCCTTGTTAACATAAATTTTTATTGGGTACACAATTCATCCCCCTATTGAGTTTATCACTCTAACCAACATTTATTATTAGAAGATTATTTTCATTGGTATTAAATTTTTCAATATCATTTTAAATATGGTATTATTTAAGATTTAAATATCATAAATTTTTATTATTTCTAAATTAAGTTCTTTAAATGGATTCTATACAAGAAGGTTCTGCTATAAACAAATCCCCCTTCTATAATGAAAATAATTATGCACAATGGAAAATTAAAATGAGAATTCATATATAGAGCATGGGTTTTGATATTTGTTCATCAATTGAATATCCATATGTTATTCCTGAAACTGCTAGAAAAGACTTCGATGATGCTACCAAGATATCTTACAAAAATATTTTTAAATCACTGAATTCCATTTACTATTCACTAATAGATGAAGAATTCAATAGAATATCATCATGTAAAATTATATATGAAATTTGGTACACTTAGTTTTTTTCTCATAAGGGAACTTATAATGTTAAATATATGTTGCTTAATACTTATAATATTAAATATGATATTTTTAAAATGAATCATGATAAACCTATATATGACATGTATCTTAGGTTCAACGATATTGTAAAAACAATGTACTTTATTGGAAATATTTTATATCACAAGGATGAAATTATGAAAATAATAAAATGTCTACTAAAAATATGTAGAGTCACATCTATCTCTAATCAGAGAGTCTTCTGATATTAGTAAGCTACATGTCAAAGTTTTGATTGGTAAGTTAATGATGAACAAAGATGAGTTAAAGTTAATCCAGGAAGAATGTAATGAAATTAATTTAAAATCAATAGCCTTCAAAACTTCTCTATATAAACATATAGAAAAATAAAATGCAAAAAGAGAAAGTTAAAGATATAAGTTCAAGTGATAGTGAATTACCTCCAGAAAGTGATGAAGATATGACTCAAATATCTAGGGGATTTAAGAAATTATATAGGAAAAATAATTTTTTTAAGAATCCTAATTATAAAGGGAAATATAATACAAAAGGAAATTGTAAGAAGGATTTAAAAAATATGATAATGAGGTTGTCTTCTACGAGTTCAAGAGGAAAGTACATGTGAAAGTTGACTATAAAAAATTGGAATATAAAAAGAAGTATGAGGATAGAAAAGAAGATACAAAAATACTATGAAAGCCACATGGAGAACTTCTGAATAAATATCCAGTTATTCAGATTTGTCACATGAGGAGAAGTCAGTTAGAGAAAACATGTTATTCATGACAAACTTTTCTAAGGTGTATATTGTATATACTTCACCTACTATACCTATTTTCTCATTAATGCGTGATTCTAAAAATTATGAAAATGTACATAGTGATGATGACATGTAAAAAAGAATAATTTTTTGAATATTTCAATATGTTAGAGGATATTTGTAATGAATTAATGGATAAATATAAAACTCTCAAAAGATAGCATGCTTTAACTTCTAAAAGAAAATTTGAAATGTCTGTTGAAAAAGAGATAAATGATCAACAGATAAGAGAAAATATAGATATTTAAAATTCAAATGATTAGTTAAACTAATTAGAAAAATTCAAAAATGTTAGTGATACACTCACTCAGATTTTGGGTAAGCATGTTGCACCAAAATATGTTACTGGAAAAGGATACCGACTAAGATAGAGGAGAATAACAAAGAGTACATTTTTTTCCTAAGTCCAAACCATAAATTTGTTCTACCAATTACTTTTCTAAAGGACCTAACAATGTTTTAATTTCAAAATGTATTCTATCTATTTTTATGAAACCCATCAGGAAATTTGGGGTTCCCAAATATTTAATTACTAATATCTCTGGACACAGACAGATCTGGGTACCAAAGAAATTTCATGTTTAAATTTAATGTTGTAGGAAAACTATTTAAATACCTACTATAGAATTATATGGTACTTGGATAGTGTTTTTTCAATACATATGATATGAGACTATTCATTCTTCAATATACCTATTAAGGATAATAGTGGTCACGTCACCTTTCATAACCATGATAAAGGAGAAATAATCGTCATTCCAAAATCAGTAACAAAAATTTAGTTTTGATTTCTAAAGTATTATTTTTTGATGATTTGATATATAACCTATATAGTATTTCCCGGTGATGTGATGATGGATTTTATTTCAAATTTGAAAATAATTCATTTAATGTTTTTTATTCTAAAATTTTTTTAGTTTTTACTACTTTGGGAAATGATAATATTTAGACTTTTTATTTAAACTATTTTGTTTCTCAAAAATTTCACACTTAAGTTACTTTCACTAAGAATCATTATTTTGGTGTAGGAGACTAGGACATTAAAACATTAACTCACTTATGATGCTTACTATGAAAGATTTATTTAGGTATTTACATAAACTTGACTTCCCAACTAATAATTTCTATAACCCCACTTAAGAAGGGAAATATCACAAAGTTTATTTTAAATAAAAGAAAGAAGTGTCAACTTGTTAACCTCTCAAGTTGGTTCATATGTATTTTTTTGGAACTTCTAGAGTTTATAATTTAAATGTTTTAACATTGTTTATGTTCTTTTGTATGATTTATCTAGATATAATTGGGTATAATTTCTAGCTCAAAAAAGTGAATCTTGATCTTATTTCAGTATGTATTCTAGGTCTGTAGAAATCTAAGTGGATTTAGAATCAAGTCCTTGAGAATTTATCATGTCCATGAGTTTGAGAATTAATATTTTGAATGTATTTTTTTCACAAAATGGTTAAACCCATAACATCTCTACTCCAAGAAACCCTTAGTAGAATGGATTTGTTGAAAGGAGAAATATAACTTTACAAAAGATATCCTAGACCATATTAAATGAGTATGACATACCTTTATATTTTTCGGTAGAATCTTTCAATATATCCTTCAACATCATAAAGAGAGTCTTAATCATACATATCCTTAAGAAGATCCCTTATAAACTGTGGAACAATTGGAAAAATAAGGTTTATTTCATAAGAGTTTTTGGTTGAAAAGTATTTATTCATAGCACTATGGATAATTTGGAATAAATTTCCACCAAAAATGATGAAGGAATTTTCTGTTGTTATTAAATATCTATTAAATCTTATAGGTTTTTTAATAAGAGAACTAAAACTATGGAAGAATTGGTTCATGTCAAATTTAATGAGAAAGACCCACATGATCATATGGACTACCTATAAAATCTTGAGGATGACTTGTCTTCTCTAAATTTAAATTCTGAACCTTTAGACACTACTATCCAAAAATTAGAAAAAAAATTCATTTCTAAAGAATTTCCAGAACTTCTTAAAACTAAACATGTAGAAACTAAAGTAACTATTACATATTTCAATAGATCTATTAGAATTATTAATTACCACCATTTAGATAATGTTGTAGTAGATATAGTTATTGTTACACAAACTATAGAATCTCTATGAAATCAGGTTGAAAATCAAGATTTCTTATCTCATCTTGAACCTAAGAACATAAATGAATCCAATAATAATGAATTTTGGGTAATGGACATGAAAATAAAAAGAATTAAATCAGTTTGAAAGAAACAAAGTGTGGGAACATGTATATAGAACCAAAGAAAACTTTACTATTGGTACTAAATGGGTGTTTAGGAACATTGTTGATGAGTCAGCTACTATAGTTATAAATAAGGTTAGACTTGTTTCACAAGGTTACAGTCAAGAATAAAGGATAGAATATAATGAAACATTTTCACCTATAGCCATAATTGAGTCTATAAGAATCATTTTTTCTTATGTAGTTTATCTATATTTCAATTTTTATCAAATGGATCTCAACCGTTCATTTCTAAATTATTTTATAATAGATTATTTTTTAAATTGAAAAACCCCCTGGTTTTCAAAATCCCCACTTTCTAAATCAAGTTTTTAAATTAATAAAAGATTTCTATGGTTTGGAACTTTCTCCTAGAGCTTTCTATAATAGGTTCAGAAATTTTCTTATTTACTAATGTATAGATGATCCTACCCTTTTCATTAAAATAAATCCAAAATATGTTTTAGTAGTGAAAATATATATTGATGATATTATATTTGCAACTTCAATAAATTATTTTTTTATTAGTTTTTAAAAATGATGCAAAATGGGTTTGAGAGAAGTATAATGGGTGAACATAAAATATTGCCTAGATTTCATATTTTTTAAAATAATTATGGAATTATTTTAAATCATAGTAAAAATTAAAAATATATTTTAAAACATTTTAATCTTGATATCACTAAGAGTACTGACACTCTTATGAGTACCACCTTTAAATTGGATCTTGATGAAGCTGGTAAACCAGTTATGGAGGTATGATTGGAAGTCATCTATATCTTACTACCAGCCTACTTGATGTAATGTTTAGTGTATGTATGTGTGCTCAGTTTCAAGCTAGTCTAAAATAGTCACACTTAAATGTTTTTAAAGTAATTTTAAAATATCTCAAGTATTTAACCAATTTAGGATTTTTCTACCCTAGAGCACAAGATTTTGATCTAGTTAGTTATTCTGATACTGATTTTAGAGGTTGAAATTTAGATAGAAAAATAACCTCTGGAACATGAAAATTTTAGACAAGTCTCTAGTTTCATGGTTTAGTAAGAAGAAAAATTTTGATGCATTGTCTAGAACTAAATCTGAATACATTGCTATAGGTAGTTATTGTGCACAAATTTTGTGTATGAAACACACATTACTAGACTATGGATATCGATTCAGACATTTCCCCATAAATTGTGACAACACAAGTGCAATAAATATTTCTAAAAATCCAGTGTCACATTTTATAACAACACACATTGATATAAGTAATCACTTTTTTAGAGACCATTTTCAAAAGGATGATATCACACTTGATTTTATTGGTACAGAACATCAGTTACCTGATATTTTTACTAAACATATAAATTATGAGAGAATGAACTATATCAAACTTGAATTAGGAATGATCAATTTTTATTAAGTTCAAATTTATGGTGACACAGTGCGGGGTATGAATCACCTTTGGGTTGTCTCGCTGTTGTTGTCTTACCATTATTGTGGTCTCATCATTGTTTTTTTACCACTGTTTGATTTTATCACTATTTGGGTCGACAAACTATTGTCATGTCACATTGTTGGATGTATGACTTTGCAACTGTTTGATTCTAAGATTTATGAACCGACTGTTTTTATATTCTTATAGTTTATTTCCGAAACCTAATATGATTATTTTTGTAGATTCCAAATTCAATTTCACGTATTATTTTAATTTTATATACATAAATAAAAAATTATATACCCTTAATAGTTATCTTGTTCCAACACATGTCTACTTTCACACCATTTTCTCTCAAGCCCAATGCGGCCTTTATTCTCCCAAACCATTTAGCCTTCACCTTCGATCGAGATTACCAAACTGAATAGAATGTCCAGATTAAAGCAATATATAGTTCCATTTCCAAAAAAAATTCAACCTTCTATGAAGAAAAAGAGAGAACCAAGTGTTCCTGCTCTAGTTGAACCTTTACATCCTATTCTTTTATAAATGAATTTTGTAGGTGAAAAGGAATTTGAAGCCAAATGGATTCTATCAAGTAATTATTTAGTGTTTTATGTCATTCAAACTCAAGGATGGTTGGATTGGTTCTATTAAAATTGGATACCTTTCTACCCTAGTTTAGTGTATCAATTTTATCATAATGTATAGTTTGGTTTTGAGGAATTGGAAGAGTACTGGCTGTGAAGAAAAGTTAAGTGTCATAGAATCATGTTTTCTTCAAAGCAATGGGTTAACTGTCTGAAATTCCCTCATTAGGGTTCATTTAATGAATATCAATGAACCATTCCTGATGAAGAAGGATTTTTTATGAAGAAGCACTTACATAGTTGATAAATTATGGAACTGTTAGAAGTCCAGTTGCCTCAGAGTTGGATGGGGAGTGTAAGATGCTATTCAAATTTATTCAAAACATAATCTACCCAAGGAAAATATATTTTTACACCTTGACATATTAGGATGTATATTTTATATGTATAATGAAAAGTGGACATAGGATCAATCTATGTATATATCTCTTGGGTTATCTATCTAATGTGATTAAACTATCTTAGAGATCTAACTCTTTGATTTACCCAAATCTTATTTCAATAATGAAAAAGTCAAAAGTATTTGTATCAGATGATAAATAAATATTTATTGATTGTTGTGTTTTTTCATTTCAAAATCAATATGTTCAAGAATGAGAATTAGTTGTAAACCTTTTAAGAAACAGTCGGTATCTAATACTGATAAGGTGTATATAGAATTTAGCCATGTAGATCATCCTACATAGACTAGGGATCTTGTTGACCCTGATCTAGAACCGGATTAGGGTGTGGATTATTCTGATGAAGAAGAAGAATTTGTTTCCTCTTGTTCAAATAAAGAGTATTATCATTTTGATTAGTGGAGTGACCCCGATATATCTCCCAAATATCCTCCCATTACATTTGGAGCTCTAAGACCTCCTGGGAGTTTTCCTAAGAGAGAACCACTTGTGAGAAGTGATGAATATGATATTGAGGTCTCTATAGAAGATTAATAAAAAATTACAAATTAACTAATGAATATGATGATGTTAAGGAGGATGAGGAGGAATAAAAATGTTAAGATGATTATAATGGTAATGGAAATGGAAATGATGATAAAGAATATAACGACTATGTTTCTAAACCTGATGTTTCAGTTGGAAGAATCTTAAGAAGATATATGGAGATTCCTTCATATATTTCTTCTCTTAGTTTATCTCTAAAGAGACAAAATCTACCAACAGAAGTTCATCCAAATTTTTAGTTAAAAGATGCACATGTTGAGGGGGATCAATCCCCATATTTGGAAGTTATTCACGAAGTACATGTTGTTGATTCTAGTTTTGGTATTTTTGTTTAAACTGTTTCTAACCCTACTATGGTTGAGTAGATGGTTGTGATTCATGTTGTTGAGAAACATGTGTCTGAATAAGATAATAATAAAACTTTTTTATCGTGAGCAAGGTGGTGATGTAAAGTTAGATAATGAAACTGCTTCTAACGAGCCTCATATTAATAGGATTTTTTAAATTGAATCAATTATTTGTTGATGTTTAGTTTTTTTATGTGGATGTTGTTAATCCATATATTGATGAACCGAACTAATTTGAGTCTATTATTCAGAAACCTGATGTTCAGATGATAGAATCTCCTATTATTGATGAATTTTTTGTTTCTACACATAATAAAGATGCTTAGAATGTTGAATTGTTTATTGTTGTACTAGTTATAGTTGTTCTTTTATTTTTGTGCAAGTTGTTGTTGAAACCTATATTACTAAATCATCGAATAGTTGGGTTAATTCTATGTTAGAGGAATGGGATAAATTCATTGGGTTTCCACCAAATGATGGTGGGCCTGAGATTCATAATAATTGAGATCTTAAGGGGTTTATAATAGATCAAGTTGAATTTGATGGGTTGTTATAAAAAAATATTTCCAATTAGGACTTATTCATCTGAACCTATTTCTCCTTTCCTATTGGACTAATTCACCAAGGCTGACTAGGAAAACATTAGAGGAGATCTAGTTTCAGATTTTGATAAAATTTTGAAGATTCAATCTCCACTCTTGACCAATCTATGTGAGAATGATTCTAGATATCTTTTTGGGTTGGTGATTCATCACATTCAACCTAAAATGATGCATCACAACCAATAAATTTGTATTGAACATAAAAGGATAAGATGTTATCTTAATTCTGTCATGTATTTGATTGAGGAGATGAAATATGCTTTTAAATCATATTTGAATGAGATTCTCAAAATTCTTCAAGATGTATCCTCTAATAATATTGTTTCTGTTTCTCCTCCTACTCTAGTGTTTGATGATGAGGAGATCAGATTTGTTGTCCGAGAAAAGTTTATAAATTCATCATCTAGTGCTTCAAGTGTTATTATTGATCATTCAAAAGAATCATTGAGTCAAATAAGAAATAACAGTGACCATTTTGTTAATTTGATTACCTCATTTGCTCAAGATATGAAATATTACAGAGATAAAATTACCAAGTCCATAAAATTATATCTCTCTATGAATTAAACCAAGCATGTCATGGATGATAACTTCATGTTTTAAGAAGAAACTTTGAGAATTACCCCTTTTACTCTTCCCTTCAAAGAATATGTTAGGAAATTAAAAAATGGCACCAGTGCTCAAATTCTTATAGAAGAAGAGGTGATTTCATTAGTTCAATAGAGATGGGTGGCTAAATCATCATGGACTTCATAAACCACATGAAACCATTTATCCATGTTCATGGAATGGTTTTTTTGGATTAAGAATCAATTCCTATTACTCCACAACTATATTTCAGACTATATGTGACAAGAGATTTGCAAGCAACTTTGCCTGCCATATTCCAACCTTTCCCTCTTAATTCTTCCTAGGCTATGCAATAAATAAGGCCGGTTGTTATTGTGGAGGATCATCCTCTGCAAGATATAATTGGAATACTAGATGCTACACCTTATACCACAGATCATGAAAAAAACCATGGCCAAAGGAAAAGAACTGATGGATCCTTTTGCCTAACCTTGATAATATCGGAATATTTTTTCTATCTTTGATGGGATATTTTCTATGAACTTGTTTTGTAATAATTTTTGGATCAAAACTTTTTTACTTTCTTTCATGGAATTTTTTATAGTTATATTTATTCATTTCTCTTATAATTAATTCTTTTATTCTTATTATGTTATAACTTTTTTATAATCGCAAAAGGTGGATAATTATTATGCCATATTTATTTTGGATATTTTGGAGAACATAATGTTCTTTATTTATATTTGATAGCATGTGATTGATGTCTTATTTTTTTAACATTGCATTTGTTATCATGAATTATTTTATCTTTAATACCATGCAATGTTTAAGTTTATGTCATGATTTGTGATCATCAAAAAGGGGGAGATTATTGACCTCCTTATTTTAATAATCAGAAAATCATGATTCTAATGATATTAATGAGTTTCATGTTTTATTTAAGTATTTTATAATTTGATATAGGTGACGAAATTTCCTAAGTATGAGTCGTTATTGAAGTTGAGACACCATTGGGGATGAGTCACCATTAATACTCACTCACCACCGAGCTGACACACCACCGAACATATCTCATCCTCAATAAGGTAAAATGGCATTCCTGAAATAACTCACTATCACATATGACATCACAAAAAATGTCACACCGTCAAGCATGTCATGATTCCAGGGTAAAATTTTGGTAAAGTACAAGACACCGCTGGAATGACCCACCATCGGCCTGACATATTACCAGCATGATCTACCATTAGATGACTCACCACCAACATGATATTTTTCTATGTACAAGACACTGCCATCTTTGTGTCATTATTTTATGGAGACATCTCCATACTTTGAGATGCCGTCAAATTGAGTCATTTCCAGACTCACACCACCAGACTAAGACACCGTCGTTGTTTTACAAAGCCATTTTCAATTAAATTTTTCTTATAGATATATTACTAAAGTTAATTCTGATTTTTATTTTAATGATTGAATGTTAAATTCTCAATGGAATTCATTGAAGATGATTTCATACATATTGTATAAGGAAGAAGGATATCAAGATGAATGTTGATATTCTTCCTGCTATTATAGATAAAATAGGAACCAGACTCCCCCATTTCCACTAGTAGGGAACATGTGAAGTAAGAATACCAAGAAATAAAGAGACATACATAAAACTAAACGGATACATCCTGAATACCCTCAACTGAGGAAGTTGAATCTCATACACATATGTTTTTCCCCAAGTCAATAACAATAGTCTATGACAGTCTGTTCTACTAATGTTTTTTCAAGACAACCTGACTAGAGCTACATTTCAAAATACATTCAAGGAGTCATGAGATTCATTTCAAAAAAATTGAGCACTTCTATTTCTTTATACTCTTAGTTTATTTATTATGTTTACATTATTTTACATTTCATGTAGTGTGTGTGCATACTCTAATCTATCATACACAAACTATCTCTAGTTGCGAACTGAAAGATAGTCAATATCTTATCAACTCCTTTCATATTTCATTTCCCACAAAAACTAGGATATAGGTCATTTGTGTCCTATTTTGTTTATACTCCCACATATAAATGTGGAAGATTACATGAGTGTCCATCATAGTTTGTAAACTATTGTAAAAACTTATCCAGGTTGTGGATCAACTTGTTTATTTTATATAAACTACTTGTTGGTGCGTGATCACCAAGTGAAGATAACTAAGTCTCCTTTTGAGAATGAACATCCTGTTTCAAATTTCTACTGTATGTTTTTGTTTACTTTATTTCCACTTTTAAAACTGAAACTATTTTAACCAAACAAAACTAATACTTTGATAACTAATCATTATTAGTGTTTTCCTAAGATTTTAATTAAGTAAATTTATTTTAAAGGACTCAGTAATATTATATATTACTTATTTGAGAATCAATCAATTTTTAAGAAACCTTTTGAAAGATTATAACATATAAAGATCTTCTATATTTATTAACTAGTCTATTTTAAATTAATTAGGGGATTTTAAATTAATCCTTATTGACAAGAAATTTTTATTGGGTACTTAATTCACTCCCCTCTTGAGGTACTCACTCCGACCAAAAATTAACATTTTAGAAAGCACAAAATAAATAATTTCTTTTATCTATTTCTAAATATAGTTCCAAAAATGGATTTTAAAATTAATTTACATTGAACTGAGACAAAAAAATTCTTCCATAAAATAAAATAATATGTTTAAAACATTAAATATCAAAACATACTTTTAAGTAAAGAATCATATATTTTTTATTTGTCTTAGAAAATTACATTTATATGGAAATTAATATCATTGCATTAAAATATTCTTAATAAAAATACTATAAAGGTACAATTTTATTTTTTTAATACCTTATAATCAATTATTTTTTTGATTTTTAAAAAATAACCTAGTTTAAAAAAATATTGTATTAAATCATTTCTTATTTGGTTTTAAATTATAAAACAAAATATGTATTTAAAATTTAATTTAAAAGAAGAATATGCTTAAATACACTGAATGTTACATTGACTATACAAAAATATTAATAATTAAATTAAATCAATACATTTAATTGAATTAAATTAAGCACACACATATTTTAATGATGAATATATTAAAAAATAAATATATTAAAAATAAATAAATATTAAAAAGTAATAAATATAAAAAAGTAATAAATATAGGAAATACTAAAAATATAGAGATATTAAAAAAGAATAAATAATATCAAATCAATAAACAATATTGGACACGTATATACATGTACACGTGACAAACATACATATGTACACATACACATCTACATGCACACACACATATATATACATATACACATAATAACACATATACATACATACATATATAGCTATACAAGTACGTATATATTAAAATTATTTAATATCAAAACAAATTTATATTTAAATAAATATATTCGTTTGTAAATTATATAATTATTTAAATAAAATATCAGTATATTATATTTATTTTAATTAAATACACATTTTGTAATTAATGTACATAATTATACTATTATACACATAGACTAATGTAAATATGATAATTTTTTTATATGAAATTATAAAAATAAGATTCATTTTTTATTAAAAGTTACATAAATCATATTTACATATTGTATTTACATATATATACTTATTATATTATAGATATTATTTTAAAAATATTAATATTTATATGTTAAATAAAATACTATCTATAACCTTTATGAGCGCTAAACAAAAGGTGTTGATAAAGGTGTCACTTTTATCGGTTCTAAAAATACCTCTACTATAGGGGATATTCTATAAGCACTATAAAAAAGAGATGACAAAGGGTACCATTTTATCAGTTCTTTTTTAACACAAATAATTGTTAACTTTATCACTGCTTTTGGCGAACAATGGTAAAATTTCTCCCATTATCAGTTCTTTTTTCCTAGCACAGATATATGACAACATTGAATATCATGAAATATGTGGTAGTAATGACAAGATGAGATAAGTTTAATCATAATAGTACCATATAAATGGGATTTCCTACAAATGGTACTTCAAACAATCATCAACTAAATGAAATTTAGTGATTAATTAATAAAATTTAAGGTTTAAAAACCCAGTATATAATACTTGTGCAGACAAAAAACATTGAAAACATAAAATTATAAGTAAAAAACTATAATCCATCATGGGTTTTATAATTAAAAAAATCATCTTTAAATATAGGTTTTTTAAAATATGAAACCTTCAGGAACTGTATGTGTGGGAAAACAATCCTAGAAATCTAAAGTGGAGCAAGAGGAATGAACGTGTGAAATAGAGAGATATCGAATAGTCAGACTCCGATAATGACAACATTATGATGTGAGAATGATATTCTTACATTTCTCATAATCCATGACCACAATATTCTCTATAAGAAAAAAATATGTTTGGGGAATGACACTTACAAACCAAAATAAGGGCATAATTCATGATAAGGACTAAGAAATGAGAAAATGTAAAATTTTGGACCACCATTTTTATTATGGACATGATAATGGCCTCTATACACAAAATTGCTTCCCCCTTCTCCCAAAATCCCTATCCCCTAGTATCCTCTTGTGAAATCCTCCTTTCATCACCCTCAGACATGAACTTTCTCCCTCATATACCTTTTCCTCACTCTCATCTATCAAAAATCCTAGCCTGCTATCAAATCCTATTGTGCACTCGTCTAACCATAACTATCCACTCTAGTTCCATCACCCTTCACACCCATGGTGACACCCTCCTCTCTCACATTATCACCTTTCTATACCAAAAACCCATATTCAGTCATCTCCCCCTCTCATGTACTCTCATCTCTCTTTCTCCCACTACTCCCAAGTTGTAACACCCCGAGCTTCCACGATACGGTTCTCTTTCAATAATGCAATAGCTTGCATTGTACGCAAGTTCGAGATTCTAACACACCACAACCAATCAAAGTAGTAGTTATAAATAGTAATACCCACTTTTTTAAATTATATAAATTTTATATTTCAAGATGGACTTCATTTTTGTATTCGTAATATCGAAATTATCCAAAGTTGAATTTTTTGTAATTTTCTGAGAGCTTCCAATTTTTTATGAATAGTGAAAAATACTTAAAAACAACTTTTTAAATAAAAATATTTTATAGTGAAAAATTATACTATTGAGTGGTTTTAAAGTATAATTAGAATATATTTTTACTATTTTATCTAATGGTGGCCATCAGAATTAATTTCACTTTGAAATTGGACATTAACAATTGTCAATCTTTTGATATATATTGTTTCTTAAAAACACGCTATTTGTTGTGACAGCAAAAATTAATTATGAAATTAATTAATGCAACTTATATTTTTGGAATTTCATAAAATATAAATCATTTTTTTATTCGGAATATCAATTATATCTTAGGGTTAAATTTTGGCATTGTTCTGAAAAACTTCAACTTTTGATTAATAGTGAAACCACTAAGTGGTAGTTAAAAGACTGATTTTTCATTTAAATGAAACATTACCACTTATGTGATTTTATTTTCAAAAATCCGACATACATGGTTGTCATTATGAAGTAAAATTTGGTTCAATGGGATTAAAATAATTTTTTGTTGAATAGTAACTTTTAAGTTTAATTAATCGTGATTAGAGGTAATTAGTGAAACTTAAGATAAAAATGATATTATAAAAATATGGAATGACCTTTAAAATTGTCCAAACACTATTGGATGTGTCATGTCCGACCAAGACAATCCATGGGTCAACTTGGGGACCCCATGGAGCCACTTTGGTAGGAAAAGGACATAAATAACTTTTTATTTAATGTTAAAATAAAAAAGGTCACAAACAAGAGTTGTTTTACTAAAACAATTTTTAAATGGGGTTATACGAGTCATATTTTTTACTATAAATATTCATTAGAAATATAAAAATATTTCCTATATCATGATAGTTTTTTTATAATTTTTAGACATTAAATAAATTAAATTATTTATGACACCATAATGATGCAGTGATTACCTCATTAATAAATGATTTAAATAAAATGAAAAGATAATGTAAAATCTAATCATTACACTTGTCCAAAGCCTATTGGATGAGTATATTTCAAACCCTTATCACCTTAGCCTCGAATTATATAATTGTGGGGCCTTTAGATTCCGAAAAGCATTGTATAATAATGTAACATTTCAATCATTCCAAGAGTGCCCCTCCTCTCCACTTATAAAAGGCCCCCACCACTACTACCTTACTCACAGTTTCAAAGCCTTTTGGCTCGGCCAACCTCTACCCAAATACTCTCCAAAATTCCCTCCCTTACTACTAGAACCCTCACATTGGGCAGAATTCTTCCCAAGGAAGCCTTTGGCTCAAATCAAAAGAGTTACCTGATTTTAAGGTAATGTCTTCTCTAATGTTGTTTTGTTTTATTTAGCTTCTCCAACCCCTTAAACTCTTTTTATTACTTTATTTTGTAACAAAACCAGTTTATAAAATATACTAGGATGTTTTTATTACAATTATTTGGTTTACACATACGCACAACTTTGTCTAATGGTTAAAGAACATACTATTTCTGTGGGTGGTGAAATACTGCCTCACGAAACGATGATTGTAAAATATTCTTTTAACACCTCTAATGGTGGCCATTTTGATGACACTATTTTCATATATGACATATATATTATTTTTATGTTTTAATTATGCTTCTTTATTTCTCATTTATGTCATACCTTTATGATTTCCATTATGTGTAAAAACGATAATTTCATTTTAGGAAGTGCGGACTACCGCCCCCTCAAAATGATTTGAATCGTTAATACCATATGTGGGATCTATAAAGGATGGATTAAATGGTATTATATGCTATATTATACTGGAATTATATTATACATTTATATCATTATTATTTCATTCCATTAAATATGAAATAGAAATTAAAGTAGCGTTCATGCGTACGTACGGCTTACCGTCTCCATGAACGGTGGATTTCATTTCTTACCTCTAAACGGTATGGAATATTATAAATGCATGTATATACTGGATATATATGAGATATATGATATCTAAATCATGAATATAATTCTGGATATAATGGATATTTCACCACATGACCAACTTTTAATTATAAGAAGTTTATTTTTTGACTCAAGTACCTAAGATCGACAAAACGACCGTTATAAACTTAAATAATTACATAATGTTCATGACATGGTAATAAGTGATATAAAAGGAATAATGAACTTGAAAAAGGTTCTTAAGAAGGTAGATATTAACTCTAGTTTATTATTCAGGAGATCAAAGAATGGTCGAGTGAATTCAGACACGAGGTAAGGGAACTTCTTAACCCAATTACCATTCTTTGGGTTAATCTCCAACTTTCAAATTATGTCATGATATTATTATGTCATATCTTGTATTTGTACTTTCATTATGTTTAATTATATTGAATACACATAATAGATCTATTTTATTTAAAAAATGATCTTTCTAAGGTACTTTGTCTCAATCTCCATTCATTGAGGCGTATTTTTTTTATTCACAAATTTCCATTATATGGTGTATAAACCCCTTTTACTTTTATGTTTATTCAAAAAGAATCTTTTTTATATGAAGCGTTTTACTAAACGACAAAAATGGAATGTTTTTCTTGTCGTACGTATGCGGAAAAAACGACTTCTCCGCCGCCGTGACCATTATTTGAGTTTCGGCTTCCTCTACAAGCCATACTTTTTTTTAAAAGAAAAATAAATACCATGTTTTACTTTTCTTTTATTTTGGTATTGAAAATGGTTTTGAAAGTGTTTTTATTATATCAATGTGTTGTATTGATATCTTGTGATTGAAATGTTGAAATGTTATGTTTCCTTTTTGCATGTTTTATGTGATATGACTATGTTATAGTTTATGATATGTTTAAAACTGTTCATATAAGGAATGCATTGGACTTAATAAGTGACGGGTGGAGCCCGCTATAGCTCCTCGATGCATCGGCAGGTCTCATGAGACAAACTAGTGTCTAGGCAGAAGGCCTTGACAAAATCTTATTTGTAGTCTTGGCACGAGGCCTTGGCTACGTGGTTATGATAGTCTGGCATTATGCATTCCATCATTATGAAAGTGGTTATTGATATTGCATGTGATTATTTTACCAGTATAATATCCATGTGAATAAGTATTTGGAATTATCTCATTTTACTTTTTCCATATTATGTTGAAGTTCAAGTTTAAAAGGATTTTGTTTTAGTCGTACATTGCCTTAAATGTTTATGTTTATTTATGAAAGCTTCCGCAATATTTTTATCCTTACTGAGCATATGAGCTCACCCCTTTCAATGTTTTAATATTTTACAGGATGTGAAGAAGTATTTTTTGAATAACCTGCAGGGATAGTCAGAAGAGGATTTGAGTGTGAACTATAGAGACTTTGTTATTGTAGTTTTTCACTTTATGATGTAATGTAACATTTATGAATTATCTAGTGTTTCCAAGGCTACTAAAATAATCGGTCTTTTGTGACTTGATCTTTTGTGATCATGACAATGTTACGAAGTAATGCACTAACTTTGGGTAGCTGGGGTTGGGGTGCTACACAAGCCATCACCCTCCACTCCCGGGTCATCTCCCTACTCTCTGATGCCATCACCCTCCTCTCCTCAAAACCCTATCTGGTCATCACATCCTCATGTTATCTCCCTATTAATTCCATCAACATTTACCTAGCATATTTCATTCCTCCTCTCATCATTTTCCTCCTTTCATATTTCTTTCATCATTCCTTAAATCATTTATAACTATTTTAAAGTTCAATTGTCTTGTAAAAGTGACTACAATGAAGAGGAAGAGTTCATCTGATTTGAAAAAATTAAGGTATGTTATCATTTCTAGTGTATTTTTATTTATTTTTAAAAATAAATCTATATTTAATTTGGGATATAATTTTATTTTCCTTTGTAACGTGCATGGAATTTTCTTTTAGAAAAAAAAGTGTGTATAAAAATTATAGGGATAAAAATTCTATTATATTATATGCTTGGTCAAAACAGTCAAAAACTCACAAGAATAAATACAATCTCATAGATAATGACGAAAAGGATACTGAAATGGGTCAAAGAGTTGGACCCTAAACTATTTGAAATCAAATATATTTTCTAAATTTATTTATGGATGTTGTTGATTTCATTGTTAGAGATGAGAAGAAAAAATATGTGGTGATAGAATTTTGATTTGGTATCTTGTTGGAATTTTAATTTCAATGTTATCCTAGAGAGATATGTGAGAATCACATAGATTCATTTGATCCTACAACATATATCATAGCACTTAGAAGAAATGGAATGATTATTATTATGGTAGATATTAATTACATGTTTGGGATTTCTTGTACAGAAATAATTGTCTTTCATAAAAGGTATAGTGATGAAAACAAAAAAAATTAATAATCGTTACATAGGAAATAAGTTTACTACAATAAAGTAAATCATTTTTATAGGGGTATGTGAAAAGGAATTTGTGATGAAATTTATATTGTTTACATGAACTACCTTCTTAAATCCTAGTTCTAGTTCCTTTTTGAATGAAATAAATATTATAATTTTTTGTGGTTGTCAAAGAAATGTTGATGAACGGAATTGGCCACAATTTATTTTAGTGTAGAATGTTCATGAGGTGGGTATCAACAAGAATTAAATTCAAAAAGTCTAATGAAAGATTAATTTTGGCAGTTATCTATTTTTATTATTGGTATGTTTCAAAAAAAATTAACCATGTTGTATTTTTTTATTAGTTAGTAAATTATTTTTACTAATAAGTTTATATTGACACTACATTGTGGTTATTTTTATTTATCTACTTCCTGATTGGTAAGGTTCATAATTTTTGTGGTGAAATTTTTTTACAACATTGGGATAAATTAAACATTCAGAAATTGTTGAAGTTAAAAATAATAACATAAAAATGAAACTTATACGGGCCTATTATTTTTATAAAGAGTACTTTTCTGGATCACTCTTTGTTTATCCACCCAGTAAAAACTTCATCTTTATAATCCTAAAATATTCCTATTTAAATTTTAAAATGTAAGTGTATAAATATAGGAATTTATTGTTAAAATGTGTAAAAATTATGTTATCATATGAATTTATCAATTGAAAATATTCATATTTATATCTTGGATGCCCAATATTAAAATATAGATATCGAGTGTTAAATTGTGGATACTCTATTTTAATTTCTAGTAGATTGATGTTAATGCCTTGAAAGAATCATTATAAATCCTCATATTTTTTTATGTGTATTTCAATTGTTAAAATATGAAATTATAGTGTTAAATTATGTAATGTTAGTGTTTCCAACTTTGAAATGTTCAACTAAGCAGCTTTCTTTTTATATCTATAATGTAAGTGTTAAAATCTAGATTATTATTGTTAAAGTATAGATGTTGAGTGTTAAATTTTGGATGTTTGGGGCTAATTTCTGGAATATTTATGTTTATTCCTTAAAATCCTCATTATAAATGACCATGTATTTTTATTTTTATTTTCATTGTTAAAATCTAGTTTTATATTTTTAAATTGTGAAATTTTATTATTTCTGACTTTGAAATGTTCAATTGAAAATTTTACTTTTTATATCGATAATATAAGTGTTAAAATATGGATGGTTAATGTTAAAATATAGATACTCAATGTTAAATTGCAGATGTTCTATGTTACTTTTTTTAATCTTGATTTTAAATACTTTGAAAACTTTATTTTAGATGCCCATGTGTTAAAATGTGTACTTCCAATGTTAAAACCTTGAATTATAGTGTTAAATTTTTGAAATTTGGTGTTATTATTTAGATTGTTTAATTAAAAATATTTATGTTTATATCTATTATTATTAAAGTTAAAATCTAAATAGTTAGGGTTGAAATCTACATGGTGAGTGTTAAATTATGGATTCTCAGTGTTAATTTTTGGTATCTTGATTTTAATGCCTTAAAAACCTCATTAGAAATGACCATATGTTTATATATGAATTTTAATTGTTAATATATAGAATTATACTGTTAAATTTTTTTATTTTGGTGTTTACAACTACGAAATGTTCAATTGAAAAGTCTACTTTATATATCTATAATTTTAGTGTTAAAATTAGGATGTTTAGTGTTAAAAATATGGATGGTGAGTGTTAAATTATATATGCTCGGTGCTGATTTATGGTAGCTTGATGTTAATTCCTTTAAATTCTCATTATAATTTTCCATGTGTTTAGATGTGTATTTACATTCTTAAAATATCAAATTATAGTGTTAAATTATGGAATTTTAGTGTTTCTATCATTGAAGTGTTCAATTGAAATGTTTACTTTTTATATTTATAATGTTAGTGTCAAAATCTAGATAACTAGTGTTAAAATATGAATTCTCAGTGTTAAATTGTGGGTTCTCTATGTTAATTTATATAATAATGATGTTAAATACTTTGAAAGCCTCGTTTTAGATTCCATTATATTAAAATGTGTGTTTCTAGTTTTAAAACCTATAATTATAGTGTTAAACTTTGGAAATTTAGAGTTGTTATCTATATTTTTTAATTAAAAAGATTCCTGTTTAGATTTTTTACTATTAAATTTAAAATCTGGATGGTTATCTTTAAAATTTGGATTCGTAGTGTTAAATTTTATATGCTCAGTGTTATATTCTGGTAGCTTGATATTAATTCCTTGAAAGAATCATTAGAAATTTCCATGTATGTAGATGTGTATTTACATTTTTGAAATATGGAATTATGGTGTTAATTTGTAGAATTTTAGTGTTTCCAATATTGAAATGTTCTTATTAAAAAAGCTTACATTTTATGTCTATAATGTTAGTGTTGAAATCTATATGGTTAGTGTTAAAATATGGATTCTCGGTGTTAAATTGTGAATGAACTGTGTTAATTTCTATAAGTATGATGTTAACTACTTTAAAAGCCTCATTTTATTTTTCCATATGTTATTATGTGTCTTTCCAATATTAAAATAATAAATTGTGGTGTTAAAATTTCAAATTTTAGTGTTAGTATCTTGATTGTTTAATTAAAAATATTCTTATTTATATATACTATTGTTAATGTTAAAATCTGGAAACACAACGTTATAATCTAGATGTTGAGTGTTAAATTGAAGATGCTCTATGTTAATATATAGTAGCTTGATTAAATTCCACTAAATTCTTATTATAAATTCCCATGTGTTTAGATGTGTATTTCTAGTGTTAAAACTAGGAATTATAGTGTAAAATTATAGGATTTTAGTGTTACCAAATATGAAATGTTCAAATGAAAAATATTACTTTTCATGTCTATAATATTAGTTTTAAAGCCCATATGTTTTGTGATAAAATATAGATACTCAATGAAAATTTGCAGATGCTCTGGGTTAATTTATATAACCTTGATGTTAAATACTTTGAGAGCCTCGTTTTAGAGGCCCATATTTTATTATCTATATTGTTTAACTACAAGGAATTATATTTATATTAGTTAATAACATTTTTATGACCATTATATTTTATATTATTTCAATGTTTTGTAAGATGGATATATGAAAGGTATCAAGGAAAATCTGTATTAACTCCTTTGAGTTCAAGGTAATTTATTTGTTGGAGACTCTACTACTAAAGTGTACATATTTGATCATGTTTTAGTGGAAGAAATAGAGGATTATGGAGATTTTGATGAGCGTTCATAGGAGTTTGAATAGAAATTAGAAGATATAGATTAAGTTGATGAGGTGGGGGAAGATGTAGAGGAGGAAAATGTGTTGGAGGTAGGTGAGGAAAGTGATGAAGAGGAGAGGGAGCAGTGGAAGTCAATGTGGAAGTAGAAGACGAAGTGGATAATTTATCCTTTAATCCAAGATTTGGATAACCATTTATAGGCACATCTCCGAGGATCTCACATTGAATGAATACTGAAAAAAGATGGTCACCTACATTCAACATCATCTCAAAGGCCGATCCAACCATAAATAGGATGGTTTATGACTTGTGATCCTTCGTAATAAATCATGGTATTAAAGATTAATAGGCTATAATAAATTAATAATTTGAATAATGGAACTATATTTAAATTTATTTAATGTACTTATGGTATGAAGTTTGAATGCACGGTTATTGAAATTTATTTTAGTTGTCGTTAAAACAATTTTAAAGTACCTCAAGTATTCAACCAATTAAGGATTGTTTTACCCAGGAGCACAAGATTTTGATCGAGTTAGTTATTCTGATACTGATTTTAGAGGTTTAAATTTATATACGAAAATAACCTCTGGAACATGACATTTTTTAGACATGTATCTAGTTTTATGGTTTAGTAAGAAGAAAAATTTGGTTGCATTGCCTACTACTAAAGATGAATACATTGATACATGCAGTTATTGTGCACAATTCTTGTGTATAAAACACACTTTACAAGACTATGGATATCAATTCTTTCATTTCCCCATAAATTATGACAACACTAGTGTAATAAATATTTCATAGAATCCAGTGTCACGTTTTATAACAATACACATTGATATAAGTAATGACTTTTTGAAAGACCATTTTCAAAAGGGTTATATCACACTTAAATTTATTCATACAGAACATCAGTTACATGATATTTTTTATAAATCTATAAATTATGGGAGAATGAATTATATCAAACATGAATTAGGAATGATTGATTTTTATTAATTTTAAATTTTTGGTGACACACAGTGGGGTATGACTCACCGTTGGGATTTCTCACAGTTGTAGTTGTCATGCCATTTTGGCGGTCTCATCATTTTTTTTGTATCATTGTTGGATTGTATCACCATTGTGGTTGACAAACCATTGTCATATCACATTTTTGGTTTTATGCCTTTCCAAATGCTTGATTCTAAGATTTATGAACCGACTGTTTTTATATTCTTACAGATTATTTCTGAAACCTGCTATGATTATTTTCTTAGATTCAAAATTCAATTTCCAGTATTATTTTAACTTTATATACATAAATCCTAAATTATATAACCTTGATAGTTATCTAGTTCCAACACATGTCTACTTTCACACATTTTTCTCTCAAGCCTAGTGTGATTATTCTTCTCCCAAACCTTTCAGCCTTCACCTTTGACCGAGGTTACCGAACAAAATGGAATGGCTAGAGTGAAGAAACATATAGTTCCATTTCCAAACAAATTTTAACCATCTAAGAATAATAAGAGAGAACCAAGTGTTCATGCCCTAGTTGACCCTTAACTTTCTATGCTTTTAAAAAGGAAGTTGGAGCCAAATGGAATCTATCAAGTAAGTATTTAAAGTTAGAAGTCATTCAAACCCAAGGATGTTTGGATTGGTTCTCTTAAAATTGGATTCCTTTCTACCCTATTTTAGTGTATCAATTTTATCATAATGTATAGTTGGGTTTTGAGGAAGTGGAAGAGTACTGGTTGTGAAGAAAATTTAAGTGTCATAGATTCAGGTTTTCTTCAAAGCAGTGGGTTGACTATCTAAAAGTCCCTCATTAGGGTTCATTTAATGAATATCAATGAATCATTCCTGATGAAGAATGGTTTGTTTATGAATAAGAACTTACATAGTTGACGAATTATAGAACTGTTAGAAGTCCAGTTTCCCTAAAGTTGGATGGGGAGAGTAGGATGCTCTTCAAATTTTTCCAAAACATAATCTAGCCAAGGAAAAGATATTTTTACACCATGATATATCAGGATGTATATTTTATTTTTATTATGAAAAGTGTACATAAGATCAATCTATGTAGATATATCTATTTTCATCTATCTGATGTGATTAAACTATCTTAGAGATCTAACTCTTTGATTTACCCAAATCTTATTTCCATCATGCTAAAGTAAAAAGTATTTTTATTATATGATAAATAAATTGTTATTAATTGTGTTGGTTTTTTGATCTCAAACTCAATAGCATCAAGAATGAGAATTAGTTGGAACCCTGGTAAGAAAAAGTGGGCATCTAACAGTGAGAAGTTGTATATAGAGTTTTTCCCTGTAGATCCTCTTATATGGCCTAGGGATCTTTTTGAACCTGATATATAACCAAATAAAGTTGTGGATTATTCTAATGAAAAAGAAGAGGTGGTTTTCTCTAGTTCTAAGCAAGAGGATTATCCTATTGATTAGTGGAGTGACCCTGATCTATCTCCCAGATATCCACCCATTACATTGGGATCTCTAAGACCTCCTCAGAGTTATACTGAGAGAGAAACACTTGTGAGAAGTGATGAATATGAGATTGAGGTCTCTATAGAAGAGTAATACAAAAGTTCCAAATCAACTAAAGAAGATGATGATGTTGAGGAGGAGGAGGAGGAATAAAAATGTTAAGATGATATGAATGGTAATGGAAATTGAAATGATGATAAAGATGATAATGACTATGTTTCTAAACCTGATGTTTTGGTTGGAAGAATCATAAGGAGATATATGAAGATGCCTTCAGATATCTCTTCTATTAGTTTATCTATAGAGAGACCAAATATACCACTAGAATTTGATTGAAATTTATACTAAAAAGATTCACATGTTAAGGGGGATCAATCCCAATCGTTGAAAATTCTTCGAGAACTTCATGTTGTTGAATCTAGTTCTGGTGTTTATGGTTAAACCATTTCTAACTCTACTATGGTTGAGTAGATGGTTGTGATTGATGTTGTTGAGCAACATGGGTCTGAATAAGATAATAAAAAAACTTTTTTATAGTGAGAATGGTGGTGATGTATAGTTAGAGGATGAAACTTCTTTTAATGAGCCTCCTATTGATACTATTTTTGTAGTTGAATCAATTTATTTTTGATGTTCGGTTTTTTTATATGGATGTTTTTATTCCATATATTGATGAACCGAATGAATTTGAGTCTACTATTAAGAAAACCTTGTTTTCATATGATATAATCTCCTATTATTGATGAATTTTTTGTTTCTTCACATACTACAGATGCTCAGAATAAGTAATTGTTTGTTTTTGTACTAGCTATATTTGTTCCTATTTTTGTTCATGTTGTTTCTGAAACCCCTATTACTAAAGCATCAAATATTTGGGTTAATCCTATGATAGAGGAATGGGATAAATTCATTGGGTGTCCACCAAATGATGGTGGGCACGAGATTCATAATAAATGACCTAAGGGGTTTATAATAGATCATGTTGAATTTGATGGGTTTCTAGAAAGCATATTCTCTATTAGGCCTTATTCATCTGAACCTACTTCTCCTTTCCTAGTGGAATAAGTCACCAAGGGTGACTTGGAAAATTTTAGAGGATATTTGGTTTCATATTTTGATAAAATGATGAAGATTTAATCTCCACTCTTGACCAATCTGGATGATAAGGATTCTAGATATCTTTTTGTGTTGGTGATTCATGACATTCAACCTAAAATGATACATCACATCCAAGAAATTTGTATTGAACATAAAAGGATAAGAAGTTATCTTAAGTCTGTCAAGTATTAGATTGAGGAGATGAAATCTACTTTTAAAGATTATTGGGATGATATTCTTAAAATTCTTGAAGATGTATCCTCTAATAATATTACTTCTGTTTCTCCTCCTCCTCTAGTGTTTGATTCTGTGGTGATCAGATTTGCTGTCAAAGAAGAGTTGAGAACTTCCTCATCCAGGGCTTCAAGTGTTATACTTGATCATCCCAAAGAAAATTTGAGTCAAATAAGATATAACAGTGATCATTTTCTTAATTTGATTACCTCATATTCAAAAGAAATGAAATATTATAGAGTTATAATTTCCAAGTCCATAAAATTTTATCTCTCTAGGATTTACACCAAGAATTTCATGGAAGATAACTTCATGTTTTTAGAATAAATTTTGATAATTCCCCTATTACACCAACCTTCAAATAATAAGTTAAGAAATTAAAAAAATGGCTCCCGTGATCAAATATTCATAAAAGAAGAGGTTATTTTATTAGTTCAACAAAGAGGGGTGGCTAGATCATCAAATACTTCATAAACCTCATGAAACCATTTCTCCATGTTCATGGAATGGTTTTTGTGGCTTCGGAATCCATTCCTATTTCTCCACAACTATATTTCAGACGAGAAGTGACAAAATATCTGTTATCACCTTTGCATGCCATATTCCAACCTTTCCCTCTTAATTCTGCTTAGGCTATGTGATAAATAAGGCTGGTTTTTGTTGTGGAGGATCGTCCTTCGCAAGATATAATTGGAATCTTGGTTGCTATACCTTCTACCTCAGATCAAGAAAAATCCAAGGCTAAAGGAAAAGAACTGATGGATCCTTTTGCCTAACCTTGATAATATTGGACTAGTTTTTCTATCTTTGATGGGATATTTTATATGAACTTGTTTTGTAATAATTTTTTGATAAAAAAAATTTGACTGTCTTTCATGGAATTTTTTATGGTTATATTTATTTATTTCTTCTGTACTTACTTCTTTTATTCCTATTATGTTATACCTTTTTTATAATCCCAAAAGGTGTATAGTTATTAGGCCATATTTATTTTTCATATTTTAGATAAAATGTTGTTATTTATTTATCTATGATACCATGTGAATGATGTCTTATTTTTTTACCCTTGCATTTGTTATGATGAATTACATTATCTTTGATACCATGCATTTTTTACATTTTATGTCATAATTTGTGATCATAAAAAAGACAGAGATTATTGACCTCCTTATTTTAATGATCAGAAAATCATGATTCTAGTGATATTAATGAGTTTCATGTTTTCTGTAAGTATTTTATAATTTGATATAGGTGATGAACTTTCTTAAGTAGGAATCGTTGTTGAAGTTGAGACACCACTGAGGATGAGTCACCATCAAGACTCACTCACCACCGAGCAGACACACCACCGAACATATCTCATCCTCAATAAGAAAAAATTGCGATCTTAAAATAACTCACCATCACAAATGAAATTGCCAAAAATGTTACACCGTCAAGCATGTCAAGCTACCAGAGTAAAATTTTGGTAAAGTTCAAGACACCGCCAGAATGACACACCATCATCCTGACATATTAAAAGCATGATATTCCATTAGACGACTCACCACCAACATGAAATTTTTTAATGTACAAGACACTACCATCTTTGTGTCATTATATTTTAGAGACATCTCCAGACTTTGAGATGCCATCAGATTGAGTCGCTGCAAGACTCACAATGTCAGACTAAGACAACGTCATTTTATTACTTACCAATTTTCAATTAAATGTTTCTAATATTTATATTACTAAAGTTAATTTTTATTTCTATTTTAATGACTGTATCTTAAATGATTGATGAAATTCATTGAAGAGGATTTCATACATATTTTATAAGGAAGTAGGATATCTAGAAGAATGTGGATATTCTTCCTACTACTAAAGATAAAAGAGGAACTAGGATCCCCCATGTGCACTAGTATGGAACATGTCAAGTGAGAATACCATGAAATAATGAGACATACATATATCTAAACTGATACATCACGAATAAACTCAAATGAGGAAGCTGAAACTCATACACATATGTTTCTTTCCTCTAGTAAATTACTATAGTATATGACACTCTGTTTTACTAATGTTTTTTCAAGAGAACCTAACTAGAGCTACATTTAAAAATACTTTCAAGGAGTCATGAGCTCCATTCCATACAAATCGAGCACTTATATTTCTTTAAACTCTTAGTTTCTCTATTTTTTTTACATTCTTTTACATTTCAAGCAGTGTGTGTGCATACTTTATTCTATCATACACAAACTATATCTAGTTATGAACTGAAATATACTCAATATCTTATCAACTCCTTTCTTATTTTATTTCCCACAAAAACTAGGATAGAGGTCATTTGTGTCCTATTTTGTTTATACTCCCACATATAACTTTGGAATATTTCATCTGTGTCCTTGAGTGTTTGAAAACTCTTTTAAAAACCAATCCAGGTTGTGGATCAACTTGTTTATTTATATAAACTACTTATTGGTGGGAGATCACCAAGTGAAGATAACTAAGTCTCCATTTGAGAATGAACATCATGTCTCAAATTTATTGTGTTTGTTTTTGTTTACTTTATTTCCACTTTTAAAACTGAAACTATTTTAACCAAAAAAAACTAATACTTTGATAACTAATCATCATTAGCGTTTTTATAAGATTATAATTATGTAAATTTATTTTAAAGGACTCAATAAAATTGTATATTACTTATCTGAGAATCAATAAATCTTTAAGAAGCCTTTTGAAAGATTATAACTTATAATGATCTTCTATATTGATTAACTAGTCTGTTTTAAATTAATTAGGGGATTTTAAATTAATCCGTATTAACAGAAATTTTTATTGGGTAATTAATTAACTCCCCTCTTAAGATACTCACTCTGACCAAAAATTTACATTTTAGAAAGCACAAAATAAATAATTTTTTTACCTATTTCTCAATATAGTTCCAAAAATGGCTTTTAATATATATTTACTACGAACTTATAAAAAAATAGTTTTCTATATAATAATTTAAAATGATCAAAACATTATATATCAAAACAAACTTTTAAGTAAAGAATTGTATATTTTTTATTTGTCTAAGAAAATTACATTTATATAGAAATTAATATCATTGAATTAAAATATTCTTAATAAAAATACTATAAAAGTAAAATTTTATTTTTTGAATACCTTACAATCAAGTCTTCTTTTGATTTTTAAAAAAAATAACCTAGTTTAATAAAATATTTTATTAAATCATTTCTTATTTGGTTTTAAATTATAAAACAATATATGTGTTTAAGATTTAATTTAAAAGAAGAATATGCTTAAATACCCTGGATGTTACATTGTCTATATAAAAATATTAATAATTAAATTAAATTAATACATTAAATTGAATTAAATTAAACAAACATATATTAATGATGAATATATTAAAATAAATATATACTAAAAATGAATAAAAATTAAAAATTAATAAATATAGAAAATACAAAAAATGTAGAGATATTAAGAAAGAATAAATAGTATCAAATAAATAAACAAACTTGCACACATATATTCATGTACACGTGACAAACATACATATGTACACATACACATCTACATACACACACAAATATATATACATATACACATAATCACACATATACATACATACATATATAGTTATTCAAGTACATATATATTTAAATTATTTATTATCAATATAAATTTATATTTAAATAAATATATTCATTTTTAAATTATATAATTATTTAAATAAAATATCATTATATTATATTTATTTTAATTAAATACACATTTTTGTAATTAATGTACATAATTATACTATTAAACATTTTGACTAATGTAAATATGATAAATTTAATATATAAAATTATAAAAATAAGATTCATTTTTTTTATTAAAAGTTATATAAATCATATTTACATTTTGTATTTAGATATATATACTCATTATATTATAAATATTACTTAAAATATATATATATATATATATTAATTAAAATACTCATTGTAACCTTTATCAGTGCTAAACAAAAGGTGTTGAAAAAGGTGTAACTTTTATCAGTTCTAAATATTTCTCTAATATAGGGTAGATTATATAAGAACTATAAAAAAGTGATGAAAAAGGGTACCATTTTATCTGTTCTTTTTCAACACAAATAATAGTTAACTTTATCAGTGCTTTTGGAGAGCAATGGTAAAAGTCCCCCCATTATCAGTTCTTTTTTCCTAGAATAGATATATGAAAACATTCAATATCATGCAATATGTGATAGTAATGGCAATATGAGATAAATTTAATCATAATAGTAACATATTAATGGGATTTCCTACAAATGGTAGTTCAAAAAATCATCAACTAGATGAAATTTAGTGATTAATTAATAAAATTTAATGTTTAAAAACCAAGAATATTAGACTTGGGTAAACAAAAAAATTTAAAAACATAAATATATAAGTAAATAAAATATACACCATCATGAGTTCTATAAGTAAAAAAATGGTCTTTAACTATAAGTTTTTTAAAATATGAAACCTTCAGGAACTGTATGTGTGGAAAAATAATCTTAGAAACCAAAAGTGGAGCAATAGGAAAGAACGTGTGAAATAGAGAGATATCAAATAGTGGGACACCAAGAATGAAAACATTATGATGTGAGAAAGATCTTCTTACATTTCTCATAAACCATGACCACAATATTCTCCGTAATGGCAAATTATTTTTGGGGAATGACACTTAGAAACCAAAATAAGGGAATAATTCAGGATAAGTAATAATAATTGAGAAAATGGTAAATTGTGGACCACTATTTTTATGATGGACATGTAAATGACATTTATACACAAAATTGTTTTCCCCCATCTCCCAAAATCCCAATCCCCTAGTATCCTTATGTGAACTCCTCCTTTCGCCTCCCTCAGACATGCATTGTCTCCCTCATATCCCATGTCCTCACTCTCCTCAATCAAAAATCCTAGCCCACTATCAGCTCCTATTGTACACTCGTCTAACCATAACTATCCACTCTCATGTCATCCCCCTTCACACCCATGGTGACACCCTCCTCTCTTTCATTGTCACCTTCCTATCCCAAAAACCCTAGTCAGTCATCTCATCCTCTCTTGTACTCTCATCACTCTGTCTCCCACAACTCCCAAGACATCACAATCCACTCCCAGGACTTCTCCCCGCTCCCTCACATCATCACCCTCCTCTCCTGAAAACCCTATTTGGACATCACATCCTCCTGTTATATCCCTATTTATTTCATTGACTTTTACCTAGCAAATATCATTCCTCCTCTCATCATTTTCCTCCTTTAATATCTCTTTCATCATTCCTTACATCATTTATAACTATTTTAAAGTTCTATTTTCTATTAAAAGTGACTACAATGAAGAGGAAGAGTACGTCTGATTTGAAAAAATTAAGGCATGTTTTAATTTCTAGTGTATTTTTATTTATTTTTAAAAATAATTCTATATTTAATTTGTGATATAATTTTATTTTCCTTTGTAACGTGCATGGAATTTTTTTTTAGAAAAAAAAGTGTTTATAAAAATTATAGGGATAAAAATGCTATTATATTATATGCTTGGTCAAAACTGTCAAAAACTCACAAGAATAAATACAATATCATGGATAATGATGAAAAGGCTACTGAAATGGGTCAAAGAGTTGGACCCTAAACTATTTTAAATCGAATATATTTCCTAAATTTATTTAAGGATGTTGTTGACTTCAATGTTAGAGATGAGAAGAAAAAATAAGTGGTGATAGAATTTGGATTTGGTATGTTGTCGGAATTTAAATTTCAATGTTCTCCTAGGGAGATATGTGAGAATCACATAGATTCCTTTCATCCTACAACATATATTATAGCACTTAATATAAAGGAAGTGATTATTATTATGGTAGATATTAACTATATGTTTGGAATTTCTTCTAGAGAAATAATTGTTTGTCTGGAAAAGGTATATTGATGAATACATAAAAATGAATAATCGTTACATAGGAAATAAGTTGACATCATTAATATAAATCATTTTTATAGTGGTACGTGAAAAGGAATTTGTGATGACATTTATATTGTTTACATATTGGACCTTGTCAAATCCTAGTTCTAGTTACTTTTTTAATGAAAGAAATATTGGGATTTTTTGTGGTTGTCAATGAAATGTTAAAGAATGGGATTGGTCACAATTTATTTTGGTGGAGCATGTTCATTAGGTGGGTATCAATAAGATTTAAATTCAAAAAGGAAAATGAAAGATTAATTTTGGTGGTTATCTATTTGTATTATTGGTATGTTTCCAAAAAAATTAACCATGTTGTATTTTTTTATTATTTAATAAATTAATTTTACTGTTCTACATTGTGGTTATTTTTCTTTATCTACTACATGAATGGTAAGGTTCATAATTTTTGTGGTGAATTTTTTTTGAAATTTTAGGATAACATAAACATTCATAAATTATTGAAGTTAAAAATAATAACTTAAAAATGCAAATTATATGGTCCTATTATTTCTATAAGGAGTAGTTTTCCTGATCACTCATTTTTTATCTAACTACTAAAAACTTAATCTTTATATTATTAAAATATTCATATTTAAAATTTGAAATTTAGGTGTATAAATATAGGAAGTATTTGTTAAAATGTGGAAACATTATGTTACCATATGAATTTATCAATTGAAAATCCTCATATTTATATCTTGGATGCCCAATATTAAAATATGGATATCAACTATTAAATTATGGATACTCTGTGTTAATTTCTAGTAGCTTGATGTTAATACCTTGCAAGAATCATTATAAATTTACATATGTTTATATGTGTATTTCAATTGTTAAAATCTGAAATTACAGTGTTAAATTAGGTAATTTAAGTGTTCACAACTATGAAATTTTCAATTGTGCAGTTTGCTTTTTTTGTCTATAATGTTAGTGTTAAAATCAGGATTGTTATTGTTACAATATATATGTTGAGTGTTAAATTTTGGATGTGTGGGGATAATTTTAGGTATCTTTATGTTAATGACTTGAAGTCCACATTATAAATGACCATGTATTTATATTAGTATTTTCATTGATAAAATATAGAATTATATTGTTAAATTATGAAATTTTATTATTTCTGACTTTGAAATTTTCAACAGAAAAGTTTAATTTTTATATCGATAATGTAAGTGTTAAAATCTGGATGGTTAGGGTTAAAATATATATACTCTATGTTAAATTATGGATATTCTGTGTTACTTTTTTTAATCTTGAGGTCAAATACTTTGAAAACATCATTTTAGATGTCTATGTGTTAAAATGTGTATTTCCAATGTTAAAACCATAAATTATAGTGTTAAACTTTGGAAATCTAGTGTTATTATTTAGATTGTTTAATTAAAAAGATTTATTTTTATATCTTTTATTATTAAAGTTAAAGTCGTGATAGTTAGGGTTGAAATCTAGGTGATGAGTATTAAATTATGGATTCTCAGTGTTAATTTTTGGTCACTTGCTGATAATGCCTTGAAAACCTCATTAGAAATGACCATATGTCTATTTGTGAATTTCATTTGGTAAGATCTAGAATTATAGTATTAAATTGTATAATTTTATTGTTTCCAACTATGAAATGTTCAATCGAAAAGTCTACATTATATATCTATAATTTTATTGTTAAAATTAGGATGGTTAGTGTTAAAAATATGGATAGTGAGTGCTAAATTTTATATGCTCGGTGCTGATTTCTGGTAGCTTGATGTTAATTCCTTAAAAGACTCATTAGAAATGTCCATGTGTTTATATGTGTATTTACATTATTAAAATATGGAAATATAGAGTTGAATTATGGAATTTTAGTGTTTCTAAATTTGAAGTGTTCAATTGAAAAGTTTACTTTTTACATTTATAATGTATGTGTAAAAATCTAGATAGTTAGTGTTGAAATATGGATTCTCAGTGTTAAATTGTGGGTTCTCTATGATAATTTCTATAATATTGATTTTAAATATTTTAAAGCATCGTTTTAGATTTCTTTATATTAAAATGTGTATTTATGGTGTTAAAACCTATAATTGTAGTGTTAAACATTGGAAATTTAGAGTTTTTATCTGTATTTTTTAATTAAAAATATTCTTATTTAGATTTATTACTATTAAATTAAAAATCTGGATGGTTATCGTTAAAATTTTTATTCTTAGTGTTAAATTTTATATGCTCAGTGTTCTATTCTGGTAGCTTGATATTAATGCCTTGAAAGCCTCATTAGAAATTTCTATGTGTGTAGATGTGTATTTACATTTTTGAAATATGGAATTATGGTGTTAAATTGTTGAATTTTAGTGTTTCCAATATTGAAATGTCCAATTAAAAAAGCATTCATTTTATGTATATAATGTTTATGTTGAAAACTTGATGGTTAGTGTTAAAATCTAGATGCTTAGTGTTAAATTGTGAATGCTCTGGGTTAATTTCTATAAGCTTCATGTTAAATACTTTAAAAACCTCATTTTATATACCCATTTGTCATTTTGTGTCTTTCTAATATTAAAATCAGAAATTATGGTGTTAAAATTCTAAATTTTAGTGTTAGTATCTAGATCATTTAATTAAAAAGATTCTTATTTATATAAGTTATTGTTAATGTTAAAATCTAGAAACAAAGTGTTAAAACCTAGATGTTGAGTGTTAAATTTAATATGATCTATGTTAATTTATAGTATCTTGATTAAATTCCTTGAAAGACTCGTTATAAATCCCCATGTGTTTAGATATGTATTTCTAGTGTTAAAACCTGTAATTATATTGTAAAATTATGGGATTTTAGTGTTACCAAATATCAAATGTTCAAATGAAAAATATTACTTTTCATGTCTATAATATTATTATTAAATCCCATATGTTTTTTGTTAAAATATAGAAACTCAATGAAAAATTTCATATGCTATGTGTTAATTTATGTAATCTTGATTTTAAATACTTTGAGATACACATTTTAGATACACATATGCTATTATCTAGATTTTTTAATTGGAAGGATTTCTATTTATATTAGTTATTAACATTTTTATGACCATTATATATTATATTATATCAATGTTTTTTTATGATGGATATATGAAAGGTGTCAAAGAGAATCTGCATGAACTCCTTTGAGTTCAAGTTAATTTATTAGTTAGAGCCTCTACTACTAAAGGGGACATATTTTATCATGTTTTAGAGGAAGAAATAGAGGATTATGGAGATCTTGAGGATAGTTCATATGAGTTTGAATAGAAAGTGGATGATATATATGAATTTCATGAGGTGGGGGTAGATTTAGAGGAGAAAAATGTGTTGGAGGTAGGTGAGGGGAGCAGTAGAAGTCAATGAGGAAGCAGAAGAGGAAGTTGATATTGTTTCCTTTAATCCAAGATTTGGAGAACCATCTATAGGAACAAATCCTAGGATCTCACATTGAAAGGAGACTGAAAAAATATGGTCACCTACATTCAACATCCTCTCAAATACCGATCCAACCTTAAAAGGATGGTTTATGACTTGTGAGCCTTGGGAATGAATCATGGTAGAAAAGATTGATAGTCTATAACAAAATTTATATTTTGAATAATGGAACTATATTGAAATTTATTTAACATACTTATGGTATGTAGTTTGAATGCAGGGTTGTAGAAATATATAATTTCTATCTCAATTAACATGAGTTTCATTGTTTAGGCCCTGTAGAATGGGGGAAAAGTCATTCATGTTTAAATCCTCATCAGGAAGGGGCCAGTTCCTGCCATGTGTTATCTGGGATAGTCTGAGGTGGGGACCTATTATCTTTTTGAGGGTGGGGTTCTACTATCTGCCAGAGGGATGGGCTCAGGTGTGGCTGAGTTATTTGGGCTTTAGGCCCACCGGGTTCGTTACATGGAATCATAGTTGTTGTCTATGATTTTAAAAACTTTTTCAATGATCAGAAATATTCTTGAATAATGACTAGACACATATTTGATCTATTATTATTGGTATTAATTTTAGTCATATATTGACTTACAAAAAAAACATTTGTATTATATTTTATATATTGTGAAAACATATTATTGTAGGATACTATTATGTCATGTAAATATTAGTGGAAATTTACTGATATTTTGATCTATGGAATGCCTAATGTTGTTGGATATATCATGGTAGAGTTCAAACTTGCTTTTCCACCACTTTTATTAATTTTCACTGTTTTTTCTACTCTACTAACTTATAGTCAAATAAATTACATGTTCTGGACTCACTTGGTACTAATTGCAATAAAAAACAAAATAAAAACATTTCTATTATTCTAGTACTTATGGCCTTCCTCGTCATTTGTTTTTTGGTTACCTAACTTAGAGGGTGAATGCCTTGTTACCATGTTGTTTCATATGTCATTATCTAATGGGGTTTCTTTTTTTTATTTTCCAATAATGATTTTGGAATTAACTTGATCAGATACCTGGAAGAATAGGACAAAATGAAGGATATGAAAAACTATATTGATTACTTTATTTTACATCTGTTTGTATATATGCTTGTCTCTCTAATATATAGAAATTTTTTTATGATATGTTTATATGTTCACCTTAAATGTAAAAGGGTTGAATTAAAATGGTGGTTGGTTAACCATGGCTGAAATGCAATGATAATAAAAATTTTGGAGGAGTTGTCTAGTTAAAGACAAAATTTGTTGGGGAGATGGTTGTTTTAGAAATTTTTAGTGATTTTATGGGGTTTGGTTGATTTTTTTGGGAGTTTGGTTGTATTGTTACTATGTATTTGTGTAATGAATGGAATAATCAATACAATTTTCACGTTGTATTTGTTTGTAGAACCAATGGAATATTAAATCTAAAGAAAGAGAGTGACCAGCTTATTTATAATGATGATGGAAAAAAATATATCAATTGTTTTTAGATTTACATCATTATTTTCTCTAAAATTCACCTATTTATAAATTGAATAGGTATCATATACAAAAAACAACACCCTCTCAATGTTTTCACATCAACTTGTATTGTGATCTTTGCACCATTCTCATGTGTGACCATCTTCTTTACAATGATGAAGAAAAATCATTGGTGGAAACAAAAAAACATCCATTTAATTTATATATATCAAAACATTCCATTGTAACATATGAGTTACAATCAAAAAATTATGTTATATAAAATTCATGGAGTGTTAGTTAACATTTCACAAAAACTAAAACAAAAAAAGAACCTAGAGCATGAGTGTTAAAATTTGGAGTCTCCGTGTTAAAACCTGGTATGTTAATGTTAAAATATGTAAATTATGTCATCTAAACATATTAAAATGTTTTAAATTTCATAATTTCAAACATATTCTTGACTTCAACAATTAATTTATAAATAATAGTTATTATTTAAACATCAAAATCATTGTAAGTAACACAAAACCACAAAAAATAAGATTAGAAGGATTTAAATAGAATAACTCCCCAAAAAAAATTTCAATTGTTTTTGTATTTTCATAGTTTTCCTCTCTAACATTCACTTCTTTAGAAACAAATCAGGTAGAAAATTCTTTAAAGTTTTCACATCAACTTGGATTGGGATTACTGTACCTTTATCACATGTGACCAACTTCTTTACAATGATGAAGACAAATATTCGGTGGGTGCAGAAATGTTTCATCCATTTAATTGGTATATGTAAACACATTCAATTTTAGCATATATTTTACAATATAAAAATCATATTATGTAAAATTCATGGAGTGTTAGTTGAATTTTCACAAAAACTAAAACCAAAAACCTGGAGTTGGAGTGTTAAATTCAAAAGGCTTGATGTTAAAAACCAGAAGGTCAATGTTAAAATCTGTAAATTATTTCATCAAAACAAATTGAAATAGTTTAAATTTCATAATTTAAAACATCTTCTTGATAGAAACAATTCATTTATAAACACAATTGATTATTCATACCTCATCACCATTAGAACACAAAACTAAAAAAATATAATTAATAAGATTTAAACAACAGAACTCCATAAAAAACATATTAATTTTTTTTTTATATTTATATAATTTTATTCTATAACATTACCTTTTTATAAACATATTAGGTAGCATAAAAAACACCACCCTCTCAAAGTTGTTACATCAACATGGGTTGTTATTTCTATGCACTTATCACGTGTGACCAACATCTTTACAATGATGAAGGAAAATATTTAGTGGCTACAAAAAAGTCCATAAATTTAATTAGTGTATGTAAATGCATTAAATTGTATAATATGTGTTCCAATCTTAAAATTATGCTATTTAAAATTAATGGAGTGTTATTTGACTTTTATTTAAAACCAAAACAAAAAAACCTAGAGTGGTAGTGTTAAAATTTGGAGGATCAGTGTTAAATCCTGAAAATTTAATGTTAAAAACTATATATTATGTCATCTAAACAGGTTGAAATTTTATAAATGTTAATATTTCATGCATCTTCCTGACTGCATCAATTAATTTCAAAACACTGATGATTATTGATACCTCAACACTATTTTAAGTAACACAAAAAAAATATGACTTAATGGGATTTAATAAGAAAAACTCTATAAAAAACATATTTTAGTTGTTTTCATATTTATAAAATTGACTAATCTATCATTCCCTTATTTAGAAACACATTATACAGCATACACAAAAAACACCACCCTCTCAAAGTTGTCGCATCAACTTGGATTGGGATTTATGCACCTTTCCTGTAATGACCCAATGATTTATCAATGGAAATTCATTTCTTATAAATAAGTCATGTAATCACATGAAATAATAACACAACAAACTACTAAGTACTATGTGGCCATTAAACATAAATTTTACACTTTTGGGTTTTAAATTTCAAAAATCTAACATACACGATTGCGATCAGTAAGATTTTCTGTGTCTGATAAGACAAAATATTTTGTGAATAATAGCCTACCCTTATGAATAGTAACCGACCCTTATGAATTGTAATATGACCCTAATGAATAGTACATCATTTAAAATAATAGTAACCTCACCCATGATTGTATAAATAAAATTTAAGCATCTTATAAGAGATAATATGACCATAGTAAAAGTATTGGTGTTTTTGTAAGTCATAAATAATTAATTAGAATTAATTAATTAATTTAATAAAAAATATATTTTCTTAAAAGGTGTTCATAAATTAAAAATTTTATGTCTTTAGATTTCAAGATAATTTTATAAAACTTTAGGTAATTTTTGAAATCATTATAAATTTAGTTATAGTATTAAAATCTATATTATTCAAGTAAATTATTATTTTAATTAAAAATTAAATTAATAATATTTAGAAAATTATTTTTGAAAAATGGTTTTAATTTTTGTATTTTACATGTTGAAAAATGGCTGGGGTGAGTTTTTAGGATTTTTCTAAAATACTTGAATTTTTTATGAATTGTAAAATATAATAATTCATAATAAATGCTAAAATATAAATTTCTACAACATGCTTACATCATGGACGATGTAAATAGACATTGTTTTGAACTCACATTCATATATTACTATTTAGGTTCACAAGAATCATTACAATTTCTTGTCATATGAACAAAATAAAAAACTAATGATTAAAATACTAAGAAAACCCTCCTCCCTCCACTATAAAAAAAAATACCCACACTACCCTCTTCTCTTAACTCCTCTAAAGCCTTGTTCCTTCCCTAAATTCTGTACAAATATCTACCCAATCTCCTATCCCATTTCCATCATCCCTTTTCTACTTATAAGACCAAATCCTCTTGTCACGACTCGTCCTCAGGGCCTATGCCGTGACTACCCCAAGCCCGCCTTCCATAGACCAGGGGCTGGTGACTAGCACCAAGGCGTAAATCCCAGTAAAAGGGAAGGCATTGCCTTTGTAAAAGAAACAAACACCACAGAGTAAACAATCAGTAGAAGTAAACACGAAGTAAAAGCTGGTACAAGAGTAAGTGCGGAAAAGTAAGTGGGCCAGTATACAAACCCAAACTGATAGTAAAGTACAACTGGAAAGGGAAAACAGCAACGGAAAAGTAGAGCCACAACGCCGAGCTGTCCACTGGAAATCCCACCTGAAGGGTGGGTACAGATAGCTCCACTCCTCCTCGGGTCCCGCCGTCTGCTCCGAGTATGTCCCACCCAGTGGTCCACCTCCAGGTATCGTCCTGCTCTGCAAGCCACAACCACGATCAACGCTGTCTGTCGACTGCAACCAACACAATGTAGTGCGGGTATAGCTCATGCAGGAGTGAGTATAAGCTAATCAGTAGGGACCCTGAGACCCCCGACGGTCTCCCCAAATCCACAAACGATAAACAACAAAGGAAAGATACAATCACGAAGTAACAACCGACACTGCTTAGGTATATGCCCATACATATACCTAAGTCATCAATTCCAATATGCTCCAACCTCTGAGCTCAAGTACAACCCAGTCCACACTAGAAATCATACGTATTCCACACAGGAAAGCAAAACGTAATCCACACAGGATAGCACAACACAATCCACATAGGAAAGCAAACAGGATTCAGCTCACACAGGTATACTTCTTCGAAAGACGATAGAGATGATCACTGATCCATCTAAGTCGTCGGACCCACAAAGGATCGATAGGTACTAACCCCCGCAAAGACCCACACAGGATCGGACCCACACAGGATCTGTAGGCGCTGGCTCACGTAGAACCTCTGAGCACTGACCCACACAGGATCGGACCCACACAGGATCGGTAGCACCGATCCACATAGGATTGCTGAGTGCTGTAGTCATCGCCGTCACATTAGCAGTCGAAGCCAGCTCTAGGGTTCCCGCACATAGCAAGCTCGCTCGGGAGGGTCCGCTCCACAAGCTGAGAGGCTGATACATCAACTGACACATAGTCCAGAGTTGATGTATCCAAAAGTTCTATATCGTCAACAGGAACTCAACGTCGCAGACGGCGTGTCAAACAGACGCCCGATCTGAGAGTTATTGGATTTTTCGTCCCAGGGGTCCGGTTGGTTTTTAAGGCAAAACCAACCTGACCATACTCCCCCTGCATCCAAACCTCGGTTGGATCAAGACAAAAGATCTGTCTCACTTATTGAAATCCAACAAAGTCGACGGCAGGTCAATCGGACGTCCGAAGCTCAAGATATGAGTGTTTCTGCTCCGAGGGCCCGGTTGGTTTCGTGTACGAACCAACCCAGCCGAATACAAATTATTCTGAAACCTTGAGTGCGATATACCGAAATGATCGTCTCATTCCAAGGATCGCTACGCATCTAACGGTGCATCGATCGGAGGTCCGTAGCCCACTTTATGGGCAAAAGACCGAAGACGGTCCGAAAATGGGGGTTTCGGGCCCGGACCGACCCGGCCCGAGACCCCCCGGTCGGCCCGAACCAAGTCGACCCGCCCCAAGTCCGGGTTGGCCCGGCCCAGCCCGGAGCGGCCCGGCCCGGCCAGTGGCCGAGCCGTTTCGGCAAGGGGGGGGGGGCGCCTGCCCCCCTTTGTAACTGCGACCCCCCCCCACACACACCAATTAAGGGGGTCGTTTTTGTAGGCCGGCCGGGGGAATTATTTCCACCGACTCTCCTTTGTCCGGCCGGCCCGCACCGGCCGGCCGGTTCTGCCGACAAGGACCGGTGACGGCCGGTCCTTTCCTCCATCGCCGACACTGGCGGCCCGGAACCAGCTGCCGGTCACCCTTCTCCGCCATTGCCCAGAACCGGTCGTGGCTTGATTCGTCCGGCGCGGTGCGATGGCACTGCGCCCCCTCTGCCGCGGCCCCGCTCCGGCCATGGAAACTTCGGTTTTCTACGACGCAGCATGACGGCGTCGTGTCCTTGATCAACTTCATGGCACGGCGTGATGGCGTCGCGTATTACTTGTCGTGTGATTCCCGCGTGGTGCGATGGCACGACGCCATTCCATTCCATCCACAAGAAATCAAACAAGGATAAAGGAGGAGGGTCGGCCTTGTTTGTCTGGTTCGGCCCCCTCCCGTTAATCGTTATCATTTAGTCGTTTATCCACGAAGAATGAAAAACTAGAATTCATGAATGGAGAAAATTAAATAAAATAAACCCCTACATCGAGTGCGGATTAAACGAGGTTTTTGTCGCGGAGAAAAATTTGTCGTGGAAGAACGTCACAGAAAGAGACGTCGCGGAAGAAGATGTCGCGTCGTGGGTCGGTGTCGCGGAAGACGGTCTCCGAGGGCTTGGCGCTCCACGTCAGAGATCGTTCGTTCTTCGCGTTCTTCGTCAAATAAGAAGATGTTCTTCCCAAAACCTCTCAACATCAAAACTCTAACCACAAAATAAAATAAGCTCCTTCTTATTTTATTAACACAACAAGCCTTTTGAAAATTCAAGGGTTTGAATTTCAAAACTCGCATTAAACTTATTACATTAATGTCATAAGTTATAACTTAAGTTAAAAAAAATTAATGGGAGTTGAGAGGGGTTAGAGGATATGAAGGGGTGGGGTTCGTGTGGGCCCCACCACCCTCATAACCTCCCAAGGGAGGTTGGGTGGTTACCCAACTTCCATCCAAGGATTAAACACTTAGAGTAAAAAAAATAAAAATTGTTGTTAAATTTTCATTTTTAACTTCCACAATTTTTATCATCAACTCTCGTGAAAACGCAACTCTGGAACAGGTGTTCCTAAGAAAATACTGGTGTTTCGGTTCCATCGGTGCCCTCGAAATTTGATTCCGAGCAATGATTCAAATGTTAGAAATTCCCACTCGTTCGTTCACTGAACGTACCCGAACTAAACTTCGGATAGAAATTCCAGGCACACCGGGCCTCGGAATCAAGTGCCGTCTGAAACTACGTTCTTGTAAAATCCCAAAGAAAATTAAAAAAAAAATTCCTTGAATTTTAAGGGTCTTTACATTACTCCCACCTCAGGGATTTACATCCCCATAAAGATACATCGAAAACAAGGGAAACAAATGTGGGTACAGAGCATGCATCTGAGCCTCCCACTCCCAAGTGCTCTCCTGGAGGTTCCCGTGCTGTCATCTGAGGCGCACTAGATGAATCGACCGTACACATAGGACCCACTCCTATCGATCCTCGATCTCCACTGGGACCTCTTCGAAAGTCTCCCCATCATCAACGTCAAGATCCCCATGGTCAATGATGTGCGTCGGGTCGTGCACGTATCTCCTCAGCTGAGATACGTAGAAGACGTCGTGCACCCGGTGCAACTGAGGTGGTAGAGAAAGAAGATAATCCACCTCGCCAATCCTGCTGAGGACTTGGAAGGGTCTGATGAAGCATGGAGACTACTTGCCGCCTCGGCCAAATCTCTGTAATCCACTTCGAGGTGAGACACGCAAGAAGACGTGGTCGCCATCCTCGAACTCTAGTGGCCTCCGCCTCCTGTCAGCGTAAGACTTCTGCTGGCTCTGAGCTATCCTCATCCTCTCCTGGATGACCTGGACCTTCTCTGTCGTGTCCTGTACCATCTCTAGTCCCACAAGTGCTGATTCCCCAGGGTCTGTCCAGCACAAAGAAGATCTACAAGGTCGGTCGTACAACGCCTCGTATGGTGCCATCCCGATGGTGGAGTGGTAGCTGTTGTTGTACGCTAACTCCACCAAGGGTATGTGGTCCTCCAAGCTACGACCAAAGTCGAGGAGACTTGCGTGGAGCATGTCCTCGAGAGTCTGAATGGTCATCTCCATCTGACCATCCGTCTGATGGTGAAAGGCTGTGCTCAGACGTAGCTGTGTCCCGAACGCCTCCTGCAGCCCCTTCCAAAGCCGGGAAGTAATGTGATCATCTCGATCAAAGACGATAGATGATGGCACACCGTGAAGCCATACAATCTCCTGAACGTAGAGACGCCCCAAGCTCTCTACTGGGCCCTGCTCTCTGATGGGTAAGAATTGAGTCGACTTGATGAGTCGGTCGACAATCACCCAGATGGAGTTGTGGCCTCTGGAAGTGCGTGGAAGTCCAGTCATGAAGTCCATATATATCTCGTCCCAATTCCACTCCAGGACCTCCAAGGGTTGTACCAAGCCTGCTGGTACCTGATGCTCTGCCTTCACCTGCTGACAGGTGAGGCATCGTGAAACGAACTCTGCCACAACCTTCTTCATGCCCGGCCACCAGTGATGTCGCCTGAGATCCTGGTACATCTTCACCACTCCGGGATGTACCGCCTAGGGAGAAGTGTGAAACTCTCTCATCACCTCCTCTCGTAAAGAAACTAGTACCAAGGTACGTCCTTTGAAAAGGATGTCGTTTTGTGCTCCAAAGGAGAAATCATCAGGTGCATGTCCTGAGGATATCTGTGCACGCCGCGTCTCACAGTCAGCGTCCCCACACTGTGCCTCTCTGACCCACTGCAAAAGTTGAGGAGTGACTGTGAGAGACTGGAGGAAGGTTGCCCCATCTCTATCCGTGAAGGATATCTGCAAAGAGGCTAGCTGCTCTGTCGCCTCCTCAAGTAGCTGAATGCTCGTCCTCCTATTGAGAGCATCAGCTACCACGTTCCCCTTCCCATGAGTAGAGACTATCTCAAAGTCATAGTCCTGGTGGAAATAGAGCCATCGCCGCTGTCTCAGGTTCAGGTCCTTCTGAGAGAAGATGTACCTAAGACTCTGATGGTCAGAAAAGACTGCAAATTCCTTGCCCATCAGATAGTTTTCCCATGTCTTCAGAGCGAAGACCACTGCTTCTAACTCTAGGTCATGGGTAGAGCAGTTCTGCTCATGCGGCCTCAACTGACGTGATCCATAGGCGATCACTTCCCTCTCCTGCATCAGGACACATCTGAGTCTGGTCCCTGATGCATCGCAGTAGACTACATACCCTACTCCCTCCTCAGGAAACCTCAAGATAGGTGCGCTGGTCAATCTCTGTCTCAGCTCCTGGAAGCTCTTCTGACATCTGTCTGACCACACGAAGGGTCTCCCCTTCTTCGTCAAAGCTGAGAGTGGTGCCGCAACTCTGGAGAATTTTGGCACAAATCTCCGGTAGTATCCAGCTAGTCCCAAGAAACTATGCACCTCTGTCACAGTCCTGGGTGTCTCCCAAGCTAGTATCGCCTCGATCTTTGCAGGATCCACTGCAACTCCCGCCTCAGAGATGGCGTGCCCCAAGAAGTGGACCTCACGTATCCAGAAATGACACTTCTAGAGATTTACATAAATTCGGTGCTCTCGGAGTGTGTCTAGTATAACCCGTAAGTGGTAGGCATGCTCCTCTTCAGTCGTTGAGTAAATTAAAATGTCGTTGATGATGACCACGACAAATCGATCGAGGTATGGCTTAAAAATCCTATTCATGAGGGCCATGAACACTACTGGAGGATTGGTTATGCCGAATGGAATAACCAAGAACTCATAGTGGCCATACTGACATCTGAAGGCCATCTTCGGCATGTCCTCGTCTCGAACTCTGATCTGATGATAGTCTAACCTGAGGTCTATCTTCGAGAACCACTGTGCTCCCTTGAGCTGATCAAAGAGGTCATAAATCCTCGGTAGCAGATAATTATTCCTCACTATCACCTGGTTCAGGCGACGATAGTCGACACAAAGTCACAAGCTCCCGTCCGCCTTCTTGGCGAACAATATCAGGGAAGCCCAGGGTGAAACACTGGGTCGGATGAACCCCTTACCATGCAAGTCCTCCAACTGTACTCGTAGCTCTAAAAGCTCAACAAGGGCCATCCAATATGCTGGAGTCGATATCGGGGCTGTACTGGGGTACAGGTCAATGTAAAAGTCTACCTCTCTGTGAGGAGGTAGCCCTAGAACGTCGTCAGGAAAGACGTCCGCATACTGATCCACCACTGCAGGAAAACCAGGACTCCGCACGTTAACTGCTCCTACGATGAGGCTAGCCAACTGATGATTGATAGTTTGTCCTCTCCTCTGCGGAAGTCCATCCTGTACTACGAAGGCTCCCTTCTCACCGGTGAAGGTGAACCTGCTCCCGTCGGTGCGTACACATCGCACCTTGCGCCTAATACAGTCAATATGTGCATGGACCGTAGACAACCAATCCATGCCCAAGATGACGTCGTAAGGCCTCGACGCTGCTACAAGAAGATCCCAGCCGAAGCACTCGCCTCCTAGAGTAAGCTCACACTTCCGACACCAGTGTGTAATCGTCGAGTCTGCTCCCGTAGGAGTCTCTAGCCATAAGGATCGAGCCAACGGATCTGTCGGAATCTCTGAGCACCGAACAAGGGCAGCGGCTATGAAAGAACGACTCACTAATGTGTCTATAAGAACTTCAGAAAGGGTGGAATAGACACAGATTATACCTCAAATAATCTTGAGTGCACTGTGGTCATAGGTCTCTGCTGCCTGGAGTTGTGCCTGTCTCTACCCGCCAGCTCCCTGTGGTCGGGGTGGACCTCCTGGTGGTGGTGGTGGTAGAGTCTCAAAGCGTCGCCCACCACCTGCTGCTCGGCCAGCTCCTCTGCCTCGTCCGCCTCCTCCCTGTGGACTGCCACGGTCAACCCTCTACCTCTGCCTCAGTGGTCCCTCAACCGTCTGCTGCTCCTAGGCACGGTGGGTCGGGCAGTCATGAGCCATGTGGCCCTGCCCGCCGCATGAGTAGCACTGCCTGCCTCTCGAAAGACTGGCTCTGTGTTGTGTTCCCCGCACTGCTGAGCTAGTGTCCTGAGGTCGTCCGCCTGAGGATCTGGTCTGCCTGGACCCATGTGTCATCCGTCGATTGCCTACTGCAGAAGACTCTGCTACGTGCCACCCTACGGTGGGTCTCGGCGCTGGTGTAGACTCAGCAAGAAATATCTCGATCAAAAGGGCCTGCTCCAGTACTCCTGTCTGAGTCGGAATGTTGAGGGAGATCAGTGATGCCCTGATCTCATGTCTCAATCCCTGCTCAAAAGTCCGGGCCCAGAAGAATGGGTCCCATACCATGTCGGTCGAGTAGCACGAGAGATCGTTAAATCTCGCTGAGTACTGGGCGACCGTCATGCTACCAGGCCGCAGCTGAAGAATCTCCCGAATGCGAACCACACGGAGGGTGGCTGGGACGAAATCTGAGTGGAAGAGGCTCTCAAAATCCATCCAGAGAAGAGATTCCTCATCGTGCACCTGGAGCATCATGCTCCCCCATCGGCCCGCTACCGCGTGCAGTAGGCTCGCTGCGAGGATCACCATGAGGTCTGCTGGTGTCCCCACTAACCGAAAAACTTGTACCACTGCCTCTAGCCAGTCCTCGACTGCCTGGGGGTCCGTCTCCCTACGGAACCTGGGCGTTTGCTGGCGCTGGAACTCATGCAGTGCACTTAGGTGACGTGCATCATCAGCAGCTAGTGCTAGAAGCATCAGTGGCTCGGTGGGTAGAGCTATCGTCGGTGCCACTACTGACAAAGGGCCTTGCACCGAGGCCTCATCGCTTGGTGGGCTGTCATCACGCTCGACTCTCGGAATCCTAGCTGGCTGTCGTCGTGGGGCCATCCTAAAGAAGAAACAGGTGTGCCGCGGTCAGAACAGTATACCTGGTGAGCTGATACAAAGTAATCACAAAGTAAACTTGAAACACACATGCAATCAATGTTTTCGTGCATTTAGTCGGAAATCATAAGTCAGGGTCCTGGTGTACGGATACGTCAGCCGCCGCACCAACACTTGAATCCCTGGACTGATAACCACACCCAATACGCTAAAAATTATTGCTTCACATAGAAAAGATCAGAGTCCCAAGTTCTGCGGTAGAACCGAACTCCTCTGATACCAATTTGTCACAACCCGTCCTCGGAGCCCATGCCATGACTACCCCAAGCCCGCCTTCCATAGACCAGGGGCTGGTGACTAGCACCAAGGCGTAAATAGCGGTAAAAAGGGAAGGCATTGCATTTGTAAAGTAAACAAACACCACAGTGTAAACAAGCAGTATAAGTAAACACTAAGTTAAAGCTGGTACAATAGTAAGTGCAGAAAAGTAAGTGGGCTAGTATACAAACCCAAACTGAAAGTAAAGTACAACTGGAAAGGGAAAACAACAATAGAAAAGTAAAGTCACAACGCCGAGCTGTCCACTTGAAATCCCACCTGAAGGGTGGGTACAGATAGCTCCCCTGCTCCTCGGGTCCCACTGTCCGCTCTGAGTATGTCCCGCCCAGTGGTCCACCTCCAGGTATCGTCCTACTCTGCAAGCCACAACCACGATCAACACTGTCCATCGTCTGCAACCAACACAATGTAGTGCGGGCATAGCCCGTGCTGGGGTGAGTATAAGATACTCAGTAGGGACCCCGAGACCCCCGAAGGTCTCCCAAAATCCACAAAGGATAAACAACAAAGGAAAGATACAATCACAAAGTAACAACCGACACTGCTTAGGTATATGCCCATACATATACCTAAGTCATCAATTCCAATATGCTCCAACCTCCGAGCTCAAGTACAACCCAGTCCACACAGGAAATCAAATGTATTCCACACAGGAAAGCAAAACGTAATCCACACAGGATAGCACAACACAATCCACACAGGAAAGCAAACAGGATTTAGCTCACACAGGTATACTTCTTCGAAAGACGATAGAGATGATCACTGATCCATCTAAGTCATCGGACCCACAAAGGATCTATAGGTACTAACCCCCGCAAAGACCCACACAGGATCGGACCCACAAAGGATCTGTTGGCGCTGGCTCACACAGAACCGCTGAGCGCTGACCCACACAGGGTCGGACCCACACAGGATCGATAGCACTGATCCACAGAGGATCACTGAGTGCTGTAGTCGTCGCCGTCACATTAGCAGTCACAGCCAGCTCTAGGGTTCCCGCACACAGCAAGCTCACTCGGGAGGGTCCGCTCCATGAGTCGAGAGGATGATACATCAACTGACACATAGTCCAGAGTTTATGTATCCAAAAGTTCCGTATTTTCAACAGGAACTCAACGTCGTAGACGGCGCGTCAAACAGACGCCCGGTCTGAGAGTTATTGGATTTTTCGTCCCAGGGGCCCAGTTGGTTTTTAAGGCAAAACCATCCCAACCATACTCCACCTACATCCAAACCTCGGGTGGAGCAATCTAGAAGATCCGTCTCACTTAGAGGAATCCAACAAAGTCGACGGCACGTCAATCGGACGTCTGAAGCTCAAGATATGAGTGTTTCCGCTCCGAGGGCCCGGTTGGTTTCGTGTACGAACAAACCCGGCCGAACTCAAAGTATTCTGAAACCTTGAGATCGATATACCAAAACGACCGTCTCATTCCAAGGATCGCTACCCAACTGACGGTGCGTCGATTGGAGATCTGTAGCCCAGGTTATGGGCAAAAGACCGCAGATGGTCCGAAAACGGGGGTTTCGGGCCCGGATCGACCCGGCCCGAGACCCCCCGGTCGGCCCGAACCAGGTCGACCCGCCCCATGTCTGGGTCGGCCCGGCCCAGCACGGCCAGGCCTGGTGGACCGGCCAGGCGGACGGCCCGGCTGGGCCCAGCGTGCCCAGCGCGCTGGCCAGCTCGGCCAGTGGCCGAGCCGTTTCGGCAAGGGGGGGCGCCTGCCGCCCTCTGTAATCGCCCCCCCCCCCCCCCCCCCAATTAAGGGGGCGGTTTTTTTAGGCCGGCCTACCGGTTATGCCGAAAAGGACCAGCAACGTCCGGTCCGTTCCTCCATCGCCAACACCGGCAGCCCGGAACCGGCCGCTGGTCACCCTACTCCACCGCGGCCCAGAACCGGCCGCGACTTGATTCATCCGGTGCGATGCGACGGCACCACACCCCCTCCACCGTGGCCCTGCTCCGGCCGCGGAGTCTTCTGTTTTCTTCGACGTGGAGTGCCGGCGTCGCGTCCTTGATCAACTTCATGGCGCGGTCTGACAGCGTCGCGTATTACTTGCTGTGTGTTTCCCACGTGGTGCGATGGCACCACGCCATTCCGCTCCATCCACAAGAAATCAAACAAGGATAAAGGAGGAGGGTCATCCGTGTTTGTGCGGTCTGGCCCCCTCTCGTTAATAGTTATCATTTATTCATTTATCCATGAAGAACGACAAACTATAATTCATGAACGGAAAAAATTAAATAAAATAAACCCCTACATCGAGCGCGGCTTGAACGTGGTTTTCGTCGCGGAGAAAAATTCATCGCATAAGAACTTCATGGAAGAGACGTCACGGAATAAGAAGTCGGCGGCATCGCGGGAAGAGATGTCGCGGAAGAAGACGTCACGTCGTGGGTCGGTGTCGCGGAAGATGGTCTCCGAGGGCTTGGCGCTCCACGTCGGAGATCGTTCGTTCTTCGCGTTCTTCGTCAAAGAAGAAGACGTTCTTCCCAAAACCTCTCAATGACAAAACTCTAACCACAAAATAAAATAAGCTCCTTGTTATTTTATTAACACAACTAGCCTTTTGAAAATTCAAGGGTTTGAATTTCAAAACTCACATTAAACTTATTACATTAATGTCATAAGTTATAACTTAAGTTAACAAAATTTAATGGGAGTTGAGAGGGGTTAAAGGATATGAAGGGGTGGGGTTCGTGTGTGCCCCACCACCCTCATAACCTCCCAAGGGAGGTTGGGTGGTTACCAAACTTCCATCCAAGGATTAAACACTTAGAGTAAAAATAAAATAAAAATTGTTGTTAAATTTTTATTTTTAACTTCCACAATTTTTATCATCGACTCTAGTGAAAAAGAAACTCTGGAACAGGTGTTACTAAGCAATTACTGGCGATGTGGTTCCATCGGTGCCCTCAGAATTTGATTCCGAGCATCGGTTCAAAAGTTAGAAATTCCCGCTCGTCCGTTCACTGAACGTACCCAAGCTAAACTTCGGATAGAAATTCCGGGCACACCGGGCCTCGGAATCAAGTGCCATCTGAAACTGAATTCTTGTAAAATACCAAAGAAAATTAAGAAAAAAAATTCCTTGAATTTTACGGGTCTTTACACCTCTCCCCTTATGTGGTTCTTAAAAGAGGTAAACTCAAGAGGTAATTTCCTCTTTTCAATTCTTTTATTTTCTTTCAAGTTCTTTAATTTTACTTTTCTTTCCTCATATCCCTTAACAAAAATTGTAGATACTCCAGAAACATACATGTACTATAATTTTTTTATTCTAATGGGATAATTCATTATCATATCTCATTTCCCCTTCTTTTATACGAAAGAAACGAAAACACCATTTGATATGTGTTAATTTATCACATTCAAGGACGACAGTTTATCAATTTCTGTTACCATCTTCTATTATGGTCATGAAACCATTTTTATGCTTGAAACATACTATTAAATATGTATTTTATCTTATGTGTTCTTCTGGAATCCTTTTTCACCCTTGATGTAAAATAATAATACAAAATAAGTTAATTATGAGAAAAATCACTAAGTTAATCCAGCCGTTTAACATTAATGTTTCATATAATGATTCACCTTCAGTCCAAATAACCAAATAAATCATATAAACATGTAGTTTTTTGGATGATCACTAATGTTTTATACCTTAAATTATATACAACATCCGTCATCATACATGCATGTCTGAACATGAATATAAGTGAACTGATCATTAAAACCGAGGAAACAAATGAACCCGAACAATAAAATTAAACCACATAACCAATAAAAAAAGTTATCAGAATATTATACTAAATAATTTACATGTAAATTTGGTCTTTTAATTATTAATTAATGAACCTAATTTATTTATTCTGGTTGTTAATATCAAGTGGAGAACACCATCGAACTTAAGGTAATGGAACCTCTCTATTTCACTTTTATTGAAGAATGTCCTCTATGTTATTCCCTTTTATGTGTCATTTATAATGACGGGGAATGATTTTTCACCTCCCCCATACTTCCCTAATTATTTATAAGTGGTTATAAACCCGTTTATCTTTCATTAATCCCCCTTACGTACACCTGATTCCATGCCGATAATCCGTAAGGGATTCTACCCAAACCTCCTTTATTCCTTCAGGTTGTCTCATCTTTCTTATTACCAAAATGAAGTTATCTTATCTTCTTATGTGAACCATCTAAATGATAATTACATGTACCGAGATCATTTATCAGGACCCTTTCATCATTCTCTTTCAATGATATACATTTTTTAAGTGATTCCGTTCTCAATACTTCTCGATAAGTGAACTTTATTTAAGGGAACTTTCTAAATTCTTACCTGATTTCAACTGCAATATATCCTATGTTTAAAGACACCATTTTCTTTATAAAATCAGTCTTTTTATTATGAAAACCTTCTTTGTTCACTTATGGTTTTATATAAAAGATTGTTCCCTATTATATTTTAAAGGCTCTATAGTATTTTCCTTAAAACCATACAAAAATGTTTTAATGCTAAAATTTCTTATATTATTTTCTTACATGTTGTCCCTTATACTTGAAATCACTTACCATTATACATGCTTATTTTACCTTATGAATGTCCAAGTATATTTTAGTTCCTTTATTTCAAGTACACTTTTATAATAAACCCTTTTCTTATCTTTTATGACATGATTGTGGTTCTCAACTATTTCCATAGGTATTCCTTATGTTTATGTAAGATTGATTATGTATGATTCTTTATGTGGAAAATATACTCATGAAAGGTTAAGATGGATGTGACCAGATAGCACTCCAATTCATTTGGTAAAGTTGAGTCTCATAAGATGTGTTGTGCAATAGTCTTGGTGGTTAGCCTTAGCTTGTGATACCATGTGCAACAGTCTTGGCGGTTGGCCTTGAATCCTGATAAAGTCGTGTTTTATATTGCTGCCACATTACTATGACTCCATGTTTATATGATTCCATGTTGATATGGTATGATTACATATTTTACATTCTTTTTTTATATCGTCATTTCATGCCTTTTATCATATGTGTTGTTGCTTTGTTCTTATGGTTATTCCCTTACTGGGATTTTAGCTCATCCATTTTTTCTTATTATCCTCAGGCTATCATATAAAGCTGTATGAGCACAATAAAAGATAGGATATCCTTATGGAGTTTAAATAAAAATTTGTTTTTATAATGTTTGATTATGTACCTAGTCTTCCAGGAAACTAGACTTTACGATCCTTAGGTTGTAATCTAATGCATAATTATGCTTAAAATTATGTAATATTTTATGTAAAAGGATAAGGTCATTATAGATGGTATCTAATGATGGTAAAGTTATTTCTAGAGATTATAAATAGAGAACAATATTAAGAATCTAAAGTATGAGAATAAGTATAAGAAAACATCCCTATATTTTTGTAAGTATAGATTAAGTGGTTTATCAAGAAAATACATCCATGTCAAGATTAAATAGGTAGAGGTGGATCTGGAATAGATATATCTAGCGGTAAAACCCAAAAACACCACTTTGAGCTAGACTAGAATGGGAACTGGTGCATGACAACGGGTCTTTCTGTACTCTTTGTTTGACACTCTCAGAGAATATTCATTGGTAAATATGTGATCTTGGTACAAACCATTATTAATGGAATGAAAAAAAAAGACCATAAAAATATAAGATAAGAAAAATATTGAAGATAAACTCTATTTAAACGTAGGGAATCACAAGTTAGGATATACTTATCCTTTATAAGTATATCCACTTATGTTAAAAGTTTCTTTTTTATGCTCCATGTCTTAGTATTCAATCCCTCTAATTATGTGTTATTAATCTTATTTAATGATGGAAAATAGAAGAACACATGAAAACAATCAATGTGGTAGAAAATTTGAAGATTTCCCTAATGATTTTCCAGATATGATGGGAATGGGTGCTCAAAAATTCATGATAGTACAAGCTCAGCTAGATCAATTTATGAATAATAACTTGAATCATGTGGAAAACCATCCTCCTCCAAGGAAAGATCAAGTTATTGTTGAATCCTTCATGCAGCAAAGGCCTCCCATGTTTAGTGGATCTTAAGATCCCCTCCCCATAGAACAGTGGACAAAGTCCATTTAAAAGCTATTCTCTATCCTCCAGTGCTCAGATGAAGAGAAATTTGTAATGGAGGTCTATAATTTTGAGGGGGAAGTTGATCAGTGGTGGACACTAATCAAGAAAACAATCCCTATGAGGAAATTGATTCCATGGTCTGTGAGGAATTCAAGAGAATGTTTTTCAATAAACATTTTACCTAAATCCTACATCTCAAGATGGAAAGAGAGTTCCTCAGACTCAAGAAGAAGGTAGATGAGTCCATCGAGGCATATGAAGCAAACTTCACAAGGCTTCCAAGGTATGCCTTTGTGTTTGTCTTGAACATCGAGAGTAAGGTGGATCTCCTCTTTAGTGTACTAAAGTTGAGTATATAAATATCATTGGTGATTCAAGACTTTGAAAGTTATGAGGAGATTTTCCATTGTTCCCTCAAGGTTGAAATGGAGATCGGATACTCTTAGTGCTATCGTGGGCCTGGGGAAAATAAGAGGAAAATGGAGTCTAATGTGGGTGGTTTCATAAATAAATTCCATGATGAAAATATGCTAGACTATACCACATGTAAAAATTGTGGGAAGAGTCATCTTAGAAATTGTCTATAGGGAACCATTAATTTCTTTAAATTTGGAATGTTGGGACATCTGGCTAAAAACTGCCAATGGGATATGAAGAATCCCACTAATGTGAAGGAAGAAAGGAAGGTTTATATCAACATATGGCCCTTAGTGTAGTGTTACTACTGTAAGGGTAATGGGAATTATATGAAAAATTATCATAATATAAGGCTTGTCGGAGGTAATCAACAATAATCTCCAAGGCAACAAGGAAGGGCTTATGCTATCACTACTGTTGAGGTGGAGACAAACAAAAATGCAGTGACATGTATGCTACTTATTCATTCAAGAATAGAGAATTTACTATTTTATTTTGTTTCTACACAGTATTTTATATATTACAAGTTTAGTATAACTATTCAAACACCGCCACCAAATTTGGGGGATAATTTATCTATGACAATAGCGAATGAGGAAATTATTGTATCCATGATTTATCACTCCTCCCCAGTTAACGTTTGTGGACTGAACCTCCCATAAAATCTTTCCGTACTTCCTTTAGTGGATTTTGACACTATATTGGGAATAGATTGGATATCTTTATAAAAATCCAACATCAACTTTCGATAAAGGGAGATCACTCTTCATTTCCTAAAGCATCCTTAGATTCTTTACAAGTGTATGGAGGAAGATGAATCATATTTAGAATCAGTATCTCAAGTGTAGATATTATTTCCTTATGAGTAAGCATTTACAGCTCAAATGATTGAGACAAAGGATATAATCATTCCTAATGACATTCCCATCATGAGGTATTACATTCATTTATTCCTTGAAGAGTGTCCTGTTCTTCCTCCTGATCTAGAGGTTGAGTTCTCAGTTGAACATATTCTAATATCTCTACTTATATCAAAGACACCTTATAAAATGGCCATTGTAGAGCTGGAAGAGCTCAAGAAGCAGTTACAGGAGAATCTAGGGAAGGGTTTTATACACTCGAGTACTTCTCTATAGGGTGTGCAAATCCTCTTATTCAAGAAAAAGGATAGATCAATACACCTCTAATTATTAAGAGCTCAATAAAATCATGATAAATAACTAGTGTCCCCTACCACTGATAGACTAATTTTTCAGTCAGCTTCGTGGGGATAATTATTTCTCTAAGGTGGACCTTCTCTCATGAAATCACCAATTAAAGGTAAGGAAAGAAGTTATTCCCAAGACTTCCATTCGAAAAAGGTATGGACACTATGAGTTCATTGTGATGCCCTTTGGACACACTAATGCTCCTAAAATTTTTAGGGATTTAATGAATAGAGTATTTAGAGATTACCTTGAAAAATTTTTGGTAGTCTTTATCAATGATATTATGATATACTCCAAGAGCAAGGAGGAATATGAGAAGCATTTGAATATTATCTTAAAGATGTTATGAAGGTATAAGTTATATGAAAAGTATAGTAAATGTGGGTTCTAGATAGAGGAAGTATCATTCTTGGGGAATGTTATCACCAGAAAAGGGATATTTATAGACCCTTCCAAGACAATGGTGATTGAAGAGTGGCCTAATCCAACATCTGTAATGGATATCTATAGTTTTATGGGTCTATCCAGGTATTACTGACAATTTTTAAATAACTTTTCACAATTTTCAAACCCAATGACCAAGATGACATGGAAGGGAGTGAAGTTTGTCTAGACTCAATAATTTAAAGACTATTTTCAGGATTTGAAAAAGTGGTTTACCACTGCGCCAGTAATCACACTCCCAAAAAGAGGAGAACGCTTTTTGGTGTACATGAAAGCTTTAAAGAAGGGATTAGACTATGTGAAGATGAAAAATGATAAAGTGATAGCCGAATGTTCCATGCAGCTACAAATCCATGAGAAAAAAATATCCTACGCAAGATCTAGAGTTGGCGGTTGTGATCTTTGCATTAAAAATCTCACAGCATTATCTCTATGGAGAGAAGTGTGAGATATTTACTGGTCACAAGAGTCTCAAATATATATTCACACAAAAGGAGCTTAATATGAGCCAGTGAATATGGATAGATCTCATCAAGTATTATGATATCTCAATCCACTACCATCCTGGTAAGGAAAACAAGGTGGAAGATGCTCTAAGTAGAAAAGATCATGCATCTTTATCAATGATGATAATTGAAAAGGATCCAACATTATTAGATTTGCAGAGTATGAACATGGGAATAATTAAGGGAGGAACATCATTAGTCCTTTATCAAATGATTTCTCAACCATCCCACATGTATAAAATAAAGGATTCCCGAAGAAAATATGTGGAAATTCAGAGAAGGTTAGAAGCCCTTAAAAATGGGAAATCTTATGAGTTCATGATTTATGGGGAAGGAGTTGCAATATTTGGGTCACGATTATGTGTACCATTTTATCCAAAGATAAATAAAGAGCTTATAAATGATCCACATAGATCGACCTTCTCTATCCACCCAGGGAGCACAATGAGGTTTCGAGATCTCTAAGAGAACTTTTTGTGGGACAATATGAAAAAGGAGATTGATGAGTATACATCAAAGTGCATGGTATGTCAACAAGTGAAGGTTGAAACACATAAGTCTAAGGGGATGATGCAACCACTACCCATACCAACATGGAAGTGGGAGAACAAAACCATAGACTTTTTCACTAGACTTCTACGAACATCTATAAGAAACAATGTTATATGGGTCATTGTGGATCATATTTCAGGGACATCTCACTTTATCATGATTTAAGAGGACTTCACGGATCAACTTTCATGGGTATATATCGAATAAGTGGTAAGGAATCATGGAGTACCGCTATCTATTGTATCTAGTATAGATCTGAGATTCACCTCTACGTTCTGGAAAGGCCTCCAACATGCTCTAAGCACTGAATTGAACTTCAGTATGGCCTATCAACCTCAAACTAATGGCCAGTCTAAGTGGACTATTCAGCCACTAGAAGATATGTTGAGAGCATGTTCTATGTAATTCAAAGGAGTATGGGACCAACATCTTCTAATGGTTGAATTCTCTTATAACAACGGTTTCCACTCGAGCATCCAAATGGAACCATACAAAGCCCTTTATGGGAAAAGGTGCATAACACCCGCATGTTGGGATGAATTCGATGAGTGTAAGATTCTTGGACCTAAAATGGTCGAAGAAATGGTGGAGAAGGTGAAAATAGTTCAGCAGAACATCAAAGCAGACCAAAGTCGACAAAAGAGTTATGCAAACAATCGTCAATGAGACCATGAGTTCAAAGTTGGAGACATGGTATTTATATGCATATCTCCATGGAAGAAGGTCGTGATATTTGGGAAGAAAAGAAAGCCAAGTCCCAGGTACGTCAATCACTTTTACATACTTGATCATGTCAGATATGTGGCCTATCAACTAGAACTTCCACCTACTATATCAAAATTATATGATGTCTTTCATGTAACCCTCTTAAAAATTACACACTAGACCCATCACATGTACTCTCTTCAGAGGTGGTATGGTTGGAGAATGATCTTTATTATGAGAAGCATCCAGTGAACATCTTGGATCATAGTTATAAAGTTCTATGTTACAAGACTACTCACTTAGTTAGAGTACATTGGCATATCCATATGTAGGAAGAGGAAATAAGGGAATTGGAGGAGGCAATGATGGAAAAGTACTCACACCTGTTTATGTCTTAGAATATAAAATGAAATTTTGAGGGTGAAATTTTATAAGGGGAGAATAATGTAATGACCCAATTTTTTATCAATGGATAATTTATTTCTTATAAATATTTCATACAATCAAATTAAATCACTACACAATGAACTACTAAGTACTATGTGACCTTTAAACATAATTTTGACACTTCTGTGTTTTGGATTTCAAAAATTTGACATACATGGTTACGATCAGTAAAATGTTTGGAGTCCGATAAGACAAACTTTTTTGGTGAGTAGTAACCTACCCTTGTGAATAGTAACCTACATTTATAAATAGTAATATTACCCTTATGAATATTACATCATCCAAAAGAATAGTAACCCCACCCTCGATTGTATAAATAAAATTTAGGCATCTTATAAGTGATAATATGACTATAGAAAAAGTATTAGTATTTTTGTAAGTCATAAATAATTAATTAAAATTAATTAATAAATTTAAAAGAAAAATTATTTTCCTAAATGGTTTTAATAAATTAAAAATTTTATATCTTTTAGTTTTAAGATAATTTTATAAGACATTATGTAATTTTTGAAAGCATTATAAAATCAGTTATAGTATTAAAATTCAGATTTTTCTAGTAAATTAATATTTTAATTAAAAATTATGTTAATAATATTTAGAAAATTATTTTTTAAAATTGGATTTAATTTTTTGTATTATACATGTCAAAAAATGGTTAGGGTGAATTTTTTGGAGTTTTCAAAAATACATGAATTTTTTATGAATAGTAAAATACGATAATTCACAATAAATGCTAAATCCTGAAATTATGCATCATGATTAAGTCATGGATGATGTAAATGGTCATTGGTTCAAAATCCCATGCACATATTACTGTTTTTGGCCTCAAGAATCATTACTATTTCTTGTCTTAAGAAAAAATAATAAATTAATGATTAAAATACTAAGAAAACCCTCCTCCCCTCCACTATAAAAACCACCCACACTCCCCTCTTCTCTTCACTCCTATAAAGCCTTGATAATTCCCTAAATTCTGAGAAAATATCTCCCCATGCTTCTCCCTCACATCCATCAGCCCTTGGTCTCTTCAAAAGACCAAATCCTCTCTCCTTAAGAGGTTATAAAAAGATATAAACTCAAGAGGTAAATTCCTCTTTCTGATTCTTTTATTTTCTTTCATGTTCTTTTCTTTTATTTTTCTTTCCTCACCTCCCTTCACCCAAATGGTATGATAAATCTTGTAAATTACATGTAATGTAACGTTTTTATGCTAATGGGATAATCTATTATCATCTCTCTGTTCCTCTTCTTTTATTAAAGGAAATGAAAACACAATACGAGATGTCTTAATTTAATACATTCAAGGATGATGTTTTATCAATTTCTATTACCATATTCTATTATGGTAATGAAACAATTTTTATAGTTGAACCATAATATTAAATATTTATTTTATCTTAGTTTTTTTCTAAAATCCTTTTTTACACTTGATGTAAAACAATAATTCAAAACAAGTTAATTATGAACAAAATTGCCAAGTTAATCCAACCGTTTAACATTAATGTTTTATAAAATGATTCACCTTCACTCCAAATAACCAAATGAATTTTATAACCATTTAATATTAAATATTATCTCTAATGTTATATAATTTCAATTCTGGAAAACCACCTTCATCATACATGTGTGTCCGAACATGAATATAAGTAAACTAATCTTTAAAAACAAGGAAACAAAAAACCCCAAACAATGAAATTGAACCTCATAAACAATCAAAAAGGTTATCATAAGGTTATAGTAAATCATATAAATATGAAAAATGATCTATAATTATTAATTAATGAACCTAATTTTATTATTCAGGTCATTAATATCAAGTGGATAACACCATCGGACTTAAGTTAAGGGATCCCCTCTATTTCACTTTTATTGAAGAATGTCATTTATGTTATTCCCTTTTATGTGTCATTACTAATGATGGGGTATGATTTAAAAATTCTCCCATACTTTATTAATGATTTATAAGTGATGATAAACTCCTTTATCTCTCATTAATTGATATTAAGTACACCCAATACAATGCTGATAATCCGTATGGGATTCTACCTGAACATCCTTTATTCCTTCGAGTTGCCTCATCTATCTTTTTACCAATATAAAGTTTTCTTATATTTTTTTCGTAGATTCTAAATGAATTTTTTATTTACAAAATTCATTTATTAGGACCCTCTCATCATTATATTTTGGGGATATACATGTTTCTAAGTAATTCCCTCCTCAATACTTCCCGATAAGAAAACTTGATTTAAGGAAACATCCCAAATCCTTACCTGATTTAAAGTGCACTATATACTCTTTTTTAAGACACCATTGTCTTTTTAAAATCATCGTTTTTATTATCAAAACCTTCTTGGTTCACTTTTGGTTTCATATAGAAGATATTTTCCATTTCTATTTTAAATTCTCTATAGTTTTTCCTTAAAACCGTACAAAAATGTTTTAATGATAAAATTTATTAAATTATTGTCTTAAATGTTGTCACTTCTACTTGACATCACATACCATGATACATTCCTATTTTACCTTATGAATTATCATATATATTTTAGTTACTTTCTTTTATGGACACTTTTATGATACGCCCATTTTCTATGCTTTATGACATGATTTTGGTACCCAATTATTTCCATGGGTAACTCTTATATTTATGTAAGATTGATTGTGTATTATTATTCATATGGAAAACATATTTATGAAAAATTAAGATGAGTTAACCTATTTAATGCTCCAATTCATTGGTTAATGTTGAGTCTTATGAGACTTTATGTGTGACGGTCTTGGCAATTACCCTTAGCTTGTGATACCGTGTGAAAAGTTCTTGGCGGTTAGCCTTGACACATTATAAAGTCATATTTTATGTTGCTTCCACATTACTATGACTCCATGTTTATATGATTCCATGTTTATATGTTAGGATTCGATATGTTACATGCCTTTTTTATATCATCATACCTTGCCTTCTATCCCATTTTCTAATACTTTACTTTTATGGTTATTCCCTTATAAGGATTTTAGCTCATCCATTTTTTCTTGTTATCCCCAGGTTATCTTATGCAGATGTATGAGCACAATGAAAGATATCAGAACATTATGAAGTTTAAATAAAAAATTTCTTTTATTACCTTTTATTATGAAACTATCCTTCCAAGACATTAGCCTTTATGATCCTTGGATTTTACTCTAAATTATAATTATGCTTAAAATATTGTAATGTTATATGTAAAATTCTAGGGTTGATATATTTCTCACATGTGACCAATAACTTTACAATAATGAAGAAAAATCTGTGGTGGCTAAAAAAAGTTCTATCCATTTAATTGGTATATTTCAACACATTCAATTGTAACAAAGGTGTTACAATTTAAAAATTATGTTTTTTAAAATTCATGGAGTGGTAAATGAATTTTCACAAAAAGAAAAACAAAAAAACATGGAGTATGAGTGTTAAAATCTAGAGGCTCGGTGTTAAAACATGAAAAGATAGGGTTAAAATCTATATATTAAATCATCTAAATATATTTACATGGTTTAAATGTCATAATTTCTTACATCTTCCTAGTTTTATTAATTAATTTATTAAAACTTGTGATTATTCATACCTCAACATCACTGTTTGTAACACAAAACCATAAAAAACCAGAATTAATTGGATTTAAATAGGAGAAATCCACAAAAAAAATATTTCAATTTTTTTATATTTACATCATTTTCCACTCTAACATTCCCTTATTTAGAAATGTATTAGATAGTATACACATAAAACACCACCCTATCGAGGTTGATAGATCAACTTGTATGGGGATTTATATACCTTTTTCACATGAGACCAACTTTTTTACAACAAGTAAAATGATATAACTTATTATTTGGAAATTGAGAATCAATACAATTACGATGTGGTCTATATAGAGGAAGATAAGTATTCTGTGTTTGCAAAAAAATCGATCCATATAATCATTATATGTTAATTAATTCAAATGTTTCAAATCATTGGTCCCAAACTGATGCATAACTCTAAGATAAATATTTTTTTGGTGTTAAATAGATAAAAATATTTTGCATATATGTATAGGTTACCATGTAATTTTATTATTATTTCACATGCTTGAGCATAATGGATCCCACTATGCATTCTTGACTGCCTAGTTGTATAGTGATGTCCACATTAGCGATCCGAACTAAGACAACATTATGTCCATGTTGCTCTACTATCAATGTTTCAGCCCTTAACACATTTGCCATCAATTTTTCCTCCACATTAGGACCAACTCCATTTCTCCACCTTATCTTATCTTCCTTGGTGGTAAGAAATTTCTTATTTAATTTCCCATGATTTTCATTAATCAACATACAAATATTGTGTCTCCTCTCATTAGAAATATATTCATTGAATGGGTCAGCTAAATTGGTTGTGATATAATCCCATTGATGGTGTGGAAGTTATAAAATCTCTCACCTATCAAAATCACCATCATTTTCCACCCATATTGACAATTTTGGACAAAAATTTCTCAAATTATTTATGGAAACATCGAAATCACAGTCCAACAAAGAATAAGAAATAGAATCCAATAATTCCAATCCCTTTCTTTAGTTTCTCTTCCCATTACCCTACATATTTTTTTTAAATTTAGAACTAAACTTTTCTATCACATGAAAGTAATAATATTAATGTCAATATCTACCAAAAATTGTTCTATCACCACCTATAATCATATTTGGTCGATTAGATACAATAATCAATTGAATTGAACTTGTAATTTCTTTTATGTTGTTAAAAAACTATGTCAAGTCATCATATTTTTCACCCCCAACAATGCAATATGACAATGAGAATAGGTTTTCATCTACATAATATGTTGATACTTCCCACAAGGTACCTTTATATAGACCACTAAGGTGAAACTCATCACAAAAAACATAGTTTGATCACCTAATAAGAAACCATTTATGAAACACTCAGATTAAATGAATAATCTTTCAAATGAATTATTTTCTGAGGATACCCATTTTCCTATTATTTTCAGAACAAATATATTTATTATATTTATAATTTTATTAATATATATAATTGATATTGTTATTATAATTTTATAAATATAAATTATTATTTATTTATTTACATTTATAATTATAAATAAATATATATATATATTTATCATACATATAATTATAGAAATATATATAATAATATAAATAAATTATTAACAATATATCTTTATCCTATCTTTTTTAGTGCTGATAAAGATAGGCATTTATAAACACTAAAAAATGTGGTGATAAAAGGTTTCTTTTTTGGCACTTTAATTTTAGCACTGAAAAAGTCGCCTTTTATCAATGTTTTTTTAGCACTGATAAGGGAATATCTTTATTAGTGCTAAAAAAAGAACTGATAAAAGAATATTTTAATAGTTACTACTATTTTAATTCTAATAAAACATACACTTATAAATTATTTTTAACTATAATTGATAAAAGATTCACCCACTTTTATTAATGAACCCTAATAGTTAGCTTCTTCTCTCACACACCTCAAGCTCTCGTGGAAGCTAATCCATGTTCTGTCAACCCCTCCTCTACCCTAACCACACCTCTACTAATTCCTACCCCTCCTCTTCCACTGATCCCTCTTCTACCATGATTAATCCCTCCTCTACCGCTGCGAACCCTTCCTCCACCACTAACCCACCTCTGTCATGAACCCTCGTCCTCTGTTAACCCACCTCCACTACATGCCAAACACCACCTCCTTCCATGAACCCCTCCTCCATCGCGAACTCTCCTCCACCGAAAACCCTCCTCCACCACAAACCCTACATCAACTGTGAACCCCTTTGTGGCCTCCGCTACCCCCACCACCGACCCTGACTCTACCACTATTGGAACCTACTACTGTCAATGGAGGGGTATGCCATTTTTTATACATTATCATGAATTCCTATTATATAGATATATTTTTTCTTGGTTTCTTGTCTGTTTTTAAATTACATTTAATATGTTATAAATTCATTTGAATACCTTTAAATGGAGTTTCATTTATTCAACAACCCCGGTAGTATCATACAAATCCTTTAGAACATCTATATATTCTATATTTTCCACAATAACATTATTGGAATGATTTTCCAAAAAATTATGAAAGTGAAAAAACATTAACATTAATGCTCTGATGTGTTCATTAACATTAGTTAATTTTTGTAAACTATCTTTGAATTATATTTTTAAATCCCCAAAATAGTTGAATTCTAAATTATTACAACATTGAGAAATGTGAATAGACAATTATGTTGTTATTGTAAAACAAATATTTCTTTCTATAATTTGTTATCCTACATATACTTAAAGTTGAATTTCCCATTGATCATTTTTAAGAATATTATGGTTCCACACTTCTCTCATGTAATTATTTGAGTTAAATATAAGTGGAAGAGAAAAAGGGGATAATAATTATCCTTAATTCATATGAAAAAGGGGGATAAGAAATTTTACCATGGAATACATTCCCATTTATTTATATAATGAACATGTGAAAAAAAATCCACTCCTTTTTATTTATTATCATTAAGAGGGTGTGGAAAAGTGAAATTTTTTTAACATTAATTAAGAGTAAATCATTTCAACAGAATTGAAAATAAATATAAATGTGGTGATTGAAGATTCCATAGTTAGGTTTAATTATTTTTTTCAATAGTTATTAGTCAATATTTCAATATTAATTTAAATAATTTCATTTATGGATTGAGTATCCAACCAATTACATGTAGATTGGATGTGTTTCCCTTAAACTATGGTTATGGATATAGATGGAAGTTGTTACAACCTATAAATATCCAGTTGGACAGATTATAGTTTGATGATATAATATTAAATGATTAAATATACTAATATTCATTATAATAAATGGAAATTACTAAATTAAGTTTTCTAATGTTTTCTCCAATTGTTTGGTAAGAAGTTTCAAAGAATCCAGCTAAATAGAGAGATTGAAAATGACTAACTCCCTCTTTTAAAAATATTTAGGTGTTTGAACATTTTTTTTAAAAAAATATATGTTTTAAACATACACTTTTTTTAGTTTTAAATAGCTTTATAATGATTTAATCACTTGGAATGGAATTAGGTTGTTTAACAAGTGTTTTTCAACTCACCTGGTTGGATTTCATAAAGGGATGTGAATGTTTTTAAACTGTATTTAATGCTAGTGTCGTTTTAACATGGCGTGTATAGAGTTTTAAATGAAAATTTGTAAAATTTAGAGGGGTGTCACTCATTTTAAATGATTAATACTTTTGGGTCATGAATTTTCCTTGAATGATTTAAAAAACAAATTGTGGTTTTGGAAAGGAGTTCTTGGAATTGATTGGTTTGTTTTAAAAAGGGTGTGTTATTTTAAAGAGGAATTTTTGTAAATGGTTGGTTTTTTAATGGGATTTCAAATGTGATTTTATAAATAGTTTTCAGAGGAAATCTGAAATATAGATTTTCCATAACATTTTAAGGTTATATTTTTTTATAGTTAGGAAAACTAATACATTATATAGGGAAGAAAGTAGATTGATTATAAAACCATGTAAAAGGAATGTCACTAACTCTATCCAACCCATAGTATATCCATCATGTCCTAACTACTGAAAAATATGAATTAATGTTTAAGCCCATTGCAACTCCTAAACCTACTTTTCACCCAACATCACCTGCATGGTTTAAATTAGGGGCCCCCTTGTTTTATATGTCTATTTAGGTATTTTTTCCTTATAGGGATATGATTGATTATTGATATGAAATTCATGACTCATATTTAGGGATGTGAAAATGGTCTCTTTCTTGTGAGGGTGTAAGTGTTGACATATGATTTACTAATTATATTATATTTATTCATGTGATGATCATTGGATTTTTTTCTCACTTTCACTTGTTTGGCTACATGGGAACCCTATGAATTAAGAAATAAGTTAACATGTATACTACACTAGATATCTCATACACTAGCTAATTTCCCCAAGTTGTATAATTTGATTAGTCTATAAGAGTGTCCCAAATGAGGAATGTGTGGGTAAGTCATGTGGATTTTATTTTTTTTAGGATACAACATAGTTTGACTATAGGCCTCATTGTAGCGTGAGTATAAAATAGAGGAACAATTGAATTACCTCTATGATTTTGTTACATTGCAGATAATAGAATTGGAACCAGGAAAGAGAAATCTATTGAAAAATTAGAGTTATCATATAAAGGAGAAATTGGATGATAGTAAATAGTTCAAGGCATCTCTAGTTGTAAATGTATTTCAATAATTAGAAGGATTATATTTCAATTAAATTTTCTCTCCTACTATAAAGCATGTAATAATTCAAATGGTTCTTGTAATGTCCCGGATCCGGGTGCCACACAACGGGTGCCCCAAACCCAGTTGGTCACATGACCTCAAGCACATTTCCCAAAACTCCAAAGGTTTCCAACTAGAATCAAGGGCCTAGGTCTGGTAGTGGGGAAACTATGCCCTCATTTTTCAAAGTGTAGCACAGCGGAAAAATATAAACATACAAAAAGTGGAAGGAGAAAACCATTTAATGCTGAAAGGGAAAACAACACTGAAGTAAAAGATAACCAAAAGTCATATATATAATGATGCAATATGTCCCTAATTCTAAGAAAGAATCCAAAATATAATACACGAAAATCTAATACAATACAACACAGGGTACAAGTACAATAAATCAAAACAAAACAGTGCAACAAGAAATCAGCAGTATCGCACGCCTATGCTCGGTCCCATGCTCTCCTACTCTTCTACAACAATCATGTACTTGTATAGGGAACCTTGACCTTATCGACACCTACAACATTATAATCTGTTTGGGCCCAAGACATAACCCAAACAGGGTGTGAGAAATAAATCCCAATAGGAAACCACCAAAGGCCCGTGCCCAACTATCAGTGAAAATGTGCAACAGTAGTGTACAGTAATAAAATGCAGTAAACTAGGAAGTACTAAAAAGTAACCATTCTGACCAATTATATTACTATTTTAATAATCATTGAATAATTCCAAGCATGTGATTTATCTTGGCAGGTATAGCATAAGAAATTACCATAGTGAATACTCAAAGTAACCATTGTCCTCAGATATGCAAATCCTTAACCTCTGGAAAACAGAAACAAAATCCTCAGGTGACTGCCCTCAGGCATAACGAATATTTCCCTCAGGAATATGATATATTTCCCTCAAGAATATAAGCTACTACCCTCAGGCATAAGAAACGTTTACCTCAGGAGAATCAGAACCTTTCCCTCAGGCTAATCAGAACCTTACCCTCAGGATAATCAGAACCTTTCCCTCAGGAAAATTAAAACCTTGACCTCAGGCTAATCAGAACCAAAGCAAGTAACCGGGACGATCCCCACACATAATCAATAAATTTTATATATTTTTACTCTCAATAAAACTCAAAACATGCTATAATCATGGCATACCAACGGGTATCCTAGACAAATGGCTAAACCAGGGGAACGCACCCTCGGGGTGGCCCCAGATCAAAGCAATGATCCTAAACAACAGTTTGTACATTATTCATTAGATTACCAATGAAATTCTAGGTATCTTAACGGTCAAGGCCTCATCCATAAGACACCCCGAACATGGGCGCCTGGCACAATAGTGCACAAAAGCAACTCGATAGTTGGAAATAAATACAAGACCACCTACCTCAATCTCCTCTGATAGATATACATGAATGGAGCCTCCAGAAACAACCAAGAACGTCGTAGATCTGAGATTAAAATTTTCCTGTTAAAACCCAAATAACATCCCCTAGGGAAACAATTGGAAGGAAAGACTCAAGGAGAAGTAAGAAATTACCTGAACGGTCTAAATGGGATCGGCGGTGGAGGAATCAAAGTTTCTGTTAGCCTTCGAGAGCTCTTCCAAGCCTCAGCCTCCTCTCTCACGGCTCCCTTCGAGTTTTTTGCCTCCTCTACCGAATGAGGAGGCTATTGCCTGTTTTTAATGAAAAAACATAACTAAATGGAATGTAATCTCAAGTACACAGTGTGTAATTTCTTTTTAAATATTCATTGGTGGCAATTCCCCACCGCCTTATAGTTAATCTGTCAACTGACTACACGGTCTGTTTTACCAAGTAAATGGTGTGTACTATCCTTTTTACTGTTCATGTGGAGACTACTCACCACCACCTTACTATTCACCTTCCGACTAACTACAAGACGTTTATTAATAAGTACACGGTGTGTAGTTAGTCTTTACACCCTGAATCGCTGACAAGCCTACACTCCCTGTATTCTCATCCCAAATGGACAAAGTACACGGCGTGTGGAAAAGTACATAGAATTTACCCATAAATTTGGGATTTTCCCCCATTTTCCTCATTTTCTCAAAAACAATAAAGAAAAAAAGGAAAAGAAGAAACCCATACCTCATGAATAAGAACAGGGTTCTTACAAACTTCCCCCCTTTAAGAAATTCGTCCCCGAATTTCCCTTCCAAGGGTGGGGAAGATAAATATGAGAACAACTCTGGCCAATGAGAACATACGTCAGTCTCCCACTCCCAGGTTTCATCCTGCACTCATCCATTCTGTCGTAGCACCCATACGAGAGGAACTGACGATCCTTGGAGAACCTTCATGCTCTTATCAACAATAAAAATCAGATGCTTTTTAAAAGATGCATCGACCTAAACATCAACCTCCTCATGCATAAAAACATGGGATGGGTCTGAGTGATAACGACGCAGCTGAGATACATGGAAGACGTTGTGCATGGTCTGGTACCTCGGTGGTAATTGCAACCGATAAGCAACTGTCCCAACTCTCTCTAGTATCTCAAACGGCCCTACATACCTCGATGAAAGTTTACCCTGTCTCCTGATCCGCCTATGTCCCAATCTCGGTGAATCATTTAAGAAAACATGATCCCCGACCATGAACTCCAATGCTCGTCTGTGGCGGTCAACATAAGATTTCTGACATGATTGTGTATTAGCCATCCACATTTGAATCAATTTGACCTGCTCTGACGTCTCCTGCATAAGACGTGGACCCAGTAAAGCTGCCTCACCTGCCTCCAACCAATACAAGGGTGATCGGAATGGCCTACCATATAATGGCTCGTAAGGTGTGATATAAATAGTTACCTAAAAACTATTATTTTAGGAAAACTTCACTAGGGGTATGTGCTTCCACCAAGATCCCCCAAAGTCTAGGATGCATGAACGCAGCATATCCTCTAGCACCTGTATTGTACACTGTGACAGGCCATCGGTATAAGGGTGGTAAGTTGTGCTCAAAAACACCAATGTACCAAGTTCCCTCTGAAAACTCTGTTATAAACGAGACGTAAAATGGGTTTCCCTATCCAAAACAATATAATGAGGGACCCCATGAAGACGTATTACCTTTCGGATATACATACTTCCAAGAACGTCAACACTAAAGGTCTCCTTGATCGGCAAAAATTGAGTTACCTTCATAAGTCTTTCCAAAACAACCCACATGAAATCATTGCCTCGTGGGGACCTTGGAAACCCAGTCACGAACTCCATCACGACATCATCCCATTTCCACTCTGAAATGGGTAACTATTGTAACAGTTCGGCTGGCCTCTGATGCTCCACCTTCACCTGCATACAGGTGGAACACCTCATAACAAAACTAGCTACCTCTCTTTTCATACCTGACCACCAATACTAACGTCTCAAGTCACATTACATTTTGGTAACTTCAGGATGTACTGCCCAAGATGAGGCATGAAATTCCTGCATCAACTCCTCACATATATCCCCAGGAACCCACACTCATCCATGGATACAAATTACCTCATCATTACATATCATCCAACCAGGAGGAGGGTCCTAAATTTCCATCAACTACTGTAGAACGAGGCCTTATGAATATGATAGTTGTCTCATCCTCACTCTATCCAGGAAGGGAGAAGTCACAGCTAAGGATGAAAGTTAGGTTCACAACTGACTATCGTTCACCACCAAGTGAATCTCAGAGAACAAAGCCATATGCTACCACTCACCACTAGCCTCCTGCACAGCCTGTATCTGATTCCTCCTACTCAGTGCATTAGTTACTGCATTACCTTTACTAGGTGTATAAGAAAGCTCGAAGTCAAAGGACTGAAGGTATTCAACCCACCTATCATGACCCGTCCTCGGGGCCCAAGCCGTGACTACCCCAAGCCCGCCTTCTATAGGCCAGGGGCTGGAGACTAGAACCAAGGCGTAAATCTCGGTAAAAAGGGAAGGCATTGCCTTTGTAAAGTAAACAAGCACCACAGAGTAACCAAGCAGAAAAAGTAAACACTAGGTAAAAGCTGGTACAATAGTAAGTTCAGAAAAGTAAAGGGGGCCAGAAATAAAAGCCCATCTTTAAAGTACAACTGAAAGGGGAAAACAGCAACTGAAAAAGTAAAGCCACAACGTCGAGCCGTCCTCTGGAAGTCCCACCTGAAGGGTGGGTACAGAAAGCCTCCACTACTTCTCGGGTCCACCTGACCGCTCCGATTACGTCCTGCCATGTGGTCCACCTCTAGGTACCGTCTTGCTCCGCAAGCCTCCACCACGACCATCGTTGTCCGTCGTCTGCAACCAACACAACGTAGTGCGGGCATAGCCCGTGCAGGGGTGAGTATAAGCTACTCACTAGGGACCCCGAGACCCCCGAAGGTCTCCCAGAATCCACAAAGGATAAACCACAAAGGAAAGATACAATCACGAAGTAAAATCCGACACGGCTTAGGTATATGCCCATACATATACCTAAGTCATCAATTCTCGCTCGGCTCCAACTTCCGAGCCCAAGTACAACCCAGTCCACACAGGAAAGCAAAACTTAAAATCCACACAGGATAGCTCAACACAATCCACAAAGGAAAGAAAAATGTATATCCACAAAGGATAGCTCAACACAATCCACAAAGGAAAGTAAAATGTAAATCCACACAGGATAGCTCAACACAACCCACAAAGGAAAGTAAAATAGAGTTTCAGCTCACACAGGTATACTTCTTCAAATGACGATAAATATGATCACTGATCCATCTAAGTCGTCGGACCCACAAAGGATCGATAGGTACTAACCCCCGCAATGACCCACACAGGATCAATAGGTAACTAACCCCCGCAAAGACCCACAAAGGATCGGTCCCACACAGGACCTGTAGGCGCTGGCTCACACAGAACCGCTGAGCGCTGACCCACACAGGATCAGATCCACACAGGATCTGTAGCACTGATCCCCATAGGATCACGGAGTGCAGCAGTCGTCGCAGTCCACTGAGGATCTCTACACAGTCGTCGTCGCAGTCCACTGAGGATCTCTGCACGGGTGTCGCTGTCGAAGTCGCAGCCAGCACTAGGGTTCCCGCACACAGCAAGCTCGTTCTGGAGGGTCCGCTCCAAGAGCCGAGAGGATGATACATCAACTGACACAAAGTCCAGAGTTGATGTATCCAAAAGTTCTGTATCGTCAATAGGAACTCATCGTCGCAGACGGCGCGTCAATCGGACGCCCTGTCTGAGAGATATTGGCTTTTTCGTCCCAAGGGCCCGGTTGGTTTTTAAGGAAAAACCAACCCGACCGTACTCCAACTGTGTCCAAACCTCGGGAGGAGTATGCCAAAAGGTCTTTCACACTTACAGGAAAATGACAAAGTTGACGGCACGTCAATCGGACGTCCGAAGCTCAAGATATGAGCGTTTTCCGCTCCGTGGGCTCGGTTGGTTTCGGGTACGAACCAACCCGGCTGAACCCAAAATATTCCGAAACCTTGAGTGCAGTATACCGAAACGACCGACTCAATCTAAGGATCACACCTCCACTGACGGTGCATATTTCAGAGGCCCGTAGCTCAAGTTATTAGCAAATGACCGAAAACGGTCCGAAGATGGGGTTCTAGGCCCGGGACGGCCCGGCCCGACCCCCCCTGGGTCGGCCGAACCGGGTCGACCCGACCCGGTCCGACCCGAATGGATCGGGTCCAGCCCGGCCAGGGTGTGGCCCGGCTCGGCCGGCCGGCCCGGCTCGGCTCTGCCAAGCGACCGAGCAACACGGGGGGCACGCTGCCCCCGCGTGACAACCCCGCAGCCCCCACGGAGGGCACCGATCGAATCGCAACTCCGGAAGAGGCGTTTCTAAGAAATTACCGGTGTTGCGATTCGATCGGTGCCCTCAAAATTCGATTCCGAGCACCGGTTCAAAAGTTAGAAAAACCCGCTCGTCCGTTCACTGAACGTACCCGAGCCTGACTTTGGAAAATGATTCCGGGCACACCGGGCCTCGGAATCAGGTGCCGTTAGAAACTGCGTTGTTGTAAAAATCCAAAGAAAATAAAGAAAAAAAATTCCTTGAATTTTTCGGGTCTTTACATCATTACCACCTCAGGGCTTTATGTGCCCATAAAAATACATCATAAACTAATGAAACAAATGTGGGTACTGAGCACACATCTGAGCCTCCCGCTCTTAAGTGCTCTCCTGGAGGTTCCCGTGCTTCCATCTGATGCGCACAAAAGGAATCGATCATCCACGTAGGACCTGCTCATGTCGATCCTAAATCTCCACCAGGACCTCTGCAAAATTCACCCCATCATCCACGTCTAGCTCCCCATGGTCAATGATGTGCATCGGGTTGTGCACTTATCTCCTCAGCTGAGATACGTGGAAGACGTCATGCACCCGGTGCAACTGAGGTTGTAGAGCCAGGCGATTAGCCACCTCGCCAATCCTGCTGATGACCTGGAATGGTCCGATGAAGCGTGGAGACAACTTGCCTCCTCGTCCAAATCTCATTAATCCACGTCGAGGTGAGACACACATGAAGACATGGTCGCCATCCTTGAACTCTAGTGGCCTCCGCCTCCTGTCAGCATAAGACTTCTGTCGGCTATAAGCTGTCCTCATCCGCTCCTGGATGACCTGGACCTTCTCTGTCGTGGCCTGGACCATCTCTGGTCCCACGAGTGCTGACTCCCCAGGGTTTGTCCAGCACAAAGGAGATCTTCATGGTCTGTCGTACAACGCCTCGTATGGTGTCATCCTGATGGTGGAGTGGTAGCTGTTGTTGTATGTGAACTCCACCAAGGGTAGGTTTTCCTCCCAGTTGCGACCAAAGTCGAGGACACATGTGCGGAGCATGTCCTCGAGAGTCTGAATGGTCCTCTCCATCTAACCATCCGTCTGAGGGCGAAAGGTGGTGCTCAGACGTAGCCGTGTCCCGAATGCCTCCTGAAACCCCTTCCAAAGCCAGGAAGTAAAGCGAGCATCTCGATCGGAGATGATAGATGATGGAACACCATGAAGCCGTACAATCTCCTGAACGTAGAGACGCCCCAAGCTCTCCACTGATCCCTGCTCTCTGATGGGTAAGAAGTGAGCCGACTTGGTGAGTCGGTCGACAATCACCCAGATGGAGTCCTGACCTCTGGAAGTGCGTGGAAGTCCAGTCACGAAGTCCGTAGATATGCCGTCCCACTTCCACTCCAGGAACTCCAAGGGATGTACCAAGCCTGCTGGTACCTTGTGCTCTGCCTTCACCTGCTGGCTGGTGAGGCATCGAGAAATGAACTCTGCCACTGCCTTCTTCATGCCCGGCCACCAGTGCTGTCGTCTGAGGTCCTGGTACATCTTCGCCACTCCAGGATGTACCGCCAAAGGAGAAGTGTGAAACTCTCTCAGCACCTCCTCTCGTAAAGCGACTGGTACCAAGGTAAGTCCTCTGAAAAGGATGTCGTGCTCTGCTCCAAAGGAGAAGCCATCAGGTGCCCGTCCTGAGGATAACTGTGCACGCCGCGTCTCACAGTCAGCATCCTCACGTTGTGCCTCTCGGACCCACTACAGTAGTGGAGGGGTGACTGTGAGAGATTGGAGGAAGGATGCTCTATCCCTATCCATGAAGGATATCTGCAAAGCGGCTAGCTGCTCTATCACCTCCTCAAGTAGCTGAATGCCCGTCCTCCAGCTGAGAGCATCGGCTACCACTTTCCCCTTCCCAGGAGTATAGACTATCTCAAAGTCATAGTCCTGGAGGAAATCGAGCCATCTCCGCTGTCTCAGGTTCAGGTCCTTCTGCAAGAAGATGTACCTGAGACTCTGGTGGTCAGAAAAGACTGTAAAGCACTCTCCCATTAGATAGTGTCGCCATGTCTTCAGAGCGAAGACCACTGCTGCTAACTCCAGGTAATGGGTAGTGTAGTTCTACTCATGCGGCCTCAACTGACATGATCCATAGGCGATCACTGCCCACTCCTACAGCAGTACACATCCGATCCTAGTCCCTGATGCATCGCAGTAGACTACGTACCCTACTCCCTCCTCAGGAAACCTCAAGATAGGTGCACTGGTCAATCTCGGTCTCAACTCCCGGAAGATCTGCTGACATCTTTCTGACCACACAAAGGGTTTCCCCTTCTTCGTCAAAGCTGAGAGTGGTTCCGCAACTCTGGAGAAGTCTGGTACGAATCTCCGATAGTATCCAGCTAGCCCAAAGAAACTTCGCACCTCTGTCACGCTCCTGGGTGGCTCCCAAGCTAGCACTGCCTCGATCTTCGCAGGATCCACTGCAACTCCCGCCTCAGAGATGATTTTCCCCAAGAAGTTGACCTCACGTATCCAGAACTGACACTTTGAGAGTTTTCCATAAAGCTGTTGCTCTCGGAGTGTGTCTAGTACAACCCGCCAGTGATAGGCGTACTCCTCCTCAGTCGTCGAGTATATCAAAATGTCGTCGATGAAGACCATGACAAATCGATCGAGGTATGGCTGGAAGATCCTGTTCATGAGGCCCATGAACACTGCTGGAGCATTGGTTACGCTGAAGGGAATAACCAAGAACTCATATTGGCCATACCGACATCTGAAGGTCGTCTTCTTCATGTCCTCGTCTCGAACTCTGATATGATGATAGCCTGACCTGAGGTCTATCTTCGAGAACCACCGTGCTCCCTTGAGCTGATCGAAGATGTCATAAATCCTCGGTAGCGGATACTTTTTCCTCACTGTCACCTGGTTCAGGCGACGATAGTCGACACACAGTCGCAAGCTCTCGTCCGCCTTCTTGGTGAACAATATCGGGGAAGCCCAGGGTGAAACATTGGGTCGGATGAAACCCTTGCCCTGCAAGTCCTCCAACTGTACCCGTAGCTCTCGAATATCAGCGGGGTCCATCCGATATGCTGGAGTGGATATCATGGCTATCCCGGGGTACAGATTAATATGGAAGTCTACCTCTCTGCGAAAAGGTATTCCTGGAACGTCGTCGTGAAAGATGTCCGCATACTGATCCACAACTGCAGGAAAACTAGGACTCCGAGCGTCAAATGCTCCTAGGATGAGGCTAGCCAACTAATGAGTGATGGGCTGTCCTCTCCTCAGCGGAAGTCCATCCATTGTTGTGAAGGCTCCCTTCTCGCCGGTGAAGGTGAACCTACTCCCGTCGGTGCGTACACATCGCACCTTGCGCCTAATACAGTCAATCTATGCAGGGACTGTAGATAACCAGTTCATGCCCAAGATGACGTCGTAAGGCCTCGACGCTGCTACAAGAAGATCCCAGCTGAAGCTCTCTCCTCCTAGAGTAAGCTCACACTGCTGGAACCAGTGCGTAATCGTCGAGTCTGCTCCCGTAGGAGTCTCTAGCCGTAAGGATCAAGCCAACGGCTCTGTCGGAATCTCCGAGCTCCAAACAAGGGCAGCGGCTATGAAAGAGTGACTCGCTCCTGTTTCTATAAGAACTGCAGCAAAGGTGGAATAGACACAGATCGTACCTCGAATCATCTCGGGCACGCTGTGGTCGTAGGCCTCCGCTGCCTGGAGCTGTGCCTGTCTCTGCCCGCCAGCTCCCTGTGGTCGGGGCGGGCCTCCTGGTGGTGGTGGTGGTAGAGCCTCAAAACGTCGCCCACCACCTGCTGCTCGGCCAGCTCCTCTGCCTCGTCCGCCTCCCCCCTGCGGACCACCACGGTCGACCCTATGCCTCTGCTTGGGTGGCCCCTCAACTGTCTGCTGCTCCTCGGCACAGTGGGTCGGGAATTCACGAGCCATGTGACCCTGCCCGCCGCAAGTGTAGCACTGCCTGCCTCTCGAAAGACTGGCTCCATGCTCTGTGCCCCGCACTGCTGAGACAGTGTCATGAGGCCGTCTACGTGACGGTCTAGTCTGCCTGGACCCCTGAGTCATCCGCTGACTACCTGCTGTGGAATACTCTGCTACGTGCCGCCCCGCGGTAGGTTTCGGCGCTGGAGAATTCTCAGCAAGAAATCTCTCGATCAAAAGGGCTTGCTCTAGTACTCCTGCCTGGGTCGGGATGCTGAGGGAGATCAGTGATGCCCTGATCTCGTGTCTCAATCCCTGATCAAAGGTCCAGGCCCGGAAGAACGGGTCCCGTACCATATCGGTCGAGTAGCGCGAGAGATCGGTGAATCTCGCCGAGTACTGGGCGACCGTCAAGCTGCCCTGTCGCAGATGAAGAAGCTCCTGGATGCGAACCGCACGGAGGGTGGATGGGACGATCTATGAGCGGAATAGGCCCTCAAAGTGTGTCCAGATGAGAGAGGCCTCATCGTGCACCTGGAGCATCAAGCTCCACCATCGTCCTGCTGCTGCTTGCAGTAGGCTCGCTGCGAGGATCACCATGAGGTCTTCTGGTGTCCTCACTAGTCGGAAAACTCGCACCACTGCTTCCAGCCATTCCTCGGCTGCCTGGGGGTCCGTCTCCCCACGGAACCTAGGCGGTCGCTAGCGCTGAAACTCGTGTAGTGCACAGAGGTGACGTGCATCATCATAGGCTGGTGCTGGAAGCATCAGTGGCTCAGCGGGTAGAGGTACCGTCGGTGCCCCCGCCGTCAAAGGGCCCTGTACCGAGGCCTCATCGCTCGGCGGGCTGTCGTCACGTACCACTCTCGGAACCCTAGATGGCTGTCGTCATGGGGCCATCCTGAAAGGAAACAGGTGCGCCACGGTCAGAATAGTATACCTGGTGAGTTGATATGAAGTAATCACAAAGAAAACATGAAACACACATGCAATCAATGTTTTCGTGCATTAAGTCGGAAATCAGAAGTCAGGGTCCTGGTGTACGGATACGTCGGCTGCCGCACCAACATTGGAATCCCTAGACTGATAACCACACCCAATACACTAAACACTATTGCTTCACATAGAAGAAAGATCAGAGTCTGCGGTAGAACCGACCACCTTTGATACCAATTTGTCACGACCCATCCTCGGGGCCCGTGCTGTGACAACCCCAAGCCCGCCTTCCATAGGCCAGGGGTTGGCGACTAGCACTAAGGCGTAAATCCTGGTAAAAAGGGAAGGCATTGCCTTTGTAATGTAAACAAGCACCACAGAGTAAGCAAGCAGAAGAAGTAAACACTAGGTAAAATCTGGTACAATAGTAAGTGCAAAAAAGTAAAGGGGGCCGGAAATACAAGCCCAGCTGTAAAGTACAACTGAAAGGGGAAATACAGCAACTGAAAAAGTAAAGCCGCAACGTCGAGCCGTCCTCTGGAAGTCCCACCTGAAGGGTGGGTACAGAAAGCCTCCACTTCCCATCGGGTCCACCTGACTGCTTCGAGTACGTCCCACCCAGTGGTCCACCTCCAGGTATCGTCCTGCTCCGCAAGCCTCCACCACGATTAGCGTTGTCCATCGTCTGCAACCAACACAACGAAGTGTGGGCATAACCCGTACAGGGGTGAGTATAAGCTACTCAGTAGGGACCCCGAGACCCCTGAAGGTCTCCCAGAATCCACAAAGGATAAACCAGAAAGGAAAGATACAATCACGAAGTAACATCCGACACAGCTTAGGTATATGCCCATACATATACCTAAGTCATCAATTCTCCCTCAGCTCCAACTTCCGAGCTCAAGTACAACCCAGTCCACACAGGAAAGAAAAACGTAAAATCCACACAGGATAGCTCAAAACAATCCACCAAGGAAAGAAAAACGTAAATCCACACAGGATACCTCAACACAATCCATAAGGGAAAGTAAAACGTAAATCCACACAGGATAGATCAACACAATCCACAAAGGAAAGTAAAATAGAGTTTCAGCTCACATAGGTATACTTCTTCAAATGACGATAAAGATGATCACTGATCCATCTAAGTCTTTGGACCCACAAAGGATCGATAGGTACAAACCCCCGCAATGACCCAAACAGGATCAGACCCACACAGGATCAATAGGTAACTAACCCCTGCAAAGACCCACACAGGATCGGGCCCACACAGGACCTGTAGGCACTGGCTCACATAGAACCGCTAAGCGCTGACCCACACAGGATCGGATCCACACAGGATCTGTAGCACTGATCCACATAGGATCACTGAGTGCAGTAGTCATCGTAGTCCACTGAGGATCTCTGCACAGTCATTGTCACAGTCCACTGAGGATCTCTGCACAGTCGTCGTTGTCGAAGTCGCAGCCAGCACTAGGGTTCCCGCACACAGCAACCTCGTTCGGGAGGGTCCGATCCACGAGCCGAGAGGCTGATACATCAACTGACACAAATTCCAGAGTTGATATATCCAAAAGTTCCGTATCGTCAACAGGAACTCATCGTCGCAGACGGCGCGTCAATCGGATGGCCGGTCTGAGAGATATTGGCTTTTTCGTCCCAAGGGCCCGGTTGGTTTTTAAGGCAAAACCAACCCGACCATACTCCACCTGCGTCCAAACCTTGGATGGAATAAGCCAAAAGATCTGTCTCACTTAGAGGAAAATGACAAAGTCTACGGCACGTCAATCGGACGTCCGAAACTCAAGATATGAGCGTTTCCGCTCCGAGGACCCGGTTGGTTTCGTATACGAACCAACCCAGCCGAACCCAAAGTATTCCGAAACATTGAGTGTAGTATACTGAAACGACCGTCTCGATCCAAAGATCGCATCGCCACTGACGGCGCGTCATTCGGAGTCCCGTATCTCAAGTTATGAGCAAATGACCGAAAACGGTTCGAAGATGGGGGTCTGGGCCTGGGCCTGCCCGGCCCGACCCCCCCTGGGTCGGCCGAACCGGGTCGATCCGACCCGACTGGACCCGCTCCAGCCCGGATCGGCTCTGCCGAGCGGCCGAGCAATGCGGGGGGCACGCTGCCCCCGCGTGACAACCCCGCGGCCCCCGCAGGGGGCCGCCCTGGTCAACGGACACGGCAAAACCGCGTCCGTGTGCACCGGACCCGCGCGGCCGCGACTTCAGCCGTGGCGGCCTTGTCTGGCGGTGCGCCGGGGCGCCGCCGCCGTGCCGGTGACCCGCACCGCCGGTGGCTTCCGCGGGCCACCGGAGTCGCTCTGGTGGTCCGATTCTGTTCCTGTCTGCGCCGCTGCTCCTCCCAGGACCCATTCTTAACTGCAGAATCATCAAATTTCCTTCGCGGAATGTTTTGTCATCGCCCGTCAAATCCGCACAACAACGAAGAATGACGGAGGGTTTTCGGGCCGTGTTTGTTTGCCCCACACCCTCCGCGTTAGATGATATAAATGGAAAGATAAATAACACATGACAAACCTATCAAAAACAATTTTAATAATTTAAAAATTTTCACTTGATCCAGGTCTTGTTTTAAAAGAATCAATCGGGGGAATAAAAATTATTTCACAACAAACCCTTACCTCATCAAGTCGTCGCACGCACATTCTTCACGGAATTGACCGTCGTGGAAAGAGGGGATCATCGCGTCGTTGCGGTATCCGGCGTTGCATCGAAGAACTCCGAGGACCAAGAAACAACAGATTTAATTAATAATAATTAAATCCATATTGTTGTTTTAATCCACAAAGGAAATTTAAAAAAAAGTGCAACCCCCTACCTAGTCGCTGCCGATCGAAGGTTGTCGCGGGGTAGGATTGTCGAGGAAGAACGTCGCGGAAGAAGAATCGTCGGCGTTGCGGAACTTGGCGTCGCATCGTCGATTTCCGAGGGCTCGGCGTTCTTCACTTTCTTCGCATTCTTCGCATGCTTCGCGTTCTTCACGAAGGAGGATGATGAACTCTTGGTTTCTGTCAAATCCTCTCAACGAACATTTTTCCAGAAGTCGTGCGTTGGTCTTATTTTATTATTACGCCAACGGATTAATAACAGGTTAAGAATCGATTAAATTAATTCAATGAATAAAACTGCCCAATTAATTCAACGAATAAAACCTCCCAATTAATTGGTGCGTTAAGAAATTAAGAAAACATGACAGTTGACTTTCATAATGACGGGTTTTCACGGGTGCGTTACTTAGAAGAAAAGAAAGGGTGGGGCTCGTGCGGGCCCCACCTCACAAATATCCTGCCAAGAGGGTAGGATATTTTTGGATAGCACCCTATCCGCATCAACTCAGCTTAAGCAGCTTTAAGTGTCTTCAAGTGGCTTCCAAGTGGCTTAAGTGAAATAAAATAAAGTTTGTCGAACAATTTATTTTATTTCTTAACTTTAAGCCCAAAAAAAATTAAAAACCACACCCGAACAAACGAAACTCTGGAAGAGGTGTTTCTAAGAAATTACCTGCGCTGCGATTCCATCAGTGCCCTCAGAATTCGATTCCGAGCACCAGTTCAAAAGTTAGAAAAACCCGCTCGTCCGTTCACTGAACGAACCTGAGCCTGACTTCGGAAAATGATTTCGGGCACACCGGGCCTCGAAATCAGGTGCCGTCAGAAACTGTGTTCTTGTAAAAATACAAAGAAAATTAAGAAAAAAATTTCCTTGAATTTTTCGGGTCTTTACACACCTTCGCTGTCACAAATTCAAGTCACACTGGGTAAAGATGTAATTAAGACTTTTTTGGTCCATAAACTCCACAAAATGATCTCCCAATAGATAATGTATCCAACAACGAAACACATGTACAATTGCAGCCAACTCAAGATCATGCGTCGGGTAATTCCTCACATGTGACCTCAACTGCCGAGACCCGTACACAACTACTCGGTCACCCTGAATCAACACTACTCCATGCCCTATACCTGATAAATCACAATAAACTGTATAGCTCTTCCCATTCTCTGGAAGTATAAGGACTAGTGTTGATGTCAACCTTCCTTTTAGCTCCTAAAAGGCTATCTCGTTATCTTCTGACCAAATGAACTTCATACCCTTCTTAGTCAAACCCATCAATGGTGATGCTAAGCGGGAGAAGTCCTGTATCAAGCTCCTATAGTAACCATCCATCCCCAAGAAACATCATATTTCAAACGTGTTATTAGGATTCTCCCAGGAAACTACTACTCTCAATTTCTCCAGGTCTAACGAAACTCCTTCCTCAGAGATAATATGACTGAGGAAGTGAATTTGGTTGATCAAAAAGTGGCACTTTGAGAGATTATCATATAACTGATGTACTCTCACTGTACTCAGTACAATCTCAAGATGGGTGTCATGGTCATGTTGAGTCTGAGAGTACACCAAGATATCATCCAAGAAGACTACCACAAAAGTTTCAAAGTACGGATGGAACACATGATTAATCATAGCCATGAAAATTGCGGACGTGTTTGTGAGTCCGGGCGGCATGACCAAGTACTCATATAAACCATATCTGCTCTGAAAGGCTGTAATCGGTTTTTCCAGTGCTCTAATGTGCAACTGATGATATCTGGATCTCAATTCAATCTTAGAGAACACTCATTCTCCTTTAATTTGATCAAAAATATCATCAATACTCAGTAAGGGATATCAATTCTTAACCATCAACTGGTTCAGTTTCCAATAATCCGCACAGAGTCTGAGAGCATTGTTTGCCTTCTTCACAAATAGGACATGCGAACCCCAAGGAGAAGTACTGGGTCGGATGAAACCCTTTGCTTGTAACTACTCTAACTACCTCTTGAGATCCTGTAATTCTGGTTTATCCATCCTATAAGGAGGAATGGATACCGGTACCACTCCTGGAACAAGATCAATAGAGAAATCCACTCCTCACTCCAGAGGTAGACCAAAAAAGTAATCCAGGAAGAAATCCCAGAAATGATCAACCACTGGAAGGAAATCCTTCTGAAAAGTTCCCTAGTCAACTAGATATAAACTCACAATCTATGTTGTCACCCCACCTCGCCCATGATGCCCGGGTCCATCTCGTATTTCCTGTACATCCCATTCGCCTTTGTATAGAAACTATCTGCCCTCTAGTGACGTGAAACATACCCTGCAATGATAGAAATCTACAAAGTCTAGAAGGGGTACCAACCAGTTCATCCCGAGAATGAAATCATATCCCATCATCCCTAAGACATAAAGGTCCCGTAGAAAGTGACACCCACCAACCTCTAGGGGGAACTCCTTACACTGATGCACACCTACCGTTCTAATTCCCAATAGAGTGTCTAGCGTCATATATCAGAAGAAGAAGAAGAAACACCAAGCCCAAGTCTCTCCAAAATGGGAACAGATATAAAGCTATGTGTAGAACCAGTATCGAAAAGTACTGAAGAAAAAAGAGAAGCAACTAGAATAGTATCTATGATAGTGGAAGGTCTGGGATCCTTCTCCTGTTGGGTCTATTGCACTACATATGTCTACCCAGTGTCGCGGACCTATGATATAGCCTCCCTAACCTGAGATAACCCGTCCCGCTGTCTATGAGATCCTTGTGTTTGGCTACCCCAGCCATGACCACCACCTTGTCCTGAACGTCCTGACGTATTCCAATTCTTGGACTTGTAAGAAGTTGTTGGTCCTGCTTCTGCACACGGAGTCTACACAGAACCCCTATCAATAGTCACTGGTGGAAATTCCCTAAAAAATGATGAATATGACCCATATTGCCCCAATCTCAGCACTCCACTGGGTCATGTAGTCCCTGAGGTCTCTTGTTCCCATCTTTACCACACTGATAGCACATTATCTGGCCAACTAAAGAATTATTCTGGCTAGTACTTCCACCGTGAGATAAATCCATCTACCTCTTCCTCTTTCTAGTAGAAATAGTACTAGGAACTGGTGACTAACTGCCCTGGCCTGCACCACTAGCTTCATGTAGGTTCCGCTCAGTAACCAATGCCTGGTTCATATTAGAATGAATTGTAGGAATCTTGAAAACCTTCACCAGTGCTCAAATGTCATATCAAAGACCATCCTCAAAGAATCTAGCCCTAAACATCTCATCACCCACCAGAACAGGTGAAAAATGTTGTAGCTCGCTGAAACAGGAAGAATATTCCATCAATGACATGGCTCCCTACTGCAGATTCATGAACTACCAAGATCAATATTCCATTAGAATCTTTGGTATGAAAAAGTCATATAAGACTGCCTGAAAATCTCCCCAAGCCATGTCTCTATGATTCTCAGTCTGGGTGGTAACATCCCACCATCTCTTGGAGGAATCATGCAGGATGTCTGTCGAAATCTTGACCCTCCTCCTAGGAGGCATCTCAAGATGCTTGAAGATCGTCTACATAGAACCCATCCATGACTCTATATCCTGTGGTCCTCCATCCCCTAAAAAAATAGGTAGATGATGCTACTAGAATATACATGTCATCTCTTCCATAGATGTGGAAGATGGCAGTGCTCCCTGGAAGTTCTGCATGAACCGCATGAAGCCTTCATGGAACTGTGCATCTGCGCCTGCATCCAACATAACAGATGGAGCCGCATATGGAACTGCCAGAGGATCCATCGGTATCCCATGGCATACCATCTCTGGAGTATAATCGTTGATGCTCTCTTGGTGAAAAACTCATGGTTTCCTCAACGGAATGACTCTACTAGGTCAAACACACACTGTAGATTGAGATCATCAAGGACTAAGAACTCAAAACATAAGAAGGCAACAGGAGAAAGAAAATATTCAAGTTTTACAAAACAAGACTACACTGCATGTATAATAACTACACAGAATGTTCCATTAAGTCTTTCACATGGGTGTGTACTTCTATCAGAACTGGTCATGTAATACTTCAAATAAATGGCGTGTTGTCCAAAAAAACGGAGTGTACTTGAATTTTCTTCCCCTTCCTGAGTCATCCTACACAGCTAATCCACATGGATCTCCCTAGAACGATACTACACATCATGTATAACAACTACACGGCATGTACCCCAAATCCCTTACATGGTCTTGTTCTGATGCCGACTTGGGCATGTCTCAACCCTAGGTACACGGCGTGTTACACCCACACACGGTGTGTAGACCACCCCATCTTCCCAGCAACATGGCCAAGTCCACACGGTCTCTCATTGGTCAAGACTACACGGCATGTTCCACAGGTACATGGCATGTACTAGACAAGCTTCACCGACCCATGTTGTTTGTGACACGGCCGGATACATGGATCACACTACAAGGTGTGTTCCAGATGGACATGGCTTGTACAAGAAGAGGTAACACTGGCCTGTGTTGTTGGTTACACTCCTGGATCCCCGGATTGAACTACACAGCATGTTCTACATTGACATTGCTTGTTTAAGATAAGGTTTCTCTGTCTGTGTTTCTAGCCACATGTCGGACACAGGGTTAACCCTACACGGCGTGTATCACCAGTACACGGCGTGTTCCCTCAAGAGTTTTCCTATCCCGTGTTTCATCACACACTGCCTATGACACTGTTAGAAACTTCAGGGCATGTACATAAGGTACCCGGCGTGTACGTAAATTTTTTTCATTTCTTTCCGAACAGAAGATTACATGGTGTGTGTTCATAGAACCACACACCATGTTGTCTAGTTTTTCGTAATGTAGACATCAAACCCTACTCTGGAGCCCCTTTTTCTTTAATTTCAAGCATCGGTATGCCAAATTCTGATATGTGGGGGCTCATACTCCCTGCGAACCAAATTTTATTACCCAACCTATCCCATTATAGTATAATACACAACAAAAGACTGGATCATGATCCGCTAAATTTCGGTCCAAGAGATCCCATACTTATCAAGAACCAAAGTTTAGCATCCATAAACCCAACCATAACATGTACCAATACCCTATCAACAGTAGGAATATCTATCAAGGTATCTATCACAACAACATGCATCTTTCTATCACAACATCTATCACAACAACATGAAATTTCTAATTCACCTACATGGCATGGAAACTATGCATGACATGTGATTCTAACATGTGACTAAATGATACAAGAGATGGAATACCCTAATATCATCAGTTTGTGACTAAATAGAACCCAAGTATAAAAATATAAATAGTAAACCACAAGTGTGTCACCCAATAGTGAAAATAAAATCAAATGTAAAATTGGAAAACTTGAAAAATTGCAACATGAGGTAAATTGTCTTTTCCCTGTACATAGGTTAGCTACACTCGGACACGGCTTATTACCGAGTACTTATTCCATCATGTCCTTAACTATAGGCTCCAAATAGTAAGTCAAGAAGAAATGAAATACCTTTGATACCACTTTGTAACGCCCCTGATCCAGGTGCCACACAACAGTTTCCCCAAACATGGTTGGTCACATGACCTCAAGCACATTTCCCCAAATACCAGAGGCTTCCGACTAGTAGTGAGGGCCTAGGTCTGATAGTGGAGAAATTATGCCCTCATTTTTCAAAGTGTAGCGCTGCAGAAAAATATAAGCATACAAAAAGCGGAATCAGTAAACCATTTAAAGTTGAAAGGGACAATATCACTGAAGTAAAAGATAAACAACAGTCATATATATGATGATGCAATATGTCACTGATTCTAAGAAATAATCCATAATAGGATACACTACAATCTAATACAATACAACACAAGGTAGAAGCATAGAAAAACAAAACAAAATAGTGCAACAGGAAATCAGCAGCATCTGAAGCCTAAGCTCAGTCTCATGCTCTCCTACTCCTCTGCAACAATCATGTACCTGTATAGGGACCCTTTCCCTTATCAACACCTACAACAATATAATTTTTTTGGGCCCAAGACATGACCCAAACAAGGTGTGAGAAATTAATCCTAGTAGGAAACCACCAAAGGCCCTTGTCCAACTATCAGTGAAAATGTGCAACAGTAGTGTACAATAATAAAATGCAGTGAAATAGAAAGTACTAAAAAGTAACCATTCCTACTAATTATATTACTATTTTAATAATCATTTAACAATTACAAGCTTGTGCTTTAGCTTGGAAAGTACCACACAACAAATCAACATAGTGAATAATCAAAGTAAACATTGTCCTCAGACATGCAAATCCTTACCCTCGGCAAACAAAAATGAAACCCTTGGGTGACTGCCCTCATGCATAACTAATATATCCCTCATGAATTTGAGATATTTCCCTTAGGCATAGAATCTATTTCACTTAGGCATAAGAAACGTTACCCTCGGTTGAATCAGAACCTTGCCCTCGGGCTAATCAGAACCTCACCCTTAGGCTAATCAGAACCTTTCTATTAGGATAATCAGAACCTTTCCCTCAGGAAAATCAGAACCAAAGCAAGTAATTGGGCTGATCCCAACACATAAGCAGGAAATTTTATATATTTTTCCTCTCAAGAAAACTCAAAACATGCTATAATCACAACATACCCATGGGTATCTAGGCCAAATGGATAAACAAGGGGAACTCACCCTCGGGGTGGCCCTGAAACAAAGCAACAATCCCAAACAGCACTTTATAAAATATTCATTAGATTACCTATCCAATTATAGGTAACTTAACAGTCAAGGCCTCAGCCATATGACACCACGAACATCAGAGTTTGGCACAATGGTTCGCAAAAACAACTCGACAGTTGGAAATAATCTCAAGACCACCTACCTCAATATCCTCTAATCGATATACGTTAAAGGCACCTCCCGAAACAACGAATAACGACTTAGATCTGAGATAAACATTCTCTCGTTTAAACCCAAATAACATCCCCTAGGGAATGAATTAGAATAAAATACTCAAGGAGAAGTAATACCATACCTGCACAGTCCAAATGGGATTGACAGCGGAGCAATCGGAGTTCTGGTGAGTGTTCTGGAGCTCCTCCAAGCCTCGGCCTCCTCTCACATGGCTCCCTTCGAGTTTTTTGCCTCCTATACCGAATGAGGAGGATAATTCCTATTTTTAAGGAAAAAACATAACTACATGGCGTGTACTCTCAATTACATGGCGTGTACTTTCTTTTTAACTTTTCACTAGCAGCAACTCCCCACCGCCTTACTGTTCATCTACCGATTGACTACACGGTGTGTTTTACCAAGTACACGGCGTGTACTATCCTTTTTACTGTTCATCTAGTGGATACTCTCCACTACCTTAATATTCACCTATCAACTTATTACATGGTGTATATTACTATGTACATGGTGTGTAGTTAGTCTTTTCACCCTGAATCGCCGACAAGCCTACACGCCTTGTATTCTCATCCCACATGGACAAAGTACACAACGTGTGGAAAAGTACACATCGCGTACCCATAAATTTGGGATTTTTTCCCCATTTTCCTTATTTTCTCAAAAACACTAAAGGAAAAAAGGAAAAGAAGAAACTCGTACATCAAGAATATGTTCTAGGTTCTTATAGTTCTCAAGCTGGTTTCTATTGATGTTTATATATTGAACAAATAGATATCCTGATTATATTCCATGAATAAGATTCAGAGAAATAGATCTACATAGATCAACAAGAAGGTTTCATGATAAATAGAATATAAGGTTCAGTTCTTGTCTCAACTGGAGTTTTTTTGGGCTTAAGTAGGAACCAATATAGTGTAACTGGAATTTCAGTGCTTTAATGGTAGAATTAATGTTCGTGCAGTGTAATGTAAATAATTTATATTATATGAAGGTCTATTGTGATGGTATTTTTGTAATTTTACTTTTTTATGTGGATGAAGTTCTCTTAGTTGGACCAATAAAGGAAAGGATGGAATAGATGAATATTGATTTACCAAAAATATCCCAAATGAAGGACCTTGGTTTTGGAAAGTGGATATTTGGGATAAATATTGAAAGAGTGATGTTATTAATATTTTCATTACTTATTAAATACTCCCTTCACTAATTTTATATAAAATGTGCATAATTTATTAGAAATTTTAATGTTTTAAAACTAAGTATCATTTTTGCGCATTTTTAGAAGTAGTCCAATTGAGTCACTTTACTATTTTATTTATAACTATCACTATACTGATCCAAATTTTGTGGTTCTTGTTTTTTAGGAATCTTATTTAAATATAAAACATTTCATTATAAGGTACCATGAGCCAATTCGGCCATTTTAAGGGACATATAGTCCTCACAAAGAAGACCAAAGAATCAGTGAACAAACTGGACTATTCATGAAGATTGATTTACGGGGATAAATAAAGTAGTCCAAATTCCATTATTCTCCACCATAGTTCGGCGGTCAACGTAAGGATTATTGGATAAAAATTTCAAGGCCCAACTCCAAACAAAAGGGGCCCAACATATGCTTTAAAGTCCATCCCATCATTCTGGCTGAGAAATAAAATCAGTATAGTATTCATGACATATCTCATGATATAAGTATCAAATCGAGCTGAGATTTTTCAGTGTAAAATAGGAGATATAGTTCGCCGACGTTTTTGAATAAATCATTCATCTTTTAAGGAATATTCCTATTCAAAAACAATTTTACATTTTGGAGTTCAAAAATACTGGATTGAAACGGACATATTAAAATTTTTAATCAGTCGGACATAACATTGGCTAAATACGTCCAAAGTCCTCCAAATTTTGAGAGTAGTATTCCACCTTTATTATCTATAACTTTGAAGAAGGAGATATCTCAAGATTCGGCTTCCTGAATATCCAAATTGGCGATGCAAGTGGAGGGACAGATTGGGAATGCAAACAGTCCACTCCTTTGGGTATAAATACTCTCCCTTCTCTCCTTGAGAGGGGTTGGCATTTCAGAAGAGAGGAGATCATATTGGAACGAACAAAGACTTTCCAAAGGCTTGGAAGGATCTTCCATACTCAAGTTTTCACTTGATAGACCTTTCCTCCTCTCTTTTCTTTCACTTTCTTTTGTGTTCTTCGTTTTTGTAATTTTGAAAGTCCTTTCTTTTGTAATTCTATTTTAATGCAAGTTTCTTCTTCAATATCTCTTATTCTCATCAACCTTCTGTAGTTTCATTTTAATGTTTTAAAAATAGTTTAAATTCTGTTGAATCCCCTTCCCTTCTTTTTCTTCCGCATTCAATTGAAGATCCGTTTTTAATTATCATCATTTTTCGTGTGTGTGTGTTCGACGTACCACTCTTTTCTAATCCCTTTATTTTTCTTCTATTTATAATTCATCTCCATAAACATATATTACCAGACTAATAAAAATCTTAATGGAATAGTAATTCTCTCATTGGGGTGAGTTTTAATTTAGGTATTACAAGCGATTGAGAGATTTTGCTTGATGAGTATTCGTTGAATTAACATTGTGTATGTTGAACTTAGCTTGTCATGGATTAATGACTTGTTTTGTTTAATGTGTGGTTTCCAAGGATTATTGGAACCATAAATAAACTACCATAAACAAGATATGATTAATATTAGAACCTTAAGTTATGTTAAGGCTTGGATTAAAGCCTCAACACTTGGTAATTCAAATCAACGTCATCTTGTGACATGGGTGTTAATTTAAATGCAATATAAAGCAAAGCTCAAGGATATCACAAGCTTAACTAACCTAATGATGAACTCACTCCAGTCATTATCAATTTTATAAATCAATTATATTCAATCAATAATTTCAATTAAGCTCTACAAACAATCCCACATAATCAAAATACAATAAACTAAAAACAATTGACTATTACAAAGTATCATCGCCGAGGATTCGACCCGAGTGCTGCTATACACATTAGTAGAGCACCGGAACTTTGATCAGTCGATAGGCAACAATCAGACATGTGCTTTAAATGGTGCCGTTTCTGGGGATGGTGCTTTAGGTAGTCATTATTTTCTGGTTATTGTAAAAAAAACACAAAAAAAATTAAAAATAAAATTGAAAAAAAAACACAATGAAAAACCAGCCTTCTCATAAAAATCATAAACTGAAAAAGTACAAAGAAAACCCCATCTTCCTATTTCTTCCAACATCTCTCTAAATGTCCCATAGCCTCCCAAACAATCCGTAGGATTTTTTTGCCCTTGAAATTGATCGAACACTTCGCCAACTTAGGAGTAACATAAGAAATAATCAACTCATTCAAGAACCATTCCTCATCCAACCAGTTGAATTTGAAATGGCCAATCCTAGGGAACAAACCCTTAAAGAACTTGCTGCCCCTGATATAAATTACCAGCCTCTTGGTATTAAATATCTAAACATAGAATCTGACTTTGAACTCAAATTGGGTTTGATTCATCTTCTTCCTCATTTCCACAGGCTATCCGGTGAGTATCCACATCTCCACCTTAAAGAGTTCCATGTGGTGTGCTCTACCATGAAGCCTCAAGGGGTTTCTAAGGAACAAATCAATCTCCAAGCATTCCCTTTCTCCCCAAATGACTCCACCAAGTCATGTCTCTACTACCTTCCTCCTGGTTCCATAACCACATGGAATGACATGAAGCGACTCTTCTTAGAGAAATCCTTTCCTTCTTTTGGTACTGCTTCAATCCGAAAGGAAATAAGTGGTATATGTCAATTCCCAAGTGAATCACTCCATGAGTACTGGGAGAGGTTCAAAAATCTTGTGGAAACTTGTCCACATCACCAAATCCTTGACAGAATCTTGATCCAATACTTCTATGAGGGTTTGTTGGCTATGGAGATAACTCTCATTGATGATGCAAGTGGCGGTGCTCTTATTGATAAAACTCTTGCAGGAGCAAGAGATCTCAGAAGTAACATTGCTGCAAATACAAAACAATTCCATACTCGAGCACATGCTCAAGTCAAACAAGCCCAAGATAATCAATCAATTGGGCTGAACAAGATGACCGAGTGGATGAGTGAACTTAAAGGTCTTGTGCGACAACTAGTTGTGGCTACCAAATCCCCAACCTCGTCTTCTCCACAATCAATGTTTCCTGGACCTGTCAAAAACTGTGGAATCTGCAACTCTCTATCTCATCCAACTAACACATGTCCACAACTTCAAGAGAATCAATCCGATTCATCTAGACCAATGGAGCTCAATGAAGCATATGCTCAACAGAACTCCAATCCTCAACTATAGGGTCAGTTTGTTAGAAATTTCAAACAACTTCACTCTGATCCCTTCTCTTCTTCCTATAACCAGGTCCATATGTATGGTAATCCCATATCTCATCCTACCCAATTCCCTCCTAAAAACCCAAACCAGTTTCAACATGTTCAAGGTGTTGGTAACTTCCAAAAACCTTATCCTTTTATACCTCAACCTCAAAGGAACAATACTCCTCCTGGATTCCATTATCATAGTGAGCCTTCCCAATTCCAAAACCAATACAATCGCTTTCTCAAGAACCAAAATCCAGGTAATCCCAATCTAGGACAAGCCTCTTCTTCCAAGCAACCATGGGAAAGTGATGTTGAAGATCTTGCCTCCTTCACCCATTCTAGTCTCAAGAACATTGAAACCCAAATTGGTCAACTTGCATCCCACCTTAGTCAGCAACAACCATCCAATTCTTCCCAACTCCCAGTATAACCATTACCCAACCCCAAGGGTAATATAAGTGCAATTTCACTTAGATCGAGAAATAAAATTTCTATGCCTCAAGATAAGTCCTCCGAACCTCCTTTGAATGTTGACCTAGAAAATGAAAAGAAAAAGAAACTTGAAAAGGAACCTGAAACCATTCCCTCACCTCCTTCAATTCCACTTAGGAATCCAATTCCTTTTCCTCAAGATATTTATAAACCAAGGAAGTCCTTTGAACTTGATCCTGAAATGCTCAACATGTTTAGACGTGTTGAAGTCAACATTACCCTCTTAGAGGCCATAAAACAAATTCCTAAGTATGCCAAGTTTCTCAAGGAGTTGTGTACCCACAAGAGGAATCTTAGGACCTTCCAAAATGTTTCAACCCAAGAGTCCATACCCATTAAGTGCAAATATCCAGGGACCTTTACGGTTCCATTCCAAATTGGAAGTTTGAACTTTGATGATGTACTCATAGACCTAGGAGCCTCAATTAATGTCATGACCAAACCCATATTCTAAAACCTTGGTCTAGGTTCCTTAAATCCAACAAGTATTGTCATTAAATTGGATAATCGAAGCACAGCTAGTCCTGAGAGAATAATTGAGGATGTCCTTGTCTGAGTCAATGATCTTATCTTCCCTGCTGATTTCTATGTCCTTGACATGGAAGGTGAGATGAACTCTTCTCAATCTCCCCTAATTCTAGGAAGACCATTCCTCATGATTGTGAGAACTAATATTGATGTCCATTCAGGCATCTTATCCATGGAATTCGGTGACCAACTGGTCAAGTTCAACATTTTCCAAGACAAGTGATACCCATCTAAGGATCACTATACATTCTCAATCCATGCTTCTGAGGACCCTTCTAAGAGTCAATTGAACCCCATTACAACATGTTCATCCCATTCTGATGATAAAGGATCTTTTGAAATCTGCACCATGATTAACCAAGTCATAAATGGTGAAGTTGATGTGGACCTCTCATTCATAGACTCCATCAATCTAATGGAACTCAAAAACTCTCTTGAATCCCACATCAACTCTGATCTCTACTGCTCCACCTTGAACAATATTAAATAAAATGAATCAACTGAAGTACCTTCCTCCATTCTTGAGTTGTTTAGCCCAAAAATTAAAGATTAGACTGATCTAAAACCTCTTCCTACACACCTAAAATATGCATTACTTTTCTATCATCACTCATATCCTGTCAGTATCTCATTTTCACTTACCAAAATTGAGGAGTCCAAACTTGTTCAAGTGTTAGAGGAAAACAAAAAGGCCTTAGGGTGGACCCAAGATAACATACCAGGAATCAACCCTGCCCTTTGCATGCATCACATCCATCTTGAGGAATCATCCAAACCAATTAGACAACCACAAAGAAGACTCAATCCACTCATACTTGAGGTAACTAGGGAAAATATCACCAAGCTTCTTCAAGATGGTATTATCTACCCAATTTCTGATAGTGAATGTGTTAGTCCAATTCAAGTTGTACCTAAGAAGGGTGTGATAACTGTTGTCACAAATGAAAATGGAGAGGTAGTCACAACTCGAGTAAAGAAAAAATGGAGTGTGTGAATTGACTATAGGAAATTGAATGTAGAAACAAGAAAAGATCACTACTCTCTTCCATTCCTTGATCAAATGCTAGAAATATTTGTTGGAAAGTCACACTATTGCTTTCTTTATGGATACACTGGCTATTTCAAAATCCCAATCGCACCTCAGGACCAAGAAAAGACTACTTTCACATGCCCCTTTGGAACATATGCATATAGAAGAATGCCTTTTGGACTTTTCAATGCTCCTGCAACATTCCAAAGATGTATGATGAGAATCTTTTCGGAATTCAATGAACACTGCGTGGAATTATTCATGGATGACTTCACCATTTATGGTGATTCATTTGAATCTTGTTTGAATTAACTCTCTCTAGTCCTCCACAAGTGTGTTAAGTGCAACCTTGTGTTAAATTTTGAAAAAATTCACTTTATGGTTGCAAATGGTATTGTTCTAGGGAACATAGTTTCAAAAGATGGTATTGAAGTCGATCATGCCAAAATTGAAGTGATCCAATCACTTCCTCAACCCAAATCTGTTCGAGACATCCATTCATTTCTCGATCATGCTAGTTTCTATCGGAGATTCATCCATAACATTAGTAGGATTTCCCTCCCACTCACCCGGTTGCTACAAAATGATGTCCATTTCCATTTCTATGAGGTTTGAATGAAATCCTTCATTGAACTCAAAGCTGCTCTCATATATGCCCCGATAATCCAACCACCAGATTGGTCCTTACCCTTTGAATTGATGTGTGATGCTTTTGATAGAGCTGTTGGGGCTGTTCTTGGTCAAATAAGAGAAAAGATTCCTCATGTCATCTATTATGCCTCAAAAACATCGGATGAAACTCAATCTCACTACACTGTCACTGAAAAGGGACTTTTAGCAGTGGTTTTTGCCTTAGATAAATTCTGGCCCTATCTATTAGGTGCAAAAATCATCATCTTCATAGACCATTATGCTATAAAGTTCTTACTCAAGAAAATTGATTCCAAACTGAGGCTAATAAGATAAATCCTAATTCTCCAAGAGTTTGACATTGAAATAAAAGATAGACCAGGAAAAGAAAACCCTGTGGCTGATCACTTGAGTAGAATTTCTAATTATTCTCATTCTGAAATCATTGATCCCGAATTTCCCACTGAGCACCTTTCATCTCTCACACCAAAGTTACCATGGTATGCCCCAATTGTAAATGACATGGTTTCTGGTGTTTTTCCTGAAACTTTTTCAAGAGAAAAGAAAATGAAGTTGAAAAGTGATTCAAAACACTATTATTGGGAATAAAATAAACTTTGGAAAACTAGGGAAGACATGGTAATTAGGAGTTGTGTTGATAAAGATGAACATTCCTCTATTTTTGAATTTTGTCACTCAATGCCTAGTGGGGGCCACTTTGGACCACAAAGGACCTCTAGAAAGGTCCCCAAAAGCCTTTAATTTTTTGTGAGATCTTCGATGTTTGGGGTATCGATTTCATGGGACCATTTACCCCTTCCAATGGATTCTCATACATCTTTCTTTCAGTTGATTATGTTTCTAGGTGTGTCGATGCCAAACCCATTAGAAAGTATGATTCACATACTATTAGTCAGTTCCTAAATACACACATCTTCCACCGATTTGGAACACCTCGTGCCTTGATAACTGACTTAGGAACCCACTTTTGTAACAAAAACATGGAATATATTTTGAAAAATAATGGGTTTTTACATAAAAATTGAACTTCATATCACCCCCAAACAAATTTCATGGCTGAACTTTCTAATAGGGAAGTGAAAAGAGTTCTTGAGGGAATTGTAAAACCAATTAGAAAAGACTGGCCTGAAAGACTAGGTGAAGCACTTTGGGCTTATCTAACTGCCTATAAAACACCCATTGGGATGTCTCCTTTTAGGCTAGTTTTTAGTAAATCATGTCATCTACCAGTTGAAATCCAACATAAGTCTTTTTGGTCTATGAAAACCTGTAATTTTGATTGTGAAAAATCTGGTGAAGAAAGATTGTTGCAATTGGCTGAACTGGAGGAGCTTCGACTTGAATCCTATGAGAATTACAATATGTACAAAGAAAAGGCTAAGGTACTCCATGCCAAACACATCTTGAGAAAGGTATTCCATGAAGGTGAAAAGGTAATTGATGCACTCCTGTCATAGGGAAAGGAAAAAAGCAATTTGATTTTCCTAGAGCAGCATAGAAGCTGACCAGGGTCGTCTCACTTTAGGAGCATTCTCAATCATTTACTTACTTAATATAATTTAACTAAACTACTTCTTTTTGGTGTTTTTATATTATCTAGTAATGGAAAACAATTAAATTAAAATAAATGATAAAAAAACATGCAAGGACAAAATGCAATTAATTGAGAAAGAACTTGGCCTTTATGGGTTGGTTTGTGGGTTTCATCATTCTCCTTGTTGGTATTTAAATTAAGTTTGATAATTCAATTATGAGATCTCATTCATGAATTACTATTATTTTATATTTTGGTGTGAAATATTGAATGCATTTTGCAATATTAACTTCACCTCCTCCTATAAACCAGTTTGATGGCACACCTCGATCGAGAGTGTGTCATCTTCCAAGACCTGGCTCCATCGTATTCCATTTCAACCACTTAATGGCACAACTCCATCGTATGAAGATCTTGTATCCAGTATAAGGGAGAGAAAATATTTAATAAAAGAATATAAATGAGTTTGAGATCAGTGTCGTGGTGGACCATAGCCACACCCGTGCACATCACTCTTGCTCATCACAAACTTAATAAAAATAGAAATTTAAGCACAGAATAAATGAAATTTCCACATACCTCCCCCAAGCCAAGTATCGGGTTAACCCCTCATATTTGAGGGTAAGAGGACATGGTGGATGATATGAGAAGAATAAAGGAATAAAAGAAGGAGAAAAGATGAAGAAGAAAACTGGGTGGATGGGTGGACACAAAAATAATGCATGAATTTTATTAGAAATCTAAATTACAACTAAAAACTAAAACAAAAATAAAGAAAATAAATTAAATGGGGAATATATGTGGCTGGAATCCCTCGGTGGAGATCTCCACCTTGGTGCCTTGAAGGAATGGATGGAGAATGGGATGCTTTGGGAAGGAGGTGAGGGCCTCCTTTTATAGGTAGAATTCATCTCTCAAATGTCGAAGTATTGTATACCCCTTTAAAAACATCTTCACACGTTCCACCCTTAATTAACTTTGTTCATAAATATCCTGGACGTCTCTCCTAAAAATTTCAGCTACATTGGAAACCGGATGTAGGAGTTATGAATTTTTCATTCTCGGTTTCTGTTTCTGAACGAAGCTTCTAGGAAGGTTCCTCCAAAATTATATCATTAAATAGCCTCTTTATGACATTCAACATCCCCCAAATTTATTTTAGAGACGACCCTATCTGTCTTCGTGGTATCCCAGGTGGAAACACATCATTTAGATATGTGTAGGCCGAGTTTGATGTCTGTTATGTTGGGTGGGTCCACGCTGTCTGCCCGGAAATATTCCCAACTTCAATGAATTTTAAAACTCTTTATATGGCCGAATCATCTCCTGGCCCAGAAGAAAAAATTGAAGGAAATAGAATAAAGATCCCAAAAAAAATTAATCAGAAAATTTGGATATATAATTTTACGGAAATGACCAAAATTCCCTTGACGTAAAAATCTGTCTAAAATCCAGAATTAGGCGTTTTTTCACATTTGGCCTCAAAATAACACTAAAACCTAAAAAAATGACAATTACCCATCCAATAACACATTTGTGGGATTATAAAAAATTATTTACAGTATAAAATATATGAAAATGTGAGATTCATCACTCCCCCACACTTAAACATTGCGCTAATGGGCAATTATCTTACATCCAAATCAAAATCCACACAACAATCAAAAATGAGAAAATATCAATGATTTTATCCAAAATAGAATTCTATCATGTCTCATATATGAATAATAATTCCCTATTATTTTCATTTCAATCACTAAAATTTGTTCAACCTCATAAATCAATCCATGGCCCAATCACAACCTACCTCACATTGAATTTTTTTGTCACTATTCACTTAAGAGAAATTGAATCTAGAGTTATACTCATACTTGAAAATCACATGTATCACCATAGGTTTGTGAAAATTCTCATTTCTCCACAACGTGAAACATGAAAATAAATTTAATCATGAGGGATTTAATTAATGGTTTAAATGATTTTGTGGCTTAGGGTTGGTGGGAAAATTATTAAAAAAAATGTTCCAGGCTAGAAAGAGGAGGTTGAGCTTTTAAGTACAATGCATGATTAAATCAAGTTAAAACACAGGAAATTCTCACACAATCCCACATGAAAATGTGAAACACAACAACACCCCCATTTTAATGACATGTTACATGAGCCAAGAAGTTATTATAATGAATGATATCATCTAAGTTCTCCATAATTATTTTTCAAAGATCCAGAAAAGCACAACTTTATTTTCTTTTTTTCATTTTTTTATGAAGGATGAGCTGAAAATTGAATACAATGAATGAATGACAATTCATACCCTTTATTTTTTTGGGAGGGACATGAGTCATAAAAGAATGTACAATGAGGAATTCAAGATCATCTCCATTTTTTGTTTTCTTTTTTTAGGAGAAATGGATGAAACAAATAAAGCACAATGAAATGACGACACATGCCCAATTCCTTTGTTATCCACTACCCAAAGTATTGACACACATCTCGCACCACCCATAAATGATACACATCCCAATGAACGCACACGAAAGGCCCTTCACCCACACTCAAACTTGAAATATCTATGAAAAAATACTAAAAGTGTGGGTAGGTAAGGAAAAAGTGTCTTGTAATGTGGCTTAAACCTATAAGGCAATTCATGGCATCTAAGGGCTTATGAAGGATAAATGTAAAGGTGGGTCTCAAGATACAATTTGGCTATCCAAAGAGATGCCTCAATCATTTCAAATACATTTCATGAAATCCAAATCTTCCAAAGAGAATATTCACAAATTCTAGTTTTCATACAAAATTCAAGTTTCCCTCAAGAAAGTGTGGGTATTATGAAGAATATGAAAAATTTGTTTAGAATACCTCACAGAATTGGAAAAAATATATTTTGAGTCAGTGTTTCATGGGAATGGATTTCAAAAATTAGTGAAACTCATTAAAATTCTTGAAAATCCATTTCAAGGGAAAATAATTCATATCAACAATAATTTAAAATCCATTATTTCAAAAATCATTTCAACTCTTTCAACATCAATTGATGTGTGAAAAGTGATAAGAATATTCATTAAAGCTCAAAATATGTTTTGGAACAAAAAATGAAAGGAGTTTAAATGATAATCATAAAAAGTTAACTCCCTTTTGAAATAATGATTCGGTCATCTTCCTCTAATTCTCGGTGATTCCTTTTTCATTCATGAACCTACAGAAGAAAAATTACTCAATTAATCACAAGAATCATTTCATTTATGCTCAGAATGAAAAGACGAAGGGGGACACATGCTAGACTAATTCCTAATATTGATTTTGAAATTTAAATTACTAGAAATCATGTAAAGATAAATCTTGGTATGATCCCCCCAAGTGGGCCCTGGAATCTTTTACTGCCTCTAGAGGGCAGTACCAGCTGTTATCCATTATCCGATGGTGGATGAAGCTTCTTTGATTTGAACCACCACATGTGGATCTTCCTAGATTGTGTATCATTTTTGTTCTTGAGGGATGATCCATGGATAGAGTACACCATATCCTCCCCCTTCACAATGAGGTATTTCTTGAATGGTAGGGGTAGGATGAAGTATGAAACCTCTTCTTCTTTTGTTGCTACTTTTGAAACCATCTTGTCTTCCAGTGCCTACTTCAAGGAGGCTTCAGCCTCTTTTCTATTTTCCTCAGGCTCACCAACTTGGATCTCTTCATGATGGGGCTCCTCAAGTAGATATTCAACGACTTCAGGGATCTCCATAAGTTCCTCAATAGGTGCATTGTTTTTCACATCATCCTCAGAGGTGTAGTATGAGTTTGATGAATCTGAAAATTCAATAGATTTGGGAGACACTCAAAGTAGTTTCCGAAAAATTTAAAGAATTTGAGTTTAAGAATGTATCATCTCCCTGATTTGGTTCGAAATTCATATCCTCTTTAATTGAAAGTTCCTCTTGGAGTTGATCATCAATGGATGGAGGTAGGTAGTCAGGCTCCTCCACCTCAAGTTTGGCTTCAACTTCATGGATGTTTTCAATGAAATCTGGGAATACTAGTGCCACTTCCTTCTTAGCCTTGAATCTTTTTAAGTCAACTTGGAGTTCATTGACCATGGCCATCAAATCTTCTGGTGAGATCCATGTTGTTATGCCTCTTTCCACCTGCTTGAACATTATTATCAGGGCATCAGCTCTTCGTTGGAGGGCCTCCTCAGTATAGTCTGTTTCTTCCTCCTACACCTGTGAGTAATTGTTCCATGCAGAATAATTTGAATTTGAATGCATCATGGAAAAAGTTTTTTTTAATTTTTTTTTTAAAAATGGAAACTATATAAAATTTTAAAATATAAAAAGTAATGTAAACAACCAATTATCTCCCCAACAACGCCGCCAGTTTTGACGCACGCCTGTCGTAGGGCGTGGCAAAAGCAATTTAATTTTCTTAGTGCAGCATAAAAGCTGACCAGGGTCGTCTCACTTGAGGATCTTTCTCAATCATTTACTTAATTAATCTAATTTGTCTAAACTACTTATTTTGGTGTTTTTATATTATCTAGTAATGGAATAAAATTAAATTAAAATAAATGATAAAACTAACATGCAAGGAAAAAATGCAATTAATTGAGAAAGAACTTGGCCTTTATGGGTTGGTTTGTGGGTTTCATCATTCTCCTTGTTGGTATCTAAATTAAGTTTGATAATTAAATTATGAGATCTCATTCATGAATTACTATTATTTTATTTATTGGTGTGAAATCTTGAATTCATTTTGCAATCTTAACTTCACCTCCTCCTATAATCTAGGTTGATGACACACCTCAATCGAGAGTGTGTCATATTCCAAGACCTGGCACCATCGTATTCCATTTCAACCACTGAATGGCTCAACTCTATCGTATGAAGAGCTTGTATCTAGTAGAAGGGAGATAAAATATTTAATAAAAGAATATAAATGAGTTTGAGATCAGTGTTGTGGTGGACGATCGCCACACCCGTGCACATCACTCTTGCTCATCACAAACTTAATAAAAATCGGAATTTAAGCACAGAATAAATGAAATTTCCACATACCTCCCCCGGGCCAAGTCTCGGGTTAACCCCTCATATTTGTGGCTAAGAGGTCATGGTGGATAATATGAGAAGAATAAAGGAAGAAAATAAGGATAAAAGATGAAGAAGAAAATAGGGTGGATGGGTGGACACAAAAATAATGCATGAATTTTATTAGAAATCTAAATTACAAATGAAAACTAAAACAAAAATAAATAAAATAAATGAAATGGGGAAGATATGTGGCCAGCATCCCTCGGTGGAGATCTCCTCCTTGGTGCCTTGAAGGAATGGATGGAGAATGGGATGCTTTGGGAAAGAGGTGAGGGCCTCCATTTATAGGTAGAATTCGTCCCTCAAATGTCGACGCATTGTAGACCGCTTTAATGACATCTTCACGCGTTCCACCCTTATTGAATGATGTTCATATATATATTGGCCTTGTGTCCTATAAATTTCATCTAAAATGGAAACCGGATGTAGGAGTTATGAATTTTTCATTCTCGGTTTTTGTTTCTGGACGAAGGTTCCAGGAAGGTTCCTCCAAAAGTATGCCATTATATAGCCTCCTTAATGACCTCCAACATCCACCAAATTTATTGTAGAGATGTCCCTTTCTATCCTCGTGGTATCACTGGTGGAAAAACATCATTTAGTTATGTGTAGGCCGAGTTTGATGTCTGTTATGTGGGGTGGGTCCATGTTGTCCTCCCGGAAATATTCCCAACGTCAATGAATTTTTAAACCCTTTAGATGGACGAATCAGCTCCTAGTCCAGAAGACAAAGATGAAGGAAATAGAATAATTATTCCAAATAAAGATTTATCAGAAAATTTGGATATATAATTTTACGGAAATGACCAAAATACCCTTGACGTAAAAAGCTTTCTAAAATCCAGAATTAGGCTTTTTTCACATTTGGGCTCAAAATAACACTAAAACCTAAAAACATAACAATTACCCATACAATAACACATTTGTGAGATTATAAAAAATTATTTACAATATAAAATATATGAAAATGTGAGCTTCATCAGTAATGCTCTTCAATTGTCGATTTCAGCTTCACCCAGGTATGCTTAATTCTCATTGGGAAGGTCCTTTTGTTATTACTCATGTTTACCCATTTGGTAGAGTGCAATTCCAAGACCCGTCTTCCAAAAGGACATTCACGGTTAATGGACATTGGTTAAAGCATCACCATGAGAGGACGCAAAATCATGGATCAACATCGACTTCCACTGGATCCCTAACTTCTCTAGTCAACCTACCACTAGATGGAGATGGAAGCCCACCAAATCCAAACTAGGGGGCACCTCTTTCACTTTAACTCTCTCTCTTCTCTTTCTCTATATATCTTTATTCTTCTTCCCATATCTTTTATTTTATTTATTTACCTATTTCTTCATAAAACCCTGTTATTTACTCTTTCTCTTTTTTGTGGGTGTGACTTTATAAAAAAACAATCTAAAAAAAACCTAAAAAACTAAAAATCAAAAAAATCAAAAAAAAAATGAAAAGTCAAGAGTCATGATTACTCACCATCCAATTTTCTAATTTTGTTAAACCATTATGGGGATTAAACAAGAATTTTTTCATCTCAAAAATTTTGTTTTATCATAATGACTTTGGGTAAAGAATTTTGTTTCAAAACCAACACATTTTGAAAGATCAATTTTTGATTTGGAAAATGATTTTCCCCAACCGTGAGAACCAACATTATCATTCATTCCATGTCCACCTATGGCCATATTTTCAAAATGTGTGTTTTCACCCCCATTTGTGAGTCTTGAGTTTGTGGACATTTGAGCTGAATTTCCTACCTCAGTGTGTATTAATAGGATAGAGGCAATTTCTGAACCACATGAGAATCATAATAGCCAAATAGCCTCCCATTTCCCTTACATTAATCCTCCTTTTGAAAGCCCATTCTAGCCTATGAAAACCTTCTCTTTGATAGACACATTACAAGCCCAATACCTTTTCTCACCCAATATCATCATGGATTTTCATTGCATAATTTTTTTAAAATTTAAGTATGAGGGAATGGATTTTATTATTTGTGTACCCTATTTTTGATTTTCAACAAGTTACCATCTTCTTGAGGGAAAGAATCCATTTCAGTGTGGGGGAGAGGTTGTCAATCAGTGTGTTTTGGGGAATTTAATGTACTTACATTTATGTAATTTTGTAAATGTTATTGATAAGTGTTCAAAAAAATAAAAAATGATAAAAAAAAATAAAAAAAATGAAAAAATGAGTTGTGTCTTGGGTAGGTCAAAAATCACTCTTCCTCAACCTTTTATCTTGTTATAAATATTACAATTATTGTCATGAGGATATCAAACATGGGTTGGGATATGAGTGTGAGATCAGTTTCAAGGTCAAATTTCGAAAAAACAAAGAGAAAAAAAAAGAACACTTGCATTATATTCTTATTGGGAGAAGTTTTGTGGTTTGTAAATATTTCAACTTCTCATTTCCTTCAAATTCTCATCCTCTATTGTGCCTTTCCTCACACAATCATTCCCTTGTAAATACGTGTTTTCATTCCCTTCCATGTTTTATTTCAAAAAAAATGTGCATTGTTTTTCTATGTTGGTGTTTTACCCCACTTCTTCTCTCTCTTGGAAATTATATTCCTACCGTCCCATAGCCACAAAAAAACCCCTTAAAAATACCTCTTTATTCTTGTGCACTTTGGATAGGGATTGTAAGCTGAGATCTCTTTAAAACCCTAAGATTTTTACTTTTGGTTGGTGAAAGAGTGAACCTCCACAAATGAATTTTATCATCTTGAGAGGTGTGAGTTTTGAGTGTCCACATTTTCCATTTCTAAATTTGAGCATGAATAAAATGAATTATTTTTTGAACATTGTATCTATAACAACATGTAGTGGAATTCAAAATGGATGAGTGAAATAGTCTAAACCTCTCGTGATTAGAGAAAAAAAAATTTAATATTTGTTGGTGAGTGGAAATGATTTTGTTATGTTTTTATATTTGTTTCACATGAGGACATGCACAAGACTAAGTGTGAGGGAGTTTATGTTATTCATATTTTCATTACTTATTAAATACTCCCTTCACTGATTTTATATAAAATGTGCATAATTTATGTGAAATATTAATTTTTTAAAACTAATTATAATTTTTGTGCATTTTTAGAAGTAGTCCAATTGAGTCAGTTTACTAGTTTATCTATAACTCTCACTATACTGATCAAAATTCTGTGGTTCCTGTTTTTTAGGATTCTACATTAAATATAAAACATTTCATTAGAATGTACGATGAGCCAATTCTTCCATTTGAAAGTTCATATAGTCCTCACAAACAAGACCAAAGAATCTGTGAAGAAACTAGACTATTCATTAATATTGATTTACTGGGCAAAATAAAGAAGTCCAAATTCCATTTTTCTACACCATAGTTTGTGGGAAAATGTAAGGAGTCTTGGATAAAAATTTGATGGCCCAACTCCAAATACAAGGGGACCAACATATGCTTTGAAGTCCATCCCATCATTCTGGCCGAGAAATAACATCAGTATATTATTCATGACATATATCATGATGTAAGCATAAAATTGAGCTGAGATTTTTCAGTTTGAAAGAGGAGGTATAGGTGGACTACATAGTTGAAGAAATCATTCGTCTTTGAAGGAATCTCCCTATTCAAAAACCCTTTCACATTTTGGACTTTAAAAAAATGGATTGAAATGGACAGATTAAAATTGGTTAATCAGTCGTCAATAACTTTGGCTAAATAGGTCCAAATTCCTCCAAATTTTGAAAGTAGTCGGCCAAATGTATTATATACACCTTTGAATAAGGGAATATCTCGAGATTTGGCTATCTGAATAGCCAAATTGGATATGTAAGTGGAGGGACATATTAGAAATGCAAACAGTCCACTCCTTGGGCTATAAATACTCTCCCCTTATCTACTAGAGAGGGGTTGGAATTTCAGAAGAGAGAAGATAATATTGGAATGACCAAATCCTTTAAAATGGCCTGGGAGGATCTTCCATACTCAAGTTTTCACTGGATAGACCTTTCCTCCTCTCTTTTCTTTCACTTTTGTGTTCTTCGTTTTTGAAATTTTGAATTTCCTTTCTTTTGTAATTCTGTTTTAATGCAAGTTTCTTCTTCAATAACTCTTATTCTCATCCACCTTCTGTAGTTTCATTTTAATTTTCTTAAAATAGTTTAAATTCAGTTGAATCCCTTTCCCTTCTTTTTCTTCCTCATTCAATCAAAAATCTGTTTTCAATTATCATCATTGTTCGTGTGTGTGTTCGACGTACCACTCTTTTCTAATCACTTTATTTAACTTCTCTTTATAATTCATGACCATAAACTTATATTACCAGATTAATAACTATCTTAATGGATGAGTAAATCTCTCAATGGGTTGAGTTTTAATTTAGGTATGTTAACTGATTTAGAGCTTTTGCTCGATGAGTATTTGTTGAATTAACATTATGTATGTTGGACTTAGCATGTCATGGATTAATGACTTGTTTTGTTTGATGTGTGGTTTCCATGGATTATTGGAACCATAAATACACTAACATAAACAAGATATGATCAATATTAGAACCTTAGGTTAAGTTAAGCATTGGATTAAAGCCTTAACACTTGGGAATTCAAATCAACATCAACTTGTGACATGGGTGTTAATTTAAATTCAATATAAAGTAAAGCTCAAGGATATCACAAGCTTAACTAACCTAATGATGAACTCGCGCCAATCATTATCAATTTGTTAAATCAATTATATTCAATCAATCATTTCAATTAAGCTCTGCAAACAAAACCCCCTAAACAAAATACAATCAACTAAAAACAAATGACTATTACAAAGTATCATCGCTGAGGATTCAACCCAAGTACTGCTATAAACATTAGCAGAGCATCGGAAATTTGACCGGTCGATAGGTGACAATCGGTCGTGCGTTTCAAAGAGACATAAATTCTATAACTTTTTTAGCCTTCATTAATTTTTATATCAATTATTTGTGTATTTATTTTGTTAATTATTAATATTACTGAATAATATAGTATGGATATAAATAAAGAATGGATGAATTCCAATCGAATTACAAAAGAGTATGAAGATTTAGTGAAAGAGTTAATCATGTTTTCCAAAGATCAGGCATATGAACCTCATAAAATCCTTTTTCCCTATTTACACTATTGTTATTCAACATAAATTAGTCTAGAGTATTTGGAAGAACACTTGATCTATCATGCAATAGATAAAACTTATAAATTTTGGAATAAACATGGGTGGAAAGTGAATGTAGCTAGTGGTTGGGATAGCAATATGTTTTTTAGATAATATGATATGATTATAAGTACTTAAAATGAAGAAGACTGTATTGAGGATGTGATTATAGATTTTAATGATGATGAAGATCGTATTGAGAAAATGATAAGGACAGTTGAAGATGAACTTGGTGATTTCCCAAAAAAAAATTAGAAGTTAAGGTGTTGTTTAAAGACGTCATTGTATATTGATTGCACTAAATTTAAATCATTGTAAACCATACTGAAGATCTATAATTTTAAAGAAGGAAATGGATGTATTGATCCTTTTTTATGGAACTACTCTCTCTCTCTTGAATTACAAGCTCCCAGAATATAATGAGCTCCCAAACCAAACATACAATGTCAAATGAATGCTACACTCAATTGGTATGATATCTGAAAGAATACACACCTAATCTAATGATTGTATACTATTTATCAAGGACCACAAATCACTTAAATAATTCCCAAAGTGTGGTGCTTTTAGATACAAGAAAGATAAATCTGGTCCTACGAAATTTGTATTGTACTTTCCAATCATTCCAAGGTTTAGGTTCCTTTATGGAAGTGAGAAGGCTGTAGGGAAATTGACATGGAACACAAATACAAGAATTCAATATGGTAAACTATTTCACTTGGTAGACTCTCATTCATGGAAGATAATTAATCATGAGTATCCTGAATTTGGAAACGAGCCGAGAAACCTTTGTCTTGTGTTATCTAAAGGTGGATTGAATCCTTTAAATTTTAAAAATAGCACTCACAATAAATGACCAGTTATGTTGGTAAATTATAACATTCCACCATAGTTAGGCATGGAATAAAAATAAATCATGTTATCTATGATTATATAACGTCCAAAACAATTGGGTAATGATATTGATGTTTATTTGGATCCATTTATCGGGGATTTGAAATTATTTTGGGATTTAGGTGTTACGTTGTAAGATTCTTATAGAAATTAATATTTCATTTTGAGAGACATATTATATGGGATGATAAATGACATTATTTCTTATTAAAATTTTTCAGGATATAGCATTGAAGGAACTCAAGGGTGCCCCATTTGTGAACAAGGTACACATTCAATTATGTTGAAACAGTCATCAAAAATCGGTTTTCTCAGAGCATTGAAAATTTCTACCCCGACAGCATAAGTATAAATCTTGGATGACATATTTTGATGGAAGTTCTGAAGAACACACCATGCCATCTCCACTAACATGTGATCAAATGTTTGATAAAGCAAAATATGTGGACACTAATTTTGATAAGAAAAAATCAAAAAACCTTATGAAATCCAGTTGGAAAAGGAGATTAGTTTTTTTTAATTTTAATACTGTAATTTTCTACACATCAGGCATTTTCTTGATGTTATTCTTGTTAAAAACAATTATGTGATAGTGTCCTTGAAACGTTTTTAAATGAATCTGGAAAAAATAGAGGATGGAATTAAGGCCAGTCTGAACATGGTTGACATGGGAATATGAGAAGAGTTGGCACTAGTGAAGGGTGAAAAAACAAACTTTTCTTCCTCTAGATACTTACACACTTTCTAGGTAGAAGAGATATCATTTTTTCAACTTCTTTAATGTTGTAAAAGCTTCAAAGTTGTATTTTTTCAATATCAAGAACATTGTTTCAATGATTAATTTAAAGTTAAAGGGTCTAAAATCATATGAATACCTTGTTTTTATGAAATATATAATTAGTATATATTCACATTGCTTTTTTCCCAAAAATTTATGTCATAGATTAACCAAGCTCTATTTCTTCTAAAAATCTATATAAAGAAAATTTATAGACCCAAAAAATTTTCTATCTATGGAAGGATAAATTTTAAGCATATTATGTGAATTGGAAGTGTTTTTACCACTAACATTCTTTGATATACTGGTTTATTTTATGGTTCACTTAGTGAGAGAGATTCAGCTATATGGTTCTATACACTATAGATGGATACACCCCATTGAATGGTATATGGAGATTTTGAGAGGGTATATCAAAAATAGAAGTAAGACAGAGGATTGTATTATAGAGAAATATATTATTGGGGAATCCATTGAATTTTTTACCAAATACCTATCAGGTGTGGAAAGAATTCGTCTATCAAAATCTCATCACATTGGGTAGCATATGAGTGAAGGAATTTATGGAAGTAATGTTGTCATAATCCATGTTAAAAATCAGGAGCAAGACCAGCTTTATGTTTTGAAAAAATATGGGTGTTGAAACCCAAAAAGAAATTATTAGACATTTGAATCCATTAAGGGCTGAAATATGGATATCAAATACACATAATAAATAGTTTATATGATGGTTTTGGGAGCAAATTTTTAAAGAGTCAAATGAAAATCCAGATTCAATTTCAGAACAACTTCGTTGGATAGCCAGAGGACCAAGTATGTATGTATTATCATAAAATGGGTATGTAATTAATGGTTATATGTTCTATACAAATGAACATGATGAGGACAGTACCATATAAAATAGTCAAGTTACACATGTGGTAGAAGCGATGTATGTTTCTAGAACTAAGTATTGAAATCCACTTTATGTGAATATATCATACTTTGGAATCGTCAAACAAATATGGGAGCTGGATAATATAACATTTCAAGTGATAATTTTTCAATGAATCTTGGTTGATAATAGGATTGTTTATAAAATAGATGAACTGGGATTTTTGAAAGTTTATTTTAGTAAGGAATGGTAAAATGATGAACCATTTATAATAGAATCACAAGCATTACAAGTATTTTATGTTCCAGATTCTGCAAACCTAAAGTGGTCAATTATTCTATTAACGATCAAAATTACTGAAGGGTTATATGAAAATTCAACTAAGGATGACCCCTTCATTGGGATGCTACAATCATTTCACAAAAATCCCAATGTAGATACTGTTTTGTATGTTAGTGGAGACTATACTGAAGGTATTTGGATACTTGATAGAGGTGTAAAATCCCTTCAACCTTTAGAAATGAAAAATAAATTTCAATAATGAGGTTATATTTTTTTGTAATATAAATCATGTTATCTCATGTTATTATACATCCACTTCTTTGTTTATGCAATCTAAAAAAAATTTAAACCCATTTTGCAGATAATTACTTCTTCACATGCTAGTGCTCCCAAACCCGAGGCACACCAAGTCTCTCAACTAGTTGCTTCTCGTAGTGTAGAGGAACAATGACCTTCTGCATGTGATGGTGCTCCCAATCCTGAGGAATAAAGGTTTTCTCAACCTTCTAATTCTCCCAGTATAGAGGTACAACGACCATCTTCACATGATGATGCTACCACTATAGAGAAACATATTTATGATGTTGAATCCGATGAAATGGTATATGATGAAGGATCGACGACACCAAAAAAACAGAAGCATTGTAGTTTGATGTTGTTAGAAAAGGTAATTTAACTTAAAATAAAAGGAATCAAATATGATTTTGGATGCAATGCGTGGGGCTAGTATGTTAACCACAAAAAGTTTTTGTTCAGTAGTTACATTGGAATTGTCACTTGGAAACGTGTGCTGATCGATGAGGATTCGTGGCACCATATTGCGTCCTTTCGTAATACACTGTTGTGGGAAGAGATTAATTTAAAATTATGATATAATTTCTTTATTTTAAAAAAAAATTGAACATTGAATTACTCTTCAACATACATTTCAGAGTGTATTTATATTGGATGACTCCCACAAAAATTATGTATTAATGCTTGCTGTAAGGATTCATAGAGGATTTCCCACAATTCTAAATATACATCATCTGAAAGATTTTAAAGGGAAAATAAAACTACACCCACCACTTATCTATGCACACCTAATAACCTGATAACCATGGGTTTCATTTACTAGTCATCATGTGGATGTGTCTTTTCAGGTATATTGTGGATATTAATATGTTGTTTGATGATACGTGTATTCATCACTTTGATTAACAATTTTTTATTTATGAAACAGAAACTTAGTGTTAGAAATAGGGAATGAGTTGAAAAACTATCATACCCCTACCATAAATCATGGGTGGAGCACACTTCACTTGAAAAAAAATGGGTACATATTTTAAATCTACCATAATACTTTTATATGACATGAAACAATACCATAATTATGTTCCTCTATTCATATGCAGACTGATAACTCCAAATCCAAAGACACTTTTATCCCACACCAAGTGTTATGGAAGGAGGCATGTGTAAACAAATATGGTATATTAATATATGAAAACACACAAAATTGTGGGAAACATGTGTAAGTATTAAATAATAATAAAAATTCTTTAAATTGATATTACATAATAATGACCATTTATCTTCCTATATTTTCTATCCAATATAGTCACAGGAATCAATAACACTTATATCAGATGAACACATACTATCGGTGGACTTGAAGCGGCCAAAAAAACTATGAGGAAAACCATTCCCCTCAAAGAGATGTGTTAGCTACGGTAATCAATATTCTAATAAATTATTCTTTGAAATGTGAATCCGATAGACACTGATACCTTTCCTGTACTAATATTCTACAAGGTGATAATGACTATGATTTATATCTATCAACACCCATCTGTCACCTTTTAGTGAGGGATACAGTGTTCAATATCCAAAATGACATTCTACACAACATAACAATTCCAATTGGTCATGTGAAAGTGTCGATTGGCATAGACCATGATTTGAGTACTAAGCTACCTATTCCAATTCTTGAGTAAGACATTCATACGGTTGAAAAGGTTGTTGGAACATTAATTTCATGGTCATCACAAATTATAAAAAAACATATTGACAATGAGTAATTCATTTCCAATTTATTTTTCAAGTTAAACCTTTAATAATTAATGAAAAAAGGTATGAGATGATGAATGTTATTAAATATGGATAAAGGGAAGGGGATGAAATCAAAGACTGGCTCAAAACCATCTAAAGGATCGACCAACCGATTGAAAAGATATACCAAAACCACCATTACCCCACTCGTTCTATATCTGTGTTTACTATAATTAAAGGTTCATGTGGATCCAAAGTTAAAATATGGTAGTGTTCATATAGTTTATTATGAAGAAAATATGAATTGATAAGAATTTCATGACTTCATTGGTGTTGAGAATGTAAGTTAAATTCTCAAATATGATTGGCTAGGCTGCTCATTTATAAATATATACATGAGGTATGGTTTCATGATTTGATTTTTCAAAAGCTGATATACTATGTTAATTATTACAAAATACATTTCATATTTTTGGTAGGCGTATATATGAATTAATTAAAGGGATTTTTATCAGGAAAAAAATTGGACTCATTAATCCTCACATCAACTTTATAGAATAACCAAAAATAGATAACAAAAAAGGATGAAATAGTGGTGAGTCTGATCAAATCATTTGAATGAAAAATTTTGGATGATAGACTCTATTTACAACCAATGATTCAGGGGTAAAATTATATAATTTAATCATATCAAATATTTTTTTCATTAATTTCATTATTTATCCTTTTTTCGTTTTTAGGCAACATTGGATACTCATTGCGGTAAATTTGGATACTCCAAAGATTTATTTTATGGATTAAATACATGGATATCCAAAAAAGTGTCCAGATATGATAGCATTTTACATATTTTAATACACTACGTATAATTTTTCAGAACTAAAAATCATGTTTTATAATTTATAATATCTTTTAATGAGGATCCTATTATGACAGGGTGGTGCATCAATATCATTAAAAACAAGGACCAAGACAAGTTCTACAACTAGACAAGTGTCAAGGTATATATAATAATATTTCACTATCCAAACCCATATCAAAACAAATTACTTATTCTACTCAATGTTTATATAGTGTTTAAAATAAACCAATGGAAATGATTTGGGTTATTATTTTTGTGAATTTATGAGAGAGATCAAATTCCATGAACAAACTAGTATCCCTGAAGAGGTATTTACAAAGATAATTAGTATTTCATTTAAGATATATATTAATCCTTTATGTATTTATAATTTTCTAGTAATAATATGACTATCTAAAATACTTATATTCACAAGATGATATAGATGTTCTCAGTAATGAATGGGAAGCATACATGATAGAAGAATGTACACAAATAGCATGAAGATGTGACTTCCATAGATGTAGTGTATTGTTTCATATTTATGTTCAATTTAATTCTTTTTATTATTACTCACATAAGAATCATTTTCTTACATAGTTGGATTCCTTTTCTTAAGTAGGGTAGGTTTTTTTAAAGAGTATCATACTCATGAGAGATAGGACATCGAGGTTGAAACTCAGATAATGAAAACAAAGAAATGGTTCAAGAATATATAAAGGTTAATTTCTACTAATTATGTAATTCTTTAATTTGGTCATCATTTTATCTATTATTTGTATGTTAATTTCCTTTGAATTTTTATTAAATAATTATTTAGTTTTTTTATATAACTTTTGGGAATTCATACTTTCCTTTCAATTATCTACAACAAGCCATAAAAGAGAGAAAATGTTCCTTTAGGGTGGAAAAGGAAACCCCATGTTGCATGAACTGTGAAGTGAATCATAAGGATACATCTACCAAGGGATTTCTCAATAGTTGAATGCAACGTATGACTTCCTAAATGATCTGTCATGAACGTTTTCTTGAATAGTGTAGTAATCAACCGCAACTCAATCAGCCACACCTCAATCTAATACACGGTGTACTCACTGTGACTTGAAGTGTATGTTTCTATTTTATAATATTCTTTGATCCTTTAATATTAATGTCTTATAAACTACCATGCTTTGACCCATGACTCATGATTATGATCTATGATATACAGGGTATGAATTTATAATGTTAGTATCACAATTTAACATCTTCATGCTCATGTTATCCTTATTGGATCATTGATATCTCCATTTTTTACACTTATTGAGAATCTATGATCACCCTTTATTATGTTTAATATCCTTAGGTTATTAATAATGATTTTAGAAATTATATGTCTCAGAAGGTTTTTAGTAAATAAAAAACTAATGAGAGACTATTATTGTAACACCCCAGGTAAATAAAGAATATGAAATTTTCATATTTATCCATATTTGTGAGTAAAATATTAATATGACTTTAAAGGGGACGCTATGATCGATGGCGTACCCAACACACAACAACGAGTTTCTTGGAAATCTTACGTTGCACTCTAATAATAAAATAATATTATTTTAAATAGTAGTTAACATGTAGCCGTTGTAATGGCGGTAATGGATATAAATAACTAAAATATGAATATAAATGTTTTTAAATGTTTTTTACATTTATCCAATAAAAGATAAATGCTTAAAATATGGAAAGAATTCAATTTTAGGCGTATATTCCCTAGTTTTCACTAAAGGTTCACTTATCGCCTTTTGATGGCGAACCGTCATTAAATATAGTTTTTTTCACTCTTATACATTCTATTGGACCAAATAAAACTCTTCTTAAGAATCGGGACATCAAAATTTACTTTGTGTAAATTTTTGGTATCTTTTCGATAATGTTCATTTTTTTCTAATGAATAGTGTAAAATGTTGTATTTTAATTCAAAACCTCTTTTTAATCTAATTTATTTATATGATTATATTATCTTTTGAATTGGTTTTAAAGTGAAATTAGAATATATTTTTACCATTAAATCCAATAGAGGTCGTTGGAATTAATTTCACCTTGAAATCAGACTTAAACTAGTGTCAATCTTTTGATACTTATTGTTTCATAAAAACACGCTATTTGCTCTGACAGCGGGAATTAATTATTAAATTAATTAATGTGCCTTACATGTTTTGAATTTTGTAAAATAGACTTCATTTTTAAATTCAGAATATCAAATATAGCTTAGGTTGAATTTTTGGGATTTTTCTGAAAAACTTCAATTTTTGATGAATAGTGAAACCACTAAGTGGTACTTATAAAAACTGATTTTTCCGTTTAAATGAAATTTTGACATCTTTGTGTTTTGAATTTCCAAAATCTGACATAAATGGTTGTCATTAAGAAGTAAAATGTGGTTCAATGGGATAAAAATAATTTTTTGGTGAATAGTAACTTATTAAGTTTTTAATCGCGATTAGAGGTAATTAGTGTAGTTTAAGGTAAAAATAATGTTTTAATAATATTAAATGAACTTGACACATGTCCTACACTCATTGGTTGTGTCATGTCCGACCAAGAAAAGCCATGGGTCAACTTGGGGACCCCATGGAGCCACTTGGGTTGGGAAATGACATAAATAACTTTTTATTTAATGTAAAAGTAAAAATGACACAAACATCAAATGTTTTACAAAAACAATTTTTACATGGGGTTATAAAGATAAGATTTTTTATTATAAATAGTCATTGGAAAGATAAAACTATTTCCTACATCATAGTATTTTTTTTATAATTTTTTATACTTTAAATAAAATAAATTATTTATGACATCATGATGATGCAGCGATGACATCATTATTTAACGATTTAAATAAAATGGAAAGATAATGTAAAATCTAATACCTACACATGTCCAAAACCAATTTTATGAGTGTATTTTGAAGACTTATCACCTTATACACGAATTATATCAATGTGGGACCTTTTAAAACTGAAACACATTTTCAAATAAAGTAATATTTCTTACTTTCCAAAAGTGCCCCTCCTCTCCTCTTATAAAAGGCCCCCAGCTCTACCTCATTTCACACACTCCTCAAGCCTTTGGCTCGGCCAAACCCTGCCCATTTACTCTCTCCACATCCCTATCCTAATCCTAGAGGATTACCTTTGGGCATAATCCTTTCAAAGGAAGCCTTTAGGCTCAAATCAAAAGGAGTTAATCTTTTAAAGGTAATTCATTCTCTCATGTTCATTTGTTTTATTTTGCTTCTCCAACCCCCTAAATCATTTTTATTTACTTATTTTGTAACAACACTAGTATCTTAAATATACTAGGATTTTGTTATAATATTTATTCGAGCTACACTCTCACACAACTACATCAAATGGTTAAAGAACATACGGTTTCCGTGGATGGTGAAATTCTGCCTCCCGAAACGATGATTGTTCAATACTCATTTAACACCTTCAAAGGTGGCCATTATGATGTCACTATTTTTATATATGATATATAATATGTTTATTTTTAACTTAAGCTTCTGTTTTTTTTCATTTTGGTCATACCTTTATGGTTTCAATTATGGGTAAACGCGATATCTTCATTTAAGGAAGTGCGGACTACCGCCCCCTCAAAGTGATTTGATTCGTTAAATACCATATGTGGGACGTATAAAGGATGTAACTATGATATTATATATGATATTATACTAGAATTATAATATACCTTTATATCATTATTATTCCATTCTATAAAATACGAAATAGAAATGAAAGTAGCGTTCATGCGTACGTACGGCTTACCGTCTCCATGAACGGTTCATTTCATTTATTACCTCTAAATGATTATGTAATGTTATAAATGCATGCATGTACTGGATATATATTACAAATATGATATCTACATCATGAATACAATTCTTGATATAATAAACATTTGGCCACACAAACAACATGTAATTGTAAGAAGTCCACTTTCGACTTAAGAACCAAATATCAGCAAAACAAATATTATTAACTTAAATGATTACATAATGTTTATTACATGGTAATAAGTGATATAAAAGGAATAATGAACTTGAAAAAGGTTCTTAAGGAAGTATAAATTATCTCAGGTTTATTATTCAGGAGATTAAAGAACGATCGAGTCAAGTTGGACCTAAGGTAAGGGATCCTACTCCTCTCTTTCTTTTTAAGTACACACTTTTATGTCATTCCTTTTAAAGCTCATCTTTCTTGTTATTGGGATGAACTTTTATATTAAACATACTGTAATTTTTATGTTCATGTGATGAGAGACCCTATTCTCTCTCATCAATCCATTTTGAATGTTTTGAGTGGCACCAGTAGGCTGCCGAACTTTCGTAAGAGATCTAACCTCTCTCTTTCTTTTTAAGTACTCTCTTTCATGTCACTTCTTTTAATCTCCTCTTTGTAATGTTGTGGGATGTTCTTTTATATTCCCCTTGCTGTAAATTTTATTCTAATGTGATGAGATACCCTATTTTATCTCATCAATCCATGTTCGTAAGTTTTATGTGGCACCGTTAGGCTGCCGAGTTTTCGTAAGGGGTTTTTCATCTCACTTTTGTTCCCGTGAGATTTATGCTACATTTGCCACAAATTCCATTGAGTGGTGTATTTACTTCCCATTATTCTACTCTTTGTGTAATATAATTTCGTTTATGAGTATTTACATCAATGTTCTATTGTCCTTCTTTCATGGGGTGTATGTTTTGAAAGATACCCAAGTCGGTAAGGGAACCTTTCACCGTCCTTTTTTTAAAAGACTTCTTTTGTTGGGTCTTTTAATTTACATATTGTTATGTTGGGATATGTTATCATATATCCTTATTGATGTAAATTTTATGTCTAAGTTATGAGATACACTTTTTATCTCTCATCAGCTAATTTTCTGAATTTTTGAAGTGACGCCGTTAGGCTATCGAATTTTACCAAGGGAACGTTTTAACCCAATTTCAATTTCGTTGGGTTCAACATGTAGTTATTGAATATGTCATCCTTTGAATTATGTTTGAATGATATTTTATTGTTTTACACTTAATATCCAATTATATTGGGTGTATTTATATTTGTCACACATAATTTTGATATTGATTTATCCTTAATTTAAGGATACCTTCCTTATAAGGGATTTCATCACATTTTACATCCCTATTGAGACTTCATTTTTGTTATGAACCAATTCACTCTTATATGGTGTATATACTATCCTTTGGAATATTATATCATGAATCCATTTATTCTCATGATATTATAAAGTTCTGATTTAATTTTATTCCTCAATTATTGTATTCAAGTGTCTCTTATTTTGGTAAAACCCCTTTGACCAAAATATCGCTTTAAATGTTTTAATGAATTGTTCTTATTAATATCCATGTTTTCAAAATAGTTTAAAGGATTTATTTGTATGGATATTAATGGTTTAAAATGTTAAAAGCTTCAAGGTGGTATGGGACACTTTGATTCAAAATTCTCCTTATTAAATGTTTTAAATGGTTTTGGAAATGGTTTCTTTCTGTATGGATTCATTATTTCAATATACTAAAATGTTATATTGTGACTGAAATGTGGAAATGTTATGTTTACTTTATGCATGTTTTATGTGATACATTTATGTTATGGTTCTTGGGCATTATTATGAAAATGGGTGGTTCCGTGATAAACTAAGGGCGGGTGAGCCCGATATAGCTCTCCAATGCATTGGGTAACGCGAAGGAGTGAAACATTGAGGTTTCTCCGAATAGATTTAGGGAATATAGTGTGATGGGTATTCCAAACGTAACCAAGAGGGTTAATCCCTATTTAAGAATGTTATGAATGCCTCAAGTTACCTTTATGTCTATGTTTTCTATGATTTATTCATGGTTTGATGAGGTATGTTAAGTACCTATGTTTTATGGGTAAAGTATGATTTCATTCTTTTGTATATATGAAATCATGTTTCCTTTTCATATTTTTATAACCCTTACTGAGATTTTTATGCTCATCCCATGTTTTTGAAATTTTTTTCACAGGTCAAGGGAAAGGTACATGATGTGGTGATAGTGTCAAGGATGTGTCAAGAAAGAATCCATGTTTTATTTTCAATATGTTTCCGTTGATGGGATGAATGAATATTTTCTTTTATGTAACCACTTTGTTTAAATGTGGAATGTAATGCAAGTTTCATGATCTAGTTCTCTAAAACTATAAACCTGAAAAGATCTTCAATGTGTAATCTTGTAATAACTCAAGATTTAGTAAGGTTTAAGGCTGGGGCCTTATAGTTGGTATCAAAGGTCGGTTTAGATAACTTTAGAGGTTAGGGTATTCTTTAAGCATAAGTGACATTACCATAATGGTTAGGATTTCAGAAAGAGTCCTAGTTTTAGGTAAAGTGATTGAGTAAGTATATCTTAGTGTTTACCTTCCTCATTAGTACATGATGGTTTTGTTGATATACTCACACTGACCTTTTTGGTTTTAGTAAATGGCTGGATCTAGCAGGCACCAAAGTGACAATGGGTTTGAAGGAAACTGTGGTGGTTCTCGGATTAAGATACTGGATGAGATGGGGGATTCAATGAGGAATCTCATAGTTGTTCTAAACCAACTATCAAGGAGTCATGATCAACCACTTCAACCTTGGTGAGTTCTCTAATTCATCATGTACGAGATGGCCAACTCGATGTGGAAATTCAGGTAATAATTATTAAGGTAACCATTAGGGTTTATATGATCCTTAATTTTTAGGTAATTATGGGTTACTTTATGATATGATGGAAAATGAAAGGAATAAGATAAACTTGAGGTTAAAATATGTTATGATCATTTTTGAAGATTTTATCTCGTTTTGGGGGATGTTTTAAGAATTATATAGTTTTGGAAAAAGGACAACACGTAGACCGTGTGACAACCCGTCGCGTCGGACAATGCTGCGGGAATCGAACCCACAACCAAAGTGCGACTAGTATTTATCGCCTACCATTGGACTACGTGAAGTCCCTGGTTAGTTTGACTGATTCTTTCTGGTTATATGATTTTATCAATTAAGAGTAAGTTGATTTTGGGTTATTTTTTAGAATTATTAACCTATCATGGAGGATATGTGATTAGGTTAATTATTTTTCAATACGAGACTTTAGGAGCAACAGATGTTGTTTGGAGATAAATGTTACGATTTAACTTGGAAGACTATGTGACTAAATCCTTCAAATATTTGGGTTTCAACCTTAGTTTGGTTTACATTGAAGAATTTTATGGACAATTTGTTTATCGAATGGTCCTCTTTGAAATTTGGGTTTTGTTGGACAAATTTTGGAGATTAAGAATATATTTTCTTTTTGTAAAGGGTTATCCTTTTCTGGATTACCTGATCATGTACTAACCTTTTTGGTTTTGGTTTTGGTTATAGTCTAATGACATGGGAAGTATATAGTTCTCTTTTGTGGATTAGGTGATTCTCTAAAAGATGATTATAGTACAATTAATGCGAACAAGTCTTCCTAAATACTCGTCTTTTGAAGAAAATATGAGTTTGTGTAAGGAATCTAATAAAAGTTGAAAGTCAACATGATAAGTGATTATGCTTCCTTATGAATAAATTCCTCAATATTAATTAACTTAAAACAAAAATGTTTTCTATTAACTTTTCCTACTGGGGAACCCAACACCGTTTAACCCATCACAAGTTTGTGATTTTCTTATTGTTAACTTTCTCCTAAACATGTTTTCTATCACTCTCCATCATAACATGACCCTATGTTTTCTCCTCCATGTCCATGTTTTCTTACATGGGGTCCTAGTATGGGTTAACTCGGGTGACCTCTGTATTTATCTTTCTTTATTTTAAAGTGATTGTTTTACCGACTCTTGTTCCGATGTGGGACTTTCAAGGATGTTTCCAAGCGCAATTTTAAAATTGTTAGGACGCAATTCCCAAAAGGGTGGAAGGATGTAACACCCCAGGTAAATAAAGAATATGACATTTTCATATTTATCCATATTTGTGAGTAAAATATTAATATGACTTTAAAGGGGACTCTATGCTCGATGGCGTACCCAACACGCAACAACGAGTTTCTTGGGAATCTTATGTTGCACTCTAATAATAAAATAATATTATTTTAAATAGTAGTTAACATGTAGTCGTTGTAATGGAGGTAATGGATAGAAATAACTAAAATATGATTATATATGTTTTTAAATGTTTTTACATTTATCCAATAAAAGATAAATGCTTAAAATACGGAAAGAATTCAATTTTAGGCGTATATGCCCTAGTTTTCACTAAAGGTTCACTTATCATCTTTTGATGGAGAACGGTCATTAAATATAGTCTTGTTCACTCTTATACATTCTATTGTACCAAATAAAACTCTTCTTAAGAATCGGGACATCAAAATTTACTTTGTGTAAATTTTTGGTATCTTTCCGATAATGTTCATTTTTTTCTAATGAATAGTATAAAATGTTGTATTTTAATTCAAAACATCTTTTTAATCTAATTTGTTTATATGATTAGATTATCTTTTGAATTGGTTTTAAAGTGAAATTAGAATATATTTTTACCATTAAATCCAATAGAGGTCGTTGGAATTAATTTCACTTTGAAATCAGACTTAAACTAGTGTCAATCTTTTGATACTTATTGTTTCATAAAAACACGCTATTTGCTCTGACAGCGGGAATTAATTATTAAATTAATTAATGTGACTTACATGTTTTGAATTTTGTAAAATAGACTTCATTTTTTAATTCAGAATATCAAATATATCTTAGGGTGAATTTTTGGTATTTTTCTGAAAAACTTCAATTTTTGATGAATAGTGAAACCACTAAGTGGTACTTATAAAAACTGATTTTTCCGTTTAAATGAAATTTTGACATCTTTGTGTTTTGAATTTCAAAAATCCGACATACATGGTTTTCATTAAGAAGTAAAATCTGGTTCAATGGGATAAAAATAATTTTTTGGAGAATAGTAACTTATTAAGTTTTTAATCGCGATTAGAGGTAATTAGTGTAGTTTAAGGTAAAATTAATGTTTTAATAATATGAAATGAACTTGACACATGTCCTACACTCATTGGTTGTGTCATGGACGACCGATAAAATCCATTGGTCAACTTGGGGACCCCATGGAGCCACTTTGGTTGGGAAATGACATAAATAACTTTTTATTTAATGTAAAAGTAAAAATGACACAAACATCATATGTTTTACGAAAACAATTATTACATGGGGTTATAAAGATCAGATATTTTATTATAAATAGTCATTGGAAATATAAAAATATTTCCTACATCATAGTATTTTTTTTATAATTTTTAGACTTTAAATAAAATAAATTATTTATGACATCATGATGATGCAGAGATGACATCATTATTTAACGATTTAAATAAAATGGAAAGATAATGTAAAATATAAGACCTACACATGTCCAAAACCAATTGGATGAGTGGATTTCAAAGACTTATCACCGTATCCACGAATTATATCAATGTGGGGCCTTTTAAAACCGAAACACATTTTCAAATAAAGTAATATTTCTTACTTTCCAAAAGTGCCCCTCCTCTCCTCTTATAAAAGGCCCCCAACTCTACCTCATTTCACACACTCCTCAAGCCTTTGGCTTGGCCAACCCCTACCCATTTACTCTCTCCACATCCCTCTCCTAATCCTAGAGGATTACCTTTGGGCATAATACTTTCAAAGGAAGCCTTTAGGCTCAAATCAAAAGGAGTTAAACTTTTAAAGGTAATTCATTCTCTCATGTTCATTTGTTTTATTTTGCTTCTCCAACCCCCTAAACTCTTTTTATTTACTTCTTTTGTAACAACACCAGTATATTAAATATACTAGGATGTTTTTATAATATTTATTCTAGCTAAAATCTCACACAACTACATCAAATGGTTAAAGAACATACGGTTTCCGTGGATGGAGAAAATCTACCTCCCGAAACGATGATTGTTCAATACTCATTTATCACCTTCAAAGGTGGATATTATGATGTCACTATTTTTATATATGATATATAATATGTTTATTTTTAACTTAAGCTTCTGTTTTTTTCATTTTGGGCATACCTTTATGGTTTACATTATGGGTAAATGCGATATCTTCATTTAAGGAAGTGCGGACTACCGCCCCCTCAAAGTGATTTGATTTGTTAAATACCATATGTGGGACGTATAAGGGATTAAAATATGATATTATATATGATATTATACTTGAATTATAATATACCTTTATATAATTATTATTCCATTTTATAAAATACGAAATAGAAATGAAAGTAGCGTTCATGCGTACGTACGTCTTACCGTCTCCATGAACGGTGCATTTTATTTCTTACCTATAAAAGATTATGTAATGTTATAAATTCATGCATGTACTGGATATATATGAAATATATGATATCTACATCATGAATAAAATTATTGATATAATAAACATTTTTCCACACAAACAACATGTAATTGTAAGAAGTGCACTTTCGACTTAAGAACCAAATATCGGCAAAACAAATATTATTAACTTAAATGATTACATAATGTTTATGACATGGTAATAAGTGATATAAAAGGAATAATGAACTTGAAAAATGTTCTTAAGGAAGTATAAATTAACTCAAGTTTATTATTCAGGAGATTAAAGAACGATCGAGTCAAGTTGGACCCGAGGTAAGGGATCCTACTCTCTTTCTTTTTAAGTACACACTTTTATGTCATTCCTTTTAAAGCTCATCTTTCTTGTTATTGGGATGATCTTTTATATTAAACATACTGTAATTTGTATGTTCATGTGATGAGAGACCCTATTCTCTCTCATCAATCCATTTTGAAATTTTTGAGTGGCGCTGTTAGGCTGCCGAACTTTCGTAAGAGATCTAACCTCTCTCTTTCTTTTTAAGTACTCTCTTTCATTCGAATTATTTTAAGCTCCTCTTTTTAATGTTGGGGGATGTTCTTTTATATTCCACTTGCTGTAAATTTTATTGTAATGTGATGAGATACCCTATTTGATCTCATCAATCCATGTTCGGAAGTTTTATGTGGCGTCGTTAGGCTGCCGAGTTTTCGTAAGGGATTTTTCATCTCACTTTTGTTCCCGTGAGATTTATGCTACATTTGCCACAAATTCCATTGAGTGGTGTATTTAATGCCCATTATTCTACTATTTGTGTAATATACTTTCGTTTATGAGTATTTACATCAATGTTCTATTGTCCTTCTTTCATGGGGTGTATGTTTTGAAAGATACCCAAGTCGGTAAGGGAACCTTTCACCCTCCTTTTTTTTAAAGACTTCTTTTGTTGGGTCTTTTAATTTACATATTTTTATGTTGGGATATGTTCTCATATATCCTTATTGATGTAAATTTTATGTCTAAGTGATGAGATACACTTTTTAACTCTCATCAACGCATTTTCTGAATTTTTGAAGTGACGCCGTTAGGCTGTCGAATTTTACCAAGGGAACGTTTTAACCCAATTTCAATTTCTTTGGGTTCAACATGTAGTTATTGAATATGCCATCCTTTGAATTATGTGTGAATGAAATTTTATTGTTTTACACTTAATATCCAATTATATTGGGTGTGTTTATATTTTTCACACATAATTTTGATTTTGATTTATCCTTAATTTAAGGATACCTTCCTTATAAGGGATTTCATCACATTTTACATCCCTATTGAGACTTCATTGTTGTTATGCACCAATTCACTCTTATATGGTTTATATACTGTCCTTTGGAATATTATATCATGAATCCATTTATTCTCCTGATATTATAAAGTTCTTATTTAATGTTATTCCTCAATTATTGTATTCAAGTGTCTATAATTTTGGTAAAACCCCTTTGACCAAAATATCGCTTTAAATGTTTTAATGACTTGTTCTTATTAATATCCATGTTTTCAAAATGGTTTAAAGTATTTATTTATATGGATATTAATGGTTTAAAATGTTAAAAGCTTCAAGTTGGTATGGGACACTTTGATTCAAAATTCTCTTTATTAAATGTTTTAAATGATTTTGGAAATGGTTTCTTTTTGTATGGATTCATTATTTCAATATACTAAAATGTTATATTGTGACTGAAATGTGGAAATGTTATGTTTCCTTTATGCATGTTTTATGTGATACATTTATGTTATGGTTCTTGGGAATTGTTATGAAAACGGGTGGTTTCATGATAAACTAAGGGCAAGTGAGCCCGATATAGCTCTCCAATGCATTGGGTAACGCAAATGAGTGAAACATTGAGGTTTCTCCGAAGCGATTTAGGGAATATACTGTGATGGGTATTCCAAACGTAACCAAGAAGGTTACTCCCTACGTAAGAATGTTATGAATGCCTCAAGTTACCTTTATGTCTTATGTTTTCTATGATTTATTCATGGTTTGATGAGGTATGTTAAAGTAACTATGTTTTATGGGTAAAGTATGATTTCATTCTTATGTATATATAAACTCATGTTTCCTTTCCATATTTTTATAACCCTTACTGAGATTTTTATGCTCATCCCAAGTTTTTGAAATGTTTTTCACAGGTCAAGGGAAAGGTACATGATGTGGTGATAGTGTCAAGGATGTGTCAAGAAAGAATCCATGTTTTATTTTCAATATGTTTCCGTTGATGAGAAGAATGAATATTGTCTTTTATATAACCACTTTGTTTAAATGTGGAATGTGATGCAAGTTTCATGATCTAGTTCTCTAAAACTCTAAACCTGAAAAGATCTTCAATGTGTAATCTTGTAGTAACTCAAGATTAAGTAAGGTTTAAGGCTGGGGCCTTATAATTATGAACTAGTTCTTTATGTTTCCATGTTTCCAAAAGCAGTAGACCTAAAATATAATGACATGGATCATTGTGTTATGTAAGGAATATTAATATAATTTTTTTTGATATCTATGTATGAAATGTATAGTTTAATATAGTTGGTATCATAGAAACTAACCTACTCAAAATCAAGAAAAAAGAACAAGTGACCGGTATCACTCAAAGTGTCACTTTTTATTTAAAATTAACATTACTTTTAGTAAAAAGAATAAGTGAAATACTGAAAAATGAGAAAATGAATTCATATTGTTTTGATAATTTAAAAAAACTATCCATAAGTCATTTTTAATGTATAAGAATCAAATTCTCCTCAATCAGATGCATGGTGTTTCCGGTATGACTTTAGGTGTGTATTTTTATATTAAATTGACATTAACTTTAGCAAAAAAGAAAAAGTGACATACTAAAAAACTGAGAAAAATATAATATTGTATTTATACTTTACAAAAATTATCTATGAGTCATCTTTGATGTGTAGGAATCAACTACACCCCAATTTGACAAATGGTGTGACAAGTATGACTAAAAGTGTCTGTTATCAGTTTAAAATTGACATTTTAGTTCAAAATGTGTCTCCTAATAAAAACCAAGAAAATGCCTCTTATTATATTCATAATTTATGAAAGATATTCATAAGTCATTTTTTATGTGTATGAATAATCTCGCATAAAACTGACGCACGATGTGATCGGTATGACTCAAAATATGTGTTTTCGGTTCAAAATGACATTTTAGTAAAAAACACAATTAGCATACTATAACTGACTAAATTCATTATTATTATTTTTATACTTTAGGAAAACAATATATAGGTCATTTGTTGTTGTGTAGGAATCAACCTCACCTCAATATTATGCACAGTGTGGCTGATATAACTCAAACTGTCTCTTTTTATTTAAAATTGACATTAATTTAAGTAAAAACAACAATTGAAATACTAAAAACCAAGAAAATTCATTTATATTGTTTTGATATTTTATAAAAATTATTCACGAGTCATTTTTTATATATATGAGTCTTCCTCAGCTTAATAAAATGCATGGTGTGATAGGTATGACTCCAAGTGTGTCTTTTTATTTAAAATTGACATTAATTTAAGTAAAAAAGAACAAGTGACATACGAAAAACAAAGAAAACGAATTAGGATTGCTTTTATATTTTATTAAAATGATTAATGAGTTATTTTTTAACTTTTAAGAGTCAATATCACCTCAATAAAATGTATGGTGTGATAGGTATGACTCTAAGTGTTTCTTTTTATTTAAAATTGACATTAATTTAAGTAAAAAAGAACAAGTGACATACTAAAAAGTGGGTAAACACGTTCATTTTGTTTTGATACTTTATTAAAATGATCTGTGAGTCATTTTTGACCTATATGAATCATCCTCACCCCAATATGATGCACATTGTGTCTAGTATGATTAATAGTGTCTGTTATCTGTTTAAGATTGATATTTTAGTTCAAAACGTGTCACACACTAAAAAACAAGAAAACCCACTTCGATTATCTTTATAATTTAGGAAAACAATTTATAAGTAATTTTTGATGTGTAGGAATTAATATCATGTTAAATAGATGCACGATACGACCGATATGATTCATAATACGTGTTTCTAGTTTGAAATGACATTTTAGTAAAAATCATAATTGGCCTATTGAAAACTAAGAAAACAAATTAGGATTGTTTTGATACTTTGGTTAAATGATATGTATGTATTTTTTGACTTGTATGAATCAACCAAAGCTTAATAAGACACACAGTGTGACCGGTATGTCTCTAAGTGTTTCTTTTTATTTAAAATTGACATTAATTTAATTAAAAAATAACAAGTGATGTACTGAAAACCAAGAAAAAACAATTGGATTGTTTTGATATTTTAATACAATGATCCATGAGTCATTTTTTTATGTTTATGAGTCAACCGCACCTCAATGCGGTGTATAGTGTGACTGGTTTGACTCCAAGTGTGTCTTTTTATATAAAGTTGACATTAATTTAAGTAAAAAGAACATGTGACATACTGAAAGCTAAGAAAACACATAAATATTGTTTTGATACTTTTAGAAAATGATCCATGAGTCATTTGTGATGTGTATGAATCAAACACACCTCAATCTGATGCATGGTGTGATGGTTATGACTGAAAGTGTCCATTATCAGTTTAAAATTGACATTTTAGTTCAAAATGTATCACTCACTGAAAAATTAGAAAACACACTATGATTTTATTGATAATTTAGGATACCAATTCATAAGTCATTTGTTACATGTATAAAATAGTCTCACATCAATCCAACACATGATATGACCAGCATGACTCATAATACATGTTTCCAGTTTAAAATGACATTTTAGTAAAAAAGCACAACAGATATACAAAAAACTAAGAAAATGAATTCATATTGTTTAGATACTTTAGGAAAATGATCCATCAATTATTTTTTATATGTAGTAATCATCCATGCCTCAATCCAATGCACAGTGTGACCGATATTACTCCAAATATGTCATTATTTAAAATTGAAATTAGTTTTAGTGATAACACAAGTGACATACTCAAAAACAAGCAAACACATTTAAATTTCTTTAATATTTTAGGAAAAAGATCCATCACTCATTTGTAACATGTAGGAATCAAACCCACCTCAATAGAACACACAATGTGACCGGTATAACTCAAAAATTGACTTTTTTATTAAATATTGATATTTTATTAATGATTTATTTCATATTAATGATTATTTTATTTATTTATAGTATTACTAACACAATATTTGTTTTATTATATAGGAAGAATCTTTTTCTTGCGTTGAGATTATTTTATCGGTAACTGATACCAGGGGAAGGAATTTTTAAGAGGGGATCATGGGCATCAAAACACGAAATATTAATTTTTTAAAATATTTGTTAGATAATTTTAAATGTAATTATATAAAACATTTTTTGAAATGTTATTAGTAGTGTTTTTTTATATACCATGGGTGGGAATTTTTGTATTTATGATGTCAATTAAATGTATATAGAATTATTTGAAATTACAAGTTTTATGTAGAATTGTTTAAAATGACTTTTTTTGTTGGGTGTTTTTTTAAATTAACATCACATTTCAACAATTCTGGCCTTTATCTATGCTAAAAGGTGCTGATAAAGGGGCCCCTTTAATGGCACTTTTTTTAGCACGGATAAAGGCCCCCCTTTATTAGTGCTGTAATTAACAGTGCATTTTTAGTGCTGTTAAAAGTCTATGTTCATGTTGTTAAAGTTCATATGTGTAGTAGTGTCATGAGATACACAAAGAGGAGGAAACCCATATCTAAACCGGGGAAAAAAACACAGCCTGATGAGTCCACCACCATCCGATTTCCTATTATCAATGGTGGTGGTGGGATGAGAATGGGAGAGGATAGCTATAGTCATCCTCATTCCCAATTATTCTTCTTTTTGGTCTACAAGTGACATTCTGCCAATATGTTTCTCTAATTCAGTATACGTTGTAGAATAAAACACTCACATGGATCTTATGGAATTGATAGAACACCAGGGGTTCCCCTCATCACCACTATCAATATTATAACTATATTTAGTGGGAAGATGATCATGGAAACCATGAAACCACTTCTACTCAGGATCCATATCTAAAAATCATCAGAATGGAAGTCAGGAAAGTCACTTGGACACTCAAACCTAATGTTTGGGTCCAAATCCTAAGAGTTCTCCATGCTCGACATCCCAGGGTTTCTTTCCATGCTCATCTCCAAAGTACCAGACATTGGTGGCGGGAATTTTCCCCTCATTTGTTATTTGGGTTCTTGGATGTAGATCCAATTGGATTTTGTGAAGCCGAGGTCCATCGGGGGTGGAGAGGAGGAAGAAAATCCTCAGATTATAAGATCGTAGGGGAATGTGAAATTGAATGAGTCCTAGGGGCACTCAGTGTGCGGTTGGTATCTTAGGGAGCTGGAGCCCTAGTCTAGAACGCTTAGTCCCAAATGAAAGTTGATGAAGAATCATTGCCTTTGTTGCATATCCTATGGCATCATAGGCTGTTGTTGGTGAGGAGTGGGATCCATGGTAGGGGTATGCTCAAGAATTTATTGGGTCTCTATCAGGATTACTACCACAGGGAAGGGCGGCACGTGGGTATTGGTTGTTGGGATAATAAAATTATTAGCCCACTGGTGCATTGATAATCACAAGACAAAATAAAGTGAAAAATGAGGAAATAAAAGGACACTATATGTAACATGGAAAATCCCCAAAATGAAAGGGGTAAAAAACCAAGGGAAAATATAGGGATCTCACTCTTGTTAAAATTGGGTAAACACTCCCTCACTATTAAAAGGATAAAATCCTCATAAATATCTCTCTTGAATAAAAGGGAAAATAGACTCACTAATACGGCTCAAAAATGGTATCTTCTAGTGGTAATGAGAATGGATAAAGATGACGCTGGAAACCTAAGGTAGGATCTCCATTTATAGGCTTCCACTCCCTTATTTTTCTCTTCTCTTCTACTAGGTTTTGTGGGGTTATCCACCCACCACATCTACTCATTTCCTACCTCCCTTGAAAAATAAAAGGGGGTGGCACTATCCTAAAAATAATCATCTACCAACACATCTCCCACATAGAGATTTTATTGAGGAAAAATCATACCTTCATAACCTCTCTATCAACCAAACATGCTACTCACATATATTCAAGGCTGCTTGAGGATCTTCACCATCTGATATTATTATATTCTACTTCTTTCGTCAGTAAATCTACAAGATTTTCTTTAGTGTGAATTTTTTGCATGTCCAGACTTATTTCCACCACCACATCTCAGAAAAAGTGATATTGTACCCCAATGTGCTTCCTCCTAGAATGAAAATATGGATTCCTTTCAATGTACAAGGCTCTCTAACTATCATAAAATAATGGAATCTACTACTTTATGTTCATGATCTATTCCCACAACATTCTCATCCAAATTTCCTCTTTGAAATCTTGTGTAGATACCATGTACTCTTCCTCTATCATGGATAATGCCACACATCACTTTAACTTTGAAATCCAGCACACAACTCATCCTTAAAAAGTAAACACCTAACTATTAGTAGATTTCCACCAGTCAGAATCACCTACAAAATTTGAATCGAGATATCCTTTGATAGGAAAATCTGATACTCTATAACATAAAGTAGCATTTGAGGTCCCCTTGATATATATTAGGATCCTATTTATTATGCTCCAATTCTTCCATCTTGGATTCACCATGTATAGACTAACCTCTCCCACTACATGTTCAATGTATGGTCAAGTAAAAACCATAAAAAACATCAGACTACCCACTGTTGTTTCATATGGTACTCGAGACATTTCCATCCTATCTGCTTCACTATTATAAATCATCACTAAAGATAAATTGAAATTAATGGGAAGAGGGGTAGATATTGGCTTATAGTCTTGCATGTTGAAGCATTTTAAGGCTCCCTATAATTAATTATTCATTGATAACCAAATTATCCCATTATTTTGGTCTCAGTAAAAGTGCATCCCAAGAATCTTGTTTGTTGGAACCAATTCCTACATATCAAACTCTCTAGACAATTGTGTCATCATATCCTGGATCTAATCATTGTTGGGGCCTATAACCAACATTCCATCCACATACAATAGAATAATGATGAAATCATTACCATCTAAACCTTTAAAATATTCACAAGTATCTAAATGAAGTTTGTTGTATCCAAGTCTCATGATATAAGAATCAAATCTCTTGTACCAACACCTCAATGCCTTTTTGAGACTATATAGATATTTTTTCAACCTACAAACCAAGTTCTCTTTTCTTTATTCTGAAAAACCTTTTGGGTGGAGCATACAGATCTCTTCATTAAGATCCCCAAGGAGAAAAGCAGTATTCACATTCAGCTTCTCTAGATGTAAGTTGTATGTTGCACACATCGCCAGAACAAACTGAATAGTCGTTAGTATAATAATAAGAGACAATATTTCATTGAAATCAATACCTTCCTTCTGAGCATATCCTTTGACCACCAGTCATTCATGATATCTTTCCACCTATTATTTTCCATCCCTCTTGTTCTTAAATACCTATTTATTTCTGATATTTTTCCTTCAATGAGGTAATGAGACAAGATCCCAAGTCTTGTTTTGATATAGGTAGTCAAGTTCCTCATACATCACTGCCATTCATGATGATACAAATGGACTCTGATTCACCTAAAGATGGATCTCCAAACTCTATTAATAAGTAGTATGAAATATTTCTCTTAGTGACATAGTTTGACTTCCATATTGGTTCTCATTTCTCCTGAGTTAACCATCATGATCCAGACTCAACTGGTACATGATCTCCGTGATCTGGTAATGCCTTAGTGGAAACTAGTTCTTCTTTGGATTTTTCATCTACTTTGACTATTGTGGTTTCTATATTCCCTTTCTCCATGTCTCGATCATTTGTCATTTTCACCTTGTTTCTACAAAAATTCCATCTCTGTTGATTATAAGTTTGTGGGAAATGGGGTCCAAAAAATGATACCCCTTCACACCATCAGTATACCCCAAGAAGATACATTTCCTGGATCTTGAATCCAAATTCTATTTTTCCTAGCCATTAAACATTAAATATATTGGGCTTCCAAAAGTATGTAACTGGGAATAGTTAGTGGTGTTACCATTCCACATCTCCATTAGTGTATTTAGATTAATCTCCATTGAAGGAGATCTGCTGATCACATAATAGGACACATTCACTATTTCTACCCAAAATATTTTGGCAATTCCCGTAGTCTTCAAAATTTCCCATATTCTATCCAACATGATTATATTCATCTACTCTGCCACTCCATTCTACTAAGGAGTTTATGCCACCGTGAACCATCTCTTGATTCCTTTTTATTGAAAAAAGTATCAAATTCCTTACATGTATATTCTTCACTATTTTTAGTCCTTAGACATTTGATCTTCTTTCCAGATTCAAGATCCTTCCACACTTTGAATGTTTTGAATACTTCAAAAACATATGTCTTCCACTAGATTGGGTACACCCAACATCTTCGGGACAAAATAATCAATGAATGATACAAGGTAACTTGCTTCTCCAAAGTATATAACTGGTGCTTTCCAAATGTCATAATGGATCAATTCTACGATTTTCTTTCTTCATGTTGTTGACATCCTACACATTAACCTATTTTGTGTGCTCAAAAAAAATGATCATAAATTTTAAGGATGCCTTTGTAAGTTCAGGAAGAAACTTATAATATGAATGAATCTTTAGGGTGCGTTCTAACATATTGCTAAGATTCTGATTCCATAATGTCTTCAATGATTTCGTCGAGGTAGATGATGCAACATCTATCTCAAACTCCTTGTACATTTCACCCTTAAGCACGTATAGGTTATTTGATATCTTCTACACCTTCATTACCAAAATCACTCCCTTCATAATCCTCATCACTCCATTCTTGATGCGAGACTTGCATTTGATGTTATCAAATTTTCCCAAAGACAATGTGTTCTTTATCTGGCCCTTCACATGGTGTACTCATCAGATGGTTCGAACAATACCATCATGCTTCTTAAATTTGATGTTACTGACTCCAATGATCATCAAGGAGTGATCATTCCCCATGTATAAAAGTCCTTTTAGGATAGTTTCATACTAGTCAAACTATTCTCATCGAGATGTCATGTGCCATGTTGCTCATGAGTTGATTATCTATGCATCATTGAGATGTTTCCTGCATCCAGCAGTCGTTGCTGCTTAACTGATTAATATAGCTTGACTTTCTGAAGCACTCACCACATTTTTTCCATGTAATGATTTTGGATCCCACTAGAACCATGCTCCTTCATCACATCTATCGGTCTTTCACGAATTTTTAGTCGCAATTATCCTTCTGCAACACTGCCTAAATCTTCATTTTCCACTACAAAAATATTATTCCGATTGGATTTATCGATCTCAAATTTCTCCATCATCTCGACACGTCTTCAGTATAGAACCCTATCTATTTCAAAAAAGTTTATTTAATAAGATTAATAATTTTTTTCTGATCTAATAGGTCAACTGTAGTTTCAATCACAGAGAATAATAAAATTTATGAGAATGATTAATACCTGAAAACATGAACAACAACAGACCAGAACCTTCCCTCTGATACCACTTTTTTGGACTATAAATGATTATCCCACTGGTGTAGTGATAATCACGAGATAAAATAAAGTGAAAAATGCATAAATAAAAGGACACTAGATATAACTTGGAAAACCCCCAAAATGAAAGGATAAAAGACCACATGAAAATACAAGTAACTCACTATAAGTAAAAGTGGGTACATGTTCCATCAGTATTTAAAGTATAAAACCCTCATAAATAACTCTCTTGAAATAAAAGGGAAAACAACATCACTAAAACCATTCAAAAATAAGATCTACTGGTGGTGGTGATAATAGATGAATCTGATACTAGAAACACATGGGAGGATCTCCATTTATAGGCTACCTCTCTCCCATCCTGTGCCTCTCTATTGTTGGGTTTGGTGGGGTTTTCCACCCACCACATCTATCTACTATATTCCTCCCTTAAAAAAATAAAATGGGGTGGCACTATATTGCAAATAAGCATCCGCCAGAACGGGTGTGGTGGATGCTTTAGGTGACATGGAATATGGTGTGGTGTGGACCTCTAGATATGTTTTGTAGTCAGATAGCCCTTGTCATGAAGGTGGGTGCACCTGTAGTATCCCCTAAAATAAACTATGTTGCACGCAACTCAATAATACACAACTCAAAGAAACTTTTTGGGCGTAGAATTTGAACAATGATCAATTCTACGGCATGTGATTCGTTTTTTAAAGGAATAAAAAAAATAGGAAAACGTATGCATCAATCCCTTCAAGAGGATATTTCCATTAATGATCATACTTGGAGTACTTGGCACCAAGAATCTTCTAATGTCCATATTTCCTCCAATTATACACATCATCACCTTTCCCTTCTAGCCTTCCCCCAAGGATGACCTATGCTCACTGTGTCCACTACAGTAAATCCATTCTGTTCAATAAAAATTAAATAATGGAATTAATTAAGAGACAAATAGAAATATTTTAATCCTAATTTTCATTTTATGTAATGTTTTAACCAATTTTTGGTGGCATCCTTGGTTCTTGGTCGGAGCCTTCACTCTGAAGGTTGTTGTTAGGTGAGTACAGTGACTTGGTGGTTGTATCACCAATGGAGGGGCTAGTTACCCCTCCTCCTTCGGAAGCTCCGCTACCTTTGAGCATGGATAGATCCATATCATAGGACCCAAGGATTTTCTGGAGCAGAAATTGGCTGGATTTAAGGGAGGCAGAGGGGGTGCTGAGGTGGGCCTAAAACTGCCTGACTAGCTACCTACCTTACGTCAGCTAATCTATGAGGCTCCTTTGTTTTTGATTAATCCCTATTATCCATTGACAAGGAGGCAAAAAATTGAGCAATAAAAATATGGACTGTGGGGGAGTTGACGTGATGGAGGTGATGGTGAATATGGGAATCCATGTTTTTTCTGTAAAAGGAGACAACAAAGAGATTAGGAAATCTGAGATTGTAGTGTAAAATAGAGAGTAGAACAAGTTGGGGATGAAAGAATCAATACATAGGATTTATTGGAAGGTTCTTGGGTGTTTCAGTGAAAATAATGATCCATTCTATATTTAAAAAATGAAAATACAGGGGAAGAACAGTTTGACAGGTAAAAAAACATGATTGGAGGGGAGATGTATTTCTTGGGAGACCTGATATAGTCATAGGAATTATGTTCCAACTGTTGATCATCTACCTCTCCCCCTCTCTCTCCCACTGGAAGTCTTTATTGATTTTGGAATTAAATCCACGGATTATGGCGAGTGAGGCATATAAGGTGATGTCACTCATCCATGTTAGTGATTTTTAAAAAATGACAAAAGGATATTTCATCCCCAATAAATTCACAAATTTATTTCTATATATATTCTTTCTTTATCATTATTACATTTAACATTATTAAATCAATAGTGGGATGTATCATTCATATCACACTCCACCAGCTCATACAAAATATATTGCACCAATTCAATATTATAATATAATGGATAATATATTCACACAATCCACTTAAATAGAAATAGATTTTCATTAAAGTATTTTAGTATAATAAGATTAAATTAATGCACAATTAAATTACAAATAAAAATAATTATAACTAATATAAAAATAATTTAACTCTTGTAGAAAACTTTCTCCAATGATCAACCTAACCATGTACAAAGAAAATTTTCACCAGTAAAAAAACTAGGATTAATTTAGTATTATTAAAGAAAGAAATAAAAATTAATTATCATTGTAATGTTATATAATCGATGATAAATTTCAATTTTAGTGACATATATGTAATTCGTACTAATATCATCACAAATGAAATGGTGATCATTTTCATTGTCTCATGTTAATCCAAATGTGTTTAATTGGTTTTGAATATGAAACATGAATTTTTCACTTCTTTAATGCTTGAAATGAAAGAAAATACACTTAGGTCATTTAGAATTTAATAAACATCTGAATGAAATGTGGTTTGTTCATAAATGGCGCAGATTAATCATTGATTATTGACATAAAGTTTCACGACAATCTGAGCATGTTTTCCAAATTTTTATTATATGATGCACATTTTGAAAAAAAAATGTTACTTAAAATGTTTAGATAAACCCGTAAAGGTAATATAAGCTTAGGATTACTCCTTTTCTCCGCCTTTCTTCCCCACTTCACTCGGACTGTGGTTCCTCCTCGGTTTTTCCAACATACTCATGGTGCAACAGCTTCTTCTGTGGTGAAGGGTGGCCTCGTTCTAGAGTCTCGGGGTTCGTTCTTCTTTGGAGATGGTGTTTGGGTATTCTATGGGTTTGGGGTCATGTTAAGTCTGTTCTGTGATTTGGGATAGAGATCTTGTGCAGTTTCGGGGTCACAGCCCTTCTCTGCGAAGAAGGGATTTTCTTTCTAGTGCGTTGGAGTCTTGGTCTTGTTCTATGCGGAAAAGAGTTCTAAATCTGGTGTGTCGGGGTCACGGTCATGTTCTCTACAGTGAAGTGGATTCTCATCCGGTGCATTGGGGTCGAGATACGTTTGTTTTGTGGCATTGGGCGAGAGCTCCAGTGTAGCTTTGGGGTCATGTTTCAGTGCGACATGGGGTTGAGTTCTGGAGCGGTGTCGGGGTTAAGACCTTCCTTTTGTGTCATTGGGGTTGTGATTTGGTCTTCTTCTTGGGTCTATGGCCATTTTCTTCCTTATATCTGGAGTTAAACCTCCTCTTACATAGTGTGAGTCGTGATTCGGTCTTCCACAACGTCATGGTCATGATTAAGATCCCCGATGAAGGGGTCATGTTTTGTCGATTGTGTCATGCTTTGGTAGGGGTACCTTGGTTGGATTTTTTTGGTCTCTACGAGCAAGTTTGATGGCAGTGTCAGGGAGATTTTATGATGGTTGTTTTGTGGAGATAAAAGTTTCATGTTTGATGGTTTTTTTAGTGTTTAATATCATGTATTGAGTTGGTTTATTTTTAATTGTGGAAGGTGTTTGTTTGGATGGTTTTATTCAATGGTGGGAGGCCTATGAAACTAAACTCAACTTTAGGGAATAGGCTCCAGAGGAGGATCTAGAGATAGCGGTTCATTTTTGTAGAGTTTTTTGGATTTGTTTATTTGAGAGGGTATGTATTCAGCCATCGGATCAGGCATGTGCTTTGATACAGGACACTTTCTGGATGAACAACCTTGTACTAGTGGAAAGCTTCGTTGTGATCAAATATTAGGGAGGAGCAGCCCTGTTTTTTCATTCTGGTTTTACTCTTTTTATCCTTTGAGTGTGATTTTTCCTATGTCTATGAAGTATTCATGGGTTTCCCCCTTGATCCCCTAAAAGGGGGATTTATCATATAATAAAAAAAATTAAGTCCTTCAGGCCGTTGGATGAATTTTAATTAAAAATTAACAATACACATTTTGAGTTATAATGATCACATCATATGTCAACATGATGTTTTGTTAATCTATAAAGTTCATAAATTATCCATTTATCATACTTTTCATGAAAATATGAGTGTATTTTCTTAATTTTGAGTATATGACACTCATTTTGAACTAAAATGACCATTATATTGTTTACATAGGGGACCTTGTTAAGTCCATTTTCTAGTTATTTTATTATTGAAATAAATATTGGAATTTTGTATGGTTATAAATGAAATGTTGGAGAATGGGGTTGTCACAACTTGTTTTAGAATATCATGTTCATGAGGTGGGTATCTATATGAATTAAATTAAAAAATTTTAATAAAAGAAGCATGTTGGTGGTTGTCTGGTTTTATTTTTGGTATGTTTTAAAAAAAAATCATGTTGTATTTTTTTTATAAGTTAGTAAATTAATTTTACTGATAAGATTATGTTGACACTACATTATGGTTATTTTTCTTCATCTACTTCCTGAATGGTAAGGTTCATACTGTTTGTGGTAAAAAAAAATTCAATTTTGGGATGAAGGAAACATTCAAAAAAATTGAAGTTAAAAATAATAACTAAAAAAGGAAACTTATACGGGCCTATTATTTCTATAGGGAGTAGTTTTCTTCATCATTCTTTGTTTTTTCACCTGGTAAAAACTTCATATTTATATTCCTCAAAGATTCCTATTTAAAATTAGGAATTTAATTGTTTAAACATTGGAATTTATTGTTAAAATGTGAAAATTTTGTGTTACCATAGGAATTTATCCATTAAAAAGATTAATTTTTATATCTTGGATGCCCAATGTTAAAATTTGGATGCTGTGTGTTAAATTGCATTTGCTCTGTGTTAATTTTTGGTAGCTTGATATTAATCCCTTGAAATCATCGTTAGAAATTTTGATGTGTTTATATGTGTATTTACATTGTTAAAATCAGAAATTGTAGTGTTAAATTATAAAATTTTAGTGTTTCCAACTTTAGAATGTTCAATTTAACAACTTACATTTTATGACTATAATTTTAGTGTTAAAATTAGAATGGTTAGTGTTAAAATTAGGATGTTGAGTGCTCAATTTGGATGCTCATGGACAATTTCTAGTAGCTTGATGTTAATTCCTTGAAATAATCATTATAAATTACCTTGTATTTATATGTGTATTTCCATTGATAAAATCTATAATTATAGTGTTAAATTGTGAAATTTTATTGTTTCCAACTTTGAAATGTTCAATTTAAAAGATTTATTTTTATATCTATAATGTAAGAGTTAAAATATGAATTTAGTGTTAAAATCTAGATACTCAATGTTAAATTATGGATGCTCTATATTAATTATTTTAATCTTGATTTTAAATACTTTTAAAGCCTCATTTTAAATTTCCATAAGTTAAAATGTGTGTTTCCAATGTTAAAACTTGGAATTATAGTGTTAAAATTTAGAATTTAATTGTTATTATTTGAATTGTCTAATTAAAAAGATTCTTGTTTATATTTGTTACTCTTAAAATTAATGTCTAGATAGTTAGTGTTGAAATCTGGATATTGAGTGTTAAATTGAGGATGCTCGGTGTTAATTTCTAGTAGCACGATGTTAATTACATTAAATCCCCATTAAAAATTCCCTTATGTTTATATGTGTATTTCCATTATTAATATTTGTAATTATAGTATTAAATTGTGAGATCTTAGTGTTTCCAACTTTGAAATGTTCAATATAAAATCCGACTTTATGTATCTATAATGTTAGTGTTAAAATCAGTATGGTTCATATTAAAAATTTGGATGTTGAGTGTTAAATTGTGTTTTCTCAGTGTTAGTTTTTTGTAGCTTGATATTAATGCCTCGAGAGAATCATTAGAAATTATCCTGTGTTTAGATGTGTATTTCTAATATTAAAATATGTAATTATAGTGTCAAATTGTGTAATTTTAGTGTTTGTAACATTGAAGTGTTCAATTGAGATGTTTACCTTCTATGTCTATATTGTAAGTGTTAAAATATAGATGGTTAGTGTTAAAATCTAGATTCTTAGTGCTCAATTGTGGATGCACTGGGTTAATTTCTATAATCTTGATTTTAAATATATTGAAAGCATCATTTTATATTCCCATATATTAAAATTTCTGTTTCCAGTGTTAAAACAAGGAATTATAGTGTTAATATTTGTAAATTTAGAGTCATTGTCTAGATTTTTTAATTAAAAATATTATAGATTATATATATTACTCTTAAAGTTAAAATATGGATGGTTTGAATTAAAATCTGGATATTGAGTGTCAAATTGTATATGCTTGGTGTTAAGTTATGGTAGCTTTATGTTAATGCCTTGAAATCCTCATTAGAAATCCCCATGTGTTTATATGTTTATTTACCTTGTTTAAATATGAAATTATAGTGTTAAATTGTATAATTTTAGTGTTTTCAACTTTGAAATGTTCGATTTAAAATCTTACTTTTTAGGTCTATAATGTTTGTATTAAAATCTGGAAGGTTACTGTTAAAATAGTTATGTTCAATGATAAATTGTGAATACTCTTTGTTTATTTCTATAAGCTTTATGTTATGTACTTTAAAAGACTCATTTTAGATGCCCATATGGTATTATGTGTGTTTTAAGTAATAAAACTAGAAATTATAATGTTAAACTTTAGAATTTTAGTGTTATTGTTTGGATTGTTTAATTACAAAGATCCATATTTATAAATGTTACTCTTAAAGTTAAAATATAGAAGCCTAATGTTAAAATCTAGATATTGAGTGTTAAATTGAAGATGCTCTATGTTAATTTATATTATCTTGATTAAATTAAATAAAATCCTCATTATAAATTCCCATGTGTTTAGATGTGTATTTATAGTGGTAAAACCATGAAATATAGTGTAAAAATATAAAATTTTAGTGTTACCAAATTTGAAATATTCAATTGAAAAATCTTACTTTTCATGTCTATAATGTTAGTGTTAAAACCCATATGGATAGTGTTACAGTCTTGATGATTAGTGTAAAATTTTTGATTCTATGTGTTAATTTATATAATATTGATGTTAAATACTTTGAGATCCTTATTTTAGATGCCCATATGTTATTATCTATATTTTTTAATTGTAAATATTCTTATTTATTTCTGTTAGTAAAAAAATTAACCCTTATATATTATAGGATATCAAAGTTTTGTATTATGGATATATAAAAGTAACCAAGGTGACTCTATATTAACTCCTTTAATATCAAGGTAATTTTTTAGCTTAAGTATCTAATACTGAAGTGGTCAGATTTGATCATGTTATAGAGGATGAAATTGAGGATGATAGAGAGTTTTAGGATCATTCAGAGGAGTTTGAATAGAGAGTGGAGGATATTTATGAAGTTGAGGAAGTGAGGGAAGATGAATATGAGGAAAATGTGTTCGAGGTAGGTGAGTAAAGTGATGAAGAAGAGGGTGAGCAATGTAATTCAATGAGTAATCATAAGAGGAAGTGGATAATGTTTCCCTAAAACTAATATTGGTTGACCCATCTACATGCACGACTCCTAGGAGGTCATGGTAAAAGAAGACGAAAAAAGATGGTCACTATGTTCAACAGCCTCTCAAAGGCCGATCCAACCTTAAAAGGAGGGTTTATGACTTGTACACCTTGGGAATGCCTCATGGAAGCAAAGAGAGATAGGCTATAATCATATTCATATTTTGAATAATAGAACTGTATTAAAATTTATATCATGTACTTATGGCATGTAGTTTGAATGTAGAGTTACTAAAATGTATAATTATTATCTGAATGAACATGAGTGTCATTTTTTGGGCCCTATGGAATGGGTCAACAACAAGGTTAGTATATGAATCATTAAAAATTAACTATTTTATGATAACTTATCAATAACATGTGAATTGCAATTTTGGAATCATAAATGTTGAACATGATTTGAATTACTCTTTTCAATGATCATAAATATTTTCGAATACTATCTAGACGCATATTTGACCTATTATTCACGGTACTAATTTCATGCATATATTAATGTCAAAAAAGAATTTTAATTATATTTTACATATTGAGATAATATATTGTTTTAAGATAATATCATCTCATTTAAAGAAGAGTGGAAAGTTGTTGTTGTTTTGATCTATGTCATGCCTAATTTTTATAGATATAACAAACAAGAGTTCCAACTTATTTTCCCCCCACTTTGATGAATTTTGACCGAATTTCTACTCTATAGACTTAGAGACAAATAAATTGTATTTTCTAGACTCAGTTGGTATTGATTCCGATAAAAAAAAGTAATAACTTATCTACATTTCAAGTACTTATGGCCTTCCTCATCATTTGGTTTTTGGTTAACTAACATAGTTAATGATTTAGAAAGTAGAAATTTATTATATCTATTAACTTTCCTATATTGTGACTACCTTGTTACCATGTTGCGAAATTTTTCATTATCTAATGGGGTTGCATTTTTTTATTTTCCAGTAATGATTTTGGAATTCACTCAATCAAATACCTGGAATAATGGGAAAAAATAAAGGATATGAAAAACTATAATGATATATTTATTTTACACCTGTTTATATGTTTGTTTGTCTCTATAATATATAGATATTTTTCTATGATATTTTTATAGATTCATCTTCAAAGTAAAAGGATTGAATTACTATGTTGGTTGGTGAACCCTGGCTATAATTGTAATGCCTCGAGTCTCAGTAAAAATAATAATTTAAAATAAATTATAATTTAAGAAAATATGTAATAAATGTATGTAATATATTTACATATAAAAAAATATTTAGTAATAATAATAATAAATGTATTTTATTTGTTTTATGTATTAAGTTTTGAACTATAATCATTATAAAATTATGAATAGAATAATTTGTTATAAAATTATAATTTTATTATACTTTTAAATTTGAAATTATTATATGACATTATTTAGAGAAATAGATTATTTTATGCAAACTAATGAAAGATTATGAGGGTTTCAGACATTTTAAATAAATGATATATATATGTATAAGAAAATATAATTATTATTAGCATTTCATAAAGTTATTAATAATATGTATTTAACCATTTATAAAATTAGTTTATTATTTGTTTTATAAAATTGTATTAAGTTAAAATAATAATACATAATTATGTTTTATCAAAATAAATAAATCTAATAAATTGTTGTTATTAATTTTGAAACTCATTGTATATAGGTATATGTTTATAAAGAAACTTAATAATAATAAACACATTTTTTTATTGGTTTCAAAATTAATTGGAATATTATTTAATCAAAATTATATTAAGATTTATAATATGAATTTTTATAAATGTTTATAATATTATATAATTGGTTTCATTTATATTATGATTTATATATATATGTTTATAAATTTAATAAAATATTATTAGCTTTACTTTTAAAAAAGTAGTGATTATTATAAACCTTTACATTTTTTAAGTATTATTATGATAAGTTAACTTTTAACTAATGATAATATAATTAATTAAGGGTAAATATTAAAATATAGAATACTAATATGAAATAAAATAATAAAGTTTTAATGATAATAATAACAAACGATTTAAGAAAAACACAAAAAAAAGAGGAGCCTGCCTACCTCCTCGCGCTGCAAACTAGGTCAACGGAAGCCTCCCATTTCTGCACTGACACCATGCCATCGACCGCCCGACCCCCACCACGTCGTCTCCTCACCGTCGGCCACATGATCACCTCCCCATGGCTTTCTAATCCAGCGACGGATGATCCTGGTCATCCGCTCTCCTCCGTGTCGTCGTCTTCCTCGGTAAGCCACACCAGTGGCCATCGCGGTCACAAGCTCCCTCTTCAACTACTCCTCATCGACCCGTGTTCACCCATCACCTTCCAAGGGTCCCCTTTTATCGTGGTGTTCCCCAAAAAAGTATCCTACTACCCTATGTATCACCATTTTCTTCACTCACCAGACCCTCCACACCCACGTTTTTCCACAGGGGTCCCTTTGCCCGGTTATTCTTTTTTAAAGAAAGTGGCCTCGGCTCCCTTTCCACTTGTAAGTAGGTTTGGTTGTTTATAAAAAAACAACCATGATGTCCGAAGAACCTCAAGGGTTCTTTTCACTCATCATCTAGTGGATCTCTCAAGTACTCCAAGCTTTCAGAGTCTCTCGAGCATCTCCTCCTCTCCTCCAACCGCTTCTAACAGTCTATGTAAGGGAGGTTTTCCTTTTTATTCTCTTCTATTTTTATGTAAACCAGGTTCTATAATATGGGTTTTATATATATATATACATATATATATACACAGATGTCTTCAAACTAAATTAACATCCTGGTCTTCTCCTTAGCCTCTTGTTTAGAGATTAATAAGATCTATAAGGGTTTATATTTTAAACGCTTTAGTTTTACAAAACCTATAACATGTGGTTGTGTGTATATGGATTATTAAACATAAATATATGAGTAAATACCATTCCATTTGGTATTAAATGTTTTAAAATAGGATTATTAATGTTTTCTATGTTAGTGGATGGTCTTCACCCGATTTATTTTACAAAGTTTATGTTCATTTATATATATATATATATACTCTGTATAAACATCTCGAATATGGGTATATAAATATATATAACCCCAATCCAAATTTTTTTTAAGATTTCTGAAGTGACCCAACATATTTTCTAGGGGTTATGTATTTATAATGGTTGTTCTGAATTTACTTTTAGCATGAAGAATCCTTTATGTAAAATTTGTATATATTTAACTATATACTTATATATATGTATTTATTTAAATACAAAAAAATTATGATTTTTGAGAAATTAATACTAACCTTTAAATAGAATTTTAGATGAGAAATAGGTTTTGGGTTTAAGGGTAATTATATTATAGTATAAAACCATAGATTTTATATATGTACATACAGTTACATGAATAATTAACCTTATACGGTTTTGGTCTCAATCAAATAAATAGATATTGGTTAGAGGTTTTTTAATCATAAGGAATTTAATGGACCTTAATTGGTTTATGTGGAAACCCATATATACACTTTGTGTATATATGGTTACGTATGTATGTATTTATAAGATTAATTTCTAGAACCCTAATTTTTTCCATATGAATATACATTCAGTCACACAAGTTATATACCTTACATGGTTTGGATTTCAATCAATAAGTATTAATGATTCATTATGTTTTAAAGTATTTATTATATATATAAATTATTTGGTAATAAAATTATACACCTAGCATATATATAAATATTTTTATAATTCCCAAACCCTAATTTCAATATGATGATCATCAAAATATAATTGATGTTTTGATCCAATTAGTGTTTGAAGGATATTTAATAAATGTTAATTTTGGTGTTTTCTACATTAAAATGTATTTGTGTCCAACATACATTAATTTAAAAAGTTTTAATTTTATTAACTTCATATGTTTTGAATTCATGAGATTAGGTTAAAAATGATTTAAAGTAACATGTTCATATGGTCCTTTACCAGAAGCAGTGAATGTTATTGATAAATCAAGTTGTGTTTGAATCTAATTTCATGTTCATTGACACTTTTATCATTATAATGAATGACATGTATTTCTATTAAGAATTCATTTCCATGGATAAGTTCCTTTAATTAAGAAGCTATCATTTCTTGTGAAAAACCATAATCACCCATCATTTTATGTGTTATTTTTTGTGTAAATAATGTTTACCATACCATGTATGCCTTTGATTATTTATTTCCATAGTTTCAATGTTATGTCAAGAATTTGAAAACTAAATGTATAATGGTTTCATTGTTTATTTTTATTATTGTACATAATGCATGCATATGACATACCATGTTAATAAACTAAGAACTAAATTACCCAAAGTGGTATGGGACACCTTGGGTAATATGAAATAAAAATTAAATATTCAAAATGGTATGGGACACCTTGAATATCAGACCTTATTGACATGTGATAAATGTATTGGACTATCAGGTATGGGTCCAGTTAAAATAAATCCCTCGAGGTTTGGGACTATTTAAAGTAATCCCTCCAGGTTAGGGACTGGTAAAAGTAAGACCTCTAGGTTGGAGACCGGTAAACGTAAGCTCCTCGATGCATCGATAGTTCTTGAGATAGTCAGAGTGGGTTATTACCCTTAGGTCATGGCATGAGGCCTTGACATTCAGACATGAGTCCGGTATTATACGTTTTCTCACTATGTTTCAGTATATGACCAACCAAGTGATTATTTCGACTAGAGAAATATCCTTGGTTATAGAACCATTACCTATGAGTATGACATTAAAGTGAACATGGAATGTGATGAGACAATGATGATGCATGACTAGTTTACCTTTCCAGAATTTTAATTCAAATGATAGAAATACATTAATCATGTCATAATGTGCATTTTTATAAGTTGTGGTGAAATTGTTTATGAGGAACTCTGGTAATGTACATGCTCAATAGTACTTGCATACCTTGCGTGCTATGCCTACTTTACTTGTTAGAATTTATAAATTTTTATAAAAGAATGCTTAATTTGTTCATCTAGTGGTATTCAGCTAAATGTTCAACTACTTATGTATGAAGTTCTTTAACGGTATCATATCATCCTTTGAAATGTCTTTTTGTTTTCTTTAAGGGAATTATTTTAATTAAGAGAAAGTATTTCTGAAAGAAGTTTTCAAAAGCTGTATTAAGTATTTTTCAAAACCCTTACTGAGTATTTCAATAATCACCCTATGATTTTATTGAATTTTTACAGGTTAGTAGAGTTTCTCCAAGAATTGGGAGTTTGATCTTATCTAAGTGATGAAGAAGTGAAGTTATTGTCTCTGATTCTCCAAGATCTAAACCAGAAAGTTCCTCCTGAGAGGATATGATGTGTAATTAAATTGTTTCCCTTTGGTGAGAAAAACATTACACACCATATCCAGCGCACTGACTCTGGGCACTCAAAGGCCGGGTCCTTACATTTGGTATAAGGGGGAGGTTTATACAACCCTGGAAAATTAGAACAACCTTAAAACCAAACATAAAACATGTCTTACTAAGTATATTCTATTCTTGAAATTTTCAGATGGTAGAAGAAAGATCACTAATAATTCTTTTGCCCCTTCCCACTGAAATCCTTGAGAGTATAATTGTTAGGTCGTGTATGGAAGACTATGAACCATTTGGGAACCTTCGACTATCCTACAAGCTCCTTTACCAAGTGTCAAACAACTCAAATATTCTCCAACTTTTCCAAGGAACCAGCCATGTTTACTATCGCATAATTTTTTAACAACATGCATAAAATACGTGTAGGGGAAAATACAATGAGGTTCTTTTCCTATGTTTTACCCTTTCTACAAAATATCTAGCTTTAAGGGCTTTCCAGAAAGCTGCAGAGGAGGGAAATCTCTGCATAGCCTATCTTTTTCATGTCTTGATTTTCAATTTGAATGGGAGACTATTTTTCATCAAACCCCTCGACTTTGAGGTAGTACGACGAATATGTAGGGACCAAGTCCATCTTAATATTGGTGAGATTTTACCGCTCGTGCCTCTATCTGGAAGCCCAACTCTTTTATGCGGGAGTTTAAACCCACGTTCCCAAGGTGTATCTACACTAGAGAGATCGAGAAACTGGGAACCACCTTGGTAATAGATTTGAGGACATCAGTGAACTTGTTACGGAGGTGGGCTCTGTAAAGGTACAACCTAATTGCATAATGTTATTTCCCTTTTTAGTTGCTAAATCTTAGAGTGTTGAGTAGGGATATCACTAAGTATGTCCGGGAGGCTGTGTCAGCAAGTCAGCAGGAGTACACCAATCGAATTGTGAGGACGCAATTCTGTTAAGAGGGGGATATTGTAACGCCCCGAGTCTCAGTAAAAATTATAATTTTAAATAAATTATAATTTAAGAAAATATGTAATAAATGTATGTAATATATTTACATATAAAAAAATATTTAGTAATAATAAGAATAAATGTATTTTATTTGTTTTATATATTAAGTTTTGAACTATTATCATTATAAAATTATGAATAGATTAATTTGTTATAAAATTAATATTTTATTATACATGTAAATTTGAAATTATTATATGAAATTATTTGGAGAAATACATTATTTTATGAAAACAAATGAAATATTATGAGGGTTTAGTACATTTTCAAAAAACGATATATATATATATATATATATATATTTATAAGAAATTATAATTATTGCTAGCATTTTATAAAATTACTAATAATATGTATTTAACCATTAATAAAATTATTTTATTATTTTCTTTATAAAATTGTATTAAGATAAAATAATATTACATAATTATGTTTTATCAAAATAAATAAATCTAATAAATTTTTGTTCTTAATTTTGAAACTCCATGTATATAGATATATGTTTATAAAGAAACTTAATATTAATAAACACATTTTTTTATTGGTTTCAAAATTAGTTGGAATATTATTTAATCAAAATTATATTAAGATTTATAATATGAATTTTTATAAATGTATATACTTATATATAATTTGTTTCATTTATATTATTATTTATATATATGTTTATAAATTTAATAAAATATTATTAGCTTTACTCTTAAAAAATTAGTGATTATTATAATCCTTAACTTTTTTTAAGTATTATTATGATAAGTTAACTTTAGACTAATAATAATATAATTAATAAATGATAAATAGTAAAATATTGAATAATAATATGAAATAAATTAATAAAGTTTTAATGATAATAAGAACAAATGATTTAAGAAAAACACAAAAAAAAAAAAAGAGGAGCCTGCCTTCCTCCTCCCGTTGCAAACCCGATCGACAGCAGCCTCCCATTTCTGCACCGACGTCATGCCATCGGCCACTCGACCACCACCATGTCGTTGCCTCATCATCAGCCACAGAAGAACCACACCACGGCTGTCTGATCCAGCGATGGATGATCCTGGTCATTCGCTCTCCTCTACACTGTCGTCTTCCTCAGTAAGCCACACCAGTGGCCATCGCAGCCACCAGCTCCTTCCTCCACTACTCCTCGTCAACCCGTGCTCATCCATCACCTTCCTAGGGTCCCCTTTTCCCATGGTGTGCCCCGAACCAGAAGTCGACTCCCCTATGTATCACCATTTTTTTCACTCACCGGACCCTCCACACCCACATTTTTCCATAGGGGTCCCTTTACCAATTTATTTTTTTAAAGAAAGTGGCCTATAATCCCTTTGCACTTGTACGTAGGATTGTTTGTTTATAAAAAAACAACCACAACATCCAAATAACCTCGAGGGTTCTTTGCACTAGGCCTCCAGCGGATCTCTCAAGTCCTCTGAGCTTTCAGAGTCTCCCGAGCATCTCCTCCACTACTCCAGCCGCTTCTAACAATCTATGTAAGGGAGGTTTTCCTTTTTATTCTCTTCTCTTTTTATGAAAAACTAGGTTATATATATATATTTTATATATATATACATATATATATACACAGATGTCTTCAAACTAAATTAAGTTCCTGACCTTCTCCTTAGCCTCCTTTTTAGAGATTAATAAGATCTATAAGGGTTTATATTTTAAATGTTTTATTTTTACAAAACCAATAACATGTGGTTATGTATATATGGTTTATTAAACATAAATATATGAGTAAATACCATTCCATTTGGTATTAAATATCTTCAAATGGTATTATTAAAGCTTTCTATGTAAGGGGATGGCCTTCACCTGATTCATTTTACAAAGTTTATATTCTTATATATATATATATATATATATACTTTGTATAGCCATTTTGAATATGGGTATATAAATATACATAACCCCAATCCAATTTTTTTTTAATATTTCTAACATAACCCAGCATGTTTTCTAGTGGTTATGTATTTATAATGGTTGTTCTGAATTTACTTTTAGCATGAAGAATCCTTTATGTAAATTTTGTATATATATAACTATATACTTATATATATGTATTTATTTCAATACAAAACAATTATGATTTTTAAGAAATTAATACTAACCTTTAAATAGAGTTTTAGATGTCAACTAGGTTTTGGGTTTAAGTGTAATTATGGTATAGTATAAAACCATAGTTTTTATATATTTACATATGGTTACATGAATAATAAACCTTATATGGATTCAGTCTCAATCGAATCAATAGATATTGGTTAGAGGTGATTTAATCTTAAAGAATTTAATGGACCTTAATTGGTTTATGTGGAAACCCATATATACACTTTGTGTATATATGGTTATGTATGTATGTATTTATATGATTAATTTCTATAACCCTAATTTTTACATATGAATATACATTTAGTCACACAAGTTATATACCTTACATGGTTTGGATTTCAATCAATAAGTATTATTGACTAATTATGTTTTGAAGTATTTAATACCTATAAGAAATTATTTGGTTATAAAATTATCCACCTTGTGTATATTCATATATATGCATATATATAAATATTTGTATAATTCCCAAACCCTAATTTCAATATGATGATCATCAAAATATAATTTTTGTTTTGATGCAATTAGTATTTGAAGGATATTTACTAAATGTTAATTTTTGTTTTTTCCAAATTAAAATTTATTGGTGTCCAGCATACATTAATTTAAAAAGTTTTAATTATAATAACTTCATATGTTTTGAATTCGTGAGATTAGGTTAAAAATGATTTAAAGTAACATGTTCATATGGTCCTTTTCTAGAAGCAGTGAATGTTGTTGATAAATCAAGTTATGTTTGAATCTAATTTCATGTTCATTGACACTTTTATCATTATAATGAATGACATGTATTTCTATTAAGAATTCATTTCCATGGATAAGGTTCTTTAATTAAGAAGCTATCATTTCATGTGAAAAAACCCTAATCACCCGTCATTTTATGTGTTATTTTATGTATAAAGAATGTTTACCAAACCATGTATGCCTTTGATTATTTATTTCCATATTTTCAATGTTATGTCAAGAATTTGAAAACTAAATGTATAATGGTTTCATTGTTCATTTTTATTATTGTACATAATGCATGCATATGACATACCATGTTAATGAACTAAAAACTAAATTACCCAAAGTGGTATGGGACACCTTGGGTAATATGAAATAAAAATTAAATATTCAAAATGGTATGGGACACCTTGAATATCAGACCTTATTGACATGTGATAAATGTATTGGACTATCGGGTTGGGGTCCGGTTAAAAGAAATCCCTCCAGGTTGGGGTCTGTTTAAAGTAATCCCTCCAGGTTAGGGACTGGTAAAAGTAAGACCTCTGGGTTGGAGACTGGTAAAAGTAAGTTCCTCGATGCATCGATAGTTCTTGAGATAGTCAGAGTGGGTTATTACCCTTAGGTCATGGCATGAGGCCTTGACATTCAGACATGAGTCTGGCATTATACGTTTCCTCACTATGTTTCAATATATGACCAACCAAGTGATTATTTCCACTAGAGAAATATCCTTGGTTATAGAACCATTACCTATGAGTATGACATTAAAGTGCACATGTAATGTGATGAGACAGTGATGATGCATGATTAGTTTACCTTTCCAGAATTTTAATTCTAATGTTAGCAATACATTAATCATGTCATAATGTGCATTTTTATAAGTTGTTGTGAAATTGTTTATGAGAAACTCTGATAATGTACATGCTCAATAGTACTTGCATACCTTGCGTGGTATGCCTACTTTACTTGTTAGAATTTATTCAATTTTATAAAAGAATTCTTAATTTGTTCATCTAGTGGTATTCAGCTAAATTTTCATTTACTTATGTATGAAGTGATTTAACGGTATTATATCATCCTTTGAAATGTATTTTTGTTTTCTTTAAGGGAATTATTTTATGTAAGAGAAAGTATTTCTGAAAGTAGTTTTCAAAAGCTGTATTAAGTATTTTTCAAAACCCTTACTGAGTATTTCAATTCTCACCCTATGTTTTTATTGAATTTTTATACGTTAGTAGATTTTCTCTAAGAATTGGGAGTTTGATCTTATCTAGGTGATGAAGAAGTGAAGCTATTGTCTCTGATTCTCGAAGATCTAAACCAGAAAGTTCTTCCTGAGAGTATATGATGGGTAATTTAAATGTTTCCCTTTGGTGAGAAAAACATTACACACCATATCCAGCGCACTGACTCCGGGTACTCAAAGGTTGGGTCCTTACAATTGGTTTAAGGGTGAGGTTTAGACAACCCAGGAAAATTAGAACAACCTTAAAACCAAACTTAAAACATGTCTTACTAAGTATATTCTGTTCTTGAAATTTTTAGATGGCAGACGAAAGATCACTAACAAGTATTTTGTCCCTTCCCACTGAAATCCTTGAGACTATAATTGTTAGGTCGTGTATGGAAGACTATGAACCATTTGGGAACCCCTGACTATCCTACAAGCTCCTTTACCAAGTGTCGAACAACTGAAATATTCTCCAACTTTTCCAAGGAACCAGCCATGTTTACTATCGCATAATTTTTTCACAACTTGCATACAATACACGTAGGGGAAAATACTATGAGGGTATTTTCCTATGTTTTACCCTTTCTACAAAATATCTAGCTTTAAGGTCTTTCCAAAAAGCTGCAGGGGAGGGAAATCTCTGCGTAACCTATCTTTTTCAAGTCTTGAGTTTCAGTTTGAATGGGAGACTATTTTTCATCAAACCCCTTGACATTGAGGTAGTACGAAGAATATGTAGGGACCAAGTCCATATTGATATTGGTGAGATTTTCACTTCTCATGCCTCTATCTGGAAGCTCAACTCTTCTATGCGGGAGTTTAAACCCACATGCCCAAGGTGTATCTGTACAAGAGAGATCGAGAAACTGGAAACCACCTTTGTAATAGATTTGAGGACATCAACGAACTTGTTACAGAGGTAGGCTCTGTAAAGGTACAACCTAACTACTTAATGTTATTTTCCTTTTTAGTTGCTAAATATTAGAGTGTTGATTAGGGATATCACTAAGTATGTTAGGGAGGTTGTGTCAGCAAGTCAGTAGGAGTACACCAATCGAATTGTGAGGACACAATTCTGTTAAGAGGGGGATATTGTAACGCCCTGAGTCTCAGTAAAAATAAAAATTTTAAATAAAATATAATTTAAGAAAATATGTAATAAATGTATGTAATATATTTACATATAAAAAAATATTTAGTAATAATAATAATAAATGCATTTTATTTGTTTTATATATTATGTTTTGAAATTATCAATATAAAATTATGAATAGATTAATTTGTTATAAAATTAATATTTTATTATACATGTAAATTTGAAATTATTATATGACATTATTTGGAGAAATACATTATTTTATGAAAAAAAATGAAAGATTATGAGGGTTTAGTACATTTTCAAAAAACTATATATATATATATAAGAAATTATAATTATTGTTAGCATTTTATAAAATTATTAATAATATGTATTTAACCGTTTATAAAATTTGTTTAATATTTTCTTTATAAAATTGTATTAAGTTAAAATAATATTACATAATTATGTTTTATCAAAATAAACAAATCTAATAAATTTTTGTTATTAATTTTGAAACTCCATGTATATATATATATATATGTTTATAAAGAAACTTAATATTAATAAACACATTTTTTATTGGTTTCAAAATTAGTTGGAATATTATTTAATAAAAATTATATTAAGATTTATAATAGGAATTTTTATAAATGTATATACTTATATATAATTGGTTTCATTTATATTATTATTTATATATATGTTTATAAATTTAATAAAATATTATTAGCATTACTCTTAAAAAATTAGAGATTATTATAAACCTTTAATTTTATTATGTATTATTATGATAAGTTAACATTATACTAATGATAATATAATTAATAAAGGATAAATAGTAAAATATAGAATAATAATATGAAATAAATTAATAATGTTTTAATGATAATAAGAACAAATGATTTAAGAAAAACAAAAAAAAAAGAGGAGCCCACCTTCCTCCTCGCGTGGCAAACCAGGTCGACAGTAGCCTCCCATTTCCGCCCCGACGACATGACATCAGCCCCTTGACCACCACCATGTTGTCGCCTCATCGTCAGCCACACGAGAACCTCCCCACGGCTATCTGATCCAACGATGGATGATCCTGGTCATCCGCTCTCCTCCACACCGTCGTCTTCCTCAGTAAGCCACACCAGTGGCCATCGCAGTCACCAGCTCCTTCCTCCACTACTCCTCGTCAACCCGTGCTCATCCATCACCTTCCTAGGGTCCCCTTTTTCCATGGTTTTCACTAAACCAGTAGCCGACTCCCCTATGTATCACCATTTTCTTCACTCACCGGACCCTCCACACCCACATTTTTCCATAGGGGTCCCTTTACCCATTTATTTTTTTTAAATAATGTGGCCTCTAATCCCTTGCCACTTATATATAGGTTTGTTTGTTTATAAAAAAACAAACACGACATCCAAATAACCTCGATGGTTCTTTGCACTAGGCCTCCAGCGGATCTCTCAAGTCCTCCGAGCTTTCAGAGTCTCTCGAGCATCTCCTCCACTACTCCAGCCGCTTCTAATAGTCTATGTAAGGGAGGTTTTCCTTTTTATTCTCTTATCTTTTTATGAAAAACTAGGTTATATATATAGTGTTTATATATATATACATATATATATACACGGATTTCTTCAAACTAAATTAAGTTCCTGACCTTCTCCTTAGCCTCCTTTTTAGAGATTAATAAGATCTATAAGGGTTTATATTTTAAACATTTTATTTTTACAAAACCTATATCATGTGGTTATGTATATATGGTTTATTAAACATATATATATGACTAAATACCATTCCATTTGGTATTAAATATTTTAAAATGGTATTATTAAAGTTTTATATGAAAGGGGATGGTCTTCACCTGATTTATTTTACAAAGTTTCTATTCTTATATATATATATATACTTTGTATAGACATTTTGAATATGGCTATATAAATATACATAACCCCAATCCAACTTTTTTTTAATATTTCTAACATAAACCAGTATGTTTTCTAGTGGTTATGTATTTATAATGGTTGTTCTGAATTTACTTTTATCATAAATAATCCTTTATGTAAATTTTGTATACATATAACTATATACTTATATATATGTATTTATTTCAATACAAAACAATTATGATTTTTAATAAATGAATACTAACCTTTAAATAGAGTTTTAGATGTGAACTAGGTTTTGGGTTTAAGTGTAATTATGGTATAGTATAAAACCATAGTTTTTATATATTTACATATGGTTACATGAATAATAAACCTTATATGGATTCGGTCTCAATCGAATAAATAGATATTGGTTAGAGGTGTTTTAATCTTAAATAATTTAATGGAACTTAATTGGTTTATGTGGAAACCCATATATACACTTTTTGTATATATGGTTATGTATGTATGTATTTATATGATTAATTTCTAGAACCCTAATTTTTATATATGAATATACATTCAGTCACACAAGTTATATACCTTGCATGGTTTGGATTTCAATAAATAAGTATTAATGACTAATTATGTTTTGAAGTATTTAATACATATAATAAATTATTTGGTTATAAAATTATGCACCTTGTGTATATTCATATATATGAATATATATATTTTTGTATAATTCCCAAACCCTAATTTCAATATGATGATCATCAAAATATAATTGGTGTTTTGATGCAATTAGTATTTGAAGGGTATTTAATAAATTTTAATTTTGGTGTTTGCTAAATTAAAATGTATTTGTGTCCAACATACATTAATTTAAAAAGTTTTAATTATATTAACTTCATATGTTTTGAATTCGTGAGATTAGGTTAAAAATGATTTAAAGTAACATATCCATATGGTTCTTTACCAGAAGCAGTAAATGTTGTTGATAAATCAAGTTATGTTTGAATATAATTTCATGTTCATTGACACTTTTATCATTATAATTAATGACATGTATTTCTAGTAAGAATTCATTTCCATGGATAAGGTTCTTTAATTAGGAATCTATCATTTCAAGTGATAAACCCTAATCACCCGTCATTTTATGTGTTATCTTATGTGCAAAGATTGTTTACCATACCATGTATGCCTTTGATTATTTATTGCCATAATTTCAATGTTATTTCAAGCATTTTCAAACTAAATGTATAATGGTTTCATTGTTCATTTTTATTGTTGTACAAAATGCATGCATATGACATACCATTTTAATGAACTAAGAACTAAATTACCCAAAGTGGTATGGGACACCATGGGTAATATGAAATAAAAATTAAATATTTAAAGTGGTATGGGACACCTTGAATATTAGATCTTATTGACATGTGAGAAATGTATTGGACTACCGGGTAGGGGTCTGGTCAAAAGAAAGTCCTCTAGGTTGGGGACTGGTTAAAGTAAGCCCTCTAGGTTAGGGAATGGTTAAAGTAAGCCCTCCGGGTTAGGGACTGGTAAAAGTAATCCCTCCGGGTTGGAGATAGGTAAAATTAAGATCCTCGATGCATCGATAGTTCTCGAGATAGTTAGAGTGGGTTATTACCCTTAGGTCATGGCATGAGGCCTTGACATTCATATATGAGTCCTGCATTATACGTTTTCTCACTATGTTTCAGTGTATGACCAACCAAGTCATTATTTAGACTAGAGAAATATACTTGGTTATAGACTCATTACCTATGAGTATGACATTAAAGTGCACATGGCATGTGATGAGATAGTGGTAATGCATGATAATTTTACCTTTCCATAATTTTAATGAAAATGTTAGCATTACATTAATCATGTCATAATGGGCATTTTTATAAGTTGTGGTGAAATTGTTTATGTGAAACTCTGATAATGTACATGCTCAGTAGTACTTTCATACCTTACATGTTATGCCTACTTTACTTGTTATAATTTATGGATTTTTTATACAAGCATGCTTACTTTGTTCATCTAGTGGTATTCAGCTAAATGTTCAATTACTTATGTATGACGTTCTTTAACGGTATTATATCAACCTTTGAAATGTCTTGTTGTTTTCTTTAAGGGAATTATTTTAAGTAACAGAAAGTATTTCTGAAAGTAGTTTTCAAAAGCTGTATTATGTATTTTTCAAACACATTACTGAGTATTTTAATGCTCACCCTATGTTTTTAATGAATTTTTACATGTTAGTAGAGTTTCTATAAGAATTGGGAGTTTGATCTTATATAAGTGATGAATAAGTGAAGCTGTTGTCTCTGATTCTCCAGGATCCAAACCAGAAAGTTCCTCCTAAGAGGATATAATGTGTAATTTAATTATTTCCCTTTGGTGAGAAAAACATTACACACCATATCCAACGCACCGACTCCGGGAACTCGAAGGTCGGGTCCTTACAACAATGAAAGGAGGAATTGTTTTGGGTGGTTTTGTCTCTTTCAATATAATATTTGTTTGGGGGTCGTTGTTTCTGAAATTGATAGTGATTTTCTAGGGCTTTTTTGAATTTGGAGGGAGTTTAGTTGTATTTTGAATATGTATTTTTTGAATGAATTGAATACTCAATATTTTATTCACTTTGTATTTTTTTGAACTAATGGAATATTGAATCAAGAGAATAAGTGTGACCAAATTCTTTCCAATGGTGAAGAAAAAAAACATTTCAATTGTTTTCAGATTTACATAATTGTCTTCTCTAACATTACCTTATTTAGAAATATATTAGAAATCATGTAAAAAACACCACCCTCTCAATGTTTTCATGTACACTTGAATTAGTATCTTTGCACCTTTCTCATGTATGACCAAATTCCTTACAATGATGAAGACAAATCTCTGGTGGAAACAAAAAAAATCATCCATTTAATTTGTATTTGTCAATTAATTCAATTTTAATGTAGTATTCATAATCTAAAAATTATTTTTTGTAAAATTCATGGAGTGTTATTTGACTTTTCACACAAACCAAAACAAAAAACAACTGGAGCGCGGGTGTTAAAATCTGTAGGTTCAGTGTCAAAACCTTGAATGTCGATATTAAAATCTAAAAATTATGTCATCTAAACATGTTTAAATGGCTTAAATTTCATTTTTTCATACATCTTATAAATTTCAAAAATTAATTTATAGAAATCGCTGATTATTCATACCTCAACATCATTGTTAGTAGAATAAAACCAAAAAAATAAAATTAATTTGATTTAAATGGTAGAACTCCAAAAAAACTTATTTTATTTATTTTTAGATTTTCATCATTGTCAACTTTAACATACCCTTCTTTAGAAAAAAATTAGGTATAATACATAAAAAACCACCCTCTCAAAGTTGTCATGTCAACTTGGATTGGTAATTCTTCACCTTTCTTATGTGTGACCAACTTCTTTACAATGATGTGGAAAAATATTTGGTGGATAAAAAAAATTCATACATTTAATTGGTATATGTAAATGAATTTTATTGTAACATGGATGTTACAATATAAAAATTAAGTTATATAAAATTCATGGAGTGTTTTCTGACTTTCATAAAAATGAAAACAAATAATCCTCGAGTATGAGTGTAAAAATATAAAGGCTTGATGTTAAAACATGGATTTTTATTGTTAAAATATGTAAATTATGTCATCTAAACATGTTGACATAGTTTATATTTCATAATTTCAAACATCTTCTTGACTGTTTTAATTAATTAAAAGACACCATTGATTATTCATACCTCAGCATCATTGTAACACAAAATTAAAAAAACCATTATTAATAGGATTTCAACAGTAGAACTCCACTAAAATATATTGATTTTTTTTATATTTACATCATTTTATACTCTAATATTCACTTATTTATAAACATATTATGTAGCATAAAAAAACACCACACTCTCAAAGTTGTCACATCAACTTGGATTGTGATTTCTATACCTTTCTCACATGTGACCAACTTCTTTACAATGATGTAGAAAATATTTACTGGCTACAAAAAGTTTCATCCATTTAACTAGTGCATATAAATTCATTCAATCATAACATATGTGTTGCAATATAAAAATTAGGTTATATAAAATTCATGGAGTGTTAGTTGAATTTTAATTAAAACCAAAATAAAAAAACATCGAGTGGGAGTGTTAAAACCTAGAGTCTCGATGTTAAAACCTAGAAGGTCAGTGTTAAAATCTATAAATTATGTCATATAAACATTTTTACATGGTTTAAATGTCAAAATTTCATTCATATTACTAACTTCATCAATTAATTTATAAACACCAATGATTATCGATACCTAAACATTATTGTAAGTAAACCAAATCAAACAAAAACTAGAATTAATATGCTTTTAAAAAATCCATAAAAACATATTTAAATTGTTTTCATATTTACATCATTTTCTACTCTATCATACCATTTTTTATAAAAATATTAGTTTGTATACAAAAAAAAATTACACCCTCTCAAATTTTTCACATCAACTTGGATAGGGATTTATATACCTTTCTCACATTTGATCAACTTCTTAACAATGATGAAGAAAAATATATGATTGCTGAAGAAAATTAAATCCATTTAATTGGTATATGTCAATTAATTCAATTGTAACAAAGTTTTTACAATCTAAAAATTATGTTTTGTAAAATTCAGGGAATTTTGGTTGAATTCTCACAAAATCCAAAACAAAAAAAAAACCTGGGGCATGAGTATTAAAATATGGAGGCTCAGTGTTAAATCCTAGAAATTTGGTGTTAAAATATGTAAATTATTTCATCTAAATAGTTGAAATGGTTTAAATGTCATAATTTCATACATATTCCTATTTGTATCAATTAATTTATAAACACCAATGATTATTCATACCTCAACATCATTATAGGTAACACAAAATCATTAAAAAAATTAATAGGATTTAAATAGAATAAATTCAAAAAAAATATTTCTATTTTTTCATAATTATATCATTTTCCTCTATAACATTTCTTATTTCCTTTTTTAGAAACATATTAGGCATCATACACAAAAAACACCACCCTCACAAAGTTTTCACATCAACTTGGATGGGTTTTTTTGCACCTTTTTCACATGTGACCAACTTCTTTACAATAAGTACAATGATATAAATTCTTATTTTTAAATTGAGACTCCAAACGATTATGATATGGTTGATTAAGAGGATGATAAGTATTCAATTTATGCAAAAAAAAAAGTTAATCTATATAATCATTATATGTCAATACATTCAAATGTGTCATATCATTGGTCTCACTTTGAGGCATAACTCCAAGATAAATCTTTTGTTGAGTGTTAAAAAGATAAAAATATTTTACATATATGTATAGGTTACCATGTACATTTCTTATTTCTACACATGCATGAGCATAAGGGGTCCCACTGTTCATTCTTGACTGCCTAGTTGTATATTAATATCCACATTACGAGTCTAAACTAAGACAACATTATTTCCATGGTTCTCAACTATAAAAATTTCATCTCTTAAGACATTCACCTTAAATGTTTCCTCAACATTGGGACCAAATTCATTTCACCACCATTTCATGTCTTCCATGGTGGTAAAAAAATTATTACTCAATTTCCCATGATGTTTGTTAATCAACACAGAAATATTATGTCTCATATCATTGTAAATCTATGAATTGAACGATTCAACTAAATTTGTTGTGAAATGATCCCATTAATAGTGTGTAAATCATGGAATTTCCCACCTATATACATCACCATCATTTTCAACCATCATGAAAATTTTGGACAAAAGCTTTTCAAATTCTTCATAGAAACATAAAAATCACAGTCCAACCAAGAATAAGAAATGGAATCCAATAATTTCAATGTCCTTTCCATAGTTCCTCTTCCCATTCCCCTGTATAATTTTTTTAATTTTAGAACTAAAATTTTATTTCACACACTACTAGAAAATACTCATATACCCACGGTTTCCCAAAAAACCATGGTTATAAGCCCACCTATACCCACATATTTCATGAACTGTGGGTATAAGTGATATTTTCTAACCTATACCCCTAATTCTTTCTAAACTGTGGAAATAGGACTCTCGTGTAAACACCTAAAGAGAAACAATTTAGCATAAATTACATGGGAAAACCTATACCCATGGTTTACAATGAACCGTGGGTATAGGTGCCCATATACCCATGTTTTTGTGAACCATGCTGATAGCCTTCGGGATTAAAACCTATATCCACGATTCTCACAAAACCATGGGTATAGGTGCACCTATACCCATGTTTTTGGGAGAATCCTCGGTATAGGTTTTATTCCCCAAGGTTATCCCCGTTGTTCATGAAAACCATGGGTATAGGTGAAACCTATATCTATGGTTTTACTAAACTGTGGTTATAGGTTCCCCTATGTTTGGGTGGGAAACAAATTAGGTGGGAAAACCTATTTCCACTATTTTTTTACTTATACCTATAGTTTATAAATATATATATATAAATAAATATATGAATTAATATATATATATATACATATATGTATAAATTTTTTATTTGTAAAGGAATTCGGTTGTGTAGAGGCAGCGAGGTTTCGAAACTTGCATACAGCATTTTTTTAATCTTATACCCATGATTTCAGAATTGTGGGTATGAGATTTTTTAATCATTGGGATAGGCCATTTTTATACTCAGACTTTGAGGACCCATAGTTTATAAAACCATGTGTATAACTTATGGCAATATCAACACCTCGGTTTCCTGTGGTTCCTTGAAACTCTAGGTATAGCCTATACCCAAATTTTTTGGGGTGATACCCATGGTTTCAAACTGTGGGTATAGGATAAATTTCCAGTAGTGACATGAAAGTAAGAATATGAATGTCTATATATGCCAAAACTTGTTCTATCATCAGTTATAATCTCATTGTGTCGATCAAATACAATAATCAATTTAATAGAACCTATAATTTCTTTTATGTTGTTTAAAAACCATGCCCAATCATCATATGTTTCACCCCCAACAATTGAATATGCTAATAGGAAGAGTTTTTCATATGAATTATATGCTAATACTGCCAAAAAGGTACCTTTATATGGACCACTGAGGTGACACTCATCCATAAACAACATAGGCCAATCACCTAATAAGATACCATTTAAGAAACACCCATATGAAATGAATAATCTTTCAAATTCCCCATTTTCTGAAAATAACCACTTCACTATTATTTTTGGATCAAATTCCATAATTCTATTATATATCCAAGTGATTAACATATATGACTACTTTGTAACCCCTTATATTCCAATAACTCTATTTTTTTTTATCTTAACACTTGATTGTAAATAAAGAATATACCATTGTCTGTGTACAAGTTAGCTTTAATTTCATTGGAATATTTTTCCACATTTTACTTCACCTGATCACAAAAGATAGATGACATTACTCCTACCCTTGATTTGTAAAAATTGTTAGTATATCCTTATTTGAGTACATATGATCATTTCAAAAAAAATCACACAAGTAATTGGAGTAGAATTCCCCAGTCCATGTGTTGTTAACTTCCACTTGCAACTCACAATTCTCACCTTTTCATTTAGAAATAATCCTTTTAGAACTATTCCTTAAAAATTCATTGTCAAACCTATTTGCAGTTCTATACTTGAAGATCATCTCACTTAATGCTTTGGTTGAAGGCAAAATCTAGCCATTATCCACCAAAAGGTCATTCCACTTTAAACCATTTAACTTTGACATCAAATATGGAATGCTACTAATTTCACAGGGTAACATTTGAAAATTACCATCATATGATAAAATTTGTTCATAATTACCACCAACTAATTCAACCCAATAATTTAAATATCTAATGTAGATACAAAAAATGTAAACAAAAAAATTAATATAAACAATTTTACAAGTAATTACACTTGATATTAATCCACTATCAACCGCAATCATTCATCTGACCTCAATATAATATATAAATGATAAAAACTTGCATTGATTGTGAACAATTTCCCAACTCCACTATCATCAATAAGGTCAAAAAAATACCACTTCAAAACTTTAACATGCATTTTAAATCTAAAAATGACACATCACACTTCATAATTTACAATTTCAATCATGATATTTCATCAAATGAAATTCATTCTATTACCACCCTATTCATCGATCTTCCACCTTCATTATGAATCTTTCCTTATGAATCACTGACAGTTACTCCATAAATATTAAAATAGAAAAATATTTTTTTTAAATAATTTGGCATCATCTTGTATCAATCAACATATATAATTAATGAATATAATAAATTAAAATTCATTCTCAGTTCATATTTACATCAATTAAGGAAATAAATCAAAAAATATATAAGTATCATAAAATTCCTAGAAATTTGGTTTCAGATATACTAGGCATTGGAATAAGGGAAAGATTGATAGATTTTTGGTGAGAGGGAATTTTATGGCGGGAGGAGGGAACTCCTAGGAGAAACAAGATGAGCACAGGAGTGGACGAAATTTATGGATGAGAATGAGAGTGGATGGAACTATTGTATGAGTGTAGGAGAGGATGTGGTGGTGGGTTTAGCATGGTAGAGGAGGGCTATTAGTGTTGGAGTTAATTAGTTTTAACAAGTGTGGGAATTTTTTTAAGGTATAAACATCTCCCCATTCCTAATTATGCTTATTTTTTGGTATATAAGTTCCATTATCCCAATATTTTTCTCATATTAAGTAGATTTTGTAGAATAAAACACTCATAAGGATCTTATGGATTTAATATAACACCACACTTCTACAAAACAAGCCTTCAATAGCACTCGAATCGGCCTTTATCAACACTAGAAAAGTGCAGAATTCCTCAATGCTGTTAAAATTCTATGGATTTTATCAATGCTAAAAAAGAACTAATAAAGGGTGGATTTATCACTACTTTTAAAAGTGTTTATAAATATACCCTTCATTAGTTCTTTTAAAAGCACTGATAAATGGGGTTTTTTATCAGCATTGATAAAATTATAATATATCAGTACTTTTATTTGCACTTATAAAAGTATGATATATCAGTACTTTTTTTTGGCTGATAAAAGAATGATTTATCAGTGCATTTAAAAGTTATGATAAAGATAAACATGATCAACACTTGTATAAGCACTGATAAATGGTAGATTTATAAGTTCCATTAATACGCGCTGATATATCATACTTTTATCAATGCATTTAGTAGCATTGATAAAGGTTAAAATTGTAGTGTATTGTTATAGTACACTATATCACCAGAAACAAGTGTAGTGTGCTGCAACAACACACTGAATCCCTATAAATAGGAATAGAAATTTCCAAAATAAGATACAAATACTTAATTAAATGAAATAAAATTTCTAACAAAAATATAAGAAAAATAAAACACTATTATAGACTATGTCAGTTGTTTTTTCAATAAAATTAATATAAAATTTGAATAAAAAGGTTCACTTGGAGTCATATTAGTCACACCATGTGTCAGATTGAAGGGTGGTTGATCCCAACCCATCAAAAATAATGTATAGATCATTTTCTTAATGTACCAAAACAATATGAATGTGTTTGATTGGTTTTGAGTATGTCAGTTGTTATTTTAATGAAAATTAATGTCAATTTTGAATAAAAAGATGCACTTATAGTCATACTGGTAACATTGTGCATCGAATTGAGGCAAGGATGATCCCTACACATCCCAAATGACTCATGGATCATTTTCCTAAAGTATCAAAACAATTTGAATGTATTTTCTCAGTTTTGAGTACACCATGTGTGTTTTTACTAAAATGTCATTTTAAACTGGAAACACACACTTTGAGCCATACGGGTGTATTCGTGTCTGGGTTTGATATTATAATAATTCATTCACGTCAAAAATGAATTTTGAATCATTATCTCAAATTATCTAGACAATATGAGTTTGTTTTCCCTATAATCAGTGAGTGACACTTTTTTTATTAAAATGTCAATTTTAAACTGATAATGGACAATTGGAGTCGTACTGGTCACACCATGTGTCATATTGAGGCGAGGATGGTCCCTACACATAAAACATTATGTATGGATCGTTTTCCTAATATAATAAAAAAAATACAAACTCATTTTCTTGGTTTTTTTATGTCATTTGTTTTTTTCACTAAAATTAAAGTCAATTTTGAAGAAAAAAAAAAGATGCACTTGGAGTCATACCGGTCACATTATGAATTATATTTGTAACATTCCGGTTTTGGAAGCCACCCAGACGCTCCCCGTACCCGGTTGGTCAAATGGAATCAAGCGCATTTCTTCGAATTCTAGAGGCTATCAACTAGCAGTGAGTCCTTGGGTGTGATAGTGGGGAAACTATGCCCTCATTGGAAGAGTACGTAGCAGAAGTACACAAATACATACAATAGCTCAAGCAGTAGATAACAAACAATAGTAACAGTGGAATACTGATAAACAAACAACTAGAGAAAAATATATAAACGATGAATGATACAAATGCATCTAGTAAACCATACAAACAAGTCACAATGCTGAATACAGTACTAAACCCAAGTACAAAAGGAAAACTGATAAACAACTCCTTAGCATCGCAAGCCTCAGCTTGTTCCCATGCTCTCCAGCTCCAGTGCAATCAAGAACCTGAAGTAGAAGGGCGCTTTCCCTTATCTATACTGACAAAAATATAATCTATTTGGCCCCAAAATCATGACCCAAACAGGGTGTGAGAAAAAAACCCAGAAGGAAACCACCCGAATATATGTGCCTAACTATCATTGAATATATGGTAGGTAAAATTACAGAAAGCAGTAAACAGGAAAGTACTCAACAGCAAACAATCCACAGTTTCTAGCATAAAATTTATACACAAGTAAGCATACACTCAAGAAATTAGAACAATTAGGTAACCCTCTGGGTAGTTCTCACAACCTAACCCCTAGGGTTCAACCAAAAATTACTAGCAACCCTCTGGGATGCACACACAGTCTCACCCCTCTTGTTCAGGTAAAGAATAAACTCCCTGGGGAATCACTCACAGTCAATTCCCCCTATAGTCTCGTATCATACTAAAGGCACTCTAGGGAAGCACTCAACATCTCATTCCCCCTGTGGAACACGTCGAGAAACTACAGATACTCTGAGGAAGCACTCAACATTAATTCCCCCTATGGTCTCACATCGTATTATAAAGACACTCTGGAGAAGCCCTTACATCCATTCTCCCTATGTTCTACTATACTAGGTTCTCATAGCCCTGTGTAAAGTCAGCAAGTATCGCATCGCGTAATGGCCAAAGTATCCTCAAGAACTACTTGGCTAGAATTCTACTGCATCTTAGCATGGAAGAACAGTCACACCATCCTACAAACTAGGCATGGAATTGGCAGTAGCCTAACAGGATAAACTAGACCAAACGGTTAGAAACTGGAAAAACATGCATGGGAAAATCATCCAAAGCACAGTAAAATTTACTTATTCACAAATAATAACCTCTACTCAGTAATATAAGCAAAGAAAACAAACAATAAGGGAAATATAGGAAACACGCAATACCCCGTTCAAGGGTATTGGTGGAATTTGCGGAAATACTCAAAGAATTTCTACAGAAACTCTCAAACCACCTACCTAGATATTATTAGATCAATATAATTGAACCACGGGGTTTGAATTTCCTTAAAACATCGAAGGTATAAAGTAACCTCTAAAATTTTCAACCCTCAATAACTTGGAAAAGATAAGGAATTGGAAAATTAATCTCTTGGAGAAGGAAGAGCTTACCGATGTGGTTCCAACGCAATTGAAGGTGGTAGATTAGGAGAATAGATAAAGGCTCAAGGGTTTGTCGAAGATCTGTGGCTGTACGGACTCTCTCGGATGAAGAACACCTAGAAGAAGATGGTTTTTTCCATCAGATGCGACCCCGGTGTGTTTAATGAAAAAAATGAATGGTGTGTACTTTTGGAGTACACAGCGTGCACTTACTATTTTCGTACCCTGCTTTAGGCGGACTCCACGTCACCCCACACAACCGTGTGGGTGGCCCTTACACAGCCAGCACAAGGCCTCGCATTACAACGTAGTACATAGAATGTACTCATCAATTACATGGCGTGTACTTCAAGAATTTCCTGTAACTCCTCTTTTATAAAAAACTCCAGAAAAATGAAAAAACATACATGAAAAGATGTTCTGGGGTCTTACAAACTTCCCCCTTAAAGAAATTTGTCCCTGAATTTCACTAGCGAGGCGGAGAAGAAGAAACCCCAAATAGCTCCGGCCAATGCGATCGTACATCAGCCTCCATCTCCCAAGTCTCATCCTGTACTCACTCGTGCTACCATAACACCCGTACTAGAGGAACATACTGGCCACAAAGAACCTTCATACTGTGATCGACAATCCGGATTAGATGCTCCTCAAACGATGCATATGCATCGATCTCATCCTCCTCAGGTTGAAATACATGAGATGAGTCTGAAAAGTAACGTCGGAGGTGAGAAACATGGAATACATCGTGCATAGACCGGTACCTCTGAGGTAACTACAACCGATAGGCAATAGGCCCTACTCTCTCCAACACCTCAAATGGACCGACGTACCTCGGTGAAAGCTTACCCTATCTCCGAATCTGCTTGTGTCCCAACCTCGGTGTGACACGCAGGAAAACCACATCCGCGACCTCAAACTCCAGAGGTCATCTCCACTGATCAGCATAAGACTTCTAACAGGACTGTGCAGTAGCCATCCTCTTCCAAATCAACTCTATCTACTCTGTGTTCTCCTGGACAAGATGAGGTCCCAGCAAATCTACCTCTCCTGCCTCCATCCAATATAAGGGTGATTGGAATAGACTCCCATACAAAGCCTCATAAGGTTCCCTCTAAATAGTTGCTTGAAAACTATTATTATAGGAAAACTCCACAAGAGGTATATGCTTCTCCCAAGAACCTCTAAAATCGAGAATGGAAGCTTGGAGCATATCCTCAAGCACCTGAATCGTACGCTTGAACTGGTCATCTGTCTAGGGATGGTATGTTGTACTCAAAAGTATGTGTGTACCCATAACCTTTTGAAACCCCTGCTAGACCCGAGAAGTAAAACGTGAATCTCGGTCTGAAACAATGGATTGTGGAACTCCATGTAGATTCAAAATAACTCAGATGTACAAATGTACCAGTTCATCAACACTGAAGGTCTCCTTGATCTGAAAGCAGTGATAAACCTTCGTAATCCTTTCGATGACAACCCAAACAGTATCATTCCCTCAAGGTGACCTCATAAAATCAGTCACGAATTCCATCGCAACAACGTTCCACATCTACTTGGGAATGGGAAGCTGCTGTAAAAGCCCAACTGGTCACTGATGCTCCGCTTTCACCTACAGAAAAGTGGAACACCACATGACCAAACTAGCAACATCCCTCTTCATACCTAGCCACCAATAATGGCGGTGAAGATTGCGATACATCTTGGTGACACCAGGATTAAATATCCAAACTATGTAATGAAAATCCAGCATCAAATTCTTGTGTATCTCTTCTGGTACACATACGCGTCCCTAGAAATTCAAGATATCATCATTTCATACTATCCATCCAAGAATAGGGTCCTCTCCTAACACGCTTTCCCGTAGGACTAGGCCTTCAGAATATGATAGTTTCCTCATTCGTACCAGATCGAGATGAGTATAGGTAACAACTACATAAGATAGAAAATTCTACCCCTCTCTATTGTGTACCTCCAAATGCATCTCAGAAAATAGATCCATAAGCTGCCACTCACTACTGGCCTCATAAACTTCATGTATCTGAGTCCTCCTTCCCAATGCATCAGCCACTGCGTTGCCCTTTCCCGATGTATAGGCGAGCTCAAAGTCAAAGGACTGTAGGTACTCAACCCACCTACGTTGTCTCAAATTTAGATCACACTGAGTGAAGATGTACTTGAGACTTTTTTGGTCAGTGAAAACCACAAAATGATCTCCTAGAAGATAATGTCTCCAACAGCGTAAGGCGTGAAAAACTGCTTCCAGCTCGAGATCGTGTGTTGGGTAGTTCCTCTCATGTGGAATCAACTGCTGAGACATGTACCCAACGACTCCATCTCCCTGCATAAGAACAGATCCTAGACTGATACCTAAAGCATCACAGTAAACCATATAGCTCTTGACTGGATCTGGCAATACTAGTATTGGTGCTGAATTCATCATCCCTTTCAGCTCCTGAAAGTATGACTCACAAGAATCTGTCCATAAGAACTTCGCACCCTTCTTGGTCAGACCCGTCAACAGTGCTGCTAAGTGTGAAAAGTAATGTATGAGAAGTCTGTAGTATCCAGTCGGCCCCAGAAAACTTCGCACCTCAAAGAAGTTCTTTGGATGCTCCTAGGAAACTACTACTCTCACTTTCTCTGGGTCTACTGATACTCTTGTATTTGAGATAACATTACCCAAGAAGTAAATCTGATCCATCCAAAAGTGGAACTTCATGAGCTTAGCATATAACTGACGCACCCTCAATGTACTCAAAATGATCTAATGATGGGTAGCATGGTCGTGTCATGTGTGAGAGTACACCAAGATATCATCCATGAAGACCACCATGAAAGAGTCTAAGTATGGATGGAACACTCATTTCATCAGTTCCATGAAAACTATAGGCATGTTCGTGAGGCCGAACGGCATAACCTTATACTCATATAGACCATACATACTCCAAAAAACTGTAAGATGTATATCATATGGTCTAACGTGCAACTGATGGTAACCGAACCTCAAATCGATCTTCGAGAACACCCAGGCTCCTTGAAGATGATCAAATAGGTCATCGATCATAGGCAAAGAAAATCGGTTCTTGACCGTCAACTGGTTCAGCTTCCGATAATCCAAAAAAATCCTAAGTGTTTCGGCTGCCTTCTTCGCAAAAAGGACAGGCGAACCCCACAAAGAAGTACTGGGTCGGATGAAACCCTTCGCCTGGAACTCCTCCAACTGCTTCTTGAGCTCCTACAACTCAGTTGTACCCATCCTATAAGGAGGAATGGACACCAGTACCACTCCTTTCATGAGCTCAGAAGAAAAGACTACCTCACGCTCTGAATTAAAACCTGAAAAGTCCTCTGGAAATACATCCATGAAACGATCTACCACTAGAAGAAAGTCTAACTACGAAGTCCCCAGGTCATCCAGAAATAGAATGCTAATCTGAGCTATAACTCCACCTATCCAATGATTCTTAGGTCCTTATGTACTCGCATAGAAATCCCACTTGTCTCGATGAAGAAAAAGATCCACCCTCTGGTGATATGAAGCTTACCCTACGACGATAACAGTCGACGACTGCCTGGAAGGGAACTAACTAATACATCCCAAGAATTACATCATGTCATGTCATCTCGAAGACATAAAGGTCCCATAGAACATGATACCTAGCAACCTCTAAAGGGAACTCCTTTCACTAACGTATACTATCCATCCTAGTCCCCAACATTGTGTCTAGAGTCAAAGTATCGGTAGAGGAAAAGATGCAAATCCCAAGGATCTCAACAATAACAATAGATATAAAGCTATAGGTAGCACTAGTATCAAAAAGATATGAAGATAAAACTGAGGCTACTAGGATCGTACCTCGAACTGTAGTGGGTCTGGGATCCTGCTCCTGTTGGGTCTGCTCCACTGTAAAATCTTAACTTGTACCACATCCATGTGACCCTGCATGACCGCTCTGAGCTGATCCACCCTACTGTCGCTGAAAGACCGGTGACTGACCACAATGGCCTCAACCTCCACCTCAGACCGAATGGCCGGAAGAACTCCAGTTCCCAGACTGGTGAGCAAATGGTGGTGCTGCTCTTGAATGAGGAGTCATGGATGAACCCATGTCACCAGCTGCTGGTGAGATAACCTAACAGAAGTGCTGAAGGTGACCCATATTTCCACAATATTGGCACTCCATTGGGTCTCCCTAGAACTGCAGCCTCATATACCCAGCACATCCACACTTGTAGCATACCTCCTGGCTACCTAAAGATGTGTCTCACTACCTCGGATCACTGCGCATAGACTCCCTACGGTGCTCCCTGCTGTCAGCTTGTAAAGAACTAACTCTGGAAGTGGAACCACCCTAGATCTCAACTCCAGAATCTCTCAGATTGTGCCCAAAAACAAGTGCCTGATTGACGATGAAAGCGATGGAAGTCAGCCTGAAGATATTCACCTGTGAGTGGATCTCCCGTCTGAGAACATCCTCAAACTTCATTTCCAAGAACAATCCATCACCTCCCTGGAGGGGTGTGAAATGATGAAGCTTAGTGAAACGAGAGGAATACTCCATGACAGAAAGAGTACCCTACTCTAGGATCATAAACTCATGGTCTCGGTTATCCCTCAGAGTCTCTAGATAGAAGTAGTCCTAAAAGACACGCTGAAACTCCTCCCACACCATAACCTGCTAATGGCCCGCCTGTGAGATCATGTCCGACCACCTCTTGGAAGAGTCTCGCAGCATGTAGGTAGCGAGCTTGAACCGCCTTTCTGGAGGTTTCTCCATATGCTCAAATATCGTCATCATGGATTCTATCCATGACTCTACAGCCTGAGTTCCTCCTTCCCCTGAGAAGGTGGGAGGATGCTGCTGCTAGAAAACCCACGTCAAGTCTTCCATATTCGAGGCAGGAGTCAGATCTCTCTGGAAGGTCTGCATCATCCTCAAAAAGCCTTCCATAAACTATGCATCGACGCCTATAACTGGTATCACTGCTGGTGTCAAGGCTGTCACAATAGGAGGATCTGCGGTATGTCCCTGATCAGCCATATTTGGTGTGTGATCACCACCTAGAAAATGGCGTGCAACCGAAGGACGTCTCAGTGCCATGACTCTGAAAGGTCAAACACACACTTTTGATCACATTATCAAGGACTGGGAACTAGGAGTGTGAGAAGGGAATAGGGTAAACAAATAATTCAAAATTTACAAAACATGACTACACGGCGTGTATAATGACTACACAACATGTTCCCTTAAGTCATTTACATGGGCGTGTACTTTTTCCAAAAATGGTCATGTAACACCCCAAGCACATGGCATGTTATCCTAACACACGACATGTACTTGAATCCTCTTCCCCTACCAGAGTCCTTCTACATGGTTAAGACACACGACTCTCCTAAGACAAAATTACACGGCGTGGTTACGGTAGACACGGGGTGTACTCAACAAGCTTCACCTGGTCCGTGCTGTTAGTGACACAACCTGTGTACCCAGGTCACACTACACGATGTGTTCCAGAAGGACACGGCATGTACTAAGTAGTCCCAACAGACCATTTGGTTATCTATATGGTCGGCTACATGGCTGACACTACAAAGCATGTTCTAGGCGGACACGGTGTGTATGAGAAAGGATGACATCGACCCATGTTGTTCGTGACACGGCCGGGTACCTAGGTCAGACCAAACGGCGTGTTCAAGGTGGACACGTCATGTATAAGAAGAGAATCCACCGACCGTGTTGTTAACTTCATGGTCGGACTCTTGGGATTACACTACACGGCATACACAACTAGTACACGGCATGTTCCCATAAGTTTTTCCCTATCCCGTGTCTCTGCACACATGTCTTGTGACACGGTTAGAGAATACACGTCGTGTATAAAAGGTACACGGAGTGTACTTAAGAAAAATTGTTTCTTCCCGAAAAAAGAACACATGGTGTGTATTCAAAACTACACAGCATGTATTCTTGGTTTTTCCAGACAATAAGCCTCAAAAACTACTCCGGAGCCTAGAAAACACTGAAATGAACAGTGAAAGTGCCAAATTCCGATCTGTGAGGGCCCATACTCCTCGTGAATCTAAGTTTGGAATATTTAACAAGTTAAAAACAAGGTAAACAAGTCAATGATCCACCAAATTCTGGTCCATGAGGGCCCATAACACCTCAAGAACCAAAATTTGGCATTCATTCAGGTAAAACCTTACACAATCATTTCTTAACAAGAAGCAGATGTGTTAATCAAGGCATCTATCACAACAGCATGCATATTCTACACAACATCTATCACAACAACATGCAGTCTGTAATGCATCCTAGATGACATGGAAAGAATGCATGACATGTGATTTCTAGCAAGTGCCTATATGATGCATGAGATGACATAACCTCATATCATCGGGTTGCGACAGAAATAGAACCTCAATAACATCAACGGTAACATAAAAAAACATGTGAATCACTCAAGGTGAAATCAAATCAACTATAATAATTGAAAAAACATAAAAATTGTAATTAAACGAGGTCGATTGGATTTTCCATGTACACGGGTTAGATATTCTCAATCACAACTTATTACCAAGTACTCATTCCATCCTATCCCTGGATAAAGGCTCCAAATAGTAAGTCAAGAGAAAAGAATCCTCTGATACCACTTTGTAATGTACTGGTTCGGGAATCCACCCATAGGCGCCCCGTACCCAGTTGGTCACATGGCCTCAAGTGCATTTCCCTGAATGCTAGAGGCTACCAACTAGCAGCGAGGTCCTTGGGTGTGATAGTGGGGAAACTATGCCCTCATTGGTAGAGTACATAGTGGAAGTACACAAATACATACTATAGTTGAAGCAGTAGATACCAAACAACAGTAATAGCGGAAGACTGATAAACAAACAACTGGAGAAAATATATAAATGATGTATAATACAAATGCATCTAGGAAAACAGCCAAACAAGTCCCAATTTTGAATACAGTACTAAACCCCAGTATAAAAGAAAAATAGATAAACAACTCCTCTGCATTGCAAGCCTCAGCTTTGTCTCATGCTCTCCAGCTCTAGTGCAATCAAGAACCTGTAGTAGAAGGGCGCTTTGCCTTATCTATACCTGCAACAATATAATCTATTTGGGCCCAAAAGCATAACCCAAACAGACTGTGAGACAAAATCCCAGTAGGCAACCAACTGAAGATCTGTGCCAAATAGTCAGTGAATATATGGCAGGTAAAAGTACAGAAAGCGTTAAACAGAAAAGTACTCCACAACAAACAATCCCCAGTTTCTAGCATATAATTTACAAACAATTAAGAAGCAACTCAAGAAAGTAGAACAAACAGGTAAACCTCTAGGTAGTTCTTACAGCCTAACCCCTATGGTTCAACCAACAAGTACTAGAAACCCTCGGGGAGGCACACACAGTCTCACCCCTCTTGTTCAGCTAAAGAATAGTCTCTAGGGAAGAACTCACCGTCAATTCCACCTATAGTCTCGTATCATACTAAAGGCACTCTGGGGAAGCACTCAATGCCTCATTCCCCCTGTGGCCCATGTCGAGGAACTACAAAAACTCTGAGAAAGCACTCGATGTCAATTCCCCCTATGGTCTCACATCGTATTATAAAGACACTCTAAATAAGCCCTTACATCCATTCTCCCTATGGTCTACTACACTAGGTTCTCACAGCCCTGTGTAAAGTCAGCAAGTATCGCATCACGTAACGGCCAAAGTATCCTCAAGAACTACTTGGCTATAATTCTACAGCATCTCAGCATGGAAGAAAAGTTACACCATCCTATAAACTAGGCATGGAACTGGCAATAGCCTAACAGGCAAAACTAGACCAAACGGTCATAAATAGGAAAAACATGCATGGGAAAAGCATCCAAAGCATAGTAAAATTACCATATTCGTAAACAATAACCTCTACTCAGGAATATAAGAAAAGTGGGAAAACAACAAAGGCAAAATAGGAAACACGCAATACCCCATTCAAGGGTATTGATGGAATTTGCACAAATACTCAAAGACTTTCTACAGAAAGGCACAAACCACCTACCTTGATGTTAAGAGATTGATATACTTGAAACATGAGGATGGAATCGCCTTAGAATGTCGAATATCTACAAAAATTTCTAAAATGGTCAACCCTTGATAACTTGGAAAAGAGAATGAATTGGAAAACTAAGCTCAATGAGAAGGAAGAGCTTACTGATGCAGTTCCAACGCAATCGACGATGGTCGACTTGGAAAACTTATGGAGGCTCAGGGGTTCGTCGAAGATCCATGGCCGTACGGACTCTCTCGGATGAAGAACTCCTAGAAGAAGACGTTTCTGTCTCTCAGATGTGACCCCAGTGCGTTTAATGAAAAAAAACAAAATACATGGAGTGTACTTTTAGAGTACACGACGTGCACTTACTATTTTTGTACTCCTCTTTAGGCGGACTCCACGTCACCCCACACGACCGTGTGTGTGGCCCTTACACGGCTAGCACATGGCATTTCACGAAAACTTAGTACACGGCATGTACTCATAAAGTACAAGGCGTGTAATTCAAAAATTTCCAAAAACTCCTCTTTTCTCAAAAACTCTAGAAAAAGAAAAACATACCTGAAAAGAATGTCTGAGTTCTTAAAATATTGATCTATAGATGATCCCTCCACATCCCAAATGATATATGGATAATTTTCCTAAAGTACCAAAATAATCTGAATGGGTTTTCTTAGTTTTGAGTATACTAGTTGTTTTTTTCAATAAAATTAATGTCAATTTTGAATAAAAAGACACACTTGGAGCCACACCGGTAACACCGTTCATAGGATTGAGGCGCTACTAATCCCTAAACATCCCAAATGAATAATGGATCATTTTTCTAAATTATCAAAATAATAAAAATGTGTTTCCTCAGTTTTGAGTACTCCACGTGTGTTTTTTACTAAAATGTAATTTAGAACTGGAAACACACCCTTTAAACCATACAAGTGTCATCATGTATGGGTTTTACATGAGACTGATTCATAGAAATAATAAATAAATTTTGAATCATTTTTCCAAATTATCAAGACAATTTGATCTCATTTTCTCAATTTTTAGTAAGTGACACTTTTTTGTATTAAAATGTCAATTTTACACTAATAATGGACAATTGGAGTCATACTGGTCTCACTGTGCATTATATTGAGGTGTGGTTGATCCCTACACATAAAAAATTATGTATGTATCATTTTCCTAAATTAAAAAACAATTCAAATACATTTTCTCAGTTTTGAGTAAGTTAGTTATTTCACTAAAATTAATGTCAATTTTTGAATAAAAAGATGCACTTTGAGTCATACCTGTCACATAATGCATCGGATTGAGGTGTATATGATCCATACACATTCCAAATAACTCATTGATCATTTTCCTAAAGTATTAAAACAATTTTAATGCATTTCCCAATTTTTTAGTACGACACATGTGTTTTTTACTAAAATGTCGTTTTAAACTAGAAACACACACTTTGAGTCTTACGGGTGGCATCATGGGTGAGTTTGACATGATTATAATTCATACATATCATCAATGAATTATAAATCATTTTCCCAAATTATCAAGACAATATGAGCATGTTTTCTTCATTTTCAGTGAGTGACACTTTTTTGTATTAAAATGTCAATTTTAAACTCATAATGGACACTTAGATTCATACTGGTCACACCATTCATTGGATTGATATTTGGATAATCCATACACATAAAAAATTATTTATGGATCCTTTTTATAAAGAACCAAAATAATCTGAATTCATTTTCTCAGTTTTCAGTACATTAGTTGTTTTTTTCACTAAAATTAATGTTAATTTTGAATAAAAAGACGCACTTGGAGTCATAACAGTCACTCCATACGTCGAATTAAAGATTAATTTATCCCTAAACATACCAAATGACTCATGTATAATTTTAATAAAGTAACCAAAAAATTCTAATTTGTTTCTCGATTTTGTGTATGCCGCATGTGCTTTTTACTAAAATTTCATTTTAAACTAGGAACACGCATTTTGAGACATACATGTGAAATCATGTGTGGGTTTGAAATAAGACTAATTCATAAACTTAAAAAATTAATTATTAATCACTTTACTAAATTATCAATATAATCTGAGCAGATTTTCTCATATTTCAATGAGTGACACTTTTTGTATTTAAATGTCAATTTTAAACTAATAACGGACACTTGGAGTCATACCGATCACACCATGCATAAAAATTGAGGTTTTTATGATCCCAATACCTAAAAATGATGTATGGATCATATTATTAAATTACCAAAACAATATGAATGTATTTTCTCAGTTTTGAGTATGTTTGTTGTTTTTTTTTCACTAAAATTAATGTCAGTGTTGAATAAAAAGATGCACTATGAGTCATACTGGTCACACCACGCATCAGATTGGGGAACAACTGATCCCTAAACATCTCAAATGACTCATTTATTATTTTACTAAAGTAATAAAAAAATCTGAATGCATTTTTTGGGTTTTAATTATGCCACATGTGTTATTTACTAAAATGTCATTTTAAATTAGAAACATGCACTTTGAGCTATAAAGGTGGAATTGTGTGTGATTTTTACATGACATTGATTCATACATATAAAAATTTAATTATGAATCATTGTCCTCAAGTATCAAGACAATCATAGTGTGTTTTCTAAATTTTCAAAAAAGTGACACTTTTTTGTATTAAAATATCAATTTTAAACTAATAACGGACACTTGGAATCATACTAGTCGTACCATGTATTTTATTGTAGTGAATATGATCCCTACATGTCAAAAATTATGTATTTATTGTTTTCCTAAAGTATAAAAATAATCTGAATGATTTTCCTGAGTTTTGAGTATGTCCGTTGTTTTTTTCACTAAAATTAATGACAATTTTGAATAAAAAGACGCAATTTGAGTCATATCGGTCACACCATGCATTAGATTGAGGTGTGTATTATCCCTACACATCTAAAATTGTGTATTTATTATTCTAATAAAGTAAAAAACAATCCTAAATCATTTTTTTGGTTATGAGTATGTCAGTTGTTTTTTTCACTAAAATTAATGTCAATTTTGAATAAAAAGACCCACTTGGAGTCATACCAGTCACACCATGCATCTTATTGAGGTGAGATTGATACCTAGACATCACAAATGACTAATGGATCATTATCTTAAATTATTGAAATAATCGGAATGTGTTTCCTTGGTTTTGAGATGCCATGTTTGTTTTTTATAAAAGTGTCATTTTAAACAAGAAACACACCGAATGGATATTATATTAAGTTACAAGGGTTGTGTAAACTTTTAAAAAATTGTTCTAAAAAAATAATTTTATGATCCTTACTCTAATTCATTGCCTAACAATTTTATTTTTTTCAAGCAATGCTTCCTATCCTCCTCTTCCTCATTCTCCACCTCGGTCTTTGCCTCTATGTCCGCCTCCACGCTGGTCTCCGACTCTGCCTTCGCCTTCACCTCCACCTCCACCTTCACCTCTGCCTCCACCTATGACTCCACCTCCACCACCACCTCCATGATTTCCCAAAAATTTTATTTTTTTCAGTTCAATTCTTCTAAACAAATGGATTTCCTCCATTATTCTTCTTCTTCATAAAGAGATCAAAAATAATATATAAGAATTCCAACACTAATGCTTCACACCCCAAATATCTTTTAAAGATTATAACACATAATATATCTCAAGAAATATCAGGTAATCACCTAAATTTGTTGTCGGAATAAATTTTGACAAAAAAATATGATTCCGACTCATGTCTAAACAAATTGATTTCTTCTTTTGAGTAACTCTACTATAGGCAATATTGATAGTGCTGAGAAAATATAGATAATAAACTGATTATGAAATATATTTAATGAAATTGTAATTACCATTAGAAATTAACTGTTGGGGGATGCTGTTCTTTTCATGCTTTATGATTTCTCTCATAAATTTTCAAACATAATAACCACAATCAATTTCATTATATTTTTTCGGACACTGCATAAACATTGACCAAAATATGTAAATTGTTTTGAAATGTTTTTATAGTAAAATATTTCAATGTACACCTTAATTTTTTTCCATTTGTATTAATCCATGGGATTTATCGTTTCAGACACCAACTACATGCCATGATCTAGCCTGTATTGAGAGACTACCCAATCATAACAAAATTCTCATTAAAACACATACTGAACATATAATTTGAAGTTTATATAAAAAATGTTGATTTTACTGTATTAAATATTCACAATACACATCATGTGTGGTCACTTGGTTTTATATACATTCAATGAATCCAAAAAATAAATATTTGGGGTGTCTATATTGACTGCTATCAGTATCTAGTGACTCCTAAGAAAAATAGAAACAATGTATTAATGAAAAAATTAAAAATATATTTTATGTGATTTGATCGTATATTTTTACACTTGAAAAGTAAGAATCAAAAATAGTTTATAAACTTATTCTTTTTTGTTAAACTCTTTGAGTAACTTCCAATTTTTATGCTTAATTGCTTCCTCATTCAAAGTAAATTCTGGCGTAGAAATGATATAGGGATTAATGAATCTAAATCATGCTTCACATGATAATACCTTTATATATTGGTAATATAAATTCATGTACAAAATTTTAATAGTTATTACCTTTTATAAACATATTTATCTCACTATTTGGAAATATTTATTATGAAAATGTACCTTATGTATGTATTTACAACCAAGACGCCCATATATTCATGGTTCAGAATCTCAGTTATAATCTAGAGACCAATTATGTCTATGAAGGAATATCCATGTATGTTTCAGTCTTATTAATTTTAAGAAATATTTTTATCTTTAAATGTGGTCTCTACATGAAGATGTAATTATAATAAATGTTTCTCTAGAACTAGCAGGGAGAAGATAATCTCAGAAGGTTATTTTGTTTTCTTGGTCAATTCGCTATATTTTCTTGATTCGACATTTCGTTTCTACAATGGTTTTTTCATATGTAATATCATACCTCACTTCATACCTTTTATCATCAATTGTTAAATTTTTTCATTTGAAATTTTTTTTAAAGACATGCCTCGTGTATCTTTATAATATTAGATGTCCATGCTATGAAATCTCCAATAGCAGCTTCAACTATTGTAATATTTGGACCATAAATTGTAATAAGAAAATCAGTTGGTAGCTCATAAGCTACCTCAATCCCCACTCTCATGTGATTTTTTATGAGGGGTTAATTATTTAGCTAGTATTCTAGGATATTATACATTGTACCCATCACAACATGGTGGCATGTGGGTCTTGATAGATAAAAATCACAAACTACTATACCCTACCGAATTTTAATAATATAAAGTTATAAGAAGTCATTTGATTTACAGTTAAGAGAAATATTAATGGAAAAATTGATTACCCCATGTGAGGTATGTGGTCGGGGGGAATGAATATCCTCAAATATAGTTGGATCATTTGGTTCATGTGTTTATCTTTAATCCACTACTGACTCACTTTGATTTTTCTTATATATTGGTTTTCCAAACTAGACCACAAAATAATATCTTACAGTGAGTATATTTGTGTCTAAAATAATATCATCATATTACATATATCTTCATGTGGTTTTATCTTCTCAAAATTTGTTCGAGAAGAGACTCTAAAACCAAATTCTCTAGCCCGATCATATTGTTCAGGTCGCTTCAAAGCTACTGAAAGTCACGTTTCTTCTGGTACGACCATTTCCAATTCTTGTTTCTAAACCATATAAAAAATATGAACATATTTATTTTTATTTAATATTGTTATAAATCATAACTAATTACAATTATTTCAAACTTACATATGCTTCCAATACTGCTTTTTTGTTTTCATCAACTAATATACCCTCTTTATTTACACAATCCTCCTTCTGTAACACATTATGTGGGATGGAAATGGATTCATATTTTTATTGACCAATCTGTATATAAACGAAATAACATTTTTTGTTTCATATCACATAATTAAAATTTAATTTTTATTTAAAATACATACCAATTTCTTATCTAATGAAGTGTATCCCATCTTTCTTTTGTGATAGGGGTACGTTTATTTTTTATGCATGTTATTTATTTTCACCACTGTTTTTATTCATAAATTAACAATTTTGAATCAAGTTAGATAAAATAAATAATTTCAAACAATATATTATCAACCATAATACACTTGAAATGATTTCTCATTATGATGATTGCATAAATAAATTCACTTTTATTACATTATAATGTGTGCATAACTAAGTGGTTGTTGGGAATTTATTTTCCCCTTAGTATCCCTAAGATCTAACTTAGTTAGAAGAGTCTGGAAGCCTCTATGACATTTTCCAGTGGCCATTAAGACAAATTTCTTACAGAAATATTCTAAAATAAATAAAGTCTACATGGAATAATGAAAACTAAATCAACATTTCATTATATAATTTTTCATTTAAATAGAGAAAATATATTGTAACATTAACATTATATCTTTCCAAAGTATTTCTTTCGTCACAGGTTGTACATGTCACCATGAGTCAATATCAATCGAAACATTCATCCTTGTTGTGACCCCAAGATAACTAATGAACTTTAAATTTTGGGTCAATAGGTTGGAAACATATTGTTGATCCCCTAATAATTCCATAGTTTCATCATCAACAGTCTATTCTTCCTCGAGATTGGTAACATCGTCATGCTTAAAAGACATTTTCTGCATGAGTTTTCAAACATTTAATTTGTCTTGAATAACAACAATAGATTAAACTCCATGTATAAAATTCCACAATTGTATGCATCATACATAAAAAAATTATTATCTTGGATAAAGTTATAATACTTCAATACTATAGTACAACTAACCTTCACTAACTTTATTTAGTCCATCCTCATATTCTTGATTGTCTTCCATCTCTTGGTGAGGATTTTAGGCTACTCATTCCCACTTTCAAACTATCCTTCCTCCCACCACTATTTAGGATATATATAATTAATGAACTTTGAAACCAGAATGATGGGAGGAAGGCTAGTTTGAAAGAGGAAGTGCAATCCATCATTATGATATGGAAGAAAATAATGGGTATAAGGATTAAAGTGTCCTAGGAACCTACACTAATGGAATCACTCAAAAAGTCTCCTCAATTTAAGAATAATTGAAATACCTCCACTATAATGGTATTTAAGAAATTAATCTCACCCCACCTACATTGGACATCACTTCTATCTACTCAAGGATTCCTCACCTTCCAATTTAGTATATTTTTTTAAACCACCATAAGATCCCTACAATAAAATACATCCCTTTAAAGGGTGAATTTTTCAACAGCTTCTTAGTATTGATATATAATTTTTTTACTCTTATAAATAAAATGAATATATTCCATTCAATCCTAAATTTATTATTATGATATATTACCATAAAATCTTAAAGGATCCATAGAAACATCCTTTCATTGAAAATTATACCACATAGATTGAAGTAGATCTAAATTTTATAAGTTATATAAACCTTATCTTCACTAATAAGTAAATAATAATGAACTATTTATTTACTATTCATATTTTTGTTAATATAAATTTATAATTGATTATAGAAAAAAATGACCCATAAGAATATGACATTTCATATATTCTTACAGATTACTTCCTATCAACTCCTAAATAAAAGGAATGAGACTTGATAAGATATATCAAGAACAAATCAAAAAATACACCCAATCATAATAAGGTAAATTGAGAGTTTGTAAGAAAAAATAAAAAATTACCACAAATTATGTGTCCCATTCTAAAATTGCATCAAGACCCTCAACACAACCATGAAATTGAAGAAGGGTATATCCAAACAGTGAGGCTCATCAAGGAAAACAAAACCTATCAAAATCAATAAAATAAAAAACCACTAGATTCCAAAGTCTTAGTCAACTCTAGTTCTACAAAATAAATATCCTAATATGGGGTATGAGAGAAAGAAGGTTCCATGTTACCCACTCAATTTAGAGTCTGGGTAGAGATTGAAACAAAACAAGTCTCCTCTAAATTAAGAGAGAAATCACTAAGAGGGTTGTCCTAGGAGACAAACCCTCCATTATTTTATTTTAACATTTCATGAGGAATAATTTAAATGATAGAAGACATAAACTCAACTAGTAAATGTCAAATATATCAAACTAAACATTCCCTCTAAGACCATAGGACAAATCGAAAATCATAAACACAAAAAAAATAGAACATTAACAAATTATAAAACCTCTTTTTCTTGAAAATCACTAACTATAAATAAGGAGTTTTAAAACACTACACTTGATTAAAAATAAAAAAAAACCATTTTTAGAGTTTATTAATATTTAAATACATTTTTAAATAAAGCTGGTTCATTTTAAATCATTTCCATAAAATTTTACATTTTTTGTAAAGTATTTTTCATAAAACCAATAATGAAATCAACTAATTTTTTAAATACCTTTTATGATATAATAAATCCATTTTAAAATAAACCATTAAAAAGATTTAAGAACATAACATTTGTTTTTAAATCAATAAAAACTATTTTTAACCCAAAAAAACATTTAAAATTTTCAAAACACTACACAACACTATATCAAATTCATTTAAATAACATCAAAAAAGACCAAAACCTCTTTAATTCACCTCCCAAAAGTGAGAATTAACATTAAGAGTAATTAAATAATTAAAATTGGTTGTAATAAGTCTAAAAAGAAATGAAAAACTTCTTGCGGGTTTATTGGGGTCCTTATAACTATCCATATGGGATCCACATGGTTAGATATACCATGGGGACTAGTCGTGTAGCTCCATATCTTCATCCAAAATCACCCCAAACTCAACCAAATCCAAAAACTCACTTAAAATTCATTGGGAATTTAAATATAAATTATCATATCAATCACATAAAACTAATCAAAATCTTAATTAAATTCCAAGACTCGAGCCCAAAGTTCCATGGAAAATCATTTCTCTAAAAAGAAGAGAGTTTGTGACACTCTCCCTTGCATGTACCTCTCAAGTTCTGACAACACAACCCCACACTATCCAGACTGTTAAAATAAAAAAGAGCACTTTGAAACTTAGGAACTCTGAAGAACATGTACTCGGATACCATCTTTCACAAACTATTCAAAGTCATGTGTCAATGCTAAGGGATATAGATAACATGTTTGAGAAATGTGTTTACCTATTCAATGTTTAACTAAACTCAATTTGATCATGATAAAAATCTAGAATTAACTTTTTAGTATTTTGTGGTGATAAATCTATTTTATTTATCCATACAGGCCCATACACATATATTGACTAACCTTACTATATGAAAACATCCTTCTATTTCTTCAAAACCATTGTTTTTGGAGGAAAATGATGAAATAGAACCACTAATTGTATTTCAGTAGTGAGAATAAAAGATGTAGGTTTTTTCATGGTAAAGAACAATGTAAAAACACAAAATGAGGAACCCAAAACATCAAAGAACTATATAAGAAAAGAAGAAAATAACATACATTATATTCTAGACTTGATTAATCTGAGGGAATGTATAGGAGTCTTGCCAATCGTAGGGGAGTTCAATGAGAGCTTGAGAATCAAGAGAGACTGAGCCATGGTTAGGATTTTTTAAATAGATTGGGACACTTTAAATAGTGCTTTTACAAAATCACTGATAAAGAGCCCTTTTATTAGCACTATATTTATAAGCACTAGTAAAAGGAATATCTATTTACAATAAAAAAAGTGTTGATAAAAGGAATATTTATCTGTGCTAACGTTTTAGCGCTGATAAAGATCAATCCTTATCAGAGCTAAAAAAGTTTTTATAAAACTTGTATAATTAAAATTAATTAATTAAATTTATTATAATTTTATAATTATTTTAATATATATAATTAACTATTTATAAATATATAAATACTTATTTAAAAATTATTATTATTTATTTATAATAATTATAAATATAGTCAATTTACATTTGTAGATATATTTATTTATAAACGTTTATTTAAACATATATTTTAGACATTATTAATGGATATGTAATCTTAAATACATGCATTTTAAAAATGAGTGAAATTGAAAAATTCAAAATGATTACACTTTCAAAATATTTGAAAATGGATAATTTTTATTATTTAAATATAAGTTATTTAAAAAATATGGATATGTATATATATTGAAGTGGACGAGTACATATTGAAAATAATAAAACATAGTAAATAAATATATATAAATAAATAATATAAAATGATCAAATTCAAAAATAAAATAAAATAAGAATATATTTAAAATTAATACCCTAACTATATTATTAAAAACTAATAAAAAAAATTGACCGATTAAAAAAATAATATATATTAAATGTATCATGTTATATTCAAATACTAAAATATACTAAAATTAGAATAAATTACATAAATATTAGGTGTTTGTGTTTCTATATATTGTGTAAATATATTTGTTTGTTTTTTGTGTATACAAATGAATTAACATATGTGTGTGTGTGTGTCTATCTGTACGTGAAATAAATGCAACACACAATGTTTGATATATGTTAAATTCAAAAATCAAACAACATTAAAAATAAATAAGACATTAGTATGTTTTTAATTAAACTTTTATATATATTATACTTATTCATTTTATATATATATATACATATATAATATAATATTTATTAATATTTATAATCTAAATCTATGTATATTAAATTCAATCATTTTTATCAATAATTATTTAATTAATAAAATTATTCATATTTTTCTTAATTTACTCATTTTATTTTTATTTGTTTAATTTTCCATTTTATTTTGGACATTTATCAGTGATAAAAATGTGTTGGTAAAGGGCATCTTTTTCAGTGCTAAAAATAAAGTGCCGATAAAAGTTTCCCTTATCAGTGCTAAAATAAAGTGTTGATAAATGTCAGCATTGTTAAAGGCGTGTTTTGTAGTAATGCCAATGGTGATCCACATAAACACTATGAATGTTACAACTATATTTAGTAGGATGCTGATCAGGGAAACCATGAAACCACTGCTACTCAGGATCCATCTCTAAACATCATCCAAACAAAAGTCAAGGATGTCACTCGGATGCTCAAACCTGAATTTGCGGTCGAACTCCTATGGGTTCTCCATTCTTGCCACCCCAAGGTTGGTCTTCATGATAATCCCCGATGTACCAGACATTGGAAGTGGAAATTCGCAGCTCATTTGTTCTAGGGATGTTTAGAAGTAGGTATAATCAGATGGTGTGTAGCCGGGGTCCAACAAGGGTAGAGAGGAGGAAGCTAATTCATGGATAACATGAACGTAGGGGAATGAGAAAGAGAAGGAGCAGGAGGGGGACTCGGTGTGTGGACGGTACTGTGGGGAGACATAGCCATGTTCCTTGACACTGAATCCTTAACAAAATTTGATGCAGAATCACTGGCTTTGTTGCTGTTGGGGTTAAACAGCTTAACTGTAATGACCCAAAATTTCCTTAATGGAAATCCCTCTTGATATAATTAAGTGTCTCTTTATGTAAAATGTTTATATAAAATTTAATCTTCTTTGGTTTTATGTTTTTTGATTTTAAAATATTGTTAATAATTTTGATCGTTGCTAATATAGTCGTTAAACACTGATCACATGATTAGAATAAATATAGTATTTTAGCAAATACAATTTACTCAGACAAAGGAAGAGATGGCATCATCCAGTAGACATGCCCCATATGAAGCCCATTTGTTAAAGCTCAAAAAGGAGGTTGCATCTTTGGGCTTCTCTCTTGACCAAGCCCAAGCTGAGATTGAATATGTTAAGCTCGACCAGGACCACCTATGAGTGAAGTGGAAGTTAATAGAGATTACCACCCGAGCAATGTTATCAGAGCCACCCCAAGAGTCTGTCTCCATCGCATACCTTACTCTTCTGTCTTATACAGGTGTTATAAGGGGTTATGTAACAAGACTTTAGAACTATGTTTATGTACATTATTTTTATATATAATAATGAATATACTTTCAATTTATTATTGTTACCTTGTAATTAGATTTTAAAGACCAAATAGTATTTTTAGTTAATGTTCAACTAAAAAATATATTTTGACGAATTAATGGATTTTTGAATTAAATAATATTTTTATAAAATATTATTACTATTATAAAATTAATTTTTATTAAATATAAATGATCATATAATTTTATGAATGCAATTGTAATTTTTATTAAGGTTTGAAAGCCATTTTTGTCAAAACCCATGAATTTTTTTATAAATGTGAGTTTTTATTTTAAAATTGAAAATTCAAATATTTAGAAAATTATTTAAATAAAATGAATATTATTTCTAGAATTATAATGTCAAAATTATCCAACAGTGAATTTTTCATAATTTTCTGAGACAATCAAATTTTTGGGTAAAAATTTAATACCGTTTAAATATATAATGTGTTTTATGACCTCATAATGACCTAATAGTGATTTAATAAAATACTATAAACTTTATGTTTGGCAAATATATATTTTACCATTAAAATAATGTGATTTTCGGTTTGTTTGATTTATTTTAAAAAGCTTTAGTGGACCCTTCAAGACTTATTAAACAATCTGTCTTTTTAAATTGTTTTCCATGGGAGTGTAACTCACCTCCACATAAGCAACCCCATTATTTTAAGAATTTAGGACTTCGGAATTATAAAATATTGTTTTCCACTTCCCTTTTCCAAAAACCATGGGCAAAAACCATGGTCTGGTTTGTGGTTTGGATTAGTTTAATGTGAGGTGTCCCAAACCTAAATAATAAAGAATTCTCTCACCTTTCCTATATAATCCCACCCAAGCTCCCACTTCCTCCTCACTCAAACCCTTAGGAGTTTCTCCAACCTCTTCCCTCATATCTCTAGAATCCTACCAAGTTGCCCCAAGCTCCCAAAAATCCTCTCTCAAGACTCTCTCAAACCTTTGGACGTACACTTCCAAGTAAGGGTTTTTTCTTCCTTTCTCATTTTTTTCCAATATTCGTTAAATTGTTATTCCCTTTTAATATCAATTATAAATTTTTGGGTATGGTTTTTCACCTCCCCCATACTTCCCTCTTTAGGTTTTAATTATGGGACACCCCTTTCTCTCTCATTAAATGCCTCACATGTACACCCATTACTATGCCGAAATTCCGAAAGGAATTTCTCTCTCATAATTTACATTCAAGAAAATCTTTTGTATCATGAATCTGAATTCCATTAAATTTGTTGGTAAATTTATCTATATGATCCACTTACTTTACATGTCTTTTAAATATAATGATACACCCCTTTCTCTCTCATCAACTATTTTTATGAGTTCTTATGTCACGCCGTTATGCTACCGAAATTGCATCCCGCTTTTCCAAGCCAATGTCATTGTGTAGTGAATACCATGCCCATTTCTCTATCAAGGGTATTCACCATTATGCACATTTACTTATTTTTTAAATAGATTCATATATTTATTCCACATTTTTTTATCACGTAATAAATGATTATGTTGAATGATTCAATGTTTTATGATCCATGTGGCACACTTATACATGAAATGAAATGTTTAAGAAGGGTGTTCCCTTATAGCGCTCTAATGCATTGGGTAAAGTATAATATCATGATACGTCATGTGAAATTGGTGATTACTCATGGTAATTCAATTTAAACAAGTGTTTACTCATGGTCCACATGCAATGAGGTTTTACTCATGCACCATGTGCAATGAGCCTTGGATCATGCTAATTCCATGTTAAGTGTTGCTACCACATTTCCATGTTATGATTATCATGCTTTATCATGCCTTTATATTTATTCTTCTCTTATGCTATATTGATATGCCTATTGTATAACATGTATTTTATTCCTCATTTTATTCTATGATTATTCCCTTACTTGGATTTATATCTCACCCTTTTCTTATACATGTCCTCAGGTTATCTTATGCAATGCTAAGTACGAGGGAATGTAGTGGTCATGTAAAGGAAGTTTTAAATAGATATGTCGTTTTTCATGTTTTAAGTTGTTATGTAATCACCACAAGCCCCAAATACACTAGACCTCTCAATCTTCTATGTTTTATCAAATGATGTTTATGTAATAATTTTTTTTTTACTTTTGTAATAAAATATCAAGGTTGTTATAGTTGGTATCAGAGGATATGTTTAGTTATTTTTGGGATTATGATTAGAAAACTCTAATAAAGCCTTAGAGACAAGAATAAGTATAATAAAAACATCCCTAAGTTTTAGTGATTATTTAGTAAGTGTTTTATCAAGCAAATACATCTCTATCTGGATACGAGCAGGTAGAGGTGGCTCTGGCACAGATATATCTGAGGGGTAAAACCCGAAAACACCTCTTTGAGCTAGACTTGAACGGGAATAGGTTCATGACAACGGGGCTTGTTGCACTCTTGTTTATGACACACTCGGGGGATATACTTTGCAAAATTCACAAACTTAGTATGAACCATTATTAAGGGACTAAAAAATGACATAAGAATATATGTTAGAAAGTAGATCATGGATGACATAGACTGAAACCAATAGATTCATATGTTAAGGAAATAAAAGTTATTTATAAGTTATCAGTTTTGTCCTTGTATTACCCTTTATTTGTTACCACTAACTTTCCTTTTATTCTAGCAAATGGCCGGTAATAGGAGGACTCGGGCTAACAACAGATGTGAAGATCAATCTGATGACTGTACTAATGAGATGCCCAATCTAATGGGAGTGGGAATCGTGAACTTTGTCAAGGTCCTATCTTAGCTAACTCAATATTTTAATATAAACACGGGTCAAGATGAATTTTTAACCCCCCCCCCCCCCCCCAAAAGAACAAGTCATTGTCAAGAGCTTCATGAGACAAAGGCCTTCTAAATTTAATGGATCTTCTGATCCCTAAATCATTGAACAATGGATCAACTCCATTGAAAAGATATTCTCCATCCTTAAATGGTATTAATAAAAGAATGTTCTCTTGGATGCTTATCATATGGAGGATGAGGCTGATCAATGGTGGAAGTTGTTCAGAAATATGAAGCCTGAGGAGGAGATCGAGGCATTGGAATGGAAGGATTTCTGGAAGATGTTTTTTGATAAATATTTTCCACGAACCCTTCGGCTTAAGATGGAAAGGTACTTACTTTCCCTCAAGAAAAAAGATGAAAAGTATGTCGGAGTGTACGAGGAAAACTTCACAAGGCTTGCACGATATGCCTTCGGATTTATCGTTACCCCCGAATGCAAGGTTGACCGCTTCATTGGTGGGCTGAAACCTAGTTTTCGGAAAGCGCTGGTAATCCGTGACTTCGACAGCTGTGAGGAAATTTTCCTATGTGCCCTCAAGGTAAAAATGATAATCAGAGAATCTCAAGGGTATAATGGGGATAATAAGAATAAGGTGGACTTCAATGCTTGAGGTTCAATGGATAAATACAACAGTGCTAAGAAGATCCAGCACCCCACTTGCCAAATGTGCGTAAAGAAGCACCCCGAAAATTGTCTGAAGGGGATGAGGAAATGATTTAGGTGTGGAAGAGAAGGAAACCTGGCTATTAACTGTCGGAAAGAAAGACTCGCGGCTGCGACAGAGGAAGGGAACGCTCCATTTTAACCTTAATGCATGGTTCATTGTTTCAACTGCAAATAACCAAGGCATATTTCAAATTAGTGCCCTAAGCCAAGGGTTTTCAGAGGAAACCAACAACCTCAAAGGTAGAAAGGATGAGCTTTTTCCATCACTACTGCCAAAGTGAACCCTGAAAAATAAGTGGTGACAAGTACACTAGTTATTCATTGAAGAATAGCGAACATACTTTTTTATTCAGGTTCTACACATTCTTTTATAACTCGAAAGTTTAATAGAACAATCTCAGCACCACCGAAAATCATGGAAGTGAAGGTGTCGATGAGTATGGAAAATGGGGAAATCATTGCATCCCATGAATATAACTCCTCCCCTATCATAATCGGTGGATTAAACTTCCCAGTGAATCTCTTAATACTCCCTTTGGTGGAATTTGATGTGATTCTTGGCATGGATTGGCTTTCCTTATATAGAGCCAACATAAATTACCAAGAGAGGGAAATCACTCTCCATGAGGATAATCGACCCCCGATTCTATACAAGTTCAATGAGGAAGATGAATCTTCTTTATCCCCATCATCTCAAGTGTGGATATTACTTCCCTATGAGAATGAGTATCTGGCTCAGATTATTGAGTATAAGGAGGAAACCATCCTAGAAGACATGACTATTCTGAGGGAATTCGCTGAAGTGTTTCCTGAGGAATTGTCTGGTCTTCCTCCTAGAAGAGATGTTGAATTCTTAATTGATCTTATACCTGGGGTGTTACCAATATCCGAGACTCCATATAGAATGGTTATTATAGAGCTTGAGGAGATAAATAAACAACTTCAAGAGAATCTAGATAAAGGGTTTATACTCCCAAGTGTTTCACCGTGGGGTGCACCAAACCTCTTTGTCAAGAAGAAGGATGGGTCAATGCGCCTTTGAATTAATTATCTTGAGATCAACAAAATCACGATAAAGAATAAGTATCATATCCCATTAATTGATGACTTGTTCGATCAGCTGTGTGGAGAACAATAATTCTTCAAGGTGGATTTGTGGTTAGGATATTATCAAGTAAGGGTGAAGAAGGAAGATATCCCCAAGACTGATTTCCATACAAGATATGGGCACTATGAATTCATAGTAATGCCTTTCGGATTCACTAATTCTCCATAAATCTTCATGGACTTGATGAATAAACTCTTTAGAGATTACCTCGACAAATTTGTGGTAGTCTTTATAGATGATATTTTGATATACTCCAAAACCAACGAGGATCATGAGGAGAATCTAAGAATTGTACCAGGGACCTTGCAGAAGGAGAACCTCTATGAAAATTACAGCAATTGTGAGTTCTGGTTGAATGAGGTCTTATTCATGGGCCATATCATCACAAGAAATGGGATATCGGTGGATCCCCCCAAAACAGATGAAATTGAGGGATGGTTGTGGACAACATCGGTAACGTATATCTATAGCTTCCTGGGGTTAGCTGGATATTATCGGCGATTTGTGAGAAATTTCTCATGATTTTCAAACCCTCTTACTAAGGTAACTCGGAAAGGAGTGAAGTTTTATTGGATTGATGAATGCAAATAAAGCTTCAAGGAGTTGAAAAGGGGGCTTATCACTTCGCATGTGCTCACTTTACCCACAAGTGGAGAACTTTTTGTGCTATTCAGTGATGCTTCAAAGAAGGTCCTGGGATGTGTGTTGATGAAAAATGAAAAATTCATTGCCTATGCTTCAATGAAATTGAATGTTCATGAACAGAACTATCCAACACATGACCTCGAGTTGGCTGCAGTGATCTTCGCTTTGAAAATTTGGCGGCATTGTCTCTTTGAGGAGAAGTTTTAAATACATACGGACCAAAAAATCCTCAAGTATATATTCACACAAAAAGAGTTGAACATGCGCCCATGAAGATGGTTAGATCTAATCAAAGACTATGACTACTCCATCCATTACCACCCTGGGAAAGCGAACATGGTGGCAGATTCCCTAAGTAGAAAGGACCCCGTGATTCTATCACTGATGAGAATTAAAAATGATCCAATCTTCTTAGATTTGATGAATATGGACATGGAAATCATAAATAATGGAGCATCATCAATACTTTCACAGATTATTGCTCAACCGTCACTTTTGGAAAGGTTAAAGGATACTAAAAAGGATGATGTGGGAATTTAGGAAAAACTGGAATCTATCAGAAAAGGGAAATCCTTAGGGTTTAATGTTAATTAAAAAGGAATTGTGAGATTTGGGAAAATATTATGTATTCCATCAAGTCTGAAGCTGAAGAAGTATGTTTTGGATGATGCACATAGTTCAAATTTCTCCATTCACCAAGGAAACAAAAAAGATGTATTGAGATATCTGAGAGCATTATTTGTGGGATAATATGTTGATGGAGATTGCTGAATATACATCAAAGTGCCTGGTGTGTCAGCAAGTGAAGGCAGAGAGGCATAAGTCTAAGGGGATGATGCAACCATTGCCCATACTAGAATGTAAATGGGAGAACATCACCATGGACTTTATCAATGGACTTCTCAAGACATCCAAATGCAACAATGCATTCTGGGTTGTTTTGGATCATCTTACAATGGTTTCACACTTCATTTCAATTCGTGAGGATTTCTCATTTAATCTACTAGCACGGATATATATCAGAGAAGTGGTAAGGCATCATGGAGTACCACAATCTATTATGTCTGGTTGAGATCTAAGATTCGCCTCTAATTTTTGGAAGAGTCTTCAACATGCTCTGAATATTTAACTGAACTTTAGTACGGCCTATCATCCTCAAAATGATGCCCAATCCGAGCAGACTATTCAAACACTTGAGGACATGTTGAGAGCATGCTCAATTGACATTAAAGGAGGATTGGATTGACATCTTCCTCTGGTTGAGTTCTCTTATAATAACAGTTTCCAATCGAGAATCCAAATGGAACCATATCAATCCCTTTATGGGAAAAGGTGTAGAACACTGGCATGTTGGGATGAGGTCGGTGAGCATAATCTTCTTGGACTAGAAATGGTCGAAGAAATGGTGTAGAAAGTGAAAACCATTTAGTAGCATATCGAGGCATCCCACAGTCGATGGAAGAGGTATGCAGATAATCGTTGATGAGACCTTGAGTTTAAAGTTGGAGACATGGTATTTATACACATATCTCTGTGGAATAATGTCATGAGGTTTAGAAAGAAAGGGAAGTTAAGTCCAAGGTACATAATCCCCTTCTAGATTCCTGATCGTGTTGGGGTTGTGGCCTATTGACTAGCACATCCACATACTATGGACAAAGTACATGATTTATTCCATGTATCCCTCTTAAGGAAGTACATACCGGACCCTTCACATGTACTCTCTTCAGAGGTGGTACAGTTAGAGGATTATCTTTCTTATGAGGAGAAACTAGTGAAGATCTTAGATCGTAGAGAAAATGTTGTACAAAATAAGACAATTCCCCTCATCAAGGTGTTGTGAAAAAACCACAAGTTTGAATAAGCGATATGGGAATCAGAGGGAATGATGAAGCAGAGTGACCCAAATCTATTTTAGTGTGGTAAAAGAAAATTTCGAGGGCGGAATTTTTTAAGGGGGGAAGATTATAACGACCCAAACTTTCATTAATGGAAATCTCTCTTGATCTAATTAAATTTCTCTTTATATAAAATGTCAGCTTCTTTGGTTTTATGTTTTTGGATTTTAAAATACTATTAAGAATTGTGATAGTTGCTAATATAGTTGTTGAACAGTGATCACATGATTAGTATAAATATAGGGCTTTAACAAATCCAATTTATTCAGACAAAGGAAGAGATGGCCTCATCCAGTGGACGTGCCCCATAAGAAGACCATTTGTTAGAGATTGGAAAGGAGGATTCATCTTTAGGATTCACTCTTGACCAAGCCCAAGCTGAGCATGAATATGTTAAGCTCGAGTGAGACCACCTACAAGAGAAGTGGAAGTTGATAGAGATTACCACCCGAGCAATGTTATATGAGACACCCCAAGAATATTTCACCATCACATGCCTTAATCTTTAGTCTTATGAAGGTTTTATTTGGGGTTATGTAACAATAACTTAGCACTTTTGTTATGTACATTATTTTTTATATAATAATGAATATAATTTCATTTTATTATTGTTACCTTGTAAATAGTTTTTAAAGAACAAATAGTTTTTTTAGTTAATGTTCATCTAAGAAATGTATTTTGATAAATTAATGGATTTTTTAATTAAATAAAATTTTAATAAAATATTATTATTATTATTATTATTAAAATATTTTTTATTAAATACAAATTGTTGTATAATTTTATGAATGCAATTGTAATTTTTATTAAGGTTTGAAAGCCATTTTTGTCAAACCCCATGAATTTTCGTTAAATGTCAGTTTTTATTTTAAAAGTGAAAATTAACATATTTAGAAAATTATTTAGATAAAATTAATATTATTTCTAGAATCAGGACATCAAAATTATCCAATGGTGAATTTTTCATAATTTTATAAGACAGTCAAATTTTTGGGTAAAAATTTAATACTGTTTAAATATATAATGTGTTTTATGGCATCATAATGACCCAATAGTGATGTAATAAAATATTATAAACGTTACGTACAGCCAATATATGTTTTACCATTAAAATAATGTGATTTTGGGTTTGTTTGATTTATTTTACAAAGCTTTAGTGGACCCTTCAAGACTTATTAAAGATTTTGGCTTTTTAAATTATTTTCCTTGGGAGAGTAACTCACCTTCACATAAGCAACCCCATTATTTTAAGAAGTTCGAACTTTGGACTTATAAAATATTTTGTTATACTTCCCTTTTCCAAAAAACATGGGCTGGTTTGTGGTTTGGATTAGTTTAATGTGAGGTGTCCCAAACCAAAATAATAAATAATTCCCTCACCTTTCCTATATAAACCCACCCAAGCTCCCACTTCCCCCACACTCAAAGCCTTTAAAGTTTTTCCAACATATACCCTACTCTCTCTAGAATCCTCCCAAGGTTCCCTATGCTCCCAAGAAACTTCTCTCAAGCCTCTCTTAAGCCTTTGGAAGCACGCTCCAAGTAACGGTTTTTTCTTCCTTTCTCATTTTTGTCCAATATTCTTTAAATTGTTATAACCTTTTAATTTCAATTATAAATATTGGGGTATGGTTTATCACCTCCCCCATACTACCCTATTTATGTTTTAATGATGGGATACCCCTTTCCCTCTGATTAAATTCCTCCCATGTACACCAATTACAATGCTGAAATTCCAAAAGGAATTTATCTCTCCTCATTTACATTCAAGAAATTATTTGGTATCATGAATTTAAATTCCATTAAATTTGTTGGTACATGTATCTATATAACCCCTTTACTTTCCATGTCATTTAAATATGATGATACACCCATTTCTCTCTCATCAACCATTTTTATGAGTTCTTATGTCAGACTGTTATGCTTCCGAAATTGCACTGCGCTTTTCCAAGCCAAAGTCATTGTGTAGTGAATACCATGCCCATTTATCTATCAAGTGTATTCACCTTTATGAACATTTAATTATTTTTTAAAGAGTTTCATGTCAGTATTACAAATTTTTATATTATGGAATAAATTATTATGTTGAATGATTCAATGTTTTATGATTCATGTGGCACACTTATGCAAGAAATAAAATGTTTAAGAAGGGTGGGCCCTTATAGCACTTCAAAGCATTGGGTAAATTATAGTATCATGATACGTCATGTGCAATGGGTTATTACTCATGCAAATTCAAGTGAAACAAGGGTTTACTCTTGCTCCATTTGTAATGAGGGTTTACCCATGCTCCATGTGCAATGAGCATTGGCTCATGCTAATTTCATGTTAAGTGTTGTTGCCACATTTCCATGTTATGATCATCATGATTTATCATGACTTTATGTTTATGCTTCTCTTGTGATCTATTGATATGCCTATTATCTAAAATTTATTGAATTCCTCATGTTATTCCATGACTATTCCCTTATTGGGCTTTATATCTCACCCTTTTCTTATGCATGTCCTCGGGTTATCCCATGCAATGCTAAGTACGAGGAAATGTAGTGGTCATGTAAAGTAATTTTTCAATAAAGATGTTATTTTTCATGTTTTAATTTGTTATGTAATGATCTTAATCCACAATGACACAAGACCTCTTGATCTTCTATGTTATATCAAATGAATATTATGTAATAAATTATGTTTAATTGTGTAATAAAATATCAGGGTTATTATATTAACCCTAAAAAATCCAGGTCCCACTTTCACATATCACTAGGTTGTAGATTCGATATATTCAATTAAATAGTTGGTGAAAAACAAATAAAAAAATTTTATTTTTAATTCGAGATACTGGAAGAATGAAAAGGAAATAATACCATTATATAATTTGCTTCAGATCAAAGTGATCTTATGTGCACAACGAGAACACAACCCAGGTCAGACATTATATTACCAAGAAAAAGGAAGGAAAAAATATACAGACTCAAAGAATCAACAATAAAATAGCCATAGAAAATGTCTGAGGAGGTTGACCCTATTAAACTAGGTGTAAGTGATCAAATCATTCGTGTCAGTTCAACACTGACCACTCTAGGACTTACTCACACACACACCCAATGAAAATGTAGTTCTATACATGATAAAAGGAAATAAATCTCTACAGATCCAAGAATCTAAAGAAAAACCCGGTTATGATGAAAGATGAGTCAAGATTTGGAACATCCTTGATGCATATTTGTCTTGGACCCAAGATTGGGTCAATCTCCACTGATTCTCCACCAGATAGATACTCTGGTTCGAGGAGGCAGCACAACTTCAACAATGGGGAGTTCGAGTGGCCTGAATTCCTTGATTATCCTTATTCTTCTCCGAGAACCCCTTCGCACAACGAAGGAACTTCTCCTTGGGAGCTCATAGGCCGAAATAGTGGAAACTAGAGAACCAAATAGACAGACCTCCATCAAATCAAGGCATATAGACATGGGAAATAATGGCATGCCAAGGAGCATCAAACAACGAAAACAGAATCATTGGATCCAAGCCACATGGATGGATAAGATGAAACTAACAGTTTTCATAACAGAATGTGGGACAACGCATGTGATAGGTGGCGTTGTGGGACAGGCACAATAGAGGTATCCCGGATTGAATCTAATCCAAAAAAACACATCCAGGTGAGTCTACCACCATTTGATTTCCCATGATCAATGATCCCAAATCCTATGCTTATACAGGTAATGAAACAATATATATATTTCTTGTAAATATAAATATAAGCATTGTAAAAAAGAATAGTTCCCATGAAAATAAAATACACCCCATGAAAAAATGAAAATTTCATATAAACAATAATGAAATTAATTAAATTTCAATAGGGGAATAAAATAAAAAATCTCCACCCTGCAATTAAATAAATTTTAAGTATTATGTTCTTACAACCTAAGTTATCGAATTGGGACTCAGTTTATTAATTTATGGCAGTGCATGATCTTAGACAATGGAACAGACATAGTCAAGTTATCAGTCTAATTTTCCCTAGTGGGTATCTTAATGACACTCACTATCACATATACTATAATATCCCTAACAAAATTAATTATAGTGTCAATGTGTTTTGATCTACCATAAAATACATAGTTCTTAGAGAGATGTGATGCAGTTTGCCTATCAGAATAGAATATTATACTATCAGTAGATAAATACAACTCAAAAATAAAACCTTTCAACCACGTAGCCTATTTTATTTATTTTTTTATGGCTATATACTCTGCCTTAGTAGGGGATAGGGAAACCATTGATTTTAGGTTTCATTTCCTGGAGAATGGTCCTCCATATTCTGGAAACAAATAACCAGTGAGTGATTTTTTAGTGTCAATATTTTCAGCATAATCAGAGTCAACAAATCCAACAATGTCATCATTAAAACTACTATTTGATCCATGATAAATACACAATTTAGAAGACATAGAGACCTAACTGAGGATCCACTTCAATTCATGCCAATGAGGCTTACAAGTTTTCCCCATAAACCTACTGAGAGTATAAAAACAAATTCTATATATGGCCTAGGATGGACCATAGCATACATAAGACTTCATACTACATTATTATATGAAATATTATTCATTAAGTAAGCTAAATCATCATTTCTAGGTGATTGATCCAAAAGAATTTTAATTTTTTTCCTGAAGTAATACTAATAGGTTTAATGTGATCAAACTGATACCTTTTTAATACCTTCTTAACATAATAAAATTGAGATAAGTACAATTTTTGGTCCTTAGAATCTCAAATTATGTCCATACCCAAGATCTGATTATCATGTCCTAAGTATTTCATTTCAATGAAATAGATTAATTGGTTCTTGAATGAATTTATATTACTTATGTTTTTAGAAATTAAAATCATTTCATTAACATATAAAAGAAGAAAAATAGATCTATGTTTATCAATTTTATAGTATACACATGAATCAAACATACTTCTAGAAAAATGATTTTCAATCATAAAAGAATCAGACCTTTTATACCATTTCCTAGAATATTTTTAAGCCCATACAAAGGCTTATTAAGAAGGAAAACTTGATTAGGTTTTAAAAAAATTTAAAATCCTTCAATAGGAGTCATATAAATTGTTTCATCAAGGGTAACATGAAAAAAAGAAGTTTTTACATCCAATTGTTCAATATGTAAATAAAACTTGGTAGAAAATTTAAGAAGAATTATTACAGATGAATGTTTAACAACTGGGGAGAATATATCACTATAATAAATTCCTTCACATTGAAGAAATCCATTAGTAACCATTCAGGCTTTGAATTTGATTTTATTTTCTCTAACATTGTTTTCATTCTTCTTATATATCCTCTTGGAAACTATAATCTTCTGGTTATTAGGTCTGGAAACAACAACCCATGTGTTACTCTTAAAGCGTGAATTAGAATAAATTTTTTCATAGAAACTATCCATTTAGTGGCTTATTTTTACTTAAGAGTTTTATTATAAGTTTGAGGTTTATTGTTAATAAAATCTTGTGAAACATTAAATAGATAGGTAGCAATATTAGCCCGATTAAAGTTGGTTGGAGGCCTAATTACTCTTCTCTCTCTATGTTAGGTTTGTTGATAACTTCTTAAGTTTTCTAGTTTCTCTATTTCAGGTTTTGAATCCAAACCAAAATCAGATTCATGTTGAGTTTAAGGGTAGGATTATCACTAGTCCCTAATTGGGATTGGGATTGGTCTTTATATTGTAAAGGAACTTCAAAACCAATAGGTATTGGACGTTGAGAGGATTCTCCATTGTTATCAGAAGACCCCATAGGTTCTTCTCCTTTAATATTAGGGATAATAGACTTGTGAAACACAATATCTCAACTGAATATACACTTTTGATCACTTCGTTTAACTATCCACAGATGGTACCCTTTAACACCCTCTGTATAACCCACGAATATACACTTCACAGACCTTGGATCTAGCTTATCTATATGAGTATGAGCCTAAGATATGAATCCAAATATCATGAGGTGTGAAAGTCTTGGGGGTGAACCATTACACAGTTCTTCAGGTGTCTTGAAATAATTAGCAAAAGATGGGAAATGGTTAATTAAGTAGACTTTTCTTGAAGCAGCCTCAGCCTAGAAGGACCCGGGGAGTTTGGAGTGGGAGATCATACTCCTAACCCTCTCAAGAACAGTCTTTTTCATTCTCTCTACTAATACATTATGTTTTAGTGTTTCCAAAGCAGTCTGGTATATTTTTATTCACTTATATATACATAATTCAATAAATTTAGTGGACATATATTTTAAACTGTTTTCAATTATTAAGGTTCTGATCTTTTTACCAGATTCACTTTCTACCCCAACTTTCCATTTCTTAAATGTCTAGAAGCTATCAGACTTATGTTTGAGCATATTAATCCAGACTTTCCTAGAGTATTCATTAATAAAGGACATGAAATATAGGCCTCCACCATGGGAGGTGGCCCTAGAAATACCCTACAGATCATATTGAATACACTCAAGGGGTTATTTATCCTTATACATTGACATACTAAAACTGAATCTTTTGAATTTTCTATATACACAATATTCACAGAAAGAAGGATTTTTATGAGTGACATTACTCAAAATCCCTTGTTTTTTAAGTTCATTAAGGTCTTTCGTACTAATGTTCCCTAACCTTCTATGACAAAGGGTTGTTATATCAATTTTCTAAATCACAAGATGTGTTTAAATGACTTCTATAAAATTTTTCATCTAATACATAAAGACCGTTAAGAAGGTTTCCTTTCATGACAGTGAGGGATCCTCAGGAAACCCTGAGACTCCCATAGTCTAACTTAAAGTTGTAGCCCTTCTCTTTTTATTTTGGGTACCCATTTAACCTCCTCAATAGTTTTAATAGTCCTATCATGAATCTCTAATGAAACCAATCCAATTCTCATAATATGAAGACTCTTGTTATTCCCTAGAGACACCTCACCATATTTAATTTCCCTCAACCCCGTGAAGAATTCCTTCCTAGAACACATTTGGAATAAACATCCTGAATCAAGGATCCATTCATCAGATACATAAATGTTAGAAACATTTAACCCATCAACAATTTCAAATTCCTACTCAACTAACAAGGAATGGTCATTACTATTGTCTCTACAATCACCTTTCTTATTAGGGAAATTCCTCTTAATGTGACAAGGTTGTTTGCATTGAAAACATTTGATTACTTTGTTCTTAGACTTATACCTTTTCATTTTATATTGTCCCATATCTTTCCCCTTTCCCCTAGACTCACTTCTACCCCTAGATTCACTTTTTTCCCTAATATTCAAACCCTCTACCTCATCTTTAACTCTACCCTTCCAATGAAGTTCTTTGAAGAGTAAAGCAAATTTAACTTCTATGAGGGTAAGAGTGTCTTTAACATATATTATAGAATCTTTAATCGAATTAATGGTATAATCTAATGAAGTTAACAGTATTATGCCTTAATCCTCATCATCTAATTTAATGTATTTCTTGGCTATATCTAACAATATTTTGTTAAATTCATCAATGTGTATCCTGACTGTAGTTCTAGGATGCATTTGGAAAGTATATAATCTCATTTTTTGTATAATTAACCAACAAGAGACTTAGTCATGTAAAGGGATTCAAGTATATACCATATACTAGCAGTAGAAGACTCATATTCAACCTCTTTAAGGAATTTATCTCATAAGGATAAAAGGATTAAGCTACGGGATTTCCTAAGAGTTTCTTCAGGGACATCAACATAAGTGATGGCAGTTTTCCCATCTAGGGAAAGGATGGTGACTTTATTTTTAGATCCAACATGCACATCAATTAAATTGTTATGATCTGGTGGGGTAGTCATTTTAACTAACCATATATTAAAGTCATTTTCACTATCAAAAATTATCAATGTCAAATTTAGTAGAACCAATTATTTATGTTATAGTAAGCTCTGATACCACTTGTGGGGGTTAAGCCACTTAACCCTAAAACATCCAAGACCCACTTTCATGTATTAATAGGTTATAGATTTTATATATTCAATTAAATAGCCGGTGACAAAGAAATAAAACAAATTACTTTTTAAATTGTACTACTGGAAGAATGAAAATAGAAAGAATAAAAAGGAAATAACCCTAGATATAATGTTTTGTGGATCTGTGTGATCATACTTGCACAGTGAGAACACCACCTAGGTCATACTTTATATTACTAAGCATAAGGCAATAAAACAAATACTGACTCGAAGAATCGAGAATAAAAAAGCTATAGAAACTATCCGTGGAGGATGACCCTGTTGAACTAGGTGGAAATAGTCAGATATGTCATGTTGAGTCAAAATTATCCACTCCTAGATGGACTCACGCACACACCCAAATAGGATATAGATTTATAAATTATAGAAGGAAATAAATTGCTATTGATCCAAGAATATAAACTGAAACCTGGTTATGAAGAAAGATGATTCAATATCGGGAACTACCTTGATGTGCAATCGTTCTAGACCCAAGATCGAATCAATCTCTATTGATTCTCTGGAAGAGAGATACTCCGGTTCCAGGTGACCAAAGGGAGTCTGGGTGGATGGAATGCCTTGATTCTCCTTCTTTTTCTCTGATAACCCCTACATATAGTGAAGGAACTTCTTAGCGAGAGCTCAGAGGCTGAACTAGATGAAACTCAAGAGCTGAAGAGATTAATCTCCATCGAATCAAGGTGCACAGACAGGGGCAATGATGGTGTATCGGGGAAAATCATATGGGGTAGACATAATAATGGGATCAAAGAATCATGGATGGATAATATGGAAATAATGTTTCACATAACATAATGTGGGACAACGTATGAGATGGGTGGTGTCACGGGATAGGCATAGAGGAGGCAGGTCAGATCAAAACTGAGCCAAACAAACACGCCCAGGTGAGTCAATCATCGTTCGATTGCTCATGATCATCTGTGGTGGTGGGATGAACATGGGATTGGAGGGATACAGGCGCCTAAGATAATTAGGTCTAACAAGTGGGGGGTTTTTTTATAAACATCTCCCCATTCCCAATTATGCTCTGTTTTTGGTCTATAAGTACCATTCTCCCAATATGTTTCTCATATTCAGTAGACGTCGTAGAATAAAACACTCATGGGGATATTATGGAATTAAGAGAACAAGAGGGGTTGACCCCCATCTCCATCGTCAATATTAAAACTATATTCAGTAGGATTCTGGTCAGGGAAACCTTGAAACCACTGCTACTCTGGATCCATCTCTAAACATCATCGCAACGAAAGTTGGGGAAATCACTCGGATGCTCGAATATGAAGTTGGGGTTAAACTCTGGCGGGTTCTCCATGACCATCATCCTAGGGTTTCTCGTCATGCTCATCCCATATGTACCGGAAATTGGCAGTGGGAAGTCATGGCTCATTTGTTCTGGGGTGTGAATTAAGATGCCATTAATTAATTATTTGTTTTTACATTAAATTCTTCCATTTAAAATTATCATATTCGTTTTTATATATCATACCCACATATACCCTTTTTCATCCATGCTGGAAATACCAACTTTGCCCCCCATTTACTCCTATAAATTGATCTGATTGTCCGCCTAATTCCTCCTGGCCCTCAATCCTTGAGGGTGGTTTGGCTTCTGTTTCACGGTTTTGATTCGTGGCAACCATTGGTTGATTGGGTTGTTGGAATGGCTACTGTCAGGGGTTTTCATCACCCCTTCTCTGTCTCTCCCTAAGAGGTGGCTTCTCAAATTGGTTTAGATTGAGTTCCTCCTAGTGATTATGGTTACTGCTTCCTTTGGATCCTGGCTCTCGAACCCCAGCGTAGGGTATCCTCAGGCGATATTCTCAGTGGAAGCGATCTCTGTGGCACACTCCTGGTGTGTCGCAACCGGTGGAGCATTGTTTCATCCTCCCTCGACCTCAACATCTCAAGGGTTAGCACGTGAGCCATCTCGAACCATATTGAGGAGCGTCTAGAGAGATCAGGATCGCTGGGCAATTTTATGCCCGAAACTGTAAGTAGTTTGTTTCATTATGTTTGCAAACAGAACTGTAAACCTTACCTTCCTTCTTCTCGTTCTTTTAATCTGAGTATATTTAATTTTATCATTTCTTTAGGAATTAATAAAAAGTGTGTGTGTGTGGTGTTCTTGCCATGCAGTAGGATTCATAAGGATCTGAAGCACATAAATCTTGTCTCTCTTTACATTTTCTGCATTTTCTTTCCTGTATTATAGTTATTGGTTCAACTGCACATCATCAGTGCCATATTTCCTTTCTTGTGTTATTCTATGGTTGTTTATGTCCATTGTATTTAGACTCCTCAACCAAAAAAAGTGGTATCAGAGCCACCATTGGCTGCTGCGCTGACTATTGTTTGACCTACTATTTAAAATTACCTATAGTTTTTTGTCTTCTGTCTTGATGCAATTTCAATTAATAGTTAAAGTAATTGATCTACTATATATTTGAGTTTAAGGTTGTTCATTATATTGCAACTTTCCTTCTTCCATTTGTTTACAATCTGTCTGAATGATTTTCCTTATTAATATTTTGCCTTAACTTTGTTTCTTGTTCATGTTGTATATATTTGTTTTTACCTTGGCTCTCAATGCTTTATTAGTAGTCTCTTTGCACCCTATTTACAGCCTTTTTTTGAATCTTTCTATTTGTATTATGTTCAATGTTTAGTGTTTAGTTTTTAGTTCTTTACATTTGGGTTTATTTGTTTGATTTCCGCATTTAAACCTTGTGTAAATTCGGTCTATATATTGTTGTTGTGTTTTCTCACTTGCTTCCATTGCGGCAAGCCTGGTCATATTAAGCTCGAATGTAGGAAGCTTAAACGTGAGCAATAACGTGCACAACGAACTTACCAGACTCTCATTGTTGACTCTAGCTATGACATCACTGAAGTATTAAATGTTTCCATCCATACACTCAATAGAGAGTGTCTCCTTGACTCTGGGTGTTACTTCCATATGTGTCTCTACAAAGAATCATTTTCAGAGTTGGTTGAGAGAGTAGAAGGGGATGTCTTATTAGGTAATAATATAAAGTGTAAAGTGGAGGGTAGAGGATCTGTTCTGTTATAAATTGACACTCAATCTGTGATTACCATTCTTGAGGTAAGGTGGGTTCCCAACCTCCAATGCAACTTAATTTCCATAGGAGTCCTTGATCAAAAAGGATATACCTTTAGATCATAATTGGAATCTATTAAGATCTCTAAAGGATCTATGGCCATTATTAGATGGTCTCTCACATATTTTGTATGTCTTGGATGGTAAGACCCATTCAAGGAAATTGGGTAGCGTTTACAATGAAAACACTGATAATACTATGCTTTGTCATAGACGGTTGGGGCATGTAAGATCCAAAGGATTAGAAGAGATCAACAAGAAGGGTCTGTTGAATTACATAACCCCAATAAACCTACCATTTTGTGAAGACTGTATAATGGGAAAGGATAAGAGAGTTAGTTTTAATAGATCCACCTTCAAAGCCGATGCCCCACTTGAATACATCCGTTCAGATTTAAGGGGTCTATCAAGGACTACCTCTCATGGTGGAGGATATTATTTTGTCGCATTCATTGATGACTTATCTAGGAAGGTCTAGGTGTACATACTAAAACATAAATTATATGTTTTCCAGACCTTTAAGACCTAGAAAAATTCGATTAAAAATGAGAACAGAATGAAAATAAATACCATGAGGACAGACAATGGCTTGGTGTATTTTATACAGACTTTATTTAGTTTTGTGAAAAAAAAAGGGATTGAAAGATATTTAACGGTTAGGGATACCCCCAACAAAATGGGCTAGCATAGAGGATGAATAGTATCATCTTAGAGCGTGTCTGAATCATGCTTGCATGCTCATGCCTCCCCAAGTATTTCTGGGCTGAGGATACCATCACTGTTGTTTACCTCATCAATAGGTGTCCCTCTTCTTCTAACCAGTTCAAGACTACTGATGAACTTTGGACTGGGAGGCCTCCCTCTTACTCATACTTTAGGGTTTTTGGTTCCACAGCCTACGCACATGTTATGACTGATAAGATGGAACCAAGAGCTCTGAAATGCATTTTCATTGGTTACCCCAAAGGGGTCAAAGGGTATAAACTCTGGGTTGATAAACCTAGGTACCAAAAATGCATTATTAGTAGGGAGGTGGTCTGTCATGAGTCATCCTCTACCAAGACCAATCATACCCATCAAAGCAGTTATGAACCAAACCTATCCAAGTTTGATGAACCCGAGCCATTGACTCATTTTGAGACTGATCTTTATCCTAATCAGCCTACTTCTTAGCCCACAACAATGGCTGACTCTGGAAGCAGTTCTAGTTCAGATTCAGAGTCTGAACCCCCTAATACTTATAGGGACTAACAATTGACCCACGACAGACAAAGGAGGATTCCTAGACCTCCTTCTAGGTTCATCCAGTATGACATGGATTCCTATGCCTTTCATGTGGCCGAGGATATCATCGATGATGATCCTTTTTCATATAGGCAAGCCTTGAAAGACAAATATTCAAAGAAATGGGTATTTTCTATGAACTTAGATATTCATTATTTAAATAAAAAAAATACATGGAGTGTTGTGAACAAACCAGTTAATGCTAAGGTAATTGGTTCCAAATGGATTTTCAAAAGGAAAGAGGATAATACTGAGGGAAACAAAATCAAGTTCGAAGCTAGGTTAGTAGCTAAGGGTTTCCTCCAAAGGGAGGGAATTTATTATTCTGAAATATTCTCACCTATAGTGAAGCACTAATTTATTAGGCTCTTGTTAGCCTATGCTGCCTATAATGACTTCCACATTGAGTAGTAAGATGTTAAGACTGCATTCTTACAGGGTTACTCGAACAAAAAGATTTATATGAAGCCTCCTGAATGATATCCTAGTGAATTCAAACCACATGTGCCTCCTAAACTAGTCTCTATATTGCTTAAAGTAATCCTCACGAAAATGGTACTTGAAATTCGACTCATTTATGCTAGGTAATAAATTCACTAGAATTCAATATGATGCTTGTGTTTATTTCAAAGAAACTAGGACCTGCATCATTTACCTCTTGTTGTCTGTTGATGATATTCTCATCATATGCAGTGATATAAATCTTATCTCTTCTGTAAAAACCCAGTTGAATAACACCTTTCAAATGAAGGACCTGGGTGTGGCCAAGAAAATTCTTGGCGTTGAAATCATTAGGGACAGACCCAATAAATTATTCTATCTTTCTCAGCATGGTTATATTTTAAAAGTTCTCAATAGGTACATGTTTGAAACTTTAAAACCTATTAATATACCTCTTGCTCAACATTTTAAAGTGTCTTGGACACAATCCCCTAGGCACACCATGGAAGCCACACTAGCATGACCTTAACTGGATTATTAGACATCTCTCTATTACACTTATTATTTGTTTATGTTATGGTAGAAAAATTTATTCTTCTGATCTTATCTGTGGTTATGTTGATGCTAATTATACTGGAAATGTGGATACCCATAAATCTCTAACTGGTTATGTGTTTAGTGAATTTGGTGGTACCATTTATTGGAAGTGAAACATACAATCTATTATTGCACTTTCGACAACAGAATCTGAATACATAGCCTTGACTGAGGCTGTCAAGGAAGCTTTGTGGATCAAAGGTATGGCCTCTGGACTTTGTATTTACAATTCTACTATTAATGTTTACTTAGATAGTCAATCAGCTATTAATTTATCTAAAAACCTTGTTTTCCATGGTAAGTAAAAACATTTGGATATTAGGTTACATTTTATTAGATATGTTATAGAAAAAGGAACCGTGTGTGTAAAATAGATACACACTGATAAAAACCCAGCTGATAGTTTGACTAAAGTTATGCCTTTATCTAAGTTCAAATTATGTTTAGATAGAATGAACATGGTCTATATTCCATAACTTTATGTTCAAGAACATCACAAAATTTAATTAAAAATGGTGGATATTTGTGAATTAATATTCCATTAATTCATTATTTATTTTTACAGTAAATTTTTTCATTTAAAATTATCATATGAATTTTTATATATCATGCCCACATATACCCTTTATCATCCACATTGGAAATCCCAACTTGGATGCCCTTTTACTCTTAGCCATTGATCTGAATGGCCGCCCAATTCCTCTTGGCCGTCAATCCTTGAGGGTGGTTCAGCTTCTGTTTCACAGTTTTGATTCTTGGCAGCCCTTGGTTGATTGGGTTGTTGGAATGACTGTTGTCTGGGGGATTCATCACCCATGATCTGTCTCTCCGTAAGAGGTGGCTGCTCAGATTGGTTTAGATTGAGTTCCTCTCAGTGATTATGACATCTTCCTCCTTTGGATCCTGGCTCTCGAACCCCAGCGTAGGGTATCCTCGGTAGATATTCTCAGCGGCAGCGATCTCCGCGGAACACTGTGAGTGTGTCGCAACTGGTGGAGCATCGTCTCGGCCTCTGTTGACCTCAACATCCGGAAGGTCAGCGTGCGAGCCATCTCGAACCAGATCAAGGAGTGTCTAAAGAGATCAGGACCACCGGGAGATTTTATGCCCAACACTTTAAGTAGTTTGTTTCCTTATGCTTGCAAACAAAACTGTAAACCTTACCTTCCTGCTTGTCATTATTTCAAGATGAGTCTATTGGATTGTATCATTTCATTAAGAATTAATAAAAATCATGTGTGTATAGGGTTCTTGCCATGTAGTATGATCCATAAGGATCACAAGCACGTAAATCTTGTCTCTCCTTACATAACCTTCATTTTCTTTCCTGTATTACGGTTCTTGGTTCAATTGCACATCACTAGCACCATATTTCCTTTTCTATGTTGTTCCCTGGTTGTTTATATCCACTGTATTTAGACTCCTCAACCACTACATGGGGGAGATTTGAAGTAGCTCCAACCGGATGGCATGAAGCCTGGGTCCAGCAGGGGTGGAGAGTAAGAAGCTAATATGTGGCTTACATGATCAGAGGGGAACAAGAAAACAAAAGAGGGGGAGGGGGATTTAGTGTGTGAATGGTAGTGGGGAGAGCCTGAGCCCTGGTCTAGGATGTCGAGTCCTGAACGGAAGTCGATGAAGAATCACTGGCTTTGTTGTGGATCTTACGGCAACATAGGTGGTGGCGGGTGACGAGCAAGATCCATAGTGGGGGCCTGCACGTGAATTTCCCAGGTCTCCGTCTGGATCCCCGCCATGGGGAAGGGCACTGTGTGGGTGCTGGTGTGGTGGCCAAGGTAGGTGACATCGAAGGCGGTGGGATCTTGGTCAGACCTCTGGATGTGCTTGGTGGCCCAACAGCCATGGGCGTGGTAGTGGGTGCAACTGTAGTAGACCCTACGACCAACTCTGCCACACACGATGCAATAATACGCAAATCATGAGAACAAAATCAAAAGGGAAAATGTGTGAACATAGAATTTGAAGTCTGTGGAAAACACAGCTACAGACAATTCACTTTTAAAAGGAATACAGAAATGTAAAAGGTATGCATTAATCCCTTCAAAAGCGGGTTTCCATTAATGATCATACCTGGAGTACTTGGCACACAGAATCTGTTTCGTCCAAATTTCCTCCAGTTATACCCATCATCACCCAGCTCTACCAGCCCACCCCAGGGCTGACCTCCACTCTCTACATCCACTCCGGTAAAGCCTTTCTGTGAAACACAAATTCAATAATTGAATTCATTAAGAAACAAGTAGGAGGATTTATGTTGAAATTTCACCTCTTTCATGAATTTTCATATTGCAATTATATACAATTATTCTTATTTGTATTTTTTGTATAATTTCTTTATTATGAATTTTTCATGGAATATTTACATGGGGTTCTTTTCATGTTTTCGGTTCGGCCTTGTTTCCTGATTCGCTGTGTCTGGAACACAGTTTATGTTGTTTCCTTACCTATTAGCATGGAATATTGATTGTCAATGATCCAATGGCTTGGATATCGCCCGTTGTGTTTCTTCCAGATGGCCTCGATCTATTTCACTATGCACCTCTCCTTGTAGATTTTTACACATGTATGATGCGTTGGCCTTGCCTCGGTTACACTAACCGTCCCGATTATCTCCGTCGTACATGCGGCTTCGATCCGGCTGATCCGCTGAACCACTGACGCCTGTCTTTTGTGAATTCATTTCCTTTATTCTCTTGGTTTGATTGAAGTGTCTCTCTAGAGTTTTATCCTTTGGGTTCTGTGACTTTTCCCCAGTGAAGCTCAACTCTGTTTCGACTCCGTGATGAAGAAGGACAAGTTGTCCAGAAGTCTTCTGGCACTCGCACTCCCCACTACCGCACCACGAACCGCCTCATGCAACTGGACTTCTCTTCAAATGGAGACTCAGTAGTGATCATCTCGGTCTTTGTGTTCTTCGACTACTATGCTACAAGGGGTAACAATATTTACATTCTTTACAACCGTATCCACGATCTGGTTTATAGATCTTGGCTCTATCATAGTATATCATTTATTTGACATGTATGTTTTTGTATCCTTCTTGTGTGCGTGTGTGAGTCCGTCCAAGAGTGTATGGGGATTACTCTTCATGATAGACTTGATCACTTCTACCTAGTTTAGCAGTCTTGGCCTCCTCGGATTGTTTCTCTGGTCCTTTACTTCTACATTTGAGTCTATATTTTGTGCTTGTGTTCTTTCTTGATTTCTTAATAAATTTGTTACCCTGGTGGTGTTCTCACCATGCACGTAGGTCCCCTTGGGGTAGAAGCACGTTATATCTGTTGTTCTTTATATTCTTGCATTGGTTTTTTTATCTTTATCTTGGCAGAGATTCTCATTCAAAATATATCACGGTTCGAACTAATATGTTAATAACACTATCAAAAACTATAATCCATTTTATAAACTAGTGGATCTTGGATTTTCTAGGGTTAGTGAAATTAACTACAACACTTTTTAATTATAATTTTTGTTTTTCATAATTTTTTAACCAATTTTTGGAAGCGTCCTTGGATTCCTGGTCAGAACCTTCACTCTGGGGGTTGTCGCTAGGCGAGTGCAGTGACTCGGTGGTTGCGTCGCCAACAGAGGGGTCGGAACCCCCTCCTCCACCGGAAGCAACACCACCTTTGATCATGGATAGTGCCATCTCGTAGGAGCCAAGGATGTTCTGGAACATGGATTGTCTAGCTTCGGGGGAGGCAGATGGGGCGCTGAGGTGGGCATGTAGCTGCCTAACTAGATGCCTCCCTTGAGTAAGCTCGTCTGCAAGGAACTTCTGTTTTGATTCTACCCTATTATCCATTACCAATGGGGTAGTGAAAAGAGAAAGAAAAATATAGACTTGGGGGTGATGGTGCGTTGGAGATGAAGGTGAATATGGGAAACCCACTGTTGTCCTATAAAAGGAGACAACAAAGAGATCAGAAAACCTGAAATTGTAGTGTAAAACAGAGAGTGTAAGAAGGTGGGGAAGAAGGTATCAATACATAGGATTTAGTGATGTGTTCTTGGGTGTTGCGAATGAGCCCATTTATATTTTAAAAACAAAAATGGAGGGGAAGAACAGTTTGACTGGTAAAAAACATGATGGGAGGGGAGATGTATTTCTTGGGAGACCTATTATGGTCATAGGAATTATGTTCCCACCACTGACCATCTCCCTCTCCCCCTCTCCCACCCTCTGGAAGTCTGTTGATTTTTGAATTAAATCCATGGATGATGATGAGTGAGGCAGAGTAGTTGATGTCACTCATCAGCATTAGTATTTTAAAAAAATGGCAAACAGAGATTTCAACACTAATAAATTCACAATTGTTTTCCTATTTATACGCTTTATTTATCATTATTATCATTAACATTTTAAAATCAATATTAGGATGTTACATTGACATCAAACTCTACCATCTCATACAGGAAACATTGCACAAATTCAATATTTTCATAGAATGGATAATATATTCACATTATACCACTTAAATACAAATAGATTTACATTAAATTATTTTAGTATAATACGATCACATTGATGCACAATTAAATTACAAAAAAAATAATTAAAACTAATAAAAAATAATTTAACTCCTGTATAAGACTTTCTCCAATGATAAACCTAACCTTTTACAAAAAAAAAGCACACCAATAATAAAAACTGGGCTTATTTTAGTATTACTATGAAAAGAAATAAAAACCAATTATCATTGTAATGATATATAATCCTTGATAAATTTCAATTAGAATGCTATATAGTTAATTCATAATAATCTAGACAAAGGTGCCCTCTATTAATGCTAAAAAAATGTTGATAAACATCATACTACTCTAACGCGTTAAAATTACACCACACTATAGCATCAAATAAACCAGTATATAGAAACTTCATAATTTAATTGAAATAAAAATTACATCACATATAAAAAACACTATATTATATTCATTTCAAACATTTTTTTGAATAATTACATTATCAAGTACAATCATAAACATTCAAAAACAAAATTGGTGTCATTGTTTTTGGCATCCAACCACTTCTCAAAAAAAACACGATCACTGTATCAATTGCCTAACAAATCACTTCAACATGAATAAAACAATCAACCTGTATAAAAAACATTTCATATGATAATAATACTATAAAGAAATAAATTAAATATAAATATGAAACAAATACATTAATAAAATGTTAATTTAAATAAAAGGGCACACTTTGAGTCATACTGGTAACACCATACGTCAGATTAATGTGTGGATGATTCCTACACATCACAAATGACTTAAGGTTAATTTTCATAAAGTATCAAAATAATTTGAATGTGGTCGTTTGGTTTTGACACTACTAGAGAAAATTCTTTTAACAAAAATAGAAAAAAGTCTTCAATAGCATTAAAAAAACATTGTTGATCTAAGCGCAATTAAAAAGGATCCCCTTTTATCAATACTAGAAAAGAGCTGATAAAGAACGCGATGATAAAGGTGGGCCTTTATCACCACTAAAACTAGTGTTGATAAAAATCATTCAGCTATAGTATGCTGTTAAAATTACAACACACTGCAGTACCAAATACAGACACCAAATACAAACAACAACAACAAATAAAGGATATGAGAAATTAATAATTTAATGGAAATAAAAAATTAAATCACAATTATAAAAAAACTCTATATTATAGACCTTTCAAACACTGTTTTTTTATAATTACATTAGCAAATAAAATTTATCACAAACATTCGAAAACATCAATGGTATTTTCCACCCAACCCCCTCTCAGAAATATCAATCATGGTATCAGTTTCTGAACAAATCACCCCAACTCGAGCAAAAGAATCCACCTATATAAGAAAACAATTATTATATTAGTAATACCATAAATAAATAAATTAAGCATAAATATGAAATATTATATTAATAAAATGTCAATTTTATACTCATAATTGGCACTTGAGTCACATAGGGCACACCGTGTATCAGATTTATGTTTTCCAGATTCCAACAAGTCACAAATGACTTATGAATCATTTTCATAGATTATCAAAACAACCTAAATGTATTTTCATGGTTTGACTATATCACTTTTCTTTTTTACTGAAATGTCAATTTTAAATAAAAAAAAGACACAATTGGAGTCATACTGGTCGCACCGTGCGTCGGATTAAAGCACAACTGATTCTTACTTGTCATAAATGACTTATGGATCATTTTCATAATGTATCAAAACAATCCAAATGTGTTTGATCTATTTTGAATTTGTCACTCATGTTTTTACTAAAATGTTATTTTAAAATAAAAACACATACTTTGAGTCATATCGGTCACATTGTATGTCGGTTTGATGTGGGACTGATTCCAACCCATAAAAAATGACTTATGAATTTTTTCCTAAAATTATCAAGATAATGTAAGAGCGTTTTCTTTATTTTTAATGAGTGTGATGCGTTTTGAACTAAAATACCAATTTTAAACTAATAATAAACGTTTAGAGTCATATCAAACATGTTGTATATAATATTTTGGTGTAGATGATTCATACACATCACAAATGATTTATGGATCATTGTATTAAATTATCAAAACAATCTGATTGTGTTTGCATAGTTTTGAGTATGTCACTTGCTTTTTTTACTAAAATGTCAATTTTAAATAAAAAAGACACACTTAGAGTCATACCGGTCACACTGTGCATCGGATTGTGGCAAGGATGATTCCTACACATCAAAAATGACTTTTAAAACATTATCCTATTGTATAAAAATAATCCAAATGCATTTTCCCAGTTTTTAGTTTGTCACTTTTTTTAGTAAAATGTCATTTCAAATTAATAACACATGCTTAGAGTCATATAGGTCACATCGTGTGTCGGTTTGACATGATACTGATTCCTAAATGTCAAAAAAAGACTTATGAATTGTTGTCCAAAATTATTAAGACAATCTGAATGTGTATTCTCAGTTTTCAGTGATTGACAGGTGTTTTGAACTAAAATGTCAATTTTAAACTAGTAACAAACACTTTGACTAATATCGGGCACACCTGTATCAGATAGAGGTGAGACTGATTCCTATACATCGAAAATGAATTATGTATCATTTTCTTAAATTATGAAAAACAATAGAAATGTGTTTTCTTAGTTGTGAGTATGTCACTATTCTTTTTTACGAAAAAGTCATTTTTAAATAAAAAGATTCACTTTGAGTCATACTGGTCACACCATGCATCGAATTGAGGTGTGACTCATTTCTACACATCCCAAATGACTTATGGATCATTTTTCCAAAATTATTAAAATAATATAAATTTTTTTGATCGATTTTGAGTATGTCACTTGTCTTTTTTACTAAAATACCATTTTAAACTGAAAACACGCACTTTGAGTCATACCAATCACATTATGTGTCAGTTTGATGTGAGACTAATTCCTACACCTCAAAAAATGACTTATCAATAATTATTCTAAATTATCAATAGAATTTGAGTGTTTTTACTCAATTTTTAGTCATTGAAACACATTTTGAACTAAAATGTCAATTTTAGACTGATAACAACAACTTTGAGCCACATCGGGCACACTGTGTATCTAATTGAGGTGTGGTTGATTTAAACACATCAAAAAAGACTTATAGATAATTACTCTAAAGAATAAAAATATTTCAGATTTGTTTTCTCTATTTTGAGTGTGTCACTTATCTTTTTCACTAAAATGTCAATTTTAAATAAAAAGACACAGTTGGAGTCATACAAGTCACACCATACATCAGATTAAGTTGTGGATAAATCCAACACATCAAAAATTATTTATGGATCATTTTCCTAAAGTATCAAAATAATACAAATCTGTTTTCCCAATTGAGTATGCGATGTATGTTTTGAAATTAAATTTAAATTATAAACTAAAAAAATTCTGATTCATATCGATCACACTATGTACACAAGTAAAAAATTGGGCTATTTGCATAGACCTATAGCCATGGTTTTCAAAACCATGGTTATAGGTCTCCCTCCCTTGCGTGGGAGAATGATTTTCCAATGGAAAATAGGCTAGGAAGCTCTATTGCCATGGTATTTATGCTACCACTGCTGTTTTTAATAATATATGTACCTGAATCTTGTTGTGGTGTAATTGTTAGGTGGATGAATCCTATAGGTGAGGTACAAAGATCAAATCTGGTAGGTGACATGTTATTTTTCGACTATAGCCATGGTTTTTTTGGGCTATAGACACGATTTTCAACCGTAGTTATAGCTCAACTGCCACAGTGGACAACGATGATACCTATTGTCACAGTTTAAACCATGGAAAAATCCCAGACACTATTTACATAGCCATAGTGGCCAAGGTTTAGAAAAACTATGGTCGTAGGCTATGGCCACAGTTTTGGGCCCTATGTACACCGTTTTCAACCATGGAAATAGGCCAATTTTCTAGTTGTGGTATCAGATTGAGGTGATGTTGATTAAGATCTGGATGATTCATACACCATCCAAGACAATGTTTATGATATATCTTTTGGGAATTCATACTTTTCATTAAACTATTGAAAAATCCCTTGGTAGATGCATCCTTATGATTTACTTCACTTTTCAGGAAGCATGGGGTTTCCTATTACATTTGAAAGGAACATGTCCTCTCTTTTCTGGCTTATTGCAGATAGTTGAATGAAAAGTTTCATTTCTCAAAATAATTGTGAAAAAAACTAAATATATATTAGATAAAAATGATAAGTAAATTAACTTAAAAATAGTAGATAAAATGATGAAAAAATTTACTAAATAAGTAGTAGGAATTCACTTTTTCATGATTTCTGTATACATTTTTGGCTCATTTCCATGTTTACATTATCTCAGTTCTAGCCTCGAAGTATAATATCTCACAAGCATGAGTATCTTTGAAAATACTACCCCAATTCCATAAAATGAATCCATGAGTATAAGAAAACAATTCTTTTATTAGTAATACTATAAAGAAATAAATTAAACACTAATATGAAACAATTTATTAATAAAATGTCAATTTTAAACTAAAACCACACAATTTAAGTCATACTAGTCACATTTTGTATTGGATTGAGGTGAGGTTATTCCTATACATCACAAATGACGTATGGATCATTATAAAAAATTATGTAAAAATTATGGATGTGTTTTCTCAATTTTGAATATTTTACTTTTCTTTTTTACTAAAATGTTAATTTTAAATAAAGAGACGCACTTTATGTCATATAGGTCACACCGTGAATCAGATTGAGGTCTGTTTAATTCCTACACATCACAAATGACTTATGAACTGCTATCTTAGAGTATAAAAATTGTATGAAAGTGTTTTTCTAGTTTTGAGAATGTCACTTGTCCTTTTTACTAAAATGTCATTTTAAACTAAAAACATGCACTTTGAGTCACACTAGTCACATTGTGTGTTGTTGTGATGTGGTAATAATTCCTACACATAAAAATGACTTTTAAACATTTTTATAAATTATCAATACAATATGAGCGTTTTTTCTCAGTTTTTGGTGAGTGACAAGCGTTTTGAACTAAAATGTCAATTTTAGACTGATAATGGAAAATTTGTCTCATACTGGTCACATCGTGGATTAGATTAACCTGATTCTGATTTATACACATCAAAAATGACTTATAGATAATTTTAATAAAGTATCAAAACAATATGAATGTGTTTTATTAATTTTTAGTATGTCACTTTTCTTTTTTACTAAAATGACAGTTTTAAATAAATAGACACATTTGGAATCATATCAGTCACACCATGCCTGGAATTGAGTTACGGATAATTCCTACATGACAAAAATATCTTATAAGTCATTTTCCTAAAGTATCAAAACAATCTAAATGTGTTTTTCGGGTTTTGATTATGTTAGTTGTGTTTTTTACTAAAATGTCATTTTAAACTAAAAACATGCACTTTGAGTCATACTAGTCAAATCGTGTGTTGGTTTGACGTGGGACTGATTCCTACATGTCAAAAATTACATATTAATAATTGTATTAAATTTTCAAGACAATATTAGCATTTTTACTTGTTTTTCAGTGAGTAACACATGTTTTGAACTAAATTATCAATTTTAAACAAATAACAGACACATTGAGTCATACCAGGCACACCGTGTATCGGATTGAGGTGTGACTGATACCTACACATCATAAATGGATTATGGATTGTTTTTATAAAATTTAAAAACAACCCCAATGTTTTTTATTAGTTTTGAGTATGTGACATGTGTTTTTTAAACTAGAAACACACACTTTGAGTCATACCAGAGACACAGTGTATCCGATTGAGGTGTGGTTGATTCCAGTATGGAAAAAATGACTCATGGATTGTTGTCCAAGAGTATATGATAAAAATGATAAGGAAATTATCTAAAAAATCTATAAAATGATCATAAAATAAACTAAATAAGTAGTAGAAAATCACTTTTTCATGATGTCTATATATATTCTGAAACCAGGCTTGCTACCCATTAATTTCTAAAAATATATATTTCATCTTGTGAATATGAGGACTATCGAAATTCCTGGTATTACTAGAAAAATATAAATAAATAAAAGGTTAATAAATATTATAAATAAAATTGTAATTATATTTTAAAATACCTTTTGGGGGATGTTAGTTTGTTGATGGAATATGATATCTTTCATAAATTTTCAAACATAATAACAAAAATATTTTCTATTGTTTTCTTTCAGAAACTGCAGAAACATTGATAAAAATAATTAATTTATTTTGATATATATTTTGATAGTGAAATATTATTATATATACCCTAATACTTATCCACTTTTAGAAGTCGATTGGCTCCTTGTATTAATGGAATGTCCTCATTCCATGATTTTGATGATATTTAATCACCACTATTTTATAAAATAATTTTCATGAAAACATAATATAAAATGTATAACTTGAATTTTAATTGTAAAATGTTGGTTTCAGTGTGCTATAAATTGATAAACATCATCACGTGTGGTTGTTTTTTTTCGGTATCCATGCATTGAATCTAGAAAATAAAACATTTTAGTATCCATGTGGACTGAAATTAGTAACCAATGCTTACTAAACAATAAAAATGAATAAGTAATGAAATGAATTACAATATATTTGATATAATTATATTTAAGAATTTACCCCTACACAGTGGATATTGAGAAGAGTCTATTATCTTTATGTTTTCTTTCAAACATTATGGATAGTCTATCCTCTATTACTTTAATTTTATTTGGTTCTAATTTGATTTCTTTACAGAATTTATGTGAGGACTAATGAGTCCAAATTTCTATTCATAGGGTTTTCCCTTCAAATATTGTTCATATATATTCCTATAAAAAATATAAATAGTATTCAGTCATAATTAACATCATAGATCAACTATTGGACAAATAAATAATGAAAACACACCTCATGTATACATTTACAAGTGAGACTCTCATTCATTCATGTGTGAGGATTTATTTACATTATCAAGACCAATATTTTCTGTAATGATCTCTCTATACATATGTTCTTCACAGTTGATTATGGTTATAGAACCATTTTCTAATATTGTATCCACATGAAACTTTAATGTTAGTAAACAAATAAGTTGAATGGGTGGTTTAAAGGTACTTTGTGAAGATCTTTTCAATTGGATGATTTATCCTTTAGATCATTTTTATTCAAGATTTCATTTCACCTACTTCACTTTTTCCATTTATAATAACATTCATCAGTTTAGAAATTTTTCATTAATTTTTAAATGTTTTCTATGAAAAATAAATTGGAAATGAATACCTCTTTTTGAGATGTTTTTACAAGATCTAACAACTATTCTATGAATGTTTCAATAGCTTGCTCGGCCGTATGAATATCCGTATCTTCAATTAGAATAAGTAGATTCGCACTAAGATCATTAGATATTTTAATCCCCACTATCACATGAACTATTTTAAGTTTTCTATTGAGTAAAATATCTTCTTGGATATTGAACATTGTATTCATCCCAACACGAAAATGGGTGGGTGTTGATAGATGTAAATCACAATCATTTTCACCCTATTTAATATCAGTACATGAAAGGTATCTATGTCAGACTAATTCACATTTCATAGAAAAAATTATGAGAATATTGATTACCTAATCTAAGATAGCTTTTTGAGGGTTTTGGATTTCTTAAAAGTTGTTGGGGGTGGGGGTGGGGATCTTCACATAGTGGCTATTCTTGTGTTGTATCTTCCCTTTTATTCCTTCCATAATATTTTCCAAAAACTCTAACTGCCAATTGAATTTTTCTTCAAGAGTAGCTAATCATGCCTACAACTCTTCCATTTTCTTATCTTTATCCCCCTATTAATTTTTCTTCTCAAAATATGTTTAGGCTGACACCCCAAAACCTGCACCTCTGACACGACCATACTATTATGGCCACTTCAAGGCCACTGATAGTAGTTGTTCATATGGTATAGATGATGATGATTCTTATGTCTATGTCAGATAGAAAATATAGGATAATTATTAATAATTGTTATATAATATTGATTTAAATAAAAAAATTATAATGTCATACTTAAAAATGCATCCCACACTTTTTTGTTTTCATCTATTAGTTTCTCTTCGTTATTTACATGTGCCTCCTTCCATAATACATGATTTAGGATCAAAGTGTCATTGTATTTTCAATCATCAATCTACATATAAAAAAAGGAATATAATTATGTTGTTATTTCATGTCACATAAAATTATTACAGTAGATTTAAAATGTGTACAATTTTTGTTCATGTGAAGCTACCCCATATTTGCATTGTGGTAGGGGAACATTGGTTTTACTTCCCATTTCTTATTATCATCACTCATTTTTCATTTCATAAATTAACAATTTTTTATCAAAGTGATTAATACATATATTTTCAATCAATGTATTACCAGTCACAATGTTCCTGAAAATATGTCTCCTTATGATGATCAATAAATGCATCCCAAGCTTATTGGTTTATCTAGTGCACATACATCTGGGGTGTGGGTGAAGTTTTATTTTCCCTTAATCATCTTTGAGATAAACCTTTGTAAGAATTGTTTAAAATCCTTTGCAAGACTTTCTATTGAGCATTAATAAAAATTTCATTCCGGATTCATCTACTATAAATGCACTCTACAAGGGATAATAAAGATTAAGTCAATGTTTCATTATTTTTTTAGTAAATAAAATACATCATAATGTTACCTTAATATCTTCCCAAATCAGTGTCTTAAGAATGAGCACAATATTTTTTCATGAATCTACATCAATTGGCCCACGCATGCGAGTAGTGAGCCCAATGTAACTATTGAATATGGTCTTGTTTTGGTTAACAGGCTGACCCCATGCATTCCATCCAACCTAGAGTTTGATGCCTTTGTATATCTCCTTAATAATTTTTGATAACACCATCACACTACAACACTCTTATTTTTTTCGGGACACCAATTGTTCATCGTCTACCATTTCCTTTTCATAAACATCATCTATATGTTATTCCTCTATATTGGTAGCATTGACATGTACAAAATATTTTCATTCATCAACATTGGGATCACCAACATGTTGAGAAACTTATTGTTCCTCAAGATTGGGAGCATCGACATGTGAAGCATTCGTTATCTACAAGAGTGGTTGAATATTTAATTTTGATTACATAAATGAAGTAGTGAACATATAATAATATGAGGTAAAGAAATTTTTATTAAAAAAATATAAAATAACTATTGAACTCTTTTTTAAAGGTTGAGGATATTTGACCCCTCAATTGAGTATCCAAATCCCTTTATTGTGGTCTCCTATGACATATAAGATCCTGTCTAAATTAGGACCACTATGAAATGATTACAATGTTCCAATTAAAGGGAAATACTCAATTTTATTTACATATGGTTTTGGTTGATAAAAAAACAATTTAACAGTTTCAATTTATGGGATGTAGAAAATAAAATACTTATACTACCTTTGGTGCCATTATAAATGGTTCGTCTTTGTAACCTTCCTTACTGAAATCTACTTTCATGAATATTAATTAATCTATTTTAACAAAATTCCTATTATCAACCCACTTGCATTGAAAAATCAGTACTTGGGATGTTGTAAAATATTACACTCATATTTGGTTTATGTTTCCAAAGTATGGAATATTCACATAAATTTTATTTCTATCCTTGGTACCAGATATATGCATCACTTTATCCACAAGTGTAACTCCACTATTTTTCATGGCACCACATTCATCATGTTCATTTGTATAGAACATATAACCATTAATTACATAACCATTATAAAATAATACATGCATACATGGTCCTATGGATATCCTTTGAAGGTGTTCTTAAATTGAATCCATATTTTTAGTTAACTCCTACAAAATTGTCTCAGAATAATCCTATAAACTATTGATTATGTGTATTTGATATCCAAAATTCATCCCTTGATGGATTAAAATGCCTAAGAATTTATATATGGGTTTCAGCATATGGGGAAGCCTCAAAAATATTATACAAAACATGAAGGTGCGCCTAATCCTGATATTTAATAGTGATTATGAAAACATCTATTTTTAGAAATTCCTTCCCCCACAAGATTCCTCGTGTGATAATATTTTGATAGAATAGTTCTTTCCACACCAGATAGTTCTTAAGTACAGAATTTAATGGATTCCTTAACAATATATCCCCCCCCCCCGCCCCGAATGGCCCGAAGGCCTTCTTTTTTATTTTATTAAGGATAATCCCCCATTTAAGGGTTGAAGGGGAACTCGTACATGACTCATAGTCCCAAGGTCAACAATATATTTCTTCATAATACAACATTTTGGATGACTTTAATTTTTCACATACCCTTTAAGAATCTTCAGATAACATTTAATGGGGGTACATCCATATACAATGTGTAGGACAACATAGTTGATTCTCTATTACTAAGTGAACCATCAGGTGAACCATCATATCAAATAATTCCAGCATGAATAACATCTTTAATTCACATAATATGACAACAATTTTCTTTTCTATAATTATCAATTTCATCGGGTCTATAACTTTGTTGCATATAAATTTGAAAAAGAAACATTGATTGGTTAATTTATGATATAAATTCTTTGAAAAAATGAAATATAAAGCTAAAAAATTAGATCTTTCATCAAAACATTATAGTCATATGATTTCAGACCCTTTAACTTTAAATCAGTCATTAACATGATATTCTTGATATTTGAAAAAACCCCATTGGAACCTTCACATCATTCAAGAAGTTTAAAAAATGATATATCTCCTTCCTAGAAAGAGTGTAAGAATATGTAGGAAGAAAATTCTATTTTTAACCCTTCACTGGAACCAACTCTTCATGTATTTCAATTTCAATCATGTCCAACATTTCCTAAATTCCATCCTTTGTTTTTCTAGATGAATCTAGTAACATTAAAATGAAACTATCACAAAAATTTATTCATCATTCATGACATCAAGAAAATAACTGATGTACAAAAAATTCTAGTATGGTAATTAAAAAACTGATCTCTTTTTCCAACTAGTTATTTTATGTTTTTTTGAAAAAGGTTTACCAAAATCAATATCTATATATTTTACTTTCTAAAAAATTTGATCACCTTTTAGTGGAGATGGTGTTGTACATTCTTCTAAACTCCCATCAAATGGTGTATTCCAAGATTGATACTTATATTACCAGGGTAGAAATATATGATTTCCTAGAAACACATTCTTCGATGAATGTTTCAACATAAGTGACTGTATTCCTTGTTCACAAATGGGACACCCTTCAGTTACTTTAATGCTATATCTTGACAAATTTTCATAATCCAGAAAGTCATTTATCATCCTGTACAATATGAATCTAAACGTGAAATCTTCATTTATGCAATTATTATACAACATAACATAGGAATCCCACAGTAATTTCAAATCTCTAATAAATGGATCCAAATAAACATTAATATCATTACCTAGTTATTTCAATCTAGATATAAGCATAGATAACATAATATATTTTTGTTTCAAGCATAACCATGGTGTATAGTTATAATTTACCAACATATACAGTCATGTACAGTGAGTATTGCTTTGAAAACCAAAAGGATTCACCCCATCTATAAATAGCACAAGACGAAGGTTTCTCAGATCATTTCTAAATTTAGGATACTCATGATCAATTCTATTCAACCGATAAGAGTTTTTCAAGTGATTAAGTTTACCATATGTATTTATTATATCTACATTCCATGTAAATTGACCGGTAGTATCCTCACTTATAAATAGGCACCTAAACCTTGGAATGATTGGAAAGTACCACAAAAAATTCATAGGATCTGATTCATCTTTATTTTATCAAGAATAACCACACTTTGGGCATTTTTAAGTGATTTGTGGTCCTTGAGAAGTAGTATAAAGTCATTTGGACAAGCATGTATTCTTTTATAGATCATTTCAGTTGAATGTAGCATTTTTTTAACATCATATGTTCAGTAATAAATCTCATTATCTTATGAGAGCATATCATTCATGAGAGTAAGTAGTTCAATAAAACTAGTGTCACTCTATCCATTTATAGATTTTAAATTATATAGCTTTAGTATGGCTAAAAATGTTTTGAATTTAGTATAAACAATTTAAAATGGTGTCTTTTCTCAACTCTTTAACTTCTCAAAAAATTTTGGACAATCACGAAGTTCTTCTTCAACATTCATTATAATTTCCTCAATATGATCTTTATCATCATTCACAACTGTAATCACATCCTCGATATGGTCTCCATAATTTTCCACACTTGTATGTTGGGTATGTATTGTCTCAAAAATACTCTATAAATATTATTGATTTTGATGCTAACAAATTCCCTTATTTTTTTTACTAATGATATTACTTTAAGTATATTTCAAGAAATAATTATTAATTGTATTATTTATTCTGGAATTATATTTAAGATTTTAATATTCTCAAAAAATTTGTTAATGTGTTCGGAATGCAATTAAGTTTATTCTCTAAACATTGTTCTTACCCTATGTTCAGATCATAATGTAAGGATTAAACCCTAAACTTGGGAAAACATGTGTGGATTGTGAACCTTATGTTTGTATTCAATCTTATGGTAGAATAAAGTGCATATGAATCATCAACCCTTTGATTTATGGAACGTATGGATAAAGAATCTTATGTTTGGATGGAACCTTATGTCTGTAAAGAGAAGAAATTATGGTTAAAGAGCCCTACATAAGTAAGATACCCTACGTTTAAGGGAACAAATGTATGGTTCATCAACCTTTATTTTATGTTCAAACTTATGTTTGTAGAATTAATTATATGTAGTTGAACCCTATGTTTGTTTTTTTTTTGTTAAGTAACCCTACGTTTGACTTTTTAATGTCAAAGATTTAATTTTGTGATTTTATTCGAGAATTCTAAAATGGTCTTTAAAGATTTACAAGCTATTTTAAAACTAATTTTAGACCAATTTAAAACTCATTATGATTGATTCAAATAACAATATTCAATGGATAAAATCTCTCCAATTCTAAAGGTAAATTATGACTCCCCTGGTCAATTCATATTTTAATTTTAGTGATCTATCAGGTGTCATTTATGGATTTGAAATTCTCAAAAACATGATATATTCTATATATATTATATCATCACATCGTTTCTCAATATGGGATATAAAAGTCACTCTTTTTATATATGATTTCTTTCTTGTAAACATATTTTATAGTGCTGCTGCAATGAAATATCGATTCTGATAGAAGATACACTTTAGATACAAACATGTTCAATCTTTTACTGTTATAAGTTTGCTGCTGATGATTTATTGCCACTTTTATTTGAAGATATTTTTGAAACTAAGATCACTTCAGATCTACACTTTCTTGAAAAATTACAAATCTAAATAAGAATATCCATCTACTGTTAATTTTTTCTGCTGAAATTGTGAATTTCAGCCTAATTCATAATTAAATCAATCTCTTTTGATTTATTATAGTTTCAACTACTCTAACTCAGTTTTGGTGGAGTATTAGAGTCTTGATCTACGTTATGGATAACTACTACCCTGATTAAAGAACCTGAAGGATATTTTTAGCCTTATTTGGTAATGGTGCCAACTTCCTGCACTCAGTTGTGGATTAATGGTCTTATGATAAGAGGACCTTGCTAGTGAAATTCATCAAGCTCGTAGAGAGAGTGATTAGTGGAGTGGACTAGGGGATCTTTTTGTCCCAAACCACTATAAAAATCTATGTTCTTTATTTTTTTTATCTGCTACTTATACTCATTACATAAGGAAACATTTTATATCTATATTAATCACATAGGGTGTCAAAATCAAGAATTTTGAAAGCTTTTTTAAAAGAGACAATTCACCCCCTATTGTGTTACTTTTTATTATTCCAACCTAACATTGTAATCATATCTGATGATCTATAAAATGTAGTGTATCCCAATATAATATACATTCAGTTTTCCCCATGTTTATTCCAAAATTTATAACTTTGATCTTTTCTATGACAGATCAAGTGTTATTCTAACTCCTCTAGTCTAATTAGTCTTTAATAAAAACATCGTAAACATGTAAAAAGGATTTCAAAAGGGTCATATGCATAATCTTTGGAAACCTTGATGAACTCTTTCACCCCATGATCATACTCTTTTTTCATATAATTGGAATCCATCCATTTTTCGATTCATATCCATCCTATTTGATTTGGTAATATTAATATTTAACAAAATAAATAAATTATATAAACCATTTCATAGAAAAGGTCCATCTTATGATTAAAATATTACTATAAGGTAAGATTAATATTGGTTATGATTTTAAAGACATAAATTTGTATATTAATGGTTATGGTTTTACTAATTTGGGTTATCATTAATATTCTATATATTATATAAACATAATATTCCATCTCTTTCACTAATTCAAGTCCCAAGAGAGATGGTTCCCCTATCAGAACCTAACATATAAGTGATTAACATATGGACTTTAATACAAATCTTCAAAACTAGATATATATATATATATATATATATATAAATTCTCGATAACTATTTTTATACAAAAATTATAATTGGTTGGATTTAAAATTTTTCCTCTCAACATTTTTCATAATATCCTTTCTATATTTTGGTCTCTTGAAAAGAAGAAAATTTTTAAATATGACAATCTAATGGTCACTAAAAATAAAATATACAAGGTAATTCCATGTTTTAAAAAGACATTCCGATTATAATCTATGGGAGTAGGAGGGATACTTGGAAGTAAATGGGTAGAATTGTTTGTTTTTAATCCTTGCGAGCAGGAGGGATAATTTGAACTTGGGGATAATTACCAAATGTGCACCGTAAAAACACTTCCTACTTATCATTTGCATTAACCACCTTTCATGATAAATGGGCAATGTTTTTTCGGTGCACAGATAGGAACTCCACAAAATCAGAGTGAGAAATAATAATGAATGGGTGAAAATGAACCTGAAGGAGAGGGAGAGGATGAACCAGTAATGGATCATGAAAAAGAGATTGGGGGTAACATGGGATTAGGATGGATACTTGAAACTTGAATCTGATTACCAGTTATGCACTACAAAATCTCTAACTACTTTTCAATTGTAATCACTGCCTTACATGATAAGTGGGCAGGGATTTTGCAGTCCATAAATAGGATATCCATGCAATCAGAGTAAGAAATAATGATGAATGAGTGAAAATGAACATGAAGGTGAGGGAGATGGTGTACCAACAATAGCTCGAGGTAAGAGAGGTTAGGTCAAGAATCGGTGAGGTAGATCGAGGAAAATTAGGATTTACTTATGCACACGTTGTTCAAACCATTTGGGAATATTAAAAACAAAAAAAAAGAAATCCAATGGGGGAAATGGATCACACGTGATCACATACCTAGATTTTAATATATCATTATAATTTCAAGACAAAAAAATATACAAACTCTAAACTGAGAAAAATATATTAATATAAATGTTAAAATTTTAAAAAAATGTTTAAATAAATAAATGATTGTAATTTTAATTTCTATTCATTTGGTTTTGATGTGAAATTTAGTAAAAGAAAAAGAAATGATTGTAATTTGTATCCATCTTGTTTGGTGAAAAAAATTTAAATGAAAGAAAATATATTTTTTTAAATATAACAAAAATAATCCTTATTAAAAACATTATTTTCCAATACTCAATCATTCCAAATAAAAAATATTATAATTTTAAATTGTATCTTTGATTTAAAAAAATGATTATATTTATTATATATATATATATATCTTAAAAAATATTTGTATAACTATAAATATATATATATTTATAAATATGTATATAAAACTATATATTAATTTATTTATAAATATATTTATTTATATATAATTATATAAATATGCATTCATAAATATATATATTTAAAAAATAAATTTATAAATATATTAATATATATTAATATATTAAATATATATTTTAGAATTATTTATAATTGTTTTTTATTATTAATTATAAATTATGTTAAACAAAATATTTATATACACATAATCAGAATTATTTATATACACAGAATTATTTACAATCAATATTATTTATACACAAATAATAAAAATTATTTATATGCACATAATAAAATTTATCAATTCTAGGTAATTAAATTTATTTATAGTTTTTTTATATAATTTATTAATAAAAAATTATTAATTCAAGATAATAAAAAATTACTAATTCAAAATTATTAATTCAAAATGATTATTTCAAAATTATTATTAATTCAATACTATTAATTCCAAATAAATATTAATTCAAAAACATTAATTAAAAATACTTATTAATTAAAAATTATTTATATAATTTATTAATTCAAGATATTCAAAATAATTTATAATCAAAACCATTTATAATAAAAATTATTTATAATTATCTGTGTACGCATAATCTATTGGTAGAACATTAAAATCTCCCCAAAATAAAAATATTAGATGGCTCATATAGTTTTAACTCTAAAAAATATATGAAATCATGGCCTACCTCTCCATCTCTCACAAACTGTTTAACTTAAGAAATAATTTTGAGACATTGAATAGGAGAAAAGAACAAGAGACCAAACACTAGCTTCATGAGAACCTCAACCGTTGGTGAACCAAAAACTAAACCAATATGGGATTTATAATGTGGGGTGGGAGAAATGAATGAAAGATTCAATATGGATACATAGCCATATAAAATCCCCAAGGAGAATTGAAAGCTGCAACCAGTATACCCCAAACCACCGTGAACCCAGTCTAGAAGTTCAAAAATCATAACTAAACATGAAGAGTCATATGGTAAGGGAAAATAAGAATCATGAATGAATCCCCAAAATCATTAAACTAAAGATCTAAAATAAGATTGGTTTATGCCATTCATAGTGAAGATTTAAAAAATGGTAGAGGTCAGAGGGGGTAAAGACCTCGATGGAAGAATATCACAATTAAAGAGGATAAGAAATAATCACATACCTTAGATCTTAAGAGTATCGATTCATCAAGAAGCTTGATGAAGAGAGGTGGTGAGGGTTTGGATCTGTGAAAACTTTAAGGCATGAGTCAGGAGAACTATGTTAGGTTTCTATTTGAAAGATTAGGTAATGTTTTTATTTAAATTTATATAATTCTAAATAAATATTTAAATAATTAAAAATATTTATTTATAGATTTAATTATATATATTAGGTGGTTAAGGGTAAAATTAAATTCAAATACACACACTCCAGACACACAAGCCAGAAACGTAGGTTATAGCCCTCTCGAGGTGATAGCCCACCCATCAATCCTTATTTATTTAGTACAAGGTCTATAGGTACAATGGGAATGAAGCCCATAACATGACCTAAAAGCCCAGTGCAACTTTATGCATGTATCATCCTGTCCGCATCACCGGGCTATGCATCATGCTTATGTCACTACCAGTGTCACCGCTATCGCACGTCATCATAAGCGTCAATACATGTGTCACTGCATGCATAGTATTGTAATAGTACCTGTACTCAACAAGGCCTGAACCCGAGACCTCCTGGATTCCATGTAGGAGCCTTTACAACTTTGGTACAAGCTTGTTGGCTGTAAATATAATTATAAATAAATATATTTATTATTTGAATATATTTATTATAATTTATAAATAGTTTAAAAAAAATATATATTTATTTATAATTATCATTACAAAGAAGTATATTTAAAAATATTTGTATATAATTATAAATATATTTATATTATTATATATAATTATATGAATTATATATATTTATATATATTTATTAATATATTTATATATATATTTATATATATTAATTAATATATTAATATATTTAATTATAAATATAACAAATATATTTCTTATAATTTTATAATTATTTAAATATATGTATATATTTTTAATTATAATTATAAATAAATATATTTTTATATATTTTTATATAATTATAAATATATTTATAAAATTATATAAATTTATATATAATTATATATATATATATTAATTAATATTTAATCATATATAAATATAAATATAGTAAATATATTTATTATTTAAATATATTTGTTATACCTAGATAGCACAAACCATGGGTTATATCCCATGGTTCTAAAATTTATTAAAAATAAAAAGTCACAAAGTACAAGGGAATATGGAGAATGAAAGCAAGTGATAGGCCAGTACACACAAGAAAATAAATCATCTATGAGATCAGCCACCACCCCTACCCCTTGTATGATAGCCCCTCCTCTATATTTTAAGTTTCTTCCATGCCTCAATATCCATATGAGGCTTAATATAATCATCAGTTGGGGTTCGATCCTCAAGTGGCTAGGGATCTTACTCTCCAACCGGTCTGGAGTTGCCCAATACTTGTCCATCAATACAGATATATCCATAAGAATTGACAAATTCCTTACATAAAACCTCCTTGATGTTAGATATAATGGACCCAACCTTTTAAACATATTTTTACATGATTTTAAGCATAATTAACCATAAAATACAAACCAAGGATCGTAAAGTCTCGTGTCTTTGGAAGATTAGGTAAATAAAACAAAAAACATGGAAATAAAATAAAACAAATTTATATTAAGCATCCAGAACGAGATCCTAACATCATTTTAGATATTTCATCAACATATAAAATCCTATGTAAAACATAGAAAAAAGGGGTGAGATAAAAATCTCAATAAGGGAATAAACATAGAAATAAAGCCTAGCATATGGGTTAAAAGAAATAACATGATGAGATAAAAAGGCATGGAACATAAATAAACATATAGAAGAATAACATACTAATCATGGGATCATGTAATCATGCCAACATAAGAATGTTTCAGTAATATATAACATGACATAAATATGATTCAAGGCTAACAACCAAGACTATATCACATGGTGGATAAAGTCCCATAAAGGAATCAGGTTTACTCCCTATCACAACAAGATATCTCATGAGACTGAATATTTCCCAATGCATTAGAGTGATATCAGGGTCCACCCACAAAACATGTTCATGAATATGTATACCACATGAATATTCAAGCATTGGGGTTACCCATGGAATTAATTGGGTATTATAAACATGTTATATGGCATAACTAAAGGGCGTATCGTAATGGGGTATAAGAAAGAATGGGTTTAAGCCATAATTGTACATTAATAAGGTAAAATAGTCATATATCATGATAAATTATGTCCAAATGATGTGAAAACATGTAAATGTGTGTTTAAGAAACTTTAGAGATGATTCACTTTTGTGCGGTTTAAGGGAAAATATTAAAGAGTCTTTAAAATGAATGAATTCATAATTGTTTGTATAAAACTAGAAATGAACAAAGATATTTTTTCATTAAAAAATGAGTGATTTTAGAAAAAAAAATTGAGGCTTAAAATATATAATGGGATGTACTTGAAAATGGGTAATAAATTTGGAAGTTCCCTTTAATCGATCTTGCTTATCAGAAGGAATTGAAAATGGAACCTTATAAAACATGTATTTCCCCATAAAATAAAGAATAATAGAGATAGATATATATTCTATGGAAATAAGAATATAATTTATGAGGAGTAAATAAGAAAAATTAAGAATTACATTGGGATAAAGAGAGCTAAATCATAACCCAGAGGAAAAATTCAGATTCAGAGAGAATCTCTTAATTTATGTCCGAAAATGTTCTACACTTGTAGTTAATGTCCTGAATAATAAAATTAAATACATTAATTAATTAATTAAGAACATATTATACATGTATTTAGTTTATTATAATTTTATTAGGTTTATTTATGGCTATTTGTTTGACTTATAGTGTTTAATTTCGTTAATTTAGGAGTGTTCGTTTCATAGTTTTATGGGTGGTCTGCTTGTGTATAATTATGAAAGTTCATTTCAAATGGAAGAAAAATTTCAGAACTATAATTTGATGGTATTAATTTATTTTCATAAATTTAAATGGTCCCACATATCATTTTATTTTTTTTTTTGACAGGAGGATGATTCGTTAGAGAAAACATTGATGAAGAAATGATTAGTTTATTTTCACGATTTTTATGACTATCGTGAATTAGTATTATTTTATTTAATAATATGTTTATATACTAGTTCCATAACGTTAAATGAGTTTTAATACAAATTTTATAATATATTTTAACCCTAAATGTTTTTTTATGATTTGGATTTAAGGCGTTAATGAAAAATGAAAACTCATCATCCACGAAGGCGGTGAATCGACACCTCACGGGCGATGTTTTCATTTTTAGAACAAAAGGAGAGGAGAATAAAATTGATGACTGATATTCAATTAATAAAAAAACATTAAATTATATATATTATATTGTATTTATCATGTAACATGGGATAGGTTAGGTTAGTTAAGGATAATAAAAGAAAAGAAATTAAAATAGAAGAGTGTGGGCTTTACCTCCTGAGTGTTGTCTCCTTGAGAACCTCCTTAAGTCACTTGAAAATGATCTTTTGGTGAGACCAGAAAGACCAAAACATAGGGAAGAGGTTTGGGAGGGTAATTGGAGGAATATAATCAAAATAAAAGTCTTATATGGTTTTAGTAGAATAAGTGTTGAGGGGTAGTATTTATAGTGGTAGGAGATGGGTGTTTTTTATTATTTTATTCATTTGTTTATTATTTTGGTTCAAGACTATGAATAGTGTTTTTTATAGTGACTAAGTATGGTAATTAGAGAATGTTAGTTTTAGATAATGTCCACTTACATCATCCATGACTCAACAATGAATCCAAAATTCATTTATTTACTTATAATGTTAAATACTGTAAATTACCGTATTTCACTATTCACCAAAAATTCAACTATTTTAGAAAAATCCCAAAAAATAAGCCTAACCATTTCTTCCAAATAATATTTAAAAAAATGGAATCCAATTTATGAATTTAATTTTCTATATATGAGAAATATAATTTTTAATTAAAATCATCATTTATTGAAAAAATACCAATTTTAAAATTATAACTGATTTTATAACACCTTGAAAAATTAAGTATGGTCTTATAAAATTATCTTATAATCATAAGAAAAAAATATTAAATTATGAATCTATTTTATGAAAATAATTTTTTAAAATCATTATATTTATTATAAAATTGTAAATAAACAATTATTTTTCACAAAAATACCAACACTTAATTTATCATTTTTAAAACATTTATTCACTTATTACAAGTTATAAATATATGATATTTTTATCTATAATATACTTAAATTTTATATATACTTTCATATGTTAGGTTACTATTATATTGGATGGTTTCATAAACCTAATGGGAACATTACTATTCCAATAGTCAAGTTATCATTCCCTTGATATAGGTTCCCTAATTTCTATAAATACCACTTATCTCATTATTAATTTATAAAAATAGTGTTTTTATTAGGTTCTATATGTGATTTAAGTGTTTTAAAACTTAATTATAATAAGGTAAATTAAATTGATAAAATTTTGTTTCATTACATTCTTCCCCACTTATGAAATTTTTCCCTCAAATATTTTTTACATTATATTTTAAAAATAGGTGAGGGTACTTATCCTTTATTGAATCCTTCTATTCTCATGTATCATATTCATACATATTTTTCTATCATAGTACATTTACCAGGTGAGTAGTCTTTTGCATAGAACTTTATCTCTATGGTCCAAGATCTTCATCGGTTTCTCTTCATACGAGAGGTCGTTCTCTAGTTATACCACCTCTAAATTCAATAAAAGTGAGGGATATGGTATGTACTTACTCAAGAGGGATACATGGAATACATAGTATACTTGATACATAGTATGTGGAAGTGCTAGTGAATAGGCCATAGCCTTGAAACAATCAATAATATTGAAGTATCTGATGTACCTGGGACTCAGCTTTCATTTCTTCCCAATTATCATGATCCTCTTCCATGGAGATACGAGGAGGAATACTATGTCTCCAACCTTAAACTCTAGGTCCCATCGATTATTATTTATAAATCTATTCTATCAACTTTGGGAATCCCGAATATGATGTGGAATAGTTTTTACCTTTTCTACCATTTCATTAACCATTTCTGGCCCTAGAAGCTTCCATCCACCAACTTCATCCCAGAAGGTTGATGATCTGTATCTTTTCCCATAAATGGATTTATATGGAACCATTTTTATTCTTTAGTGTAAACTATCGTTGTAATAGAACTTAACCATAGGTAGATGTTGGTCCCATATTCCCTTAAAGTCTATAGAACATTCTCTAAAAAAGTCTTCTAGTGTTTGAATGGTCTACTCATATTAGCCATTATTTTGAGGATGATAATCCGTAATGAAGTTTACTTCAGTGCTTAGATCATGTTTTAGAATTTTCTAAAACTTCTAGATAAATCGCAGATCTCGATCGGATATAATTGATAGTGGTATTCCATGCAGCCTCACCATATCTCTAATTTATATCTATGAAATTTTATTGAGTTATAATTCCTATTGAATTTTGATAAAGTGAGTTATCTTTTTAAGATGATCCATAATGACCCATATAAAATTATTTTCTCTTGATGACATTAGAAGTCCAGTGAAAAATTTCATGATGATGTTTTCCCATTTCCATGTTGGAATAGGTAATAGTTGCATCATTCCCTTATACTTTTTCTTTTAATCCCTCACTTGATGACACACCAGGAAATTTGATGTATATTCAGCAGTCTTCTTATTCATATTGTCCCACCAATAGGGTTCTTAGATATCTCGATACATCTTTATGCTTCCTGGGTGAATAGAGAAATTTGAGCTATGTGAATCATTCATAAGCTCTTTCTTTACCTCTGGATTGGATGGTACACATAGTCATTACCCAAATCTTATGACTCCTTCCTCGTCAATTTTGATCACTAAGGATTTCCCATTTATGATATCTTCAACCTTTTTTTGGATTTACTCCTCATTTCTTTAAGTGACCATTATTTTCTCCATAATGGATAATTGAGAAAGGATTTTAGAAAGGATTGATGATGTTCCTTCCCTAATGATTCCCATGCCCAACCTTTGTCGGTCTAAGAAGAATGGATCCTTCTCAATTATCACCATTGATAAAGTTATAGGGTCCTTTCTACTTAGATAATTTGTCACTTTATTTTCTTTACCAGGATGGTAGTGAATTGAGATGATGTAATCCTTAATGTGATATAACCATATTCACTGGCACATATTAAGATCCTTCTTTGTGAATATATATATTAAAGCCTCTTATGATCACTATATATCTCACACTTCTCCCCATAGAAATAATGCTACCATATCTTCAATGCGAAGATCATAACCACCAACTAAATTTTATGTGTGGACTAGTTTTGCTCATGAATTTTCAACTGTCTTGAGGCATAGGCTATAACTTTATAATTTTTCATCAGTACTCATCCTAATCCATTCTTTGAAGAATAATTGCATACCACAAAGAGTTCCCCACTTATTTTTTATGTGAGTATAGTGATAAGACTCGTTTCTAACTCATTGAAGGAGTCTTCACATTCACTTTTCCAGATAGACCTTTCTCCATTCCAAGTCATCTTGGTTAGTTAGTTTGACGATAATAAGAAGTTCTTAAAAAATCATCGATAATACCAATCTAGACCAAGGAAATTATGTATCTTCATTACAGATGTTGGCATGGGCCACTCTTCGATTACCTTTGTCTTAGAAGGGTCCACATATATTCTGTTTCTCATGATAACATTCCCCAAGAATAATACTTCCTCCATCCATAACTCACATTTATTTTATTTTCATTGAGTTTATCCATTTTCAAGGTCTAGTCATAGTATTAAAATGCTCCTAATTTTCCTCCTTTCTCTTGGAGTATATCATAATATCATAAATAAATAATACCACAAATTTATTGAGGTAATCTCTAAATACTCTATTTATTAAGTACTTGAAAATTGATGGAGCATTAGAGAGTCCAAAGGGAATCACTATGAAGTCATAGTGTCCATACCTTATTATAAAGATAGTCTTGGGAAAATCTTCCTTATTCACTTTTAATTGGTGATATCTCGACCGAAGGTCTACCTTAGATAAATACTTGGCCTCACATAGTTGACCGAAGAATTCATATATCCATGGAAGGGTATACTTGTTCTTTATGATTATTTTGTTGAGATCATCATAATTATTGTAGGGGCATATTGATCCATCCTTATTCTTGATGAAGAGGACTGAAACACCCCATGGTGAAGTACTCGGGCATATAAAACCCCTTTCTAGATTCTCTTGTAGCTACTTCTTCAGTTCCCCTAACTCAATGGTGGATATTATATAAGGTTTCATTGATACAAGAAAAGATCCAAGAATAATTTCAATTGAGAACCCAGCCTCTTGGTTAGGAGGAAGACCATAAAATTATTTAGGGAACACATTAGTGTAGTACCTCATAATGAGCATGTCTTCGAACTTGATTCTATCCTTTTACTTTATCATTTGAGATAGATATGATATCTTATAAGGAAATAATATCAAAAATTGAGATGATAATTTTGAGGAAGATTTTTCCTTCTCCTTACACTTGTACAAAGTGATCTCCCTCTCCCGACAGTTGATATTGACTTTATATAAAGATATCCAATCCATACCTAATATAACATAAAACTAAATCAAGGTGAGTAGGATAAGATTTTCTAGGAGGTTTAGTCTACAAACATTAAATGGGGATGAGTTATATAAATTAGATGCAATAATTTCTCTATTTATTTTTCTCGGAGATAACTCAAACTCCATATTTTGAAGTGGTTTTGGAATAGTTATACTAAATTTTTATGATATGAAAGAATGTGTAGAACCAGAATCAAATAGTGTGTTTTCTATTATTGCATGACTAAATATCATACCTATCATGACATCATTTTCAGGCTCCACCTGAGCAGTAGTGATAAAATATCCCCTTTCTTTCTACCTTGTAGGTTTTTGTTTATTACCTCTGACTACTCTTGTATTAGAGCATTGGCTCATATAATTACAATTTTTCTTGAAGTTAAAACATTTCAATACAGGATGAGTGTTGATTTGAACTTATATTTATTCTTCCACATTAGTGGGATTCTTCATATCTCTTTGGTAGTTATTATCCATATGCCCTTGTTTTTTACATTTGAAGCCTCTTTTGGTCCCCCTTATGTAGTTCCAATGATACTTCTTCCCACACTTTTGACACGTGGGATGTTGGGTTTTCTTTGAATAATTTGATTTATCTTTTGATCCTCCCATATTAAACTCTATTTTCTACTTTTTATCTATGGGACCATGAGGATAGTGAGAGCCTCTGATCTCCATTTCTCCCTTAAGGGCACAATGTACAATCTCTTCATAACTGTCGAAGTCTTGAATCACCAAGACTTTTTGTAGACTCGGATTTAGTCCAATAAAGAAGTGATTCAACTTTATTTTAGTGTTTTTGAAAAAGTTAGATGTGTATCTAAAAGCCTTGTAAATTTTTTATCATACACCCTAATAACCTCATCTTTCTTTTTCTTCAGTTCGAGGAACTCCCTTTCCATCTTAATATAGAGAGTTCCAGGAAAATATTTATTGAAAAATATTTTCTTGAAATATTCTCATTCAATGGAATCAATTACCTCTTTATAATTTGTATTTTTTATCAATGTCCACCACCGATCAACTTCCCCAACAAAACGATAGACCACCAGTACGAATTTATCTTCTTATGAGCAATAAAGGATAGAGAATATATTCTCAATAGAGTTAGTCCATTATTCTTTGATAATGGGATCACAAAATTCACTAAATATGGGAGGTCTTTTTCACATAAAGGATTCCACTGTAACTTGATCTTTCTCAGAAGAAGGGGAGAATTTCAAATGATTCATGTTATCATTTGTAACTTGATCTAGTTGAGGAATTACTTTCATGAATGTTTGTGATCCTTTTCCCATCTGATTTGGCATTTTATTATATAAATAATTGAATTTCATATTACATTGATTGTTGGCACGAGTTCTCATATTTATATCCATTAACTAAAAAAGTTTAATGGGGGGTTGAGAACACAGATAATAAGAATATAAAAAATAAATATTGAATATATAAGGATAAATTTATAAATGGAAATTATATCCAATCTTGTGATTCCCTATGTTTCAATCTAAGTTATCTACATTGATAGAATTATCCCTAGGGTTCTTACTAAAGTTTTTTAGTCCTAATATAAAAAAAAATTGGACCATACTTTGATACCAACTATAACAACCCTATGCTTTTACACATACTATTACATTATTTTAATCAAAATTAACCATCAAATACAAACCAAGGATCGTAACGTCTAGTGTATTTGGAAGACTAGGTACATAAAAATGAAAACATGGAAAAGGAATAAAGTATATTTATATTAATAATCTATAATGAGATCCTAACTTATGTTTATCCCTTAAATCATCATAGTATAGTCTGGGGGATACATAGACAAAAGAGATGAGCTAAAAATCCCAATAAGGGAATAAACATATAAATAAAACATAAAACATGTGTTATAAGGAATAAAATGATGAAATAAAAAGGAATGTAACATGAATAAACATATTAAAACCTAAAATATTAATCATGGGATTATATAATCATGAAAACATAGTAATTTGGAAGCAATATATTATATTGCATAAACATGAGTCATGGCTAACTGCCAAGACTATATCACATGATGGGAAAAGCCTCATATGGGAATCAGGTTTACTCCATATCCCAACATGAAGTATCATGAGGCTAAACATTATCCAATATATTGGAGTGATATCTAGGTTCACCCATTATAAAATTTTCATGCACATGTGTTCCATACGAAGAATTAAGCCTAAGGGTTACCCATGGAAGGAATTGGGTATCATAAACATTTCATAAATAATAACCAAATAGTGTACAAGAAATAATGGGTTTAAGTAATACTTATAAATTAATAAGAGAAAATAGGTATATATAATTATAATTTATGTCCAAATGAAGTGAAAAGATATAAAAAGTGTGTTTATGAAACTTTAGAGGTGATCCACTTTAGTACAGTTTAAGGGAAAATATTAAAGAGTCTTTAAAACGGGAAAAGGAATAATTGTTAATATAAAACCATAAATGAAAAAAGATATTTTTTCATGATAAAATGATTGATTTTAGAAAAATAATGGTGGATTAAAATATATTATGGATTATACATGAAAATAGGTAAGAAATTGGGAAGTTGCCTTTAATCGAGCTTTCTTATCAGAAGGAATTAAAATGGGAACCCTATAAAACATGTATTTCTCCATAAAAGAAAGAAGAATTGAGATATTTAAATATGTATGGAAAATAAAAACATAATTTTGGATGATTACATAAGAATAATGAAGAATTTTATTGGTATGAAGTGAGATAAAGAATAGCCTGAAGGAAAAATGGAGGTTGAGAGAGGATCTCTTACCTTATATCTGAAAGTGTTTTGCACATGTACTTAATGTCCTATATAATAAAATTAAATATATTAATTTATTAATCTATAACCTATTAAACATTTATTTAATTTATTATAATTTTATTAGGTTCATTTATGGATATTTATTTGACTTATAGTGTTTAATTTCATCATTTTGGGAGTGTTCATTTCATGGTCCCATGGTCAGTCTGCTTGTGTATAATTATGAATGTTCTAGTAAAATGAAAGAAAAACTCTATAATTGGAATGATATGGTATTAGTTTGTGAGATAAACCTACCTCGATGTGGTCTCCGTTCCCCAGTGGTAATTCCCTAGCATCGAGGCCCATAGCTTCGGCCCCCTCCTCCCCGACGGGGGGAGGGGGGAAAACCCTCCCTCCCTCTTTGTAGGACGAGGCTCTCCCCTCCATCCCTTTCATGAATTTGGAATTTCTTCCCCCATTCCCATCGATTTCTATGTGCCCTAGGTTCCCCTATCTTCATCTTGGCTTGCCTCAGCTTGCGTTATTAGTGAAGTAGTTCAATGAGGCCTCGGATCTTCATCGGCGGATGCTTATAGCCCGTTTCAGAGGTCTTCATCCCTCTGTCGATGATTTTGACCATTTTGTATTTGATTCATGGGATATATAAGAATGCATGGTGGTTGGCCTCTTCGATCGGCATCAAATGATGATATGTTTCTCATTGGAGGTCAATCTGAACATTTCCTAGTCTCAGGCCCCTCGAGCAATCAATGGATACGGTTTCTTTCTCCTTCGATTTTCATTTGATCTCAATATGAATCGTGACGCGTCCTCGGCTGCAGTTTGGGTAAGTTTCCAAGAACATCCTCTCCCTTTTCAAAACCCCTCAATTTTACATATTCTAGGAAATTTGGTCGGTATATACTTGTGTTCGGATAGCCGGACATCGGCGGTTTGTCACCAGATCTCCCCCAGTGTCTGTGTCTAAGCTGATGTTTCTAAGGATCCCATTGATTGGTTGTGGATTTCGGTTAGAGAGGAGTTATGGTGGAAACAACGAGTGTTGTATGAGTCGTGGCCTGCATTCTACCTGGGGTGCCTCCATTTTGGTCATCTGGCCTCTGTTTTTCATCGTGGGAAAAAGGTTGATGTGCCCAGTGGAGTTGAGGGGAATGTGGTGCAGGTTGTCCCTGTTATGAGCCAAATGGTGTGGGTTACTGATGGATTGGTTGAGCAAGTGGATTTTCTCGGTGTTTCTCAAGAGGTGTTGGCTCCTTCAAACCCAGGTGTGGAGGTCAGTGCAAAGGATCAGCAGTAGTGGCTTTCCTTGGGTCCTCCAGTGGCAGTGAAGCGGGTGAAGCCAAAGGAAGCTGAGCCGCAGGTTTTGGAGGTTTTTTCTCATTTAAAGAAGGACTTGTGAGTATAGGAGGCAGCTAAGGTTGATCCCATAGCTATGAGTATGTCTGTGAATGAGTTTCAAAGTCCTGGTGGCTCTTAGGGTCGGGGCTGGGAGGTTTGGAACATGCAGCCTCAGTTCATGGGAAGAGGTTACGAACAGGCTACAGGAACGGATTTGATGCAGGGAAAATCATTCCTGCTGGGTGCAACAGGTTCTCAAATTGGACAGGATAGTATAATCGATGGGAATGTCTGGGGTTCCTTAGATCCAAACATTATTGGAACCAATTCTAGAAAACTGAGGAAGGCTGGGGAGTGGGAAAATATTTCTGGCTCGGGGAAGAAAACATGTAAGGAGTCTTTGAGTATGCAGATGGTTCATACTGATGAAGCAGTAATAGAGGTGGGGAACCACTTTGATGGTCTTGAGGTCCATGATACTCCTTTATCTAATGAGGATGAGTCACCAGATGATGATAGTTTTAGTCATCCCTCAGTGGATAGCATGGACCGAATCAAAGGGAAAGGACCCCATAGTCCTAGATAGATGAAGGGGAAAAAAGGCACGCGTGACTTGGGGAAATGCATTGTGTTTCAGGGGAAAAATAAAAGGGATGCAAGGAATAATCATACTTTCCAAAAACAATGGAGACTAGGTTGGCCAAGAACGACAGGAAAAAGGAAGGTAAAGATGTACAGAAGGGGGAAAGTGAAGAATCGTGCAGAAATACAAGAGACAGGGAAGAGGAAGTTGGGGAGTTCTTAAAACTTATCCTGCACTCCAAGGAAGAAATTCTAGAAACAAGTCATCATCCCAATGTCTCTGAAGAATAGATTAAAAGAATTTATGAATGTCGGTTGAAAGTTGATGCTAACGGGGAGCAAGAAGTGTGGATTGATAAAGAAGACCGCATACTATCCAGTGGATTCAATCAGAGTAAAATCAATATAGAAGAGTTTATTCAGACAATGGAAGGGATGATCACTCACCTTGAAGAGATAATTAGAGAGGATCTAGAAACCCAGGTTAGCATGCTGCACTGGGAGCTTTATCGAGTAGCTAAGTCAAGTAATATGAGCCCTGTTTTTAATCATTCTTTTAGTTCCTTCAGTACCTAGTTCTTTTCTTTTGTAGAACAATGGTTTACCATTTTCCATTAAAATGGCTTTGCTTTAATAAAAATTTAATTTGGAAGAATGAAATGATATGGTATTAATTTATTTCCAAAAAAAGTAAATGGTTCCATATATTATTATTATTTTTAAATGAGGATGATTCATTAGATAAAATGATGATGAAGAAATGATTAGTTTAATTTGGCAGTTTTAACGACCATATCGAATTAGTATTGTTTTATTTTATAATATGTTAATATAATAATTATATAAACTTAAATAAGTTTTAATAAACATTTTATAATATGTTTTAACCATAAAAATTATTTTATGACTAGCCTTTAAGGTGGTAATGAAAAACAAAATCTCGTCGTCCATTAAGGTGGTGAATCGACTCCTCACAGGCTATGTTTTCATTTTTATAAAAAAGGATAGGAGAAGAGATTTGATGATGGATATTCCATTAACACAATAAAATTAAAGTATATAGATGATAATTTAGTTATCATGTTACTTTTGATAGGGTAGTTGAGATAAGGATAAGAAAATAAAATAAATTAAAAAGAGAAGATGAAGGGTTTTACCACTTGAGTATCGTCCCCTTGGAACCTCTTTAAAGAACTTGGAAATGGTATTTTGGTGAGACTAGTAAGACTAGAACATAGAGAAGAGGTTTGAGAGATGAATTGGGTAGAATATAAGAAATATAAAAGTCTTATAATTTGTGAGTAGAAGAGGTAGTGAGGGGTGATATTTCTAGTGGGAGTAGAGGGGTGTTTTGATTATTTTATTCATTTATTTATTATTTTGGTTCCAGTCTATCAATATTGTTGATTCTTGTGACTATGTATACTAACTAGAGAATGTGATTTAAAGATAATGAACACTTAAATCATCCATGACTCATCCATGGCTCAAAAATTCATTTATTTACTTATAATGTTAAATACCATAAATTACTATATTCACTATTCACAAAAAATTCAACTATTTTTTAAAAATCCCAAAAATTAAACATGGTAATTTTTAAACATTTTGATTTAAAAAAATGACTCCATTTTATGAAAATAATTTTCTAAATATGATAAATTTAATTTTTAATTAAAATTATCATTTATTCGAAAAATAACGATTTTAAAATTATAACGGATTTTATGACACTTTGAAAAATTAATTAAGGCCTCATAAAATTATCTTATAATAATAAGACAACAAATTATTAATTTATGAATCTATTTTATGAAAATAAATTTTATTTTAAATCATTATATTAATTATAAAATTGTAAATAATCAATTGAGTTTCACAAAAATACCAACACTTAATTTATCATTTTTTAAAAAATTATTCACTTATTCCAAGTTATAAATATATCATATTTTCATCTATAAGATAATTAAATTTTATTTACACTTTCATTGGTGAGTTTGATATTCTATTGCCCATTTTACTACTCCCAATGGTCACGTTACTATTCCAATGGCCAAGTTACTATTCTATTAGTATAGGCTCCTTAATTTCCATAAATAAAAATTATTTAATTCTTAATTTATTAAAATAACATTTTTATTAGGTTCTATATCTGATATATTTGTTTTATAACATAATTATAATAAGGGAAATTTGATTGATAAAATTATGGGTTGTTACATTAGACCTGTTCAAGATATCAAGAAAACTAAACTTATTATTAACAGAGTCCAATAGATCCATGGAAGAGGATTGATCAATAATATGATAATCCCCTCAACCCCCTTCCTCATCTCTCATAAAGTGAGATCCCCCCACCCCCTCAAGGAGGAATCAGGTAGAAAAAATGAGTTGTGAGTGTCCCGCCTCTTAAGCCTAGGGGAAAAACCCACCTAAACTGAGACAACCCCTTGTACCAAGACACCCTCCCTATCAATAAAATTTATTTAAGAATCACTAGTTTTAGAAGCTTGAGTAGAGTAATCAGATACTTTAGTTATATTGGCAGTACTCACAGTAGAATATTTCTTCTTTGATTTACCTCTCAACGGAGTTTTGACATCAATCTTTTTCTTTCCCTTGTGATTACATGAGGTAATTAATTTCTCTTTCCACAATTTAGATTCTTCAACCTCTTACGCAAAAAAAATCCCTCTAAAAAATCTATACCAAGGCTCCAGACATCAAAAACCTCATGCACTATATCATCCCATGTTTTTCAGCCCTTCTCTTGGGCATCTGGGACAACATTCAAAGGTATTGCTTTAGTATATTCCATTGTAGCTTACCACTTCACCTCAATCGGGGGAACTCTAGTAGAAACCTCCCTATCAACTCTCATATAATTAGTAGGAAGTGATGCATCATGTACCTCCCTACCAATAGCACTCCCAGTCCTAGAATATCTCTCAGTTTGTAGGAATGGTCGCTCTAGGGAGGATGTTGAAGTGCATTCTTATGATGAAATGGTTTCACAAGAGATAGAAAATCAAAAGATACTCCAAGAACAATTGATTGCCTCTATAACATGCAGGGTTAAGGAAAAATTAGATGTGGAGAATCCTTCTCATTTAAAGAATCAAACTGACCCTTAGGTTCAGAAAATGTGTGATAATGCCTTAGAGAAGGACTATGCAATGGCTTATCACACATTTTTCTTGACTTCAAAGATGGTAAGTAGAAATCATATTATTTTTAATGTTTAAAAGTCTACCAATATTAATTTTACCAGTTTTAATAGTATTCTAGATTCTTATCATACCATTGATAAATGTGTTGATAGGAAACCCATAAAGGGTGGCAGTATAAGTGCTCCAGCACCTAGTCATGGGAAATCTAATGATTCTTCTCTACATAGTGATACAAGTGGGGATAGATCATTATGTTTTAATTCATATACTAGAATTTAGGTGAACCAAGTAACTGCTTCATCTCATCCATGAGATGAGGCCTGGTATGACAACATTGAGAATAATCAGGTCAATAAACATTTTAATTTGTACATGGTTAAAGTCTCCAATTCCAATTATTTTGGAATTATTGTCCTATCTAATCTCAGGATCAAAGAGGGGAAGGGTCAATCTTAATCATTAAATTTCATTGGTTCTATGGGAATGATGTATGTAAATTAGTTATAAGGGAATGTTCTTGGTGTAGTCTCAAGTGACATAGGTGCGACGAACTCTGCTGACTTGTCTTCAAGCGAAGGATACAAGCCATGGCAGAGAGAAAATATAATAACCCTTCTCTTTATTTCATATTTAAACATGATTTATTATATAAAATTTCACTTAATAAAACTCATAATATTGAGAGGTATAGTGTTTTTTGGGTTTAGGAACATTACATAACAACTTAAAACATGAAAAACAAAAACATCTATATTGAAAACTTCTTTGACATTACCATAATATTCCTTCGTACTTAACATTGCATGGGATAACCGGAGGACATACATAAGAAATGGGTGATATATAAAGGCCAATTAGATAATGAAAATGTAAAAACATGAGGATAATAATACATGTTAGAAAAGTCATATCAATGAGGCATAAAGGAACATGAATAAAAATGTATGATATAGCATGATAATCATAAGTTGGGAAATGTGTCAACAACTTAAAACACTTCATCATAAACATAAGTCAAAGATAAACCACCAAGACTTCATAGTGGAAAAAAGTCACATAAAGGAATCAGGTAAAACCCCATCCCAACATTATGTATCATGATACTAAATATTACCCAATGCATTGGAGTTCTATCGGGATGCACCCTTTATAAACATTTAAATCTCATGCTTAAGTGTTCCATATAGATCATATAACATGGGTTCATTAAACATCATAATTTATTCCATGATCGATGGATGTCGAATAAATACATGTAAGTCCGAAATCAATTATTATATGTGCATAAATTTGAATACCCTTGATAGAGAAATGAGCATGATATTCACTACACATGCATAGTAAATCATGGAGTAGTTTCGGTAGCATAATGACATCATGTAAAAATTAATAAAATGGTTTGATGAGAGAGAAATGGGTCTATCTTCATTTATAATTGAAATTAATAGTAATTTGGAAATGTAAGGACATTCCCCAATATAAGTAATTATAAATAGAAGGTGTAACATAATAAAGAATCTTGAATAAAGAGGAGAAAAAAAACTACCCCTACAAATTTTCAGCATGGTAACGGGTGTACGTAAAGGTTCGTAGGAGGGTTACATGAGATTGAAAGGGGATATAATCATTTATACATAAATTTTAAAGTAAGTGGTATAAGTAATAATGTAACGCCCGAACCCCAGTTACCCAGACTCGGTGCATTTTTACATAACATTGACATGATTACAAAAGATCAATTCTTAAAAGACCGATTATTTTAGTAGCCTTGTAATCACTAGATACATTCATAAAAGTTACATTACATAAAAAAGTGAAAAACTACAATAATATAGTCTCCATGGTCCACACTCATATCCCCTTCAGACTATCCCTGTAGGTCAGTCATAAAATAATTCTTCACACCCTAGTAAAAATAAAACATAGAAAGGGGTGATCTCAGATGCTCAGTAAGGATAACAATATAGAAAAAACATTCATAAATAATCATAAACTTTTAAGGCAATGTATAACTAAAACAAAAGCCTTTTAAACTTGAACTTCAGTATAATATGGAACAAATAAAATGATATAATTCCATTTAATTATTCACATGGATATTCTACTAGTCGAAAAATCACATGCAATATCAATAACCACATTCATAATGATGGAATGCATAATGCCAGACTATCATAACCACGTAGCCAAGGCCTCATGCCAAGACTACAAATAAGATTTTTTCAAGGCCTTGTGTCAATACACTATTTTGTCACATGAGACCTACCGATGCATCGAGGAGCTATAGAGGACTCTATCTGTCACTTATTAAGTCCAATGTATTCCCCATAGGAATAGGTTTAAACATAACATAAATATTCTTATTAAAACTAGCATAATAAATGTAAATACTTTCTCCATAAATCATGAGTGGTATAAAAATAACACACCCATAGTCAAACATATCAAAAAATCTTCAATACAGTATGGAAGTTCTGTATCATAATAAATCATCTTCAAATAAACTAAAAATCCATCAAAGGATGTTGACATTGATGAAATCAAAACTATTTGAGAAAAATATATCTTTTTTTGAAATTATTTAAAAGTAACATAACTATAAAAGAAAACATTTTCTTTGAAAATATTCTTATAATATTTTAAGTTAAGCTTTGAAGATTTTATAATGGAAGAAAATATCCTCACCCTCCGTATAAGTTAAAAAATACATTTTTACCTTAATTTTGTCGAAAAGGTTTAAAAGGACCTTGTTTGGAAAACGATGGAAAGACCCCTTTATAAAAATCTTATAAAAAGTAAAACAAGGGTATGAATGAATTTAACCCATAATATATAAAATATTAAGAATTATTTGAAATACATTTTTAAGAAACATGGATGTGGATGATAAAGAGGTCCCAGTATATAATTACGTATAAACAACCTCAGATAATGAAGAGATTGTGAAATAAACCCTTAGCTTGTAATTTTACATGGTTTAGGGGAGGTTAACCTCCTGTATAATGGTGAAATAATTGTTATTAAATTATACAAGAATCATATACATTAATATGATATCATATATGATCTTTTAAAATTGATTTGTTAATAATATCTTAGTATTATCATCGTTTCGAGTGTTAACGGGTTTGTTTTTATTTATATTCAATGTTATGTGAGCCATATTTTATATGAATGGGATGTATATTATTCATACCCAGAATGATATCATGTTGGAAAAAATTGTTTTTAATCATCAAATAAAATTTATTCTTGAATGGATACGATGGGGAATGAATCTCATCGCATTCGGGGAGACGGTAATTCGTACGTATGCACGAGCGACAATATCATTCTTTTTTTATTAAAATAATATATAATTGGATGGTATATCATATATAAAGAATCATTATCATGTTATATTTATTATTTACATGAATTACACATCATTATTATACCCATCCAAATAATAATGTATTTGATAACAATTACACCACAACATGGAGATGGTAGGCCGTACATACACACATATAGTGAAATGTCATTCAAAGGATGGATAGAATACTGAATATGGTTATACCATATTTATAAAAACATCACACTATATATAAGATACTGGAGTTATTATTTTCGAATGGAAATAACAAATAAAGAAGAAGTGGAAGAAGAAAGGAACTTGAAAGAGGGTGGTGAAAACATTACCTCTTCTTCAGGTTATTCCTTTCGATTTGATCAAAAGGGATACTTAGGTTGTCTTTATGACTAATGGAAGGCCTCTAGGATTAAGGGAGGATAGTTTAGAGTGTATTTGGCCAGAGTTTGGCCGCACCAAAAGGCTTTTAAGTTATGAAAAATTGGTTATAAGTGGTGTCTTTTTATAATGGGGAGGAGGGGATCTTTAGGAAAAACTTAAAGTATTAATTTATAATAAATTCATATTCGGTTTCTAATGGCTCTAAAGTGTATTATTAAAAGTATAAGGTGGGTATGGGTATAAAACCACTCAACCAATAGATTTTAGACAGGTTTTTGTCACTATAGTAACCTTAACTTTTAGATTTAACTCTTAGTCAAATAGTTTGACATTTACCATTTCTCTTTGTATTTTTACATTATATAGTTAATAAACTTACTATAAACTTCCAATATACCCCCAAGTAGTCCATTAATGATAAAACTATAATTATATAAGTTCTTTGGCCGAACCATAGATTTTTAGGAATAGAATATCAATTAATAATATAATATATGTTTTAAAAACTCTTTTATGTCAATTTTGACACTATTGGGTATTTTGTTTTTGATAATTTCATAACAACATTATTAATTCGAAAACAAATTATATATCCAATAATAATATGTCATATTAACCTATAAAATTATTTTAATTCATAAAAAGTCTCAAATTTCATTTATATTGATATTTATAATATCAATTATTTTAATATTACATTAATTAGGTAATTACTGCATCACCATTATGTCATAAATAAATTAAATTATTTAGTCTATAAAAATTATAAATAAAATATCATTATGTAGTAAATATTTTTATCTTTCTAATGAATATATATAATCTAATTTATCTTATTTATAACCCTATATTAAAAATGTTTTATTTATTAAACTTTGATTTTAACTCTTTTAACTCTTCTTTGAATTAAATAATAATAAATGTCCTAATCTAATCCAAGTGGACCTAAATGATAATATTTTATTTCTAATGTTGTTTTTGGTTGATATACACTTGTAAAATAGAATTATGACATGTGTTAGGGTAATATTAATATCATTTTTACCCTTAATTACCATATTTACTTTTAACCGTTGTAAATAAAAGTAAAAAGTTACTATTCACCAAAAATTATTTTTATCTTATTGAACCTCATTTTACTCCTTGATATTAACCATGTCTATTGGATTTTTGAAATTCCACTCACAGAAGCGGTAAAATTAAGCTTTATGTGAATTTCCAAATTCTCCTAGGAGGTGGGTAAAAGACGGTGAAAAATTCAATAAAATTTTCATATATCTAAAATTATTCTAAACTAACTCCAATGAATTACATTGAACTTATATAGGTATTATTTATCTATTTTTACCTTAATTGAATTTAAATAAATAATTATTTAAATAAATATTTACTTTTAAACTATAACTCAGTGTTTTTTCACTATTCATCAAAAATTGAATGTTTTCAGAAAAATACCAAAAATTCACCCTAAGATAATTTTGATATTTCAAATCCAAAAATGAATTCCATTTTGAAAGATAAAATTTATAATATTTAGAAATGTGGGTATTACTATTCATAATGGCTAGTTTGATTGGTCACGGTGTGTTAGAATCTCGAAATTGCGTACAATACAAGCTATTTCATTATTCAAAGGGAAACGTACCGTGGAAGCTTGGGGTGTTACATTATTCGCACCTTCAATAAATTGAGTTCTCACAATTTGAAATTATTTTTCAAAAATAAAAGGTTAAAAATAGAAAATACCTTTGAGAAAACCCACATCGGAAATTAGGTTAATAAAATTTTCTCTTAATAAGAGGAAAAGGGAAATGAAAGGGTCACCACTAAATTATGATCTTGATTAAGAGAACATTGGTGGAAATTAAAGACATATAATTGGAGGGAAAACATAAATATTTATAGGTAGTGATTGAGGTCATCAATCACAAACAAGTGTAAAATTGAGGGCCTTAAATTCATCAATATATGATGATTTAAAATACCATCGGTTCAACAAAACATATGGTATTAGTATAACACATTTTTTGTTTTAATATCCCTTCACTAAAGTATAAGAATTAATTTCTTCATAGAATAAGAGAAGAAGAAAAATATATACTTGACAAGTAGAGTCTCATCCTTTAACTAATTTCTACCACAAACTCATCTTTCACTTTAAAAGATAATAGAACTTAAAAATAATATTATATTTATCCTATTCATATAGGGTTCAAAAAAATGAATTTATAATTCATCTACCAGAATTTTTTTTAAAAAAATATTACATTATTCAATCCAGAACATCACATGGGCTAATGGTAGGTGATACACCCTTGTTGCCCTTCGGTTGCGGGTTCAAGTCTCACGGCCTTGCTGGATGCGACGGGGCACCGCCTGACCTCTAGGTTGTCCTTTTTTGGTAATCCAAAAATAATCTCAAACTAGAATTATCCAAAATACTTCTGTCCAAACTCACAGTCCAAAATTTATAAGGAAGTTAAACATAATGAAGATCTTTTTTTCCACGTAATAACATGTGAACACCTTCATCATGTATTCTTTTAAAACACTAAAACATCCTAAATTGCCATAAAACCTTATTGATTACATTCATGATCCCTTATTACTTATAAAATACTGGATATACTCCTTCTTTCCAAAAATGTTGTAAACTCCAACAATGATGGAATATACAAATCATTAATTAGATTCAAGGTAGTCAAGAATCTCCAATATAATTTATCCAAATCAATCAGGTATTATCCCAAAATCACTACCTCTGTTTCAGAACCATATTATGGTTTATCTTTCTCTCAAACCATATATTTTCCAAAAATTTAACCTGTTACTGAGTCACTTTTATTGGTTCCACACAATCTCAAGTCCTTAATGAAATAGTACTACAGTAAAATCCTTATATAATCCTTAATTATTATAACCAGTACATTGTTGATACAACACTCAAATGACAAAATTATCTAATCACATCATAAGAACTCTAATCATTCCTCCTCCTCTGTGGTAGTATCATTACTTGATTATTATCCAATAGCATCATTTAGGGAATACTCTGATGATTTGGACATTGGTTCGCGTAGTGTCCCAACTCCTTGAAGATGAAGCATTGTACATTTGAAACCTTTTTCTTACCCTTGCAGTCACGTACATGGTGTCCTTTTTCTCTAAACTTATACCAAACTCTCATTCCTTTTAGGCAAGTTCTAGGGTGTTTCTTCCCACAGTTATCACATATAGGAAAATTATTCTTTTCCCTGTTCCCTTTATCCATCATTCTCTCTTCCATCCTTTTCTTCTCTTGCTTCCCTTCAAAGTCATAGGACTCGGATAATTCTTTACTTATCTTATTAACACATGATATTATTTCTTCATATATTGAGAATACATGGGAGACTATTTCCCTTCTAAATGTAGGCTTGATATCGTGAAATATATGATCCTTCTTACTCTTTTAATCATAAGTATTACTGGAGTTCACATTCCTTCTACTGGGTGTCATTTCTATACAATAGCATAAACTAGGTCAGTTTATGAATTGAAATGAATAATTCCAAACTTGAAAAATACCTAATGTAAATTGAATGGTTTATGGATATGATCCATAATCATAAAGATGTTTTCATTGAGGAATTATATACACATAAACCCTTCATAATGATTTGTAAAGAAAATGAGAATTATCCTAAGCATAGCCCCTGAGAGTGTCATAACCAAGAGTGCATCAAGGCCCGTTTTCGTGCACCAGTTCCCATTCAAGTCTAGCTCAAAGTGGTGTTTTCGGGTTTTACCCCTAGGTACTTCTGTACCAGAGCTGCCTCTACCTTCTCGTCTCCAGACAGGGATGTATTTCTCAGAAAACTTACAAAATCTCTACAATACCAAAATTCTAGGAAGTTCTTCTATACTAATCCTCAAATTCCATATTAGGTCTATGTGCTCTAATTAGAGTTTATATAAATCTAGCTTCCAAGATTTGTACTAAATTTCCTCTGATACCAACTGTAATGCCCTGACCCCAGTTAACCAGAGTTTGTGTATTATTACATAACATTGGAATGATCACAAAAGATCAAGTCTTGAAAGACCGATTAGTTTAGTAGCCTTGGAATCACAAGATACATTCATAAAAGTTACATTACATCATAAAGTGAAAAACTACAATAATATAGTCTTCATGGTCCACACCCATATCCCCTTCAGACTATCCCTGCAGGTCAGTCATAAAATATTACTTTACATCCTGGGAAAAATAAAACATAGAAAGGGGTGAGCTGAGATGCTCAGTAAGGATAACAATATAGCGGAAACATTCATAAATAAGCATAAACTTTTAAGGCAATGTATAACTAAAAAAAAGTCTTTTAAACTTGAACTTCATCATAATATGGAAAAAATAAAATGAAATAATTCCATTTACATATTGAAATGGATATTCTACTAGTCGAATAATCACATGAAATATCAATAACAACTTTCATAATGATGGAATTCATAATGCATGACTATTATAACCACCTATCCAAGGCCTTAGTCCAAGACTACAATTAATATTTTGTCAAGGCCTCTTGCCAAGACACTAGTTTGTCTCATGAGACCTACCGATGCATCGAGGAGCTATAGCGGGTTCCACCCATCACTTATTAAGTCCAATGCATTCCTCATAAAAATAGGTTTAAACATAACATAAATATTCATATTAAAACTAGCATACGAAATATAAACACTTTCTCCATAAACCATGAATGGTATAAAAATAACACATCCACGGTCAAATATATCACAAAACCTTAGTACAATATGGAAGTTTTGTATCATAATAAATCAACTTCAAATAATCTTAAAATCCTTCAAATTATGTTGACATAGATGAAATCAAAACTATTTGAGAGAAATATATCTTTTTTTGAAATTATTTAAAAGTCACATAATTATAAAAGAAAACATTTTATTTGAAAATATTATTATAATCTTGTAAGGGAAGCTTAGAATATTTTATAACGGCAGAAAATGGACGCATCCGCCGTATAAGTTAAAAAAGACATTCTTACCTTAATTTTGTCGAAAAGGTTAAAAAGAACCTTGTTTGGAAAACGACAGAAAGATTCCTTTATAAAAATATTATAAAAATTAAAACAAGGGTATATATGACTTTAACCCATAGTCTGTAAAATATTAAAAATTATTTGAAATACATTTTTAAGAAACATGGATGTGGATGATAAAGAGGTCCCAGTAGATTAGTACATATAAACAACCTCGGATAATGAAGAGATTGTGAAATAAAACCTTACCTTGTACTTTTACTTGGTTGAGGGTAGGTTAACCTCCTTTATAATGGTGAAATAATTGTTTTTAAACTATACAAGAATCATATACATTAATATGATATCATATATGATCTTTTCACATTGATTTGTTAATAATATCTTAGTATTATCATCATTTCAGGTGTTAATGAATTCATTTTTCTTTATATTCAATGTTATATGAGCCATATTTGATATGAATGGGATGTATATTATTCATATCCAGAATGATATCATGTATCTAAAAATTATTTTTAATCATCAAATAAAATTTATTCTTGAATGGATATGATGGGGAATGAATCTCATCGCGTTTGTGGAAACGGTAATTCGTACGTACGCACAAGCGACAATATCATTCTTTTGATATTAAAATAATATATGATTGGATGTTATATCATATATAAAGAATAATTATCATGTTATATTTGTTATTTACATGAATTACACATCATTATTATACCCATCCAAATAATAATGTATTGAATAACAATTACCCCACGACGTGGAGACGGTAGGATGTACGTACGCACGTATGGTGACATGTAATTCAAATGATGGATAGAATAATGAATATGGTTATACCATATTTATAATAACATCACAGTATATAGAATATACTAGAGTTATTATTTTATAATGGAAATAACAAAGCAAGAAGAAGTGGAAGATGAAAGGAACTTGAAAGAGGGTGGTGAAAACATTACCTCTTCTTCGCGTTCTTCCTTTTGATTTGATCAAAAGGGCTACGTAGGATGGATTATATGACTAAAGGAAGGCCTCTAGGATTAAGTTAGGATAGTTGAGAGGGTATTTGGGTAGATTTTTTCTGAACCAAAATGCTTTTAAGGTATGAATAATTGGTTATAAGTGGTCTCCTTTTATAAGGGGGGAGGGGCTCTTTTGGAAAAACTTAAAGTATTAATTCATAATAAATTCATATTCGGTTTATAATGGCTCCAAATTGAATTATTAAAAGTATAAGGTGTGGATGGGTCTAAAAACACTCAACAAATAGATTTTAGATAGGTTTGGGTCACTATAGTAACCTTATCTTTCAGATTTAACTCTTAGTTAAATAGTTTGACATTTACCATGTCTCTTTGTATTTTTATATTATATAGTTAATAAACATACTATAAACTTCCAATAGACCCCCAAGTGGTCCATTAAAGATACGCCTATCATGATATAAGTCATTTGGCAGAAACGTATATTTTTAGGAATAGAATATCAATTAATAATATAATATTTGTTTTAAAAACTCTTGTCAATTTTGACACTATTGGGTATTTTGTTTTTGATAATTTTATAACAGCATTATTAATTCGAACAAAATTTATATAACCAATAATAATATGTCATATTAACCTAGAAAAATATTTTAATTCATAAAAAGTCTAAAATTACATATATTTTGATATTTATAATATCAATTATTTTAATATTTCATTAATTAGGTAATTACTGCATCACCATTGTGTCATTAATAAATTAAATTATTTAATGTCTAAAATTTATAAATAAAATACCACTACGTATGAAATATTTTTATCTTTCTAATTAATATTTATAATTGAATTTATTTTATTCATAACCCTATATTAAAAATGTTTTATTTATTAAACTTTGATTTTAACTCTTTTAACTCTTCTTTAAATTAAATAATAATAAATGTCCTAATCTAATACAAGTGGACCTAAATGATAATATTTTATTCCTAAGGTTGTTTTTGGTCGAGATACACTTGTCCAGTAGAATTAGGACATGTGTTAGGCTAATATTAATATCATTTTTACCCTTAATTACCCTATTTACTTTTAATCGTTGTAAATAAAAGTAAAAAGTTACTATTCACCAAAAATTATTTTTATCTTACTGAACCATATTTTACTCCTTGTTATTAACCATGTCTCTCTGATTTTTGAAATTCCACTCACAGAAGCGGTAAAATTATGTTTTATGTGAATTTCTAAATTCTCCTAGGAAGTAGGTAAAAGACGGTTAAAAGTTCAATAAAATTTTTATATATCTAAAATTATTCTAAACTAACTACAATGAATTACATTGAACTTTTATAGGTATTAAGTATCTATTTTGACCTTAATTAAATTTAAATAAATAATTATTTAAATAAAAATTCAGTTTTAAACTATAACTCAGTGTTTTTCACTATTCATCAAAAATTGAATGTTTTCAGAAAAATACCAAAAATTCACCCTAATCTAATTTTGATATTCCGAATCCAAAAATGACTTCCATTTTGAAAGATAAAATTTATAAAATTTCAAAACGTGGTTATTACTATTCATAACGGCTAGTTTGATTGGTCACAGTGTGTTAGAATCTCGAAATTGCATACAATGCAAGTTATTGAATTATTCAAAGGGAAACGTACCATGGAAGCTTGGGGTGTTACAAATAATTTATCCCAACATAAGAAAATGGAAAATAAAAATGAATATAATAAATGAAGTGCCTAATTAAAAGTGGGGAGAGATAATCCCTTAAGTAAATTCAGCATAGTAAGGGGTGTACATAAAGGATTTTAGGAGGGGTTAATGAGAATGAAAGGAATATATAATCATTTAGAAATGTAATTTAAAGTAAGTGGATCATGTAAAATCATATCCCAACATAGGAAAATGGAATTAAAGAAGAAAAATATAAAAAAAATTCTTGAATGGAAATGAGGAGAGAGAGATCCCTTACTTGGATGTAAGACTCCAAAGTCTTGGGAGAGTCTTATTCAAAGATATAGGGTGCCTTGGGAGGACTATATGGAGTAAATGTAAGAGTTTGTTCATTCTACAAGGAGTTTTAATAAATATAAATTGGAGCTGGGTGGGTTTATATAAGGAAGGAGGGTTTTTTATTATAATTTTTTACACTACATAATAAAATATTCAAAACCACAAACCATCCCATGTTTTTTGCACATGGTTTCTGTAAAAGGGGAGTGGTATAAATTATTTTATAAGTCAAAGTTCCTAATATAATAAAATATTTCTCTTGCTTATGTGGAGGTGAGTCACACTATCAAAGAACTGATTTTAAAATCTTAAAATATATTATATGTTGTGTAGGATTCACTGAGGATTTATAAAATAAATAAAATAAACTTAAAATTAAATTATATTAAAGGAAAAAATATATATTTGGCTGAGTTTACTTTTTATAGTATTTATTACATCACTATTGGGCTATTATGATGTCATGAAACACATCGTATATTTATATGGTATTTAATTTTTACCAAAAAAATCGACTCTCTCAGAAAATTATTAAAAATTAATTATTGGATAATTTAAATGTAAAAATTAAAAAAATAATATTTATTCTATCTAAATAATTTTCTAAAGATTTAAACTTTTACTTTTAAAATAAAAATCGACATTTATTGAAAATGACATGTTTTTGACAATAAAAGTTTTTGAACCCTAATAAAAATTACATTTGACTTCATAAAAATTATATGATCATTCATATTTAAAAAATAATAATTTAATAATAATATTTTATTAAAATATTATTTATTTCAAAAATATATTAATTCATCAAAATAGATTTCTTAGTTGAATTTGAATATTAATAAAAAAATACTATTTTTTATTTAAAAATCATTTACAAAGTAACAATAATAAGAATAAAATATATTCATTATTCTATAAAAAATAATGTACATAATCTTATTACTAGGTTCTTGATAAATATCCCTTTATTCCACTATAATATTCCCTAAAGGTAAGGTGAATGTTTGTGGGGATTTCATGGAGTCGTTTGGTGAACATGGTTTGGGCCGTGATCTTGATGAGCTTGAAATTATCTTATAATTTTATTTTTCTCATGATTAAGTTGTTGTATATCTTTTTGGGATTGTTCTAGGGAAAAGCCCAAAAAATTCTATCTACCTTAGAAGCTCTGATAAATGGAATTCATAGGGTATGATCCTACCGGTTGAGATCATCACTTCCTTTATCTATTCCAAAAATATTTGATAAAACCCTATAAGTATACTTTCCATGTGATCATTGTTCAATGGATATATTATCACTGGTAAAGATACTTAATGTTCATTGAAATATAATTATATATAATAATAAAAAATAAGTACATGTGTTTTCTATATCCATATGACATTTAATTAAATAAAAAATGGGAATTTTATTCATAAAAGTTCAGGTTGTTATAATCTTACCCCCTTTAGAAATTTCACCCTCTAAATTTCATTTTTATACACTAAAATATATGAGGGAGACTTTGTTTCATCATATCCTCTAGTTCCCACATTGCTTCTTCAAACTTTTAGTTTCTCTACCAAACTTTGACAAGGGGCATTGTCTTATTACTTAGAACTTTTTCTCTATGATCTAATATCTTCATCAACTACTTCTCATAAGAAAGGTATTTCTATATTGGTACCACATATGGATTGAGTACATTTGATGGTTTTGGTATGTACTTTTTTAATAGGGATACATGGAATACATCACGTACTTGAGATAGGTTTGGTGGGAGTACTAGTCTATAGGCCACTACTTTGATGCGATCAAGGATCTCAAAAGGGATGATATACCTTGGTCTACGCTTTCCCTTCTTCCCAAATATGATCACTCTCTTCCATGTATATATGAAAAGAAATACCACGTCTCCAACATCTAAATCTAGGTCACATTGATGATTGTTAGTATAGCTCTTTTTCCGACTCTCAGGAGATTTTGATGTGCTGCTAGATGGGCTTAACCTTATCCACCATTCCTTCAACCAATTTAGGACCTAGAATTTTTCATTCCCTGACTATATCCCAACATGACCATGTTATGCACCTGTTCCCATAAAGGTATTAATAAGGGGCCTTTTGGATTCTCAAGTGGAAATTTTTTTTGTAAGATAACTCCACCAAAGGAAGATATTGGTCCCATCTGCTGTTGAAGTCCATTTAGAAATCTCTCAACATATACTCATGTGTTTGGATAGTCTTATTTTATTTTCCATTAGTTTGAGGGTGATAAGCCATACTTAGGTCTAGCTCAATGCTTAGAGCATGCTGGAGATTTTTTTAAAACATAGAGGTGAACCTTGGATATCGATCAGACACAGTCAATAGTGGTTCTCCATGCAGCCTTACAACTTATCTGATGTATATTTGTTCCAGTTGATCCAATGAGATATCATGTCATATCGAAATGAATTGTGTATTCTTGGTGAGACAATACACAATAACCCATAGAGAATTTTTTCCCTTAGTTTCCTTTAGAAGTCTGGTGACAAAGTTTATGGTGATGTTTTCCCATTTACATGTTGGTATGGATAATGGTTGCATCATCCCCTTAGACTTCTACCTTTCATCCTTCACTTTCTGATATACCAGTCACTTTGATGTATATTCTACAATCTCTTTCTTCACGTTGTCCCACTAATAGTTCTCAAAAATATCTCGATATATCTTTGTGTTTCCTAGGTGAATTGAGAAATTCAAACTATATGCATCATCCAGAAGTTATTTCATTAACTCGTGATTTTATGGAACACATAGTATTGACCCATATATCACAATTCCTTATTCATTAACATTGAACACCAAGTATTTCTCTTTTGATATAGTTTCTACATTATTCTAAATTCCTACATCATCTTTTTGAGCATCCTTTAAACTTTCCAAAAGAGATGGATGAGAAATCATTTGAGAAAGGATTAAGGATGTTACTTTCTTTATTATTACCATGTCTATCTTCTTCAAATGGAAGACGATTTAATCCTTATCAATTCTTTATCAATGGTAGAATTTATGGGTCCTTTCTACTTAGAGCATCTTCCACCTTGTTCACTTTCCCAATATGGTAGTGGATTGAGCATTCATAATCCTTGATGAGATCTATCCATCCTAATTGGTTCATATTTATCTCTTTATGTGTGAAAATTTATTTGAGAATTTTGTGATCTGTTTATATTTTACACTTCTCCCCAAAGAGATAATGCTGCTAGATTTTCAATGCAAAGATAACATTTTTCAACTCGATATCATGCGTGGGAAAGTTTTTCTTGTTGATTTTCAACCACCTTGAGGCATAGGCAATGACTTTGTCATTTTTCATCAACACACATCCCAATACCTTATTTGAAGCATCGCTAAAAACTATGAAAAGATCCCCACTTGTGTGTAGTGTGAGAACAGGGGCAGTGGTAAGCCTCCTTTTCAACTCCATGAATATTACATCTCATTTATCATTCTGTGAAAATTTTACTCCCTTCTAAGTTATCTTGGTAAGAGGGTTTGAAAATCATGATAAATTTCTCAAAAATCAGAAATAATATCCAGATAACCCAAGGAAGGTACTGATATATGTCATAGATTTTAACATCATTCATCCATCAATTTCTTTTTTCTTCTAAGGATCCACATATATCCCATTGCTTGTGATGATATTCCCCAAGAATAAGGCTTCTTTCAACCATAACTCACACTTTCTATACTTTTTATAGAGATTCTTCTTTTGCAAGGTCTTTATCATAGATTGATATGCTCTCTATGCTCCTTCTTGGTTTTAGAGTGTATTTGAATATCGTCTATAAAGACTACCACAAATTTTTCAAGGTATTATATAAAGACTTTATTAATCAATTCCATGAATATTGCTGAGATATTAGTGAGTCTTAATGACAACAATATGAACTCATAACGCCGATACCTTGTACAAAAAGTCATCTTGTGGATATCCACCTTCTTCGCCCTTACTTGGTATTATCCCAATCACAGATACACCATGGAGAAGTATTGTACAACACATAGTTGATCAAAAAAGTCATCAATTCATCGGAAAGGATACTTTTTCTTTATCATGATTTTTTTAAGCTCTGGATAATCAATGAAAAGGCATATTGACCCATCCATATTCTTGATGAAGAGGACTGGTTCACCCCATGGTGAAGCACTTGGGTGCATAAACCCTTTATCTAAATTCTATTATAATTGTTTCTTTAGTTTCTCAAGTTCCACAATAGTCATCCTATATGTATTCTTGGATATTGGAAAATCCACAGGTATATGATCGATGGAAAATTCAACCTCTTGGCTAGGGGGAAGACCAAAATATTCCTTGGGAAGCACATTAGCGTATTCGCTCACAATAGGAATGTTTTTAAGAATGATTATTTCCTTAGACTCAATCATTTTATCTAGACATGATTAATCATAGGGAAATAATATACATTGTTGATATGATGGTGCTAAATAAGATTCAACCTCCTCCTTGCATTTGTATAGAATCGATCATCGATTCTGTATATGGAGAGTGATTTCCCTCTCACTGTAATTTATTTGGATTTATATAGGGAAATCCAATCCATGCTAAGAATTGCATCAAAGTCTACAAAGGGAAGTATGAAAAGGTTTTCTGTGATGTTCAATCAACAAATTGTGATAGGGGATTAGTTATATACATGTGATGCAATAATTTCCCCATTTTTCATTTTCACTATCATTTCTACTTCCATGCTTTGTGGTGGTGTTTGAATAGTTATACTAAACTTTATTGATATAAAGGAATTAATACACCCATGAATGATAATCCTATATTTCAATTTCTGATTTTGGTTCTACTTTATCAACTATAGAATTAGGGATGAGTAATTTTAAATGGTTAAACACATAAAGCGGAATCCAATGACATTAAATGGATAACATATAAATTACATTTATCTCCTTAACATATGAGTTTCTAATATTTTGTCTATATTGTCCATGATATAATTCCTAACATATATTCATATGGGAATTTTTTGTTCCCTTAATAATGGTTTGTAATAAATTTATGAATTTAAAAATTCATATCCCCCAAGAGTGTCAAACCTGGTGCGAAGTAAGGCATGTTTTCATGTACTTGGTTACCCTGATTCAATTCTGAAACACCTTATTGGAGTCATTACACATACGTACATCTATGCTAGAACCACGTTCACTTGTAGTATCCAGATAGGGATATATTTTCTTGATAAACCACTTAATATATTCTTACCAAAATTTAGGGATGTTTTTTTATAGTCATTCTTATCCCTAAGGTTTTTTCACTAGGGTTTTCTAATCCTAATCCCAAAAATAACTAAACCTATGCACTAATACCAACTATAACAACCATGCTCTTTAATTCATATTTAAACATGATTTATTACATAAAATTCCACTTAATACAACTCATAATATTGATAGGTCAATTGTATTTGGGGTTTAGAAACATTACATAACAACTTAAAACATGAAAAAAAAACATATATATTGAAAACTATTTTGACATGAATACAACATTCCTTCGTACTTAACACTGTATGTGATAACCTGAGTACATATATAAGAAAGGGGTGAGATATAAATCCCAATAAGGGAATAAAAATGGAATAACAAGAGGATAATAATACATGTTATACAAGGAATATCAATGAGGCATAAAGGAACATGAATAATAAGTCATGATATATCATGATAATTATAACTTCGGAAATGTGGAAACAACTTAAAACACTGCATCATAAACATAAGTAAAAGCCAAACTGCCAAGACTTCATGGTTGAAAAAAGTCACATAATGGAATTTGGTAAACCCCCATCCCAACATGACGTATCATGATACTAAACATTGCCTAATTCATTAGAGAACTATCAGGGTTCACCCTTCATAAAAATTTCTATCTTATGCTTAAGTGTGCCACATAGATCATATAACATGGGTTCATTGAACATAATAATTCATTCCATGATCAAGAGATGTGGAATACATACATGTAATTCCTAAATCAATAATTATATGTTAATAAAGATGAATACCCTTGATAGAGAAATGAGCATGGTATTCACTACACCGGCATGGTAAATCATGGTGCGATTTTGGCAGCATAATGACATCATATAGAAATTAATAAAATGGGTTGATGAGAGATAAAGGGGTATCTCATCATTTATTATAAGGACCCAGCCTTAGTACATTACATATTCTTGAATTAAATGAATAATTCATATTGAGGATCTTTTTAGGTTTAGAGTTTTATAGAATTAGGACATAACTATTACATATCACAAGATTACAAAGTATACACTTCTACTCAGTTTCCATAAAATAAAAAAAAATCTTAAAAAAACATTTCTAGTTCCATGTTTTAGATAGCATGTCTATCATTGATCCCATCCTTGACCCTATTCACCTTTAAGTCCTATAGAAAACATTCCAAAAACTTGGGATGAGCATAAAAGGCTCAGTAAGGGATATAAAAATATGTAAAGAAAACAATAGTCCATGTATACATAAAAATCAATGAAATAGTACTTTACTCTTAAAACATAATCACTTTAACATACCTCATGAAATCATAAAATTATGAATAACTCATAGAAATCATAAGACATAAAGGTAACTTGAGGCATTCATAACATTCTTACATAGGGAGTAACCCTCATGGTTATGTTTGGAATACCAACAATAGTATATTTCCCTAAATCTCTTCAGAGAAACCTTAGCATTTAACTCCTTCGCGTTACCCAATAAATTGGAGAGCTATATCGGGCTCACCCACCCTTAGTTTATCACAAAACCACCCGATTTCATAAACATTTCCCATGAACCATAACATAATCATAACACTTAAAACATGCATAAAAGTAACATAGAATTTCCACATTTCAATAACAAGGGATCACACCATGATATTATCATAAATAAAAATATCTAATAAAATCATTAAAACTCTATGAGAGAAAAAAATCCCTTTATACTTTGAAAATATTAAAAGAAGACATTTAAAAGAGATTTTAGAATCAAAGTGTCCCATAAAACTTACAAACTTTTGAAAGGGTTTTAAAACATTCATATCCATATAAATAAATCCTTAAAACCATTTTTAAAACATTGACATGGATGATAAATGTTTAATAGAATAAATCTTTAAAACCATTTAAAACAATGTTTTAATAAAAGAGTCCTTTTCCATTTTGAACATTTAAATTATAAGCCACATGAAAGTAGACCATTTTAAAAACATTTAAATGACTTTAGTATAGACATAGTATGGATATGGAATGTCAAAGGGGATGTATATAAACTTTATAAAAGAATAAAAGTGCATATCATTAAGAAATGTCTCAATGAGAAGAAATTAAGATGTAATCCCAATCAAGGATCATGCCATTAGAGCAAGGATAAAGAAATGACATAATTATGAGTGAAAAATATAAATACACCAATATAATTGGATATTCAATGTAAAAAGAGTTTAGGGGGTTGGAGAAGCAAAATAAAACAAAAGAACATAAGAGAGGACATTACCTTTAAATCGGGTAACTCCCTTTGGTTTGAACCAAAAGGGATTCTTGAAGAGATTTCTGCCTAAGGTAAGGCTTATAGGATGAATAAAGGGATTTGTAGAGATAAAATGAGAAGATTTTGGCTGAGACAAAGGCTTCATATGTGTGGGTAAGGAGGTAGAGGTGGGAGCCTTTTATAAGAGGGGGGAGGGGCACTCATGGAATTTCTTGAAAAGTTACTTTATTATAAAATGATTTTTAGATATTAAAGGTCCCACAATTATATATTTAGAGTTTAAGGTGATAAGGGTTCTAAATCCACCCATACAATATGTTTTTGACAAGTGTAAGTCTTAGATTTTTCCTTATCTTCTCATTTTATTTAAATCGTTCATTAATGAGGTAATCACTGCATCATCATGGTGTCATAAATAAATTAATTTATTTAATGTATAAAAATTATAAAAAAAATATTTTTATTTAGGAAATATTTTTATCTTTCTAATGAATATTTATAGTCAAAAATATGACTTGTATTACCCCAAGTAAAAAAAAATTAGTAAAACAATACATGTTTGTGAAATTGTTATTTTAACTTTAAATAAAAAGTGATTACTGTCATTTTCTTACCAAAGTGGATCCATGGGGTCCGCAAGTTGACCCATGGATTGTCTTGGTCTTCAATGACTCATCCAATAAGGTTAGGACATGTGTCAAGGTCATTTCATATTATTATAACATTATCTTTACATTAAATTACACTAATTACCTCTAATCGCGATTAATAAAACTTAAAAGTTACTATTCACCAAAAAATTATTTTAATCTCATTGAACCAAATTTTACATCCTAATGACAACCATGTATGTCAGATTTTTGAAATTAAAATCACAAAAGTGGTAAAGTTTCATTTAAACGAAAAACAGTTTTTTAACTACCACTTAGTGGTTTCACTATTCATCAAAAATTGAAGTTTTTCAGAAAAATACCAAAAATCCAACCTAATATATATTTGATATTCCAAATTCAAAAATTATGTCTATTTTAAAAAATTCAAAACATATACGTTTCATTAATTAAATTAATAATTAATTCCCGCTGTCAAAACAAATAGCGTGTTTTTAAGAAAAAATATCTATTAAAAGATTGACACTAGTTTAAGTCCAATTTCAAAGTTAAATTAATTCCATTGACCACCATTGGATTAGATGGTAACAATATATTCTAATTTCACTTTAAAACCAATTCAAAAGATGATCTAATAATATAAATAAATTATATTAAAAAGAGGTTTTTAATTAAAATACTACATTTTTCACTTATTCATTAAAAATAGACTTTATCAAAAAAACCTATACAAAGTAAATTTTGATATCCTAATTCTAAATAAGGATTTTATTTGGTCCAATATAACATATAAAATTTTCAACAAGTGGATTTAAAAAGGGTTCACCATCAAAAGTTGGTTAATCGACCCTTTAAAGAATATTAGAATATTTACGCTTAAAATTGGATTCATTCGCATTTTAAGCCTCTATCATTTATTGAATATAAGTAAAAATATTTGACAAACATATATAATCATTTTTTAGTTAGTTCTGTTCATTTCTGCCATTCCAATGGCTAGGCGTTAACGACCATATAAAATAATATTATTTTATTATTAGAGTGAAACGTAAGATTTCCAAGAAACACATTGTTGCGTATTGGGTACGCCATCGAGCATAGCGTTTCATTTAAATTAATATTAACATTTTATTCACAAATAAGGATAAATATAAAAATTTCATATTCATTATTTACTTGGGTAGTTACAAACTTCCACCCTTTTAGGAATTGTGTCCTCGTAATTTTAAAATTGGGCTCAGAAACTTCTTTGAAAGTCCCACATCAGAACAAGAGTCGGTAAAACTATCACTTTAAAATAAAAAAATCCAAGTACAAAGATCAAACAAATTAACCCATACTAGGATTCCATGAAAACATGGATATGGAAGAAAAAACAAAGTGTCATGTTCTGATGGAGAGTGATAGAAAAAATGTTTAGGAGAAAGTTAACCACCAGAAAATCACAAACTTGTGATGGGTTAAATAGTATTTGATTCCCTAGTAGGAAAAATTAACAGAAATTTTTTTTGTTTTAAGTTACTTTTCATGGAGGAAATTATTTATGAGATTAACTGAAACTTAAGTAAACAAACTTACTTGTCATGTAGGCTTCATATTTTACTATATTTCCAACACAAACTCATATTTTCTCTAAACAATGAGTATTCAGGATAAATTTTTCACATTAGGAGCGCTATAATAAACTTAAAGAGAATAACATAACTCACAAAAGATGAATTATATATTTCCCATGTCTTTAGACCTTAACAAAAACCAAATTTGTTTGTATAAGATCAGATAATCCCAAAAAAGATAATCTTTCACAAGAAGAAAAACTACTCTTAATCTCCAAAATTTGTCAAACAACCCAAAGTTCAACAAAGACAATTCAATACAAAATTTCCCTTAAAATTCATCAAAAATAAACCAACCTAAGATTGAAAGCGAAATATCTGAAGGATTTAATTGCATAGTCTTCCATGGTAAATCTTAACATTTATCTCCAAAGAACATCAGTTACTCTTAAAGTCTCATACTGAAAAGTAATTAGCCTAATCACATGTCCTCCATGATAGGTCAATCGTTTCCATAGATAACCCAAAATAAACTTATTCTTGATTCATAAAATCATCTAACTAAAAATAATTTATCATACTAACCAGGGGATTCACGTAGTCCAGTGGTAGGTGATAAATACCAGTCGCACTTTGGTTGTGGGTTCAATTCCCGCAGCTTGGTCTGACGCAACGGGTTGTCACATGGTCTGCGTGTTGTCCCTTTTTCCAAAACTATATAATTCTTAAAACATTCCCCAAAAAGAGATAAAATCTTCAAAAATAACCATAACATAATTTAACCTCAATTTTACCTCATGCCTTTCATCTTCCATCATATAGTAACTCATAATTACCTCAAAAGTAAGGATCATATAAACACTAATGGTTACCATTATAATTATTACCTGAACTTCCACATCGAGTTGGTTCTCTCGTACATGATGAATAAGATTACTCACCAAGGTTCAAGTGGTTAATCATGACTACTTGATAGTTGGTTTAGAATAACCACGAGATTCCTCACTGAATCCCACATTTCATCCAGTCTCTTAATCAGAGAACCGCCACAGTTTCCTTCAAACCCATTGTCACTTTGGTGCCTGCTAGATCCATCCATTTACTAAAACCAAAAATGTCAGTGTGAGTATATTAACAAAATCATCATGTACTAATGAGGAAGATAAACACTAAGATATAATTATCCAAGTTATCTCCAAATCATTCCAACTTTCAAAAATAACAATGACTCCGTCTAATATACTAACCATTGTGGTTATACACAACTTGTCACTTTTGCTAAAACAACACTCTAACCTCTAAAGTTATCTAAACTGAACTCTGAAACCAACTATAAGGACCCGGCCTTAGTACATTACATATTCTTGAATTAAATGAATAATTCACATTGAGGATCTTTTCAGGTTTAGAGTTTTAGAGAATTAGGACATAACTATTACATCTCACAAGATTACAAAGTAGACACTTCTACTCAATTTCCATAAAATAAAAAAAATCCTAAAAATAAACATTTTTAGTTCCATGTTTTAGATATCATGTCTTTACTTGATCTCATCCTTGACCCCATTCACCTTTAAGTCCTATGGAAAACATTTCAAAAACTTGGGATGAGCATAAAAGGCTCGGTAAGGGATATAAAAATATGGTAAGAAAACACTAGTCCATGTATACATAAGAATCAATGAAATCATAATTTACTCTTAAAACATAAGCACTTTAACATACCTCATGAAATCATATTATTTATGAATAAATAATAGAAATCATAAGGCATAAAGGTAACTTGAGGCATTCATAACATTTTTACGTAGGGAGTAACCCCCATGGTTACGTTTGGAATACCAACCACATTATATTTCACTAAATCTCTTCAGAAAAACAATTGCGTTTAACTCCTTCGCATTACCCAATGCATTGGAGAACTATATCAGGCTCACCCGCCCTTTGTTTATCATGAAACCACCTGATTTCATAAACATTTCCCAAGAACCATAACATAATAATAACACGTAAAACATGCATAAAAGAAACATAAAATTTCCACATTTTAATCACAAGAGATCACACCATGATATTATCATAAATAAAAATATCTAATAAAATCATTAAAACTCTATGAGAGAAAAAAATCCCTTTATACTTTGAAAATATTAAAAGAAGACATTTAAAAGAGATTTCAGAATCAAAGTGTCCCATACCAATTAGAAACTTTTGAAAGGGTTTTAAAACATTAATGTACATATAAATAAATCCTTAAAACTATTTTTAAAACATGGACATGGATGATAAATGTTTAATATAATAAATCTTTAAAACCATTTAAAACAATGTTTTAATACAAGATTCATTTTCCATTTTGAACATTTAAATTATAAGCCACATGAAAGTAGACCATTTTCAAAACATTTAAATGACTTTATTATAGAAATAGTATGGATATGGAATTTAAAAGGGGCTGTATATACACTTTATAAAAGAATAAAAGTTCATGTCATTAAGAAATGTCTCAATGAGAATAAATTGAGATGTAATCCCAATCAAGGATCATGCCATTAGAGCAAGGATAATGAAATGACATAATTATGCATGATAAATATAAATACATCAAATATAATTGGATACTCAATGTAAAACAATCAAATTTCATCCACACATATTCATATCCCAACATAATCAAGAAGTAGAGGTTTAACCCAAACAATTGAAATTGGGTTAAGAAGTTCCCTTACAAAAATTTGACAGCCTAATGGCGTCACTTTAAAATTTATAAAATGAGTTGATGAGAGATAAAATGGTATCTCATCACTTGGACATAAAATTTACATAAATAAGGATATATAAGAACAAATCCCAACATAATAAGATGTAAATTAAAAGGCATAAAAAAGAAGTCTTTTAAAAAGAGGAGGGTGAAAGGTTCCCTTACCGATTTGGGTAACTTTTGAAATGTTCACCCCATGAAAGAAGGACCATACAATGTTGATGTAAATAACCATAAAATAAATTATATTACACAAAGAGTATAATAATGGGCATTGCATACACCACTCAAAGGAAATAGTGTCAAATGTTGCATAAATCTCATGGGAAAAAAAGTGAGATGAAAAATCCCTTATGAAAACTCGACAGCCTAACAACGCCACTTAAAACTTCAAAAAAATGGATTGATGAAATAAAATAGTTTCTATCATCATATGAACATATAAATTACAGTAAGAGTAATATAAAATAACATCCCCCAACATAATAAATATGAGCTTAAAAGAAACAACATAAAAGAGAGTACTTAAAAAGAAAGAGATAGGTAGGATCCCTTACCTCAAGTCCGACTTGTCTTGTTCATTTATTTATATTCCTGAATAATAAACTAGAGTTAATTTATACTTGATTAAGAACCTTTTTCAAGTTCATTATTCATCATATATCACTTATTACCATGTTATGAACATTATGCAATTATTTAAGTTAATAACGGTTGTTTTTTCGATCATTGGTACTTGAGTCAAAAATAAACTTGTTATAATTACAAGTTGTTCATGTGGTAAAATATCCATTATATACAGAATTATATTCATGATTTATAAATCATATATATAATATATATCTAGTATATACTTACATTTATAATATTACATAACATTTAAAGGTAAGAAATGAAATTCACCGTTCATGAAGACGGTAAGCTGTATGTACGCATGAACGCTACTTTCATTTCTATTTCGTATTTAATGGAATTAAAAATAAATGAGATATATATATATATATTATGATTCCAGTATAATATATATGTTATATAGGTCCCATATGTTCATTAATTTCATTCTTTATACATTCCATGTATTGCATGAACGAGTCACATCACTTGAGGGGCAGTAGTCCAAACTTCCTCAAATGAAATTTTCACATTTGCACAACCTGCAAAGCATAAAGGTATGTTTTAAAAGTAAAATACATAAGAATAGATAGGAAATAAATATAATATATATCATAAATAAGTATATTTACATCATAATGGCCATCATGAGAGGTGGTAGGATAATATAGAACAATCATCATTTTGTGATGCAGTAATTCGCAATCCACGGAAACAATATGTTCTTTAACCATTAGATGGCAGTGTGTGTAAGTGTAGCTCTAATATTTATCATAAAAACATCTTAATATGTTGAATATATGGGTTTTGTTACAAAATAAGGTAATAAAAAAATTTAGGGGGTTAGAGAAGCAAAATAAAACAAAAGAACATAAGAGAGGACATTACCTTTAAATCGGGTAACTCCCTTTGGTTTGAACAAAAAGGGTTTCTTTAAGATCTTTCTGCCTAAGGTAAGGCTTCTAGGATGAAGATAGGGATGTGGAGAGATAAATTTAGCAGATTTTGGCCGAGAAAAAGGCTTGAGATGTGTGGGTTAGGAGGTAGAGGTTGGGGCCTTTTATACGAGGGAGGAGGGGCACTCTTTGAATGTCTTGAAAAGTTACTTTTTATAAAATGATTTTCGGATATTAAAGGTCCCATAATTATATATTTCTAGTTTAAGGTGATAAGGGTTCTAAATAAACTCATCCAATATTTTTTTGACAAGTGTAAGTCTTATATTTTACCTTATCTTATCATTTTATTTAAATCGTTCATTAATGCGGTAATCACTGCATCATCATGGTGTCATAGATAAACTAAATTATTTAATGTCTAAAAATTATAAAAAAATATCATGATGTAGGAAATATTTTTATCTTTCTAATGAATATTTATAGTCAAAAATATTACTTTTATTACCCCAACTAAAAATTGTTTTAATAAAATAATACATGTTTGTGACATTTTTATTTTAACTTTAAATAAAAAGTGATTAATGTCATTTTCCTACCAAAGTGGCTCCATGGGGTCCCCAAGTTGACCCATGAATTTTATTGGTCGTCCATGAATCACTAAATAAGGTTATGACATGTTTCAATGTCATTTTATATTATTATAACATTATCTTTACCTTAAATTATACTAATTACCTTTAATCGTGATTAATAAAACTTAAAAGTTACTATTCACCAAAAAAAATATTTTAATCCCATTGAACCACATTTTACATCCTAATGACAACCATGTATATTGGATTTTAGAAATTCAAATCACAGAAGTGGTAAAGTTTCATTTAAAAGAAAAATCAGTTTTTTAACTACCACATAGTGGTTTCATTATTCATCAAAAATTGAAGTTTTTCGGAAAAATACCAAAAATTCACCCTAAGATATATTTGATATTTCAAATTCAAAAATTATGTCTATTTTAAAAAATTCAAAACATATAAGTTTAATTAATTAAATTAATAATTAATTCCCGCTGTCAAAACAAATAGCGTATTTTTAAGAAACAATATCTATTAAAAGATTGACACTAGTTTGAGTCTAATTTCAAAGTTAAATTATTTCCAATGACCACCATTGGATTAAATGGTAAAAATATATTCTAATTGAACTATACAACCAATTCAAAATATGATCTAATCATATAAATAAATTATACTAAAATGAGGTTTTGAATTAAAATACAACATTTTTCACCTATTCATTAAAAATGGACTTTATCAAAAAAATAACAAAAACCTACACAAAGTAAATTTTGATATCCTGATTCTAAAGAAGGATTTTATTTGGTCCAATATAACATATAAAATTGTCAACAAGTGGATTTAAAAAGGTTTCACCATCAAAAGGCGGTTAATCAACCCTTTAAAGAATATTAGAATATTTATGCTTAAAATTGGATTCATTCGCATTTTAAGACTCTAACATTTATTGGATAAAAGTAAAAATATTTGACAAACATATATAATAATTTTGTAGTTAGTTCTGTTCATTCTCGCCATTACAACGGCTAGGCGTTAACTACCATTTAAAATAATATTATTTTATTATTAGAGTGCAACGTAAGATTTCCAAGAAACTCGTTGTTGCGTATTGGGTATGGCATCGAGCATAGCGTTCCCTTAAAATTAATATTAAAATTTTATTCACAAATATGGATAAATATAAAAATTTCATATTCTTTATTTACCTGGGGTGTTACATTTATACATGAAATGGATAGTAATAGAGACATGGAAGGAAATTCCCCAACATAATTAATTGGAAATAGAAGGGGTAACATAATAAATAATCTAGAAGAAAGAGGACAAAGAAAAAAAAACCCTTACAAAATTTTGGCATGGTAACGGGTGTATGTAAAGGTTCTTAGGAGGGTTACATGAGAGCGAAAGGAGATATCATCATTTATACATCATGTTTAAAGTAACTAGGATAGGTAAAAATATATACCTATATAATAACATAGAAATTAAAAAGGCATATCATAAATGAAGTGCTTGATTAAAAGAGGAGAGAGAGAATCCCTTACAGAATTTCGGTATAGTAACGGGTGTACATAAAAGATTATAAGGGGGGATTAATGAGATTGAAAAGAATATATAATAATTTAAAAATAAAATGGATAGTAAGGGGATCATGGAACATCATATACTGACATATTAAAATGGAATTTAAGAAGCATAATATAGAAGAAGTGCTTGAATAGAAATGAGAAGAGAGAAATCCTTTACTTGGATGTGTGACTCCAAAGGCCTAGGAGAGGCTTCAATGGAGATTAGGGGAACCTTGGGAGGACTATAGGGAGTACATATAAGATTTTGGTCATGCTCCAAGAAGTTTTAGTGAAAATAAATGCGATCTTGGGTGGGTTAATATAGGTGGAGGGGGATTTCTTTATTATTTTGGTATTGGACACTACAAAATAAAATATTCTAAACCACAAACCATACCATGGTTTTTGCCCATGGTTTCTGTAAAAGGGGATTGGTTTAAATTATTTTAGGAGTCCAAGGTCCAATGATAATAAAATGTTTCTCTTGATTATGTGGAGGTGAGTCACACTTTAAAAGATATAATTTTAAAATCATAAAATATATTATAAGTATTGGTGGATTCACTAAGGATTTATAAAATAAATAAAATAAACTTAAAATTACAAAATTTTATTGTAAAAAACATATATTTGGACGAGTTAAAAATTTATAGTATTTATTACATCACTATTGGGCTATTATGATGTCATAAAACACACCGTATATTTATATGGTATTTAATTTTAACCCAAAAATTCAACTCGCTCAGAAAATTATGAAAAATTAACCATTGGATAGTTTCAATGTCCTAATTCCAAAAATAATATTCATTTTATCTAAATAATTTTATAAATATATGAATTTTCATTTTTAAAATAAAAAATGACATTTATTAAAAATGACAGGGTTTTAGCAATAACAATTTTCAAATCTTAATAAAAACTACATTTGACTATATAAAAAATATATGGTAATTTATATTTAAAAAATAATAATTTAATAATAAAAATTTATTAAAATATTATTTATTTTAAAAATCTATTAATTCCTCAAAATAGATTTCTTAATTAAATTTTGTATATTTACAAAAAATATTTTTTATTCTTTAAAAATAATTTAAAAAGTAACAATAATAAGAAGAAAATATATTCATTATTATATAAAAAATAATTTACATAATCTTATTTCTAGAGTCTTGATATATATCCCTCTATTACACCAGAATATTCCCTAAGAGTAAGATGTGTGATGGTGGGGATTTCATGGAGTTGTTTGGTGAACATGGTTTGGGTCTTCAAATCAATGAGATTGAAATTATCTTGTAAATGGTTTCAATCATACTTAAGTTGTTGGATATTTGATTTGGATTAGTCTAGGAAAAAGCCAAAAAATTATATCTCCCTCGTAGGCTCCGATAAATGGGCTTTATAGGGTACGAACCTACTGTTTGAGGCCATCACTTCCTTTGTCTATTCCAAAATGATTTGTTAAAACCCTATATTTATACTAGTAATGTGATCACTATTCAACGACTATATAATCAATATTAAAGATACTAAATGGTCATTTAAATCCAATTTTATATAATAATAAAAATTAGTGCATGTTTGTTCAATATCCATATGACATTTAATTAAATCAAAAGTGGGAATTTTATTCATAAAAGTTTGGGTCGTTATAGAAAAGACCTGGAAGCATGGATAACATTCATGAGGAAGACCTCCTTGTAGGAGGGGTTGGTGGGGCTAGAACCTTGGTCATGCTATTGGTTTTCCTAACTTTTAGCACCTTATTTGGTCTTTTTATTTTGATGTGGTTTGTCTTTCCATGTATATTCTCCCTTACCACTTTGTACTTTCTAATTTTAATAAAAGGGACTGGGCATTTGTGACTTATCACAAACCTTACCAAAAGCAATATATCTATAAATATTTGTATATAATTATAAATATATTTATATAATTATAAATATATTTATATAATTATAAATATATTTATATAATTATATATATATATATATATTAATAGAATTTGTGATCTTACCTGAGTGGTAAAGGTTCCTCATAATCTTGCATCGCATCTGGGTTCAAATCTGAATGGGATAAAATTTCCACAAGCACTGTAGCAGGCATTGTAGCACTGTAGCAGTGCAGGTAGTAATAATATTATTCATATCAAATAGGCCTTTGGGCTATCAAGGGGGAGATGAAGCAGGCATGATGTGTAGGTGGTGATGCAGGAATGATGCAAGAAGGGCCTTTGGGCCATCCAATGGTGGGCCTACATGCAAAGTAATGGGCTTCATGCCCACTGGACCTTCAGTCCACAAATATATAATGTAATAAAGTGACTGGTTGGGTGGGTTATCCCATGGAGGGGCTATGACCTACCTATCTGGTCTATGTGTGTGTGGTGTGTGTGGGTTTGAATGTAATTATATGCCCAAGCACCTAATATAATATATATTTATTGATATACAAGTATATATAATTATATATATAATAAATATATTTATTATTTAAATATATTTACAATAATTTTGTAATTATTTAAATATATATTAATTTATTTATATTTATAATTATAAATAAATATATTTATAAATATTTATATATAATTATAAATATTTTTATATAATTATGTATATTTATATAATTATATATATCCATATAATTATATATTTATTTATTTATTTATTTATTTTTATTAATATATATGTATATATAATTATAAATATAATAAATAAATTTATTATTTAAATACATTTACTAGAGAAATATATGGAGAGCTTCTCTATCTACTTTGGAGAGCTTCTCTCTCCTAAAATCCGTGGATATTTCCCTAGTGATTTAACTTTGGGGACCCGCAATGGAGAAATTGTTGGGCACTTCAAGATGTTTTCAACATGTGGTGCCAAGCATCCTCAGTTGGAATCTGGTGGAGTGGCTTTTTGAGAAGATATATATGGGTTATCCCCTAGAGCTTGTTCTGACTGGGATATTTCTCTAGTTAAGGAGGATCAGATCTCTACTTTACCTCATGAACTCAATTGGAGGACCTCATACTCAGGGTTTTCCAAACTACTAATCGGTCGTGCCTCCGACAGTGGAGTTACAATAATGTGGTCAGACCGGCATCAGACTCATTGGTCTGAAGGGTGCACAAAACAATGTTTTTACATGTTGGATTTAAACATTTGGGTTTATAGAACCCTAGTGACGAGGAAGGGTATAAGGTCAGAGTCAGATATTCATCAATATATGGCATCACTACTGCAAATATAGCCTTTATAATCATTAGAAAAGGGCATTAACAGCACTAGAAAAGCTGTTTTAATTTAGGATAAGATAAAGGGGTCCCTTTTATTGGCACTCAGAAAAGCGCGATAAAGGTCCCTTTTATCAACGCTAACAAAAGCACTGATAAAAGTTAAAAAACAGAAGAAAAAAATTTGTGTACCGAGGGAGGGGCTTCAACAGCGCTTAAAGCCCCCCTTCAATAGTACCCCACCCCCTAGTCATAGCCCACACTCCCCAGCCACCCCATCAGCCTTTAATAGTGCCCCTAGCCCCTTTAATAGTGCTAGGCATTATTCCCCACCTTCGCGCGCGACCTGCCTGCCCCAGGATTAGAACTCGGGACCTGTTGCATGTGCACCTGAGTCTTTACCACTCCACTATATTTCATTGCTCTTCATTTATTAATATATCTATTTATTTATATATATATATAGTTATATTTACTCTTATATTAATATATATATATATTAACATATATATTTATATTAATATATATATATATACTTATATTAATATATAGACATATTGAGTTATATTAATATATAGTTATAGTTATATTTATATATTAATATATTTATTCATATATTAATATATATTTATAGGATCTGTTTTCAATGCATTTATAAAATATTCTTTTTATGTGTGTTTATAAATAAATAAATACATATTTACCACACACACACACATATTATGTATATCTGAATGTATAATTATACATTTATATATATTTTAAAATATTATATATTAATATGAATATTACATATGTTTAGAATATATAGATAACATATATCAGCTTGTCAATACTAACGCACACAAATATATATATATATATATACATGTACACATTATATAGGTATATAAATATTCATATATTTGTATTTTAAATAAAATGGATATTAGTTTCTTATTTAGATAAGTCTTATATATTGGGAAATATATTTTATATGAAAATATGTTTAATTATTTATTTAAAAAGTTAAATTTTTATGTGTGAATATATAAAAATATGTATATATTGTTATATATTTGATTATAAATAATAGTACATCATCCAAAATGATAAAAATTAAAATCCATAATATTTATATGAATGTAATCCATTGAAATAAATTCATTCTCCATTTAAAAGGGGAAAAATACCCCCTTAAACAAGGCTAAAATTCCATAGAAAGTTAAAAAAAATTGGGTATCCCGACTGAAAAATCAATATTGGTGGCCTTATGGGCCTTTTTGGCCTCAAAAAAACGTTACAGAAGGTTCCCTTGGATCACACGCGCATAGATCTCATCTTATTCTTTGATTTGATATGTTGTAGAGCTCAAACGGACATCCGAATCAAAAGTAATGTTCGTTTGAAGTTTGAGTTACCTTTTCAACTTATTTTAGATCTTTTTTTTATTTTTTGTCTTCAAATTGTTATTAAATGATTATTAGTCAATGATAATTAGAAAATTACTAATTAATAATATTTTTTCAAAATATTTTAAAACCATTTTCACTAAATTTCTTAGATATTAAATGTAATGGTCTCTTTATACATATCTAAAACATATTTAAAATATATATATTATATTTATATCAATACAAATATACTTATATATAAATATATTATTTTTCATGATTTTTTTTGAAATATACACTTTATCAGCGCTTGGAAAAAGTGCTAATAAAGCCCCCCCTTTATCAGTGCTAGTAGAAAAAGTGCTGATAAAGGCACCCCCTATGACAACACTTTTTTTTGCGCTCTTAAAGGGTGGCACTATGGAAACCTAGTGTGGTGGTAATGCATTATGAGTTTGGGATTGCAGTGGTGATGCTTGGGGGTGGTGATAGTGGTTTTAGGAGCTAACGCTGGTAGAGAATTCATTCTCTCGATGGCGGTGAAGGTTAGATGACATTCTATAGAGGTCTTGCACCATGGTTGGTCTCTACATAGTCAACAGTAGATACTATGCTAAAGATAGTTGATAAGAGCTTGAGACATGTCATCTTGGTGGATGAGAAGATGGAGGCTCGATGGTGGTGATGATTTGGGTGTTTCTGGCAATGATATGTGCATGCCGATAACGATCTCAAATTGATGGAGACGACCTCAGGATGCAAGGTGATGACCATGAGATGTGGATTGGGATGACCTCAGGTGGATGGAGAAGAAGGAAATTTCGGCATTACTTTGGTAGCTGTCAGTCACTTGAAACTGTCATGTTTAACTTGGGATGTCCTTTTATCCTTTGAGTATTTAGGCCAAAATTTGGTTGATTTATGGGTACTGTTAAACCTCGGGCAAAGAGTGTCAGCATTATCAATGGGGATTTTCTATTGGGTTGGGCTGGTGTGATGATGGTGACCTTGGATGTGTGTGTATTTGGGCCAATATGTTGTGATTTTGGGTGGCATTATTTTTTCACTTTGTTTGGTGATTCTTTTTGTGCAACATACTTATTGGTTTCTATTTTTATTGTTTATTTTCTTTAATAAATTTTAGGGTTGAGTATGCTTTGTACCTGGATTTTCCTGGTTAAATATATTTTCTATAATTTTATAATTATTTAAATATATATATTTATATATTTATATATTTATATATTTATATATTTATATATTTATAATTCTAATTGTATATAAATATTTTTACGAATATTTTTTATATATTTATATATAATTATATATATATATATATTAAAATATAAATATATAACAGGAAAGTTCAGGAACCGAGTATACTCGATCCCTAAAAATTTATTAATAAAAAGTAAAGTACAACAATAACAAACATGTGGCATAACACATGCCACTAAAACATGAAAGTGGTAAATAGATACCACCCAAAGCAACAACATAAATTTTCCAAAATTAAAATGGTCACAATCTGCCCCATCTTGAATCATCATGCGTAGTCCCAAATCCAAAACCCATTCTGAACCCCCACAGCCACACCGTCGAGACATCCGAGACAACGCCATCCAAAACCAAGGTGAACCCTGCTAGTGGACCAAAGATCCAACAAAAAAACCCACCAGGATCCCAGATCTTCCATTAAGAACCATCCGCCACTGATGTTCGCAGCCCGTTGAGACCTCCAATCCAGTCTTCAATTGCCACCTCTAGTGTTCCACACCAATGAAAAAAACCCTCTTGAAGGACTCTTCCAGCCATCGCAAGTTTCCGTCAAAACCTTCCCCACCAATTCCATTAGTGGCTTCATGCCCTCGAGTACAAAGTGCTCCGGTCACACATCAGATTCAACCGATGATCTGAGATCCCAGGATATTCCATCCTTCTTCAATATGTGAACAACCTGCAAAAAATACTTTGCCGGCCGAAAACCATCCCCACTATCAAGTGGATCACATTCTATAAAATCACTTCCATCATCCATCCAATCTCAAATATAAATATATATAATTACAAATATATGAAATATATTTATTATTTAAATATATATCTTATAATTTTATAATTATTTAGATATATATTTTATTATTTATAATTTTGTAAATATTTTTTAAATATATATATATATAATTTTATAATTAACTATTTATGTACATGCCACACATACACATGTGCACATGTTATATATATGTATATCCCACGTACATTTGTGTGTGTGTATATATACTTTCCTGAATGGCCTGAAGGCATTCTTTTCATTGATTTTTGATAACCCCCTTTCAAGGGATGAGGGGGAACCCTTTCAAGGCCCAAAGGCTTAGGTATTATATATCTCATAGGCTTGGAGACATTAAAAGACCCGTAGGTCTTAATAAAATCATACAGGCTATGAATACTTGAAACCACCCCTCCCTAGCATCTGCATCGTGATTAACTCTCCACCTTTGCATGATTGTTCAACTAGATTTCCTATGCAGATATGCACAGGCCCGGTACTGATGGTAATGTCATACAATCTCATTCTTCAAAATCTATTAGCCCTGCTCTGGTGAATGCATCTTGCTCTTGAATCCTCCTCTGGAGCTAGTTCCTTATAGAATCTATCTAGGAATCTACATATCAGGTGGCCCAAAAGCCTTGATGTGGCCTAAAAGCCTTATGGACCTGAAGGCCTTGGGTGGACCAAAGTCCTTATGGGCTCTAAGCCCAAACCGATGGCCCAAGGTGAATAGTTTCGGCTACTATAGTACCAAACATTACATGCTACAGCTCCTTCTACAGTGCCCGCACAGTACTGCTACAGTATCCCAAAATTATGCCTCTTCCTGATTTCGAACCTGGGTCTCATAGATGCACTTAGAGAGACCTCACCAACTGGGTTGAGGCTCATGTTCTATATACATACATACATACATACATACATACACATACATACATTTGTACATATAGAATATTTACATATACCCATAAAAAACACACACACACACACAACATAATTCATACACATATATGAACATAGACGTTGATATAAATATATTAGTTCAAATATCACATATTAACAATACATCATTTATATTTATTTAATTGTTTTAATTTTTAATATATATATATATATCAATAAATCCTATTTGTATTAATTATATACATACATTTTTTAAGTAATGTATATAAATAAACATTAATTTTTGAATATAAATATGATAATTTTATATATATTAATATTATTTTTTATTAAAAGTTTTTATTAGTGCTATAAAAAGCACTAATAAAGAGTGCACTTTTAGCAGTTAATTTTTTTAACACTGATAAAAGCTACCTTTATCTATGCTTTTAGATCACACTGATTAAGGTTACCATTTTATTAACACTTTTTATTTAGTTCTGATAAATACTAGTGATGGATAAAGGACAATCAGTGCTAGTGTGAGTATGCCACGTGTCTTTTTTACTAAAATGTCAATTTAAACTAAAAACACTCACTTTCAGTCATATTGGCCAAATTGTGTATTGGTTTTATGTGAGACTAATTCCTACACTTCACAAATGACTTATGAATCATTTTCCTAAAGTATCAGGACAATACAAGCATGTTTCCTCAATTTTCATTGAGAGAAACACGTTTTGAACTAAATGGTCAATTTTAAACTGATAACAGATAATTTGAGTCATACTACGAATACCCTGTATCAGATTAAGGTGAAGTTGATTCCTACACATAAAAAATAAATTATGTATCATTGTATTAATGTATCAAAATAATTCAAAAGTTTTTTCTCATTTTTGAGTATATGATATGTTTTTGAACTAAAATGTCAATTTTAAATAAACGGACACACGTGGAGCCATACTGGTCTCATCGTGTATCAGATTAATGCACAGATGATTCCTAAAAATTACAAATGACATAAGGATCAGTTTAATATAGTCTAAATAAAATCTGAATTTGTTTTCTTATCTTTTATTATATCATGTGTCTTTTTTACTAAAATGCTATTTTAAATTGAAAACACACACTTTGAGTCATATCAGTCACATCGTGTTTCGGTTTGATGTGAGACTAATTACTACACATCACAAATGACTTATGAATAATTTTTCTAAAGTATAAAGACAATATGAATATGTTTTCTTGATCTTCAGTGAGTGACACACTTTTTGAACTAAATTGTCAATTTTAAACTGATAACAGAAACTTTGAGTCATACCAGTCGCACATTACGTCAGATAGAAATGAAACTGATTCCTACACATCAAAAATAAATTATGGATCATTGTAATAATGTATCAAGACAATATAAAAGTGATTTCATAATTTTGATTATGTCATGTGTCTTTTTTTCTAAAATTTCAATTTAAACTAAAAACACGCACTTTGAGTTATACCGGTCACATCGTGTGTTCGTTTGACATGAGACTGATTCCTGCACATCAAAAAATACATATGAATGATTTTAATAATATATTAAGACAATATGAGCGTGTTTTCTTGGTTTTTAGTGATTGATACATGTTTTGAACTAAATTTTCAATTTTAAATTGGTAGTGAAGACTTTGAGTCATACTGGGTACACCGTGTATTAGATTGAGGTGATGATTATTCCTAACATATAAAATGACTTATGTATAGTTATCTTAAAGTATCGAAACAATTCAAATGTTTTTTCATTTTTTTTTTGAGTATGTGATGTGTTCTTCGAACTAAAACGTCAATTTTAAATAAAAAAACACTTGGAGTCATATCAGTCACACTGTGAACCAAATTGATGTGTGGCTGACTCCTACATGTCAAAAATGGCTTAAGTATCATTATATCAAAGTATCAAGACAATATGAATGTTTTTTTTTTGAGTATGCCACATGTCCTTTTTACTAAAATGTCAATTTAAACAGAAAACATGAAATTTGAGTCTTACTAGTCACATCATGTATTGGTTTGATTTGAGACTGATTCCTACATGTCACAAATTAATTTTGAATCATTTTTCTAATATATCAGGACAATCCAAGAATTTTTTCTTGATTTTTAGTGAGTGAAATGTGTTTTGAACTAAATTTTCAATTTTAAACTGAAAAAGGACACTAAGTCATATTGGGCACATCATGTATTGGATTGATGCGCAGATGGTTCCTACACATAAAAAATGACTTATTAATTATTTTACTAAAGTATAAAAACAATATAAATGTTTTCTCTTAGTTTTGAGTCTCTGATATGTGTTTTGAACTAAAATGTCAATTTTAAATAAAGAGACACACTTGGAGTCATACCGGCCACATTGTGCATTGGTTGACGAGGGGATAATTCATACACATCAAAAATGAATTAAGGATAATTTTTCTAAAGTATAAAGATAATATGCATTCATTTTCTTAGTTTTTATTATGCAATGTGTGTGTTTTTACTAAAATATCAATTTTAAATGAAAACACACACTTTGAATCATATCAGTCACATCATATGTCAGTTTGATGTGAGACTAAATCATACGTGTCAAAAATGAATTATAAACCATTTTCCTAAAGTATTAAGACAATACGAGTGTGTTTTATCAATTTTTAGTAAGTGGTGCACATTTTGAACTAAATTTTCAATTTTAAACTAACAATAGAATCTTTGAGTCCTATCGGTTAAACCATGTATCAGATTGAGGTGAGGATAATTCTTACATGTCAAAAATGTCTTATGGATCATTTTCTTAAAGTATCAAAATAGTATAAACATGTTTTATTTGTTTTGAGTGTGTGACGTGTGTTTTGAATGAAAATGTCAACTTTAAACTGAAAGCACACATTTTGAGTCGTACTGGAAAAATGGTGTATTGGATTCAAGTGTGATTGATTAATATATGTCAAAAATGACTGATTGATTATTTTACTAAAGTATCAAAACAACATCAATGTGTTTTCTCAGTTTTGAGTTTGTGATGTGTGTTTTGAACTAAAATGTAATTCATAAACTAAAAAAATACATTTAAATCCATACTAAGAACACTATTTATTAGATTGAGGTGTGGTTGATTAAGGTTTTGTTGATTCCTACATGAAAATGACCATCTTTGAACATGTTACTAGCTCTATCATACTGGGCACACCATGTATTGGATTGAGATTCGGCTGATTCCTACATATCAAAAATGAATTATGAATAATTTTCCTAAAGTATCAAAAAAATATATATTGGTTTGATTGATTTTGAGTATGTAATAATATTTTAAACAAAAATTTCAATTCTAAACTAATAAAATAATCTTTGAGTCATACTAGGCATATTGTGTATCAGATTGAGTTATGGTTGATTCCTACATATCACACTATGTCGTTTTATTCTTCAAAGAATTCAACATTTGGGGTTATGTAAAAATATTGGTTTTTTATAACCTAGAAAGTTGAATTCATTGCATAATAAAAAATAAAAGTGCATAATACTCATTTAGTGCATAATCATAATACATGAGTGCATCATGTGTTTACGATCCTTCTTCATGATATCTATTAAAATTAACAAAATAAGTTTCAAATTAAAATGATAAGGAAATTAAATTAAAAAAATAGGTCAAACAATAAGAAAATTACCTAAATAAGTAATAGTAAGTAACCTCTTCACGATGTATGTATACAATATGACACCATGTATTCTTTCCATTTGTTTCTAAACAAATATATTTCCTCTGGGGATTATGAGAACTATAAAAAATCATGGTAGCGATGGAATAATATAAATAAATAAAGGATTAGTAAATATTTTAAATGAAATTGAAATTATCATCATAAATACATCTTCATGCATATTAGTTTACTGATGGAATATGATATATTTCATAAATTTTCAAACATAATGACAATAATCTTTTCCATTAATTTATTCTAAGAACTATAAAAACATTGAGAAAAATAAGTAATTTGTTTTGATATATGTTTTCATAGTGTAATGTTATTATATATACCCTAATACTTATCCATTTATAGAATTTGATAGGCTTTTGTGCTCATGGACTGCCTTCATTCCAAGATTTTGATGATATTTAAACAGAAACCTATCATAAAAAACATTAAAACATAATATAAAATGTATAACATGAATTTTATTTGTAAAATATTTCATGTGGTGTATTAAAAATTGATAAACATCATCACATGTAGTCTATTTGTTGTGTATCCAAGAATTTAATAAATAAAATAAATCATTTTAGTATCTAAATTGACTTTAATGAGCAACCAATGCTTCCTAAAAAAACAATAAGAAATAAGTAAATAAATTAATTAAAATATATTTGATATGATTAAATTATAGTCTTACCACAGCATCATGGGTTTTAAGAATATTCTATCATATGTAAGTTTTCATTCAAACATTATGGCTAGTTTGTCTATTATTACTTCATATTTCTTTAGTTCTAATGAGAATAGTTGTTTAGAAGTGATGTGAGGACTAATGAGTCCAAATTGTTTTCACGGGATTTTACCTTCAAATAATATTTATATATATACCTGCAAAAATTAGGAATAATATTTAGTCATAATTAACATAGTATACCAGTAATTGGACAAAAAACATGAAAACACACCTCATGTATACATTTACAACTGTGCCTCTTATCCCTTCATGCTTGACGATTTCATTTACACTCTCAAGACCAATATAGTCTGTAACAACCTCTTCATACATCTATTCTTAAAAATAAATTATGGTCGCATAACTACTTTCTGAAATTGTGTTTTCATGAACCTTTAATGTTAGTAAATGATAATGTTGAATGAGTAAGGTAAAGGTACATTGAGAATATCTTTTTGATTGGTTGACTGATCCTTTAGATCATTTTGATTTAACATTCAATTTTACCCTCTTCCCTTTGTTCATTTATAATAGCATTCATCAGTACAAGCCTTTTTCATTATTTATTAAAGTTTTTTCATTAAAAATAAATTTGAAATGAATACCTTCTTATCGATATGTATTTTTACAAGATCTATCGGCCATGCTATGAAAGTTACAATAGCTTGTTTGACCATATGAATATATGCATCATCAAGTGGAATAATTAGCTCAGTGCTTGTCCTGTGAGCAACGTGAATTCCCACTCTCACATGATCGATTTTAATTTATTTGTTGTATAGAATTTGTCCTTGGATATTTTACATGTTACCCCTTGAAACAAGGTGATGGGTGGGTGTTTATAGATATAAATCATAATCATTTTCACCCTATAGAATATCAATAAATGAAAGGTATCAATGTTTAACCTATTCAAATTTCATAGAAACAAGTATTACAATATTTATTAACTCTTCTAAGATAGATCTTTGAGGGGAATGGATGGTCTCAAAGCTGATGGGGGTGGGGGTGGGGGATCTTCACATAGTGTTTTTTCTTGTGTTGTTTCTTCTCTTTGATTCCTTCCCCTAAAATTTTCTAACTCTAACTGTCGATTAATTTATTAATCTAGAGAAGCTAATTTTTCTTGCAACTCTTCCATTTTATTATCTTTATCCCCATATTCATTTATTTTCTCAAAATATGTTCGGGGTGACACCCCAAAACCCACACCTCTGAAGTGGCCATATTGTTCTAGCCACTTCAAGGTCACTGATAGTAGCTATTTATTAGGTATAGTTGATGATGATTCTTGTGTCTAAGTTGGATAAAAAATATATAAAAATAAGTAATAATTATTTTTTAATACCGATTTAAAGAAATTTTTTATTATGTCATACTTACACATGATTCCTGCACTTTTGGTGTGTTTTAATCTATTAGTATCCCATATTTATTTACACGTGTCTCCTTATATAGCACATGACATGTGATGGAAGTGGCTTTCGATTTTGATTCATCAATATAAATATAAACCAAGGAATATAATTAGGTTTTTATTTCATGTCACATAAGATTAGTATGGTAGATTTAAAATATCTAACATTTTTTCACATGAAGCATACCCGATCCTTGCATTATGGTAAGGGTACATTGGTTTTGTTTCATGTTGTCTATTTTCAGCAATCAGTTTCTATTTTATAAATTAAAAATTCTTAATCAAAGTTGTTAGTACCCATATTGTCAAGAAATGTATCACTATTCATAATGTACCTAAAAATGTTCTCCTCAAAACGACCAATAAACACATCCCATGCTTTTTGGTTTATTAGGTGTACATACATCTGTGATGGGTGTAGGTTTATTTTCTCTTTATCATCTTTAAAATGATACTTTATAATAATTGTCTGAAATCATCTATGATCATTTCTAGTGAATATTTATACAAATTTCGTTTGGGTTTCATGTAATTTAAACATGATTTTCATGGGATAATGAAGAGTAAATCAACATTTCATTTTTTTAGTAAAATAAAGAAAGTATATCATTTGATTTTATCCTAATATCTTCATAGTGTCTTAATCATGTACCCTACATTGTTTAATAAATATACATCAATCAGTGTTTATATTAGAGTGGTGAGCTCAATGTTACTACTAAATATGGACTTTTGGGGTTAACAAGATAGCCTCATGCATTCTATCCAACCTTGAATTTGATGCCTTTATTTCCCACCTTAATAAATTTTCATAAATCTGTCTTACTATGATGCTCCAATTTTTCATGGGTTGTAGTTTTTTCACTATCTACCATTTCATTGGATTCAACATCATTAATATTTTATTCCTCTAGATTGGTATCATCGACATGTATAGAAGCTTGTTGTTCCTTTTCATTGTGAGAAACAACATGTTGAGAAACCTTTTGTCCCTCAGGATTAAGAGAATCAACATGTGCATAAGTCAATGCTTGTATAATGGGATAGACATTTAATTTAGATTACATAAATTTATTAGTGAACATATAATAATATGTTGTAGAACATTGCATATTATAAAAAAATATAACCTAATTATTGAACACTCTTTTTTAAGGTTGAAGGCATTTAAACTCTCTATAAAGTATCCAAATCCACTCATTATGGTATCCTCTAACATACAAGAACCCATATACATTAGGAACACTAGAAACTTATTTATACTTCCTAATGAAATTTTCATCCTCAATTGATTTGATATTTGAAAATTTAGTGGTTTTGGTCGATAACAGAACAATATACCACTTTCAATTTGTAGGATCTAGAACATAAAATACTTATACAGCTTGTGATGCCATTATAAATGGTTCTTCTTTGTACTCTTATATAATGAAATCAACCTTAAAAAATACCAATTAATCTATTTTACTTGAACTCCTATTACCAACCCACTTGCATTGAGAAATAATCATTTAGAATGTTGTATAATCTTACTCCCATATTTGTTTGATTATGTCAAAGTATGAAATATTTGTATAAATTGGATTTCTATCCTTGTTACCAGATACATGAATCACTTTAACCATAAGTGTAACTCCACTATTTTTCATGGTACTAAATCTATCATTTTAATGTTTATAGAACATATTTCCAGTAATTACATAACCATTATAAGATAATACATGAACACTTGGTCCTCTGGCTAGCCATCAATGTCTTTATGAAATTGAATTTAGATTTTTAGCTGAATCCTTAAAAATATGGTCTTAAAACCATCCTATAAACTATTTATTATGTGTTTTTGATATCTATATTTCATTACTTGATGTATTTTAATGCTTAATAATTACTTTGTGGGTTTCAATATATATAGAAACCTTTAAAATATTATGAAAAAGGTAATGGTGAGAACACCCCTGATCTGTAATAGTAATTGTGATAACATCTATTCTTTAATTCCTTCACCCACAGGTCTCTTAGTGTGAAAATATTTTGATAGAACAATGATTTCTACATTGTATAGGAAGTCGGTACAGAATTCAATGGCTTAATCAATGAAATATCACTCTATAATACCACCTTCTGGATGACTTTTAGTTTTGAAATAACCTTTCAAAATATTTATATACCATTAAATTGGGTACATCCATCTATAATGTACAAGGCCACATAGTTTAATATCTCTTACCAAGTGAACCATTATATCAAATAATGTCAGTGGGAAGAAAATCTTCAATTTATATAATATGATAGTAATTTCCTTTTCCATAATTTTCAATTTTTCTAGATATATAACTTTTCTACATATAACTTTGAAAAAGAAATAGAGCTTTGTTAATATATGATAGAAATTCTTGGGTAAAATGAAATGTAAAGATAAAGGTATTATATCATGAATCAAAACATGAAATCCATGTGATTTCAAACCATTTAAATTTAAATTTTTTATTGAGAAGATATTATTGATATTTTATTAATACTCATCTGGAACATTTACATCATTTAAGAAGTTTCAAAACTGATATCTCTCTTTCCTAGAAAGAGTGTATCCATCTATAAGAATAAAATTACATTTTTCACTCTTCACTATTGTTAACTCTTCTTGTATCCCCGCGTCAATCACATCCATCCAAGCCTTAATTCCATACTTTTTTCTAGGTGAATTTAGTAAAATTATAATGACACTATCACACACATTTTTCCCACATGCATAACATCAATAAAATGTATGACATAAAAACAATTCCAGTATAGTAATTAAAAAATTGATATCTTTTTCCAACTACTTTTTGTATGTTTTTTTGAAAAAGGTTTACCAAAAGCAGTTTCCATATCTTTTACATTCTAAAATATTTTATTACTTGTTGGTGAATATGGAATTCCACCTTTTTCTGAATCCCATCAAATGATGTCTTCTAAGATCAGTACTTATATCATCAGGGTAGAAATATATGATTTCCTATAAACATAGTCTTTGTTGAATTTTTCAGCCTAATTTAATGTGTACCTTGTTCACAAATGGGACACCCTTGAGTTCCTTTAATGCTATGTCCTAAAAATTTTATATAGGTGGGAAATTCCTTTACCATATCATTCAACATAGATCTCAATGTGAAATATTCATTTCTATAAGCATCATAAAATGTAACACTAAAATCCCAAAATAATTTGAAATCTTCAATCAATGGGGCTCAGTAAACATCAATATCATTAACTGATTTGTTTGGGCCTGATATAAGCAGAGATAACATAATGTATTTTCATTTGATGCATAACCACTATGGAAAGTTATAATTTACCAATGTAATTAAACATTTACTATGAATTCTTCTTTGGAAACCAAAAGGATTCACTCCATCTGTTGATATCTCAAGATGAAGGTTTCTCATCTTATTTACAAATTCAGGATACTCATGATCAATTTTCATCCACTAAGGAAAGTCTATCGGGTGACAAAGTTTCCCATATTTATTTCTTGTATTTGCAATCCACGTTAATTTATTTGTAATATCCTCACATCCATATAGGAATATATACCTTAGAATGATTAGAAATTACCATAAAAATTTCATAATACCTTATTCACCTTTCTTGTATCGAGAAGAAACACACTTTGGGCATTTTTTAAGTGATTTGTGGTCACTGTGAAATAGTATATAGTCATTTGGAAAAGGATGTGTTCTTTCAAATATCACACTAATTTAACATGGAATTTTTTAACATCATAATTTTAGAAAGTAATATCATTATCTTTGGAGATCATATCATTCAAGAGAGAAAGTAGTTCAGTAAAATTGGGTTCACTCCATCTGTTTCCAAATTTTAAATCATATAGATTCAGTATAGTTTGAAATTATATATATTTAAAACAAAAAACATTCAATGGAATCTTTATATATCTCTTTAACTTCTCAAATAATTTTACAGAATCAAAAAATTCATCTTCAACTATCATTTTCATTTCCACAATACTATCTTCATCATCGTTCACACCTGTAATCATATCCTTGATACAGGCTTCATCATTATTCACACTTGAAATCATATTATAAGATCCATAAAATATAGTGTTATCCCATTCACTAGATATATTCAGTTTTCCTTGGGTTTATTTCAATATTGATAACTTTGATCTATTCTATAAAAGATCAAGTGTTCTTACAACTCTTCTAGACTAATTAGTCTTGAATAACAATAATGTAAACACATACAAAGGATTTGAGAAGGTTTATATGCATTATATTTTGAAAAATTGATGAACTCTTTCACCCCATATTCTTAAACTTTTATCATATGATTAGAATCCATTCATTTTTTATTCATATCCATCATATTTAATTTAGTAATATTAATATTTAACAAAATAAATAAATACAAATAAAGTCTTATCATAGAACCCATAAAATTTCATTCTTAAATAATCATTTAAGTGACATGAAGTCATTGTTCTAAGATAATATGAGCCAAATGATGTATACTGAGATTGTTTTTTGGTGGTAGAAATAAATAAAGGAAAGGAATGTTAAATATCTATAAAGTTATAAATAATATAACTAAATTTTAATCTATTGAAAAAATAGATATTAAGGAAGGTTTATGTAACTTTTTTAGGTGGGAGGACAACATGAAGGAGGAGTTGATGTTGGTCAGCCATGTGGTGTTTCAGTGACAGGATGCTTAGGCGTTAAATATTTTCTTTTATCAGATGATGAAATAATTAATAGAGTCTAATCACAAGGTCTTGAGAACCCAACATTATAAGAAACTATTGAATTTAAATCCAATGAACTAGAAGCCTCACTCTAGATTTCTCAGGCTATTGGAAAAACTGAAGAGAAATCTAATTGGGGTTTCACGTATGCTTTAAATTTAAACAATTCACATCACTAGATGAAAACCTCAAAGAACAAAAATGAAAATTTCAAAAATATATATATAATCCATACAAAAAATTTTGACACATATATTAAGGAGTTTTCTAAAAGGAAAAGGAAATTACTGATATAACAATCAATTTAAGTGATTTAAATGTGGATATATTATACTTTTCATTACCATTTTTTGTTTTTTTACATAAAAGTAAAGTAAAAATGAATATGTTTTAACAAGAAGTTAACATAAGAAGAAAACTAAAAGGTTTAGCAAACTAAATTATCCCACAAAGAGAATGTATAAGAATTTTTAGAAAACTCAAAAACATAAATTTATTATCTAAATTAGATGAGGAGGGAAGTGGTGATTATGATACTAATGTTGAAACATTAAGTAAATTAGAGGTAGGGTTATTGATTTAAAAAGTGAATGTTCATTAGTTCCCTAGTGATAAAGATAATGGTGATGAAAATGATGAAAAATATGAAATGATGAGTTCCCAATGGAATCAACAAATGTTCATGACAATGATAATATTTAAAGGATTACAGTTATTTTGTCTGATAATGGAAGAAAATGGGAATAATTATTTGATTTTAATCCATGAGAGAAAGAAGGATACTTGGAAATTGGATTCATCTCCCTTGTGTTTGAAGTTCAATCCAATCACTCGCTCCAAAATTACTTCACGATGTAGAAGGAGTTGGAAAGTTTGGGTAGCCAATACTTGTCGGTGGAAAAATGTCATGTATGAAAAGTATCAGTCAACCAAACATTCACAATCCTTACAAATGATATCGTGAACCAGGTGATAGTCACGTTGTATGTGATGGTGATGTCATATCAAGCATGTGTGTGGGAGATGACACATCTTTCAAATCCTTCGGAAAATTTAAAAATACCCAAAGAAGAACTAAAAATGCTAAAATCTTGAATGATGGATAAAAAGTCACATACCATTGGATTTGAAAGTTTTGATTCATTTGAGGGAGAGATAGGGTGAGTAGGGTAGAGTGAGGTAGAGTGCAAAATGGTGAAGGAGAGTGGTGGTGAGGTCGATCCCATGACGGTGAGGGCACACGACAACGAGGGAGTGTGGCGGTGAGGGGGGTGGCGGTGAGGGAGGGAGAGTGGGGACGAGGTTTCATTTTTGAAAGAGATTGAACAATAAGAGATAATAGGTTCGTTCAGGGTAAAATTTATAAGACAATGAAGTGTTTTATGAGATATTTAAAAAAAATAACTGATAAAGAGGGGTTTTATCAGCGCTAAAATAATAAGTGCTAATAAAAGCCCTCTTTATCAGTTCTTTTCTAAGGCTGATAAAGATGGGTCTTTAAAGAAATGTAAATATGTATTTATGAATATAATTATAAATAAATAAACATTTATATAATTATAAATATATTAAAATAATTGTAAATGTGTATTTATAAATATAATTATAGATATATATATATATATTTATAATTATAATTATAAATAATATATTTATGAATATTTGTACATAATTATAAATATATATATATAATTATAATTATAAATATAAGAAATATATTTATTATAATTTCATTGTTATTTGAATATATAATTATTTATTTTTAATATATAAATAATTTTTTAGAAAATTACATATATTTATTTATAATTATAAATATATAATTTTATAAATGTAGTTAATACACATTATAAATATATTTTTATATATAAATATAAATATATTTATTTATAAATATTTATTTGTAGCTATATTTTTATAAATATATTTTAAATATTATTAATGATTATATAATAATAAATGAATTAACATTAAAAATGATTAAATAATATTAAATAAATCACAAAAATATTTTAAAAAGTTAATTCGTAACATTTACATGAATTAAAGACAAATAAAAAATGAAGAAAATTGAATAAATAGATGATATTAATTATAAAAATAAAAAAATTATTAAAAATGAATTATATTGACAATAAAAATATTAATAGTTAAATTAAATAGAAAAATTAAATGGAATTAAATTAAACACACGCATATATTCAATATGAATAGATTGAAATAAATATATATTAAAAATGAATATATATTAAAAATGAATAAATACAAAAATACTAAAAATGGAGAGATATTAAAAAATAATAAATAATAATAAATTAATAAACAGACTTTTCCACACACATACATGCACACATAACAAACATACATATGTACACACACATATCTACACACACATACACACACACACATATATACATATACAGTTATACAATTACATATATATTTAAATTATTTAATATTAATATAAATATATTCAAAAGGTTCTAGAGATAGGAAAGATCGCGCCTAAAATATTTATTAGAAAAATAAAGATGATAAAGAGATGAAAAAAGGATAGATGGTGTAAAACAATGGGACATTCCCACATCTATAAGGAAAATCTACAAATCAAAAGTAGGATCATTCCCATAATCATGGTCAGAGTCATCATCATCATCATCATCGGTTTCTTACTCTGACTGTGAGTTCCTTTTATTTAAGATCATAGAGTACTTATCCTTGATCTTTTTATGCTCTAGAGTGAGCTCTTTAAAAGAAGACATGGTATACACATTTTGATCATGCCCTCAAGCAATAGCCCAATCATCTCGGCCACGTCCTCAGCCACAATTTTTTAGATGTTGACCTCGCTTCCAAGACTTAGCTTATTGTCAAGCCCCTCCTAGTTCTTCAATTTCTAATTTAGAAATGCTTTTCTCTATTAGAGTCGGATCCTTATCATTAAGATTCACAATGTCCACAAAAGAGACATCAAATTCATCGTAACTATCTATGTGAGAAGGTACAATTTTAACTGGTACTTCATCCTTAGATTTTTTAGGGGGAATCAAGCCTTCCTCTTCCACCATTACATTCTTACTTTTAAGTATATACTGTTTGTCAGCACATACGTGATTGATAGAGTCATCTGATGATTGAGCAGTGATCAAAGACCCCACATTCCATGTTTCTTCATGCTCTGTGATTGTGACTACATATGATTTTTCACATTAGAAAAATATTATTGAGATTATTAAATACACCATCATGAAACAATAGAGGTTCTGAACTGACAGTTTGTCTCTATGGTGGAAAAATTCTAGATCGAAAAATTCAATGGGAATAATTTTCCATTATAGAAAATGAAGATGCAGGTAGTGTAGTGAAATGATAACTGCCTACAGATGATTGAAAAATACCAGCATATGAGACAATAGAGCATGGTTTTAGTGGGATCCAGAATCTTAACATGGATGAAAATGTGGTGAGTACTTCTAGGAATGGATATATACTAGTCAGTGAAGCGACGATGACTACTGGAAGCAGGCATCATCTCAAAGATGAATGGATAATCTAATTAGGAGCAACATGGCACACGACATCTTGAAGGGAATGGTTTGATCAGTATGAAACCATCCTGAAATTACTTGTGTACATGGGGAATTATCACACCTTTAATATCATAGGAGTCGGTAACATCAAATAGAAGATACATGATGGTATTTTTCAAACCATTCAAGGAGTACTCCATGTGAAGGGCCTGAAGAAGAACATATTATATTTGGGATAATTTTATGACATCATATGAAAGACTCACACTAAAAATGGAGTGATGAGAATTTTTAAGGGAACGCTTGTGGTGATGAAGGTAGAAAAGATCTCAAAGAAACTATACATGGTTATGGGTGAAACGTACAAGGAGGTAGTGATAGTTGTCACATCAACTACCTCGAATAAAGCATTGATGACATTATGGTATCAAAAGCTTATCCATATGTTATAACAAGGCCTGAAGATTCTTTTGGATCATAAGATGTTTCATGGTCTTAAAAAGTTATAATTAAAATTTTGTGAGCTTTGTGTTTTGATAAAGAAATACTGGTTAAAGTTTGGGACATCAACAATAATATGCAAGGAGATCTTAGTGTTGATCCATTTCAATTTTTGGAAAACACTAGTTATATCCCTGGAAGGAGCAAGGTACTTTGTATCCTTCATCCATGATTGTTCCAAGAGATATTTTTTCTTCACAATCAAGAAGAAATAATATGTTTTTTATGTCTTTAAAACATTAAAAGCACAAAGGTAGATTGAATCTGAAAAAAAAAAGATCAAATTTTTTAGGAAAAACAATGATGAATAATATATAAGAGAGGAGTTTGATACTTTCTTCTAATAAGAAGACATCAAGAGACAGTCCTCAATGCAATACACTCCATAATTGAATGGATTGGTATAGGGGATTAATAGAACCTTGATGGATAGAAAAAGGGTGATGTTGAAGGCTGTATGAATTGCCAAAATATTTTGGGCAGAAGTAGTGAATACCACATGTTATGTGATCAACCTATCTCCTTCAATGATGATTTATTTGAAGACGCTAGTGGATATATGGATTGGTAAGCCCACTAACTATTCTCAGTTAAATACTTTTAGAAGTATTTTATATGCATTTTTTAATGACTATGATATATCTATGTTGGATTCGAGATCTAGGAAATATATCTTCTTAGGGTACGCTGATGGTGTGAAGGAGTATAATTTGTGGGAACCCACTGCCCGCAAACTTATCATCAACAAATATTTCATTTTGGCAGAATAAAATTTTAAAATGAAAAATAATTGAGACATGGAGTAAGTGAATATAGAAAATACAATAGTTGAAGTAGAGGAAAAATACAAGGAAGAACCAATTTCATCTAAGGCATTACCAGATCATGATGATCAAGTACCGATTGATTCAAGACCATGAAAATTAACTTGGGAGAAAATAACACCAGTATGGCACTCATACTATGTCACTGATAGCAATATTGTATATTACTTATTGACAGAGGATAGAAAGTAATATTCTTTTGTGGAGGCAACCAAGAGTTCAAATTTATTCTTATGGATAGCAGTGATTCATGAGGAACATGAAGCATTGTATAATAACAAGACTTGGGATCTTGTTCCATTACCACATGGAAGGAAGGCTATCGGAAACAGATGGGTCTTTAAGAAAAAGAGAAATAGAAAATAATAGGTGGAAATGTAACAACCCAATGTTTTTCAATGGAAATGACCTTCTCATAAGTATGTCATAAAATCACATGAAAACACATCATAATGAACTAATAAGTCTTAAGTGACCTTTAGACATAATTTCGTCACTTCTGTGTTCAGAATTTCAAAAATCTGGCATACACGGTTGTAATCAGTAAGTTATTTGGAGTCCGATAAGGAAAACTTAATTTTTGGTGAATAGTAACCTACCCTAATGAAAAGTAACATACCCTTATGAATAGTTATATACCCTAATGAATAGTAACATCACCTATGGTGGTATAAAAATAATATTTAAGTTGGAAGTACGATATACCTATATTTTAGAATAAGTTAATGAATGTTTTAAAACTGGTTTTGATAATAAATTATTATTTTAATTAAATATTAAAATAATCATATTTAGAAAATTATTTTTGAAAAATGGACTTCATTTTTTGATTCTACATGTTGAATAATGGTTAGGGTGAATTTTTGGGATTTTTCTGAAAAACATGAATTTTTTATGAATAGTAGAATCCGATAATTCACAATAAATGCTAAATAATGGATTAATTGAGTCATCGATGATGTTCTGATGATTTAATCCCACTTGGTTTGGTATCACAAGATAAAATCACTTTTTTTTTCATGGAATACTTACTATTCCTTGTCTTGGGAAGAAATGATAAATTAATGATTATAATATGATGAAATCCCTCCTTTCCTCCACTATAAAACCCCCCATTAACTCCCTCTTCTCTCCACTCCTCTCAAGCCTTGTGCCTTACCATTATTCTGCCCAAATATTTCCCCAAGGTCCTCCCCCACGTCCAAAATCTCTCATCCTCCTCAAAATACCAAAACCTCTCCCTTTAAGAGGTTCTCAAAGGAGGAAGTCTCAAGAGGTAAATTCCTTTTACCAATTTCTTCTTTTCTTTTAAGTTCTTTTATTTTTTATTTCTTTCCTCACCTCCTTTAACCATAATAGTATGATAAATACAATAACATACATTTAATGGAATGTCTCCATGATAGTGTTATATTTCATTATCTTCTCTCCTTTCCCCGCCCTTTTATTTGAAAGAAATGAAAGCATCAATTGAGATGTGCTAATTTAGCACATTCAAGGACAACGGTTTATCAATTTATATTATTATATTTAATTATGGTCATGAAACCACTTGTGTTATTGTTGAAACAGATTATTATATATTTAATATATCCTATTTTTGGTTCTGTAATCCTTTGGTACAAATGGAATTAAGTTATAAAGCAAAACACATTCTTTGTAATCAAATCCACCGATTAACAAAAACGGTTATCACTATGGTTATATATATAATAATTTGAATTCACTCTAAGTAACCTAATTAAAATTAAAACCATGTAATCTAATGTATATGAACTACATAATATAACTTCAATTCTGGAAAACCAATTTCATCTTGAATATAATCCAAATTTGAATATAAGTGAACCGATCTTTTAAATCAAAGTAAACAAACGAGCCCGAACAATGAAATCGAACCTTGTATCTAATCAAAAAGTATTTGAATGAACTAAAAAGTTTTATAATAAATAAATTTAATATATAAGAGTTTATGGAATTATTAATTAATAATCCTAATTTTTTTATTCAGTTCGTTAATAACAAGTGGAGAACACCAACAGATTTAAGGTGAGGGATCCGCCCCTTTTCACTCTAAATCAAGATTGTTCTCTATGTTATGCATTTTTGTGTAATACCAAGTGATGGGGTATGTTTATACACATTCAACATACTTCCCTAGTGTTTTATAAGTTATGAGAAACCCCTTATCTCTCTCATAAAGCACTCTTAGTTACACCTGATACCATACTGATAAACCATAATGGATTTTACCCGAACTTCCTTTATTCCTTCGGGTTGCTCTATCTATCTTTTTACCAAAATATAGTTGTCCTTTATTTTTATTTAGAACTTAAAAATTCTGTTTATATGCTCCAAAATCATGTTCTAAGATCCATCTCTCATTCTATTTTGGGGATATACATTCTTTTAAGTGAATCTCTCCTCGATACTACCCAATAAGCACACTCGTTTTAAAGGGACTTCCCGAACTTTTACCCAATTTCAAGCACACTCTATATTCTGTTTTAAGACACAATTGTCATTGTAAATTCAGTATTTTTATTATTAAAACCTTCTTGGATCAATTCCGGTTTGATATAAAAGAATGTCTTCTTTACTATTTTAAAATCTCTATAGTATTTTCCTTAAAACCGCACAAAAATGTTTTAATGCTAATGTCTCTCAAATACATTTCTTATATGATGTCAATTATATTTGTTACCAACTGCCATGTTTTATGCCTAAATTACCTTATGAATATCCATGTATGTTTTAATCCCATTATTTCATGGAAAAATTCATGATACACTCATTGGTTATGCTTTATGTCATGATTGTGGTACCCAATTCTCTCCATGGGTACCCTTTTGTTTATGAACAATTGATTATGTATGATTACTCAGGTGGAAAGAATATTTATGTGGTAATAATATTTATGTGGAAATAATATTCATGAAAATATTGAGATGGGTGTTCCCAGATAGCGCTCCAATGCATTGGGTAAGGATAAGTCTCATGAGATGCGATGTAAAACGGGATTGGCGGTTAGCCTTGACCCGTACTGAAATGGGAAATGGGATTGGCGGTTAGCCTTGACCCATACTAAATAAATGTTTTATGATTCTGTCACATTTATATGATTCCATGTTTATATGATCTCATGCTTATATTAAATGATTTTATAAGTTTTATGCTTTGGATATCATTATGACATGCCTCTTAACTCATGTGCTTTAGATGTAGCCTTATGTTCATTATCTTACTGGGATTTTGAGCTCATACTTTTTTTCATGTGTTCCCCAGGGTACCCTATGTAGATATAAGGGCTCAAAAGAAGTTAGAATCTCTTTATGGAGATTAAATAAAGAATTTTTTTAGCCCCATGTTTTATGTTATATGTACCTAGTCTTCCAAGACACTAGACTTAATGATCCTTGGCTTGTAATCTAATGAATAATTATGCTTAAAATCATGAAATGTTTTATGTAAAAGGCTCGAGTAACTATAGTTGGTATCAAAGGATGTTCTAGTTATTTATGGAGATTAGGAATAGAGTACCTTAGTGAGAACCTTAAGGATGAGACTAAGTATAAGAAAATAGTCCTAAATTTTGGTGAGTATAGAGTAAGTGGTTTATCAAGCAAATATATCCATGTCTGGATACGAGCAGGTAGAGGCGGCTCTGGCATAGATGTATCTAGGGGTAAAACTCGAAAACACCACTTTGAGCTAGACTCGAATGGGAACTGGTGCACGATAACGTGCCTTTCCTCACTCTTGGTTACAACACTACCGGGGGATATGCTTCGGTAGATTCATGAGCTTAGTACAAACCATTATTAAAGGGAAAAAGAAGCCCATAAGAATATAAGTTAAGAAATATATTGAGGATAACCTAGATATAAACCTAAGGAATCACAAGTCAGGATATACTTCTTCTTTATAAGTTCATACTTTTATGTTCGAAGTTTCTTTTTATACTCAATAGCTAAGTATTCAAGACCTCTAATTATACATTCTTTTTCTTAGTTAATGGCGAGAAATAGAAGAACACATTCCAACAACCAATGTGATAGGAAATGTGATGATTGCCATAATGATAGGCCTGATGTGATGGAAGCGGGTGCTCAAAACTTCATGGTAGTACTTCCTCAGCTAGCTCGAGTTATGAATAATAACTTGAATTAGGTGGAACATCCCCCTCCTCCAAGGAAAGATCAAGTTGTCGTAGAATCCTTCATGTGGAAAAGGCATCCCATGTTTAGTGGGTCATCTGATCCCCTTCTTGTAGAACAATGGATTAACTCCATTGAAAATATTTTCTCTGTCCTCTAGTTCTCAGAAGAAGAGAAAGTTGTACTGGCAGTCTATCGTTTTGATGGGAAAGCTAATTAGTGGTGGACACTGATCAATAATACAAAGTCCCAAGAGGAAATTTATTCCATATAATGGGAGGAATTCAAGAGTATGTTTTTCAAAAAATAATTTCCTTGAACCCTTCGTCTCAAGATGGAAAGAGAGTTCCTTAGACTCAAGAAGAAGGAAGATGATTCCATTAGGTCATATGAAGCATACTTTTCAAGGCTTGAAAGGTATGCCTCTAGCTTTGTCGTGAACACTGAAAGCAAAGTGGATCACATCTTTAGCGGACTAAATCCAAGTCTATGAAAAGAATTGGCGATTTGAGACTTTGACATCTATGAGGAGATTGTCCATTGTGCCCTCAAGGTTGAAATAGAGATTGGAGACTCTCAGTGGTCTCATGGGCCTAGTGACAAGAAGTGGAAAATGGAGAACAACATGGGTGGTTCATCCAAAAAATCCCATGATGGAAAGAAGCCTCACTTTCCCCTTTTCAAAAATGGTGGGAAGAAGCATCTTGGTGACTATCTCAAGGAAACCAAGAATTTATTCAAATGTGAAAAGTTTGTTCATCTGGCCAAGAACTGCCGAATGGGTATGAAAATCCCTCTAATGTTGGAGAAGAAAGGAAGGTTCAGGTCAACACTTAGCCTGCAATGCAGTGTTATAACTTCAAGGATCTTGGGCATTATTCAAACAATTTCCCTAATCTGAGGGTTGTCGGAGGAAATCAACAACAACCTCCATGGCAACAAGGAAGGGATTATGCTATCACTACTGCTGAGGTGGAGCCAGAAAACGATGTGGTGATAGGTAAACTTGTTATTCATTCAAGAATAGTGAACTTACTATTTGATTCTGGTTCTAAACATTCTTTCTTATCTTTCAAGTTTAGTAGAAATATTCAAACACCACATTAATATTTAGAGTAAAATTTATTTGTGAGAACAGCGAATTGGGAAATTATTACATCCATGGTTTATAACTCCTCCCTAATTAATTTTTGTGGACTAAACCTCCCAGAAAATCTTGTCATACTTCCTTTAGTGGAGTTTGACACTATCTTGGGCATGGATTGGCTATCTTTGTATAAGGCCAACATCAATTATCGGGAAAGGGATATCACTTTTCCTATCCTGAAGCATCCTCTGATTCATTACAAGTGTAAAGAGGAATATGGGCCTCCTTTAGAATCTTTATCTCAAGTTTGGATACTGCTTCCTTGTGAGAAAGCATATCTAGCTCAAATGATTGGGACAAAGGATAGAATAATCCTTGAAGACATGCCCATCGTGAGGGATTACACTGATGTATTCCCCTAAGAGTTGTCTAGTCTTCCTCCTGATTGAGAGGTTGAGTTATCAATTGAACTTATCTCTGGATCATTCCCAATATCAAAGACACCTTACAGAATGGCCACCGTAGAGCTAGAAGAGCTTAAGAAGCAGTTACAGGAGAATATGGAGAAGGGTTTTACATGCCCGAGTGCTTCACCATGGGGTACTCTAGTCCTCTTCGTCAAGAAGAAGTATGGAGCAATGCACCTCTGCATTGATTATTGTGAGCTCAATAAAATCACTGTAAAGAACAAGTATCCACTTCCATGAATAGATGACTTGTTCGATCAGCTTCATGGGGCCAGTTATTTCTATAAGGTGGACCTTCGGTCAGGATATCACCAACTAAAGGTGAGGAAGGAAGATATTCCCAAGACTACCTTTCGAGCGAGGTATGGACACTCTGAGTTCATAGTGATTCCCTTCAGACTCACTAATTCTCCAACAATATTCATTTATTTAATGAATAGATTCTTTAGAGATTACCTCGACAAATTTGTGGTGGTCTTTAATGATGATATTCTGATATACTCCAAGAGTAAGGAGGAATATGAGGAGAATTTGGAAACTGTTAAAGACTTTGCGAAGGGAGAAGTTGTATGAAAAGTACAGTAAATGTGTGTTGTGGATAGAGGAAGTATTATTCTTGGGGCATGTTATCACTAGGAAAGGGATATCTATGGACCCTTCCAAGACGAAGGAAATTGAAGAGTGGCCGAGGCCATCTTCTGTAATGGAGATCTGTATCTTTTTAGGTCTAGCTGGGTATTATCGATGATTTGTGAAGAACTTTTCATGATTTTCAAACAGAATGACCAAGCTGACACAGAAGGGAGTAAAGTTCTTCTAGACACAAGAATGTGAAGACTGCTTCAAGGAGTTGAAAAAGAGGATTATCACTGTGCTGGTACTCACACTCCCTTCAAGTGTAGAAATCTTTGTGGTGTATAGTCATGCTTCTAAGAAAGGTTTAGGTTGTGTGCTAATGAAAATGATATAGTGATAGTCTATGCCTCAAGGCATCTGAAAATCCATGAGCAAAACTATCCCACGCATGATCTAGAGTTGGTGGCTGTGACATTTTCATTGAAAATCTGGCAGCATTATCTCTATGGGGAAATATGTGAGATATATACTGACCACAAGAGTCTCAAATATATATTCACAGATAAAGAGATTGATATGTTCCAACAAAGATGGGTTGATCTCATCAAGGATTATGAATTCTCAATCCACTACCATCCTGGTAAGGCAAACAAGGTTGCAGATTCTCTAAGTAGAAAGGATCCTGCATCTTTATCAATGATGAGAATTGAAAAGGATCTGATCTTCTTAGATTTGTAAAGGATGGACATGGGAATCGTTAAGGTAGGAACATCATCAATCCTTTCTCAAATTATTACTCAACAATCCCTCTTGGAGAAAATAAAGGATGCTCAAAGAAAGGATGTGGAAATTTAGAAAAGGGTGGAAGCTGTTAAAAATGGGAAATCCTCCGATTTCAAAATTGATGAGGAAGGAGTTCTAAGATTTGGGACATGATTATGTGTACCATCTGATCTAGAGATAAAGAAGGAGCTATTGAATGATGAACATAGATTGGCCATCTCTATCCACCTAGGGAGCACAAATATGTATCGAGATCTCCGAGAAAACTTTTGGTGGGACAATATGAAAAGTGAGATTGTCGAATATACATTAAAGTGCCTCGTATGTCAGCAAGTGAAGGCTGAGAGAAAAAAGTCTAAGGGGATGATGAAACCACTACCCATACCAGCATGGAAGTGGGAGAACATTACCATGAATTTTGTCACTAGACTTCCAAAGACATCTAGATAAAACAATGTTATATGGGTTGTTGTGGATTGTCTTACGAAGACTGCTCACTTTATCACGGTTCAATAGGACTTCTCATTGGATCAACATGCACGGATTTACATCAAAAAATTGGTAAGGCTTCATGGAGTACCACTATCTATTGTATCTGATCATGATATGAGATTCACCTCGAAGTTCTAGAAAAGTCTCCAGCATGCTCTGAGCACTGAACTGTACTTCAGTATAGCCTATCATCCTCAAACTGATTTCGAATCTAAGCAAACTATTTAGACATTTTAATACATGTTGAGAGTGTGTTAAATGGAATTCAAAGGAGGATGGGACCAACATCTAACATTGGTTGAATTCTCCTACAATAATACTTTCCACTCGAGCATTTGAATGGCACCATATGAATCCCTTTATGGGAAAAGGTGTAGAACACCAGCATGTTGGGATGAAGTTGGTGAGCGTAAGCTGCTAGGACCTGAAATTGTCGAAGAAATGGGGGAGAAGGTGAAAACCATTTAGCATCATATCAAGGCAGCCCAAAGTCGACAGAAGAGTTATGCAGATAATCGTCGATGAGACCTTGAGTTCAAAGTTGGAGACGTGGTATTTCTACGTATATCCCCATGGAAGAAGTTCATGAGGTTTGGGAAGAAAGGGAAGTTAAGTCCCAGGTACATCGGCCCCTTCGATATCCTTGATCGAGTCGGAGTTGTGGGCTATCGACTGACACTTCCACCTACCATGTCAAAAGTAAATGATGTCTTTTATGTATCATTATTAAGGAAGTACATACAAGACCCTTCACATGTACTCTCTTTAGAGGTGGTACATTTGGAGGATGATCTCTCTTACGAGGAGCAGCTAGTGAAGATCTTGGATCGTAGAGAAAAAGTTATACACAACAATACTACTCATCTGGTCAAGGTACTATGGATAAACCATAAGTATGAAGAGGTAAAATGGGAATTGGAGGAATCAATGAAGGATAAGTACCCACACCAGTTTTTGGCTTAGAATGTAAAATGAAATTTTGAGGGAGAAATTTCATAAGGGGGGAAGAATGTTATGACCCAATGTTTTTCAATGGAAATTACCTTCTCATAAGTATGTCATAAAATCACATGAAAACACATCATAATAAACTACTAAGTTCTAAGTGACCTTTAAACATAATTTCGTCACTTCTGTGTTTGGAATTTCGAAAATCCGGCATACACGGTTGTAATCAGTACGTTATTTGGAGTCCGATAAGGAAAACTTAATTTTTTTGGTGAATAGTAACCTACCCTAATGAATAGTAACATAACCTTATGAATAGTGATATACCCTAATGAATAGTAACCTCGCCTATGGTGGTATAAAAATAATATTCAAGTTGGAAGTACGATTTACGGATATTTTAGAATAAGTTAATGAATGTTTTAAAACTGGTTTTGATAATAAATTATTATTTTAATTAAATATTAAAATAATCATATTTAGAAAATTATTTTTGAAAAATGTCCTTCATTTTTGGATTCTACATGTCGAAAAATGGTTTGGGTGAATTTTTGGGATTTTTCTGAAATACATGAATTTTTATGAATAGTAGAATCTGATAATTCACAATAAATGATAAATAATGGATTAATTGAGTCATAGATGATGTTCTGCTGATGTAAGACCACTTAGTTTGGTATCACATGATAAAATCACTATTCTTGTTAATGGAATACTTACTATTCCTTTTCTTGGGAATAAATAATAAATTAATGATTATAATATTATGAAATCCCCCCTCCCCTCCACTATAAAAACCTCCCTTCACTCCCTCTTCTCTCCACTCCTGTCAAGCCTTGTACCTTGCCATTATTCTGCCCAAATCCTTCATCAAGGTCCTCCCCCACGTTCAAAATCTCTCAGCCTCCTCAAAATACCAAAACCTCTCCCCTTAATAGGTTCTCAAAGGAGGAAGTCTCAAGAGGTAAATTCCACTTCCTAGTTTCTTCTTTTATTTTAAGTTATTTTCTTTTTTATTTATTTTCTCACCTCCCTTAACCATAATAGTATGATAAATACAGTAACATACATTTACTTGAATGTCTTCATGCTAGTGTTATATTTCATTATCTTCTCTCCTTTCCCCACCCTTTTATTTGAAAGAAATGAATGCACCGTTTGAGATGTGCTAATTTAGCACATTCAAGGACAATGGTTTATCAATTTCTATTATTATCTTTAATTATGGTCATGAAACCATTTTTTTATGGTTTAACTGGATTATTATATATGTAATATATCATATTTTTGGTTCTATAATAATTTGGTAAAAATGGAATTAAGTTATAAATCAAAATACAATCTTTGTAATCAAATCCACTGATTAACAAAAATGGTTATCACAATGGTTATATATATAATAATTCGACTTCACTCTAGGTAAACTAATTAAAATTAAAACCTTTTAATCTCCTGGATATGAACTAAAGAATATAACTTCCATTATGGACAACCACTTTCATCTTAAATATAATCCAAACTTAAATATAAGTGAACCGATCTTTTAAAGCCAAGTAAACAAACGAGCCTGAAAAATGAAATTGAACCTTTTAACTAATCAAAAAGGCTTTGAATGAACTAAAAAGTGTTATAATAAATAAATTTAATATATAAGAGGTTCTATAATTATTAATTAATAAGCCTAATTGTTTTATTCTGGTCGTTAATAACAAGTGGAGAACACCAACGGATTTAAGGTAATGGATCCTCCCCTTTTCACTCTTAATCTAGATTTTTCTCTATGCTATACCTTTTTGTGAAATACAAAGTGATGGGGTGTGTTTATACACCTTACCAATACTGCCCTAATGTTTTATAAGTGATTAGGAGCCCCTTATATCTCTCATAAAGCCCTCTTAGTTACACTCGATACCATGCCGATAAACCATAATGGATTCTACCTGAACTTCCTTTATTCCTTCGGGTTGCTCTATCATTCTTTTTACCAAAATATAGTTGTCCTTTATTATTATGTAGAACTTAAACATTTTTTTTTATATTCTCCAAACTCATGTTCTAATATCCATCTCTCATTCTCTTTCGGGGATATACATGATTTTAAGTGAATCTCTCCTCGATACTTCCCAATAAGCACACTCATTTTAAAGGAACTTCCCGGACTTTTACCCAATTTAAAGTGCACTCTATATTCTGTTTTAAGACACCATTGTCTTTTTAAATTCAGTATTTTTATTATGAAAACCTTCTTGGTTCAATTCTATTTTGATATAAAATAATGTCTTGTTTACTATTTTAAAATCTCTATAGTATTTTCCTTAAAACCGCACAAAAATGTTTTAATGCTAATGTCTCTCAAATACATTTCTTATGTGATGTCACTTCTATTTGTAACCACCTACCATGTTTTATTCATAAATTACCTTATGAACTTAAATGTATTTTCTAATCCCTTTCTTTCATAGACACTTTCATGATACACTCATTGGTTATGATTTATGTCATGATTATGGTACCCAATTCTCTTCTTGGATAACCTTTTGTTTATGAACAATTGATTATGTATAATTACTCATGTGGAAAGAAGATTTATGTGGTAAGAATATTTATGTAGCAATAATATTCATGAAAATGTTGATATGGGTGCTCCCATATTGTGCTCCAATGCATTGGGTAAGGATAAGTCTCATGAGATGCGATGTGAAACGGGATTGGTGGTTAGCCTTGACCCATACTGAAATGGGAAATGGTATTGTCGGTTATCCTTGACTCATACTAAAGAAATGTTTTATGATTCTTCCACATTTATATGATTCCATGATTATACGATCCCATGCTTATATTAAATGATTTTATAAGTTTCATGTTTTGGATATCATTATGTCAGGCCTCCTAACTCACGTGCTTGAGATGTATCCTTATGTTCATTCCCTTACTGGGCTTTTTAGCTCTTCCCTTTGTTCATGTGTTCCCTAGGGTACCCTATGCAGATGTAAGGGCTCAAATGAAGTTATAATCTCTTTATGAAGATTAAATAAAGAAGTTTTTTTAGCCCCGTGTTTTATGTTATATGTACCTAGTCTTCCAAGACACCAGACTTAATGATCCTTGGCTTGTACTCTGAGTATCAATTATGCTTAAAATCATGAAATGTTTTATGTAAAAGGCTCGGGTCGCTATAGGAATGATATCGTTCTAGAATGGTGGTCAAAATATATGCTCATAAGGAAGGTATTGATTTCAATTAAATATTTTCTAATGTTCTTAAACTGATGATTGTTTGGATAGTTATGTTGATGTGTGTTACATATAGTTTACATCTAGAGAAGTTGTATGTGTAGACATATTTTTTCCATGGTAATATTAATGAAGGGATATATATGGTCCAACTGAAAATCTTTGTATTAGAAGATAAAGAGAACTTGGTTTTAAAGTTAAAAAAATCTATGTATAGTCTAAAGTAGGTGTTCAGGTGTTGGTATAAGAGGTTTGATTCCTATATCAGGAGAATTGGATATAAAAGAATCCATTTAGATCCTTGTGCATATTTCAAGGGTTTGTATGGTAATTATTTCATTATAATTCTTTTATATATGGATTACATGTTAGTTACAGGCCCCAACAATAATCAAATCCAATAAATGAAGGAACAGTTGGGTTGGGATTTTCATGTGAAGGACTTGGTGTTGAATTTAGTGCCCTAGAACCAAATTTTGTGTAATTTATGATAAATTTTATTCATAGTTTTGAATATTAATATAATTATTATCACATCATTATTTTTCTTCTGTGTAACATAGTATGTGATAATGTCCATAGAGTAGTTGTCGCACTAAAAGGTTATATCAATTCTCTGCTATGATGAGAACCAAGAAGTGTTATGAAAATATTTTAAAATGTATGTTCTATATCTGGATGATATAATTTTAGGGAAAAAAATGATACAGGCTATCAAAGGTGGAGACTAATAGGACTTTGAGGCACCTTATCATGGTGTACGCCCTTGGTAATATCCCGTAGGATATTATGTGGGTGGGACCCACTAGCAGGAAATCCACATTTATATGTATAATTGGATGTTCCAATCTATGGATGTGTGAATTGGTCCTTATACATTATATGATTATTAATGAGTGTTATGAGTAACGTACTTTGATGTATTGATGAAAACTATGATGAAATATGTTCATGGTGAGGTAGGATATGTTGGGTGTGTCACGAATAATATTGCATTAATGAATTATATGAGAAAGGATTTATCCCTTATGTTATTTAACATAAGTTAATATCTCATTCCCTTTGATGGAAATGATATACCCAAAATAAATCCATGGCCATGGTGTTATGTAGGAAATTTTTATTTCCAGAAAGTCAAAGAAAGAGACATCGAGCACATAGGTTGATGACACCAAAATGCAACCTGCTTGATTTGAGATATTTTGATAAAGGGATTACATTACACAATAAGCATCCATATGAGGTATTATTCCATTGTGTCATTAATTTATTTCTATATGGGTGCCTTAGCAAGTTTCTAGATACTAACCTTGTACTTTAGGTTGCTTCGCCAAATGCCACTAAGATAGAGGCCTAGAGAGTCACACACTAAGTGTTTCCAAAATCTTAGTTAAATAATATATTTTTATTTATTATTTAATAAGTTGAATAAATATTATTCTATCATGTGGTTTAATAATTATTCATGTTTTATTGATCTTATTTATTCCATCACTTGTTATTCAAGAGAATATATTGTTTGTGGAATATTTAATAAATATTTATTTTCTATTTAGTGAATATAATATTTATTTATTTTTGATAAAGTTTTGATATTTATTTAATAAATAAATAGACATTATTTAGGGTTCGATAAATATTATGGAGGAATGATGGAATTGGATTTTAGGTCCAGTGAGAAAATAATAAATATTGAATATTATTTGATTAAATAATATTTAATTTTAATTTACAAGTTAACTACATGTCGATAAATATTATTATTATTATTATTTGACATGGAATTTTCTCTTGGATTAAATAAATAATTAAGGGAACTTGTTTAATTAATTTATTTTAAACCTAATGATATATAAACCTAGTTATGTTATTTTCTCAAAAAGAATGATTCATTTGTTTGGATTGTGCACAACAAAATTAGAGAATTCTCTCAAACCCTTACAATCTCTCTTCTCTAGGATCTCTCCCAAGAATAGAGATAAATGTTCCTACACAAGATCAAGGATAATTCTTTGGAATCAATTCTTGAAGCGATCAAAGGCATACAACGTAAGAGTAAGGATCTTCTATAATAGAACCCGAAGATTTGTTTGGAAATTTATAGAGATTCATGGAGCACATGTAGATCACTACTATAGGGAATATGCACTTGATTCATACAATGAAACGATGGTGCATCGTAGATCTATTTCCATATCCATCAATGAAGAAATAATTTCATCAAAGAAATTCTTATTTAATTAAATTAATTATAAATAATATGTGATGATCATCTCTCTCTAGTTCTGGAATGATTCATTTTTTCTTACTTCTTTGATTCAATTTTATTGAACATGGTGTTTATCATCGTACAGATCTCGGATTTATCATTGAACATGAAAAAAAGCAATGTTGGGAAATTCCAATCGCACACTTCTGTTGCGCTTGAATCCTATAATTGGTATCCGAGGGATCACATAATTATTTATAATTTTTTAAATATCATTTGTGATTTATGCATTTTAATTTAGTTTTTCAATTCAAGTTTAATTGTTCTTTTAATCCGAATCAAGAAATATGTTTCTTCCTCATTTGTTTCTTGCAGATCTAATAAATATGATTATTTTAATGAATGAAATAAAATCGAAGATCTCATCTAGAGGTTCCACGGATTCTAGATAGATAACATAGGAGTACACACCATGTAATCAGAATTACACGCCATTTACTTGTCGTCAATACATCATGAATTAATATGGTAACTAATTCAAACTGTGTGTATTGATTACATGTGATACATTAAATACCTTACACAACATGTTGACCAGGCCAAGGGGTGCATGGTTAACAAGATTACATGCCGTATAGCTCATGTATATGGTGTGTAGTCCCTTTGAGTCACATATGGGTTGTGTATTACCATACATAGCCTACCTGACTGGTGACTGTGTAATTTGGAGATTACATAGTGTATATCCCATTGGACATGTCATGTACTCCATTTTTATAAGGTACAATTTACACACTGACTCCCTAGATATGTACCTCAGATAGAAGGTGAGATATGTACATGTCATTTAGCTTGGCTACACACGTCGTGTACTTATACCAAATTATTTTGATTTAAATTTTATTTATTATTTTATGTAAACCTTTATACATGTCCTTTCATGTGGTAATTAATTTTATAGTACATGCCATGTGATGGGTTTTAATATTTATATGTATATAAATGTTTAATTAACATCTACGCCATGATTAGATATGCATATCATGTATGAGTCGTATTATAGTTGTTACTCCACGGGCATTAAAGCATAACACCTTACAGAAAAATCAAGTGATTCATGAAATCATTAATTTGAAACTACACATCATTAAAGTACATGATAAGTCATGTATTATATATTTCACAAAGAATGAAAAAGTATACAAGTATAATACATGTTGGGTATATTTGGACAGGTATTCACCATATTTCATCCAAGGTACATTTCTGTACACATGTGATTTTAAATGAATTTAATTTATTTATTTAAAATTATAATGGATGATAATCTCAAGGAAATTCATATGATAATTAAGATAAAATAATTTATTAATTAAAGATGACAATTAATTGATTCTAATGTGATTTATCTTAAATAAGAATGATTAATAATTGAATGCCAATTTTATTAAATGTGTAATTCATTTCCTGCATGTGGATGATCATGATCAAAAACCAAACCTTTTTATGAGCTTGGTTTTCTTTTAATTTATTATTAAATTAAATTGTTGGTATTTGTACCTTCTCTCCTCTTATTATCTAGGTCCCACGCTCCCATGGTTTCTTTTATGTAAACCCTTTCCCCTCACCTGTGTGTGAGTAAAATCATATATAATGTATGAAGATCCCAATCTAGTAGAGGCGGTTCAATTCAAGAGTCAGGGAGAAACCAATCCAAGATAGATACACTGGAGGACATGTGGAAAGTTATAACATGAACCTTAAATGGTTCAAGGTATTTTTTTCCTAGGTCAATGGTTAGTTTATCAACTACTATACAAAATACCCATTAGTAAAGGATCATGATCATACTACTTTATTATTTTATTTCTATCATTTTTATGGTTATTTCATTATGGATGTTTTGTCATGATCACATAAATTAATGAAATTAACATGCATGTAAGATAGAACTAAAATAAATTAGCTTATACATAAATATTATCTAAGACATGGTTAATCACTTAAATAAATATGATTAATATTTACATGCATGTGATAAAGATAAAAATTGGAAATTTATACATAAAGGATAAAATACCTCAATTATATATATTAAGTCGATATAGCCTTCCACTACTTCAGTTAAAATAAAACCATAGTTCAAAGTGATTGAACATCCAAAGTTGGGGTGATTTAAATTATTAGGGAATTATAACATGAAGTTTTGGACTGACTTAACTTAGTTCACATCAAGGGTTGACTGCTAAAGTAGGAATTGGTGTAGCTAAGAGGCAAAAGTTGAGGAAATCAAAATTTAAGGATTTTAGGATTGGGGAGTCCACACAGTGGATCAAGGAACTGTGAGCTAATGTAGTTGACATTTGAAATGGCTACCTAAAACTAGTAAAGTTGCTTAACCAACCAAAGTTGGGTAATGAGAAGTGTAATATGGATTCTTTCCATCAGGATGTCCAATTTATAGGATATTCTAAAACCAATGATGAGGGATATTGTGTAGTGGGAGACTAAAAAATTTAATATTTATTTATTTGTCTGAATTTTATTAGATAAAGTACTAAAATCCTTCTTATTTTATTTTTTAAAAACAAAATTAAAATGAATTCAAACATAATGTTGTGATCCATACTTGAGAAAATTTTCCAGCCACACTTGGTAATGAGGAAAGTGATGAATAGCTATCCATCTAGATGATGCTACATATGTTTATTGTTTCATGTTATCATCCATGTCCAGTGAGATTTTAAAGCAACATGAGGACATAGATGCATATAACATGGTGTATCACCTTTAGAATCTCTATCAAGAGAAGGAAAGACAAGAGAGGTACGAGATCTCCAATGCTTTGTTTACAACTAATCTTAGAGAGTATGTGTCATTTGGGCCTCATATAGTCAAGCATATTGGATATATTGAATTCTTAGACATCTTAAAAATTAAATTCCTGAATGAGTTGTGTATAGATATCATACTTTCATCACTACCCAATTTCTTCTCCATTTTTATTGTTAATTCCAATATGAGAAATAATGAGAAGATTCTTTTCGAACCTCTTACTTTGATTTTATAAGTGGATTAGTACACGGGGTGTGATAAATCCACAGTCCTTATGGTGAAAAATAAAAGGAAGAATAAGGTAAAGGGGACTAAGACCTATAAATAGTCTAAATCTCCCAAGCATCATCCTTCCATGAAGATTAAGATTTAGAGGCAAGTCAAGGAAAAGGAGGTAGTATGTTTTTCATGTGGAAAGTCAGGCCACTAGAAGAGGAAATGCACCCAAAAGCAAGGATAAGCTAAACGTGCATTCCTTATCGAGTGTAATCTTTCAATATCTACACATTGGTTATTAGAAACCATTTTTGGTTCTCAAATATGTATCCATATTCATGAACCATGTAGACTCAGAAAGATTGCTAAAGGAGAGGTGGATATATGAGCTTCCAATAGAGCAAGGATGGCTACCCTAGACCTTAGTTACTACCACATTTCAATGCCAATAGTAATTATTTTGGTTTTAAAATATTGTTATTAGGTATCTATGGTTACCAAGAACATAATTTATATATCATAACTATATACAGATGATTTTATTTTCAAATTTGGAAATAAAATTTGATTCTTTTATAAGGACTATATATGTTCTGGAATGACACATTTAAATAAAGGTCTTTATGTATTAAATTATGAAAAACAATTGTTATCATTTGATAATGAATCATGTTCATATAAACCATATAACACCTAAATATGGAATCATCATCTAGGTAATGTAAATGAGAAGCGATTGATAAAGTTATGTTAAGATGGTTATTTATACTCTTTTGAGCTAAAACAATGTGAAAGATTTCATAATTGTTTATAAAGAAAAAATGACCAAACCACCATTTAGTGGATAGGTTGAAAGGGCCACAGAGCTTCCAGTATTGATACACACTAATGTGTGTGGCCCATTTCCATTAGAATCAATAGGTGGATATTCTTACTTCATAACATTTACTAATGAATTGAGTAGATATAGATAAATATACTTGATGATGTATAAGTATGAGTCCTTTGAGAAATTCAAGGAATTCAAGAATGAATTAGAGAATCAACTTGGTAAGAAGATAAAGAATATTCAATCAGATCGATGTGGTAGATATCTTAACCAAGATTTCATTGACCTTTTACAGGAGTTTGGGATTCTATCTCAACTCACTCCACCTTGGACACCACAATGTAATGGTGTTAGTGAAAGGAGGAACCATGCCTTATTAGACATGGTAAGGTCGATGATGAGTCATGAAAACCTTCCATTAACTTTTTGGGGATATTCATTACAAACTACGACATACACATTAAATTGAGTACCAATTAAAGTGCCAAATGTAATTCCCTTTGGGTTATGGAGTGGAAAGACACATGTTTGCAAGGCATTTTTTAAGGCCTTATTAGGAAACAAAATAGCACCCTGGGGTATAATGTGTATCTTTATTGGTTATCTTATGGAAAAAATGGATACTACCTATACAACCCCTCAGATAAGAAAGTGATTTTCACCAAAAAAAGATTTATTTCTTAAGAGGGAGAACTTCCTAAAATGGGATAGTGGGAGAAAGATTGACTTAGATGAAGTTGGGGCTCAAGATAAATAAGAGTTGGTACATGAACAGATTCCACAGGTCCCCATGGAATAAGTAGTTTCTGACACACATGTATCATGTAGGAATGTAAAATAGGTAACAGAACCAGAGAGATATGGTTTTATAGTCACTAAAGATGGTGACTCATTATTGGTTGAAAAGGATAAAACTCTCTCATATAAGGAGGTAGTAGGGAGATCAAAAGAGGAAATATGGAAAGGAATTGTGAAATGGATTCCATGCATCAAAAACAAGTTTGGGTTCTGATCGACGTGCAAGTTTATGTAAATCATATTGGATGCAAATGATTATTCAAGAGGAAACTTGACATAGAAGGTAACGTAAATACCTATAAAGAAAGGATAATGGATAAAGGGTTTAAACAACATCAAGGAATTGAATATGATGAAAAATTTTCACCAGTTTATATGTTTAAATCCATCATAATTCTAATTGTTATGGCAGCTTACCATGACTATGATATTTGGTAGATGGATGTCAAAACTGCATTCTTTAATGGGAACCTTTAGGAAGATGTCTGTTTGACACAAGAAAAAGGGTATGTGACTCCAGGTGATGCCAAATGGATTTGAAAGTTACATAGAAACATTTATGGATTGAAGAAGGCATCTAGGTTATAGAAAATTTTATTTGATAAATCCATAAAAGAATTTGGTTTCATTATAAATGAATGTGATCCATGAGTTTACAAGAGGTTTAGTGTGAATTTGGTTGTTATTATAGTAGTATATGTTGATGAAATATTACTTATTGGAAACGAAATTACAGTCTTGCAGTTTTTTAAGGACTAGTTAAGAAAGTGTTTATCCATGAAGGACTTAGGTCAAGCAGCCTATATTCTAGGGATCAATATCATTCATTATAGATCTAAGAGACTTCTTGGACTAATTCAAAGTGAATATATTGACTAGATACTAAATATATTTAGTATGGAACAATCCAAGAGGGGATTAGTTATAGTGTCACATGGTTTACATCTTTCTAAGAAAATGTGTCCCCAGACACAACATGAGAAAGAGAGAATGAGTAAGATCCCATACAATTCAGTGATAGGATCAATCATGTATGTCATGTTATGTACTAGACTTGATGTTTCCTATGCATTGAGCATGGTAGGAAGATATAAAGAAGATCCAGGAGAACAACATTGGAATGCTATTAAGGATATCCTTAAGTATTTGAGAAGAACTAAGGATATGTTCCTAGTGTATGGAGTAGATGAGGAACTAGTCATCAAGGGTTATACTGATTCAAGTTTTTAGATAGATTAGAATGATATGAAGTCACGGTCAGGATAAGTTTTTTGTCTCAAAGAAGGAGCTATGGGCTAGAAGAGTTCAAATCAGCCAGTTGTCTTTGATTCTACAATGGATTTTGAGTATATAGTGGCTTATAATATATCCAAGGAATCCATTTGGATTCATAACATTGTCTAGGATATTTATGTGGTACCTATAAGTAAAGACCCTATCACATTTTATTGTTATAATACTACAACGGTGGATCTTGCAAAAGAGACAAGGTCGCACCAACAGATAAAGTACATACTCTAAAGTATCAAATCTTGATAGATTTTTATAAAAGGGGTGAATTTGAAATGAGAAGAGTACCCATGAAAGATAACATGGATGAACGCATGACTAAATTCCTATCTTAGATGAAGCATGAGTATCATGTGAGAGTTAACGTAATAAAATTATTAGCAGTTGGATCTTGTGCAAGTGGGAGCTTATTAGAGTTGGTTCCCTGAAACCAACTTCTATGTACTTTATGATAACTTTTATTAATATTTTTTAATATTAATAAACATCTTATCACATCATTATTACTCTTCTATGTAACACTATATGTGATAATTTACCAAGATTAGATTCCATACTAAAAGGTCATAGTAGTTCCTTGCTATGATGAGAACCAAAAAGTGCTACGACACTATTTTTAAATATATGTTCTATAACTGGATGATATCATTTTAGGGACACAAATTATATATTATATTAGGGGTGGAGACTCATAGGACTTTGAGGTGCCCTCTTATGGAGTACTCCCTTGGTAATATCCAATAGAATATTATGAGAAAGGGACCCGCTAGCAGGAAATCCACATTTATATGTGTCACTAGATGTTCCAATATGTTGACATGTGTATTGGTCATTAGACTATAAAATTATTATTAATGAGTATTATAAGTCATGTTATTTTATGTATTGATTAAAAATGTTATGATATAAGTTTTCAGTGAGGTAGGATATGTTGGGTGCGTCACAAATAATATTTCATTAATGAATAATGTGAGAAAGGGTTTATCCCTTATTTTCTTTAACAGAATTAAATATTTTAGGCCCTTTGATGGAAATGATATATCCTAAATAAATCCATGGCCATGCTGTTCTATAGGAAGGTTTTATTTTAGAAAATTAAAAGAAAGAGACATCAAGAACATAGGTTGATGACACCAGCATGCAACCTGTTTGATTTGAGATATTGTGATAAAGGGATTACAATACACAATAAGAATTTTAATGAGGTATTATATCATTGTGACATTAACTTCTTTCTCTATGGGTTCCATGGAGTGTTTCTAGATGCTAACCATGGACTTTAGGCTGCTTCGTCTGATTCCAATGAGAAAGAGGTTTAGTGGGTCACATACTAAGTGTATCCAGAATCTCAGTTAAATAATATATTATTATTTATTATTTAACAAGTTAAATAAATATTATTTTTGCATGTGGTTTTATAATTATTCAAGTCTTCTTGATCGCATTTATTCAGTCACCAGTTATTTGAGAGAATATAATGTGAGCGAAATATTTAATAAATATTTATTTTTAATTTAATGAATATAATTTTTATTTACTTATTGAAGAATAATGTAGTGATATTTATTTAATAAATAAATAGGCATTATTCAAGTTCATAGAAATATTATGGAGGAATGACAGACCAGGATTTTAGGACCGGTGAGAAGATAATAAATATTGAATATTATTTGGTTAAATAATATTTAATTTTAATTCACAAGTTAGGTGCATATTGAGAAATGATAATATTATTATTATTATTTGACATGGGGGTTTCACTTGGATTAAATAAATAATTAAAGACACATATGAAATTATTTTATTTTAACCTTAATGGTATATAAACCTAGTTATGTTATTTTCTCAAAAATAACAATTCATTTGTTTAGCTTGTGCACAACGGAATTAGAGAATTCTCTCAAATCCTTGAGATATATCTTCTATAAGATCACTCCCAAAAATGGAAAGTAATATTCCTACACCAGATCTAGGATAAAATTTTGGAAGCAATTATCATAGAAATCAAAGGTAGATGATGTAAGCGCAAGGATCTGTCATACTAGCATCAGTAGATTCCTTTAGCGAAATCTGATGATTTTTGGAACACGTGTGGATCACCTCTAGATGGAATCTTAACTTGATTCCTACAATGAAATGACAGTGCATCATATATTTGTTTCCAGATCCATCAAAAAATAAAGAATTCCATAAATTTAATTCTTATTTAATTAAATTAATTATAAATAATATGTGATGATCCTCTCTTTGGTTATGGCATGATTCATGTTGTTGCTCTTCATTGATTCAATTCCATTGAACATGACATTTATCATCAGTTAGATCTCATATTTATCATTGAACATAGAAAAAAGAAGTGTTGCACAATGCCCATCGCATGCTTCCATAGGACCGGAAACCTATACTTGGGACCAGCAAACAAGATTCTTGAGATGCTGATTTACTAAGACATAATAATGAGAAGATTTGATCATCATAGAATAATTACTTATGAAAAGTCTTGAAACGCTTCAACATACAGAACTGTAATCCAATATCCAACCCACTTCTTATTAATCTCAAATTATCCTCTACGATGAATCCTAGCAGTGAAGCAGAGATGGTGAATATGTCTCGAGCACCGTATACATCTGTAATGGGGAGTCTAATGTTCGTTGTGGTTTGTACTAGAACATATATTGCATGTACAGTGAGAGCAGTTAGTTAGTATAAGGAAAATCCAATATGGGAGCATTGAAGCATAGTGGAGAGGATCTTGAGCTACATCAAGTAAACCTCAGATCTCACATTATGTTATGGAGGATTAGATTTCACTATGAGAGGATATACTGATTCAGATTTTGTAGATGATTCTGAATGGAGGAAATCTACTGCTAGTTATGTGTTTACTCTTACAGGAGGAGTTGTGAGCTAGATATCAAATTTACAGTCACTTGTGTCTTTATCCAAAATGGATCCAAAGTACATGGAATCTATACAGGCTTTCAAAGAGGTTATTTTTTTGATAAGGTTGTTAGAGAATCTAAGATATAGATAAGAGCAGATTCCATTATTTTTTTATAGTCAGGGAACCTTGCACATTGTAAGGAATATATATTTTTATTCAAGGATGAAGCGCATTGGGGCAGAATATCACTTTTTTAAGATGTGGTGTAGGAAGAAATTTTGTACATGCAAAAAAATCACACTAAATAAAATATGTCAAATTCACTACTATGAATCTGGGTTTTTGTGCCTGCTGGAACGGGCAACTGTCAGTGGCGGTCGCTGGCTTTAATTAAAAAATAGGGTGTAATCACCCCTCCCCCCCCCCCACACACACACCCTAACCCTCCTCCATGTCCCCTTACCCTCTTGCCTCACCCTATGACATTCCCACCCATCCCTCTCACTACGCTCGGTGCCACCACCAGCTCCCCTCTCTCTCACTTCTCCCATTCTCACTGCCACACTCAGAGCCACTGTCGCAGCCCCTCCCTCATGCCTCGATCGAATTTCACTTCCTCCCCTTCCCATATAGCCACACCAGTAGCCGCTAACGCCTCCCATCCTCTCTCACTTCCACCCCTCCCTCACTTCTCACATGGCCTCCACTTCCACCCCCACCTATGCCTCTAGAATCTCTCATCTACAGATCTCCATGGCCTGGGGTTTTGGTAGTTTAGGTGAGTATTATTTCATCTTTGTATAATTTTAATTCCAATTATCTCATCTTAAGATAATTTTTCTTCCATTTATTATTCTTATAAGAATATTTACATCCCAATATTAAATAATCAGTGAACTCATTTCTCCTTATCCGATATTACTTTTGGAATTATTATTTTCAAATCAATATTGAGGTCAAATTGGAACTTGGGAAAATCATCTTTTTAAAAGAATTTATTAGCCACTTAACACAGGATCTACACTCTTTAATTGTAGGATCTCTGTTGATATGGTGAGTATTGAATTTTTATTTCCATTTCAGGTGGGAAATAAAGTCCCACAAGGAAGGATTTTTATATCCAATCAATCATGTTATGTGTTTTGAGGAAAAGGGTGTCACCTAATTTGTAGATCTAATCAGTCATTGTCTTTGAGATATCTTGTTTATTTTATGGATCCTTATTTCTATAAAGAATGGTTAATTTTCAAAGATGAGTTCTTTTTTTAAGAAATATATATATTCAATCATTGTAAAGAAGTTATCCCATGGCATCCAATGCTCAAATATTTTCCATGAAAGGCATTCAGGTATCTATTGTCTTTCTAATATTCCCTCTTGAAATGCCTTTGGTTCATTCGGCGTAGTCTTTATTTGTTAGGGAATTCACATAGTTTGTTTTCAATATTTTACCTTTTCTTACCAAATGTCAATTTTAATAGAGGAATACTTATCCATACCAAGACACACATGACATTGTGACCCAGTTTTTCAAAATTTTCAAGTTGGTTCACTCAAGTGAGCTATATAACACTTCTATTCGCAACTTTTCATTGGTTTATATAAATTAATTTTTTGAGAGTGGATTCTAGGAATTTTTATCTCTAATGTAAGGGTATATTACATTCATAAACATTTACTTCTTTTCATGATTATGGATACAATACTACAAAGTTATTTTATGGTTTTGTTAATTGGGAATGCATAATATTTTGAGAATTGTGAAGGTCATGTCCCTACCCTGCTTGTAAAATAATCATTTCTCTATTATTATTTAACTTCCTTATCAATTTATTGAAAATACTTACTTGTTAAGTTGTCATATTATTTCCAACACTTCCCTTATTTGTACACAATTCCTTTTTATGAAAGTTGAGTGGTTCTATAGCAAGTGGCTCTTTTCTTTACACAGTTCTTATTGTTAAGGTCCCCATAAAATATCTTTTCTCTACATGAGTAGATATTTCTTCACCAAATATATTTTGGAAGTTTTCATGACTTTTTCCATCAAAACATTCCTGGTAATATTTTGTTTTATCAATCCTTTTTGTGCCCAATCTCATCATAAAGATTTCCCCAATCAATAATTTTCATTTTTTTCCTTTTATAACTTTTTGTTTCATTTCTTTTCATTATTCATTTCACTTATGGAAGCACTATTTATTTGATACCAATGAGGTTTTTGATAATATTTTCTCATTTTATTATTAAATTAAATCTAATTACTGAGATACACTTTAAAATACCATTTGGGATTCTATACTCAAACATGTGCTTCACCCTCCTTTTAGAGTTGAGAGAAATTTTAGCCATCAATTCTTTTATGGCTACCGATATTTAATTTCGATATGCACATATCTATGGGTTTTTTTCATTCTCTTCAGGAATAAGACATTTTGGATGTCATTTTAAATGTATGGTGTGTTTAGTGGGGTGCATCTATGATAATTTTTTGCGCAAATCCATGCATAATACAGCTAGAAAAAACTAAACATATCTACACAGTTATCCACCATATGGTTCATTAGAAATGTGTATTCCTTTACACTAAATGTTTCTTGTGTTCTCTCAAGTATAAATCCCCCCCCCCCACAATTAATGCATGACATAGACTTTATCTCATGTCCCTGTGCTTCAATAGTTATCCAAATCCGATAATTCCTGATTTTTTTTGGCCCCACTACCTTTTTCTGTTACATTTCATGAAACAAACCCAACCAAACCATTGATCAATTTTATATTATTATACTATTGGAAGTTTCATTTTATTAAGTATAATGTTCTATATTTTATGTTTTTTTACACTTTTTATCATAGTAAGTTTTTTTCCCTTTCCAATTGATTGATTGTCAAGAATGTTGAATATACTCAAACTGACCAACCATATAATCATGGAATTTGGTAAGAAAATATTATCAGGAGTTAAAATTTCATTCAATCATTTATATTTTCTTGTCATTTAAAATAATTATCACATGGTTTGCTGTTGGTTAACTACATTCATAAATCTATATAATCAATGGAATTTTTAGAATGGTTTGTACCATAATTGTTTTGAGATGGATGGATAAAGGAATGGAATTAGAATAAAATAATGAAAAGAAATGGGATATAATAATTAGTTTCAAAGAAAACTTTATAATAATACATATGTATAGACATACTTCATAGGTAATACATGTATTCTAAGAAAACATATTTTTTGTAATCATACCCCAAGTGTCGATTTTGAACTGGAATACTTACTCGGAACACTATAAAACCAATCAAACTAGCCCATAAAATTTTCCCTTTTGCAATGAATGTTTTTCTATAAATATGTTTCTTCTTAATAATAAATTAAATACAATTTAAAGTTTCAATTACATGTTACCAACTACAGTATTTAAAAAATGATTCATCATGCTGCGTAACATTTGAATGAATGATTCAATAAATTGATATCATAAAAAGATATATTAAAAATTGATTATAATTACTTGTGATTATATGTTTGCCAAAATAGGAAGTGGTGAGGTGCTTTTGCTTCAATATTTTTTCTAAAAATGTCGGTATCACTATATAAATAATTGATTCTTCTTAGTTTTTTTTATACCTATGTATCACATTCTTAAAAATTTCAATTATTGTATCTTATATCTGATAAAATCAAATCATGTTGTATAATAATTTGACAATTTCTACAGTGATCATTTACTCCACTTTCTTCAACCTAGAAGACCATATATTTTTCAAGTTGTTCTTCAACTATATTATCCTTAACTCTTTCCTATAACATGTGTCATCATTGAATCCACCTGCTATGTAGCTGGCTTTGGTTGTTGTATTCTCTTTGTTATTTGAAACCTGGTTTGGTATACAATTTTATTGAAAGGAATTATATAGAATATTAAATTTCCCTAATACACTTTGGGAACATATTTTTTTATGCATAAAATTGAATTTCCCTAGTTTGTACGGAATTCTTTTCCAACCATCAGCACAAGGCTACCACATACTTTTTGAGCAGACTATTTTCTTTAGGAAGTGGTTTGAATCCTCATCTCAATTCTATTCTGGCATCTGTGTACAATCTTACATGTGTATTTAGAAAAGAAAACATCATTTAAATATTATAATTTTTTTATGATTCTCACTAATTTTGATTCTTACATGTGATGTGTGTTTATTGTGCTTTCCTTAAGATGCACTAGATGCACTACTTTGATTACCCTTAATTTTATTTATAGTTCTTCATTAATAGTCTCCCATGGTCCATGTGATTATTTGTTTTGAAAAAGGTGACATTAGGGGTATTTTTCCCCTTTATGGGTGAATCTATTAGCGATGAAACTCTAGTGAAGTTATGGAATTCTACATCCATTGAAATTTTATTATTTATGTTCTCCATGTATATATGACATCTTTGTATAGATCATGGCTGTACTATACAAGTTGATGAGCCCATTTCTCAATTTGAAATGGATAGGGTGTGCACTCTATTTACTTGGTTATTATGGTTTTCATGTCATATTTCATACTAATTTTATTGGTCAGTTGGTTTGGTTACTTATTATTTTGGATATTTCTCTTCTTGTTATCATTATCAATTGTTTCGTTCTCTGTTTATTACGTCCATCCTATTCTTCTTTCTTTCATGTTTTCTCTTATTATTTTATTTTTGTTCTCTAGTTTGTTATGTATGTATGTAATTATTTTATTAGTCGTTTTTTTGTTTGGTGACTGATTTTTGTTTATTAATATTTCACTGGTGTAAAATTGTAGGTTTTTTTAAGAAAAGCCTTCAGTTTAGCAACCGCCATAGGTGGCTTTTAATACTTTTACAATCGGGGGCCATTAGCGACCTCCAATGTAGTCATATGGGGAGTATCTATAGGGACCACCATTGGTAGTCACTATTGACCTCTAGCGATAGGCCAACTACGATTGCCAAAAGTGGTCATATGGAAGTCGTAAAAGAAGATATTTCTAGTAGTGATTTCCTAATGAAGGTGACTGACTCTGATGAGTTCAGATGATCCAAATCTTTGAGTGCCATCTTAGAGACGTGAGCAGCATAGTTTGGCAGATGAAAATGATATGTGTATATATGATTGGTTTCCAATCAATCTCCAAGTGAGAGATGTGTCAGTAGTATTTTATTCCAAATAGAACCACCCCTCTTGTTTGGTCAAGGGAGTCAGGTAATGACACAGGAGTTGGGTGGTCAACCCCACCTACTAGGATGCCTCAAGGGAGGAGAATGGGGTGCAGCTCGCCTATAATAGGTAGTGAATTCTCCAGGCCTCAGCACTGAGCAATCACCTCCAACAATTTCCACCAATCTTATATGCAGTATTTGTGAGGCTTATTTCTCCATTATTTAATTGAGATAATATGAAAGTTTTTTATTTTTAATAGTGATATATTATGTACTCACTTTTATTTATAGTGATTCTTATATTTGTTCGTGAATTTTTACCTCTTTCATTTTTAAGGTTTTTCTACGTTATATCTTGTGTCATTTATTTCCATCACCACTGTCAATGTTAGAACTATATTCAGCTGGAGGATGATCTGAGAAAAAATGAAACCACTGTTACTGGTGATCCATCTCTAAGAATCATCGGAACGGAAGTCAGGGAAGTCACCCGGATACTCGAACCTCTAGTAGCCCCTGCGAACAACTCCACCACACGAGACTCAATAATACACAAATCATGAGAACAAGGTCAAAAAGGAAAATGTATGCACATAGAATTTGAACAACGATCAACTCTGCGGCCAACACAGCCACACACGATTCTTTTTTTGAAGGAATATAGAAAAGGAAAAGGTATGCATTAATTAGTTCAAAAGAAGGTTTTCATTAATGATCATACCAGGAGTACTTGGAACCCAAGATCTGCTTCTATCCATATTTCCTCCAGCTATACCTATAGCATCCCACCTTTTTATAACATAAACTTTCATTACATTACACAAAACTGAGGATCTTTAAGGTTTAGTGTCTTGGAAACCAGGAACATAATACATGAAAACAACATAAAACATTCTTCTTAAACACTTGAAAGGCTTCTCCTTAAGTTCATCCTAGGTTCATTACTGCATCTCATAACCTGGGGACATACATCAAAAGAAAGGGTGAGTAGAAGTCCCAGTATGGGAACAAGAGAAACATTTAACACGTGAACTTGAGATACATCAACTATGTTATGAAAAAGAACTTTAAGGCATGAGAAAGAAATCATGTGGAATATCCTAATAAAAATAAACTTTTTCATAACTTTAAGATGTGGATACATCATTTTACATAGAAAATCATGAACATATCACCAAGGTCCATCCCCAAGGTGTCATTTGAAAATTACCAAGGTTATTCACCAAGATATCATGAAAATTGTAATCTCTAGTGGTTACATCATTACCCAATGCATTGGAGCGCTATCCGGGAGAACCCTTAAATTTGCCTTTATTATCATGTGAGCCACATATATAATCATAAAACATTTCATAAATAACCCATATAGCATAAAATAAATGGGTTTAATTTCATAATCATAACGTTTTTAGAAAAAAAACTGCTTTAAAGACATGATCTTTAAATCACTTTAAACCCACGGAAGGGGAGAGCAGGTCTCATGTATGTAAATCCCAGAATTTAAAATAGAACATTTTTATATATATGTGAATACCCCTGTAGAAATAAGAGCTTTGAGTATTCACTTTATAACATAAAATAATTTTGAGAAAAGAGAGAGGCATTTTGAGATTAAAATTCTGCAGCATAATGGCTATGTTTCGGGTTTTTAGAAAACATTGAAAAGAGAGGGGAAATGGGTCAAAAATTCATAAATGACCCATAAAATAGTAGAGGGACAGAATAAGAAGGATATATGAACATGGTAATTAAATTTTAAGGACATGCCATTTTAAATGAAAAACATGGAAGGAAGACAAAAATTAGATTTCTCTTATGAAAGTTCGGCAGCCTAACGACGTTACTTAAACTTCAAAAAAAAATGATTTGAAAAGATAAAATAGGGTATCTTATCATGTGAACATAACAGTTAAGTATGATATATATATAGATCATACCCCAACATAATTAAAAGGAACTTGAAATACTTGACATGAAAGTAGAACTTTGAAAAGAATGAGAAGGGTGAAAGAATCCCTTAAAAATTCGGCAGCATAACGGCGTCACTTAAACTTCAACAAAAATGAATTGACGAGATCAAATAGGGTCTCTAATCATATGAACATAAAAGTTAAGTATGATAGATATATAGATCATAACCCATCATAGTAAAAAGGAACTTTAAAGACTTGACATGAAAGTAGAACTTTGAAAAAATGAGAAAGGTGAATGAATCCCTTAAAAATTCGGCAGCCTAACGGCGCCACAAAAACATTCATAAAACGAAATGATGAGAGTAAGTGGGGGTCTCTCATCATATGAACATAAAAAAAGGACATTATAATTAAGATAAAAGAACATCCTCCAACATAAGAATATGGAGCATAAAAGAAATGACATAAAAGAGATTACTTGAAAAGAAAGAGAGAGGTCGGATCCCTTACCTTAAAACGTAACTCTTAAAACTCAAAGGATTGGACCTTGAGGGCTTGGGGAACCTTGGGAGAACTCCTTGGGAGGTAAGGAGACCAGAACTTCGTTGAGAATGATTTTTGAGTCCAAAGGATGAGAGAATGTCTTGATATTTATAGGGAAAGTGAGGGGACAATGCATTAATGGCCATGGGACCCCTCATAAGTGGGTTTCTCAAAACCATGTGCTCTCCCAAGATATTTCCCATGAAGTTAGGCCACATGGGGCTCCCAATACAATAATTCATCACCTTTGGTCGGCTAACCCATAAAATATCTCATGACATCATCATGACACAGTTATGATGTCATTAAACATACCGAAACCCTAAAACTGTATTTTTACTATTCACTAAAAATTCAACTTTCTCAGAAAAATCCCAAAATTTCACCTTAACCAAATATAAATGCTCTAATTTCAAAAATGAACTCCATTTTATAAAAAAAAAAATTCTTAAATATTTTTAATTTATTTTTTAAATAAATACACTATTCACCGAAAATTCATTTTTTTCAGAAAAATCCCCAAAAATTACCATAACATAATATCGATGATCTGAGTTCAAAAATTAAATCCATTTTATAAAAATAATTTTCTAAATATTTTTAATTTAATTTTTAATTAAAAAACACTATTCATCCGAAAAAACTAATACTTGAATAATAATTTATGAAACTGTTTTTTAACCATTTTATTGAATCAAATTACTTAATCAAGGTGCCTAGATTATATTAATACTTTCTTTAAGTGAGATTACTAATCCATTTGGTCACATTATTAATCCTAAGCATAAAATCACTATTCATAATTTACTATTCATCAAAATTTAAGTTGATCTTATTAGACTCTAAATTTCATACTGAACATAATTGCAGAAGACCATTTTTTTAAAATCATTACACATTTTTAATTATTTAAGGTTTTCATATACATTTTTAAAATATCCTTTCTCTAAAATTCATCAAAAATATGCATACTATATTTATCCGGGCATTTGAAAATACATAAACTTCATCATAAAAAGAAATCAAAATTTTTTATTTAAAACCAAGGATTACACAAGGCAGTTACAGTCTCCTTACATAGCCCCTTATCACACCAGCATAGGACCTAGGTGTAAGGTGTGATAAGGTGAGAGAATCCGAGGGAGGCTCGGCCAACATTGCACGAGTAGTAATTTCTATCAGTTTGAAATCTCATGAAGGCGATTCCATTCAAGCTTCACATGATGAAGTTCGGCTTGGGTTTGGTCCAGAGCAAAGCCCATTGGTGCTACCTCCTTCCCAAGTTCTGTTAGATGGGCTTCGATCGGTCCAAGACTACTGGGTGAGGCCATCAAATCTTCTTTCTATATCAATTAACCAAGATTACTTGTATTTAGAGAAAATAATCGAAACGTTTAGTTTCCAGCGGTCATATTGCCCAATGGTCATATAACAGTCAAAACCCAACGGTCTCATTTTAATTATACTCATGTTATCAAATGAAACCATTTTGTTGAGTATAAAAAATAAAATAACACACAAAATTAGGAAACAAGATTTATTCAAAATTTTGGGTCGTTACAATCTTCCACCCTTAAGAAATTGCATCCTCGCAATTTTTAAAATTGGATTTTGAAATTTCATTGAAGGTCCCACATCGGAAAAGGAGTTAGTAAAAATATTACTTTAAAAGAAAGAAAGGGAAGTACAAAGGTCACCCGAGTTAACCCACAATAGTATTCCATGTAGGAAAACATGGACATGGAGGAGAAAACAAAGGGTCAAGTTCTGAGGGAGAGTGATAGAAAACATGATTAGGAGAAAGTTAACCACGAGAAAATCCCAAACTTATGATGTGTGTAAATGGTCTTTGATTACCTAGTAGGAAACGTAAACCAACAACATTTTTTTTATGTTTCTTTTCATAATTTTGAGGAATTCATTTACTACATAGAACAAAAACATAAGTAAATATACCTACCTTCAAGTAGAGTTTCATCCTTTAATAAGTCTCTACCAAAACTAATATTTTCTCCAAATGATGAGAATTAAAAAACACTTGGTCTCATAAAAATCACAAGAATCATCTTCTAGAGAATCACATAATCCACAAAAGATTAACTATCTATTTCTTCTATCTTTAAACATTATCCCAAAAACAGAAAGGTTAAGGTAAAACAACTCTTCAAAAAGAAATAATCTCATAGGAATGGAAACTACTTTTAAATCTTCAAAGTTCCATGGTACTACTCAAAGTTCATCATAGACCATTCCATAAATAACGGTCCTTAAAATTCCTCAAAATATACCAAACTAATATTGAAACCCAAATACAAGAAGGATTTGATAACATAGTCTTCAAAAATAAACTTCATTGTTCATCTCCAAACAATATCAACCACTCCTAACATCTTATCACAAAAGTAGCTAACCTAAACATATTTTACCCAAGATAGGTTAATCATTTCCATAAGTAACCTAAATTACTATAATTCCACCTTAAATTCATTAATTCATCAAAATATAATTCAACCTTTATTCCTCAAAGAAAATACCATAGTAATCTATTTACCTTGATCAAATAGGGTTCCAAAAATAGTGGACGTCTTCCAAAATAATAATAATCTTTTAATCCCCTAATCATCTCTGTCATATTAATACAGAAATCATCACATTTCATATCACATTGGTTGTTGGGACATGTTCTTCAATTTCCTGCCATTAACTAAGAGAAGAAAGTACAATTAGGGGCTTAAATACTTTTCCAATAATCATGAAAAGGAACTTAAAGCATATAAGGATAACTTGTAGAAGATAAGTATACCCTAACTTGTGATCCCCTATGTCCCAATCTAGGTTATCCATGATCATATATTCTTATGTGAATCTTTATTTTATTTTATCTTTCTTCCTTTAATAATGGTTACTAAGCTTATGAATTTGCCAAAGCATATCCCCCGGGAGTGTCGTAACCAAGAGTGCAGCAAGTCCCGTTGTCGTATACCAGTTCCCATTTGAGTCTAGCTCAAAGTAGTGTTTTCGGGTTTTACCCCTATGTACATCTGTGCCAGAGCCACCTCTATCTGCTGGTATCTAGACAGGGATGTATTTTCGTGGCAACCCATTACTCAATACTCACCAAAATACCAGGAAGATTTCCTATATATAAACTTTTCTATAGGCTTCTTCCTAAAGTTTTCATATACTAATTTCCACAAATAACTAAACAATACTTTGATACCAACTATAGAATCCCGCCTTTTTATAACATAAACTTTCATTACATTACACAAAACTGAGGATCTTTAAGGTTTAGTGTCTTGGAAACCAGGAACATAATACATGAAAACAACATAAAACATCCTTCTTAAACACTTGAAAGGCTTCCCCTTAAGTTCATCCTAGGTTCATTACTGCATCTCATAACCTGGGGACATACATAAAAAGAAAGGGTGAGTAGAAGGCCCAGTAAGGGAACAAGAGAAACATTTAACACGTGAACTTAAGATACATCAACTATGTTATGAAAAAGAACTTTAAGGCATGAGAAAGAAATAATGTGGCATATCATAATAAAAATAATTTTTTCATAACTTTAAGATGTGGCTACATCATTTAACATAGAAAATCATGAATATATCACCAAGGTCTATCCCTAAGGTGTCATTTAAAAATTACCAAGGTTATTCACCAAGATATCGTGAAAATTGTAATCTCTAGTGGTTACATCATTACCCAATGCATTGGATCCCTATCAGAGCGAACCCTTAAATTTGCATTTATTATCATGTGATACACATATATAATCATCAAACATTTCAAAAATAACCCATATAGCATAAAATAAATGGGTTTCATTTCATAATCATAACGTTTTTAGAAGAAAAAAAACTGCTTTAATGACATGATCTTTACATCACTTTAAACCCATGGAAGGGGAGAGTGGGTCTCATGTATGTAAATCCCGGAATTTAAAATAGAACATTTTTATATATATGTGAATACCCCTATATAAATAAGATCTTTGAGTATTCACTTTATAACATAAAATAATTTTGAGAAAAGAGAGAGGCATTTTGAGACAAAAATTCTGCAGCATAATGGCTATGTTTCAGGTTTTTAGAAAACATTGAAAAGAGAGGGGACATGGGTCAAACCTTCATAAATGACCTATAAAATAGTATAGGGACAGAATAAGAAGGATATATGAACATGGTAATGAAATTTTAAGGACATACCATTTGAAGTGAAAAACATGGAAAGAAGACAAAAATTAGATTTCTCTTATGAAAGTTCGGCAGACTAACGGCGTTACTTAAACTTCAACAAAAATGATTTGAAAAGATCAAATAGGGTCTCTCATCATGTGAACATAACAGTTAAGTATGATAGATATAGAGATCATACCCCAACATAATTAAAAGGAACTTGAAAGACTTGACATGAAAGTAGAACTTTGAAAAGAATGAGAAGGGTGAAAGAATCCCTTAAAAATTCGGCAGCATAACAGTGTCACTTAAACTTCAACAAAAATGAATTGACGAGATCAAATAGGGTCTCTCATCATATGAACATAAAATTTAAGTATGATAGATATATATATCATACCCCAACATAGTAAAAAGGAACTTGAAAGACTTGACATGAAAGTAGAACTTTGAAAAAATGAGAAAGGTGAATGAATCCCTTAAAAATTCGGCAGCCTAACGGCGCCACATAAACATTCATAAAACGAAATGATGAGAGTAAGAGGGGTTCTCTCATCATATGAACATAAAAAGGCCATTATAATGAAGATAAAAGAACATCCTCCAACATAAGAACATGGAGCATAAAAGAAATGACATAAAAGAGATTACTTGAAAAGAAAGAGAGAGGTCGGATCCCTTACCTTAAAACGTAACTCTTAAAACTCAAAGGTTTGGACCTTGAGGGATTGGGGCACCTTGGGAGGACTCCTTGGGAGGTAATTGGACCAGAACTTCGTTGAGAATGATTTTGGAGTCCAAAGGATGAGAGAATGTCTTGGTATTTTTAGGGAAAGTGAGGGGACAAGGCATTAATGGCCAAGGGACCCCTCATAAGTGGGTTTCTCAAAACCATGTGCTCTCCCAAGATATTTCCCATGAAGTTAGGCCACATGGGGCCCCCAATACAATAATTCATCACCTTTGGTCATCCAACCCATAAAATATCTCATGACATCATCATGACACAGTTATGATGTCATTAAACATATTGAAACCCTAAAACTGTATTTTTACTATTCACTGAAAATTCAACTTTCTCAGAAAAATCCCAAAATTTCACCTTAACCAAATATAAATGCTCTGATTTCAAAAATTAACTCCATTTTATAAAAAAAATTCTTAAATATTTTTAATTAATTTTTTAAATAAATACACTATTCACCAAAAATTCATTTTTTTCAGAAAAATCCCCAAAAATTACCATAACATAATATCGATGATCTGAGTTTAAAAATGAAATACATTTTATAAAAATAATTTTCTAAATATTTTTAATTTAATTTTTAATTAAAAAACATTATTCATCTGAAAAAACTAATACTTAAATAATAATTTATGAAACCATTTTTTAAGCATTTTATTGAATCACATTACTTAATCAAGGTGCCTATATTATATTAATACTTTCTTTAAGTGAGATTACTAATCCATTTGGTCACATTATTAATCCTAAGCATAAAATCACTATTCATAATTTACTGTTCATCAAAAATTAAGTTGAACTTATTAGACTCTAAATTTTGTACTGAACATAATTTTAGAAGACCATTTTTTTGAAAATCATTACACATTTTTAATTATATAAGGTTTTCATATACATTTTTAAAATATCCTTTCTCTAAAATTCATCAAAAATATGCATACTATATTTATCCAGACATTTGAAAATTCATAAACTTCATCATAAAAAGAAATCAAAATTTTTTATTTAAAACCAAGGATTACACAAGGTAGTTACGGTCTCCTTACATATCCCCTTATCACACCAGCATAAGACCTAGGTGTAAGGTGTGCTAAGGTGAGAGAATCTGAGGGAGGCTCGGTGAACATCGCACGAGTAGTAATTTCTATTAGTTTGAACTCTCACGAAGGAGATTCCATTCTAGCTTCACACGATGAAGTTCGTCTTGGGTTTGGTCCAGAGCAAAGCCCATTGGTGCTATCTCCTTCCCAAGTTTTGTTAGATGGGCTTCGATCGGTCCAAGACTACTGGGTGAGGCCATCAAATCTTTTTTCTATATTAATTAACCAAGATTACTTGTATTTAGAGACAATAATCGAAACATTTAGTTTCCAACGGTGATATTTCCAAATGGTCATATAATAGTCAAAACCCAGCGGTCTCATTTTAATTATACTCATGTTATCAAATGAAACAGTTTTGTTGAGTATAAAAAATCAAATAACACACAAAATTAGGAAACAAGATTTATTCAAAATTTCGGGTCATTATAATACCCATCATCACCCGGCCCTTCCAGCCCACCCCAAGGGCTGACTTGCACTCACTGTATCCATTGTGGTAAAGCCTTTCTATGCAACACAAATTCAATAATGGAATTCATTATGAAACGAGTAGGAGGATTTTAATCCTAGTTTTCATTTTTCCTAATTTTTTAACCAATTTTTGGTGGCGTCCTTGTATTCTCAGTCGGATCCTTCACTCCAGGGGTTTTCGTTGTTGGAAATTGCAAACCAAAGTAAATGATGTCTGTTGGGTTCTGAGTCTTCCCCATGCAGTGCCCATTTACTATGTAGCTCTTCGTTTCCCATGCATTTGTTTAATTTCAATGCATGCATTTAATTGCCTTGTTTTTTGTTATTTTTATTAAATGTATGTGATGTCCATTTTGGTGTAGTTTAATACCCAATATATATGGGAAAAAATATAATCCATTGAGTAGGGTGTGTGTAATACAAAAATCTTGAAAGCCTTGTTGTGTTTTATTTTCCCATTTTTATTCCTCTATTTTTTCCCTGCTTGTATAGCCAACAAATTGGTATCAGAGCGTAGTACCAAAAAATCCTCCAATTTCTAAAGATGGCCACCGTGATCCAGCTGCAAGTTCCGACGTTGTCTAAAGACAACTAGGCGAGGTGGTGCATTCAAATGAAGGCATTGTTTGGGTCACAAGAATTATGGGAGATCGTCAACGATGGGTAAATCATACCCACTGCGGATGAAGAAGCCGCCTTCATGAATGAAGAAAATACTGCCGTCAAAATTCAAAGGAATAAAGAAAACAAGGCGTTGTTCCTCCTCTATCAAGGGTTGGATGAATCGACGTTCGAAAAGATTGCCGAAACAACATCGAGTAAGCAAGTTTGGGATATGCTTGCCACAATCTTCAAAGGTGTTGATCGGGTGATGCGGAATCATCTTCAAAATCTAAGAGCGGAGTTCGAAGTGGCACACATGAAGGAAGGTGAGAGTATCTCGGATTACTTCTCATGCCTAATTCTCATGGTTAACAATTTGAAAATAAATGCTGAAAAAATTGGAGGATATTCATGTTATTGAGAAAGCACTTTGATCGTGCACAACCAAGTTCAAACATGTGGTTGTGGCAATCGAAGAGTCGAAAGATTTGGAAAAATTGTCAATTGAAGAACTGATGGGGTCGTTGTAAGTACATGAGCAACGAATGCAGAAGAATGCAGGTTTAACAATAGAGCATTCCCTAGAGTCCAAGTTGACTCTGCAAGAACCCAAGAATGGCCAAGCACAATGAGGCGGTTATCATGCAGGAAGAAGAGGCCGTGGACATCCTCCAAGCCATCAAGAAAAGCAATATAACTCTACCAACTTTCGTGGAAGAGGACATGGTGGAGGTCAATTCACGCGTGGTCATGGAAATGCAAGGAACGTCAAATGCTACAACTGTAATAAATTCGGCCATTTTGAATCTGATTGTTGGAGAAAATTGGATCATGAGGAGCAATCCAACTACGTTGAAGCATCTAATCATGAAGAAGAAGGTACCACACTCCTCCTGGAACAAGAAAAAGCATGTGAACGCTCCGATATAAGGTATCTGGACATGGGTGCAAGTAACCACATGAGTGGTAATACAGAGCTATTCGAGGAACTCACCGAAGAAGTTCGTGGTGATGTGAGTTTTGGTGACTCATCAAAGGTGCCCGTTTTTGGAAAAGGTAAAATCAAAATATTTCTGAAGAATGGTGAGTCGAATTATATTTCCAATTTGTATTACATACCAAGTATGAAAAATAACATCATCAGTCTCGGACAACTCCTTGAGAAGGTGTATGTCATACACTTGGAAAATTCTTCTTTGCCTATAAGGGATGCTCACCGGAGACTTGTTTCTCAAGTCCAAATGGCGAAGAATCGCATGTTTCCACTGCACATCAAAACGAAGTACGAGGAGTGTTTGTTTGGGATAATGAAAAATGATTCATGGAGATGGCATCTATGTTTTTGGAATCTTCATTTTATCGGGCTTAAACTTCTATATTCATCGAGCTTGGTGCATGGCTTGCTGATGATTGAAACTCTAAATCATGTGTGTGAGGCGTGTACACTCAGAAAGCAACCAAGGAACTCCTTCCCAAGTGGAGTGTCTAGAAGAGCAACATAACCACTTCAGTTGGTTCACACTGATATATTCGGGCCACTTGAAACACCATCACTTGGAGGTAATAGGTATTTTATTACCTTTATTGATGATTTATGCAGAAAGTTGTGGGTGTATTGCATCGAAGAAAAACCATCCGCTTTCACTTTTTTTAAAACATTCAAAGATCATGTTGAAAATGAAAGTGGCCACAAACTCAAAGTAATCAGATCTGATAGAGGTGGATAATACCCCTCAAATTCATTTCAAGAATTATACAGGGAATATGGCATAAAACAACAATACACTACAGCCTATACACCACAACATAATATAATTGAAGAAAGGAAGAACCACACTATCCTCGACATGAAGAGGACCATGTTGAAGGATAAAGGGCTGCCAAAGAGTTTTTGGGTAGAAGCAGTGGCATGTACTACCTACTTTCTCAATCGGTGTCCAACAAAGAGCGTCAGTAACTTTACACCACAAGAGGTGTGGAGTGGCTACAAACCGAGCATGGCGCACCTAAGAATATTAGGGTGTGTTGCCTACGCTCAAGTCCCAGAAGTGATAATAAGGAAACTTGATGATCGTGGTGAAAAGTCCATCTTCATCGGCTATTGTGAATCCTCTAAAGCCTACAAGCTTTACAATCCACTAACCAATAAATTAGTGGTGAGTAGAAATGTGGTATTTAGTGAGGGAGAAGCGTGGAAGTGGAATGATGAAGAATCCCACAAGGATGTTCCATTCGAGACAGAGGTTCCTGAAGAAAATCATGATTATCATGAGAAAACACCTACAACACCTTCCTCGGGTGCATCATCAGTTGGAAGAGTTCCAGGAGTACATTTCATCACTCTTGAAAGCACTCCACCAAATCAAAATGTGGCCATCTCATCCTCTCCTATGGCTCCTATGAAGATGAAAAATTTGAGTGAAATTTATGAGCAGACTGAAGAGGTAAATCTTTTTTTCATGTATGCAGATCATGAGCCTCTGACATTTCAGGAATCCATGAGGGAAGAAAGCTGTAGAATGTCTATGAAAGAAGAAATTCGTTCCATAGATAGAAATGACACATGGGAGTTGACTACACTCCCAAAAATCCATAAGGGCATTAGCGTCAAATGGGTGTAAAAGATCAAGCGAAATGTTGATGGCGAGATCGACCATCACAAAGCAAGGCTCGTAGCAAAGGGGTACAAACAAAAGTTCAGGGTAGACTATGAAGAATTATTTTCTCCTGTTGCTCTCCTTGACACTCTAAGGATTATTATATCCCTTGTTGTTCATCACAGTTGGATGATCTACCAACTAGATGTGAAGTCTGTGTTCCTGAATGGAATTCTAGAGGAAGAGGTCTATGTTGACCAGCCTGAATGCTTTGTCATGCAAGGGTAGGAAGATAAAGTGTATCGATTGAAGAAAGCACTTTATGCTTTAAAGCAAGCACCTTGTTCTTGGAATGCACACATCGATAGCTATATTCGAGACAACGGCTTCACCCAATGTCCATATGAGCATGTGGTCTACATCAAGAAGAATGATCGTGGTGATATTCTTATTGCATGCTTGTATGTTGATGATTTACTATTTATAGGGAACAGTTGACCAATGTTCGATGATTTTAAGGAGGCCATGTCCAAGGAGTTTGAGATGACCGACGGAGGTCTCATGTCCTTCTTTCTGGGCATAGAAGTAAAGCAACAACATGGGGGCATCTATATATCTCAGAAGAGGTATGCTAAGAAGTTGCTTGAAAAATTCAAAATGGCAGATTGTAATGTTGTAAAAACACCGGTTGCAATAAGCTTGAAACTGACCAAAGATGGAGAAGGAAGAAGCATTAACTCGATGTTGTTTAAGAGTCTGATTGGAAGCCTAAGTTACCTCACAATCACAAGGCCTGATATTGTCTATAGTGTTGGACTTCTAAGCAGGTATATGGAGGCACCTAAAGAGTCACACTGGCTAGAAGCAAAACGTATCCTCATGTACATTAAAGGAACAGTGGATTTTGGTCTCTTTTATCCATACAAAGAAGAAGCAAAGCTGTATGGATACTCAGATAGTGATTGGGGGGTGACCAAGATGAAAGGAAAAGCACTACTGGGTATGTTGTTTTCCTTGGATCTACTGCTTTCACCTGGAATTCAAGGAAGAAAAGTGTGGTTTCTTTATCCAAATGTGAATCAGAGTATATGGAAGCATCCTCAATTGTTTGTGTGGGAATTTGGTTGAGATATTTGTTGAAGGAGATGAAGCATCCACAGGATGAATCCACGATGATATATGTGGATAACAAGTCGGCTATTGAACTTGCCAAAAAATATGGTGCAGCTTGGAAGAATCAAACAAATTGATACTCGTTTTCATTTTATCTGGGATCATGTGAAACAGAAAACAATAAGATTAGAATATTGTCATACTATGGAATAGGTGGAAGATATTTTCACAAAGGCACTACCAACAGATGTATTCAAACGGCTTAGAATGATGCTCGGAATGAAGTCAGTTTTGGTTTGAAGGGGAGTTTTGGATATTCCAAACCAAAGTAAATGATGTCTATTGGGTTCCGAGTCTTCCCCATGCAGCGCCCATTTACTATGTAGCTCTTTATTTCCCATGCATTTTTTAATTCCAATGCAAGCATTTAATTGCCTTGTTTTTTGTTCTTTTTATTAAATGTATGGTCTGTCCATTTTGGTGTAGTTTAATACCCTATATATATGGGAACAAATGTAATCTGTTGAGTAGGGTGTGTGCAATACAAAAATCTTGAAAGCCTTGTTGTGTTTTATTGTCCCATTTTTATTCCTCTATTTTTTCCCAGCTTGTATAGCCAACAAATTGGTATCAGAGCGTAGTACCAAAGCATCCTCTAATTTCTAAATATGGCCACCGTGATCCAGCCACAAGTTCCGACGTTGTCTAAAGACAACTGTGAGAGGCGGTGCATTCAAATTAAGTCATTGTTCGGGTCGCAAGAATTAATGGAGATCGTCAATGATGAGTATATCATACCCACTGCGGAGGAAGAAGCCGCCTTCATGAATGAAGAAAAGACGACCGTCAAAAATTAAAGGAAGAAAGACAATAAGGTGTTGTTCCTCCTCTATCAAGGGTTGGATGAATCGACGTTCGAAAATATTGACTAAACAACATCGATTAAGCAAGTTTGGGATACGCTTGCCACAATCTTCAAAGGTATTGATTAGGTGATGTGGGTTCATCTTCAAACTCTAAGAGTAGAGTTTGAAGTGGAACACATGAAAGAAGGTGAGAGTATCTCGGATTACTTCTCATGCATAATTCTCATTGATAACAATTTGAAAAGAAATGGTGAAAAAATGGAGGATATTCGTGTTATTGAGAAAGCACTTCGATCGCTCACAACCAAGTTCGAGCATGTGGTTGTGGAAATCTAAGAGTCGAAATATTTGGAAAAATTTTCAATTGAAGAACTGATAGGGTCGTTGCAAGTACATGAGCAGCGAATGTAGAAGAATGCAGGTTCAACAATAGATCATGCCCTAGAGTCCAAGTTGACTCTACAAGAACCCAAGAATGGACAAGAACAATGAGGTGCTTATAGTGCAAGAAGAAGAGGGTGTAGACATCCTCCAAGCCATCAACAAAAGAAACATAACTTTACCAGCCTTCGTAGAAGAGGACACGGTGGAGGTTGATTCACGCGTGGTCGTGGAAATGCAAGGAACGTCCAATTCTACAACTGTAAGAAATTAAGCCATTTTGCATCTGATTGTTGGAGAAAATTGGATCATGATGAGAGATCTAACTACGCTGAAGCATCTCATCATGAAGAAGAAGGTACCACACTCCTCCGGGCACAAGAAGAAGCATGTGAACTCCTCGATGTATGGTATCAAGACACGGGTGCAAGTAACCACATGAGTGGTAATAAAGATCTGTTCGAGGAAATCACCGAAGAAGTTCATGGCGATGTGAGTTTTAGCGACTCATCGAAGGTGCCCATTTTTGGAAAAGGTAAAATCAAAATATATCTGAAGAATGGTGAGTCGAATTATACTTCCAATGTGTATTACGTACCAAGTATGAAAAATAACATCATCAGTTTCGGCCAACTCCTTGAGAAGGGGTATGTCATACACTTGGAAAATTATTCTTTGTCTATAAGGGATGCTCACCGGAGACTTGTTGTTCAAGTCCAAATGGCGAAGAATTGCATGTTTCTGCTGCACATCAAAACGAAGGCCGAGGGGTGTTTGTTTGGGCTCAAGGAAAATGATTCATGGAGATGGCATCTGCGTTTTGGGAATCTTCATTTTAGCGGGCATAAACTTATATCTTCATCGAGCATGGTGTGTGGCTTGCCGATGATTTAATCTCTAAATCATGTGTGTGAGGCGTGTACGCTCGGTAAGCAACAAAGGAACTCCTTCCCAAGTGGAGTGTCTAGAAGAGAAACAGAACCACTTCAGTTGTTTCACACTGATATATGTGGGCCACTTGAAACACCATCACTTGGAGGTAATATGTATTTTATTACCTTTATTGATGATTTTAGCAGAAAGTTGTGGGTGTATTGCATCGAAGAAAAATCATCTGCTTTCACTTTTTTTAAAACATTCAAAGATCATGTTGAAACTGAAAGTGGCCACAAAATCAAAGTACTCAGATCTGATAGAGGTGGAGAATACACCTCAAATTCATTTCAAGACTTCTGCAGGGAATATGGCATAAAACAAAAATACACTGCAGCCTATATGCCACAACAGAATAGAATTAAAGAAAGGACTAACCACACTATCCTCAACATGATGAGGACCATGCTGAAGGAGAAATGGTTTCCAAAGATTTTTTGGGCAGAAGTAGTGTCATGTACTGCCTACTTGCTCAATCGGTGTCCAAAAAAGTGTGTCAGGAACTTTACACCACAAGAGGTGTGGAGCGGCTACAAATTGAGCGTGGCACACCTAAGAATCTTTGGGTGTGTCGCCTATGCTCAAGTCCCAGAAGCGAGAAGAAGGAGACTTGATGATCATGGTGAAAAGTCCATCTTCATCGGATATTGTGAATCCTCTAAAGCCTACAAGCTTTGCAATCCACTAACCAAAAAATTACTAGTGAGTATAGATGTGGTCTTTATTGAGGAAGAAGAATGGAAGTGGAATGATAATCAATCCAACAAGGATGTCCCAGTCGAGAAAGAGGTTCTTGAAGAAAGGCATGATTATCATGAGAAAACACCTGCAACCCCTTCCTCGGGCGCATCGTCAGTTGGAAGAAGTCCAGGAGTACATTTAATCACTCCTAAAATCACTCCACCAAATCAAAATGTGGCAAGCTCATCCTCTCCTATGGATCCAATGAAGATGAAAATTTTGAGTGACATTTTATGAGCAGACTGAATCGGTAAATATTTTTTGCTTGTATGCAGATCATGAGCCTATGACCTTTCAGGAATCCATGAGGGAAGAAAGATGTAGAATGGATATGGAAGAAGAAATTTGTGCCATAGAGAGAAATGACACATGGGAGTTGACTACACTCCCAAAAATCCAGAAGATAATTAGCATCAAATTGGTGTACAAGATCAAGAGAAATGCTGATGGTGAGATTGACCATCCCAAATCAAGGCTCATAGCAAAGGGGTACAAACAAAAGTTTGGGGTGGACTACAAAGAAGTATTTTCTCCTGTTGCTCGCCTTGACACTGTAAGGATGATTATATCCCTTGCTATTCATCATAGTTGGATGATATACTAACTAGATGTAAAGTCTGAGTTCCTGAAAGGAAATCTAGAGGAAGAGGTCTATGCTGACCAGCCTGAAGGCTTTGTCATGCAAGGGTAGGAAGACAAAGTGTATCGATTGAATAAAGCACTTTATGCTTTGAATCAAGCTCCTCATGCTTGGAATTCATGAATCGACTGCTATCTTCGAGACAATGGCTTCACCCAATGTCCATATGAGCATGCAGTCTACATCAAGAAGAATGGTCATGGCGATATTCTTATTTCATGTTTGTATGTTGGTGATTTACTGTTTACAAGGAACAGTTGACCAATTTTCGATGATTTTAAGGAGGCCATGTTCAAGGAGTTCGAGATGACCGATGGAGGTCTCACGTACTTCTTTCTGGGCATAGAAGTAAAGCAGCAACATGGAAACATCTATATATCTCAAAATAGGTATCCTAAGGAGTTTCTTGAAAAATTAAAAATGGCAGATTGTAATGCTGTAAACACACTGGTTGCAACGAGCTTGAAACTGACAAAAGATGGAGAAGGAATAATCGTTGACTCGATGTTTTTTAAGAGTCTGATTGGAAGCCTGAGGTACCTCACAATCACAAGGCCTGATATTGTCTATAGTGTTGGACTTCTAAGAAGGTATGTGGAGGCACCTAAAGAGTCACACTGGCTAGCAGCAAAACGTATCCTCAGGTACGTTAAAGGAATGGTGGATTTTGGTCTATTTTATCCATAAAATGAAGAAGCAAAGTTGTATGGATACTCGTATAGGGATTGGGGAGGTGACCAAGATGAAAGGACAAGCACTATTGTCTATGTTCTTTTCCTTGGATCTACTGCTTTCACCTGGAATTCAAGGAAGCAAAGTGTGGTTACTTTATCCACATGTGAAGTAGAGTATATGGCAGAATCCTCTACTATTTGTGAGGGAATTTGGTTGAGAAATTTGTGGAAGGAGATGAATAATCCATAGGATGAATCCATGGTGATATATGTGGATAATAAGTTGTCTATTGAACTGGCCAAAAATCCAGTGCAGCATGGAAGAAGCAAACACATTGATACTCATTTTCATTTTCACAGGGATCATGTGAAACAGAAAACAATAATATTGGAATATTGTCATACTACGAAACAGGTGGAAGATATTTTCACAAAGTCACTACCAACAAATGTATTCAAACGGCTTAGAATGATGCTTGGAATGAAGTCGGTTTTGGTTTGAAGGGGAGTGTTGGAAATTGAAAACCAAAGTAAATGATGTCTGTTGGGTTCCGAGTCTTCCCCATGCAGCGCCCATTTACTATGTAGCTCTTAATTTCCCATGCATTTGTTTAATTCCAATGCAAGCATTTAATTTCCTTGTTTTTTGTTCTTTTTATTAAATGTATGGGTAGTCCATTTTGGTGTAGTTTAATACCCTATATATATGGGAACAAATGTAATCCGTTGAGTAGGATGTGTGAAATATAAAAAGATTGAAATCCTTGTTGTGTTTTATTGTCTCATTTTTAATCCACTATTTTTTCTCGTCTTGTATAGACAACAAATTGGTATCAGAGCGTAGTACAAAAGCATCCTCCAATTTCCGAAGAAGGCCACCCTGATCCAGCCGCAAGTTCCGATGTTGTCTAAAGACAACTATGAGAGGTGGTTCATTAAAATGAAGGAATTTTTCAGGTTGCAAGAATTATGGGAGATCGTCAATGACGGGTATATCATACCCACTATGGAGGAATAAGCCGCCTTCACGAATGAAGAAAAGGCGGCCATCAAAAATCAAAGGAAGAAAGACAACAAGGATTTGTTCCTCCTCTATCAAGGGTTAGATGAATTGACGTTCGAAAAGATTTCCGAAACAACATCGAGTAAGAAAGTTTGGGATACACTTGCCACAATCTTCAAAGGTGCTGATCAGGTGATGCAGGTTCGCCTTCAAACTCTAAGAGCGGAGTTTGAAGCGGCACACATGAAGGAAGGTGAGAGTATCTCAGATTACTCCTCACGCATAATTCTCATTGTTAACAATTTGAAAAGAAATGGTGAAAAAATGGAGGATATTCATGTTATTGAGAAGCACTTCAATTGCTCACAACCAAGTTCGAGCATGTGGCTGTGGAAATTGAAGAGTCGAATGATTTGGAAAAATTATCAATTGAAGAAATGGTGGGGTCATTGCAAGTACATGAGCAGCGAATGCAGAAGAATGTTGGTTCAACAATAGAGCATGCCCTAGAGTCCAAGTTGACTCTACAAGAACCCAATAATGTCTAAGCACAACGAGGCGGTTATCGTGCAGGAAGAAGAGGGCGTGGACATCCTACAAGACATCAACAAAAGTAACAGAACTTTACCAACTTTCGTGGAAGAGGACATGGTGGATGTCGATTCACGCGTGGTCGTGGAAATGCAAGGAACGTCCAATGCTACAACTGTAATAAATTCATCCATTTTGCATCTGATTGTTGGAGAAAAGTGGATCATGATGAGCGATCCAACTACGCTGAAGCATATCATCATGAAGAAGAAGGTACCACAGTCCTCCTGGAACAAGAAAAAGCATGTGAACGCCCTAATGTATGGTATTTGGATAGGGGTGCAAGTAACCACATGAGTGGTAATAAAGAGCTGTTCGAGGAACTCACCGAAGAAGTTCGTGGTGATGTGAGTTTTGGCGACTCATCGAAGGTTCCCATTTTTGGAAAAGGTAAAATCAAAATATATCTGAATAATGGTGATTCGAATTATATTTCTAATGTGTATTACCTACCAAGTATGAAAAATAACATCATCAGTCTCGGCCAACTCCTTGAGAAGGGGTATGTCATACACTTGGAAAATTCTTCTTTGTCTATAAGGGATGCTCACCGGAGACTTGTTGCTCAAGTCTAAATGGAGAATAATTGCATGTTTCCGTTGCACATCAAAATAAAGGCCGAGGAGTGTTTGTTTGGTCTCATGAAAAATGATTCATGGAGATGGCATCTGCATTTTGGGCATCTTCATTTTAGCGGGCTTAATCTTCTTTCTTCATCGAGTATGGTGTGTGGCTTGCTGATGATTGAATCTCTAAATCATGTGTGTGAGGCGTGTACACTCTGCAAGCAACAAAGGAACTCCTTCCCAAGTTGAGTGTCTAGAAGAGCAACAGAACAACTTCAGTTGGTTTACACTGATATATGCGGGCCACTTGAAACACCATCACTTGGAGGTAATAGGCATTTTATTACCTTTATTGATGATTTCAACAGAAATTTGTGGGTGTATTGCATCAAAGAAAAATCAACCGCTTTCACTTTTTTTAAAACATTCAAAGATCGTGTCGAAACTGAAAGTGGCCAAAAAATCAAAGTACTCAAATCTGATAGAGGTGGAGAATACACCTCAAATGCATTTCAAGACTTCTGTAGGGAATATGGCATAAAAAACAATAAAATGTATCCTATACGCCACAAAATAATAGAATTGAAGAAAGGAAGAACCACACTATCCTCGACATGACGAGGACCAATGTGAAGGAGAAAGGGCTACTAAAGAGTTTTTGTATAGGAGCAGTGGCATGTACAGCCTACTTGCTCAATCGGTGTCCAACAAAGAGCATTAGGAACTTTACACCACAAGATGTGTGGAGTGGCTACAAACCAAGCGTGGCACACCTATGAATCTTCGGGTGTGTCGCCTATGCTCAAGTCCCAGAAGTGAGAAGAAGGAAACTTGATGATCGTGGTGAAAAGTCCATCTTCATCGACTATTGTGAATCCTCTAAAGCCTACAATCTTTACAATCTACTAACCAATAAATTAGTGGTGAGTAGAGATGTGGTATTTAGTGAGGAAGAAGCGTGGAAGTGGAATGATGAAGAATCCAACAAGAATGTTCTAGTCGAGACAGAGGTTCCTGAAGAAAGGCATGATTATCATGAGAAAACACCTACAACCCCTTCCTCGGGCGCATCATCAATTGGAAGAAGTTTAGGATTACATTTCATCACTCCTAAAAGCACTCCACCACATGAAAATGTGTCCAGCTAATCCTCTCCTATGGATCCTATGAAGATGAAAAATTTGAGTGACATTTATGAGCATATTGAAGACGTAAATCTTTTTTTCTTGTATGCAGATCATGAGCCTTTGACCTTTCAGGAAGCCATGAGGGAAGAAAGCTATAGAATGGCTATAGAAGAATAAATTCGTGCCATAGAGGGAAATGACACATGGGAGTTGACTACACTCCCAAAAATACAGAAGAGCATTAGCGTCAAATGGGTGTACAAGATCAAGCAAAATGCTGATGGTGAGATCGACCGTCATAAAGCAAGGCTCATAGAAAAGGGGTACAAAAAAAAGTTCGGGGTGGACTAAGAAGAAGTCTTTTCTCCTGTTTCTCACCTTGAAACTATAAGGATGACTATATCCCTTGTTTTTCATCATAGTTGGATGATCTACCAACTAGATGTGAAGTCTGCGTTCCTGAATGGAATTCTAGAGGAAGAGGTCTATGTTGACCAGCCTGAAGGCTTTGTCATGCAAGGGTAGGAAGACAAAGTGTATAGATTGAAGAAAGAACTTTATGCTTTGAAGCAAGCTCCTCGTGCTTGTAATGCACACATCGACAGCTATCTTCGAGACAACGGCTTCACCCAATGTCCATATGAGCATGCAGTCTATATCAAGAAGAATGATTGTGGAGATATTCTTATTGCATGCTTGTATGTTGATGATTAACTATCTACAGGGAACAGTTGACCAATGTTCGATGATTTTAAGGAGGCCATGTTCAAGGAGTTCAAGATGACCGACGGAGGTCTCATGTCCTTCCTTCTAGGCATAGAAGTAATGCAGCAACATGGGGGCATCTATATATCTCATAAGAGGTATTCTAAGTAGTTTCTTGAAAAATTAAAAATGGCAGATTGTAATGTTGTAAACACACTGGTTTCAACAAGCTTGAAACTGAAAAAAGATGGAAAAGGAAGAAGCGTTGACTCGACATTGTTTAAGAGTCCAATTGGAAGCCTGAGTTACCTCAAAATCACAAGGCCTGATATTTTCTATAGTGTTGGACTTATAAGAAGGTATATGGAGGCACCTAAAGAGTCACACTGGATAGAAGAAAAACGTATCCTCAGGTACGTTAAATGAATGGTGGATTTTGGTCTCTTTTATCCATACAATGAAGAAGCAAAGCTGTATGGATACTAAGATTGTGATTGGGGAGGTGACCAAGATGAAAGGAAAATCACTACTGGGTATGTTTTTTTCCTTGGATCTACTACTTACACCTTGAATTCAAGGAAGCAAAGTGTGGTTGCTTTATCCACATGTGAAGTAGAGTATATGGCAGCATCCTCTACTGTTTGTCAGGGAATTTGGTTGAGAAATTTGTTGAAGGAGATGAAGCATCCACATGATGAATCCATGGTGATATATGTGGATAACAAGTTAGCTATTGAACTAGCCAAAAATTCGGTGCATCATGGAAGAAGAAAACACATTGATACTCGTTTTCATTTTCTCAGGGATCATGTGAAATAGAAAACAATAAGATTGGAATATTTTCATACTACGGAATAGGTGGCAGATATTTTCACAAAGTCACTACCAACAGATGTATTCAAATGGCTTAGAATGATGCTCGGAATGAAGTCGGTTTTGGTTTGAAGGGGAGTGTTGGAAATTTTAAACCAAAGTAAATGATGTCTGTTGGGTTCCAAGTCTTCCCCATGCAGCACCCATTTACTATGTAGCTCTTCATTCCCCATGAATTTGTTTAATTCCAATGAAAGCATTTAATTGCCTTGTTTTTTGTTCTTTTTATTAAATGTATGGTCTTTCCATTTTGGTGTAGTTTAATACCCTATATATATTGGAACAAATGTAATCCGTTTAGTAGGGTGTGTGCAATACAAAAAGCTTGAAAGCCTTGTTGTGTTTTATTGTCCCATTTTTATTCCTCTATTTTTTCCCAGCTTGTATAGCCAACAGCCGCTAGGCAAGTGCAGTGACTTCGTGGTTGTGTCACCAACAGAGGGGCCGGTGCCCCTCCTCCACCAGAAGCACAACCACCTTTCACCATGGAGAGAGTCGTCTCGTTGGAGCCGATGATGTTCTGGAGTGGGGATTGGTTGGTTTTTTTGGAGGCGGAGGGGGTGGTGAGTTGGGCCTGCAGTTGCCTGACTAGCTGCCTCCCTTGCGTCTACTCGTCTGCAAGGCTCCTTTGTTTTGTTTCTTCCCTGTTATCCATTGCGAAGGGGGCGACGAACATAGAAAGAAAAATATGGACTTTGGGAGGGCTGGTACGAGGGAGATTAAGGTGAATATGGGAAACCCACTGTTGTCCTGTAAACGGAGACAATAGAGAGATTGGAAAAGATGGAATTGCAGCGTAAAATAGAGTGGAACAAGGTGGGGAAGAAGGTATCAATACGTAGGATTCAGTGATGGATGATTGGGTGTTGCAGTGAAAAGAATGAGTCCTTTTATATTTGAAAATTGATAATGGAAGTCTCTGATGATTTCGGAATTACGTGCCAACCGCTGACCATCTCTCTCTCCCCCTCTCTCACCCTTTCGAAGTCTCTGTTGATTTGGGAATTAAATCCACGGATGAAGGAGAGTGAGGTAGAGCAGATGATGTCACTCATCCACGTTAGTAATTTAAAAAAATGTCAAAGGAAGATTTCATCACTAATAAATTCACAAATGCTTTAATATATATACCCATTCTTAATCATTATTAACATTATAAAATCACTTCTCCCTCTCAACAGTGGGATGTTACATTAACATCACACTCCACCAGCTCATACAAAACACATTGCACCAATTAAATATTTTCATATAATGGATAATATATTCACACTACACCACTTAAATACAAATTGATTTACATTAAATTATTTCACTATAAAACAATTACATTGATGCGGAATTCAATTACAAAAAAAAATAATTAAAACTAATACAAAAATAATTTAACTCTCGTAGATTACTTTATCCAATGATCAACCTAACCTTGCACAAAAAAATGTGAACCTATAATAAAAACTAGGCTAATTTTAGTATTACTACAAAAAGAAATAAAAACAAATTATCATTGTAATGTTATATAATCCTTGATCAATTTAAATTGGAATGATATATAGTTAATTCATAATAATATTGATAAAGGTTCTCTTTATCAACGTTAAAAAAAACATTTATAAAGATCATATTATTCTGACGCGTTAAAATTAAACCATACTATAGCATCAAATACACCTGTATATGGAAAATTAATTCATAATTTAATTGAAATAAAAATTGCATCATACATACAAAACACACACTACAATATAGACATTTAAAACATTTTTTGTACAATTACATTAGCAAGTAAAATCATAAACATTCAGAAATAACATTGGTGTCATTGTTTTTATCACCCAATCACTTCTCAAAAAAAACTTGATCATGGTATCAATTTCCTAAAAAATAAATTTAACTTGAACAAAAGAATCCACCTATATGAAAAAATAATTATTATGTTAACAATACTATAAAGACATAAATTAAACATAAATATTAAACAATACATTAATAAAATGTTAATTTTAAATAAAAGGGCACACTTTGAGTCATACCGATTACACCATATGTCGGATTGATGTGTGGATGATTCCTACACATCAAAAATCACTTAAGGATCATTTTCATAAAGTATCAAGACAATTCAAATGTCATTGATCATTTTTGACACTACTAGAAAAGTCTTTTAACAACGTTAGAAAAAAGTCATCAACAGCGTTAAAAAAACATTGTTGATCTAAGTGTCGTTAAAAGGGAGCCCCTTTTATCAATACTAGAAAATAATTAATAAAGGACGCACTGATAAAGGTGGGTCTTTATCAGCACTACTTCTAGAACTCCTAAAGATCTCCCTTTATCAACACTGAAACTAGTTTTGATAAAGGTCATGTTGTTATAGTGTACTGTTAGAATTACAACACACTACAATACCGAATACATGCACCAAATACCGACAATGACAACAAATAAAGGATATGAGAAATTAATAATTTAATTGAAATAAAAATTACATCAAAAATAAAAAAACACTATATTTTTTACCTTTCAGACACAGTTTTTTTTAACAATTACATTAGAAAGTACAATTTATCACAAACATTCAAAAACATCAATGGTTATTTCCACCTAAACCCCTCTCAAAAAGCTCAATCAGGGTATCAATTTCCGAAAAAATCACCCCAACACGAGAAAAAGATTACACCTCTATAATAAAACAATTATTATGTTAGTAATACTATAAAGAAATAAATTAAACATAAATATGAAACAATATATTAATAGAATGTCAATTTTAAACTCATAATCAGCACTTTATGTCACATCAGGCACACCATGTATTGGATTGAGGTTTTCCTGATTCCTGTACATCACAAATGACTTATGGATTGTTTTCCTAGATTATCAAAACAACCTAAATGCATTTTTTTGGTTTTGACTATGTCACTTTTCTTTCTTACTAAAATGTCAATTTTAAATAAAAAAGACACACTTAGAGTAATATCGGTCACACCGTGCGTCGAATTGAAGCGCGACTGATTCCTACATGTCACAAATGAATTATGTATTGTTGTCTTAATTTATCAAAACAATCCAAATTGTTTTGATCTATTTTGAGCACGTAACTTGGTTTTTTTTACTAAAATGTTATTTTAAAATGAAAACACACACTTTGAGTCATATCGGTCACATTGTATCTCATTTTTATGTGAGACTGATTCCTGCCCATCAAAAATGGCTTATGAATTTTTGTCCAAAATTATCAAGATAATATAAGCATGTTTTCTTGGTTTTCAATGAGTGACACGCGTTTTGAACTAAAATATCAATTTTAAACTAATAGCAGACATTTTGAGTCATATCGAGCACACCGTGTATCAGATTGTGGTGAAAATGATTGATACACATCACAAATGACTTATATATCGTTGTATTAAATTATCAAAACAATCTGAATGTGTTTTCTTAGTTTTGAGTGTATCACATATCTTTTTTACTAAAATGTTAATTTTAAATAAAAAAGACACACTTGGAGTCATACCAGTCACATCGTGTATCAGATTGTAGTGAGTTTGATTCCTACACATCACAAATGACTTTTGAATCATTATCCTAAAGTATAAAAGTAATCCAAATGTATTTTCTATGTTTTGAGTCTGTCATTTATCTTTTTTAGTAAAATGTTATTTTAAATTAATAGCACACACTTTGAGTCATACCAGTCATATTGTGTGTCGGTTTGATGTGAGACTAATTCATAAATATCACAAATAACTTATGAATCATTTTTTGGAATTATAAATAAAATTTGAGCATGTTTTCTTTGTTTTTAGTGAGTGACACACATTTTGAACTAAATTGTCAATTTTAGACTAATAACGGACACTTTGAGTCATACCGGTCACAACATGTATCATATTGAGGTTTGATTAATTCCTACATGTCATAAATTACTTATAGATCATTTTCCTTATATATCAAAATAATCTGATTGTGTTTGATTGGTTTTGAGTACGTCACTTGTCTTCTTTACTAAAATATCAATTTTAAATAAAAAGACACTTTTGGAGTCATACCAGTCACACTATGTATCAGATTAAGATATGATTGATTCCTACATGTCAAAAATTAATTGTGGATCTTTTTCCTAAATTATAAAAATAATCAAAATTTGTTTGATCAGTTTTGAATATGTAACTTGTGTTTTAACTAAAATGTCATTTTAAACTGAAAACACACACTTTGAGTCATATCAGTCACATCGTGTGATGGTTTGACATGCGACTGATTCTTACATGTCAAAAATGACTTATGAATTTTTGTCCTAAATTATCAAGAAAATATGAACGTGTATTCTTGGTTTTCAGTGTTTGACATGTGTTTTGAACTAAAATGTCAATTTTAAACTAATAACAGACACTTTGAGTCATATCAGGCACACTTTTTATCGGATTGAGGTGAGACTGATTCCTACACATCTAAATGACTTAGTTATCATTATCCTAAATTATAAAAACAATCTGAATGTGATTTTTTAGTTTTTTTTTTATATCACTATTATTTTTAAAAAATGTTAATTTTAAATAAAAAGACACACTTGGAGTCATACCGGTCACACCACGCGTTAGATTGAGGTGCGGCTCATTCATACACCTCAAAATGACTTATGGATCATTTTACTAAATTATTAAAACAATTTGAATGTTTTTGATCGATTTTGAGTATGTAACTTGTATTTTTTACTAAAATATAGTTTTAAACTAAAAACTTGCACGTTGAGTCATACCGATCATATTGTGTGTCGGTTTGATGTGAGACTAATTCCTACACATTAAAAATGACTTATGAATAATTATTCAAATTTATTAATAGATTATGAGTGTTATTACAAAGTTTTCAGTGAGTGAAACACATTTTTGACTAAAATGTCAATTTTAGACTAATAACAATCACTTTGAGTCTCATCGGGGGCACACCGTGTATCAAATTGAGGTGCGATTGATTGAAACACATCAAAAAAAACTTATAGATCATTGTCCTAAAGTATAAAAAAAAATCCGGATGTGATTTCTCTATTTTGAGTGTTTCACTTATATTTTTCCCTAAAATTTCAATTTTAAATAAAAAGACACACTTGGATTCATACCAGAAACACCATACATTAGATTGAGTTTTGGCTGATTCCAACACATCAAAAATAATTTGTGGATCATTTTCCTGAAGTATCGGAACAATACGAATGTATTTTATCAATTTTGAGTACGTGATGTATGTTTTGAACTAAAATGTAACTTATAAACTAAAAAAATAAACATTGAGTCATGTCAAGCACACTATGTACACAAGTATAAAATTTGGGTATTGGAACGGAACTATAGCCATAGTTTTCAAAACCATGGCTATAGGTCTCCTGCCCTTACGCGGGAGAAAATTTTCTAGTGGAAAATAGAGTAGGAAGCTCTATTGCAACAGTTTTTATGCTACCACCATGGTTTTTAATAATATATAACATAATATATATATATAAATATATATATATATACCTGATGATCATTGTGGTGTAGTGTTTAGGTGGATGAATCCTATAGGTGAGGTATAAAGATCAAATCCGGCTGATAACATATTATTTTTGGGCTATAGCCACGGTTTTCTAAGGCTATAGCCACAGTTTTCAACCATGTCCATATGTCAAATGCCACGGTGGAAAACGATGAGACCTATTGTCATGGTTTAAACCATGGAAATAGGTCAGACCCTATTTCCACAACTATAGTGTCCACGGTTTTGGAAAACCATTTCCATATGCTATGGCCAAGATTTTGGGCCCTATTGGCATGGTTTTCAACCATGGAAATAGGACAATTTTCTAGTTGTGGTATCAGATTGAGGTGTGGATGATTGAGATCTAGATTACTCCTACACTTTTTAAGACAATTTTCATGATTGATTTTTTAAGAAGTCATACTTTGCATTCAACTATTGAAAAATCCCTTGGTAGATTCATCCTTATGATTTACTCCACATTTCAGGCAGCAAGCGGTTTCGTCTTCCATTTGAAAGGAACATGTCCTCTCTTTTTGGGTTTATTACAGATAGTTGAAACAAAATTATGAGTTCCCAAAATATTAGTTAAAAATCTAAATAATTATTATATAAAAATGATGAGGAAATTAACTTAAAAATAGTAGATAAAATGATGAGAAAATTAACTAAATAAGTAGTAGGAATTCACTTTTTCAGGATTTATGTATACATTATTAGCCCATTTCCAAGTTTCCATTATCTCAGTTGTAGACTCAAAGTATAATCTCTCACAAGCACGATTAGATTCAAAAAAACTACCCCAAGTTGAGAAAATGAATCCATCTATATAAAAAACAATTATTTTTTTAGTAATAGTATAAAGAAATAAATTAAACATAAATATGAAACAATTAATTAATAAAATGTCAATTTTAAACTAAATCCACATAATTTGAGCCATACCAGTCACACTATATATTAGATTGAGGTGAGGTTATTCCTACACATCACAAATGACTTTTGGATCATTATAAAAAATTATGAAAACAATCCGAATGTGTTTTCTCTATTTTGAATGTCACTTTTATTTTTTTTACTAAAATGTAAATTTTAAATAAAAAGAAAAACATGAAGTCAAACTAGTCACACCATGCTTTAGATTAAGGTTATTTTAATTCATATACATCACAAATGACTTATAGACCATTTTTCTAAAGTATCAAAACAGTATGAATGTTTTTTTTTCTGTTTTGAGTATGTCACTTGTTCTTTTTACAAAAATTTCATTTTAAACTAAAAACATGCAATTTGAGTCATACTAGTCACATAGTGTGTTTTTGTACAGGTAACTAACTTCTACACATAAAAAATGACTTTTAAATTGTTTTTATAAATTATCAAGAAAATCTGAGCCTATTTTATTAGCTTTTAGTGAGTGACACTAGTTTTGAACTAAAATGTCAATTTTAGACTGATAATGGATCCTTTATGTCATATTGGTCACGTCATGCATTGTATTAACCTAATATTAATTCCTACACATCAAAAATGACTTATGGATCATTTTACTATAGTATGAAAACAATATGAATGTCTTTTCTTTGTTTTGAGTATGTCACTTTTCTTTTTTACTAAAATGTCAATTTTAAAAAAAAGACTCACTTGGAGTCATATTAGTCACACCATGAGTTGAATTGAGGTACGTGTAATTCCTACATGTCAAAAATAACTTACAGATCATTTTCCTAATGTATCAAAACAATATAAATGTGTTTTCTTGATTTTGAGTATGTTAGTTGTGTTTTTTTACTAAAATTTCATTTTAAACTAAAAACACACACTTTGAGCCATACTAGTCACATCATGTGTTGGTTTGATGTGGGACTAATTCCTACACAACAAAAATTTCTTATGAATAATTGTACTAAATTATCAAAAAAATATGAGTTTATTACATTGGTTTTTAGTGAGTGACACATGTTTTGAACTAAATTATCAATTTTAAAAAGATAACGGACACTTAGAGTCATACCAGGAACATTGTGTATCGGATTGAGCTGTAACTGATACCCACATGACATAAATGGAATATGTATTTTTTATAAAGTATTAAAACAATCCCAATGTGTTTTATTAGTTTTGAGTATGTGACGTGTGTTTTCAACTAAAATGTCAATTTCAAACTGAAAACACACACTTTGAGTCATACCAGACACAAAGTGTATTATATTGAGGTGTGGTTGATTCCTACAAGTCAAAAATGACTTATGGATCTTTTTCCAAAAGTATCTGATAAATATTATAAGGAAATTATCTAAAAAAATCAATAAAATTATGAGAAAATGAACTAAATAAGTAGTAGAATATAAACTTTTCATGATGTCTATATATATTCTGACACCAGTCATGCTACCCATTCATTTCAAAACAAATATATTTCCTATTGTGAATATGAGGACTATAAAAAATACTGGTAGTACTAGAAAAATATAAATAAATAAAGGATTAATGAATATTTTAAATGAAATTGTAATTATCCTTTAAAATTCCTTTTGGGGGATGTTAGTTTGTTGATAGAATATGATATCTTTCATAAATTTTTAAATATAATAACCATAATCGTTTACATTGGTTTCTTTCAGACACTACAGAAACATCGATAAAAATAAGTAATTTATTTTGATATATGTTTTAATAGTGAAATATTATTATATATAACCTAATACTTATCCACTTTTAGAAGCAGATAGGATCCTTGTATTCATGTACTGTCCTCATTCCATGATTTTGAGGATATTTAATAATCACTCTACTGTAAAATAATTTTCATTAAAACATAATATAAAATGTTCAACTAGAAATTTAGTCATAAAATGTTGGAAGCAGTGTATTATAAATTGATAAACATCATCACGGGTGGTCAATTTTTTTGGGTATCCATGCATTGAATCTAGAAAATAGATCATTGGAGTATACAAGTTGGTTGTAATTCGTAACCAATGATTCCTAAAAAACAAAATGGAATAAGTAATGAAATGAATTAAAACATATTTGATATTATTAAATTGTATAGTTTTACCCTTGTACCATGGGTATTGAGAAAATTATGTTATCTATACTTTTTCTTTCAAACATTGTGGATTTTATGTCCTCTATTACTTCAATTTTCTTTGGTTCTAATTTGAATTTTCGTGTAGAAGTGATCTTAGGACTAATGAGTCTAAATTTATGTTCATAGGGTTTTCCCTTAAAATAGTATTCATATATACACCTATAAAAAATATGAATAGTCTTCATTCATAATTAACATTGTAGATCTGCTATTGGATTGAGAAATAATGTAAACACACCTCATGTATACATTTAAAAGATGAGACTCCTAGCCATTCATGTGCAAGGATTTCATTTACATTCTCCAAACCAATATTGTATGTAATGAACTCTCTGTACATATGTTCTTAATAATTGATTATGGTCATAGAACCATTTTCTAATGTTATATCGACATGAAACTTTAATGTTAGTAAACACATAAGTTGAATGGGCAGGGTAAAGGTACTTTGTGAAGATCTTTTCAATTGGCTGTATGATCCTTTAGATTATTTTTATTTGAGCTTTCACTTCACCCCCTTCATTTTGTCCATTTGTAATATCATTAATTGGTTTAGAACATTAACATTAATTTTTAAAGGTTTTGCATGAAAAATAAATTGGAAATGAATACCTCTTTTTGACATGTTTTTTTACAAGATCTTATAGGACCCCATGACACCCTGAGAGGGGAGGGGTGAATCAGGGTATCAAATTTTCTTTTAAAATGATGGATCTTGTTCCCATGTTGGTAGGAACTAGTTAAACCTATATAATGGATATGATCAAAAATTAAACATTCACATGCAAAGATATGACACAACACTTTTTACTTGGTTCACCACTAAGGGCTACGTCCAAGGAGCATATGCTAAAAGGTTATCAGTATTACCTAATTCCTCAATTATTCACTAGTTGTGTATTACAATGTTTCGGGAATAGTAACTCTATCCCAGGCTCACTGCCTTTAGAAATGTTCAGGGATAGACCACTGCGTCCCTCGGATCACTCCCGTTGACTCCCCCTGGCTCACTGCCTTTGGTGAAGTCCCAGTAAGTTTATAAACATGAAGGTATCTTCAATAGATTCGCATTGAAGTCTTTTCCTCTACTTGGAACGAGAATATGCTTGCATCGAAGTCCATAATTGATTCACTTGAACACACTAAACCACTAAACCGAATAATCAGAATGTGCAGATAGGTAACACTGATGATTTTACGTAGCACCTACCCTTTGTGCCAAATATCTCACTTTTGCGCGCAATACTTGATTTCCACGTGGAAAAATATTTCGCACAACACTAAATTTTTCACGCAACCTCAAGTTTTATTCACAACTTCATCTTTTTCACACACCTTCATATTTTTTGTGCAACATGAATTTTTTCCATGCATCTCGGACTTTTTCGTGCAACTCAGATTTTTTCGCGCAGCTCCCTTTACACAAACCTTTTATGCACATTATTCCTCGGATCTTATCTAAGTATTCAAACGTACAGAATGAGGGGGGTAACCTTTTATTTATAGGCGTTGCTGACCCCTATGAGAAAAACTCATCATGGTGCGAAAAACCTCTCCTTCGGCGAGCAATAAATTTCACGCAGGAACCGTTTTCCTTGCACATCTTCATATTTTTCGTGCAACCCATGCCTTTACCATTTTTTGACATTCTGATTCCGAAACACCTCTTACACTAAAAATCTCTCTCCACTATTTCACGCACCACACTATTTTTCACGCACCACATTGTTTTTTGTGCACCACACTGTTTTTCACGCACCCCGCTGTTTTTCATACACCCCACTGTTTTTCACGCATCCCACTGTTTTTCGTGCACACCTCCCTTATTTTGTGCACCACTTCCTCTTTTCCTGCACCTCCTCTTTCCAACAACCTATGTCTTCATTTTCTGATTTTCAGGTCCAAAAATTTGGCAAACACTGGAGAACAGCACCACCTTCAATACTGTTGTCTGTTTATACTGTATGATCACTTTACTGGTGCACATTTTGAACTTCCACTAAGTATTGACAACAAACACAAAACATACTCTATCATTTCATAGAACAACCATGGTTCCAATAGATCTAACAGATATTGTATAAATGTTCCAATAGCTTTCTCGATCGTATGAATACCCACATCATTAAGTGGAACGGGTAGCATGGAAATAGGATCATGAGATATTTTAATCCCCACTCTCATATGACCTATTTTAAGTTTTCTATTGTGTAAAATATCTTCTTGGATATTGAACACGGTATCCCTCACAATAAGGAAATGGGTGGGTGTTGATAGATGTAAATCACAATCATTTTCACCCTATGGAATATCTAGTACATGAAAGGTATCTGTGTCAGACTAATTCACATTTCACAGAAACAATTATGAGATTATTGATTACCTCATCTAAGATAGGTCTTTGAGGGGAATGGATTGCCTCAAATTTGGTGGTAATGGGGGTGGGGATCTTCACACAGTGGTTGTTCTTGTGTTGTTTCTTCCCTTTGATTCCTTCCCATAATAATTTACAATAAATCTAACATCAAATTAATTTTATATTAAAGAGCATATAATCATTCCTATAACTCTTCTATTTTCTTATCTTTATCACACTATTCCTTTCTCTTCTCAAAATATGTTTGGGATGACATCCCAAAACCCGCACATCTGACATGGCCATACTATTATAGCCACTTTAAGCCCACTGATAGTAGTTATTCATCTGGTATAGCTAATGATGATTCTTGTGTCTAATTCAGAAAAAAATATAGTAAAATTAGTAAACATTATTATATAATATTGATTTAAAGAAAAAAATTGTTATGTCATACTGAAAAAAATTTCCCACACTTTTTTTCATCTATTAGTTTCCCTTCTTTATTTACATGTGCCTCCTTCCACAGCACATGATGTGGGATAGAAGTGACTTTGGATTTTGATTCATCAATCTACATATAAACAGAGGAATATAATTATGTTGTTATTTCATGTCACATAAAATTATTACAATAGATTTAAAATTTGTACCATTTTTGTTCAAGTGAAGCTACCCCATCTTGGTGTTATAGTAGGTGTACATAGGTTTTACTTCCCATTGCTTATTATCATCACCCATTTTTTGTTCATAAATTTAATACTTTTATTAAAAGTGATTAATACATATATTTTCAAACAATGTATTACCAGTCAAAATGTACCTGAAACTTTGTCTCCATATGATGACCAATAAATGAATCCCATGCTTATTGGTTTATCTAGTGCACAGACATCTTTGGTCGGTGAAGGTTTATTTTCCGTTTAGCATCTTTGAGATAAAACTTTGTAATAATTGTTCAAAATCCTTTATGAGCATTTCTAGTGAGAATTAATATAAATTTCATTCAAGATTCATCTACTATAAATGCACTCTGCAAGGGATAATGAAGATTAAGTCAATGTTACATTATTTTTTCACTAAAATAATGAAATTATATCATAATGTTACCCTAATATCTTCCCAAATTTGTGTCTTAATCATGAGCACAATATTTTTCCATGAATCTACATCAATAGGCACACGCATGCAAGTAGTGAGCCCAATGTAACTACTGAAGATGGTCTTATTCGGGTTAACAAGCTGGCCACATGCATTCTATCCAACCTAGAATTTGATGCCTTTGTATATCACCTTAATAATTTTTTCTAACACCATCACACAACAACACTCTTATTTTTTGGGGACACCGATTGTTCACCATCTACCATTTCCTTTTCTTAAACATCATCAATATGTTATTACTTTGTATTAGTAGTATCGACATGTACAAAATCTTGTTTTCCCTCTACATTGGGAGCACCAACATGTTGATAAACCTATTGTTCCTTAATATTTAGAGCATAGACATGTGCAGAATTCATTATCTGCAAAAGTGGTTGAATATTTAATTTAGATTACATAATTGTAGTAGTGAACATATAATAATATGAGGTAAATAAATGTATATTAAAAAATATATAAACTAATTATTGAACTCTTTTTTTAAAGTTTGAAGAGATTTGACCCCTCTATTGAGTATCCAAATCCCTTTGTTGTGGTCTCCTCTAACATACAAGACCTCAACTGCATAGGGAATGTTGTGAAATGATTAAAATGTCCCAATACAAGGGATATTTTTAGTTGAATTGACATATGACCCTTCATTGGTTTTGGTCGATAACAAAACAATTGAACACTTTTAATTTATGGGATCTGGAAAATAAAATATTTATACTACCTTTGGTTCCATTATAAATGGTTTGTCTTTGAAACCTTCCTTACTAAAATATACTTTCATGAATCTTAATTCATCTATTTTAACCAAACACCTCATATCAACCCACTTGCATTGAAAAATCAGCATTTGGGATGTTGTAAAATCTAACTCCCATATTTTTATGACGTTGGAAAAGTATGACATATTCACATAAATTGGATTTATATACTTGGTACCAGATAGATATAGTGCTTCATCTAAAAGTGTCACTCCACTATATTTTATGGCACCGCATTCATCATGTTCATTTTTATATAACATATAACCATTAGTTACATAACAATTATAATATAATACATTCACACTTGGTCCTATGGATATCTTTTGAACTCATTCTGAAATTGAATCCGGATTTTTAGCTGACTCCTAAAAAATATGGTCTCAAAACCATCCTATAAACTATTTATTATGTGTATTTGATATCCAACCTTCATCCCTTGATGGATTAAAATTACTAATAATTTTTATATGGGTTTCAACATATGGGGAAGCCTATAAAATATTATAAAAAACATAAAGGTGGTGAAACTCCCAATGTTTAATATTGATTATGAAAACATCTATTTCAGAAATTCCTTTACCCATAATCTTTCCGATGTGATAATATTTTGATAGAACAATGCTTTCCACATTGGATAGGTATTCAGTACAGAATTTAATGGATTTCTTAACAATTTATTTCTTTAAAATAAAACCTTTTGGGTGAATTTTATTTTTGAAATACCCTTTCATAATCTTAATATAACATTTAATGGGGGTACATCCATTGATAATGTATAAGACCACATAGTTGAATCTCTATTACCAAGTGAACCATCGGGTGAACCATCATATCAAAGAATTATAGTAGGAAGAACATCTCTAATTCACATAATATTACAATAATTTTCTTTCCAATAGTTGGAAATTTCACTGGGTCTATAACTTTGTTTCATATAGCATTGAAAAGGAAAAAATTATTGGTAAATTAACAATAGGCATTCTTGGAAAAAATTCAATGTAAAGATAAAAAATTAGATCTTGCATAAAAACATGATAGTCATGTGATTTCAGAACCTTTAACTTTAAATTAGTCATTAACATGATATTATTTATATTTGAAAATTACCCCACTAGATACCTTACATCATTCAAGAAGTTTCAAAACTAATATCTCTCCTTCTTGGAAAGAGTGTATGAAGATGGAGGAAGAAAAGCCTATTTTTGACCCTTCACTGGCACCAAATATTTATGTATTTCAATTTAAATCATTTACAAACTTGCCTTAATTCCATCCTTTATATTTCAAGGTGCATCTAGTAACATTCCAACGATAATATCACATGAATTTTTTCATCATTCATGACATCAAGAAAATTTCCGATGTACAAACAATTCAAGTATGGTAATTAAAAAAACTGATCTCTTTTTCTAACTTATTATTGTAAGGTTTTTTAAAAAAGGTTTACTAAAATCAATGTCCATATCTTTTAATTTCTCAAAAATTAGATCACATTTTAGTGGATGGTGTTGTACATTCTTCTAAACTCTCATCAAATGATGTCTTCCAATAGTGGTACTTGTGTTAGCAAGGTAGAAATCTATGATTTCTTAGAAACACAGTCTTCGATGAATCTTTCAACCTAAGTGATAGTGTACCTTGTTCACACATAGGGCACACTTTAGTTCCTTTAATACTATATCATAAAAAAATTTCATAAGCAGGAAATTCATTTATCATCCTGTAAAATATGACTCTCAATGCGAAATCTTCATTTTTGAAAGTATTATACAACATAACACTAGAATCCCACAATAATTTCAAATCTATAATAAATGGATCCAAAGAAACATCAATATCATTACCCAATTTTTTATCCTAATATAAGCATAGATAACATAATGTATTTTTTTCATGCATAACCATGGTGTAAAGTTATAGTTTACCAACATGATCATCCATGTAATGTGAGTAATGTTGTGAAAACCAAAAGGATTCAGTCCATCTATAGATATCACAAGATGAAGGTTTCTCAAATAATTTCCAAATTTTGGATACTCATGATCAATTATCTTCCACTGATGAGATTTTGTCGAGTGAAGAAGTTTCCCATATATATTTATTATATCTACATTCTATGTCGATTGACTTGTAGTCTACTCACTTCTAAATAGGCCGATAAACCTTATAATGATTCGAAAGTACCACTCAACTTTCATAGAACCTGATTCAACATTTTTATATCAATAAGAACAACACTTATATAATTTTATGTGATTTTTAGTCCTTAAGAAGCAGTATAAATTCATTTGGACAAGCATGTATTCTTTCATAAATCATACCAATTGAACGTAACATTCGTTTAGCATCATATGTTCGGTAAGGAATTTCATTATCTTTTGAGAGCATATCATTAATGAGAGAAATTAGTTCAACAAAATTGGTTTCACTCTATCCATTTCTAGATTTTAAATTATACAACTTCAGTATGTCTTAAAATGTTGTATATTTAGTATAAACAATATATAATGGTGCCTTTTCTCAACTCATTAAATTCTCAAACAATTTCAGACAATCAGGAAGTTATTCTTCAACTGTCATTATCATTTCCTCAATATGATCTTTATCATCATTCAAAACTATAATCACATCCTCTATACGGTCTTCATCATTGTCCACACTTGTATGTAGGGTATGTATTTTCTCAACAATACTCTATAAATCTTATTGATTTTGATGCTCACAAATACCCTTTTTTGTTTTAATAATGATATTACTTTAAGTATATTTCTAGAAATCATTATTAATTGTATTATTTATTCTAGAATAATATTCAAGATTTTAATTCAATTAGAATATTTTTTAAAGTGTTCAGAATGCTCTTAAGTGTATTCTAGAAACATTGTCCATACCCTACATTCTGATCCAAATGTAAGGATTAAACCCTACGCTTGGGACAACACATATGGATTGTGAACCTTAAGTTTGTATTAAAACATACATTAGAAGATGGTGCATATGGATCATTAACTGTATGCTTAAAGGAACATATGGATAAAGAACCTTATGTTTGGATGGAACATTACGTCTGTAAAGAGAAGAATGTATGGTTAAAGAACCCTTCATTAGTAAGGAACCCTATGTTTAATGACACAAATGTATGGTTCATAAAATTTCATTTTATGATCAAAATTATGTTTTTATAATGAATTACTTGTAGTTGAAACATATGTTTGATATTTCTTTTGTATTATGAAGGGACCCTACATTTAAATTTTCAACATCGAAGATTTAATTTTGGGATTTTATCCGAGAATTCCGTAATGGTCTTTATAGATTTACAAGCTATTTTAAAACTTATTTTAGACCAATTCAAAGATAATTATTATTGATTCAAATAACCATATTCAATGGATAAAATCTCTCCAATTATAAAGGTAACTTTTGTCCACCTAGTCAATTCAGACTTGAATTTCAGTGATCTGTCAGGCTTCTTTTGTGGATTTGAAATTCCAGAAAGCAGGATATCTTCTATATATTTTCTACTGGTATATCATTTCCCAATACGGGATAAAAAATTCACTATTTTTATATATAATTACATTCTTTTAAACATCTCTCATAGTGCTACTGCAATGAATGATTGATTCTGAAATAAGCTACACTTTGGAGACATACATGTTCAACCTTTTACTGTTGTAAGTTTTCTATTGTAGATTTTTTTCTACTTTTATTTGAAGATATTTTTGAAACTGAGATCACTTTAGATATAAAATTTCTGGAAGAAATTCATTTATTAAGAATAAGATATTTCTAATATCAATTGTTGTTTCTGAAATTGTGAAGTTCAACCTGATTCATCATTAAATCAATATCTTTGGATTTGTTGAAGTTTCAACTTCTCAGAATCAGTTGTTATGGAGTATTAACTTCTTGATAAAATTTTTGGATAACTAATTACCTAAATAAAGAACCAGAAGGATCTTTTTAGCCTTATTTTGTAAAGGTGTCAACTGCCTGCACTCAGTTGTGGATTAATGTTCTTATGATAAGAGGACTTTGCTAGTAAAATTCACCAAGCTCACAGAGAGAGGGATTGGTGGGGTAGACTAGGGGATCTTTGTGCCTTGAACCACTATAAAAAAGTTGTATTATTTATTTCTGTTTACTTGTTACTTATACTCATTAAATAAGTAAACATTTCATATCTGTATTAATCACATAGGGTTTGAAAATCCAAAATTGTGGAAGATTTTTGAAAATACACAATTCACTCTCGCTTGTGTTACTTTGTATTATTCAGACATAACATTTTAATCATATCATATGATCCATAAAATATAGACTTATAATAATATAAGATACATTCATTTTCCTCATGTTTATTCCAATATTTATAACTTCGATCTATTCTATGACAGATCAAGTGTTCTTACAATGCCTCTAGACTAATTAGTCTTGAATAACAACACCGTAAACATGGACAAAGGATTTCAGAAGGGTCATATGCATGGTCTTTGGGAAACTGTATGAACTATTTCACCCCATCCTCATAATCTTTTGTCATATGATTGGAATCCATCCATTTTTGATTTGTATCCATTCTATTTGATTCAGTAATATTAATATTTGAAAAAATAAATAAACTGTAAAAACTATTTCATAGAAAAGGTCTATCGTATGATTAAAATATTATTGTAAGGTAAGATTATTATTGGTTATGATTTTAAAGTCATAAATTGGTTTATTAATGGTTATGATTTTACTAATGTGGGTTATCATTAATATTTTATATATTATATAAACCTAATATACCATCTCTTGCACTAATTTGGGTCCCAAGAGAGACTATTCCCCTATCAGAACCTAACATATATTTGATTAACATATGGCCTTTAATACAAATCTTCAAAACTAGATATATATATATATATATATATCAATTATTGATAATTATTTTTATATAGAAATTATAATTCATTGGATTTAAAATTTTCTCTCTCAACATTTGGAACAATATACTTTCCATATTTTGTTCTCCTTAAAAGAAGAAAATATTTAAATATGATACTCTAATGGTCACTAAAAATAAAATATACAAGGTAATGCCTTTTTTTTTAAAGACAATACAGTTTTAATCCATGGGAGTAGGAGGGACACTTTGAAGTAAATAGATATAATTGTTTACTTTTAATACTTGTGAGTAGGAGGGATACTTGGAACTTGGATCCAATTACAAACTGTGCGCTGCAAAAACATTGCCTACTTATCATTTGCAGTCACCGCCTTGCATGATATGTGGGAAATGTTTTTTTGGTGCATAGTTAGGAACTCCATAAAATTTGAGTGAGAAATAATGGTGAATGAGTGAAAATGAATGTGAAGAAGAGGGATAGATTGAACCAACAATGGATCAAGGGAACAGAGATTGGGTTGAACATGGGAGTAGGATGGATACTTAGAACTTGAATCTGATTACTAGCTATGCACCGCAAAATCTCTACCTACATATCATTTTCAATCACAACCTTACATGATAAATGGGAAAGGATTTTGCAATGCATAAATAGGATCTCCATGCAATCAGAGTGGGAAATAATGATGTATGAGTGAAGATGAACATGAGGGTGAGGGAGATGGTGAACCAACAATGGTTTGAGGTAAGAGAGATCAGGTTGATAATCAGTGAGGTATATCGAGGGAAAATAAAGTCGCTTATGCCCATGTTGTTCAAACCATTTGGGATTATTAAAAATAAACAAAGATGTCCCAGGGGGGAAATGGATCACACATGATCACATACCTTGATTTTAATATATCATTATAATTTCAAGACAACAAAATTAGACAAACTCTAAACTAAGAAAAATATATTAACACAAATGATAAAATTTTTAAAAAATAAATAAATAAATAAATGATTATAATTTTAATTTCTATTCATTTTATTTCGATGTGAAATTTAGTAAAAGAAAAGAAATGATTTTAATTTCTCTCCATATTATTTGGTAAAAAAATTTAAAATGAAAGAAATGTTTTTTGGGGAAATATGACAAAAATAACCCTTATAAAAAACATAGATTTCCAATAATTAATTATTCCAAATAAAAAATATTATAATTTTAAATTGTATCTTTGATTTTTAAATAAATTAATATATTTATTTTATATATATCTCTTAAAAAATATTTGTATAACTATAAATATATATATTTATAAATATATTTATAAAATTATATATATATTTATTTATATATAATTATATAAATATGCATTCATAAATATATATATTTACAAAATAAATTTATAGTTATATAAATATATTAATATATAATAATATATAAAATATATATTTTAGAATATATTTATAATTGTTTGTTTTTATTATTTATAAATCACATTGAACAAAATATTTATATATACATAATCAAAATTACTTATATACAAATAATTATTTGTAATCAATATTATTTATTCACACATAATAAAAATTATTTATATACACATAATCTAATTTATCAATTCAAGGTAATTAAATTTATTTATAAATTATCTAAATAATTTATTAGTTCCAAATTATTAATTCAATATAATAAAAAAAACAAATTCAAAATTATAAATTCAAAAAAATCATTAATTCAAAATGTTTAATTCAAAATTATTATTAATTCAAAACTATTAATTCAAAAACATTAATTAAAAATACTTATTAATTCAAAATTATTTATATATTATATTAATTCAATATAATAGAAATTATTTATAATAAAAATTATCTATAATTTAAATTAATTATAAATTAATTATAATTATTTATATATGCATAATCTATAGGCATAACATTCAAATCTCCCCAAAATACAAATATAAGAAATCTTGTATAGTTTTAACTCCAAAAAAATAGATGCAATCATGACATGCCTCTCCATCTCTCACAAAATGGTTTAACTTAAGAAATAATTTTCAGTCATCGAACATGAATAAAGAAGAAGAGACCAAACACTAGATTCATGAGAACCTCAACCGTTGGTGAACCAAAAACTAAACCAAGATGTGGTTTAGAATGCGGGATGGGAGAAATGAATAATGAATTCAATAGGGAGCCATATCCATATAAAAAACCCAAGGAGAATTGAACACCACCTTTAGTATACCCCAAACCACTGTGAACTCAGTAGAGAAGGGACAAAACTAGAGTTAAGTAGGGTGGGTCATATGGTATGGGAAAAAAATAACCACGAATGAATCCCCAACATCATGAAACTAAAGATCTAAAATAAGATTGTTTTATTTTGTTCATAGTAAAGATTTAAAACAAGGTAGAGGTTGAAGTGGGTAAAGACTTGGATGGAAAAATACTGTGATTAAAGAGGAGAAGAAATAATCAGATACCTTAGATCTTAGGAGGATTGATTCATAAAGAAGCTTGATGAAGAGAGGTGGTGAGGGTTCGGTTCCGTGAAAAATTAAAGGCATGAGTAAGGAGGATTGTGTTAGGGTTCTATTTAAAAGGATAAGTAAGGTCTTTATCAGTTCTTTCCAAAAAGTGATGATAAAGATACATTTTATTAGTGCTAAAATAGTAAATGCAAATAACATTTATCTTTATCCATACTAAAAGTGTAGTGTTGATAAAGATATGTTTTATTAGAGTCTTTTTAGCACTAATAAAACTCAATCTTAATCATTACTAAAAAAGCACTAATAAAGACCCAATTTTAATAATATAATACATATTATTAAAAAAATTAAATATATATAATTCTAAATAAATATTTAAAGAATTAAAAATAAGTATTTATAAATTTAATTAAATATATTAGGTGCTTGGGGGTATAATTACATTCTAATACACACACACCAGACACAAAATCTGGAAAGGTAGGCCATAGCCCCCTTAAGGGGACAACCCGCCCATCAATCCTTATTTATTTAGAATATGGCCCATAGGAACAGTGGGAATGAAGCCCATAACATGGCCTGAAATCCCAGTGCAGCGTCATGCATGCATCATCCTGCCTATATCACCAGGCCATGCATCATGCTTGCATCACTACCTGTGTCACTACCTGCCTACGTCATGATTAGCGTCAATACCTATGTCACCGCCTATATAATATCGTAATAGTACCTGAAACCAATAAGGATTGAACCCGGGACCTCCTCGTTACCAAGAAGGAGCCTTTTCCACTCTAGTACAAGCTCGTTGGCAATAAATATAATTATAAATAAATATATTTATTATATGAATAAATTTAATATAATTTTATAAATAATTAGAATATATATATTTATTTATAATTGTCATTAAAAATATGTTTGTTTAAAAATATTTTTATATAATTATAAATATATTTATATTATTATAAATATTTATATAATTATAAATATATTTATATAATTATATCAATTTATATATAATTATATATATATATATATATATTAATTAATATATAAATATATATAATTATAAATATAATAAATATAATTATTATTTAAATATATTTATTATACCCAGATAGCGTGAACCATGGGTTATATCCCATGGTTCTAAAATTTACTAAAAATAAAACGTCACAAAGTACAAAGAAAGATGGAGAATAAAAGAAAGTGACATGCCAATACACATAAGCAAATAAATCATCTATAAGCTCATCCACCACCCCTACCTCTCAGATGACAGTCCCTCTGCCATGTTTTAAGTTGATTCCATGCCTCAATATCCACATGAGTCTCAATATAATCATCTATTGGGTTTGGATCCTCTAGAGGTCGAGGATCTTGCTCTCCAGTCAGGCTGAAGTTGCCCAGTACTTGAACATCAATATAGATAGCTCCACGAGAATTTCTGAATTCCTCATGTAAAACCTCTTTGATGATAGATATAATTAACCTATCCTTTTACACATATTATTAAATTATTTTAAGCATAATTAACCATCAAATACAAACCAAGGATCGTAAAGTCTAGTTTCTTTGGAAGATTAGGTACATAAAACTGAAAACATGGAAATGTAATAAAACAAATTTATATTAATCATCTAGAACAAGCTTTTAAAATCCTTTTAGATATTACATATACATATTATAGCATGTGTAATATATAGACAAAAGGGATGAGATAAAAATCCCAGTAAAGGAATAAACAAAGAAATAAATCCTAGAACATGGGTTAAAAGGCATAACATGATGAGTTAAAAAGGCATAGAACATGAATAAACGTACAGAAGAATAACATATTGAACATGGGATCATGTAATAATGCCAACATAGGAATGTGGAAGAAACATATAATATGACATAAACATGATTCATGGCTACCAACCAAGACTATATCACATGGTGGACAAAGTCCCATAAAGGAATCAAGTTTACTCCCAATCTTAACATGATATCTCATGAGACTAAAAATTAACCAATGAATTGGAGCACTATCTGGATGAACCACCAAAAACATGTTCTTGCATATGTTTTCCACATGAATAATCAAGCATAAGGGTTACCCATGGAAGGAATTTAGTATCATAAACATGTTATAAGGAATAACCAAAGGGCATATCATAATGGTGTACAATAAAGAATGGGTTTAATCCATAATTTAATTTTAATAAAGGAAAATAGTCATAATTAATGATAAATTATGTCCAAATTAAGTGAAAACATCGAAATGTGTGTTTAAGAAACTTTAGAGATGATCCCCTTTAGTGTGGTTTAAGGGAAAATATTAAAGAGTCCTTAAAATGGAAGAAGGAATAATTATTCATATAAAATCAGAAATGAAAAAAGATATTTATTCATGAAAAAATGACTGATTTTAGAAAAATAATTGAGGTTTAAAATAGATTATGGGATGTACCTTAAAATGGGTAAGAAATTGAGAAGTTCCCTTTAATCAAGCTTGCTTATTGGAAATAATTTAAAATGGAACCTTATAAAACATGTATTTCTCAATCAAAGAAAGAAGAATTGAGCTAGGTAAATGTTTTTGGGAATAAACATATAATTTTGGATGAGTAAATAAGAATAATTAAGAATTACATTGGGATAAGGAGAGTGAAATCATAACCTGAAGGGAAAATGGAGATTTGGAGAGAATCCCTTACTTTATGTCCAAAATTGTTCTACACTTGTACTTAATATCCTGAATAATCAAATTAAATTCATTAATTAATTATTTAAAAACCTATTATACATTTAATTAGTTTATTATAATTTTATTAGGTTTATTTTTTTCTATTTCATTGACTTATAGTGTTTAATTTCATCATTTTGGGAGTGTTTGTTTCATAGTTTCATGGTCGGTCCGCTTTTGTATAATTATTAAATTTCTTTTAAAATGGAAGAAAAAACTCTAGAAATGTAATTATATAATATTAATTTATTTTCATAAATTTAAATTTTCCCATATATCATTTTATTTTTTTTGGCATGAGGATGATTCATTAGATAAAACATTAAGGAAGAAATGATTAGTTTATTTTGGCGGTTTTTATGACCATCACAAATTAGTATCATTTTATTTAATAATATGTTTATATACTAGTTATAGAACATTAAATAAGTTTTAATACACATTTAATAATATTTTTTTAACCATAAAAGTGGTTTTATGACGATACTTGAAGGCGTTAATGAAAAATGAAAACTCATCGTCCGTGAAGGCGGTGAATCGACACCTCACGAACAATGTTTTCATTTTTAGAACAAAAGGAGAGGATAAGAAATTTAAGGATTGATATTCCATTAATAAAATAAAATTACAGTATATATATTATATTATATTTATCATGTTACTTTGGATAGGTTAGGTGAGGGAAGGATATGAAAAGAAAAGAAATTAAAAGAGAAGAGGGAGGGCTTTACCTCTTAAGTGTCGTCTCCTTGAGAACCTCCTTAAGGCACTTGAAAATGATCTTTTGGTGAGAACAAAAAGACCATAACATAGGGAGGATGTTTGGGTGAGTAATTATAAATAATATAATAAAAATACAAGGCTTATAAGGTTTGAGTAGTATAGGTGGTGAGGGGTGCTATTTATAGTGGTAGGATAAGGGTGTTTTTGATTATTTTATTCATTTGTTTATTATTCTGGTTCAAGACTATGAATAGTGTTTATTCTTGTAAATAAATATATTAACTAGATAATTTTATTTTTATATAATTACCACTTACATCATCCATGACTCAACCATTAATCAAAATTTCATTTATTTACTTATAATGTTAAATACCATAAAGTCTCGTATTTCATTATTCACAAAAAATTCAACTATTTTAGAAAAATCCCTAAAAAATAAGAATAATAATTTTCTAACATTAATATTTAAAAAATGGACCCTAGTTTATGAAAATAATTTTCTAAATATGATAAGTTTAATTTTTAATTAAAATCATCATTTATTCAAAAAATATCAATTTTAAAATTATAACTGATTTTATGACACCAGGAAAATTAATTAAGGTATCGTAAAATTATCTTATAATAATAAGACAAAAAATATTAATTTATGAATATATTTTATGAAAATAATTTTTTTAATCATTATATTAATTATAAAATTGTAAATAAACAATTATGTTTCACAAAAATACCAACACTTAATTTATCATTTTTAAAACATTTATTCACTTATTCCAAGTTATAAATACATAATATTATCATCTATAAGATACATAAATTTTATTTATACTTTCATAGGTGAGGTTACTATTCTATTGGATGTTTCAATAAACCTAATGGTCACATTACACTCCCAATAGTCAAGTTACTATTCCATTGGTATAGGTTCCTTAATTTCTATAAATAAAAATTATTTCATTCTTAATTTATAAAAATAGTGTTTTTATTAGGTTTTTTAAGTGATTTATGTGTTTTATAATATAATTATAAGAAGGTAAATTCAATTGATAAAATTCTGGGTTGTTACATTCTTCCCAACTTATGAAATTTTTCCCTTGAAATTTTGTTTGACATTATAATATGAAAATAGGTGAGGGTACTTATCCTTCATTGAATCCTCTAGTTACCATGCCACCTATTCATATGTATTATTATTCCATATTAAATTGACTGGTGAGTAATCTTGTTGCATAGAACATTATCACTACAGTCCAAGATCTTCATCATTTATTCTTCATATGAGAGGTCGTTCTCCAGTTATACCACCTTCGGATTCAGTACATGTGAGGGATATAGTATTTACTTACTCAAGAGGGATGTATGGAATACATCGTATATTTGATACATGGTATGCGGAAGTGTTAGTTGATAGTACACATCCCCAAAATGATCAATAATATCGAAGGGGCCAATGTACCTGGGACTCACCTTTTGTTTCTTCCCAAATATCATGATCCTATTCCACAGATATATGAGGAGGAATACCATGTCTCCATACTTAAACTCCAAGTTCCGTTGATGATTATTTACATAGCTCTTCTGTCAACTTTGGGAATACCGAATGTGTTGTATAATTTTTTTCACCTTTTCTACCATTTCATCAACCATTTCTGGTCTTAGAAGCTTTCGTTCACCAACATCATTCCAGAATGCCGGTGATCTGTATCTTTTCCCATAAAGGGAATTATATGGAACCATTTGGATTATTGAGTAGAAAATATCATTGAAATAAAACTTGAACATAGGTAGATTTTGGTCTCATCTTCCCTTAAATTCCATAGAACATTCTCTCAACATTTCTTTTAGTGTCTAAATATTCTAATAATATTATCCATTAGTTTTAGGATGATAATTCATACTAAAGTTTAACTCAATGCTTAGAGAATGTGGGAGAATTTTTTAAAACTTCTAGGTAAATAAAAAATATCAATAGGATATAATAGTTAGTGGTATTCCAGGAATACTTCCCACTTATCTAATGTATATCTATGCAATTTGATTGAGTGAGAATTCCTATTTAATTTCGATAAAGTGAGTTGTCTATATAATATGATCCATAATGACCCATATAACATTATTTCCTCTAGATAACTTTGGAAGTACAGTGAAAAATTCCATGGTGGTGTTTTCCCATTTCTATGTTGGTATGGGTAATTGTTGAATCATTCCGTTATAATTTTTTCTTCATCCTTCACTTTCCAACACACCAAGAATTTTGATGTATATTCAGTGATCTCCTTGTTCATATTTTCCCACCATTAGTTTGTTCATAGATCTCGATACATATTTATGCTTATTGGGTGAATAGAGAAAGTTAAGTTATATGAATCATTTACAAGATCTTTCTTTATCTCTAGATTATATGGTACAAATATTTGTGACCCAAATCTTATGAATACTTCCTCATCATTTTTTAACTCTGAGGATTTCACATTTCGGATATCTTCCATCATTTTATGGTTTTACTCATCATTTATTTAAGCGACCATTATTTTCTCTATAAGGGATAGTTGAGAAATCATTTGAGAAAATATTGATGATGTTTCTTCCTAAATGATTCCCATTTCCATCATTAGTAGGTATAATAAGAATGGATCCTTATCAATTATCATCATTGATAAATTTTTAGGATCCTTTCTACTTAGAGGATTCGTCACTTTATTTGCTTTACCAGGATGGTAGTGAATTGATAAGTTGTAATCCTTAATGAGATCTAACCATCTTCACTGGAACATATTAATATACTTCTATATGAATATATATTCAAGGATCTTATGGTCACTATATATCTCACACTTCTCCCCATAGAGATAATGCTGCTAGATTTTCAATGCGAAGATCACAACCACCAACTAAAGATTATGCGTGAGATAGTTTTGCTCATGAATTTTCAACTATCTTAAGGCATATCCTATCACTTTATCATTTTTCATCAGTACACATACTAATACATTATTTGAAGAATCATTGTATACCACAAAGAGTTCCCCACTTGTTGATAGTGTGAGTACAATGATAAGCCTCTTTTCCAACTCATTGAAGTAGTATTCACATTCACTGGTCCAGATAAACCTCACCCCTTTCCAAGTCATCTTGGTTAGTTAGTTTGAAAATCATGATAATTTATTCACAAATCATCGATAAAACCCATCTAGACTAAGTAAAATATGGATTTCTGTTAGAGTAATTGGAATAAGGAATTGTTTGATTACCTTTGTCTTGTAAGGGTCCACATATATTCCTTTTCTAGTGATAACATGCCCCGAGAATAATACTTCCTCCATACAGAACTCACATTTACTGTACTTTTCATAAAGTCTATCTCTTTGCAAGGTATTTAGAATAGTATTCAAATACTACTCATGTTGCTCCTTTCTCTTGGAGTATATCAGAATATCATCAATAAAGAATACAAAAAATTTGTTGAGGTAATCTCTAAATACTCTATTCATTAAGTACATGAAAATTGATGGAGCATTAGGGAGTCAAAATGGAATCACTATAAACTCATAGTGTCCATACATTATTAAAAATATAGTATTGGGAATATATTCCTTCTTCACCTTTAAATGGTGATATCCTGACCAAAGTTACACCTTAGAGAAACACTTGTCCCCACATAGTTGATCGAACAAGTCAAATATAAATGGAAGGTGATACTTTTTATTTATCGTGATTTTTTTGAGCTCATGATAATCAATACAGAGGAACATTGATCCATCCTACTTCTTGATGAAGAGGACCGTTACACCCCATGGTGAATCACTAGGGCATATAAAACCCTTGTCCAGATTCTCTTGTAGCTACTTCTTCAGTTCTCTAAACTCAATGGTGGCCATTATATAAGGTGTATTTGATAGATGAAGAGATCCAAGAATAATTTCAATTGATAACTCAACCTCTTAGCCAAGAATTATACTAGACAATTCTTTAGGGAACACATCAGTATTTTCTTTCATAATAGGCATTCCTTCGATCATGATTCTCTCATTTTCATTGATCATTTGAGCTAGATATTCTTTCTTATAAGGCCATAATATCGAAAATTGATATGATGATTTTGAAGGAGATTTATCCTCCTCCTTACACTTGTACAAATTGATCTCTATTTCCCTATAGTTGATGTTGACTTTATATAAAGATATCCAATCCATGACCAATATGACATCAAACTTCATCAATGGAAGTATGAAAAGATTTTATGGGAGGTTTAGTCCAAAATCATTAATCGGGGAGGATTTATATACTTTGGATGAAATAATTTCCCCATTTGTTTTTCTCAAATATAACTCAACCTCCATATTTCGAAGTGGTGTGTGAATACTTCTACGAAAATTTCTAGATATGAAAGAATGATTAGAACTAGAATCAAATAGTGTGTTTTTTATTCTTACATGATTAAATAACATACCCATCACTATATCATTTTTAGGCTCCACCACAGCAGTAGTGTTAGAATATTCCCTTCCATGCTACCTTGGAGGTTGTTGTTGATTACCTATAACAACCCTTGGCTTAGGGAATTGCCTCATATAATTCATATTCTCCTTGAATTTAATACATTTCACTACAGGATGAGTGATGATTTGAACCTTCCTTTATTCTTCCACATTAGTGGGATTCTTCGTATCCCTTTGGAAGTTATTAGCTAGATACCTCTATTTTTTATATTTGAAGTATCTTATGGTCCCCCTTAGATAGTTCCCAGGATGCTTCTACCCATACTTTTGACATGTGGGATGTTGGTTTTTCTTTACATCATGGGATTTATCTATTGATACTCCCATATTAAACTCTATTTCCCACTTTTTATCTATGGGACCATGAGACTAGTGAGAGCCTCCAATCTTCATTTCAACCTTAAGGGCATAATGCACAATCTCTTCATAGCTATCGAAGTCTTGAATCACCAACACTTTTTGTAGACTCAGCTTTAGTCCACTAAAGAAGTGATCCACATTGATTTTAGTGTTCTTGAAAAAGTTAAATGTGTATTGTGAAACCCTTGTAAATTTTGTCTCATACACCCTGATAGATTTGTCTTCCATTTTCTTTAGTCCGAGGAACTCCCTTTCTATATTAAGATGGAGAGTTCAAGGAAAATATTTATTGAAAAATATTTTCTTGAAATCTTCTCATTCCATGGAATCAATTACCTCCTTATAATTTTCATTTTTTTATCAGTGTCCACCACTGATAAACTTCCCCATCAAAATGATAGACCAACAGTATGAATTTATCTTCTTATGAGCATTGAAGGAAAAAATAATATATTCTCAATATAGTTAATCCATTGTTCTGTGATGGTGGGATCAGAAGATTTACTAAATATGGGAGGCCTTTGTTGCATGAAGGATTCAACTACAGCTTGATATTTCTTAGGAGAAATAGATAATTCCAAATGATTCAAGTTATTATTCGTAACTCGATCTAGTTGAGCAAGTACTTTCATGAAGTTTTAAGCTCCCGTTCCCATCAGATTTGGCATTTCATTAGGAAAATCATCTCATTGACTATCACATTGACCATTGTCATGAGTTATTTTATTTATATCCATTAACTAAAAAAGTACAATGTGTGGGATTGAATACTTATCTAATAAGAATATAAAAAGTAAATATTGAATAAAGAAGGATAAACTTATTAATGGAAATTATATCCAATCTTGTGATTCCCTAAGTTTCAATCTAAGTTATCCATGGTGATAAAATTATCCCTAGGGTTATTACTAAAGTTTTATAGTCCTAATCTCAAAAAATAAATTGACCATGATTTTATACCAACAATAACAACCCTATCCTTTTAAACATATTATTACATGATTTTAAGAAAAATTAACCATCAAATACAAACCAAGGATCGTAACGTCTAGTGTCTTTGGAATATTAGATAAATAAAACTGAAAACATGGATATAGAATAAAACATATTTATATTAATCATGTAGAATGGGATCCTAACTTACTTTGAGCTCTTAAATATTCATAGTATATCCTAGGGAATACATATAAAAAAGAGATGTGCTAAAAATTCCATTAAGGGAATAAACATAGAATTGAAGCATAACACATGTGTTATAAGGAATAACATGATGAAATAAAAAGGAATGGAACATGAACAAACATATGGAAACATAACATATTAAATATTGAATTATGTAATCATGGAAACATAGAAATTGTTAAGCAATATATTACATTACATAAACACGAGTAAAGGATAACTACTAAGACTATATCACATGATGGGAAAAGTACCATAAAGGAATCGTGTTTACTCCCTTTCCCAAAATGAATTATCATGAAACTAAAAATTACCCAATACATTAGAATGATATCTAGGTTTTCCCATTGTAAAATGTTCATGCATATGTGTTCCATAAGAATAATCAATCATAAGGGTTACCTAGGGAAGGAATTGGGTATCATAAACATGTCGTAAGGCATAACTAAATGGTGTACAAGAAAAAATGGGTTTAAGTAATAAGTTTACATTAATAAGGGAAAATAGGAATATATAATGATAATTTATGTCTAACTAATGTGAAAAAAAAATATAAAAAACATGTTTAAGAAACTTTAGAGATGAGCCACTTTAGTGAAGTTTAAGGGAAAATATTAAAGAGTCATTAAAACGGGTAAAGGAATAATTGTTCATATAAAACCATAAATTAAAAAAGATATTTTTTCATGAAAAAATGAGTTATTTAAAAAAAATAATGGTGGTTTAAAATAGATTATGTAGTATACTTGAAAATGGGTAATAAAATTTTGAAGTTCCCTTTAATCGTGCTTTCTTATTAGAAGGAATTGAAAAGGAAACCTTATAAAAATGTATTTCCCCATAAAAGAAAGAATAATTGAGATTGGTAAATATGTTTGGGATATAAACACAAAATTTTGGATGATTACATAATAATAATTAATAATCACATTTGGATGAAGAGAGATAAATAATAACCCAAAGGAAAATTGAGGTTCAGAGAGAATCCCTTACCTTATGTCCGAAAGTGTTCTGCACTTGTACTTAATGTCATAGATAATAAAATTAAATTAATTAATTAATTAATTTACAACCTATTATAAAATTATTTAATTTATTATAATTTTACTTGGTTCATTTTTTCCCATTTCTTTGACTTATAGAGTTTAATTTCATCGTTTTGGGAGTGTTAGTTTCATGGTTTTATGGTCGATCTGCTTGTGTTTAATTGTGAAAGTTCTTATCAAATTGAAGAAAAAATAAAAAAATGGAATGATAAGGTATTAATTTATTTACAAGAATTTAAATGGCCCCATATATCATTATTTTTAAATAATTATGATTCATTAGATAAAAAAATGATGAAGAACTGATTGGTTTATTTTTGTAGTTTTTACGACCATCTTGACATAGTATTGTTTTATTTAATAATATGTTAATAAAATAATTACAAAAAATAAAATAAGTTTTAATAAAAAATTTATAATATTTTTTAACCATAAAAATTATTTTATGACCAGACTTGAAGGAATTAATGAAAAATTAAAACTCGTCATCCATGAAGGCGGTGAATCGACACCTCACAGACGATGTTTTCATTTTTAAAACAAAAGGATAGGAGAAGAGATTTGATGATAGATATTCCAATAACACAATAACATTCCAGTATATATATGATAATTGATTTATCATGTTACTTTTTATATTGGAGGTAATGTAAGGATAATAAAAGAAAATAAATTAAAAGAGAAGATAAAGGGTTTTACCACTGGGGTATCATCCCCTTGAGAACCTCTTTAAGGAACATGGAAATTGTCTTTTGGTGAGACCAGTAAGACCATAACAAAGGGAAGAGGTTTGAGAGTGGAATTGGGTATAATATAAGAAATATAAAATCAATATAAGGTGTGAGGAGAATAGGTAGTGAGAGGTGGTATTTCTAGTGAGAGGATAGGGGTGTTTCTTATTATTTTATTCATTTATTTATTATTTTGGTTCCAGGCTATCAATATTGTTAATTATGTGGCTAGGTATAATAACTAGATAATGTGAGTTCAAGATAATTACCACTTACATCATCCATGACTCAACCATGACTAACAAATTCATTTATTTACTTATAGTGTTAAATACCATAAATTACCGTATTCACTATTCACAAAAAAATCAACTATTTTAGAAAAATCACAAAAATTCACCCTAATAATTTCATAACATTTAGATTTTAAAAATGGACTCCATTTTAGGAAAATAATTTTCTAAATATGAGAAATTTAATTTTTAATTAAAATCATCATTTATTCGAAAAGTACATATTTTAAAATTATAATTGATTTTATGACACTTTGAAAACTTAATTAAGGTCACATAAAATTATCTTATAATACTAATAAAACAAAATATTAATTTTTGAAACTATTTTATGAAAATAAATTTTCTTTTAAATCATTATATTAATTATAAAATTTTAAATAACCAATTGTGTTTCATAAAAATACCAACACTTAATTTATCATTTTTAAGAAAAATTATTCACTTATTAAAAGTTATAAATATATCTTATTTTAATCTATAAGATAATTAAATTTTATTTATACTTTCATAGGTGAGGTTTCTATTATATTGTCCATTTCACTATTCATAATGGCCACATTACTATTCCAATGGTCAAGTTACTATTCTATTGGTATAGGTTCCTTAATTTCTGTTAATAAAACTTATTTCATTCTTAATTTATGAAAATAACTTTTTTATTAGGTTCTCTATTTGATGTATTTGTTTTATAAAATAATTATAATAAGGGAAATTTGATTGATAAAATTTTGGGTTGTTACATTATACATGTTCAAGATATCAAGAAAACTAAACTTTTAATTACCAGAGTCCATCAGAACTAGAAAAGAGGATCTCTACATAATATGATAATCCCATCAACCCCTTTTTCATCTCTCATATAATGAGAGACCCCCCCCCCCCCCCTCAAGGAGGAATCAGGTAGAGAAATTGAGTTGTGAGTGTCCCACCTCTTAATCCCAAGGGAAAAACTACCTAAACTAAGATAACCCCTTGCACCAAGACACCCTCCCTATCAGTCAAATTTCTATAAGAATCACTAACTGTAGAAGCGTATGTGGAGGAATCATATCCTTTAGTTATATTGGCAATACTCGCAGTAGTATATTGCTTCCTTGATTTACCTCCTAATAGAGTTTTGGCATCAAGATTTTTTTCCCTTTCCATTACAAGAGGCAATTAATTTATCTTTCCTCAATTGAGATTCTCCAACCTCTTATGCAAAAAAATTACCCTTTGAAAAACCTATACCAAGGATCTGAACATTAAAAACCTCTTACACTATATCAGCCTATGTTTTTCAGCCCTTCCCTTGTGCATCCATGACAACATTAAAAGGTATTACTTTAGTATATTCCATTGCATCCTACCTCTTCACATCAACCTATTGAACTCTAGTAGAAAACTCCATTTTAACTCTCATATAATTAGTAGGAAATGAGGCATCATGTACCTCCTCACCAACAACACTCCCAGTCCTAGAATGTAACTACCCAAATTTTTTCAATGGAAATTCCCTTCTTAAAAATATGTCATAAAATAACATGAAAACACAACATAATTAACTAATAAGTGTTGAGTAACCTTTAAACATAATTTTTTCACTCATGGGTTTGGAATTTCAAAAATATGACATACACGGTTGTGTTCAAGATGAAATTTAGAGTCTAATAGAACAAAAATAATTTTTGGTGAATAGTAACATACCCTTATGAATAGTAACCTACCCTTATGAATAGTAATATGAACCTTATTAATATTAAATCATCCAAAATAATAGTAACCTTTCCCTTTAATAATTAAATAAAATTAAGGTATCTTATAAGTGACAATTTGAACATAGTAAAAGTATTGGTATTTTTGTAAGTCATAAGTAATTAATTATAATTAATTAATTAATTTAAAATAAAATTTATTTCTTAAAATGTGTTAATAAATTAACAAATCTATGTCTTCTAGTTTTTATATAATTTTATAAGACCCTACATAGTTTTTGAAACCATTATAAAATCAGTTTTAATTTTAAAAACTGTATTTTTCAAGTAAATTAGGATTTTAATTAAATATTAAATTAATAATATTTAGAAAATTGTTTTTGAAAAATGGACTTCATTTTTTGGATTCTAAAAGTTGAAAAATAGTTGGGGTGGAATTTTGGGATTTTTCTAAAATACTTGAATTTTTATGAATAGTGAAATACCGTAATTTACAAAAAAAATTAAATAAGCTAATTATAGGGTCATGTGTGATGTTATGTTGATGTAATCCTACTTGGTTTGGTATTATATTATAAAATTACTATTATTTTTCATTGAATACTCACTATTCCTTGTATTGTGGGGTAATAATAAATTAATGGATTTTATATTAAGAAATCCCCTCTCCCCTCCACTATAAATACCACCCTTCACTCCCTCATTCCCAGACACCTCTCAAGCATCAAGAATTGTCTAAAATATACCCAAGCATATTCCCTATCTGCTTCCCCACGTCCAAGAGCTTCTGGTATCATCAAAAGACAAATATTGGGCCCCTTAAGGAGGATCTCAAGAGGTGGATGGAAGAGATAATTTATCTCCTTCTTTTCCTTTAAATTCCTTTCAATTTCAAGTTATTTCCTTATTATCTCCCAACCTATATTTTTTAAAATGGTTTGGTAACTCCATTATTATACATATAATGTAATTTTATGATACTAATGGGATATTATATCATCCAACCCCCTTATCCTCTTCTGTTTATTTTATAAAAGAAAACGTTGTTCGCGAGGTGTTAATCTATCACCTTCTAGAATGGCATGTTTTCTTTTTTAATTTATACCTTCAGATCTGGTAATGAAACCATTTTTATGGTTGAAACAGAATATGTTATATTTATTAAGTCCAATTTAATGTTCTATAACTAAATTATGTACAAATTACTAAATGATTAATCAAAACATGTTCGTTGTGGTCGAAAAACCGCCCAAATTAACTCAAACAATCATCATTTAATTTTTATCAAATGATTCATCAACATGGAATATAATGAAATTAATTATAATATCATTTTAACTTCTTTAATATCATTAATAACATGTAATATATGTTCTGCATTTTTATCCATGTTCTACACGAACTTCAATTCATGAATACATGTGAAACGCTCAAGAAAACCATAAAAACAAACATTCTCGAGCAATGTTTTTGAACTCTATAACTTATCAAAAGGCCCATAAAATAACATAATGAAACCAAAATGAACCCTATTTTGGTATAAAAACTTTTTTAATATCTAATTAATGAATATAATGACATTATATAAAAAATTAAAGTGAAAGAATCATTTGGATATAAGGTAAGGGGAAAATCTAGAACCCAATTTTCTTTCTACGGGTTCTCCCTCTTTCACTCCAAATTTGGTATGGTCACTCCTTGAAAATAAATTTTTCATCATTATCTTAACTTTTATGTGATATAAATGTTTTATAATGAAGTTTATGTCAAAAAAATGTTTTCCAAAATAACTCGTATTTTAAGAACTCACATTTTACCTCTCATTCAAGGTTGATGGTTCTTGTATCAAGTATGTTATTCCCTCTTTATTTTGGGAACCAAAACTTTATGAATGTGTTCTTATGAAATGGAACTAATTCCTTTACATGGTTTAGTTATGTTCATTATTGATATATGTTCTATGTGGAATGCATGATAACGATAATGTTGTGATGTGATGGGTGTGCCCGTAATTATGTAGCGCAATATGAATGTTTGAATGTGAAGGGTGCACCCAGAATCCTAAAGTTATCCAATGCATTGGATAAAGTGATGAATCTCATGAGTAAATGTGAAATAATGTGTGAAAAATATTCTAACTTTTTTCACAACTATTTTTGGTAATTAACCACTAAGACATGATGTTTCATTTTTTATGCATTGCCACATTTCAAGTCTTATATTTATGTTTCCCCTTATGTTCATGATCCTTTGCCTATGTTATGATTATGCTCACCCATGCTATATTATTCTTATCTATCCCCTTACTGGCCTTCTAGTTCACCCATTTTGATGTATATCCTCAGGTGACTACATGTACTAAAAAGAGTTCAAGTTCCAGTAAGAAGCTAGAGAAGAAGAAATTGAATAAAGGTTTATGCTCGATGTTGTAATTGTTATGTATGGTCCAGGTTTTCCCAAGACACTAAACCATTGGATCCTATATGTGTAATACTATTATGATTTTTATATTTAAAATGATTTAATGGTAATTTAAGAAAATATTGGGTTTCTATAGTTGGTATCAGAGGAAAGGTTTAGTTAATTTGGGAATTAGGATTAATGAACCATAGAGAAAACCTCTAGCATGAGACTTAGTACAAATATGCACACAATAATCTTTACATAGAGATCCCATAAGTTATTTTTTTAGTACAAATTGTTCAAAATGAATTAATTATTCATTTCTTGTTGACTTATGTTTTGTTCAAACCTTTTCTATTTTAGAAAATGGTGGGAACCAGGAGAAACCAGGCCAACAACTCGTGCAAGGGCCAATCCAATGATTGCCTGAACGACATCCCAAATGATTTGGGAGGTGGAGTTCAAAACTTTATTACAATTATTATCCAATTATCTCAGGTTATAAACAATAACCATAATAATGGGGAATGTCCTCCTTCACCAAAGATGGAGCAACTGTATATCTAATGTTTTATGAGGCAACGACCACCAACATTTAGTGGATCTTCTGATCCAATAGTTACAAAACATTGGGTCAACTCCATGGAGAAGATCATTTATGTTCTTCTCTATTCTAAGATGGAGAAGGTGAATCTTTCTGTTTATCATCTAAATGGAGAGGCTGATCAATGGTGGCCTTTGATTAAGAACACAAATCCAAGGGAGGAAATTGAAGAGATGGAATGGGAATACTTTAAGATAATGTTTCTTGACAAGTATTTCCCAAGAACTCTTTGCATGAAGATAGAGAGATAATTCATAGAGATCAAGAAAAAATAAAGAATGATAATCTTTCACAACCTATGAAGAGAATTTCACAAGGATTGAAATGTAGGCTTTGGGTTTTGTTATCAACAATGATAGAAAAATTGATAGATTCTTTAGTGGATTAAAACCACACCTTCGAAAGGCTCTTTCAATTCGAGACTTTGGGAGTTATGAAGAAGTTGTTCGGTGTGCTCTCAAAGTGGAGATGGAGTTTGGAGAATGGTCCCATGGCTATGGTGATAAGAAACTAAAGATGGAGTTTCAAGCTGATGGATCTAATGACAAAGGTTGGAAGAAAAATCAACGACCCACATGCCAAAAATGTGGGAAGTTGCACCATGGGAACTGCCTTAAAGGGACGGGGAAATGCTTCAAGTGTGGGAAACAAGGACACCATGCTCAAGAGTTTTGAAAAGACATAAAAAGGAAGGAGAATGTGGCAGAAGAAAGGAGAGAACCACTCATGGTTCAATACTACAACTGTAGGGAGCTAGGGCACTATGCAAGCCAGTGCACTAAACCTTGAGTTCTCATGGGTAATTAGCATCAACATCCACCAAAGCCAAAGGAACAAGGGAAGTCTTATTCCATCACTACTGTGGAAGTGTAGAAAGATAATGAAGTCGTACAAGGTACACTTCCTATTCACTCAAGAATGGAAAAATTACTATTTGATTATGGTTCTACGCATTCCTTTATATCTTGCATGTTTTCTAGAACTATAGAATAAAATCCTCAAAACCTTGAAGTAGAGATATCTATAAATACATCAAGTTGTGAAATCATTGAAACCCAATTGTTTGACTCTTCTCTTGTTGGTGTATGTGGGAATATTATTACAACGAATCTTATAATACTTCCATTGGTGGAATTCGACACTATAATGGGAATGGATTGGCTCTTGTTATGTAGATCACATATCAACTATAGGGGAAATTAAATATATTTTCATTTTCTGAACCATCCCATTCTTTTCTACAAATGTAAGAAATATCATGAATCTCCTTTGAAAAATCCTTCAATTGTGTGGGTGTTGATTCCCAATGAAGACGCACACCTCGCCCAAATGGTTGAGTCAAAGTAAACTTCCAACCTTGAGGAAAATACCATCGTGAGGGAATATGGTGATGTATTTCCCGAAGAGTTACCCTAAATTCCCCCAGATTGTGAGGTAGAGTTCTCAATAGAACTCATACCCGGAGCTACTCCTATCTCAATGGGTCCCTATAGGATGGCTCCTATCTAACTGGTGGATTTAAAGAAGTAGCTGCAAGAACATCTGGAAAAGGGTTCATACACCCTAGTGCATCACCTTGGGGTGCACCGGTGCTCTTTGTAAAGAAGAAGTATGGAACAATGTGGTTGTGTATCGATTATCGGGAACTCAATAAGATCACTATAAAGAACAAGTATCCTCTTCCAAGGATTAACGACATGTTCAACCAGTTAAGAGGAGCTCAATACTTCTCAAAGGTGGATCTTTGTTCTGGATATCATCAACTAAAGGTGAGGAAGGAAGATATTCATAAAACTGCCTTCCATACAAGGTATGGGCACTGTGAGTTTCTGGTTATGCCCTTCGCACTTACTAATACCTGCAATCTTCATGGATTTGATGAATATAGTCTTTATACATTACTTATAAAATTTTGTGGTAGTGTTTATTGATGATATTTTAATCTACTCTAAGTCCAAGGAGGGACATGAAGAACTTCTAATACTTGTGTTGGCGACATTGAGAAAGGATAAGTTGTACACCAAGTTCAGAAAGTGTGACTTTTGGATGAAGAAAGTCATGTTCTTGGGACATGTGATCACAAGTGAAGGAATTTCTATGGATCCTTCAAAAAAAAGGAAATTTAGGAATGGCCCAGGCCCTCTAGTGTCACCGAAATCCATAGTTTTCTTGAATTATCTAGGTACTGCCAATGTTTTGTGAGAAACTTCTCACAATTTTCAAGACCAATAACTAAGTTAACAAGGAAAGGGGTAAAGTATGTTTGAGAGAAAGAATGTAAGGGAAGCTTCAAAGAGCTAAAGAGAGGGCTGATCACTGCACCTGTACTCACACTACCAAAAAGTAGAGAAAGTTTTGTGATATATAGTTATGCTTCAAAGAAAGGTTTGGGTTGTGTACTCATGAAAAATGATAATGTGATAGCCTATGCCTCACAATAGTTAAAGATCCATGAGCAGAACTACCCGACGCATGATCTAGAGATGGAATCCATGATTTTTTCCTTGAAAATCTGGTGGCACTACCTTTATGGTGAGAAGTGTGACATATACACCAACCACAAGATTCTAAAGTATATATTCCCATAAAAGGATCTCACCATGCATCAAAGGATATGGTTAGAGATAATCAAGGATTATGATTGCTCTATTCATGTAAGAACCCGGGTTTTTAGAATAGGTCAAAATCCCGCCCCTGTTTGAATTTTTGACTTGTTTACGAGGAAACTGGATTAAATGGGCAGTTTCTAGAAATTTCCTGACAACACGTCATGTACTTTAAGTACATGCCGTGTATATGTTAATGAGTTTTGGTCGTGTGCTCGCCGAGTACATGTCGTGTGATGACCGTGTAGTAGTTTCTTACTACATGACATGTAGTTTTGAACACGTTGTGTAACCTCGACCGTGTGGTGTCCATACATGGCATGCAGGGCGGTTGGCTTGGTAGAACCGAGGAAACGCCTTGTTCCCCTTGGAAATTCTATGTAGTCTAGCCGTATATAAGGGATATACATGGAGTGTGGGTAAGTCGGAAAGGGAGAGCAGAGGAACCAGGTACATGTCATGTACCCAGAGATACACGTCGTGTACTCATGTCGGCAGGTCTGGAAAGTAAGGAGGCGGATTCAACTGTCTTATGAATAGTTAAATGAAATATACATGGCGTGTAGACCTAAAGTACACGCCGTGTACTTTATTTTTCACTTAAAATGGGCAGTAGCCTCGTTTTGAGGTTTTGGACAGAACCACCTCCCTCAAATCGGCTGAACCTTCAATTGTTTCCCGGTTCTTTGTCCGAAGTCAAATCTGATCTCAGTTGGATGCATTGGAACCCCCTCGATTTACCATGTTTTAGACCGAATTGGCAGTTGTTACCGGAGGAGTAGCATTGTACGAGTCTCAGGTAGGTGGTTCATACCTCATTTTGTGTTTTCTTGGTTGTTTAGGTGATGCGGCCTTCAGCGCATTTTTGGGTATTTTGAGCGGGACCCATTTTATCTGTCATTTTATATTGAATTTATTGTTGGACCTATGGGATGCCTTTGGGTATGCCCTGTTACAAGTTTGTGTGAGCGGGGCCGGGTGAGGGGTCGTGGCTCATCGGGTCATTTTCGTCAGGGAATGCCAAAATGGTTTTAATTGAATTATTAATGTGTTAACTGATTAGTTAAATTTATTTAAGCCTATTATAATTGTTAGAGGCATTTAAGACCTCGGTGCTGGTATGGGACAACACATTGATTAGTGCAATTCAACTGTTTAGTTTGTTTTGTCAGGTTATGTTTTCTGTTTAAATATGTTATATATGAAATTGCTGAATTGCATCTGCTAGACCCTTGTGGGTTGTGTTGGGCTTGGCCCGGTTATGCTTGAGTGATACTGATCACAGGTTGGGGCTTTCCCCGGGTTACTTTGGGTGGTTTTGACCATGGGATTGGGCGTCATGGACGTCGTCTTGAGGTAGTACGACTGTCAGGTTGGGCATGGCTCGGGTTACTAGGATGGCGATGCCATCGGACTTAAACGACATGGTCGCAGGGACACGAGGTGTCAGATGTTTTGGTGGCTTAGGTACTATTTTGGTGATTACCACCCACCTGGGACTTTGAGTGGTGTACACACAGAGATACTCTGGGATGAGGTGGTTTTGACCACTCGTGTGGGTAGAGGCCCCCATAGTTGCGGTTAGGTATTTTGGTTGGGGGTGCTTGCCGTAGAAAGCCACGTGGGAGGTGAGGAGGCTTCAGGGAATGGGCGTGCCTTCGGGACATCGGTACATGAGACACGAGGTGTCAGGAGTCACATGGTACTGGGTTAATATTTTTGGACGTGCCTTCGGGACATTGGTACTTGAGACACGAGGTGTCAGGAGGCACATGGTGCCGGGTTACAATGTTGGGGCGTGCCTTCGGGACATCGGTACTTGAGACGCGAGGTGTTAGGAGGCACATGGTGTCGGGTTACTATTTTTGGGCATTCCTTCAGGACATCGATACTTGAGACACGAGGTGTCAGGTGGCACATGGTTCCGGGTTACACAATAGAGATTTCAGCATGGGCCGAAGCAGGTGATACTCCATGGTGGCTGCTGAGCACCAGTGGAGTTTGTGTTTACTTGTGCATAGTATTGTTTACTGCTTTCCTTGTAATACATGACTGCTTAAACACATATATTTGGTATGCACCGTTGGGTGGTATCCTACTGAGATTTGTCTCACACCCTACACGGGCCCTTCGGGATGTGTGCCGACTTTATGGATTTATGTGCAGGAAAGAGGCCAGCTTCAAAATCTAGGCGGTGTTAGTTATTTCATGGATATGGTATGGACCTTGAGGTCATACCTAGATGGGTTTACTTTGTTTTGTTTACGTTTCTGTAATGGAATGCTTACTTGTTGTAGCTACTGTTGGTTATCAATTGGCGCCCTTTTTATCTTCAGTTGAGTATGACCTACTTTGGATGCATGTTTTACTATTCAGTAGTGGTTAAATGTTATCAGCATGTTGTTGTGTTTATTTCCTCCGCTGTTGTTTATATTTGTTTCTTCAGTTGTTTATTTATATTGATTATGCTTCCTCTCTTCGGGTCTGGTTCGAGTCTGCTGAGTCTTCACTGTTATACTTGGACCAGTACCCTTATTATGATCCTCCGAGAGGGTATAGCCTCCCCACTATACCTAACAGACCCTCGCTACTAGTCAGAATCCTTTAGCGTTCAGGGGAGGTGTGCCTAAGGTAGTGACACCCGACCTGTTTGGCACTGTTCGGGTGTCTGGCTGGGTCTGGGTTGTTACAAAGTTGTATCAAAGGAGTTCTTGACAGGGATTTAGTATCACCGTGTTACTGGCTACTAATGAGTTTGAGACTTCTCTTTTTATTTTAGCTGGTTTTACTATTTGGGATATAGTAGAATAGAGATAATTTCTTACTGGAACTGGGTTTCTAACTTGTGCTTGGGTGCCTGCAGCCCCAGGTATGAGGGACGGAACAAGTTTCCAATGGGTGGGAATTGTTGTTTTCTTTTTGCTTAGATTACAGTTCATATGATTTCCACATCATTGGCTCACTTGGTGTGTGATGTTCTTGATTGTGATATATAACCCTTGACCCGGTTTGGTAAGGGAGAAGTGGACCTTGGCCCGGTATGGCAAGGCTAGTTTTCTTGGCTTTTGATAGGCACATTTTAGGGTATTTAAATTTCATAATTGCACGTATTCTTTGTGATGTGGTAATTCCATGTGAATGAAATATCAATTTCCATGATTTATATGCTTAACATGTAATTTGGTGAAATTTCTGACATAATTTCTCGTTGTTTCAATGTGTATTCCATGCTTTATTTTTGTAGAATTGCATGTTGTAGGATTTTGGGTCTGAATCTTATGAGAGCAGGTAGGTACTATGGTTGAGGCAGTGTAACTATCCGGATTGGGTGACTCGGTCGTCGGTTTGAGCAAACGTGAGTTGTCGGGATGGGCATGGCCTGAGGTACATTTGATACTTGGCTCTGTTGAGGGCGGGTAAGGAGGCCATGAGGCCGGGATGCCATGGGGCATGGGTTGCGGTGAGGGGGAGTAAGGGTAGTTGTTATGCACTGCCTTTTACTGCTTTCCTTATCTGCGTAGAATATATTATTATATATATATATGGGTTGTATGACCATTTATGGTATTAAGCGGGTTACTCCTTCACGGCACGATGGAGCGTCAGGCAGGAGAGGACATAGTGCTGTAGGATCAGGGTCAGAATTCGGTACAAGCAGAGCACAAGCCGCAGGTACAGGCTCAGGGGAAGGATCAAGTTCAGGATCCAGTACAAGCAGGAAAGTAGTCGGGTTTGGCATCGTTCAGACCGTGGCTCGATGAGTAGCTCCGAGGTAGCCAGGTACGTGTCTTGCAGGGGATTGACAGAGGCACGCAGGGTATAGAGCTTTCTATGGCATATCTGATGCGGGAGTTTCAATCGCAGCACCCGCCGCTTTTTCAGGGTGAGGGTGGTCCGCAGGCTGCTGAGAACTGGATAGAGAGCTTGCAGATGATCTTCGAGCATCTTGAGATGCCTCCAGGGCGGAGGGTCAAGATGGTGATGTACATGCTGAGAGGACCGGCGAAGCGTTGGTGGGATGTACAGGTATAGGCTCGTAGGCACGAGGGACTGGCATGGAAGGACTTCGAGGACAGGTTCTTTGAGAACTTTTATCCGGAGACACTGAGGACAGAGAGAGCTCAGGAGTTCTTGAGTCTTCAGTAGGGAGAGATGTCCGTTATGGACTACGCAGCTACCTTCACAGAGTTATCTCGTTTTTCACCTGGTATGGTGAGCGATGACACATCTAGGGTGAGGCGCTTCGAGGATGGCTTACGACACACCATTCAGGTCCTAGTGAACATCTTCAGGCTGGGTTCTTTCTCCAAGGCGTTTAATCAGGTTCTCATAGACGAGGTCAAGAAGACATAGAAATCTCTCTTGGGCAGGGCGACAGCTTTAGGTGATGGTGTGGATAGCAGGAAGTGAGGACGGGATGAGTTCCAGAAGGGCAGTCAAGATTGGGATTCAGCTAGACCACCTCGTGGTAGTTCTTCGGTGATTTTCTTCCAGTGTGGACAGCCGGGACATGTTCGGGCGTAGTGCGACAGGCCTCCAAAGTAGTGAAGGGCATGTGGACAGGACGGACATCTGGAGAGGTTTTGCAGGCAGCCTTCTCAGATAGCCGGTTGGCAGGGACAAGGACAGACTATAGCGTCTGGAGTTGGTTTAGGTTCGGTACCTGGAGAGGGTAGTCGAGGTTCAGCTGTGTGCGGAAGTCGTGACAGAGATGGTGGGACCCAGGTGAGGGGTCAGTGGCCGGTGACTGGAGCAGCATCGCAGGGAGTTCAGGCGTCAGATAGTCATGTTTCAATCCAGGTGCACACCGTGGAGCTTCCAGAGGCTGATCAGGCTGGAGAGCTGATGACGGTTAGAGGTACACCATGGTGTAGCTGTGATCTCCATGTTTCCTTTTTGGCATGACCTGTAGAGGCATGTCTATTTTGAGTGCATGAAGTGTACAGGATCTATGTGGACTGACTAGATGTTATTCAGTGGTATTGGCACCATATCGGGTGCGTGATATATTATATATATATATATATATATATATGAGGTGTGTAGCATCGGGGCATCGAGGATGCGGTTTACTTGAGGTGTCGTGGGCATCGGGGCATCGAGGATGCAGGTTACTTGAGGTGCTAGGCACCAGGACCTCGTAGAGGTGGACACCGATGCGGTGAGGGATATGTTGGGTGTTGGAAGCGACACAGGAGTGCCAATGAGGTGCGGGGGTGAAGATGCATCACGGGAGGACTTCGTGTCCGGGAAATAGGTTAGTAAAACCTTGTTTGTTTGTTTTACATTTTGTTGGTTGAGACCGAGTAGGCAATTCATAAGGTGGGGAGCCCCCCTTGAGGAATTTTTCCAGAACCTTGGGACCAGGGTAGTCCAGGTTGTTTAACCGGGATGGTCATTTTTGGTTCCATCTCTGGGTTTTTTTCGGTAGCTTGGGGATCATCTACGTTAAGGTGGGGAGTTTGTAAGAAACTGGGTTTTTAGAACGGGTCAAAATCCTAACCCTGTTTGAATTTTTGACTTGTGTTCAAGGAAACTGGATTAAATGGGAAGTTTCTGGAAACTTCTAGACTACACGCCATGTACTTTAAGTACACGTCGTGTATTTTTTAATGAGTATTGGTCATGTGCTCATTGTGTACATGTCGTGTGATGACTGAGTAGTAGTTTCTTACTACACGGCGTGTAGTTTTGAACACGCTGTGTAACCCCGACCGTGTGGTGGCCATACATGGTGTACAGGCCGGTTGGCCGGGTAGAACCGAGGACACACCGTGTTCCCCTTGGACACGCCATGTAGTATAGCCATGTATAAGGGATATACATGTCGTGTCGGTAATTCGTAGAGGGAGAGTAGAGGAACCAGGTACACACCGTGTACCCAGAGATACACGTCGTGTAATCATGTCGGTAGGTCTGGAATGTAAGGCGGCAGATTCAGTTGTCTTATGAACAGTTAAATGAAATATACACAGTGTGTAGTCCTAAAGTACACACTGTGTAATTTATTTTTCTCTTAAAATGGGCAGTAGCCTCGTTTTAAGGTTCTGGATAGAACCTCCAACCTCAAATTGGTCGAACCTTCAATTGCTTCCCAGTTCTTCGTCCGAAGTCAGATCCAATCTCGGTTGGATGCATTGGAACCCCCTCGATTTACCGTGTTTTAGACCGAATTGGCGGCTGTTACCAGAGGAGTAGCATCATACGAGTCTCAGTTAGGTAGTGCATACCTCATTTTGTGTTTTTGTGGTTGTTTGGGTGACGCAGCCTTCGGTGCGTTTTTGGGTATTTTGAGTGGGACCCGTTTTATCTGCTATTTTATATTGAATTGCTTGATGGACCTATAAGATGCCTTTGGGTATGCCTTGTTACCAATTTGTGTGAGCGGGGCTGGGTGAGGGGTCGTGGCTCATCGGGGCATTTTGGCCAGGAAATGGAAAAATTGTTTTAATTGAATTATTAATGTGTTAACTGATTAGTTAAGTTTATTTTATCCTGTTATAATTGTTAGAGGAATTTAAGACCTTAGTGTTGGTATGAGAAAACACCTTGTTTAGTGCAATTCAACTATTTAGTTTGTTTTTTCTGGTTATGTTTCTGTTTAAATATGTTATATATGCAATTGCTGAATTGTGTCTACTGGACCCTTGTGGGTTGTGTTGGGCTTGGCCCGGTTACGCTTGAGTGATGCTGATCACAGGTTGGGGCTTTTCCCGGGTTACTTTGGGTGGTTTTGACCACGGGATTGGGCGTCATAGACGTCAACTTGAGGCAGTATGACTGTCAAGTTGCGCATGGCCCGGGTTACTAGGATGGCGATTCCATCAGACTTGAGCGACATAGCCGTAGGGACACGAGGTGTCAGATGTTTTGGTGGCTTAGGTACTATTTTGGTGATTACCAGTCACCCGGGACTTTGTGTAGTGTGCACACATAGATACTCTGTGATGAGGTGGTTTTGACCACTCGTGTGGGTAGAGGCCCCCGTAGTTGCGGTTAGGTATTTTGGTTGGGGGTGCTTGTCGTAGAAAGCCACGTGGGAGGTGAGGAGCCTTTAGGGAATGGGTGTGCCTTCAGGATGTTGGTACTTGAGACACGAGGTGTCAGGAGGCACATGGTGTCGGGTTACTATTTTTGGGAGTGCCTTCAGGACGTCGGTACTTGAGACACGAGGTGTCAGGAGGCACATGGTGCCAGGTTACTATGTTTGGGCATTCCTTCAGGATGTCGGTACTTGAGACACGAGGTGTCAGGAGGCACAGGGTGCCGGGATAATATTTTTGGGCGTGCCTTCGGGACGTCGGTACTTGAGACACGAGGTGTCTGGTGGCACATGGTTCTGGGTTACACGACCGAGATTTCGGCGTTGGCCGAAGCAGGTGATACTCCATGGTGGCTGCTGAGCACCAGTGGAGTTTATGTTTACTTGTTCATAGTACTGTTTACTGCTTTCCTTGTAATTCATGACTTCTTAAACACATATATTTGGTACGCACCATTGGGTGGTATCCTACTGAGATTTTTCTCACACCCCGCACAGGCCCTTCGGGACACGTGCAGACTTTATGGAGTTATGTGCAGGAAAGAGGCCAGCTTCTGAAGCTGGGCTGCATTAGTTATTGCATGGAGATGGTATGGACCTTGAGTTCATACCTAGCTAGGTTTACTTTGTTTTGTTTACTTTTCTGTATCGGCATGCTAACTTGTTGTAGATAATGTTGGTTAGCCATTGGCGCCCTTTTTATCTTCAGTTGAGTTTGACCTTCTTTGGATGCATGTTTTACTATTTAGTAGTAGTTACATGTTATCATCATGCTATTGTGTTTATTTCCTCCGTTGTTATTTATATTTATTGCTTCCAATGTTTATCTATATTGATTATGCTTCCGCTCTGCGGGTCTGGTTCGAGTCTGCTGAGTCTTTATTTCCACTGCATCTTAATTGTTATACTTGGACCAATACCCTTATTATGATCCTCTGAGAGGATATAACCTCCCCACTATACCTAATAGACCCTCGCTGCTAGTCATAATCCTTTGGCGTTCAGGGGAGGTGCACCTAAGGTAGTGACACCCGACCCATTCGGCACTGTTCAGGTGGCTGGCCGGGTCCGGGTCGTTACAATTCACTAGCATCCTGGAAAGGCAAACAAGGTAGCTGATTCACTAAGTAGAAAAGATCCCATTACTCTATCCATGATATAGATTGAGAAATACCCTATCTTCTTGGATATGCAAAGGATGAATTTAGAAATCATAAGGGCAGGGGATACATCCTACCTTGCCCAATTGATTGCACAACCATCCATCCAAGAGAAGATTAAGGAAGCACAAAGGAATGATGTGGAGATAAAAAAGAGGGTGAATGCAGGAATGTAAGGGAAGATACACGAGTTCCATATCAATGATGAGGGTGTGATTCGGTTTGGAATGTGGCTTTGTGTGCCTTCATCACCCGGGATAAAGAAGGAGCTATTGGACAACACACATAGGTCAACATTCTCTATCCATCCTGGTAGCACCAAGATGTACTATGATCTCCAAGAACACTTCTGGTGGGATAACATGAAGAAGAAGATTGCAGAATATATATCAAGGTGCTTAGTATGTCAGCAAGTTAAAGCAAAGAAACAAAAGTCCAAATGGATGATGCAGGCATTTCATATACCCATGTGGAAATGGGAAAATGTTACTATGGACTTTATCACGGGTCTCCTGAAGAATTCGAAGGGAAATAATGAAATATGGGTTGTGGTAGATTGACTCACCAAGACTTCCCATTTTATCTCTATTCGGGAAGATCTCTTTCTTGAACAATTTTCAAAGATATATGTGAAAGAAGTGATGAGACTTCATGGTGTTCCACTCTCAATTGTCTCTAACTGTGATCCAAGGTTCACATCTAAATTATGGAGGATCCTTCAACATGCTTTGAGTACTAAATTATATTTCATCATGGCCTATCCCCCCCCAATCGATGGCCAATCTTAAAGGAATATTTAGATTCTTGAAGATATTATAAGATCATGATCTCTAGAATTAAAAGTTGGATGGGATGAGAATCTCTCATTGGTTGAGTTCTCATAAAACAATAGATTCCACTAGTATTCAGATGGATCCATATGAAGCTTTGTATGGAAAGCGATGTAGAACTCCTACCTGTTGGGATGAAGTTGGAGAAAGAAACCTACTTGGACCCTATCTTGTGGAAGAGATGGCAGGGAATGTTCAAGTCATCCAGAAACACATAAAAGCTGCTCAGAGTCGGAAAAAGAGCTACACTAACAACCGTTAAGGGAATTGGAGTTCGGCAGTGTAGATAAAGTCTTACTTCGAATATCACCATGGAAGAGAGTCATGTCATTTGGAATGAAAGGGAAGTTAAGCCCAAGATACATTGGCCCCACTGAAATCCTTGACCACATATGAGTTGTGGCCTATCGGCTTTCACTTCCACTGAATATGGCTCAAGTTCATGATTTTTTTCATGTATCACACTTGAGGAAGTACATATCGGACCCCACACATGTACTAAACTCAGAGGTGGTACAACTGGAAGATGATATCTCTTATGAAGAGTAGCTAATAGAGATTCTGGACTGGAGAGATAAGGTTATACGCAACAAGACAACCCACATTGTCAAAGTGTTTTGGAGGAACCATAAGTTTGAAGAAGCTACTTGGGAACCAGAGGAGGCGAGGAAGGAGAAGTACCCTCACCTGTTTTGAGTAAAGTGAAATTTCAAGGGTGAAATTTCATAAGGGGGGAAGAATGTAACGACCCAAAGTTTTTCAATGGAAATTCCCTTCTCAAAAATATATCATAAAATCACATGAAAACACAACATAATGAACTACTAAGTTCTGAGTAACCTTTAACCATAATTTTTTCACTCCTGTGTTTGGAATTTTGAAAAACAGACATACACGGTTGTGTTCAAGATGAAATTTGGATTCTAATAGAACAAAAATAATTTTTGGTGAATAGTAACATACCTTATGAATACTAACCTACCCTTATGAATATTAATATGACCCTTATGAATAGTTAATCTTCCAAAATAATAGTAACCTTACCCATGAATAATTAAATAAAATTAGGGTGTCTTATAAGTGACAATTTGAACATAGTAAAAGTATAGGTATTTTTGTAAGTCATAAATAATTAATTATTATTAATTAATTAATTTAAAAGAAATTTTATTTCTCAAAATGTGTTCATAAATTAACAAATCTATGTCTTCTAGTTTTTATATAATTTTATAAGACCCTACATAATTTTTTAAAGCATTATAAAATCAGTTTTAATTTTAAAAACTGTATTTTTCAAGTAAATTATGATTTTAATTAAATATTAAATTAATCATATTTAAAAAATTATTTTTGAAAAATAGACTTCATTTTTGTATTCTAAACGTCAAAAAATAGTTGGGGTAATATTTTGGAATTTTTCTGAAATACTTGAATTTTTTATGAATAGTGAAATACCGTAATTTACAAAAATAAGCTAATTATAGAGTCATGTGTGATTTTATGCTGATGTAAGCCCACTTGGTTTGGTATTACATTATAAAATTACTATTATGTGTCATGGAAGACTCACTATTCCTTTTATTTTTGGGAAATAATAAATTAATGGATTTTATATTAAGAAATCCCCTCTCCCCTCCACTATAAATACCACCCTTCACTCCGTCATTCCCCCACACCTCTCAAGCTTCAAGAATTTCCTAAACTCTTCCCAAGAATCTTCCCTAGCCACTTACCCACTTCCAAGATCTTCTGGTCTAATCAAAATACTAGTCTTAGGTCCCTTAAGGAGGATCTCAAGAGGAGGATTCAAGAGGTAATTTATCTCATTCTTTTCCTTTAAATTCCTTTCAATTTCAAGTTATTTTATTATTCTCTCCCAGCCTATATTTGTCCAAATAGTTTGGTAACTCAATTATTATACATATAATATAATTTTATGATACTAATGGAATATTATAACATCCAAAACTTTTATCCTTTTCCTTTTATTTTATAAAAGAAAATGTTGTTCGTGAGGTGTTAATCTATCACCTTCAAGAATGACATGTTTTCTTTTTTCATTTCTACCTCCAGATCTGGTCATGAAACCATTTTTATGGTTGAACCAGAATATTTTATATTTATTAAGTCCAATTTAATTTTCTCGAACTAACTTATGTACAAATTACTAAATGATTAATCAAAACAAGTTCGTTGTGGTCGAAAACCGCCCAAATTAACTCAAACAATCATCATTTAATTTTTTTTCTAATGATTCATCAACATGTAATACAATGTAATTCATTATAATATAATTTTAACTTCTAGAATATCATTAATAACATGGAATATATGTTCTTTATGTTTATCCATGTTCTACACGAACTTCAATTCATGAATACATGTGAAACTCTCAAGAAAACCATAAAAACAAACATTCTCGAGCAATGTTTTTGAACTCTATAACTTATCAAAAGGCCCATAAAATAACATAATGAAACCAAAATGACCCCTATTAATTTATAAAATGATTTTTTATTTCTAATTAATGAATATAATGTCATTATACAGGAAATTAAATCAAAGGAAGCGTTCAGATATAAGGTAAGGGGAAAATCTAGAACCCAATTTTCTTTCTTCAGGTTCTCCCTCTTTCACTAAAAATTCGGTATGGTCACTCCTTGAAAATAATTTTTTTCTCATTATCTTAACTTTTCTGGGATATACATGTTTCTTAATGAAGCTTATGTCAAAAAAAATGTTTTCTAAAAGAACTCTTCTTTTAAGAAGTCACCTTTTACCTCTCATTCAAGGTTGATGGTTCTTGTATCAAGTATGTTATTCCCTCTTTATTTTGGGAACCCAAAGTTTATGAATGTGTTCTTATGAGATGAAACCCATTCCTTTACATTCATTAGTTATATTAATTATTGATATATTTTCTATGTGGCATGCATGATAATGATAATGTTATGATGTGACGGGTGTGTCTAGAATTATATAGTGCAATATGAATGTTTGAATGTGACAGGTTCACCCGGAATTATAAAGCGCTCCAATTCATTGGGTAAAGTGATTAATCTCATGAGTAAATGTGAAATTATGTGTGAAAAATATTCTATCTTTGTTCCCAAGTATGTGTGGTAGTTAACAACTAAGACATGATGTTTCATTTTTATTCATTGCCACATTTCAAGTCTTATATTTATACTTCCCCTTATGTTCATGATTCTTTTCCTATGTTATGATTATTCTCACCCATTATATATTGTTCTTATATGTCCCCTTACTAGGATTAAAGCTCACCCCTTTTGATTTATATCCTCAGGTGACTAAATGTACTAAGGAGAGGTCAAGTGCTCGTAAGAAGCTATAGAAGAATAAATTGAATAAATGTTTATGCTCGATGTTGTAATTGTTATGTAAGGTCATAGTTTTCCCAAGACACTAAAATGTTGGATCCTCTATGTGTAATACTATTATTTTGTTTATCTTTAAAATTATTTAATGGTAATGTAAGAAAATGTGGGGTTTCTATAGTTGGTATCAGAGGAAAGGTTTAGTTGATTTGGGAATTAGGATTAGTGAACCCTAGAGAAAACCTATTACATGAGACTTAGTACAAATATTCACACAATAATATTTACATAGGTATCCCATAAGTTATGTTTTTAGTACAAAATTTTCAAATAAAAAATTTATTTGTGACTTGTTGACTTATGTTTTGTTCTAAACTTTTCGATTTTATAAAATGGTGGGAACCAAGAGAAACCAGGCCAAAAACTCGTGCAAGGGCCAATGCAATGATTGCCTGAATGACATCCCTAATGATTTGGGAGGTGGAGTTCAAAACTTCATGGTTATGATTACCCAATTATCTCAGGTTATAAACAATAACCATAATAATGGGGAACGTCCTCCTTCACCAAAGAAGGAGCAACTGAAAATCGAATGTTTTATGCGACAACGACCACAAACGTTTAGTGGATCTTATGATCCACTAGTTGCAGAATAGTGGGTCAACTCCATGGAGAAGATATTTTCTGTTCTTCACTGTTCTAAGAAGTTGAAGGTGAATCTATCCATTTATCATCTAGATAGAGAGGCTGATCAATGGTGGGTTTTGATTAACAATACCAAGCCCAGGGAGAAAATTGAAGAGATGGAATGGGAAGACTTTAAGATAATGTTTCTTAACAAGTATTTCCCAAGAACTCTTCACATGAAGATGTAGAGAGAATTCATAGAGATCAAGAAAAAAGAAGGAGAATCTATCACAACCTACGAAGAAAATTTCCCAAGGCTTTCAAGGTACGATTCAGGTTTTGTTATCAACAATGATAGCAAAATTGATAGATTCTTTATTGGATTAAAACCAAACCTTCAAAAGTCTCTTGAAATTCAAGACTTTGGTAGTTATGAAGAAGTTTTTTTGTGTGCTCATAAAGTGGATATGGAGTTTGGAGAATAGTCCCATGGCTATGGTGATAAGAAAAGAAATATGGAGTTTCAAGATGGTGGATCTAATGACAAAGGTGGGAAGAAAACTCAACGACCCATATTCCAAAAATGTGGGAAGTTGCACCATGGGAACTGCCATAAAGGGATGGGGAAATGATTCAATTGTGGGAAAGAATGACACCATACTAAATAGTGTCGAAAAGACATAAAAATGAAGGATAATGTGGTAGAATAAAGGAGTGAACCACTCATGGTTCAATGCTAAAACTATAGGGAGCTAGGGAACTATGCAAGCTAGTGCACTAAACCTCGAGTTCTCGAGGGTAATTAGTGTCAGCAGCCACCAAATCCAAACGAACAAGGTAAGTCTTATCCAATCACTACTGCAGAAGTGGAGAAAGATAATGAAGTCATACATGGTACACATCCTATTCACTCAAGAATGAAAAAATTATTATTTGATTCTAGTTCTATGCATTCCTTTATATCGTGAAAGTTTTCTAGAACTATAGAATCGATGCCTTGGAACCTTGAAGTAGAGATATCTGTAAAAACACCAAGTGGTGCAATCATTAAAACCCTATTGTTTGACTCTTCTCCTATTGGCGTATGTGGGAAGATTCTTCCGGCAAATATTGTAATACTTACATTGGTGTAATTCGACACTATAATGGGAATGGATTGGATCTTGTTATATAGAGCAAATATCAACTATCAAGAAAAGGAAATATCTTTTAACATTCCAAACCATCCCATGCTCCACTAAAAATGCAATGAATATCATGAATCTCCTTTGAAATATCCTTCAATGGTGTGGGTGTTGATACCCTATGAAGAAGCATACCTATCCCAATGGGTTGAGTCAAAGGAAACTTCAAACCTTGAGAAAATTCCCATCGTGAGGGAATATGGGGAAGTATTTCCCAAAGAGTTACCCAGAATTCCCCCAGATCATGAGGAAGATTTCTCAATAGAACTCATACCTGGAGCTACTCCTATCTCAAAGTGTCCCTATAATATGGATTCTATTGAACTGGATGAGTTAAAGATGTAGTTGCAAGATCATCTGGACAAAGGGTTCATATGCCCTAGTGAATCACCTTGGGGTGCATTGATGCTCTTTGTAAAGATTAAGGATGGAACAATGTGGCTGTGTATCAATTATCGGGAACTCAACAAGGTCACTTTAAAGAACAAGTATCCTCTTACAAGTATTTATGACTTGTTGGACCTGTTAAGAGGAGCTTAGTACTTCTCAAAGGTGGATCTTTGTTTTGGATATCATCAACTAAAGGTGAAGAAGGAAGATATTCAGAAGACTTCCTTCTGTACAACATATGGGCACTATGAGTTCCTGGTTATGCCCTTCAGACTTACTAATTCCCCTTAAATCTTCCTGGATTTGATGAATAGAGTATTTAGACATTACCTCGACAAATATTTGGTATTTTTTATTGATGATATTCTCATCTACTCCAAGAGAAATTAGGAACATGAAGAACATATAAGACTTGTGTTAGAGACATTGAGAAAGGAGAAGTTGTATGCCATGTTTAGAAAGTGTGACTTTTGGATGAAGCAAGTAACATTATTGGGACATGTGGTCACAAGTGAGGGAATTTCTATGGATCCTTCAAAAACAAAGGAAATTGAGGAATGGCCTAGGCCCTTTAGTGTCACCTAAATCCGTATTTTTTTTGGTTTAGCTGGGTACTACTGAAATTTTGTGAGAAACTTCTCATGATTGTCAAGACCGCTAACTAATTTTACAAGGAAAGGGGTAAAGTATGTCTGGATGGAAGAATGTAAGGGAAGCTTCAAGGAGCTAAAGAGAAGGCTGATCACTACACCTGTACTCACAATACCAAAAAGTGGAGAAAGTTTTGTGATATACAATGACACTTTAAAGAAATTCTTGGGTTGTGTACTCATGAAAAATGATAATGTGATAGCCTACGCCTCATGACAGTTGAATATCCATGAGTAGAACTACCCGATGCATGGTCTAGAGCTGGAAGCCATGATTTTTTCCTTGAAAATCTAGCGGCCCTCCCTTTATAGTGATAAGTGTGACATATACACTGACCACAAGAACCTAAAGTATATGTTCACAAAAAAGGAGCTAAACATGCATCAAAGGAGATGGTTAGAGCTAATCAAGGATTACGATTTCACTATTCACTACCATCATGGAAAGGTGAACAAGGTAGCTGATGATCTAAGCATAAAAGAGCTGGCTACTCTAACCATGATACTGATTGAGAAAGACCCTATCTTCTTGGATATGAAAAGGATGAATTTGGAAATCATAAGGGCAAGGGATACATCCTACCTTTCCCAAATGATTTCACAACCATCCATTCAATAGAATATTAAGGATGCACAAAGGGATGATGTGGAGATATAAAAGAGGGTGAATGTAGTAAAGGAAGGGAAGATGCATGAGTTTTATATCGATGATGATGGTGTGATTCGGTTTTGAATGTGGCTTTGTGTGCCTTCATCACCCGAGATAAAGAAGAATCTATTGTACAATGCACATAGATCAACATTCTTTATTCATCCTAGTAGCACCAATATATACTGTGATCTCTGAGAACACTTCTGGTGGGATAACATGAAGAGGGAGATTGCAGAATATATATCAAGGTGCTTGGTATGTGAGCAAGTTAAAGTAGAGAGACAAAATTCCAAAGGTATGATACATCCATTTCCTATAACCATGTGGAAATGGGAAAATGTTACTATGGACATTTTCACAAGCCTCTCGAAGAAGTTTAAGGGAAATAATGCGATATGGGTTGTGGTTGATCAACTCACCAAGATTGCCCATTTTATCGCTATTCAGTAAGATCTCTCACTTGAACAACTTGAAAAGTTATATGTGATGGAAGTGGTGAGACTACATGGTATTCCACTCTCAATTTTCTCTAATCGTGATCTAAGGTTCACATCTAAATTATGGAGGATCCTTTAATATGCTTTGAGTACTAAATTAAATTTCAGCACAACCTATCACCCCCAAACCGATGGCCAATCTAAAAGGACTATTCAGACGATTGAAGATATTATAAGAGCATGCTCTCTAGAATTCAAAGGTGGATGGGATGAGCATCTCCCATTGGTTTAGTTCTCATATAACAAGTGATTCCACTCGAGTATTCAGATGGATCCATATGAAGCTTTTTATGGAAAGCGATGTAGAACTCCAACCTATTGGGATGATGTTGGAGAAAGAAACCTACTTGGACTCGATCTTGTGGAAGAGATGACAGAGAAGGTTCAAGTCATCCAGAAACACATAAAAGCAACTCAAAGTCAGCAAAATAGATACACTGGAAACCGTTGAAGGGAATTGGAGTTCGATGTTGGAGATAAAGTCTTCTTTCTAATATTACCATGGAAGAGAGGCATGCAGTTTGGAAAGAGAGGGAGGTTAAGACCAAGGTACATTGGCCCCATTGAAATCATTGACCCCATTGGAGTCGTGGCCTATCGGCTTGCACTTCCACTGAATATGGCTCAATTTCATGATGTGTTTCGCGTATCACTCCTGAGGAAGTACATACCGGACCCCTCACATGTTCTAAACTCATAGGTGGTACAACTGGAAGATGATCTCTCTTATGAGGAGAAGACAATAGAGATTCTAGACCAGAGATATAAGGTTCTACGCAACAAGACAACCCACATTGTCAAAGTGTTATGGAGGAACCATAAGTTTGAAGAAGCTACTTGGGAACCAGAGGAGGTGATGAATGAGAAGTACCTTCACCTATTTGTGTAAAGTAAATTTTCGAGGGCAAAATTTCATAAGGGGGGAAGAATGTAACGACCCAAAGTTTTTCAATGGAAATTCCCTTCTTAAAAATATGTCATAAAATCACATGAAAACACAACATAATGAAATAATAAGTGCTGAGTGGCCTTTAAACATAATTTTTTCACTCCTGTGTTTGTAATTTTGAAAATATGATATACACAGTTGTGTTCGAGATGAAATTTAAAGTCTAAAAGAACAAAAATAATTTTTAGTGAATAGTAACATACCCTTATGAATACTAACCTACCCTTAAGAATAGTAATATGACCTTTATGAATAGTAAATTTTCCAAAATAATAGTGACCTTTCCCTTGAATAATTAAATAAAATTAAGGTATCTTATAAGTGACAATTTGAACGTAGTAAAAGTATTGGTAATTTTGTAAGTTATAAATAATTCATTATAATTAATTAACTAATTTAAAAGAAAATGTATTTATTAAAATGTGTTCATAATTTAACAAATATATTTCTTCTAGTTTTTATATAATTTTATACAACCCTACATAATTTTTGAAAGCATTATTAAATCAGTTTTAATTTTAAAAACTGTATTTTTAAAGTAAATTATGATTTTTATAAAATATTAAATTAATCATATTTAGAAAATTATTTTTGAAAAATGGACTTCATTTTTGGATTCTACTCGTTGAAAAATGTTTGGGGTGAAATTTTGGTATTTTTCTGAAATACTTGAATTTTTTATGAATAGTGAAATACCATAATTTACAAAAATAAGCTAAATTAGTTAATTATAGGGTCTGGTGTGATGTTCTGCTTATGTAAGTCCACTTGTTTCTGGATTACATTATAAAATTACTATTATTGGTCATGGAAGACTCATTATTCCTTATCTTGTGTGGAAATAATAAATTAATGGATTTTATATTAAGAAATCCCCTCCCCCTCCACTTTAAATACCACCCTTCTTAATGGATTTTATATTAAGAAATCTCCTCTCCCCTCCACTATAAATACCACCCTTCACTCCCTCATTCCCCCACACCTCTCAAGATTCAAGCCTTGTATAAACTCTACCCAATAATCTTTTCTATAACCTTCCCCATGTCCAAGAGCTTCTGGTATCATCGAAAGACCAAGCTTTGGCCCCTTAAAGGGGATCTCAGGAGGAGGGCTCAAGAGGTAATTTCTCTCCTTCTTTTCCTTTAAATTCCTTTCAATTTCAAGTTCTTTTATTATTCTCTCCCAAAATATATTTGTCCAAATGGCATGGTAACTCTAGTATTATACATATAATATAATGATATCATACTAATGAGATATTATATCATCCAACCCTCTTCTCCTTTTCCTTTTATTTTATAAAAGAAAACATTATTCTTGAGGTGTTAATCTATCACCTTCAAGAATGACATGTTTTCTTTTTTCATTTCTACCTTCAGATCTGGTCATGAAACCATTTTTATGGTTGAAAAAGAATATGTTATATGAATTAATTCCTATTTAATGTTCTGGAACTAATTTATGTACATATTGCTAAATGATTAATCAAAACAAGTTCATTGTGGTCGAAAAACCGCCCAAATTAACTCAAACAATCATCATTTAATTTTTATCTAATTATTTATCCACATGGAATACAATGTAATTAATTATAAGACCATTTTAAATTCTGTAATATCATTAATAACATGTAATATATTTTTTGCATGTTTATCCATGTTCTATATGAACTTCAATTCATGAATACATGTGAAACGCTCAAGAAAACCCTAAAAATGAACATTCTTGAGCAATGTTTTTGAACTCTGTAACTTATCAAAAGGCCCATAAAATAACATAATGAAACCAAAATGACCCATATTAATGCATATAAGGTTCTGTAATTTCTAATTAATTAATATAATGTCATTATACTGTACATTAAAGTGAAGAAAGCGTTCAAATATAAGGTAAGGGGAAAATCTAGAACCCAATTTTCTTTCTTCGGGTTCTCCCTCTTTCACTCCAAATTTGGTATGTTCACTCCTTAAAAATCATTTCTTCATAATAATCTTAAATTTTCTATGATATACATGTTTGATATTGAAGTTTATGTCAAACAAAATGTTTTCCAAAAGAACTCTTGTTTTAAGAACTCACCTTTTACCTCTCATTCAAGGTTGATGGTTCTGGTATCAAGTATGTTATTCCCTATTTCTTTGGGTAACCCAAAGTTTATGAATGTGTTATTGTGAGATGAAACCCATTCCTATCCATGGGTTATTTATGTTCATTATTGATATATGTTCTATGTGGCATTCATGATAATGATAATGTTACGATGTGACGGTTGCGCCCGAAATTATATAACGCAATATGAATGTTTGAATGTGATGGGTGCGCCTGGAATTATAAAGCACTCCAATGCATTGGGTAAAGTGATGAATCTCATGATTAAATGTAAAATTATGTGTGAACAAGATTATATATTTTTTCACAAGTATGTGTAGTAGTTAACCACTAAGACATGATGTTTTGTTTTTATGCATTGCCACATTTCAAGTCTTATATTTATGCTTCCCCTTATGTTCGTGATAGTTTTCCTATGTTATGATTATGTTCACCCATGCTATATTGTTCTTATCTATCCCCTTATTGGGCTTCTTTCTCACCCATTTTTATGTATATTCTCAGGTGACTACATGTACTAAGGAGAGGTCAAGTGCTAGTAAGAAGATAGAGAAGAAGAAATTGAATAAATGTTTATGCTCGATGTTGTAATTGTTATGTATGGTCCTAGTTTACCCAAGACACTAAGCCATTGGATCATCTATGTGTAATATTATTAGGTTTTTTATCTTTAAAATGATGTAATGGTAATGTAAGAAAAGGTTCGGTCACTATATAGAATATCTCTCATCTTGTAGGGATGGTCTCTTAAGGAAGGATGTTGAAGTTCATTCTTATGATGAAATGGTTTCACAAGATGTAACTAATCAAAATATAATCCATGAACAATGGATTTCCTCTGTATCATGTCTGGTTATGCAAAAAATGGATGTGGAGAATCTTTCTCATTTAAAGAATCAAACTGACACTTAGGTTCAAAAAATTTCTAATAATGCCTTAAAGAATGACCAGACAAAGTCTTATGACACACTTGTCTTGACATCAAAGATGGTAAGTAGCAATACTATTGTTTTTTAATGTTTACAAGGCTCCTACTGTTAATTTTAACGATATTAATAGTACTCTAGATACTTATTGGGCCATTTATAAAGGTGTTGATAGGAAACCCATAAAGGGTGGCAGTGTAAGTGCTCTACACCTAATCATGGGTAATCTAATGATTCTTCTCTAGATAGTGATACAAGTAGGGATAGATAATTAAGGTTTAGTTCCCAGACTTGAATTTAGCTGAACCAAGTGCCTTCTTTAGAGCATCCATGGGATGAGCCCTGACATGAAAACATTGAGAATAATCAGGACATTAAACATTTTAATTTGAACATGGTTAAATTCTCCAATTCTAATTCTTTTCGAATGATTGACCAGTCTAATATCGAGATAAAAAGGGGAAGGATCAATCTGAATCATTATATTTCATAGGTTTTTTGTGAATTGGATCTGGACATCAGTTATAATGGAATGTTCATGGTGCAGTCTCAAGTGACATAGCTGGGATGAACTCTACTGACATGTCTTCAAGAGAAGGCTACAAGCCTTTGTAGAGACTGAATATAATAATTCTTCTATTTATTTCATATTTAAACATGATTTATTACATATAATATCACCTAATACAACATATAATATTGATAGTTCTAGTGTCTTTGGGGTTTAGTAACATTACATATCAACTTAAAAAACAAAAAACAACAACATTTATATTGAAAATGTATTTGACATGACCACAACATTACTTCATACTTAACACTACATGGGATAACCTGAGGACATACATAAGAAATGGGTGAGATATAAAGCCTGATAAAGGAATAAACATGGAATAACATGAGGATAACAATACATGTTAGACAAGGCATATCAATAAGTCATAAAGGAACATGAATAATAAGGTATGATATATAATTATAGTCATTATATGGGAAATGTAGAAACAACTTAAAACATTGCATCATAAACATAAGTCAAATCTAAACAACAAAATACTTCTTAGTGGACAAAAGTACCATAAAGGAATCAGGTAAAACCTCATCCCAACATGACATATCACGATACTAAACATTACCCAATGCATTGGAGTGCTATCATGGAACACCCTTTGGTTGGAATGGCCCGAAGGCCTTTATTTTTTATTATTTTTGATAATACACCTTTCAAGGGCTGAGGTGGAACCCTTAAAAGGCCTGTAGGCTTAGATACAATACATGACCCGTAGGTCTTAGAAGGAATCACCCAGATAAGAAAACTTGGAACTACTCCTCCCTAGCATATGTCAAGATATCAGCACTCCGTCTTCGTAGGGCTGGTCAGATAGTTATCATATACAAAGTTGCATAGGCCCGGTACTGATGGAAATGTCATACCCACTTATTCTTCCAATTCCGGTTAGCTCTGCTCTAGTGAATGTGCCCGCCCTGATCCTCATCTGAAGCCTTATCCCTTGTTTTCTGACCGGTACATCTGCATCATGTGTCCCAAAGGCCTTGGGGTGTCACTAAGACCTTAAGGTGGCCCAAAGGCCTTGAGAAACAACTATCCTAAAGGACTTGGGTTTTCTAAAAGCCTTGCAGGACCCGAGGACCAAACTAGTGGCCCAGAGGCCTAGATGGATAAATAGTTTTAGCTACTACAATACCGAATAGTACTTGATATAGTACCTACTACAGTACTGCTATAGTACCTACTATAATACTGCTGCAGTACTGCTATAGTACCCAGAAATATTTCTCCACCCAGATTTGATCTCGGGTCTCTTGGATGCACTATTCGAGTCCTCACCAACCGGGCTGAGACTCATGTGAAAGGGCACACCCTTTATAAACATTTCAATCTCATTCTTAAGTGTTCCACATAAATCACATAACTCGGGTTCATTCAACTTCATAATTTATTCCATGATCAAGGGATGCGGAATATATACATGTAAGTCCTAAATAAATTATTATATGTGCATAAATTTGAATACCCTTGATAGAAAAATGGGCATGATATTCACTACACATGCATGGTAAATTATCAAGCAGTTTTGGCAGCATAACAACATCATATATAATTTAATAAAATGGGTTGATGGGAGATAAATGGATATATCATCATTTATACATGAAATGGATAGTAATAGGGACATATAATTATATTTCCCAATATAATTAATTGAAAATAGAAGGGTTAACATACTAAATAATCTTGAATAAAGATGAGAAAGAAAAATAACCCTTACAAAATTTCAACATGGTAACGAGTGTACATAAAGGTTATTAGGAGGGTTGAATGAGATTTAAAGGGGATATAATCATTTATACACTAAAATTTTATAGTAAGTGGAATAGGTAATAATGTATCCCAACATAATAAAATGAAAATTAAAAAGGCATATCATAAATAAAGTGCTTGATTAAAAGTGGGGAGAGAGAATCCCTTACAGAATTTCATCATAGTAACAGATGTATATAAAGTATTTTAGGGGGGATTAATGAGAGTGAAAGGAATATATCATAATTTATACATCAAATGGAAAGTAATGGGATCACTGAACCTCATATCCCAACATATGAAAATGTAATTTAAGAAGCATAATATAAAAGAAGTGCTTGAATGGGAATGAGAAGAGAGAAATACCTTACATGGATGTGAGAATCAAAAGTCTTGGGAGAGGCTTATTGAGAGATTGGGGGTGCTTTGGGAGGACTCTATGGATTAAAGGGAAGTGTTTGGTCTTGATAAAAGGAGTTTTAATGAAGATAAATGGGATATTGGGTGGGTTTATATAGGGAAGGAGGAGGATTTCTTTATTATTTTAGTTTTGGACACTACATAATAAAATATTCAAAACTACAAACCATCCCAAGTTTTTTCCCATGGTTTCTGGAAAAGGGAAGTGGTACAAATTATTTTTTGAGACCAAGGGGCTAAGATAATAAAATATTTCCCTTTATTATGTGGAAGTGAGTCACACTTTCAAAGAAATAATTTTAAAATCTTAAAATATATTATAAGTCTTGGAAAATTCACTAAGGATTTATAAAATAAATCAAAAAAACATAAAATTAAATTATTTTAAGGGAAAAACATATATTTTTCTTAGGTTACCTTTTATAGTATTTATTACATCACTATTTAGATATTATGATGTCATAAAACACACCATATATATATACGGTATTTAATTGTTACCCAAAAAAACAAATCTCTCAGAAAATTATGAAAAAATAACTGTTGGATAATTTTGAAATCCTAATTAAAAAAATAATATTAATTTTATCTAAATAATTTTTTAAATATTTGAATTTTTAATTTTAAAATAAAAATAGACATTTATTGAAAATGATGGGTTTTTAACAAAAACAGTTTTCAAACCCTAATAAAAATTACATTTGACTTAATTAAAATTATATGAACATTTATATTTAAAAAATAATAAATTAATAAAAAAATATTTTATTAAAATATTAATTATTTCAAAAAAATCTATTAATTCGTCAAAATATATTTCTTAATTGTATTTTAATATTAAAAAAAATAATATTTGTGCTTTAGAAATCATTTACAAAGTTACAATAACAGAATTAAAATATATTAATTATTCAATAAAAATTATTGTACATAATCTTATTTCTATTTTATTGATACATATCCCTTTATTACACCAAAATATTCCCTAATAGTAAGGTGCACGATGGTGGGGCTTTCATGGAGTCGTTCAGTGAACATGGTTTGGGTCGTGATCTCAATGAGCTTAAACTTATCCTGTAAAGGGTTTTGCTCATGCTTAAGTTATTGTATCTCTGCTTGGGATTGGTCTAGGGAAAATCCCAAAAATTCTATCTCCCTTAGAAGCTCTGATAAATGGGATTCATAGGGTATATTCCTACTAGTTGAGATCATCACTTCCTTTATCTGTTCCAAAAATATTTATTAAAACTCTATATTTATACTAAGCATGTGATCACTATTAAATGGATATATTATCAATGATAATGATACTTAATGGACATTGAAATCCAATTAGATATAATAAAAAAATAATTACATGTTTTTTTTATATCCATATGACATTTAATTAAATAAAAAATGTGAATTTTATTCATAAAATTTCGGGTTGTTACAATATTCCCCCCTTTAGAAATTTCACCCTAGAAATTTACGTTTCCCACACTAAAACAATTGAGTGAAACTCTACTTCATCATCTCCTCTAGTTCCCGTATTTCTTCTTCAAACATTCAATTTCCCCACAAAACTTTGACGAGGGGCATTGTCTTATTTCGTAGAAAAATTTCTCTACAATATAAGATCTTTACTGGATGCTCCTCACATGAAAGGTCATTATCTAAAGGTACCACATCTATATTGAGTACATGTGATGGGTATGGTATGTACTTTCTTAATAGGGATACATGGAATATATCACGTACTTGAGATAGGTTTGGTGGGATTTCTAGTCGATAGGCCACTGCTTCGATGCGATCAAGGATCTCAAAATGGCAGATGTACCCTGGTCTAAGATTACCATTCTTCCAAAATATGATAACTCTCTTCCATGGAGATATGTGAAGGAATACCATTTATCCAGAATCAAACTCTAGGTCATGTCGATGATTGTCAGCATAGCTCTTTCTTCAACTCTGAGTATATTTTATGTGTTTCTGGAAGGTCTTAACCTTCTCCACTATTTCTTCAACCATTTCAGGACCTAGAAGTTTTCATTCCCCAACTTCATCTCAACATGTCGGTGTTATGAACCTATTCCCATAAAGGGAATCGTAAGGGTCTATTTGGATGCTCGAGTGGTAACTATTGTTGTAAGATAACTCCACCAAAGGAAGATTTTAGTCCCATCTTCCTTTGAAGTCCATTGAGAAATCATTCAACATATACACATGTGTTTGGATACTCTTAATAGATTAGACATTAGTTTGAGGGTGATAAGTTGTATTGAAGTTCATCTCAATGTTTAGAGAATGCGGGAGACTTGTCCAAAACTTAAAGGTGAACCTTGGATCTTGATCAAACACAATCGATAGTGGTACTCCATACAGCCTTACCACTTCTCTGATGTATATTTGTACCATTTGATCTAGTGGAAATCCTCTCAAATTAAAATAAAGTGTGCAGTCTTTTTGAGATGATCCACAACAACCCAGATAGCATTTTTTCCCTTGGATGTCTTTATAAGTCTAGTTACAAAGTTCATGGTGATGTTTTCCCATTTACATGTTGTCATGGGTAATGGTTACATCATCCCCTTAGAATTCAACCTTTCATCCTTCACTTTCTGAAATACCAAGAAGTTTGATGTATATTCCGCGATCTCTTTCTTCATGTTATCCCACCAATAGTTCTCTCAGAGATATTGATACATCTTTGTGTTTCCTGGGTGAATTGAGAAATTCGAACTATGTGTATCATCCAAATGTTCTTTCTTTAACTCAGGATTTGATGGAACTCGTGGTATTGACCCAAATCTCAAAATTCCTTATTTATTAACATTGAACTCCAAGTATTTCCCTTTTCTTATAGTTTCTACATTCTTCTAAATTCTTATATCATCTTTTTGAGCATCTTTTAACCTTTACAAAAGAGATGGTTGACTAGTCATTTGTGAAAGGATTGTCAATGTTCTTTTCTTTATGATTCCCATTTCCATATTCTTCAAATGGAATAAGATCAAATCCTTATCAATTATTCATCAATGATATAATTGTTGGGTCCTTTCTACTTAGACCATATTCCTCTTTGTTCTCTCTCCCAAGATGGTAGTGGATTGACCACTCGCAATCCTTAATAATATAAAACCATATTTGTTGGTTTATATTAAGATCTTTCTGTGTGAATATATATTTGAGACTATTTTGATCCATATAAATTTCACACCTCTCCCCAAAGAGATAATGTCACCATATTTTCAATGTAGAGATCACAGTTTCCAACTCCAGATCATGTCTGGGATAGTTTTTCTCATTTATTTTTAACCACTTTGAGGCATAGGCAATGAATTTTTCATTTCTCATCAACACACATCCCAAACCCATCTTTGAAGCATCACTGAAAATTATGAAAAGCTCCCCACTTGTGGGTAGTGTGAGAATAGGGGTGGTGATAAGCAACCTTTTAAACTCCATGAAGCTTCCTTCACATTCATCATTCCATGAAAATTTTAATCCATTTTGAGTTATATTTGTAATTGGATTTTATAATCATGATAAATTTCTCACAAATCAATGATAATATCTAGATAACCTAAGGAAGCTATAGATATCTGTCACAAATTTTGGCCTTATCCATCCATCAATTTCATTTTTCTTCTAAGGATCCACATATTTCCCATTTCTTGTGATGATGTTCCTCAAGAATGAGACTTCTTTCAAACATAACTCACACTTACTATGCTTTTTATAGATATTATTTTTTCATAAGGTCTTTAACATAGTGTTGAGATGCTCTACATGCTCCTTCTTGGTTTTGGTGTATATTGGAATATCATCTATAAAGACTACCAAAAAAATTCAAGGTATTATCTAAATACTATATTCATAAATTCCATGAAGATTTTTGAGGAATTATTGAATCTAAATAACATCAATATGAACTCATAATCCCCATACCTTGTACAAAAAGCAGTCTTGGGGATATCCACCTTCCTCGCCATTACTTGGTAATATCCTGATCACAAATCCACCTTGGAGATGTATTATGATCCACTTAGTTGATCAAACAAGTCATAAATTCATGGAAAATTATATTTTTTTATTTATCTTGATTTTTTAGATATCTTGATAATTAATGCAAAGGTGTATTGACCCATCCTTCTTCTTGATGAAGAGGACTGGTGCACCCCATAGTGAAGCACTTGGGCATATAAACCCTTTATCCAAATTCTTCTATAGTTGTTTCTTCATTTCCTCAAGTTCCAAAACAACCATCCTATAAGGAGTCTTGGATATTGAAAAATCCCCAGGTATAAGCTCGATTAAAAATTCAACCTCTCGGTTAGGGGGAAGATCAGAAAATTCCTTATGAAACACATCACATATTCCCTCACATTAGGCATGTCTTTTAGGATGGTTCTTTCCTTAGAATCAATCATTTGATTTAGATACACTTGCTCATAGGGAAATAATATCCATGCTTGATATGATGGTGCTAAATAAGATTCATCTTCCTCCTTGAACTTGTAAAGAATCAGGCATTAATTCTCTATATGGAGAGTTATTTCCCTCTTATGGTAATTTATGTTGGATTTATATAGGAAAAACCAATCCATTCCTAGAATCGCATCAAATTTCACCATGGGAAGTATGAAAAGGTTTATTGGGATGTTTGATCCACAAATTGTGATAGGGGAGGAGTTATATACATGGGATACAATAATTTCCCCATTTTTCGTTTTCACTAACATCTCTACTTCCATGCTTTTTGGTGGGGTTTTAATAATTCTATTAAACTCTCGCAATATAAAAGAATGTGTAGAACCATGGATGATATTCCTACCTTTCAATTTTTTATTTTCATTCTATTTAATCCAATATAGTATTAGGTATGAATAATTTTAAATTTTTAAAAACATAAGGGGGTCCAATGACATTAAAGGGATAACTTATCAATTACATTTATCTTCTTAACTTATGATTTTTTAAGCTTCAGTCTATGTTATCTAGGATCTACTTACTAATATATGTTCATATGGGGATTTTATGTTCCCTTAAAAATGGTTTTTAATGAGATTATGAATTTACCAAATCATATCCCTCAAGAGTGTCAAACTAGGTGTGTAGTAAGTCCTATTGTTGTGTACCATGTTACCCTAAGTCAAGCTCAGAACACCTTGTCAGAGTTGTTCCACCTAGGTACATCTATGCTAGAACCACGTCCACTTGTATTATCCAGATAGGTATATTTTTACTTGATTAACCACCTACTCTATACTTAACCAAAATTTAGGTATGTTTTATTACACTCATTATTATCCCTAAGGGTTTTCACTAGGTGTTTCTAATCCTAATCCCAAAAATAACTAAACCTATTCTCTGATACCAACTATAACAATCCTTCTCTATTTTTCATATTTAAACATGATTTATTACATAAAATTTCACTTAATATAAATCATAAGATAAAAATTTATAGTGTATTTGTAGTTTAGGAACATTACATAATAACTTAAAATATGAAAAACAACAACATATTTATTGAAAACTATTTTTACATGACCACAACATTCCTTAGTACTTAACACTGCATGTGATAACCTGAGGACATACATAAGAAAGGGGTGAGCTATAAAGGCAAGTAAGGAAATAAACATGCAATAACATGAGGATAATAATACATGTTAGATAAGTAATATCAATGAGTCATAAAGAAACATGAATAATAAGGAATGATATAACATGATAATCATAACATGGGAAATGTGGTAACAACTTAAAACACTGCATCATAAACAAAAGACAAAGCTAAACTGCTAAAACTTCTTGATGGAAAAAAGGACCATAATTTAATTAGGTAAAACCCCATCCCAACATGACGTATCATGATATTAAACATTACCCAATGCATTAGAGAACTATCAGGGCGCACCATTCATAAATATTTCAATATCATGCTTGAGTGTGCCACATAGATCATATAACATGGGTTCATTAAATATCATAATTTATTCCATGATATAGTGATGTGTAATAAATACATGTAAGTCCTAAATAAATAATTATATGTGAATAAATATGAATACCCTTTATAGAGAAACGGGCATGGTATTCACTATACAGGCATGGTAAATTGTGGTGTAATTTCGACAGCATAACGACATCATATAGAAATTAATAAAATGGTTTGATGAGAGAGAAAGGGGTATCTCATAATTTATACATGAAATTTAAATTAATATAAACATGTAAGGATATTACTCAACATAATTAATTGGAAATAGAAGTCGTAACATAATGAATAATCTTGAAGAAAGAGGAGAAAGAAAAAAAACCATTACAAAATTTTGGCATGGTAACGGGTGTATGTAAAGGTTCTTAGGAGGGATAAATGAGATTAAAATGGGATATAATCATTGATAAATAAATTTTATAGTAATTTTGATAGTTAAAAATTTATCCAAACAAAATAAAATGGAAATTAAAAAGGCATATCAAAAATTAAGTGCTTGATTAAAAGAGGAGAGGGATAATTCCTTACGGAATTTTGGCATAGTAACGGGTGTACATAAAGGATTATAGGGATATTAATGAGAGTTAAAGGAAGATATAATAATTTAAAAATAAAATGGATGGTAATTGGATCATGGAATATCATATCCCAACATATTAAAATGAAATTTAGTAAGCGTAATATAAAAGAAGTGCTTGAATAGAAATGAGAAGAGAAAAATATCTTACTTGGATGTGTGACTCAAAATGCTTGGGATAGGCTTCTTAAAAGGTTGGGGATACCTTTGAAGGACTCTATAGAGTATATAGAAGAGTTTTATGATAAAATGAGTTTTAGTGAAAGGAAATGGGAGATTGGGTGGGTTTATTTAGGGAAGGAGAGGGATTTCTTTGTTATTTTGGTTTTGGACACTATATAATAAAATATTCAAAACCCCAAAACATACCATGGTTTTTTCCCATGGTTTCTAGAAAAGGGGATTTTTTTTAATTATTTTATGAGTCTAAGGGACAAATGTAACAAAATATTTCCCTTAATTACGTGGAGGTGAGCCACACTTTTAAAGAACTGATTTTAAAATCTTAAAATATATTATAAGTCTTGGAGGATTCACTAAGGCTTTATAAAATAAATAAAATACACTTAAAATTACTTAATTTTAAATTAAAAAAATATATTTGGACGAGGGTACCTTTTATAGTATTTATTACATCACTAATGGGCTATTATGATGTCATAAAACACACTGTATATTTATATGAAATTTAATTTTCACCCAAACAATTCGACTCTCTCAGAAAATTATAAAAAATTCACCATTGGATAATTTTGATGTCCTGATTACAAATATAATATTCATTTTATATAAATAATTTTATAAATATATTAATGTTCACTTTATAATAAAAACATCATTTATTGAAAATGACGGGTTTTTGACCATAACAGTTTTTGAAACGTAATAAAAATTACATTTGAGTTCATAAAAATTATACGGTCATTTATATTAAAAAATTTAATTTAATAATAAAATTTTATTAAAATATAATTAATTTCAAAAATCCATTAATTCATCAAAATAGATTTCTTAATTAAATTTTTAATATTAACAAAAAATATGATTTTTGCTTTAAAATCATTTAAAAAGTAAAAATAATTAAAAGAAAATATATTTATTATTATATACAAAATAATTTACATAATATTATTTCTAGGGTCTTGATATATATCCCTTTATTACCCCATAATATTCCCTAAGAGTAAAGTGTGCGATGGTGGGACTTTCATGGGGTCATTCGGTGAACATGGTTTGGGTCATGATATCGATTAGCTTGAACTTCTCTTGTAAATGGTTTCAATCATGCTTAAGTTGTTGGATATATAATTGGCCTTAGTCTAGGTAAAATCCCAAAAATGTTATCTCCCTTGAAGGCTCAGAAAAATGGTCTTCATTGGGTAAAATCCTATAGATTGAGGTCATCACTTCCTTTATCTATGCCAAAATGATTTGTTAAAACCCTATATTTATACTAGTAATGTAATCACTATTAAAGGACTATATTATCAATGTTAAATATATTTAACAGTCATTTAAATCTAATTGGATATAATAAAACAAAATAAGTGCATGTGTTTTATATATCCATATGAAATTTAATTAAATCAAAAGGGGGAATTTTATTCATAAAAGTTCGGGTCATTACAGCGAAGACCTGGAATTATGGATGACATTCATGAGGAATACCTCATCCTAGGAGGGGTTGGTGGGGATAAAACCTTGGTCATGCTCTTGATTTTCTAAACTTTTAGCACCCTCTTTGGTATTTTTCTCTTAATGTGGGTTTTCTTGCCTTGTATATTCTCCCTTACCACTTTGTATATTCTAATTTTAATAAAAGGGATTGAGCCTTTGTGCCTTATCATAAAACTTAACAAAAATATATATATACAAATATTTTTATATAATTATAAATATATTTATATAATTATATTTATATATATTAATAGCATTTGGGGTCTAAACTGAGTGTTAAAGGTTCCCCATAATCTTGCATCACACTCGGGTTCACATCTCGATGGTAGAAAATTTCCACAGGTATTGTATTATTGTAACAGTGCGGGTATTGTAGTAATAATATTATTCATCTTGAATGGGCCTTTGAGCTATCAAGGGGGTGATAAAGCATGCATGGCATGTAGGTGGTGATGCAGGCATGATGCAAGAAGGGCCTTCGGTCAATCCAATGGTCGGCATATGAGCCATGTAATGGGATTCATGCCCACTAGGCCTTCAGGACAAAAATATATAATGTAATAAATTGTCTGGTTGGGTGGGTTATCCTTTGGAGGGGCTATGACCTGCCTTTTAGGTATGTGTATGTGTGGTGTGTTTGTGTTTGAATGTAATTCTATCCCCAAGCACCTAATATAATATATATTTATTGATATATAAGTATATATAATTATAAATATAATAAATATATTTATTATTTAAATATATTTACAATAATCTAATAATAATTTAATTATATATTAATTTAATTATATTTCCAATTTTAAATAAATATTTTTATGAATATTTTTATATAATTTTTAATATTTATATATATATATATAATTATATATAATCAGATAATTATATATTTTTATTAATATATAGGTATATATAATTATAAATATAATAAATAAATTTATTATTTAAATATATTTACTATAAGAAGATATGGAGAGCTTCTCTCACCTAAAATCCATGGCGATTACTCTAGTGATTGCATTCTGGTGATGCACAATGAAGAAATTGTTGGGGACTTCAAGATATTTTTAGCTTGTGGTGCCAATCATCCTTAGCTGTAATATGGTGGAGTGTCTTTTCAAGAAGATATATATGGGTTATCCCCTAGAGTTTGTTTTGACTGGGAAATGTCTCCAGTTAAAGAGGATCAGATCTCTACTTTACCACATGAACTCAATTGGAGGACCTCATACTCGGGATTTTCCAAACTACTCACCTGTCATGCTTATGAAAGTGTAGTAATAATAGCGTATCTGAACCGGCATCAGACTCATTGGTCTGTAGAGTGCACATAATGATGTTTTTTCATGTTGGATTTAAACGTTTGGGTTCATAAAACCCCAGTGGTGAGGAAGGGTGTAACATCCCAGGTATTTATAGAATAATACATTTTCATATCTATTAATATTTATGAATAAGATATTCATTTTATTTTAAATAGGATGCTTTTTCCAAAAGCATACTTGACACACAACAATGGGTTTTTTCGAAATCTTATGTTGTGCACAACGTTCAATTATACTGAAAAATAATACAATAATATTATTATTATTTTTGGTAGTTAATGTCAAGATGTTGTATTGGAGGGAATGAACATAACTAACTACAATATGACTACACATATTTTTTTAAAAAAAATTACATTTATCCAATGAATTTTAGAGGCTTAAATGAGAATGAATACAAATTTAAGCATAAAATACTCTAATATTTTAAGGTTGTTTTACTAAATTTTGATGGAAACCCCTTTTTAAATCCAGTTTTGACACATTTATGTGTTCTATTTGAAAAATTATATATTTATAAGTGGGTCATCAAAATTTACTTTGGATAAAAATTTGATATTTTTTTGATAACTATCATGTTTTGATGAATAGTAAAAATACGCTAAATTTTAATTGAAAACAACTTTTCCCATCGAGATAATTTATATGGTTAAATCATATTATTTAATTGTTATAATATATAAATGGAATATATTTTTATCATTCATTATAATTTAGCTCATTAGTATTAATTATATATTGAATTCAGATGTAAAAACATTTCAGTCTTTCGTAATGTATTAACTTTAAAAAAACCTCGCTTTCTCATTTTCGAAATGGGAATTAATTTTAAATTAATTTCTTCCAATTCTGTGTTTTGAATGGATTTAATATTTGGAATCATATGGTCCAAATTTTTTAAATAGTTACCTTTTATTTCTTGACATTATGAATAGTAACTTCAGTAATTATTTTTTTATTTACCATGGTTAAAGGGTAAATCAGGTAAATAAGGTTTAAAAAAATAATATTATAAAACCATACTAATACATGTACTAATCCTATTTTATGATATATGGATAACCATAAGCATCTTTGGGTCTATTTTATGACCCCATGAAGCCACATGGATGTGATAATGACCTTTTATAATTTTTTTATTTAAAGAAAAGGGAAATATACCATAAACATGTGTCAACTAACTAAAACAATTTTAAATTGGTTTATATAAATGATATATTCAACTATAAATTGTAATTATAAATATACAAAGATTTCTTACATCATGTTATTTTATTTATAATTTTTAAACATTAAATAAATTTATTTATTTATTACACAATGATGATGCATTGATTACCTTATTAATGAGATATTCAAATAAATGATATTATAAATATTAAAATAAATGTAATTTGAACATTTTGATGAGATACATGAATTTTATGGAAGTTTATGACATTTTATATTTGACTTAATTCATTTTTTTGAAGGAATAATTTTTTTGTAACTTTAACAAAAATAAATTACTAAATAGTGTCAAAATAGACATAAATGAATTTTCAAAATAAATACTATTTTATTAAATTATATAATAGTACTAAAAAATTAATATTAGTCCAAATGAATTATATAGTGTTAAAAATATCATTAATTATCCACTTTTTTTCTCTTGGCATTTTATAGTAACTATAGTAACCGTATATTATGAAAATACAGGAAGGCATAGTAAGAGTTAATGTTTTTAACTATGGGTTAAAGTTAAAAGATAAGGTTAATTTTGTGACCTAAACTTGTCTAAAACCTATTGGATGAGAGTATTAGGACCCATAATCATTATATACTCTAAATATATCACTTTGGAACTGTTATAATTTGAAAATCATTTTATAATAAATTAATATTTCATGACTTTCCTAAATTGCCCCTCCTCCCTCTAATAAAAGGACACCAATTCTACCCACTTACACACACCTCTCAAGCCTATTAGATAATCAAAAATCTTATCAAATAAGCTAAAAACATCCCTAAAACTCTTCTATAATCCTTAACTTGGGTATAAGTCAATTCAATAAATCCTTTTGGCTCAAATCAAAAGGAGTTACCCGATAAAGAGGTAACGTCTTCTCTAAAGCTCCTTTTCCTTATTTTCCTTATCCAACCCCCAAAACTCTATTTACTAAATTATTTGATAACAAAACTTGTACTATAAATTTACTAGTATCTTTTTATTCTAATATTTAGACCTAAACTTACACACACCTCCATATAATGGATTTAGAACATATTGTTTATGTGTATGGTGAACTACTGCCTCACGAAACGATGATTGTTCAATTTTCTCATACTACCTATCATGGTGGCCATTATGATGGAAATTTATTTATGTATGATATATTATATTTATATTATCTCTATGATTCTTTAATTTTCATTTCGAACATACCTTTATGCTTTTCATTTTGTATAAATACGATAATTTTATTTGAAGACGTGTGGACTACCGCCCCCTCTAAGTGACATGACTCGTTCATTCTATACATGGAATGTATAAAAGAAGGATTTAATGAACCTATGTAACATATATAAAATATATATTATACTATAATTATTATATACATATTTATAAATTAGTTTTCATTATTTTAATATGATAATGAAATGAAATTAGCGTTCATGCGTACGTACGGTCTACTGTCTCCATGAATGGTGCATTTCATTTATTATCTCCAAATATTATGTATTATTATAAATACATATATATATATATATATATTATTTAAATCGTCAATATCATTCTTTATATGATATAATTATGACAATATGGACAATTTGAAATCATAACAAGTTCATTTTTGACTCAAGTATCAAATATCAACTAAACGTCCAATATGAACTTAAATCATTAAGTAATTTTTATAACATAGTAATAAGTGAAATAAAAGTAATAAAAAACATGAAAAATGTTCTAAATCAAGTATAAATTAACTTAATTTTATTATTTAGGAAGATAAATAACAAACGAGACAAGTCAGACTTAAGGTAAGGGACTTCATCTCAATCTCCTTTCTTTGGGGCATATCTTGATGTTATGAACCTATATTTACTTATAAGGTGTATATACATCACTTTGACACATTATATCATGAATTATTATATTCTAATTATTTTTAATGCTTTTTATAATGTAATTCCTTAATGATATGTATTCAAGTGTTTCTTATGTGGTCAGGGAACCTTCCACCCTCATCTTTTAGTCAAAGACATATTTTTATGTCATGTATTTTAATCTCTATTTTCTTATGTTGGGGTATGTTATTATATATCATTATTTCTGTAAATTTTATTTCCAATTGATGAGAGACCCTCTTCTCTCTCGTCAACTCATTTTCTTAAATTTTAAGTGACGTTGTTAGGCTATTGAAGTTTCGTAAGGGAATTCTCCAATTCTCTTTTCCTTTCAAGTTCTCTTTTATGTTGTATTTATTTCAAATTTACATACCATGTTATTATTTACATTTTATTATCTCCATATAATGTATTGTGATTCATTTATTTATGGTATACCCCTATCCCCTCTCTTTTTAAATTTTTCTACAACCATGTTGCATAGGCGTTATACTACTAAATTTTTGTCACAAAATCTCTCTCTTTTTCTCAAAAAATTCTCTTATTTTATTTATGTTAATACCCAAACCTATTTAATTTACAGGGTTATTAATCAAGACATAAAACTTATATATTTTATTATTTAATTGACAAAATAAAACCCTCATTCCCTTTATGTGGGTTATAAATGACATAATGATCATGTTTTTAAGCACTTTTTAAAACATCTCGATTTTGATATAAAACCCATTTCTTTTATTATCTTTGAGCTATTGATGAAATGTTTGATTATTATCTGTGTGGATCACATTAAAATAAATAAATATTAATGGTTCATCCTAATACCTCTCCAATGTATTGGTTAAATAAATTAATCTCTAGAGATGACAAGTTTTACGATACCTTGGTGAATAACCTAGGTAATTTCTATGACACCTTTGGGATAGGCCTTGGTGATATGACACCTTTGTGATGGACCTAGGTGATATGATTATGAATTCATAAATTAAATTTTGTAGCCATATTTTTAATTTATGATCCAAGTTCTTATTATTATGATATTTTTCATTCTTATACCTTTATTAAAGTCCTCATGTTCTTATTTATATCTCTCAAGATCACATGTAAATTGTTTCCCTTGTTTTCACTTACCGAACCTTTTATTCTCATCCCATGTTTTTGAAATGTTTTTCATAGGGTATAAGGATGGTTATGAGAAAGGATGAATTCCAAAATATTTTTATCAATAAAATAAATCATGTTATATTCAAGGAGTTTTATTTTGTGAAAAGAATTATTGAGTAGAAGAGTCTACATTGTAAATTTTGTGTTGTTATGTAATAGTTATGGACTAACTCTCTAAAACTCTAAAACTGAAGTTATACTCAATGTGAATTTATTTACATAACTCAATATTATGTAATATTTAAGGTTGGGGCCTTATATTTGGTATTAGAGGAAAGTTTTAGATAACTTTAAGGATTAGGAGTTTTGGATAGCCACATAGTAAGTCTCTATGTCTATTATTTCAGTTAAATACTTGTTTTATAACTTTTTTAGATCAATTAAAGTTAATTAAAAATTTAAGGAGGAGGATCTCAAACAAAATTCCTATATCTTCCTAATGACTTCGTTGAAATAATTATTCAAAATTCATGTCTAGATGATTTTGAAACGTTTTCTAACATACAACTCGCTTGCAAGCAGTTATTTGAGATATCAAACACCTCCAATATACCTCGATACCATCATGGATAATGGGTTTTATTTAACCAAATACTATTTTTTTTATATATTATCATATTTTCAAGAAAGGTTAATATTATCGAGACATTTTCAAATATTTTACCTTATCACAATATTTTAAATCATATTATGATTTTGAAAAGGTGCTGAAGAATGAGACCCTTGCGCAACATATTTATATTTTCTTTTAAAATATATTCTTTCATCACATACTTACCATATTTTAAAATGACCATTGATTGAAAGTTTCAACTCAAACTCCTTCTAACTATTTTATGAAAATAAATTTTTATCAGATGTTTTAAAAATACATGTCACACATGATTATTTTCCAAAAATATTTTTCTGTAAACACCCATATGACCCAATTTGTACAAGGTGTATTTGGATAAAGGAAGAAATGATTTTGAAGAATCTATAAATCATCATTGTAATGTATGGACCTTATATCTACATGAACAAGATGACAATGAAACTAGGTGGACACCATGATCAAGGTATTTTGTTCTTTCTATTGGGAATAGTTTTATTTTATCATATATAGGTGAAATAAAAAAATCAATATATATAAGACTTCATGAATTTATATGTTGAGGTATTTATGATTTGGGATAAAAATGAGAGGTATAAAAAACCATTGAGGTTAAGACATGTTAGGGTTATTTTTCAGTTTTATAAAAAGGGACAACCCGCAAGATGGGTGAAAACCTGTCACGTCTGGAAAGGTCATCAAAATCGAATCCATAACTAAATGGAGATAAAGACACATCGCCAACCACAGGCCTACGTGAAGTCCCTAGTTAGTATGACTTATTATTTTTATTTAAATAATTTTATGGATTAAGAATAAGTTTTTTTTGGGAACCTATGTTTTATCAAATGGATATCCTTAGTATATGAAAACTATTTGCTGATTAAGTGATAAATGTTATTTTGGAATAAATTCACAGTTCTGGGAATGTTATATGATTAAGGTAAATAGAACACTATGGGATTTTAATAGAGTAATGGTTTAATTTTATTTTGGAAGAATCTATGTTTTCATTATGGAGCAATGGTGATTTAGGTCATTAATTTAAGTGATTAACCTATCTGGGAGAATATTTGATTAAGGTAATTAATTTTTGGTATGATAATTTAAGAGTGATTGATTTTATTTGGAGATACGTAATAAAATTTATCTTGGAAGACTATGTGATCAAATCCTTACAAATTTTGGGTTTCAATATTAGTTTGGATTATTTTGAAAAAAAATTAAGGAAATTTTTTTATTGAATGGTATATATAGAACTTGGGTATTACTGTTGAATTTTGGAGATTAAAATTAGTCCTTCTTCTTATAAAGGATTATAATTTTTGGGGGATTAACTGATATTTTACTAACTATTTTGGTTTTGGTTAATGTTTTAAGATAGGATGAATAAATAGTTAATATTTTGTGGTTTATGTGATTATCTAGAAGATTATTATAGTGCTTCAGGTGTGATCAAGTCATCTTGAATACTCATTTTTTGGAGAAAATATGAGTTTGTGGTAGAAATTTATTAAATGATGAAACTCTACTTGACAATTAAGTATATTTCCTTATGTTATTAGTCACATTTATAAATAAATTCATCAAATTTATGAAAAGAACCTTAAAACAAAAACGTTTTCCTTTTAATTTTCATACTGTGAAATCAAAGACAGTTTAACCGATCACAATTTTAGGGTTTTCTGCTTGTTAACTTTCTCCTGATCATGTTTTCTATCACTCTCTATCAGAACAAGATGGTTATTTTTTCTTCCATATCCATGCTTCTATACATGGAATCATATTATGTGTTATCTCAGGTGACCTTTATACTTCTCTTTCATTATTTTAAAGTGGTAGTTTTTTTACTCTTTTTCTGATAGGGTATTTTCAATGAAGTTACTGAGCCCAATTTTAAAATTGCAAGGATGAAATTTCTAAAAGGGGGGAAAGATATAACATCCCATGTATTTATAGAATAATACATTTTTGTATCTATAAATACTTGTGAATAATATATTCATTTTAAATTAAAGGGGATGCTTTTTTCAAAAGATTACTCGACACACAAGAACGGGTTTCTTTGAAATATTATGTTTCACACAACATTCTGTTATACTGAAAAATAATACAATAATATTATTATTATTTTTGGTAGTTAATGTCTATCCACTGTATTGGTGGGAATGAATAGAACTAACTAAAATATGAAAAAAAAATTAAATGTTTTTACATTTATCCAATGAATTTTATAGACTTAAAATGAGAATGAAACCAATTTTAAGCATAAAAGAATCTAATATTTTTAAGGTCATTTTCCACCTTTTATTGGAAAAAACTTTTTAAATCTATTTCATGACACCTTTATATTTTCTATTTGAAAAAATAAATTTCTTATTTAGAATTAGGACATCAAATTTTACTTTGGATTAATTTTTTATATTTTTATGATAACTATCATGTTTTGATGAATAGTAAAAAAACACTAAATTTTAAAGGAAAATAATTTTTTTCAATAGAGATAATTTATATGGTTAAATAATATTATTTAATGGTATAAAATTATAAATGGAATATATTTTTATCATTTATTATAATATAGTTCATTAGTATTAATTCTATATTGAATTCATATGTAAAAACATTTCAATCTTTTGTAACGTTTTAACTTTAAAAAACTGCTTTCTCATTTTGACAATGGTTATTAATTTTAAATTAATTTCTTTCAATTATATGTTTTTAATGGGTTCCATATTTTTAATTAGAAGTTAAAAATTGTGTAAATAATCACCTTTTATTTTTGGACAATATGAATAGTAACTTCAGTAATTATTATTATTTATTTATCGTGGTTAAAGGGTAAATTAGGTAAATAAAGGTTAAAAAGATAATAATATAAAACTACCCTAACACATTTCCTAATACTATTGTATTATATATGTCTGACCATGAGAATCCTTGGGTAATTTTAGGACCCCATGGATCCACTTGGGTGTGGTAACAACCTTTTATAATTTTTAATTTAAAGAAAAGGGAAATAAAACATAAACATGTATCTCTTAACTAAAACAATTGTAACTTAGTTTATATAAAAGATATATTTGACTATAAATAGTAATTATAAACATAAAAATATTTCCTACATCATGTTATTTTATTTATAATTTTTATACATTAAATAAATAAATTTATTTATGACACAATGATGATGTAGTTATTACCTTATTAATGAAATATTCAAATAAATGATATTATAAATATTAAAATAAATATAATTTGAAAATTTTGATTTCATACATAAATTTTATGGATTTTTATGAAATTTTATAATTTATTTAATTCATTTTTTTCAATGGAATAAATTTTTTGTGACTTTAAAAAAAATCAATTACTAGATAGTGTCAAAATTGACATAAATGAGTTTTTAAAATAAATACTATTTTATTAAATGATATAATAGTACTAAAAATATATGATTCATACAAGTTAATTATATAATGTTAAAAATATAATTAATTATGAACTTTTGGTTCTCTTGGAATTTTATAGTAACTATAGTAACAATATATTATGAAAATACAAGAAGACATGGTAAGAGTTAATGTTTTTAACTAAGGGTTAAAGTTAAAGGATAAGATTAGTTTTGTGACCTAAACTTGTCTAAAACCAATTTTTGAGAGTATTTAGACCCATAACCATATTATCCTATAAATATATCACTTTTTAACTATCATAATTTGAAAATAAATTTATAATAAATTAATATTTCCAGACTTTCCTAAAGTTCCCCTCCTCCCTCTTATAGATAGCCACCACTTCTACCCACTTACATACACCTCTCAAACATATTGTATCATCCAAAATCGGATCACATAATATCCCAAAATCCCTCCCTATATCCTAGAATCCTTACCTTGTTCATTATGAAATTCAATAAATCCTTTTGGCTCAAATCAAAAGGAGTTACCCGATTAAGAGGTAATGTCTTCTCTAAAGATCATTTTCCTTATTTTCCTTATCCAACCCCAAAACTGTCTTTATTCAATTATTTTATAAAAAACCTAGTATTATAAATATATTATTATTTTTTATGCTAGGATTTATAACTTCACTTACACACGCCTTCATCTAATGGATTTAGAACATACTATTTCTTTGTACGGTGAACTACTGCCTCACGAAACGATGATTGTTCAATTTTCCCTTAACACCTCTCATGGTGGAAATTATGATGAACGTATATTTATATATGATATATATTATATTAATATTCTCTATATTCTTCTGTAATTTTTATTTAGAACATACCTTTATGCTTTTCATGTTGTATAAATATGAAAATTTCATTTGAGGAAGTGTGGACTACCGCCCCCTCAAAGTGATATGACTCGTTCATGATATACATGGAATGTATAATGGATGGATTTAATGAAACTAGGTTACATATATAACATATATATTATAATGTAATTATAATATATATATATATATATATATGTATCAATTAATTTTTTTTATTTTAATATGAAAAAAATGAAAGTACCGTTCATGCGTACGCCTACCGTATCCATGAACGGTACATTTGATTTCTTGTCTCCAAATATTATGGATTACTATAAATAAATAAATATATAATATTTATATTTTATTTAAATTATTAATATCAATTTGTAGATGATGGACTTATGACCATATGGACAATTTGTAATCATAACATGTTTATTTTTTGACTCAAGTACCGACTACCGACTAAAAGTCTGATATGAAATTAAATCATTAAGTAATTATTATAACATGGTAATAAGGGATATAAAAGGAATAAAAAACATGAAAAATTTTATCAAACAAATAGAAATTAACTTAAACTTATTAATTATTAAGATAAATAACGAATGAGACAAGTCGGACTAAGGGTAAGGGACTTCATCTCAATCTCCTTTATTTGGGGAATATCTTGATGTTATGCACCTTTATTTTTATATAAGGTGTATATTTCACAACCCCATCCCCACAAGGTGTACCCCTCCTGGGCCAAAAATGTGAGAAGGGAGATAATGACCTCAGATTCCCACCTTCAGTAGGCCCCGGGTTGGTGACTAGCACTGAGGGTATAGTAAACACACAAATGGGAGGCATTATCCTCTAAGATAAACATGAAAAAGAGAGAGATAAGACAGAAAACAACCAACTCCAACTAAGACAACAATATAAATGAAATTCCAAGTACACATATGTAATTTCATGTAAAACTACTACAACTGAAAGGGTAAAACTGCAAGTACCCAAAGAAAGTAAAAACAACAACAACCATGAAGCCCAAATAGCTCTAGCAACCCCAAGCTAGTAGAAACTAACCTGATCTCCAACCTACTCCAAGTGAACTGAAAAATAGTTTATATATACATAGAGTGAGTATAAAAATATACTTACTAGGATCCTCCCCATAGCCTCTTGTGCAAAAGTAAAGAAAGCAAGCTAAAGCACAGTGAACAACAAGTGAAACTAACTCATCACCTAAGTAGGTATAATAAGTTCACAGCCTCACCATAGATACTCTCACCAAGTATCACATACAAGACTATATAATATAATAAATAATATCAAGGGTACCCTGATACTACTTCCCCACTGGTTTTCTGCTTTACCCCAACATCGCACGTCCTAAGCATCTCTCTCCAAAAATTCTTGCCCGTAGACACCAAGGCAAAGCACCATAACATGCACCTCATGCAACAAAACCACCATGTCCACGTAAGAAAAGTAACCCAGTAGTTTCTGGGAGTGACCACAGCTCGCATAACGTGTATCATATGTTGGGTATTAAATCTCAAGCTATTATAGCCCATACACCGAGTAAAAATCCTCAAGACATTACAACCTATACATATTACACCTATAGTAGTCCATAGGAAACTATATCCAGAATATATTTGTGTGAAGAACCACAAGACATTACAGCCCTCTAGACACATATATGGGGAAAACTAACCATTGTGCCTACCATCACAAGTAACTACCAAGAGAAGAGAGTGGGGCCAAAGGGGGTAGTCAGTCATCCATCCTCCCATCAGAAAGTTGGGGAAAACACCCCCCCCCCTAGGGCTCAGAATCCTCAGGGTGTCATTTTCCCTAATTGACGGGGTGGAGTAGCATAAAGAAACAAAAAAAGTACAGAATATATTATAGCTCACAACCACACTATGGGCATAACCTAGTCTCAAACTCAACTGCAGCTAACATCTCTCTGACTCCTGACTGATACTTCTAAGACTAGGTATCCTATAAGCACACAAAAATTTAAAGAGATTCAATACATTACTTCATTCTCTTTTTATCAGTTTCACTTTAGGTTAATTAATTATTTAAACATTAATTAACCATCAAAAATTTCCACATTATATTTCATTAGAATTACACCCAAAGTCTATTGTTCCTTCAAATTGCAACATCATCATCACATCCCAGCAAACTCTAACCCCATGTGTTAACATAATTTATTCAATTATTTATTTATATAATTACTTTCCCATAATCCTAGGAATTCTAGAAAAACATTCTATGTTACTAAACACAAGGGGATCAACATGGTGAGTATATGAACTACCCGTTGAGTCTTTACCGCCTATAGTAAGACCATAGACCAATCCTCCCTCAAGAAGCTAAACATGGAAAGCATGTGGCATACCCCGTGCGTCTTCACCTCTTTTTGAAGGAGGGTAAGAAAAACCAGATACTTTGAGTAGTGGGGAATGTAAAGCAGATAAAAAACCATTAAGAATCTGCAAACATCCAAACATTCGCATCTAACCCATTTCATCATCCCTGGTGTCCTCCCCGACACCCACATGCATAAACCAATGCATCTCACCACTCTAGGCATCAACTGCTGCCACAACCAGTAGGACTTCCTACTTCCACATATCATAACAGCCATCCAGGATCACATCACAACAAAAGAAGCAGGAAAATAAACATCATATCATTTAGGATCTTGGCTATTAAACAAGCAAGAGGGTAACTAATAACCCTACAAAGAATTATCTCTTTTCAAAAAACTAGTTCTTTAATCCATATTTGAGTAACTGCTTTATTATTCGTAGGTTCCAACTTTGGGAAACCTAAATAGTAAGATATCACAAATAATTAAACATGTTTACTACACTAATTTGATTAACAACAAATTACAACAAGAAGAACCATATTCATTTACATGACTCTTTATCCTTAGCCAAAAAATTATCAATTAATCATGTCTTTATGTTCTTTACCAATTTACATCAAGAAGGAAAAGCTACACAAAGCAAGCATAGATATCACACTATCTTGAAAAATAAGAGTCAATAACATACGATCAATATAAATTTATTTATCTGGTTCAAATAATTATTATGGAAGTTCCATTGTGATCCAGTGGGACAAAACATCCTAACTTTATAGTTTCACGTAAAATAAAAGAGAATCAATGAATCCCCTACCTCAAACGGTTCTTGGCATTCTTTATATGAGAACGAGCCACACAACGGGTTACGATCTCCTCCCCCAGTGACAACTGTATCCACTCGAGGATGAAAAGACACCACCACATGATCAAGACCCAAGAAAAGTCCATTAGGAACATGGATATAGAATTACATAAAAGGTAAAGGAGAAACAGAAGGATGTGAACCCAAAAGAATGATGATATATCATACCTTATATCGAAGATCGATTGATACTGCTTGGTTGCATCAAAACAGAGTGGAACCAATCCAAGGAGGAAATGTTGATTGTGAAACTCCTATGGGATGGAATGAAAGTTTCAAGCATCTCATAGCTGATAACAAGGAGGAAGAACTAGGGAGGAAGATATATCATCCCTTTAGAAGATTTAACAGAGTAGTGGTTTAAGATACGATGGATTCTCCATTAAAAGCAGATTGCATTGAACCATGTGGTTTAACCAAGTAAAAGCATCTCGAGCCTTAAGAAAAATTAATATAGGAGTTATGTCCTTTGAATTAGACTTAGAGTCCTTAAAACAAGGCTTTAAATGCGTTTTATGTCAAAGGAAACGTCAAAGGGGTGAAATTGTAGGAAGTTGGAAACACTATTCACGAACTCAAAATTTGGAAAAGGAAACAGACTATTCATGAACCTCACCATTGAAACCTCACCATTCTGGAAACACTGTTCATGAACCTCACCGTTGAAACCTCACCATTCGAACCACACTATTGGAACCTCACCATTGGAACCTCACCATTCTAGAAACACTGTTCATGAACCTCACTGTTGAAACCTCACTGTTGGAACCTCACCATTCTAGAAACACTATTCATGAACCTCATGTTGAAACCTCACCATTGGAACCTCGCCATTTTGGAAACACTATTCATGAACCTCACCATTGAAACCTCACTGTTCTGGAAACACTATTCATAAACCCCACTGTTGAAACCTCACCATTGGAACCTCACAATTGGAACCTCACCATTCTGGAAACATTGTTCATGAACCTCACCGTTGAAACCTCGCCGTTGGAACCTCACCATTCTGGAAACAATGTTCATGAAACTCATCATTGAAACCTCACCATTGGAACCTCACTATTCTAGAAACAATATTCATGATCCTCATTGTTGGAACCTCACCGTTTTGGAAACACTATTCATGAACCTCATTGTTGAAACCTCACCTTTGAACCTCACTGTTGGAACCTCACCGTTCTAGAAACATTGTTCATGAACCTCACTATTGAAACCTCACCGTTGGAACCTCTCTATTCTAGAAACACTGTACATGAACCTCGCCATTGAAACATCACTGTTGGAACCTCACTATTCTAGAAACACTATTAATAAACCTCACCGTTGAAACCTCACTGTTAGAACATCACCGTTCTGGAAACACTGTTCATGAACCTCACCATTGAAACCTCATCGTTGGAACCTCACCATTTTATAAACTCTATTCATGAACTCAAAAAATTTCAAAGGAAAGAGGCTACCGTTGGACCTTACCATTTTGGAAATTTGGAAAAGTGTTGAGGATAAGTCACCTTGACCTCCCGAAACACCTCAGACAACAGATTTTTGCAAAGGAGTGGACCATAGAGGTCTGGTCCATTAAAGTATATAAATCTATTTGACTCATTATATCATGAATTATTATATTCTCAGTAAATTTAATGTTTTTTATAATGTAATTCCTTAATGATATGTATTCAAGTGTTTCTTATGTGGTAAGGGAAACTTTCACCCCTATCTTTTAGTCGAAGACTTCTTTTATGTTATGTATTTTAATCTCCGTTTTATTATGTTGTGGTATGTTATTATATATCCTTATTTATTTCCATTTTATATCCAAATAATTATAGACCATTTTCTCTCTCATTAACTCATTTTATGAATTTTTAAGTGACTTCATTAGGCTACCAAATTTTCGTAAGGGAATTCTCCACTTCTCTTTTCCTTTCAAGTTCTCTTTTATGTGGTATTTATTTAAAATTTCCATACCATGTTCTTATTTTAATTTTATTTTGTCTCTATACTATATTATGTTTAATTTATTTATGGTATACCCTTATCCCCTCTCTTTTTAATGTTATCTAAAACCACGTGGCATAACCGTTATGCTGTAGAATTTTCATCTCAAAATCTCTCTCTTTTTTCTCAAGAAATTATATTATTTTATTTATGTAAATTACCAAACCTATTTAATTTCTAGGAGTACTCATCAATGCATAAAAATGATATATTTTATTCTGTAATTGACATATATAAAACCCTCATTCCCTTTTTGTGGGTTATAAATGACATAATGATCATGTTTTTAATCACTTTTTAAAACGTCTCGATTTTGATATGAAACCCATTTCAATTATTATCTTTGGGTTATTTATGAAACGTTTGATTATGATCTATGTGGATCACGTGAAAATAAATACATATTAATGGTGTTCCTTAATATCACTCCAATGTATTGGGTAAAGAAATTAATCTCTAGAGATGATAATTTTTATGATACCTTGACGAATAACCTTGGTAATTTCTATGACACCTTGAGGACGGACCATGGTGATATGACACCTTGGGGATGGAACTTGGTGATATTATTATGAATATATAAATTAAATTTTTAAGCCATATTTTCAAGTTATGATCCAAATTCTTGTTGTTATGATATTTTTCTTTCTCATGCCTTTACGAAAGTCCACATGTTCTTATTTATATCTCTCTAGATCACATGTAAATTGTTTCCCTTGTTTTCCATTATTGATCTTTTTATTCTCATACCAAGTTTTTAAAATGTTTTTCCTAGGGTATAAGGATGGTTAAGAGAAAAGATGAATTCCTGAAGATTTTTATCATGAAAATAAATCATGTTATATTTAAGGAGTTTTATTTTATGAAAAAAAAAATTATAGTGAGTAGAAGTGTATAATTTGTAAATTTGGAGTTGTTAGGTAATAGTTATGGAATAATTCTATAAAAATATAGAAATAAAAATATCCTCAATGTGAAGTTACTTACATAACTCAATATTGTGTAGCATTTAAGGTTGGGGCCTTATAAAGGGTATAAGGTCGGAGTCAGATATTCAACAACATATGACATGACAAGTTTGGAATTGTAGTGGTGACACTTGGGGGTGGCGATGGTGGTTCGAGGAGTTGACGCTGGCAGAGCGGTGCTGTTATCGATGTCAGTGAAGGTTAGATGAAATTCTATAGAGGTATTTCACCATGTTTGGGCTCTACGCAGTCAATGGTAGATACAATGATGAAGGTGGTCAGGATGAGCTTGCGACATGTCATCTTGGTGGATGAGATGATGGAGGCTCCATGGTGGTGATGATTTGGGTGTTTCCAATAATGATAAGTGTATGTCGATGACGATCTCAAATTGGTGAAGATGACCTCAATATGTGAATTGATGACCTTGAGATGTGGATAGGGATTCCCTCAAGTGGATAGAGAAGAAGTCCATGTCAGCCTGACATTGGTAGCTGTCAGTATCTTGCAACTGTCACGTTCAACTTGGGATGTCCTTTTGTCCTTTGAGTATTTGGGCCAAAATTTGGTTGATTTATGGGTACCGTAAAACCTCAGGAAAAGAGTCTCTTTTTTGTTAATGGGGATTTTCTAGTGGTTTGGGCTGGTGTAATGATGTCGACCTTGGATGGGTGGGTCTTTAGGCCAATATGTTGTGTTTTTGGGAGGCCTTGATTTTCCATTTACTCTGTTTAGTAATGCTTTTTGTGCAACATGATTGTTGGTTGCTGTTTTTATTTTTTATTTTCTTAAAAAAAATTAGGGTCGAGTATGCTTTGTACCTGAATTTTCCTGGTTAAATATATTTTCTATAATTTTATAATTATTTATATATATATATATATATTTGTAATTATAATTATATATACATATTTTTAAAAATATTTTTATATATTTATAAATATATTTATATAATTATATATATATATATATATATATTAAAATATAAATATATATAATTGAAAATATAATAAATATATTTATTATTTAAATACATTTATTATAATTTTATAAATATTTATAAATATATTTATTTATTTATTTATAATTTTATAAATATTTTTTAAAAATATATATATTTATAATTTTATAATTAACTATTTAAGTACATGCCACGCATACACATGTGCACATGTTATATATATGTACATCCCTCATTCATGTGTGTATATATACATACATACATACACATAAATACATTTGTTCATGTAGAATATTTATATATACTCATACACAAAACACACACACACACAACATAATGCATACACATATATATACATAGACATGGATATAAATATATAAGTTCAAATATCACATATTAACAATACATAATTTATATTTATATAATTGTTTGAATTATTAATATATATATATATCAATAAATCATATTTATATTAATTATATACATGTGTTTTTTAAGAAATGTATACAAATAAACATTAATTTTTGAATATAAATATGATAATTATATATATATTAATAATATTTTTTATTAAACAATTTTATCAATGCTAAGAAAATCACTAATAAAGATGGACCTTTATCACTACTAAAAAAACAATGATAAAGAGTTCACTTTCATTAGTGCTTTTTTAACACTGATAAAAGTTACCTTTATCTGTGATTTTAGCTTGCGTTGATAAATGTTACCATTTTATCAACACTTTTTATTTAGTGCTGATAAAATCCAATGATGGATAAAGCACAATCATTGGTAGTGTGGGTATGTCACGTTTATTTTTTTACTAAAATGTCAATTTAAACTAAAAACACTAACTTCTACTCATATTGGCCAAATTGTGTGTCGGTTTGATGTGAGACTAATTCCTATACATCACAAATGAATTATGAATCATTTTTGTAAATTATCAGGACAATACGAACATGTTTCAACAATTTTCATTGACTGACACGTATTTTGAACTAAATTGTCAATTTAAACTGATAACAGATACTTTGAGTCATACTGGGTACATGGTGTATAGGATTGAGGTGAAGCTAATTCCTTCACATTAAAATGACTTATGTAACATTGTATTAATGTATAAAAATAATCCAAATGTTTTTTCTCATTTTTGAATATGTGACATGTGTTTTGAACTAAAATGTCAATTTTAAATAAAAGCACACAATTGGAGTCATACCGGTCTCACTGTGCATCGGATTGATGCATAGATTATTTATGCACATTATAAATGACTTAAGGATAATTTTCTTAAATTATAAAGACAATCCAAATGTGTTTTCTTAGCTTTTATTAGGTCACATGTCTTTTTTACTAAAATTCTGATTTAAACTGAAAACAAATACTTTGATTCATATCGGTCACATCATGATTTTTTTTATGTCAGACTAATTCCTACACATCAAAAATGACTTATGAATCATTTTTCTAAAGTATCAAGACAATATGAATATTTGTTCTCAATCTTCAGTGAGTGACACACTTTTTGAACTAAATTATCAATTATAAACTGATAACAGACACTTTGAGTCATACTGGGTACACCGTGTATCGGATTGAGGTACGGATGATTATTATACGTCAAAAATGATTTATCTATCATTTTAATAAATTAAAAAAAAATCTGAATTCATTTTATCAATTTTGAGTATGTGATGTGTGTTTTGAACTAAAATGTTGATTTTAAATAAAAAGACACACTTCAAGTCATACTGGTCACACCGTAGGACATATTGACATGAAACTGATTCCTACGCATAAAAATGACTTATGGATCATTGTAATAATGTATCAAGATAATATTAATGTGTTTTATTAGTTTTGAGTATGTCATGTGCCTTTTTTACTAAAATGTCAATTTAAACTGAAAACTCGCACTTTGAGTCATACTAGTCACATCATGTGTTCATTTGACATTAGACTGATTCCTACACATTAGAAAAGACTTATGAATGATTTTAATAATGTATCAATAAAATATGAGTGTGCTTTCTTGGGTTTTAGTGAGTGATACATGTTTTGAACTAAATTATCAATTTTAAATTGACAGTGGAAACTTTAAGTCATACTGGGCACACCATTTATTATATTGAGGTAAAGATGATTCCTAACAAAAAAATGACTTATGTATAGTTATCCTAAAGTATCAAAACAATTCAAATGTGTTTTCTCAGTTTTGAGTATGTTATGTGTGCTTTGAAGTAAAATGTCAATTTTAAATAAAAAGACACACTTGGAGTCAAATCTATCACACTGTGCATCAAATTGACGTTTGGATGATTCTTACATGTCAAAAATGACATAAGGATTGTTATTATAAAGTATTGAGACAATATGAATGAGTTTTATTGGTTTTGAGTATGTTAGATGTCTTTTTTACTAAAATGTCAATTTAAATTGAAAACATGCACTTTGAGTCATATTGGTCACATCATGTATTGGTTTGATTTGATATTGATTCCTACGTGTAAAAAATGACTTATGAATCAATTCCCTAATGTATCAAGACAATCCAACAATTTTTTCTTGGCTTACAGTGAGGGACACATGTTTTGAACTAAATTTTCAATTTTAAATTGATAAATGACAATAAGTCGTACCAGGAACACCGTTTATTTGATTGATGCGCAGATGATTACTATACATGAAAATGACTTATTGATAATTGTATTAAAGTATAAAAACAATTTTAATGTGTTTTCTTGGTTTTTAGGTGTTTTGAACTAAAATGTCAATTTTAAATAAAAAACACAATTTGAGTCATACCGGTCACACTGTGTGTTGGATTGATGTGAGGATAATTGATACACATCCAAAATGAATTAAGGATAATTTTCCTAAAGTATCAAGATGTCACAACCCACCTTCAACAAGATGAGGGAAGGGAAAACAAACTCCTAGACCCTTCCTTCTTCAAGTTGAAGGAGAGATAATGACACCCGAGTTCCACCTTCAATAGGCCCCTGAGTGGTGACTAGCACCAAGGGTATAGAATCACACGTAATATGGAAGACATTTCTTTTTTTAGAAAAAATATTGGGAGATAATATGGTAAATCTCCAAAAAAACCAAATATAGAAAGTAAAAGTAAATCCAAACCCCTTTTTTCCACATGCATGTTTAAAATAAAGTGATACAAAGTACAAAAAAACTCTGGTGAAAAGTTCCAAAGGAAAGAAAACAACAACGAAAATTTTCCCAACGTCCGATCTAGTAAAGTCTAGAACAGTCCTCAAAGTCCTCCTGGAAACCTAAAATAAGTTTTATATACATAGGGTGAGTACACAAGTATAATCATTAGGGAAAACCCAAAGCTATCATGTAGAAGTGGGGAGGAAATATAATGCCCTGTGAGAAATAGAGATAACCAAAACACCTTGTAAAGGAAACTACCCACCCGACCTCACCAAGGCACACTCCCCAAATAACACATGTCAAGTAAAGTAATAGTAATAGCACATCGATATTTGGGTACCCCACACCATTTTCCCACTGGTTATTGAACACATCCTACACGTCAGACCTCCCTCACCATTTTTACTATAGTCCCACTATCGCCCCAACAATAACCTTATAGGCCACCAAAACCATGCATCCCGCCCATAGACACCTAGGACACCACAAAAACACATCCCACCCATAAACACATGGGCTACCACAACTATACGTAACCATTCCCTCAAACACCTAGGCCAGAACAACTACCGCCACACCCGAAGACACCCGAGCCTCATCCTAAAGACACTTGGGAAACAGACCTGCCCACACACACCTGGGCCAACCACCAAAACATACCCTGCCCGAAGAGTCTTGGGAGATAATGGAACTCAGTCCATCAAAAAATTCCCTATGAGTCTTGAACTACCTAGGAGAGGGAGCATAAAAGGAGATAATAACTAGCCACTTGTAGGAGTGTTGGGGAAAACCCCCTCCCCCATGAAATTTGGGTGTTCAGAATGAAGTGATCAATATGGGTGGGGTGCGTATAAGAAACACAAAAACTAAACATTTACATATAGGTAATCAACCACTCAACCCAACCTAAGGGTTCTGAAATCATCCCTTATACAAACACCATCATTACTATTCATACATGCACAAATTCACAAAAGCCACAAAGAGAGCACCACCCATTGAATCCATTTTTGTTATCATGTTCAAGTGATTTAGTTAGAAATAATTCTCCACTATTGGGAAACTAAAAGGAACATTCAGAAGTCAAAATAAATCTGGAATGAAGAAGAAAACAACCAAACATCAATTTAAGCATTCACACCCAGTTCTCTTGTAAAGTCACAACAACAAATGGGATCCGTGAGATCCCTTAAAGTACTAGAACCAAACCCAGCCCCAACATACCAGCTCCACACGACCTCAAATCCATTAAACAACAACTGAACAATAGGGGATCCCATCCCCATCCCCATCACCCCACAAGCATTAAGCAGAACAACCGTGCTTATTATCAGAACATAGAAAGGGATTTTTTCAGATTTAGCCACACCATTTAAAAAGTTACTTCTTTCTGTTTGGTTAACCAGGGTGATCACACAAGGATTATTATTCATTGGGAATCCATTTAATCAACCAAGTTTATGTGATTAACCAGTTCCCATGTCAAATCCATTCAATCACAAGGATATCCATAAAAACAGAGGTTCATTAGTGCACCAGAAAATACCTCTAACAACCACTATTTTTAGTGGTCATAAGCCCATACAATTCACAACATATAAGAAAAGATAAAAGAGTATAACATCATCATCATCAAACACACCCCTTCATTCTTTAAAAAAATCCATTTATTATCTTCGTTAAGGTTTGGTTTCATCCACACCTCGAGGAAACATTATCATACCCACCATGCATGATACACAGTAAATATAGATGAAGGAAAACCCATATTGGATTATCAATGATCAAAGTTTTCTCCTCGTGTCAAAAACTGGGGATGCACGACTTGTAGAGGAAGAACTGGGAGGACTCCATGTCTAAGTGGGAAGGGCTCCAGCACAGGCGCATGATTCATCTCTGGAAGAGGGAATCCAAATGCACCAAGGGAAGGAAAGAGACCAGGAAAGAAGAAGATATCGGGTGATAAAAGGCCAGATCCTAGAGTTACAGGATATGTAATATCAAACGGATTAAAAGGGGGATCGTTGTTTCTCCACATAGTTGGGTGGTTACACAAGATTGAAATAATTTAGATTTAATACTTCTCTTTAGAGAATGTGAATATAGACTATCCTACTTTATGAATATACATTAAACGGATAAAACACGTTAGAGGGGCTAAATTGAAAATGCGAATAAGGTGTGACACAGGTTCACTCCACCGTTAGAGGATTTAAGATGCCATTTATGGGCTTAAACGTCCTTAAAACATTTTAAAAGAGGTAAGAAGACTTAAAAAATGTGTTCCAACAAAATTGAGGAAAGAAACTCTGGCACCCCTATGGTGGCATTTTTCGGGTGTGGCACCAATAGGTGACACCCTGTCACCAACACCGATGCACTCTTCAAACACTGATGGGGTCCAGGACACCCCAAACACCAGAAATTTAGAAAATTAATGGAACATAAGGTTTCGAGCCATTAAATCAGATACCTCTAAAACTATTCTCGCCCTCAAGAATCCAAGAGAAAACTCGAAGAGAAAAGAGGGCATGAACAACCTCCCCATAAGATACCTCTTCGGGACATGCCACCCCTGAGTTTCTCGAAATCCAGAACAAACCTTGAAATCCAAGAGTATCTCTCTCACCCATCTCCTAAACAATTGTAGAATCACTAAGCAACCACACAAACACAAAAGTCAAACCATTCAGATGCATATATTAGGGAGTTTCTTCCTCCATGTCAAGATACTATCCGCTTTGGGTGGCACGGACTCACCCACATGGGTTTAATCAAATCCACTTTAATGTCTATTGATTAGGGATCATGTTCTCACCTAACCATAGTCAGGACTCTTCACACACATTTCGAGAACATGGAAAGCATCCCATCTCATAGTTAACAAGAGCAAGCAATACATCACAGTCAAGTACAAAACAACACTGAACAAAACTCAAAACAGCTCTGGGTACTGGGCACGCATTTGTGCCTCCCGTTCCTAGGTACTCTCTTTGAGGCCACACTGACTCCATAACACATGAAACAAGGGATTGGTTCGTCCACGAAGCACCTTCTCCTCATGATCCTCAACCCTCACTGGTTGCTCCATGAATATCGTATCATCCTCGATATCCATCTTTTCCCAGTCAAGGATGTGTGAATAATCATGTAGATACCAACGGAGCTGAGACACAAGGAAGATTTCATGCAACCTTATTAGTGGTGGTGGTAGCTCCAGCTGATAATCCACTTCTTCGACCTTCCTCAACACCTTAGAGGGTCCGAAAAACCAAGTAGAGAGCTTACTCCCCCTGCAGAACCTCTGTTACCCATGCCGAGGGGAGACCTTCAAGAACATGTGGTTCCCAACCTCGAACTCCAAGGGTTTCATCCTATGATCGGCATACTAATTCTGGTGGTCCTGATCCACCTTCATCCCCTCATGTATAAGATGAACCTTCTCCATCGTTCTCTACACCACCTTTGGGCCAAGAACACCTTCTTCCCCAACCTCTATCCAGAACATGGGTGAATGACATGGTCTTCTGTACAAGGCTTCGAATGGAGCCATTCCAATGGTAGAGAGATATCTATTATGGTAGAAAAACCTACCAGAGGCAAGTGGTATACCCATGATCTTCTGAAGTCTAAAAAACTTGACTATAGTATATATTACAATGTCTAGATGGTCCGCTCTATCTGTCCATCTGTCTGAGGGTGGAAGGTAGTTCTGAGGCATAGTTGGGTGGCCAAAGCATGTTGTAATCCTTTCCAGATACGTGAGGTAAACCATTTATCTAGATATGAAACTATGGACCTAGAGACTCCATGCAACCACACCACCTCATCCATGTACCTATGTGCTAAGGCATCCACTACAAATGATTCCTTGAAGGCTAGGAAGTGAGCTCATTTCGTTAGTCGGTCCACTACTACCTAGATAGCATCATAGCATCCTTGAACCATGGGTAGTAATGTGACAAAATACATCGATATTTCATCCCACTTCCACTAAGGGACATCTAAAGGCTGCAACAGACCTCCTGGGATGTGTTGTTTAGCCTTTGCATGGTGACACATGAGGCACTTTACCACAAACTTCGCCACAGACCATTTCACCCCGGGCCACCAAAACTATTTTCTCAGGCCTCAGTACATCTTGGAAACTATTGGGTGTACCTCTAGGGGTGAGTTATGGAACTCAAGGAGAACTCCCTCACGTATCATCTTTGGGACAAACAACTACCTACGGAAAATCATCCAATTCTGACTATCTTCTGACCATCCATCTGGAGCATCACCCTGGATAACATGATCATGCATAACTTCAGCCTCTAAGTCCCACCATTAGGACTCCTCCACTTTCTATACCAAGGAAGACTACACTGTCATCTCAAACAAGCATCCCCTACCATCCTCTACCCTTGCACCCAAGTGCAAGGCAGCCAACTCCTCCATCGCCTTCCAAGCATCTAATGATTCTTGAACCACATATTTCTGTGACTTCCTACTCAAGGCATCAGGAACCACGTTCCCCTTTCCTAAGGTGTAGGAAATATCAAAATCATAGTTCTGGAGAAACTCCATCCACCTCTGATGCTACAAGTTTAGGTCACATTTGTAGAAGATATACCTCAAAATAATATGATCTATGAAGACCACGAAGCATTACCTGATGAGGTAATACTGCCACAAAGTTAGCATGAACATTACTACTGCAAGCTCTAGGTAATGGGTGGAATAGTTATGCTCAGGGGGATATAACTTCCTAGACCCATAAGAGATTATTCCTCACTGCTGCATCAACACACATCCCAAGCCTAGGCCAGAAGCATCACAAAACACTTCAAAAGTTACCCCTTCCTCTCGAAACCTCAAAAATGGGGCAGTAACCATCTTTCCATTTAGATGACTGAAGGCTGCTTGGAACTGATCACTCCAAACCAAAACCTAGTCTTTCTTGATAAAGGTTTTCAAAGGTGTTATAACTTGAGAGAAGTTGGGCATGGACCTCTGGTAGTAACCTGATAGACCTAGGAAACTATAAACCTCTACCGCATTTTGGGGTACTGCCCAGGAAACAACCACTTCAACCTTTGATAGGTCCAATACTATATTCTTCTAGGACACCACATGTCCAAGGAAGTGCACCTATTATGTCTAGAACTTTCACTTGGATAAATTTTCGTAGAACTGGTGCTATTAGAGGACCTCTAAAACCATCCTTATATGCTTGGTGTGATCCACCTTTGATCTCGAGTAGATCAGGATATCATCAATAAACATGACTACAAACCATTCCAAATATTTCAAGAAGATAGAGTTCATGAGCCCCATGAACACAACTATTACATTTGTAATGCTGAACGACATGACCACGAACTGAAAGTGCCCATATCTTCACCTGAAATAAGTCTTTGATATGTCACCCTCTTTCACCCTCAACTGGTGATATCCTGAACACAGGTCAATCTTCAAGAACCAACCTCCTCCCTTTAACTAGTCAAAGAGTTTGACGATACTTGGAAGGGGGTAATAGTTCTTGATCGTAACTTGATTCATCCTTAGGTAGTCTATACATAGCCGGAGACCACCGTCTTCTTTATTTGAGAACAAAACTAGGGCACCCCATGGTGACACACTCAGTCGGATAAAACTTTTATTAATCAGGTCATCAACCTGGATCCGCAACTCCCACAACTCAGAAGGTGTCATTCGATAGGGAGCCATTGAAAATGGGTGGGCACCAGGTTTAAGTCTATCCCAAACTCAACATCACGTTGAGGGGGTAGAGTCACCACCTCTCTAGGGAAGAAGTCCAAAAACTCACTGATGATCCATGGGACTTCAACCATCTCTGTATCTATCAACTCCACTAACAGTTCATCTAATAAGGAAATAAGGGTCTCCACTCGTTGGCTTACCTCCTGTAAACCCTGCTCACCAACGAAAGCTACATGTTGGCCGCCCATAGCTGAAAACCCAACCCTTCTCCGAAAGTATTCGATAAAAAAATACACAGAGAACATTCATTAAATGCCTAAAATTACATCATATGGATTCATCTATAGAAAAAGAAGGTCCCCATTGGACTGATGTGGCCTCAAAATTAGTCTATATATCACCAGAAAACATAAGACAAGTTGGTCTGACCTCCGACAGGCGTACTCAATACCAGGGGCACGGGAAGTCTCTCTGTGTCTAGACCCAGAGCATGGGCTAGAATGGGTGAAACAAATGAGTTTGAAGCTCATCAATCAAACAAGTCACATGAAAGAGTACTAAACAAGTTTATTGTACCTCGAACGACCTATGGCCCTGCTGGAACTGCTGCCTCTACGGCGTGAAACTGCCCACACCTAGATCCTCTACCCCTTGGCTGTTGACCACCTCCCCGCACATGACCTGTTCAAGGTCCCTAAGGAGTGCCCTGAGGATGACCTCCTCCTACAACATCCTCTCTCGGAGGAGGAGGAGATCTTTTTCCCTACTATGGCTGCTGAAATGGCCTGGTTAGAAACTATTGTTGCTAAGGTGGGCACTGAACCTACCAAACTCCATTGTAATGCACCCAGTTCGAGCACTGATTCTGAAGGTGCCCATGGCTACCACAGATGAAGCATCTCGATCCTGGGCCCACAGAGAAAGGGTGAGGATCAGGAGGTCGAAACTGGAACTGTTGGGGCCTACTCTCCATTGGCTGAAACCTGGAAGGCCCTAAGGTTAGAGGCCTGCTGCTGATGACCTTCCCCTTTGACAAGCTCAACTGGATCCCCTCTTGAGGCACACCTCCCAATGTGTGAATCCTCTTCACCACTTCAGCCTTCTTCTGAACCTCTATGTATGTCATTAGAGTGAAGGGAGTAACAACATAATGTAGAGAAGGTTGGAGTGCCTCCTCTAAACATCTCACCCGAGACACCTCATCCAGGAAGAGTTCTGGAGAAAAATGAAGAAGATACTTGAAATTTATCCCCAAATATCTTACCAACATTCTCCCTTTTTGTAGGGATAGAAACTCTTACCTCTTCTCGGCCTTCATTGTAGAAGAAATGAATTCCACCTAGAACTCCCTCTCGAGGTCAGTCCCCAAAACCTCAGCCTCCCTCTTTTCTCAGCATCCACCACTAATGCATCGTTCCCCGTATCTGGCTCACACCTAGAGGATCCCAATAATCTTTTAGAGCCTAGATCAATCTGAAATTTATCACCAGCTCCTCGAGCCATCCCTCCATCTCCATGTCCGAGACATAGCCATCGTACCTCCCAAGGTTCTGCCGTTGAAAGTCATGAAGCGTCTTCTTCCACTGGTCACCCTCCTTCTCTCGGTCAGCCCTCTACTAATCATCCAAATCATCCTCCTAGGCCTTGATCTCCCACACTACTCATGGTCATCGTTCGGGTGCCATAGTTGTAAGTTAAACAAAGAATGCCTAAGCCCAAGTAGTATGGATGCTTTCTTTTAAATTTTGCTTAAACTTTTTATTCATTTTAGACTCCCCAAACACCTATAACACATGAAAATCCAAGTCATTATGATGCATTTACCTTTCGTAGGGTCTCTACCCTACAATCAGCATATCCTCACTTGGTCATTCGGTAGGTCCTGAGTCCTTGCATCGGATCACAGGGGCCCCTAAAATCTCATGTCCTAGAAAGTCTTCCCTAGACTATTTCACACACCAAGAATTAATAACACTGTTGACTTACCATACCATTCAAGCCTCATTGTGCCTAACTCCGAACTCCATCCTATATCTCAATCACCATCCTCTGATACCATTCTGTCATGACCCGCCTTCACCAGGATGAGGGAAGGGACATCAAACTGCTAGACCCTTCATTCTTCATGTTGAAGGATATATAATGACCCCTGATTCCTACCTTCAATAGGCCCCGGAGTGGAAAATAACACCAAGGGTATAGAATCAGATGTAATATGTAAGGAATTACCCTTTTTTAGAAAAATATCAAGAGATAAGTTGGTAAATATCAAACAACTCCAAATAAATAAAGTAAAAGAAAATCCAAACCCATTTTTTTCCACATGTACGTTCAAAATAAAGTACTAAAAAGTACCAAAAAACTCTGGTAAAAAGTAAAAAAGGAAAGAAAACAGCAATGAAAACTGTCCTGATGTCTGAGCTAGTAAAGTCTGGCATGGTCCTCAAAGTCCTCCTAGAAACCTGAAAGAAGTTTTATATACGTAGGGTGAGTACACATGTATACTCAGTAGGGAAACCCCAGATCTCTCGTGCACAAGTGGGGAGTAATTCTAATGCCCCATGAAAAATAAAGATAACCAAAACATCTAAAAATGGAAACAACCCACTGTTTATTGAAGACATCCTACGTATTAGACCTCCCCCTCCATTTTCACTGCAATCCCACTACCACCCTAACAACAACCTTATGGGCCACCACAACCACGCATACCGCCCATAGACACCTGGTCCAAGACAACCACGCATCCCAACCATAGACACCTAGTCCACCACAACCTTACATAACCACACCAGAAGACACCTAGTCCAGAACAACTACCACCACTCCAGAAGACACTAGGGCCTTATCCCAAAGACACTTGAGAAGCAGACCAACCCACACACACCTGGGTTAACCACCACAACATAACCTACCCAAAGAGTCTTGGGAAATAATGGACATCGGGCCATCACAGCCTTCTCAAAGAGTCTTCGGCTACTTGAGAGAAGAATTAGAAAAGGATCTAATAACCATCCAGTCATAGGAGTGTTGGAAAAAACACCCTCCCCCATGAAATGGGGGTGTTCTGAAAGAATTACTCAACGTGGGTGGGGTGCATATAAGAAACACAAAAACTAAAAATTTACATATTGGTAATCAATCAATCACCCCAACCTAAGGGTTCCAAAACCATCACTTACACAAACACCCTCATTACTATTTATACATGTACAAATGCACAAAATCCAAAAAGAATGCACCACCCATTGAATCCATTCTTATTATCATGTTCAAGTGATTTCATTAGAAATAATTCTTCACTACTGGACAACTAACAGGCACATTCAAATGTCAAAACAACTTTGGACTGAAGAAAAAATATCCAAACAATAATTTAATCATTCACACCTAGTTCTCTTGTAAAGTCACAACAAAAAAATGGATCTGTGAGATCCCTTGAAGTACTAGAACCAAAGAAATTCCCAATGTACTAGCTCCACATGGACTAAAATCTATAAACCAGCAACTAAACAATAGGGGATCCCATCCCCATCCACTTCACCCCACAAGCATTAAGCAGAAAAACTTTGCTTATTAGCAAAACATAGAAAGGGAGTTTTTGGATTTAACCACACCATTTAACAATTTCTTTCTTTCCATTTGGTTAATTGGGGTGATCACACAAGGATTATTATTCATTGGGCATCCATTTAATCAACCGAGTTTATGTGATTAACCAGTTCCCATGTTACAACCATTCAATCACTAGGTTATCTAAAAAAATAGAGGTTCATTAGTGGGAAATAAAATACCACCAATGATCTCTATTTTCTATGGGAATAATCCCATACAATTCACAACATATAAGTAAAGATAAAATAGTAAAACAACATCATCATAAAAAACACCCCTTAATTATTTAAAAAAATCCTTTTATTATATTCGTTAAGTTTTAGTTTCATTCATGGCCTGATGAAACATTATCATAGCTGCCCCACATGATACATAGTAAAGAGATATAAAGGAAAACCCTACTTGGATGATCAATGATTGAAGTTTTCTCCTTGCTCAAAGAACTAGGGATGCACGACTCGTAGAGGAAGAAATGGGAGAACTCCAAGGATGAGTGGGAAGAGCTCGTGCACAAGCATAGAATTCGCCTCTGGAAAAGGGACTCCAAACACACCAAGGGAAGGAAAGCGACTAGGGAATAAGAAGATCTCGAGTGATAAAAGGCCAGATCCTAGAGTTACCGGATGTGAAATCTCGAATGGCTTAAAAGTCAGATCATGGTTTCACCACGCGGTTGGGCAGTTACACATGATGGAAATAATTAACATTTAATAATTCTCCTTGGAGACTGTGAAGATAGATGAATTGATGGATATACATTAAATGGATAAAACAAATTAGAAGGTCTAAACTGGAAATGCGACTAAGGTGTGACACGGGGTCGTTCCACCGTTAGAGGATTTAAGATACCATTTATGGTCTTAAATAACCTTAAACCATTTTAAAAGAGGTAATAATACTTAAAAGTGTCATTATGGGAAAACTGGGGAAAGAAACCCTGACACCCCTACGGTGTCACTGTTTGGGTGCAACACCGATCAGTGAGACCGATCAGTGGCACCGATAGGTGAAACCTGGCCACTGATGCCCTCTTCACTCACTGATGGGGTCCAGGACACCCCAAACACTAGAAATTTGGAAAATTAATGGACTAGAAGGGTTCGGGCCATTACACGAGATAATATGCATTCATTTTATTTGTTTTGATTATGTCATGTGTTTGTTTTTACTAAAATTTCAATTTTAAATGAAAACACACACTTTGAGTCATATCGGTCACCTCGTGTGTTAGCTTGATGTGAGACTAATTCCTATATGTCAAAACTGACTTATAAACCATTTTCCTAAAGTATCAAGATAATACAAGAGTGTTTTCATAAATTTTAGTTAGTGGAACACATTTTGAACTAAATTGTCAATTTCAAACTAAAAATGGACACTTTGAGTCATATCTATAACACTGTGTATCAGATTGAGGTTAGGATAATTCTTACATGTCAAAAATGTTTTATGGAACATTTTCTTAAAGTATCAAAACAATATAATTGTTTTTTCTTAGTTTTGAGTATGTGACATGTGTTCTTAATGAAAATGTCAATTTTAAACTGAAATCACATACTTTGAGTCATACTGGAAATACGATGTAATGTATTGAAGTGTGGCTGATTAATATATGTCAAAAATGAATTATTGATTGTTGTAATAAAGTGTCAAAAAAATATTTATGTTTTTTCTCAGTTTTAAGTTGGTGATGTGTGTTTTGAACTAAAATGTAATTCATAAACTAAAAACATACACTTAAATCCATACCAAGAACACTATGTATCAGATTGAGGTGCGATTGGTTAAGGTTTAGTTGATTCCTACATGAAAATGAGTAGCTTAGAACATGTTACTAGCTCTATCATAATGGCCACATCATGTATTGGATTAAGATGTGGCCGATTCCTCCATGTCACAAATGACTTATGAATCATTTTCCTAAAGTATCAAAAAAATATAAATTTTTTTGATTGATTTTGAGCATGTAACATGTGTTTTGAACTAAAATTTCAATTTTAAACTAATAACACAAGCATTGAGTCATACTAGGCATATTTTGTATCATATTGAGTTTTGGTTGATTCCTACACATCACATCATGTCTTTTTATTCTTCAATGCATTCAACATTCGAGGTTATCTAAAAATATTAATGTTTGATAACCCAGAATGTTGAATGCATTACAGAATAAAAAAGAAAAGTGCACCATCATGAGTGCATCATCCTCATTGAGTGCATAATCATAGTACATGAGTGCATCATGTGTTTTCCACCCTTCTTTATGATCTATATTAAAATTAATATAATAATTTTCAAATTAAAATGATAGGGAAATTAAATAAAAAAATTATATAAAACAATAAGAAAATTCACTAAAGAAGTAGTGGTAAGTCACCTCTTCACAATGTATGTATACAATATGGCACCCTGTATTCTTCCCATTGTTTTCTAAACAAATATATTTCCTCATGAGAATATGAGGAATATCTAAAATAATGGTAGTGAAATAAGAATATAAACAAATAAAAGATTATTAAATATTTTAAATGAAATTATAATTATCATCATAAATACATCTTTAGGGATGTTAGTTTATTGATGGAATATGATATATTTTATATATTTTCAAATATAATAATCATAATCTTTTTTATTAGTTTATTCCAATCATTGTAGAAACATTGAGAAAAATTATTAATTTGTTTTGATATATGTTTCGATAGTGTAATGTTATTATATAAAACCTAATACTTATCCATTTGTAGAATTTTATAGGCTTTTTGTGATCATGGATTGTCCTCATTCCATGATTTTGATGATATTTAAACACAAACCTATCATAAAAAATCATCAAAACATAATATAAAATGTATAACGTGATGTTTATTTGTAAAATTTTTCTTGTAGTGTATTCAATTTTGATAAACGTCATCATGTGTGGTCAGTTTTTTGGGTATCCATGCATTGGATCCATAAAATAAATCATTGTAGTATCCAAATTGACTGTAATGAGAAACCAATGATGCCTAAAAAATAAAAAGGAATAAGTAATTAAATTTTTGAAAATATATTTGATATGATTAAATTATAGAGTCTTACCCCATCATCGTGGGGTTTAAGAAGATTCTGTCATCTGTAAGTTTTCATTCAAACATTGTGGCAGGTTTGTCCAATATTACTTCATATTTATTTAGTTTCAATGAGAATAGTTATTTATAATTTATGTGAGAACTAATGAGTCCAAATTTTTGTTCATAGTATTTTCCCTTCAAATAGTATTTTTACATACGCATTCGAAAATTAAGAATAGTATTTAGTCATAATTAACATTGTATACCAGTTATTAGAAAAAAAAACATAAAAACACACCTCTTGTATACAATTATATCTATGAATCCTAACCATTAATGCTTGAGGATTTCATTTACATTGTAACACCCCAAGCTTCCATGGTACGCTTCTCTTTGAATAATACAATAGCGTGTGTTGTACGCAACTTCGAGTTCTAACACACCACAACCACTCAAACTAGCCATTATTAACAATAATACCCACTTTTTTAAATTTTATAAATTTTATCTTTCAAAATGGACTTCATTTTTGATTCATAATATCAAAAATAGCTTAGGGTGAATTTTTGGTATTTTTTTGAAAACTTTCAATTTTTGATGAATAGTGAAAAACACTGAGTTATAGTTTAAAATCAAATTTTTATTTAAATAATTATTTATTTTATTTAAATTTATTTTAGGTCAAAATAGATAAATAATACCTATATAGGTTCAATGTAATTCATTAGAGTCAGTTTATAATAATTTTAGATATATAAAAAAAATTGAACTTTTCACCGTCTTTGACCCACCTCCTAGGAGAATTTACAAATTCACATAAAACTTAATTTTACCTCTTTTATGAGTGGAATATCAAAAATCTGAGAGAAATGGTTTATATCAGTAAAAAAAACATGGTTCAATAAGATGAAAATAATTTTCGGTGAATAGTAACTTTTTAATTTTATTTACCACGGTTAAAAGTAAATAGGGTATTTAAGGGTAAAAATGATATTATTATTACCCAAACACATGTTCTAATTCTATTGGATAAGTATAATTAGACCAAAAACAACCTTATGAATAAAATATGAACCTATTTTTTCCACTTGGATTAGGACACTTATTATTATTTTATTTAAAGAATAGTTAAAAGAGTTAAAATCAACATTCAATAACTAAAACATTTTTAATATAGGGTTATACATAAGATAAATTAGACAATAAATATTCATTATAAATATAAAAATATTTCCTAAATAATGGTGTTTTATTTATATTTTTTAGACATTAAATAATTTAATTTATTTATGACACAACGATGATGCAGTAATTACATAATTAATGAAATATTAAAATAATTAATATTATAAATATCCAAATAAATGTAAATTGAGAATTTTTATTAATTAAACTTATATTCTAGGTTAATATGAAATATTAGGGTTGTTTAGATGAATTTTTTTCTAAGTAATAATGCTCTTATGAATTTAGAAAAAACAAAATACCAAATAGTGTCAAAATTGACATAAAAGAGGTTTTAAAACAAATATTATATTATTAATTGATATTATATTCCTAAAAATATAATGTTGATATAAAGGACTTATATAATGATAGTTTTATCATTAATCAACCACTAGGGGTTCTCTTGGAAGTATTTAGTAAGTTTATAAACCATATAATATAAAAATACAAAGAGACATGGTAAATGTCAAACTATTTAACTAAGAGTTAAATCTAAAAGATAAAGTTAATATAGTGACCCAAACCTATCTAAAACCTATTGGTTGAGTGTTTTTTAACCCATACCCACCTTATACTTTAAATAATCTATTTTGTAGACATTATAAACCTAAAATGGTTTTATTATAATATAATATTTCTAGCTTTTCCTAAGGTTCCCCTCACCCCTCTTATAAAAGGGCACTCCCCCTTCTCTCTAATTAACACCTTCAAAGACATTTTTCTAGGACAAACTCTACCCAAATAACCTATCAACTATCATCCCTTCATCCTATAGGCCTTAATTTATTCAGAAATCCAACCTAAGGAGCCCTTTTGATCAAATCAAAAGGAAGAGCCCGAAGAGGAGGTAAATATTTTATCACCTCTTTCAAGTTCCTTTCTTCTTCCACTTCCTCTTTCTTTGTTGTTTCCATTATAAAATAATAACTCCAATATCTTATATATACTATGATTTTATTATAAATATGGTACAACCATATTCATTATTCTATCTATCCTTTGAATGACATGTCACCATACGTACGTACGTACGGCTTACCGTCTCCACGTTGTGGTGTAATTGTTATTCAATACATTATTATTTGGATGGGTATAATGATGATTTTTAATTGATGTAAATAATAAATATAACATGATAATGATTATTTTTATATGATATAACATCCAATTATATATTATTTTAATATCAAAATAATGATATTGTCGCTCGTGCGTACGTACGGATTACCGTCTCCACGAACGCAATGAGATTCATTCCCCATCGTATCTATTCATGACTAATTTTCATTATATGATTAAAAATAATGTTTAAAGACATAATATCATTCTGGATATTAATAAGATACATCCCATCCATAACAAATATGACTCACATAACAAATAATAAAAGGAAAATGAATCTGTTAACACCTGAAACGACGATAATACTAAGATATTATTAACAAAGAAATGTTAAAAGATCATATATGATATCATATTAATTTATATGATTTTTGTATAATTTATTAAAAATTATTTAACCATTATACAAGAGGTTAACCTACCCTCGACCAAGGAAAATTACAAGGTAAGGTTTAATTATACAATCTCTTCATTATCTGAGGTTGTTTATACGTAATTATCTACTGGGACCTCTTTATCATCTGCATCCATGTTTCTTAAAAATGTATTTCAAAAAATTATTACTATTTACTAGACAATGTGTTAAAGTCATTTATACCCTCATTTTACTTTTATAAGATGTTTATAAAGGAATATTTCTGTCATTTTCCAAACAAGGTCCTTTATAACCTTTTCGACAAAATCAAGGTAAGAATGTCTTTTTTTAACTTATACGATGGGTGTGGCTATTTTCCGCTGTTATAACATCGTCGAAGCTTCCCTTAAAAGCTTATAATAATATTTTAAAAATAAATGTTTTATTTATAAATTATGTGACTCTTAAATTATTTCAAAATATAAAGAGATATTTCTTTAAAAAAGGATTTTATTTCATCTATGTCAACATCCTTTGATGGATTTTAAGCTTATTTGAAGTTGATTTATTATGATACAAAACTTCCATATTATATTGAAGGTTTTGTGATATGTTTGAATGTGGATGTGTTATTTTTATACCATTCACGGTTTATGTATAAAATATTGACATTTCATATGCTAGTTTTAATACGAATGTTTATGTTATGTTTAAACCTTTTCATATGAGGAATTCATTGGACTTTGTAAGTGACGAGTGGAGCCCGTTATAGCTTCTCAATGCATCGGTAGGTATCATGAGAAAAACTAGTGTCTTGGTACAAGGCCTTGACAAAATATTATTTGTAGTCTTCGAACAAGGCCTTGACTATGTGGTTATGATAGTTTGGAATTATGCATTCTATCATTATGAAAGTGGATATTGATATTACATGTGATTATTCGACTAGTAGAATATCCATGTGAGTAAGTAAATGGGATTATTTGATTTTATCTTTTCCATATTATGCTGAAGTTCAAGTTTAAAAGGCTTTTGTTTTAGTCTTATACATTACCTTAAATGTTTATGCTTATTTATGAAAGTTTCTGCTATATTGTTATCCTTACTGAGCATCTCAGCCCACCCCTTTCTATGTTTTATTTTTTCCAGGATATGAAGAAGTATTTTATGACTGACCTGTAGGGATAGTCTGAGGGGATATGAGTGTGGTCTATGGAAACAATGTTGTTGTAGTTTTTCATTTTGTGATGTAATGTAAACCTTATAAATGTATCTAGTACTTACAAGGCTACTAAACTAATCGGTCTTTCGAGACTTGATCTTTTGTGATCATGCCAATGTTATGTAATAATGCACTGACTCTGGGTAACTGGGGTCGAGCTGTTACAGTTGGTATCAGAGGAAGTTTAGTACAAACCTTACAATCTAGATTTAGATAAACTCTGATTAGAGAACATTATGCTAAGATTGACTTTTAGGATTAGTATAGGAGAACTTCCTAGAATTTTGGTATTGTAGAGATTTTGTGATTTTACCAAGAAATACATCCCTATCTGGATTTGAACGAGTAGAGGTGGCTCTCGCAAAGATGTACCTACGGGTAAAACCCAAAAACACTGCTTTGAGCTAGACTCGAATAGGAACTGGTGCACGAAAATGGGCCTTGCTGCACTCTTAGTTACGGCACTCCTGGGGGATATGCTTAGGATAATTATCATTTTCTTTACAAACCATTATGAAGGGTTTATGAGTATATACTTCCTCAAAGAAAACATTTTTTATGATTATGGATTATATCCATAAACTGTTCAAATTATGTTAAGTGTTTTACAAGTTTGAAATTATGTATTTCGATTCATAAACTAATCTAGTTTATGCCATTGTTTAGAAATGGCGCCTAGTATAAGGAATGAAAACTGTATCAATGCATTCACTCCATGAAGGGATTTCCCTCCTGCTCAAGATAATTATAGTGGAGCTGGTGATACAACTGGTGCTGATCAACTTATCACTATATTGGGACAACTCACTCAGGTTATGAATAATAACCTTACCCATATGGAGCACCCTGATCTGCAGCATGGAGGATCGATGTTAGATTGCTTCATGAGGAAACAACACCCTATATTCAATGGGAGTAAAAATCCATTAGTGGCTGAGCAATGGATAAATTCCTTAGAGAAAATATTCCATTCCTTGGGAAGTAATGAAAGGGAAAAAGTTTTCATGACAGTTTACCACCTCACGGAAGATGATGATCAATGGTGGTCATTGATTCAAAATAAAAAAGAAGATGATGAAGTATCAAATATGGAATGGAGGGAGTTTAAAGAGATTTTCTTAGAAAAATAATTTCTTCATGACCATCAAACAGATATGGAAAGGCAATTTCTGAGTCTGAGGTAAAAGGAGGATGAGAATGTCTCAAAGTATGAATCTAACTTTACAAGCTTAGCAAGGCATGATGCAGATTATATATGTAACCCAAGAATTAAGATTGATCATTTCTTTTATGGGTTAAAACCATTTCTCTGTCAAGAATTAGTCTCACAATCCTTCTCGTCATACGAAGATATTGTCTCATGTGCTATCAAGACAGAAAAAGAACTCTCTAAGTCTTACGACTTTAAAGTAAAGAAAGAAAAGAATAGATCTGCTGAACACTTTAGAAATGGAAATAAGTGGAAGAAGGGAAAATTTGAATATCCATCCTTTGGTAAATGTGGAAAGAAACACCCTGGTACTTTCTTGAATGGAATGGGAGTTTGTTGCAAGTGTGGTGAAAAAGGACACCAAGATCATGATTTCAAGGGGAAGAAAGAGGTTGTCATTGTTGAATGCTACAATTTTAGAGAAAGGGGGAATTATGAGAATGAATGTCCCAAGTGTCATGGTAACTTACCTTAGAAAAGGACAAGGGATCAAGGCTAAGCTTATGTTATCACTACTACTAAGGTAGAAGCTAAGAAAGATGTGGTGGGAGGTAATTTAATGGTTTCCTCAAGTTTAGTCAATGATTTATTTGATTCTAGATCATCACATTGTTTCATATCTTCCCAATTTTCTAAGAAAATTATATATTTCGAATTTGATTTAACAAGGGATTTGTCAGTAAAAACTCCTAAGAGAAGTATCATCGCAACAAAGTTTCCTGAATCATTTCCCATTAGAGCATATAAATGTTCTTTATCTGCTGATCTCATTGTCATACCCATGATTGAATTTGATGTAATACTCGGTATGGATTGGATTTCGGACTATGATGAGAATACTTATTTTAAGAAGAATGAGGTTACAATTTTTGATGATGATGATAAAGAACACCTTATCTTTAGAGCAGAATCGTCACCACCTAATACTTATATAGATCCACACCTAGTAGCTCAACTAAATTCAATTATTGGGGATGAAGAGAATGAAATAAATGTGGGTGAGGAAAGGAATGTTCAAATATATGATGTACCTATTGTGAAATAATATGTTGATGTGTTTCCAGAAGATTTACCTGGACATCCTCCAGAATGAGAAATTGAGTTTTCCATTGATTTAATTCCTTGTTCAAGGCCCATATCGAATACCCCATATAGAATGGACACTGTGGAATTAGTGGAAATAAAGAAAAAACTAGAGGAATTGAGTAATAAGGTATTTATTCACCCTAGTTTTTCTCCATGGAGAGACCCTATCCTTTTTGTTAAGAAGAAAGATAGATCTATGAGGTTGTGCATTGACTACAGGGAGATCAATTCTATAACAATAAAGAACAAGTCTCCCCTACCTTGCATTGATAATTTATTTAACCAAATTCATAGAGCTCAATACTTTTAAAAGATTAACTCCGATCTAGATACCATCAGTTGTGCGTGAAGAAGGAAGACATTCTGAAGACATCACTTCGAACCAGGTACGGGCATTACTAGTTTACAGTAATGCCTTTTGAATTGACTAATACACCCTCGATCATCATGGATCTAATGAATGGAGTTTTCAAGTAATATCTCGATGATTTTTTAGTGGTATTTATTAATGATATCTCGGTATACTCCAAAAGCTATGAATATCATGAAAATCACTTGCGCATTATCCTGAAGACTCTTAGAAGAAATGAATTATATGGGAAGTTTAGAAAGTGTGAATTCTGGATTCATGAGATTTCTTTTCATGGCCATATTGTCTCTAAGGATGTAATCTCTATTGATCCTTCAAAGACCAAGGAAATCCAAGAATGGCCATCACCAATGAGTATAACTAAGGTACGTAGTTTTATTGGTTTAGCAGGTTATTATCGATGTTTCATCTAGAATTTTTCCCGGTTGGCTAACCCATTAACAAAGCTTACATGAAAAGGGGTTAAATAAGTTTGGACAAAAGAGTATGAATAATGTTTTGAAGAACTGAAGATAAGATTAGTCAATGATATTATCTTTACTCTACCATCGGGAAATGATGGGTTTGTTATTTATAGTGATGCATCAAAGAAAGGACTTGGATGTGTCCTTATGCAGAATGATAGAGTTATTGCCTATGCATCACAGTAGCTGAAATTTCATGATCAAAACTATCCTACTCATGATCTTGAGCAAGCATCCGTAATCTTTGCTTTGAATATTTGGGTACACTATATTTATGGTGAAAAATGTGATATTTATACTGATCATAAGAGTTTTAAGTATATTTTCTCTCAGAAATAACTCAAAATGAGGCAAAGGTGATAGATTAAACTACTCAAGGATTATGATTGCACTATACACTACCACCCGGGGAAGGAAAATAAGGTGGCAGATGCTTTGATTAGAAAGGATCATGGAGTTTTGAACAAGATAAGAGTTGAAAAAGATCCTATATACATGGATATAGTAAATATGGATATGGGAATCACCATGGAAGGTGAAACATCAATACTTTTTCAAATTTTTTCCAAACCATGTTTACTAGAAAGGATAAAGAGTTCTCAGACCAGTGATGAAGAGTTTCAAAAGAAGATTAAAGCTGTGAATGATGGGAGATTGAGTGACTTTGTGTATGAAAATGGAATTTTGAAATTTGGGAAGAGACTTTGTGTTCCCGATATACCTGATCTAAAAATGGAATTGTTGGATGATGCTCATAGTTCCAATTTCTCTATACACACTGGGAGCACCAAGATGTATAGTGATTTGAAGGAACATTTTTGTTGGGACAACATGAAGAGGGAGATTGCTGATTTTGTGTCAAGATGTATGGTTTGTCAACAAGTGAAAGCTGAAAGGAAAAAACCTGGAGGAGTCATGCAACCTCTTCCCATACCTGAGTAGAAATGGGATAATATTACGATGGACTTTGTCAGGGGACTTCCAAAGACTCCTAGAAGGAACGATGCAATATGGTTCATTGTTGATCATCTTACCAAGTCAACACATTTTCTTGCTATAAGAGAAGATTTACCACTTAAACGTTTAGTAATATTATATATTAATGAATTTGTGAGACTTCATGGAGTACCACTATCAATTGTTTTTTATCGTGATCCCCATTTTACATCAACATTTGGGAAAAGTCTTCAGAAAGCCCTGGATAATGAACTTCGTTTGAGAACTACCTACCACCCTCAAACTAATGGAAAATCATAATGGACTATTCAAACCTTAGAAGACAAGTTGAGATCTTGCTCACTTGACTTTCAAGGTATGTGGGATCAATATTTACCTCTGGTAGAATTTTCCTATAAAAATATCTTTCATTCCAGTATTCATATGACACCATATAAAGCGTTATACGGAAAGAGATGTCACACACCAACCTGTTGGGTTGATGTTGGTGAACAAAAACTCATAGGCCCAGAACTTGTGGAGGAAATGATGGAAAAGGTGAAGGTAATCCAAAACCACATCAAAGCAGCTCAAAGTAGGTAGAAGAGCTATGTTGATAACTGAAGGAAGGATTTGGAATTTCAGGTAGGAGATCATGTTTTCTTGAAGGTATCTCCATGGAATGGTGTTATAACTTTTGGTAAAAAGGTTAAATTGAGTCCCAGGTACATCGGACCTTTCGAAATTCTTGAACGAATTGGGGATGCAGCTTACCGTTTGGCAATGCCTCCAATTCTCTTTAAATTTCACGGTGTATTCCACATATCACTGTTGAGAAAATACATGTCTGACCCAATGCATGTACTCACCTATGAGGAATTACAATTGGAACCCGATCTGTCTTATTGCGAACAGCCTGTCAAGGTTCTTGATACAAGAGAACAAGTGCTAAGAAACCGGACGACTCGTCTGGTAAAAGTTCTATGGAGAAACCATAATATGGAAGAGGAAACGTGGGAACCCGAGGAGCTTATGATGAAGAACCACCCGAGCTTTTTTATGCAGTAATATTCTAGAAATTTTGAGGATGAAATTATTTGAAGGAGGGGAGAAGGTAACACCCCAATCTTCCACGGTACGCTTCTCTTTGAATAATACAATAGCGTGTGTTGTACGCAACTTCGAGTTCTAACACACCACAACCAGTCAAACTAGCCGTTATGAATAGTAATACCCACTTTTTGAAATTTTATAATTTTTATATTTCAAAATTGACTTCATTTTTTATTCAGAATATCGAAATTAGCTTAGGGTGAATTTTTGGAATTTTTCTGAGAACTTTTAATTTTTGATGAATAGTGAAAAACACTGAGTTATAGTTTAAACCCAGATTTTTATTTAAATAATTATTTATTTTATTTAAATTTATTTTAGGTCAAAATAGATACATAATACCTATATAGTTTCAATTTAATTCATTGGAGTCAGTTTATAATAATTTTAAATATATAAAAATTTTATTGAACTTTTCACCGTCTTTGACCCACCTCCTATGAGAATATAAAATTCACAAAAAACTTAATTTTACTGCTTCTATGAGTGGAATCTAAAAAATACTAGAGACACGGTTGAAATAAGTAAAAAAATGTGGTTCAATAAGATGAAAATAATTTTTGTGAATAGTAACTTTTTAATTTTATTTACCACGGTTAAAAGTAAATAGAGAATTTAAGGGTAAAAATGATTTTATTATTACCCTAACACATGTTCTAATTCTATTGGATAAATATAATTCAACCAAAAACAAACTTAGGAATAAAATATGAACCTCTTTGGTCCACTTGGATTAGATTAGGACACTTATTATTATTTTATTTAAAGAAGACTTAAAAGAGTTAAAATCAACGTTTAATAACTAAAACATTTTTAATATAGGGTTATACATAAGATAAATTCAACTATAAATATTCATTATAAATATAAAAATATTTCCTACATAATGGTATTTAATTTATATTTTTTATACATTAAATAATTTAATTTATTTATGAGACAATGATGATGCAGTAATTACCTAGTTAATGAAATATTAAAATAATTCATACTATAAATATCAAAATAAATATAATTTTAGACTTTTTATGAATTAAACTAATTTTATAGGTTAATATGACATATTAGGGTTGGTTAGATGAATTTTTTTCGAAGTAATAATGCGTTTATGAATTTAGGAAAAACAAAATACCAAATAGTGTCAAAATTGACATAAAAGAGTTTTTAAAACAAATATTATATTATTAATTTATATTCTATTCCTAAAAATATAAATTTCGGCCAAAGGACTTATATAATGATATTTGTATCATTAATGAACCACTTGGGGTTATCTTGTAAGTATATAATAAGTTCATTAACCATATAATATAAAAATACAAAGAGAAATGGTAAATGTCAAACTGTTTAACTAAGAGTTAAATCTAAAAGATAATTAATATAGTGACCCAAACCTATCTAAAACCTATTGGTTGAGTTTTTTTATACCCATAACCACCTTATAATTTAAATAATCCATTTTTTATTCATTATAAACCGAAAATAATTTTATTATAAAATAATATTTCTAGCTTTTCCTAAGGTGCCCCTCACCCATATTATAAAAGGGAACTCACCCTTCTCTCTAATTCACACATTCAAATCCATTTGTATCAGCCAACCTCTGCCCAAATACCATATAAACTATCCTCCCTTCATCCTAGAGGCCTTAATTTAGTCAGAAAGCCAACCTAAAGATCCATTTTGATCAAATCAAAAGGAAGAACCCGAAGAAGAGGTAAATATTTTATCACCTCTTTCAAGTTCCTTTCTTCTTCCACTTCCTCTTTATTTGTTGTTTCCATTCTAAAATAATAAGTCTAGTATATTCTATATACTGCGATTTATTATAAATATGGTACATTCATATTCATTATTCTATCCATCCTTTGAATGACATGTCACCATACGTGCGTATGTACGGCTTACCGTCTCCACATCATGGTGTAATTTTTATTCAACACATTATTATTTGGATGGGTATAATAATGATGTTTAATTGATGTAAATAATAAATATAACATGATAATTATTCTTTATATATTATATAACATCCAATTATATATTATTTTAATATAAAAATAATGATATTATCGCTCGTGCATACGTATGGATTACCGTCTCCACGAACGCGATGAGATTCATTCCCCATTGTATCCATTCAAGACTAATTTTCATTAAATGATTAAAAATAATGTTTAAAGACTTAATATAATTATGTATATTAGTAAGATACATACCATCCATAGCAAATATGACTCACATAATAAATAATATAAAGGAAAATTAATCTGTTAACACCCGAAACGACGATAATACTAAGATATTATTAACAAAGCAATGTTAAAAGATCATATATGATATCATATTAATGTATATGATTCTTGTATAATTTAATAACAATTATTTCACCATTATACAGGAGGTTAACCTACCCTTTACCAAGTAAAAGTACAAGCTAAGGGTTAATTCTATAATCTCTTCATTATCTGAGGTTGTTTATACGTAATTATCTACTGGGACCTCTTTATCATCCGCATCCATGTTTCTTAAAAATGTATTTCAAAACATTATTAATATTTACTATACTATGGGTTAAAGTCATTTATACCCTTGTTTGACTTTTATAAGATGTTTATAAAGTAATATTTCTGTCATTTTCCAAACAAGGTCCTTTATAACCTTTTCAACAAAATTAAGGTAAGAATGTATTTTTTTAACTTATACGGCGGGTGCGACTATTTTCTGCCGTTATAACATAATTGAAGATTCCCTTACAAGCTTATAATAATATTTTCAAAATAAATTTTTTCTTTATAAATTATGTGACTCTTAAATGATTTCAAAATAGAAAGATATATTTCTCTAAAAAAGGTTTTTATTTCATCTATGTCAACATCCTTTGATGGATTTTAAGCTTATTTGAAGTTTATTTATTATGATATAAAACTTTCATATTGTATTGAAGGTTTTGTGATATGTTTTACTATGGATGTGCTATTTTTATACCATTCATGTTTTATGGATCAAGTATTGACATTTCATATGCTAGTTTTAATACGAATGTTTATGTTATGTCTAAACCTTTTCATATGAGTAATGCATTGGACTTTGTAAGTGATGGGTGGAGCCTGCTATAGCTCCTAGATGCATCGGTAGGTCTCATGAGACAAACTAGTGTCTTGTAATAAGGCCTTGAAAAAATCTTTTTTGTAGTATTGGCACAAGGCCTTGACTATGTGGATATGATAGTCTGACATTATGCATTCCATCGTTATGAAAGTGGCTATTGATATTGCATGTGATTATTCGACTAGTAGAATATCTATGTGAGTAAGTAAATGGAATTATTTGATTTTATATTTTCCATATTATGCTGAATTTTAAGTTTAAAAGTCTTTTGTTTTAGTCTTATACATTGCCTTAAATGTTTATGCTTATTTATGAAAGTTTCTGCTATATTGTTATCCTTACTGAGCATCTGAGCTCACCCCTTTATATGTTTTATTTTTCCTAGGATGCGAAGAAGTATTTTATGACTGACCTGTAGGGATAGTATTAGGGGATATGAGTGTTGTCTATAGAAAAAATGTTGTTGTAGTTTTTCATTTTATGATGTAATGTAAACCTTATAAATGTATCTAGTACTTCCAAGGCTACTAAACTAATCAGTCTTTCGAGACTTGATCTTTTGTGATCATTCTAATGTTATGTAATAATGAACCGACTATGGGTAACTGGGGTCGGGGAATTACATACATTCTCAAGACCATTATAGTCTGTAATAGCCTCTTCAAACATATGTTCTTAAAAATAAATTATGGCTGCATCACTACTTGCTAAAATTGTATTTTCATGAACCTTTAATGTTAGTAAATTAGAATGATGAATGGACAAGGTAAGGTACTATGAGAATACATTTTTTATTGGTTGACTAATCCTTTAGATCATTTTGATTTGACCTTCCATTTCACCCTCTTCCCTTTGTTTGTTTGTAATAACATACATCAGTATAAGACTTTTTTCATTATTTTTTAAAAGCTTTTTCATGAAAAATAAATTGGAAATGAATACCTTCATATCGATATGTATTTTTACAATATCTAGCAGTCATGATATGAAAGTTCCAAAAAATTTCTTGACCGTATGAATTTTTTCATCATCAAGTGGAATAGGTAGCTCGGTGATCTAATTGTGAACTTTTTGAATCCCCACTCTCACTAGACCTATTGGAATTTTTTTGTAGTGTAGAATTTATCCTTGGATATTATATATTGTACCCCTTGAAACAAGGTGATGGGTGGGTGTTTATTGATATAAATCAAAATCATTTTCACCCTATATAATATCAATACAGGAAAGGTATCTGCGTCTTCTCGATTTACATTTCATAGAAACAATTATGAAAATATTGATTAACTCTTCTAAGATATATCTTTGAGGGGAATGGATGGCCTCAAAGCTGATGGGGTGGGGGTGGGGGATCTTTACATAGTGTTTGTTCTTGTGTTGTTTCTTATCTTTGATTAATTCCCAAAAAATCTTCTAAAAACTATGACTATTGATTAATGTTTTCCTCTAGAGCATCTAATTGTGTCTACAACTCTTCCATTTTCTTATCTTTATCCCCTTGTTCATTTATTTTCTCAAAATATGTTTGGGGTGAAACCCCAAAACCCACACCTCTGATGTGACCATATTTTTTTACCCACTTCAAGGCCACAGATAGTAGCTGTTTATCAGGTACAGTTTATGATGATTCTTATGTCTAATTCATATAAAAAATATATAAAAATAAGTAATAATTATTATGTAATACCGATTTAAAGTAATTTTATATTATGTCATACTTACACATGCTTCTCGCAATTTTATTGTGTTTTAATCTATTAGTATCCCAAATTTATTTACACATGCCTCCTTCCAAAAAACATGAAATGGGATGAAAGTGGTTTTGTATTTTGATTAATAGATATACCTATAAAAAAATGAAGATAATTATGTTTTTATTTCATGTCACATAAAATTATTGTGGTAGATCTAAAATGTGTACCATTTTTTCACATGAAGCATACCCAGTCCTTACTTTATGGTGGCATTACATTAGTTTTGTTTCATGTTGTTTATTTTCTACACTCAGTTTTCATTTAATATATTAACAATTCTTAATCAAAGTTGTTAATACACATATTTTCAAGAAATGTATCACTAGTCACAATGTACCTGAAAAGTTATCTCCTCACTAAGACCAATAAACACATCCCATGATTTTTGGTTTATTAGGTGTTCATACATATGTGATGGGTGCTAGTTTATTTTACCTTCAGCATATTTGAGATGATACTTTATAAGAATTGTCTAAAAGCCTCTATGATTCTTTCCATTTAGTATTCATACAAATTTCATTTGGGTTTCATGCACTATAAATGCACTCTTCATGGGATAATGAAGAGTAAATCAACGTTTCATTATTTTTTAGTGAAATAAAGAAATTATATCCTATGATGTTACCCCAATTTCTTCCTAGTGCTTTAAGAATGGACATAACATTGTTCTATTAATCTACATCAATCAGCATGCACATTCAAGTGGTGAGCCCAATGTAACTGCTAAATATGGACTTTTGAGGTTTAACAGGATGGTCGCATGCATTCTATCCAACCTTGAATTTGATACCTTTATTTCCCACCTTAACAATTTTTCTTAACTCTATTATACTAAGACTCCTATTTTTTATGGGACATAGGTTGTTCACCATCTATCATTTCCTTGGCTTCGACAACATTAATATTTTCTTCCTCTGGATTGGTATCATCGACATGTATAAAATCTTTTTGTTCCTCTGCATTGTGAGAAACAACATGTTGAGAAACCTGTTGTTCCTTAGGATTAAGAGCATAAACATGTGCATAAGTCATTTCTTGTATAATGGGTTGAACATTTAATTTAGATTACATAAATTTAGTAGTAAATATATAATAATATGTGGTAGCACAATGTATATTATAAAAAAATGTAGAATGATTATTGAACTCTCTTTTTTTAAGGTTGGATGGATTTAACCTCTCTATCGAGTATACAAATCCACTCATTGTGGTATCCTCTAACATACAAGACCCCATATACATTGAGAAAACTAGAAAATTATTTCGACTTCCTAATGAAAGGTTCTTCCTCAGTTGATTTGATATCAGACCCTTTAGTGGTTTTGGTTGATAACAGAATAATCGAACACTTTAAATTTACAGGATCTAGAACATAAAATACTTATACTACCTGTGATGCCATTATAAATGATTATTCTTTATACTCTTATATAAATAATTCCACCTTCAAAAATCCCAATTTATCTATTATAATGGAACTCCTATTATCAACACACTTACATTGAAAAATCTGCATTTAAAATGTTGTATAAACTAACTCCCATATTTTTTTGATGATATCAAAGTATGACATATTCATATAAATTGGATTTCTATCCTTGTTACTAGATACATGCATCACTTCAACCATAAGTTTAACTCCACTATTTTTCATGGTTCTAAATCAATAATTTTAATTTTTATAGAACATATAACCATTAATTACATAACTATTATAAGATAATACATGAAAACTTGATCCTCTAGCTAGCCATCAAAGTCAATATGAAATTGAATGTGGATATTTAGTTGAATCCTTAAAATATGGTCTTGAAACCACCCTATAAACTATTTATTATGTGTATTTGATATCTAAATTTCATCACTTGATGGATTTGAATACATAATAATTACTTTATGGGTTTCAATATATAGAGAAACCTCTAAACTATTATGAAAAAGGTAATGGTGAGAACACTCCCGATCTATAATAGTAATTGTGACAACATCTATTCTGTAAATTCATTCACCCACAAGTCGCTTAGTGTGGTGAGATTTTGATATACCAATGCTTTCCACATTGTATAGGTAGTCGGTACAAAATTCAACGGCTTCATTAATGACATATCACTCTATAATAACACCTTCTGGGTGACTTTGAGTTTTGAAATACCCTTTCAAAATATTTTTATATCATTCAATGGGGTATATCCATCTATAATTTACAGGGTCACATAGTTGAATATCTCTTACCAACTGAACCATCATATCAAAGAATGTCATTTGGAAGAAAATATCCAATTCATATAATATGAAAGAAATTTTCTTTTCCATAGTTGACGATTTTTATAGATCTATAAATTTTCTACATATAAATTTGAAAAAGAAACTGGTCTTAGATAATGTATGATGGAAATTATTGGGTAAAATTAAATTTAAAGCTATAAGCATTAGATCTTGAATCAAAAAATGGAAATTCATGTGATTTCAAACCCTTTAACTCGAAATCAGTTATTTAAATGATATTATTGATATTTTATGAATATATATCTGGAACCTTTACATCATTAAAGAAGTCTCAAAACTAATATCTCTCTTTCCTAGAAATATTGTAAGCAGCTAGAGGAAGAAAATTCCATTTTTCACTTTTCACTATCGCTAACTCTTCTTATATCCCCATGTTAATCACATCCATGAAATCCTAAATTCCATACTTTTTTTCCAGGTGCATTTAGTAACATGCCAATAACACCATCACATACATTTTTTCCCACATGCATAACATCAATAAAATTTCTGACATAAAAAAAATTACAGTATGGTAATTAAAAAAATTGATCTCCTTTTCCAACCAATTTTTGTAAGTTTTTTTGAAAAAGGTTTACCAAAAGTATTTTCCATATCTTTTACATTCTAAAAAATTTGATCAAATTTTAGTGAAGATGGTGTTCCACCCTTTTCAGAATTCCCATTGCATGATGTCATTTAATATTGGTACTTATGTAATCGGGGTATAAATCTTTGATTTACAATAAACAATGTCTTTGTTGAATGTTTCAACCTAATTTATTGTGTGCCTATTTCAAAAATTGGAAAGCCTTGAGTTCCTTTAATGTTATATCCTAAAAAAAATTCTAGTTGGTAAAGTCATTTAACATACCGTTCAACATAGCTCTCAATGTGAAATATTCATTTCTGTATGCATCATACAATGTAACGCTAGAATACCACAATAATTTGAAATCTTTGATCAATGGCGCTAAATAAACATCAATATCATTAACTGATTGTTTTGGACCTGATATAAGTAGTGTTAATATAATTTATTTTCATTTGATGCATAACCACTATGGAAAATTATAATTTACCAATGTAATAGACCATGTACTGTGAGTGATTATTTGAAAACCAAAAGGATTCACTCCATCTATAGATAACACAAGATGAAGGTTTCTCATCTCATTTCCAAATTCAGGATACTCATGATCAATTTTCATCCACTGAGGAGAGTCTATCGGGTGACAAAGTTTCCCATATTTATTTCTTGTATCTGTATTCCACATCAATTTCCTTACAATATTCTCACATCCATATTGGCATATATACCTCGGAATGATTGTAAATTACTGTAAAACTTTTGTAGGACCTAATTAATATTTCTTTTATCGAGAAGCACCACACTTTGGGAATTTTTAATTGATTTGTGGTCCTTGAAAAATAGTATATAGTCATTTGGACAAGGATGTGTTATTTCAGAGATTCGATTTATCATGGAATTTTTTTTAACATCATAAGTTTAGAATGGAATCTCGTTATCTTTGGGGAGAATATCATTCAAGAGAGAAATTAGTTCAGTTAGATTGGGGTCAGTTCATCTGTTTCTAAATTTCAAATCATATAGCTTCAGTATGGATGGAAAATCTATATATTTAGTACAACTAGCGTTCAATGGAATATTTACATAACTCTTTAACTTCTAAAACAATTTTAGAGAATCAAAATGTTCATATTTAACTGTTATTGTCATTTCCATAATACTATATTTATCATCATTCACACATGTAATCATATCCTTGATACATGATTCATCATTGTTCACACTTGTAATCATATCAGATGATCCATAAAATATAGTGTTATCCCATTAGCTGGTTATATTCAGTTTTCCCCATGTTTATTCCAACATTTATAACTTTGATCTATTCTATAACAGATATAGTGTTCTTAAAACTCCTTCGGACTAATCAGTCTTGAATAACAGTAGCGTAAACACAGAAAAAGGATTTTAGAAGGGTCATATGCATGATCTTTTGAAAACTTGATGAAATATTTCACCCCATACTCATACTCTTTTATCATATTATTAGAATCCATTCATTTTGGATTCATATATATATGATTTAATCCAGTAATATTAATATTTTACAAAATAAATAAATACACCAAAATTCTGATCTTAGAACCCATAAAATTTAATTCTTAATGAATCATTTAAGCTACATAAATTCATTGTTCTAAGATAATATGATCCAAATGATGTATATTGATATTGTTTTGTGGTGGTAAAAATCAATAAAGGAAAGGGATGTGTGATATCTTTAAAGTTATAAATAATATAATTAAATTATCTTCTATTAAAAAACATAGATATCAAGTAAGGTTTATGTAACTTTGTTAGGTGGGAGTACAACATGAAGGAGGAGTTGATGTTGGCAGGCTGGGTGGTGTTTCGGTGATAGGATGCCAAGGCGCCAGTTTTTTTCTTTTTCCAGATGATGAACACATAAATAGGGCCCAAACATAAGGTCTTGAGAACACAATGTTTGAATAAACTCTTGAATTTAAATCCAATGAACCAGAAGTATCAGGGTAGAGTTCTTAAACTATTGGAAAAACTAAAGAGTAATCTAATTGGGGTTTCATGGATGCTTCAAATTCAAACAATTCAAATCACTAGGATAAAATCTCAAAGAACAATGATGAAAAATTTATATATATATAGAATCCATCCAAAAAAATTTGACACATATTTTAAGGAGTTTTATAAAAGGAAAAGGAATTTACTAATATAAAAATCCATTTAAGTGATTTAAATGTGGATATTTGTACTTTTCATTACTAATTTTCGTTTTTTACATAAAAGAAAAAGTGAAAATGAATATGAATTAACAAGAAGTTGACATAAGAGGAAAATTAAAAATTTTATCAACATAAATTCTCCCTCATAAGGAATGGATAAGAATTTTTAGAAAACTAAAAAACATAAATTAATTATCTAAATTAGATGAAGAGGAAAGTGGTGATTATGATACTATTATTGAAACATTAAGTAAATCAGAGGCAGGGTTATTGTTTTAAAAAGTTAATGATTATGAATTTCCTGGTGATAAAGATAATGGGGATCAAAAATGATGAAACATATGAAATTATGAGTTCTTAGTGGAATCAATAGATGTTTACGAAAATGAAAATATTAAAAGGATTGTGGTTCTCTTGTATGATAATGAAAGAAAATGGGAAGAACTATTTGGTTTTAATCCATGAGAGTGAGAAGGATACTTGGAGATTGGATTCTTCTCCCTTGAGTTTTAAGTTCAATCCAATCCCTCACTCCAAAATTACTTTAGGATGTATAAGGAGTGGGAAAGTTTGGGTAGCCAACACTTGTTGGTGGCAAAATGTCATGTATGAAAAGTATCAGTCACACAAACTTTCACACTCCTTACAAATGCTATGTTGGACTAGGTGATAGTCAAGTGATATGTGTTGGTGATCTCATATTAAGCATGTGTGATGGAGGTGACACATCATTCAAATCCTTTAGAAAAATTAAAAATACCCAAAGAAGAACTAAAAATGCTGAAAGCTTGAATGGAGGACAAAAAATCACATACCGTTGGATTTGAAAGTTTTGATTCATTTGAGGGAGAGATAAGGTGAGTGAGGGAGAGTGAGGGAGAGTGAAAAATAATGAAAGAGAGTGGAAGTGAGGTTGAGACCACAGGGGTGAGGGTGTGAGATAGCTAGGGAGAGTGGCAATGAGGGGGAGTGGCGGTTAGGGAGGGAGAGTGGCGGTGAGGTTTCAGTTCTGTAAGAGCTTGAACAATAAGAGAGAATATGTTCAGTTTTTAAATTTAAAAGACAACGAAGTGTTTTATGAGATATTTTAAAAAATCAATGATAAAGAGGAGTTTTATTAGCGCTAAAATAATAAGTTCTAATAAAATCCCTCTTTATTAGCACTTTTCTAGGGATGATAAAGATATGTCTTTATCAATGCTAGAAAAACACTGATAAAATCTATCTTTATCAGCGCTAAAAAAGTGCTCATAAATATTTTATAATAGAATTAATATAATTTTAAAAAAATAAATTTATATAATTATAAATATATTTAAAGAAATGTAAATATGTATTTATAAATAATTTATAAATAAATAATTATTTATATAATTATAAATATATTAAAATAATTTTAAATATGTATTTATAAATATAATTATAGATATATATATATATTTATAATTATAATTATAAATAAATATATTTATTAATATTTGTACATAATTATAAATATATTTTTATATTTATTCATATATAAATATATATAATTTTAAATATAATAAATATATTTATTATAATTTAATAATTATTTAAATATATAATTATTTATTTTTAATACAAAAATAATTTTAAAAAAAAATATTTATATTTATTTATAATTATAAATATATAATTCTATAAATATAGTAAATATATATTATATATTTATATATATAAATATATTTATATTTATTTATAAATATAAATATATTTATTTATAAATATTTATTTACAGCTATATTTTTATAAATATATTTTAAATATTATTAATGAATATATAATAATAAAAGGATTAATATTAAAAATCATTAAATAATATTAAATTAATCAAAAAACTATTTTAAAAAGTTAATTCGTAACATTTACATGAATTAGAGACACATAAAAATGAGGAATAATGAATAAATAGATGACATTAATTATAAAAATAACAAAATTATTAAAAATGAATTATATTGACTATAAAAATATTAATAATTAAATTAAATCAAATTAAATTAAACACACACATATATTCATGATGAATAGATTGAAATAAATATATATTAAAAATTAATACATATTAAAAAATAAATAAATACAAAAATTACTAAAAATAGAGAGATTAAAAATGAATAAATAATAATAAATCAATAAACAGAATTTTTCACACACATACATGTACACATGAAAAACATACATATGTACACATACATATCTACACACACACACACGTATATATATATACACACATACATACACACACATACACATACATACATATACAGTTATATAAGAACATAGATATTTAAATTATTTTATATTAATATAAATATAATGAAAAGGTTCAAGAGACAGGAAAGCCCCTCGTAAAAAATTATTAGAAAAATAAAGATGACAAAGAGACGAAAAGAGGATGGATGGTGTCAAACAGAGTTACATGCCCACATCCATAAGGGAAAGCTACAAATCAAAAATAGGATCATTCTCATAATCATGGTTAGAGTCATCATCGTCATCAGCGGATTCCCACTCTGACTGTGAGTTCCTTTTATTAAAGATCACAAAGTACTTCTCCTTGATCTTTTCATGCTTCGAAGTGAGCACCTTAGAAGAAGACCTGGTAGAAACATTTTGATCACGCTCTCGAGTAGAAGCCCAATAATCTCAACCGCATCCTCAGCAACTATTTTTTGTATGTTGAACCCACTTCCAAGACTTGTCTTATTTCCAAGACCCACCTAGTTCTTCCCTTTTCAATTAAGAAATGTATTTCTCCAGGAGAGTCTGCTCCTTATCATTAATATTCTCAGTGTCCACAAAATGGACGTCAAATTCATTGTAACTATCTGTGTGAGAAGGTACCATTTTAACCGGAACTTCATCCTAAAATTATGAGGGAGAATCAAGACTTAATCATCGACCATTACATTATTACTTTTAAGAATGTACTGTTAATCAGCATATTCATGATCGATAGAGTCATCTGATGACTGATCAGTGATCAAAGACCCCACATTCCAGCTTCCTTCATTCTCTATGATTGTGACTACATATGATCATTCACATCAGAAAAAACTTATTGAGATTATTAAATACACCATCGTGAAATAATGGAGGTTCTGAATTAATGGTTTTTCTAGATGGCAGCAAAATTTGAGATTGAAAAATTCAATGGGAATAATTTTCTATTGTGGAAAATGAAGATGCAGGTGGTGCAGTGAAATGATAACTGCCTACAGACGATTGGAAAAAGACCGGTAGATGTGATGATGGAGCATGGTTTTAGTGGGATCCAAAATCCTGACATGGATGAAAATGTGGCGATTATTTCTGGGAATGGATATATACTAGTCAATGAAGCTGCGATGATTGTTGGAAGCATGTAGCATCTCAATGATGCATGGATAATCGAATCAGGAGCAACATGGAACATGACATATTTATGGGAATGTTTTGATCAATATGAAACATCCCAAAAGTACTTGTGTATAAGGTGAATGATCACACCTTGAAGATTATTGGAGTTGGTACCATCAAACGGAAGATACATGATGGTATTTTTCAAACCATCCAAGGCGTACACCATGTGAAGGGCCTGAAGAAGAACATATTATCTTTGGGATAATTTTATGACATCAGATGAAATATTCACACCAAAAATGGAGTGATGATAATTTTTAAGTGAAAACTAGTGGTTATGAAAGAAAAAAATATCTCAAAGAAACTATAAATGGTAATGCGTGAAATGTACAAGGAGGTAGTGATAGTTTTCGCATCAACTACCTCGAATAATTCATTGATGACATTATGGTTTCAAAATCTCATCCATATATCATAACAAGGCCTGAAGATTCTCTTGGATCATAAGTTGTTTCATGGGATTACAAAGGTATAATTAACATTTTTTGAGCATTGTGTTTTGATCAATAAACACAGGTTAAAGTTTAGGACGTCAACAAAAAGAATCAAGGAGATCTTAGAGCTGATCCATTCCGATGTTTGTAAAACACTTATTATATCACTGGAAGAAGCAAGGTACTTTGTATCCTTCATTTATGATTATTCCAAGATATGTTGGGTCTCCAAAATCAAGAGGAAAGTAGATTTTTTTGAAGTCTTTAAAACATTCAAAGCACATAAGGAGATTGGATCTGAAAAAATATCAAGTTTTTGAGGACTAACAATGGTGGAGAATATACAAGAAAGGATTTTGATACTTTCAATCTACAAGAAGGTGTCATGAGATAGTCCACGATGTCATACACTCCTCAATATAATGGAGTGGTAGAATGGATTAATAGAACCTTGATGGATAGAACAACGGTGCTGTTGAAGACTGTATGAATTTCCAAAACATTTTGGGCAGAATCAATGAATACTGCATGTTATGTGATCAATTGATCTTCTTAAATGATGATTGATTTGAAGACACTGATGGATATGTGGATTAGTAAACCCACTAACTATTCTTAGTTACATACTTTTTTAAGTCTTTTATATGCATTTTTTAATGACTATCAAAGATCTGAGTTGGATTCAAGATCTAGGAAATATATATTCTTAGGGTATACTGATGGTGTGAAGGAGTATCATTTGTGGGACCCCACTACCCACAAACTTATCACCAGCATAGATTTCATTTTTTGTAGAATAAAATGTAAAAATTATAATTAATAGATACATGGATAAAGTTAATATAGAAAATACAATAGTAAAAGTAGAGAAAAATACAAGGAAGATCCAATTTAATTTGTGGCATTATTAGATCATGGTGGTCAAGTACTGATTGATTCTGGACCATGAAAATCAACATGGGAGAAAATAGAACCAATATGGCATTCAAAATATGTCACTGATAGCAATATTTCATACTACATATTGATGGAGGATGGAAAGTCATCTTCTTTTTTGGAGGTGACCCAGAGTCCAAATGTATTCTTATGGATAAAAACGATTCATGAGGAACTTGAAGCACTATACAAGAACAAGACTTGGGATCTTGTTCAATCACCTCATGGAAGTAAGGCTATCCAAAACAAATGGGTCTTTAAGATCAGGAGGGATAGAAAAAACCAGGTGGAAAGATATCTTGCAAGACTAGTGGTCAAAGGATATACTCAGAAGGAAGGTATTGATTTTAATTAAATATTTTCTTCTATTGTTAAACTGAAAACTATTCTGATAGTTATGTTGAATTGTGCTGCATATAGTTTACATCTAGAGAAGTTGGATGTGTAAGCATATTTTTTTTCATGGTGATATTGATGATGAGATCTATATGGTCTAACCAAAAATCTTTATATTAGAAGACAAAGATAACTTTGTTTGAAATTTGAAAAAAAAAATATGTACAGTCTAAAGTAGGTGATGAGGTGTTTGTACAAGAGATTTGATTCCTATATCATGAGAATTAGATACAGAATATGTCATTTAGATCCTTGTGAATATTTCAAGGGTTTGGATGGTAATGATTTCATCATTCTTATTTTTTATATGGATGACATGTTGGTTATAGGCCCCAACAGTAATCAAATCCAAGAGACGAAGGAACAGTTGGATAGGGAGTTTAATATGAAGGACTTGGTGTTGGAGTTGGTTCCCTAGGACCAACTTATGTGTACTTTATGATAACTTGTATTCACCATTTTGAATGTTAATAAACTTCTCATCACATCATGATTTTTCTTCTATGTAACAGAGTAAGTGATAATGTCCCTAGAGTAGTTGTCCAACTAAAAGGTTATATCAGTTCTCTACTATGATGAGAACTCATGACACCATTCTCAAATGTATATTCTATAGCCAGATTATATAATTTTAGTGACAAAAATGATACAGGCTATCATAGGTGGAGACTCATATGACTTTGAGGCACCTTCTCATGGTGTACTCCCTTGGTAATATCTAGTAGGATATTATGAGAATGGGACCCACCAACAGGAAATCCACATTTATACGTATCATTGGATGCTCTTATATTTGAATGTGTGTATTGGTCCTTATAATTTAAGATGATTATTAATGAGTATTATGAGTCATGTACTTTGATGTATTGATGAAAACTGTGATGACATATGTTCGCGGTGAGGTTGGATACGTTGGGTGTTTCATGAATAATATTGCATTAATGAATAATATGAGAAAGGATTTATCCCTTAAGTTCTTTAACATAAGTTAATATCTTAGGACCTTTTATAGAAATGATATACCCAAAATAAATCCATGTACATGGTGTTCTATAGGCAAGGTCTATTTCCAAAAAGTCAAAGAAAGAGACATCGAGCACATAGGTTGATGACACCAGCATGTAACCTATTTGATTTGAGATATTTTGATAAATGGGTTACATTACATAGTAAGAATATGTATGAGTTATTATGTCATTGTGGAATTAACTTATTTATCTATGGGTGCCTTGGCATGTTTCTAGATTGAAACCTTAGACAATAGGCTGCTTCGCCTAATGCAACTGAGAAAGGGTCCTAAAGATTCACATAGTAAGTGTATCCAGAATATCAGTTAAATAATATATATTTATTTATTATTTAACAAGTTGAATAAATATTATTCTTGAATGTGGTTTGACAATTATTCATGTTTTCTTGATCATATTTATTCCATCATGAGTTATTTGAGTGAATATAATGTGAGCAGAATATTAAATAAATATTTATTTTCTATTTAGTGAGTAAAATATTTATTTATTTATTAGCGATAATGCTGTGATATTTATTTAATAAATAAATAGACATTATTCAAAGTTTTAAAAATATTATAGAGGAATGATGGACTAATATTTTAGGTCTGGTGAGAAAATAATAAATATTGAATATTATTTGATTAAATAATATTAAATTTTAATTCTCAAGTTAACCACATGTCGAGAAATAATATTATTATTATTATTTGACATGGGGTTTTCATTAGGAATAAATAAATAATTAAGGTAACGTGTGTAATTCTTTTATTTTAACCCTAGCGATATATAAACTTAGTTATGTTATTTTCTCAAAAAGAACAATTCATTTGTTTGGATTGTGCACAGAGGAATTAGATAATTATCTCAAACCCTTGAGATCTCTCTTCTCTAGTATCTCTCCCAATAACATAGAGAAATATTACTTGACAGAATCAAAGATAATTATTTAGAATCAAATCTTGAAGCGATTAAAGGCATACAACGCAAGAGCAAGGATCTTCTATACTAGCACCCAGATATTCCTTCAATGGTGTCTGGAGATTCATGGAACACTTGTAGATCACCGCTAGAGGAAATATTCCCTTGATTCATACAATAAAATGATGGTGCATTGTATATCTATTTCCATATCCATTAAGTAAGAAATAATTTCATCAAGGTAATTCTTATTTAATTAAATTAATAATAAATAATAAGTGACGATCCTCTCTCTCTGGTTCTGGAGTGATTCATTTTTTCTGTCTTATTTGATTAAATTTTGTTGAACACGACATTTATCATCATGAAGATCTCATTTTGATCATTGAACGCAAAAAAAAGAAATGTTGGGCAATTCCCATAGCACACTTCCATTGCGCAAGAAACCTACAAGTGGTATCATAGGGGTCTCATAATTATTTATAATTATTTAAAGGTAATTGGTGATTTACGCATTTTAATTTAGTTTTTCAATTAAAGTTTATTTATTCTTTTAATCTGAATCATGAGATATATTGCTTACCCATTTGTTTCTCATAGATCTAATTGATATAATTAATTTAATGAATGAAATAAAATCAAAGATATTATTCATAGGTTCCAAGGATTCTGGACAGATAACACAGGAGTACACGCTATGTAATTGGAATTACATGTTGTGTACTTGTGGTCAATGAATCATGAGTTAATTTGATAATTAATTCAAACTGTGTGCATTGATTACATGTGGTGCATTAAATACCTTACACCACATGTCGACTGGTCCAAGGTGCTGTATGGTCAACCAGAGTGAATGTCGTCTAGCCCATGTAAATGGCATGTAGTTCCTTTGAGTCACATATGGGTTGTGTATTACCATACACAACCGACCTGAATGGTGAATGTGTAATTAAAAAATTACACAGCATGTAGCCCATTGGACATGTCATGTACTCCATTTTTCTAAGGTATGATTTACATGATGAGTCCCTAGGAATGTACCTTGGATAGAAGGTGATAGATGTACATGCCATGTAGATCAGCTACACATGTTGTGTACTTATACCAAATTACATATATTTAAAATTTATTTATTATATTATGTAAACCTTGAGACATGTTCTTGCATGTTATTATTAAGTTGATAGGACACACCATGTGATGAGTTTTAATATATATATATATGTATATATATATATAAATGTTTAATTTACATCTACGTAATGATTGGATATGCATATCATGTATGGTTCGTATTACAGTTGTTACTCTATGGGCATTAAAGCAAGAAACGTTACAGGAAAATCATGTAATTCATGTAATCATTAATTTGATAATACACATCATTAAAGTATGTGGTAAGTCATGTATGCTATATTTCACATAAAATAAACAAGTATACAAGTATAATATATGTTGGGTAGATTCGGATACATATTCCCTATATTTTATCCAAGGTACATTTATGTACACAGTTAATTTTAAATGAATTTATTTAATTTGTTTAAAATTATAATGGATGAGAATCTCAAGGAAATTTGGATGAAAATTAATATAAAATAATTTATTAATTAAAGATGATAATTAATTGATTCAATCATGATTTATCTTAAATAATAATGATTAATAATTGAATGCTAGTTTTATTAAATGTGTAATTAATTGTATGCATGTGGATGATCATGATCAAAACCCAAACCTTTTTATGAGATTGTTTTTCTTTTAATTTATTATTAAATTAAATTGTTGTTTTGTGTGCCTTCTCTCCTCTTATTATGTAGGGCCCACATGCCCATGGTTTCTTTTATGCAAACCCTTTTCCCCTCACCTATGTGTGAGTAAAAGAATATATAATGGACGAAGCTCCCAATCTAATAGAGGCGGTTCAATTTAGGAGTCGGGGTGAAACCAATCCAAGATAGTTACATTGGTGGACAAGTGGAAACATGTAACACTAACTTTAAATGGTTCAAGGTATTTTTTCCCTAGTTCAATGGTTAGTTTATCAACCGCAATAGAAACTACCCATTAGTAAAATATCATGATCATACTACTTTATTATTTTATTTCTATCAATTTCATGGTTATCTCATTATGGATGTTTTGTTGTGATAACATAAATTAATGAAATTAACGAGAATGTATGATACAACTAAAATAAATTGTATTATACATAATATTATCTAAGATATGGTTAGTCACTAAAGTAAATCCTCTTAAAATTAACACACATATGATAAAGATAATAATTGGAAATTTATACATAAAGGATAAAATCCATAAATTATATATATTAAGTTATTATAGCCTTCCACTACTTCAGTTAAAATAAAACCATAGTTCAAAGTTCTTTACCATCCAAAGTTGGGGTGCTTTCAATTATCAGGGAATTCTAACTTGAATTTTTGGGTTGACTTAACCTGGTTCACATCCAGGGTTGACTTCCAAAGTAGGAATTGGTGTAACTAAGAGGAAAAGGTTGAGGATATCTAAATTTAAGGATTTCAGGATTGGGGAGTCCAATCAGAGGATCAAGAAACTTTGAGATAATGCAATTGGCGTTTGTAATGGCTACCTAAAACCAGTCAAGTTGCTTGACCAACCAAAGTTGGGTAATGAGAAGTGGAATATGGATTCTTGCCATCAAGATTTCCAATTTACAAGGTATTATAAAACCAATGGTGAGGGATATTGGGTAGTGGGAGACTAAAAAGGTTAATATTTATTTATTTGTCTAAATTTTATCAGATAAAGTACTAAAATCTTTATCATCTTATTTTTTAGAAACAACATTAAAATTACTTCAAACATATTGTTGTGATCCATACTTGATAACCTTTTCCAGTCACACTTGGTAATGAGGCAAGTGATGAAGATCTATCTCTCTATGAGAAACATCCAAATAATGCTACATATGTTCAGTGTTTTATATTTTCATCCGCGTTTAATGAGATTTTGAAGCAACATGAGAACATAGATGCATATAACATGATGTCTCACCTTCTGGATCTCTGTCAAGATAAGGAAAGACAAGAGAGGTACGAGATCTCCAATTATTTGTTTACAACTAAGATTTGAGAGTTTTCACTAGTTGGGCCTCATGTAGTTAAGATTATTGCCTGTATTGAACTCTTAGACATATTAGAGATTAAATTTTTAGATTATTTGCATAAAAATATCATACTTTCATCACTACCCAAGACCTTCTCCAGTTTATTGTTAATTAAAATATGAGAAACAATGAGAAGATCCTTTTGTAACTTCTTACTTTGATTTTATAAGTGGAAAAATACATGGGGCATGATAAACCCATGCTTCTTTTCGTGTATAAGAAAAGGAAGAAAAAGTAAAAGGGGCCTAAGACCTATAAAAGGTCTAAATCTTCCGATCACCATCCTTCCAACAAGAGTAATATTTAGAGGTAGGGAAAGGAAAATGAGGTAGTATGTTTTGCATGTGGCAAGTTTGGCCACTGGAAGAGGAACTGCACCCAGAATCAAGGGTAAGCTAAAGGTGAATTCATTATCGTGTGTAATATTTCAATATATACACATTGGGTATTAGATACTCCTTGTGGTTCTCAAATATGTATCCAAATTCATGAACCATTTAGACTCCAAAAGATTTATAGAGGAGAGGTGGATCTATGATTTTCCAATGGAGTGTGGATGGTTACCCTAGCCATTAGTGACTACCACCTTTCAATGCCAATAAGAATTATTTTGGTTTTAAAATATTGTTATTATTAACCTACGGTTACCAGGAGCATAATTTATGTATCATAACTAGATACAGATGAGTTTATTTTCAAATTTGTAAATAAAATTTATTCTTTTTGTAAGGAAAACATATGTTATGGCATGGAACATTTAAATAACAGTCTTTATGTATTAAATTATGAAAAACAAGTGTTGGTATTTGATAATGAATCATGTTCACAAGACTTATATAACCCCCAACTATGGCATCATTGTCTTGGTCATGTATGTCACGACCCGTCCTCGAGGCCCGTGCCGTGACTACCCCAAGCCCGCCTTCCATAGGCCAGGGGCTGGCGACTAGCACCAAAGGCGTAAAATCCCGATAACTGGGAAGGCATTGCCTTTATAAAAGAAAACAAGCACCACAGAGTACAAGCAGAAGAAGTAAACACTAAGTAAAAACTGAGTACAACAGTAAGTGCGGAAAGTAAAAAGGGGCCGGAAATACAAGCCCAACTGTAAAGTACAACTCGAAAGGGAAAACAACAACTGAAAAGTAAAGCTGCTACGCCGAGCTGTCCACTGGAAATCCCACCTGAAGGGTGGGTACAGATAGCTCCTCTGCTCCTCAGGTCCCACCGTCCGCTCCGAGTATGTCTCGCCCAGTGGTTCACCTCCGGGTACCGCATCGTCGTCACGTCCACCTCTGGGTACCGCCTCATCGTGAGGTCCTCTTCCGGGTACCATCTCTTCGTATAGTCCACCTCCAGGTACTGTCCAGTCCTCGAACACTCGGCTTCTGTCAGCACTGCCCGTCGTCTGCAACCAACACAACGAGGTGCGGGCATAGCCCGTGCAGGGGTGAGTATAACGATACTCAGTAGGGACCCCGATACCCTCAAGGTCTCACTAAACCAACAAGGATAACCACAAAGAAGATCTCAACAGATAACCTCTACTTAGATATATTCCCATACATATACCTAAGTTATCAAGTAACCCATCTCAATCATGAGGAAACACAAGGATTGTGAAATCAACGGATAACCACTACCCGGGTATATGCCCATACATATACCTAAGTTAGCAAGTGATCCATCTCAATCATGAGGTAAACACAAGGTCAAAAGTCTCAGCTCAAACCAGGATTTTCATTATCGAAACCGTAACTGCTGAAGAGCTCCGTCTCTGGAGTGTACAGTGGTCCTGTCACGACTCCGAGGTACTGCTCACTAACCTAAGACTGCTGAAGAACTCCACCCATCGAGTACTGCGGGCCAGCTGCTACAACCAAGCGCTCTCATGTGCCGCTACAACCAAGCGCACCTCTGTCGTGGGTCTTCCGCTACAGCCAAGCGCTCTCATGTGCCGCTACAACCAAGCGCACCTCTATCGTGGGTATGCCGCTACAACCAAGCGCTCCCATGTGCCGCTACAACCAAGCGCAACTCTGTCGTGGGTCTGCCGCTACAACCAAGCACTCCCATGTGCCGCTACAACCAAGCGCACCTCTGTCGTGAGTATGCCGCTACAACCAAGCGCTCCCATGTGCCGCTACAACCAAGCGCAACTCTGTCGTGGGTCTGCCGCTACAACCAAGCGCTCTCATGTGCCGCTACAACCAAGCGCACCTCTGTAACACTCTGAGTCGTTCGATCAGCAGTCGTCGGGTCTCAGCCAGCTACACGGTCTCCGTACTCCGCACGCTCGTCACTGAGAGGGTCCGCTCCACAAGCTACAGGTCGATACTCCAAGTATCTCAAAGTCCCATGAAGAAGTATCTCAAAGGACCGCCACGTCATAGGGGTCTCAACGCAACAGACGGCGCGTCAATCGGACGCCCGGTCTGTGAGTTATTAGCCTTTTCGTCCCAGGGGTCCGGTTGGTTTCGTGAGCAAACCAAACCCGGCCATATCTCAAATGTACCCCAAACTCTCATAGGGTAAACTCATAGGGACCGTTTCTCAACGTGATCACCAACGCCGCTGACGGTTCGTCAAACGGACGTTCTGTCAGAAAGATATCAGCTTTTCCGTTCCAGGGGCCCGGTTGGATTTCGGTGCGATCCAACCCGGCCACTATCCATCTGCATCCAAAACTCAAACGGAGGATACCAAAAGTTCTGTATCGTCAACAGGAACTCAACGCAACAGACAGCGCGTCAATCGGATGGCCGGTCTGAGAGTTATTGGATTTTTCGTCTCACACTCACCTTGGGAAACTTCCCAGGAGGTCGCCCATCCTGATCAATACTCTAGGCCAAGCACACTTAACTATGGAGTTTTAACCACGTAGGCTCCCGAAAAGGAAGGTGCACCTTGAGTATAGTATACCGAAACGACCGTCTCGATCCAAGGATCGTGTTTCCGCTGACGACGAGTCATTTGGAGGCCCGTAGCCCAAGATACGGGCATTTGACCAAACCGCTCGGTAACGGGGGTTTCGGGCCCGGGCCGTCCCGGCCCGAGACCCCCCGGATGGCCCGAACCGGGTCGACCCGCCCCGGACGGGGTCGACCTGGCCCGACACAGCCCGGCCCGGCCCGGCGCGGCGCGGCCCGGCCCGGCCCGGCGCGGCCCGGCCCGGCGTGGCCCGGCGCGGCGAACAGGCCAGGCGCGCCGGTTCGGCGCAAGGCAGCGCGCTGGGCGCGCTGCCAGCTTGGCCGAAGGCCGAGCTTGATGGAAACGGGGGGGCCGCCTGCCCCCCCCCCCCCTTTTGTGAAACTGGCCCCCCTCATAATGGGGGGCCAAATAACTGCCCGGGGGAATTAAATTCCCCTGGTTTCCACCAACCCGGCCGGCCCAACATGGTCGGCCGGCTTCTTGTCAACAGGACCGGCAAGGGCCGGTCCTCTTCCATCTTCCGGCACCGGCGGCCCGGCTGGCCGCCGGTCATCACGATCCGCCGCGGCCCGGAACCGGCTGCGGCCTTCGTCATCCGGCGCGGTGCGACGGCACCGCGCCCCTCCGCCGCGGCCCCGCTCCGGCCACGGCGTCTTCGGTTTCCTTCGACGCGGCGCGACGGCGTCGTGTTCATGATAATTCTTTCCACGGTGCGGCGCGATGGTGCCGCGCAATAATTTCCTTGTGATTCCCACGTGGTGCGACGGAACCACGCTATCTCGTTTCATCCGCAAGAAACATTCAAGAACAAAGGAGGGGGTTTCAGCCGTGTTTGTGCGGTCCGGTCCCCCTCTCGTTAGACGATAACACTTAAACGTTCATCCTCAAGTTTGTCATGCTAGAACCAAGAACGTAAAAATAATTAAATAAAGCAACAACAAACCCCTACCTCGCTTTTCGTTATGTGTTGACGAAGTCGCGGAAAGGCGGCGGCGATTCGTCGACATCGGAAAAGAGAAGCCGTTGACGACGTTGGCGTTCTTCGTGAAAGGCGCTCCCTTCTTTATTCCGGAAGGAGTGGGAAGGAGGCATCCAAGAAGGGATCGACGTTGGAAACTTCACGTTCTTCTTTGGAAAAGGCATTCTTCGTCGAGAAGACGTTGTTACATGTTTGGAGATGTCCTTCGTGTTCTTCGTCGAGGGTGGAATTCTCTTCAATCCTTCCATGACTCTATCACAAAGATTTAGCCAACCCCAAACAATAAAACAACACACCTTATTATAGTGTTAGCTTAATGAATTCAAAATAATTCAAATTCATTAAGTTACATCCTTCATTAATGGGTGGAGAGGCTCCAAAATTAATGAAGGTGGAAGTGAAGAGTCACATTTAATTGGGGGGTTCAAGGGAGTTAAGGAGTTTAAGGAGTTAGGAATTTGAGGGGTTTTGGCACATTAAGTGCAAGGGAGTTTAAAGGGGGTAGAAGAGAGTTAAGGGGAAGGTGAAGGGTTGGGGCTCGTGTGGGCCCCACCTCACCTTAATCCTCACTTGGTTAGTTAGGAACTTGTGATTCCACCCCAACTTCCACACTTAGGATATAACCACTTAAGAAGATAAATAAAATTTGTAACATAAATTTTATTTTTCTTTACACTTAAACCACAACCTTAATAAACAACTGCTCCCATGCAAACGCAACTCCAGGAAAAGAATTCCTAAGCAAAAACCGGCGCTACGGTTCCATCGGTGCCCTCGGAATTTGATTCCGGGCATCGGTTCAAAAGTTATAAATTCCCACTCGTTCGTTCACTGAACGTACCCGAGCCAAACTTCGGAAATTGATTCTGGGAACACCGGACCTCGGAATCAGGCGTTGTCAGAAACTGTGTTCTTGTAAAATTCCAAAGAAAATTAAGAAAAAAAAATTTCCTTGAAATTTCCGGGTCTTTACATTACTCCCACCTCAGGGCTTTACGTCCCCGTAAAGCTTCATCACAAACTAGGGTCACAAAAGCGGTATAGAGCACGCATCTGAGCCTTCCGCTCCCATGTGCTCACCTGGAGGTTCCCGTACTATCAAAGGAAGTGCACCCAAGGAATCGATCATCCTCGTAGGATCTTCTCCTGTCTATTCTTGATCCCCACTGGAACCTCTGTGCATGTCGCTCTATCATCGACGTCCAACTCCCTGAGGTCGATGATGTGTGAAGGATCAAGCACGTATCTCCTCAATTGAGTTACGTGAAAGTCATCGTGCACCTGGTGCAACTGAGGTGGATGGGTCAAGAGATAAACCACCTCGCCTACCCTGTTGGGGACCTAGAAAGGTCTATTGAACCTCGGAGATCTCTTGCTGCCTCGGCTATATCTCCGTAAACCTCGTCGAGGTGAGACCTGTATAAGAACGTGGTCCCCATCCTCGAACTCTAAAGGTCTCCCTTTTTAGGTTAGAACTGAAACTCAAAAATCCTGCTGCCACGAGGGTAAGGTTGGCCGACCCAAGAATGATCGGCTACACCCTCCCATGCATGAGTTTATCTTGTGCTGCCCAGGGTTTCCTTTTCGCCGACCAAGGAAAACCCATCCCAACATTTGCCTAATACCGTCAATTTGAGTATGAACAGTGATCACCAAATACATACTCAAACTAACGTCGTAAGGCCTCGACGCTGCCACCAAGAGGTCCTAACCGAGACTCTCACCTCAAGGGTCAGATCACACCGTCGGCGTAAGTGTGACTATCGAGTCTCCTCCCAAAGTTATCTCCAGACGTGAGGGTCAAGTCAATGGCTTAACCGGAATCTCTAGGTCTGGGACTAGATTCATGGAAGGAAGGGATGATTCGTTTCGATGCCTGTGGCTACGGTAGCTAGTAGAAGATAAATTCCGCACTTCGAATCATCCTTAGAGCCCCTTTTTGGTCACACTCCATGACCGCAAGCATCTACCCTATTTCCCTGCTCTCCAACTCCCTGAGTCTAGCGGGGACTACAAAGGCGGGTGATGGTAACATGTTGGAATGTACACCACCACGAGCTGCTCTCCAAGCTCTGCCTCCATGTCTGCTGCTCTGCAGATTCATCTGTCCTTAACATTTCCTCTTCTTGAAACATTTTACATGCCCAAGTCTCCGAGACTGGTGTCAGTTTCCTGCTTTCCAAACTTCTAACATTCTCTGGTTGTATTCGATCAGCAAAGAATTCTCAACCACAAAGGTTCCTTCTAGCACTCTAGCCTAAGTAGAAATGCATAGAGAAAAGGTGCTGGCTCAGAAGCCCTTAAACATACCATGCTCAGAGGTCCGACCTCTATTGCACTGATTGAAACGCTTCCATCAAGTACCCGATATGTTTGGTACGCCTCGATGAATTCTCATCTATCAACACGTCGTCCCGCCGAAACTGTAAAAGTTCTAGAAAATATCGGCCACCTCCTCAAGCCAGTCCTCAGCCGTCTATGAGTTAGGTTCACCTCGGAACATGAGGGTATCTGAAGTTAGAACACATGTAAGGCAGTAAACTTACATGTGTCACCTACCGGTACCGCCGGTTGTAACTGCTGACCAACTGGTAGTGATGTATAGCTGACACACTACCCAAAGGCACTATCTCAGGCATCGGTTCACGTACCGAAGCCTCATCACTATGCGGACCATCCTCATGGTCATTCACTGGAAAACACTAGTGGCCAAGTCCACCATCCACTCTACTGATGTCTCAGCTAGGCGGAAAACTCTAGCAATCGCCTCCAGCCACTGCTCTGCTGTCTGGAAATCTGCCTCGCCTCGTAACTTCTGAGGCCTCTACTGTTGGAACTCGTGCAATGCGCTCCGCCAGCGTGCATAGTTTGCTAGTATAGCCGTTGGCATCTGCTGCCCAACAGGTGGTGATGTACTGGTACACCACCCGAGGGTGCCAACATACTAAAAAGGGCCCTGCACCAGAGCCTCGTCGCTCGGTGAGCCGTCATCGAGTACTCTCTCAGAACTCCAACTAACTGTCTGTGTGGAGACATCCTGAACAGATGTGACATGGTCAACGTCTTATACCTGGTGAGCTGACCTGGTTTGAGCGGACTTTAAAACTTTGGAAACCCACACGCAATCAGTGTTTTTGTGTACAAAGTCGGAAATCAGTAGTCAAGGTCCTGGTGTACGGATACGTCGGCCGCCGCACCAACACTAGACTCTCGGAACTGAAGACCACACTCGGTACCCTTAACACTATTGCTTCACATAGAAAAAGATCAGAGTCCTGAGTTCTGCGGTAGAACCGAACTCCTTTGATACCAATTTGTCACGACCCGTCCTCGGGGCCCGTGCCGTGACTACCCCAAGCCCGCCTTCCATAGGCCAGGGGCTGGCGACTAGCACCAAAGGCGTAAAATCCCGATAACTGGGAAGGCATTGCCTTTATAAAAGAAAAAAAGCACCACAGAGTACAAGCAGAAGAAGTAAACACTAAGTAAAAACTGAGTACAACAGTAAGTGCGGAAAGTAAAAAGGGGCCGGAAATACAAGCCCAACTATAAAGTACAACTCGAAAGGGAAAACAACAACTGAAAAGTAAAGCTGCTACGCCGAGCTGTCCACTGGAAATCCCACCTGAAGGGTGGGTACAGATAGCTCCTCTGCTCCTCAGGTCCCACCGTCCGCTCCGAGTATGTCTCGCCCAGTGGTCCACCTCCGGGTACCGCCTCGTCGTCACGTCCACCTCTGGGTACCGCCTCATCGTGAGGTCCTCCTCCGGGTACCATCTCTTCGTATAGTCCACCTCCAGGTACTGTCCAGTCCTCGAACACTCGGCTTCTGTCAGCACTGCCCGTCGTCTGCAACCAACACAACGAGGTGCGGGCATAGCCCGTGCAGGGGTGAGTATAACGATACTCAGTAGGGACCCCGAGACCCTCAAGGTCTCACTAAACCAACAAGGATAACCACAAAGAAGATCTCAACAGATAACCTCTACTTAGATATATTCCCATACATATACCTAAGTTATCAAGTAACCCATCTCAATCATGAGGAAACACAAGGATTGTGAAATCAACGGATAACCACTACCCGGGTATATGCCCATACATATACCTAAGTTAGCAAGTGATCCATCTCAATCATGAGGTAAACACAAGGTCAAAAGTCTCAGCTCAAACCAGGATTTTCATTATCGAAACCGTAACTGCTGAAGAGCTCCGTCTCTGGAGTGTACAGTGGTCCTGTCACGACTCCGAGGTACTGCTCACTAACCTAAGACTGCTGAAGAACTCCACCCATCGAGTACTGCGGGCCAGCTGCTACAACCAAGCGCTCCCATGTGCCGCTACAACCAAGCGCACCTCTGTCGTGGGTCTGCCGCTACAACCAAGCGCTCTCATGTGCCGCTACAACCAAGCGCACCTCTGTCGTGGGTATTCCGCTACAACCAAGCGCTCCCATGTGCCGCTACAACCAAGCGCAACTCTGTCGTGGGTCTGCCGCTACAACCAAGCGCTCCCATGTGCCGCTACAACCAAGCGCACCTCTGTCGTGGGTATGCCGCTACAACCAAGCGCTCTCATGTGCCGCTACAACCAAGCGCAACTCTGTCATGGGTCTGCCGCTACAACCAAGCGCTCCCATGTGCCGCTACAACCAAGCGCACCTCTGTAACACTCTGAGTCGTTCGATCAGTAGTCGTCGGGTCTCAGCCAGCTACACGGTCTCCGTACTCCGCACGCTCGTCACTGAGAGGGTCCGCTCCACGAGCTACAGGTCGATACTCCAAGTATCTCAAAGTCCCATGAAGAAGTATCTCAAAGGACCGCCACGTCATAGGGGTCTCAACGCAACAGACGGCGCGTCAATCGGACGCCCGGTCTGTGAGTTATTAGCCTTTTCGTCCCAGGGGCCCGGTTGGTTTCGTGAGCAAACCAAACCCGGCCATATCTCAAATGTACCCCAAACTCTCATAGGGTAAACTCATAGGGACCGTTTCTCAACGCGATCACCAACGCCGCTGACGGTTCGTCAAACGGACGTTCTGTCAGAAAGATATCAGCTTTTCCGTTCCAGGGGCCCGGTTGGATTTCGGTGCGATCCAACCCGGCCACTATCCATCTGCATCCAAAACTCAAACGGAGGATACCAAAAGTTCTTTATCGTCAACAGGAACTCAACGCAACAGACAGCGCGTCAATCGGATGGCCGGTCTGAGAGTTATTGGATTTTTCGTCTCACACTCACCTTGGGAAACTTCCCAGGAGGTCACCCATCCTGATCAATACTCTAGGCCAAGCACGCTTAACTATGGAGTTTTAACCACGTAGGCTCCCGAAAAGGAAGGTGCACCTTGAGTATAGTATACAGAAACGACCGTCTCGATCCAAGGATCGCGTTGCCGCTGACGACGAGTCATTTGGAGGCCCGTAGCCCAAGATACGGGCATTTGACCAAACCGCTCGGTAACGGGGGTTTCGGGCCCGGGCCGTCCCGGCCCGAGACCCCCCGGATGGCCCGAACCGGGTCGACCCGCCCCGGACGGGGTCGACCCGGCCCGACACAGCCCGGACCGGCCCGGCGCGGCGCGGCCCGGCGCGGCCCGGCCCGGCGCGGCCCGGCCCGGCGTGGCCCGATGCGGCGAACAGGCCAGGCGCGCCGGTTCGGTGCAAGGCAGCGCGCTGGGCGCGCTGCCAGCTTGGCCGAAGGCCGAGCTTGCTGGAAACGGGGGGGCCGCCTTCCCCCCCCCCCCCCCCCCCTTTTGTGAAACCGGCCCCCCTCATAATGGGGGGCCAAATAACTGCCCGGGGGAATTAAATTCCCCTGGTTTCCACCAACCCGGCCGGCCCGACATGGCCGGCCGGCTTCTTGTCAACAGGACCGGCAAGGGCCGGTCCTCTTCCGTCTTCCGGCACCGGCGGCCCGGCTGCCCGCCGGTCATCACGATCCGCCGCGGCCCAGAACCGGCTGCGGCCTTCGTCATCCGGCGCGGTGCGACGACACCGCGCCCCTCCGCCGCGGCCCCGCTCCGGCCGCGGCATCTTCGGTTTCCTTCGACGCGGCGCGACGGCGTCGTGTTCATGATAATTCTTTCCACGGCGCGGCGCGATGGTGCCGCGCAATAATTTCCTTGTGATTCCCACGTGATGCGACGGAACCACGCTATCTCGTTTCATCCGCAAGAAACATTCAAGAACAAAGGAGGGGGTTTCGGCCGTGTTTGTGCGGTCCGGTCCCCCTCTCGTTAGACGATAACACTTAAACGTTCATCCTCAAGTTTGTCATGCTAGAACCAAGAACGTAAAAATAATTAAATAAAGCAACAACAAACCCCTACCTCGCTTTTCATTATGTGTTGACGAAGTCGCAGAAAGGCGGCGGCGATTCGTCGACATCGGAAAAGAGAAGTCGTTGACGACGTCGGCGTTCTTCGTGAAAGGCGCTCCCTTCTTTATTCTGGAAGGAGTGGGAAGGAGGCATCCAAGAAGGGATCGATGTTGGAAACTTCACGTTCTTCTTTGGAAAAGCCATTCTTCGTCGAGAAGACGTTGTTCCATGTTTGGAGATATCCTTCGTGTTCTTCGTCGAGGGTGGAATTCTCTTCAATCCTTCCATGACTCTATCACAAAGATTTAGCCAACCCCAAACAATAAAACAACACACCTTATTATAGTGTTAGCTTATTGAATTCAAAATAATTCAAATTCATTAAGTTACATCCTTCATTAATGGGTGGAGAGGCTCCAAAATTAATGAAGGTGGAAGTGAAGAGTCACATTTAATTGGGGGGTTCAAGGGAGTTAAGGAGTTTAAGGAGTTAGGAATTTGAGGGGTTTTGGCACATTAAGTGCAAGGGAGTTTAAAGGGGGTAGAAGAGAGTTAAGGGGAAGGTGAAGGGTTGGGGCTCATGTGGGCCCCACCTCACCTTAATCCTCACTTGGTTAGTTAGGAACTTGTGATTCCACCCCAACTTCCACACTTAGGATATAACCACTTAAGAAGATAAATAAAATTTGTAACATAAATTTTATTTTTCTTTACACTTAAACCACAACCTTAATAAACAACTGCTCCCATGCAAACGCAACTCCAGGAAAGGCATTCCTAAGCAAAAACCGGCGCTACGGTTCCATCGGTGCCCTCGGAATTTGATTTCGGGCACCGGTTCAAAAGTTAGAAATTCCCGCTCGTTCGTTCACTGAACGTACCCGAGCCAAACTTCGGAAATTGATTCTGGGCACACCGGGCCTCGGAATCAGGTGCTGTCAGAAACTGTGTTCTTGTAAAATTCCAAAGAAAATTAAGAAAAAAAAAATTCCTTGAAATTTCCGAGTCTTTACAATGTAAATGAGAATCGTTTGATACAGCTATTTCAAGATGGTTATTTAGACTCTTTTAAGATAAAACCACTTGAAAGATGTCATGATTTTTTATAATAAACAATGGCCAAACCAGCATTTGGTGGATAGGGTGAAAGGGCCACAGAGAATCTAGGATTGGTACAAACTAATGTGTGTGTCCCAATTCCATTAAAATCTACAGTTTGATATTCTTGCTTCATAACATTTACTGTTTAATTGAGTATATATAGATATATCTACTTGATGAGGTATAAGTCCAATTACTTTGATAAATTCAAGTAATTAAAGAATGAAGTGTAGAATCAACTTGGTAAGAAGATAAAGAATATTCCATTGGATCATGGTGGTTAATATCTTCACCAGGAGTTCATTAAACTTTTATAGGAGTTTGGGATTCTATCTCAACACAATCCACCTTACACACCATAGTGGCATGGTGTTAGTGAAAGGATGAACCATACTTTATTATCCATGGTAAGGTCAATGATGAGTCAAGAAGACCTTCAATTATCCTTTTGGGGATATGCATTACAAACTACGACATACACATTAAATAGAGTACCAACTAAAGTTCCAAATAGAATCCCCTTTGATTTATGGAGTGGAAAGACACTTATTTTATTGCATACACATATATGGGGTTGTGAGGCATTTGTTAAGGCCTTCTTAGGAAACAAAATAGTACCCCAGGGAATAAAGTGTATCTTTATAGGGTATACTATGGAAAAAAATGGATACTACCTATAAAACCCCTCAGATAAGAAAGTGGTTATCGCAAAAAAACCATATTTCTTGAGAGGGTGCACATCCTCAAAAGGGATAATGGTAGAAAGATTAACTATGATGAAGTTGGTGCTCAAGATACATAAGATTTGGTACAGGAATAGATTCCAGAGGTCCCCATGAAATAATTAGTTTCTAAAACACAAGTACCGCGTAGGAGCGTAAAAGAGGTAAGAGAACCAGAGGGATATGGTTTTATAGTCACTGAATATAGTGACTCGTTATTGGTTGAAAAAGATGAAACTCTCTCCTATAAGGAGACAATGGGGATCTCAAAAGATGAAAAATGGCAAGAATCCATGAATTTTGAAATGGATTCCATGCATCATAACCAAGTTTGGGTTCTGGTCAATGTGACAGTTGATGTAAAGCATGTTGGATGCAAATGGGTATTCAAGAGGAAAATAGATATAGGAGGTAAATTAAATACCTATAAAACAAGTCTAGTGGCTTAAGGGTTTAAACAACATCAAGGAATTGAATATGATGAAACCTTTTCCTAATTTTCTATGTTTAAATACATCATAATTTTACTTACTATGGAATCTCACCATGACTATGAGATTTAGAAGATGGATGCCAAAGCTGCATTCTTTAATGGGAACCTTCAAGAATATTTCTATACGAAACAACTAGAAGGGTTTGTAATCCAGGTGATGAAAAAGGATTTTAAAGTTATAGATATCCATTTATGGATTGAAGCAAGCATCTAGGTCATGGAACATTTAATTCGATGAATCCCTAAAAGAATTTGGTTTCATTAAAAATGAATGTGATCTATATGTTTATAAGAAGTTTAGTGTGAATGTGGTCATTATCCTAGAAGTATATGTAGATGAAATATTACTTATTGAAAACAATATTCCATTCTTAGAGTATGTTAAGGACTAGTTGAACAAGTGTTTCTCTAGAAAGGACTTAGGTGAAACATCTTATATTCTAGGGATCAATATCATTCATGATAGATCCAAGAGGCTGCTTGGACTAAGTCAAAGTGCATATGTTGACCATATACTAAAGAGATTTATTATGGAACAATCCAAGAGGGGATTAATTCTAGTGTCACATGGTTTACATATTTATAAGAAAATGTTTCCTCAAACAAAACATGAGAAAGAGATAATGAGTAAGATCTCATAAGCTTCAATGATAGGATCAATCATGTATGTCATGTTATGTACTAGACTCGATGTTGCCTATGAATTGAGCATGGTAGGAATATATCAATAAGATTTAGGAGAACTATATTTTATTACTGTTAAGGTTATCCTTAAGTATTTGAGAAGAACTAAGGATATGTTCCTAGTGTATGGATGAGATGAGGAACTGATCATCAAGGGTTAATCTGATACTAGTTTTTATATAGATCAGAATGATATGAAGTCGCAGTCAGGATATATTTTCTATCTCAATGAAGGAGCTATGATCTATAAGAGTTCAAAGTAACCAGTTTTTGTTGATTCTATAGTAGATTTTGAGTATATAGAGGTTTTTGATGCATCTAAGGAATCCATTTAGATTCTGAACTTTGTCCAAGATATTGATGTGGTACCTAGAAGTAAAGACCCTATCACATTTTATTGTTATAACAATATAGTGGTGACTCTTGGAAAATATCCAAGGTTACACCAACAGAAAAAGTACATACTTTGTAAGTATAAACTCTTGATAGATTTTTATAAAAGGGGTAAATTTGTAGTGAGAAGATTACCTATGGAAGATAACATGGAGGAACCCTTGACTAAAGGCCTATCTCAGCTAAAGCATGAGTATCATGTGAGAGTTAACGAAATTAAGGTTGTTAGTAGTTGGATCTAGTGAAAGTGGGAGTCTATTGAAGTTGGTTCCCTAGAACCAACTTCTAAGTACTTTATGATAACTTGTATTCATAGTTTTGAATATTAATAAAATTCTCATCACATAATTATTATTCTTCTGTGTAACATAGTATGTGATAATGTACCTAGAGTAGGTGTCATACTAAAAGGTCATAGCAGTTCCCCGCTATTATGAGAACCTGAAAGTGCTACAACACTATTCTTAAATATTTGTTCTATAGATGGATGATATCATTTGAGGGACATAAATGATATAGTCTGTTAGGGGCGGAGACTCATAGGACATTGAGGTGCCTTCTCATGGCATATTCCCTTGGTAATATCCAATAGGATATTATAAAAAAGGGACCCTCCAATAAGAAATCCACATTTATATGTGTCACTGGATGTTCCTATCTATGGATGTGTGTATTGGTCCTTAGAATTTAAGATTATTATTAATGAGTATTATGAGTCACGTAATTTTACGTATTGATGAAAACGTGATGATAGATGTTCGCAATGAGGTAGGATACATTAGGTGCGTCATGAATAATATTGCATTAATGAATAATGCGAGAAAGGATTTATCCCTTCTGTTTTTTAAAAAAAGTAAATATTTAAGACCCTTTGATGGAAATGAAATATCCTAAATAAATCCATGGTCATGGTGTTCTATAGACAAGTTCTATTTCTAAAAAGTCAAAGAAAGAGACATCGAGCACATAGGTCGACAGCACCGACATGCAACCTATTTGATTTGAGATATTTTGATAAAGGGATTACATTACACAGTAAGCATTCATATGAGGTATTATATCATTGCGGCATTAAATTCTTTCTCTATGGGTGTCTTTGTGTGTTTCTAGATGCTAGCCTTGGACTTTAGGATGCTTCACCTAATTCCACTGAGAAAGAGGCCTAATGGGTCACACACTAAGTGTATCCAAAATATTAGTTAAATAATATATTATTATTTATTTTTTAACAAGTTGAATAAATATTTTTTTCTTCATGTGGTTTAATAATTATTCATATTTTCTTGATCGTATTTATTCTTTCACCAGTTATTTGAGAGAATATAATGTGAGAAAAATATTTAATAAATATTTATTTTCAATTTAGTGAATATAATATTTATTTATTTATTGGAGAATAATGAAGTGATATCTATTTAATAAATAAATAGACATTATTCAAGGTATGATAAATATTATGGAGAAATGGTGGACCTGGATTTTAGGACTGGTGAGAAAATAATAAATATTGAATATTATTTGGTTAAATATTATTTAATTTTAATTCGTAAGTTAGGCGCATGTCGATAAATAATATTATTATTATTATTATTTGTCATTGGGTTTTTTCTTGAATTAAATAAATAATTAAAGGTACTTGTGAAATTATTTTATTTTAACCTTAACGATATATAAACATAGTTATGTTATTTTCTCAAAAAGAACAATTCATTTTTTTGGGTTGTGCACAATAGAATTAGAGAATTCTCCCAAACCCTTGAGATCTATCTTATCCAAGATCGCTCCCATGAATGGAGAGAAATCTTCCCCCACCAGATCAAGGAGAACATTTTGGAAGAAATTTTCATAGTGATCAAAGGAAAACAATGTAAGTGTAAGGATCTGTCATACTAGCACTCATAGATTCCTTCGGAGACATCAGGAGATTCATGGAACACGTGTAGATCACCACTACAGGGAATCTTCACTTGATTCCTATAATTCAATGATTGTGCATCATAGATTTGTTTCTAGATCCATCAATGATGAAAGAATTCAATCAAGGTAATTCTTATTTAATTAAATTAAGTATAAATAATTTGTGATGATCCTCTCTTTTTGGTTTCAACATGATTCATGTTGTTTGTCCTCTTTGATTAAATTCCATTGAACACGATGTTTATCGTCATGTATATCTTGGATTTATCAATGAACACAACAAAAATAAATGTTGGGAAGCGCCCATCGCATTCTTACATTGTGCTGGAAACCTACACTTGGGACCAGCAAATATGATTCTTGAGATGCTAATTTATCAAGACATAAATAATGAGAAGATTTGATCATCATAGAACAATTATTTACAGAAAGTATTGAAACTCTTCAATATGAAATAATTTAATCCAATCTCCCACCCACTTCTTGTTAATTTCAAATTATACTCTATGATGATTCCTAGAAGTGAAGTAGAGATGATGAGGATGTCTTGAGTACCGTATGAATCAACATTGGGAAGTCTGATGTTCCCCATGGTTTGTACTATACCATACGTTGCACATGCAGTGAGAGCAGTTTTTCAGTACAAGGAAAATCCAATATGGGAGAATCAGAGCACAATGGAGAGGATCCTCAAAAACATCAAGGAGACCTTAGATGCTGCATTATGTTATGGAGTATTAGATTTCACTATCAGAGGATATGATGACTTAGATTTTGTATATTATTTTGTATAGAGGAAATCTACTACTAGTTATGTGTTTACTATTGTAGGAGAAGTTGTGAGCTAGATTTAAAATTTGCAATCAATTGTGGCTTTATTTATAGTGGATCTAGAGTAAATGGAATCTACATAGGCTTGTAAAGAGGTTATTTGTATGAGAAGGTTGTTGGAGAAGCTTGGATATAGATAGAAGAAGATTCCATTATTTTTTGATAGTCAGAACGCCTTGCACAATGTAAGAAATATATATCTTTATTCAAGGATGAAGCACATTGGGGTACAATATCACTTTTTATAAGATAAGGTGTAGGAAGGAAGTGTGTACATGCAAAAAAATCACACTAAAGAAAATTTGTCAGATTCACTTCTAAAAATCTAGGGTTTTTCACCTGCTAGAACAGGCAACAGCCAATGGCGGTCATTGGACTTAATTAAAAAAAATGGGTGTAATAACCCCCCCCCCCACCCCACACACACACACACCCTAACCCTTCTCCCTGACCCCTTCCCCTCTTACCTTTCCTGACACCATCGTCTCCCCTCCCCCTCACTACGCTTGACACCACCGCCACCCCTCCCTCTCACCTTGCCTATCCTTGCAGTCAGACTTGGATCTACTTTTGTCGCCCCTTCATAATGCCTCTATCAGCTTCCGCTTCTACCCTCACCCCTACCGCCACACCAGTAGCCGCTGACGCCACCCATCCATCCTCACCACCACCCCTCCATCACTTCTTTCCAAGCCTTCACCTCCACCCATACCCCTGCCAATTCCTCTAACATCTCTTGTCTACAGATCTTCATGGCTTAGGGTTCTGATAATTTATGTGAGTATTATTTAATATTCTTAATATTTTTATTCCAATTATCTCATCTTTGTATAATTTTTATTCCAAGTATCTCATCTTTGTATAATCATTCATCCATTTATCATTATTCCAAGAATCTTTACATCCCAATATTAAATAATCAGTGTAAGGCCCCAGCCTTAAAACATTACTTAATATTGAGTTAAATCAAGAATTCACATTGAGGATCTTTTCATTTTTAGAGTTTTAGATAATTAGGCTATAACTATTACATTACATCTAAAATGTTAAAAAGTAGACACTTCAACTCTAACCAATTTTTTTCATAATAATAAAAATCCTTAAAAAAATAATTTTTTTCTTGATATAAATCTTATTGAATTCTTCTTTTCTCTTACCCATAATTATAACCTGTGAAAAACATATCAAAAACTTGGGATGATCATTAAAATATTAGTAAGGGTTATAAAATAATGAAAGAAAACAGTATCCCATCAGTACATGAAAATCAATGAAATCATACTTTTCTCTAAGAAAATATAATCTCTTTAACTTAACTCATGAAATCATAAGATTTATGAATAACACACATAAATCATAAATCATAAAGGTAAGTTTTAGAATCCATAACATTATTACATTTTAGATTTCACAAATATATAGGGATTTGCATTTGGAATACCCATCATAGTATATTCCCTAAAACTCTTAGGAGAAACGATAGCATTTACCTCTGTCACATTACCCAATGCATTAGAGAGCTATCCCGGCCTCACCCACCCTAGTTTTATCATGGAACCACCTATATTTGGTTTATCACGTAACCACCCATAAAATGTACAAGTTCCATTACATAATAATAACCTATAAAGGATTGAAATTATAAATATTTAACTCATCAATCAGAATAAATCAATTCAATATATTGAAATATTCAATCCATTTCCAAAACCATTTAAAACATTTAATTAGGAGATTTTTTAATCAAAGTGTCTCATACCACTTTGAAACTTTTAAAGGAATTAATATTTTAAAACATTAATTTCCATATAAAAAACCCTTAAAACCATTTTGAAAACATGGAAATTAATGAGAAATATTTAGAAGATTAAATCTTTAAAACATTTAAAACTATGTTTTAGTTAAAGAGTCCCTTACCACTTGAGAAAATAATTGAATAAAAATAATTAAAGGATAATATTAAACAAAACCTATAATATCAGGAGAATAAAGAGATTCATGATATAATATGTCAAAGGGAAGTATATACATATTATAGGATAATAAAGGTGAACAATATCAAGTTATGCCTCAATGAAAGGAGATTGAGACACAGTCCCTTACAAAGATTGTTTCAATGACGTAAGAATTTATCAACGGGGTGATTATGTGTAGAGATAGTATATCCAAACAAAAATAAGTGGAAATTACAACATAAATAATCAAATAGTGATTCTACACATAATCTGGGAATAAATAATCAACCAAGTATGTGTAAAACCCAATGAGAGGAAATTTAGTTTAGAAATTACCTTACGAAAATTCGACAACCTAACGACGTCACTTAAAAATTCAGAAAATGAACTAATGAGATATAAAAGGTTATATCATAACTTGGACATAAAATTTAGAGCAATAAGGATATAGAAGAACATATCCTGACATAAGAAAATGGAAATTAAAATACATAACATAAAAGAAGTCTTTGACTAAAAGAGAAGGGTGAAAGGTTCCCTTACCTTGAGTTTGACATGTCACGTATGTTCCTTGTTCTTTTGAATAATAAACTTAAATTAATTTTAACTTTATTCAGAATTTTTTTCAATTTTATTATTCTTTTTATATCACTTATTACCAGGTTATAAAAATTACATAATTATTTAAGTTAATATCGGTCATTTTGTCAATATTTGGTACTTGAGTAAAAAATAAACTTTTTATAATTACAAATTGTCCATGCATTAAAGATTCCTTTATCTATAAAATGGTATTCAAGATAAAAATATCATATATATCCAGTATATGTATTTATAATAGTACATAACATTTGGAGATAAGAAATGAAATGCACCGTTCATGGTGAAGATAAGTCGTACGTACACATGAATGCTACTTTCATTTCTTTTTCATATTTAAAGGAATGAAAACTAAATGATACATAGGTATATTATAATTACAGTATAATATCATTTTTTTTAAGGTTGGGGCTGAAGCCTCATTTATTATTAAATAAAATCAAAGACCTCTTTTAACTGGGTAGAGGGAGACCCATTACATAGCCCGAAGGCCCAGTGGGCATTTAGCCCATTACATGACCCGTAGGCCCATTTGTTTTGGCCAAAGGCCCATTCTGTGAATATTAACTCTACTATACCCCGTGTGGATACAGTACCGCATAGTACCCGCCACTGCTACAGTACCCTACCGCTACTACAGTGACCTACCACTGCTACAGTGTCCACCATTGCTACATTACCGCTGCTGCTACATTACACTACAGTACTTCTACAGTATCCTGTGCCCAATGGGTTTTGAACCCCCATTTTTCATGTATAATTAAGGGGTTTTTACCACTAATCCAAACCCCAAATATAATATAATATCATATTTTATATACATTAAATAAGTTCATTAATTCCATCCTTTATACGTTCCATGTATGGCATGAACAAGTCATATCACTTTGAGGGGGCGATAGTCCGCACTTCCTCAAATGGAATTATCATATTTACACATTATGGAAAGCATAAAAGTATGATTTAAATAAAAAAACAAGCATAGAGACAATATAAATATAATATATATCATATATAAATATATTTCCATCATAATGACCACTATGATAGGTGGTAGGGGAAAATCAAACAATCATCGTTTCATGAGGTAGTAGTTCTTCGTCTATTAGATGGAGGTGTGTGTATGTGTAGTTAAAACAATTCTCATAACAACATCATAGTATATTTAAGATACTGTTTTTTTATAAAATAATTTAATAAGTAAAGTTTATGTGGTTGGAGAAGGGAAAATAAATGAAAGAATCTTGAGAGAAGACATTACCTCAAATCTGGTAACTCCTTTTGATTTAAGCTAAAAGGATTTCTTGAATTTCCTTCTGCCCAAGGTAAGGATTATAGGAAGAATAAAGGGATATTGGGAACTTATTTGGGTAGAGTTTTTATAATCCATGGGGTTTGATATGTGTGATTAAAATGGGAGCGGTGATGCCCTTTTATAAGAGGGAGGAGGGGCACTTTTGGAAAGTTTAAAAGTATTATTTTATTATAAATTTTTTTTCGGTTTCAAAATGTCCCAAAGTCATTTATTTAATATATAATATGTTTTTGGGTCAAAAAACTCTCAAACGATAGGTTTTAGACAAGTCTAGGTTACAAATTTAACCTTATCTTATAGCTTTAACCCTTAGTTAACTAATTTAACACTTATTATGTCTTCTTGTATATTCACACTATATAGTTAATATAGTTACAATAAAATTATAATAGAACATAAATTGGTTCATTAATGACATTTTAAACATTATTTAAGTCATTTGGATGAATATTTTATTTTTAAGACCGTTATTTCATTTAATAAAATAGTATTTTTTTAAAACTCATTTATGTCAACTTTTATACTATTCATATGAGGACTTTTTTAAAAATCCATAAAAACTTTATTCTATCAAAAAAACTTTATTAATTTAAATATAACAAGTAATAATCATCCCTAAAATTCTTTTATGGAATAAAAAGTTTGAAAATAAATTTATTTTAATATTTATAATCTCATTTATTTAAATCATTAATTAATAAGGTAATCACTACATCATCATTGTGTCATAAATAAATTTATTTATTTGATGTGTAAAAATTATAAATAAAATACCATGATTTAGGAAATATTTTTATATTTATAATTAATATTTATATTATAAGATATCACTTATATAACCCCATATAAAATTGTTTTAGTAAAAGATATATGTTAAGGTTATATTTTTCATTACTTTTAAGTAATTCTCATAAAATGTCATTTTCACATCCAAGTGGCTCAATGGGGTCACAAAATCAACCCAAGAATTACCATGGTAGGAAATATCTCATAAAATAGGATTAGGACACATGTTAGGATAGTTTAATATTATTATAATATTATATTTTTACCCTTATTTACCAAATTTACCTTTTAACTATGGTAAATAAAATAATTACTAAAGTTAATATTCATAATGTCTAAAAATAAAAGGTAATTATTTACTCAATTTGTAACTCCTAATAAAAAATATGGAATCCATTTTTCTAAATTCAAAACACGGGAGTTTCAGTAATTAATTTAAAATTAATTCCTGTTATCAAAACCAAAAAGAAGGTTTTTAAGAAGTAAAAACTATCAAAAGATTGACATGTGTTTATGTCCAATTAAAATTTGAAATTACTTCCAATGACAATAGTTAGATTAAATTATAAAAAACTAATCCAATTAAACTTTAAAACAAATTAAAATCATAATCTAACTACATAAATAAATTATATGAAAATACAGTTTTGAATTAAAATGCAGTATTTTTCACTATTCATTAAAAAATGAACAATATTAGAAAAATACCAAAATTTCATCCAAAGTAAATTTTTATGTTCCAATTATAAATAAGAAGTTTATTTTTTTCAAATAGAACATATAAAAGTGAAAAAAACTATATTTAAAAATGGTTCTCCATCAAAAGGAGGTAAAACAACCATTTAAAAATATTAGAGTTTTTCAAGCTTAAAATCAGATTCATTCTCATTTTAAGCATATAAAATTTATTGGATAAATTTAAAAATATTTAACAAACATGTATAATAGTATTTTAGTTAGTTATATTCATTCCCTCTAATAAAACATCTAGGCGTTAACTACCATTTAAAATAATATTATTATTATATTATTTTTCAGTATAACTCAAAGTTGTGTGCAATGTAAGATTTCAAAGAAACCCGTTGTTGCATGTTGAGTACACTATCGAAAAAAGTGTCCCATTTAACGTAAAATTAATATCTTATTCATAAATATTAATAGATATGAAAAAGTATTATTCTAAAAATACCTGGGTCGTTACATCCTTCCCCCCTTTTAGAAATTGTGTCCTCGCAGTTTTAAAATTAGTCTTGGAAACTTCATTGAAAGTCCCACATCAGAAAAAGAGTTAATAAAACGACCACTTTAAAATAAAGAAATAGAAGTACAAAGGTCACCCGAGATAACTCATAATAGGATTCCATGTAAGAAAACATGGATATGGAAGAGAAACTAACCATCAAGTTCTGATGGAGAGTGATGTAAAACATGATCAGCCACAAGAAAATCACGAATTTGTGATAGGTTAAACAATATTTGATTCCGTAGTAGGAAAAGAAAACAGAAAACATTTTTTTGTTTTAATTTCCTTTTCTAAAAGTAGTAGAATTTATTTATGAAATTTACTAAGAACATAAGGAAATATAATTACTTTTCAAACAGAGTTTCATCCTTTGTTAAATTTCTAACACAAACTCATCTTTTCTCCAAACGATGAGTATTCAAGGTGAATTGTTCATACCTAAAGCGCTAGAATCAACTTCTATAGAATAACATAATAATAAAAATATTAACTATATATTTCCTCAGTCTTTAGACATTAACCAATACCAAAATGGTTAGTATGAGATCAGATAATCCCCAAAAAGGACAATCCTTTATAAAAATAAATACTACTCTTAATCTCTAAAATTTAAAAAACAATATCCAAAGTTCAATAAAGGCCATTCAATACAAAATTGTCCTTAAAATTCATTAAAATAATCCAACTAATATTGAATCCCAAAATTCAGAAGGATTTGATAATATAGTCTTCCATGATAAATCTTAACATTTATCTCCAAATAACATCGACTACTCTTAAAGTCTTATATTGAAAAGTAATTAACATAATCACATATTCTCTATGATAGGTTAATAATTTCTATAAATAACCCAAATAGACATATGTCCACAATAAAACATAGATTATTCCAAAATAATATTTCAACCATTAATCCACAAATTAAATCCCATAGTATTATATTTCCTTAGGTATATAGTGTTCCTAAAAGAGAGAAAGTATTCCAAAATAACATTTATCACTTAATCACAAAAATCATTTTCCTATAATAAATATATCTATTTTATAAAACATAAGTTACAAAATCAACTTATTCTAGATCCATAAAATCATTTAATTAAAAAGAATAAGTCATAATAACCAGGGACATTACGTAGACCAGTGGTAGGTGATGCGCCTTTGTCACCCTTCATTTATGGGTTCGATTCCCACATCCTTGCCAGACGCAGCGGGTTTTCACCCATCCTATAGGTTTTCCTTTTTCTAAAACCATATCATTCTTATAATATTCTCAAAAATAAGAAAATTTCCTCAAAAATTACCATAAACTTCTTTATCCTCAAGGTTATTTAATACCTTTCATTTTGTATCCCAAAATGTAATAACCATTAATCACTTCAAAAGAAAAGATCATATGAACCCCTAAGGTTATCCATTATGTCCACACACAAAAAAGGTAATTCTTCCTTGAATAACATTTTCACATATCAAACATCATGGTTACACATATTAGAAAAATTATTCCAAAGTAATCCTATAATCAAAAGATCATTAATACTTTTAAACATTTCATCATCCAAAAACCTATAATAACTCCTTAATCCCTTATATATAGACTTCTTACTCATTCAGTTCTCTTCATAATCCATTAACTATACATTTCCACCTTATTTCTTAATACATAATTCATGTAGATCAAATATCCTAATCATTAATAAATATCAATCCAAATATTATTATTCTTTATGGATAAGAAAAATAAATCATACCTTGAATGCAGATATTATGATCTTCAGGATGTTCCCTTTCTCTTTTGGTATGTTTTCGTACTTTCAAAAAGTAAACATTCTCTCCACTTATGAAATTTCACTTTTCAATAGAGTTGGAAAAGTTGAGATCTTGAAATCATGTAAAAAAGATACCATGGCCTATAAAATTGTTTTAGAAATGAGTAGGTGTTTGATAACTCAAACAATTTCTTATAGGAGATTTGAATACTCAAGAAGCTGTCAAAATCATTCAAACATGATTTTCCCATAATAGTTATGATCAAATCATCAGGGAGGGATAAAAAGTTTGTGCAAGATCTATTTCTTTCCATCTTAAAAAATGATCCCTAATATCCTGAAAATAATCAACACTTAAACATGAAATGAATTATTATTATTAAAAAAATAATCCTCTATAGGGTAAGGATAACATAAAAACTTTTATATTACTCTAATCTATAAACCTCCTTATATTTCCATTGTTTAGGCCTTTATCCAAACAACCTATTTTACCATAACCCTCCAAAATTTTCCATTTTATAATAACCCTCTTATTTATATGATATACTTTACCTAAACCCAGATAACACCCTAACCTCTAAAGTTATTTAACCGACCTCTGATACCAATTGTAAGGCCCCAGCCTTAAAAAATTACTTAATCTTGAGTTAAATAAATAATTCACATTGAGGGTCTTTTCAGGTTTAGAGTTTTAGAGAATTAGGTCATAGCTATTACATTACATCTCAAATATTACAAAGTAGACACTTCTACTCTAACCAATTTTTTTCACAATAATAACACTTCTTAAAAAAACAAGATTTCTTTTCTTGGTATAAATCTTGTTGAATTATTATTTTCTATTACCCTTCCTTATAACCTATGTAAAACATTTCAAAAACTTGGGATGAGCATAATAATCTCAGTAAGGGTTATAAAATAATGAAAGAAAACATTAGTCCATCAATACATTCAAATCAATTAAATCATACTTTTCACTCAGAAAACATAATCTCTTTAACATGCCCCTTTGAATCATAACATTTATGAATAACACACAAAAATCATAAATCATAAAGGTAACTTTTGTCATATATAACATACTTACATTGTAGATTTCATAGCTACATAGGGAGTTATGTTTGTAATACCCATAAAAGTATATTCCCTAAATCTCTTAGGATAAATTTTAACATTTACCTCCATCACATAACTCAATGCATTGGAGATCTATATTAGGCTTACCCGCCCTAGGTTTATCACGAAACCACCCTTATTTGGTTTATCACGTAACCACCCATTAAATTTCCAAGTACCATTATATAATCATAACACATAAAATATTAAAATTATCAACATTTCACTCATCAATCAGAAGAAATCAATTCAATATATTGAAATATTCAATCCATTTCCAAAACCATTTAAAACATTTAATAGAGATATTTTTCAATAAAAGTGTCCCATACCACTTTGAAAGTTTTAAAGGAACTAAAATTTTAAACCATTAATGTCCATATAAATAAATCCTTAAATTAATTTTTAAAACATTTAAATTAATGAGGAAGATTTAGAAGATTAAATCTTTAAAACATTTAAAACTATGTTTTAGTTAAAGAGTCCCTTACCACTTGATAAAATACTTAAATAAAAATAATTAAAGAATAACATTACATGAAACCTATAATATCATGAGAATATAGAGATTCATGATATAATATGTTAAATATAAGTATATACACCTTATTGGATAATAAAGGTAAACAATATCAATATATTCCTCAATTAAAGGAGATTGATACATAGTCCCTTACAAAGATTGTATCAATGACGTAAGAATTAATCAATGGGGTGATTATTTGTAGAAACAGTGTATCCACACAAAAAGAAGTTGAAATTACAACATAAATAATCAAATAGTGATTCCACACATAATATTGTCATAAATAATCAACAAAGTATGTGTAAAAACAAATGAGAGGAAATTGAGTTTAGATATTCCCTTACGAAAATTCGGCAGCCTAATGACGTCACTTAAAAATTCAGAAAACACGTTGATGAGAGAGAAAAGGGTCTATCATCACTTGGACATAAAATGTACATAAATAATTATATATAATAACATATCTAGACATAAGAAAATGGAAATTAAAATACATAACATAAAATAAGTCTTTGACTAAAAGATGGGGGTGAAAGGTTCCCTTACCTTGAGTCTGACCTGTCATGTATGTTCCTTGTTCTTAGTGAATAATAAAATTAAGTTAATATATACTTGATTCAGAACCTTTTTCAAGTTTATTATTCTTTTTATATCACTTATTACCATGTTATAAAAATTACAAAATTATTTAAGTTAATATCAGTCATTTTGTCGATATTCGGTACTTGAGTCAAAAATGAACTTGTCATTATTACAAATTATCAATGTGGTAAAAATTAAATTATATTAAAAATAGTATTCATGATTTAAATATCATACATATCTAGTATATGTATTTATAATAGTACATAACATTGGGATATAAGAAATGAAATGCACCGTTCATGGAGACGGTAAACCGTACGTACGCATGAACGCTACTTTCATTTCTTTTTCACATTTAAAGGAATGAAAAATAAATGATAAATAGGTATATTATAAATAAAGTATAATATCATATTTTATATAATTTAAATAAGTTTATTATTTCCATCCGTTATACATTCCATGTATGGAATGAACAAGTCATATCACTTTGAGGGGGCGGTAGTCCGCACTTCCTCAAATGAAATTAGCGTATTTAAACATTATGGAAAGAATAAAAATATGATTTAAATAAAAAAACCGAAGCATATAGATAATATAATATATAATATATATCATATATAAATATAGTTCTAACATAATGGCCACCATGAGAGGTGTTAGGTGAAAATCTAACAATCATCATTTTGTGATGCAGTAGTTCACCATCCACAGAAACGGTATATTCATATCCCTTAGATGGAGGTATGTATAAGTGTAGTTCAAATAATTCTCATAACAACATACTAATAAATTTAATATACTGGTTTTTTTATAAAATAATTTAATAAATAGATTTTAGGGGGTTGGATAAGGGAAAATAAATGAAATAAGCTTGAGAGAATACATTACCTCAAATCGGGTAACTCCTTTTGATTTAAGCTAAAAGGCTTTATTAAATTTCCTTCTTCAAAAATTAAGGCTTCTAAGATGAAGAGAGGGATATTGGGAGATTATTTGGGCCGATTTTGGATGATCCATGGGGCTTGAGAGGTGTGGTTAAAAGGTTAGAGGTGATGTCCTTTTATAAGAGGGAGGAGGGGCACTTTAGGAAAGTTTGAAAGTATTATTTAATTATAAAATGATTTTTAGTGTAAAAAGTTCCCAAAGTCATTTATTTCAGAGATAATATGATTTTGGGTCATAAAACTCTCAACCAATAGGTTTTAGACAAGTGTATGTCACAAATTTAACCTTATCGTTTAGCTTTAACCCTCGGTTACCTAATTTAACACTTACCATGTCTTCTTGTATATTCACACTATATAGTTATTATAGTTACTATAAAAAGACAATAGAACCTAAAGTGATTCATTAATAAAATTTTCAACATTATTTAAGTCATTTGACCGAATATAATATTTTTAGGAATATTATATCATTAAATAAAATAGTATTTGTTTTAAAAACTCATTTATGTCAATTTTTATACTATTCATATCATGGTTTTTTAAGAAATCCATAACTTGATTATTTCAAAAAAACTTCATTAATTCAAATATAAAAAGTCATAATCATACATAAAATTATTTTATGGCATGAAAAGTTTCAAAATAAATTTATTTTAATATTTATAATCTCATTTATTTAAATCATTCATTAATAAGATAATCACTACATCATCATTGTGTCATAAATAAATTTATTTATTTGATGTGTAAAAATTATAAATAAAATACCATGATATAGGAAATATTTTTAGATTTCTAATTACTATTTATAGTCGAATATATAACTTATATAACCCCATATAAAAAAATTAGTAAAAGAAATATGGTAATGTTATATTTTTCATTACTTTAAATTAATTCTCATAAAATGTCATTTTCACATCTAAGTGGCCACATGGGGTCCCAAAATAGACCTAAAAATTCCCATGGTTAGAAATATCTCATCCAATAGGATTAGGACACGTGTTAGGTTAGTTTAATATTATTATAATATTATATTTTTACCCTTATTTACAAAATTTACACTTTAATTGTGGTAAATAAAATAATTATTGAAGTTACTATTCATAATGTCTAAAAATAAAAGGTACCTATTTAAGCAATTTGGACCACCTGATTAAAAATATGGAATCCATTTTTTCAAATTTAAAACACAGAAGTTGTAGTAATTAATTTAAAATTAATTCATGTTTTCAAAACCAAAAAGATAGTTTTTAAGAAGTAATAACTATCAAAAGATTGGCATGTGCTTATATCCAATTAAAATGTGTAATTACTTCCAATGAACATAATTTTATTCAATGATAAAAGCATAATCCAATTATACTTTAAAACCAATTAAAATAACAATATAATTGTATAAATAAATTAGATGAAAATGTGGTTTTGAATTAAAATGCAGTATTTTTCACTATTCATTAAACAATGAACTTTATCATAAAAATACCAAAAATTTCATCCAAAGTAAATTTTTATGTTCTAATTCTAAATAAGAAGTTTATTTTGTCATATATAACATATAAAAGTGAAAAAAACTAGATTTAAAAATGGTTCTCCATCAAAAGGTGGTAAAACGACCTTTTAAAAATATTAGAGTTTTTTATGCTTAAAATCAGATTCCTTATTATTTTAAGCCTCTAAAATTTATTGGATAAATGTAAAAAAAATTAACAAACATTTATAATCATATTTTAGTTAGTTATATTTATTTCTTCCAATACAACCACTAGGCGTTAACTACCATTTAAAATAATAATATTATTATATTATTTTTCAGTATAACTCAAAGTTGTGTACAATGTAAGATTTCAAAGAAACTCATTGTTGCGTGTTGATTATTCTATTGGAAATTTTGTCCTATTTAAAATAAAATTAATATCTTATTCATAAATATTAATAGATATGAAAAATCATTATTCTATAAATACCTGGGTCATTACAATCAGTGAACTCATTTTTCCTTATCCTGCATTAATTTTGGGATTATCATTTGCAATTCAATATTGAGGTCAAATTGGAACTTGGGAAAATAATCTATTTAAAAAAATTATTATCCACTTAACACAGGCTCTGCAATCTTCAATTCTAGGATCTATGTTTATATTATGACTATTGAATTTTCTTTTCCATTTTAGGTGGGAAATTGATTCCCTCAAGGAAGGATTTGTATATCTAATCAATAATTTTATGTGTTTTGAGGCAAAGGGTATCGCCTGATTTGTAAATATAATCAGTAATTTTCTTTAAGATATCTTTTTTATTTTATAGATACCTTTTTCTATCAAGCATGGTTAATTTTCAAATCTAAGTTGTTTTTTAATGATACCTAGTCAATCATTATAAAGGAGTTATCTCATGACATCCAATGCTCAAATATTTTCCCCAACAAGAATCCAGGTATCTATTTTCATTGTGTTATGCCCTCTTGACATGCCTTTGGTTCATTCGGCATAGTCTTTCTTTATCAGGGAAGTCACGTAGTTTTGGTTTCAATATTTTTCCTTTTCTTACCAAATTCTAATTGTCTTAGAGGCATCCTTATCCATCCCATGACACACATAACTTTGGGACCCAGTTTTTCTATTTTATCAAGTTGGTTCACTCTAGTGATCCATATAACACTTCTAATCACAACTTTTCATTGGTTTATAGAACTTTATTTACTAGTAGTGGATTATATGAATTTTTAGCTATAAATTAAGGGTAGATTTAATTCATGAATAGTTACTTCTTTTTAAGATTATGGATGCAATACTACAGAGTTATTTATTGTTTTTGTTAATTGGGAATGCTTAAGATTTTAAGAATTATGAAGGTCATGTCCCTACCCTGCTTGTAAAATAATCATTTCTCTCTCTCATTATTTCACTTCCTTATCTATTTATTGACAACCCTTACTTGTTAATTTGTCATAGTTTTTCCAACACTTCTCTTTGTTTTACACAATTCCTTTGTATGAAAGTCGAGTGGTTCTATTGAAAGTATTTCTTTCCTTTAAATGGTGATTATTGATAAGGACCCCATAAAATATATTTTCTCTACATGAGTAGATATCTCTTCATCAAAGAGATTTTAGAAGTGTGCATGACTTCTTCCATCAAAATATTCTGGGTAATATTTTGGTTTATCAATACTTTTTATGCACTATCGCATCATAAAGATTTCCCCAAGAAATAATTTTCGTTTTTTTTTCTTTTCTAACTTCTTGTTTCCTTTATTTTTATTATTCATTTCACTACAAGAAGCTTTGTATCTTTGAGACCAATGAGGTTTGTGATACTTTATTCTCATTTTATTATTAAATGAACTCTAATTCACGAGATACACTTCAAAATATCATTTGGGATTCTATAATAAAACGTGTTCTTCACCCTCCTTTTAGAGTTGAGAGAAAATTTAGCCATAAATTATTCTATGGATACCCCTATTTAATTTTGATATACACATATATATGGGTTTTTTCATTCTCTTTGGGAATGGGACATTTTTTATGCTGTTTTAAATGTATGGTGTGTTTAGTGGGGCTTATCTCTGATAATTTTTTTCTCAAATCCATGCATAATATAGCTAGAAAAAACTAGACACATCAGCATAGCTATCCACCATATGGTTTATTGGAAATGTTTATTCCTTTCCATTGCATGTTTCTTTTTTTCTCTCAATTATAACTTTCCCCCCATAATTAATTCCTGACATAATAGCCTATATCTCATGTCCTAGTGAATCAATAGCTATTCAAATCCACTAATTCCAGAAATTTTTTGTCTCCACAGCCTTTTTCTGTTACACTTCATGCACCAAACCCAACCAAACCACTGATCAATTTTATATACTTGTACTGTTGGAAGTTTCATTTTATTAAGTAAAAAAATATATATATTATGTTTTTCACACTTTATCATAGTATGATTTTTCCCTTTCCATGTAAAGACCCAGAAATTTCAAGGAATATTTTTTTTAAATGCTTTGGAATTTTATGAGTCTGTGGCTTCTGACGGCACTTGATTATGAGGTCCGGTGTGTCTGGAATCAATTTTCGAAGTTTACCTTGGGTATGTTTAATGAATGAACGAGCGGGTTTTTCTAACTTTTGAACTGGTGCTCAGAATTAAAATCTGAGGGCACCGATGAACTCGTAGTACTGGTAATTTCTTAAGGGGACACTTATCCTAGTTGCATTCGCAAAGGAGGAGAAGATAATTTTGGGGGGTTTATTCAAGAAGTAAATAAAAATTGACGAAACAATTTTTTATTTTGTAAGGTGGTTTTTCCCTCCCATGGGTAGTTAAAGGTGGGGCCCACGGACACCTAACTACCCAAGTGTGGATGTTAGAGAGGTGGTCCCCACATGAACCCCACCATTTAATTCCCTCTAAACACGTTAGTAAACCCCCCATTAATTGGCAAAACCCCCATTTAACTGCCAATGCGTTTAACAATGGGGAACCTACTCTCTGCCTTATTAAATTAATTGTCATCGCGTTATTAAATGTGGTGAATTAATTCTGGGAGTTTCTTTGTGTGTGTAATTAAATAATAGGAGGAACCTATTATTTAATTTGGGGAAGAACATTCGTTGTGCGGGGTAGATTTGGAGCTTTTGGAAGAACGCAGGTCTCCGATGAAGAACAACGAAGAACACCGGTTCCTTGAAGATTGACGACGCGCCACCCTTTCTCTTCTCCGTGACAAGAGAGGAGACACCGCTTCCTACTCGGCGCGCTCCGATGAGGCCTACGATCCTCTTCCCCGTGACGCTGTCTACCGCGACGTCGACGTCTGACATCAACTGTTGAGGTAGGGGAATTTTTATAAATTTCATTATGTGATTTTATACCCTTGGCATGGCGTGCAAATTGTTTGGTGAAGTTTAGAACCACTAATGTGGTGGGTGCAGACTGACAAACAAGTCCAAACCCACCGCTGCTTTGTCTTTGATGTGCGGAATAATTGGCGATGACGAAGTGGGACCGAAATGAATATTGGAGGCCTTCACAGTGATGTACAGGTCCCGAGGAGACCGTAGGCGTAGACAGGGGAAAAATCGGACCACAGGAATGACTCCGGTGGCCTGCGGAAGTCTCTGGTGGCGCGGCGGCACCGGAAGCTGGAGGCAGCGGTGAGGGATTGGATCCCACGGCCGCGCGGGATCCAGCGGAGACGCGGCGTCGGGCGCCGCGTCCGCAGAACACAAAGGGGGGGACCCCCCCCCCCCCCTGCTCAGCTCGCTGGCCGAGCCAATGCACCCCTTGGCCGAGCCAGGGCAGGTCACATGGACCGGGCCGGGCCCAGACCCAGTTTGGGCCGACCCAGGGGGGTTGGGCCGGACCGGGCCAAGACCCCCACTTCAGACCATTTTCGGTCTTTTGCCCATAACTTGAGCCACGAACTTCCGATCGACGTACCATCAATTGTGTAGGAATCCTTGGACCTAGAAGGTCATTTCGGTATATTACACTTGAGGTTTCGGCAAAGTTTGGGTACGGCCGGGTTGGTTCGAACCCGAAACCAACCGGGCCCTTGGAGCGGAAACGCTTATAACTTAAGGACCGGACATCCGTTTGACGTGTCGTCAACTGCGTTGAATTCCTCTTGATGAGACAGTCCTTTTGGCTTACTCCGCTTGAGGTTTGGACGCAGCTGGAGTACGGTCGGGTTGGTTTTAGCTTAAAAACCAATCGGGCTCTTGGGACGGAAAAACCAATAACTCTCAGACCGGGCATCCGATTGACGCACCATCTATCGCGTTGAGTTAATTTTAATGAGACGGGACTTTGGGATACATGAAATCTGGACTTCGTGACAGTTTATGTATCAACTCTTTTGCTCGAGGAGCGGACCCTCCCGGAATCGAGCATGTTGTGTGCGGGAACCCAAGAGTTGGTTGCGACTGCATCGACTACTATACTGGAATCATCCGTGGGTTCGACAGCGACGACTACCATACTGGAATCCTCCATGGGTTTGACGGAGATGACTACTGTTCTTGTATCCTATGTGGGTCTGGCAGTATTGACCTCTGTACTTGTATCCTCTGTGGGTCTAGTAGAGTAGCTGATCTTATATCCTGTGTGGGTCTGACAGCTTAGCTGGACTTGTATACTGTCTGGGTCCGACATCTTAGATGAATCAGTGGCTACATCTGATCATCTCTATCACTATACAGAATATTTATACCTGTGTGAGCTGATTCTTGACTTCAATCATTATCATTGATGTGATTTACTTTCTTTCCTGTGTGGATTGGGTTGTGTTTTTCTGTGTGGATTGGGTTGTGTTTTCTTGCGTGAATTGGGTTGTTCTTTCCTGTGTGGACTGGGTTGTACTTGGGATCATGAGTTGGAGCCCAAATGGAATTGATGACTTAGGTATATATATGGTCATATACCTAAGTATATTTGGTTGATCCTTCATGTTGTATCTTTCCTTGTGGTTTATCCTTTGTGTATTCTGGGAGACCTTCGGGGGTCTAGGGGTCCCTACTGAGTATCGTATACTCACCCTTACACAGGCTATGCCTGCACTACGTTGTGTTGGATGCAGATGAAGGATAACACTGATCGAGGTGGAGGCTTGTGGAGATGGACGGTACCTGGAGGTGGACCACTTGGTGGGACGTACATGGAGCGGACGGTTGGACCCGAGAAGCTGAGGAGAATATATGTACCCACCCTTCAGGTGGGATTTCTAGAGGACGACTCAGTGTTATTGTTTACCTTGCTATTGTACTTTATTTTCAGTTGTACTGTATTTTCAGTTGGGTTTGTATACTGGCCCGTTTTCTTTTCAGCACTTACTTTGTACCCAGTTTTACTCAGTGTTTACTTCACTTGTGTACTCTGTTGTGTTTTTTTACTTTATAAAGGCAATGCCTTTCCTTTTTCCAGGATTTATGCCTTTGGTGCTAGTCGCCATCCCGTAGCCTATGGAAGGCAGGCTTGGGGTAGTCATGGCACGGGCCCCAAGGATGGGTCGTGACAAATCGGTATTAAAAGAGTCGGTTCTACCGCAGAACTCAGGACTCTGGTAATTTCTTCTCTGTGAAGCAATAGTGTTAAGAGTATTGAGTGTGGTTTTCAGTCCAGGGAGTCCAGTGTTGGTGCAGAGACCGATGTATCCATACACTAGTACCCTGACCTCTGATTTCCAACTCAGTTCATGAAAACACTGATTGAGTGTGTGTTTCCTTTCAAAAAATTTCCTTGTGATTACTTTGTGTCATCTCACTAGGTATATTGTACTAACCGTGGTGCACCTGTTTCTTTTCAGGATATCCCCACGAAGGCATCCAGCTAGGGTTCCTAGTTACGTGTAGGATGGCAGCCCACCGAGCGACGAGGCCTGGGTGCAGGGCCCCATTATAGTGGAGGCACCAACGGTACCTCTACCCGCTGAGCCACTGATGCTACCCGCCCCAGCGGTGGAGAGTGCACGCTGCCTGAGCGTGTTGCATGAGTTTCAGAGACAGAGGCCTCCCAGGTTCTGTGGAGAGACGGATCCTCAGGCAGCCGAGAATTGGCTGGAGGCCATCGTCAGAGTCTTCAGACTGGTAGGGACACCAGCAGATCTCATGGTGATCCTTGCCGCAAGTCTCCTGCACGCAACAGTAGGTAGATGGTGGAGCCTGATGCTCCAGGTGCACGATGAGGCATCTCTATTTTGGACGGACTTCGAGATCCTCTTCTACTCGGAGATTTTTCCATCCACCCTCTGTGCGGTGCGCATCTAGGAGTTACTACAGCTGCAACAGGGCAGCAGGTCAGTAGCACAGTACTCGGAAAGATTTACCGACCTCTCGCGCTACTCCACGGACATGGTATGTGACCCATTCTTTCGGGCATGGACCTTTGAGCAGGGACTGAGGCATAAGATCAGAGCTTCAACAATTCCCCTCAGTATCCCGATGCAGGCGGGGGTGCTGAAGCGAGCCCTGTTAGTGGAGAGCTTTCTCGCCGAGCAGCCATCAGTAGCGAGACCCACTGCAGAGCGGAGTCTTCTGTGGCTGGTAGTCGACAGACGATGCAGGGGTCCAAATGGACCAGGCTAACAGGTGGGCGACCTCAGGATATAGGTTCGGATGTGCGGGGCACACGGCGCAGGGTCGGCCTTATGAGGAGCAGATAGTGCTATGCATGCGGCGGGCAGGGCCACATGGCTCGTGACTGCCCGACCCGCCATGCAGACGAGCATCAGACAGTGGAGGGACCTCCCAGGAAGAGGCAGAGGTTTGACCGTGGCAGTCCTCAGGGAGCAGGTGGACGAGGCAGAGGAGATGGTTGAGTAACAGGTGATGGACGATGCTTTGAGGCTCTACCCCCACCACCCCCAGGAGTTCAACCCCAACCACAGGGAGCTGGCGGGCATAGGCAGGCTCAGCTCCAGGTAGCAGAGGCTTACGACCATAGCGCACCCGAGATGATTCGAGGTACTATCTGTATCTACTCCACCCTTGCTGCAGTTCTTATAGACATATGTGAGAGTCATTATTTTATTGTTGTTGCCCTTGTTCGGAGCTCGGAGATTCCGACGGAGCTGTTGGCTCGATCCTTACGGATAGAGACTCATGTGGGAGCAGACTCGACGATCACGTACTGGTGCCGGCAGTGTGAGCTTACTCTAGGAGGCGAGAGCTTCGGCTGGGATCTTCTTGTAGCGGCGTTGAGGCCTTACGACGTCCTCTTGGGTGTGGACTGGTTATCTACAGTCCATGTTTAGATCGACTGTATTAGGCACAAAGTGCAGTGTGTCCGCACGGATGGGACTAGGTTCACCTTCACCGGCGAGAAGGGAACCTTCGCATCACTGGATGGACTTACGCAGAGGAGAGGGCAGCTGATCACACATCAGTTGGATATTCTCATCCTCGGAGCAGTTGACGTGCGGAGTCCGAGTTTCCCTGTTGTGGTGGATTAGTATGCGGATGTTTTCCCTCACAACGTTCCAGGATTACCTCCTCACCGGTAGGTAGATTTCTATATAGACCTGTACCCTGGGAAATCACCAATATCTACTCCAGCATATCGGATGGATCCCGCTGAGCTTCATGAGATGCGGGTATAGCTGGAGGACTTACAGGGGAAAGGTTTCATTCGACCTAGTGTTTCACCGTAGGCTTCTCCGATTCTATTCGCCAAGAAGGCATATGGGAGCTTACGAATGTGTGTCAACTACCATCGCCAGAACCAGGTGACCGTGAGGAACAAGTATCTGCTTCCTAGGATTTATGACCTCTTCGATCATCTCAAGGGAGCATGTTGGTTCTCGAAGATAGACCTCAGGTCAGGCTATCATCAGCTCTGAGTTCGGGACGAGGATGTGCAGAAGACGGCCTTCAGGTGTCGGTATGGCCACTATGAGTTCTTGGTCATGCCCTTCGGTGTGACCAATCCCCCAGAAGTGTTCATGAGTCTCATGAATAGGATATTCCAGCTCTACCTCGATCGGTTTTTCATAGTCTTCATTGACGACATACTGATTTACTCGACCACCAAGGAGGAGAATGCCTACCACTTAAGGGTTGTAATGGATACACTCCGAGAGCACCAGCTTTATGGTAAGCTCTCTAAGTTTCAGTTCTGGATTCAAGAGGTTCACTTCTTGGTGCACGTCGTCTCAGAGGCGGGAGTTGCAGTGGATCCTGTGAAGGTTGAGGCGGTACTTGCTTGGGAGCCACCCAGGAGCGTGAAGGAGGTGTGGAGTTTCCTAGGTCTGGCTGGGTACTATCGTAGATTTATGCCAGACTTCTCTAGTGTTGCAGCACCACTTATATCCTTGACGAAGAAGGGAAAACCCTTCGTGTGGTTAGACAGATGTCAGCAGAGCTTCTAGGAGCTAAGGTGGAGATTGACCAGTGCGCTAATCTTGAGGCTACCAGAGGAGGGCGTAGGGTACATAGTTTACTACGACGCATCAGGGACCAGACTCGGGTGTGTCCTGATGCAGGAGTGAGCAGTGATCTCTTACGGTTCACAGTAGTTGAGGCAGCACAAGCAGAACTACGCTACCCATGACCTGGAGTTAGCATCAGTGGTCTTCGCCCTGAAGATGTGGCAACAATATCTCATGGGAAAGCGCTTTACAGTCTACTATGACCACCAGAGTCTCAGGTACATTTTCTCACAGAAGGACTTGAACCTGAGACAGCGACGATGGCTCGAGTTCCTCCAGGATTATAACTTTGAGATTGTCTATACTCTTGGGAAGTGGAATTTTGTGGCTGATGCTCTCAGCAGGAGATCGGGCATTCAGCTACTTGAAGTGGAAACAGAATAGTTAGCCGCTTTGTAGATATCCTTAGTGGATAGAGATAGGGAAACTTATCTATAGTCCCTCACAGTCACTCCTCCACTACTTCAGCGGGTCGGAGAGGCACAATGTGGAGACGTCGACTGTGAGGCGCGATGTGATCAGATATCCTCAGGGCTAGCACCTGATGGATTTTCTGAAGGCGGGGAGCACGTCATCCTCTTCCAGGGTCATACCATGGTACCAGTTTCACTACAGGAGGAGGTGCTGAGGGAGTTCCACACTTCCCCTCTAGCAATACATCCTAGGGTAGCGAAGATGTACCAGGACCTCAGACGATAGTACTGGTGGCCGGGTATGAAGAAGGATATGGCAGAGTTCGTTTCTCGGTGCCTCACTTGTCAGCAAGTGAAGGCATAGCACCAGGTACCTGCAGGCTTGGAACAACCCTTAGAGGCCCTGGAGTGGAAGTGGGATGGGATATCCATGGATTTGGTGATGGGGCTTCCACATACTTCCAGAGGACACGACACCATCTGGGTGATCATAGATCGACTCACCAAGTCGGCCCACTTCCTACCGATTAGAGAGTAGGGCTCATTAGAGAGCTTGGGATGCCTCTATGTTCAGAAGATCGTACGTATTCATGGTGTGTCATCTTCTATCATCTCCGATCGAGATGCTCGCTTTACTTCCCAGCTTTGGAAGGGGTTGTAGGAGGCTTTTGGGATGCAGCTATGCCTAAGCACTTCCTTTCACCCTCAAACAGATGGCCAGATGGAGAGAACCATTTAGACACTCGAGGACATGCCCCGTGCTTGTGTCCTTGACTTTGGTCGCAACTAGGAGGATCACCTACCCTTGGTGGAGTTTTCGTACAAAAACAACTACCACTCTACCATCGAGATGGCACCATATGAGGCACTATACGGCCAACCTTGCATATCACCTCTGTGATGGACTGACCCTGGGGAGTTAGCACTCGTAGGAACAGAGATGGTTCGGGCTACAACGGAGAAGGTTTAGGTCATCCAGGATCGGATGAGGACTGCACAGAGCAGACAGAAGTCCTATACTGATAGGAGGCAGAGACCACTGGAGTTCGAGGATGGACACCACATTTTCTTACGGGTCTCACCTTGATGTGGATCATGGAGATTTGGTCGGGGCGGAAAGTTATCTCCGCGCTTAATCAGGACTTTTCAGGTCCTCAATAGGGTAGGCGAGGTGTCTTACTACCCGGACCTTCAACCTTAGTTGCACCGGGTGCACGACGTCTTCCATGTATCTCAGCTGAGGAGATACGTGCCTGACCCGACGCATATCATCGACTACGGGGAGCTGGACATCGATGACGGGGAAAATTTTGCGGAGGTCCCGGTGGAGATCGAGGATCGACAGGAGAGGGTCCTAAGTGGATGGTCAATACCTCTGGTGCGCATTCGTTGGCAGCACAGGAACCTCCAGGAGAGCACATGGGAGCGGGAGGCTCAGATGCGTGCTCAGTACCCTCATTTGTTCCCCTAGTTTATGTTGTAGCTTTATGGGGATGCAAATCCATGATGTGGGAGTAATGTAAATATCCAAAAATTTCAAGGAATTTTTTTAAAAAATTCTTTGGAATTTTATGAGTCTATGGCTTCTGACGGCACTTGATTCCGAGGCCCGGTGTTCCTGGAATCAATTTTTGAAGTTTATCTCGGGTACGTTCATTGAACGAACGAGCGGGTTTTTCTAACTTTTGAACCGATGCTCGAAATTAAAATTTGAGGGAACCGATGAACTCATAGCGCCGGTAATTTCTTAAGGGGACACTTACCGTAGTTGCATTCACAAAGGAGGAGAAGATAATTTTGGGGGTTTATTCAAGAAGTAAATAAAAATTGACGGAACAATTTTTTATTTTGTAAGGTGATTATTCCCTCCCATGGGTAGTTAAGGGTGGGGCCCACATCCACCTAACTACCCAAGTTTGGGTGTTAAAGAGGTGGTCCCCACATGACCCCCACTATTTAATTCCCTCTAAACACGTTAGTAAACCCCCCATTAATTGGAAAAAACCCCATTTAACTGCCAACGCGTTTAATAATGGGGGACCTTCTCTCTCCCTTCTTAAATTAATTGTCATCACGTTATTAAATGTGGTGAATTAATTTTGGGAGTTTCTTTGTGTATGTAATTAAATAATATGAGGAACCTATTATTTAATTTGGGGAAGAACATTCATTGTGTGGGGGAGCTTTGGAGCTTTTGGAAGAACGTCGGTCTCCGACGAAGAACGACGAAGAACGCCGGTTCCTCGAAGATCGATGACGTGCCACCCTTTCTCTTCTCCGTGATAAGAGAGGAGACGTCTCTTCCTCCTCAGCGCGCTCCGACGAGGCCTACGATCCTCTTCCCCGCGACGCCGTCTACCGCAACGCCGATGTCCGACATCAACTGTTGAGGTAGGGGAATTTGTATAAATTTCATTATGTGATTTTATACCCTCAGCATGGCATGCAAATTGTTTGGTGATGTTTAGAACCACTAACGTAGTGGGTGCGGACTAACGAACAAGTCTGAACCCATCGCTGCTTTGTTCTTGATGTGCAGAATAATTGGCGATGACGAAGCGGGACCGAAATGAAGATTGGAGGCCTTCGTAGTGATGTATGGGTTCCAAGGCGACCGTAGGCATAGACGGGAGCAAAATTGAACCATCGGAATGACTCCGGTGGCCCGCGGAAGTCTCCAGCGGCACCGGCAGCCGGAGGCGGCGGCGCCCCGGCGCGCTGCCGGTAGGGGCCTGCCGCGGCTGAAGCCGCTCCAGCGAGGGATTGGATCCCACAGCCATGCGGGATCTAGGGGAGATGCGGTGTCAAGCACCACGTCCGCAGAACACAAAGGGGTGACCCCCCCCCCCCCCCTGCTCGGCTCGCTGGCCGAGCCAGCGCACCCCCCGGCCAGGCCGGGGTGGGTCGTGCGGACCTGGCCGGTCCGCGCCCAGCCGGGCTAGGGTGGGTTGCACGGACCGGGCCGGGCCGCACCCAGCCGGGCCAGTCCTAGACCCGGGTCGGGTCGACCCAGTTCGGGCCGACCCAGGGGGGTGGGTCGGGTCGAACCGGGCCCAGACCCCCTACTTCCGACCGTTTTCGGTCTTTTGCCCATAAATTGAGCCACGGAACTCCGATCGATGTATCATCAGTTGCGTAGGAATCCTTGGACCGAAATAGTCCTTTTGGTATATTACACTCAAGGTTTCGGTAAAGTTTGGGTATGGCTAGGTTGGTTCGAACCGGAAACCAACCGGGCCCTTGGAGCGGAAACGCTTATAACTTAAAGATCGGACGTCTGTTTGATGTGCCGTCAACTGAGTTGAATTCCTCTTGATGTGACAGCCCTTTTGGATTACTCCGCTTGAGGTTTGGACATAGCTGGAGTACGGTCGGGTTGGTTTTAGCTTAAAAACCAACCGGGCCCCCTAGGACGGAAAAGCCAATAACTCTCAGACCGGGCGTCCGATTGACGCACCGTCTGTCACGTTGAGTTCCTTTTGACGATACGGAACATTGGGATACATCAACTCTAGAATTCGTGACAGTTGATGTATCAAATCTTTTGCTCTAGGATCGGAACCTCCCGAAATCGAGCATGTTGTGTACGGGAACCCTAGAGATGGATGCGACTACATCGACTACTGTACTGGAATCCTCCGTGGGTTCAACAGCAACTACTACCGTACTGGAATCCTCTGTGGGTTTGACGGTGATGACTACTGTTCTTGTTTCCTATGTGGGTCCAGAAGTATTGACCTTTGTACTTGTATCCTGTGTGGGTCTGGCAGAGTAGCTGGTCTTGTATCGTGTGTGGGTCCGACAGCTTAGCTGGACTTGTATCCTGTGTGGGTCCGACAGCTTAGATGAATCAGTGTCTACATATGATCATCTCTATCACTATATGAAAAATGTATACCTGTGTGAGATGATTTTTGACTTCAATCATTATCATCGATGTAATTGACTTTCTTTCCTGTGTGGATTGGGTTGTGTTTTTCTGTGTGGATTGGGTTTTGTTTTCCTGCATGGATTGAGTTGTGCTTTCCTGTGTAGACTGGGTTGTACTTGGGATCATGAGTTGGAGCCAAACTGGAATTGATGACTTAGGTATATGTATGGGCATATACCTAAGTAGAGTTGGTTGATCCTTCGTGTTGTATCTTTCCTTGTGGTTTATCCTTTGTGGATTCTGGGAGACCTTCGGGGGTCTCGGGGTCCCTACTGAGTATCGTATACTCACCCCTGCACGGGCTATACCCACACTACGTTGTGTTAGATGCAGACGATGGACAACACTGATCGAGGTGGAGGCTTGTGGAGCTGGACGGTACCCGGAGGTGGACCACTTGGCGGGATGTACACGGAGCGGACGGTCGGACCCGAGAAGCTGAGGAGACTATCTGTACCCACCCTTCAGGTGGGATTTCCAGAGGACGACTCGGTGTTGCTGTTTACTTTTCTGTTGTACTTTCTTTTCAGTTGGGTTTTTATATTGGCCCATTTTCTTTTCATCACTTACTTTGTACCCAATTTTACTCAGTGTTTACTTCACTTGTGTACTCTGTTGTGTTTGTTTACTTTATAAGGCAATGCCTTCCCTTTTTCTGGGATTTACGCCTTTGGTGCTAGTCGCCAGCCTCTGGCCTATGGAAGGTGGGCTTGGGGTAGTCACGGCATGGGCCCTGAGGATGGGTCGTGACATTCCAATTGATTGATTGACAAGAATTTTGAATATGCACAAAATGACCATCCATATAATTATGTAATTTGGTAAGAAAATATTATCAGAAGTTAAAATTTCATTTAATCGTATATGTTTTCTTGGAATTTAAAATACTGCTCACTTGGGTTGGTGTTGGTTAATTATATTCATAAATCTATATAATCAATGGACTTTTTAGAATGGTTTGTACCATAAATTTTTTGAGATGGAGGGATAAAGGAATGGAATTAGAATGAAATAATGAAAAGAAATAGGATAATAGACTTAGTTTTGAAGAAAACTTTGTAATAATATATATGTATAGACATACTTCAGAGATAACACATGTATTCTAAGAAAAATTATTTTTTGTAATCATACCCCAAGTGTCGAGTTTGAACCGAAATACTTACCCAGAGCACTATAAAACCAATCAAACTATCCCATAACATTATCCCTTCTGCAATGATTGTTTTTTTATAAATATATTTCTTCTTCATAATAAAGTAAATCCAATTTAAAGTTTCAATTACATGTTGCCAAATATAGTATTTAAAAAATGTTTCATCATGCTGCATTACATTTGAATGAATGATTCAATAAATTGATATAAAAAAATAATATATTACAAATTGATCGTAATTACTTATGATTCAATGTTTCCAAAACAGGAAGTGGTGAGGTGATTTTAATTCAATTTTTTTCTAAAAAGGTATGTATCACTTATAAATAATTGATTCTTATTAGTCTTTTTTATGCCTATGTATCACATTCTTAATAATTTCAATTATTATATCTTATATCTGATAAAATAAAATCATGTTGTATAATAACTTTATAGTTTCTCTGATGATCATTTACTCCACTTTGTTCAACCTAGCAGACCATCTATTTTGAAAATTGTTCTTCAACTATATTATCCTTAACTCTTTCATATAACATGTGTCATCATTGAATCCACCTACTATGTAGTTGGCTTTGGTTGTGGTATTCTCTTTGTTATTTGGAACCTGGTTTGGTATACTAGTTTGTTGAAATGAATTATATACACTATAAAATTTCCCCAGTTCACTTTGGGAACATATTTTTTCTTTCATAACATTGAATTTCCTCGGTTTGTAGGGAATGATTTTCTAACCATCAACATAAGGCTACCACATACTTTTCGAGGAGACTATTTTCTTCAGGAAGTGGTTTGAATCCTCATCTCAATTCTATTATGGCATCGGTGTACAATCTTACATGTGTATTTAGAAAAAAGCACACATCATTTATATATTATAATTTTTTGATGATTCTCACTGATTTTGATTCTTACATGTGATACATGTTGATTGTGCTTTCCCTAAGATTCACTAGATTCACTACTTTGATTATCCTTATTTTTATTTATAGTTTTTTATTAACAATCTACCATGGTTCATGTGATTATTTGTTTTGAAGAAGGTGACATGGTGGGTGTTTTTGTCCCTTTTATGGGTGAATCTATTAGCGATGACACTCTAGTGAATTTATGGAATTCTACATCCATGGAAATTTTATTATTTATATTCTTCATGTATATATTACATATTTTTATAGATCCTGGATACACTATACAAGTTTATGAGCCAATTGATCAAGTTGAAATGGATAGGGAGATTGAGTGACTTCATATATGAAGATAGAATTTTGAAATTTTGGAAGAGAATTTGTGTTACCGATATACCTGATCTAAAAAGGGAATTGTTGGATGATTCTCATAGTTCCAATTTCTTTATACACCCTGGTAGCACTAAGATGTTTAGAGATTTGAAGGAACATTTTTGGTGGGACAACATGAAGAGGGAGATTGCTGATTTTGTGTCAATATGTATGGTTTGTCAACAAGTGAAAGCTGGAAGGCAACAGTCTGGAGGAGTATTGCAACTTCTTTCCATACCTGAGTGGAAATGGGATAATATCACGATGGACTTTGTCATGGAACTACCAAAGACTCCTATAAGGAATGATTCAATATGGGTCATTGTTGATCGTCTTACCAAGTCAGCATATTTTCTTGCTATAAGAGAAGATCTACCACTTGAACATCTAGAAAGACTATATATTAATGAAGTTGTGAGACTTCATGGAGTAACCCTATTGATTGTTTCTGATCATGATCCACGTTTTACATCAAGATTCTGGAAAAGTCTTCAGAAGGCCCTAGATACTGATCTTCGTTTGAGCATTGTCCACCACCCACAAACTGATAGACAATCAAAATGGACTATTCAAACATTGGAAGACATGTTGAGGTCTTGTTCACTTGATTTTCAAGTAATGTGGGATCAATATTTACCTCTCGTAGAATTTTCCTACAATAATAACTTCCATTCAAGTATTCAGATGGCACCCTATGAAGCATTATATGGGAGGAGATGTCGTACACCAACTTACTGGGATGATGTTGGTGAAAGAAAGCTCATGGGCCCAGAACTTGTTGAAGAAACAACGGAGAAGGTGAAGATTATCCATAACCATATCAAAATATCTCAAAGTAGGCAAAAGATCTATACAGATAAACGAAGGAAGGATTTGGAGTTTCAAGAAGGTGATCACATTTTCTTAAAGGTATCTCCATGGAAGGGTATTATACGATTTGGTAAAAAGGGAAAATTAAGTCCCGGGTACATCATACCTTTTGAAATTATAGACCTAATTGGAGTCGTAGCTTACCGTTTGGCAATGCCGCTAAGTCTCTCCAAGGTTCACAATGTGTTCCACGTGTCAATGTTAATAAAGTACATGTCAGACCCAACACATGTACTCACTTATAAAGAAGTAGAACTTGAGCTCGATCTATCTTACTGTGAAGAGCCTATCAATATTCTTGATACTAGAGAACAATTATTGAGAAATCGAACGACTCGTCTGGTGAATGTTCTTTGCAGGAACCATAAGATGGAGGAAGCAACATGGGAGCCTGAGGATTTTATGTTAAGGACATACCTGAATCTTTTTAGGTAATATTCTGTGAATTTTGAGGACAAAATTTTTATAAGTAGGGGAGAATGTAACACCCCAAGGTTTTGAAAATAAATATAGAATTCAATTTTATAATCTAACCATTAAACGCAACTTTGCCTCTTCTATGTTTTGAATTTCGAAAAATGGTCATCTAGAGTTGTGTTCAGTAAGTCATTTGGAGTCTAATAGAACTAACTTGATTTTTGGTGAATAGCAACATACCCTTATGAATAGTAATATGAATAGTAATATGACCCTTATGAATAGTAAATAATATTATTATTTGATTTTCTTAAGTCAATATGATAATGGGATCTTAATTAATTTTTCAATGTCACATAAAACTAATTGCACTTCAAGATTGTTATTTTTCGAATTAACTATGACCTGATTTAAAAATTAAATTAATAATATTTAGAAAATTATTTTTGAAAAATGGATTTCACTTTTTAATTATACACGTCGAAAAATGGTAGGGGTGATTTTTTGGGATTTTTCTGAAATTCTTGAATTTTTGAGGAATAGTGAAATACGATAAAATACCGTATATAAAAATTATCAGTTAAATACACTATTTATGACATCACAAGTGATGCAAGGCCACTTGGTTAGAACTCACATACACTTATTACTATTAGGGGTCACATGAAACCACATTATTGGTTGTCTTGAGGGAAATAATAAAATAATGAATTAAATATTCAAAATTTACTCCTCTCCTCCACTATAAAAACCCTTCACCACTCCCTCTTCTCTTCACTCCTCTAAGCCTTGAAGCTCATCAAAGTTCTGCCCAATTACCCTTCCCTAGTCTCTACTCACGTCCAAGAAGCTTCTGGTCTTCCCAAAAGACCAAAACCCCTTCCCTTAAGGAGATTCTCAAGGAGGTTATTTCAAGAGGTAAAACACCCTTCTTTTTCATTTGGTTTCATTTCAATTTATCTTCTTTTGTTATCCTCTCCTCACCTCCTCTGTCCAAATGACCATGATAACTCCAGTAACATGTATATACTGGATTTATATCATGTTAATGGAAGAACCATCATAAATATTCTTACTCTCTTCCTTTTATTTTTATAAACGAAATCGACGTCCGTGAGGTTCCAATTTATAACCTTCGTGGACGACGAAGTTTCGTTCTTCAATTTCTTCTTCATTACTGGTCATGATACCATATTCATGGTTTAAACAGACTATAATATATGTGTTATAACCTAATTAATATTCAGGAACCAGAATATGTACATATAATTAAGTTATATGACAAAACTAGTTCATAATATTCCAAATATCGCCGAATAATCGAAGTGGTTGTCATCTAATGATTCATCCTCATTCCATGTAACCAAATGATAGAAATGAACATTATAAATTATTTATGTTCATTTATAATATATAATTCCAATCCTGAGGATTTATAACCATTCCACGTGAACTTAATTACTTAAAAATAAGTGAACCGAATATGAAAATAAAGGAAACGAACACTCCAGAACGACGAAATTCAATACAATAACTTATAAATAAAGACATAAATGAACTAACCAGAATTATGGTAAACTAAATACATGTCTAATAGGTTCTGAAATAAGTTATTAACAAGTATAATTTCATATTTCATGAGCTTAAGTACAAGAGAGGAACACATTTGGAGTTAAGGTAAGGGTTTTTCCACCCGAGATTCCATTTTCATTCATGATACTTTCATTGTCTAAATACCTCAATGAAATTATTATGTATTGTTATGTACTCCTCATATATTCTGTGTGAGTATCATATATATGTTTAAAAACCATAATCCTTCCTTATTTTATGGATACTTACACGTTTTAAAAGGAACATTCAAAATTGTTTAAAAAATACGAGCCCGATTCAAGGGAATTTCTCAAATTCTTACCTATTTTCAAGAGGACTCTATAATCTGTTTTTGGAAACCATTATCTTTATAAAATCACTCATTTTATTATGAAAATACTATCTTACTTCACTTCTGGTTTTATACAAATATTTTTCCAAAAAGAACTCTTCTTTTCAAAATAAAAGAGTATTTATCTCCAGAATTGCTTAATGATTTTATAAGAGTGTTTTCATCTAATTCAACACTCTTGTTGATTCCATGGTATTATTGGGTTTAATCATTTATGAAGTCATCTACCATATTTGATTTAATGGTTTATGACTAACTCTATTGTGGATGATCTATCCTAAAACCATGCATCATATTACTCGGAATGGTTAGTGTTTTATGTTTAATGAATGGAGAAAGATAGTTACATTTCATATGATAGTTTCAATATGAATGTATATGTTGTTTATGTATATCTCCGCTCATATGAGGAATGCATTGGACTTATTATGTGACGGGTGGGGCCCACTATAGCCCCTCGATGCATCGGTAGGTCTCATGAGACAACTAGATGTGGAATTGGCCGAGGACTTTCCCAATGTAATATGGATTTTGGCCGATGCCTTAATCACTAGACGTCTTGGCCGAGGCCATGAAAAAATGTTTCAGAATGTCCGGCATATGCACTTCCCTCATTATGAAGCTATTAGTTGAAAGTTCATGTGGTTATTCGACTAGTGGAATATCCATGATTCTGTTTTATTATGACATTATTTATTCAGCTCATAATCCTGTCATAATGTGTTCAAATTTATTATTAAAGACATATGTTTTCAATTATTCACCATGTCTAATGTTTATATTATCTTCTGCTGTATTGTTTACTCTTACTGAGCGTTTGAGCTCACCCCTTTCTTATGTTTCATTTTCTCAGGACATGAAGAAGTAATTTATGAATGACTTGCAAGCATAATCTAGGAGACATGATGACTCTAGTTGAATAAATTAGTGTTGTTTTTCCTTTCCATATGTAAAGTTGAACTTATGTATGTATCTTGTTTCCAATAATACTAAACTACTTGGTCCTTCGGGATTTGTATTCCTTGTATGTATGCCAACGTAATCAAATAAGGCACCGACTCCGGGCAACGGGAGTCAGGTCCTTATAGTTGGTGGGGCTGGAACCTTGGTCATGCTATTGATTTTTCTAACTTTTAGTGGCTTCTTTAGTCTTTTGAAAAAAAATTGGGTACAACCGCGAAAGCGGCACACGACGCAAGGAAGAAAAATACATTAAATTGCAAGCCCGGAGACTTGACCTCGCGACTTGCCCCTTACCCCCCCAAACCCTTACCACCCCACCACCAACGGTGGGGCTAAAAGAACACTGGGTTTTTTAGGCCCAAGGGGTTACACGGTATGGGTGGGCCATCACCCACCACCGAGCGCCTATATGTACTCCCCCAGCCGCAGTCTCAGGTGTAACGACACCCGAGCTTTCAGGCCAGTTCCACACGGGGTAGAGGGGCCCACGAGAGGTGATAAAGGCATATAGTGCGTGTTGCTTTGCGAGGACTCGAACTCGAAACCTCGGGGTCAGGACGCCACCGCTGCTCACACCCATGCCCCGTGGGCTCTTTAGTCTTTTGCTTTACATGCAGTTTGTCTTTCCATGTATGTTCTCCCTTACCTCTTTATACTTTCTAATTTTAATAAAAGGGATTGGGCCTTTGTGTCTTATCACAAACATTGCCAAAAATATATATATATATCTATAAATATTTGTATATAATTATAAAAATATTTATATAATTATATATATTTATATAATTATATATATATAATTATACATACTTATATAAATATAATTATATATATAGTTATATATATTTATCTAAGATTTTCAGATGGCGTTTGGGAGAGGCGAACCTGCGATTGTGCGGCGATTCGATGGTATCCATTGATCTGCTGGTTTCGATCGGATTTGATGGAAGTTGCTACTGGTGATCAGGTTGGGGATTGATCCAACCCAGACGCGGATGTCTTAATTTCTTCAGATGATCAGCGTTTTTGGGATGCCTCAAACCCTGTTCAGGATTCATCTGTGGTGGTGGATGCGGATGCCGCTGCTTCAGCCGATCAAAACCGTTCGGATGTTGTCGTTGCTTTAGTCGACCTGGTCGATGTGGTTTCCTCTGTCGGTTGGCGTTCTACGGTCATCTCAAACCCTAATCGGGTATCCTCCTTTGTTGTGGATGCAGATTTCATTCGAACGGATGTGAATCAGAAGGATTCGGATTTGATTCGGTCATCTTTTTGTGTGGATCTAGTTTCATCTGTTGTTGTGGTTAGAACTTTGAATTTGGGGGATCGTGATGTTGCTTCTCAAAACCCGAATCAGGTATCGCCTTCTCCTGATCAGGTTGGGGTTGATGCCCTATTTACAGATGTGAATTCTCTAAATCCTAAGATAGATTCTGCATCTATTGAATATGATCTTGTTCGTGTTTCCAATTCCAGAAGGAAGGGATTCTCATTTGCAGAAATTTTATCCAGGAAGGATGATGTCTCTTTGGATATGCAGCGCATCTCCAGGAATGAACATGGTAGATTTATTATCTCTGTTGATCGAACCGTTTTGTTGGAGTGACTTGATCAGTGTCAATTCTCATTAATTGGGTGATTGATCCTTTCTAAAGGCAACGAGACAATTAATGTGGATGATTTAAAACAAAAGATTGGTTGAATCTGGGGCTTAAATGAGTGGAAAATAATTTCAATTGGCAAGGGATATTTCCATATTATCTTTAAATACGATTTGTATCATTCTACTGCTTGGAGGCATAGCTTCTATAATCTCAATCTAGGTGCTTGCTGGCTTTCTGCATGGGAGCTTGACTTTAATCCTTATAATCAAAAGCATACCAATGCCCAGATCTGAGTACGCATTCATGGACTCAGTTGGGTTTTTTTGGCATCCATGAATCTGAAATGACGATGCTTCCTGTATAGGGGAACCTTTAAAGCTAGATGATAATACCATGGGTATTATGCGAGGGTTTTGGTTGATGTTGATCTTTTGCATCCAAGGCCAAGTAGCGCCACTCTTTTGCTTGATGGATTAAAGATTGATGTTTATTTTGAATATGAAGTTGTTCCTTATTTTTTTGATTTTTGTAAGGTGGTTGGTCATCATGTTTCAAGATTCCGACATGTTATTAGAATTCAAACTAATAAAGTTGGTTCTACCAAGCAATAAGGTGGGAATTTTCCAAAGCAGAAGCTGGGAACTGAGCCTTATTCCAAGATTAAAGAAGATAATGTGGGTAAGGAGGTGGCTCCTTCTGAAAGGCCTCTAGATCTCCATAAAAGGGATGTTACCATGGCTGGTAAGGAGTGGAACTCCCTGGTTGATGAGGAAAATGTTTATGTCGGCAAGGATGGTCAAGGAATCTGTATTAGAGGTGTTACTTTTGGGGATCCTATAGGTTTGGACTCTTCTTTTAAGTCTTGAGTAGCTATGGTTGCTTGTTTAGGACATGTTGTTCTTGTGAAGGAACTTGTGGTGCTGGGTGAATTAGTGCATAAGGATCAATCTGAGTTTGAAAGAGTTGTGCAAAAAGAAGTGAATGAGGATCTGGTGTATGGGTGCTCTTTAACCATTGAAGGAAAGGATAAGATGGGGACAAATATCTCCCCAACAATAATTAATGTTTCGCACAGGGCATCTCCACCTCTTATGGAGGGGGACACATTGAAAGGGGATTGGAAACAAACTATGACATGGAAGTAGGGTCGTCATCCAAAAAACCATGGTTGAGGGTGTGGCAGTGAGGCTGGTGGGTGTGGACGATCTACCGGTCTTCCTCTAAGGAGCTCACTCCGAAGTAGGTAAAACTCAGGGTAAAGTATTATGTACTCTTAAATCAGAAGAATTCGCAGTCATAATGGTAATTTGCTGATGATGAGCATGGGGATGATCCCGTTTCTCCTCATTTGTAGTTTTCTTTTAGATGAGGGTTTGCCCTTTATTTTTAACCCGTCCTCTATCTCTCTCTTGTACTGTCTTTTACTTTTAATAAATTTTGGTAGGAGCAGGTTCGTCGGACTCTTAGACCTTCTTGGTGTGTGTATATATATTAATTGCAGTTGGGGGATTACCCTAGTGGTAAATGCTCCCCATATTCCTACATCACACCATGGTTTAAATCCAGGTGGGAGTAAATTTCTATAAGCATTGTATCAGGCTCTTTATCACTATATTAGTATGGATATTGTAGTAGGTACTGTAGCAGGGTGCTATAGAAATAGTACTGTAGCAGGTACTGTAGAAATAGTACTATTCATCTTGAATGGGCTTTCGGGCCATCAAGGGGTAGCGACGCACGCATGACGTGCAGGTGGTGACGCAGACATGATGCAAGAAGGGATTTCAGGACATCCAATAGTGAGCCTATGGACCATGTTATGAGATTCATGCACACTGGGCCTTCGATCCCAAAATATATAATGTAATAAAATGACTGGTTGGGTGGGTTATCCCTTGGGGGGCTATGCCCTGCCTTCCAGGCCTGTGTTTGTGCGATGTGTGTATGTTTGAATGTAATTGTACCCCAAAATATATATTTATTAATATATAAGTATATATAATTATAAATATAATAAATATATTTATTATTTAATTATATTTACAATAACTATATAATTATTTATATATGTTTTGATTTAATTACAATTCTAATTTTAAATAAATATATTTATAAATATCTATATATAATTATAAATATTTTTATATAATTTTGTATATATAATTATGTATATTCATATAATTATATTTATTTATATAACTATATATTTTTATTAATATATAAGTATATATAGTTATAAATATAATAAATATATTTATTATTTAAATATATTTATTATTTAAATATATTTATTATTTAAATATATTTACTAGAGGAAGATATGGAGAGATTCTCTCTCTACTATGGAGAGCTTCTCTCTACTTAAATCCATGGAAATTGCTCTGGTGATTGCATACTGGTGAAACACAATGGACAAAATTGTTGATGACTTCAAGATGTTCGCACCATGTGGTGCCAAGCACCCTTAGCTGGAATTTGGTGGAGTGGATTTTTGTGAAGATATATATGGGTTATCCCCTAGAGTTTTCTCTAATTGGGATATTTCTCCAATTAAGGAGGATTAGATATCCGCTTTACCTCATGAACTCAAGTGTAGGACCTCGTACTCGGGGTTTTCCAAACTACTAACCGGTCGTGCCTCCGACAATGGAGTAACGAAAGTGTGGTCGGGACAACATCAGACTTGTTGGTCTGAAGGGCACACAAAATGGTATTTTTGCATGTTAGATTTAAACATTTAGGTTCATAGATCCCTAGTGATTGGGAAGGGAGTAAGTTCAGAGTCGGATCTTCAGCAACATACGACATAGCGAGTTTGGGATCTCAGTAGTGATGCTTGGGAGCGGTGATAGTGGTTTGAGGAGCTAACGATGGTAGGGCGGTGGTGTTCTTGATGGTGGTGAAGGGGAGATGACATTTTGTGGAGGTCTTAATCCATGGTTGGGATCTATGTGGCTGATGAAAAATATAGTAGTGAAGGCGGTCGGTAAGAGCTTGTGACACATCATCCTGGTGGATGAGACAATGGAGGCTCGATGGCGGTGATGATTTGGGTGTTGTTGGCAACGATGTGTGCACGCTGATGACAATCTCGAATTGATGGGGATGACCTCGGGATGCAAGGTGATGACCTTGAGATGTGGACAGGGATGACCTCGGGTGGATATAAAAGAAGGTGATGTTGGCATGACTTTGGTAGTTGTCAGTTTCTGGCATCTGTCACATTTGGCTTGGGTTGTCCTTTTGTCCTTTGAGTATTTAGGCCAAAATTTGGATGATTTATGGGTACTATTAAACCTCAGGCAAAGAGTGTTTGCCTTTTCAATTGGGATTTTCTAGCGGGTTGGACTAGTGTGATGATGGTGACCTTGGATGGGTGGTTCTTTGGGCCAATATTTTTTTTTGTTTTTGGGTAGTATTGTTTTGCCAATTACTTTGTTTGGTGATGTTTTTGTGCCACATGCTTGTTGGTTGCTGTTTTTATTGTCTATTTTCTTTAATAATTTTTAGGGTCGAGTATGCTCTGTACCTGAATTTTCTTGTTTAATTATATTTTCTACAATTTTATAATTATTTAAAGATATATATATATATATATATATGTATTTATTTATAATTATAATTATAAATAAATATTTTTACAAATATTTTTATATATTTATAAATATACTTTTTTTAATTGTATATATATATATTAACATATTAACATAAATAATTATAATTATAATAAATATATTTATTATTTAAATATATTTATTATAATTTTATAATTACTTAAATATTTATTTATTTATTTATAATTTTATAAATATAATTTAAAAAGAATTATTTATATTTATAATTTTATAATTAACTATTTAAGTACATTCCACGCATACACATGTGCACATGTTATATATATATGTACATCCCTCGTACATGTGTGTATATACATACATACATACATACATATACATACATCTGTTCATGTAGAATATCTACATATACCCATTCACAAAACCCACACACACACACAATATAATGCATACACATATATGCACATATATATTAATATAAATATATAAGTTCAAATATCACATATTAACAATGCAACATTTATATTTATATAATTGTTTGAATTGTTAATATATATATATATCAATATATCATATTTATATTAATTATATGCATGCAATTTTTTAATTAATGTATATAAATAAACAGAAAGATTTGAATATAAATATGATAATTTTATATATATTAATAATATTTTTTATTAAAAGTTTTTATTCATGCTAAGAAAAGCGCTGATAATGATGGACATTTATCAGTACTGAAAAAGCACATATAAAGAGCACAATTTTATCATTGCTTTTCTTAACAATGATAAAAACTACCTTTATCAGTGCTTTTAACTCGCACTGATAAATGTTGCCATTTTATCAATGCTTTTTGTTCAGCCTTGATAAAACCTAACACTGGCTAAAGTGCAATTAGTGGTGGTATTGTGAGTATTTCACGTGTTTTTTATACTAAAATGTCTATTTAAACTGAAAACACTCACTTTGAGTCATATTGGCCAAATTGTGTGTTGGTTTCACATGAGACTAATTCATACTCATCACAAATGACTTATGAATCATTTTCTTAAAGTATCAAGACAATACAATCATGTTTCCTCAATTTTCAGTGAGTGACATGTGTTTTGAACTAAATTGTCAATTTTAAACTGATAATGGATACTTTGAGTCATACTAGTCACACCATTCATCATATTGAGGCGAAGTTGATTCTTACACGTCACAATTGACTTATGGATCACTTTACTAATGTATCAAAACAATCTGAATGTTTTTCTCAGTTTTGAGTATGTGACGTGTGTTTTGAACTAAAATATCAATTTTAAATAAAAGGACACACTTGGAGTCATACCAGTATCACTGTGAATCAAATCGACACGCATATGATTCTTGCACATTAAAAATGACATAATGATAATTTTCCTAAAGTATCAAGACAATCCAAATGTGTTTTCTTGGTTTTGAGTATTTCACATGTCTTTTTTACTAAAATTTCAATTTAAACTAAAAACAGATACTTTGAGTTATATCGATCACATAGTATGTCGGTTTTTCGTGAGACTAATTCATACACATCACAAATGACTTATAAATCACTATTCTAAAGTATCAAGATAATACGAATATGTTTTCTCAGTCTTTAGTGAGCGACACATGTTTTGAACTAAGTTGTCAATTTTAAACTGATAGCGGACACTTTGAGTCGTATCGGGTACACCGTGTATCAGATTGAGGTGTTGATGCTTATTATATCTCACAAATGACTTATGTATCATTTTAATAAAGTACCAAAACAATATGAATTCATTTTCTCAATTTTGAGTATGTGATGTGTGTTTTGAACTAAAATGTCGATTTTAAATAAAAAGATACACTTCGAGTCATACTGATCACACAATACGTCAGTTTGACATGAAATTGATTCCTACACATCACAAATGAATTATGGATCATTGTAATAATGTACCAAGATAATATGAATGTGTTTTCTTAGTTTTGAGTATGTCATGTGTCTTTTTTACTAAAATGTCAATTTAAACTGAAAACGCACACTTTGAGTCATATCGGTCACATCGTGTGTTGGTTTGATATGAGACATATTCCTACACATAAAAATTGACTTATAAATAATTTTAATAATGTATCAAGACAATCCGAGCTTTTTTTCTTGGTTTTCAGTGAGTGACACATGTTTTGAACTAAATTTTCAATTTTAAATTGATAACGGAGACTTTGAGTCATATTGGGCACACATGTATCAGATTGTGGTGTGAATGATTCCTAACACAAAAAAATTATTTATGTAGAGTTATCCTAAAGTATCAAAATAATTCAAATGTGTTTTATTGGTTTTGAGTATGTGATGTGTTCTTTGAACTAAAATGTCAATTTTAAATACACACTTGGAGTCATAGCGGTCACATTGTGCACCGAATTGACGTGCAGATGATTCCTACATGTCAAAAATGACTTAAATATCATTATCCAAAATTATCAAGATAACATGAATGTGTTTTCATTATTTTGAGTATTTCACATGTCTTTTTTACTAAAATTTCATTTTAAACTAAAAACATGCACTTGGATTCATACTGGTCACATCATGTATTGGTTTGATTTGAGATCGATTCCTACATGTCAAAAATGACTTATGAATCATTTTCCTAACATATCAATACAATATGGGAAAATTTTCTTGGTTTCCAGTGAGTGGCACATGTTTTGAACTAAATTTTCAATTTTAAACTGATAAAGGACACTTGGAGTCATACTAGGAACACTGTGTATTGGATTGATGCGTGGATGATTCCTACACATAAAAAATGACTTACCGATCATTTAAATAGAGTATCAAAACACTATGAATTTGTTTTCTCAATTTTGAGTATGTGACATGTGTTTTGAACTAAAATGTCAATTTTAAATAAAAAGACACACTTGGAGTCATATCGGTCACACCATGCGTTGGATTTGTGTGGGGATAATTCATACACATCAAAAATAACTTAATGATAATTTTCCTAAAGTATCTCGACAATATGTATTAATTTTCTTAGTTTTTAGAATTTCATGTGTCTTTTTTTACTAAAATGTCAATTTAAAATGAAAACACCCACTTTGAGTCACGCTAGTCACATCGTGTGTTGGTTTGATGTGAGACTAATTCCTACAAGTCAAAATTGACTTATGAACTATTTTACTAAAGTATCAAGATAATTCGAGTGTGTTTTCTCATGTTTTAGTTAGTGACACACATTTTGAACTAAGTTACCAATTTTAAACTCATAGCAGACTCTTTGAGTCATATTGGAAAAACCGTGTGTCAAATTGAGGTAAGAATAATTATTACACATCACAAATGACTTATGGATCATTTTCCTAATATATAAAAACAATATGAATTTTTTTCTCAGTTTTGAGTATGTGACGTGTGTTTTGAACAAAAATGTAACGTCACAGATCTGGATGCCACTCAAAGGTTCCCCGTACCCGATTGGCCACATAGCCTCAAGTGCATTTCCCCAAACATCAGAGACTGCTGACTAGTAGCGAGAGATTAAGCGTGATAGTGGAGAAATTATTCCCTCATTGGTAGAGTATAACACAGTGGAATAAAATAACAAATCAATTAGGAGAAGAAGTAATACGACACAATAGAAGTAAACAGTGGAAAACCAATAACATAAATAACCAGATTTCGTATCATTCAAAAGATGATGTTGTATACTTCATGTTCTAGGAAAATAGACAAAACAGGTTAGCTGGGGAGCTGGCACAGGCTCGAGTCCCGCCAGGCTCGGACACTGTTCATATTATGAACAGGGCTATTCAATGCCATGACTTAGCTGGGGAACGTGTATCTCCCTAGGTTGGTGGATCCAACATACAAGTAAAGAGGAGGACTTAATTGAAAACCATGTTTTTCGCCCAGTGCGTTAGTCGAGTGGTTCACCGGTTGGGCCATTTCGCTGTCTGGGGGAACTGGCAGAGGCTCGAGTCCCGCCAAGCTCGGACACTGTTCATATTATGAACAAGGCTATTCAACGCCATGGCTTAGCTGGAGAATGTGTATCTCCCTAGGTTGGAGGACCCAACATATGGGTAAAGAGGGGGACTTAATTGGCAACCATGTTTTCCTCCCAGGGCGTTAGTTGAGTGGTTCACCGGTTGGGCCATTTCGCTGTTTGGGGGAACTAGCATAGGCTCGAGTCCCGCCAGGCTCGGACACTCTTCATATTATGAACATGGCTATTCAATGCCATGGCTTAGCTGGGGAATGTGTATCTCAATGGGTTGGAGGACCCACCATACGGGTAAATAGGGGGACTTAATTGACAACCATGTTTAGCCCCCAGGGCATTAGTCGAGTGGTTCACCGGTTGGGCCATTTCGCTGTCTGGGGGAACTGGCACAGGCTCGAGTCCTTCCAGGCTCAGACACTATTCATATTATGAACAGGGCTATTCAATGCCATGGCTTAGCTAGGGAACATGTATCTCCATGGGTTGGCAGACCCACTATATGGGTAAAGAGGGGGACTTAATTGACAACCACGTTTTTCCCCCAGGGCGTTAGTCGAGTGGTTCACCGGTTGGGAAATTTCGCTGTCTGGGGGAACTAGCACAGGCTCGAGTCCCGCCAGGCTCGGACACTGTTCATATTATGAACAGGTCTATTCAATGCCATGGCTTAGCTGGGGAATGTGTATCTCCCTGGGTTGGTGGACCCACCATACGGATAAAGAGGGGGACTTAATTGACAACCACGTTCTTCCCCCAGGGCGTTAGTCGAGTGGTTCACTGATTGGGCCATTTCGCTATCTGGGGGAACTAGCACTGGCTCGAGTCCTGCCAGGCTCAAACACTATTCATATTACGAACATGGCTATTCAACGCCATGGCTTAGCTGGGGAACATGTATCTCCTTGGGTTGGCGGACCCACCATACGGGTAAAGAGGAGGACTTAATTGACAACCATGTTTTGCACATGAGCCTCAGCCCGGTTGGTGAGGACTCGGTTGGTGCATCCAAGAGACCCGAGATCAAATCCGGGTGGCGACGTATTTCTGGGGTACTGTAACAGTACTATAGTAGGCACTATTTGGTATTGTAGCAGTTGGAACTATTCATCCATTTGGGCCTTTGGGCCACCGGTTTGGGCCTAAGGTCCTACAAGGCTTTCAGGCCACCCAAGGCCTTCGAGCCAGTTGATTCTCAAGGCCTTTGGGCTACCTTAAGGACTTAGGGCCACCCCAAGGCCTTCGAGCCATGTGATTTCAGATTTACCAGTTTGACTATAAGGAACAAGGTTTCAGATGAGGATTCAGGGCAGGCGCATCCACTAGAGCAGAGCTAACCGGATTTGGAAGAATGAGAGGGTATGACTTTGCCATCGGTACCGGGCCTGTGCAGCTTTTCATAGGACAACTAGCTGACCAGCCCTGCGAAGGTGGAGTGCTAATATCATGACATATGCTGGGGAGGAGCGATTCCAAGTTTTCTTGTCTGGGTGATTCCCTCTAAGGCCTACGGGTCATGTAAATGTCTCTAAGCCTTCGGGCCTTGTAAGAGTTCCACCTCACCCCTTGAAAGGTGGATTATCAAAAATAATAAAAAATGAAGGCCTTCAGGACATTTCGACCGACTGACATGATATATTTACCAACAATACAAAAAATAAAAAAGAAACTCAGAAGTATCACAAGCCTCAACTTGGTCTCATTATCTCCTACTTCTAGACAAAATATCAGGTACCTATATAATGTATCTTTCCCTTATTGACACCTACAACAATATAATTTTTTTGGTCCCAAAAACATGACCCAAACAAGGTGTGAAACAAAATCCCAGTAGGCAACCACCCAAGGTCTGTGCCAATCTATCGGTGAATATATATAACATGTAGTGTACAAAATTGAAAGTAGTAATCTTGGAGGTACTCAAAAGTAAATACTCCTACAATCACTAATTTCCAATTACAATCATTTCATGTTCATTAACAATTCAATTACATTGAATTATATAAGTCTCAAGGTCCGGTCTAGGCCTAAAGATCCTCATATAAAATTAATCACATCAGATGTCTCAATAGACCATCTAAACAAGTATAAGAGAAGACCAAATCCAAGATTTTTCTTTGGCTTGGAAGATGCTTCATAAGTCATTCCATTTCAATGTTCAAATTTTAAGTAAGTGTCAACTCGTGACATATAAATAGTGCCAAAGATCCCGTCCTTGGCATCCCTCATTGAATTCAAGGTTCAATCAAAATTTAAATAAAGTCTCCATGAGCTTGACCACTACATTCATGGTATGCTCATGACTTATAATAATTCCCTCTTTGAGTCCGTCCATGGAATTCTAATATGAATCCATGGTTCACCAAAGGTATAAGGTGGAATAGTCATATGAGACTGACCATGCCTTTCAACTTGAGTCCACAGCTCACCCATTGCTATTTACCTCTTTAATCAATTCATATAAGAAGCAACACATGTAAATTAAACTATTACATGGCTTTAACACTAATACACTCACATGGGAAATTCATATAAGAAGAAACACATGTAATTTAAACTATGACATGGCTTTAACATTAATAGACTAACATGGGTAATTCATATAACAAGCCTATCATGTAATTTAAACTATCAAAAGGATTAACCAATCTATTATCTCATGTGGGATTTTTATTAATTTAACCAATTTCATTTTAAACAACCCAAGATGGGAAACAAATGCATGCCTCATAGGAATCCTAGGCCAAATGTCCATAAATGGTCATCCAAGGGAAACACACCCATGGGGTGGCCCTAATTCAAGGTAAATAACCCAATACATGAATAAGAAAACATATTCAATTACCTAACCACTAATAGGAAACAACAAGGTTCAATTCTAAATAAAGGAGACACAAAAAAATGGGTGCACAACACTTCAGAATATATAAAAAAAACATTAAAAATTATTGAAAGGAACGATACAACCTAACTCAAACTTTTATGACTCTCCTCATCCAGCGCCAACCTCTAATTCGACCTAGAATAGAGTAGATCTACAAAACAAACATAAACTCCAAAGCTTTGATAACTAGGTTAATAGAAAAAATCATGAAGAATGGACCAATAGGAATATAGAAATCACCGATGGGGTTCCAATGCATCTGATGGCATTCAAATCAGAGTTCGGACAATGAATCAGGAGCCAAATCTTCGTCTAGCACTACTGTTCGAGAAAACCTGGGTGAGGGTTCTGTCCAGTTGAAGAAGACTAGGCTACTACCCATTTTAACAAAAAAAATTACATGGAATGTACTTGAGAGAATATAGGTTGTGTATATGCTAATTTTTTCCTTCTTCTTTCGACATCCCTTACACATCATAAATAGGTCTTACCGACATCCATTATATGGTGTGTACTGGGATTACATGACGTGTAACCCTCAGTCATGTCGTGTAACTGACCCGTAACCAGTGTTTGGCCTCTTTCCCTCCTTTTTCTCAAGTACAAACCGAAATGAATAGATCTCTACCTTAAAGTAAGAATCGGGTTCTTACAAAAAATTTAAATTTTAAACTGAAAGCACACACTTTGAGTCACAGTAGACACACCATGTATCGTAATGAGGTGCAGTTGATTCATATATGTCACAAATGACTTATTGATCATTATCTTAAAGTATCAAAACAACATGAATGTGTTTTATCAGTTTTGAGTTTTTGATGTGTGTTTTGAACTAAAATGCTATTCATAAACTAAAAACATACATTTCAAGACATAAAAAGAACATTTTGTATTAGATTGAGGTGTGACTGATTTAGGTTTGGAAGATTCCTACATGAAAATGAGCATATTTGAACATGTTACTAGCTCTATCATACCGAGCATATCGTGTATTAGATTGAGGTGCGGCAGATTCTTACACATCACAAATGACTTATGAATCATTTTCCTAAATTATCAAAACAATCTAAAATTTTTTGATTGATTTTGAGTATGTAACATGTCTTTTGAACTAAAATTTCAATTTTAAACTAATAACATAAACTTTGAGTCATACTGGTCATATTGTGTATCAAATTGAGTTGTGGTTGATTCATACACATCACACCATTTATTTTTATTCTTCAATGCATTCAACATTTAGGGTTATCTAAAAATATTACTATTTGATAACCCAGAATGTTGAATGCATTGCAGAATAAAAAACAAAAGTACATCATCATGAGTGAATCATCCTCATTGAGTGCATAATCATAGTACATGAGTGCATCATGGGTGTATCATCCTACTTCATGATCTCTATGAAAATTAACAATATAAGTTTCAGATTAAAATGAAAAGGAAATTAAATAAAAAAGTAGATAAAATGAAAAGAACATTCACTAAATAAGTAGTAGTAAGTCACATCTTCATGGTGTATATATACAATTTGACACCCTGTATTCTTACTATTCATTTAAAAAAAATATATTTCCTCTTGGGAATATGAGGACTATCAAAATTCATGGTAGTGCTAGAATAATATAAATAAATAAAGGATTGGTAAATATTTTAAATGAAATTGTAATTATCATCATAAATACATCTTTTGGGATATTATTTTTTTGATGGAATATGATATATTTCATAAATTTTCAAACATAATAACCATAATAATTTCCATTAGTTTATTCTAAGAACTATAAAAACATTGAGAAAAATAAGTAATTTGTTTTGATATATTTTTTGATAGTGTAATGTTATTATATATACCCTGATACTTATCCATTTGAAAAATTCTATAGGGTTTTTGTGCTCATAGAATTTTATCATGCTATGATTTCGATGATATTTAAACACCACCCTATCATAATTTTTTTCACTAAAACATAATATAAAATGTATAACATGAAGTTTATTTGTAAAATTCTGCATGTGGTTTATTAAAAATTGAAAAAAGTTATCATGTGTGGTTAGTTTGTTGGGTATCCATGCATTGAATACAGAAAATAAATTATTGGAGTATCCAAATTGACTGTAATGAGTAACCAACGCTACCTAAAAAAAGTAATAAGTAATGAAATGAATGAAAATATATTTTATATGATTAAATTATAGAATCTTTCCCCTACATCATGGGTTTTAAGAAGATTTTATCATCTGTAAGTTTTTATTCAAACATTGTGGCTAGTTTCTCCCTTATTACTTCATATTTCTTTAGTTCCAATAAGAATAGTTGTTTAAAAGAGATTTGAGGATTAATGAGTCAAAATTTTTATTCACAATATTTTCCCTTAAAATAGTATCTATATATACGCCTGCAAAAAATATGTATAGTATTTAATCATAATTAACATAGTAGACCATTTATTGGATAAGAAATCATAAAAACACAACTAAAGTATACATTTAAAATTAATACTTCTAGAATTTTATGCTTAAGGGTTTTATTTACATTATCAAGACTGATATAGTCTGTAAAAACCTCTCCATAAATCTATTCTTAAAATTTAATTATGGTTGTATCACAATTTTCTAATACTGTATCTGCATGAACATTTAATGTTAGTAAATGAGGATGTTGAAAAGGAAAGGTAAAGTTACTTTTGAAGATATTTTTGAATGGTTGGTTGATCCTTTAGATCGTTTTGATTTGACCTTCCATTTCACCCTCTTCCCTTTGTTCGTTTGTAATAACATTCATCAGTACAAGCCTTTTTTCATTATTTGTTAAAGGTTTTTCATGAAAAATAAATTGGAAATGAATACCTCCTTGTTGATGTGTATTTTTACAAGATCTAATGACCATGGTATGAATGTTCCAATAACTTGCTTGAACATATGAATATTTGTATCATCAAATGGAAAAGGTAGCTTGGCACTTGGCATATGAGCTATGTGAATTCCCACTCTCACCAGACCTATTGGAAGTTGTTTGTTATATATTATTTCTCCATGGATATTGTACACAATACCCCTCACAACAAGTCTATGGGTGGGTGTTGATAGATATAAATCACAATCATATTCACCCTATAAAATATCAATACAGGAAAGGTATTTGTGTCTGTCTGATTCACATTTCATAGAAACAATTATGACAATATTGATTAACTCTTCTAAGATAGATCTTTTAGGGGAATGGTTGGCCTCAAAGATGGTGGGGGTGGGGGTCCTCATGTAGTGGTTGTTCATGTGTTGTTTCTTATCTTTTATTTCTTCCCATAAAACTTTCTAACAAATCTGACTGCCAATTAAGTTTTTCTTCTAGAGCAGCTAATTGTGTCTGAAACACTTCTATTTTCTTATCTTTATCCCCCTGTTCATTTCTGTTCTCAAAATATGTTTGGGGTGAAACCCCAAAACCCACACCTCTGACATGACCATATTGTTCTAGCCACTTCAAGGATACTAATATGAGATATATATCAAGTAAAACTGACGATGATTCTTTTGTCTAAGTTAGATAGAAAATATAGAAAAATAAGTAAACATTATTATGTTATACCGTTTTAAAGAGAAAAAAATAATATCTCATACTTACACATTATTCCCACACTTTTTGTGTGTTTCCATCCATTAATATCCCATATATATTTACACATGCCTCCTTCCATATCATATGACATGGGGTGAAAGTAGATTTGGATTTTGATTCATCAATATGAATATAAACAAAGGAACATAATTATGTTGTTATTTCACGTCGCATAAAATTATTACAGTAGATTTAAAATAAGTACCGTTTTTCACATGATGTGTACCACATGGTAGGGGTATATTGGTTTTTCTACACATTTCTTATTTTTAGAACTCATTTTCATCATAAATTAACAATTCTTAATCAAAGTTATTAATACACATATTGTCAAGAAATTTTCCACCAGTCATAATGTACCTGAAAAGTTGTCTCCTCACGATGACCAATAAACACATCCCATGCTTCTTGGTTTATCAGGTGTGCATACATCTGTGATGGGTGTGAGTTTATTTTCCCTTTAGAATATTTGAGATGATACTTCATAAGAATTTTCATAAAGCCTCTATGATACTTTACAGTGAGTATTAATAAAAATTTCATTTGGATTTTATCTACTATAAACACACTATTCTTGGGATACGGAAGAGTAAATCAACATTTCATTATTTGTTTAGTAAAATAATGAAATTATATCATATGATGTTACCTTAATATCTTCCTAGTGCCTTAATCACAAACACAACATTATTCCATGAATCTATATCAATTAGAATGCATAGTAGAGTGATGAGCCCAATGTAACTACTAAATGTGGCCTTATTGGGGACAACAGGATGGTCACATGCATTCTATCCAACCTTGAATTTGATGCCTTTATTACCCACCTTAATAATTGTTTCTGACTCTATCATGTTACGATGATCTTATTTTTATAGGACATAGGTTGTTCACCATCTACCATTTCCTTGGATTTAACATCATTAATATGTTGTTCTTATGCATTGGTAGCATCGGCGTGTATAGAAGCTTGTTGTTCCTATGTATTAGGAGTAACAACATGTTAATAAACCCATTGTTCCTCAGGATTATAAGCATCGACATGTACATAAGTATTTATCTGCAGAAGGGGTTGAACATTTAATTTATATTACATAAATGTAGTAGTAAACAAATAATAATATGAGGTAACATGATGTTTTTTACAAAAAACAAATAACCTGATTATTGAACTCTATTTTTTAAGGTTGAAAGGATTTAACCTCTATGTAGAGTATCAAAATCCAATCATTGTGGTATCCTCGAACATAAAAGACCCCATATACATTAGGACCACTAGAAAATGATTGTGAAGTCCTAATGAAAGGGTCATCCTTAGTTTAATTAATATCTGACAGTTTAGTGGTTTTGGTCGATAACAGAACAATTTACCACTTTCAATTTGTAGGATCTAGAACATAAAATACTTGTACTTTCTATGATTCCATTATAAATGGGTTTTCTTTGTACTCTTCTATACTGAAATCCACTTTAAAAAATTCTAATTCAATTATTTTAACTGAACTCCTGTTATCAACCCACTTGCATTGATGAATAAGCACTTAGAATGTTTTATAATCCAAATGCCATATTTGTTTGATGATTCCAAAGTATGACATATTTGTACAAATTGGATTTCTATCCTTGTTACCAGATACATGCATCACTTTAACCATAAGTGTAACTACACTATTTTTCATGGTACTACATTTATCATGTTAATTTTTATAGAACATATAACCATTAATTGTATAACCATTATAAGAAAATACATGCAAACTTTTTCCTCTAGATAGACATCGAAGTCATTATGAAATTGAATCTGAATTTTTAGTTGAATCCTTAAAAATATGGCCTTGAAACCATTCTATAAACTATTGATTATGTGTATTTGATATCTAGATTTCAGCACTTGATGGATTCAAATGCTTAAGAATTATTTTTTGGGTTTCAATATATAATGAAACCTCTAAACTGTTATGAAAAAGGTAAAGGTGAGCATGCTCCTACTCTTAAATAGTAACTGTGATAACATCTATTCCATAAATTCCTTCACCCACAAGTTTCTTGGTGTGATGATATTTTGATATACTAATACTTTCCACATAGAATAGATAGTCGATATAGACTTTAGTGGATTCATCAACAATATATGGCTTTGCAATACCACCATTTGGATGAATTTGAGTTTTGACATACCCTTCAAAAATCTTTATATACCATTCAATGGGTTTCATCCATCTATAATGCACAGGGACACATGGTTGAATATCACTTACCAAGTGAACCATCATATCAAATAATGTTAGTGGGAATAAAATCTAAAATTAATTTAATATGACAATAATTTCCTTTTCTATAGTTAGAATTTTTTTTGGTTCTATAACTTTGCTGCATATAGCTTTGAAAAAGAAACATAACTTGGTTAATGTATGATGTGAATTCTTAGGTAAAATGAAATGTAAAGATACCGGTATTAGATCTTGCATCAAAACATGAAAACCATGTGATTTCAAACTTTAAATCAGTTATTGACTTAATATTCTTGATATTTTATGAATACCCATATGGAACCTTCACATCATTCAAGAAGTTTTAAAACTGACATCTCTCTTTCCTAGAAAGAGTGTAAGTAGCTAGAGGAAGAAAAATCCATTTTTCACTCTTCACTATCACTAACTCTTCTTGTATCCCCATGTCAATCATATCCAGCTAAGACTTAATTCCATACTTTTTTTTCTAAACACATTTAGTATCATTACAATGACACTATCACAAACATTTTTTCCCATGCATAACATCAAGAAAATGTCTGGCGTACAAACAATTCCAATATGGTAATTCAAAAAATGATCTCTTTTTTCAACTGCTTTTTGTAAGTTTTTTTGAAAAAGGGTTACCAAAATTAGTTTCTATATCTTTTACTTTCTAAAAAATTTGATCACCTGTTAGTGAAGATGTTGTTCCACCTTTTTCTAAACTCCCATCAAATGATGTCATTTAATATTGGTACTTATGTAATTGGGGTAGAAATATATGATTTTTTATAAACAAAGTCTTTGTTGAATTTTTTAACCTAATTGACTGTGTTCCTCCTTCATAAATGGGAAACACTTGAGTTCCTTTAATGTTATATCCTAAAAAAATTCATAGGTGGGAAATTCATTCACCACCCCGTTCAACATAGCTCTCAATGTAAAATCTTCATTTCTGTATGCATCATACAATGTAACTCCTGAATCCCACAATAATTTCAAATCCTTGATCAATGGGGCTAAATAAACATCAATATCATTAAATGATTGTTTTGGGCCTGATATAAGTAGTGCTAATATAATGTATTTTCATTTAATGCAGCACGACTATGCCAAGTTATAATTTACCAACATAATATACCATGTACTGCGAGTTCTTATTTGAAAACCAAAAGGATTAACTCCATCTATAGATAGCACAAGATGAAGGTTTCTCAGCTCATTTCCAAATTTTGGATACTCATGATCGATTTTCTTCCACTGAGGAGAGTTTATTGGGTGATGAAGTTTCCCATGTTTATTTCTTGTATCTATATGCCACATAAATTACCTTGAAATCACATCACTTCCATATATGCAGATATACCTTGGAATGATTGGAAAGTACCATAAAACTTTATTAGGACCTGATTCATCTTTCTTGTATCTATAAGAACCACAATTTGGGCATTTTTAAGTGATTTTTAGTTCTTGATAAATAGTATACAGTCATTTATACGGGGATGTGTTCTTTCGGAGATCACACCAATTTAACATGGAATTTTTTTAACTTTATAAGTTCAAAAAAGAAGCACATTATCTTTGGGAAGCATATCATTCAAGAGAGAAAGTAGTTCAGTAAAATTGGGGTCACTCCATCTGATTCCATCTTTTAAATCATATATCTTCAGTATGGTTGGAAATATTGTATATTTAACACAACTATCATAAAATGGAATCTTTACATAACTCTTTAATTTATCAAACAATTTTGGACAATCTAGAAGTTCATCTTCAACTATCATTTTCATTTTCATAATATGATCTCCATCACTATTCACACATGTAATCATATCCTTGATACAAACTTTATCATTTTTCACAATTGTAATCATATCATATGATCCATAAAACATATTGTTGTCCCATTCTCTAGATATATTCAGTTTTCCCTATGTTTATTCCAATATTTATAGCATCAATCTATTCTGTGATAAGTCAAGTGTTCTTCCAAGTCCTCTGTACTAATTAGTCTCGAATAAAAACAATGTAAACATAGAAAAAGGATTTGATATGGGTCATATTCATGATCTTTTGAAAACATGATGAACTCTTTCACCCCATCCTCATACTATTTTATCATATGATTAGAATCCATCCATTTTTTATTTATATCCATCCTATTTAATTCTGTAATACTAATATTTAACAAAATAAATATATATATAGAAAGTATGATATTGGAACCCATGAAAGTTTATTCTTAAAGAATCATTTAAGCTATATAAAGTCATTTTTCTAAGATAATATGATCCAAATGATGTATATTGAGATTATTTTTTAGTGGTGGAAATAAATGAAGGAAAGGAATGTGTGATATATATAAAGTTACAAATAATATAATTAAATTTTCATCTATTGAAAAACATAGAGATCCAAGAAGGTTTTTGTAACATTGTTAGGTGGGAGTACAATACGAAGGAGGAGTTGATATTGGCGGGTCAGGTGGTGTTTCAGTGACAAGTTTCTTAGGAGCTGATGTTTTTTGTTTTTCAGATGATGAAAACGTTGATAGGGACCAATCACAAGGTCTTGAGAACCCAATGTTTTAATAAAATATTAAATTTAAATCCAATGAACCATAAGTATCATGCTAGAGTTCTCAGCCTATTGAAAAAATCAAAGATAAATATAATTAGGGTTTCATGAATGCTTCAAATTTAAACAATTTTCATCCCTGGGATAAAACCTCAAAGAATGGTAATGAAAAATTTATAAATATATATAGAATCCATAAAAAACTTTTTAACACATATTTTAAGGAGAGATCAAAAAGGAAAAGGAAATTACTATTATAAGAGTCCATTTAAGTGATTTAAATGTGGATATATTGTACTTTTCACTACCGATTTTCATTTATATATATAAAAGGAAAGTGAAAATGAATATAATTTAACAAGAAGTTCACATAATAAGAAAAATAAAAAATTTATCAACCTAAATTATCCCTCATATAGAATGGAAAATAATTTAAAAAAACTCAAAAACATAAATTTATTATCTAAATTAGATGAGGGGGAAAGTGGTGATTATGATACTGATGTTGAAACATTAATTAAACCGGAGGTATGATTATTGATTTAAAAAGTGAATGATGATGAGTTCCCCAGTGATAAAGATATTGGTGATAAAAATGATGAAAAATATGAAATGATGAGTTCCCGATGCGATCAACAGATGTTTATGACAAGACAAATATTAAAAGGATTTTGGTTATTTTTTCTGTTAATGGAAGAAAATGGGAAGACTTGTTTGGTTTTAATCCATGAGAGCATGAAGGATACCTGTAACTTGGATTCTTCTCCCTTGATTTTGAAGTTCAATCCAATCCCTCTTTCCAAAATTACTTCAGGATGTAGAAGGAGTGGGAAAGTTTGGGTAGCCAACACTTATTGGTGGTGAAATATCATGTGTGATAAGTATCAGTCACCCAAACTTTCACACTCCTTCCAAATACTAAGGTAAACTAGGTGATAGTCAAGTGGTATTTGATGGTTATGTCATATCAGGTATCTGTGAGGGAGGTGATGCATCGTTCAAATCCTTTGGGAAAATTAAAAATACCCAAAGAAGAACTAAATATGCTAAAAGATTGAACGATAGATAAAAAGACACATACTGTTGGATTTGAAAGTTTCAATTCATCCTAGGGAGATAGAGGGTAAGTTAGGGAGAGTGAGGGAGAGTGCACGATGGTGAATGAGAGAAGAGGCGAGGTCAAGTCACGATGAGGGATCACGACCGTGAGGGAGAGTGGTGGCGAGGGGGAGCGACGGTAGGGGAGGGAGAGTGGCGGTGAGGTTTTAGTTCCATGAGAGCTTGAACAACAAGAGAGAATAGGTTCAGTTAGGGTTAAATTTATTAGACAACAAAGGATGTTAAGAGAGCTTCTAAAAAAGCACTGATAAAGTGGGGTTTTATTAGCTCTAAAATAATAAGTGTTGATAAAGGCCCTCTTTATAAGCGATTTTCTAAGGCTGGTAAAGATAGGTCTTTATTAGTGCTAAAAAACACTAATAAAACCTATCTTTATCATCACTAGAAAGGAGCTAAAAAATATTTTATAATATAATTAATATAATTAAAAAAATTAAATTTATATAATTATAAATGTATTTAAAGAAATGTAAATATGTATTTATAAATATAATTATAAATAAATATAAATAAAAATAATTATAAATAAATAATTATTTATTTAATTATAATTATATTAAAATAATTATAAATATGTATTTATAAATATAATTATAGATGTATATTTATAATTATAATTATAAATAAATATATTTATGAATATTTGTACATAATTATAAATATATATATTAATATTAATATATAAATATATATAATTATAAATATAAGAAATATATTTATTATAATTTTATAATTATTTAAATATATAATTATTTATTTATAATTATATAAATAATTTTAAAAAAATTATATGTATTTATTTATAATTATAAATATATAATTTTATAAATATAGTAAATACACATTTATAAATATATTTATATATATAAATATAAGTATATTTATTTATAAATATTTATTTATAGCTATATTTTTATAAAAATATTTTAAACATTATTAATTAATATATAATAATAAATTAATTAATATTAAAAATGAATAAATAATAATAAAAAAATTAAAAAAATATTTAAAAAAGTAAATTCGTAACATTTACATGAATTAGAGACATAAAAAATGAATAAAAATGAATAATTAGATGGTATTAATTATATAAATAACAAATTTATTAAAAATGAATTATATTTACTATAAAAATATTATTATTAAATTAAATCAAAAAATTAAATCAAATTAAATTAAACACATACATATATTCGTGATGAATATATTAAAATAAATATATATTAAAAATGAATACATATTAAAAATAAATAAATATAAAAAATGCTAAAAATGGAGAGATATTAAAAAATAATAATAAAAAATCAATAAACAAACTTGTGCATACACATACATGTATACATGAAAAACATACATATGTACATATACACATCTATGCACACACACATATAAATACATATATATACACACATACACATACATACATATACAGTTTTACAAGTATCATCATCATCATCATCATGTAATTTTTTATTGAATGAAGGAAAGAATACAAAGAGAAAAACAGAGAGAAAAAAAGGAAAAGAGAAAAACAAGAAAGGAATGAGGGCAGAACCCCCCTAGCCAAGACAGAATCTAGGGATGTCTGAAATGATGAAGACCGAGCGCATCCCATTTAATACATTCAATTCCATTGGGTTGGATACTACCCGTAGTGTGGAGAAAAACCTCCACTGTGCTATTGAAGTCCACCAAAGCCAAGTGGTCTGTGACCTTGTTCCCCTCTCTCCAGGTGTGAAGGATACTCACATTGGAACTCATCATTTTTCTATATTTTCTGATGACATAGCTAATCGACCATGGGGGTTCGCCATACACTTTCAAGGAGTTGTGTACAATTAAAGAGTATGTTTCAATTTCAAAGATTTCTAGGTCCTTTTGCATACAAAGGCTGAGCCCGGTGAGAATTGCCTTCACCTCCGCCTGTAGAGAAGATCCCTGGCACAATCTGGACGTGAAAGCTAAGTAAACTGAACAGTTGTGGTCCCGTACAACTCCTCCTCCATGCAGGTTACCTTGGACACATGAGCCATCTGTATTGAGTTTCAATCCCACCATGGGAGGACACCAGCATACCCAATTTTCTTCCCTTCTTCTAGGTGACACATCCACATTGGAGGCCTCCTGAAACCGACGAAGAGTAGGGGTGGCCTTCCAAGTCCTCATGGCCGTGTTCAGGTCTAGTAGCAGGTTTTTCGGCCAGACAATAATAGTGTGAGCCAACACCCCCACGCCCTCGTATTTGAGTTTGTTCTGCGCCTGCCATATGGTCCAGCACCCCACATGAAGCAACACCACATGGGCCACCCTTTCCTGGACTCCTCCCACATAGCCTTGGAACCACTTAACAAGAAATGAGGGAGTAGATCCATCTGAGGGAAGGGGCATATTGAACTCCCCCAGGACCTTCCATACCTCTCTTACCCAGTCACTACCGAAGAATAGGTGGGCGGTGCTCTCCTCACTAGGAACGCTACAACAGATGCACCTAGATGCAAGATGGATACCACATCTACTGATATTATCATCGGTCTGAAGGGCTCTATTACGAATCCTCCATGTGAGAAAATTGATCTTAGTGGGGATGCTTTTCATCCAAAGAGGCTCATCCCAGCCCTCTGCCTGAGTTTGTCTGTTACCGATGCGACAAAAATCCTTCAAAGTTAGCAGGCCCGATGAGGAGGCCGTAAACACACATTTATCCTACTCTTCATTAAGTTCGATGAGTTGAAATAACTCATCTTGTTCCTTATCCAAGACCAAGTGGGTGAAGCTGGGGAAGAGACTGGACTCCTTGAACGAAATATTAGTAGCCAGGCATCTGGGGAATCCCAGCACTATCCCACACCAATCCTGATGCCAAAAAGATAGATCACCCTTCCCCACCACCCATCACAAGAAGGGATGAATCATTTCCATAATAGGAGCTATCACCGACCACAGAGTAGAATGATTCCCCTCTCCGGAGTCACAGAGGCACGTCGCATGCGCCTGCATGGTAGTCCCCCATAGGGTATGTTGTTCCAGTATGCTCCATGCAAGCCTGGCATGCATGTAGTAAAGGGTTTCCTCTAGATTACGATCGTCGATACCTCCTTCCTTCACCGGCCACGCCATTTTCCCCCAGGCGACCCAGTGCTTCTTCCTCTCTAAAAGAAGATCCCATATTAAATTGTCAAGGATCTTGTCGATCCTTTTAATAACCCCCTTCGGGACTTTGATGGAGGACAGACCATGGATCGGAGATGCCACAAGAACGCTATTCACCAGGGAAATACGTCCACCAAAGGACAAGAATTTATTTTTCCAGTTAAACACTTCATCAGAAACCCTGGTGCAGAGTGCGTCGAAGTCACGAATCTGAAGCCTCCCAGGTGAGACAGGTGCGCCTAGATATATCATAGGGAACTCGCCCCTCTGGAAGCCAACAATTCTACTTACCTTTTTCACTCTCTCCATGGGTAACCTGTTGTAGATAAAGAAATATCTCTTCCCCTTGTTAATGCACTGCCCACTCCAGTGAAAATAATCCTCCAGTACTCTAATATTAATATAAATATAATCAAAAAATTTAGTAGACGGGCCAAACTACTCCTAAAAAATTATTAGAAAAATAAATATAACAAATAGATGAAAAGAGGATGGATAGGGTCAAAAAAAGGTACATTCCCACATCTATAAGGTAAAGATACAAATCAAAAACCAGATCATTACCATAATCATGGTCAGAGCCATCATCTTCATCAGTAGTTTCCCACTCTAATTGTGATTTCCTTTCATTTAAGATCATGGAGTACTTCTCCTTGATCTTTCCCTGCTATAGAGTGAGTTCCTTGGAAGAAGACCTGGTAGACACATTTCAGACATGCCCTCGAGTAGCAGCCCAATCATCTTAACTGCTTCCTTGGACATGATTTTTTGGATACCGACCACGCCTCCAAGACTTATCTTATTTCCAATCCCCTCCAGAATCTTCCCCTTACAATTTAGAAATGTCTTTCTCCATTAGATTCTACTCCTTATCATTAATATTCTCAGTGTCCACATAAGGGACATCAACTTCATTGAAACTGTCTGTGTGAGTAGGTACCATTTTAACCTGCAATTCATCCTTAGATTTCTGAGGGGGTACCAATACTTCCACGTTAACCATTACATTATTACTTTTAAGCATGTGTTTTTTTATCAACACATGGATGATTGATAGAGTTATGTGATGATTGAGCAGTGATAAAAGACCCCACATTCCATGTTCTTACATGCTATGTAATTATGACTTCAGATGATATTTCACATAAAATAAAATTTATTGTGATTATTAAATACACCTTCATGAAATAGTGGAGGTTCTGGACTTTTGAATTGTCTAGATGGAAGAAAAATTCAATATCAAAGAAATCCACAAGAATAATTTTCCATTGTGGAAAATAAATATGTAGGTAGTGTAGTGAAATAAAAATTTTCTATAAATGATTAGAGAAAGACCAGTAGATGTGATGATGGAGCATGATTTCAGTGGGATCCAAAATCCTAACATGGATGAAAATGTGGGGAGTACTTCTGGGAATTGATATATACTAGTCAGTGAAGCAGAGATGATTGTTGGAAGTAGGCATCATCTCAACAATGCATGGATAATCTACTTAGGGGAAACATAGAACATGACGTCTTGATGAGAATGGATTGATCAGTATGAAACCATCTCAGAAGTAATTGTGTACATGGGGAACGATCACACCTTGAAGGTCATTGGATTCGGTACCATCAAACTGAATATACATGATTATATTGTTCGAACCATCCAAGGAGTATGCCATGTGAAGTGCTTAAAGAATAACATATTTTCTTTAGGAAAATTTGTTGACATCAGATCCAAGACTCTCATTGAAAATGGAGGGATGATAATTGTAAAGGTCATGCTTATGCTGATCAAGGTAGAAATGATCTCAAAGAACCTATACGTGGTTATGGGTGAAACATACAAGGAGGAAGTGATAGTTGTCACATCAACTAACTCAACTAAAGCATTGAGAATGTTATGGTATTGAAATCTTGTCCATATTTCAGAATGACAACTGAAGATTCATTTGGATCATAGTTTTTTGTCTAGGATTAAAATGATATACTTACCATTTTGTGAGAATTGTTTTTTTGAGAAAGCAACACAGGTTAAAGATCGGGAGGAGAAAGTTACTTTGTATCCTTAATTGATGATTATTCCAGGAGATGTTGGGTCTTCCCAATCAAGAATAAAGTAGATTTTTTGAAGTATTTAAAACATTCAAAGCATGAAAGGAGATTGAATCTGAAAATAAGATCAAGTTTTTGAGGGCTGGAAATGGTGTAAAATATATAAGCGAGGGAGTTTTATACTTTCTTTCAATAAGAAATAATCAAGATACAGTTCACGGTGGAGTACACACCTCAACATAATGGAGTGGTAGAGTAGATGAATAGAAACTTGTTGGATAAAAGAAGATAAATGTTGAAGACTGTAGGAATTTCCAAAACATTTTGGGCATAAGTAGTGAATATCACTTGTTATGTGATCAACTGATCTCCTTCAATGATGATTGATTTAAAGACACTAATGGATAGGTGGATTGGTAGACCCACTTACTATTCTCAGTTATATACATTTGGAAGTCCTGTATATGAATTTTTTAATGACTAGGAAAGATCAAAGTTGGATTCAAGATCCATGAAATATATCTTCTTGGGGTATGCTGATGGTGTGAAGGAGTATCGTTTATGGGAACCCAATACCTACAAACTTATCATCAGCATAGATGTCATTTTTTTAGAAGACAAGGTGCAAATGAAAATTAATAGAGACATGGAGAATGTTAATACAAAAACAAAAATAGTCGAAGTAGAGGAAAAATCTAAGGAAGATAAAATTTCATCTGAGGCATTACCAAAGCACGATGATCAAGTATCGATTGAGTTTGGACCATGACAGTAAACTTGGGAGAAAAGAACATTTTTATGGAACTCATACTAGGTCACTGATATCAATATTTCATACTTCTTATTGACAGAGGATGGAGAGTTATCTACTTTTGTGGAGGAAACCCAGAGTACAAATGTATCCTTATAGATATTAGTGATGCATGGGGAACTTGAATCACTGTACAAGAACAAGACTTGGGATATTGTTCCATTACCTCATGTAAGGAAGGCTATCAGAAACAAATGGATCCATAAGATAAATCAGGGTGGAAAAAACTAGGTGGAAAGATATCATGAAAAAATGGTGTTCAAAGGATAAGCTCATAAGGAAGTCATTGATTTCAATGAAATATTTTCTCCTATTGTTAAACTGATAAATGTTCATATAGTTTTGGTAATGTGTGCTATATATAGCTTATATATAGAGTAGTTGGATGTGAAGATATATTTTTTCCATGGATATCTTGATGAATATAAATTTATGGTCCAATTGGAAATCTTTATATTATAAGACAAAGAGAACTTGGATTTCAAGTTAAAAAAATATATGTATGGTCTAAAGTAGGTGTTGAGGTGTTGGTACAAGAGATTTGATTCCTATATAATTATCATGGGATATAATAGACTTCATTTATATCCTTGTGTATATTTCAAGGGTTTGGATGGTAAAGATTTCATCATTATTCTATTGTTTATGGATGACATATTGGTTGCAGGCCCCAACAGTAGTCAAATCCAAGAGATGAAGGCACAGTTGGCTAGGGAGTTTGATATGAGGGACTTGGTGTTGAATTTGGTGCCACTATAACCAAATTCTATGCACATTATGATAACTTTTATTCATAGTTTTGAATATTAATAAACATCTTATCACATCATGATTTTTCTTCTGCATAAAATAGTATATGATAATATCCCAAGAGTAGTTTTCACACTAAAAGGTCATAGCAGTTCCCCAGTATGATAAGAACCCATAAGTGCTACAACACTATTCTAAAATATATATTATATAGTCATATGATATCATTTTAGGGACACAAATTATATATACTTTCAAAGGTGGAGACTCATAGGACTTTGAGTCATCTTCTCCTGGTGTATGCCCTTGGTAATATCCAATAGGATATTATGAGAACGGGACCCACCAACAAGAAATCCACATTTATATGTGTCATTGGATGTTCCTATCTATAGATGTGTGTATTTTTACTTAGACTTTAAGATAATTATTAATGAGTATTATGAGTTTCATAATTTAATTTATTGATGAAAACTATGAAGATAGATGTCTGCAGTGAGGTAGGATACATTGGATGCATCATGAATAATACTACATTAATGAATAATGAGATAAAGGATTTATCCTTTCTATTATTTAACATAATTTAATATATTAGTCCCTTTTATGGAAATGATATATCCAAAATAAATCCATGGCCATGGTGTTCTATAAGAAATTTCTATTTCTAGAAAGTCAAAAAAAGAGACATCGAGCACATGGGTTGATGGCACCGTCATTTAACCATCATGATTTGAGATATTTTGATAAAGGGATTCCATTATACAGTAAGAATTTGTATGAGGTATTATGTCATTGTAACATTAAATTCTTTCTCTGTGGGTGGCTTGGTGTTTTTCTAGATGCTAACCTTAGACATTAGCCTACTTCGCCTAATGCCACTAAGAAAGAGACCTAGAGGGTCACATACTAAGTGTATCTAGAATCTTAGTTAAATAATATATTATATTTTATTATTTAACAAGTTGAATAAATATTATTCTCACACATGGTTTAATAATTATTAATGTTTTCTTGATCTCATATATTTTGTCACCAGTTATTCGAGATAATATAATGTGAGCATAATATTTAACAAATATTTATTTTTTATTTAGTGAATATAATGTTTTTTATTTATTCATGAATAATGAAGTGAAATTTATTTTAAAAATAAATAGACATTATTCAAGGTATGATAAATATTATAAAGTAATGATGGATTGGGATTTTAGTTTTGGTGAGAAAATAATAAATATAGAATATTATTTGATTAAATAATATTTATTTTTAATTCTCAATTTAAGCACATGTCAAGAAATAATAATACTATTATTATTATTTGACATGAATTTTTTGAAAGGATTAAATAAATAATTAAGGGAATTATTGCTATTATTTTATTTTAACCCTATTGATATATAAACCTAGTTATGTTATTTTCTCAAAAATAACAACTCATTTGTTTTGGTTATGCACAACAGAATTAGAGAATTCTCTCAAGTCCTTGAGATCACTCTTCTCCAAGATCACTTCCAAGAATGGAGGCCAATATTTCTCTACCAAATTAAGGAGAATGCTTTTGAATCAATTTTCATAATGATCAAAGACTGACGACACAGGCGTATGGATCTACCATGCTAGAACATGTAGATTCCTTTGGTGATGGTTGGATATTTGTGGAACACGTGTGGATCACCACTAGAGGGAATCTACACTTGATTCCAAAAATGCAATGATGGTGCATCCCAGATATTTTTCCATATCCATCAATGAAAAAATAATTCCATCAAGGTAATTATTATTTAATTAAATTAATTTTAAATAATATGTGATGATCCTCTATTTTTAGTTTTGGTGTGATTCATGTTTTCTGTCTTCTTTGATTCAATTCCATTAAACATGGCATTTATCATCACGTAGATATTGGATTGATCATTGAACATGAAAAAAAGAAATGTTCGAAAATACCCATCACATGATTTCACTGTGCACAGAACCTACAAGTGGTATCAAATGGGTTACATGATTATTTATAATTATTTAAAGATCATTAGTGATTTACGCATTTTAATTTAGTTTTTCAATTCAATTTTACTCATTCTTTTAATCTGAATCTCAATATATGTTTCTTCCTCCTTCATTTCTCATAGATATAATCGATACAATTAATTTAATGAATGAAATAAAATCGAATATCTCATTTGGAGGTGCCAAGGATTCTGGCCAGATAACAGCGGAGTACATACTGTGTAATCAAAATTACACATTATGTTCTTGTGGTCAATGCATTAGGAATTAATTTGGAAATTAATTAAAACCATGTCTATTAATTACACACATTTAATTAAATACCTTATACCATGTGTTGACCAAGCCAGGGTGTCACACGTTCAATTAGAGTACATGCCAGGTAGCCCATGTACATGGCATGTAGTCCCTTTAAGTCACAGATGGGTCATATATTACCATACAAGACCTACCTGACTGGTGACCGTGTAATTCGGAGATCACACAACATGTAGCCCATTGGACATGTTGTGTACTCCATTTTTCTGACGTACGATTTACACACCGAGTATCTAGGTGTGTACCTCAGATATATGGTGAGAGATGTACATGCCATGTAGCTCAGCTACACATGTCGTGTACTTATACCAAATTACATATATTTAAAATTTATTTATTTATGTAAACCTTGAGACATTTTCTTACATGTGGTCATTAAGTTGATAGGACACGCCATGTGATGGGTTTTAATATATATATATATATATATATATAGATTTTTAATTAACATATGTGTAATGATTGGATCTTCATATTATATTTGAGCTGTATTATAGTTGTTACTCTAGGTGCATTAAATCATGACATGTTATAGAAAAATCATGTAATTCGTGTAATTATTTAGCTTATACTACACTTCATGAAAGTACGTGATAAGTTTTGTATGCTATATGTCACAAAGAATAAACAAGTATATGATTATAATACATGTTGGGTAGATTCAGAACGGTAGTCAATGCATTACCTCCAAGGTACATTTATGTACATAGTTAATTTTAAATGAATTTATTTATTTTTTTTTAAAATTATAATAGATGATAATCTCAAGGAAATTTGGATGATAATTAAGATAAAAGAATCGATTGATTAAAGATGATAATTAATTGATTCAAGTGAGATTTATCTTAAATAAGGATGATTAAGAATTGAATGCCAATTTTATTAAATGCTTAATTTGTTTCATGCATGTGGATAATCATGAGAAAAAACCAGAAATTTGTATGATATTCGTTTCCTTTTAATTTATTATTAAATTAATTTTTTGGACTGCATGATTTCTCTCTTCTCATTATATAGGGTCTGCATGCCCATGGTTTCTTTTATGTAAACCCTTTTCCCCTCACCTATGAGAGTAAAAGCATATGTAATGGATAGATATCCCAAGATAGTAGAGGTTATTCAAGTTATGAGTCATGTTAAAACCAATCCAAGAGAGATACATTGGCAGATAGGTGGAAAGTTGTAACATGAACCTTAAATGGTTCACGGAATTTTTCCCCTCGGTCAACAATTAGTTTATCAACTTCTAGATAAAATATCCATTAGTAAAATTTCATGATCATACCACTTTATTATTATATTTCTATCAGTTTCATGGTTATTTCATTATGGATGTTTTTTTGTGATCACATAAATTAAGGAAATTAACAACCATTCAAGATATAACTAAAATAAATTGGCTTATGCATAAATATTATCTAAAACATGGTTAATCACTTAAGTAAATCCACTTAATATTAACAAGAATGTGATAAAGATAATAATTGTAAATTTATGCATAAAGGATAAAATCCATCAATTATATATATTAAGTCAGTATAGCCTTCCACTACTTTAGTTAAAATTGAACCATAGTTCAAAGGGATTGACCAGCCAAAGTTGGGGTGCTTTCAATTATCAGGGAATTATAACTTGAATTGTTATGTTGACTTAACTTAGTTCACATAAAGGGTTTACTACCAAAGAAATACTTGGTGTAACTGAGTGGAAAAGGTTGAGGAAATCTAAATTTAAGGATTTTATGATTAGGGAGTTCACTCACTAGATCAAGGAAATGTGAGCTAATGAAGTTGGTATTTGGAATGTCTGCCTAAAAACATTCAAGTTTCTTGACCAACCAAAGTTGGGGTAATGAGAAGTGGAATATGGATTCTTTCCACTAGGATGTCAAAAAAATAGGATATTCTAAAACCAATGGTGAGGACTACAGGTTTTTGATAAAATAGTGGGAGACTAATAAATTTAATACTTTTTTATTTGTCTAAATTTTATCATAAAAAGTACTAAGATCCTACTCATCTTATATTGTAGAAACAAAATTAAAATGAATTTAAATGTATCACTATGATCCATAATTTAGAAGTATAAACTTCACACTAGCACAATTTTCCAAAAGTGGAAAAGGTGTTTATGCATTGTACTTTTCCATGAAAGGAAATTTTATGTGCTGGAAGAACCTTTTCCAATTGTGCCTGGTAATGAGGCAAGTGATGAAGAGCTATCTATCTATGAGAAACATTTTAATGATGCTAAATATGTTCAGTTTTTCATGATTTCATCCATATCTAATGATATTTTGAAGAAACATGAGGACATGGATAAATATAGCATGATGTCTCACCTTCAGGATCTCTATCAAAAGAAGGTAAAAAAAAGAGAGGTATGATATCTCCAATGATTTGTTTACAACTATGCTTGGTGAGTCTGTGTCAGCTTGACCTCATGTAGTCAAGATTATTAGGTACATTGAATACTTAAACATCTTAAGGATTAAATTCTCATATGAGTTGCATACAAATCTCATACTTTCATCACTTTCCAATACCTTCTCCATTATTGTTAATTACAATGTGATCAATAATGAGAAGAGTATTTTGTAACTTATTACTTTGATTCTCAAATTGGACAAGGACATGAAGCATGATAAAACCATGATCCTTATGGTGAAAAAGAAAAGGAAGAATATGGAAAAGTGGTCCAAGACCTATAAATAGTCTAAATCTCCAAAGTACTATCCTTCCAAGAAGGGGAAGAACCATAGGTAGGGAAAGGAAAAGGAGGCAATATGTTTTTCATGTGGAATGTCAAGACAATGGAAGATAAATTGCACCTAGAAGTAATGGAAGATAAAGGTGTGTTTGTTATCAAGTGTAATATTTCAATATCTACACATTAGGTATTAGATACAACTTTTGGTGCTCACATATGTATCCAAACAAAGGAACAATGCAAAGTCTAAAATATTTCTAGAGGAAAGGTTGATTTGTGAGCTTCCAATGAAGCTAGGATGGCTTCCATAGCCATTGGTGATTACCACCTTTCATTGTCAACATGAATTATTTTGGTTTTAAATTTTTTTTATTATGTACCTATAGTTACAAATAACATAATTTCTATATCATTCCTAGATACAGATGGGTTCATTTTCAAATTTGGAAATAAAAGTTGTTCCTTTTATAAGGATAACATATTTTATGGTATGACACATTTAAATAATGGTATTTATGTATTAAATTATGAAAAAAATTATTGGAATTGATAATAAATCATGTTCACATGACTAATATAACACCAAACTATGGAATCCCCATATTGGCTATGTAAATGAGAATCATTTAACAAATCTCTACCAAGATGGTTATTTAGACTCTTTTTAGCTAAAACCACTTAAAAGATGGCATGCTTGTTTATAAGGTAAAATGACCAAAACACCAATTGGTGGATAGGGTGAAAGGGCCACAAATCTTCTAGGATTGGTATACACTGACTTGTGTGGACCATTTACACTAGAAGATAGAGGTGGATATTATTACTTGATAACTTTAACTAATGACTTGAGTATATAAGGATATATCTGGTTGATGAGGTATAAGTCTGAGAACTTTGAGAAATTCAAATAATTTAAGAATGAAGTAGAGAATAAAATTGGTAAGAAGATAAATAATATTCAATCGGATCGAGGTGGTGAATATCTTAACCAAGAGTTCATCGATATTTTATGGGAGTTTGGGATTCTATCTCAACTCACTCCACCTTACACACCATAGTGGAATGGTGTTTGTGAAAGGAGGAACCATACCTTATTAGACATGGTAAGGTTGATGATGATTCAAGAAGAACTTTCATTATCCTTTTGGGGATACAAATTATAAACTGTGACATACGCATTAAATCGATTATCCACTAAAGGGGAAAATGGAATTCCCTTCAAGTTATAGAGTGTAAAGAAACACATTTTATTGCATCCACGTGTATGGGGTCGTGATGAATTTGTTAAGGCTTTATTTGGAAAAAATATATCACCCTAGAGAATAAAGTGTATCTTTATAGGGTATCTTAAGGAAACAAAGGGATACTACCTATACAACCCCTCAGACAAGAAAGTGATTGTTACTAGACAATCCTTCTTTCTTGAGAGGGAGAACATCCTCAAAAGGGATAGTGGTAGAAAGATTGACTTTGATGAAGTTAATGATCAAGATACACAAGAGTTGGTACAAGAATATATTCTATAGGTCCCCATGGAATAAGTTGTTCTTGAAATAAAAGTACCACATAGAAGCATAAGAGAGGTAAGACAACCAAAGAGATATGGTTTTTTAGTAACCAAATATGGTGAATCATTATTAGTTTAAAAAGATAAACCTATCTCATAAAAGGAGGAAGTAGAGAGCTCAAAATCTGTAAGATGGAAAGAAACCATGAATTCAAAAATGGATTCCATGTATCAGAACCAATCTTGGGTTCTGGTCAATGCACCAAATCATGTAAAACCCATTGGATGTAAATGGGTATTCAAGAAGAAACTAGACATGTAAGGTAAAGTAAATACCATGTAAAACCCATTGGATGTAAATGGGTATTCAAGAGGAAACTAGACATGTAAGGTAAAGTAAATACCTATAAATTAAGGAAAGTGGATAAAGGGTTTAAAAATCATCAAGGAATTTACTATGATGAAACATTTTCACTAGTTTCCATGTTTAAATCCATTATAATTAATCTTGTTATAGCATCTTACCATGAATATGATATTTGGAAGATGGATGTAAAAACTGCATTCCTTAATGGGATCCTTTAGGAAGATGTCCATATCACAAAACCAGAAGGGTTTGTGACTCAAGGTGATGAAAAAAGGATTTTCAAGTTTTAGAGATATATTTATAGATTGATGAAAGAATCTTGGTCATGGAACATTTGATTCGATGAATCTATAAAAGAATTTGGTTTCATTAAGAATGAATGTGATTAATGTGTTTGTAAGAGGTTTAGTGGGAATGAGGTCATTATACCAATAATATATGTTGATAAAATTTTACTTATTGGAAAAAAATATTCCAGTCTTACAGTCTGTTAAGAAATAGTTAAACAAGTGTTTCTCCATGAAGGACTTAGGTGAAGCAGCCTATAATATAGGGATCAAGATCATTCATGATAGATCCAGGAGGATGCTTGGACTAATTCAAAGTACATGTATTGACTAGATACAAAAGATATTTAGTATGGAACAATCTAAGAGGGGATTGGTTCCAGTGTCACATGGTTTACATATTTATAAGAAAATGTATCCTCAAAAACAACATGAGAAAGATATAATTAGTAAGATCTCATATGCTTTAGTGATATGATCAATCATGTATGTCATGATATGTACCAGACTTGATGTTTCTTGTGCATTGATCATGGTAGGTAGATATTAAGAAAATCTAGGAGAATAGTATTGGAATATTGTTAAGGCTATCCTTAAGTTTATAAAAAACTAAGGATATGTTCCTGGTGTATGGTGGATATGAGGAACTAGTCATCGATGGTTAAACTGATTCTAGTTTTTAGATAGATCGGAATGATATGAATTCACAATCATGATATGTTTTATGTCTCAATAGAGGAGCTATGAGATGGAATAGTTCAAAGCATCCAGTTTTCACAGATTCTTCAGTGGAGTCTGAGTATATAATAGCTTCTGATGTATCCAATGAATCCATTTGGATTTGGAAATTTTTCTAGAAGATTAAAGTGGTTCCTAAAAGTAAAGACCCTATCACATTGTATTGTGTTAATACTATAGTGGTGGCTCTTGAAAAAGATCTGAGGTCACAGAAATGGACAAAGCACATACTCCAAAAGTATAACCTCTTGAGGGATTTTTATAAAATGGGTGAAGTTGCAGTGAGAATAGTACCCATGGAAGAGAACATGGGGGACCCATTGACTAAAGTTCTACCTTAGTAGAAGAATGAGTATCGTGTGAGAACTAACAGACTGAAGGTTATTACCAGTTGACTCTAGTGTAAGTGAGAGTCTATTGGTGTTGGTTCCCTAGATTCAACTTTTGTGTAGTTTATGATAACTAGTATTCATAGTTTTGAATATTAATAAAATTATTATCATATCATGATTTTTCTTATGTGTAACATAGTATGTGATAATATCCCTATAGTAGTCGTCACACTAAAAGGTTATAACAGTTCCCTGCTATGATGAGAACCTGAAAGTGCTTTGACACTATTCTTAAATATATGTTATATAGCAAGGAACTGTTATGACCTTTTAGTGGAGACTCATAGGAAATTGATTCACCTTCTCATGACATACACCCTTGGTAATATCCATTGGGATATTATGAGAATAGGACTTTCCAATAGGAAATCCACATTTATATGTGTCATTGGATGTTCCTATATACAGATGTGAGCATTGGTACATAAACTTTAAGATTATTATTAATGAGTATTATGAGTCTTGTACTTTGATGTATTGATGACAACAGTGATGATAAATGTTCACAGTGATGTAGGATACATTGGGTTCACCATGAATAATTTTTCATTAATGAATAATGCAAGAAAGGATTTATCCCTTCTTTTCTTTAACAGAAGTTAATATCTTGGGCCCTTAGATGTAAATGATATAGTCTAAATAAATACATGACCATGGTGTTCTATAGGAAAGTTCTATTTCTAGAAATTCAAAGAAAGAGACATTGAGCACATAGGTTGATGGAACCTGCATACAACCTGCTTGATTTGAGATAATATGATAAAGAGATTACATTACACAATAAGTGTCTGTATGAGGTATTATATCATTGTGTCATTAACTTATTTCTCTATGGGTGTCTTGGCATGTTTTTATATGCTAACCTTGGACTTTAGGCTGCTTCGCCTAATGCCATTGAGAAAGAGGCCTAGAGGGTTACATACTAAGTGTATCCATAATCTCAGTTAAATAATATATTATTATTTATTATTTAACAAGTTGAATAAATATTATTCTCTCATGTGGTTTAATAATTATTCATTTTTCCTTGATCGCATTTATTCTGTCACCTGTTATTTGATAAAATACAATGTGAGCAGAATATTTAATAAATATTTAATTTCTATTTAGTTAATATGATATTTATTTATTTATTAGTGAATAATGCAGTAATATTTATTTAATAAATAAATAGACATTATTCAAGGTCTGATAAATATTATAGAGGAATGAAGGACCAAGATTTTAGGTCCAATACTAAAATAATAAATACTGAATATTATTTGATTAAATAATATTTAATTTTAATTCGTAAGTTAGGCGCATGTTGATAAATAATAATAATAATATTATTATTATTATTATTTGACATAAGTATTTTTCTAAGATTAAATAAATAATTAAGGGAAATTCTGAAATTATTTTATTTTAACCCAATCGATATATAAACCCAATCATGTTATTTTCTCAAAAATAACAATTCATTTGTTTGGGTTGTGCACAATGGAATTAGAGAATTCTCTCAAGCCCTTGAGATCTCTCTTCTCTAAGATCGCTCCCAAGAATAGAGAGAAATATTCCTCCAGCAGATCAAAAAGAATGATTAAGAAGAAATTCTCATAGTGATCAAAGGAAGACGACATAAGCATAAGGATCTGTCAGGATGACATCTAGAGATTCCTTTAGCAGCATTTAGAGATTTGTAGAACATGTGTGGATCACTGCTAGAGGGAATATGCACTTGATTCCTACAACACAATGATGGTGTATCTTAAATCTGTTTCCAGATCCATCAACAAAGAAATAATTCCATCAAGGTAATTCTTATTTAATTAAATTAATTATAAATATCATGTGATGATACTCTCTCTCTGGTTCTGGAATGATTCATGTTGTTTTTTTTCTTTGATTCAATTCTATTGAACATGGTGTTTATCGTTATGCAGATCTCGTATTGATCATTGAACACACAAAAAACCAGTGTTGATAAATTTTCATCGCACACTTCTGTTGTTCCCAGAACCTACACTTGGGACTAATAAACAAGATTCTTGAGATGTAGATTTACCGAGATATAAATAATGAGAATATTTGACTATCATAGAAGAATTACTTATTTAAAGTCATGAAATGCTTCAACATGCAATATTGTAATCCAATCTCCAACCCACTTCTCGTTAATTTCAACGATGAGTCCTATCATTGAAATAGAGAGGATGAAGATGTATCAAGTATCGTAAGCATCAGCAGTGAGGATTATGATGTTCTCTATGGTTTATACAAGACCAGACATTATACATGCAGTGGGAGCAGTTAGTTGGTACAAGATAAATCTAGGATGGGAGCACTGGAGTATAGTGGAGTGGATCCTAAGATACATCAAGGAGACCTTAGATACTTTATTATGTTATGAAGGATAATATTTCATTATTAGATACTATGTTAATTTGTATTTTTCAGATGATTCTGATCAGAGGAAATCCACTACTGGTTATGTGTTTACTCTTGTAGGAGGAGCTATGAGCTGAATTTCAATGTTATAGTCAATTGTGGATTTATCCATAGTAGAGGCAGAATACATGGTAGCTACACAGGCTTGTAAAGAGTTGATTTGGATGAGAAGGTTTTTAGAGGATCTTGGGAAAAGACAGGAGCAGATTCCACTATTTTATGACAGTCAGAGCACCTTATAAATTATAAGGAATTCATGTTTTCATTCAAGTATGAAGCACATTGGGGTACAATATCACTTTTTATGAGATATAGTAGAGGAAAGAAGTGTGTACATGTAGAAAAGTCACACTAAATAAAATCTATCAGATTTCCTGGCGAATGAAATTAACTCTGATGAGTTCATATGATACATGTTTTTGAGTGTCACTACTACAAAATAGGGTTTTATCAGTGCTAAAAAAATCTTTTATCAACGCTAAAAAAGTGATGATAATCGAAGTGTTGATAAAAGGGGTAACTTTTATAAGTGCTAACAAAAATGCCGATAAAAGTCAAAAGAAATTATTTTTTTTCAAAAAAACACTGCAAATCGGAGGGTAGACTCTCCACCCTTTCAACAACGATCAACCCCCCCTTTCAACAGTGCTAAGAACCACCCAACTCACCCCTTTAACAATTTTAGGAATCCCCCCCCCCCACTTTAATAGTGCTAGGGTCTGTATCACCCACCCACGCATGCCCTTATCATTACTAGGTTTTGAACCTTGGACCTCCCCCTCGTGCGCCTGCGCCTCTTCCACTCACCTACATTGTTTGGTTTTTCATTTTATGATATATCTATATATTTTTATACATTTTGTTATATTTTTTATTCATATATATATATATATGTGTGTGTGTGTGTGTGTGTGTGTGCATTTATAAATATAATTATAGATATTTATATTTATTTATAAATATTATATATTAATATTTATATACATATATTAGAATTTGTATATAACCATATATATGTCTATCAATACACACACAAATATATTTTTTTATTTATAAACATTATATATACATTAATTGTATATGTATATGCATATAAATATTCATATATTTTTTTATTTTAAATAAAATGGATATTATTTTTTATTTATATAAGGTTTATATATTGAGAAAATATATTTTATATGTAAATATATTTAATTATTTATTTATAAAATAAAATTTTTATGGGTGAATATATAAAAAAATATGTATATATTGTTATATATTTGATTATAAATAATAGTACATTGTGAAAAAAGATAAAATTTTAAAACCATAATATCAATATGAATGTAATCCCTAGGAATAAATTTAGTCCCTATTGAAAACAGTCAAAAAGACCCCCTTAAAAGAGGTTGAAATTCCATCGATTGTTAAAAAATTGAGTACCCCAACTAAAAACTCAATTTTTTTATTCTTTTTGTCCTTTTTTGGCCTAAAAAAATATGATAGAGGGTTTCCCTCTATGATTAGTATGTAGATATTGTCGTAAGCTTTGATTTGATAAGTGGTAGGCCCAAACAGACCCTCAGATCAAAAGTTATGGTCATTTGAAATTCGAGTTACGTTTTCAACTTATTTTCTATCTTTTATTAATTTTTTGATTTTGTTTATATTCAAATTGTTATTAAATGACTATTACTTGATAATAATTAGTAAAATATTAATTTTAAAATATTTTTAATTATTTTATAAGTCATTTTCACTAATTATCTTATATATTAAGTGTAAATGCCTATTTAGCCTTATCTAAAACATATTTAAAAAATATATATTATATTTATATTAATATATTTATATTAATATATTTATATATTATTTTTAATGAAATATATATATTTTCTAAATATACCCTTAATCAGTGCTAGTAAAAAAATGATGATAAAAGGGAATCTTTATCAGCGCTTATAAAAAAGCGCTGATAAAGGGGGTCTCTTTAACAGCTCTAAAAATAACACTGATAAAGGTATCCCCTTAATGCTTTTTTTTAGCACTGTTAAAGTGTGGCACTACATAAATCTATTTTTGTGGTAGTGTGCCCTCATATATATGTGAGTAGTATGGTTTGGCAGATGGAAAGGATGCGTGGATATATGATTGGTTCTCAATCAATCTCTAAGTGGGAGATGTGTTAGTAGTATTTTATTCCAGACAGTACTGCCCCTATTGTTTTTTCAAGGGAGTTGGGAAATGGAAGATGAGGTGGGTGGTCAACCCCACCTACTAGGATGCATCAAGTGAGTGACTTCTCCTGGGCTTAACACCCAATAATCACCTCCACCAATTTCCATCATTTTTATATGCATTATTTGTGAGGTTTATTTCCCTATTATTCAAAAGAGATATTACGAGGGTTTTCTCTTTGTAATAGTGAGAGTGTGTACTAAATTTTATCCATAGTTAGCCTTCTATTTATTTGTGGTTTTTTACCCCTTTCATTTTTGATGTTTTTTTTCACGTTACATTTGGTGTCATTTATCCACGTTTTTCACTTTATTTTATCTTGTGATATAATTCCATGGTTGGTACAACGTGACCAAAAGCTTCTCCATGGGGAAAAATGTTTCTGATTTTCAGTAGATGAAAAAAATAAAACACTCATGTGGGTCTTATGCAATTAAGAGAAAAATGTGAGAGGGAAGCTTGTGGTGGCGTGAGACGAAAAATAAAACACTCATGGGGTTCTTTGGGGGTGATCCCCATCACCACTGTGAATATTACAATTATCTTTAGCCAGACGGTGATAAGGGAAACCATGACGTATCTCCAATTGGATTTCCTCTCATGGTTTCTCATCATGCTCATCTCTGATCTAACACACGTTAGTGGTGGAAAGTCACGGCTCATTTGTTCTGGGGGTGCTTGGAAGTAGCTCTAACTGGATGCCGTGAAGCCGGGGTCTAGCAGGGGTGGAGAGGAGGAAGTTGTGGGGGACACTCCCAATCTAAGGAGGATTCAGCAAGCAGATAAACTGGTTGGTAGCCAACCCAACCGACCATGGACGTGCAGCAACATGCAGCATGAGTTTTCAAGGGTAGCTGAACTACCCACCAACCGGAGAATTTTTTTTCATTGTTTTATTTAACATGATTAAATCCCATGAGTTTGTAACGAGAGTATTCTGTGAATCTATGGTGTAATCGGTGTAATCTTTGTGTGATCCTCTTTCAAGTTGGATATGGAGAAAAGTGAAATAAAAGAGATGCCCCCTTTATTTCATGGATGTAGGCAAATTTCTAAACTACGTTAAATATTGTGTTTCTCCTTTTGGCTTCTCGTGTTGTTCATTTTTGTTTCCATGAACCTCTGTTGCACCCTTACAAGTGGTATCAGAGAGAGATGGAGCGACGAGAGTTCAAAATAGTGAGATGACGATGAGTTTTCCAGTGACTGGAAAATTTAAAATGGTAAGAATTTTTTTTGAGGCCAGATATGTGAAGTGGATGATGAGATGATTCCAATGGTGCAAGCAGCGTTGAAAACGGAGTTGACCCAAGCCCTGTAGATCCGGTCGAAGTTCTGATCAAACCGTGGGTGAACAGTAACCCTGTGCCAGAGAAGATGGTATTATTCATGCCACCGGCGAATTTTCCAGCGAACTTCTAGCAGTTTCTTTGGCGTGCCATGTCATTGCCACACTAACAGGAAATCTAGATCGTTGAATTTTTTTTGGAAATATCTCAACTAATCGGACTCCGTTTTCGGCAATCTAGGAGTCGATTCCCAATATTTCGACCATTCCAGATGCATACGTATGGTTAGTTTTTCAAAATTATCACTCCATAAAGTGGTTTCATAAGGATTTTGAATCGACGGTGGTGATTTCGTTTTGTGACAATGATGATGGATGGTGGTGGAGAACTACCAATATTTGAGATCGATAAGTTCGATGGTAGGAACAATTTGGGCTTGTGGAAAAGCACAATGAAAGATATTCTTTTGTAGAAAGGCATGATCAGACCGTTGATCGGAGAAAAACCTGAGACAACTAGTGACGATGATTGAAAAGAGCTCGAGATGTGGGTCATGAGCACAATTTGACTATGTCTAACGAACGATGTAAAATACTCAGTGTTAGACGAGACCTCACTGAAGGAGATATGGAATAAGTTGGAGCGACTATATATGGTGAAATCTATCACCAAAAAATTATTCTTGAATAATAAATTGTACCATTTGCGCATGGATGAGGGAATGAATTTGTTTAATCACACAAAAAAATTCAACAAAATTCTAACACAATTATTGGGGATTAATGTGATGGTTAGAGAGGAAGAAAAAGAAAATTTTATTTTGTCATCTATACCAAGTTCATTTGATGGACTTTTGACTGTAGTTCTCATGGGGAAGGAAACATTGAAGCTGGATGAGGTAATGGTGTGACTTCAAGATTTGGAGGCGTTCTGAAGGCCCACGACGCATTCAAGAAAGAAAATCATGGTGATGTGAGATGATCAACATGGGAGGAGCCAATATTAGAAGTCAAAAGATAAAAAATGGAGGAAAGAATTGAGAGGAAGTGATCCCAAAGAAATCATGTGTTTCTGGTGTGAGAAAAAGGGTCACCATAAAAGTGACTGTGGAGAGTGCAAACGGTACATTGCTGGGAAAGAGAAAGACGAAGAGAGGGTTGCGAACATCACAGAATTATTAGAAGATGATGAAGTCTGTGTGCCAACAGGAAGCTTTCACTCATATGGGAGGGTTAAATGGGGATAATTGGAGTGTCATTACAGCAAAAGATATGGGCACATGAAGCAGGAATGTCAATTTTTAAAAAGGAAGAATGAGAGAGCTCAAAATCTAATGGAAGATGGATGAGTTTTGGATTCAGGGAGCTCGGTGCACATATGTATGAAAGAAGGTGCATTTCATACTTTTTAGTAGGTGAAAGATTTTGTGAGACTTGGTGATGGGTCAACATGTGAGTTTCAAGGAGTCGGGATGATGAAATTGAAGATACCCGATGGAGGAGTACGAAAATTGGCAGACGTGAAATTCGTTCCAAGGATGAGATGGAACTTGTTATCATTGAGTAGTCTTGATGCGAAAGGATATAAGATTTTCATAGTAGGTGGAGTGTTGGAAGTCTCACGTGGGGATGCAATGATGCTTACTAGAAAAGAGTCCCAAGGGTTGTATCATTTGATGGAGATCGTAGTCAGCCTGAGATTGAGTGAAGATGGTGAAAGTGTCACATCATCTGGCGTGAAGAAGCATGTTCGATTTGCCAATGAAGTTTTCAACACCTGCAAGGAGACTGCAGGTATGGATTCTACCCCAAATTGGTTATGAGGGGGAAATTTGTGGGGGGTACTCCCAATCTGGGGAGGATTCAGGAGGAAGAGAAACTATTTGGTAGCCAACCCAACCGACCATGGACGTGCAACAACAGGCGGTGGGAGTTTTCAAGGGTAGTTGAACTACCCACCAACTGGAGATTTTTTGTTCATTTCTCTATTTAACAAGATTAAATCCAATGAGTTTGTAACGAGAGTATTATGTGAATCTGTGGTGTAGTCGATGTAATATTTGTGTGATCCTCCGTTGAGTTAGATATGGAGAAGAGTGAAATAAAAGAGATGTCACCCTTCTCTCGTGGATGTAGGAAAATTGCTGAACCACATTAAATATTGTGTTTCTCTGTTTTAGTTCTCGTGTTGTGTGTTTTTGTTGCCTTGCACCTTCATTGCGCCCTTCCAGGGTGGCAGGTGTAGTGGGGAGCCCGAGCCCTGGTCCTGGATGCTGAGTTCTGAACGAAACTCCAGCAGGAATCGCAGGGTTTGTTGTAGATCCTACAGTGGCGGCGGCGGGTCTCGAGTGGGATCCATGGTGGGGGTCTAGCCGGGCATATCCTGGGTCTCCGTTAGGGTCATCACTATGGGGAAAGGTGCTGCGTGGGTGCAGGTGCGATGGTCGCAGTATGTGACGTCGAAGAAGGCGGGGTCTTGGTCGGACCTTTGGACGTGCTTGGTGGCCAGGAAGCCCCGAGCATGGTGGTGAGCACACTTGTAGTAGCCCCTGCGACCAACTCCTCCACTACTCGCGACTCAATAATACACAAATCACGAGAACATATTCAAAAGGGAAAATGTGTGGATGTAGGATTTGAACAACGATCAAGTCTGCGGCCAACACACGACCACACGCGATTCACTTTTTAAAGGAATACAAAAAAGGAAAACGTATACATTAATCCCTTTAAAAGAAAGTTTCCATTAATGATCATACCTAAAGTACATGGCACCAGGAATCTGCTTCTGTCCATATTTACTCCATATATTCATTAGTCAGCCCTTCCAGCCTGCCCCCATGGCTGACCTGCACTCGCTGCGTCCACTGCGGTAAAGCCTTTCTGTGCAACACAAATTAAACAATGGAATTCATTAAGAAATGAGTTGGAGGATTTTAATCCCAATTTTCATTTTCTGTAATGTTTAAACCGATTTTTTATGGCGTCCTTGGATTTCCAGTTAGCGCCTTCACTCCGAGGGTTGTCGCTAGGTGAGTGCAGTGACTCGGTGGTTGTGTCGCCACTGGATGGGCTGGCGCCCCATCCTCCGTAGGAAGCACCGCCGCATTTGAGTATGGAGAGCACCGTCTCGTAGGACCTGATGTTCTGGGGTAGGGATTGGCTGGCTTTGGGGGAGGCGGAGGGGGCACTGAGGTGGGCCTGCAGCTACCTGACAAGCTGCCTCCCTTGCGTCAGTTCGTCTGCTAGGCTCCCCTGTTTTGATTCTTCTCTGTTATCCATTATGAAGGGGGCAACGAATAGAGCAAGAAAAATATGGACTCTGGGTGGGGCTGGTGCAATGGAGATGAAGGTGAATATGGGAAACCCACCGTTGTCCTGTAAAAGAGACAACAAAGAGATCGAAAAAGCTAAAATTACAATGCAAAACAGAGAGTGGAACAAGGTGGGGAAGAAGGTATCAATACGTAGGATTCAGTGATGGGTGCTTGGGTGTTGTAGTGAAAGGAATGATCCCTTTCACATTTGAAAAACAAAAACGATAAAGGGAAATAAATCCAACGATGATGGCGAGTGAGGGGTGATGTCACTCACCCACGTTAGTAATGGGGTTCACGCTTCTTGTGCAATTTTTTTGAAGCAAGAGTGAACCCATTCACTCTTCCTCCGGAATTTTTTAAATTATTAATATTACTATATATATAAATATAAATAGATATATAACTAAATATTAAAATAAAAATTAATAAAAAGAAATAAAAAGTAATTAAAAAGTAATACATACAAATTAAATATAAATAAATATTTATTAAAAATTCATCGATATTTATAAAACATCAATAAAAATTAATTAAATATTTATAAATATTTAAAAATATTAATAAACATTAAATAAATATTCATAAATATTGATAATAAAAATAAATGTTAATAAATATTGATTAAATATTAAATAAATATTTTTAAATATCAATTAAATATTAATGAATATAAATAAATGTAAATAAATATTAATTAAATATTAAAGAATATAAATAAATTTAAATAAATATTTATTAATATAATTAAATAGTAAAAAATAGTAACAAAATATTAATAATTATTAATTAATTATTCAAAAATATTAATGAAATAATAATGGATAATAATGAATATTAAATAAATATTCAATAATTTTAATATTTTTTTAACAAGTTGAGTCTCAAGCCCTCTTTTATTAAGAATATATAAATATTAATTAAATATTAATTAAATATTAATGAATATAAATAAATATTAATAAAATATGAATAAATGTTAAATAAATATTAATAAATGTTAATAATTATTAACAAATATCAATAAATAATAGTTATCCATTAAATAATTATTCATAAATATTATTAAATATTATTAAATATATCTAAATATTAATATTTATGAATATTTATTAACATTTAGTAATATTTAGTAATATTTAGTAATATCTATTAATATTTATGAATATTTATGAATATTTAATTAATATTTAGCCATATTTAATGTTATTTTTTTAATATTTATTAATATTTGTTAATATTTATGTACTATTTATTAATATTTATTTAATAATTATATATTATTTATTAATATTAATACATATTAATATTTATTTATATTTATTTACTATTTATTAATATTTAATTATATTTAATTATATTTAATAATATTTACTTATATACTATTTATTATTATTTATTTAATATTTATTTATATTCTTACTATTTATTAAAATTTATTTAATAATTATATATTATTTAATTAATATCTATTTATTTACATACTAATATTTATTTATATTTATATAAATTTTAATATTTATATTTATTTAGTATTTATTTAATGTTATTTATTTATATTTATTTACTATTTATTAATATTTATTAATATTTATTTACTATTTATTAATATTTATTAATATTTATTAGTATTTATTTATATTTATTTAATATTTAATTATATTATTACTATTTATTAATATTTATTTAATACTTATATATTATTTAATTAATATTTTTTTTGTTTACATATTAATATTTATTTATATTTAATTAGTATGTATTACTTTTTAATTAATTTTTATTTCTTTTTATTAATATTTATTTTAAATTTTAGTTATATATCTATTTATATTTATATATATAGTAATATTAATAATTTTAAAATTTTTGGAGGAAGAGTGGATGGGGTTCACTATTCCTTCAGAAAAATCGCACAGGAAGCGTGAACTCCATTCACGCTTCCTGGAAAGGGGAGATGTGTGAATGAGGTTTACGCATCTCCGGACCCATTTTTGAAAATACTCCCAACTCTAACTTGTTTAGTAAAAAAAACTAAAAACCCAGATTAAAAAAAATTCTGATTTCATCGCTAAAAAATTCACAAATGTATTCCTATATATACGATTTCTTTATCATTATTACCTTTAACAATAAAAAATCAACAGTGGGATGTTACATTAACATCACACTCCACCAGCTCATACAAAACACATTGCCCCAATTCAATATTTTCATAGAATGGATAATATATTCCCTCTACACCACTTATATATAAATAGATTTACATTAAAGTATTTCAGTATAATATGATTACATTGATGCACAATTCAATTACAAATAAAAAATTAAAACTAATACAAAAATAATTTAACTCTTGTAGAAAATTTTATCCAATGATCATCCTAACCTTATACAAAAAATTGTGTGCCTGTAATAAAAACTAGCATATTTTAGTATTACTACAAAAATAAATAAAAACAAATTATCATTGTAATGTTATATAATCTGTGATAAATTTCAATTGGAATGACATATAGTTAATTCATTCTAAGCTTGATAAAGGATGTTATTTATCAGTGCTAAATGAAGTATTGATAAAGGACATACCACTGCAATGTGCTATTAAAATTACAGCACAATGCAACATCAAATACTGTATATGGAAAATTCATAATTTTATTAAAATAAAAATAATATCACAAATACAAGAAAAAAACACTATATTACAGTCATTTCGAATATTATTTTCTATAATTACATTAGCAAATAACATCACAAGCATTCAAAAACATCAATGGTTTCAATGTCTTTGGCATTCAACCCCTTTCTCAAAAAACTCAATCATGGTATTAGTTACCGAACAAACCACCCCAACTCGAGAAAAATAATCTACCTGTATAATAAAAAATCTTATGTTAATAAAACTGTAATGAAATAAATTAAACATAAATATGAAGTAATACATTAATAAAATATCAATTTTAAATAAAAGGATGCACTTAAAGTCATACCAGTCACACCATGCATTAGATTGATATGCGAATAATTCTTACACGTCACAAATGACTTAATGATTGTTTTCCTAAAGTATCAAGATAATCCGAATGTGTTTTCTTGATTTTGAAAGTCACAAGTCATTTTTAATAAAATGTCAATTTAAACTGAAAACACGCACTTTGAGTCATACTAGTCAAATCATCTGTCAATTTGACATGGTACTGACTCCTACTCGTCACAAATGGATTATGAATCGTTGTCCTAATGTATCAAGACAATCCGAGCGCATATTCTCAGTTTTCAATGAGCGATACACGTTCTAAACTAAATTGTCAATTTTAAACTGATAACGGTCACTTTGAGTCATACCAGACACATCATGTATTAGATTGAAGTGCAGCTGATTCATACACATCACAAATGACTTATGAATCATTGTTATAAAGTATTAAAACAATCCGCCTACCGAAAATATATCTCCCATTAAAGAAGCAATAAATAAATTTATGATGAACTATACTACATCATAAATATTATTTTTTATCACATATTTATAATTTATATTAAATATATTATGTGATAAAACTGATTCATTTTAACTCAAATCGTAATTTCCACTAATATTAAACGAACCTGGAATATTAAAATAATATCTATTTGATTTATATTATTTCTCATATTTACTTAACTTATACATATTTTTAATAATTAAATTCAACCCAATTATTCTTTACTTGAATAATAATAATGAATTTATTTATTCTTTGGTGATTGATGACTTGGAAAACACTCAAACCCCGTGGTGGGGCCCACCATGTCTGATATACCTATTCAATAGAATATGGATAATTCTTGAATATTCTATTATGTGTGACCTTCTAGAACCTTATCTCGATAGGATTGAATATTATTCAAAGACTAAGAGCGAAGTCTAGCAACCCATCAATGCCTCTAAAGAGATAAGTATAGTCATAACAATGAAAACCAATCTATAAACATTCACTATGTAATATAATCTCTTTGTCTTTAAATTTATCATAAAGTAGAACACACACTTGTGTCATCGTTCTTCCTTGATTTATTATTTATTGATCTAATTGGATGAATATTCCCTCGACTACCTTGGATAAGGACAAATGAAGGCACCACCATCCTGATTAACTAGGCCCCGAGATATATGTTCCTCAACCCAGAAGTGAAAAATACTTTCTTGACCATTCAACTAATATCATACCACCAATGATGCACCCAACACAAGCTACCTCTCCACTGTTTCATTATCATGGTTTTTTCCCTGCATCAAAGTACACAATAAAATGACACACATTGATAATGATCTCAAGTTAGGATACCAATACATATGTTCATAGATAGGAACAACCAATGACACCCAAAAAATGTGGTGTTCCTATTGGCGGGTCTGGTCTCATGATCTCACTACTAGAGATCACCAAATGAGAACTTCGTGAGAATAATTCTCAATTCTTAGGAGCCCCCATAACTTGATAGTCAGATATCAATTGTGTCCAGTCAGTATAATGTATCTAGAACACATGACCTTTGTTTAAGATTAATGTCATAGTTTCTCGAGGTTATCATTATAGTTTGGGATCTATTACAACCTTTTGATACAATAATTAATCTATAGACATTACCATTAAATAATGGAGATAGAAATGTCTACAATATAATGGTAAGTGTACATCATGTATATCTAACTTTATACACGATATGGTAATCAAAATTATTTTTCAAGTTGGGTCTAAGACACCCACTATTACAACACTCACACTTTCACTAGAACAAACTTGCTAATGAACCTTGTTAGCTCTCACATGATAAAGATCATGTTTCCGCTGAGTAATGACTTTAGCTGCTGGGTCTTCCACATTTCTGCCACATGGATATTTTTCTATATGTGACCTAATCTCCTTGAGTAAAACTTCTCAAGAGATGGTATCCCCAAGTATATCCTTTTGTCTGTTTTCTAAATTGAAATCTTGGCTAGTACTAGCAATAAAACTACCATAATGATAAAACTCTAATACTAGGTGTGATTCCAAGAACTGAAACAAATCATTGAATTTAATAACTTCTTATTAGCTACCTTAGAAGTTACAACGTACTCGGCATTTGTAGGTATGACTACCATTGTATTTTAAGAGTTCATCTCACTCAACACCAGATCCTAACTACGATATTAGACCACATTGATCCAAGGAAGACTATTTTGTGTCCCTTCATAACTAGTATCCCTTATTCTCCACATGCTAGATACATATCATTTGTACTTTCCCAAGTACAATCAGATAGTACCGACTACTTTACTTAGAGTTCTCCTAGATATAACTGATATTTTCCTACTATAAATAATATCTTGGAAATATCAATTCATGTACATATCATGGAATATAGGATTGATCAATAATAAAATTATATGGAATTAAACTCACCAAAATAATCTCCTCCTATGCATACTTGGAGAGATTTATGTCATGTGACACTAGAAAAAATTCTCTCTCAAATTGTTTCAAATTGTATTTTTTAATACCATGTTAGTATATGCATGAATGACTAGGTCTAAGAAACTGTTAGATATACCTCAGTAAATCCTATTCCCTATAATATAGGTGCACAAGAGCCTCAGCCCAGTTGGTGAGGAATCAAAAAGTGCATCCAAGAGACTTGAGATCAAAACCAAGTGGAGGGATAATTCCTGGGCACTGTAGCAGTACTATAGTGAGTACTGTAGCAGTTACTATTCGGTACTATAGCAATCGGAACTATTAACCCATTTGGGCCTTCAGGCCACTGGTTTGGTTTTTGGGCCCTTCAAGGATTTCAGGCCACCCAAGTCCGTCAGGAAAATAAGTCTTTAGGGCCACCACAAGGCCTTTGGGCTACCTAAAGGCTTTTAGGCCACCTCAAGGCATTCAGGACACATGATCAATAAAGTTATCCCAGATAGACTCTACAAAAAAGGAGCATCCCTAGAGGAGGATTCAGAGCAGGCGCACTCACCAGAGCAGAACCAACAGATTTGGAAGAATGAGAGGGTATGAAAACACCATTGGGGCCAGCCTGTTCTTTCACAAGAAGCTTAGTTGGACATCCATACGAAGGTGGAGAGCTAACATCATGATGCAAATTCTTGGGAGGGGTAGTTCCTTGTAGTTATAGTCTAGTTGAATTCCCTAAGACCTTCAGGTCATGTAATGTCACATAATCCTATGGTCCATATAATCTATAAGCCTACAGGCCTTGTAATGGGTCCCCCTTATCCCTTTAAAGGGGGGTTATCAAAATATCAATAAAAAAGAAGGCCTTTGTGCCATTCAGGCTAGAATATAGGTTGCTACTTTAAGTTAATCATTGGAGAATTAGTTTTTTCCTTGTCTTAACTAACGGTAATACCAATATATATTTTCCATATGTTTCCAAACATATTTTAATTGGAAAACAATGGAACTCCCAATAACCTATGGTAGACACCTAGAAAATATTCATTCCAAATGAATATTCTACGATCTAGATGCTTACTTTAATCATAAACTGGATTTTAGTAACTTGAACCCTTATTGGCATCCAATGGTGTCACCATCCATTTCTAGTTGCATCATATAGACACCTTCCTAGAAATTTAGTCTTAACATACATTGAAAAATTAAATGATCTCAGAAATTATCTATGGTAAGTAAAATTCTAATGGATTTAGGCATAACTACATGGTATAACCAATCAAGCCTTATTAGTACCATGATTGTACTACCCATGTATTGTTCCACTTGAATACCCACCACAATATTCAAAATAAGAATCCCTTTTTAAATTTGATACATGGAATCCATTATTGAATTTTAATTGACCTTGTCAATCTTAGCTGATTTCCAAATACTTCCTACTTGTAGGAATTATTATTCATAATGAATAATTTATCATCAACCACCATGAATATAAAACTGTCACCATGGTCTTATCCTTCCAACGCATTATGTGTCTCTGGAACATTACTCTTCCTAACATCTTGTGGAAATTGTTCCTATGACAACTATTTATGCATCTCTATCATTTACTCAACCCAATTCAATCTTTCCCCCACTATCTCTAATAGAGATTTTCACCCTCTCTTAGAAATGTAGTCTATCACTTGACAAAAAAATTTCTGTCACAGGGATTTCTGTAATATTCTTAAAAACTTTTAGGATGATTACTTTAGATGCACATTGTGTTTTACTTGATGTACATTTGTTTACATCATAACAAACTCTTTAATCTAAACACATGTCCTTATGACATAATGGATGTCCATCATACTATGACTTATATGATATCCATTTTTCATTATATTTGGCATAGGGTTATGGGATATCACCGTTATTTTGAAATCAAATTTTGAAATATAATGGAAGTTTCTTCATGTTGAAACATTGATACTACTTACAACATGACTCTGATGTATAAAATGTGAATTTAGGAATTTATGCATGCTACATTTTATTAATAAATGTTTACATGTAAGACTTATCATCGATCTTCCATATCAACATCAAAACCCTAATATGGATAAGGTAATGTACATTTAGGAATTACTCCATGATACAATATATTGATCAATGTTAACATGCAATACTTATCATCGATCATCCTTATTAACATCAAAACCTTGATGTGGATAAGGTAATATATGTTTAGGAATTACTTCATACTACAATATATTAATCGATGAATGCTTGGTCAGGATATTCTCCGACAAGCTGACCTGAAGTAACTCATATATTCTGATCATGCATACTTAATTTTATCATTCCTTAAATAATTAAGGGACTCTTATGAAGTATATTTATCGCTATCTCACCCTTGGAACAGTTCATGCTCACTAGCTAAACTAATTCTGAAAGCTTTGTGGAATACCTTTATTTCTAGAGGTTTCGTTATCCAAACTAAGTGTGTCGATAATACCAAAGGTGTTTATCTCTACTGAGTATAAATAAGAAATCAAGTATATCATTGACATCCACTTTTAGTTTTATTTGAAAATTAATTATATTTCCACAACTGGATAAATAAATCTTATATTTTATATTCATCAAGTATTGAAAATGATTCATGTACTACTAAACTATTTGTTGAGTATGATACACCACAAACAAAATTCATTCCTGAACTTGGAATAATGTAACCTTATATACAATGGAAACATGAGATAAATGTTTTGGTTATAATCAATAATATTTTGACTTAAATAATTAACATGGAAATTATAAGTTATGTGTTTCTCACCATTGACTTAGGAATCACCCTTTCTCAACCACTTGGAGAATACAACTTACTTTTAATTTTTCTATACTTACTTGGTTACTATATTAAAATACACATATTTGATTGGAATATTGTACTTTATACCCTTGAAGCATGTTAGTAACATTAATTGATGAATATATACTGAAGTAGAAGTGAATACTTGCTTATTCAATTCAGTTCATTTCATTTATCTTCCATGTAATTATTTCATGATATGAAAATCAAATAACCTCCAGTTTTAATACCTATTTCTATGAAGGATGTTGTAAAGGTGTCGTGGTGTCAATATTTCCATAGGCTTTATCACCTTGTCTTTCAAATTATTCATCATAATAATTAAATATTAATATTTCTTTAATATTCTTATTGCATAACAAATTTTACCCAAAAGGTAATGAAGCTTCTACTTCATCCCATTTGTTTTGAAACCTTAAATGAAACTAGATTAATTGGATGAAAAGATGTAAGAATGGGATGTCTTGAAAGATTTTGTTCCACCTTTCATACTTACACATAACCAGTTTAATATCATCCATTCATATCTCGCTTCACTTTCTCCTTGAAAGCTTCTCAAAGATGAGACTATATGTTATTTCATCCATGTCCTGATTTAATGACCACAACTAACATTGGACATTGATGATAGCATTATGACATAACTATCATATGCTTCCTACATGAGTCTCATGTAATAATTTTTACACACTCCCTTCCCGTGGTGGTTCAACAGTTATTAAGGACTCCAACACCTTGAATTTACAATACTGTAGTATTGTGTGCAAGCACTTATACTAAACTTAGAAATTTGTCCTAGTTTGGACATTTACTTTTTCCAGTATTTATCATAGATTATTTGTGGTATTACTTTCCATTTTATACAAAAAATAATTCTATAAGGTTATACTTTTATCATTATTACTGATTTAGACATTATTGCTTAATTAATTAAGTCATTAAATACCTCTCACTATTTTATCAAATTCTCAGAACACTCTGTACTTGAATCGGAATACCCCATCGTTTGAGTATTATAATGGAAAGGATCCGTTAATGTATCCTAATAGTTTACAAGTTATATCTATGTCACTACTCATAGGGTTCATGGTAGGCTTTTGAATGTCCAACCACAATAACTCGCGGTTCATTGATATGTTGAGTGAAGTCTCAACTTCACGGAATCATAACCTTGATTCTATCAATGCTTTGCCTCTAATGTGATAGAAAGTTAGCTATGAATAATATTTACTACCAACTTTAATTAAATCAACCAATCATTCTTATAAGAACACTCCAGTAGTAAGAGGAAACCTCAACTATTGACCGAGCTCCCTGAACACCTTATTGTGTTCAAATTCAAATGATGGAAGGTATTTGTGACTTAATATTTCTGTGAGGGTTTTTATTATTTTTTCATGATGAATGTGATACATTTATATTAATCTTGTTCATACTATGTTGTTGTGCTTAAAACTAAACATTAGCATAAAAACATTCACTGCTTCTTCTTGAATTTTATTGTTTATTATTTTATGTATTTCCTACTATCATAAAATGCATAAAATAATAAATAAATGCATAAAGGAAATCAACTACTTGAATGGTCTTGAAAATCTATAACTGGTTGATCCATTTAAACTCAATAGACCAACCATGACCTAGGAGATATGTACTTGGGTCATAGATTGACTCTTGATGCAGCTCACCCCCATCCAGTATGTCCGTTGCTTGTCAGGATTTCACCTCAACTTGGTGTTGTTTGTATCTTATACCATTCTCTTTATAGCGTACCACCTCATCTTGGTGGGGTCTATGTTGTACATCGTATTCGTCAAAGGTACAAGTGTACTCGTGCGTAGATGAGGGGGACTTGGGGAACAAAATACAATAGATACAATTGAACATGCATGCCCTTATACATATTGACTAAAACATACGATGTGCAGATTGTCAAAAATAATTAATTATTTACAATCATCGCAAGCAGATAAATAATTAATTTAATAAATGATAGACATACACAAATAATTCAACGCTCAAGATCGGTCAAAGGTAAAATAAAAACACGATAAAAATTAAATTATAATAAATTAAAATACAAGGGTATTTAATTTAATTTAATTAATTAATTAAATTAAAATAATTTAATTATATTCAGTCCATTGTTAATTTTATTTTAATTAAAAAAATTAAATTAACTAATTAATTTAATTTAAGACCAAAATTAAATTAATTAAACGGATTATTAATATTATTATATTTTTAACTGAAAAATTAATATTTTAATTAAATTAATATTGGTTAACCCGAGCCCCGATAACCTGCACAAGCCCAATGCGGGTCACGTTGCACTCGTTTCAGGCATGCAAAGCCTGTGTAGGGACATTTTGGGCTAGATAGGTCCACCTAGACTAGTTTTAGGTTGGGAAGATTCGCGGAGCCTGTTTTAGGGAAGATTAGGTGAAGCCGGACCGAGGTAAGCTGAGGTAGGGGTTACCAAACGAGGGAGGTTCTACATGTCATGGGGCGTCACCACAACACTAGAATCGGTCGGAGGGGGCTGCAAGGCTCAGTGAGGCAGCACCTGAGGGGGGTTTCGGTTGTGAGGCGGCACTGCCTACAATCAAACCTAGACTCGGCCCGATAGGGGAGGGGTTAGCCATGAGATCTTGACATGTCGATCGACTTCCACAGTAGCAAGCTGCATCGCAGGTAGCTACAATAGACGACGATGACGGCAGCTGGCTCACTAGAACCAACCACAACCAGATCGAGATTTGGCTGTGAGGAAGTGCATAGAGGCACAGAAGCGGTGGTTGTTTTGGAATCGTTGGGAGTCACGATGATAGAAACGAGAAAATGAAATAATGAAAAGCAACAAGGACACAACAATTTACATGGTTTGGGAATAATCCCTACGTCTACGGGAGAGGCAGAATTTCACTATATTGGGAGCACAAATTATAGAGGTCTTTAAGTAGTAACCCTAGCCAAAAAATGGGCTATAAAACATTGGAGAAGACGATCACTGTTTGAAAAGTGAGTCTGTGTCGCTATAGTGAACGACGACCAACTTTGTCAAAAGCGCTACAGTGGCTGCTGGCTGGAAGTCAAAAGTGCAACAGTCCAGTTGACCCTGAAGTCTGCACTGCTAGAGTGCCTGTCAGTTTCGGTCGGTCAGCTCCACTATAGTATTCAGAGATGCTACAGTGTTGGTCGACCCATGATAGTTTCGGGACACAAGCATTCGGCCCAACCAGATCGGGCAACACCAATCCAACAGTGGCATCTTAGAATCAGTGACCAAGGAATCACTGTCATGTCTAGGTGGCCTGGTGAGAGGGATATATGCTTCAACAGTTTATTGAGGATTGGGTGGTGGTTGTACATTGGGGCATTGCTCATCGGTTCCAGGGAGGAGTCATCACAGGTCAACGTCCTACGCAGAAGGTGGTTATAGCCCATCAGGAGGTGGAGGATGACCAAGGTGGGTGCTGACCTCAGAGGATGGTTAGCCGACGGTGTTCCCTGCGGAGTAGGATGGGGTAGCATGCGTTATAAAAGCACACTATAAAAAATGATGAAAAATTACCCCCTTTGTCATCAATTTCAATAGTTCTGATATAGGAGGACTTTATCAACACTAGAAATAACACTGATAAAGGCCACACCTACTACAGTGTGCTGTTTTTATAACAGTACACTCCAGCAACTTGTAACCTGTACAAAAAATATAAAATTTAATTGAAATAAATTTTACATAACGAATAAAAAACACTACTATATAAATTTCAAACAATGTTTTGTATAATTACATTTATAATTACCATACACAAACATTTAAAAACTTTAATGTTTCATCATCTTTGGCACATGTGATCCACTCTCCAAAATGTCTGCCCATGGTATCAGTTTCCAAATAAATCACCTCAACCTAAGAAAAAGAATCCAACTATATAAGAAAATAAATATTATGTTAGTAATATTATAAATAAATAAATTAAACATTAATATTAAATAATACATTAATAATATGTCAACTTTAAATAAAAACACACACTTGGAGTTATACCGGTCACACCGCACATCATATTGAGGTGAGGTTGATTCTAACACGCCACAAATGAGTTATGGATCATTGTCCTAAAGTATCAAAACAATCTGAATGAATTTGCTTAGTTTTGAGTATGTCAATTATTATTCTTAATGAAATTAATTTAAATTTTAAATAAAGACACACTTGAAGTTATATCAGTCACACCGCGCATGGGATTGAGGTGTGGATAATTCCTACATGTCAAAAATTACTTATGAATCATTGTTCTAAAGTATCAAAACAATCTGAATGTGTCTGCTCAGTTTTCAGTATTTCACTGGTGTTTTTATTAAAATGTCATTTCAAACTAAAAACACACACTTTGAGTCATACTGGTCACATCATGTGTTGGTTTGACATGATAATGCTTCATACACTTCACAACTAATTTATGAATCACTTTCTTAAATTAACAAGATAATCATAGTGCATTTTCTTGGTTTTCAATGAGTAGCACACATTTTGAACTAAAATGTCAATTTTAAACTGATAACGGACACTTTGAGTCATACCGGTCACACCGTGCATCAGATTGAGGTGTGAATGATTCCTACACATCAAAAATGACTCATAGGTAGTTTTACTGAAGTATCAAAATAATCCAAATTTATTGGTTTTTAGTATGTCACTTATTCATTTTTCTAAAATTAATGCCAAATTAAAATAAAAAGACACATTTGGAGTCATATCGATCACACCTTTCATTATATTTAGGTTTGGTTGATTCCTACACATCAAAACTGACTCATGGATCGTTTTACTAAAGTATCAAGACAATCCAAATGCATTTTCTAGGTTTTCAGTATGTCACTTATTCTTTTTACTAAAATTAATGTCAATTTTAAATAAAAAGACACACTTGGAGTCATAAATATCACACCATGAATCAGATTGAGGTGTGGTTGATTCATACATTCAAAAAAACTTATGGATCATTTTTCTAAATTATCAAAATAATTTGAATCCTTTTTTCTAGTTTTCAGTACGTCACTTGTTCTTTTTACTAAAATTAGTGTCAATTTTAAATAAATATACAGACTTCAAATTATAGGACAATGATTTTAAATTGAGTTGTGAAATGTAGGAGCTGACGACACATCATTCTGAATTACAGTTTTCCCGGGATGGTCGTAAATGCGTTTTTAGTGTTTTAAAATACTAAAACGTGTGTAGAATGGTAAAAATCACAGAAAATGACCTCAAATTGATGTGAAATCATGTGAAAACTACCATTGGGTTATTTTTTATGTGTACGCGCATACAACACATCAATCCAATGTGCAGTGTGGAAGGAATGACTTAGTAAACACTTCTTAAAGGTACAAAAGTCATTATAAACATGTGTCGGGGGGTCAAAACTAGAAAAACGATGCCATCCTTTACTAAAATCAGATAAAAATGACCATTTATTGAATTGTGAAATTTAGGTTCTAATGACACGTCATTTCGAATTACAGTTTTTCCAAGATGTTCATAAACCAATTTTAGTGTTTTAAAACACTAAAACATGATTTGAATCGTAAAAACCATAGAAAATGATCTTGGATTGATGTGGAATCATGGGATAACCACCACTGAGTTATTTTTGAAATATTGGTCATGTTGTGTTATCAAAGTCTTTAATTTTTTTTATTTAGTAAATTTCAAGCACACTCCACGTCGATTTAAAAAATAATTAGAATATTTACTTATCCCTTTTTAGTTGAATCATATCTTAAATAGGTAAGTTTATGTTTTCAAAGTGTTTTTCATTATATATTTTATTTGTTTTATATTAAAATGTCTTTTGTTTGATTAATAAAATAACAAATTTTATGTACAACATTCTAAATATATTCTATGACTTTTCTCTTTCGCATTTCTTTTTTTTAAATGTCTCAATTTTCATTATAGGTGACAGATGCTGGTAGTAAGTAGAAGGTTGACCATTTTGATCCATAACATTCTTCAGATGGTAGTCATGATGGTTCTTAGTTTTCCTGGTATGTTAAAATTTTATAAATTATTTTACTATAATTATAATTTTTTATCTTTAGTTTTAATTTATGGTTTTGTTTTTATTATTGTTGATGAGATGATGTGGTCTATTTCAGTTAATGAGATGATGTGGAGGTAGGCAGATGCAGTGGAGGTCGTGATGTGGATGTATATTGGGCATGGTTGTTGTTGGACATATTTTATATGTATATATTGATGATTGAGGTATTGGTTGACTGATAATGGGTTGAATGAGACTGAGGTTATGATGACCGTGGATGTTTGTATATATGATTGTGGACGTATGACGTATGTATGATGAGTTTATCATACATATATGTTTTAGGTTATTGTATGTCAGTTTTTTTATATCTACAGATTTTTATTAAATATTTTAAAAATAATAATTTAGAGGTGATTCTAAGTAACCACCACTATATACATTAATTAAAATATGTTTAGTGGCAGTTACGCTTAATCATCACTCATATGTTCAGCAGTGGTTAGTTTCATTTTATTTATCCCCCCCTGAGTATTTTGTTTTAAAAAAACCACTGCTAAATAAAAAAGAAACCACTGGAAAATGATCCAAAAATGACACATAACAAAATCATAGCGAACGTAAAAAAACACCACTAAATGACTAGTAATCGTGCAATATTTGAAGATTTTGGTAACTACTGCTATATTATTAGGTGATGGTTTAAACCACCACCATTTCCCAAAATAACTAACACTAATTCCATTTTTTGTAGTGAATGAGGACAACACTACTATAAATAAAATTAAATACAAAGAAAGACTAGTTCCTAAAGGGATTCCTTCAAAGAGAAGGAATTAACTATTCTGAAATTCCACCGGTTGTTAATTAATCTTCTATTAGGCTACTGTTTGCTTTTCCAGCCTATAGTGACTTGCATATTGAATAAATTAATGTTAATATTTCCTTCCTTCTTGGTGATTTAATTGAGAAAGTTTACATGAATCCTCTTGATGGTTACTCTAAATAATTAAAATAAAACCAAGTTTTCCTTTTGAATAAATCATTGTATGGTTTAAAAAATACTCAAGGAAATGGTACAAAAAATATAACTTTTTTATGCTTGATAGTCAATTTACAAGGATCCAATATGATGCTTGTATTTATTTTCAATCAATTAAAAACTGCATGATTTATTTTCTATTGTATGTTGATGATGTTCTCATTATCTGCAAAAACTTGAGTCTCATTACTACTGTAAAATCTCAATTAAAAGGTATTTTTGAAATGAAAAACTTAGGCGTATCTAAGAAAATTCTAGGTGTTGAAATAATTAGGGACCACTACCACAAAACAGGATTTTATCAGCACTAAAAAAGGATTTTATCAGTGCTAAAAGAGAATTGTTAATCAAGCTGATATTAAAGGGGGGGTCCCCTTTATCAGTGCTCAGAAAAGTGCTGATAAAGGCCCCCTTTATCAGTGCTATTTGAAGCACTGATTAAGGCTTCCCTATCTGGGCATACTGTTTATATAACAACACACCCAATAACCTGCAAAAAATAAACAGCAGACCAAAATAACCAAACCAGCAAAAATGAACTACACAAACTAGAAAAAACTTTCTAAAAAATAACCACTCATAGTATATACAAAAGAACCACATACACGATGCAAATGATGAAAAAAAGCATCCCACAGAAAAGTTTGGAAAAGAATACTATATGCATTTAATTGACATAATGAATAAACAAATATTCACTTATGGTATATACCAAAAAAACACTTCTATATACATTTTGAACAATGTTTTATAAAATTGCATTTACAAATATCCAAAAAATAGTTAAAAACATTAATGTTTTCTCTTTTGACGTCTATAGTCCCCTCTAAAAAATGTCTGCTGATAATAATAGTAATCGAAAAAATCATCCCAACTCAAGAAAAATGTTCCACCTATATAAAAAACTAATATAACGTTAGTAATAATATAAAGAAATAAATTAAACATTAATAGTAAGAATATATTAAAAAAAATTCAATTTTTTAAAAAAATGACACATTTGGAGTTATACTGGTCACACTGTGAGTCTTATTGAGGTGATGTTGATTCCTACAAGTCATGAATGACTGATGGATCGTTTTACTAAAGTATAAAAACAATTAGAATGTATTTCCTCAATTTTCAGTATGTCAGTTGTGTTTTTTTACTAAAATGTCATTCCAAAATGAAAACATGCAATTTGAGTCATACCAGGCGCATCATGCATTAGGTTGACATGAGACTACTTCATACATGTCACAAAGTAATTAAGAATTTATATACTTAATTTTGAATACAATTGGAGTGTGTTTGCTTGGTTTTAGTGAGTGACACATTTTGAGCTAAAATGTCAATTTTAAACTAATAGCATACACTTTTATTAATACTAGTCACACCGTTTGTCGGATTGAGGTGGGGTTGTTTCCTACATGTCACAACTGTATCATGGATCATTTTACTAAAATATCAAAATAATCCAAATGCATTTTCTCAGTTTTTAGTCCGTCAGTTGTGTTTTTTTACTTGAATTAATGTCAATTTTAAATAACAAGACACATTTGGAGTCATACTGCTGACACCGTGTGTCGGATTGAGGTGTAATTGATTCCTAAATGTCAAAAATGACTAATACACCATTTTACTAAATTATCAAAACAATAAAAATGCATTTACTAAGTTTTTAGTATGTCAGTTGTGTTTTTTAACTAAAATATAATTTCAAACCAAATACCTATAATTTGAGTCATATCGATCGCATCATGCATCAGTTTGATGTGATACTTCTTGATACACATCACAAAGGACTTATGAATTTCTATACTTAAATTTTAAGACAATTGGAGTGTGTTTTATTTGTTTTTAGTGAGTGACATATTTTGAACTAAAATGTCAATTTTAAACTTGTAATGGAAACTTTTAGTCATACTGATTCATGGTGCGTCACATTGAGGTGGGGTTGATTCCTACACATCACAACTGACTCATGGATTTTTTTACTAAAGTATCAAAACAATCCGAATGCATTTTCTCAGTTTTCAGTATGTCGGTTGTGTTTTTTACATGAATTAATGTCAATTTTAAATAACAAGATGCATTTGGAGTCATACCGGTGACATCGTGCATCATATTGAGGTGCAGTTGATTCCTACACGTCACAAATGACTGATAGATTGTTTTCCTAAAGTATCAAAAAAATTAGAATGAATTTCTTTAAATTTTAGTAGGTCAGTTGTGTTTTTTTAATAAAATGTATTTTCAAATTGAAAACATAAAATTCGAGTCATATCGGTCACATAGTGCATCGGTTTGACATGAGACTACTTGATACATGTCACAAAGGACTTATGAATCACTATCCTGAATTTGGAAGATAATCGAATCACATTTGTTTTGTTTTTAGTGAGTGACACATTTTGAACTAAAATACCCGTTTTAAACTCATAACGGACACTTTTAGTCATACCGGTCACACTGTTTGTCAGATTGAGGTGGGGTTGATTCCTACATATCACAACTGACTCATGGATCATTTTCCTAAAGTATCAAAATAATACAAATGCGTTTTATTAGTTTTCAGTATGTCAGTTGTGGTTTTTTACTTGAATTAATGTCAATCTTAAATAACAAGACACATTTCGAGTCATACCAGTGACATCATGCGTCATATTGAGGTGCAGTTGATTCCTACACATCACAAATGACTAATATATTGTTTTACTAAAGTATCAAAACAATCAGAATGCATTTACTCAGTTTTCAGGATGTTAGTTGTGTTTTTTTACTTGAATTAATGTCAATTTTAAACAAAGACACATTTAGAGTCATACCGATGAAATTGTGTGTCAGACTAAGGTGCAGTTGATTCATACACATCACAAATTAATCTTGGATCGTTGTCCTAAAGTGTCAGAACAAATTTTAAGTACATTTTTCTTCCTGAAAATCAATGCACCCTTGCCTCTAAAACCTAAAAAAGAGACCTGACCTTCTCAATATGCTCAATCTACCCAGTTTAGAAGGATTATGGAAAAACCTTTGATCCCTGTACGATTGACACAGAATAACATCCTTCTTCTATAGCATAACTTTAGTCAGCCTAGTGAAGAACCAACTATCATATATTCAGGTCCTCTGAATGAATATATGACATTTTTTTCTTCATTGGGTCGAAAAAAGAGGGGAACTACCAATGTTGTAGATTGAATCGATGTTTTTTGGAGGAAAACACTTCTCATTGTTGAAAACAAGAATAGTGGATTAAGATCTTGTTCCCATTATGTCTCAAGACATTACAAAAAAAAACTCAAGGGATGGGGAAACACCTTCTTGATACTTATAATCTTTTGTGGTCTATCAATAATACACATACCCTATAAATGAGTACCACCAATTTCTTTTAAAAAACCAATCATCATGCAATTCATTTAGTGCGCAAATAAGGACAACCAATGGACATGATTTTCAATGGGGATTTTAGCTCGTACAAATCACAACATTACCATCAAACAAAGAGAAAGATAAGTCAAACAAGATTATTGAAGTCGAAATTATTTGAGAAGTTTACAATCTTCATTATATATTTGTACATTCTTCCATCAGGTATGATTCACATTCATTTCTAATCATGTCTATATCGTCTTGTGAATATGAATGTTTTCAGCAGTTATGGTAGTATTGAAAAAATATAAATACACAAAGGATTAATAATTATTTTAAATGGAATAACAATTATCTTCCAAAAATACCTCTTTAGGGATGATGGTTTGTTCATGGAATATGATCCCTTTCATAAATTTACAAACATAATAACCACAATATTTACCATTTGTTTGTTTCAGGCACTGCAGAAACATTGAAAAAAATAAGTATTTTTTTATATGTGTTTGGATAGTAAAATATTATTATATATACCCTGATACTTATCCAGTCATAGTACTTGTTAGGTTTCTTTTCCTTTTCCCCTGGCTTCATTTCATTATGTAGACAATGTTCACGAACCGCCCTATCATAATAGAATCCTCATTAAAAGATAATATAAATTATATAACTGGATGTTTAGTTCTAAAATGTTGGATGTAGTGTATTACAAATTGAAAAACGCCATCATGTGTGGTCTGTTTGTTGGATATCCATGCATTTAATCTAGAAAATAAATATTTGGAGTATCTAAATTGACTGCAATGAGTATCTAATGTCGTCTAAGAACACAAAATAGAATATTTAATGAAATAAATTAAAATATATTTGATATGATTAAATTGTAGAGTTTACCCCTGCATTGTAGGTATTAAAAAGAGTTTGTCATCCGTAATTTTTTTGTTAACCAATTTGAGCAGTCCTGCTACTATTTCACCCTCTTTCTTGGAAGTTACATCTTCTTGTTCTGTAGATGTGACGTGGGGACTAATGAGTCCAAATTTTTGTTCATGGGGGAATCCCTTCAATTATTTTTCATATATACACCTGTGAAAAATATGATATGTATTTAGTCATAATTATCATAATATATCATCTTTGGGAAAATAAAATCATGAAAATATTCCTCATATAAACATTTATAACTAAGCCGCCTAACCAATCATAGTTGAGGATTTCAGTTTCACTCTCAACACCAATGAAGTCTGGATCTTCCCCTCTGTACATATTTTCTTAAAAATCAATTATGTGATTACCACCATCTTTCAAATTTGTATCCATATCATCATTTAATGATAATAAATGTGTATATAGAATATGGGGTTGGGTAGATCATTTTAATTGGTTGGTTGATCCTTGAGATGGTTTTAAACCGGTCTTTTGTTTCAATCCCTTCCCTTTGTCCATCTGTAATAACATGCATTGGTTCAAACCTTTTTTCATTAAATGTTTAAGGTTTGGATGGAAAATTAAATTGGAAATGAATATCTCATCGTCAATATGTTTTTTTACAATATGTAACGATCATGCGATGAATGTTCCAAGATCTTGTTTGACCGTATGAATATCTGCATCATCAATTGGAATAGGTAGCTCAGTGATCAGCTCTAGGGCTATAGTAATTGACACTCTGACATGATCTTTAGGAAGTGGTCTATTATGTATCATGTTGTTTTGAATATTGATCATTGTATCCCTCACTACAAGGCGATGGGTGGGTTTTGATAGATATAAATTACAGTCATTTTCACCCTGTAGAATATCAATACAGTAAAGGTATTAGTGTCTAGTGTCTATATAATTCACATTTCTCAGAAATAATTATTAGAAAATTGAATACCTCAGTTAAGAATTGTTTTTGAGGGGAATGGTTTGCCTAAAAACTGGTGAGGGGTGAGGTGGGATCTTCACGTGCAGGTTGTTCTTGAGTTGTTTCTTCTCTCTGCCTCCCCCATCAAACTTGTTATCATCTCTCTTTGGTATTGTAATTCTTCTTGAAACATAGATAATGATTCTATCATTTTTTCATTTCCTCAGTTTGGTCCTTTTATTGTTTTTTTCTCTCAAAAATATGTTTGAGGTGTCATCCCAAAACCCACACCTCTGACGTGGCCATACTTTTCTGGCTACTTCAAGGCCACTAAATGTATGTCTAAATCTAGTGTGGGTGTTGTTGATTCTTATGACTAGGTTAGATAGAAAAATATATGAAAATAAGTAGTCATTGTTATATAATTGATATTTAAAGAAAAACTAATTTTTATTATGTCATACTTACACATGTTCCCCAAACTTTTTGTATGTTTCCATCTATTAGTTTTCCATCTTTAGTTACACACACCTATATCCATAGCACATGGTTTGGGATGGAAGTGGGTGTGGATTTGGACTCTTCAAGATACATATAAACAAAATAACATATCTATTGTGTTGTTTTATGTCACATAAAATTATAATGGTAGATTTAAAATACGTACCAATTTTTTTTCAAGTGATTTGTACCCCATCCTTGCTTTACAGTAGGGGTATGCTGGTTTTGATGTCTGTTGTTTATTTTCATCACTCAATTGTTGTTTCATAAATAAAAAACTTTAAATCAAAGTGATTAATACATGTACCATGAAACAATGTATTACTAGACACAATGTACCTGAAAATACTACTTTGCACGATGGCTAGTAAACGCATTCCATGATGCTTAGGTTATCAGGTGTGCATAAATAATAGGTGGGTGTGGTTTTATTTTCCCTTAAGCATCTTTAAAATGAAATTTCATTAAAAGTGTGTCAAAAGCCCTATGAATCCTTCCAGTAACCCTTAAGACATAGTCTTTGTGTGAGTCATCTACTATAAATGCACTCTGCAAGATATGATGAAGTGTATGTCAATGTTTCATTATTTAATTTTTAGTAAATTAAAAAAAATGATATCATAATGTTATTGTAATATCTCCCCACATCAGTTTCCTAATCTCAACCACAACATGGTTCAATGAAGTTACATCAATCACCATGTGTTGCTGAGTGATGATTCCAATGTAACTACTGAACATGGCCTTGTTGGGGTTAACATGTTGGCCCCACTTATTCCATCCAATATCATATTTGATCCCTTTCTCTTTATCCTTAATGATTTTTCCTAATACCATAAAACTATAACACTTCTATTTTTTCTATGTCATTGGTGTTTCTTTACCTTTCATTTCCTTGGACTCACCATCATCAATAAGTTCCTCTGGCTCTGGAGGGCTAGCATTAGAATGTTTAGATGGTGGTTGTACCTCTACACTAGGAGCAACAACAGGTTGAGAACCTATTGTTCGTCTGCACTACGAGTAGCAGCAGGTTGAGAAACCTATTTTTCTTGGGGATTGGGAGCATCATCACATGAAAAAGTCATTATCTGCAAAATTTGTTTAACATTTAATTTTGATAACATAAAAGTAGCAATGGACATATATTAACATAAGGCAACCGATTGAGAAGCCTGTTGTTTGTCTACATTGCGAGCATCAGCAGGTTGAGAAACCTGTTGTGCATAGGGATTGGGAGCATCATCATGTGCAGAAGTCATTATCTACAAAGTGATTTAACATTTAATTTAGATAACATAAAAGCATCAGTGAAAAAATATTAACATAAAGTAACACGATGTATATTAGAAAAAAATATAACCTGATTATTGAACTCCCATTTTTTAAAAGTATGAAGGGATTTGATCCCTCTATCGACTATCCAAATACCTTCATTGTTGTATCCTTTGATATAAAAAAATCTGTCTATACTGGTACCACTGCGAAATGATTGAAAAATCCCAATGAAAGTTTTATCCTCTGTTGAATTTTCAGCTAACTCTTCAGTGGTTTTAGTCGATAATAGAACAATTGACCAGTTTTGGTTTGCATGATATGGAACATAAAATACTTGTACTGCCTGTAATGCCATTATAAACAATTCATCTTTGTACCCTTCCCTACTGAAATCAACTTTCACAAATCTCAGCTCATCTATTTTAAAATCACTTCTGTTATCAACCCACTTGAATTGAAAAATAGGAACTTGGAATGTTGTATAATCAAACTCCCATATTTTTTTGATTATGAAAAAACATGACATATTAACGTAAATTGGATTTCTGTCCTTAGCACCAGAAACATGCATCACTTCAGCCACAAGTGTAACTCCCATATTCTATCAGGTACTATATTTATCATGTTCATTAGTATATAATGGTTAACCATTAATTATATAATCATTTTAAGATAATAAGTACAACCTTGGTCCTCCGGCTAGCCATCAAAGTCATTTTGAAATTGAGTCCAGATTTTCATTTGACTCCTTAAAAATATGGTCTTGAAACCATACTATAAATTTTTTATTATGTTTATTTGATATCCATTTTTCATCCCTTGATGGATTTTAATTCCTAATAATTTCATTGTGGGTTTCAACATATGGGTCAATGTCTAAACTGTTATGAAAAATGTAAAGGTGGTCCTTCTCCTAATCCGTAATATTGATTGTGACGACCTCCTTTCTAGAAATTCTTTTACCCACAAGTCGCCCAGTTTGACGAGATTTCATTAGACCAATGCTTTGAACACCAGACAAGTATTCAGTATAGAATTCAATAGCTTCCTCAATAATATATCACTTCATAATACAACCCTCGAGCCAACTTCGATTTTTGACATACCCTTTCAAAATATTCATATTTTATTTAATGGGGTACAACTATCTATAGTGCACAAGACCACATAGCTAAATCTCTCTCACCAAGTTAACCATCAAATGAACCATCATATCAAAGAATTTCAGCAGGAAAAACATTTCCAATTCAAATAATATGATGAAAATTTCTCTTTCCATAGTTGAAAATTTTGTCAGGTCTATAACTTTGCTACATATAGATTTGAAGAAGAAATAGAGCTTCGTTAATGTATGACATATATTCTCAGGTAAAATGCAATGTAAAGCTATAAGAATTAGATCTTGCATCAAAACATGGTAGTCATGTGATTTCAGACCATTTAACTTTAAATCGTGCATTGAAATGATGTTCTGGATATTCAATGAATACCCCTCTGGAACCTTTACATCATTCAATAAGTTGTAAAACCAATATCTCTTCTACCTAGAAAGAGTGTAAGCAGCAGGAGGAAGAAATTTTCATTTTTCACCCTTCACTGGTGACAAATATTCTCATATTCTCATGTCTACCATGTCCAACCTAGACTTAATTCCATACTTTGTTTTGTCGGGTGCATTTACTAATGTGCTAATAACACTATCACATACATTTTTTTCGACATGCATAATATCAAGAAAATTTCTGACGTACATACAATTCTAGTATGGTAATTCAAAAAAAACTGATTTCTTTTTTCCAACCAATTTTTGTAAGGTTTTTAAAAAATGGTTTACCAAAAGCAGTGTCCACATCTTTAACTTTCTCAAACATTTTATCACCTGTTATTGGAGATGAAGGTGTACATTCTTCTGAACTTCCATCTAATGATGTTGTCCAAGATTGATACTTATGTCATTAGGGTAGAAATCTGTGATGTCCTAGAAACATAGTTTTCGATGAATGTTTCAACCTAATTGATTGTGTACCTTGTTCGCAGATGGGATACCCAAGAGTTATTTTAATTCTATATCTTGACAAATTTCCATAAGTAAGAAATTCATTTATCATCCTGCACAACATGGATCTCAATGTGAAATATTCATTTCTGTAAGCATCATACATCGTAACACCTGAATCCCAAAATAATTTCAAATACTCGATCAATGGATCCAAATAAACATCAATATTATTACCCAGTTGTTTTGGTCCTGATATAAGCATAGATAACACGATGTGTTTTAGTTTCATGCATAAAAACAGTGGAGAGTTATAATTTACCAACATAACCAGCCATGTACTGTGAGTGCTGCTTTGAAAACCAAAAGGATTCACTCCATCTATAGATAACACAAGATGAAGGTTTCTCAGATCATTTCCAAATTCAGGATACTCATGATCAATTCTATTCCACTGAGAAGAGTCTATTGGATTTCATAGTTTTCCATCTTTATTTCTTTAGTCTATGTGCCACGTCAATTGCCCTGCAGTCTCCTCACTACCATATAGGTGCCTAAAACTTGGAATGATTAGAAATTACCATGAAACTTTCATAGGACCAGATACATCTTTCTTGTATCGAGAAGCACCACACTTTGGGAATTCTCTAAGTGATTTTTGGTCCTTAAAAAAATATCACACAGTCATTCAGGAAGGCGTGTATTCTTTCATAGATCATACCCATAGAGCATAGCATTCGTTTGGCGTCGTATGTTCGGCTCAAGATCTCATTATCTTTTGGGAGAATGTCATTAAAGAGAGCAAGTAATTCATTAAAACTAGAATCACTCCATCAGTTTCCCACTTTCAAATTATATAGCTTCAGTATGGATAATAATGCTATATATTTAGTGCAACCATCAAACAATGATGTCTTTTCATATCTCTTTAACTTCTAAAACAAATTTGGGAAATCACAAATTTCATCTTCAACTATCCTTGTCATTTCCTTAATATGATCTTCATCATCATGAACATCTATAATCACATCCTTGATATGGTCTTCTTCATTGTCCACACTTTTGATTATATCAAATTATCCATAAAACGCAATGTTATCCACGTCATTAGCTACATTTTCTTTTTTCACCATGTTTATTCCAACATTTATAACTTCAATGTTTTCTGTGACAGATCAAGTGCTCTTCCAACTCCTCTAGATTAACTTTTCTTGAATAATAATAGTGTAAACACAGACAAAGGATTTGAGAAGGATCATATGCATGATCTTTTTCAAACTTGATTAACTCTTTCACTCCATCTTCATACTCTTTGGTCAAAAGATTGGCATCCAACCATTCTTTATTCATATCCATCACATTTGATTTAGTGATATTAATATTTAACAAAATAAAAATACAAAACGTTGATATAAAAATTAACCAAGGCTAAAAAAGTTATATATTTTAAATCTCTTTTGAAAACTATTTATAAAATCCCATTTGAAATCCCATTAAAAAACCAACCATTTACCCAAATTACTCTTTAAAACAACATACCCTTTTTAAAATAAACCTATTAGTTTCAAACATCCTTTCTCAAAACCCCAATTCTTTTTTAAACCATTTTAAAGAAATTTAAAACCAAAAAAGGGTATGTTGAACACATATAATTTTTTAAGAAACATTTCAAAACACTTGAATCATTTTAAAAGTAAACCCCTAAAAAATCACTAGATATCATTGTGACTTCCCTATATCTAGCCAATGAAAATCATATATGGTTGCTCGCCTTATATGTCTCACAACACCCCCAATCTAGCTCTAATCACTAGTTTTCAGTGTTCCTCCCATCAACCTTATGGACTGGCAAACCCATCACTGGTGGGTGAACTCATTTTTAGTGTTCTGACACCCCCCCAGGCTACTCAAAACCATATTCACATTTAAATTTATGATTAGAGATTAAGACCATCACACTCACCCGTGAACATAGCAACTTTCTTACTTATTCACATGTATTATTATGAGTAGATCTTAACACAATCACACTCACCCTTTTTGAACCTATAGACTTACTAAAATATTCACATAACATTTATATATCATGATATATAATCTTTTACCCAATGCATTGGTGGTAAATAGAGGTAATACCCATCTCATAATACATAAATTTGTTTTCCACTTGAAAATCAAACATTCATTATCTCATAAAGAACCCATATCAACTAGAGAAAATAAATTTACAATGAAGAAGGGAACCATGTGATTAAGGAACAATATAATAATAAATAAACCAATATTAATAGTTACACTGATAAAAAAACATAAGGGGGATGTAATCAGTATAACAATTTAATCCTCTATATAGAACCACCAATGAAGGAACAAAATGTCATGGGATATACCCTAGGTACTAGTGTGTGATGATCCAAAATGGAACTATAACTACATGACCAAAATTTGATATAGGTTTCTTTCAATAATAACAAGATCCACCCAATTAAAGCATGATTAAATCATCATAATGGAACCTTCCCACTATCCTTGTCTTAAACACAACTAGGGGGACTATAGAGGTGTGTGTACCAACTAGGGTAGCATGAATCAAGACCTCTCACTTAGATACCCAAGTTCCCATAAAAAACAACCATAGAGGTGAGAAATAAATCAAGATAATTACCAAAAAAAATTCTCGCACCTCACCTCCAACACCATCACATATAACATCCCCTTTTCCCATCATACATCCATCATATAAATAATCAATAACCCATAACTGGTGAAACATGTATATGGGAAATCATTGAGGGTCACATGATAAATAAACCATTTACTTTTTAAATTGAAAAATGGGTCTTCACATGAAAACCAACTCAGTGTGTAGAATATCACTCCCCTTCTTTAAAGTCTCATCATTTTAATGATTTTGGAAGCACTTGAAAAAAATACCTTTTTCTTTCCAAAACATTCTCCAAACACATGGAAAATTTATTTGAAAAAACAAAAAATGCATAAGACCTAAATTTACTATAAAAAACATTTAAATGACCCTATGAACCTTTTCAATTATTATATTCATGAGAATTAATCTAATTTAAAAAAATGACATGAAATTCTTATGAAAAACCCCTTATGCCAAGCCTAGAATTTAAGAAAGAAATTTATAATTTCACCCAATAGCCCATACATTACTATACTTTAATTGAAAATAAATTTATAAAGTATACACATTCCATGAATTATAAAATAAATTAAGTGAAAAGAAACACCAACTTTAAACCAAATGGTAACCAATACACAACATGTCACCTTCCATGGAAAAAAATCAAAAAACAAAAAGCCCTAAATCCTCATGAAAAATGAATTTCAGTTCTTGGGAGAAGAAGAAACCTATGGGAAATATATAAGATAATAGGGATGGGGGAGATAAAAGATAAATAGTGGGAATAATGTCTAAAATGGAAAAAAATTGTTTTATAAAATAATTCAAAAAAAATCACATAAGACGAACTTAAGAAATCATAGAATATTATAATTCTCATTTTACAAAATAAATCATATCATAATAAAATATAAATTGTGAAAAAATATCACTACATGGAAAACAATCCTAAGAAGATAAATATGAGTGAAAATATGAACGTTTTCACAAAAAAAATTAAAACAATGAAGTGAAAATTATATTTAATTTTTTTTGAAGGGAAATGGATTACTATTGAAAACATTATTATAAATAGTTCATAATAAAAAGTTATTAAATAGACACAAACTTTTTAAAAATGTGAAGTAAAACTACTTTAAAAATGTTTACTTTTAATAGAATCCTTAATAATTTAAACTTGAAAAATACATAATGAATTCATATGGAAAGGCCTATGTAATGTGGTAAATAAGCGACCCCTAAGTCATGGTGTTGTAGGTGTGTGAGACAATTAGTTCATTTGAAGAATGATCTATGACCTATCAAGGGATGATTAGTGTGGTGATGAAATCCAAGTTTATAAATTCATTGTGAATGTCGGCTCACCATGATAGTTTGTAATTTGAGTAATGATTAGTTGTGGTTCATGAAAATCCTATAAATTTTTTGGTCACTAACAAGCCCATGTGAGGATGTGGAGAATCAAACTTTAAGAGTCATGTTGGGGTAAGTGGATGGGTCCTTAAGTTATTCCATTTGGTTAAGTGATGTGAGCATGTATGGGTGTTGTTGGAAATGATTGTGAGTGTCAATATTCAGCTGACAATGAGATATGTTCATGCTTATGTTTTGGTAGTGAAAGAATTTCTTAGTGCACATTGGGAGTGGTGTGTAGGTGAACATAACCCATAGGCAGAGGTGGTTGGTTTTGTGTGTGCGCATAAGTGGCTGAGTTTCACTGGTAGATGATAGATACTCATGTAAGGGTATCGATTAGAGGAGATCAAGAATGAATCAATGATGTCAACCTAGAGAGCGGGGCTTGGGTTGTTAGGGGAACTTGGTGATGGGATCTAGTATGGTTTGTCACTTGGTTCATGGGTTGAATCATGTGACAAATCATAATGAAGTTTTATTTAGACATATACACTTGGGAAAGTAGTAAAACTTGGTATTATTTAGACATCATTTGAGAAACATATACAATGAATTATTGATTGGATTGAAAAGTTATCGAGAAGGAAGACAGTTCCTAACATTTTTTTTTGAATCGTGGGCGTATTCAAGAAGAATATTGGAATCGAGAGTCTGATGTGAAAGCTCAGTGGCCCAAGATGGTCGAGCAAGACCTCTAGAGACACTTCTCAAGGATGATACATCCTTATAGAGGGAGATTGTAATGGACTCAGACTTTATAGGTGTGTTATTCCATATTGTCAACCTTTCTTTTAAGTGATTTTAGTTATTATCTTTTAGGGTGAAATCATTCCCATAGTTATGTATGTCGATACCCATTTAGTTATCGCCAACCCGTGGTGATCTGGAATGGGCTTTAGGCCTTGTACCGAGCCATCTTGGGTGACATGTCATGTCGACCTGTGTTAGGTTGTTACATATATTCACTTGAATACTTCAAGGAATGAACATTTTCATCACCATCTGAATCCCATTCTCTTCTGAAACCAGAGGCTCAAGCTTTATCTACTACATGGTGCGATACTCTTTATTATAGATCATAATTGTTAACCTCAAAATTTCATAACTCACACAGAAAAAACATGTTATGTAGAATATCTCATAATTATCCTTTTACTAGATCATGACAACACAACTTTCTCAATCATAGTGTGTTCACATGGACTCCAAGTATACTTAATCATTCATATTGAGATGTCCTATATGGAATGAAAATCATAAAGTAGGTAGAACCACCAAGGTCTTCCTAAGACACTTCACGAAATGTATAAACCCCCCATGACATGAATAACTCTTACACATTCCACTCATAGTGTGGCCATTAATACCATTACATGAAAAACTCTTATATATAAATGGAATTATCTATATTCCCATTAAAACATTCACAAATATTGATATTCCATCTCCCATAGTGTGATCAACTAGTCACCTTCAAAACTTATTGGATCTTAATTCTCATGGGTACCTCTACATGGTGTGAATTATTCCTTGTGAAACCAACCATAGAATGATGTAGATTTATTAGAGTGAATTAGGGTGTTAGGGTGTTACTTATATCCTATATATATAATTTCTATAATTGCTTCCCAAAACCATCCAAAATTCCATCATCCTTCTTTATGACATCATATTCTCTTTTGGAAGTACCTTACACATCAGTACATGTGACCTTCATGTATCATTATAAGGTTCTACATGCTTTTCCATTTCATTTAAAATGTTTCCTGTATAATTTTATATATACAGGGATTATTATGCATTTTTCATTTTTTTAGGAACTCTACTCATGGTGTAACACTTATACTCATTCCATGGTATTTTCTGCAACTTCTGAAATTTATCAAATGAACTACATTAAACTCAACTGCATTATCAAAATTCCAGAATTATTCTTTTGAACATCTTCATCCCCTCTTATAGAATAACTTCCAAAAATATCAAATACTTCTTTTATAATAACTTTCAGAACAACCATATATCTCATTCGAGACATCTACTTCTAGAACAACATCCAATAACCAATCATGTATTGATAATAAATCAAACACCAATAATCAAAATATGTTGAAAACAATTTTATCACTATCCATGATTATAAAACACAATTTTATTACATTTTTCCAATAAATCCATCATCAACATGTTGCCAATAAATCCAATACTAACCTATATCCAATAAATCCAATATTAACACATTTCCAACATTGCATTGAATATTTTTAAATCAACCAACTCAAAATATGGTATAGGAAAATTGAATTTTACCAAATATAACTAGTGTGCAAACAAGGACCACCAATGGCTACGATTTTCAGTTGGGCGTTTAGCTCGTACAATTCACAAATCACCATCAATATCAAACTGTAATAAGTGAACCCAATGAGAAAGAGGGAAAAACTAACCATGGAGGTGTGGTTAAGCACACAACGGAGGTGCGTTCGCGGTGTAGGAGAGACGCGGCGAAGGAGAGGCGCTGTGGAGGAGAGGCAATGGCGGAGGAGAGCTGCGGTGAAGGAAAGGCGTGACGGAGGAGAACTGCGCGGTGAAGCTTGGTTCACGGTGGCGGAGGAGTCAACGGCCGAGGATGAGGAGGAGGCAGGAGAGGAGGGAGGAGAGGGGGAGAGGAGGGAGGAGAGGAGGCGGCGATGGGGGCAGCGGCAGAGATCCTCTTCCGCGAGAGCTTGAAGGGTGCGAAGAAGGAGGAGAAAATTAGGGTTTATTTATAAAACCCGACGACACTTTTATTGACGCTAGATAAAAAGCGCTCATAAAAGTATGTTTTATCAGCGCTAAAATTGAAAGCGCTGATAAAACATGCCTTTAGCAGTGCTTTTTTAGTACTGATAAAGGCTAATCTTTATCAACGCTAAAAAATACTGATAAACGTATCTTTTATCAGTGCTTTTTAATTAACACTGATAAAACGTACCATTTATTCATAATTATAAAATTATAACCAATATATTTATTACATTTATAATTTTATAAATATATATAATTAATATATTTATTATAATTTAATAATTAAATTATAATTATATACACACATATATATATATATGTTTGTGTTTGTGTATAAATTATATATATATATATAATTTTATAATTTAAATTATAATTAAATATATATAAATATAAATTGATATTTTTTTTTAATTTTAATTTCATAAGTATTTAAATAAATAAATAAATATAAATATATATATATATGTGTGTGTGTGTGTGTGTTTGTGTCTGTGTATATATTCATTAGAGACATGTATTTATAAATAAATATATTCAACAGGTATTCATAGATATATATTTATCATTTAAAAAAAATATTTTGTAATATTATAATTATTTAAACATATTTATATTTAATTATTTATATATAATTATAATTATATATAATATATTTAAAAAGTAAATAATTATATATAACTAAATATTTATATTTTTAAATATAATAAATAAATTTATTGTTTATTTAAATATATTTATCATGATTTTAAGTATTTATGAGAAGATAAAGCTTCATATATATATATATGAAATGAATGAATACAACAAGTATATATAGTACTATAATATATATGGCCAGCATTAGGGTAAACAATGAACATATATTCATGAGAAGAATGTACGCATCAATTGGCACATTCATTTGGAAACATAAATTTATTTAAATATATAAATATATATTTAATAAGTATTTGTATATATATATTAAAGAGTTTTTATATATAATATTATAAACATATAGTATAATAAATATATAATAAAGATATAACTAAAACTAATAAACATAATAAACTTAATAAACATGCATTTTTAATTTAATGTATACATATAAAAATTATTTTTGAATATAATTAAAATACTTTTTTTATATAAATTAATAATATTTTCTATTAAAAACTTTTATCAGTGCTATTATTAGCACTGATAAAACCTGAGCGCTTCCCTTGCCCGCATTTGTGGTAGTGGACAGACCTAATAAACTGATTTATTTATCACAACATGCTTATATTTTAATGATTCTAAAGAGATGTCTGTTTGAATCATTCAATCCCCTTAGTCTACCTTTTAGATAACATTTTAAATTGTCTTTGACATAATAACCTACTACTGTTATGATATTCAGTTTATGTCTAAAATCATTTATGCTAATATGGTGGGCAGTTTCATGTATTCCATGATCTGTACTAGGTCTGGCATTGCCCTTGCAATCTGCACCGCATTGGCATGCCTTAAAATGGCTTATTTGGTATTTTTCATATAGCTCCAGCTTGTCCTTATGTCAAAGTAAAAACATGGGTACTTCTGAATTTATAGTTGGATATGTAGATACCGACAATGCAAGGAATATTGATACCAAAAAATTCTTAACGGATTATGTCTTCACTGTTTGTGGAGGCACTATTTCTTAGTCTTGTTCGAGGGTGTTAAAGGGGCATTATGGCTTAAAGACTTGTCTTATATATCAACTCAACCTTTATAATTATGTTGTTAATATTTATAGTGATAATCAATCTGCAATACATTTATGTGAGAATTTAGTATGTTATGGTAAATCCAAACGTATAGACGTTAGATTATATTTTATTGGAGATATTATAGAATCTAGAACAGTGTGTGTTAACAAGATATAAACTGACAATAACCCCACCGGTAGTTTTATTAAAGTCAAGGTATTATCAAAATACAAAATTTTTCTAGATAGAATGAATTTGGTTTTAATTCCATCCCAGGGGTGCTCGTCATGCTCGTCCCCAATGTACCGAACATTGGCGGCGGGGAGTCGCGGCTCATTTGTTCTGGGGTTGTTTGGAAGTAGGTTTAACCAGATGGTGCGAAGCCAGGGTCCAGCAGGGGTGGAGAGGAGGAAGCTAATCTGTGGCTTACGGGATCGGAGGGGAACCAGAGAGGGAAATAGCGAGACGGGGATCCAAGGGGTGGCGGGCGCAGTGGGGACCCCGAGCCCTGGCCCTGGACTAGGACGCTGTGTCCTGAACGGAATTCCAGCAGGAATCGCTGGGTTTGTTGCGGATCCTGCGGCAGCGTCGGCAGTGGCGGGTGATGTGCGGGATCCATGCTAGGGGTCTGCTCAGGAATTTCCTAGGTATCCGTCGGGATCGCCGCCACGGGCAAGGGCGCCGCGTGGTTGCAGGTAGGTGACGTCGAAGAAGAAGGGGTCTTGGTCGGACCTCTGGACGTGCTTGGTGGCCAGACAGCCCTGGGCATGGAGGTGGGTGCACTTGTAGCAGCCCCTCCGACCGACTTTGCCGCACGTGACTCAATAATATGCAAATCATGAGAACAGAGTCAAAAGGGAAAATGTGTGGACGTAGAATTTGAACAACCATCAAGTCTGCAGCGAACACGGCCGCACACGATTCCCTTTTCGAAGGAATGCAGTAAAGGAAAAGGTATGCATTAATCCCTTCAAAAGAAGGTATGCATTAATGCTCATGGGAATTATGTACCCACTGCTGACCATGTCCCTGTTGGCGATACAAGCCGGGAACAAAAAATATAATAGGAACAAAAAAAGGGACAACAATCACACAAGCAGTTTTCAAGCTTTCGTCAACCACACATCCATATTTTACGAATTACAAATGCACCCATATTTATAGGGTATTAAACTACATCAAAATGGACGGTCCATACATTTAATAAAAGGGAAAAAAACAAAGCAATATTAATTGCTTGCATTGGAGTTGAACGGACTCTTTGGGGAAGATAGGAAATAACGCATGAGAAAGTGGTCCGCATGGGGAAGGCATGTTGTATGGGGAATACGCCACATGGGAAGACGTTGATGCATGGGAAAAACAACCGCCATTTTGATTTTCATTTCCATCACTCCCTTTCAAATCAAAATTGGCTTCACCCCGAGCATCGTTCTTAGCCATTTGAATGCATCTATCGGTAATGCTTTTGTGAAAATATCTGTCACCTATTCGGTAGTATGACAATATTCCAATTTTATAGTTTTCTGTTTCACATGATCCCTGAGAAAATGAAAACGAGTATCAATGTGTTTGCTTCTTCCATGCCGCATCGGATTTTTGGCTAGTTCAATAGCCGACTTGTTATCCACATATATCATCGTGGATCCATCCTATGGATGCTTTATCTCCTTCAACAAATTTCTCAACCAAATTCCCTCACAAATAGTAGAGGATGCTGCCACATACTCTACTTCACATGTGGATAGGGAAACCACACTCTGCTTCTTTGAATTCCACGTGAAAGCAGTCGATCCAAGAAAAAATACATACCCAGTGGTATTTTTTCTTTAATCTTGGTCATCTCCCCCATCACTGTCAGAGTATCCATATAGATTTTCTTCTTCATTGTATGGATAAAAGAGACCAAAATCCACCATACCTTTGACGTACCTGAGAATTCTTTTTGCAGCTAGACAGTGTGATTCTTTCGGTGCTTCCATATACCTGCTTAGAAGCCCAACACTATAGACAATATATAGCCTTGTGATTTTGAGATACCTCTGGCTTCCAATCAGACTCTTGAATAGATTCGAGTCAACAATTCTTCCTTCTCCATCTTTTGTCAGTTTCAATCTAGTTGCCACAAGTGTGTTTACAGCATTGTAATTGGCCATCTTCAGTTTTTCAAGCAACTCCCTAGCATACCTCTTCTGAGATATATAAATGCCGCCATGTTGTTTCTTTACTTCAATGCCCGTAAAGAAGGACATGAGACCCCCATCAGTCATCTCAAACTCCTTGAACATGGCTTCCTTGAAATTGTCGAACATCAGTCGACTGTTCCCTGTAAACAACAAATCATAAACATACAAGCATGCAATAAGTATATCCCTTCGATCATTCTTCTTGATGTAAACTGCATGCTCATATGGACATTGGGCAAAACCATTCTCTCGAAGATAGCTGTTGATGCGTGCATTTCAAGAACGAGGAGTCTGCTTCAACCCATAAAGAGCTTTCTTCAGCCAATACACTTTGTCTTCCTCCCCTTGCATAACAAAGCCTTCAGGCTGGTCAACATAGACCTCTTCTTCCAAAATTCCATTCATGAACGCAGACTTCACATCTAGTTGGTAGATCATCCAACTGTGATGGACAGTAAGGGAGATAATCATCCTTACAGTATCAAGATGAGAAATAGGAGCAAAAACTTCTTTATAGTTCACCCTGTACTTTTGTTTGTACCCCTTTACTATGAGTCTTGCCTTGTATCGATCGATCTCGCCATCAACATTTCACTTGATCTTATACACCCATTTGATGCTAATGCTCTTCTGCCCTTTTGGGAGTGTAGTCAGCTCCCATGTGTCATTTCTCTCTATGGAATAAATTTTTTCTTCCATAGCCATTCTCCCGCATTCTTACCTCATGGATTTCTGAAATGTCAGGGGATCATGATCTGCATACAAGCAAAAAATATTTACCTCTTCGGTCTGCTCATAAATGTCACTCTAATTTTTTATCTCCATTGGAGCCATATGCGAAGATGACCTGGATAGATTTTGATTTTCTAGAGTGATTTCAGGAGTGATGAAATACACTCCAGGACTTCTTCTAACTGATGATGTGCCCAAGGAAGGTGTTGCAGGTGTTTGCTCTTGATAATAATGCCTTTCTTTAGGAAATTTTGTCTCGCCTAGAACATCTTTATTAGATTCTTCATCATTCTATTTCCACACTTCTTCCTCACTAAAGACCACATCTCTACTCACCACTAGTTTATTAGTTAGTGGATTATAGAGTTTGTAGGCTTTAGATGATTCACAATAGCCAATGAATATACACTTTTCACCTCGATCATCAAGCTTCCTTCTTCTCGCTTCTAGAACTTGAGCGTAGGCAACACACCCGAAAATTCTTAGGTGCGCCACACTCGGTTTGTAGCCACTCCATGCCTCTTGTGGTGTCAAGTTTTTGACGCTCTTCATTGGACACCGATTGAGCAGGTAGGCAGTACATGCCATTGCCTCTGCCCAAACACTCTTTGGCAGCCCTTTCTCCTTTACCATGGTCCTCGTCATGTCGAGGATGGTGCAGTTCTTTATTTCTGTGCACTACAAAAAAAACTGGGTTTAGCGGCGGTTTTGTGGCGGCGGTTCACAAAACCGCCGCTAAACGTTTTCAGTGAAAGGTTTCACGGCGGTTTTTAATAAACCGTCGTGAAAACCTATTTTATGTAAAAAACCCCGACCCTTTCCCCTACCCCTGCCGCGGTTCCCCCACAAACCCTCGCCCCTTCCCCGATCGCCCCTCTTCCCCGATCCCCCCCGGCCCCGGCGACACCCGCGCCCCCCGCGCCCTCCGGCGATCCCCACACCCCCCGCACCCCCCACGCCCTCCGGCGAACCCCGCACCCCCCGGCTCCCCCCTCGACCCCCAGCGACCCCCGCGCCCTGCGCGCCCCCCACGCCCCCCGCGCCCCCCGCGCCCTCCGGCGACCCCCGCACCCCCCACGGCCTCCGGCGACCCCTGCACCCCCTGCGCCACGCCCTCCGGCGAACCCCGCACCCCCCCGGCGTCACCCTCGACCCCCAGCGACCCCCGCGCCATGCGCGCCCCACTCCCCCCGCGCCCCCCGCGCCCTCCGGCGACCCCCGCACCCCCCGCGGCCTCCGGCGACCCCCGCACCCCCCGGTGCCCCCCGCGACCACCTTCTATTTTGGTAATTTTTAGGTATTTCTTGGTTCTTTGATTCGAATCATGAATTTGTTACACAATGTGAATCTACTGCAGGGTAGATACTATGAGTTTGGTTTAGAGCTTGAAGAATTATAAGTCATAAAACATTTTCAAGTTTTTAATGGGTTGATTAGGATTAATTCAAACTAAGGATACTTTTTTGGGTATTTTTATTAATCGTGGAATTCACACCATGAAAGGGGTTCATGACATTAATTATTTAGAACCAATGGTTTTTATCATGATTTACATATTACCCTTCTTCCATTCAATGTGAAGACCTCCCTCATAAATCCTAGAAAGATTTTAGATAATATTGGGTATCTTCCTCTACCAAATTTCTTTTCTTGGAGCATTTGTTCACTAGTGTGGTGGGTTGTCTTCCTTTGGGTATGTGTAATATCATTCACTCTCTTTATCATTTATGTTCTTGGTTTGGTAGTGTTGTGTGATATGGTTTCGATGGTTTCATAAATAATATGTGTTATCAATCAATCCATTGTGGTTTTCCCTCATTCCTTTTCTATTTGAGGAATATCTGCTTGTTTCCAATTTATGTTATCGAAGGATCTTAGGTTCCTTATGTTTATAAGGTAGGTGTATCTATACAAGCGGTTATAATTTAAAATTTCCTTATATTCTTATTAATTTCTTTGTCTTGTTTCATGAAATTGATGGATTTAAATGGATTTTATGGAAAATATACATGTTTTTAAAGAGGTCTTTCTTCAAAAATGGTTTTTCTCACAAAAAGTGGTTGACTAAATTCTTTATGGTTTGGCCTATTTAGATTGAATTTTTTATACTAATGGATGTTTATCTTTATTTTTTATTTTAATTTGGTTTCATAACTTTATTCTCTAAAACAAGATACTACTTTCATGTCTCTTTATTACACATCTCCATGTATAAGACCCTCTTGGGAGACTTGCCTAGTTTTCCCTAGTAGGTTCTTTATAAATTAATATCAAAAGGAATATTGAGCCTGGAATGTTACGACACTTCCTAGTTTTGGTTTAGTTTCATTGGTAGACTAGATTTATTAGCACTAGAATTTAGTTAATATGTGTGGGATGGTTCCTAGACATCTCACCTCCATGTATGAATTCAAGTTACTATGGGTGGTTAGTTATTTTTGAAAAAATTGTCACTTGGTCTTTGTTGTTGATTGAATAAACTAGATTTGGTGTCTATTTTAAAAAAACTATTCCTTTCTTATGTTTTATATTTCATTAATAAAATTCATAAATTCATAAAATTATTATTATTTTAAATCATTAATATAGATTATGGAAGTTGTTCTATGATTTAGGAATTTTCTCATGACTAAAGGGGTTTTCATCTTGTATTTGTTAGACGATTCCTACTAGAAGAGGTCTTATGAATCTAAGTGATAGATTTGTGAGACGGATTTAATAGGAGAATCCCTTAGTGGTATCTTCTTTAGTGGAAGTTATAATATGCACTATTCATACTTTGGTTATGATGGTATTAAAAACCCAGGAGGAGTAGTGGATCATGACTCATAATTTACTAAAAAGAATCCACCTTTCTTTCATGGTGATAATGGAATCTAGAAATATGAGGAGAGGATTGAGTAGATTGGTAGGAGATTTAAAATTATAAAGATTCCCAAGGAATCTAAGGGGTGGGGGTCAACATATATTCTTGATGGATTGGGAAGGAAATGGTGAGGCTCGGTTGTGCATGCTATATTTTATGAGGATCTTACGTGGGAATCCTTCAAGAAAATATATAAACTATAGTTTTATCCTAAAATGTTACATGTGGAAAAGACCTGATACTTTCTAACATTATAAAAATGGGAATGTATTGTTATAGTGTATTCCACTAACTTTTCTAGGTTGGTGCATTTCAAAGTGGATATTATTACCAATGTTTACATGAAATCTCTAAGGTTTGAGATTGTACCAAGTATCTCCTAAGAAACCTGAGTGTGACATGGATTTATATTTATAGTGACACTTAATTTTGATATACCTGCACACTATTGTTTGTTTTATATTCTTGGACTAGATTATGCATTAGAAACCATTAGTGGTGGCCTACTTAATTTACCTCACACCATATTCAGTACATGGATTGGTACCCAAATAGTATTCTTTGTCATAGGAAATACGACTTTGATATGGTTGGTTGTGTATGAAACCATTGAGAAACATCATTCCTCTTGGAGGACATATAAGGTCAAGCCTAAACAATCACATAATGTATCAGGTTTAAAATGCATTATGATCAGTTTCGATCACACATCAATGGGGTATTGTTTGAGGCAACATAAATGTGTGATCGATAGTGTTATGATAAGTGTGTAACCCGATATTCTTATTGCTCCTCAATGAGGTGTTGACGCTGTCTCCTATGGACCAGACTTGTTCGGTTGGTCTGAAGTGGTAAATGTGATCAATGAATCATCTTTATTATATTATGAATACTTTATGATCAATTTTTCATCTTTATTATATTATGTTTCTATAATCTTACACTATCGTATATTTTGTGTAGGAACATTGTGATATACATGGATAAAAGCTGGATCACATTACCGATGAACACACCTCAATATGTTAAGGGTTTGAATGAGTTTTTAGATTTTTCAATTTCTAATCGATCTGTTGAAGGGAGAATAAGATGTCCATGTCCTAAATGTAAATTTAGAACATGGTTGAAGAGAGATGAAGTTTATGAACATTTAATACTGAAGCAATTCCCTGATCAGTATTTGTGTTGGATTTGGCATGGAGAATCAAACAATACAGAAAGATTGAGGACTTATGTTAATCCACAGAATGAGGTCCCAAGTTTGTCGCCAATGGAAAATGAAATGCAAAACCTCATAAATGATGCATTCGGCACTGCAAGACACCACTATGAGCATCAAAACATATCAGAACAACCAGAAGAGGGTGCTACAAATTGCAACGTGACAAGTGATGTTTTTGAGACTGTAACACAAGCAGATCAAGATTGTAACATATCATTGGATCCTCCTCTTGATTCTGTGGAGCCAAATGTAAGGGAAAACTTCAGTGAGGAAAATGCGTTTCATGATTTATTTGACGATGGAAATCAAGAGTTGTATAGTGGGTGTTTGAAATATTCAAAGCTTTCATTTCTGATGAAGTTGTACCATATCAAATGTCTATGTGGAATTACAAATAAGGCAATGTCCATGTTATTGGAATTGATTCGTGATGAATTTCCTGAAGCAAAAATCCCAGAATCGTTTTATGAGATGAAAAAATTTGTAAACAAGCTTGGTCTGAATTATACAAAAATACATGCATGTCCCAATGATTGTATGCTTTACTGGGGAGAGGATTCAAGTAGATAGAATTGTAAGAAATTTTCTTCTTCTAGATGGCAGTAAAAAGGTGATGTTGGAAGTATGACTGAACATAATTTCATGGAGAAGAAGAAAAGGAACACACCTGCAAAAGTTTTGCATTACTTTCCTTTGAAGCCTCGATTGCAAAGATTATTCATGTCATCAAAAACCGCCGAACACATGAAGTGGCATTCTGTAGATAATAAAAATGATGGGTTAATGAGACATCCATGAGATTCCAAATCATGGAAGACATTTGATTCATTACATCCAGATTTCTCAGCTGATCCTATGAATGTTCGATTGGGATTGGCTGCCGATGGATTCAACCCATTTGGGACTTTGAGTACGAGTTATAGCATTTGGCCAGTTGTTTTGATCCCTTATAATCTGCCTCCATGGATGTGTATGCAACAAACATCTTTTATCATTTCGATGATTATTCCTGGAAAACAAATGCCTGGAAATGATATTGATGTATACCTGCAGCCTTTGATTGAAGAATTGCAGGAGTTATGGAGCAACGGTGTTGAGACATTTGATGTTTCTTCTAAAACAATGTTCAAAATGCATTCTGATTTAATGTGGACCATTAGTGACTTCCCTGGTCTTGGGAATTTATCTGGTTGGAACACTTATATGGGTTTGGCTTGTCCCGTTTTTAACTTTGATTTCGAGCCCAAACGGCCACCTCACAGTAGAAAATGGTGCTTCTTGTGCCATCGAATATTTCTTGATGCATCTCATAGATTTCGGCTGAAAAAATCAAAATTTAATGGTTACATTGATCATAGACCACCTCCAAAGTTGTTAACCGGTTCTGAAATATTGACACAGCTTGAAAATGTTAAAACAGAATTTGGGAAGATTCATCATTTGACTGATAGAGGAAAACGAGTGCGAAGTGCATCGTCAAGTGAAATCAGAACGCAACAATGGAAGAAAAAAAGTATATTCTTCAAACTTCCATATTGGGAATTTAATTCTTTGCGCCACAATCTTGATGTGATGCATATTGAGAAGAATGTATGTGATAATTTGATTTTCACATTACTTAATGAGCATGGAAATTCGAAGGATCATCTCAATGCTCGCAAAGACTTACAAGTAATGAACATAAAACGTGATCTCTGGCCAGATGAGAATGAAAAGTATGCTCCGTCCATTTTTTCAATGAAAAATAGGGATAAAGATGCGTTCCTTCGAATTTTAAAGAATGTGAAGGTATCTGATGGGTATTCGAGTAACATCTCGAGGTGGGTTGATTTGAAGAATCGTAAGTTATATGGATTGAAAAGTCACGATTCACATGTTTTGTTACAACAGTTACTACCATTGGCATTGCGTACATTATTACCTAAAAAAGTTACTGCTGTTGTACTGCAATTCTGCACATTTTTCAGGAAATTATGTGAGAAAACTCTACATCCATTACAGCTTGACAACCTACAGGAGAGGTTTGTATTGACCCTTTGTGCAATGGAGATGATCTTTCCTCCATCGTTTTTTACTGTCATGATGCATTTAACTGTGCATTTGGTTGACGAAGCTAAATTAGGAGGCCCTGTTCATTATCGATGGATGTATCCAATTGAGAGGTATTTTATTTATATGTTTCTAGTTAAGTAAAAAATATTTGGAATTTAAATAAATGCATATTATTATTATTATTTTTCACAGATATCTTGGGAATTTGAAGGCATACGTGAGAAATAAATCTCAAGCAGAAGGCTCTATTGCTGAAGGCTATTTGGCCGAGGAGTGTCTCACCTTTTGTTCCAGATATTTGGATGATATTGAGACAAGATTTAATCAAGTTGGACGTGTTGACGACACATCAACTCAATCTCAAATGCATCAGAAATCAAAAATATTTCCTACTATTGGCCGATCAGTTGGGAGGACCTCATACGCGACACAGAAAGAATTGGAGTTATTACAGGCACATAGATATGTGATGCTGAATAGTGAAATTGCAGATCCATTTATTGAAGAGTTGAGGATACAAACAAAGAGGCGAATGAGAGGCTGGACACGAAATGAAAAAGATATAACGAAAGCTGTGAATAAAGAGCTGGTAGAATGGTTTGCACGACGTGTAAGTTTATAAATATTGCAATAAATACGAATATTAGTTTGACACATACAATTTTCAAATCTATTAAATTATATTTTTATTCTTCAGATCATGAATACTGATACTCGATCAGACTTGTCAGAAGATTTGAAGTTTCTTGCTAGAGGTCCTATAAAACAAGTTAGAAAGTTCGACGCTTATAATGTGAATGGTTTTAGATTTCGTACAGTCGATCGAGAAGTGGGTTTGAAAACACAGAATAGTGGTATATTTACATTTTCTGAAGTGGAATACTATGGAAAGTTGCATGATATTATTGAATTAAACTACCACGAGCATTTTTCTGTTGTTTTATTCAAATGCAAATGGGTCAACATTATCAGAGGTATTAAAAGAGATTCCTTGTAATTTACTTCTGTAAACTTCCCTCGCTTGATAGATGTTGGTGATCGTGAATTGCATGATCCATATATCTTAGCATCGTAGGAAAAAATGGTATATTATGTGAATGATGTTGTGGATGAAGGGTGGAGTGTAGTTACTCACGTAATACAAAGATATTTGTATGATATGGGTGATGAAGTGGAAGATTTGACGTCTGCAATTGAATTTCATCAACAACAGGAAGCAGAATTATTTGTCCATCATGACATTGAAAATATTAGTCTAGCAAGGATGAATGAAGTGGATGAAGCAATGGAGCAGGAAACCGACATGATTGAAGGGGAAAATGATTGTATGTACAATTATTTATTCATTCAGCAACCACTTGTTTCATATCTGTAGTCATTCATTATCATTTTTATATATATTTTGTTCGTTAGTACTGGGCATCTATTATCATTTTTAATTTTTTTTCTGCATAAATTTTTTGAAATATATATTCTGAACTTAATTTTATTTGATTAAATGACAGGAATTCCAAGGAAGAAGCGGTACACCATTTCATCTACTTCTGCAACAGATGACGATCCGTCTGTCCCTACGGCATCTGAGGCAGCAGCTGCCTACATCCCTGCATCATCTCCCCCTACACCACCTCTGACACCGTCAGTGGATGTCTCATTAGAGGATGAGTCATCACCTCCCCCTACAGGAGCCTCAGCAGTGGGGCAGTGATACACCCCTTCCATTTCATCAAGGACATTCTGGAGGGTCACGGTCATAGGTACAAATTTTAATTAAATTAATTTATTGCATTTTGTTTATAGTAATTGTTTGCTAATTGCAGATGAAAAAAATGCAACCGTGGAAAAACACTTAAAAATTTCTGATGTTTGGAACATGAATGGCGAGAAGATAGTGGTGCCATTTGATTCTTATGGGGTCCCGACGGATGACACCGCAGGTTTACTTGGTCAGATTATAGGTCAGCTGGCAGCGGAGCCCATTTCCCTGCCTATTTCATATGATGATTGGAGGCGTATGCCTCCAAACTGGAAAAATGAAGTTTTTGATTCTCAGATAAAGGTAATTTTATTACTTTATGGTTTAATTGAATGTCATGTTACTAATATATTCAAAATGAATTTCTGTATACAGATGTTCTTCCACTTTACCGTTGCTGATGTGATAGCACAGAAGTGGACATTGAAAAATCTTGGAAAAAAATGAAAAGATTTCAAATGGAGGTTGTGGTGTGATGTCAATGATACTTCGTTGACCATGCAGTATATGTATAAGAAGCTACCCAGTGGGGTACCGAAAGAACAGTGGAAAGTTTTTGTCGATAGCCATCATGATGAGAAGCGGATGGTATTGAAATATATATTATTATATTATCCTCATTTTACATTTATACATGTACATTAAGAGGAGATAGACATTGAATACATTACTGTTAAATTGAATTTTATTTATTTCAGGATCTCTCAAGACAGAATGCATCAAACCGGGCAAAGCAAGTCATCCCGCACACTGCGGGCTCAAAAAGCTTTGCTAGAAGCCGAATGTCATTGGTAATATTTTAATTAGTTTAAATATTTATAAGACAATATTATATATTTAACATATTTAATTGTTGATTTATCTTTGTTTAATGCAGTCACAGAGTTTAGGGCATGAAGCATCCCGAACAGAACTGTGGCTGGATGTTCATAAAAAAACAGATGGAAGTTTTGTTAATGAACCTGCCAGAGAAGTTGGGGTATAAAGTCAATTATTTATTATAATAACTTATTATCAGTTTTTACTATGTTAATATATATTGATATTTGATTTATAGGTAAAAATTAAAGAAATATGGGATGTCAATCCTGGGAAATCCTACTCAGTTTCCCAGGATGACCCGGTTGGTAAAGTCCTTGGGAAGGAGCATCCTGGTAGAGTGTGCGGGATGGGTTTGGGACCCGTACCATCTGAGGTCTTTGGAAGACCATCAGGGATTTCAGCTACATCTACTCCTGGTTATAGTCATTTCATACCTGAAGATACTCAGAGGGATATGTCTTCTCTACGAAACACAGTTCACTAGCAGGGGGATCAGATATCTTCTTTGCAGAAAGAGTTGCTTGAAATACGTCAGCATATGAGCAGATATGCCCCCGGTGGTAGTGCATCGGCTAGTGGTGAGCAGGTAAATCACAAAAAAATAAAAATCATTTAGTTTTCACACTTTTATTGGTTTTAAGTTTAATTATAAATATGCAACAATATTTAATTTTCAATATAATGTTCTTATAGGTGGCAGCAGGTAGTGGAGATGAAGGTGGAGAGGGTGACGATGCGGCATCAGATGATGAGTAGTAGTGTTGTTGATGTTTTGAACAAGTATTTGAACGGTTGGTTTGTATATGTAACATGTATGGCACATAGTTGCCACCAAACATTTTCATGTCCTAACATTTTCTTGATTTCTCATGTTTCCTTCTATGCATTTTATTTATTTATAATGTTTCATTTTATGTCTTGATTTCTCGAGTGTGGTATACATCATTCCATTTAGGCATGTGTTTGAATTAGTACCACATCCAATGAGAATACCATATATGTAACCCATATTCATACCATTTCTACTATATAGCAGCATTCGGGTAGCCCCATTGTGTAAGCTCGATTCATACCATAACTAATTCATAGAAGTACCTAGGCAGTCCAACTGTGTAAGTCCCATTCATATCATTGTTGCTCCATAGCAGCACCTGGGTATCCTAGATGTGTAATCCCAATTCATACCATCACTATCAAGTCCCAATGAGCCACAAAACATTACACAAGCATGAAGAAATTCTATCACATACCAAAGCCCCAAACATTCAATGGTATAAAGACAACCAAAACAACAGAAGATAAAAATCTCACTAAAGGGATTCCATAAATTCTAACACATCCTTAGGTCTACGCTAGGTTGGTCTACACATGCCCAACCTATATCCATAATCACAACCAAAGTATATCCCCTTAGAATAAAATCTCAGGAGGGAGGAACAGTCACCCCATGTAACACTCAACAAGGTAGAAGTTATTAGGTAACATATTGGTTTTATGTATGCCAATTTTTACTAGATACTCCCTTTTTCAATCAATTTCCTTACTAAGTGGAAGATAAAACACCTATCTGATGGCCCAATATGTTTTAGTTTAGCATAGACATACCCCTATTGGATCCATATCCAATATGTATCACACTAAAAGGCCAATCCCATGACCATAAATGTCTAAGGCATGAAAGGTTAATGATAAAAGGCTCTGTCATGGCCTTAAAATTTTTACACCACTCAAATGGGTCAAGGAATACCAATTTGTTTTTAGTTTAAGGTTGATATAAAACAAGCGATGAGACCACATATCACATGTATCATAGAATAATGTATAAACCATAGGAAGAATGTTCAAGGACCATCTAATTGTAATAAAAAATGCATCAAAATATGTGTCATTTGGTATCCCAATGCACTAACCATCTTGAGAAACCTGGTGTCTCCGCAATTGAACAAACCCATACATTAGGAAAGCATCACATGAAACAACCATGGATTGATAATGTCCCCATGACCAAATTCCCAATAGTCACATTACCTTCATCACTAAATCTCTCTATCTATGAGATCTATGAAAATCCAAAAATTATTATAAACCACATGTTAACCAAGTAAAAATACACCTAATAACTACCCAAATCCCCACATGAAAGGCTAATATTAGACTATACAACCAACATACCAATTATGCTGATAAAGAACTCAGGCTCTTACTGACATGGAAAGAGTGTATCTTGGAAGCCTCCCACAATACCTAAATTTAACCGTTATCAGTATAACATGAATCTAAGCATGTATACACTCTATTAAAACACCTAATATGCATCATTACAATAACATCCAAATAATCATAGTTTAACTTAACTTATCCCCCAAATAACCATGTCAATTATTCTTGTTAGACTTAACAAAACACAAGCACTACCCATGCTTTTACATTCACAATACCAAATACAATGATATTACTAACTGAATACCAAACCACAATCCACCTATATACCATCACTATAGAACAAAGTGTCTAAAATTACTTTCATTTATTTAATGAACTCATAGAACTAGGATAAGTCCTCTCTTGGATTACATACATACAAGAAAACCTCATCAGGTGGAAATCAGAATCGCTATTTCACTTGATTAGAACACTCCAATCACCAATATCCCAAGATACATCTCAATATGACTAGTCTCTCTCAACCCTAGTTCACATGTCACATCCTATATAGGATACAACCCATGGAGAAGCATCTATGAACCCATCTCAAATATCACGAGGAAAATCATAGACCAATATACCCACTCGAGGGTTCTCATGCATATCACAAATCCCATACCCAATCCAACTATGAAATCTAGGTTACTAATCCTAAGTAGAAATCGACAAAACATACTTCCCCTGAAGGATAAAGATCACATACATGCACATATATATTAATGACATTATCTTATGATAATAACTATTGTGAAAAATCAATATCATTTGGTTTGGTTAAGTATAATTCCACCAATAAGGTATTTAGTAAAACATTAGATAAGTTGTTGTTGAAATTTTAAAAAACTCAAACCTATTTTCTTTAACGAAGTCAATAACAACTATATCATGATGCATCCCATCCAACCTGCAACATGATGACCATCTTGGGATGTATACATGAAACTCTTATCTCATATCCAATGACATAACTCAAATCCTCAATAGGAATCATGTATAACCTACAAGATCATAAACCATACTCTCTCAAGCACCATGCACGGTTAGCGTGTTGTCCAACCTAAAACACACACCAATTCACAAGTTACCCATTTTCTATAGTAGGCATTAACAACCAACCCAAAACACACAACAAACCATACCATAACATACATTCTATAACTACTCAAACATCCATCTTTGGAACAAATTCTATACCCATATAAACATAATTTGTTCTATCCCATAACACAAATCCATTGTTAAAAAAACCCAACCCATATCACAATCCACCCATGGATTTTATATCGGTCAACTTAGAGCATAACCAATTACATATCATTACACATCACCATGGTTAGCATGATCACATAAATTGTATCAAAATTCATAAGCATTTATTATATAGAGTATTTGTATCCATATAATATAAATCAACCCTTATTAAAACACATAAGAAATTAAAGAAGCTAAAAACAGATATACATCTTGAGGGTCACATGGATTGGTTACTCACCAAATTGTGATACATACCTTTCCTTAAGTTGGAATCCATAACATACAACATTTGATCATATCCTATTTTTCAATGAATAATACCATGTTATTTGTTTGTATGGTGTCTCCTGTTCAATATTCTGGTTTGATTTGTTTTTCAGGGCAGTGGTGTGGTAGGAGCAAAATTATTTTTTTTTCCAGGTCAACATTTCGCGGCAGTTTTAACCGCCGCTAATGCCTTACTGGTCAGAATTTAGTGGTGGTTATAACCGCCGCTAAATGTATTATGTTTAAATTTAGTGGCGGTTTTCACCGCCGCGACATAGGCGCATCAAACGCCAGAATATAGCGGCGGTTAAAACCGCCGCGAAAAAAAAGTATCATCTACGCATAAAACCGCCGCAAAATGGACAAAAACCGTCGCGAAAAGAGGCATCTATGACGCTTTTCTTAAACCACCATGAAATAGTAAAAACCAACGCTAATAGATTGCCGACGCCCAGTTTCGTGGCAGTTTTTGTAAACCGCCGCCAAACCCTATAGTGGCGGTTTAAACCACCTCCAAATGAAAAAAAACCGCCGCTAGGGGCCGGTTTTGTTGTAGTGGTGATTCCATTCTGTTGTGTCATGTAGGCTGAAATGTATTGTTGTTTGGTTCCATGTTCCCTGCAGAAATCTTGAAATGAATTTTAGGTGTATTCTCCACCTCTGTCAGATCTGAGTACTTTGATTCTGTGGCCACTTTCAGTTTCAACATGATCTTTAAACGTTTTAAAGATAGTGAAAGCAGAAGAATTTTATTTGATGCAATACACCCACAACTTTCTGCTGAAATCATCAACAAGGGTAATAAAATACCTATTACCTCCAAGTGATGGTGTTTCAAGTGGTCCACAGATATCAGTGTGAACCAACTGAAGTGGTTCTGTTTCACTTCTAGACACTCAACTTAGAAAGGAGTTCCTTTGTTGCTTGTCGAGTATACACGCCTCACACACATGATTTGGAACTTCAATCGTTAGCAAGCCACACACCATTCTTGATGAGGATAAAAGTTTAAGATTGATAAAACAGAGATGCCCAAAGTACAAATTCCATATTTGTGAATCATTCTTCATAAACCCAAAGAGACACTCCTTAGCCTTTGTGTTGATATGCAGTGGGAACATGCGATTCTTCGCTATTTGGACTTGAGAAACAAATCTCCTATGAGCATCTGTTATAGACAAAGAAGAATTTTCCAAGTGTATGACATACCCCTTCTCAAGGAGTTGTCTGAGACTGATGATATTATTTTTCATACTTGGTACGTAATACACATTAGAAATTTAATTCGACTCTATATTCTTAAGATAGATTTTTATTTTACCTTTTTCAATCACAGGTACCTTCGATGAGTCACCAAAACTCACGTCACTGTGAACTTCTTCAATGAGTTCCTCAAACTACTCTTTGTTACCACTCATGTGGTTTCTTTCACCTGTGTCCAGATACCATACATCAGGGTGTTCACATACCTTTTCTTGTGCTAGGAGGAGTGTGATAACTTCTTATTCATGATGAGATGCTTCGGTATAGTTGGATCATTCATCATGATCCACTTTTCTCTAACAATCAGAGGCATAATGGATGAATTTATTACAGTTGTATAATTGAACATTCTTTGCGTTTCCATGACCATGAGTGAATCAGCCTCCACCATGTCCTCTTCCACAGAATCTAGTGAAGTTTTGTTACTTTTATTGATATCTTGGATGGTATCCATTCCCTATGCCTCTTGCATGATAACCACCTCCTTGTGCTTGACCATTATTTTATTCTTGCAGAGTAAACTTGGACTCTAAGGCATGCTCTTTTGTTGAACATGAATTATTCTATTTTCTTTTCTCATGTACTTGCAATGGCCCCATCAATTCTTCAATGGTATTTTTTTCCAAATATTTTTATTCTTCCATTTCCACAACCACATGCCCAAATTTGTTTGTGAGAGATCGAAGTTCTTTCTCAATGACAAGAATGTCCTCTATTTTTTCACTATTTATTTTCAAATTGTTAGCAATGATAATTAGGTGTAAAAAATAATCAGAGATACTCTCACCATCTTTCATGTGCACCTCTTCGAACTCTGCTCTTAGTGTTTGAAGACGAACCCTCATCACTCGATCAACACCTTTGAAGATGGTTGAAAGGGTGTCTCAAACTTGCTTGCTCGATGTTGCTTCAATAATCTTTTTGAACATTGATTCATCCAACCCTTGATAGAGGAGGAACAACGCCTTGTTTTATTTCTTCCTTTGATTTTTGAGGGTCATCTTTTCTTCATTCATGAAGGTGGATTCTTCCTTCGTAGTGGGTATAATATACACATCGGTGGTAATCTCCCATGATTCTTGTGACCCGAACAATGCCTTCATTTGAATGCACCAGTTTGTTGGCTATACAAGCTGGGAAACAGAAAATATAATAAGAAGAAATAAGAGACAACAATTACACAAGTAGCTTTCAAGCTTTCATCAAGCACACATCTATATTTTACGGATTACAAATGCACCCTTATTTATAGGGTATTAAACTACACCAAAATGGACAGCCCATACATGTAATAAAAGGCACAAAAAACAAAGCAATATTAATTGCTTTCATTGGAGTTTAACAGACTCTTTGGGGAAGAGAGGAAATAACACATGGGAAAGGGGCCCACATGGGGAAGGAATGCTGTATGGGGAATACACCACATGGGAAGAAATTGATACTTGGGGAAAACCACCATTTTGATTTTCATTTCCAACACTCCCTCTCCCCCTCTCCCACCCTCTAAAAGTATTTGTTGATTTTGGAATTAAATCCACGGATGACAGTGAGTGAGGTAGGGAAGGTGATATCACTCATCCACGTTAGTAATTTAAAAAATGGAAAAGGGAGATTTCATCAAAAATAAATTCACAATTGTTTTCCTATTTATATGCTTTCTTTATCATTATTACCCTTAACATTATAAAATCAACATTGGGATGTTACATTGACATCACACTCTACCAGCTCATATAAAACACATTGCACCAATTCAATATTTTCATAGAATGGATAATATATTCACACTACCCACTTAAATATAAATAGATTTGAATTAAAGTATTTCTGTATAATTTGATTAAATTTATTCACAATTCAATTACAAATAAAAAAATTACAACTAATGCAAAAATAATTTTACTCTTGTAGAAAACTTTCTACGATGATCATCTTAACCTTGTACAAAAAAGTGTGTTCCTATAATAAAAAACTTATCTTATTTTATTATTACTACAAAAAAACAAATTATCATTGTAATGTTATATGATCCTTTATAAATTTCAATTGGAATGACAGATAGTTAATTCATACTAATCTTGATAAAATGTTCCCATTATTAGCACTAAAAAACATTGATAAAGGTCGTACTACTACATTGTAGTGTTAAAATTATTGCACATTGTACCATCAAATACACCTGTATATGAAAAATTCATAATTTAATTGAAATAAAAATTACATCACAAATACAAGAAAAAACACTATATTATAGACATTTCAAACATTGTTTTGTATAATTACATTAACAAGTACTATCACAAACATTCAAAAACATTAATGGTTTCATTGTCTTTGGCACTAGACCACTTCCAAAAAAAACATGACCATTGTATCAGTTTACTAACAAATCACTCCAACTTGAGAAAAAGAATCCATATATATAAGAAATCAATTATTATGTTGTAATACTATAAAGAAATAAATTAAACATAAATATGAAACAATACATTAATAAAATGTTATTTTTAAATAGAAATGCACATTTTGAGTCATATCGGTTACACCGTATGTCGGATTGATGTGCAGATGATTTCTACATGTCACAAATGACTTAAAGATCATTTCCATAGAGTATCAAGTCAATTTAAATGTGGTTGTTCAGTTTTGTCACTACTAGAGAAAAGGCTTTTAACAGTGTTAGAAAAAGTCATCAATAATGCTAAAAAAGCATTGTTGATCTAAGTGCCATTAAAAGGAAGCCCCTTTTATCAATACTAGAAAACCGATGATAAAGGGGGTTCTAATAAAGGCAGATATTTATCAGCGTTACTTCTAGCACTGATAAAGATATCCCTTTATCAACACTAAAACTAGTGATGATAAAGTCCATGTTACTACAATGTGATGTTAAAATTACAACACACCGCAACACCAAATAAAGACAACAAAAAATAGATGATATGATAAATTAATAATTTAATTGAAATAAAAATTATATCACAAATACAAAAAATACTACATTATAGACCTTTAAAACACTATTTTTAACAATTACATTAGCATGTATAATTTATCACAAATATTCAAAAACATCAATAGTCTTTTCCACCTGACACCCTCTCAAAAGCTAAATAATTATATCAATGGCCGAACAAACCACCCCAACTCAAGAAAAATAATCCATATATATAATAAAATAATTATTATATTAGTAATATTATAAATAGATAAATTAAATATAAATATGAAACAATATATTAAAAAATGAAAATTTTAAACTCATAATGGGCACTTTGTTTCACACCGGGTACACCATGTATCAGATTGAGGTACGACCAATTCCTACACGTCACAAATGACTTATGGATCATTTTATTAAATTATCAAAAAAACATGAATGCGTTTTCTTAGTTTTGAATATGTTACTTTTTTTACTAAAATGTCATTTTTAAATAAAAAAGACACACTTGGAGTCATACCGGTCACACTTTTTATCATATTGAGGTGCGGCTGATTCCTACATATCACAAATGACTTATGCGTCATTGTCCTAATGTATCAAAACAATACAAATGTTTTTGATATATTTTGAGTATGTCACTTGGGTTTTTTAATAAAATGTAATTTAAAACTAAAAACACACACTTTGAGCCATATCAGTCACATCATATGTCAGTTTAACGTGAGGCTGATTCTTACCCGTAAAAAATGAATTATGAATTTTTTTCAAAAATTATTAAGATAATTTGAGCTTTTTTTTTCAAATTTTTTAGTGAGTGACATGTTTTTTGAACTAAAATGTTGATTTTAAACTGATAACAGACACTTTGAGTAAAACCGAGCACATCATGTGTCAGATTGTGGTGCGGATGATTCATACACACCACAAATGACTTATGGACAATTTTCCTAAATTATCAAAATAGTTTGAATGTGTTTGATTAGTTTTGAGTATGTCACTTGTATTTTTTTCTAAAATGTCCATTTTAAATAAAAAGGACACACTTAGAGTCATACCGGCCACACCGTGCATTGGATTGAGGTGAGGTTGATTCTTACACATCATAAATGACTTACAGATCATTGTCCTAAAATATCAAAATAATCCAAATAAATTTTCTTGGTTTTGAGTATGTCACTTTTATTTTTTACTAAAATGTCATTTTAAATTAATAATACACACTTTGAGTCGTATTGGCCACATCATGTGTCGGTTTGACATGATACTGATTCCTACACCTCACAAATAAGTTATGAATCATTGTTAGGAATTATAAATAAAATTTGTGCATGTTTTCTTGGTTTTCAATGAGTGACACGAGTTTTGAACTAAATTTTCAATTTTAGACTAATAACAGACACTTTGAGTCATACCGGTCACAACATGCATCAGATTGAGGTTTGAATAATTCATACACATCATAAATGAATCATAAATCATTTTATTAATTTATCAAAACAATATTAATGTGTTTTCTTAGTTTGGAGTATGTAACTTTTCTTTTTTACTAAAATATAAATTTTAAATAAAAAAGAAACACTTAGAATCATACCGGTCACACTATGCGTCAGATTAAGGTATGACTGATTCCTACATGTCACAAATAACTTATGGATTATTTTCCTAAAGTATAAAAATTATCTGACTGTGTTTGATCAATTTTGAGCATGTCACCTGTGTTTTTACTAAAATGTAATTTTAAACTGAAAAACCACACTTTGAGTAATATTAGTCACATCACGTGTCACTTTGAAATGAAACTCATTATTACACATCAAAAATGACATATGAATCATTTTCCTATATTATCTAGACAACCCAAATGTGTTTTCTTAGTTTTTAGTGATTGAAATGTGTTTTTAACTAAAATATCAATTTTAAAATAATAACAAACAATTTGAGTCATACTGGGCACACCATGTATCAAATTGAGGTGAGAATGATTCCTACACATTGAAAATGACTTATGGATCAATGTCCTAAATTATAAAAACAATATGAATGTGTCTGATTAGTTTTGTGTAGTTCACTTTTCTTTTTTACTACAGTGTCATTTTTAAATAAAAAGATACACTTTGAGTCATACCAGTCACATCGTGTGTCAGATTGAGGTGAAACTAATTACTACACATTAAGAATGACTTATGGATCATTTTACTAAATTATTAAAAAAATAGGAATTTTTTTAATCGATTTTGAGTATGTAACTTTTCTTTTTTAATAAAATATCATTTTAAACTGAAAACATGCATTTTAAGTCATACCGGTCATATTGTGTGTCAATTTGATGTGAGAATAATTCCTACACATAAAAAATGGATTATTAATAATTATCCTAAATTATCAAGATAATCTGAGTTCTTTTACTCATTTTTTAGTGATTGAAACACGTTTTGAACTAAAATATCAATTTTAGTCTGATAATAACCACTTTGAGTCACATTAGGCACACCGTGTATCAAATTGAGGTGCAGATGATTGCAACACATCAAAAAAGACTTATAGATCATTTTCCTAAAGTATAAAAAAATATGGATGCGTTTTCTCTATTTTGAGTTTGTCACTTATCTTTTTTACTAAAATTTAAATTTTAAATAAAAACACACACTTAGACACATACCAGTCACATTGTGTGTTAGATTGAGTTTTGGATAATTCAAACACATCAAAAATGACTTATGGATCATTTTCCTAAAGTATCATATCAATCTGAATGAGTTTACTCAATTTTGAGTATGCGATGTATGTTTTGAACTAAAATGTAAATTATAAACTAAAAATATAAACTCTGAGTCATAACAAGCACACTCTATCATATTGAAGTGAGACTTATTGAGCTTTGGATGATTCCAACACCATTCAAGACAAAGTTCCTAAAAAATCTTTTTGGAAGTCATACTTTTCATTCAAATATTGAAAAATCCATTGGTAGATGCATCCTTATGATTTACTTCATGTTTCAGGAAACATGAGGTTTCCTCTTACATCTAAAAGGAACATGTCCTCTCTTTTCTAGCTTATTACAAATAGTTGAAAGAAAAGTAGGAGTTCCCAAAATATTTGTAAAAAAACTAAATTAGTATTAGATAAAAATGATATGTAAATTAACTTAAAAATAGTAGATAAAATGATGACAAAATTAAATAAATAAGTAATAAGAATTCACTTTTTCATGATGTTTATATACACTCTTAGCCTATTTCCCAATTTCCATTATCTCAGTTGTAGCGTCAAACTATAATCTCTCACAAGAACAAGTAGCTTAGAAAAAACCTCCCCAAGTTGAGAAAATGAATTCACCTATATAATAAATCATTTCTTATATTATTAATACTTTACAAGAAATAAATTAAACATAAATATGAAACAATTCATTAATAAAATGTAAATTTTAAACTGAAACCATGAAATTTGAGTCATACCAGCCACACTGTGTATTGTATTGAGATGAGGCTGATTCACACACATCATATATGTCTTATGGATCATTATCATAAATTATAAAATCAATTCTAATGTGTTTTCTTGGTTTTGAATATGTCGCTTTTCTTTTTTTACTAAAATTTCAATTTTAAATAAAAAGACACAATTGGAGTCATAATGGTCACACCATGTGTCGTATTGATATGCGTTTAATTCCTACACATCAAAAATGACTTATGGATCGTTTTCCTAAAGTATCAAAATATTATGATTGAGTTTTTTCAGTTTTGAGTATGTAACTTGTCCTTTTTACTAAAATGTCATTTTAAACTAAAAACACACACTTTGAGTCATACTGGTCATATCAAGTGTTTTTGTGAGGTGATACTAATTAATACTCATAAAAAATGACTTTTAAATAGATTTTCTAAATTATCAAGACAATCTGAGCATATTTTCTCAATTTAGTGAGTGAAACACATTTTGAACTAAAATATTAATTTTTGATTGATAACAGACACTTTGTGTCATATCTGTCGCACTATGCATTGGATTAAGGTGGTTCTGATTCCTACATGTCAAAAATGACTTATGGATCATTTTCCTAATGTATCAAAATAATCATAATGTGTTTTATCAGTTTTGAGTGTGTCACTTGTCTTTTTTTCTAAAATGTCAATTTTAAATAAAAAGACACACTTGGAGTCATAACAATCACACTGTGTGTTGAATTGAGGTACAACTAATTCTTACATGTCAAAAATGACTTAGGAATCATTTTCCTAAAGTATCAAAACAATCTAAATGTTTTTTCCTAGTTTTGAGTATGTCAATTGTGTTTTTTACTAAAATATCATTTTAAACTAAACACACACACTTTTATTCATACTGGTCACATCATGTATTGGTTTTATGTGGGACTGATTCATACACATCAAAAATTACTTATGAATCATTGTACTAAATTATCAAGAAAATATGAGTGTATTTCCTTGTTTTTCAGTGAGTGGCACACATTTTAAACTAAATTGTCAATTTTAAACTGATAACGGACAATTTTAGTCATACCAAGCACACCGTGTATCAGATTGAGGTGTGACTGATACTTACACATCAAAAAAATGACATATGAATCATTGTTATAAAGTATCAAAACAATCCTAATGTGTTTTCTCAGTTTTGAGTATGTGGCATGTGTTTTAAACTAAAATGTCAATTTCAAATTGAAAACACACACTTTGAGTCATACCAGACACACATTGTATCATATTGAGGTATGGTTGATTCCTACATGTCACAAATGACTTGTGGATCATTTTATAAAAGTATTAGATAAAAATGATAAGGAAATTATTTAAAAAAATCGATAAAATGATGACAAAATCAACTAAATAGGTAGTAGACAATCACATTTTCATGATGTATGTATATATTCTAACATGAGGTATTCTACCCATTCATTTATAAATAAATATATTTCCTCTTTTGAATATGAGGACTAATGAAGGTTCTGGTATTACTAAAAAAATATAAATAAATAAAGGATTGATAACTATTTTAAATGAAATCATAATTATCTTTGAAAATACCTTTTGGGGGATGCATGTTTGTTGATGGAATACAATATCTTTCATAAATTTGAAAACATAATAACCATAATAATTTTAATTGGTTTATTTCAAACACTACAGAAACATTGATAAAAATAAGTAATTTATTTTGATATATGTTTCGATAGTGAAGTATTATTATATATACCCTAATAATTATCTGCTTGAAGAATTCAATAGGCTCCTTATATTCATAGACTGCCCTCATGATATGATTTTGATGATATTTAAACACCAGTCTATCATAAAATAATTTTCATTAAAAAAATATATAAAATTTATAACTTGAATTTTAGTTGTAAACTTTTGTATGAAGTGTATTGTAAATTGATAAACATCATCACATGTGGTCGGTTTTTTGGGTTTCCAAGCATTTAATCTAAAAAATAGATATTTGGAGTATCCAAGTTGACTGAAATGAGAAACCAATGCTTCCTAAAAAGTAATAAGGAATAAGTAATGAAATTAATTAAAATATATTTGATATGATTAAATTATAGAGTTTTATCCCTACACTATAGGTATTAATAAAAAATCTATCATATGTATGTTTTATTTCAAACATTGTGGATAGTCTATCCTCAATTACTTCAATTTTCTTTAGTTCTAATTATAATTTTTTGTGTAGAAGTGTTGTGAGGAACAATGAGTCCAAATTTATGTTCACAGGGTTTTCCCTTCAAATAGTATTCATATATATATGCCTATAAGAAATATGAATAGTATTCAGTCATAATTAATATAGTAGATCGATTATTGGAAAATGAAATAATAAAAACACACCTCATGTAAACATTTAAAATTGATAATCCTAGCCATTAATGCGTGAGGATTTCATTTAAATTCTTAAGACCAATATAGTCTATAATGACATCTTCGTACATCTATTCTTTATAATCAATTGTGGTCATAGCACCATTTTATAATGTTGTATCCACCTGAAACATTAATGTTAGTAAACACAAAAGTTGAATGGGTAGTGTAAAGGTACTCTGTGAAGATATTTTCAATTGGTTGGCTAATCCTTTAGGTAATTTGTATTCGACATTTCATTTAACCCCATTCACGTTTTTCGTTTGTAATAACATTCATCAGTTCAATCATTTTTTCATTAATTATTAAATTCTTTGCATGAAAAAATGGAAATGAATACCTCATTTTCTACATGTTTTTTACAAGATCTAACAGCTATTCTATGAATGTGCCAATAACTTACACGACTATATGAATATCTGAATCATCAAGTGGAATATATAGCTTGGAACTCATGTCATGATATTTTTTAATCCTCACTCTCATATGGCCTATTGAAAGTTGTCTATTATGTAGAATATATTCTTGGATATTGAAAATGACATCCCTCAAAACAAGGAAATGGGTGGGTGTTGATAGATATAAATAACAATAATTTTTACTCTGTGGAATATCAGTACATGAAAGGTATCTATGTCTGACTGATTCACATTTTACAAACACAATTATGAGAATATTGATTACCTCATCTAAGACAGCTTTTCAAGGAGAATGGATTGCCTCAAAGCTGGTGGGGGGGGGGATCTTCACGTAGTGGTTGTTCTTGTGTTGTTTCTTCCCTTTGATTCCTTCCCATAATATTTTCCAACAACTCTAACCATAAATTAAATTTTTATTCAAGTGAATCTAATCGTGCATGCAACTCTTCTATTTTCTTATATTTATCCCCCTCTTCATTTATCCTCTCAAAATATGTTCGGGATGACACCCAAAAACCCACACCTCTAACACAACCATACTATTATGGCCACATTAAGTCCACAAATGCTAGTTGTTCATCTGGTATAGATGATGATGATTCTTGTGTCTAAGTTGGATAAACAAATCTAGGAAAATTGGTAATCATTGTTATGTCATATTGATTTAAAGAAAAAAATTATTATGTCATACTTACAAATGCTTCCCACACTTTTTGTTTGTCTTTATCTATTAGTATTTCTTCTTTATTTATATGAGCCTCCTTCCATAACATATGATGAGGGATGGAAGTGGATTTGGATTTCGATTCATCAATCTGTATATAAATAGAGGAATATAATTATGTTGTTATTTCATGTCACATAAAATTATTATGATATATTTAAGATATGTACCATTTATTTCAAGTGAAGCTACCCCATCTTTTCTTTATGGTAGGGGTACATTGGATTTACTTCTCATTTATTATTATCATCACTCATTTTTTATTTCATAAATTAACAACTCTTAATCAAATTGATTAATACATATATTGTCAATAAATGTATTACTAGTCACAATTTACCTAAAAAGATGTCTCCTTATGATGACCAATAAATGCATCTCATTCTTATTGGTTTATTAGGTGCACATACATCTGTGGTGGGTGAAGTTTTATTTTCCCTTCATAATAATTGATATGAAAATTCATAAGAATTTTTAAAATCCTTTGTGAGTCTTTATAGTGACCATTAATACAAATTTCATTCAAGATTAATCTACTATAAATTCACTCCGCAAGAGATAATAAATATTAAGTCAATGTTTTGTTATTTTTTTAGTAAAGTAAAGAAATTATATCATAATTTTACCTTAATCTCTTCCCAAATTAGTGTCTTAATCATGGAAATAATGTTTTTTCTATGAATATACATCAATCAGCACACACATAAGAGTAGTGATCCCAATGTAACTACTGAATATAATCTTTTTGGGATTAACAGGCTAGCCACATGCATTCCATCCAACCTAGAATTTTATGCTTTTGTATCTCATCTGAATAATTTTTTTTTCTGACATTGTCATTCTACGACGCTCATATTTTTTCTAGGACACCAATTCTTCACAGTTTACCATTTCCTTTGATTAAACATCATAAATACATTATTCTTCTATATTGGTAGCATCAAAATGTAAAAAAGATTATTTTTTCTCTATATTGAAAGCATCAACATGTTGAGAAACCTATTGTTCCTCAAGATTGGGAGAATTAACATGCATATAAGTCATTATCTACAAAATTGGTTGAACATTTAATTTAGATTACATAAATGCAGTAGAGAGTAGATAATAATATGAGGTAAAGAAGTGTATATTAGAAAAATACAACCTAATTATTAAATTATTTTTTTAAAGGTTGATGGGATTTGAGCCCCTCTATAGAGTATCCAAATACCTTAATTGTTCCCTCCTATGACATAAAAGACCACTTCTATATTGGGGCTACTGTGAAATGATTGAAATGTCCCAAATAAAGGGCTATCCTCAATTAAATTAACATCTGACCCTTCATTGGTTTTGGTTGATAACAGAACAATTGAACACTTTTAGTTTATGGGATCTAGAAGATAAAATACTTATACTACCTTTGATTCCATTATAAATGGTTCGTATTTATAACCTTCCATACTAAAATATGCTTTTATGAATCCTAATTCATATATTTTAATAGAACTCCTATTATCAACCAAATTGAATTGAAAAATTATTACTTGGGACGTTGTAAAATCTAACTCCCATATTTGTTTGATGTCACAAAAGTATGACATATTCTCATAAATTGGATTTATATCCTTGGTACCAGATATATGCATCACTTCATCCACAAGTGTAACTACACTATATTTCATGGCACCACATTCATCATGTTCATTCGTATAGAACATATAAACATTAATTGCATAACCATTATAAGATAATATATGCACACTTTGTCCTATATCTATCCTTTAAAGTCATTTTGAAATTGAATCTGGATTTTCTACTAAATCCTAAAAAATATGGTCTCAAAACCATCCTATAAACTATTGATTATGTGTATTTAATATCCAACCATAATACCTTGATGGATTCAAATGCCTAAGAATTTATTTATGGGTTTCAACATATGGGAAAGCCTCTAAACTACTATTCAAAACATAAAGGTGGTCCTACTCCTGATGTTTAATAGTGATTATGACAACATCTATTTCAGAAATGACTTAACCCATAAGCTTCCCAGTGTGACAATATTTTTATAGAACAATGCTTTCCACATAGGACATGTTGTTGGTATGGAATTCAATGTATTCCTTAACAATATATTACTTTGTAATACAACCTTTTGTCCGACTTCGATTTTTGACATACCCTTTCAGAATCTTCATATAATGTTCAATGGGGTACATCTATCGATAATTTATAGAACCACATAGTTTAATCTCTATTACTAAGTGAACCATAAAATGAACCATCATATCAAAGAATACCAGTATAAATAACATCTCCAATTTACATAATATGACAATGATTTTATTTTCCATAGTTGGAAATTTCACTGGGTTTATAACTTTATTGCATATAGCTTTGGAAAAGAAACAAAGATTGGTTAATGTATGATATTTCTTAAAAAAAATTCAACGTAATAAAAAAAATATCTTGCATCAAAACATGATAGTCATGTGATTTCAGGCCCTTTAACTTTAAATTAGTCATTAACATGATATTATTGATATTTGAAAAACACCCCTTTTGAACCATTACATCATTCAAGAAGATGAAAAACTGATATCTCTCCTTCCTAGAAAGAGTGTATGAAGATGGAGGAAGAAAATTCTATTTTTTACCCTTAAATGGTGTCAACTATGACTCCCCAAAACTTATCTCTCATGTAATAATAATATTATGGTTATCCGAATAAAACTTGAAAACTAAATACTAGGAATTTTTATTTAAATAAAACATCGAAGTGTTTATATTATAATAAGATAAAAGGAAAGCTATATTAACCAAAAACACTTACTAAAAACTCTATCAAAGCTACAGGGAGACCAAATAACACAACGGCGAGACACATTAAATAAAGAAGATCCTTCGGGTCAGTCACAATGAAGAACATCACAAACAAAATCATGAAAACCATACTGAGCATCAATGGTATAACAAGCACCATCTTTGATAATTGTCTTGAATTTAGAACACCCTAATGTATGGTTTTATAAGGCATCAACTCGACCATTTCCTTGGGTGACTGTTGAATTCTAATGGCTACAATTATATTTGTTGGTATTTTTGGTGGATTAAATAAAAACATCTAATTATAATATAGTTTTCCAAAAATATTTAAGTTATGAATTAAAATTATAATATAACCTCTTATTATGAACTTTAAAAGGAAAATGGTTAATATTTTGAGCTAAAATAAGTATTATTTTAAAATGAGGTGGGAATTTCAAACATCTTTCAAATACTTCAAAAATCTTGTAATGTTTTTCATTCTTAAAGTCTAAAAAAGGTTTTAACTAAACTATGTTCTTGATTTTTTATAATACTAATGTAATTTTTCATATGGATTTATTAAATCTCAATTTATAACTTTGTGTTTTAAAACCTTAGTGCTTATAAAACTAAGGGAATTTTTTGTTTTGAAAAAAAAATATTTATGTGTACGGAAACATAGTATTAAAGTTTTAAAAAATAAACCCCACAAGGGCTAGCCCTCTAGCTTGGACAAGGGAGACAACATGTGCTAGGTAGCCAAGCCTAGCCCTCAGCCTCAGCACAGGCCAACCTGTGGGCTTGTGCACACACACAGTGTGTGCTAGGTCTAGCGATCAGGGGGCATAGCTACCCCAAAGGGTGCATAGGAGCAGAAAGCACCACTGTGTGGGGCGGCACGCCGACATGGGTGGGTTTAGGAGCGTTCCCACAGTACCCGGTATGGGGAAATATTGGGAGGGGGGAGGGAATAATATGAGTCGTAGCTCAGAGCTCATGGCTTATAAAAAAGTCACGAGAGACCCTTAGTTTCAATGTGGCATGAGGAAATTTGGCCATGATTAAATCTAGGCCATTGGATTGCGTCACGCGCGATCTGGGCTGTCTATTTCAATCTGGAACTCGACTCCTAGCCCCCACAGAATACTACACATTTTTTGGACGTCGTCTGATCAAACTCGGATCTAATCTCGGCCATTCGAGATATTTAAAACACTACATCGAACCAGAGCCATCCGATCTACTACGGATCTAATCGCAACTGTCCATTTCTTTTTAATCGCCACATCATCTATGGTCATCCGATCTTCTCCACGTTTGATCTCCGCCATCCATTATTTTTTCAGTTTTACCTCACATGTAGCGCCTTCTTTCTCCTCCCGCTTACGCTGGACCAGTAACCCCTACCCTCCCTTTCTTTTTTTCCACGCCCGTGACTCCTCCCATTGACATCCGAGCCTCCTCTCATGCGTTTTCCACAAAGACCGACCCCCTGGTTTTTATATAAACCAAATAGGCCTTGGTTTTTCCAACAGTAGCATTAAATATTATGTATATTTTAAATAGTTTATAAACAATCTGTTGCACCCCAAGAACCCCTCGGTTCTTTCCCCACTCAAGCTTCTAGAAAACCTCCTTCGACAAAATTCTCAAACTAAGGTAAGGGAAAGAGTTATCTTGATTTCTTGCATTGAAATTATAAAAATATATATGTATTCTCATAAAAATTTGTATACAACCTTATGGTTTAGTTAATATTTTCTCTTATACTGATCTAAGGTCTCCTGGATTTTGAGTTCAAATAGTATTATGAACGTAAGGGAATTTATGTTTCCTTACCTGTGGAAAGTTTACATACTTATATATATATATATACTCTTGTATATATATACACACTTGCGGTTTGGACATAAACCCTCTTATACCCGATTCAGGACTTCAAGATTTCAGGTTTATGTGGTATTATTAAACTTGATGGATAATTCTTTTTCTCGTGTAAAATTTGTTTAAATCCCTGGTATATTCAGTTATATATATATATATATATATATATATATTTATTTATTTATATTTATATACAACCATACAGTTTTATTTAAACCTCTTATGTCTATTTTTAAGACTTCCAACCTTGAACTTCAATGATTAATTAATGTTTTTGATAAGCAGATGAGTGCAAAATAGTTTTGGTGTAAAACCCTTATGTGTACTCAGTTATATATATAAGATATATATGTTTACATAAGCATAAATATATACAAGATTTCTTAATAAATAAATCTTTTAAATTTCTCATTTGTGATTTAAAATTTAGGGACTCGTGTTAAAATATGTGTCCAATATATTTTAATCACATGGGTGTTGTTATGTTTCTGGGTTAAACCCTTTGATACATAATGTGTTTTCCATTTTGTGAATATATGTGTATACAAATAAACTTGGATCCTCAATTTTATTTAGAGTTTTTTCCAAGGATTTCTAAGAAATAATAAAACAGGTTGTTTTTGAAGTATGAGTGGTTTTTATATATAGTTCTTTATATTCACCCTTGTTCATAAACAGATTTACACAACACTAAACCCTAATTTTGGATACTCCAAATATTATAATTCTGATGCATTAGGTATTTATGGAGAATTCATGAGTATAACATTTGAGGTTTCTACTCTCACATACATAAGTATGAATCACATATTTTCATATATAAAAAATAGTATTTGTTATGGTTGGGTCTCATGATTTTTATTTTTAACATTATGTATACCCTTATGGTATCATTGATAAATGTTTGAGAATTGGTGTTTAATACCCCTTTTGAAATATTTGGTTTATCTTTTAATTAAGCACCCAATTCATGATGAAATTCCAATGTGTAATTTATTAGTAAAGATTTTAGCATTTAGGGTCATATTTTTATGTAACAAAACTTGTATTTCTTTTAGTGCATTGGTTTTCATCACATATTCCATAATCTTCTAATCATACTCACCATTCAATTACATAGCCATGAAGTTGATAGTGTTGTAATTAATACTTATATACTTGATTCAATATAAATATGTAAATGCTAATGAATGTAATTAAAACTCTTATGACCTTTTATGGAATTATAAGTTAAATTATTCAAGGTGGTATGGGACACCTTGAATAATATGAAATGTGAAATTAAATATTCAAAGTGGTATAGGGAATTTTGAATATACGACCCTATTTGGCATATGAGGAATGTAATAGAATCAGTATAACGGGTTGGGGACCAGTTAATGAAAGCCCCTCAATGCATTGATAGTTCTCATGAGACAATCAGGTCATGACACGAGCCCATTGACATTTTAGGTCTTGACACGAGGTCTTAACAGGGTCTGATATTATATGTTCCATCATTATGTCTATGATAATTAATTAACCAAGTGGATATTCAACTAGTAAAATATCCATGGTTAAGAGCTAGTAATTATGAGTATCAGAAGAAGTAAATTCTTATAGCATGATGTTTATTTATACCTCAGTGATTTATTAGCCAGTGTTTGTTTCATGGTAGTTAAAGATGAAATTGAAGTTATTACCTTTATGTGCATATCTGATCAAGTATCACTCTTAGTTGTTAAATTTGTACTTGCATATTATTATGTCATACTTATTTAGAATTTCATTTAATTACTACTCTAAATGAGCATGCCTATAATTGAATTATGTTTATTACTCTAAATGAGCATGCCTATAATTGAATTATGTTTATTACTCTAAATGAGCATGCCTATAATTGAATCATGTTCCCTTGTAATTCTGTTAGTATGATTTTAATTGTGAACTTTTATTTCTTAGACAATTGTTATGATATGTTACATATTTTACTACATTTCTTAAGTAAATGTTTTATGGAAAAGTTTAGAGAATGTTTTCAAAAGTTATAACTGGTATTTTATTTTATTTTAAAACCCCTTACTAAGCATTTGTATGCTCACCCTACGTTTTTGAAATAAAAATTTTCAGGTATCATTTTTTAGCTGAAGAAGCATGTCAGAAATAGATGGTTTCCCAAAACTTGTATTGAATCGATCCTCTATATGGGACATGATTTGTGAAATATCTATGCATATTTTTGAAAAAATTTACGCATCATGATTCAAGGCATCGACTTCAGGTATTCTGGGGTCGGGCTATCACAGTTGGCATCAGAGGATTCGATTTAGATAACTCTAGAAAACTAGAACTGAACAAAGAAAAATTTACTTAAAAATTAATAAGTATGATTCAATACAGAAAAACAGGCATTTCGTGACGGTTTTTTCACGACAGTTTTAAAAACCGCTGCGAAATAGCTTTCGGGCCGGTATTTCGCGGCGGTTTTAAAAACCGCCGTGAAAAAAACGCTGGGAAATGTGTAATTTTTTTTGATTTTTTTTTTCAAGGATTGGCAGCGGTTTTTTAAAAAACCACCACGAAATAGCGGCGGTTTGGGTAAAACCGCCGCGAAATGAAAAGAAAAAAATAAAAAATCATTAGAAACACTGAAATCACTAAAATGACCATATCTTTTGATCCAGGTGTCTGTTAGAGCGCCACGACCAGTAAAATAGAAGCTGATGAAGAGATCTAGAGGTAAGTGTAATCAAAACCATGAGAGGGTCTAAGATGTGGAAGATATGAGAGTTATAAGAAAGTTGAAAAAAGTTATCCAACTTCAAACGGCCATAACTTTTGCTCAGGGTGTCCGTTTGGGCTCTACCACATATCAAATCGAAGCCAGCGAAGAGAGCTACACACCAGTTCGACACAATAAAACTTTTGTTGTGTTTTTAGACCCCAAAATCTCCTCTAAAGGCCTCCGAAACCCCATTTCCGTCACCGGTGTCCCGTCAAACTTGTCTTCAAACGGACCTAACTTTCGATTCGCTTGTCAGTTCGGACTCCTCCGCCTACCAGATTGTAGTTCATTCTATGAGCTTCAGTTTGACTGGTAGTGAAACCCACATGGACTCTTGGATCATAAGTTATGGCCTTTTTAGTGGGTATTAGGTTTGTTATGTTTTTCGATGCCTCGTTTCTAGAACCCGTTCCCCGTCAGTTTTTTTTAAATGGTCGTAACTTCCAATCTGCTAGTCCATTCGGCCTCTTTCACCTATCAGCTCGAAGATCGTTTTAGGATCTTTGATTTGAATGGTCGTGGATCTGGAATGGACTTTTGGATCATAAGTTATCTCCGTTATTGTGAGTCTAATGTTTTTGTCACTTTATGACCGTGTTGACGGGTTTTGACGGTTGCTCCATTTATTATTGTTTATTTGGGTTTCCATGGATTGTTATATTTATCAATGGTTTTTTGTGGGTTATTATGATGATTATGTTGAATTCTTTAGGGGTTTTCCAGAGTTTTCATGAGTTTTCATGCGTTCTCATGCTTTCTAATGCTTCCTTCTTCATGCTTCTCCATCTGTTTTCATGCGTTTTCATAATTTTTCATCTCTTATCACGCCTCTTCGTACTTTTTCATGTGTTTCATTTATTATTTATTATTTATAGTATACTTTAATTTATTTATTATTTATTATTTGTTACTGGTTATTTATTATTTATTATTTATATTTATTTATTATTTATATTTATTTATTTATTATTAATTATTATTTATTATTTATTATTTATTATTTATTATTTATTATTTATTAATAATAATAATAATATTTGTTACTCGTTATTTATTATTTATTATATATTATTTATTATATATTATATATTATATATTATTTATTATTAATAATAATAATATTTTATTTAATATATATTATATATTATCTATTATATAATATATATATTATTTATTTATTATTATTTATTGTTTATTATTTATTATTTATTATTTATTATTCATTGTTTATTATTTATTGTTTATTGTTTATTATTTATTATTTATTATTTAATATTTAATATTTATTATTTATTATTTGTTATTTATTATTTATTAATTTATAATTATTAATTATATGTTATTTATTATTATTATTTAATATTTAATATTTATTGTTTATTATTATTATTTATTATTTATTATTTATTAGTTATTATTTATTATTTATTATTTATTTTTATTATTTATTATTTATTATTTATTAAATATGTGTTATTATTTATTATTAATTGTTGTTTATTATTTATTATTTATTATTTATTATTATTTATTATTTGTTATTTATTATTATTTATTGTTTGTTATTTATTATTTATTATTTATTATTTATTATTTATTATTTATTATTTATTATTTATTATTTATTATTTATTATTTGTTTATTATTATTTATTATTTATTATTTATTATTATTTATTATTTATTATTATTTATTATTTGTTATTTGTTATTTGTTATTTATTATTTATTATTTATTATTATTTATTCTTTATTATTCTTTATTGTTATTTATTGTTTCTTATTTATTATTATTTATTATTTATTATTTATTATTTGTTATTTGTTATTTGTTATTTGTTATTTCTTATTTATTATTTATTATTTATTATTTATTATTTATTATTTATTATTTTAATTTCGTAATTTTATTATTTTATTATTTTATTTTCATAATTTTATAATTTATGTAATAATTATTAGAATTTATTTGTTATTATTTATAATAAACAGAAAATAATAATAAATAACTCAATAAATAACTAATAAATCAATAATGATTAATTATTAATTATTGGTTATTAATTATTGATTATTGATTATTGTTTAATTATTATTGAGTTTATATCTATTAGTTATGTATTATTTGTTTTTTCAATTAGTATATATAAGTATATTAAATTCTGTTTATTAACCACATGACGAGCTTGCTGGAGTGGTAAAGTCTTTGGAAAATATGGAAGTGGTTAGGGGTTTAAATCTCACCAAATGCAGTATTTCTTTATATTGCATGAGCATGTGCATGGGCATGTGGATGCATGCATGTACGAATTAAATAAAGTAATACGAAATAAATAAATAAAATACGAAATAAATAAATAAAATAAATACGAATAAATAAATAAAAAACGTAATAAATAAATAAATATATAAAAAATAAATAAATAAATAAATAAATCAATAAATGAAAAAAATGAAAAAAAATGAAAAAAAATGAAAAAATGAAAAAAATGAAAAAAATGAAAAAAATGAAAAAAATGAAAAAAATGAAAAAAAAATGAAAAAAATGAAAAAAATGAAAAAAATGAAAAAAATGAAAAAAATGAAAAAAATGAAAAAAATGAAAAAAATGAAAAAAATGAAAAAAATGAAAAAAATGAAAAAAATGAAAAAAATGAAAAAAATGAAAAAAATGAAAAAAATGAAAAAAATGAAAAAAATGAAAAAAATGAAAAAAATGAAAAAAATGAAAAAAATGAAAAAAATGAATAGTTTCCCGACGCACGATTTAGCGGCGGTTTAAACCGCCTCTAAATCCTGATTTTGCCGTAGTGATGTTTTCTTAATTTTAAGATGGATGATGAATCACGCTTTATATCCCTTCCAACAAAAATATTAGAAACCATAGTGGCCAGGGCATGTTTAGAAGGATATGAAACTTTTGAAAACCTTCGTTTATCATGTCAACATCTCTATCACGTGTCCAATTCTCTTCACGTACTCCAACTTCATTGAGGATCTGGCTTTGATTATTTTCTAATGATGCATGCCCAACTTCCCTTTTATGCACGTAAGGGAAGGTATCATGAAGGTCTATTCCGATACTTCACTTTGGCGGACAAATTCTTTTCACTATTGAACTTCCAGGAAGTTGCATAAGAGGGTGACCTCTAGGCAGCATACCTATCTCAAATCATAACCTATGGTCTTCGAGGTCAGGTCATGGACTTTGAAATCCTTGAGGATGAATCTACCAATTCACATTATAGATAGTAAGTTCAAGAAGACGTCGCCCAATTCCATACCCTTCATTCTTTTCTTTGTGGGAACTTTAGATGCCCACACCTAATTAATCTGTACTGCCCATGCTGCATCCGGACCCAGGAGATTAAAGAGTTTGGAACCACTTCGGGAATCCATTTGACTAGGAATTGGGGAAATCACCAATATCGGTGAATCCAGTGAAGTGACATCTTGGAGGATGTTAGGAAACCCATACTCGTGTTGTTGAGCAAGTAGTTGTGTAATAACTTGGGTTTATGAACTTTGTATAACTGAAAAATGTTATGTGTTTTTTTACTATAACATGATTTTACAAATAAAGTCTTTTTTTTGTTATGATTATGTCTCGATTGAATAAACATACCTCTTGAAATTTCATATAGAAGACATGAGTTCACCAACCACTCTTCTATCACTTCATACCAAACTACTAGATATCATAATTGTCAAGACATTCTTTGAGGAATACCTTCCCTTGGAAAACCTGCGAAAAACATGCATACATCTTTACGGGATATCTAACAGTCTAGACATTCTCCGTTCCTACCAAGGTAATGCCTACATCTACCACTGCATAGCCAATTCCGAACTCGCTAAGTATAGATGATGGGGAAAGTACTATAAAGGTCTTTTCCTATACTTCACTCTATCTCGAAACTTCACAGCCAGGGTAAGGTTTCAAGAGTCTTCTTTGGAGGGGAGCCTTCACACAGCCTACATGCACCAAATCACGAGCTTCAATTTATATGACCACGTCTATGACCTTGACATCCTCAGACAAGAGATGGTTTGATGAGTCCTTAAAGAGCTTGTCCATTTGTACATCTCTGAACTCTTCACCATTCGGGCCTCCCTCTAGAAGCCCTAGTATACACTGCATGAGTTTAACCCATACTGTTTGAGGTGTGTTTGGGCCAGAAAAGTAGAATAATTGAACACTAACTTGGGTATTCAGCTAGCCACACCTAAGGATCCTCCATGATGGAGGATGTGGTGAATAACATTAGAGAGTTTTGTTTAGCATGGTTGTATGAAATGAATTGCGAGGATGAAATTCTTTGTAGGGGGAATAATGTGACACCCCAAAACTTATCTCTCATGTAATAATAATTTTATGGTTATCCAAACAAAACTTACAAACTAAATACCAGGTATTTCTATTTAAATAAAACATTGAAGTGTTTACATTATAGTAAGATCAAAGGAAAGCTATACTAACCAAAAACACCTACTCAAAACCCTATCAAATCCACAAGGAAACCAACTAACACAACAGCGAGACCCAGTAAATAAAGAAGATCCATTGGGTTAGTCACAATGAAGAATATCACAACCAGAATCTTGAAAACCGTACTGAGCATCAGTGGTATAGAAATCACCATCTTCGATAATTGTCTTGAATTTAGGTCACCCTAATATTTGGTTTTATAAGGCATCAACTCGACCGTTGCCTTGGGTGACCATTGAATTCTAATTGATATAATTATAGTCATTGGTATTTTTGGTGGATTAATTAAAAACATTTAACTATAATCTAGTTTTCCAAAATATTTAAGTTATGAATTGAAATTTTAAAATAACCTCTTATTATGAACTTTAAAAGGACAATGGTTAATATTTTGAGCTACACTAAGTATGATATTAAAATGAGGTGGGAATTTCAAACATCTTTCAAATAATTCAAATATCTTTTAAAGGTTTTCATTCTTAATGTATAAATAATGTTTTAACTAAACTATGTTCTTGATTTTTTATAATACTAGTATAATTTTTCATATGGATTTATTAAATTTTAATTTATAACTTTGTGTTTTAAAACCTTAGTGCTTATAAAACTAAGGTAATTTTTTGTTTTGAAAAACACCTATTTATTTGTAAGGGAACTTAGTATTAAAGTTTTAAAAAAATAAACCCCACAAGGGCTAGCCCTCTAGTCGGGCCAAGGGAGGTAGCACGCACTAGGCGGTCGAGCCTAGCCTTCATCCTTAGCATAGGCCAGTATGTGGGCTTGTGTGCGTTCATAGTGCATGTTAGGTCTAGTGATCAGAGAGCATAGCTACCCTGAAGGGTGCACAGGAGCAGAGAGCACCATGGTGGTGGTGGCACGGTGGTGTGGGTGGGTGCAGGAGCATGCTCGCAGAACCCGGTATGAGGTAGTACCGGGAGGGGGGAGAGAGTAATCCGTGCCATATCTCAGAGCTCTTGGCTTATAAATAATCCGCAAGAGCCCCTTCATTTCAATGGGGGATGAGTAAATTTGGCCAGGATCGAATCCAGACCATTGGATCACGTCGCGCACGATCTGGGTTGTCTATTTTGATTCAGGGCTCGACTACGGGCAACCATGGAATCCTCCACATTTTTTGTGCGTCGTCTGATCCATCTCGGATCAAATCTCAGCTGTACAAGATTTTTAAAACACCATGTCGAACCAGATCCATATGATCTATCATGGATCTAATCGCGACAGTCCATTTATTTTTAATCACCACATCATTCGTGGTCGTCTGATATTTTCTGGGTTTAATCTCTGTCGTCCATTATTTCTTTTGTTTTACCTCACCCGCAGTGCCTTCTTCTTCCTACCGCCTGTGCTGGACCAATAATCGCTACACTCCCTTTCACTTTTTTCACACTCGTGACTCCTCCCATTTCCATCCGACCCTCCTCTCATGCATTTTCCACAAAGGCCGACCCCCTGGTATTTTTATAAACCGAATGGGCCTCAGTTTTTTCAACAGTATAATTAAATATTTTGTATATTTTATATAGTTTATAAACAATCCATTGCACCCCAAGTACCCCTTGGTTCTTTCCCCACTCAAGCTTCTAGTAAACCTCCTTCGACGAAATTCCTGAGCCTCTCCTCCTCTTCAAACTATGGTAAGGGAAAGAGTTTTCTTGCTTTGTTGCATTGAAAGTATAAACATATATATGTATTCTCATAAAAATGTGTATACAACCTTATGGTTAAGTTAATATTTTCTCTTATACCGATCCTAGGTCTCCTGGATTTTGAGTTCAAATAGTATTATGAACGTAATGGAATTTATGTTGCCTTGCTTGTCGAAATTTTACATACTTATATATATATATACACTCTTGTATATATATACACACTTGTGGTTTGGACATAAAACCTCTTATACCCAATTCAAGACTTCAGGATTTCGGGTTTATGTGGTATTCTTAAACCTGAAGGATAATTCTTTTTCTCATGCAAAACTTGTTTACATCCCTAGTATATTTGGTTATATACAGATATTTATATACAACCAAACATTTTTATTTAAACCTCTTATGTCTGGTTTTAAGACTCCTGACCTTGAACTTCAATGATCAATTTAAGTTTATGATAAGCAGATGTCTGCCAAATAGTTTTGGTGTAAAACCCTTATGTGTACTCAGTTATACGTGTAAGATATATATGTTTACATAAGCATAAATATATACAAGTTTTATTAATAAATAAATCATTTAAATTTCACATTTGTGATTTAAAATTTAGGGACTCTTGTTAATTGATGTGTCCAATATATTTTAATCACATGGGTGTTGTTAGATTTTTGGGTTGAACCCTTTGATACATAATTTGTTTTTGGTTTTGTGAATATATGTGTATACACTTAAACTTGGATCCTAAATTTTATTCAGATTTTTCTAATTATTTCTAAGAAAGAATAAAACATGTTGTTTTTAAAGTATGAGTGGTTTTTATATACAGTTCTTTATATTCACCCTTGTGAGTTAACAGATCAACACAACACTAAACCCTAATTTTGGATACTCTAAATATTATACTTCTGATGCATTAGTTATTTACAGAGAATTCATGAGTATAATATTTGAGGTTTTCTACTCTCACATACATAAGTATGCATCACTTATTTGCATATATAAAAAATAGTATTTTTAATGGTTGGGTCTCATGCTTTTCATTTTTACCATTATGTATACCCTTGTGATATCAGTGATAAATGTTTGAGCATCGGTGTTTAATACCCCTTTTGAAATATTTGGTTTATCTTTTAATTGAGAACCTAATCCATAATGAAATTCCAATGTGTAATTTATCAGGAAATATTTTAGCATTTATGGTCATCTTTTTATGTAACAAAACTTGTATTTATTTTAATGCATTGGTTGTCATCACATATGCCATAATCTGCTTATCATACTCACCATTCAAGGACATAGCCATGCAGTTGATAGTTTTGTAATTAATAATTATATGCTTGATTCACTATAAATATGTAAATGCTAATGAATGTTATTAAAACTCTTATGACCTTTTATGGAATAATGAATTAAATTATTCAAGGTTGTATGGGACACCTTGAATAATATGAAATGTGAAATTAAATATTCAAAGTGGTGTGGGACATTTTGAATATACGACCCTATTTGGCATATGAGGAATATAATAGAATCAATATAATGGTTTGGGGACCGGTTAATGAAATCCCCTCGATGCATCAATAGTTCTCATGAGACAATCAGGCCATGGCATGATGCCATTGATATTTTAGGTCTTGACATAAGGTCTTGACAGGGTCTGATATTATATATTCCCTCATTATGTCTATGATAATTAATTGACCAAGTGGAAATTTGACTAGTACAATATCCATGGTTAAGAACCAATACTTATGGGTATTAGAAGAAGTAAATGCTTATGACATGACGTTTATTTATCCCACTGTGATTTATTATCCAGTGTATGTTTCACAGTAGTTAAGGATGAAATTGAAGTTATTATCTTTATGCGCAACTCTGATCATGTATCACTCCTTGTTGTTAAATTTGTACTTACATATTCTTATGTCATACTTATTTAAAATGTCATTTACTTATTACTATAAATGAGCATTCCTATAACCGAATCATGTTCCCTTGTAATTCTGTTAGTATGCTTTTAATTGTTCACTTTTATTTCTTAGGAAATTGTTGTGATATGTTATATATGTTACTACATTTATTAAGTAAATGTTTTATGGAAAATTTTAAATAATTTTTTCAAAAGTTGTAATTGGTATATTATGTTATTTTAAAACCTCTTACTGAGAATTCGTATGCTTACAATATGTTTTTAAATTATTTTTTTCAGGTATCAGTTTTTAGCCGAAGAAGCATGTAACACCCTGAGATTTTATGAAAAATATTATTTTTAATTTCATTAATTTCTTGTGTTGTACGCTACACCAAAAGGAGCTTGCACAACACGCATCTCTGACTTGGCTTGCATTACACGCAATCACGACCTTCCACGATAGCGTGTGTTGTACGCAATACCGAGTTTCGCTAAACAACGATATGTTATATAAACTAGCAGTTATGAATAGTAATACCCACTTTTTGAAATTTTATCTTTCAAAATGGACTTCATTTTTGGATTCATAATATCGAAATTAGCCTAGGGTGAATTTTTGGTATTTTTCTGAAAACTTTCAATTTTTGATGAATAGTGAAAACACTGGGTTACTATTCAAAAACCGACTTTTTATTTAAATAATTATTTATTTTATTTTAATTTATTTTAGGTCAAAATTGATACATAATACCTATATAAGTTCAATTTAAGTCATTGAAGTCATTTTATAATAATTTCAGATATATAAAAATCTTATTGAACTTTTCACCGTCTTTTACCTACCTCCTAGGAGAATTTACAAATTCACATAAAACTTAATTCTACCGCTTCTGTGAGTGTAATTTCAAAAATCTGAGAGACACGATTAATATCAAGGACTAAAATGTGGTTCATTGAGATGAAAATAATTTTTGGTGAATAGTAACTTTTTATTTTTTTACCACGGTTAAAAGTAAATAGGGTAATTAAGGGTACAAATGATATTATTATTACTCTAACACATGTCCTAATTCTATTGGATATGTGTAATTTGACAAAAAACAACCTTAGGAATAAAATATGACCATTTAGGCCCACTTGGATTAGATTAGGACATTTATAATTAATTTATTTAAAGAAGGGTTAAAATAGTTAAAATCAAAGTTTAATAACTAAATAATTTTTAATATAGGGTTATACATAAGATAAATTCGACTATAAATATTCATTATAAATATAAAAATATTTCCTATATAATTGTATTTTATTTATAATTTTTAGACTTTAAATTATATAATTTTTTTATGACACAAAGATGATGCATTAATTATTTTATTAATGAAATATTGACATAATTGATGTTATAAATACCCAAATAAATGTAATTTAATACTTTTTATGAATTTAAATAATTTTATAGGTTAATATGAAATGTTAATTTTTATTTAATTAATGTTTTTAGAACTAATAATTCTGTTATGATTTTCACAAAAATCAATTACCAAATAGTGTCAAAATTGACATAAAATAGTTTTTAAAACAAATATTATATTATTAATTGTTATTTTATTCCTAAAAATCAAAGTTTCGGCAAAATGACTTAGATAAGGTTATATATATTAATAATAAACAACTTGGGGTTCTTTTGGATTGTTACAGTAAGTTTATTAACCTTATAGTGTAAGAAAACAAGAAGACACGGTAAAAGTTAAATTATCTAACTTAAAGTTAAATCTAAATGATAAGGTTAAAATACTGACCTAAACTTGTCTAAATTATATTGGATGAGAATATTTCGACCCATCCCCACCTTAGCTTCGAAATAAATAATTTTGAAGCTATTAAAAACCGAATATGACTTTATAATAAAATAATATTTTTAGTTTTTCCAAAGGTGCCTCTCTCCTCCCTTATAAAAGGGCACCTCCTTCCTCTCTTCCTCACACCACTTTGAGCCTTCAATATCGGACAATACCGGCCAAATTATCTTCTCCAATTCCCTAGAAATATCTTAGAGGTCTTGGTCTTCTTCAAAGACCAATTTTAGTACCCTAAAAGGAGGTCTCAAAGAGGCGCTTCAAAGAAGAGGTAATGTCCGTTACCGATTCTTTCAACTTTATTTCTTCTTCCACTTCTTATTCTTTAGTTGTTTCATTATGAAGTAATAACATAAGTATCACTCATATAATGATATTTTATTATAAATATGAAACAACAAAATTTTACCATCAATCCATCCTACGGAAAACGAAATCACCGCGCGTGCGTACGTACAGAATACCGTCTCCACGCCGTGGTGTAATCTATTTCCCACCACCACCTTACTTGGATGGGTATAATGGTGAAAGTAATGAATATATATGATTATTGTAAAGTGATATTTATTTTTTAATATTATACATACACTTCAATACAATTCCACGATCATGGGAATGATATCATCACTCGTGCGTACGTACGGAATACCGTCTCCACGACGCGATGAGATTCACTCTCCATGATAACAATTCAAGAATGATTATAAAGTATATATAATAAGTAATCATGAAATATATGAAATAATAATTCTACTGTATTTATGTATATATATATTTATTTCATCTACTTAATTCCATTCAATACAATAAGGAAACGAAAACAGCGTTCATGCTTACGTATGGCCTACTGTCTCCATGAACAGTGTATTTCTTTCCATTTATAGATCCATTATATACATGTATATTCTGAATATATATTATATATAAATCATGTTTTACATTATGGATGTAAGTAATCATGATCTAAGTAATCATACGAATAATTACAAGTTAAAACACGAACGACAAATGAAACGATTTTACCCAAAACGCTACTTTAACATGAATTTACAAAAGAATGGGTAATATAAAGTCATAAGTGAACCATATATGATATAATAACAATGAATATGATTTTTTAATAAGTCAATGACATTATTTAAATCATTATATAGGAGTTTTGGATACGTACGAAGCATATCGGACCTAAGGTAAGGGATAATTTTGCAAATATCATTTTTATCCAATATTTCTTATTCGTAAGTATTTACTGGGGTTATTTCTATCATCCATGTCCATGTTTCCTAAAACTGGTTTCATGTACGTTTAATGTCCTTTTTACCCATTTTTGACTTTTACTACATGGTATGTTGGGAATCTTTCTTTTACGAGGTACTTTTTGACTTTTCCGACAAAAGTACGAGAAGAGTGTTTTTTTAACTTATACGGCACGAACGGATTTTTACGGTTTTATAAAGCCTTATTTTAATGAAGCTTACTCCAAAATATTTCATGACTATTTTCAAAAAAATACTTTTCTTTTAAAATTGAAGGACATTTTTTGAAAAGAGAATGATTTTGAAGAAGAAAGGATATTTTCCTCAAGAATTCATTTCAAGTGTTTTATCAAAATTATTTTCCATCTAAGATAATATAGGGTTCTGTTTCTATCCCTATTATTACATTGATTTGATTATGTTGTGATGGAATTATTTTTATGAATTCCTTTATCTTATATGAATTGTTTTATGATGTCATGATGTTTAAGAATCCCATTTTTATTACATGGGTTATGCTATGATGTATGATTTATGATTTTGTGGCACACATAAGAATTGTTTCATTATGAGATGGGTGGGACCTATATCTCCCTCTAATGCATTGGGTAAAGATTTATATCTCATGAGATATACATGGCGGGAACGGTAAGTTAATCTGGTTCAGTATTACAGGACTGGAACGAGGAGTGAACTCGATTCAAAAAGGAACTTTGTCCACTAAGATAGTCTTGGCAGAAATTCCTTGGCTACTATGGAAATCATTACATGTGCTTAATGGATTCCACAATTACATGTTTTATTCCCATGCTATTTTATCATGATTTATGTTCCATTATGATCTATGCCTTATGTACTTCCATGTTTTATGCCGTTGCTCAAGATTTTGATGTTTAAACATTATGTTCATGTTTTTAAGTTCAAATTTATATGGTATGTTTTATTTTATCCATTCTCACCCATACTGAGCATTTGAGCTCACCATTTTTATGTTTTATTTCCCCCCAAGATTAAAAGAAAGGTTTTAGGTAAGGAAACAAAAAGTGGAAGATCTTTATGGGAGATGTTGAAGATCTTTCACCACGATTAGAAGATTATATTCCGAGTTTCTAAAGACACTAAACTATTACAGTCCTTGTGTATCTATTTTTGTTATGTACTAAGTATTCCGCAAAAGTATTATAATGTCCATGTACGTCAGGCTTCGGGTCTCTACAAAGCATGTGAGAAGTAGCTGGTTTCTAAGAACCTGAATTGAATCAATCCTCTATATGGGACTTGATGTGTGAAATATCTGTGCATGCTTTTGTAAAAATTTACACATCATGTTTCAAGGCACCGACTCCAGGTATTCTGGGGCTGGGCTATCACATCAACTCTTCATGTATTCCCATTTCAATCATGTCCAACTTTTCCTTAATTCCATCCTTCATTTTTATGAGTGAATCTAGTAACATTCCAATGACACTATCACATACATTTTTTTTACTATTAATGACATCAATAAATTCCCAATGTACAAACAATTCCAGTATGGTAATTAAAAAAACTGATCTCTCTTTCTAACCAGTTATTGCAAGGTTTTTTGAAAATGTTTTTCCAAAATCAGTGTCCATATCTTTTAATTTCTAAAAAATTTGATCACCTATTAGTGGAGATGGTGTTGCCCATTTTTATAAATTCTCATTAAATGACATCTTCCAAGATTGGTACTTATGTCACCAGGGTAGAAATACTTTATGTCCTAGAAACATAGTCTTTTATGAATGTTTAAAGCTAATTGATCATGTACCTTGTTCACAAATATGACACCCTTCAGTTCCTTTAATAGTATATCCTAATAAATGTGCATAAGCAGTAAAGTCATTTATCATCCTATAAAATATGACTATAAACGTGAAATATTCATTTATGAAAGCATTATACAACTTAACACCTAAATCCAACAATAAATTCAAATCTCTAATGAATGGAGAAAAATAAACATCAATATCATTACCTAGTTTTTTTGGGTCCTGATATAAGCATATATAACATAATGTATTTTCATTTTATGTATAACCATCATGGAAAGTTATCATTTATCAAAATGATTGACCATGTACTGTGATTAATAATTTGAAAATTAAAAGGATTAACTCCATCTATAGATAGTTTAAGAATAAGGTCTCTCGAATCATTTCCAAATTCAGGATACTCATGATCAATTCTCTTCCACTAATGATAGTTTTATAGGTGACAAAATTTCCCTTATTTATTTTTTGTATATACATGCAATATAAATTATCTTATAGTCTACTCACTTCCAAACATGCACCTAAACCTTGGAATGATTGTAAAGTACCACAAAACTTTTGCAGGACCTGATTCATATTTCTTGTATCATGAAGAACCACATTTTTGGCATTTTTAAGTGATTCTTGGTCCTTGAGAAGTTGTATACAATCATTTGGACAAGCATGTATTCTTGCATAGATCATACCAATTGAACGTAGCATTTGTTTAGTGTCATATGTTTGGAAAGTATTATCATTATCTTTTGGGACTATATAATTCATGAGAGAAATTATTTCATTAAAACTGGTGTCACTCCATCCATTGACAGCTTTTAAATTATATAGCTTTATTATGGATTACAATGTTGTATATTTAGTACAAATAGCATACGATGGTGTATTTTCCCAAATATTTAACTTCTCAAGGAGTTTTGGATAATCATGAAGTTCTTCTTATACTATCATTTTCATTTCCTCAATACAATCTTTATCATCATTCACAATTGTAATCACATCCTCGATACAATCTCCATCATTGTCCACACTTGTAATCATATCAGATGATCCATAAAATGTAGTCTTATCCCATCACAATCTATATTCAGTTTTCCCCATGTTTAGTCCAACATTTATAACTTCTATCTATTCTCTGATAGATCAAGTATTCTTCTAACTTCTTTGAAAAAATTAGTCTTGAATAACAAAACTGTAAATATAGACAAAGCATTTCAGAAGGGTCATATGCATGATCTTTTTCAAACTTGATAAAATCTTTCACCCCATACTCATACTCTTTTTTCATATGATTGGAATCCATCCATTTTCTATTCTTATCCATCCTATTTTATTTGGTAATATTTATATTTAACAAAATAAATAAAGTGTAAAAAAATTCATAGAAAGGGTCCATCTTATTATTAAAATATTACTGTAAGGTAATGTTATTGGTTATGATTTTAAATACATAAATAGGTTTAATAATGGTTATGATTTTACTAATTTGGGTTATCAAATTTTTTTTCTATGTTATATAAACCTAATATATCCTCTCTTGCACCAATTCATGTCCCGAGAGAGACTGTTCCCCTATCAAAACCCAACATAGAGGTGATTAACATATGGAATTTAATACAAATCTTCAAAACTATCTATATATATCAATGTTTGATAACTATTTTTATACAGAAATTAAAATCGGTTGTATTTAAAATTTTCTCTCTCAACATTTGGCACAATATACTTTTCATATTTTGGTTTCCTAAAAAGAAGAAAATATTTAAATAAGTTTCTCTAATGGTCACTAAAAGTAAAATATACAAGGCAATGACATGTTTTAAAACGACATTGTGGTTTTTATCCATGGGAGTAGGAGGGATACTTGGAACAAAATGGAAAAAATGTTTGATTTTAATCTATGGGAGAAGGAGGGATACTTGGAACTTTGAGACAATTAACAACGATGTAACAAAAAAACACTACCTACTTATCATTTTCAGTCACCAACATACAAGATAAGAAGGCATGGTTTTTTCAGTTCACGACTAGGAGCTTCATGCAATTAGAACGAGAAATAATGATGAATGAGTAAAAATGAATGTGAATGGGAGGGAGAGGGTGAATTGAAAATGGATTGAGGGAAAATAGATTGGGTGGAACATGGGATCAAGATGGATACTTAGAACTTGGATCTGATTACTAGTTGCGCAATGAAAAATCTATGCATATTTATCATTTGTAGTCACTACCTTACATGATTAGTGGGCAAGGATTTTTTAGTGCATAACTAGGAGCTCTATGAAATCAGAGTGAGAAAAATTGATGAATGAGTGAAAATGAACATGAAGGTGAGGTAGATGGTGAACCGACAATGGACCGAGGCAAGAGATATTAGGTCAAGAATCAATGAGGTAGATAAAGGAAAAATAAGATCACTTACGTTCACACTGTTCAAACCAATTGGGAATATTAAAAACAAAAAAGATATCAGAGGGGAGGGGGGATATGGATCACAAGTGATCACATACCTTGATTTTAATATATCATTATAATTTCAAGACAAAAAATGTAACGTCCCAGACCCAGATGCCACCTGAAACAGTGCCTCGGACCCGGTTGGTCACAAGGCCTCAAGCGCATCTCCCCAAACGCTAGAGGATGCTAACTAGTATTGAGGGCCTAGGTGAGTCAGTGGGGAGACTATTCCCTCATCACCAGAGTATCACTGCGAAAATAAAATATATATACAATAGTGGAAGAAAATAAATAAGTAGTCAACTGAAGATAAGGCAAGACAGGTATAAATATCAATAACCAAAAGCGTCTCATATACCAAATGATACTGATGGTACAAGTGTCTAGAAAGCATCTAGAATAGTACATAGAAATAAAATACAATAAAAGTATCCCAAAATGAATAAGAGACCAAAAAGGTATCCCAGCAACGCAAGCATCAGCTTGATCCTATGCTTCCCTGCTCTAAATCCACAATAAAAAACTTGCACTTAGGGTGCTTGCCCCTATCATCACCTGCAACCATGTAATTTTTTTGGGTCCCCAAGGAGGACCAAACAGGGTGTGAGATGAACATCCTAGTAGGAAACCACCCAAGTCTATACAATTCTAATAGAAATTCTACAAAGGTTCTATCAAGTGTAAACAACTGGTAAGTAAGTGCATATTCCCATGGCATAAGTCTACTGGAAAGAAAAACCGAACAACCCACAAGGCTACCTATAAAAGAGAGTCATCTCCTAACAAGGCAGATATAACCAATAAAAAAGTAAGTCATAGCCACACTGTACATCCATCTGTATCCTATAACCCACAACCACGCTGTATAAAGCAATAAAGTATCCCACGACCACACCGTATAGTGAAGTAGCAGACCGCAAGGGTCCAAACACTACAGGAAAACAGAATATATGTGATGGGCGATTTGTGACGGGATCCCATCGCAAAAGACCTTTTGTGTCGGGGCTCCATTGAAAATCGCCCGTTGCAGAAAACAGCATCGAAAATAGTTGTTTTTGCAGCGGTCCCGTCGCAAAAACAGTATTTGTGACGGTATTTTTCCCCCGCCGCAAATTATTTTTCGTTTATATATAAAATGGTATGTGCGACAGGCTGTCGCAGATATATAAGTTACGACGGGTTTCTGACCCGTCGCAAATGAGAAATTTAAAAAATATTTGCGACGTAGGTATTTGTGACGGACCGTCGCAGCAATATTTTTTACGATGGGTATTCTTCTCATCGCAAATGGGACAGTAAAAAAAATATTTTACGATGGGACACCCCGTCGCAAATACTCCCGTCACAAATACTAAAAAAATTAAAATAGAATAAAATAATTAATACAAATCGTATAATATTATATAAAAATAAAAATAATATTAATAATATAAAAAATTCTATTATTATAATATAAATAAAAAAATATATAAAATATAATTATGAAATATTAATATAAAATAATAATGATATGAATATAAATAATATAATATTATATAATAATACTAATATTAATAATATAAAAAATTAATATAATATTATTATTATTAAAATATGTATATAATAATAATAATAATAATATAAAGAAATTATATTATTATAATATTAATAATAAAAAAAATATATAATATAATTATGAAATATTAATATCAAAAAATAATAATAATACGAATATAAATAATATAACATTATATAATAAAAATACTAATATTAATAATATAAAAAATTAATATATTATTATTATTATTAAAATAAACATACATATTTATGAAAAAATAATATTAATAATATTAATATTATTATAATTGTAAAATTATAAACTTCTCAATATTAACAACAAATATAAAATATTAAAAGTAATATTACTAAAATAAATATACATTAAAAATAATACTAATAAGTAATAAAATATTAAAAAAAATTAAATCATGCAATATTCGTACTAATATGGAAGAGGAATTATAAATAGTTAATATGACAATAAACTACAAACTCAAATGTTTGTTACATGTAAAAAAATCACGGGGGGGGGGGGGGTGGATAATCTGGAGGACCTGGAGGAGGTGGTGGAGGAAACTCCATCCCAAAGCTACGAGTCAGACGACGCATATACTCCATATTCTCCTGATGTTGCTCCTCATATCGATGCATCTCCTAATCATGCTGCTGACACATCTTCTCCAACAATCGACGCATCTCCTCATCGTGTTGCTGATGCATCTGCTCCTACCCCTGACACAAATCCTCTATAAGCTCACTCTGAGCATGCAGTTGCTCCTGATACTGTGAGACAGAAGATGATGTCTCTCCACGAGATCCTCTCGATCCGGAAACCGACATCACAGAAGTACCATAATAAGCTACAGGAGTCAAATGAGAGCTGATACCAACTACTCGGCCCTTGTTGAAGCCATACTGGGTCGCCTGCATCCATGCCGTCTCAACAAAATAGTGGGCACTAGTCTGATCACCCGTCTCATCTTGACTCTCAGCCTGTGTCTGAGAGGTCGCGACCTCATATGACTCCTTAAGTTTCAATTAGAAATTAAAATAATGAAAAGATTATATACATTTAATTTGAAAACTGAAAAGAAAATAATATTGACCACAATCTGACATTGGCGGTCACCTCTAATCTCCCCAGTAGCCGGATCAGTGTACATCCTCCGATAAACGTCGTACGTCATAATACTGGGCTACTCGGCTTCCTATATGAATATAAAATAAACTTTTTATATTTAAATTTTTATAAAATATTAAAAACAATTACTTACCAGACGCTCTCTATGCACACTGAATGTACGACTACCGGCTCAATGCATCACCTCTTGTCTCCCACGATTCTGTCGACCCAATGCAGATCTCCTCTGAAACCCACCACCCAACCAGTGTGTACATAATCCATCCCAAATGTGAGATGAAATGTACTCTAGTCGGTGGGCTCTACAGGACTCATCAAATTCTATCACTCCGGCTTTCCTCATAGCCGCCTTTCTCAAATTATGAAAAAACTGACGGAAACGGTCACACATAGACACCACCCATGCCGCGTGGATAGTGGCATGCATTCTCTCATTGATGGGATACCATAAACCCTAATATAAAGTTATTAATGAATTAAATTTCAAAATAAATAATATTTAATTACGTACCAGCCAATGATCGAACATGGCGGCCTGCACATCAACGGTTATCTGATCCCATGTGAACCAGGGCTGAGAAAAATAATTGCGCAAGATAGCGCTCCCCTATCCAATAGCTATATGCATAAAAATATGGAAAAAGAACAAATAATCAAACAATTAGAACATAAATAAATTATAATGAAAGATAACTAAAATACACAGGTTACCATACCACCGCATGTGCACATCGAATCCAAGAGGTGGACGTCGCTTGGGGATAGGATCTGGAATCATCAGTCTGGAAAGACCATGTCCCCATGAGTGCTCCCTGTAGTGACTATATCCTGAGGGTCAGATGACTCAATATCCTCATCATCCATAGGTATATCAACCTCCAGCAACTGAAGATACTTTTTTGAGTCCATCTGAAACATGAAATGATTGTTATTAGAAAACAGTTGAAAATAACTGTTATGTATAGATATATATTTTTTATGATTCTAACCAGCATTTTATTGTGTCAATTTTCATCTTCATCATCATATTCATATTTGTCAATGTCAATGTCTTCATCTTCCTCATCAACATCATCAATTTCCATATTAGTTTCACTTTCATCATCTCTTGTCATTTCAAATTCAGTTGTAACATCATTGACAACATCGTCACCATCGACCCTTAACTGTGGGGTGTCATCCTCGATATTCATGTCTCTTTGTGAAAAAGATGAGTTTTGAGGAGTGTCCTGAAAAATTTCATTTCCTTGCACTTCAGTGGAACCACATTCAGTTTGAGTAAACTGATTTTCTCGAGATTTAACTTTTATTATACTCCACCAATCATCCAACTCTTTGCAGTATAACAGTATTTTGCATAATAAATTTGATGTTCCTGATGAGCCAATAAAAATGGATCATTTACTGCAAGAAGACTTTTAAGTTTAATATCAACAATTACATGAGTTGGATGAACACATAATCCTCTCTCCGTATCCAGCCATCGACATTTAAACATTGTTACATAATTTTGTCCCAAATAACACAGTTGAATAATTTCTTCCAGCATGCCGTAAAAGTCAACTTAAATATCTCTATGATGTGATCCCTTCAAACAAACACCACTATTCATTGTTTTCTTTGATTCCCTATATGCACGTGTATGAAAGAGATAACCATTCACCACATATGCATTATAAGATTTAACCATTTTGGATGGTGGGCTACTCAATATACGCAATCGACTATCAATATTATCAACATGTATAGATACCTAAAAATTTGTAAAACATTTATCACTATTACAAGAAATAAATTGATTTTATATGTAAAACCAAAAAAGAATGTACGTTACCAGTTTTTGAAACCAGTAGGAAATTTTTTTTGGCCGACGGTCTTCTAAGCCAACTGCTGTAATTTGTGGAAATCGTTTCTTGATATGATCATCATATAACCTAAAATACAATATGATTAATTTACTGTAACAGAATCTATAGAATAAGGGATAGGAGCAATCACTGCACAATTGGTGACATTTCTTCATAGTTGAGTTGAACATATGTATGAGCTCTATAATGTTCATCATCTGAAAGCCATCTATCATGAACTCCAACAAAGCCAAGTTCGGGATGATTAAAAACTGATAATTGATTATTCATATCATCGTCAACATTCCCCTCGTTCCGACCCATGCGGTTAAATTTTTAATGATATTCAGATTCAAAATAATGAGAGCAGAATAAAGCAATTTCCTCTTGCAAATAAGCTTCAACAATTGAGCCTTCAACTGATGCTTTGTTACGTACTTTTTTCTTCAATTTCTAAATGCATCTCTCAAATGGGTACATCCATTGAAACTGAACCAGACCTCCACATTTTTCTTCATGTGGAAAATCTAATATCAAATGTTCCATTGAGTCAAAGAAAGCCGGCAGAAAGATTTTTTCCAGTTTGCATATAATTACAACAACAAATTCTTCCAGTTTTCTTAGTGCATCGTAGTCTGTTGTCGCCACACACATGTCTCGGAAAAATATGATATATTTGTTATGGAATCCCAAATCTTAGAATTCAATAAACCTCTTAATCCAATAGGCATAAGTGTTTACATTATAATATGACAATCATGACTTTTTAATCCAGTAATATGACCATTTTTAACACATCTGCCCAAGTTGGAAGCATATCCATTTGAAAGTCTCAAATATGCAATCCACTGAAAAAATAATAAGCGACTCTCTTTGGTTAGTGTATAAGATGCTTTTGTCTTCATTAATCTCTATGATCTGACATTTTCAAACAATTCAAGTTCTGGTCGCCTGCAAATTTGGGAAAGATCTAATCATGCCTTTACATTATCTTTGGTTTTACCCAGTGTATCCAAAACTATATGAAATAAATTATCAAAACAGTTCTTCTCAATATGCATGACATCCAACATGTGTTGGACCAAAAAATCAGACCAATATGGAAGATTCCAAAAAATGATCTGTTTTGTCCAATTATGTTCTTTCCCAAAGCCATGAATTTTCTGTTGGTTTATCGTCGGTCCAAAAGTGATGGAAGGTAATGAAAATAAAACTGATTGTAACTCTGTACCTGAGATCATTTTTGGAGGTTCATCTCTTTCAATTCTTCCTTTTCTGAAATGAGATTTATTCCTCTGAAAAGGATGATCGATTGGAAGAAATCTGCGATGACAATCAAAATAGAAAGGTTTTTTTCCATTCATGAGCATAAATGATTTGTTGTCTCCCATAAAGTAAGGACATGATTTTGGACCATGTGTACTCCAGCCAGATAACATGCCATATGCCGGGAAGTCACTAATTTTCCACATCAAAGCAGATTTCATTACAAAATTCTGTTTCGCAGCAGCATCATATGTACCAACACCATGACTCTACAATGAATTTAACTCATCAATCAATGGTTTCAAATAAACATTAATATTCTTTTTCGGATGTCCTGGGATTAATAAAATCAAAAATATATAAGGCTCTTTCATCAACATCCATGGAGGTAAATTGTACGGAGTTATAAAGACATGCCAACAGGAATATTGACTACCAAAAGATCCAAATGGACAAAAACTGTTAGTAGAAAGACCCAATCACACGTTCTGAGATTCTAAAGAAAAAGACGGATGCAATTGATCAAAATATTTCCATGAATCACCATCAAATGGATGAATCAATCTTTTACCATTTGAAATATTGGTTTTGTGCCATGACATCATTGTCGTTGTGTTCTGAGACATAAATAAATGCTGCAACCTGGGTGTAAGCGGGAAATATCTCAATTGTTTTACAGGAATCAATCTAGACTTTCCTGATTGAGCTTCTTTATACCTCGATTTTCCACATGTGGTAAAACTATCCAACAAATCATTTTCACCAGAATATAAGATGCAATTGTTTGAACATGCATGGATCTTCTGATAACTAAGGCCCAGATTACGAACCAGTCTCTTGCTCTCATAATAATTAGCAGGCATCACATTTCCTTCAGGTAACAGTGCTTTAACCAAAGAAAATATCTGATCAAAACAGTTATTTAACATTCCATTATTTGATATAATAGCCATAAATTTTGCAACTACATCTAATTTTCTTATCTTGCAACCAGGATATAATGCATCCTCAGCAGACCTGAACAACTCAACAAATTCAGATGGTGCCAACTCGGGAGGTAAATCAACATCATCCTCAATTTCAGTTTTTTGAACGGATGACCCTACAACATCATGTACTAAATTCTGAAATTGTGATGGATCCGGAATCAAATTATTAGTATCTTCTCGGGAACTACATTCACCGTGTTGATACCAAAAAATATAATCTGATTGAAAACCATAATGAAAGAGATGTTTCCCAACGATGTAAAATGTCTCAAACGTTCTCAAAGCACATTTTTTACAAGGACACTTAATTGTCCCTTCTAAAACAAATTCCAGGTTTGATGATGCAAATGATAAGAAAGCTTTAACACCATCAACATATACAGGATTTAAACTAGAACTGTTTGGATTTATGCGCTGATTTATCCAAGTGCGATCATCTAATAATGATTGATGTCAACTTCCTTGTTCCATATTCATATATATGTTTCTACAAAATTTAAAACCATTACTGTTGTTAAATATTTTGATATAAGAAAAACAATATACTAAAAAGAGAAGATACATAATTACAGTTATTTTTTAGTAATTACCAATAATTATATGCGAAATAGTTAGTTTGTAATCATCCTCACTAATTATTATTAATTTAGAAATACTTAGAAATACTTGGAAAAATGAAATATGATTGAATAATGAAATAAAATTTTGTAATCATCGTTGTGGAGATTATATTACTAATTATTCTTATTTGTTTCCAGCGGATTGGCAGCAGCTCTTTTTCCTGATGACTCATCTCCTTGCAAGGAGATGAGTCGTCAGGTAAAAGAGCCTCTTTTGTCTGACAACTCATCTCTTTTTAACTTTCTCCTGACTGAAATCAGTATGAAAAACTTGCTCTGACATATGTTAGAGCACATTTTTCAAACCGATTTCAGTGGGAGAAAGTAGCAAAGATATGAGACGTTAAGAAAATGGTAGCCGCCAATCCACTGGAAATTGTGCCAATTTATAACCATGTACTCGAATTTATTTGATTTTTGATTAATTATTACTAATTATTATTAATTATTACTAATTATTACAAATATCAATATTTCCAATATATTTTTCTCTATTCTTAAAATGTTCAAATCTTAAAGGGTCGTCAATTTTCAGGTCATGACCAATAAAATGTTTGCGTCAGCCATGTCCATTGTAAACTCTATAATTTTCCTTACATGGTTGATCACCTCGCAAGTAGTGTTGCAATAGGACGACACAAGTAATGTCATTCTTGTATTTAAGAATCATCTCGCATGACCCTTTACATAGATCATTCTTCCTTGAAAAATTAAGAGAACTTCAGTATCTTTCCCTTAAATTTTCGATAAAGAATGGTCTATGTAAAAAGTCATGTGATATGATTCTTATAGATGAGAAAGACATGACTTGGGTTGTCCTATTGCAACGCTACTTGCGAGGTGATCAACCAAGCAAGGACAATTATATAGTTTACATTGGACACAGTTGACGCAAAATTTTTATTGGGCATGACCTGAAAATTGGCGACACTTTAAGATTTGAACATGTTAGGAATAGAGATTTTTTTTTGGAAATATTGATAATTTTCATATTTTATAAATATTTTATAATTTTAATAATATTAGTATTTTTTATAAATATTAATCATATAATAATAAAATAATTATATTATTAGTATTATTTAATTTTTAATATTAGAGTAATATAAGATTTTATATTATGTTACTATTTATGTTACTAAATATATTACTAATTATGTTACTAATTAGTAATGTGAAGATATGCATATAGGTTGGGTGGTTAACCAATCATTGAATAGAAAAACAAACGTGATTGACCGCTCATCTACCTCAATTTTCTTTTCATTTGTGTGTTGAGGCTTGACAGGAAACTTCTGCCTCCACATGTAATATTTGGTTTTACTGTCAAAATTATAAACCTACTCACCTCTATGCTGGCGAGGAGGTTGATAATTTTGATAGTAAAAGCAAATATTGCATGTGGAGGCAGAAGTTTCCTGTCAAGACTCAACACACAAATGAAAAGAAAATTGAGGTAGATGATTGGTCAATCACGCTTACTAATTATCCTAATTATAGTTTCTAATTATCCTAATTGTAGTTTCTAATTATCCTAATTGTAGTTTCTAATTATCCTAATTGTAATTGTTTCCTAATTGCAGTTGTTTCCTAATTATAGTTGTTTCCTAATTGTAATTGTTTCCTAATTGTAATTGTTTCCTAATTATCTTAATTGTTTCCTAATTATCTTAATTGTTTCCTAATTATCTTAATTGTTTCCTAATTATCTTAATTGTTTCCTAATTATCTTAATTGTTTCCTAATTATCTTAATTGTTTCCTAATTATCTTAATTGTTTCCTAATTATCTTAATTGTTTCCTAATTATCTTAATTTTTTTCCTAATTATCTTAATTGTTTCCTAATTAACTTAATTGTTTCCTAATTATCTTAATTGTTTCCTAATTATCTTAATTGTTTCCTAATTATCTTAAATATTTCCTAATTATCTTAACTGTTTCCTAATTATCTTAACTTTTTCCTAATTATCTTAAATGTTTCCTAATTATCTTAATTGATTCCTAATTATCTTAATTGTTTCCTAATTATCATAATTGTTTCCTAATTATTTTAATAGTTTCCTAATTATTTTAATTGTTTCCTATTTCTATTGATAATTATTTTATTTATTTCTAATTATTTATAATTAATTAAATATAATTATTTCCTAATTATTTGATAATTATTTTAATTAAATCTAATTAAATCTAATTATTTCTTAATTATTTGATAATTATTTTAATTAATTTGATAACTATTTCTAATTAAATATAACTATTTATAATTAAATATAATTATTTCTAATTAAATATAACTATTTCTAATTATTTCTAATTAAATATAATTATTTCTAATTATTACCAAAACATCTCCCGGGAGTGTCGAACCAAGAGTGCAACAAGGCTCATTGTCGTGTATCAGGTTACCCCGAGTCAATCTTGAAACACCTTGTCAGAGTTTTCACTCCTAGGCACATCTGTGCCAGAGCCGCCTCTACTTCTACGTATCTAGACAAGGATTATTTGGTTTAACCTCTTAATCTAATTATACTATATAGCTACTAAACATTCTATTAAAAAAATTAAAATTAACAATTAAAAAAAATTAACAATTAAAAATAATGTAACAATTGAAAATAATTTAAAAAATAAAAACAATATAAATACCTTCGATATTTTGAAGCAATTAACGCCTTCTAACTCCTTCTCTCCTCTTCTCGTAAGAAAAAATTAAACCGAAAGAAATTTTCTACTTAGAACTGGAAGTTAAAGAGGGGAAGAAAGAGAGATCTGAATGATTTGAAAAAAAACGGATGGGGGTATATATAGGTTAGATTATTTGCGACAGTATCCCGTCACAAATACCTTCGCTTGCATTAATTACGGGCAGCGGTTAAAAGTGTTTTTGTGACGGGCCCATCGTAAATAGCTGCATGCTCACATACCATTAGCGACAGGCGGATATCCTCGTCGCAAAATCTTATTTACCACCACCGGTATTGGCGATGGGCCCCGTCGCAAATAACACCTGTCGATAATTTTTTTTGCGACGAGACGATTTACCCGTCGCAAATAGTATTTACCGCCGCTGGGTAGTTGTGACAGGTAAAAGGCGACCGTCTCAAATAGGCTTCCCATGTTTTGGCGCGCAAACCACGCCATCTCTATTGCGACGGGTCCTGTATTCCCGTCGCAAATAACTGACCATTTGTGATGGGAATATATTCCCGTCGCAATAATCGGTTTTTCTCGTAGTGAAATCTAAGGTGTCAACAAACCAAGGAATCCAAGTAATAATATCTCTAGACCATGGAGGGCCAGATCCAAGGAGCATGTCCAAGGCATCCCATCGAGTCCCATGGTCATCCCGGGTGGAAACACGGTTAGGCACTGGTTGGGGTCCTAGAAGCAAGTCAATAGAAAGTCCTACATGAGCCCAATAAAATCAGATCCTATGAGGTAGCAAGGCCCAAGGCATCCCACGAAATCAAGACCCAAGGGGCAAGGTCAACCCATGACATCCACTACCACGTTCAAGATCCAAAGAGAGTAGTCCAAGGTATCTATCAAACCATTCAATTAAGCATTCAAGCATTCAAGCATTCAAGTTAAAAATTTATAACCAAGTGAGTATACCAACTCATGTCAACATGCACAATCCATGAGTATACCCACTAATGTTAGCCATTTATTATCATAATATGGGCCTACCCTCCCATATAAACCATTTAACATGTCATTAACCATTTACATATAGGTATACCCACCCATATAAAAACATTCCACTTAAGCCAAGATATCAAAATAGACGAGGCATAACATGATATTCAAAAAGAAAGGAGGTTGTACATCTCCTAACCAAGCTAATTAAGCTATTAAGGCATCTAAGGGCTTCCTCTAACTAAGAAAACATAATAACACACCACTTGGGTGGTTTAAACAGGCAAAAACAGGCTATTTCCTTAAGGCGCACCCCTCAGGGGACCTCGAAATGAGCAACATGTTCCAACACACCTAAATGGAACCCATGGTCAACCTCACCAGGTCCAACTACAACTACTAAAAGCTACTCTCTCAAAAATGAGACTTCTCCAAAAAGTCCGACAAATGGAATTTCAACTGAATGCTTGAAAAACACCAAGAAAATCCAAAAGAGAGTATAGAACACCTACCTTTACATGGTAGTAGACAGCTCGTCTAGTATCGTGTCCTGATTCATCACGGTTTGGAAGAAATCTGAAGAACAGATGAAGAACGGATTATTAGGGCATATGAGCCTAAATCTAAATAATGAAACCATCATTACAATGAATCAAGAATGAATAAAAAGGATTAGGCCTTATCGTTTCAGATATGTAGAGACAACCGGTGATCAAAACGGAAGTCGGACAGTGACTCAGGCTCAATTCCTATGTTAGGCGCCAAAGGGGGGGACCTACAGGAGGCGGTTTTGTGCGTGGAGGAGAAATAAAACCCATTTAGGTTCAAAAATAAATTTATTTTTAATTTAATATAAAAAAACACATAGCAGGGGTCACACAGTTTACCCGCACGGTTTCCCAAACCATGCGGAAACCGTGCACACCTCTCTTCTTAAGATGGGTGCTTCACACAGTTACCCCGCATGGTTTGACTAACCGTGCGATAACCATGCATAACCACTCTACCTAAAAACATGAAATTTTAGACTTGTCTCATGGTTTGGACTAACCGTGTGCAGGCTGGGCACAAATCATGTGATAGGTCATTTTCAGCTAGAAACATGGTTCCAGCCTCCGAAAAGCCCCAGAAGCCTCCAAAACACCCATGATCAAGTTAAGAATCCCAATAAGGTCATAAAAAGGTATTTAAACTTAAAATAAAAAAAATTTGTACCTCATACAAAAACCCGAGTTCTTACAATCTTTCCCCATTATAACAATTTGTTCCTGAATTGCTCTCTGAAGGGTGGTCAAGATTCGTCTGAGAACAACTCTGACCACCGAGAACGTATGTCAGCCTACCTATCCCAAGTCTCGTCCTATAAACAACCATGCTACCATAGCACCCATACAAGAGTAACTGAACATCCTTGAATAATCTTCATGCTCCTCTCTACGATACTAATAGGATGCTTCTCAAAGGACACGTCAACATGAAACTCAACCTCATTGGGCTGAAAAATGTGAGATGGGTCTGAGTGATAACAACGAAGATGAGATATATGGAAGATTTCATGCATGCCTCAGTACCTCTGAGGTAACTGCAATAGATAGGTAATTGACCCGACTCTCTCCAGGATCTCGAACAGCCCAACATATCTTGGTGAAAGTTTACTCTATCTCTGGATCCGCCTATGTCACAACCTCAGTGAAACACGTAAGAAAACCCAATCCCCAACCTCAAACTCTAGAGGTCATCTATGGTGATCATTGTATGATTTCTGAGGAGATTGTGTAGTATCCATCCGCTTCTGAATCAACTAGACCTACTCAGAAGTCTCTTACATGATATGTGGTCCCAGTAAAGCTTCCTCTCCAACCTCTAACTAGCACAGGGGAGAACCACATGACCTACCGTATAAATCCTCATAAGGTGCCATCTGTATCGTCACCTGATAGATGTAATTTTAGGTGAACTCAACCAAGGTAATGTGTCTCTCCCAAGATCCCCGAAATCTAAAACACATGCTCGAAGCATGTCCTATAGCACCTATATCATATGCTCTGATTGACCATCTGTCTAAGGGTGGTATGTTGTTATCAGAAGCACCTGTGTACCCAGCACCCTCTGAAAACTCTGCTAGAAATGAGATGTAAAGTGAGAGTACCTATCTGAAACGATAGTGCATGGGACCCCATGAAGTCGTACCACCTCTCAGATGTACAACTTTACAAGATCATCAACATTGAAGGTCGCCTTGATTGGTAAGAAATGGCCAAAATTCGTAATCCTGTCAAAGACAACCCACATAACATCTTTGCCCTGAGAATACCTTAGAAAACAGGTCACGAAATCCATCGCAACATCATCCCATTTCCACTTCGGGATGCGTAACTACTGTAAAAGCCTAGATGGTCCCTGATGTTTCGCCTTCACCTACTGATAGGTGGAACACCTCGTAACAAAACTAGCTACCTATCTCTACATTCCCAGCCACTAGTACTGATGTCTCAAGTCACAATACATCTTGGTAACCCCGATATGCACTATCCAAGCCGAAGCATGAAACTCCTGCATCAACTTCTCATGTATATCCACTGGAACCCAAACGCTTCCATGGACACACACTATCTCATCCTCACCTGCCACACCTTTCCATAGAACTAGGCCTTATGAATTCGATAGATACCTTATCCTAACTCTGTACAGCAAGGTATAGGTAACATATAATGATGAAATAAATGTCTGCCTCTGTCTGTCGTGCACCTCCAGATGCATCTTAGAGAACAACACCATAATCTGTCACTCGCTACTGGCCTGTTACACTACCCGTATCTGAGTCCTCCTGCTCAGTGCATCGGCTACTGCATTGCCCTTACCAGGTGTGTATGCAAGCTCAAATTCAAAGGAATATAGGTAATCCAACCACCTTCGTTGCCTCAAATTTAGATCACACTATTTAAATATATACTTTAGGCTTTTTTGGTCCATGTAGACCACAAAACACTCTCCCAGTAAATAGTTCCTCTAACAGCACAACGTATAAAAAACTATAGCCTACTCGAGATCATGTGTAGGGTGATTCTTCTCATGAGGCCTCAGCTACCAAGACCTGTATGCCACTACTCGATCTCCCTGCATCAGAACTGCCCCCATCCTAATACCTAAAGTGTCACAGTACACCGCTCTAGTAGTATCGGGACTGGTGATGATGACAGCCTCTCTTTCAGCTCCTAAAAGGTTTTCTCATAAGATTTAGACCACACAAACTTTACACCCTTCTTCTTCAAGACTTTCAGCAGCACTACTAAGCATGAGAAGTCCTGTATAAAATGCTTGTAGTAACCAGCTATCCCCAAGAAGCTCTGTATGTAAAAAATATTCTTGGCGTATTCCCAAGAAACTACAACTCTCACCTTCTCTGGGTCAACTAACCTTCTTATCTCTACGATAATGTGACACATGAAGTGAATCTAATCCATCCAAAAGTGGAACTTTGTGATCTTAGCATATAACTGATTCTCTCTCAGTGTATTCAAAATGATATCAAGATGGTTGGTATAGTCATGTCGATTATGAGAATACACCAAGATATCATCCAAAAAAACCACCACAAAAAAATCTAGGTAAGGATGGAACACTCGTTTCATCAAATCCATGAAAACTGCTGGCATGTTCAAGAGACCGAACGACATAACCAGATACTCGTATAACCCATACCTGCTATGAAAGGTAGAAAAAGGTATGTATGCAGGTCAAACACACACCTGGTGATATCCTGACCTCAAATCAATCTTTGAGAAAACTTGAGATCCTTGAAGTTGATCAAAAATGTCATCTATCTATGGTAAGGGATATTGGTTTTTAACCGTCAGTTGGTTCAGTTTCCAATAATCTAGGCATTGCCTAAGAGTTACATCCACCTTTTTTCAAAAAGGACCATAGAACCCTATGGAGAAGTACTGAGTCTGATAAACCCCTTCGTCTCCAAATCCTATAGCTACCTCTTGAGATCTTACAACTCTTTCATAGCTATCCTGTAAGAAGGACTGGATATCGACATTTCTCTTGGAACTAGATTGATGGACAAATCCACCTCTCTCTCAGGAGGTAAACTAGAAAATTCATCGGGAAAGACATCACTGAAGTGCTCAACCACTAGAGGAAAGTCCGCCTGACTCACTCTTAGATCATCCAGAAACAAACTAACAATATGGGTTGTCATCCTGCCAAGCCCATGATGCTTGGGTCCAGATCTTCTCACCTGGACATCCCATTCACCCTTATGAATAAATAATGAACCCTCTGGCAATGTGAAATTCACCCTACAATGATAGCAGTCAACGTACTCTTGATAAGTAATGATCCATTTCATTTTGAGAATGATGTCAACCCCTATAATCTCGAGGATATACAAACTCCAGTGGAAGTGGCACCCACGAACCTCAAGGGGACATTCCATACACTGTCATACATCAACCGTTTTAACTCCCAATGGCGTGTCCAGTGTCAAAACTCCCTTAGAAAGAAAAACAACAAGCCCAATGCTCTTTACTACTCATGAAGAGATAAAGCTGTGAGTGGAACCTATATCGAAAAGAGTAGATGCAATAGTAGAAGCTACAAAAACTGTACCTCTCACTGTAGACGGTCCCAGATCCTACTCTTGATGGTTCTGTTAGACTGCATAAGTCTCTCCAGTACCATGGCCATGTGACCCTGCATGGCTACCTTGAGTTGATCCACCCTGCTGCCTCTGAGAACCCGATTCCTGGCTGCCATGACCACAACCACCATTGCCTTGGCCTGACCAGCCTGTATTGCTCCAGCTTCCAGCCCGACATGTTTTCGAAGAACCTTCTCCCAAACCTGATGTCAGAGTTGACGCCCACCAATCATAGTTGGATGTAAGGACCTACAAAATCACTGCATGTTCCCCATACTACCACAAGCTCTACACTTGACTGGGTCACAATCTCACTAATTTTTCACGTGGCCTTGCCGACCAAATTGATGAAAAAACCCCAGGCTGCCTGCACCAACATTCTGGATAGCACTCATGTCATGGGAAGCCTCAAAATGGTGCTTCTTACCTGAAGATGTAGATCCAGTAGGTTGAGAAACAACACTCCCCTGTTCTATACCCCCATCTTCCCTCAGGTTCTCCTTTATAATCAGCACCTGATTTATAATCTTAGTGATAGAAGGAAACCTGAACATGTTGACCTGAGATCTGATAGCATGTCTAAAACCTTACTCAAAGTGCCTCACCCTCAATAGATCATCAGTAAGATGCATCGGTGCATAACATTGTAGCTCTGTAAAGCATGCTAAGTATTACATAACTTTCATTACACCCTGCTCCAGATGCATGAACTCACTCACCTGCTCTGCTCGCAGAGCCACGGGGTAAATTTAGTCATATAACTGGGTTTTTAATTCATCCCAACCCATATTCCACATCTCATCAACCTGATTCAAAACGTCTCACCAACTCTTTGCCTTTATATGTAGCATGTAAGTTACGAGATGGACTCTCCACTCTGGAGGCATTTCTAAATGCTCAAAAATTGCTAACGTGGTCTCTAGCCATAGATCTGTAGCCTATGGTCCACCATCCCCTGAAAACATAGGTGGATATTGTAGTTGGAAAACCTGTTTCAGCTCATCTATAGTCAAGGATGGATACAATGCTCCCTAGAAAGACAACATATAATGAAAGAATCCCTCGTGGAACTATGCCTCAACACCTGTGTTCGGAATAGCCTCAGGTTTTGTTGCTAGCACTATAGGAGGATCAAGCAGTAGACTATGGCCCACCATCTCTAAAGTATGGTCATCGCCTCCATCGTGGTGTACCATTAGAGGTTGTCATGGTGGCATGTATCTACAATGCCAAACGCATTCCTCAGAAAATAACAACATCAAGGAACAAAGATCAAAAGCTCAAGACAAGTCAAAACCCTCCTAGAAACCAATTCAAACCCACAACCTGCTTCTAAATCTAGGACTGTATAAAGAATAGCTATCAAAACACCAGAAAATATGCCTCTCACCCACTAAAAATTCAGTTATAATTCAAGTGTCTATTAACCATTTTAAGTTCCATTTCCATTTCACATTCAGTTATTCAGGATGTTATTCCATGGGTTTACCAATTTCCGAATCCATGAGGGCCCATAACACCTCATGAACCCAAAACTTGTCTCTCATCCAAACTATACATATAACAAGTTCATTTAACATTTACATTCCATCACTGTGTCATTTCCCCATTCATAAGGGCTCATACTTCTTATGGATTGAAAGATGATGTCACACCATTATCAAATGCACCCAACTAACACAACAACAGGCATGGCTATCACATCAACTATCACAAAAACATGCAATATCTAATGCATCCTAGAAGGCATGTCATAATGCATGGAATGTGATTCTAACAAGTTTCTATATGATGTATGAGATAGAACACCCTCATCTCATCAGGTTTCAACTGAAATAGAACCCAAAACTGCATCAATAGTAATAGAAGAAATCATGTGCATCACCCAATGGTGAAATCGAATCAACTGTAAAAGTTAAAATCTAGAAAATCAGAACTCAATTTGAGGCAATTTGTCTTTTCCCTGTATGAGGGGTAGCAACTCCCGATCACAATTTATTACCAAACTCTATTTCCTTCCTATCCCTATCTAATGTTTCCAAATAGTAAGTCAAACCAAAAAAAGAAAAATCCTATGATACCACTTTGTAACGTCCCAGAGTCAAATACCACCCGAAACAGTGCCCCGAACCTGGTTTCTTACAAGGCCTCAAGCGCATCTCCCCAAACACTAGAGGCTGGAGACTATCAGTGAAGGCCTAGGTGAGTCAGTGGGGATTCTATGCCCTCATTACCAGAGTATCACAGTGGAAGTCAAATATATATAGAATAGTAGAAGAAAATAAATAAGCAGTCAACTGAAGATAAGGCAAGACATGTATACATATTAATAACCAAAATTGTCTCATATACCAAATAATACTAATGGTACAAGTGTCTAAAAAGCATCCAGAACATTACATAAAAATAAAATACTATAAAAGTATCCAAAAAAAATACCAAAAATGTATCCCAGCATCAAAAGCCTCAAATTGATCTTATGCTCCCATCTTCCAAATCCACAATCAACAACCTGCACTAGGGCGCTTTCCCCTATCATCACCAACAACCATATAATCTGTTTGGGTCCCCAGGGATGCCCAAACAGGGTTTGAGATAAACATCATGGTAGGAAACCACCTAGGTATATACAATTCTAATAGTAATTCTATAAAGGTTCTAGAATGTTTAAACAACTGGTAAGTAAGTGAATATTCTCATGGAATAAGTAAATTGTAATGAAAAACCGAACAACCCTCAAGGCTACCTGAAAAAGAGAGTCAGCTCCTAACAAGGAAGCTATAACCAGTAAATAAGTAATTCACAGCCACAATGTACATCCATCTGTATCCTGTAATTTATAGCCATGCTGTATAAAGCAATCAAGTATATCACGACCACGCCGTATTGTGAAGTAATAGACCACAAGGGGCTAGATCCAAGGTGTCACCAGACCAAGGAATCCAAGTAATAATATCTCTAGACCACGGAGGGACGAATCCAAAAAGCATGTCCAAGGAATCCCATCGAGTCTCATGGGCATCCTTGGTGGAAACTCAGTTAGGCTCTGGTTGGGGTCGTAAGAGAAAGTCAATAGCATGTCCTATGCGAGCCCATGAAAGTTGGATCCTACGGGGTAGTAATCCCTGAGGCATCCCACAAAATAAAGACCCAAGGGGCTGGGTCAACCCAAGGCATCCACTCCCGCATTCTAGATCCAAGGAGATCTATCCAAGACATATATCAAACCATTCAATTAAGCATTAGAGCATTCAAGCATTCAAGTTAAACATTTAAAACCAAGTGATTATACCCACTCACGTCAACAAGCACAATCCATAAGTATGCCCACTCAAGAAAACCATTTATCATAAGCATATGGGCCGACCCTCCAATATAAACCATTTAACATGTAATTAACCATTTACATAGAGGTATACCCACTAATATAAACACATTCCACTTGAGACAAGCTATCAAAATAGATGAGGCATAACATGATATTCAAAAATCAAGGAGGTAGTACATATTCTAACCAAGCTACTCAAACTATCAAGGCATATAAGGGATTCCTCTAACTAGGAAAGCACAAGAACACACCCCTTGGGTGGTTTAAATAGGGAAAAAAAATTCCTTAAGGTGCACCCCTCAGGGGACCTCAAAATGAGCAATAGGTGCCAACACACCTAAATAGAACCCATGGTCAACCTCACTAGGTCCAACTACAGCTACTAAAAACTACTCACTCAAAAAAATACTTCTCTAGAAAGTATGACAAATAAAATTTCAGCCGAATGAACGAAAAACACCAAGAAAAGTTGAAAGAAAGTATATACCACCAACCTTGCCTTGGTAGTAGACAACTCATCCAATATTGTGTCCTGATTCATCCCAGTTTGGAATAAATATGAATAATGGATGAAGAAAAGATTATTAGGGCATATGAGCCTAAATCCAAATAGTGAAACCGTCATTTTGAAGAATTGAAAATGACTAAAAAATAATGTAGGCCTTACCGTTGTAGATCCAAAGAGACTATCGGTGATCAAAACGGAAGTCGGACGACGACTCGGGATCAATTCTTATGTTAGGCGCCAAAGGAGGGGAGCTACGGGAGGCGGTTTTGTGCATTGAGGAGAAATAAAATACATTTGGGTTTAAAAATAAATTTATTTTTAATTTAATTTTTTTTAAAACACACATCAGGGGTCACACGATTTACCCACACAGTTTCCCAAACCATGCAGAAATTTTGTACACCGCTCTGCCTAAGAGGGGCACTTCAAATGGTTACCTCGCAAAGTTTGACTAACCGTGCGGTAACCGTGCGTAACCGCTCTGTCCAAAAACCTAAAATTTCAGACCTCCCACATGGTTTGGACTAACCGTGCACTGGTCGTGCGCAAACCATGTGCTGGGTCATTTTCAGCCAGAAACTTGGTTCCGGCCTCTGAACAAGCCCCTAACACCTCCAAAACACCCATGATCAAATTAAGCATCCCCATAAGGCCATAACAAGGTATTTAAACCGAAAATAAAATGATACATACATCGTATGAAAACCAGGGTTCTTACAACAAATTTAGACAAATTTTAAACTAAGACAAATATATTAATACAAATTTTAAAATTTAAAAAAATGTTTAAATAAATAAATGTTTGTAATTTTAATTTCTATTCATTTTGTTTAAATGTGAAATTCAGTAAAAGAAAATAAATGATTATAATTTCTCTCTATCTTGTTGGGTGACAATTTTTAAAATGAAAGAAATGATTTTTTTTGAAAATATGAAAAAAATAACCCTTATTAAAAATATAGTTTTCCAATACTCAATTATTCCAAATAAAAAATATTATAATTTTAAATTGTATCTTTGATTTTTAAACAAATAAATATTATATATATATAATATTTATATAACTATATATATATATATTTATAAAATAATATATATATATATATAAATATATTTATTTATATATAATTATATAAATATGCATTCATAAATATATATATTTACAAAATAAACTTATAATTATATAAATATATATATATATATATATTAATATATTAAATATATATTTTAAAATATATTTATAATTGTTTCTTATTATTATTTATAAAATTCGTTGAACAAAATATTTATATACAGATAATAAAAATTATTTATATACACATAATTATTTATAATCAATATTGTTTATACACTCATAATCAAAATTATTTATATAAACATAATCAAATTTATCAATTCAAGGTAATTAAAATTATTTATAAATTATTTATATAATTTATTAATTCAAGATAGTCAAAAATACTAATTCAAAATTATTAATTCAAAATTACTATTAATTCAAAACTATTAATTAAAAATAAATATTAATTCAAAAATATTAATTCAAAATTATTTATGAATTATTTATATAATTTATTAATTCAAGATAATCAAAATTATTTATATTCAAAATTATCTATAATCAAAAATATGTATAAATTATTTATAATTATTTATATACACATACTCTATAGCCAGAACATCTGAATCTCCCCAAAATAAAAATATAAGAAGACTCATATAGTTTTAACTCCAAAACAATAGATGAAATCCTGACCTACCTCCCTATCTCTAAAAAATGGTTTAAAATAATAAATAATTGTCAAACATCGAACATGAATAAAGAAAAAGAGACCAAACACTAGCTTAGCGATAACTTCAGCCGTTGATGAACCAAAAAATAAACCAAGATGGGATTTAGAATGTGGGATGGAAGAATTGAATGATGGATTCAATAGGGATCCATAACCATATACAAAACCCAAGGAGAATTGAACGCCACCTCCAATATACCCCAAACCACCGTAAACTCAGTCGAGAATGGCTAAAAAATAGAGTTAAACATGGAGGGTTAGATTTTAAGGGAACAAAAGAAACACTAATGAAGCCCCAACATCATGAAACTAAAGATCTAAAACAAGATTAGTTCATGTCATTCTTAGTAAAAATCTAAAAAAGGTAGTGGTCGGAGGGGGTAAATACCTAGATGGAAGAAGATCACGATTAAAGAGGAGAAGAAATAATCACATACCTTAGATCTTAAGATGATCAATTCATCAAGAAGCATGATAAAGAGAGGCGGTGAGGGTCCAGTCCTGTAAAATCTTGAAGGTGTGAGTAAGGAGGATTATGTTAGGGTTCTATTTAAAAGATCAGGTAAGTCTTTAATTAGTGCTTTCAAAAAACCGTTCATAAAGATACATTTTATTAAAGCTAAAATAATAAATACTAATAAAACATATCTTTATTAGTGCTAAAATCTAGTGCTGATAAATATATGTTTTTTATCACCTTTTAGCACTAATAAGACTCAAAGTTTATCAGTTCTAAAAAATCACCAATAAAGACCCAATTTTAATAATATAATACATATTTTTATAAAATTTAAATTTATATAATTCTAAAAAAATATTTAAAGAATTAAAAATATGTATTTATAAATTTAATTATATATATTAGGTTTTGGGGGGTACAATTATATTAAAACACACACACACACCCCACACACACAAGCCAGAAAGGTTGTCGGTATCCCCCTCAAGGGGATAGTCCACCCATCAATCCTTATTTATTTAGTACATGGCTTGTAGGCCTAGTGGGCATGAAACCCATAACATGGACTGAAAGCCTAGTGCAGCGCCATGCCTGAATCATCCTACCTGCATTACCAATCCATGCGTCGTGCCTACGTTACAGACATCACTGCCTACATATGTCATCATCAGCATCACTGCCCATGTCACTGCCTGCCTAGTACCGTAATAGTACCTACACCTAACAGGGCTTGAACATAGGACCTCCACAATGCCAAGTAGGATCCTTTACCACTCGGGTACAGGTTAGTTGGATATAAATATAATTATAAATAAATATATTTAATATTTTAATATATTTATTATAATTTTATAAATATTGAAATATTTATTTATAATTATCATTACAAATAAGTATATTTAAAAATATTTGTTTATAATTATAAATATATTTATATAATTATATATATTTGTTAATATATTAATATATATAATTATAAATATAATAAATATATTTCTTATAATTTTATAATTATTTAAATATATTTATATATTTATAATTACAATTATAAATAAATATATTAAAAAATATTTGTATATAATTATAAATATATTTAAATAATTATATAAATTTATATATAATTATATATACTTAAATAATTATATATATATATATATATATATTAAAATATTAATATATATAATTATAAATATAATAAATATATTTATTATTTAAATATATTTATTATACCCAGACATCACGAACCATGGGTTATATCCCATGGTTTTGAAATTTATTAAAAATAAAAATTCACAAAGTACAAAGGATGATGGAAAATGGAAGCAAGTGACAAGCCAATGCAAAAAAGTAAATAAATCATCTATGGGATCGGCCACCGTCCCTACCTCTTAAATAATAGCCCCTACTCTAGGTTCTAAGTTTTTTTCATTCCTCATTATCCACATGAGGCTCAGTATAACCCTCTGGTGGGGTTGGATCCTCAAAAGGCTGAGAATCTTGCTCTCCAGCCGGACCTGAGTTGCCCGGTACTTGTCCATCAACACGAATAACTCCATGATAATTGCCAAATTCCTCAAAAAAAACCTCCTTAATATTATATATAACGACTCTATCCATTTACATATATTATTACATGCTTTTAAGCATAATTAACTATCAAATACAAACCAAGGATCGTAAATTTTAGTGTCTTTGGAAGATTAGGTACATAAAATTGAAACCATGGAAATAGAATAAAACAAATTTATATTAATCATCCCGAACTAGATACTAACATCCTTTAGATCATATATTTTCACAGTATATCCTATGTAATACATAGACAAAAGGGATGAGCTAAAAATCCCAGTAAGGGAATAAACATAGAAATAAAGCATAACACATGGGTTAGAAGGCATAACAAGATGAGATAAAAAGTACTGGAACGTCAATAAACATATGGAAGTATAAAATATTGAAACCATGTAATCATTACAACATTTTAATGTGGAAAAAACTAATAACATGACATAAACATGATTCAAGGCTAATAGCCAAGACTATATCACATGGTGGAGAAAGTCCCATAAAGGAATAAGGTTTACTCCATATCCTAACTTGAAATCCCATGAGACTAAACATTACCCAATTCATTGGAGTTATATATAGTCACACCCACCAAAACATGTTCATTAATATGTGTTATAAATGAATAATCAAGCATTAGGGGTACCCATGGAAGGAATTGGGTATCATAAACATGCCATAAGGCATAACCAAAGGGCGTATCATAATGGTGTATAAGAAAAATGATTTAAAGTAATAATTGTACATTAATAAGGTAAAATAGGCATAAATCATGATAAATGTTGTACAAATAAAGTTAAAACATGTAAAAATATTGTTTAAGAAACTTTAGTGATGATCCACTTTAGTACAGTTTGGAGGAAAATATTAAAGAGTCTTTAAAACGGAAAAAGGAATAATTGTTTGTATAAAACATGAAATGATAAAAGATATTTTTTCATTATAGAATAAGATATTTTAGAAAAATTATGGTGGATTAAAATAGATTATGGAATTTACTTGAAAATGTGTAAGAAATTGGGAAGTTTCCTTTAATCGAGCTTGCCTATCAGAAGGAATTAAAAAGGGAACCTTATAAAACATGTATTTTCCCTTAAAATAAAGAATAATTGAGATAGGTTCATATTTTTGATACATACACATATAATTTTGGATGTGTATATAATTACATTGGTATAAAGAGAGATAAATCATAACATTAAGGAAAAATGGAGATTGGAGATAATCTCTCACCTTATGTCTGAAAGTGTTCTTCACTTATACTTAATATCCTAAATAATCAAATTAAATCTGTTAGTTAATTAATTAATAACCTCTTATACATTTATTTAGTTTATATAATTTTATTTTGTTCATTTATTTTCTTTTCATTGAATTAGAGTGTTTAATTTTGTCGTTTTGGGAGTGTTCGTTTCATGGTTTAATGGTCGGTCCGCTTGTGTATAATTTTAAAAGTTCTTATCAAATGGAAGAAAAAAAATCCAGAACTATAATGATATGGTATTAATTTATTTTCATAAATTTAAATGGTCCCATATAACATTTTATTTTTTTGACAAGAGTATGATTCATTAGATAAAATGTTTGTGAATAAATGATTAGTTTATTTTGGGGGTTTTTACAACCATCAGAAATTAGTATCATTTTATTTCATAATTTATTTATATACTAATTTTGAAACATTAAATAAGTTTTAATACACATGTTATAATATTTTTTAACCATAAAAATAGTTTTATGACCAGACTTGAAGGTGGTAATGAAAAATGAAAAGTCGTCGTCCACGAAGGCGGTGAATCGACACCTCACGGAGGATGTTTTCATTTTTAGAATAAAAGGAGATGGGAAGTGATTTGATGATTGATATTCCATTAACATAATAAAAATTCAGTATATATATGATATTTCAGTTATCTTGTTACTTTTGATATGGGAGGTGAGGGAAGTATAAGAAAATAAATTAAATTAAAAGAGAAGAGGGAGGGCTTTACCTCTTGGGTGTTGTCTCCTTGAGAACCTCATTAAAGAACTTGGAAATGATCTTTTGGTGAGACATGAAAGACCAAAACGTGGGGAAGAGGTTTGGGAGAGGAATTGGGTATAATATAAGTAATATATATGGATTAAAATGTGTGAGGAGAATAGGTGGTATTTATTGTGGTAGGAGACGAGTGTTTTTGATTATTTTATTCAATTGTTTACTATTTCAGTGCAAGTCTATGAATAATGTTGATTATTGTGACTAAATACAGTAAATAGAGCATGTTAGTTTGACATAATGTCCACTTACATCATCAATGACTCAACCATGACTCAAATATTCATTTATTTACTTATAATGTTGAATACCGTAAATTGTTGTATTTCACTATTCACCAAAAAATCAATTATTTTAGAAAAATACAAAAAAATAAGACTAACTATTTTTTGATGCGTAGATTTCAGAAATGGATTCCAATTTGTGAAAATAATTTTCTAAATATGAGAAATTTAATTCTTAATTAAAATCATCATTTATTTGAAAAATATCGATTTTAAAATTATAACTGATTTTATGAAACTTTGAAAAATTAATTAAGGTCTCATAAAATTATATTATAATAATAAGACAACAAAATATTAATTTATGAGTCTATTTTATGAAAATAATTTTTTTAAATAATTATATTAATTATAAAATTGTAAATAAAAAATTATGTTTCACAAAAATACCAACACTTAATTTATCATTTTTAAAACATTTATTCACTTATTATGAGTTATAAATATATCAAATTTTCATCTAAAATATACTTAAATTTTATTTATACTTTCATAGTTTAGGTTACTATTCTATTGGATGGTTTAATATTCCAAATGGTCACATTACTATTCCAACTGCCAAGTTACTATTCCATTGGTATTGGTTCCTTGATTTCTATAAATACCACTTATTTCATTCTTCATTTATAAAAATTGTGTTTTTATTAGGTTCTATTTGTTATGTATGTGTTTTATAACATAATTATAAGAAGGTAAATTTGATTGATAAAATTTTGGGTCGTTACATTCTTCCCCCTTATGAAATTTCTCCCTCAAAATTTCATTTTACATTATAATTTGAAAATAGGTGGGGATACTCCTACTTCATTGAATCCTATAATTCCCATGTTTCTTATTCATAATTATGGTTCTACCATAGTACTTTGACCAAGTGAGTAGTCTGGTTGTGTAGAACTTTATCTCTATGGTCCAAGATCTTCACCAGTTGTTCTTCATACGAGAGGTCATTCTCCATTTGTACTACTTATGGATTTGGTACATGTGAAGGATATGGTATGTACTTCCTCATGAGGGATACATAGAATAAATTGTATACTTTATACATGGTAGGTTGAAGTAATAGTCAATAGGCCACAACCGCGACATGATCAAGAATCTCGAAGGGTCCAATGTACCTAGGACTCAGATTTCCTTTCTTCCCAAATCTCATGATCCTATTCCATGGAAATATGGATAGGAATACCATGTATCCAAACTTAAACTCTATATCTCATCGAAAATTATTTATATAGATCTTATGTTGAATTTGGGAAGCCTAAATATGGTGATGAATAGTTTTCACCTTGTCTACCATTTCTTCAACCATTTCAGGCTCCGACAACTTTCGTTCACCGACTTCATCCCAACATGCCGGTGATCTATATATTTTCCCATAAATAGATTGATATAGAGCCATTTAGATTCTTGAGTTGAAACTATTACTGTAATAGAACTTGATCAGTGGTATATGGAAGTCCCATCCTCCATTAAAGTCCATAGAACATTATATCAACATGTATTATAGTTTTTGAATAGTCTGCTCAGATTGGATATCAGTTTGAGGATGATAAGCCATACTGAAGTTCAACTCAGTGTTTAAATCATGTTAGAGAATTTTACAAAACCTGGAGGTAAATCATGGATCTCGATCGGATACAATTTATAGTGGTACTCAATGCATCATCACCACTTATCTGATGTATATCTGTGCAAGGTAATTGAGTGATAAGTCCTCTCAAATTTTGATAAAGTGATCTATCTTTGTAAAATGATCCATAGTGACCCATATAACATAATTTCCTCTGGATGTCTTTGTAAGTCCAGTGAAATGGTACATAGTGATTTTTTCCTATTTTGATATTGGTATGGGTAATGGTTACATCATTGCCTTATACATTTTCCTTTCAACCTTCACTTGATGACATACCAGGAACTTTGATATATATTCAGTGATCACTTTCTTCATATTGTCCCACCAATAGTGCACATAGAGATCTTGATACATCCTTGTGCTTCCTGGGTGAATAGAGAAAGTTGATCTATTTGCATCATTTAGAATCTCTTTATTTATCTCAGGATTATATGGTACACATAGTAATGAAACAAATATTACCACTCCTTCCTCATCAATTTTGAACTATGAGGATTTACCATTTCTGATAGCTTCCACCTTTTTCTAAATTTCCTCATCATTTCTTTGAGAATCCTTTATTTTCTCCATAATGGGTAGTTGAGAAATCATTTGATAAAGTATTTATGATGTTCCTTCCTTAATGATTCCAATGTCCATCCATTTTAGGTCTAAGAATATTTAATCCTTCTCAATTCTCATCATTGATAATGTTTCAGGATCCTTTATACTTATATCATCCACCACTTTATTTGCTTTAGCAGGATGGTAGTGAATTGAGAAGTCATAATACTTTATGAGCTCTAACCATATTTTATGGAATATATTAATCACTTTATATGTAAATATAAATTCAAGGCTCTTATGATGACTATATATCTCACACTTCTCCCAATAGAGATAATGCCTCCATGTTTTCAACGTGAAGATCACAACTGCCAACTAAATATTATGTGTATGATAGTTTTAATCATTAATTTTCAACTTCCTTGAGGTGTAGGCTATCACTTTATCATTTTTCATCAGTACACAACCTAATACCTTCTTTGAAGCATTGTTATATACCAAAAAAAGTTCCCCACATGTTGTTAGTATGAGTACTGGTTCAGTGATAAGCCTCTTTTCTAACTCATTAAAGCAATCTTCACATTCATTATTCTAGATAAACATTACTCCCTTATGATTCATCTTGGTCTGTTAGTTTGAAAAATAATAAGAATTTGTTCACAAATCATCGATAATACCCATCTAGAATAAGGAAACTACATATCTCTATTATATATGTTGTCATAGGCCACTCTTCAATTGCCTTTGTCTTGGAAGGGTCCATATATATTAATTTTCTAGTGATAAAATTCCCCCAGAATAATACTTCCTCCATCCAATACTCAGATTTACTATACCTTTCATAGAGTTTCACCCTTCACAGGGTCTTTAGCATAATATTCAAATGCTCACTGTGTTCCTCCTTTCTCTTGGATCATATCAAAATATCATCAATAAAGACTACCACAAATTTGTCAAGGTAATCTCTAAATACTCTATTCATCAAGTACATGAAAATTTATAGAGCATTAGTGATTCCAAATGGCATCACTATGAACTCATAGTTTCCATACCTTATTTTAAAGGTATTATTTGGAATATCTTCCTTATTCACATTTAATTGGTGATATCCCGACCGAATGTCCGCCTTAGAAAAATAACTGGAACCACATATATGATTGAATAATTCATCTATCCATGGAAGGGAATACTTGTTCTTTATCATTATTTTGTTGAGCTCATGATAATTAATGAAGTGGCACATTGATCCATCCTTCTTCTTGAAAAATATGACCGATGCATCCCATGGTGAAGCACTCAGGTGTATAAAAACCTTGTCTAGATTCTCTTGTAATTTCTTATTCAGTTCCTCTAAATCAATGGTGTTCATTCTATGAGGTGTATTGATATAGGAAGAGATCCAAGAATAAGCTCAATTGGGAACTCAACCACTCAGTTAGGAGGAAGACCAAACAATTCTTCAGGGGACACATCAGTGTAGTCCCTCACAATGGGCATGTATTTGATCATGATTTTTTCCATTGTCCCAATAATTTTATCTAGATATAATTTATTAAAAGGTAATAATATCTACAATTTAGATGATTATTTTGAAAGATATCCATCCTCCTCCTTACACTTGTACAGAATATTAGGATGCCTCGGGATGTGAGGAGTGATCTCCCTTTCCCAATAGTTGATGTCGACTTTATATAAAGATAGTCAATTCATGACCAATATAGTATCAAAATCCACCAAGGGGAAATTTTATGGGAGGTTTAGTCCACAATCATTAACCATGGAGGAGTTATATACTTTGGATGCAATAATTTCTCCATTTTATGTTCTCATAGATAATGAAACCTCTATATTTTGAGGTGGGGTTTGAATAGTTTTATAAACCTTCAAGATATGAAAGAATGTGTAGAACCATAATCAAATAGTAAATTTTCTATTCTTGCATGAATAACCAGAGTACCTATCACCACATTATTTTCAGGCTCCACCTTAGAAGTAGTGATATCATATTCCCTTCCTTGTTGCCTTGGCGGGTGTTTTTGATTGCCTCTAAAAAACCTTGGCTTAGGGAATTTTCTCGCATAATTCTTATTCTCTTTATAGTTAAAACATTTCACTACAGGATGAGTGTTGATCTGAACCTTACTTTATTATTCCACATTAGTGGTATTATTCATATACCTTAGGTATTTATTAGCTAGATGCCCCTATTTTCCACATTTGAAACATCTTTTGGTTGCTCTTAAGTAGTTCTAAGGATGCTTCTTCCCATATTTTTACATGTGGGATGTTGGCTTTTCATTCAATCATGGGATTTATCTATTGATACTCCCATATTAAACTCTATTTTTTTTCTTTTTTATCTCTGGACCCATGAGACTAGTGAGAGTCTCTGATATCCATTTTAACCTTAAGGTAACAATGCAAAATATATTTATAGTTTTCGAAGTCTTGAATTTACAACAATTTTTATAGACTTAACTTTAGTCCGTTAAAGAAGTGATCCACATTTCTTTAAGTATTCATGAAAAAGATAAAGACATATCATGCAAGCCTTGTAAAGTTTTTTACACCATGATAGACTTTTCTTCCTTTTTCTTTAGTCTATGGAACTCCCTTTCCATCTTAATATGGAGAGTTCGGGGAAAATATTTATTGAAAAATATTTACTTGAAATATTCCCATTCCATGGAATCAATGACCTCCTTAGACTTATTATTTTTTATCAGTTTACACCAATGATTATCTTCCCCATCAAAATGATAGGCCACCAGTACAACTTTCTCTTCTTATGAGCATTTAAGGATAGTGAATATCTTCTCAATGGAGTTAATCAATTATTCTGTGATGATGGGATCAAAAGATCCACTAAATATGGTAGGATATTGTCATATAAAGGATTCTGCCATAACATGATATTTATTTGGATAATGTGGTTGTTCCACATGATTAAAGTTATTATTCATAACTTGAGCTAGTTGAGAAAGTATTGCCATGATGTTTTGATCTCTCATTCCCATTATATTTGGCATTTCATTAGGGAAATCATCACATCACCCATAACATTGACTGTCAGCATGATTTTCCCTATTTCAATCCATTAACTAAAAAATGTACAATTGGGGGGGGGGGGGTTGAATACATAGCTAATAAAAATATAAAAAGGAAAGTTTTACCATAGAAGGATAAAATTGTAAATGTAAATTATATCCTATCTTGTGATTCCCCAAGATTCAATCTATGTTATCTTGGGTGATATAAGTATCCCTAGGGTTCTTGCTAAAGTTTTGTAGTACTAATCTCAAAAAATAACTAGATCGTGCTATGATACCAACTATAATAGACCTATCCCTTTACACATATTATTACATGGTTTTAAGCATAATTAACCATCAAATACAAACCAAGGATCCAAAAGTCTAGTGTCTTTATATGATTAGGTACATAAAATTGAAAACATGGGAATAGAATAAAACATATCTAAATTAGTCATCTAGAATGAGCTCATAACTTCCTTTGATCTCTTACATCTACATAGTATATCCCTAGGAATACATAGACAAAAGGGATGAGCTAAAAATCCTAGTAAGGGAATAAACATAGAAATAAAGCATAACAAATGGGTTAGAAGGCATAACATAATGACATAAAAAGAAATGAAATATGAATAAAAATATAGAAACATAACATATTGAACATAGTATTATGGAATCATAGAAACATTTTAATGTGGAGGAAATATATAATATGACATAAACATGAGTCAAGGATAACTTTCAAGACTATATCACATGGTGGACAAAGTCTAATAAAGGAATCAGGTTTACTCCTTATCCCAACATGACATATCATGAGACTAAACATTACCCAATACATTGGAGTGCTATCTAGGTTCACCCATCATAATATGGTTATGCATATGTTTTCCAAAAGAATAATCAAGCATAATTGTTATCCATGTAAGGAATTGAGTATCATAAACATGTCATAAAGCATAACCAATTGGTGTATCATAATCGTGTACAATAAATAATGGGTTTAAGTAATAATTGTACATTAATAAGGTAAAATAGGAATATATAGTGATAAATTATGTCCAAATTAAGTGAAAAAATGTAAAAAGTGTGTTGAATAAACTTTAGAGATGAGTCATTTTAGTACAGTTTAAGGGAAAATATTAAAGAGTCTTTAAAACGGGAAAAGTAATGATTTTTCATATAAAACAAGAAATGAAATGGGATAATTTTTAATGATAAAATGAGAAATTTTATAAAAATCATGGTGGCTTAAAATACATTATGGAGTGTACTTGAAAATGGGTAAAAAATTAAGAAGTTCCCTTTAATCGAGCTTGTTTATCTAAAGGAATTCAAAAGGGAACATTATAAAAAATATATTTCCCCATAAAAGAAAAAAGAATTAGGATAGGTATATATTTTTTGGACATAAAAATGGAATTTTTTATCAGTATATAAGAATAATTAAGAATCACATAGGTATGAAGAGGGCGAAATCTTAACTCGAAGGAAAAAATGGAGTTTTAGAGAGAATCCCTTACCTTATGTCAAAAAGTGTTTTGAACTTATACTTAATGTCCTGGGTAATCAATTTAAATACATTAATTAATTAATTTATAACCTATTATACATGTATTTAATTTATTATAATTTTATTAAGTTCATTAATGGCCATTTCTTTGACTTATAGTGTTTAATTTTGTCGTTTTGGGAGTGTTTATTTCATGGTTTCATGGTCGGTCCGCTTGTGTATAATTATGAAAGTTCTTGTCAAATGGAAGAAAAACTCTAGAAGTATAATGAGATGGTATTAATTTATTTCCAAAAAAGTTAAATGGTCCCATATATCATTTTATTTTTTTACATGAGGACAATTCATTAAATAAAATGTTTATGAAGAAATGATTAGTTTATTTTCACTATTTTTATGACAATCTCAAATTAGTATTGTTTTATTTAATAATATTTTAATATACTAATTCTATACCATTAAATAAGTTTTAATACACATTTTATAATCTGGTTTAACCATAAAATTATTTTATTACCAGCCTTGAAGGCGGTAATGAAAAACACAAACTCATCATCCATGAAGGTGGTGAATTGACACCTCACAAACAATGTTTTTCATTTTTAGAAAAAACAGAGAGAAAAGAAGATTTGAAAATGGATATTCCATTAACAAAATAAAATTACAGTGTATATATGATAATTTAGTTATCATTTCACTTTGTATAGGGGAGGTTATGTAAGGATAAGAAATGAATAAAATTAAAAAGAGAAGATGGAGGGTTTTACCTCTTGAGTGTCGTCTACTTGAGAACCTCCTTAAGGCACTTGGAAATGGTATTTTGGTGAGACCAGAAAGACCAAAACATAGGGAAGATATTTAATAGTGGAAGTGTGTAGAATATAATCAAGATCCAAGTCTTATAAGTTGTAAGGAGAATATGTGGTGAGGGCGGTATTTATATTGGGAGGAGAGGGGTGTTTTTTATTATTTTATTCATTTGTTTATTATTTTGGTTCAAGACTATCAATATTATTGATTATTATGAATAAGTACAATAAATAGAGCCTGTGAGTTTTATATAATGATCACTTATATCATCTAGGACTCAACCATGACTCAAAAATTCATTTATTTACTTATAATGTAAAATACCATAAATTACCATATTTCACTATTCACGAAAAAATCAGTTATTTTAGAAAAAAACCCAAAAATTAATAGTAATAATTATTCAACATTTAGATTTCAAAAAATTTCTCCATTTTATGAAAATAATTTTCTAAATAAGATAAATTTAATTTTTAATTAAAATCATAATTTATTAAAAAAAATACTGATTTTAAAATTATAACTGATTTTATGACACTTTGAAAAATTAATTGAGGTATAATAAAATTATATTATAATCAAAAGAAAACAAAATATTAATTTATGAATATATTTTATAAAAATAAATTTTCTTTTAAATAATTTTATTAATTATAAAATTGTAAATAAACAATTGTATTTCACAAAAAAATACCAACACTTAATTTATCATTTTTAAAAAATTTATTCACTTATTCCAAGTTATAAATATATAATATTTTAATCTATAAGATAATTTAATTTTATTTATACTTTCATGGGTGATGTTTCTATTCTATTGGCCAGTTTACTATTCCTAATGGTCACATTACTATTCCAATGGTCAAGTTACTATTCCATTGGTATAGGTTCCTTAATTTCTATAAATACCACTTATTTAATTATTAATTTATGAAAATAAAGTTTTTATTAGGTTATATATCTGATGTATGTGTTTTATGACATAATTATAAGAAGGGAAATTCAATTGATAAAATTATGGGTTGTTACATTAGACCTGTTCAAGATATCAAGTAAACTAAATTTATCATTACTAGAGTCTAGTGGAGCCACAGAATAGGATCACTTCATAAAATGATAATACCCTCAATCCCCTTCCTCGTCTCTCATAAGGTGAGAGACCCCCTCACCTCAAAGTGGCGTCAAGTAGATAAAATGAGTTGTGAGTGTCCCACCTCTTAAGCCTAGTGGAAAACCCACCTAAATTGAGAAAACTCATGGCTCCAAGAAACCCTCTCTATCTGTCACATTTCTATAAGAATCACTAGATATAGAAGATTGTGTAAAAGAATCATATCCTTTAGTTATATTGGCATTACTCACAGTAGCATATTGCTTCCTTAATTTACATCTCAATAGAGTTTTGGCATCAAGATTTTTTGTTCCATTTTGATTCATGAGGTAATTAATTTCTCTTGCCTCAATTGAGAGTCTACAACCTATTGAAAAAAAATTAACCTTTAAAAAATCTGAACCAAGGCTTTATACATCAGAAGCCTCATGTACTATATCAGCCCATGTTTTGTTTCCCTTCCCTTGTGAATCCAGGACAACATTCAAAGGTCTTGCTTCAGCAGATGCCATTGCAGCCTACCTCTTTGCCTCAACTGGATTAACTCTAGAAAAAACATCCCTATCAACTATCATAGAATTAGTAGGAAGTGAGGAAACACGTACCTCCACAACAACAACACTCCTAGGTCTGGAAAATCTCTCAACTTGTAGGGATAGTCTCTCTATGGAGGATATTGAAGTTCATTCTTATGATTAAATGGTTTGACAAGAGATAGCAGATCAAAAGATACTCTAAGAATAATTTATTGTCTCCATAACATGATGGGGTAAAAAAATTGGATGTGGAGACTCCATCTCATTAAAATAATCAAACTCACACTCAGGTTCATAAAATGTATGATAATAAGGACTAAAAAAAGGATTATGACACATCTGTCTTAACTTCAAAGATGGTAAGTAGAAATCCTATTGTTTCTAATGTTGAAAAGGCTCCTATTATTAATTTTTGGGATATTAATAGTACCCCAAATGCTTATCAGACCATTGATAAAGGTGATGATAGGAAACCAATGAAGGGTGGCAGTGTAAGTGCTCATGTGCCTACTCATGGACAATCTCAAGATTATTATATGGATAGTGATACAAGTAGGGACAGATCATCGAGGTTTAATGCTCAGAATAGAATTCAGGTGAACCAAGTACCGACTTCATCTCATCCATGGGATGAGGCCTGACATGAAAGCATTGAGAATAATCCAAACATTAAACATTGTAATTTAAACATGGATCAAGTCTCTAATTCCAATTCTTTTAGAATGCTTGACCTATATAATCTGGAACTCAAAAAGGGGAAGGATCAATCTAAATTGTTGGATTTCAAAGGTTTTATGGGAATGGGGTCTAGACATCAGTTGTAAGGGAATGTTCATGGTGCAGTCTCAAGTGACATAGGTGCGATGAACTCTACTAACTCATCTTCAAGAAAAGGCTGCAAGACTTGGTTGAGAGTGAAGACTTGTAAGCATGTATGGAATTTTTGAGGATACCTCCTCATAAGAGGGGTTGGTGGGGCTTGAACCATGGTCATGTTATTTATTTTTCTAACTTTTAGTTCCTTCTTTGGTATTTTTCTTTAGATTTGGGTTGTATTTCGTTGTCTATTCTCCCTTACCTCTTTGTACTTTCTAATTTTAATAAAATGGATTGGGCCTTTGTGCCTTATACCAAACCTTACCCAAAAAATATATCTATAAATATTTGTATATAATTATATATATATATTTATTTGTTAATAGTAGTTGGGGGCTTACCCAAGTGGTAAAGGATCCTCATAATCATGTATCAGACATGGGTTCAAATCTGGGAGGAAGTTAATTTACATAGGTACTATATCAAGCACTGTAGAACTATAGTAGTGTGGGCACTACAGAAAGGTATTATAGCAATAGTACTATTCATCCTGAATTGGCCTTTAGGCCATCAAGGAGGTGGTGACGTAGGCATGATGTGCAAGTGGTGATGCAGGCATGATGCAAGAAGGGCCTTCGGGGCATCCAATAGTGGGACTATGGGCCATGTAATTGGCTTCATTCCCACTAGGCCTTCAGGCCAACAATATATAATGTAATAAAGTAGCTGGTTGGGTGGTTTATCCCTTGGGGGGGCTATGATCTTCCTTTCATGCCCATGTTTGTGCGATGTGTGTGTTTTTGAAGGTAATTTTACCCCCAAGCACATAATATAATATATATTTATTAATATATAAGTATATATAATTATAAATATAATAAATTTATTTATTATTTAAATATATTTACAATAATTTTATAATTATTTAAATATATATTGATTTAATTATAATTATAATTTTTAAAAAGTAAATTTATAAATATTTTTATATAATTATTTATATTTATAAAATTATATATATTTATATAATTATATATATATAATTAAATATATTTATATAATTATATATTTTTATTAACATATAAGTATATATAATTATAAATATAATAAATGTATTTATTATTTAAATATATTTACTAGAGGAAGATATGGAGAGCTTCTCTCTCTACTATAGAGAGATTATCTCTCCTAAAATCCATGGAAATTGCCTTAGTGATTTCATTCTAGTGACACATAATGAAGACAATATTGAGGAATTCAAGATGTTCACAACATGTGGTGCCAAGCATCCTTATCTTGTATATGATGGAGGGGATTTTCATGGAGATATATATTGGTTATCCCCTAGAGTTTGTTCTGACTGGGATATTTCTCCAGTTAAGGAGGATCAAATCTCTACTTTACCTCATGAACTCAAGCGGAGGACCTCATACTCGGGGTTTTCCAAACTACTGACCGGTTGTGCCTCCGACAGTGGAGTAACTAAAGTGCGACTGAGACAACATTAGACTCATTGGTATGAAGGGCTCATAGAATGGTGTTTTTTCATGTTGGATTTAAACCTTTAGGTTCATAGAGCCCTAGTAATGGTGAAGGGTGTATGGTCAGAGTTGGATCTTTAGAAACATATGACATGGAGAGTTTGGGATCCCAATAGTGATACTCGGGGGTGGCGATGGTGGTTCGAGAAGCTGATGTCGGCAGAGCGGTGGTGTTCTCAATGGCGGTGAAGGGAAGATGACATATTGTGGAAGTCTTACTCCATCATTGGGATCTACGTGGCTAACAGAAGATACGACAGTGAAGCCGGTTGGGATGAGCTTGTGAAACATCATCTTGTTGGATGAGACGATGGAGGCTCGACGACGGTGATGATTTGGGTGTTGTAGGGAATGATGTGTGAACACCGATGACAATATCAATTTGATGGGGATGAACTTAGAATGCGAGGTGGTTACCTTGAGATGTGGATAGGGGTGACCTTGGAAAAATGGAGAAGAAGGTGATGTCATCATGACTTTGGCAGCTGTTAGTCTCTAGCAGCTATCATGTTTAGCTTGGGTTGTCCTTTTGTCCTTTGAGTATTTAGGCCAAAATTTGATTGATTCATAGGTATTGTTAAACCTGAGGCAAAGAGTTCCTTCCTTATCAATGGGTATTTTATAGTGGGTTGGGATGGTGTAATGATGGTGACCTTAGATGGGTGGGTCTTTGGGCCAATATGTTGTGTTTTTTGGTGGAATTATTTTGCCACTTACTTTGTTTGTTGATGCTTTTTGTGCCACATGTTTACTAGTTACTATTTTTATTGTTTATTTTCTTTAATAATTTTTAGGGTTGAGTATGCTATGTACTTGGATTTTCCTGGTTAAATATATTTAGTACAATTTTATAATTATTTAAATAAATATAAATATATATTTATAATTCTAATTATAAATAAATATTTTTACAAATATTTTTTTATATTTATAATTATATTTATTTATATAATTATATATATTAACATATAAATATATATAATTATAAATATAATAAATATATTTATTATTTAAATATATTTATTATAATTTTATAATTATTTAAATAAATATATATTTATTTATATTTTTATAAATATATTTTTTTAAAAATATATATATTTATAATTTTATAATTAACTATTTAAGTACATTCCACACATACACATGTGCACATGTTATATATATGTGTACATCCCTCATACATGTGTGTATATATATACATATATAAACATACCTACATTTGTTCATATAGAATATCTATATACCCATACACAAAACACATATGCACACAACATAATGCATACACATATATGCACATAAACATTAATATAAATATATAAGTTCAAATATCACATATTAAAAATACAACATTTATATTTATATAATTGTTTTAATTATTAATATATATATATATATCAATATATCATATCTATATTAATTATACGCATGCATTTTTTAATTAATGTATATAAATAAACATTAATTTTTTAATATAAATATGATAGTTTTATATATATTAATAATATTTATTATTAAATTTTTTTATCAGTGCTAAGAAAAACAGTGATAAAGATGGACCTTTATCAGTGCTAAAAAAGCACTGATAAAAAGTTCATTTTTATCAGTTCTTTTGTTAATGCTGATAAAAGCTACCTTTATCAGCGCTTTTAGCTCGTACTGATAAAGGCTACCATTTTATTAGTGCTTTTTTGTTTAGCCCTGATAAAACCTCCCACTGGCTAAAGTGAAATCAGTGGTAGTGTGAGTATGTCACATGTCTTTTTTACTAAAATGTCAATTTAAACTAAAAACACTCACTTTGACTCATATTGGCCAAATCTTTTGTTGGTTTCATATGATAATGATTCCTACTCATCGAAAACGACTTATGAATCATTTTCCTAAAGTATGAAGACAATATGAGTATTTTTCCTATATTTTCAGCGAGTAACACACATTTTGAACTAAATTGTCATTTTTAAACTTATAACAGATACTTTGAATCAGAATAGTCACACTGTGTATCAGATTGAGGTGAAGAAGATTCTTACATGTCACAAATGACATATGGATCATTTTACTAATGTATCAAAACAATTTGAATTATTTTCTTAGTTGTGAGTATGTGACTTGTGTTTTGAACTAAAATTTCAATTTTAAATAAAAGGACACTCTTTGAGTCATATCAGTCTCCCTGTGAATCAAATTGACATGCGGATGATTCCTACACATTAAAAATGACCTAAGTATCATTTTACTAAAGTATAAAGACAATAAAAATGTGTTTTCTTGGTTTTTAGTATGTCACATTTCTTTTTCACTAAAATTTAAATTTAAACTGAAAACACATACATTGAGTCATATCAGTCACATAGTTTGTCAGTTTTCCATGAGACTAATTCCTACACATCACAAATGAATTTTTAATGATTTTTTTTAAAGTATCAAGACAATACAAATATGTTTTATTAGTCTTTAGTGAGTGACACACGTTTTGAACTAAATTGTCAATTTTAAACTGATAGCGGACACTTTGAGTCATACCGGGTACACCGTGTATTGGATTGAGGTGTTGATGCTTATTATATGTTACAAATGACTTATGTATCATTTTAATAAATTACCAAAACAATCTGAATTAATTTTCTCAATTTTGAGTATGTGATGTGTGTTTTGAACTAAAATGTCAATTTTAAATAAAAATGCACACATTAAATCACATCAGTCACACCATACGTCGAATTTAAATGAAACTGAATCCTACACATCACAAGTGAATTATGGACAATTGTAATAATGTATCAAGGAAATATGAATTTATTTTCTTATTTTTGAGTATGTCACATGTCTTTTTTTTACTAAAATGTCAATTTAAACCTAAAACACGCACTTTGAGTCATATCGGTCACATCGTGTGTTGGTTTGACATAAGACAAATTCCTACACATAAAAAATCACTTATAAATGATTTTAATAATGTATCAAATCAATATGATCTTTTTTTATTGGTTTTAAGGGAGTGACACTCATTTTGAACTAAATTGAAAATTTTAAATTGATAACGAAGACTTTGAGTCATATTAGGCACACCGTGTATCAGATTGAGGTACGAATGAGTACTAACATCAAAAATTATTTATGTATAGTTATCCTTAAGTATATAAAAAATTCAAATTTTTTTTTATTGGTTTTGATTATGTGATGCACGCTTTGAACTAAAATGACAATTTTAAATAAAGACACACTTGGAGTCATAGCAGTCACACTTTGCACCGAATTGACATATGGATGATTCATACATGTCAAAAATGACTTAAGGATCATTATCCTAGAGTATCAAGACAATATGAGTTTATTTTCTTAGTTTTGAGTATGTCACATGTATTTTTTACTAAAATGTCAATTTAAACTGAAAACACTCACTTTGAGTCATTCTGGTCACATTATGTATTAGTTTGATTTGAGATTGATTCATGCTTGTCACAAATTAATTATGAATAATTTTACTAACATATTAGTACAATCTAAAAAAAATTGTTGGTTTTCAGTGAGTGACATAGGTTTTGAACTAAATTTTCAATTTTAAAGCAATAAAGGACACTTTGAGTCATACCGAGCACACTATGTATTGGATTGATGCGTGGATGATTTATATACATAAACATGACTAAAAAATCATTTTACTAAAGTATCAAAACAATATGAATATGTTTTCTCAATTTTTGAGTATGTGACTTGTGTTTTGAACTAAAATTTCAATTTTAAATAAAAATTCACACTTTGAGTCATACCGATCACACCGTGCATTGGATTGATGTGGAGATAATTCCTACAAATCAAAAATTACTTAATGATCATTTTCCTAAAGTATTAAGACAATATATATTCATTTTATTAGTTTTGAGTATGTCATGTGTCTTTTTTACTAAAATGTCAATTAAAAATGAAAACACATAGTTTGAGTCACACTGGTCAAATCGTGTGTTGGTTTGATATGGGACTAATTCCTACATGTAAAAAATAAATTATTAACGGTTTTACAAAAGTATCAAGATAATAATAGTGTTTTTTCTGAATTTTTAGTGAGTGACACACATTTTGAACTAAATTATCAATTTTAAACTAATAATAGATGCTTTGTGTCATATTAGGAACACCTTGTATCAAATTGAGGTGAGGATAGTTCTTACACATCAAAAATGACTTATGGATCATTTTTCTAATGTATAAAAACAATCTGAATTAATTTTCTTAGTTTTGAGTATGTGACGTGTGTTTTGAAAAAAATGTTAAATTTAAACTAAAAATACACACTTTGAGTCACACTGGACTCACCGTGTATTAGAATGACGTTCAGTTGATTCATATATGTCAAAAATGACTTATTGATCATTATCCTAAAGTATCAAAACAACATGAATGTGTTTTTTCAATTTTGAGTTTTTGATGTGTGTTTTGAACTAAAATGTAATTCATAAACTAAAAACATACACTTTAAGCCATACCAATAACACCGTGTATCTGATTGAGGTGTTACTGATTAATGTGTGGTTGATTCTTACATGAAATTAAGTAGTTTTGAACATTTTACTAGCTCTATCATATCAGGAACACTATATATTAGATTAAGGTGCGACTGATTCCAACATGTCACAAATGACTTATGAATCATTTTCATAAAGTATCAAAACAATCTAATTTTTTTTATTAATTTTGAGTATGAAACATGTGTTTTGAACTAAAATTTAAATTTTAAACTAATAACATAAACTTCGAGTCATACTGGGCATATCATAAATCAGAATGAGTTTCGGTTGATTCCTACACATCACACCATGTTTTTTTATTCAATTCATTCAAAATTTAGTGTTATCTAAAAATATTATTGTTTGATAACCCATAATGTTTAATTAATTGTATAATAAAAAAGAAAAGTATATCATCATGAGTAAATCACCCTCGTTGGGTGCATAATCACAGTACATGATTGCATCATGAGTGTATCATCCTTCTCCATGATCTTAATTAAAATTAAAAAAATAAGTTTCATATTAAAATGACAAGGAAATTAAATAAAAAATTAGATAAAATGATAATAAAATTCCCTAAATAATTAGTAGCAATTCACCTCTTCATGATGCATGTATACAATCTGACACCTGGTATTCTCCCTATTCATTTTAAAAAAAATATATATTTCCTCTTGGGAACACGAGGACTATATAAAGTCATTGTAGTACTAGAAAAATATAAATAAATAAGTGTTAGTAAATATTTTTAATGAAATTGTAATTATGATCATAAATACATCTTTAAGGACGTTAGTTTTTTGATGGAATATGATATATTTTATAAATTTTCAAACATAATAACCATAATATTTTCCATTATTTTATTCTAAGCACTATAGAAACATTGAGAAAAATAATTAATTTGTTTTTATATATTTTTTTATAGTGTAATGTTATTATATATACCCTAATACTTATCCATTTGTATAATTAGATATGTTTTTTGTGCTCATGGACTTTCCTCATGACATTATTTTGAAGATATTTAAACACCACCCTATCATAATTGTTTTCACTAATACATAATATAAAATGTATAGCTTAAAGTTTATTTGAAAAATTTTGCATGTAGTGTATTAAAAATTGACAAACGTCATTATGTGTGGTCATTTTTTTGGGTATCCATACATTGAATCCAAAAAATAAATCATTGGAGTATCCAAATTAACTGTAATGAGTAGCCAATGTTTCCTAACAAAAGGAATAAGTAATAAAATGGATGAAAATATATTTGATATGATTAAATTATAGAGTCATACCCCAGAATTGTGGGTTTTAAAGATAATCTATCATCTATAAATTTTCATTCAAACATTGTGGCTAGTTTGTCGACTATTACTTTATATTCCTTTAGTTCCAATGAGAATAGTTGTTTAAAAGTGATGTGAGGACTAATGAGTACAAATTTTTGTTCATAATATTTTCCCTTCAAATAGTATTTATATATACACCTGTAAAAAAAATTGAATATTATTTAGTCATAATGAACATATTAGACCAGTTATTGGACAAAAAATCATAAAATCACACCTCATATATACATTTAAAACTGAGACTCCTAGTTATTTATGCTTAAGGGTTTCATTTACATTCTCAAGACCAATATAGTCTAGAACAACCTCTCCGTTCATATATTCTTCTAAATCAATTATGGTTGTATCACTACTTACTAACATTGTATCCACATAAACATTTAATTTGTAAATGAGGATGTTTAATGGGAAAGGTAAAGGTAAATTTTAAAGAACTTTTGAATGGTTGGATGATCCTTTAGATTGTTTTGATTCAACCTTCCATTTTACCCTCTTCCCTTTGTTCATCTGTAATAAAATTCATCAGTACAATCCTTTTTTCATTATTTGTTAAGGTATTTTCATGAAAATTAAATTGGAAATGAATATCTCATTGTTGATCTATATTTTTACAAGATCTAACGACCATGGAATAAATATCCCAACATCTTTCTTGACCATATGAATATCTGCATCATAAAGTGAAAAAATTAGTTTAGTGCTTGGACTATGAGCTACTTGAATACCCACGTTCACATGACCTATTAGAAGTAGTTTGATGTATAGAATTTATCCTAGGATATTGTACATGGTACCCATTACAACAAGATGATGGGTGGATATTGATAGATTTAATTCACAATCATTTTCACCCTATATAATATCAATACAGGAAAGGTATTAGTGTTTGTATGATTCACATTTTATAGAAACAATTATGAAAATATTGATTAACTCTTCTAAGATAGATCTTTGTAGGGAATGGTTGGCCTCAAAGATGGTGGGGGTGGGGGATCTTCATGTAGTGGTTGTTCTTGTGTTGTTTCTTCTCTTTGATTCCTTCCCATAAAATTTTCTAACAACTCTGAATACCAATTAATTTTTTCTTCTAAAGCATCTAATTATGTCTACAACTCTTCTAATTTATTATCTTTATCCCCCTATTCATTTATTTTCTCAAAATATGTTTGGGGTGACACCCCAAAACCCACACCTTTTATGTGACCATATTATTCAAGTAGCTTCAAGGCAACCAATATTAGATATTTATCAGGTACAATTGATGATGATTATTATGTCTAAGTTGGATAAAAATATAGAAAAATAAGAAATAATTATTATTTTATATCGATTTAAAGAAAAATAATTTTTTATTATGTCATACTTACACATGCTTCCCACACTTTTTGTGTGTTTTCATCTATTAGTATCACAAATTTATTTACACATGCCTCATTCCATAGAACGTGACATGGGGTGGAAGTGTATTTGGATTTTAATTCATCAATATGAATATAAGAAAAGGAAAATATTTTTTTTAAATGGTGGTGTTATGGTCAAAGAACAAAACACTAATTTTATTGAAAAAAATTACAAAAAAAAATTACATGAGTTTGAAAGATGGGATTTTTTGCAGTCCCTATCATAAAGAAAAAGTAAGTTAAAAGGGAGATCATTTAGCCAAGTAATGTCATGGTTTACTCCCATATTAGCTAGGCCATCTAAAAACTTGTTCACTTCACGGTAGGTATGAGTGACAATATATGTGGTGTCCATGAGAAAATGAAAATATTCCATACAATATGATGTAGGTGTCCATGCAAGGTGTACTACTCCATTCCAAATAGCCTGCACAATGGTCGATGAATCACTTTCGATCTAGATATTGTTGCATCAAAGATGCTTTGAAAAAGAGATAGTGTGAATCACACTCATCATTTCATCTTCTAGAGAAGATTCAACACCACAACTACCGTATAATCATCCTAGAGTCTGTCCATGGTGGTTTCTGTAGATAACACCACATCCCGAGGGTCCTGGGTTACCTTTAGAAGCACCATAAACATTAAATTTGATCCATCCTAGAGGGGAAAATTTCCAAAATACTTAAAAAGTGCATCTAGTCTGGGGATATATTCCTTTAACCCCAAGATGTAAGAGAATCCCAAGGTCTTTAACAGTGTTGTTGAAAAGATACTTTGGAATCGAGGCAGCTTCTTGAATAGAAATTAGGATTCTCATTTTACTAGAATTAAGACTAAATGAGTAATTTTTATGTTTTTTTCATGCCACATAAAAGTATTATGGTAGATTTAAAATATATACCATTTTTTCACGTGAATCATAACCCATCTTTACTTTATGGTAGGGGTATGTTGGTTTTTCGGCATGTTTCTTATTATCAGTACTCAGTTTCTATTTCATAAATTAACAATTCTTAATCAAAGTGATTAATACACATATTTTCAATTAATGTATCACTAATAATAATGTACCTAGAAATTTATCTCTTCATAATGAACAATAAACACATCCCATATTTTTTGGTTTATCAGGTGTGCATACATTTGTGATGGGTGTGGGTTTATTTTCCCTTTAGCATCTTTAAGATGATACTTCATAAGAATTGTCTTAAAGCCTCTATGAGCCATTATAGTGAGTATTAATACAAATTTCATTTGGGTTTCATCTATTATAAATGCACTATTCATGAGATAATGAAGAGTAAATCAACGTTTCATTATTTTTTTAACAAAATAAAGAAATTATATCATATGGTGTTACCCTAATATCTTTCTAGTGCCTTAAGCATGGAAAAAATATTATTCCATGAAAATACATGAATCAACATACACATTTGAGTGGTGATCCAAATGTAACTACTAAATATGGACTTGTTGGGGTTAATAGGATGGACACATGCATTCCATCCAACCTTGAATTTGATGCCTTTATTTCCCACCTTAATAATTTTTTATGACTATGTCATGTTATGATGCTTCAATTTTTTATAGGACATATTTTTTTCCCCATATACCATTTTCTTATCTCCATCATCATTAATATGTTGTTCCTCTAGATTGGTATCATCTACATGTATAGAATCTTGTTATTCCTCTATATTGGGAGCAATAATATGTTGAGTAACTTGTCGTTCCTCAATATTAGAAGTAACAACATGTGCATAAATCATTAACTATAGAAGGAGTTGAAAATTTAATTTATATTACATAAATTTAGTAGTAAACAGATAATAATATTAGGTAACACAATGCATATTACAAAAATATATATAACTTGAATATTAAACTCTATTTTTTTAAGGTTGAAGGGATTTAACCTCTATATCAAGTATCTAAATCCACTCATTATGGTATCCTATGACATAAAAGACCCCATATACATTGGTACCACTATAAAATGATTGTGAAGTCCTAATGAAAGGGTAATCCTTAGTTTAATTGATATCCTACACTAGTTATTTTGGTCAGTAACAGAACAATTGAACACTTTCAATTTTTTGGATATAAAACATAAAATACTTTTACATCCTATGATTCCATTATAAATGGTGTTTCTTTGTACAATTATATACTAATATCCACTTAAAAAATCTCAATTCATCTAATTTAACTTCACTCTTGTTATCTATAACGCCCCGACCCCAGAAGCCTGGAGCCGTTGCATTATTTTAATACATTTGTATGATTACAAGGAATCATGTCTTGAAGGACCGATCAGTTTAGAAGCCTTGGAAGATAGATTACATACATCAAATTTATATTAAAATTTCAAACATAAAATACAGCATAGATAGTTCTTTGAGAACTCTATTATTCCCTTTACTTTAACCCGACATATCAATAATAATACACTTCTTGGAATCCTGGGAAAATGAAACATAAGAAAGGGGTGATCTCAAATGCTCGTTAAGGGTAAGCAATACAGTGTAAGATAACATAAACATTAGTAATGGTGAATAATTTAAAACACATGCCTTTATAAATAATAAACATGAACACTTTATGGAAATAATATGAGATGAGTTAATAATTCCATAATAAAACATAATCATGGGTATTCTACTAGTCTAATAACCACATGAACCATCAATAATATTTTCTTAATGAGAGAATTTATAATGCCAGACATTATGAAACATATTTTCAAGGCCTCGGCCAAGAGGTCTAAAAATGATTAGGGCCTCGTCAAAAACCATATATCAAAATTGGGAAAGGCCTCAGCCAATTGCACATCTAATTGTTTCTTGAGACCTATCGTTTCTTCGAGGAGCTATAGCGGGCTCCACCCATCACTTACTACGTCCAATACATTCTTCATATGAAAAGGTTGAAACATAACATAAAATTCGTATTAAAACGAGCATACGAAATGTCAATACTTTATCTATAAACCATGAATGGTATAAAAATAACACATCCACAATAAAACATATCACAAAACCTTCAATAAAATATGGAAGATTTGTATCATAATAAATCTAATTCAAATAGGTTTAAAATATAGTTTTGAATCAAAGTGTCTCATACCACTTTTAAACTTTTTAAAGGAATTAACATTTTAAAACATTCATGTCCATATAAAAAAATCCTTAAAACCATTTTCAAAACATGGACATTAATGAGAAAGGTTTCAAAGAATAAATATTTAAAACATTTAAAACGATGTTTTAGTAAAAAAGTACCCTAAAAATAATCCCTTTGAAAACTCTTTTATGAAACATGGACATTGATAATAAATATGTCCCAGTAGATACTTACATAAAAACAAACTTGGATAACAAAGAGATTGTGAAATTAACCCTTACCTTGCACTTTCCTTTGGTCGAGGGTACATTTAACCTCTTGTATAATGAACACAATATGTTATTAAATTATACCATAACCATATTCATATTTATTATATCATAAATTATTCATTTAGGACTTTATACTGCCCATTTAATAATTATTTCCATGTTAAATTAATATTTCGGGTAACAATCAATTTCTTTATCGTATGTGTTTTAACTTGTTATTCTTGATCGTATCATTTAGATCATGATTTAAATACTTCCAGAATATAAACCTTTATTTATATATCATATATATTTATAATATAAATATTTATAATTGATAGATATATGAAATGGAAGGCACCGTTAATGGAGACGGTAAGCCGTACGTACGCATAAACGATGTTTCTGTTTTCATATCGTATTGAACGGAAGTAAGTGAATATGATATATGTAAGTACATACATACATATATATATATATATATCTCCAGTAGAATTATTATTTCATATATTACATACTTATTAATAATATATATTTTTATAATCATCGTTGAATGGTGAACATGGAAATGAATCTCATTGCATTCATGGAGACGGTAATCTGTACGTAAGCATGAGTGACAATATCATTGATGGTGAAATCGTATGTAATTGGATGATATATCATATATAAAAAATAATTAACATTTTATATTTATTATTTACATCAATTATAATCATTATTATACCCATCCAAATAAAGAAGTGTTTGAATAAAAAACTACACCACGACGTGGAGACGGTAAGTCGTACGTATGCACGTATGGTGACTTTGTCATTTATAGGATGGATAGAATAGTAAATATGGTTGTAACATTTTTATAATAACATCATAGTATATATAAGATAGTGGATTTATTATTTAAAAATGGAAACAATAGAGAAAGAGGAAGTGGAAGAAGAAAAGAACTTGAAAGAGGTGGTGAAATATTTACCTCTTCTTCGGGTTCTTCCTTTTGATTTGATCAAAAGGGCTCCTTAGGATGGATTTCTGACCAAAGTAATGAATCTAGGATTAAGGGAGGAAATTTGGGAGGATATTTAGGTGGGGGTTGTCTGAGACAAATGGATTTGTATGTGTGAATTTGAGATAAGGGGAAGTTCCCTTTTATAAGATGGGTGAGGGTCAGTTTAGGAAAAGCTTGAAATATTATTTTATAATAAAATAATTTTTGGTTTATAATGACTTAAAAAATGAATTAAGTCAAGGTTAGGGTGGGGATGGATCTAAAATCTCTCAAAAAATAGGTTTTATATAGGTTTAGGTCATCATATTAACCTTATCTTTTAGATTTAACTCTTTGTTAAATAGTTTGACATTTACCATGTTTCTTTGTATTTTTATATTATATGGTTAATAAACTTACTATAACAAGCCAAAAGAACCCCAAGTGGTTCATTATTAATATATATAACCTTATATAAGTCCTTTTGCAAAACATAATATTTTTTGGAATATTATATCATTTAATAATATAATATTTGTTTTAAAAACACATTTATGTCAATTTTGACACTATTTAGTATTTTGTTTTTGTTAAAGTCATAACAGCATGATAACTTCAAAAAAATACATTTAATAAATAATAAAATGTCATATTCACTAATAAAATTCGTTTATATCCTAAAAAGTTTGAAATTATATTTATTTTAGTATTTATAATACCATTTATTTGATTCTTTCATTAATAAGGTAATTACTGCATCAACATTGTGTCATAAATAAATTTAATTATTTAATGTCTAAAAATTATAAATAAAATATCATTATGTAGGAAATATTTTTATATTTCTAATTAATATTTATAGTAAAAAATATAACTTATATAAAACATTGTAATTTTTTTACTAAAAGATATATGTTTATGTCATTTTTGTCTTCACTTTAAATTAATTAATATAGTGTCATTATCACTCTCAAGTGGCTCCAAGTGGTCCCATAATCGACCAGAGTATTACCATGTTCAGGAATGTATCAACCAATAGGAATAGGATACATGTTAGGGTAATTTAATATTATTATTATAATATTTTTTTACCCTTATTTACCAAATTTACCCTTTAACTGTGGTAAATAAAATATTTACTAAAGTAAATATTCATAATGTCTAAAAATAAAAGTTACCTATTTACATAATTTGGACCTCCTAAATCCAAATACGGAATCCTTTTTTCCAAATTCAAAACACAGAAGTGGCATAAATCAATTTAAAATTAATTCCTGTTGTCAAAACAAAAAACGTGTTTTTAAGAAATAATAACTATCAAAAGATTAACACTTGTTTATGTCCAGTTTAAATGTAAAATTACATCCAATAACCTAAATTATATTAAATTATAAAAATATAATCTAATGATACTTTAAAACTACTCAAATGTATAATTTAACACAATAAATAATTTTGATTAAAAAAGTTGTTTTTAATTAAAATTTAGTATTTTTCACTATTCATAAAAATATGAATGTTATCAGAAAAGTACCAAAAATTTATCCAAACTAAATTTTTATATCCCTATTATAAATAATAATTTAATTTCATTAAATTGAATATATAAAAGTGTCAAATATTGGTTTTAAAAAGGTTCTCCATTAAAAGGTGGTAAAATTACATTTTTTGAAAAATATTTCTTTTATTTGAAAAAAATGAATTTGTTGTTATATTATGTCTAAGAAACACATAATATGGATTCTAAAATTATATGGAGTATATAAAATTCAAAATGCAGTTAATACTATTCATAACTACTTTTGAACAACTAGTTTGTTATGTTGTGGTGTGCTCGAACACGGTGTTGCATGTAGCGCAAGCTATTGAATTACTTTAATGAGATAATGTACTATGAAATCTTGGTGTGTTACATTCTCCCCTAATTCAATAAATTTCATCCTTTCAATTTGAAATTGTTCTTCAAAAATAAAAGGTTAAAAATAGAAAAATACCTTTGTGGAAAACCCACATCAGAAATTGTGTTAATAAAATTTAGTCTTAATAAGAGGGAAAGGCAAATGAAAAAGTCACCACCAAATTATGATCTCGATTAGAATAACATTGGTGGAAATTAGAGACACATAATTGGAGGTAAAACATAAATATTTATTGGGAGTGATTGAGGTCATCAATCACAAAAAGTGTAAAATCAAGGGCCTCAAAGCCATCAATCTAAGATGATTTAAAATATCAACGGTTCAACAAAATATAAGGTATTAGGATAAAAAAAATTTGTTTTAAGATCCCTTACCTAATGTTTAAGAATAAATTTATTCATAGAATAAGTGGAAAAAAAATATACTTGACAAGTAGAGTTTCATCCTTCAACAAATTCCTACCACAAAATCATCTTTCACTCCAAAAGATAATAGAATTAAAAAATATTCTATTTATACTAATAATATAGGGTTAAAAAATAATGAATTTATAATTAATTTTTAATACTATTAAAAAAACTAAATTATAAAAACTAGGACATCACATAGACCAATGGTAGGTGATGTACCCTTTGTCGCCCTTCGGTTTCGGGTTCAAGTCTTGTGGCCTTGTCGGACACGACGGGTTGTCACCCGACCTCTGGGTTGTTCTTTTTATAACAATAAAAAAACAATCTTAAGAAATTCTTTAACATTAACCATAGTATCCAATTTTAAACTTAATCCTTTATAACCTTTAGATTTATACAAAATACATCTGTCCAAACTCATAGTTCAAAATTTATAAGGAAGGTAAACACAATGAAGATCATTTTTGCCACATAATAACATGTGAGTACCTTCATCATGTATTCTATTAAAACATGGTAACACCATGAAATACAATAAAACCTTATTGATTATATTCAAGTTTCCTTATTCCTTATAGAATACTAGATGTATTCCTTATATCCAAAAATTTTGAACAATCCAACAATGATGGAATAAACAAACCCTTAATCAGTTCCAACGTAGTGAAGAATATCCAATATAATTTATCCAAATCAACCATATTTTATTCAAAAATCATTACCTTAGTATTATGACCATATTATGTTTTACCTTTCCTTCAACCATGTATTTTCCAAAAATTTTAACTTGAAACTGTGTCACTTTACTTGGTACCATATAATCTCAAATCCTTAATGAAATAGTACTGCAGTACAATCCTTATTTATTTCTATAATTCTTATAACCAGTACATCGTTGATACAAAACTCAAATGAAATAATTCTTTAATAAAAAAATAATAACACTAGTCATTCCTCTTCATCTATGGTAGTATCATAACTTGATTATTATCCAATAACATCATTTGGGGCATACTTTGATTATTTGGACATTGATTCACGTAGTGTCCCAACTCCTTGCAGATAAAACATTGTACATTTGAAACCTTTTTCTTACCCTTGCAATCATGTAATTGGTTTCCTTTTTCTCCACAATTATAACAAACTATCATTCCCTTCAAGTATTTACCAAGGTGATTCTTTTCACAGTTATCACATATGGGAAAATCCTTCTTTCCCCTCTTCCCTTTATCCATTTTTCTCTCTTCCTTTATTTTCTTCTCTTGATTCCCTTAAAATCCATAGGAATCAGAGAATTCATTACTTATCTTATTAACATATGATACTATTTCTTCATATGATGATAATATATGGGAGACTATTTCCTTTCTAAATGTTGGTTTAAAACCATGAAATATATGATCCTTCTTACTCTTTAGATCATGCATATTGCTAGAGTTCTCATTACTTCAACTAGGTGTCATTTCTAAACAATGGCATACACTAGGTTAGTTTATAAATCGCAATGAATAATTCCAAACTTTTAAAATACCAAAAATAAATTGAAAAGATTACGCATATAATCTATAATCATAAAAAAAAAATCTTTAAGGAAGTATTTAATCCTAAATTCTTCATAATGGCTTGTAATGAAAATGTTAATTATACTAAGCATATCCCCTGGGAGTGTCATAACCAATAGTGTAGCAAGGCCTATTTTCGTGTACCAGGATACCCTGGGTCCAGCCCGAAACTCCTTGTCAGAGTTTTTACTCCTAGGTACATCTGTTCCAGAGTCGCCGCTACCTGCTCGTATCCAGACAGGGATATATTGCTTGGAAAATACAAAAAATCTCTATATTACCAAAATTCTAGGATTTTATTCAATACTAATACTCAAAATCTATCTTAGGGTAATGTTCTCTATTCAGAGTTTATCTAAATCTATTTTCAAATTTGTTGCTAAACTTCCTCTGGTACCAACTGTAACGCCCCGACCCCAAAAGCCCGAAGTCGGTGCATTATTTTAATACATTTGTATTATTACAAGGAATCAAGTCCTGAAGGACCAATCAGTTTAGCAATCTTTGAAAATAGATCACATATATCAACTTTACATTACAATTTCAAACATAAAATATGACATATATTGTTCTTTGAGAACAACATTATTCCCTTTAGCTTAACCCTGAATATCAATAATAATAAACTTCTTGGAATCTTGGTAAAATGAAACATAAGAAAGGGGTGATCTCAAATGCTCAGTAATGTTAAGAAATACAGTGGAAGATAACATAAACATTAGGCATGGTGAATAATTGAAAACACGTGCCTTTACAAATAATAACCATGAACAATTTATGACATAAATATGAGCTGAGTATATAATTCCATAATAAAACATAATTGTAACGACCCAATGTTTTTAATAGAAATTCACATCTTATGAATATGCCATAAAATCACATAATAATGAACTACAAAGTGATAAATGACCTTTAAACATAAGTTTGTCTCTTTTGTGTTTGGAATTTTGAAAATCTAACATACACGGTTGTGTTCAAGATGTTTTTTGGAGACTAATAAAACAAAAATAATTTTTGTTGAATAGTAACCTACCCTAATGAATAGTAACACACCCTTATGAATAGTTATATACCCTAAGGAATAGTAACCTTACCTATGGTGGTATAAAAATAATATTCATGTTGGATGTTCGATATACCTATAGTTTAGAATGAGTTAATGAAAGCTTTAAAACTGGTTTTGATAATAAATTCTTATTTTATTTAAATATTAAAATAATCATATTTAGAATTTTTTTTTGAAAAATGGACTTCATTTTTGGATTCTACACTTTGAAAAATGGTTGGGGTAAATTTTTGGAATTTTTCTGAAATACTTGAATTTTTTATGAATAGTGAAGTATCGTAATTTACAAAAAATAAGCTAAATAAGCTAATTATAGTGTCATGTGTGATGTTCTGCTGATGTAAGCCCACTTGATTCTGGATTAAATTATAAAATTACTATTTTTGGTCATAGAAGACTCACTATTCCTTTTCTTTGGAGGAATTAATAAACTAATGAATATTATATTAAGAAAACCCCTCTCTCCTCCACTATAAAAAACCCCCATTCACTCCCTCTTTTCTCCACTCCTCTCAAGCTCCAAACATTCTCTAAATTCTGCCCAAATATCTCCCCAATCTACTTCCCCACGTTCAAGGATTTCTGGTATTTCCAAAAGACCAAAATCAAATCCCCCAAGAGGAGTCTCAAAGAGAGGAGATCAAAGGGTAAGAACCCTCTTTCGTTTTCAAGTGTTTTGTTTTCATTTCCTTTATTTTCTTATACCCACTTCCCCTTACCTTATAAAAAAGGCATGAAAGCTCTATAATCTCATATATTCTGGATTCTAATCGTGTTTATGGAAAATTTCAAGCATCATACTTCTCCTCCTCTCCCTCACGTCCTAGAATTAAACATCATCCGCGATGGGTCAAATTACCGACATCATGAATAATGTGTTTTCAAATTCTCTTATCATTTTGATTCTGGTCATGAAACCATTTATGTTATGGTTGAACCAGATTATTATATATTTTATATTTCCTATTTAAGTTTATTTAATCCTCATACACTCATGATATAAAACAATAATACAAAACAAGTCAATTATGGGAAAAATCGTTAAAATTAATTCAAGTGTTTATCATTAATGTTTAATGTAAAGGTTATCTTTCACTCTAATTAACCAAAATAATTTTATAACCATGTAACCTAATGGATGTCCACTAATGTTATATAACTTCAATTCTAGACAATCACTTTCATCTTACATTTCACTTGAACCTAAATACAATTGAACCGATCATTAAAACAAATGAAACAAATAGACCCGAACAATGAATTTGAGCCTTGTAATCAATCAAAATGGGTATAAATGAACTTAAAAAGGTTATACTGAATATTTTAAATATATATAAGGTTCTTTAACTATTGATTAAAAAACCTAATTTTACTATTCAGGTCATTAATATCAAGTGGAGAACACCAACGGGCCTAAGGTAAGGGATCCTCTCAATTTCACTCTTATTCAAGATTGTTCACTATGTTAAGACATGTTGTGTGTAATTATTAATTATGGGTTATGATTTATCACCTCCCCCATACTTCCCTATTTATGTAAAAGTGATGATAATTCCCTTTCCTCTCTCACTAATCCCCCTCAAGTACTCCCGATACCATGCCGACAATCCATAAAGAATTCTACCCGAACCTCTTTTATTCTTTTAGGTTGTCTTATCTACCTTTCTACAAAAATGATGTTATATTATATTTTCTTTTTCATACTCTAAATGTTGTTTACATGTTCCAAGTCTATTTATCAAGACTCTTTCATAACTTTCTTTCAGGTATATGCATGATTTTAAGTGATTCTCTCCTCATTACTTCCCGATAAGTGAACCTGTTTTAAGGGAACTTTCTGAATTCTTTCCTATTATCAAGTGTAATCTATCCTCTGTTTTAAGTCACCTTTGTCCTTATAAAATCAGTATTTTTATTATGAAAACCCTCCTGGTTTACTTCTGGTTTTATAAAAAATATTATTCCGCTTTTCATTTTAAGAGATATTCGATGTTTTCTTAAACCGCACTAAATTGTTTTGACTCAAAGATTCCTAAAAACCGTTTTTACATGTTATCACTTCAGTTTGTTATATCTTGTCATGATTTTTGCCTTTATATGTTATTAATGTCTATTTATGATTTAATTCATTTCTTTCATGGACGCTTGTATGTTATGCCCCTTTTTATTATGCTTCATGACGTGATTGTGTTCCCATTTCTTTCCTTGGGTACTCTTATGTTTATGTATGATTGAGGTTCTTTATGTGGAAAGCATATATATGAATAATCATAGATGGGTACACCCAAATATCACTCCAATGCATTGGGTAAAGTTAATTTATCATGAGAAGATTATGGGAAAACGGTCTGGGTGGTTAGTCTTGGCTTGTGCTACTATGGGAAACGAAATTGGCGGTTAGCCTTGACTCGTACTAAAGTCTTGTTTAAAGTTGCTTCCACCTCTCTATGAAACTATGCTTATATAATCTCATGATTATATGATCCCATTATTATTTTATCCCATGTTTTTATGATCCCATGTTTATATGTTATGATTCCATATGTTTCATGCTTCCAATATCATTATGTCAAGCCTCCTAACTCATGTGCTTAAAGTTTATTATTATGTTCTTTCCTTTACTGGGATTTTTATCTCATCCCTTTGTTCATGTGTTCCCCAGGGTACCCTATGCAGATGTAAGGTCTCAAAGGAATTTAGGAGCTCATTATGAAGATTAAATAAAGAAGTGTTTTTTAGCCCATTTTTTATGTTATTTGTACCTAGTCTTCCAAGACACTAGACTTAACGATCCTTGGCTTGTACTCTGATGATGAATTATGTTTAAAATCATGAAATGTTATGTGTAAAATGCTAGGGTCGCTATAATAATCATGGTTATTTTATTATATGAATAACCACATGAACCATCAATAATATTTTCATAATGAGAGAATGTATAATGTCGGAAATTCTGAAACATCTTATCAAGGCCTCAGCCAAGACGTCTAAAAATGATTAGGGCCTCGGAGAAAACCAAATATCAAAATTGGGAAAGTCCTCGGCCAATTCCACATCTAGTTGTCTCATGAGACCTACTGATGCATCGAGGAGCTATAGAGGGCTCCACCCATCACTTACTATGTCAAGTACATTTCTCATATAAAAAGGTTGAAACATAACATACCATTCATATTAAAACTAGCATACAAAATGTTAATAATTTATCCATAAAACATGAATGGTATAAAAATAACACATACACAGTCAACCATGTCTCAAAACCTTCAATAAAAAATGGAATATTTGTATCATAATAAATCAACTTCAAACAAGTTTAAAATCCATCAAAGGATGTTTACATAGATGAAAATGAATTTAAAATTCTTTGAGATAAATATCCTTTTTTCATGAAATCATTTAAAAGTACCATAATTTATAAAGGAATTCATTTAAAATATAGTTTTGAATCAAAGTGTAACATACCACTTTGAAACTTTTGAATGGAATTAACATTTTAAAACATTCATGTCCATATAAATAAATCCTTAAAACCATTTTCAAAACATGGACATTAATGAGAAAGATTTAGAAGAATAAATCGTTAAAACATTTAAAATGTTGTTTTAGTAAAAAAATTCCCTTAAAAATAATACCTTTGAAAACTATTTTATGAAACATGGAAATGGATAATAAATATTTCCCAGTAGATACTAACGTAAAAACAACCTCAGATAACAAAGAGATTGTGAAATTAACCCTTACCTTGCACTTTCCTTGGGTCGAGGGTACGTTTAACCCCCTGTATAATGAACATAGTATGTTATTAAATTATAAAATAACCATATTGATATTTATTATATCATACATGATTAATTTAGGACTTTATACTACGCATTTAATAATGATTTCCATGTTAAATTAACATTTCAGGTAATAATCACTTTCTTTATCTTACGTGTTTTAACTTGTTATTCTTGATCATATCATTTAGATCATGATTTAAATAATTCCAGAATATAAACTTTGGTTTATATATCATATATATTTAGAATATAAATATTTATAATAGATAGATATATGAAATGTAAGGAACTATTTACGGAGACGATAGGCCGTACGTACGCATAAACACTGTTTCTGTTTTCAAATCGTATTGAACGGAAGTAAGTGAATAAGATATATGTAAGTACACACACACACACACAAACATATATATATATATATATATCCAGTATCATTATTATTTCATATATTACATACTTATTTATAATATATATTTTTATAATCATCATTGAATGGTGAACGTGGAAATGAATCACATCACGTTCATGGAGACGGTAATCTGTACGTACGCATGAGCGACAATATCAATGATGGAGAAATAATATGTAATTGGATGTTATATAATATATAAAGAATAATTACCATGTTATATTTATTATTTACATCATTTATACTCATTATTATACCCATCCAAATAATTAAGTGTTTGAATAACAAACTACACCACAACATGGAGACGGTAAGTTGTATGTACGCACGTATGGTGACTTTGTCATTTATAATATGGATAGAATAATGAATGTGGTTGTACCATTTTTATAATAACATCACATTATGTATAAGATACTGGAGTTATTATTTTATAATGTAAACAACAAAGAAAGAGGAAGTGGAAGAAGAAAAGAACTTGAAAGAGGTGGTGAAATATTTACCTCTTCTTCGGGTTCTTCCATTTTATTTGATCAAAAGGGATCCTTAGGCTCAATTTATGACCAAATTAAGGCCTCTAGGATTAATTAAGAAAAGTTGGTAGGATATTTGGGTAGGTTTTGGCTGATCCAAATGGCTTTGGAGGTGTGAATTTGAGAGAAGGGGAAGTACCCTTTTATAAGAGGGGTGAGGGTCACTTTAGGAAAAGCTTGAAATATTATTTTATAATAAAATCATTTTCAGTTTCTAATGGATCCAAAATTAATTATTTCGAGGCTAATTTGGGGATGGGTCTAAAAACTCTCAACCAATATGTTTTATACAGGTTTAGGTCATCATATTAATCTTATCTTTTATATTTAACTCTTAGTTAAATAGTTTGACATTTACCATGTTTCTTTGTATTTTTATATTATATGGTTAATAAACTTACTATAACAAGCCAAAAGAACCCCAAGTGGTTAATTATTAATATATATAATCTTATATAATACCTTTTTATAAACCTTAGATTTTTAGGAATATTATATCATTTAATAATATAATATTTTTTTAAAAACACATTTATGTCCATTTTGACACTATTTAGTATTTTGTTTTCGTTAAAGTCATAACATCTTGGTTACTTCTAAACAAATACATTTAATCAATAAAAGCATGTCATATTCACCTAAAAAATTCTTTTATGTCATAAAAACTTTGAAATTATATTTATTTTAATATTTATAATACCCTTTATTTGATTCTTTCATTAATAAGGTAATTAGTGCATCATCATTGTGTCATAAATAAATTTAATTATTTAATGTCTAAAAATTATAAATAAAATACCATTATGTAGTAAATAGTTTTATATTTATAATGAATATTTATAGTCGAAAATATAACTTATATAACACCTTTTAAAAATTATTTTACTAAAAGATATATGTTTAGGTCATTTTTGTCTTCACTTTAAATTAATTAATATAACGTGCCATTATCACTCTCAAGTGGATCCAAGTGGTCCCAAAATTGACCCAAGTATGCCCATGGTAGTACATGTGTTAAAAAATTGGAATAGGACACATTTTAGGGTAATTTAATATTATAATAATATTTATTTACCCTTATTTACTAGATTTACCCTTTAACTATGGTAAATAAAATATTTACTGAAGTAAATATTCATAATGTATAAAAATAAAAGTTACCTATTTACAAAATTTGGACCTCCTAATTATAAATATAGAATCCATTTTTCCAAATTAAAAACATAGAAGTAGAAGAAATAAATTTAAAATTAATTCTCGTTGTCAAAACAAAAAGTGTGTTTTTAAGAAATAATAACTATCAAAAGATTAACACTTGTTTATGTTCAGTTTAAATGTGAAATTACATCCAATGACCTAAATTATATTAAATTATAAAAATATAATCTAATGATACTTTAAAACCACTCAAATTTATAATTTAACACTTTAAATTATTTTTATTAAAAAAGTTGTTTTTAATTAAAATTTAGTATTTTTCACTATTCATAAAAAAATGAAAGTTATCAGAAAAGTACCAAAAATTTATCCAAACTAAAATTTAATGTCCCGATTCTAAATAATAATTTAATTTTATTAAATTGAATATATAAAAGTGTCAAATATTGGTTTTAAAAAGGTTCACCATTAAAATGTGGAAAAATTGCATTTTTTGAAAAATACTTCTTTTATCTGAAAAAAATGAATTTGTTCTTATATTATGTCTAAGAAACACATAATATGGATTCTAAAATTATATGTAGTATATAAAATTCAAAATGCAGTTAATACTATTCATAACAGCTTTTGAACGACTAGTTTGGTAAGTTGTTGGGCGCTTGAACTCGGTGTTGCGTGTAGTGCAAGCTATTGAATTACTTTAATGAGATAATGTACTGTGAAATCTTGGGGTGTTACATTATCAACCCACTTGAATTGAAAAAACATCACATAGAATTTTTTATAATCCAACTCCCATATTTGTTTGATGATGCTAAAGTATGACATATTTTTATAAATTGGATTTCTATATTTATTACCATATACATGCATCACTTCAATCATAATTGTAACTAAAATATTTATAATGGTACAAAAAATATCATGTTAATTTGTATATAATATATAACCATTAATTATATAACCATTATAAGATAATACTACACACTTAGTCCTCTAGCTATCCATTGAATTCATTATGAAATTGAATCTGGATTCTTAGTTGACTCCTTAAAAATATGGTCTCAAAACCATCTCATAAACTATTGGTTATGTGTATTTGATATCTATCTTTCAACACTTGATGGATTCGAATTCCTGATAATTACTTTGTGGGTTTAAATATATAATGAAACCTCTAAACTATTATGAAAAAGGTAAAGGTGAGCATGCTCCTACTATATAATAGTAATTGTGATAACATCTATGCTATAAATTGTTTCACCCACAAGTCACTTAGTGTGAAATGATTTCGATATACCAATACTTTCCACATCAGAAAGATATTCAGTACAGAATTCAATGGCTTCATCAACAACATATCACTCTACAATACCACCTTTTGGATGACTTCGAGTTCTGACACACCCTTTCAAAATATTTATACACAGTTAAATGGGGTGCATCCATCTATAATGCATAGGGACACATAGTTTAATATCTCTTACCAAGTGAAACATAATATCAATGAATTTCGGTGGGAATAAAATCTACAATTCATATAATATGACAGTAATTTCCTTTTTTATAGTTGTAAATTTTGTCAGATTTATAAATTTTCAACATATAGCATTGAAAAATAAATAAAGATTCATTAATTTATGATGAAAATTATTAGGTAAAATGAGATGTAAATCTAAAGGCATTACATCTTTCATCAAAACATGACAGCCATGTTATTTCAAATCCATTAACATTAAAACAGTTATTGACATGATATTATTAATATTTTTTGAATAACCATATGTAAGTTTTACATCATTAAATAAGTTTCAAAACTGATATCTCTGTTTCCTAGAAAGAGTTTAAGCAAATAGAAGAAGAAAAGTCCATTTTTCACTCTTCACTATCACTAAATCTTCTTGTATCCCCATGCCGATAAAATCTAGCCAATCCTTAATTCCATACATTTTTTATGAGTGAATTTAGTAACATGCTAATGACACTATCAAATACATTTTTTTTCACATTCATAACATCAAGTAAAGGTCTGGCATAGAAACAATTCCAGTATAGTAATTCAAAAAAACTTGATCTCTTTTTCCAACTTCTTTTTGTAAGTTTTTTTAAAAAAGGATTACCAAAATCAGTATTCATATCTTTTAATTTCTAAAAAATTTGATGACCCATTAGTGGAGATTTTGTTCCAACTTTTTATAAACTCCCATAGAATGATTTCATTTAAGATTGGTACTAATATCATCAGGGTAGAAATATATGATTTCCTATAAAAAAAAATTAGTTTTTGAATGTTTCAACCTAATTGACTATGTACCTGGTTCACAAATAGGAAACCCTTGAGTTCCTTTAGTGCTATATCCTAAAAAATTTACATAGTTAGGAAATTCATTTACCATCATGTTCAACATAGATCTCAATGTGAAATATTCTTTTCTATAAGAATAATACAACATAACACATGAATCCCACAATAATTTCAAATCTTCGATCAATGGTGATAAATAAGCATCAATATCATTAATCGTCTGTTTTGGTCCAAATATAAGTAGAGATAATATTATGTATTTTCATTTGATGCATAACCACTATAGAAAGTTATAATTTTCCAATGTAATATACCATGTTCTATGGGTTCTTATATGAAAACCAAAAGGATTCACTCCATCTATAGATAACATAAGATAAAGATTTCTCATCTCATTTCCAAATTCATGATACTCATGATCAATTTTCTTCCACTGAGGAGAGCCTATCAGGTGAGGAATTTTCCCATGTTTATTTCATGTATCTACATGCCACCTCAATTACATTGAAATCACCTCACTTCCATATAGGTGTATATACCTTGGAATAATTTTAAAGTACAATACAACTTTCTTAGGACCTAATTTATCATTCTTGTATCGAGAAGAACCACACTTTGGGCATTTCTAAGTGATTTTTTTCCTTACGAAATAGTATATAGTCATTTGGTTAGGGATGTGTTCTTTCAGAGATCATAGCTATTTAACATGAATTTTTTTTAACGTCGTAAGTTCAAAAAGGAAGCTCATTATCTTTGGGAAGAATATCATTCAAGAGAGAAAGTAGTTCAGAAAAATTGGGGTCGATCCATCCAATTATAGATTTTAAATAATATAGCTTTAGTATAGTTGGAAATGTTGTATTTTCAGTATAACAAGCAAACAATGGAATCTTCAGATAAATCTTTAACTTCTCAAACAATTTTGGATAATCTAGACGTTCATCTTCAATACTCATTGTTATTTCTAAAATACGATCTTCATCATTGTTCACACCTATAATCATATCTTTAATACGTACTTCATCATTGTTCACACTTTAAATCATATCCAATGATCCATAAAACACAGTGTTGTCTCATTCTCAAGATATATTCATTTTTTTCAGTGTTTATTCCAATATTTATAAATTCAATCCATTCTGTGATAGATCAAGTGTTCTTACAAGTCCTATGGACTAATTAGTCTTGAATAAAAATAGTATAAGCACAGATAAAGGATTTGAGAAGGGTCATATGCACAGTCATTTGAAAACATGATGAGCTTTTTCACCCCATCCTTATAATCTTTTATCATATGATTGGAATCCATCCATTTTTTATTCTTATTCGTCCTATTTAATTTAGTGATATTAATATTTAACAAAATAAATAAATACATAGAAAGTCAAATCTTGGAACCCATAAAAGTTCATTCTTAACGAATCATTTAAGCTACATGAATTCATTGTTCTAAGATAATATGATCCAAATGGTGTATATTGAGATTGATTTGTGGTGGTGGAAATCAATAAAGGAAAAGAATGTGTGATATATATAAATTTAAAAATAATATAATTAAATTTTCATCAATTGAAAAATACAAAGATCCAATAAGGTTTTTGTAACTTTTTTAGGTGGGAGTACATCATAAAGGAAGAGTTGATATTGGTGGTCCAGGTGGTGTTTCAGTGACAAGATGCTTTGGAGCCGAAGTTGTTCTTTTTTTAGATGATGAAAACATTTATAGGAACCAATCAAAGGGTATTGAGAACCAAATTTTTTAGAAACTATTGAATTTAAATACAACGAACCAGAAGCCTTACACTGGAGTTATCAAGCTATTGGAAGATCTGAAGAGAAATCTAATTGGGGTTTCATGAATGCTTCAAATTTAAAAAATTTGTATCGCTAGGATAAAACCTCAAAGAACAACAATGAAAAATTTATAAATATATATATAATCCATCTGAAACTTTTTGCTACATATTTTAAGGAGTGATTGAAAAGGAAAAGTAAATTACTAGTATAACAGTCTATTTAAGTTATTTAAATGTGGATATATTGTACTTTTCATTACAAATTTTCAATTTTTTATATAAAAGGAAAGTGAAAATGAATAAAATTTAACAAGAAGTTCACATAAGAAGAAAAATAAAAAATTTATCAACCTAAATTCTTCTTCATAGAGAATGGATAATAATTTTTTAAAAAATAAAAAACATAAATTTATTATCTAAATTAGATGAGGAGGAAAGTGGTGATTATGATACTAATATTGAAACATTAATTAAATCAGAGGCAAGGTTATTGATTTAAAAAGTGAATGATGATAAGTTCCCTAGTGATAAAGATAATGGTGATGAAAATAATGAAAAATATGAAATGATGAGTTCCTAGTGGGATTAACAGATGTTCATGACAATAAAAATATTAAAATGATTATAGTTCTTTTTTCTGTTAATGGAAGAAAATGGGAAGAATTGTTTGGTTTTAATCCATGAGAGCATGCAGGATACCTGTAACTTGGATTCTTATCCCTTGAATTTAAAGTTTAATCCAATCCCTCTCTCCAAAATTACTTCAAGATGTATAAGGAGTGGGAAATTTCAGGTAGCCAACACTTGTTGGTGGAAAAATGTCATGTGTGACAAGTATCAGTCACCCATAATTTCACACTCCTTCCAAATTCTAAGGTAAACCAGTTGATAGTCAAGTGGTATGTGATGGTGATATCATATCAGGTATGTGTGAGGGAGGTTACACATCGTTCAAATCCTTGGGGAAAATTAAAAATACCAAAAGAAGAACTAAAATGGCTAAAAGCTTGAATAGAGGATAAAAAGACACAAACTGTTGGATTTGAAAGTTTTGGTTCATCCGAGGCAGAGGGAGGGTGAGCGAGGGGGAGTGAGGGATAGTTCCCAATGATGAAGGAGATCAGCGGTGAGGTCAATCCCATGGCGGTGAGGGAGTGTGACAGCAAGGGAGAGTGGCGACGAGGGGGAGCAGCGGTGAGGGAGGGAGAGTGGCAGTGAGGTTTTAATTCCATGAGATCTTGAATGACAAGAGAGAATTGGTTCATTTTGGGTTAAATTTTTAAGAAAACAAAGGATTTTATGAGAGCTTCAAAAAAAGAAATGATAAAGAGGGGTTTTATCAGTGCTAAAATAATAAGAGCTGAAAAAGGCCCACTTTATCAATGATTTTATAGGGATGATAAAGACAGGTTTTTATGAGTGATAGAAAAACACTAATAAAACCCACCTTTATCAGCACTATAAAGGTGCTGAAAAATATTTTATAATATTATTAATATAATTAAAAAAATTGAATTTATTTAATTATAAATATATTTAAAGATATGTAAAGACGTATTTATAAATATAATTATAAATAAATAAATATAAATATAAACAAATAATTATTTATATAATTATAAATATATTAAAATAATTATAAATATCTATTTATAAATATAACTATAGATATATATTTATATTTATAATTATAATTATAAATAAATATTTTTATCAATATTTTTATATAATTATAAATATATATATTTTTATTTCTTTATTAATATATAAATATATATAATTATAAATATAAGAAATATATTTATTTTAATTTTATAATTATTTTAATATATAATTATTTGTATATAATTATATAAATAATTTTAAAAAAATTATATATATATATATATATTGATAATTATAAAGATATAATTTTATAAATATAATAAATATAAATTTATAAATATATTTATATATATAGATATAAATATATTTATTTATAAATATTTATTTATAACTATATTTTTATAAGTATATTTTAAATATTATTAATGAATATATAATAATAAATGAATTAATATTTAAAATGAATAAATAATAATAAATAAATTACAAAAATATTTACAAAATTTAATTCTTAACATTTACATGAATTAAAGGGACATAAAAAATGAAGAAAAATGATTAAATAGATGGTATTAATTATATAAATAAAAAAAATTATTAAAAATAAATTATATTGACTATAAAAATATTAATAATTAAATTAAATTGAAAAATTAAATCAAATTAAATTAAACACATACATATATTTATGATGAACAGATTAAAATAAAAATATATTAAAAATGAATATATATTTAAAATGAATAAACATAAAAAATACTAAAAATGGAGAGATTAAAAAAGAATAAATAATAATAAATCAATAATCAGATTTGTGCACACACATACATATACACATGGAAAACATACATATGTACACATATATATCTACACACACACATATACATACATACATATACACATATACAGATACATAATATATAGTTATACAAGTACGTATATAATTAAATTATTTAATATTAATTTAAATATAATCAAAAGGTTCAAGAGACATACAAGACCACTCCTAAATTTTTTTTAGAAAAATAAATATGATAATGATATGAAAAAGGATGGATGAGGTCAAACAAAGAGACATTCCCTGATCTATAAGGGAAAGATACAAATCAAAAATATGATCATTCCAATAATCATGATCAGAGTCATCATCATTATCAATAGTTTCTCACTCTGACTATGATTTCATTTCATTTAAGATCACATAGTACTTCTCCTTGATCTTTCCCTACTTCATAGTGATCTCCTTAGAAGAAGACCCTATAGACACATTTCAGACACGCCCTTGAGCAGCAGCCTAATCATCTCGGTCGTGTCCTCAACCACAATTTTTTAGCTTCTAACTCCACTTCCAAGACTTATATTATTGATAATTACCTCCCAGCTTTTCCCTTTTCAATTTTGAAATGTCTTTCTCCATTGGAGTCTACTCCTTATCATTAAGATTCTCAGTGTCTACAGAAGGGACATCAACTTCATTGCAACTATCTGTGTGAGTAGGTACTGTTTTAACCTACACTTCATCCTTAGATTTCTAAGGGGAAAACAAGACTTCTATGTACATCATTATATTATTACATTAAATCATGTGATACTTATCAGCATATTCATGATCGATAGAGTCATCTGATGACTGAGCAGTGACCAAAGACACCACATTCCATGTTCCTACATACTCTGTGATTGTGACGGCAAATGATCTTTCACATTAGATAAAATTTATTGAGTTTATTAAATAAACCTTCATGAAATAGTGTAGGTTCTAGACTGATTGATTGTCTAGATGGAAAAAGATTATAGATCAAAAACTTCAACATGAATAATTTTCTGTTGTGGGAAATAAAGATGTAGGTAGTGCAGTGAAATGATAATTGCCTACGAACAATTGGAGAAAGACCAGTAGATGCGATGATGGAGTGGGGTTCCAGTGGGATCCAAAATCCTAACATGGATGAAAATGTGGTGAGTGATTTTAGGAATGGATATATATTAGTTATTGAATCAAAAATGATTGTTGGAAGCTGACAGTATCTCAGCGATGCATGGATAATTGACACAGGGGAAACATGGCACATGATGTCTTGAAGAGAATGATTTGATCAATATGAAACCATCCCAAAAGTACTTTTATACATGGTGAATTATCACACATTTAATATCGTTGTATTTGGTGCCATAAAACTGAAGATACATGATGGTATTGTTCAAACCATCCAAAGAGTATGCCATGTGAAGCACCTGAAGAAGAACATATTGTCTTTAAGACAATTTTTTGACATCAGATGAAAGAATCGCACTAAAAATGAAGTGATGAGAATTTTCAAGGACATTCTTATGATAATGAAGGCGGAAAAGATCTCAAATAACCTATACATAGTTATGGGTAAAACGTACAAGAAAGTAGTGATAGTTGTCTCATCAATTACCTCGACTAAAGCATTGACGACATTATGATATTAGAAGCTTGTACATAATTCAGAACGAAGCATAAAGATTATTGTGGATAATAAGTTATTGTATGGGATTAAAAAGTTATACTTACCATGTTGTGAGCATTTTTTTGAGAAAGAAACACAGGTTAAAGTTTGAGACATCAACAACAAGAAACAAGGAGATCTTAGAGTTGATCCATTCTGATTTTTCAAAAAATCCGGTTATATCCCTAGGAGGAGCAAGGTACTTTTTATCTTTTATTGATGATTATTCTATTAGATGTTTAGTCTTCCCAATCAAGATTAAATTAGATGTTTTGAAGTATTTAAAACATTAAAAGCATTAAAGGAGCTTCAATATGAAAAAATGATCAAGTTTTTGAGGACTGGAAATGGTGGAGAATATATAAGCAATGATTTTTATATGTTCTATCAACAATAAGGCATTAAGAGATAGTTCACGGTGGTGTAAACTCATCAATAGAATATAGTGTTAGAGTGGATGAACAAAACCTTGTTGAATAAAAAAGGTGATGTTGAAGACTATATGAATTTCCAAAACATTTTGGGTAGAAGTAGTGAATGCCGCCTGTTATGTGATCAATCAATATCCTTCAATGAAAATTGATTTAAAGACACTGATAGATATGTGGATTGGTAAAACCACTAACTATCCTCAGTTAAATACTTTTTGAAGTCCTATATATGCATTGTTTAATGACTAGGGGAGATTAAAGTTGAATTCGAGATCTAGGGAATATATCTTCTTGGGGTACACTAATGGTGTGCAGGAGTATCATTTTTGGAACCCCACAGTCCACAAACTTTTAATCACCATAAATTTCATTTTTGTATAAGAAAATGTGAAAATAAAAATTAATAGATACATGGATAAAGTGAATATAGAAACTAAAATAGTCGAAGCAGAGGAAAAATCCAAGTAAGAGCCAATTTCATATGAGGCATTACCAGAGCGTGATGATAAAGTATCAGTTGAGTCTGGAACACGACAGAAAATTTGGGAGAAAAGAGAACCAGTATGATAGTCAGACTATGTCACTAATAGAAATATTGAATCTTTATTATTGATAGAGGATGTAGAGTCATCTAATTTTGTGGAGGTGACCTAGAGTCTAAATATATCCTTATGGATATCAGTGATGCATGGGGAACTTGAATCACTGTATAAGAACAAGACTTGGGATATTGTTCCAGTACCTCATAGAAGGAAGGTTATTAGAAACAAATTGGTCTTTAAGATTAATCAGTATGGAAAAAATAGGTGGAAAGATATTGTGCAAGACTGGTGGTCAAAGTATATGCTCATAAGGAAGACATTTATTTCAATGAAATATTTTCTCTTATTGTTAAACTGATGACTGTTTGAATAGTTTGGCAATGTGATATATATATAGTTTACATCTATAATAGTTGGATATGATGATATTTTTTCCAAGGAAATATTGATGAATAAATATATATGTTCCAACCAAAAATCTTTATATTAGAAAATAAAGAGAACTTGGTTTTCAAGTTGAAAAAATCTATGTATGGTCTAAAGTAGGTGTCTAGGTGTTGGTATAAGAGATTTTATTCCTATATCATGATCATTGGATATAGTAGACTTCATTTAGATAATTTTTCATATTTTTTGGGTTTGTATGGTAATGATTTTATCATTATTATTTTATATATGGATGACATGTTGGTTGCAGGACCCAACAATAATCAAATCCAAGAGACGAAGGCATAGTTGGCTAGGGAGTTTGATATGAAGGACTTGGTGTTGGAGTTGGTACACTATAAAATAATTCTATGTAATTTATGATAACTTTTATTCATATATTTTAATATTAATAAATTTCTTATCACATCATGGTTGTTCTTCTACATAACATATTATGTGATAATGTCCCTATAGTAGTTATCACACTAAAAGGTGATAGTAGTTCCCTACTATGATGAGAACCCATAAGTGGTAAAAAACTATTCTTAAATATATTTTCTATAGCTGGATGATATCATTTTAGGGACACAAATGATACAGACTATCAAAGGTGGAGACTCATAGGACATTGAGTCACCCTTTCAAGGTGTACGACCTTGGAAACATTTACTAGGATATTATGAGAACGGGACCCGCCAATAGGAAATCCACATTTATATGTGTCATTGGATGTTCATATCTGTGGATGTGTATATTGGTCCTTAGAATTTAAGATAACTATTAATTAGTATTATGAGTCATGTACTCCGATTTATTGATGAATATTGCAATGATAGATGTTTGCAGCAAGGTAGCATACGTTGGGTGTGTCACGAATAATATTGCATTAATGAATAATAGAAGAAAGGATTTATCCCTTCTGTTATTTAATAGAATTTAATATATTAGGCTCTTTGATGGAAATGATATAGCCAAAATAATTCCATGTCCATGGTGTTCTATAGGTAAGTTTTATTTCTGTAAAGTCAAAGAAAGAGACATCGAGTACATGGATTGATGGAACGAGCATGCAACCTACTTGATTTGAGATGTTGTGATAAAGGATTTACATTACATAGTAAGCATCCGTATGAGGTATTATGTCATTGTGAAAAAAAACTTCTTTCTCTATGGGTGACTTGTCGTGTTTCTAGATGTTAACCTTGAACTTTAGCCTACTTCAATTAATGCCACTGAGAAAAAGTCCTAAGGGTCACACACTAAGTGTATCGAGAATCTTAGTTAAATAATATATTATTTTTTATTATTTAAAAAGTTGAATAAATATGATTCTCACCTTTATTTTAATAATTATTCATGTTTTCTTGATATCGTTTATTTCGTCACCAGTTATTTGTGAGAATATAATGTGAGCAGAATATTTAATAAATGTTAATTTTTTATTTAGTGAATATAATATTTATTTATTTATTCATGAATAATGTAGTGATATTTATTTAATAAATAAATATAAATTATTCATGGTCTAATAAATATTATAGAGTAATGAAGGACTAGGATTTTAGGTCCGGTGAGAAACTAATAAATATTGAATATTATTTGATTAAATAATATTTAATTTTAATTTTCAAGTTAATCGAATCTCGAGAAATAATAATATTAATATTATTATTTGACATGGAATTTTTTCTAGGATTAAATAAATAATTATGGGTAGTTGTGAAATTATTTTATATTAACCCTATCAATATATAAACCCAGTTATGTTATTTTCTAAAAAACAAAAATTCATTTGTTTTGGTAGTGCACAACAGAATTAGAGAATTCTATCAAGCCCTTGAGATCACTCTTCTCTAAGATCACTGCCATGAACAAAAAACATTATTCCTCCACTAGATCAAGGAGAACATTTTTGAAGAAATTCTCGTATTGATCAAGGGAAGATGATGCAAGAGCAAGTATCTACCATGCTAACACCGAGAGATTCCTTCGGCGACATCTGATGATTTGTGTAACACGTGTGGATCACTGCTAGATGGAATCTACACTTGATTCCTACAATTCAATGATGTGGCATCACATATCTTTTCCAGATCCATTAATGAAAAAAGAATTCCATCAAGGTGTTTCTTATTTAATTAAATTAATTATAAATAATATGTGATGATCCTCTCTCTCTAGTTCCTAGGTGATTCATGTTGTCTATCTTCTTTGATTCAATTCCATTGAAAATGGCATTTATCATTGTGAAAATATCAGATTGATCATTGAATATGAAAAAAAGAAATGTTCAGAAATTCCCATGACATGTGTCACGACCCGCCCTCGGGGTCCGTGCCGTGACTACCCCAAGCCCGCCTTCCATAGGCCAGGGGCTGGCGACTAGCACCAAGGCGTAAATCCCAGTAAAAAGGGAAGGCATTGCCTTTGAAAAGTAACAAACACCACAGAGTAAGCAAGCAGAAAGTAAACACTAAACAAAGCAGAGTACAACTGAATGTGCGGAAAAGTAAATGGGCCAGTATACAAACCCAAACTGAAAGTAAAGTACAACTCGAAAGGGAAAACAGCAACTGAAAAGTAAAAGCCGCTACTCCGAGCTGTCCACTGGAATTCCCACCTGAAGGGTGGGTACAGATAGCTCCTCTGCTCCACGGGTCCCGCCGTCCGCTCCGTGCACGTCCCGCCCAGTGGTCCACCTCCGGGTACCGTCCCGCTCTACAAGCCTCAGCTAAGGTCAACGCTGTCCGTCGTCTGCAACCAACACAACGTAGTGCGGGCGAAGCCCGTGCAGGGGTGAGTATAAGCTACTCAGTAGGGACCCCGAGACCCCTGAAGGTCTCTCAAAATCCACAAAGGATAAACCACGAAGAAAAGTACAATCACGAAGTAACAACCGACACTGCTTAGGTATATGCCCATACATATACCTAAGTCATCAATTCAAAATACGCTCCAACCTCTGAGCCCAAGTACAACTCAGTCCACGCAGGAAAGTATACGTATTCCACATAGGAAAGCAAAACATAATCCACGCAGGATTGCACAACACAATCCACACAGGAAAGCAACAGGATTCAGCTCACACAGGTATACTTCTTCAAGGACGATAAAGATGATCACTGATCCATCTAAGTCGTCGGACCCACGAAGGATCGATAGGTAACTAACCCCCGCAGAAGACCCACACAGGATCGGGCTCACACAGAACCTGTAGGCGCTGGCTCACACAGAACCGCTGAGCGCAAGGACCCACACAGGATCGGGCCCACACAGGACCTGTAGCACTGATCCACGAAGGATCGCTGAGTGTTGTAGTCGTCGTCGTCGAATCCACACAGGATCTCTGTACTGTCGTCGTCGAATCCACACAGGATCTCTGTACTGTCGTCGTCGCAGTCACAGTAGCAGTCGTAGCAGTAGAACAGTCGCAGCCAGCACTAGGGTTCCCGCATACAGCAAGCTCGTTCGGAGGGTCCGCTCCACGAGCCGAGAGGCTGATACATCAACTGTCACGAAGACCAGAGTTGATGTATCCAAAAGTTCCGTATCGTCAATAGGAACTCAACGCAACAGACGGCGCGTCGATCGGACGCCCGGTCTAAGAGTTATTGGCATTTTCGTCTCCGGGGCCCGGTTGGTTTTTAAGGCAAAACCAACCCGACCGTACTCCACCTGCGTCCAAACCTCGGGCGGAGTATGCCAAAAGATCCGTCTCACTAAGAGGAACACAACACAGCTGACGGCACGTCAATCAGACGTCCGTAGCTCAAGATATGAGCGTTTCCGCTCCGAAGGCCCGGTTGGTTTCGTGAACGAACCAACCCGGCCGAACTCAAAGTAAACCGAAACCTTGAGTGCGATATACCGAAACGACCTTCTCGATCCAAGGATCGCGTTCCCGCTGACGGTTCGTCGATCGGAGGTCCGAGGCTCAAGTTACGAGCCAAAAACCGAATCTGGTTCGAAACGGGGGGGTCCGGGTCCGGGCCGACCCGGCCCGACCCCACCCCCCCCCCCCCCCCGGGGCGGCGCGGCGGCGCGGCGAGCCGCGGCGGCTTGGAGGCTGGCGCCGCACGAGGTGGGCACGCGGGGGGCAATCAAGCCCCCGCTGTTTGGTTAGGCGGCGCGGCCTTGTGCCGCGCCATTTGCAGGAAACGGCCCCCGCATGTGGGGGCCGGCTGGAAACGAACCGGGGGGCTGCTGCCCCCCCCCCTCCTTTAAAGAACCGCCCCCCTCATTAAGAGGGGGGTTTTGTTGAACCGGCCGGGGGATTTATTCCCCCGGTTTTATGTCATCCGGCCGGCCAGCTGGCCGGCCGGTTTTTACCAACGGGACCGGAAATTCCGGTCCCGCCTTCGACTTCCGACGCCGGCGGCCCGGCCGCCGGTCTTCACATCCCGCCGCGGCCCGGATCCGGCCGCGGTCTCCTCGTCCTGCCGCGGCCCGGAACCGGCCGCGGTGTTCGTCGTCCGGCGCGGTGCGACGGCACCGCGCCCCTTTCGCCGTGCCATGATTCTTTTCAACGCGGCGCGACGGCGTCGCGTTCTTGAAGATTCTTCCTCGACGTAGCGCGACGGCGCCGCGTAAAATATTTGCACGATCAACCGCGTGGTGCGACGGCACCACACCACTTGCTTCCTCACGCAAGAATAATCAACATGAACGATGGAGGGGGGTTCGGCCGTGTTCATGCGGTCCGGCCCCCCCTCACGTTAAATAAATAACTCAACTTAAACATTCAAGCCTCAAGTTAGACATGCGAGATCCACGTTCAAGAAATGGAATAAATAAATAATGAAACAACAACCCCTACCTCGGGTTTAAGATTCGAAGATTCGTCTACGTTCCGCGGAAGACGGCGTCGCGGAGGTCGGGCGTCGCGGTCGTCGTTCGTCAAATCCGTTGACGAAGAGATATGCCCGAAGAGATACGTCGTTGGCGAATCTTCATATGCCGACGAAGAAGGTCCGAGGAGGAAGCGGCGTTCCCTCTTATTGACACCGAGGACGAAGAAGAGAGGCGTCGTTCTTCGTCGGACTTTGAGCGTTCTTCGTTCTTCGTCAGAGCTTGAAGATGAAGAAGAAGCTCTCCAAAAGTTCTCAAGGAGACAAACAAACAACCCATAATAAAATAAGACAACATCTTATTTTATTATTACAAAACACATTAGAATTTCAAAAGTTTGAAATTCAAAAAGGTTTAACTCCCATAATTAATTAAGTAACTCAAGTTATTAAATTAGGGGTTAAGCAAGTTGAGAGAATTTGAAAGGATTAGGGGTTCGTGTGGGCCCCACCACACTTAATCCTCCCAAGAGAGGTTAAGTGGGTGTGGGTCCCACTTCCAACCCCCTTTGGTAGGTTTTCAACAAGTTAAAATAAAATTTGTTCTATACAAATTTTATTTAACTCAAACTAAAAACCCCTAAAATTAACTTTCAACCCGCAACAAACGCAACTCCCGAAAAGGTCTCTTTAAGCGAATATCGGCGCTGCGAGTTCATCGGTGCCCTCGGATTTCAATTCCGAGCACCGGATCAAAAGTTAGGAATTCCCGCTCGTTCGTTCACTGAACGTACCCGAGCCAAACTTCGGAAATTAATTCTGGGCACTCCGGGCCTCGGAATCAGGTGCCGTCTGAAACCGCGCTCTTGTAAAATTCTAAAGAAAATTAAGAAAAAATTTCCCTTGAATTTTACGGGTCTTTACATTACTCCCACCTCAGGGATTTACGTCCCCGTAAAGATACATCAAAAACTAGGGAAACAAATGAGGGTACTGAGCACGCATCTGAGCCTCCCGCTCCCATGTGCTCTCCTGGAGATTCCCGTGCTGCCATCTGATGCGCACAAGAGGAATCGATCGCCCACGCAGGACCCGCTACTGTTGATCCTCTATCCCCACCGGGACCTCCGTAAAAGTCGCCCCATCGTCAACGTCAAGCTCCCCATGGTCAATGATGTGCGTCGGGTCGTGCACGTATCTCCTCAGCTGGGATACGTGGAAGACGTCGTGCACCCGGTGCAACTGAGGTGGTAGAGCCAGGCGATAAGCCACCTCGCCAATCCTGCTGAGAATCTGGAAGGGTCCGATGAAGCGCGGAGATAACTTGCTGCCTCGGCCAAATCTCCGAATACCACGTCGAGGTGAGACCCGCAAGAAGACGTGGTCGCCATCCTCGAACTCCAGTGGCCTCCGCCTCCTGTCAGCGTATGACTTCTGCCGGCTCTGAGCTGTCCTCATCCGCTCCTGGATGACCTGGATCTTCTCTGTCGTGGCCTAGACCATCTCCGGTCCCACCAGTGCTGACTCTCCAGGGTCTGTCCAGCACAAAGGAGATCTACAAGGTCGGCCGTACAACGCCTCGTACGGTGCCATCCCGATGGTGGAGTGGTAGCTGTTGTTGTACGCGAACTCCACCAAGGGTAGGTGGTCCTCCCAGCTACGACCAAAGTCGAGGACACATGCGCGGAGCATGTCCTCGAGAGTCTGAATGGTCCTCTCCGTCTGACCATCCGTCTGAGGGTGAAAAGCTGTGCTCAGACGTAGCTGCGTCCCGAACGCCTCCTGTAACCCCTTCCAAAGCCGGGAAGTAAAGCGGGCATCTAGATCAGAGACGATAGATGATGGCACGCCGTGGAGCCGCACAATCTCCTGAACGTAGAGACGTCCCAAGCTCTCCACTGAGCCCTGTTCTCTGATGGGTAAGAAGTGTGCCGACTTGGTGAGTCGGTCAACAATCACCCAGATGGAGTCGTGACCTCTGGAAGTGCATGGAAGTCCAGTCACGAAGTCCATAGATATGCCGTCCCACTTCCACTCCGGAACCTCCAAGGGCTGTACCAAGCCTGCTGGTACCTGATGCTCTGCCTTCACCTGCTGGCAGGTGAGGCATCGAGAAACGAACTCTGCTACTGCCTTCTTCATGCCCGGCCACCAGTGCTGTCGTCTGAGGTCCTGGTACATCTTCGCCACTCCAGGATGTACCGCCAAAGGAGAAGTGTGAAACTCTCTCAGCACTTCCTCTCGCAAAGCAACTGGTACCATGGTACGTCCTCTGAAAAGGATGTCGTGCTCTGCTCCAAGGGAGAAACCATCAGGTGCCTGTCCCGAGGATATCTGTGCACGCCGTGTCTCACAGTCAGCGTCCTCACGCTGTGCCTCTCTGACCCACTGCAGTAGTGGAGGAGTGACTGTGAGAGACTGAAGAAAGGCTGCTCCATCTCTATCCACGAAGGATATCTGCAAAGAGGCTAGCTGCTCCGTCGCCTCCTCAAGTAGCTGAATGCCCGTCCTCCTACTGAGGGCATCGGCTACTACGTTCCCCTTCCCAGGAGTATAGACTATCTCAAAGTCATAGTCCTGGAGGAACTCGAGCCATCGTCGCTGTCTCAGGTTCAGGTCCTTCTGCGAGAAGATATACCTGAGACTCTGATGATCGGAAAAGACTGTAAAGAGCTCGCCCATCAGATAGTGTCGCCATGTCTTCAGAGCGAAGACCACTGCTGCTAACTCCAGGTCATGGGTAGCGTAGTTCTGCTCATGCGGCCTCAACTGTCGTGATCCATAGGCGATCACTGCCCGCTCCTGCATCAGAACACATCCGAGTCCGGTCCCTGATGCATCGCAGTAGACTACGTACCCTACTCCCTCCTCAGGCAACCTCAAGATAGGTGCGCTAGTCAATCTCTGTCTCAGCTCCTGGAAGCTCTGCTGACAACTGTCTGACCACACGAAGGGTTTCCCCTTCTTCATCAAAGCTGTGAGTGATGCCGCAACTCTAGAGAAGTCTGGCACGAATCTCCGATAGTATCCAGCTAGTCCCAAGAAACTCCGAACCTCAATCACGCTCCTGGGTGGCTCCCAAGCTAACACAGCCTCAATCTTCGCGGGATCCACTGCAACTCCCGCCTCAGAGATAACATGTCCCAAAAAGTGGACCTCACGTATCCAGAACTGGCACTTCGAGAGCTTACCATAAAGCTGGTGCTCTCGGAGTGTGTCAAGAACAACTCGCAAGTGATAGGCGTGCTCCTCCTCTGTCGTAGAGTAAATCAGAATGTCGTCGATGAAGACTACGACAAACCGATCGAGGTATGGCTGAAAGATCCTGTTCATGAGAGCCATGAACACTGCTGGAGCATTGGTTACACCGAAAGGCATAACCAAGAACTCATAGTGGCCATACCGACACCTGAAGGCCGTCTTCTGCACATCCTCGTCTCTGACTCTGAGCTGATGATAGCCTGACCTGAGGTCTATCTTCGAGAACCACCGTGCTCCCTTGAGCTGATCAAAGAGGTCATCAATCCTCGGTAGCGGATACTTGTTCCTCACTGTCACCTGGTTCAGGCGACGATAGTCAACACAAAGTCGCAAGCTCCCGTCCGCCTTCTTGGCGAACAATATCGGTGAAGCCCAGGGTGAAACACTGGGTCGGATGAACCCCTTGCCCTGCAAGTCCTCCAACTATACCCGTAGCTCTCGAAGCTCGGCGGGGGCCATCCGATATGCTGGAGTGGATATCGGGGCTGTCCCGGGGTACAAGTCAATATAAAAGTCTACCTCTCTGCGAGGAGGTAGCCCTGGAACGTCGTCAGGAAAAACGTCCGCAAACTGATCCACCACTGCAGGAAAACCAGGACTCCGCACGTCAACTGCTCCAAGGATAAGGCTAGCCAACTGATGAGTGATGGGCTGTCCTCTCCTCCGCGGAAGTCCATCCTGTGCTGCTAAGGCTCCCTTCTCGCCGGTGAAGGTGAACCTGCTCCCGTCGGTGCGTACACATCGCACCTTGCGCCTAAAACAGTCAATCTGTGCATGGACCGTAGACAGCCAATCCATGCCCAAGATGACGTCGTAAGGCCTCGACGCTGCTACAAGAAGATCCCAGCCGAAGCTCTCGCCTCCTAGAGTAAGCTCACACTACCGGCACCAGGGTGTAATCGTCGAGTCTGCTCCCGTAGGAGTCTCTAGCCGTAAGGATCGAGCCAACGGCTCTGTCGGAATCTCCGAGCTCCGAACAAGGGCAGCGGATATGAAAGAATGACTCGCTCCTGTGTCTATAAGAACTGCAGCAAGGGTGGAATAGACACAGATAGTACCTCGAATCATCTAGGGTGCGCCGTGGTCGTAGGCCTCTGCTGCCTGGAGCTGTGCCTGTCGCTGCCCGCCAGCTCCCTGTGGTCGGGGTGGACCTCCTGGTGGTGGTGGTGGCAGAGCCTCAAAGCGTCGGCCACCACCAGCTGCTCGCCCAGCTCCTCTGCCTCGTCCGCCTCCTCCCTGCGGACCGCCACGGTCGACCCTCTGCCTCTGCCTCGGTGGTCCCTCAACTGTCTGCTGCTCCTCGGTATGGCGGGTCGGGCAGTCACGAGCCATGTGGCCCTGCCCGCCGCACGAGTAGCACTGTCTGCCTCTCGGAAGACTGGCTCCGCGCTGTGTGCCCCGCACTGCTGAGCCAGTGCCCTGAGATCGTCTGCCCGAAGGTCTGGTCCGTCTGGACCCCTGAGTCATCCGTCGACTGCCTGCTGCAGATGACTCTGCCACGTGCCGCCCTGCGGTGGGTCGCTGTGCTGGTGAAGACTCAGCAAGGAAGCTCTCGATCAGAAGGGCCCGCTCCAGTACTCCTGTCTGAGTCGGTATGCTGAGGGAGATCAGCGATGCCCTGATCTCGTGTCTCAAACCCTGCTCGAAGGTCCGGGCCCGGAAGAATGGGTCCCGTACCATGTCGGTCGAGTAGCGCGAGAGATCGGTGAATCTCGCCGAGTACTGTGCGACCGTCATGCTGCCCTGCCGCAGCTGTAGAAGCTCCTGAATACGCACCACACGAAGGGTGGCTGGGACGAACTCCGAGCGGAAGAGGCTCTCAAAGTCCGTCCAAAGTAGGGATGCCTCATCGTGCACCTGGAGCATCAAGCTCCACCATCGTCCTGCTGCTGCGTGTAGTAGGCTCGCAGCGAGGATCACCATGAGGTCTGCTGGTGTCGTCACTAGCCTAAACACTCGAACAACTGCCTCCAGCCAGTCCTCTGCTGCCTGGGGATCCGTCTCCCCGCGAAACCTGGGCGGTCGCTGGCGCTGAAACTCATGCAGTGCGCTGAGGCGACGTGCATCGTCAGCGGCTGCTGCTGGAATCATCGGGGAATCGGCGGGTAAAGCTACCGCCGGTGCCACTACTGGAAAAGGGCCCTGCACCGAGGCCTCGTCGCTCGGTGGGCTGTCGTCTCGCTCGACTCTCGGAACCCTAGCTGGCTGCCGTCGTGGGGCCATCCTGAAAAGGAAACAGGTGCGCCACGGTTAGAACAGTATACCTGGTGAACTGATATAAGTAATCACAAAGAAAACTTTGAATCACACACGCAATCAATGTTTTCGTGCATTAAGTCGGAAATCAGAAGTCAGGGTCCTGGTGTACGGATACGTCGGCCGCCGCACCAACACTGGACTCCCTGGACTAATAACCACACTCAATACGCTAAACATTATTGCTTCACATAGAAAAGATCAGAGTTCGCGGTAGAACCGAACTCCTCTGATACCAATTTGTCACGACCCGCCCTCGGGGTCCGTGACGTGACTACCCCAAGCCCGCCTTCCATAGGCCAGGGGCTGGCGACTAGCACCAAGGCGTAAATCCCAGTAAAAAGGGAAGGCATTGCCTTTGAAAAGTAACAAACACCACAGAGTAAGCAAGCGGAAAGTAAACACTAAACAAAGCAGAGTACAACTGAATGTGCGGAAAAGTAAATGGGCCAGTATACAAACCCAAACTGAAAGTAAAGTACAACTCGAAAGGGAAAACAACAACTGAAAAGTAAAAGCCGCTACTCCGAGTTGTCCACTGGAATTCTCACCAGAAGGGTGGGTACAGATAGCTCCTCTGCTCCACGGGTCCCGCCGTCCGCTCCGTGCACGTCCCGCCCAGTGGTCCACCTCCGGGTACCGTCCCGCTCTACAAGCCTCAGCTAAGGTCAACGCTGTCCGTCGTCTGCAACCAACACAACGTAGTGCGGGCGAAGCCCGTGCAGGGGTGAGTATAAGCTACTCAGTAGGGACCCCGAGACCCCTGAAGGTCTCTCAAAATCCACAAAGGATAAACCACGAAGAAAAGTACAATCACGAAGTAACAACCGACACTGCTTAGGTATATGCCCATACATATACCTAAGTCATCAATTCAAAATACGCTCCAACCTCCGAGCCCAAGTACAACTCAGTCCACGCAGGAAAGTATACGTATTCCACATAGGAAAGCAAAACATAATCCACGCAGGATTGCACAACACAATCCACACAGGAAAGCAACAGGATTCAGCTCACACAGGTATACTTCTTCAAGGACGATAAAGATGATCACTGATCCATCTAAGTCGTCGGACCCACGAAGGATCGATAGGTAACTAACCCCCGCAGAAGACCCACACAGGATCGGGCTCACACAGAACCTGTAGGCGCTGGCTCACACAGAACCGCTGAGTGCAAGGACCCACACAGGATCGGGCCCACACAGGACCTGTAGCACTGATCCACGAAGGATCGCTGAGTGCTGTAGTCGTCGTCGTCGAATCCACACAGGATCTATGTACTGTCGTCGTCAAATCCACACAGGATCTCTGTACTGTCGTCGTCGCAGTCACAGTAGCAGTCGTAGCAGTAGAACAGTCGCAGCCAGCACTAGGGTTCCCGCATACAGCAAGCTCGTTCGGAGGGTCCGCTCCATGAGCCGAGAGGCTGATACATCAACTGTCACGAAGACCAGAGTTGATGTATCCAAAAGTTCTGTATCGTCAACAGGAACTCAACGCAACAGACGGCGTGTCGATCGGACGCCCGGTCTGAGAGTTATTGGCATTTTCGTCTCCGGGGCCCGGTTGGTTTTTAAGGCAAAAACCAACCCGACCGTACTCCACCTACGTCCAAACCTCGGGCGGAGTATGCCAAAAGATCCGTCTCACTAAGAGGAACACAACACAGCTGACGGCACGTCAATCAGACGTCCGTAGCTCAAGATATGAGCGTTTCCGCTCCGAAGGCCCGGTTGGTTTCGTGAACGAACCAACCCGGCCGAACTCAAAGTAAACCGAAACCTTGAGTGCGATATACCGAAACGACCGTCTCGATCCAAGGATCGCGTTGCCGCTGACGGTTCATCGATCGGAGGTCCGAGGCTCAAGTTACGGGCCAAAAACCGAATCTGGTTCGAAACGGGGGGGTCCGGGTCCGGGCCGACCCGGCCCGACCCCCCCCCCCCCCCCCCGGGGCGGCGCGGAGGCGGCGCGGCGGCGCGGCGAGCCGCGGCGGCTTGGCGGCTGGCGCCGCACGAGGTGGGCACGCGGGGGGCAATCATGCCCCCGCTGTTTGGTTAGGCGGCGCGGCCTTGTGCCGCGCCATTTGCAGGAAACGGCCCCCGCATGTGGGGGCCGGCTGGAAACGAACCGGGGGGGCTGCTGCCCCCCCCCCTCCTTTAAAGAACCGCCCCCCTCATTAAGAGGGGGGTTTTGTTGAACCGGCCGGGGGATTTATTCCCCCGGTTTTATGTCATCCGGCCGGCCAGCTGGCCGGCCGGTTTTTACCAACGGGACCGGAAATTCCCGTCCCGCCTTCGACTTCCGACGCCGGCGGCCCGGCCGCCGGTCTTCACATCCCGCCGCGGCCCGGATCCGGCCGCGGTCTCCTCGTCCCGCCGCGGCCCGGAACCGGCCGCGGTGTTCGTCGTCCGGCGCGGTGCGACGGCACCGCGCCCCTTTCGCCGTGCCATGATTCTTTTCAACGCGGCGCGACTGCGTCGCGTTCTTGAAGATTCTTCCTCGACGTAGCGCGACGGCGCCGCGTAAAATATTTGTACGATCAACCGCATGGTGCGACGGCACCACGCCACTTGCTTCCTCACGCAAGAATAATCAACATGAACGATGGAGGGGGGTTCGGCCGTGTTCATGCGGTCCGGCCCCCCCTCACGTTAAATAAATAACTCAACTTAAACATTCAAGCCTCAAGTTAGACATGCGAGATCCACGTTCAAGAAATGGAATAAATAAATAATGAAACAACAACCCCTACCTCGGGTTTAAGATTCGAAGATTCGTCTACGTTCCGCGGAAGACGGCGTCGCGGAGGTCGGGCGTCGCGGTTGTCGTTCGTCAAATCCGTTGACGAAGAGATATGCCCGAAGAGATACGTCGTTGGCGAATCTTCGTATGCCGATGAAGAAGGTCCGAGGAGGAAGCGGCGTTCCCTCTTGTTGACACCGAGGACGAAGAAGAGAGGCGTCGTTCTTCGTCGGAGTTTGAGCGTTCTTCGTTCTTCGTCAGAGCTTGAAGATGAAGAAGAAGCTCTCCAAAAGCTCTCAAGGAGACAAACAAACAACCCATAATAAAATAAGACAACATCTTATTTTATTATTACAAAACACATTAGAATTTCAAAAGTTTGAAATTCAAAAAGGTTTAACTCCCATAATTAATTAAGTAACTCAAGTTATTAAATTAGGGGTTAAGCAAGTTGAGAGAATTTGAAAGGATTAGGGGTTCGTGTGGGCCCCACCACACTTAATCCTCCCAAGGGAGGTTAAGTGGGTGTGGGTCCCACTTCCAACCCCCTTTGGTAGGTTTTCAACAAGTTAAAATAAAATTTGTTCTATACAAATTTTATTTAACTCAAACTAAAAACCCCTAAAATTAACTTTCAACCCGCAACAAACACAACTCCCGAAAAGGTCTCTTTAAGCGAATATCGGCGCTGCGAGTTCATCGGTGCCCTCGGATTTCAATTCCGAGCACCGGATCAAAAGTTAGGAATTCCCGCTCGTTCGTTCACTGAACGTACCCGAGCCAAACTTCAGAAATTAATTCTGGGCACTCCGGGCCTCGGAATCAGGTGCCGTCTGAAACCGCGCTCTTGTAAAATTCTAAAGAAAATTAAGAAAAAATTTCCCTTGAATTTTACGGGTCTTTACAACATGATTCTTCTACAACCTGAACCTACAAGTGGTATCATAAGGGTTACATAAATATTTATAATTATTTAAAGATCATGGGTTATTTATACATTTTAATTTAGTTTCTCAATTCAATTTTAATTATTCTTTTAATTTTTATCGCGAGATCTATTTCTTCATCCTTTATTTCTCATAGATCTAATTGATATGATTAATTTAATGAATGAAATAAAATCTAAGATCTCATTTGGAGGTTCCAAGGATTCTGTCCAGATAACGCAGGAGTACATGCTATGTAATCAAAATTAAACATCGTGTTCTTGTGGTCAATGCACTAAGAATTAATTTTTAAATTAATAAAAACCATGTGTATTGATTACACATGGTTAATTAAATACCTTACACCACTTTTTGACTAAGATAGGGTGGAGGGTGGTACACGATCAATCGGAGTACACACCGAGTAGCTCACGTACATGGTGTGTAGTCCCTTTGAGTCATAGATGGTCTGTGTATTACCATATATGACCCACCTGACTGGTGGTCGTGTAATTCAGAGATTACACAACATGTAACTTATTAGACACGTTGTGTACTAAATTATTTTGAGGTATGATTTACATACTGAATCTCTAGGTGTGTACCTTTTATAGAAGGTGATAGATGTACACACCGTGTAGCTCAATTTCACTTTTCATGTACTTATACCAAATTACGTAGATTTAAAATTTATTTATTATATTATGTAGACCATGAGTCATGTTCTTTCTTGCGGTCATTAAGTTGATAGGAAACTTCATGTGATGGGTTTTAATATATATATATATATATATATATATATATATATATATATTTGTCTGTGTGTTTAATTAACATCTGCATAATGATTGGATCTGCATATTATATATGAGTCATATTACATTTGTTACTCTACATGACTTAAATCATGAAATGTTATAGAAAAATCATAAAATTTATGTAATCATTAAGTTGATACTACATGTCATGAAAGTACGTTATAAGTCATGTATGTTATATTTCAAAAAGAATAAACAAGTATATGATTATAATACAAGTTGGGTAGATTTAGAAAAGTATTCATTATATTGAATCCAAGTTACATTTATGTACATAGTTAATTTTAAATGAATTTATTTAATTTGTTTAAAATTATAATGGATAATAATATCAAGGAAATTCAGATGAGAATTAAGATAAAATAATTGATTAATTAAATATGATAATTAATTGATTAAATTTCGATTTATCCAAAATAAATATATTTTAAAACTGAATGACAGTTTTATTAAATGTGTAATTAATTGCATGCTTGTGGATGATCATGAGAAAAAAACCATACCTTTGTATGATATTGTTTTCCTTTTAATTTATTATTAAATTAAATTGTTGGAATGTATGCCTTCTCTGCTCTTATTATGTAGGGCATGTGTGCCCATGGTTTCTTTTATGTAAACCATTTTCCCCTCAACTGTGTGTGAGTAAAAGTATATGTAATATATGGAGATCCCAATCTAGTGGAGTAGGTTCAAGTTATAAGATGAGGCAAAACCAATCTAATAGAGATACATTGGTGGATAGGTGGAAAGCTATAACACGAACCTTAAATGGTTCAAGGTGTTTTTCCCCTCAGTAAATGGTTATTTTATCAACCACTAGATAAAATAACCATTATTAAAATATCATGATCATACTAATTTATTATTTTATTTATATTGGTTTCATGGTTATTTCATTATGGATTTTTTTTCGTGATCACATAAATTAATGAAATTAACAAGAATGCAAGATAGAACTAAAATAAATTGGATAATTCATAAATATTATCTAAAACATGGTTAATCACTTAAGTAAATCCACTTAATATCAACAACAATGTGATAAATATAATAATTGGAAATTTATGAATAAAGGATAAAATCCCTCAATTATATATATTAAGTCAGTATAGCCTTCCACTCCTTTTGTTAAAATTGTACCATAGTTCAAAGTTCTTGACCATCCAAAGTTGGGGTGCTTTCAATTATCAGAGAATTCAAACTTGAAGTGTTGGGTTGATTTAACTTAGTTCACATCAATGGTTGATTTCTAAAGTAGTACTTGGTATAACTGATATTAAAAGGTCAAGGAAATAAAATTTAAGGATTTAAGGATTGGGGATTTCACTCATCAGATCAAGGAACTGTGATATAATGTAGTTGAAATTTGAAATGGCTACCTAAAAACATATAAGTTTATTGACCAACCAAAGTTGGGGTAATGAGAAGAGGAATATGGATAATTACCAGTAGGGTGTCCAAGAAATAGGATATTCTAAAACCAATGGTGATGACTATTGGGTTTCAATAAAATAGTGTGAGACTAATAAATTTAATACTTATTTATTTATCAAAATTTTATCAGACAAAGTACTAAAGTCCTACTCATATTATTTTGTAGAAAAAAAATTCAAATGAATTAAAACTTATCTTTTTTATCCATACTTTATAAGTATAACCTTATTAATGACACAAATTTCCAAGAGTGGAAAAGGTGATAATGCATTATAATTTTCCATGAAATGAAATTTTATGTGCTGGAAGAACTGTTTCCAATTGCGCATGGTAATGAGGCAAGTGATGAAGAACTATCTCTCTATGAGAAACATTTGAATGGTTCTACATATGTTTAGTGTTTCATGATATCATCCATATCTAATGATATTTTAAAGAAACATGAGTACATGGATGAATATATCATGATGTCTCACCTTCAGGATCTCTATCAAGAGAAGGCGAAAAAAAAGTGAGGTACAATATCTCCAATGATTTGCTTACAACTAATCTTAGAGAATCTATACCATCTTGGCCTCATGTAGTCAAGCTTATTTGCTACAATAAACCCTTATACATCTTAGGGATTAAATTCCGAGATGATTTACGTATAGATCTCATACTTTCATCACTTCCCAATACCTTATGTATTTTTACTATTAATTACAATATGAGCAATAAAGAGAAGAGTCTTTTAGAACCTATTACTTTGATTCAACAAGTGGATAAGGACATGGGGAATGAAAAAACTATGGTCCTTATGGTGAAAATGAAAAGGAAGAACAACGAAAAGGGTTTAATAACTATAAATAGTCTAAAGCCCCCAAGTACTGTCCTTCTAAGAAAAGGAAGATTCAGAGGCAGGGCAAGGAAAAGAAGGTAGTATGTTTTGCTTGTGGAAAGTCAAGCCACTGGAAGTGGAACTAAACCCAGAAGAAAGGGGAAGCTAAAGGTGAATTTTTTTATCAAGTTTAATATTCAAATATCTACACATTGGGAATTAGATACAATTTTTGATACTCACATATATATCCAAATAAAGAAACCATGTAAACTCCAAAAGACTTATAGAGGAAAGGTGGATTTGTGAGCTACTAATGCAGATAGGGTGGCTGTCCTAACCATTGGTGACTACTACGATTCATTTCCAACATAAATTATTTTGGTTTTAAATTATTATTATTATGTACCTATGGTTACCAAGAATGTAATTTCTATATCATTCCTAGAAACATATGGGTTTGTTTTCAAATTTTGAAATAAAAGTTCTTCCTTTTATAAGGATAACATATGTTATGGTATAGAACATTTAAATAACACTATTTATGTATTAAATTATGAAAACCAAGTATTGTAATTGATAAAGAATAATGTTCACATGACTCATATGACACAAAGCTATGGAATCACCATATTGGCCATGTAAACGAGAAGTGTTCAACAAAACTATATCAAGATGGTTATTTAGTCTCGTTTTAGCTAAAACCACTTAAAAATGGAATGATTATTTACAAGGTAAAATGAATAAAACACCATTTGTTGGATAGGTTGAAAGGGCCACATAGCTTCTAGGATTGTTACACACTGATATGTGTGGACCAGTTACAGGAGAAGATAGAGGTTAATATTCTTACTTCATAACTTTTACTAATGACTTGAGTAGATATGGATATATCTTCTTGATGAGGTATAAGTCTAAGAACTTTGAGAAATTCATGGAATTAAAGAATGAAGTAGAGAATCAACTTGTTAAGAAGATAAAGAAGATTTGATCAGATCAAGGTTGTAAATATCTTAACTAAGAGTTCATTAATATTTTATAGTAGTTTGGGATTCTATCTCAACTCACTTCACCTTACACAGGATATTGGAATGGTGTTAGTGAAAGGAAAAACCATACCTTATTAGATATGGCATGGTCGATGATGATTCATTCATATGTTGAGTCAATAAGGTTTTCCTTATGACTTTTTCATTCCTTCATACTTAGGAGAGATTGTTTAGTCAATAAGGTTTCCTTATGACTTTACAATTCCTTCTTGTTTTGAAAATCAAAAACACCTTAAGGAAAATATCTTTTTACCCTGTGTTTTACTTCTATAAGGAAAAATTTCCTTCCCTAAGGAAATTTATCCTTATCATGTTTTCATTGATCATATCATAATTTTTCTAAGTGTAAAATTCGGTTTGAAACCAAAACCTCAGAATCCTATAATTACCTAGATATGAAGTATTGTGTTTAGGATCCGAATTCTCAGAATTCTGGTTACGAACTCTTCTGAGTTCTAACTTTGAATTCTGATTACGAATTCTGGTTTTGAACTCCTCTGAGTTTTGACTCTGAATTATGATTACGAATTCTGGATATGAACTCTTCTGAGTTTTGACTCTGAATTCTGATTACGAATTCTGGACACGAACTCCTATGAGTTCTTACTCTGAATTCTAATTACGAATTCTGGAAACAAATTCCTCTGAGTTCTGACTCTGAGTTCTCTGAATAGAGACTCTTAACTCTTATGAGTTCTGACTCTGAATTATCATGAACTCTGAATCCGAACTTTGTAAGTTCTGGTTCCGAATTCTTGTGAATCCAGATTCCAAATTTCCTTAAAATTCAGACTCCAGAATTCTATAGAGTAGGGGTTTTTTGAATTCCTAAAAAATTGAATCTGAATATCCTTATATTATAGACTCTGAATTCATTTTTGGTTAGACTCCGAACTTTCATATTTCCTTACATTCTGAATATTGGATTTTATTTATGTAACCATATTTTTGCTTACACTTGTTTTGTTATAAAACGATGTTGTGAATTCAGTTACTAACTAACCATTGTTTGAGTGACACATGTACAGGTCCCTTAGAGATTCAAGAAAAAATATGACCATTTTAGGAGGGAGCCGACCGTTGAATATGTGCCTATAAATAGGAGGTCATTTGAAAGAGCTCACAACAAGTTGATCAATTTAGAGATTATGTGTTGTTGAAGTGATTTCAAGGGAGAGAGGCTTTATTGCATTGTGTGTAATGAACTTCTTGTTCAGATTTACTTTGTGCGACTTCAATTGTTGCTGTGTACAATCGAGGGCCTCCGGGGATAGTAAGACAGAGGTGCCAACTACCTTGAAGTTTAGGGATTCCTTGTTGAGGAAGATAGAGGTACCGACTACCTTGAAGTTGAGAGCTTGTGGGTATAGCAAAAGAGACTCCTATCATCGTATCGAGGGTTTAATCCGGTGTGGGTAAGATAGACTTTCCTGAAATGATAAATAAAGGGACCTTTATCCAAGGTTGTTGGATACCCTTCTCTTTGGTTTAAAAGATTTACTACTTGTTACTTGTTTTGTTACAAGTTTTCCGCTGCATTTGTATTGTTGAGGAAAGTATAACTAATTTATACTTCCTTATACTTGTACTCTGATTTAGTGAGATTATATACACTTTAAGGTAGAATATTCATCATTTTAAACTTTCATTAAGTTTCATTTTCCAGAACCATCTTTCCGGATTCACATTCTTGGAATCATATTTTCGGAATCATGCAAGTGTGTAGAACTAGAGGTTTTGTGAATTACCTTGTTTAACCTTATTTAACATAACCATATTTAAAAGTTACAAAGGATTTTTTAAAAGAATACAATTCACCCCCTCTTGTATTTTGACCATCTTTAGATACTTGATTCAGTATCTCTATTATTTCGATCATATATTTGGTATTATAGAGTATATCATACTCACATACCATCTCAACAATTGGTATCAGAGGATTGGTTCAATCTGAATTAATCTCATGATTATATTCAGAAGAGAATTCATCTTATTCTTTTCTCAGAATCAGTTTTTCAGACTCATATAGTTCGGATTCATTTTTTCTAAGAGATACTCTTGTTCTATATTTTCCTTGCTTAGGAATATATTCTTTGTTTACAAAACTCTTTCTATTAACAAGTTTTTGTGGAAAGAATTTTCTTTAAGATGGAGGGAATCAATGTTGGTTCCATAGACAATCTCAATCTAACAAGACCACCTATTTTTGATGGAAATGATTATGAATACTAGAGAGATCACATGAAGACATTCATTATCAATACTGGATTATCTTGGATATCAAGAAAAGCATGAATATAAACTGAATTATAAGGTATGCAATACTTTTCTTTGCTCCATGACTAGAAATATATATATATATATATATCCAAATTTCATATTGTGAAGCAGCAAATTGTATTTGGAAGAAACTTGAAGTTACTCACTTTGGAACCTCCAATGTTATTGAAACTAGAAGAGCCATGCTCAGATCTGAATATCATGGATTTAACATTCCTTATGGAGAACCCATATGTAAGGTGAAACAAAGATTCATGAATATTGTGAATAGTTTACAATCCATGGGTGAGGAAGGATTAGATGATGAATCTCTTATTGATAATATCATAGACATCATGCCCAATGAGTGGGAATCCAAGAGAACTGCTATTGATGAGAACAGAAAGGTTACTCAGATTTCTCTTGATTAATTGTTTGGAACTCTTCTTTAGTATGATACTAGAATGAATAGAGATGATGATAATGTAAAGAAGAAGAATCGAAATGGAAGTGTTTCTTTTACTATAACTTCTAATCATATGAAAGCTAAGACACCTGAGAGAGTTACCAGATCTAAGTCTAAGAAGGTTGTTATCCAATCCAAATCTAGTGGAAGTGAATCCTTAGAGAATGAGTTAGAAAATATTACTAGAAGGATGAACAAGATAGCTGGACAGAGTAACTTTCAATCCATACACAAGAAGAAAGAAAGGAAAGATAAGAAAGATTCAGAAGTTACATGTTATGAATGCAAGAGATATGGACATATAAGACCTGATTGTCCTATGTTTAAGAGAAAATAAAAAAAGGATAGGAATTCTGAGAGAAACAGAAATAAGTAATACAAGGATAAAGCTAATAAAGTCTTGAAAGCTAATGACACCTGTAGTGCTAGTGGTGGTGACTCTTGAGATGAATCTTCAGATTATAAATCTTCTAGACAGAAGAATCTGGGTCTAATAGCGAGACTACCTATTGAAAATCATTATTTAATGGCTAAGGTACACAATGCTGAATCAATGACCAATGTTTCTTTAAATACAATTTAGAGTAATGATAAATATTATAACTCTTCGGATGAAGAATCTTCTTCTGATAAATATAATACTTTACCTTTCTATGAAGAAGTTTCTAGGTTTTCCAAACTCCTTGAGATTGAGAATTCCAAACTCATGAAAAAACATGATAAAGAAAAATCTAGGAATACTATTCTTACTAAGGAAATATCAGATCTTTAGATCTTGATAAGAAAAATGTTGATTTAGAAAGTATTTCAAAAAATCTTGAGGAAGTAAATTCTGAAAAGAATAAACTTTCTAAGGATCTAGAAAACGTAATTTCTAAGAAAAATGTTTTCGAGCCTAACTCTAGTTCAAAATAAAATTTTTTAGAAGACAAGAACTTGGTTATCAAACTGAAATCCAAAATCTTTTCCTTGAGTAAGTGTTATTCAAACTTTACCTTAGGTAAGGAAAATTTTGATAAAATGTATTCTCAAATCCGACCTCTAAGGAATAGTTCTAGTTTTGGTTATACTGGTTCTAAACCGATTTTTAGTAACAATTACATTGTTCTTCAAAGTGCTCCACTCTACACTAAGTGTCATTATGGTGGACACTGAGCAAAAAATTGTTCCTTAAACAAAACTCAGTCTTTAGGATTTCATAAAGTCTATTTTTCTAAAAATATGTGGGTGCCTAAAATTTTGCTTTCTGAGATTTCCAGATCCAAAAATTTTGGATTCCGAAAACCTAACTTTTTTTTATTTTCATGAAAATAGAGAAGGTACCAACAACCATACATGGTACATGGATAGTGGATGTTCCCTACATATGACTGGTAACAAAAACTATTTTGATAATATTATCAAGACGAAAGGAGGAAAAGTAACTTTTGGAGATAATACTCAGGGAGAAATTATTGGTATAGGTAACATCGTTCTTCTTGAAAAAAATTTGATTTCAAATATTTTATTTGTTAAGGGTCTTAAGCACAACCTCATTATCATAAGCCAATTATGTGATGATGGTTACCTTGTGTATTTTAGGAATGATAAGTGCTTAGTACACAATTCCAAGTAAGATTTTATTCGTTCTGCCCATAGGCAAGAGAATGTTTACACACTAAACTTAGAAGACCTTAGGAGCCACAATCTACCTTTCCTCGGTTCAATGGAGGATCATTCTTGGTTGTGGCATAGAAGGTTAGGACATTGTAACCTTAGGAACTTATGTAAACTTTCTAAGAAAAGATTAGTTAAGGATATACCAGAGCTTAGATTTGATTCTTCAAAAGTTTGTGACCCTTGTCTATATGGAAAGAAACATAAATCAAGTTTTAAATCAGTTAGTTAAGTCTCAACTACTAATGCAATATAGTTAGTGTATATGGATCTCTTTGGTCCAACACATACTAGAAGCATTGGAGGCAAGTATTATGTGTTTGTTTTAGTTGATGATTACACTAGATTTACGTGGGTCTATTTTCTAGCAAAGAAGTCTGAAGCTTTTTCTTATTTCAAAAGTTTTAGAGCCCAAGTTAAAAATGAGAAAAACCTTCCATTGAAAAATATTCATAGTGGTCATGGTGGAGAATTTAAAAACTCGGATTTGGAACTTTTTTGTAGTAGAAAATTCATTACTCATAACTCCTCAGCACCCAGAACACCTCAAAAAAATGGTGTTGTTGAAGGAGGAAATAGAATTCTTCAAGAGATAACTAAAACCATGTTGAGTGAGTATTCTATAGCCAAAAAATTTTGGGATGAAGTTGTTAGTACTATTTGTTATACTATAAATCGTGTTTTGATTAGACCTTTTCTTAATAAAACTTCTTATGAGTTATGGAATGGTAGAAAACCTAGACTTTCCTACTTTAAGGTTTTTGGTTGCAAGGTATTCATCCTGAATACTAAAGATAATCTACATAAATTTGCACCAAAATCTGATGAAGGAATTTTCTTAGGCTACTCCACAACTTCTAAGGCCTATAGAGTTTTCAATAAAAATACTTGTACTGTTGAAGAGACAGTGCATGTCAAATTTGATGAAACTAATCCTTTTGTTTTTAAACAACCCCAACCTACATCTTCGGACGTGTTTTCAAAAACTGATTATCAACCTTTGTTAGAATATCCTTCTGATAAGAAAAATTCCCAAAAAAATGTTTTTGAAGCATTTACCCCAGAATATTTCCTACCCTATGTTCATGAACAGGCTTTACAAAACCAAAATCAGTTGTTTCTAAAGAATTATCCTAGTGATAGTATCATTGGTGATGTGTATCAACATGTAAGGACTAGAAGTTCCTTAGGAAATGAAGTAGAACATCTAGCATTTCTTTCCAAATTAGAACAAAAAAAGCACTGATGAAGCTTTAGGTGATGATGATTAGATAAAATCTATACAAGATGAGCTAAATGAATTAAAAAGGAATAAAGTCTAGACCTTGGTTGAAAGACCTAAGGAAACTTCTGTTATTGGAGTAAAATGGGTCTTCAGAAATAAGTGTGATGAAAATGGAATCATAGTAAGAAATAAAGCTAGATTAGTTTCTAAAGGCTATAATAAACAATAGGGAATAGACTACGAAGCAACCTATGCTCTAGTAGCTAGACTTTAATCTATTCGTATTTTACTTGACTTTACATCATTATTCAATTTCAAACTTTTTCAAATGGATGTGAAATGTGTTTTCCTTAATGGTTATGTCCAAAAGTAAGTTTTTTTTGAACAACCTCCTGGTTTTGAAGATACAAAACATCCTGATCATGTTTTTAGACTTACCAAAGCTTTGTATGGACTTAATCAAGCCCCTCGAGCCTAGTATGATAGAATTATAGTATTTTTTCTTCAAAATAATTATGTTAATGGAAATTCATATCCAAACCTTTTTATAAAGAAAGATAAGAAAAATGTTTTGATTGTTAAAATTTATGTTGATGAAATTATATTTGGTTTAACTCAGCAATCTTTAACTGATTCCTTTGCGAATTAAATGAAATCTGAGTTTGAAATGAGTATGATGGGTGAGTTAACATTTTTCCTTGGTTTTCCAATTTCTCAAAAACCATAAAGAATCTATATATCTCAATATAAGTATATTAAATATCTTCTCAAAAAGTCTGGATATGACAACACTAAGAGTATTCGTACTCCCGTTAGTACTTCAAACACACTTGATCTTGATGAAGCTGGGAAAACTGTAGATCAAATATCTTTTAGAGGTATGATAGAAAGTTTACTTTAATTGAAAGCTAGTCATCTAGACTTAATGTTTTCAGTATAATTATGTGCAAGATATCAATCCAATCCAAAGGAATCTCATTTAAAGGAAGTGAAAAAAAAATTCACTACTTAAAGGGAACCATGGATTTAGGACTATTTTATACTTCTGGAAATGATTTTGTTTTGAAAATTTTTTTAGAAGCTGACTTTGGTGGATTTAGAATGGATAGAAATAGTACATCCAGAACTTTTCATTTCTTAGGAGATTCATTAGTTTCTTGGTCTTTCAAGAAGAAACACTCAGTAGCACTTTCCACTGCTGAAGCTGAATATATAGCAGTTGGAAGTTGTTGTGCTCAAGTGTTGTGGATGCAACACACACTCACAGACTATGGTGTGAGTTTTACCAAAATACAAATTTTGTGTGATAATACAAGTTTCATTTCCCTTAGTAAAAACCCTGCACATCACTCTCATGAAAAACACATAGTTATTACACATCACTTTCTTAGGTATCACACACAAAAAGGAGATATCATTCTTCAATTTATCGGAACGCAGGATCAACTTACTGATATTTTCAAAAAATGTTTACCCTACGATAGATTTGAATACATTAAACAGAAGTTAGGAATGATAATTGTAAGGTAATCCTCCTTTTTAACTTCCTGTTGAACCAATATCCTTACAATAATAAACTCTTTTTCATAGGGGGAGTACATTTTTTATTAGTTTTTCAAAAAAATTCATAATGAAAGTTTTCAAAAAAATGTGTACTTGAGATTTTCGTAATGAAGTTTTTCATGATTTTTTCATAATGAAAATTTTCATGATTTTTTGTAATGAAGTATTTCATGATTTTTCATAATGAAGATTTTCATGATTTTTCATAATGAAGTATTTCATGTTTCTCATAATGAAGTTTTTCAAAAAAAATTGTAATGAAGTTTTCAAAATTCTTCGTAATGAAATTTTTCAAAAAAAAAATCGTAATGAATTTTTCAAAAAATTTCATAATGGAGGTTTCAGTTTTTTTTGTAATGAAGTTTTCTCGTAATGAAAATTTTTGTAATGAAGATTTTCATAATGAAAATTTTCATACTCAATTTCTTTTTGTAATAAGTTTTTTTTCGTACTCAAGTTTTTTTTTTCAGAATCTAAAATCCTTCAAGAATATTTTTCCTCAATACAAATAATTATCCTGACAATCCGAAAGGTATTATTCTTTATTGAGTTTTCTTAATCACATTTTCCTTGATGATAGTTTCTTTTGTTTTTAAAATTTCTCGGATTCTAGTTTTCTTAAATCCGAATGTTTTCTTTTAAAAAACCTCAAAAGATGGGATCCTACCAAATTTTTCTTGCGACTTTCATTTTAACTATCAGATATGATCATAGGAATTCTCAGCCATTGGATTGAGATGGGAAGATGAATCGTTGCTTCAAAACCTATAAAACGGGATCCCCAATGGTTGTCCCATATAGGTTTTCAAGCTTTGTGTGTCGAAGCTCTGCCCCGCTTCAAAATCCCATTCTGGATTTTCAAAGATTTCTCAATTCTGAATGTCTGGTGAAGTTCCTTCTCAAGATTTGTCTACTGTCAAGCCGATTGCGGAGTGGAAGGTATACATAGAGATGTTGTTTCATCCAGAATTCTTCAATAAGTATGATTCCATTATCTCCAAAAAACATCAAGCTGAATGGATGGGAAATCGTTTTCATATCAAATCTGGGAGCTCAGGATGTAGTGAATCCAGATCTGCTGATAGAATTTTATGAATCAGTTTGTTTTTTCAAGGAAGATGGCAGAGAAAAATTTGCCTTCAAGAGTTATGGAAAAACATATGCACTTTCATACACCAAGTCTGCAAGCTTGGTAGGGTTATCCTATGAAGGAGAAGCATAATTTTGTTCTCACAAGTTATCGGATGTTCAAGGAAGTTTTATAGAGGAAAAAATTATGGAGTGTCTTGGACTTACAGATGTCAAGACCACAAATATTTCTCACTTGTCTACCAATAATCGGATCCTTGAGTTATGGGTTTAGGGTTTTATCGTACCGAGAAAGGGTGACAAGGACACACTGAATAAAAGTGATATGTATATCTTGTATTTTTTGGTAAATCTAAGAAAGATCAATATAATGAAGCATATTATCATTACAATAGAGAATATTAAGAATGGGAACTTGAAAGCACAAATAATCATGTATCCAAACATCCTCTCCAAGCTCATTGTTTGGTGCCTTGAATCTTTTAAGATTCCTTGCAGTTCAAATCTGAGGAACTGCAAAGTCATGCTGACTAGTGATAACACCCTAAAAAGGATGAAAGTTGGTTTTTCTAAGGAATCAGGAGAATTCTATGATTTACCATAGGAAGAGGCTGAAGCTATTCTAAAGGAACAAGAAGTTCCTGAACCATCGAAAAAGGATGGTAAGAAGAGGAAGTTGAAAGAAGTAGTAGTTGATGGTAAACTCCCAGAGGTTAAAGTAACTAAATCTGCACCTCCAAAGCCCAAGAAGCAGAAATCTTATCTAGATAAGTTGGTTGCCAAGTGGAGAGAAGACAAAAAGAATCGAAAGGAAGGAGATCCACAGTTTGGCTTGAATCCTATAGAGGCCAATGCTTTGAAAGAGAAGGCAACCGATGAGCTTGAGAAGCAAGCCAAAGAAAAGAAGCAAAAGAAGAAGATGTTTGAGGCTGAAATTATGAAATCCCTTCTGAGGGATACTGAAATAGAATCTGAGAACATCTCAGTACTGAAAACTTTCTTAGTAGAACCATTACCTGAGACACCGGGGAAGAAGTTCATGACTCCGGAAAAAGTATAAGAGAAGGTTGTCGAAGAAAAGGAAGTTGTGGAAGAAGTACAAGAAGCCAAAAACTATGATGATGCAACTGATCTGGTAATGAAAGTTGAATACTTTCATGAGAAGTAAAGTCCATCCGAAAAATTTTCAATCCGAACTTCTCAAGATGGATCTTCAAAACTTGCTACCCCTGGAATTGATGAGAAGGATGAAGAGGAAGTGAACAAATTATCTATAGAATAGAGTTATAATCATCACTTCATGTACCCTGAGGATATTGAGGCAGAATCTATGAAAGAACAAATTGATAAAGATAATATTGTTCAGTTATCTGAAAGTGATCACGAGTCTCCAGATGAAGAAGCTATTCTGAGGACCAATAAGGGCAAGCAGGTGGTTGCTAATACACCAACAAGAGAAATTTTAAGGAAGAAGGAAGCTGGTGGATCTTCTAAAAGGAAGTTGGTCAAGATAGAGAAATAACCATCACCAAGAAATGTGTCAGATTCAGAATCATCAGCTCTGGTACATGATTTTGTCATTAAATATCTAAAGAAGCTTGTGGACACCATTTTGATCTTTCCAACCATTGACTCCATATGTCAAATGCTCCAACATAGCTTGAATAAAAAATTTGATTTTTTATCCATGGTGATGTATAGGTGTACAAATATTGAGGATGATTATAAGAACTTCCTTATCAACTATGAAGCCCACATAAAATCTTGCAAGAAAATGGTTAGCTGGTCAAAGAATATAGTTGAAGATTTGAGAGAGCATGATGACTTTCAAGGTGATGTTAAGGAAAATTTTGATACTCAACATAGTAAAATCAAGGATATCACAAATATATTTGAGGAAAAACTAAATCTTGAGTAGAATACTCAGATTCAGGATGTCAAAGATCTTAATGGGAAGTTGAATTATGTTGTTCAAAGTTGGAAAATAGAAAGGGATCACCAGATTGATATTGAAGAGAATCTAGTGAAGTAAGATGACCTGTTGAAAGCTATATTATAAAGGATTAGGAAGAAAAGATCAAGGATTTAGATAAGCAAGAAGAGGAAGAACACAAGGAGATAAAGAAGCTAAAAACCATTGTAAAGAAGTTGATACCCAAGTTGAAGGAAGGAAAATAAATCAATTCGATTTTTAGTTGTATTTTTTCCCCATATGCAAATTCTTCCAATATTAATGAAATTGTGGCTACTCATTTTTGTTTTCATGCTTTGTACTAATATTTCAGGTACCATATTTTTTTCCATTCCCTCAAACTCTTTTTGAAAATCACAAAGGGGGATAAGGAAAAAGAATTCTAAGTAAAGAAGAAATATTCCTAAGTAAGGGGAAGTTTATCAAAGGGGGGAGTTCTCATTACAAATATTTCCATATTCAAGATAAATAAAAAATATCATTCTAGAAATCTATAATATGATCATTAGTGTTCCAAAGCCTAAGGGGGAGTTAGTCATATTCACTATTGTCCATGTATAAAGGGAGATATGTTTTATTTCAAAGTCTAGAATTTTTTTTCTAAATCCTTATATTCTTTTTCATAAGGATGTTTGTGCATTCCAAAAAGGGGGAGATTGTTGAGTCAGTAAGGTTTTCCTTATGAATTTTCCATTCCTTCATACTTAGGGGAGATTTTTTAGTCAATAAGGTTTCCTTATGACTTTAAAATTCCTTCTTGTTTTGAAAATCACAAACACCTTAAGGAAAATCTCCTTTTACCCTGGGTTTTACTTCTATAAGGAAAATTTTCCTTCCCCAAGGAAATTTATCCTTATCATGTTTTCATTGATCATATCATAATTTTTCTAAGTGTAAAATTTGGTTTGAAACCAAAACCTTGGAATCCTATAATTACCTAGATATGAAGCATTCTGTTTAGGATCCGAATTATTAGAATTCTGGTTACTAACTCTTTTGAGTTCTGACTCCGAATTTGGATTACGAATTCTGGTTACGAACTCTTCTGAGTTCTGACTTTGAATTATGATTACAAATTATAGATATGAACTCTTCTGAGTTCTGACTCCAAATTTTGATTATGAATTCTGGATACGAACTCCTCTGAGTTCTGACTCCGAATTCTAATTATGAATTCTGGATACAAATTCCTCTGAGTTCCGACACTGAGTTCTCTAAATACATACTCCAAACTCTTATGAGTTCTGACTCCGAATTCTCTTGAACTCTGACTCTTAACTTTTTAAGTTCTGGTTCCGAATTCTTGTGAATCCAGATTCCAAATTTCCTTGAAATTCAAACTCCGGAATTCTATAGAGTATAGGTTCCGAATTCCTAGAAAACAGAATCTGAATATCCTTATATTATAGACTCTGAATTCATTTCTGGTTAGACTCCGAACTTTAATATTTCCTTACATTCTGAATATTGGATTTTAGTTATGTAACCATATTTTTTCTTATACATGTTTTGTTATAAAACGATGTCATGCATTCAGTTACTAACAAACCGTTGTTTGAGTGACATGTGTACAGGTCCCTCCGAGATTCAAAGAAAAATATGACTGTTGGAGGAGGGAGATGACCATTGAAGTTGTGCCTATAAATAAGATATCATTTGAAATAGCTCACAACAAGTTGATCAATCTAGAGATTATATGCTGCTGAAGTGATTTCTAGAGAGAGAGAGGCTTTATTGCTTTGTGCGTACTGAACTTCTTGTTCAGATTTACTTTGTGCGACTCTGATTGTTGTTGTGTACAATCGAGGGCTTCTGGGGATAGAAAGAAAGAGGTGCTGACTACATTGAAGTTGAGGGCTTCCTTGCTGAGGATGACAGAAGTACCGACTACCTTGAAGTTGAGGTCTTGCGGGGATATCAAGATAGACTCCGATCTTCGTATCGAGGGCTTACCCTAGTGTGGGTAAGAAAGACTTTCTTGAAATTATAATTCAAGGGACCTTTATCCAAGGTTATTGGATACCCTTATCTTTGGTTTAAAATATTTACTACTTGTTACTTGTTTTGTTACAAGTTTTCCACTGAATTTGTATTGTTGAGGAAAGTATAACTATTTTATACTTCCTTATACTTGTACTCTGATTTAGTGAGATTCTATATGCTTTAAGGTAGAATCTTCATCATTGCAAACTTCCATTAAGTTTCATTTTCCGAAACCATCTTTCTGGATTCACATTCTCAGAATCATATTTTCGGAATCAAGTAAGTGTGTAGAACTAGAGGTTTTGTGAATTACCTTGTTTAACCTTGTTAAACATAACCATATTTAAAAGTTCCAAAGGAATTTTTAAAAGAATACAATTCACCCCCTCTTTTATTTTGAGTATCTTTAGATACTTGATTCAGTATCTCTATTATTTCTATCCTACATTTGGTATTATAGAGTATATCATACTCACATATCATCTCAACATCATATGTTTAATTATCCTTTTGGGGATATGCATTAAAAATGTGACATACACATTAAATCAAGTACCCACTAAAGTAGAAAATGGTATTCCATTCAAGTTATAGAGTGCAAAGAAATATGTTTTGTCACATACATGTGAATGGGTTTGTGAGGAATTTGTTAAGGCTTTATTATCAAAAAAACTAGCACCCCAAGGAATAAAGTGTATCTTTATAGGGTATCCTAAGGAAATAAAGGGATACTACCTATAAAAACCCTTAGACAAGAAAGTGACTATCGCTAAAAAATATGTCTTTCTTAAGAGGGAGAACTTCCTCAAAATGGATAGTGGGAGAAAGATTGACTTCAATGAAGTTGATTCTCAAGATACATGAGAGTTGGTACAATAATATATTCCACAAGTCCCCATGGAAGAAGTAGATCCTGAAATAAAAGTACTATATAGGAGCATAAGAGAGGTAAGAGAACCAGAGAGATATGGTTTTCTAGTCACAGAATATGGTGAACCATTATTGGTTAAGAAAGATGAACCTATATCATAAAAAAAGGTAGTAGAAGAGCTCAGAAGATGTAAGATGGAAAGAAACCATGAATTTTGAAATGGATTCTATGTATCAGAACCATGTTTGGGTTCTGGATGATGCACTGGTTGATGTAAAGCCTGTTGAATGAAAATAGTTATTCAAGAGGAAAATAGACATGGATGGAAAAGTAAATACCTATAAATTAAGGCAAGTTGATAAAGGGTTTAAACATCATCAAGGAATTGACTATGATGAAAACTTTTCACCAGTTTCTATGTTTATATCCATTATAATTCATCTTGTTATAGCATCTTACCATGACTATGAGATTTGGAAAATGGATGTCAAAACTGTATTCCTTAATGGGATCCTTTAGAAAGACGTCTATATGACACAACCAGAATGGTTTTTTACTCAAGGTGTTGCAAAAAAGGATTTTCAAGTTGCAGAGATCCATTTATGTATTGAATCAAACATCTAGGTCATGGAAAATTTGATTCGTTGAATCCATAAAATAATTTGGTTTCATTAAGAATGAATGTGAGTCATTTGTTTGTAAAAGGTTTAGTGGGAATGCAGTTATTTTCCCAATAGTATATTTTCATAAAATATTACTTATTGGAAACGATATTCCAGTATTATAGCCTGTTAAGGAATGGTTAAACAAGTATTTCTCCATGAAGGACTTAGGTAAAGCGGCCTATATTCTAGGGATCAAGATCATTCATGATAGATCTAGGAGGATTATTATACTAAGTCAAAGTATATATGTTGACTATATACTAAAGATATTTAGTATGTAATAATCCAATATGGGATTGGTTCTACTGTCACATGATTTACATCTTTCTAAGAAAATGATTCTTTAAAAAGAATATGAGAAATAGGGAATGAGTAAGATCTCATATGCTTCAATGATAGGATCAATCATGTATGTTATTCTATGTACTAGACTTTATGTTTCCTATGAATTGATAATGGTCGGAAGATATCAATAAGATCTAGGAGAACAGTATTAAATTACTGTTAAGGCTATCCTTAAGTTTCTAAAAATAACTAAGGTTATGTTCCTTGTGTATGGGGGAGATGAGGAACTGGTCATCAAGGGTTATACTAATTCTAGTTTTTAGACAGATCATAATGATCTGAAGTCACAGTCATGATACATTTTCTGTCTCAACAGATGAGCTATGATATGGAAGAGTTCAGAGAATCCATTTTTAACTAATACTAAAGTAGATTTTGAGTATATAGAGGCTTATGATGCATCCAAGGAATCCATTTGGATTTGGATCTTTTTCTCAGAGCTTGAAGTGGTACTTATCAGAAAAGACCCTATCACATTGTATTATGATAATACTATAGTGGTGGCTCTTACAAAAGAGCCAAGGTCACACCGATGGACAAAGCACATACTCTGGAAGTATCACCTCTTGAGGGATTTTTATCAATGGGGTAAAGTTGAAATGAGAATTGTACCCATGTAAGAGAACATGGTGGACCCATTGACTAAAGGACTATCTCCATCGAAGCATGAGTATCATGTGAGAGATAATATACTAAAGGTTGTTAGAAGTTGTCTCTAGTGAAAGTGAGGTTCTGTTTGTGTTGGTTCCCTAGAACCAACTTATTTTTACTTTATGATAACTTGTATTCATAGTTTTGAATATTAATAAACATATTATCACATCATGATTGTTCTTCTATGTAACATAGAATGTTATAATATCCTTAGAGTAGCTATTGCACTAAAAGGTCATAACAGTTCCCAGCTATGATGAGAACTTGGAAGTGCTATGAAAAAATTATTAAATATATGTTCTATAGTCGGGTGATATCATTTGCGGGAAACAAATGATATAGACTATCAGGGGTGGAGACTCATAGAACATTGATGCACCTTCTCATGACGTACGCCCTTGGTAATATTTACTAGGATATTATAAGAATAGGACCCACCAATAGGAAATCCACATTTATATGTGTTATTGGATGTTCCTATCTGTGGATGTGTGTATTGGTCCTTATACTTTAAGATTATTATTAATGAGTATCATGAGTCATTTAATTTTATGTATTGATGAAAGTTAGGATGATAGATTTTCACGGTGAGGTAGGATACATTGGGTGTGTCACAAATAATTTTGCATTAAGGAATAATGTGAGAAAGGATTTATCTCTTCCATTCTTTAATGAAAATTAATATCTTAGGCCCTTTATGGAAATGATATATTCTAAATAAATCCATTTCCATGGTGTTTTATAGGCAAGTTTTATTTCCATAAATTCAAATAAAGAGACATAGAGAATGTTGGATGATGGCTCCAACATGCAACCTGCTTGATTTGAGATATTGTGATAAAGAGATTACATTACACAGTAAGTATATGTATGAGGTATTATGTATTTATGACATTAACTTGTTTCTCTATGGGTGTCTTGGCATGTTTTGAGACTATAACCTTGGACTTTAGGTTGCTTCGCCTAATTCCACTGAGAAAGAGGCCTAGAGGGTCACACACTAAGTGTATCCATGATATCAGTTAAATAATATATTATTATTTATCATTTAAAAAGTTTAATAAATATTGTTCATGCATGTGGTTTAATAATAATTCATGTTTTCTTGATTACATTTATTTTTTCATCAGTTATCCAAGAGAATATAATGTGAGCCGAATATTTAATAAATATTTATTTTCTATTTAGTTAATATAATATTTATTTATTTATCAGTGAATAATGAAATGAAATTTATTTAATTAATAAATAGACATTATTCAAGGTTTGATAAATATTATGGAGGATTGAAGGACCGAGATTTTAGGTATAGTGAGAAAATAACAAATATTTAATATTATTTGATTAAATAATATTTAATTTTAATTTTCAAGTTAAGCACATGTCGAGAAATAATAATATTATTATTATTATTTGAAATGGGGTTTCACTAAGATTAAATAAATAATTAAGGGAACTTGTGTAATTATTTTATTTTAACCCAAATGATATATAAACCCGATTATGTTATTTTCTCAAAAATAACAATTCATTTGTTTGGGTTGTGCACAATGGAATTAGAGAATTATCTCAAGCCCATGAGACCTCTCTTCTCCAAGATCGCTCCTAATAATGGATATCAATCTTCCTCCACTAGGTCAAAGAGAACACTTTGGAATCAATTCTCATAGCGATCAAAAACAGAAAATGCAAGAACAAGGATCTATCGTACTAGCATCTAGAGATTCCTTCAGTAATGTTTGAGATTCATGGAACACGTGTGGATCATCACTATATTGAATATGTACATGATTCCTATAACACAACATTGGTTTTTCATAGATATATTTCTAGATCCATCAAAAAAAATAATTCCATTAAGGTAATTCTAATTTAATTAAATTAATTATAAATAATATGTGATGATCCTCACTCTTTGGTTTCGATGCGATTTATATTGAATATATTCTTTGATTCAATTCCATTGAATTTTTTTTTTATCATTGTGTAAATCTTGGAATGATCATTGAAAAAAACAAAAACCAATGTTGGGAAATACCCATCGCGCGCTTTCGCTATGCCCAGAACCTACACTTGGGACCAGCAAACAAGAATCTTGAGATGTAGATTTATCGAGACAGAAATAATGAGAATATTGGACCATCACAGAAGAATTACTTATGGACAGTCTTGAAATGATTCAACATTCAAGACTATAATCCAATATACATCCCACTTCTTGTTAATTTTTATTCATCCTCTATGATGATTCCTAACATTAAAATATATAGGATGAATATTTCTTGATTATCATATGCATTATTAGTGGGGAGTCCAATGTTTGTTATGGTTTGTACTAGACTAGACATTAAACATGCAGTGGGATTAGTTAGTCAATACAAGGTGCATCCAAGCTGGGAGCATTGGATTCTAGTGGAGAGGATCCTAAGATACATCAAGGAGACCTCATATGCTGCATTATATTATGGAGGATCATATTTCACCATCAGAGACTATATTAATTTAGATTTTATAGATGATTCTGACCAGAGGAAATTCACTACTCGTTATGTGTTTACTCTTATAGGAGGATCTATGAGATGGATTTTAAAGTTATAGTTAGTTTTGGATTAATCCACAATGGAGGTAGAGTACATGACAACTACATAGGCTTGTAAATAGCTGATTTTGATGGGAGGGTTCTTGGGGGAGCTTGGGAACAGAAAGGAGAAGATTCCACTGTTTTATGATAGTTAGAGTGCCTTGAACATTGTAAGGAATCCATCTTTTGATTCAAGTATGAGGCACATTGGTGTACGATATCACTTTTTCTGAGATGTGGTGGAGGAAGGAAGTGTGTACATGAAGAAAATTCACACTAAAGAAAATATTTCAAATTTCCTGATGAATGTGATTGATTATGATGAGTTCAAATGATACAGATTTTCAAGTGTCACTACTACAAAATAGGGTTTTATCAGCACTAAAAAAATACTTTATAAATTCCAAAAAAGTGTTGATAATCGAAGTGTGGATAAAATTTTCCACTCTTATCAACCCTAAAAAAAGAGCTGATAAAAGTCAAAATAAATTAATTTTTTTAAAAAAAACTCTACAAATCGGAGGGTAGACTCACCACCCTTTCAAAAGTGCTCGATCCCCCCTTTCAACAGTGCTAAGAACCCCCCCCCCCAAAACCACCCCTCAACATTAGTAATCCCCCTGCTTTAACAGCACTAGGGTTAGTATCACCCGCTCGCACGCACCCTTATCGTTGCTAGGTTTTGAACCTTGGACCTCCCCCTCATGCGCATGTGCCTCTTCCACTCGACTTCATTGTTTTTTTTCATTATTGGATATATATATATATATATATATATATATATTTATATATATTTTGTTACAATTTTTATCCACAAATATATATATTTACATTTACATTTAAATACATATTTAAAATAAGTTATGTGGGTGTGTGTTTATAAATACATACATACATACATACATACATATATATATATATATACATATATATCTATATGTGTGATTCTATAAATATAATTATACATATTTATATTTATTTACATATATTATATATTAATATTTATATAAATATATTATAATATGTAGATAATCATATATATGTTTTTCAATACACACACAAATATATTTATATATATAAACATTATATGTACATTAATTGTACATGTATATGTATATGAATATTCATACATTTTTATTTTAAATAAAATAGTTATTATTTTTTATTTAGATAAGGGTTTATATATTGAGAAAATATATTTTATATGTAATTATGTTTAATTATTTATTTGTAAAATTAAATTTTTATGGGTGAATATATATAAAAAATATGTATATATTGTTATATGTTTGATTATAAATAACAGTACATCATGAAAATGATAAAATTTCAGAACCATAATATCAATATGAATGTAATCCCTAGGAATAAATTTAGTCCATATTGAAAATTGGAAAAAAGACCCCCTTAAAAGAGGTTGAAATTCCTTCAAATGTTAAAAAATTGGCTACCCCAACAAAAAACTCAGTTTCAGAGGCCTTATAGTCCTTTTTTGGCCTAAAAAAATGTGATAGAGTATTTCCCTTTCTTATTATTATGTATATCTTGTTTTAGGATTCAATTTGATCGGTGGTACAACCCAAACGGATGCTCAGATCAAAATTTATGGCCGTTTGAAATTTGAGTTACGTTTGCAACTTATTTTTGATCTTCTATTTATTTTTTGATTTTTTTATATTAAAATTGTTATTAAATGACTATTAATTGATAATAATTAGAAAAATATTAATTTAAAAAATATTTTTAATTATTTTATAAGTCAATTTCACTAATTATCTTATATATTAAGTGTAAATACCTTTTTAGCCTTATCTAAAATATATTTTATATTTCTATATTAAGATATTATTTTTAATGAAATATATATATATATATATATATATTAAAGATACCCTTTATAAGTGCTAGTAAAAAGGTTCTTATAAAAGGGGGTCTTTATCAATGCTTATAAAAAAGCACTAATAAAGGGGATCCCATTAACAGCCCTAAAAAGCACTGATAAAGGTATCCTCTTTATCAGAACTTTGTTTTAGTGCTATTAAAGGGTGACATTGTGTAAAGCCATTTTGGTGGTAGTGTTCCCTTGTAGAGATGTGAACAGTATGGTTTGGTAGATGGAAGGTTTGTGTGAATATATGGTTGGTTCTCAATCCTTATCCAAATGAGAGATGTGTTAGTAGTATTTTATTCTAGATGGCACTGACCCTCTTGCTTTGTCAAGGGATTTAGGAAATGGTAGATGAGGTGGGTGGTCAACCCCACTTACTAGGATGTATCAAAGGGAGTGACTTCTCCTAGGCTCATTACCTAGTAATCACCTCCACCAATTTCCATCAGTTTTATATGCAGTATTTGTAAGTTTTATTTCCTTATTATTCAAGAGATATATTACGAGGGTTTTATCTTTGTAATAGAGAGAGTGTGTGTACTCAATTTTATCTATAATGATCCTTCTATTTGTTCATGTTTTTTACCCCTTTCATTTTGGATGGTTTTTTTTGTGTTATATTTAGGGTCATTTATTTCCACATTTTTCACATTATTTTATCTTGTGATTATGGGTGAATCAGTGACCCAATCATTTTCAATACCAACATAAATAACCCCAAGAGATGACAAAAGAGTGGACTAAAATAATGAAAATGTTATGTTGTACGGATGATTTTCTTCCATGGATCGTACAATTCAACCACAAGATTCTCCATGGGGAAAAAATGTTTCTCATTTTCAGTAGAAAAATGAAGAATAAAACACTCACATGGATCTTATGGAATTAAGAGAAAACCAGGGGTGATCCCCATCACCAGTGTGAATATTACAATTATTTTTAGCAGAACGCTGATAATGGAAACCATGAAAACACTGCTACTCAGGATCCATCTCTAAGAATCATCAGAATGGAAGTCAGAAAGTCACCAGGATACTCGAACCTGAAGTTGGGGTCCAACTCCAGTTGCACCTATAGGTTCTCCATGATTTCCATCATAGGGTTTCTCACCATGATCGTCTCCAATGTACCGAACATTAGTGGTGGGAATTTGTGGAACATCTATTTTGGGATTTTTTGATTTAAAATTTTAATATTGATGAGAGATAAAATTATTAATGGAGGGATTTATCTCAACAATAATGAAGGATTTTCTCCCAACATTAATGGATAGTTATTCTCAATATTAATTGATGGAATAATGAATGTTGACTACTTTAATTGGAGATATGGACTCAGTTTCTATATAAGAGGATGTAGTAGCATGTTTTGGAATGTGGGATAGAAAATATTTATCCACCAAGAGAGAAAGATGTAGGGGTTGCCACATTTAAGGAAATCGGTCCAAGGAGAAGATGGTGATTACATCAACGATGGTGTGTTGATGGAAATGATTGAAAGTTTTGAAGATAGCGTGTGATGATGGTGGTTCCATATATTGAAAGTCCTCTTGGTTGTAGAGATAAAGTGACATGTCCCGATTGCAATGATCGGCGGTACATCAAAATGGTATGTTCATGGGTGTGGGTGCATTGTAAAATGCCTTCATGTGTGGTGTGAAAATCCATTGGGTGATTATTTCAAAAAAAATCAGGTGGAAAAATCCTTCAGGTGCTGTGTAAAATTCCTTCGGGTGATAAAATACCTTTAGGTGATAGAAGGTCTTCAAGTGAATATTATCTTGTGTGTTTGTGCGACCACTTCTGCTACGACATCAAGATTTGATCACCAACAGTGGTATCATAGGGATTAGTTGAAGTGTTCAATTGCAGAACATGATGGCGAGCATCTAGTGGAGTAGTTTATCAAGAACTTGAATGATGTTACCAGAAGACAATGGTGGTACCAGATGTCTTTATGGGATATCAAAAGGATGATTGGCTAGCTAGAATCATGAGGTGTGTTTCGTTGTTGTTTATTATCAGAGCTTGGTGGAATATGGTTTCAGTTCCTTGGGTTACTTGGTTTATCAGGAATCTAGAAGAATGTCATCAGAAAATGATGGTAGTATCAGCGGTGTTGATGGAATGTTGAAAATATTCTTGGCTATTGGTGTCATGCAGTGTGTTCTGTTCATTTGGTGACATTTGGATATTAGTGTAGTCGACGATCACACTGACCGATGTTTGTGCATGTGCATATTTCCTTTAATTTGATTTAATATGATTTTATTTGATTACTTTTCCCTTGTATTTTGATGATATCTTAATTTATGTTATTTGGATTTTTGTGATTCTTATCACATTGTAAAGATAATATATTTATATATAATTTATTAGTTAATGAGGAAGTTTTAAAATGTCTATCTATTTCTATAAAAATTCTATGAAATTGCTATTATGGTTTTAGAAACTCTACATTTCACTATTTTAAAATATTTCTATATTTATTTTACTGAAACTTATATAGTTATTGGATTTTCATAAAACCTGATTCTATGAAAAGCTAAAATGTTTATCTTGATTTCATTAGTTTACATAAAAGTCTAAAAATATATTTTGAATGGACTTTTAATTACTTGAAGTTATGCTATGCTGTTTTGTAGTAGCAGTTTTTTCAGAATTTTTTTGTTTCTGTTTTCTACTGATTTTGGTATCTGTAAATGTCAATTTTAATTGATTTTTTTTGGAAAGATATTAATGTTTTCTACAAATCATTAGTTTTGACCAAAGTCTTAATATTCTGTTAAGATCCCTTAAAAATTTGTTGAAGTTTGTCAAAATATTCTGTCCACATTTTTAATGAAAGTATGGTTTATTGTTCATTCCGAAAAGTATGGTTTATTGTTCATTCCGAAAAGTATGGTTTGGAAACCATATGTTACTATTCATAAACCATACATTACGTTACTGTTCATTCCTCAAAGTATGGTTTGGAAACCATACATTACTATTTATACCCTACGTTACGGTACTGTTCATTCCACAAAGTATGTTTTGGGAACCATACGTTACTGTTCATCAACCCTATATTACGTTACTGTTCATTCTGCAAAGTATGGTTTGGAAACCATAAATTACTATTTATACCCTACATTACATTACTGCTTATTCCACAAAGTATGGTTTGGAAACCATACATTATTGTTCATACCCTATGTTACATTACTGTTCATACCCTACGTTGTGTTACTATTCATACCCAACATTACGTTACTATTCATTCTGAAGATACTGTTCATTCTGAAGTTACTGCTCATTCTGAAGTTACTGTTCATTCCAAAGTTATCGTTCATTCCAAAGTTATCGTTCATTCCGAAGTTACTGTTCATTCCATAGTTACCATTCATTCTGAAGTTACTGTTCATTCTGAAGTTATTGTGCTTTCTGAAGTTTCTGTTCTTTCTGAGGTTACTATTCATTCTGTGAAATTTTTTAAAAAATGATTTTCTGCATATATATAGATTATTTTTAATGATGTTTTTTTGAAAAAAATCTCATTAAATATAAGGATCATAATAAAATATTTTTTAATGTTTTTAGTGCTATATTTAGAGAGAGAAACTAATAAATTTTACCAAAGTCTTTTATAAATAAATTTGGACGTTCCAAAATTGTTTTAAATTCAAATGTTTAAATTTAATTTCAGAATATACTGCTAGTTTTCAGGAACTGTTTTGACTAGGTTTAAAACATTTTAAATGGATTTCAAATTTTTTTTAAATCATTCAATCATTTTATTATTCTAGAGATTTTATTTTAAGACTTATTCAAAATATTTTGAATTCTTTTATTAGATATTTATTCTACAAGAATAAAGAAGCAACAGTGTTTCTATTTTCATGGAGATATTTATGGGATCTCTTGAATCAATTAATTTTGAATATCCAAAGGAAGAGGAGATGCTTCAACTTCTTTATATTTTATTATCTATATATATATATATCTCTTGGAGGTAAATATATACAATTTCAATACAAAGAGAAAGTGTTGTGAACATTGAACCTACTGTATATTTTCAACGTCCTGTGACACTTTTATTCACCATCTGCTCATTCTCCCAAGTGCCGAATTAATTATGCTTCGACTAAAATTACATTGACGAGACGTGCTGATCTAAACCTCAAGAACCAGTACATGTGCTTTAATTTTTATCTTCTCTTTAATTTGGTTTTGAGTTTGTAACACTACTTTCCATCTCTCACACACACTCTATTTTTCTGTTTATGATTTTTTCACACAAGAGAATTATTTGTTATTCTTTTTCCTTGGGTTGTGATTCTTGGATTCTAAAGTCAGGATATTATGGGTGTGACTACCTATATCTAAAGTTAGTACTATTTGGGTTGTGACTCCCAGGGTCTAAAATCATGTTGTAAGGGTTGTGACTCCCCACACAAAAGTCAGTGTTGTGGTTATCCCTCCACTAGAAAAGGATTTTCTAATTGGGTTATGATTCCCCTTTAAAAATAATTTTTAGTGCACACATATCTATTGTTGAGTAGAGAGGTATAAGATTATAGTATGCCCACTTTGGACCAAACTACTATAAAAAACATCCTTGCATTATTTACTTTTTCTGCTGCTAATTAACCTTAATAATTAACTTTGATAATTAATTTAATTAATCAATTATTTTGATTAAAAATTTTATTCTGGTCAATTAACCCCTCCTCTAGACCATCTGTCATTACCCTATCTAACCTAACAATTGTTATTAGAGGGTAACCTTTATAAGAATAGTTTTTTTCTATCATTATATTTCTAAATACCAAAGATTGGTACCATTAGTTGTTCCTTCAGGAATTTATCCAACCATTTTTTTAGTCTGATTTTATATTTTATTATGATAACCTATTCCTAGACCTCACAGTCCAAGGATAAATATCTTATAAGGTAGAAGGATTGAACCTGAATGATGCTTGGATTCCTCCAAAGCCACCACATTTTGATGGCAATGATTATGGATACTAGATATCTCGAATGGAGTCATGCCTCAAATAGTTTAGCATTGAGAACTGGTCTATCATGTCCAAACAATGCACACTACCTGAAGCTGACTAAGATACTCTTACAGGAATTGATGCTACTAGATATATCTTAAATTAAAAAGTTGTTAATATTTTATATTATTCTATTAACAGAAGTGTTTTAGTCATGTGTCTGTATGCAAGATAGCTCATGAGATTTGGATGATTTTGCAAGTTACTCACCTTGGCTCTGACAAATTGATCCGAACCAAGATTGGAATGCTTTGTGATGAGTATCAAGACATTCAGATGGGTGAAGATGAAACTTCAAACCAAAGGTTCCATAGATTCACAAGCATTGTGAATGGAATGAATTCACTTAGAGGAGATCTAGAAAACTCTATACTTGTTGAAAGAGTCCCACGAGCATTACCAAAGAAATGGAAAGCAAAGAAGGTTTCCATTGATGAAAGTAAGAACTTCAAAGAGTTCACACTTGATGAATTGATTTGATCACTACTCCAATATGAACTGTAACTGAAGAACATATCTGATGAGGAGATAACAAAAATAAAAGGTGTAGCTTTTATGTTTGAAAATGTTATTTCTAATGAATCTTCTGATTATAATCCATGGGATATTGAAAAGGAATACATGGATCAGATTGTAATTGGAGTCTACAAAAGAATAAAAAAGAATGGATTCAAAAACCAGTTTAGAAGAAAACCTCAAAAAGAAAAATATAAGGGAGAGAAGAAAGATGATACAAATTACAATGCTTCAGATATAACTTGTTATGAGTGAAAGAAGAAAGGTCATATCAAACCAGATTTCCATAAAATAATGAATAAAGACAAATACAAAAGGAATGATAGAAAGGCATTGAAAACCAGCTGGATTTGTACTGAAAAATCTGATTCTAGTGAAAAATATGGAAATAACAAAGAATATGCTAACCTATGTTTCATGGAATCACTGGATAAGGTTAGTAATTCTAGTTATTATTCTTAATGTTCTGATTCTGAATATGAATCTGAAAACCCCAATGTTTTTTAGTTAAATAATGAAATTGAAAGATTAAGAAAAGATATTTTCAAAGATGATGATTTATATAATAAACTTAAAGAAGATAATGAAAAACTTATTTCTGAAAATAAATTAATTCTACAAGAAAATAAAAAGTTAACAAACACTACTTCTACTTCTCATTCAACAGTTTATGATAATCTGAAAACTTCTCATGTTTTGAATGAGAAATTGAAAAAGGAAGTTGAATGTCTTAAACAAAATTTATCTACTTTTATTCAAGGTCTTGAAAAATATCATGAGATGATGTCTTTGACTAAAACTGATAAAAATAAATATGGTTTTGGTTATAATAAAGGATTACCTCAAATGTATAAAACCCATTTTGTTAAAAGTAAAAATGGTTGTACTTCAAATGTTACTTGTTCTAAATGTGGCATGAATGCTCACTATGCCAATGGCTGCTCACATAGATTTAAACAATATTTGGGATTTACAAAAACTAATATTTCTAAATCCTTGTTATCAAGAGTACCTTACAATACATGTTTAAATTCTGTATGGGTACCTAAAATTGCATTACTAATCCTATTGGACCCAAAGTAGCTTGGGTACCAAAATTTTCAATTAATTGATTTTTTTAGGAAAAATTCCTTGGATGTCTCAAGAATGACATATGGTACATAGACAGTGGGTGGTCAAGGAATATGACTAGAGAACCATCAATTTTTACCTCATAAAAAATATGTGATGGAGGCACTGTTACTTTTGGAAACAGTTCCAAAGGCAAAGTAAAAGGTTTTGGTAAAGTTGGTATTTCAAATTCTATAATTATTTCAAAAAAATTATATGTTAAAGGTTTAAAACATAATTTAATTAGTATATCATAATTATGGGATGATGGAATTGAAGTTAAATTTCAAAATGATAAATTTTTAGTTTTTAAAGGAGATTCTTTATTATTTTCTGCTAATCGAATAGATTATATTTATACTATTGATTTTGATGAACCAACTGTTCAACATGTAAAGTGTTTGAATGTTGTACAAAATGATATTATACTTTGGCACTGACATTTAGGTCATGTTAATTTCATAATGTTTCATAAGATCTCAAAGCATGTGAATGTTTTACAGCTTTCTTCTTTTAAGAAAGAACAACTTCATTTTCGTGACGCTAGCATGAAAGGGAAGCAACACAAAAAAAATTAGACCTATCAATAAGATAAGTATTAATAATCCTTTATAGTTAGTACATATTGATTTATTTGGTCCGACTCAAATCTCTAACCTTGGTGGAAAGAAATATAATTTAGTTATTGTTGATGATTATAGTAGATTTACATGGGTATATTTTTTAGCTCATAAAATGATAATTTATCTAAATTCACTATTTTTTGTAAATTATTTTACAATGAAAAAGTTTGTATGGTTATTTCTATTCATAGTGATAAAGTATGTTAATTTCATAATTTATATTTTGAAAAATTCTGTGAAAATAATGGATATTTTCATAATTTCTCTGCTCCTAGAACACCACAACAAAATGGTGTTGTAGAACAGAAAAATAGAACTCTTATTGAAATGGATTGAACTATGTTAAGTGAATATAATTTGCTGAGATATTTTTGGGCTAAGGTTTTTTTTCTGCATGTTATATTTCAAATAGAATTCTTATTATACCTTTGCTAAAGAAAACTCCTTATGAATTATTCAAAAAAAAGGCCAAAGTTGGTTATTTTAAAGTTTTTGGATGTAAAGTTTTTATTTTAAATTCAAAGGATAATTTAGATAAATTTGATTCTAAAAGTGATGAATGTATTTTTCTTGGTTATTCTAATAATAGAAAATCTTATAGAGTTTATAATAAAAGAAGGATGGTTATTAAAGAATCTGTTCATGTTATGTTTGATGAAAATAATGTTAAAATAAATTCTGATTCTAATGTTATTGATGATGAGTTTAGAGATTTTAATTTTGGTAAAGATATTCCTCAAGATAATAATGAATAAATTGAGGGGGAGCATACTCTTTCTCAACCTGATCCAAGATCATGGAAGATTCACAAAGATCATCCTGTTGAAAATGTAATTGGAAGTGTTGATTCTGGTGTCAAAACTATAAATTATATTTTAAATTATTGTGCCAATTCTTCTTTTATTTCTGATTTTCTTCTTGTAAATATTAATGATTCTTTAAAAGATGCAAACTAGATTGTTTCTATAAAAGATTAGTTAAATCAGTTTGTTAGAAATAATGTTTGGACTTTAGTAGAATTGCATAAAGATAAGAAGGTAATTGGAACTAAGTGGATCTTTAAAAACAAGCTGGATGAATCTAGAAAAATTGTCAAAAACAAATCCATATGTGTTGCTCAAGGATAATCTCAAGAATAAGGTATAGACTTTTAAGATTCATTTTTACCTGTTTCCAGGTTAGAGGCAATTATAATGTTTTTGGATTTTGCGTGTTTTCAAGGTTTTAAATTATATCAAATGGATGTAAAAAGTGTGTTCTTAAATGGTTTTATTACTAAATAATTTTATGTTTCTCAACCCCCTCATTTCAAAAATGAAAATATTTCCAACCATGTTTTTAAATTATTAAAAGTTTTATACGATCTCAAACAAGCACATCGTGCTTTGTATGAAAGAATTTCTTTATTTTTATTAAAAAATGGTTTCAATAAAGGCAATGTTAATCCAACTCTTTTTATTAAAAGATCTTCTGATGATATTTTAGTTGTTCAGATCTATTTTGATGATATAGTTATTGGATCCTCTAGTGAAATACTTTGTAATGATTTTTTTTATTCCTTCTGAATCTGACATGATTTTAATGGGAGAATTAAATTTCTTTCTTGGACTTCAAATTTATCAAAGGAAAGAAGGAATTTTTCTTAATCAATATAAGTATGCTAAAGATTTAGTTAAACTATTTGGTCTTAATTCCTCTAAATCCATGAAAACTAATATGGGTACAAATTGTAAATTAGATAGTGATGTATCTGGTAAATCAGTTGATTTTATAGTTTATAGAGGTATGATAGGTAGCTTTCTATATTTAACTGCATCTAGACCTGATATCATTTTTAGTATTTTTTTTATGTGCTTGATTTCAAGCTGATCATAAAGAAATTCATATTAAAGATGTAAAAAGAATAATTAGATATGTTAAAGTAAATGTTGATTCTAGTTTATTTTATCCAAAATATAACTATTTTGATTTAACATCTTATTCTGATTATGATTTTGGTGGATGTAGAATTGACCAAAAAATCAAATCAGGTATGTGTCATTTTTGGGGAAAATGTTTAATTTCATGGTCATCTAAGAAACAATTATCTGATGCTTTATTTACTGCAAAAGTCGAGAATATCTCTGCTACTATTAGTTGTGCTCAAGGTTTATGGATTAAGAAAACCTTATGTGATTTTGGTTTTTATCTTGATAAACTACTTATTTATTTTTATAATACATCTTCAATTTCTATTTCTAAAAACCCCTTACAACATTCTTGAACGAAACATATTGATCTTAGATTTCATTTTATTCTAGATCATATGAATAAGGGTGATATTGTTTTAGAATTTATCCCTTCTAAAAATCATCTTGAAAATATTTTTACAAACCCTTTAGACTCTACTCAGTTTGATAAAATTAAATTTTCTTTTAGTATGTTGGAATTTTTAATTTTCTTTGTTTTATTTGTTTAGGGGGAGCATGTTTTCACTTTTTGTTTATTTACAATAGAGTGAGAAGTTTTGGAAAGAAGTTTAGTTGGTTTTGGGGAGAAATAATTTGGTTTTAATCATTTTAAAAATTCATTTATGGTTTAAATGTTTTGGATTTGTAATAAAAAAAATGGGGAGATTGTTTGTGCATTTGCATATTTCTTTTAATTTGGTTTCATATGATTTTGTTTGATTAATTTTCCTCTGTATTTTGATGATATATTAATTTCTGTTATTTTAATTTCTGTTATTATTATCACATTTGGAAGATAAGATATTTATTTATACTTTATTAGTTAATGAGGAAGTTTGAAAATTCTTATCTATTTCTCTAAAAATTCAATGAAGTTTCTAGTATAGTTTTAGAAACTCTACATATCACTATTTTAAAAAATTTCTGTATTTATTTTATAGAAACTTCTACAATTATCATATTTTCATGAAACCTGATTATATGGAAATCTAAAATGTTTATCTTGATTTCATTAGTTTACATCAAAGTAAAAAAATATATTTTGAATGGAATTTTAATTACTTGAAATTATGTTATGTTGTTTTGTATTAGTAGTTTTTCTAGAATTGTTTTGCTTATGATTTTTGATGATTTTGGGATCTTTAGATGTCGGTTTTAATTGATTATTATTTTTGGAAGGATAATAAGTTTTTATACAAATCACTAGTTTTTACTGAAGTCTGAATCTACTATTAAGATCCCTTAAAAATTCGTTGAATTTTTCAAAATATTCTGTCAAGATTTTTTACGAAATATGGTTTTTCGTTCATTCTACAAATTATGGTTTGGAAACCATACATTACTGTTCATAAAACCTACATTAAATTAATATTCATTCTGAAAAGTATGGTTTGGAAACTATACATTAATATTTATACCCTACATTACATTACTGTTCATTCCACAAAGTATGGTTTGGCAACCAAACGTTACTGTTCATCAACCCTACGTTATGTTTTTGTTCATTCCACAAAGTATGGTTTGGCAACCATAAGTTATTGTTTATACCCTACGTTACATTACTGTTCATTCCACAAAGTATGGTTTGGAAACCATATGTTACTATTCATAATCTACGCTACGTTACTATTCATACCTTACGTTATGTTACTATTCATACCCTAGGTTATGTTACTGTTCATTCCGAAGTTACTGTTCATTCCAAAGTTACTGTTCATTCTGAAGTTACTGTTCATTCTGAAGTTACTGTTCATTCCGAATTTACCGTTCATTCCAAAGTTACTGTTCATTCCGAAGTTACTGTGCTTTTTGAAGTTTCTGTTCTTTCTGAAGTTACTATTCATTCCATGCAATTTTTAAAAAAATGATTTTCTGCATATATACAGATTATTTTTAAATGATTTTTTTGTGAAAAAATTATCATTAAATATAAGGATCATAATCAAGGAGTTTTTAATGTTTTTGGTGATATATTTTGAGAGAAAAATTAATAAATTTTTTCAAGGTCTTTTACAAATAAATTTGGACATTTCAAAAAAAATTAAACTCAAATGTTTGAATTTAGTTTCAGATTATGCTGCTAGTTTTCAGGAATTTTTTGGACTATATTTAAAACATTTTTAATGGATTTAAAATGTTGTTTTAAATAATTCAATGCTTTTATTATTCTGGATATTTTCTTGGAAAACTTATTCAAAATATTTTTGAATTCTTTTATTATATATTTATTCTACAGGAATAAAGAAGCAACGGTGCTGCTATTTTCATGAAGATATTTATGGGAGATCTTGACTCAATTAATTTTGAATATCCAAAGGAAGAGGATATACTAAAACTAATATATATTTTATTCTCTATATATATCATTATCTCTTGCATTTAAATATATACAATTGCAATACAAAGAGAAATTGTTGTGAACTTTGAACCTGCTGTGCATTTGCAATGTCCTATGACACTTTGCTTCACCATCTGCTTGTTCTCTCAAGTACCGAATTAATTCTTCTTCGACTACAATTGCATTGAAGAGATGTACTGATCTAAACCTCAAGAACCAAAACCTGTGATTTAATTTTTATCTTCTCTTTCATCTGGTTCTGAGTCTGTAACACTACTTTCCATCTCTCACACGCAATCTATTTTTCTATTTATGATTTTTGCACATAAAAGAATTATTTCTTATTCTTTTTCCTCATGTTGTAACTCCTGGATTCTAAAGTCAGGATCTTAGGGTTGTGGATTCCTATATCTAAAGTCAGGACTATTTGGGTTGTGACTCTCAGTGTCTAAAGTCAGGTTGTAAGGGTTGTGACTCCCCTCACAAAAGTTAGTGTTGTGGTTATCCCTCCACTAGAAAATGATTTTGTAATTGGGTAATGATTCCCCTTTAAATATCATTTTTAGTGCACACATATCTCTCACCGAGTAGAGAGTTATAACAGTAGAGTACTCCCACTTTGGACTAAACTACTATAAAAAACATCCTTGCATTATTTACTTTTTCTGCTGATAATTAACCATAATAATTAACTTTGATAATTAATTTAATTAATCAATTATTTTAATTAAAATGTTTAATCTGGTCAATTCACCCCCCCCCCTCTAGACTAATCTGCCATTACCCTGTCCGACCTAACAACTAAGACAGTGTAAATTAATGTGAAGTATTTGAATTTTAAATCAAGGTGGAGGTTTTTGGGATTTTTTTATTTAAAATTTGAATATTGAGAAGAGATAAAATTATTAATGGAGGGATTTATCTCAACATTAATGGATTATTTTCTCCCAACATTAATGGAAAGTTATTCTCAATATTAATTGAAGAAATAATGAATGTTGACTGCATTAATTCTAGATATGTACTCAGTGTCTATAAAAGAGGATTTAGTACCATGTTTTGGAATGTGGGATGAAAAAGATGTAGCCGTCAAGAGAGAATGACGAAGGGGTTTCCGCGTTTGTAGTAACCAGTGAAAAGTGAAGATGGTGATTATATCAATGATGTAATGTCAGTGGTAATGATTTAAAGTATCTAAGATGGCATGCGATGACGACAGTGCCATGTATAGAAAGTCCTCTTGGTTGTAGAAATCAAGCGGCGTGTCCCGGTTGCGATTATTGGAAGTACATCAAAATGGTATGATCATGGGTGTGGGTGCATTGTAAAATGCCTTCAGGTGTGGTGTGAAAATCCATCAGGTGAGTATATCAAAAATTTTCAGGTGGAAAAATCCTTTGGGTACTGTGTAAATTTTTTCGGGTGATAAAATACCTCCGGGTGATAAAAAGACTTTGTGTGAATATTCTCTTGTGTGTTTGTGCGGCTACTTCTACCACATCAAGATATGATCCCCAATAATTTGTTTTGGGGTCTCTTGGCAGTAGGTCCAAATGGATGACGCAAATCCAAATTCTAGTAGGGGCATATAGTAGGAAGATAATATGTGGCTTACGTGATCAAAGGGGAATGGGAGAGGGAATTAGCGAGATGGGGATCCAAGGGGTGGCGGGCGTAGTGGGGAGCCTGAGCCCTGGTTTGGATGCTGAGTTCTGAATAGAAGTCCAGTAGGAATCATAAGGTTTGTTTTAGAACCTACAGCGGTGGTGGTGAGTATTGAGCGGGATCCATGGTGGGGGTCTGGTCGGGCATTTCTTAGGTCTCCGTCGGGGTCTCTGCCAAGGGGAAGGGAACTGCGTGGGTGTAGGTGTGGTGGACGCATTAAGTGATGTCGAATAATTTGGGGGCTTTTTCAGACCTAGAAATGCTTGGTGGCTAGGATACCCTGAGCATGGTGGTGAGTGCACCTTTAGTAGCCCCTGTGACCAACTTCTCCGCACACAACTCAACAATATGCAAATCATGGGAACTTATTCAAAAGGTAAAATGTGTGGATTTATAATTGGAACAACAATCAAGTCTGCGACCAACACTACTGCATTCAATTCACTTGGACCCTAGAATATTCTTCTGTCCATATTTCCTCTAACTATACTATTAGGACCAAAAGGGGCCTAAATACCCCAAGATGGGGGTGAATCGGGGTATGGATATTCTATTTTAAAATTCTTTCTTCCCCACTAGATCTTGATCTCTATATTATAAGGGTCACTTTGTTTTATCTTATGTTATTAACTTTTATCCTTTTCTTTCCTTATTTATCTAATAATGATGCTTTGGATTCAATGCAGGGAAGAAAGCAGGCAAACACATATATTTTTACTTGGTTCACCCTCATTGGGCTACGTCCAAGAGGTATACAACGACGTTGTTCCAATGTACGAAATCCACTAAAACTCACTGCCAATTTACAATGTTTGGTACAGATCACTTCTATTCCTAGGAACACTACCTTTACAAAGTTTAGGGTCTGGTCATATATTTTCCCAAGGCTCGCTCCTTGTTTCTCTCTCTCTGGCTCACTGTCAGTGGAGAGGATCACCTTCTTCCTCTTCCATTTCTCACTACTCTGGAATGTATCCACTCATAGTTTATGTACTTTTATGTCCCTTAGTTATCTCTAATGAAATATTAATCTTTAATTATTGATAGATTCTCTGTTGACTTCCAACTTTCACTCGCAAATGAATCTCAATTTGCACCGGGTGTATTGGGAAATCCTCCAACTTTCACACATCCCTAGAATGACTGGTGTGCTTCTCTATGCTTGGCACGCTAATCCAATTCCCAACATGATTCTATATGATTTGGTGTGCTTATCCAATCCTAGTACGCAAGTGTCACCAAACCACTTGCGTGACACTCCCTTCCTCAACTCAAAACTTGGGCGACTCAAACCCTTTTACGATCAAAAAAATATTGGAGTGCAACTATCAACTAGCATGCTTCTATAAGCCTGGTGTGCAAGTTTCACCTAACCACTTGCAAGATAATACCTTCTCCAACTCCAAACTTTGGCGACCCACAACCTTTTACCCCCAAACCAATATTGGCATGCAACTATCAACTGGCATGCAAATTCTGAATATCTTTATACTTGCAAGACCAAACCAGCACTTGCGCACCCAACCCACATGTGCGACTCGAGATCAAATTTTCTCTAAGTGTTGAGCTTCTTTAAAAATGAGTAGGGGTGGACCTCTATTTATAGGCATTTTGGGTACCCTAAGCACTGCACACAAGTCTCCTCCCGGAGAGAAAGTCCAACCGCCCTAGTCTCTGTCACCCTAGTCACCTTGCGTGCCCAAACCAAAACTTGGGTGCCCCTCTTTCGTTTTCCATATTTTGATATTATTATCTTGAAAAATATATGATGCGCAAGTTTCCAAGCCTCTGAGACACCATCACGCAAGTCCCTTTTCCAAAAACATTTTTCTCCATTTGTCTATTTTGAGGCCCAAAAATTTGGAAAATATTAGAAAATGGTGCCACCTTGTATCTGCACTTTTTGTACCACCTCTAGATCATTAATTCCTTGGTAAAGGTTCTTCTACCAAAAAAGTATTGTCAAAAACATCTCTTTAACTTGAAAACTCACCATTTAAACCCCCTTTGTCAATAAATTGAACATTCTGGTCCGCTTTGTCAAAAAACACATCATGGAGGCCCAATTTGTCAACAAACACAATCACCTCAAAAATGCTTCAATGAAACCTTGAGGAATTTTCTCCCAACATATACCCATCATCACCCGAACTTTCCAGTCGGCCTCATGCACTACGGTAAAGTCTTTCTATATAACACAAATTCAATAAAGGAATTTATTAAGAAATGAGTACGAGCCTTTTAATCCTGATTTTCATTTTTCAGAATGTTTAAACCGATTTTTGGTGGCGTCCTTGGATTCTCAGTCAAAGCCTTCACTCTGGGGGCTGTCACTAGGTGAGTTCAGTGACTTAGTGGTTGTGTCCCCACCGGATGGGCTGACACTGGAGGGGCCAACACCCTCTCCTCCACCAGAATCACCAAATCCTTTAAGCATAGAGAGCACCATCTCATAGGACATAAGGATGTTGGAAATGCCTGACCAATCTAAATGAAAACACAAGCAAAAAAACTTAGGAGGATGAAGGAAAACTATTTAACATAAAGGATGTTTGTGCACCACCAAACTAGGATGATTTTATGGAGAGGTTTTTATTTATTTATATAAACACATAAAAGAAAAACGTATTTACAAAACAATTAAAACCACATGGCATACTTAATGAGGTCAAACCACATTGACCCATAAATGAGGGTAAAATAATGATGAGGGAGGAAAAAACACACTGGGATTAAATCCTGATAAATGAAATTATTAGACAATCACCCCTATAATTTCTATTGTGTTCATTGGATCTCAACGATGTCAATATTCATGCACAGCTCCTAAACCTGGCACACCCAAGTGACTTCGTGACAATGTATTTAGGCTATGATTTCTCCCTCGAAACCTTCTCCTCACTTTCTACCGGCTTCTATACAATTAATGTTCCATGTAGGAGGGTGGGATTGGATTATTGGTCATAATGAAGTGTAACTCACCAGGGTTGAGCTCACATCGTGCAAACCCAGACAGTGTTGTCGGCCCGATAATGTTGCTGATGGTGTAGAATCGAATTGGGGCATCTCCGTGATCAACATCTAGTGCTTCCTCCATGTTGGATGGCGGTGAAGAAAACTCCACTGTGATTGATGGAATGGGAATCACCTTGACCACATCTTGTGTTGCAACATCTACAGAGTGTGCATTAGTGGGTTTGGGTGATGATCTATGGTCTCCAAAAGTGTTTCTAGCCTCCACATTCCTTGGTGTACATGACTTTGTGTGTTCCATGGTGAATGGATCCTCGTTACTCAACATAACTTGTTCTTCATGAGCACCCCAAACCCACTACTTTACCTTGTCAAAGATGACATCATGCATTATATTCACGCACTTGCTGACGTGGTCATACACACGGTATTCCTTGGACCTGAACTCATACCCAATAAAGATCGTCAGCGTACTCTGATCATCTAGCTTCATCAAGTGAGGATTCGTGTTCTTGACATGCACGATGCAACCAAAGGTGCAGAGAAAGTGAACCACTGGTCTTTTACCACACCATTCCTCATACAGAGTCAGCCCGTCAAGGATGTGTGTCAGCACTCGGTTAAAGATGAAGATGGTGGTGGAGACAGCCTCACCCCAAAACATCCTCGGAAGACCCTTATCCTTCAACATGATTTGATCCATGGAAACCACAGTGTGATTGTATTGTTCAGTGACCCCATCTTGTTGTTGTGAATAAAGATCCCTGAGTTTCCATTGTACGCCATGCTTGGTACAATATTCAGAAAATTCCCCTAATGTAAACTCGTTACCACAGTTTATGTGGAGGACCTTCATATTGCGCCCTATCTCCACCTCCATTGTGGCTTGAAAATGTCTGATTGTCGTTGGAGCTTCATCCTTGATTGTGAGAAGATTGAGCCACATGTAGTGGATCATGTCATCCACGAGCAGAATAAATTAGTAGTTCCCACTTAGCATTGTCGGTATGACCGGCTCACAGAGGTCACCATGTACAAGTTCGAGAACTTGTTCTGTACAATGCTTCAATTTTTCATGGAAAGACACTCATCTCTTATTCCCAGTGAGGCATCTGTCACGGACTTGATCCACCTGATCAATCTGTAGAATCCCTCACACCATATTATGTTTAGCGAGATTGCGTAGATCCTATAAATTTAGGAGGTCGTACCTTGTGTTCCAGTTCTATGCCACCTCTGACCTCCTGGCAGACAAGCTTGTAGGTTGTTCAATGTTAATCTTTAGCTTGTATAAAAATTGGGGAAACGCTGTGCCCTAGCCCAGAGGCATCATTTCTTGTTACAAATCTTCATGATACATCCAACAATTAGTACCTGAAAACCATTCTCATCAAGCTGTATAATGATGATGATGTTGTTGGTGATCCTTGGGATGAAGTACACCCTCATGAGCATGTGGTTCTCTCTATTCTTGCAGGCGAACATGATCAACCCACACCCATTGATATTGATGACAGTTATATCACCAAACTTGATGGTGCCATGGATCCCAGTGTCAAGATTAGAGAAGACAGTGCAGGAACCAGTCATGTAGCTTGTGGAACCGATGTTGAGGTACCAGAGGTCATCGTCACATGCCTCCTTCTGAGCCTATTGTGCAAATACCTTTTACTCAACCAGGTGGAGAGGACTACATTGTGGCAGCAGGGAATTGGAAGTGGTGGATCATAGCGGTGGGGTATCGAGAAGCATGGTGCATGACCTTTCCATAAGGTGTGCTAGCTCAACATCATTGCCATGGGATATAAGGTACTTATACTGCTTTAACCTTCTATGAAAATCTTTGTCCTAGTGACCCATTTTTCCACAACAGTGACATTGGTCTCTTGAAACATCATGACCATCATCGGATCCCCTATCACCCCTTCATGGTTGTTTGTGATTTCGATTCCTAGCCTTGGAGTCATTGAAGGGTCCACCCCCCGTCTGTCACTCCTTCATCCATGAAACTCACTCCTCCCTAATGAGGAGAAAATTCCATGCATAATCGGTGGTGGGAATTGTCTCAAAATGGTCCTCTGTCGATTTGATTCTCCATGTAACCTTCTCTATAGAGAGTATTGAGATATCGAGAAGCATATCAATTGCAAGAGAAATTTGGGAGAACTTGGAGGGGATGACACACAAGTATTTCTAAACAAACTTATATTGAGGCTCCAGATCATCGAGGATCATAATTTGGTTGACCAACCTGGTGATCCGCATAGAGAATTCATCCACTGATTCACCATTTCAAAAAAACAATGACTTCATACTCTTTGCAGAGCTTCTTAGCATTGGCCTTGCGAATGTTATCAATGTTGATGCGCATGGTCTTGAAAGTGTTTCATGCATCCTTGGAAGTTTCCTTGATGGTGATTATGGATATCATCTCTGGTGGGAGAGCACAGAGGATGGCCTCCAGCACCATCCAATCTTCCTGGAGTTCGGCACCACCAGTGTTGAGGGAATCCCAAAGTCCATGTTCATGAAGAATAACCTTGATCATCAAGGACCAATCATTGTAGTTATTGTTCATGAGGATTGGATGCATCACCAATCCCCTGATCTCCTTCAACACCTAATGTACCACCAAAGGATCACTACCACCATAAATGAGGGCTCTAGGACGTGATGATGATGTTTGGGAGAGTTGGGGTGATGAGGGATCGAAGTGTGAAATCATTGATTAATTCAACCTCCTATGATACCAAATGTTGGAAATTCATGACCTATAATCATGAAAACACAAGAGAAAAAACATAGAATGATAAAGGAAAATGCTTGAACATAAAGAATTTTTTTGAACCACCAAACTAGGATGCTTTTCTAGAGAGGTTTTCATTGCTTTATATACACACATAAAAGAAAAAAATATTTACAACGCAATAAAAACCACACTGTAGAATTAATGAGGTTAAACCACATTGACCCCTAAATGAGGGGAAAACAATAATGGGGTAGGGAAAACACATTGGGATTATATACTAATAAATGAAAATATCCAGTAGAGGATGTTTTGGAGCAGGAATTGGATCATTTTGGGGGAGTCGAAGGGGTAGAAGAGGTGGACCGGCAGCTGCTTGAATAGCTGCTTCCCTTGCGTCTGCTCGTCTGTGAGGCTCTTCTATTTTGATTCTTCCCTATTATCCATTTCCAAGGGGGAAGCAAACAGATCAAGGGAAATATGTATTATAGGTGGGGCTGGTGCGATGGAGATGAAGATGAATCTAGGAAACTCACCATTGTCCTATAAAAGAGAGACCCAAGAGATCATAAAATCTAAAATTGTAGCGTAAAATAGAGATTGGACAAGGTGGGGAAGAAGGTATCAATATATAGGATTCAGTGATGGGTTCTTGGGTGTTTCATTGAAATGAATGAGCCCTTTTATATTTTAAAAATGAAAATTTAGGGGAAGAATAGTTTGAATTGTAAAATAAGAAAAGAAAGGTGTGAGGGGAGATGTATTTATTGGGAGACCTTTTATGGTCATGGGAATTATGTGCCAACTATTGACCATCACCCTCTACAAGTCTCTATTGATTTTGGAAATAAAGGCATAGATGACGATGAGTGAGGTAGAGCTGGTGATGTCACTCATCGGAATTAGTAATTAAAAAAATGGAAAATAAAGATTTCAGCACTAATAAATTTGTAAATGTTTTCCTATATATATTATTTCTTTATCATTGTTACCTTTAACATTATAAAATAAAAATTGAGATGTTACATTGACATCACACTCCACCAGCGCATATAAAACACATTAGACCAATTCAATATTTTCATAGAATGGATAATATATTCTCACTAACCACTTAAATATAAATAGATTTACATTAAAGAATTTCAGTATAATATGATTATATTTATAGACAATTCAATTAAAAATAAAAATAACAACTAATACAAAAATAATTTAACTCTTTTAGGATACTTGATCCAATGATCATCCTAACCTTGTACAAAAAATTATTTTCCTGTAATAAAAACTAGCCTTATTTTTGTATTACTAAAAAAAAGAAATAAAAAAATTTATCATTGTAATGTTATATAATCTGTGATAAATTTCAATTGGAATGACATATAGTTAATTCATACTAGGATTGATAAAGGGAACTCTTTATGAGTGCTAAATGAAGGACTGATAAAGGTCATACTTCTTCAATGTGCTGTTAAAATTACAACACATTATAGCATAAAATACTATATATGGAAAATTCATAATTTTATTGAAATAAAAATTGCATCACAAATACAAGAAAAAACATTCTATTATAGACGTTTTAAATATTGTTTTTTATAATAGCATTTTCAAGTAACAACACAAACATTCAAAAACATTAATGGTTTCAATGTCTTTGGAATCCTACCCCCTTCTCAAAAAACTAAATCCGGGTATTAGTTACCGAACAAACCAACCCAACTCGAGAAAAATAATATACCCATATAAGAAAAAATATCTTATTTTAATAACACTGTAATGAAATAAATTAAACATAAATATGAAACAATACATTAATAAAATATCAATTTTAAATAAAAGGATGCACTTGAAGTCATACTGGTCACACCATGTGTCATGTTGATGTGAAAATGATTCTTACATGTCACAAATGAATTAATAATAATTTCCCTTAAGTATCAATATAATACAACTGTTTTTGCTCAATTTTGAATATGTCACACGTCATTTTTACTAAAATGTCAATTTAAACTTAAAATACACACTTTAAGTCATATTGGTTAAATTCTATGTCAATTTGATGTGGTATTGATTCATACTCATCAAAAATTACTAATGAATCGTTTTCCTAATGTATCAAGTCAATCGGAGCATGTTTTCTTAGTTTTTAATGAGTGATACGTGTTATAAACTAAATTTTCAATTTTAAAGTCATAACAATCACTTTGATTCATACCAGACACATTTTTCTTTATATTGAAGTGCATATGATTCCTACACATCACAAATGACTTATGAATCATCATTCTAAAGTATCAAAACAATCCATCCCCTAGAAATATATCAACCATTAAAGAAGAAATAAATAAATTTTTGAAGAACTATACTACATCATAAATATTATTTATATTTTATCACAAACTTTTAATATATATTAAATATATTACATGATAAAATTTAGTCATTTTAACTCAACTTTTAATTCCCACTAATATTAAATGAACCTGGAATATTAAAATAATATTCATCTGATTATTATTATTATTCCTCATATTTACTTAACTTGTAAATATTTTTAATAAATAAATTCAACATAGTTATTATTTACTTGAATAATAATTAATTAATTTATTCTTTGGTGATTGATGACTTGGACAACACTCAGACCCCGTGGTGGGGCCCACCATGTCTGATATATCTATTCAACAAAATATGAAGAATTCTTGAATATTATATTGTGTGTGACCCTCGAGGACCTTATCTCGATATGAGTGAATAGTATTCAAAGACCCGTAGTAGAGTCTAAGCAACCCATCAATATCCCTAAAGAGATAACCATAGTCATAGAAATGAAAACCAACCTATGAACACACATTATGCAATATAATCTCTTTGTCTTTAAATATATCATAAAGAAGGATGCACACTTGTGTCATCTTATTCCTTACTTTATTGCTTATTTATCTTATTGGATAGATTTACCCTCAACTACCTTGTCCAAGGACTTATGAAGGTACTACCATCCTGATTAACTAGGCCTCAAGATATAACTTCTTCAACCCAAAAGTGAAAAATCCTTTCTTAACCATTCAACCAATGTCATACCACCAATGATGCACCCAACACAAGCTACCTCACCACGGTTTCATTATCATGGTTTTTTTCCATGCATCAAAGTACATGGTAAAATGACACACATTGATAATGATCTCAAGTTAGGAGACCAATACACATGTTTGTAGATTGGAACAACCAATGATACCCAAAACATGTGGTGTTTTTATTGGTGGGTATGGTCTCATGATCTCACAACTAGAGATCATCAAGTGAGAACTTCATGAGAATAATTCTCAATACTTATGAGCCCCCAAAACCTGATAGTCATAAATCATCTGTGTCTAGTTAGTATGATGCATATGGACCACATGAACTTTGTTTAATATTAATGTCATAGTATCTCGAGGATCTCATTATAGTCTGGGAACTGCAATAAACTTTTGATATAACAATTAATCTATGGAAATTACTAATAAATAGTGGACGTAGAAATGTCTACACTATAATGGTAAGTGTAAATATTGAATATCTAACTATATACATGATATGGTAATCAAAATTATTGTTCAAGTTGGGTCTAGGTCACCCACTATTATAATACTCCCACTTTCACTAGATAAAACTTGCTAACGAACCTTGTTAGCTCTCACATGATAAATATCATGTTTTGATGAGTAACTAATTTAGTTGCTAGGTCTAAAATGTTTCCTCCACATGGAAATTTTGTTATATGTGAACTCATCTCCTTGAGTAAAACTTCTCAAGAGATGGTATCCTTGAGTATATCCTTTTTTTCCACTGTCATAACTTGAAATCTTGGCTAGTACTAGAAATATAATTATCATAATGATATAATTTAAATACTAGGTGTGATTCCAACAACTATAACAAATCATTGAATTTAGTAACTACTTTTTAGATTCCTTAAAAGCTACAATGTGCTCGGTATTTGTAGGTATGACTACCATTGTCTTTTATGAGTTAATATTGCTCAAAACCTTATCATAACTATGATATTATATCACATTGTTCCAAGGAATACTATTTTGTTTCCCCTCCTAAATAATATCCCTTCTTCTACACATACTAGGTATATATCATTTGTACTTTCCCAAGTACAATCAGATAGTACTGACTGATTTACTTGCAGTTCTCTTGGATATAATTGATATTTTCCTAATATAAAGTATATATTTGGAATATTAATTCATGTACATATCATGGAATACATCTATCACAAAATTTTAGGGAATTAGACTCACCACGTTAACCTTCTCCTATGCATACTTGGAGAGATTTATGTCATGTGACACTGGGAAAAATTTTCTCTCAAATTGTTCCAACTTGTTTTTTTTAATACCATGTCAGTATATGAATGATTGACTGGGTCCAAGAAATTGTTATATATACCTCAGTAAATCCTATTCCATATAATGTAGGTTTCTCCTTTAATTCAATCACTGGAGAATTACTTTCATCCTGATCTTAACTAATTATAAGACAAATATCTGTTTTCCATTTGTTTTTGAACATATTTTACTTGGAAAAAAATGGCACTCCCACTAACCTATGATAGACACCTAGAAACAATTCATTCCAAATGAATATTCTATGATCTAGATGATCACTTTAATCCTAAACTATGTTTTAGTAACTTTCACCCTTATTGGAATCCTATGGTGTCACCATCCCTTTCTAGTTCCGTTGTATAGACACCTTCCATGAAAGTTGGTCTTAACTTCTAATGGTTAATTAAATGATCTTATAAATTCTCTATGATAAGTAAAATTATAATTGATCTAGGCATAATGACTTGGTATAACCAATCGATCCTTATTGGTACCACTCTTGTACTACCAATGTATCATTCCACTTGAATACCCACCACAATATTTAAAATAATAATCCCATTTTCACTTTGATACATGGAATCCATTATTAAATTTTAATTGACCATGTCAATCTTATATGATTTACAAATATTTCCTACTTATTGGAATTATTATTCATAATGAATAATTTATCATCATCCACAATTAATATAAAATCATCACCATGGTTTTATCCTTCCAGTGTAGTATGTGTATCTAGAACATTCCTCTTCCACACCTCTTGTGGAACTTGTTCCTATGATAACTATTTGTGTATCTCCAGCATTAACTCAACCCAAGTCAATCTTTCCCCCACTATCATTAATAGATATGTGCACCCTCTCTTAGAAATGTAGTCTATCACTTGATGAAAACTTTTCTATCATGGAGATTTCTATAATATCCTTAGAAACTTTTAGGATTATTAATTTAGATGCACATTGTGTTTTACTTGATGCAAGTTTGTTTACATCATAACAAACTCTTTACATATAAACGCATGTCCTTATGACATAATGGATTTCCAACATACTGTGACTCATATAATATCCATTTGTTATTATAGTTGGCATAGGGTTATGATATATCACCATTGTTTACAAATCACGTATTGAAATATAATGTAAGTTTCTTTAAGTTGAAACATTGATACTACTTACATAATGACTCTGATGTATAAAATGTGCATTTAGGAATTTCTCCATGCTAAATTTTATTAATAAATGTTAACTCTTAAGACTTATCATCGATCAACCATATTAACTTCAAAACCCTAATGTGGATAAGGTAATGTATGTTCATGAATTACTCCATGCTATAATATATTGATCAATGTAAACATGTAAGACTTGTCATCAATCATACTTATTAACATCAAAACCCTGATGTGGATAAGGTAATGTTCGTTTAGGAAATACTTCATGCTACATTATATTGATCGATGAACTCTTGGTCAAGATATTCTTTGGAATACCAACCCAAAGAAACTCATATATCCTGACCATTCATACTTAAATTTCTCATTCCTTAAATAATTAAGGGAATATTATGAAGTATATTTACCACTATCTCACCCTTGGAATAGTTCATGCTCACTATCTAAACTAATTCTGAAATCTTTGTGGCATACCTTTATTTCTATATTTTTCTTTATCCAAACTAAGTATATAGATAATACCAAAGGTGTTTAGCTCTACTGAGTCTAAATACCAAACCAAGTATATCCTTGACGTCCACTTTTAGTATTATTTGAAAAATAATTATCTTGCCACAACAAGATAAATAAGTCTTAGATTTTATATTCATCAAGTATTTCCAATGATTCATATACCACTAAACTATTTGTTGAGTATGATACACCACAAACAACATTCATTCCTAAACTTGGAATAATGTATCCTTATATTCAAAGGACACATGAGATAAATTTTTTTATTATACTCAATAATATTTTGACTTAAATCATTAACTTGACAATTAGAAGTTATGTGTTTCTCATCGCTGACTTAGGAATCACCCTTTCTCAACCACTTAGAGAATACACATTACTTTTTATTTTTCTATAATTACTTTTTTACTATAGTAAAATACATATATGTGATTGTAATATTGTATTTTATACCCAAGAATCATGTTAGAAAAATTAATTGATGAATATAAACTAAATAATAAGTGAGTACTTGCTTATTCAATTCAATTCATTTCATTTTTCTTCCATATAATTATTTCATGATATGAAAATCAAATAACATCCTATTTTAAATCCTCTTTCTTTGAAGGATGTTGTGATAGTACATATGGTGTTGATCTTTTCATTGGACTTATTGCCTTGTCTTTCAACTTATTCACCATAATAATTAAAGATTAACCCGTCTTTAATATTCTTATTTCTTAGCGAATTTTACCCAAAAGGTAATGAAGAGTTTACTTCATCCTATTTGTTTTGTAACCTTAAATGAAACTAGATTAATTGGATGAAAATATTTAAGAATGGGATATATTGAAAGATTATTTTCCACCTTTCATACATACAGGTACACATAACCAGTTTAATATCATCCATTCATATCTTGCTTCACTTTCTCCTTGAATGCTTCTTGGAGGTGAGACTATTTGTTATATCATCTATGTACTAATGTAGTGACCACAACTAACATTGGAAATTGATGATAGAATTATGACATAACCATAAAATGATTCCTAGACGAGTCTTCAGTAATAATTTTTACACACTCCCTTCCTATAGAGGTTCAATAGGTATTGAGGATTCCAACACCTTGAATTTCCGATACCATAGTATTGTGCGCAACCACCTGTACTACACTTGAAATTTTTATTTAGTTTGGAAATTTATTTTATTAAGTATTTATTTTAGTTTTTTTGTGGTATTAATTACCATTTTCTACAAAAAAAATAAATTCTAGCAGATTTTACTTTTATCTTGATTACTGATTTAGACATTATTAATTAATTGATTAATTAAGTCATTAAATATCTCCTACTATTTTATCAAATTCTAGGAACGCTCTCTACTTGAATCGTAATACTCTATCGCTTGAGTATTCTAGTTAAAAGGATTCATGGACCTCCCCTAATAATCTACAATCTACGTCTATGCCACTACTTAGAGGGTTCAAGGTAAGATTTTGAATGGCCAACAACATTAACTTGCAACTCCTTGATCTGTTGAGTGAAGTACCACCTTCTCGGAATTGTAACCTCGATTCCCTCAATGATTTACCTATAAAGTGATAGAAAGTTATCAATAGATAATATTTACTACCAGCTTTAGTTAATTCAACCAATCTTTCTTATATGAACTCCCTAGTATTAAAAGGATCCCTCAACTATGGCCGACCGAGCACCCCGAACACCTAGTTGTGTTCAAATTCAAATGATTGAAGGTGTTTGAGACTTAATATTTCTTTGAGGATTTTTATTATTTTTTCATGAAGAATGTGATCCATTTCTATTAATCTTTTTCATACTATCTTTTTTTCTTAAAACTAAACATTAATAGAAAAAAAAAATTAATTGCTTCTTTATGAATTTTATTATTTATTATTTTATGTATTCTCTACTATCATAAAATGCATAAAATAATAAATAAATGCATAAATGAGATCAACTACGTGACTGGTCTTGTACATCTAAAACAAGTTCATCCATTTAAACTCAATGTACCAACCATGACCTAGGGGACACATACCTAAGTCATAGCTTGACTGTTGATGCAGTTCATCCCCATCCAGTATGTCCACTGCTCATTTGGATTTCGCCTTAACTTGGTATTGTTTTCATCTTACACCATCCTCTTCAAGGCGTACTGCCTCATATTAGTGGGGTCCATGTCGTACATTGTCTTTGTTAAAGGTACAAGTGTACTCGCACATAGGCGAGGGGGACTTAGGGCACAAAATATAATAGATACAATTGGACACACAGACCCTTATACATATTGAATAAAAAAAGACAATTTTTAGACCATCAAAAATAATTAATTATTTACAATCATCACACACAGATAAATCATTAATTTAATAAATGATAGACATGCACAAATAGGTCAATGATCAAGATTGGTCAAGGGTAAAATAAAATCATGATAAAAAAATTGTAATAAATTAAAATATGAGGGTATTTAATTAAATTAAATGAATTAATTAAATTCAAATAATTTAATTATATTCATTTTTCTATTAATTTAATTTTAATTCAAAAAATTAAATTAACTAATTAAATTATTTTAAAAACAAAATTTAATTAATTAACTGGAATTTTAATATTATTATATTTTTAACCCAAAAATTAATATTTTAATTAATTAAATTAAATTAATATTGGTTAACATGGGCCCTGATAACCCGTGCAGGCCTAATAAGAGTTGCACTAAACTCGTTTCAGGCCATGAAAAGCCTCTGTATGACAATTTTGGGCCAGATAGGTCCTCTTAGACCTGTTCCAGGTTGGACAGATTCATCTAGGCCTATTTTGGGGCAGATTAGGTGCAACCGGACCGAGGGAAATTGAGACAGGGGTTACATAGCACGATAGAGGTTCTATATGCCATGGAGAATTAGTGAAACACCATAATCAGTCAGAAGGGGATACAAGGCTCAGTGAGGCAGCACCTGAGGGATTTATCGGTTGTGAGGCAGTTGCACATTCACTCAAACCTAACTCATGTTGATAGGGGAGGGGTTAGTCACGAGATCTCGGTGTGTTGATCAGCTTCCGGAGTAATGAGATGCAACACGGGTAGCTACAATAGATAATGATAGTGGCCACTAGCTCTCTAGAACCAACCATAGCCAGATCAAGATCTTGCCATGAGGAAGTGCGTAGAGGCACGGGAGGGCCAGTGTCTTGGCATCAGTGAATATGGAATCACTATCATGTCTGGGTGATCTAGTGATAGGGAGATTCGTGTCAGCGGTTTATTAAAGATGGGGTGGTGGCTATCCATTGGGGCACTACTCGTCGGTTCCATGGAGGAGGAATCATGGGTTAATGTCGCATGCAGGATGTGGTAGTATCCCTTTAGGAGGTGAAGGATGACCTAGCTGGGTGGTGACCTTAGAGGAGGGTCAGCCGGCAGTGCACCCTGCAGAGGAGGATGGGGTAGCATGCGGTATCTAGAACCGCATAGGGGGGTAGAGGGTTCTCTAGGTTCCTTCATTTCAACAAACGACCAACATAACCCATTTTTTATTATTTATCCCTATTTTAAATTTTTTTATCATATGTGGAATTCCACATATGGGTAACCATATTTTATCCTCGCAGTATTATAGATATTCCCTTTACCGGCGCACAAAAAGGCTTTTAACAACACTAAAAAAGTGTTATTATCCTCAGCATTGTTAAAGGAGGGCCTTTATCAGCACTAAAAAAACACTGACAAATGACCTCCTTTATTATAACTTCCAATAGTGCTGATATAGGGGGACTTTATCAATACTATAAATATCATTAATAAATGCCCCACCTGTTGTAGTGTACTATTTTTATAACAACACACTTCAGCATCCTTTAACATGTACAAAAAATATATAATTTAATTGAAATAAAATTTATATAAATAATAAAAAAAACTATTATATTCATTTCAAACAATGTTTTTGTATAATTACATTTACAATTACTATCCAAAAACATTTAAAAACTTTAATGTTTCATTATCTTTGGCACATGTGATCCCCTCTCCAAAATTTCTGCCCATAGTATCAGTTTCCAAACAAATCACCTCAACCTGAGAAAAATAATCCACCTATATAATAAAACAAATATTATGATAGTAATATTATAAAGAAATAAAAACTTTAATATGAAATAATACATTAATAAAATGTCAAATTTAAATAAAAATACACACGTGGAGTTATACCGGTCACATCGCACGTCGTATTTAGGTGAGGTTGATTCCAACATGCCACAAATGATTTTTAGATTGATTTCCTAAAGTATAAAAACAATCTAAATGAATTTGGTCAATTTTGAGTATGTCAATTTTTCTTCTTAATGAAATTAATGTCAATTTTAAATAAATACATACTTGAAATTATATCGGTTACACCATGTGTGGTATTGAGGTGTGTATAATTCCTACACATCAAAAATTACATAAATAATAGTATCCTAAAGTATCAAAACAATCTGAATGTGTTTGCTCAATTTTCAGTATGTTACTTAAGTTTTTTACTAAAATTTCATTTAAAACTAGATACACGCACTTTGAGTCATACCAGTCACATCGTGTGTCACTTTGACATGAGAATTATTCTTACATGTCACAAATGATTTATGAATCACTTTTCAAAATTATTAAGACAATCTAAGTTCATTTTATTAGTTTTTAGTGAGTGAATCACATTTTAAACTAAAATGTCAATTTTGAACTAATAATGGACACTTTGATTTATACTGGTCACACCGTGCATCAGATTGAGGTGCAGGTGATTCCTATATATAAAAAATGACTCATGGATAGTTTTTATAAAATATCAAAATAATAAAAATGTATTTTCTTAGTTTTTAGTATGTCACTTGTTCTTTTTTCTAAAATTAATGTCAATTTAAAATAAAAAGAATCAATTTGAGTCATATTAGTCACATTGTGCATCATATTTTAGTTTGGTTTATTCTTACACATCAAAAATGACTCATGGATCATTTTACTTAAGTATTAAGACAATTTGAATTTGTTTTCTTGGTTTTCAGTATGTAACTTGTTGTTTTTACTAAAATTGATGTCAATTTTAAATAAAAAGACACACTTGGAGTCATATTGATCACACTGTGCATCATATTGAGGTGAGGTTGATTCATACATGTCAAAAAAAACTTATGGATCATTTTACTAAATTATCAAAACAATCCAAATGTGTTTTCCTAGTTTTCAGTATGTCACTTATTCTTTTTACTAAAATTAGTTAGAATTTTAAATAAATTGACACACTTAAAATTATATTGGTCACACTATGCATCATATTGAGGTGAAATTGATTAATAAACATCAAAAATAACTTATAGATCATTTTCCTATAGTATAAAAACAATAAGAATGTGTTTTCTTTATTTTCAGTATGTCGCTTGCATTTTTTATTAAAATGTCATTTGAAATTAGAAACACACACTTTGAGTCATACCGGAAACAACGTGTGTCAGCTTGAAATGAGACTACTTGTTACACATAAAAATGACTTATGAGTCATTTTAAAAAATTATCAAGACAATACAAGTGCATTTTCTATGTTTTCAGTGGTTGACACTTTTTGAACTAAAATGTCAATTTTAAACTGATAATGGACACTTTGAGTAATACCAGACACATTATGTATCATATTGGGGTGATACTGATTCCTACATGTCAAAAATGACTTATGTATTATTTTCTTAAAGTATCAAAACAATCCAAATTAATTTTCTCAGTATTGATTATATGTTGTCTTTTTTACTAAAATTAATGTCAATTTTAAATAAAAAGATGCACTTGGAGTAATATCGGTCACACCGTGCATCAGAGTGATATGAGACTCTTAGACATCCCAAATGAATTATGGATCATTTTACTAAAGTATCAAAATAATATTAATGTCTTTTATTTGTTTTGAGTATGTCACTTGTCTTTTTTACTAAAAAGTCATTTTAAACTGGAAAAACACACTTTGAGTCATACCAGTCACATTGTGTATCAGTTTGATGTGATACTAATTAATATACATAAAAAATTACTTATGGATCATCTTACTAAATTATAAAGACAATAAAATCATGTTTACTTGGTTTTCAGTGAGTGACACTTTATGAACTAAAATGTCAATTTTAATCTAATAATGGGTACCTTGAGTCATACTGAGCACATCGTGTATCGAATTGAGGTGAGGTTGATTCCTACATGTCAAAAATTACATATGGATCATTTTAATAAAATATAAAAACTATTTTTTTTTTGGTTTTGAGTATGTCAGTTGTCTTTTCTACTAAAATTAATGTCAATTTTAAATAAAAAGACACACTTTGGGTCATCTAAGTTACACCATGTATTGGATTAATGTGAGACTAATTACTATATGTAAATAGAGAATTATAGATCATTTACCTAAATTATCAAGAAAATAAAAATGATTTTTTTTGTTTTGAGTATGTCAGTTTTCTTTTTTAATAAAATTAATATCGATTTTAAATAAAAAGACGCACTTGGAGTCATACCGTTCATATTGTGTGTCAGATTATAGTGCCGATAATTCTTAAATGTCTCAAATGACTTCTAGATGGTTTTATTAAAGTATCAAAACAATATCAACTACCAATTTTGTCACATTTTCCATTTCCATTCATTTTCTAACTGCTAACATTCCATATTGAGTTGATGTTCATAGTAGAAAAACCTTCCTATACTCTTCTAGTTTTCAACAATGAGAAATTTTTTTTGGAAAAGAACATTGAATCAATATTTTTTATTAGAATATTGATAAATAAAAGTATTTTAAAGCATGGTAACATTGGTAGAAAATAACATGTTATCTCTTTTGTGTCTTATTGTAGATATTTGAAATAAAAATATGACTTCCTTAAAGATCTATGAAAAAAATAAATATGTATTAGATAAAAATGATAAGAAAATTAACTTAAAAATATTAGATAAAATGATGAAAAAATTAATTAAATAAGTAGTAGAAAATCACCTTTTTAGGATGGTTGTATACATTCTTGACCCATTTCCTTATTATCATTATCTCAGTTGCAAACTCAATGTCTAATCTCTCACGAGTATGAGCAGCTTCGAACAAACCACCCCAACTCAAAAAAAGGAATCCACCTATATGAGAAGACAATTATTATGTGATTAATACTAAAAATAAATTAATTAAACATAAATATGAAACAATCTATTACTTCTATGTAAGATGTATATTCATGTTATTTGTGTACATTCTTCCATCAGGTATTCTACCCATTTGTTTCTAATAAAATCTATATCGTCTTGTGAATACAATTTTTTAGATAGTCATATTAGTACTGGAAAAATATTAATACACAAATTATTAATAAATATTTTAAATGAAATAGAAATTATCTTGAAAAATACCTCTTTGGGGATACTAGTTTGTTGATGGAATATGATATCTCTCTTAAATTTACAAACATAATAACCACAATATTTTCCATTTGTTTGCTTCAGACACTGAAAAAACATTGATAAAAATAAGTAAATTTTTTTAATATGTTTTTGGATAGTGAAATATTATTATATATACCCTAATACTTGTCTAGTTATAGAACTTTTCAGGATCCTTGTTTGCATGGACTGTCCTCATGCCATGATTTTCATGATATCTAAACCCTACCCTATTATAAAATAATTCACATTAAAACATAATATAAAATATATTACATGAAGTTTAGTTTTGAAACATTGGATGTACTGGATTAAAAATTTCTAAATGTCATCATGTGTGGTTGGTTTTTTGGGTATCCATGCGGTGAATCCAGGAAATAAATCTTTACAGTATCCAAATTGAACGCAATGAGCATCCAATGTTTCCTAAAAACATAAAAAGTAATAAGTAATTAAAGAAGTGAAAATATATTTTATATGATTAAATTTTAGAGTTTTACCCCTGAATCATTGGTATTAAGAAGAGTCTGACATCCGTAAGTCTTCTTCAAACAATTTTTCTAGGTCTATAACTATTTCACCCATTTTTTTGAATCTATTGATATTTGTTCTGTAGAAGTTATGTGAGGATGAATGAGTCCAAATTTATTTTCAAGGTGTAATCCATTCAATTGGTATTAATATATACACTTGAAAAAGATATGAAATGTATTTTGTCATAATTAACATAGTATATCAGCTTTTGGACAAACAAATCATGAAAATATACCTCATGTATGCATTTACAACTGAGCCTCCTAGACATTCATGTTTGAGGATTTCATTTACATTATCAAAAGAAATGTCATCTGTAACTTCTTCTCTATACATTTGTTCTTAAAAATCAAATATGTGACTACTACCATTTTTTAACTTTGTATCTGCATGAACATTTAATGTTAGTAAATGTGAATATTGAACGGGCGGTGTAAAGTTGTTTTCAATAGATATTTTTTATTGGTTAGTTGATCCTTTAGATGGTTTTTAGTCGACATTTCATTTCACCCCATTAACTTTTTCTATATATAATATAATTCATCATTTTAGACCTTTTTTAATTAATTATGAAAGCTTTAGCATGAAAAATAAATTGGAAATTAATACCTCCTTGTCGAAATGTATTTTTACAAGATCTAATGGCCATGAGATGAATATTCCCTCAACTTGGTCGACCATATGAATATTATTATCATTAAGTGGAATAAGTAGATCAGTGATTGGCTCATGAGCTGCACTAATCAACACTCTCACTTGACTTGTTGTAAGTGGTCTGTTGTGTAGACAACCATCATGGATATTGAACACCGTAGCCCTCACTACAAGGCAATGGGTGGATGTTGATTGATATAAATCAGAGTCATTTTTACCCTATAGAATATCAATATAAGAAAGAAATCAGTGCCTTTATAATTAAAATTTTATAGAAACAATTATTAGAATATTGATTACCTCAACAAAGACAACTCTTTTAGGGGAATGACTTGCCTCAAATATAATGGGGGTGGGATATTCATGCAATGGTTGTACTTGAGTTTTTTATTTTCTTTTCTTCCCCCATAACATTTTATAAAAACTCATTTTGTCAATGAAATTGTTCTTCAAGTGAAGCTAATATTGATTTCATCTTTGTTATTTATTTATATTTATCCTCCTATTTTTTCCCTCAAAAATATTTTTAGGGTGTAACCCCAAAATCCACACCTCTGACGTGACCATACTGTCCTAACTGCTTTAAGGTCACTGATGGAAGGTGTTCATCTGATATAGGTGTTGATGATTCCTATGACTATGTCAGATAGAAAATATAGCAAAATAAGTTATCATTGTTATGAAATATAGATTTAAAGAATTTTTTTTATTATGTCACACTTACACATGTTTCCACACTTTTTTGTGTTTTCATCTATTAGTATCCCATATTTATTTACATGTTCCTCCTTCCATAGCACATGATTGGGATGGAAGTGGCATAGGATTTGGATTCATCAATTTTCATATAAATAGAGGAACATAATTATGATGTTATTTCATGACACATATATGTATTATGGTAGATATAAATTAGGTGTCAATTTTTCTTTAATTGAGTCATATCTCATATTTGATTTATGGTAGGGGTACATTGGTTTCGTTGCCTGTTCCTTATTTTCAGCACTCAGTTGTTTTTCTATAAATAAAAAATTCTCAATCAAAGTGATGAATACACGTATTTTCAAACAATGTATTACCATACAAAATGTGCATGAAAAGACATATTCACCCGATGTCCTATAAATGCATCCCATGCTTATTGTATTATTAGGTGTGCATACATAAGCAGTGGGTGCAGGTTTATTTTCCCTTCAGCATCTTTAAGATGAAATCTCATTAGAATTGTGTGAAAGGCTCTGTGAACCCTTCCAAGAAACATTAATAAATATTTCATATGGGATTAATCTACTATAAATGCACTCTAAAAGGGATGATGAAGAGAAATTAAATGTTTCAATGTTTTATTTTTTAGTTAAATAATGAAATGATATCATAATGTTACCATAATAACTTCCCAAATCAGTTTCTTAAGCATGGGAACAATAAGGGGCCACGAATCTACATCGATCAGCATTTGTTTCCAAGTGATGAGTCCAATGTAACTAATGAATGTGGAATTTTTTATGTTAAAATTTTGGACCCACACAATGCATCTGACCTCTAATTTGATGCCTTTTCTTTTCACCTTAATAATTTTTTCTAACACCATCACACTATGGTGCTTTTATTTTTTATGCATCATCAGCCCTTCATCACCTACAATTTCCTTGGATCCAAAATCATCAATATACTACTCCTTTATATTAGTATTATCATCATGGGTAGAATTTTGTTATACCTCTACATTGGGAGAAACAGCAGGTTGAGAAACCTATTGTTCCTCAGGATTGGGAGCAGTAAAAGGTTGAGAAACTTGTTATTCCTCGGGATTGAGGGCATCAGCATGTGCAAAATTCATTATCTACAAAATTCCTTTATTATTTAATTTAGATTACATAATGCAGCATTGAATAGATAATAACATGAGGTAACATGGTGTATATTACAAAAAAATATAACCTGATTATTGAACTCTATTTTTTAAAAGATTAAAGGAATTTAACCCCTCCATTGAGTATCCAAATTCCTTCATTGTGGTCACCTATGATATAAAAACCATTGTCTTAATTTTGTCCTGATATAAGCATAGATAACATGATTTATTTTCATTTCATGCATAACCATAGTGACAAGTTATAATTTACCAACATAACTGGTCATTTACTATGAGTGATACTTTGAAAACCAAAAGGATTCGCTCTATCTATAGATAACACAAGATGAAGGTTTCTTATCTCATTTACAAATTTAGGATACTCATGATCAATTATATATCACTAAGAAGAGTCTTCCAGGTGACTATGTTTCCCATCTTTATTTCTTTTATCTGTGTTCTATGTCTATTACCTTACAGTCTCCTCACTTCCATTTAAGCGCCTAAAACTTGGAATGATTGAAAAGTACCATACAAATTTCATAGGACGTGATTCATCTTTCTTTTATTGAGAAGAACCACACTTTTGGTATTATTTATGTGATTTTTGTTTCTTATGAAATCATATATAATCATTTGGGTAGGCATATATTCTTTCAAATATCATACCCATCGAAATTAGCATTTGTTTAGTGTCATATGTTTGGATAGGGAGATCATTATATTCTAGGAGTATATCATTCAAGAGAGCAAGTAGTTCAATAAAACTTGAATCAATCCACATGTTACCTTCATTTAAATTATACAGCTTCAGTACAACTGATAATGTTTTATATTTAGTGCAACCAGCATACAGTGGTGTCTTTTCACAACTCTTTAACTTCTTAAACAATTTTGGACAATCACAAAGTTCATATTCAAACATCCTTGTCATTTCCTTAATAAGATCTTCATTATAATTCACACCTATAATCACATCCTCAATATAGTCTTATTCATTGTCTAAACTTATAATCATATCATATGATACATCAAATGAAATTTTATCTCAATCAATAGCTACATTTTATTTTTACCCGTGTCCATTCCAACATTTATAACTTAGATCAATTTCATGATAGATCAAGTGTTCTTCCAACTACTTTGGACTAATTAGTCTTGAATAAAAATAGTGTAAACATGGAAAAAAAAATTTAGAAGGTTCATATGCATGATCTTTTTCAAACTTGATGAACTCTTTCACTCCATATTCATACTCTTTTTTCATATGATTGACATCCATCCATTATTTATTCATATCCATCCTATTTGATTTGGTAATATTAATATTAAACAAAATAAATACAAAAAATATGTTCAATTGAATTTGAATACCATGAATTTCTTAAAAGATAATGGAAAGATTCAAAAATGGTTTATCATATGACATGATCAATCACAAAAACTTATTGAAGGAAATTTATTAATACAGCTATTGAATGTAATAATGGGAAAAAATAAATCTATATTATTTGAAAACACTTTTAATAATAGAAAATAAAGATATTGAATATAATAATGGTTTCAAAAATAAAAAAATAAATTATTATATTTTTTAAAATAGAAATCTGTACCTTTGAAATAATCTAGGTCGTTACATAAGACCCAAGGGATTTAATACAGTGATGTGAGTAAAAAAATTTAAGGGAAAAAGTAACTAGATTTAAATTGTTTTTTGTAAACTATAATTTAAAATTTAAGAAATGTATTTGAAGTAGAATTTTAAATTAATTTAAATACTTATATAACTCTTTTAGGAAGTTAAATTTTAATTTTATGGTTTTGAATAAATCTAGGAAAATATTTTATTTTTAAAATTTTGGGATATAAAATGAGAATTTTAAAAGGGTGTAATTTATTAAAAATAATTGGGAATATCATTTTTATGAAAAACCTTAGGATACATTGGTATTTTTCAAAAACACCTTGGATTGGAGATCCCCACTCTGGAACCATCTCATATCATCACCCTTCTAGGGAGGAGATCCCCACCCCAGAACCATCTCAATATGCCATTTTCTTTTCACCCAGAGGGAATAAAACCCCACCCTAGAACCATCCTCAAAATATCACAACAGATTAGTTCCCAATATAAAATTATCAAAAATAAGATTTCAAGTAAGCACAAGATTATTTGATATTTCAATAATATTTTAAAATTAAATATAACCAAGTTATAAACAAGTCACAATTCTATCCTATCTTAAAATATCAATATTAAATTCAAGATATTAGAAATTTTCCAACCAAAATTCTATATCCATATTCAACTAGGGTTAGCACCTTTCTTACCCATTTTACCACATATTCTAATCTTAGAGATTATCATAGGGCATCTATTTTTGGATTACATGGTAACATATTCACTTATATCACCTTTTGGGTTGCCTCATATAATTTCTTTCTCATTAGTCCAAGGAATACCTTTCTTAGTGTCCAATGATCTAATATTTAATTTTATTAGTGGACCCATAATGACCTAAATAAAAAAATCCACATGAAAATAATATATATGCCATTTATTTAATTTTTAGGTCTATCACATATTAGGTAGACATGATCACACATCATACACACATAGAATGAGATTAGACTTGAAGGATAATTTAGGAGCCACCTAATTTATTCATTTTGGGTGCTTCTCATTGAATATCATTGGTTGATTTGGACAAAAATGACTGAAATACAAAAAAACAGAGAGAAAATATTTAAAATAGGCACAAATAGGTTTGATTTTCCTAAATCTAAAAAATGATAGAAACCTTGGAATAGATACCCAAGGAATACTATCCTTACCCATGGTTTCTACCTAGAATACATGACATTAAGATCTAACAATATTTGATGAATATATCAATTGGAGATGAGATTATGAATGAGAGAAAAAATTAAGGAATGCTCACTATATTCTGGAAAAAAATGGCCTAAAAAATCTTCATATTTCTTGTAAAAAATTTATCCATATTTTTGAAAATCAAAACCAAACTTTTCACACTAAATTTTCAAAAAAAATGGGACTCTTTTATATAGGGACCCTTATAAATCGGACCCTTACATATGGGAATTGGCTATGACACTCCATTATCATCATCCATAATTAGAAGATAAATTATGAATTATCTACTTCTAGCAGTTCCAATAATTAAATGGAAAATAGTTTTCACACAACTAGCGAGTATGAAAATTATAACATTCATACCACATATGTATTATATATTTTTTCATATTAATTGTTTTTGACTAATCCAAATTTTCATAAAACTGATAAAATTTAAAAATATGACCAAATTCACCCCAAAACATTTCCAACCCCTTTTCACCACACACACTTTTTATAAAAATTCCAACTACATTACAATTATAGTAAACTCATCCTCAAAACCAAGCTACTACTGAGACTCAATTCCTAGCTTAAACTGACACCTCTAACTCCTTGATTGAGTCCTAATAGACACAACTAATCAAGGATCCTATAACGTCCCAAAAATTCTGTGTAATTTTTTTTAAAATTATACGGGATTATTTCGAGACCAGGCGCTTAGACAGAACTTGATTCCGAGGCCCAGTGAGCCTGGAATAAGTGTTTAAACTTTTTTAAGTTTATTTAAAATAGTGCACATGAGCGGTTTTGGAAATTCTAAATGGGTGTCCAGATTAAAAATATGAGGGCACCATTGCATCCAGAATGACGACTTTACTTAAGGGGGGGCTTAACCTAGACTGGTGCGGGTCGAGGGAAAAAGTTAATTTTCGGACTTTTTAAAAAAAAATTAAAAAAAGAATTTTCTTAAGGAAAAATAAAATAAACTTTTATTTTATTTTATTTTAATTCTGAATTTTGTTTCAATGTAACAATGTTGCAACCCGAGCATAACTAAAATAGTGTTTCATAAATGACACAGCGTAATGACGCTACAATGCAGTATAACAAAAATGTTGAAACATGTTTCCCCCTTTTAATGGATCAATCAAATATGTGGTCATTAGAAAACTGATTGAGGATTTCTCACCATCGAATGATCCAACCTTGAGGTAAGGGGTTTAATTCTAAGTGAATTATTTCCTTTCCCCGTTCTTTGTTTTGCACAACGAACGCAGGCCAACCCACGAACTGGTTGACCCACGGATCGATCATATATACGGGATGGGATTTTGGAATGTGGGGATTAAATAAAAGGGGATATAACTTTTGATCGTTCGACATATTCCCTTTTTCTAACACAAATAATGAAGTTCAAATGAACAATGCCAAAGATTGTCACTTTGGGTATTTTTTTTATCTCCTCTCCCCCAGGCGTTCTTCGCTGATAGACTCTCGTGGTCACGTCAAATTATTTTCAGGAGATTTTGAACATGGAAGGACCCCCAAATCAATGGTGAGAAGACTTGGTACACATAGTAGTGAAGGCGGTGACTCGAGGATCATAGCGGAGCCTCTGAATCGAAGAACAGACCACCGAAGCAAGTCTGGTGGCCCGCAGAGGAGACTATTGGCTCATCGGCACCAGCGGTGCATTGTAGTAGAGGATGTCATGTCCCACATGCCATGGGGGTGTGAAACTACAACACCAGTAAGGCGCCATGTCAGTCCAGGAGATCCACAATCGGGCTGGGAGACCCGCTGTTGGGTCGCTTATGGGGGAGGCAGCCGGCCACCTATCGGTCGTGCAACATGGGGGGGACGCAACCATCGCCGCATCTGGTGGAGGCCGAACTGGCCTGCAATGGTGGTCCAGGCTTGGGAATACGGGCTACCCTGAGCAGCCCAGTGGGTCAGACCTGAGCAGTCCAGTGGTCCAGACCCGGGCGGTCCAGCTGGCTGGACCCATGGCCCAATAGGTTGGACCTTTAACCTAGCAGGCTGTTCCTACAGCCCATCAGGCGAGACCCGCAACCCAGTAGGCCAAACTGGGCCCATCCTGTTGGGGTTAGGCCCATCAGGCCGAGTCAGACCCAGATCTAATCAGCACCTTTTTACTAAAACAGGCATAACTTCCAAACTATGTGTCTGATTGATGATCTATTTGTAGTGTTGGAACCCTTTTGAAATGAAGGACCTTTTAGAATAATCTAACTAAATTTCTGGGGAGGTTGATATATGACCAATGGATTGAGTATTAGATTCTTCCAAAATCAAGTACGCTTCAAGTGTAAATCCTATAGCTGGCTGCGATGAGAAGGAAGTGGACCAGTAGTTGAGAAAACCTCAGTGGCTTGGGAGACGAGCAAACCTTAGTGGACCTCAGTGGACTGACAGACAAGTTGACCTCAGTGTACCGATAGATGAGTGAACCTCAGTGGCCCAACAGATGAGTGGAACTCAATGGCCCGGTAGACGAGCAGACCTCAGTGGCCCGGTAGACCTCAATGATGACCAGAGGACCTCAGTGGACCAATAGAGGAGTTGACCTCAATGGACTAGTAGACCTTAATGACTCATCGGTGATGAGTCCCTCGGTAGTACGGGATTTTCAGCCTTAAAACTAATATTCTTACTTTCTATACTTTAGGTTATACCTTTGTGATTTTTCCATTACTTCATGTGTAATTTTCTTTATGGTAATTTCTTTGTGTTTTGGGGTCCCTAATGGGTATTGGGTTACTCACCCTTGCATGGTCTTTGCTCGCATGTGTTGTGTCTTGTATAGACAATGGATTCTTTGACATAGAACTTTGTGGACTAGGACCAAGCGGTACCCTGTGAGATCAAACAAGCAAGGAATACTCCTATGGATTCCAGGAGATACTCTTCACCTACCCTTAAGGTAGGGTTTTATACGAAAAGATTATAAGAGACCTTGTACTCTCTTGTTTACAGATTTTTTTTGTGGGTTTTTATTCTAGCCCATTTTACTTACATCTTGTACCTCTACTCTCAGTGGTTGTCTTAGTGGTAAGAATTTTTTCCTTTTCAGCATTGTGGGCTGGGATTGTGAGTGTGCATGTGTACAGGTACTCATAAAATGCCTCCCACTTGCAATATAATTCATTCAGCACTAGTCGATATCCCATATCCTTTGGAAGGTGGCCTTGGGGTATTCACAAAACAGGCCCTGGGGGATAGGTCATGACAAATTTGTATCAAATGAGATAGGTTCTACCTTAAGGGTTGAGAGACTGTGGATTTGTTTTGGGGAAATAGTGTAGAATATTTTGAGTTAGACTTTTAGGATGAGAGAGTCCTATGTTGGTGTGGTGGCCAACATATCCATACACCAAGACCCTGAATTTTCCTTTTTGACTCGATACATAAAAATACTGGTTGCATGCATCATATAGGAATTGAGTGTTTCCTTGTGTTATTATTGAGTCAGAGTCAGCTCACTAGGTATAACCTATTGACCATGGTTCATCTTGATCTGTTTCAGGATGCCTCCATGTAGATAGCCAGTGAGGATTCCAGTGCATTACCATGAGGATGGTGCACCCTGCGATGAGGCATCAATACATAGATCGGTACTGGAGATGGCCCCATAGAGAGGTGCACCAGTGTTTCCACCACCAACTGATCAGCAGTTTATACCAGTGATACCAGTAGAGGATTCACATAGGCTTAGTATCTTACATGATTTCCAGAGGTAAAGACCTCCCAGGATCATGGGTGATACTAACACCCAAGTGGCTGAGGATTAGATTAAGGTGGTTATGTGATTATTTCGTCTAGTGAGGATGCCTCTCGACCAGATGGCGATCTTAGCCATGAGCCTTCTTCAGGGATCAGTGGGGAGATGGTGGACCTTGATGATCTATACACACAATGAGGCAACCCTCACCTAGATATAATTTGAACGCCTCTTCATAGAGGAGTTATTTTGAGCGACGTTGTGCTCAGTGCGTATATAGGAGCTAATGTACCTACAACAGGATAGCATGACAGTATCAGAGTACTCGGAGAGATTCACTGATCTTTTTTGCTACTTCATGCACATGGTACGAGACCCATTATTTTGGTCTTGATCCTTTGAGCAGGGACTATCCTAGGAGATCAAGGAATCCATGGTGTCACTTAGCATCCCTACTCAAGATGGGGTACTAGAGTGATCCCTACTCATGGAGAGCTTCCTGGCGGAGTAGGTGCTAGCAGTAGGAGCTACTATTAGACATCGGGTGGCAGAGTCTTCAGTCATGGGTAGCAGGTATTAGACATAGGGTCCCAAGCTAGCTAATAATTTAAGGGGACGACCCTATGACATAGGATCTATGGTATGAGACCCCCAGGGTAGAGGGGGTCATTAGAGGAGCAGAGTGTGCTACTCATGTAGCGGGAAAGGGAATAAGGCTCGTGATTGCCCAACTCACCATGAATATGACTGAAATTTTGTCGAGGGACTACCGAGGTAGAGGTAGAGGTTCAATCAGGGTTCCCCATAGGGTGGAAGACATGGCAGGGGAGCCGATAGAGCAGCAAGCGGTGGGTGGAGGTTCAAGGTGCTACGACCACCACCCCCAGGTGGTCCACCACGGTCTCCGAGAGCCATTGGATAGGGATGAGACTAGATTTAGGAAATGAATTCCAATGACCACGGTGCTCCAGTGATGATTAGAGGTACAATATATGTCTTATCCACCTTAGATCCAATTATTATACACATAAGTTTCGTTCACTCTTTCCTTGGCACGAACCATGTTCGAATCTCAGATATTATGGTAGAGATGTTGGCTTGATCCTTATGATTAGAGACTCCTACGGGAGGGGATTCAAGGATTAGACATTGGTGTCAGCAGTGTGATCTTACTTTTGGAGGTGATAGATTCGTCTAGGATCTCCTAGTAGTGGTGTCAAGGCCTTGCAATTTCATCTTGGGTATGGATTGGCTATCCACAGTTCATTCTCAGATTGACTATTTTATATGCAGAGTGCGGTGTGTCTGTAGATATGGAGGGTATATCCGATCACTCACCAGTTTGTTAACCTCACCCTTGGTTCAGTGGATGAGAAGAGTCGTCACTTTTCTATAGTGGTGGATGAGTATGAAGACATGTTTCCTAATGATGCTCTGGGATTACCACTTTAGAGAGAGGTAGACTTATGCATTGATCTATACCCGGGGGCAACATTGATATCCACACCAGTATATAAAATGGCTCATGTGGAGCTTCATGAGTAGAGGATGCAGCTCGAGGATTTTCATGATAAGGGATTCATAATTCCCAGTGTTTCACCAGGGTCATCCCCAATATTATTTTCCAAAAAGGAAGATAGGAGTTTGAGGTTGTCCATCGAATTACGGTGCCTGAACCAAGTGATCATGAAGAAAAAGTATCCACTGTTAAGGATTGATGACCTCTTTGATCAGTTGAAGGGGTTAGATGGTTCTCGAAGATAGACCTCAGATCAGGTTATCATCAGCTCCATGTACAGGATGAGGATGTAGTGAATATATCCTTTAGATGTATGTATGTCCATTATGAGTTCTTAGTGATTCCTTTCAATTTGATCAATTCCTCAGTAGTGTTCATGGGACTCATGAATAGTATCTTCCATCCTTAACTTGACCATTTCATCATGGTCTTCATTGATGACATCCTGGTGTACTCAGTGTCTGAGGAGGAGCACACTACACACCTGTAGATAGTCCTAGATACACTCTGAGAGTATCATCTTTATAGGAAGCTATCTAAGTGTTAGTTCTAGATTTGGGAGGTCCACTTTTGGGGACACGTCATTTTGGATGCTTGAGTTATAGTGGATCTAGAAAATATAGAGGTGGTGCTTGCTTGGGAGCCACCTAGGAGTGTGACTGAGGTGAAGAGATTATTGGGTTGGGTTGGATACTACTGGAGGTCCATGCCTGAATTTTCCAAGGTAGAAGCACCCTTATCAGCTTTGACACAGAAGTAACAGCCCTTTCTATGCTCAGAGAGGTGCCATCATAGTTTTCAAGAGCTGAGGTAGAGACTAATGAGTGACCCCATCTTGAGACTACCAAATAATGGAATTGGGTATGTAGTGTTTTGTGACACAACAGGGACTAGACTGGGTTTTTTCCTGATGCAGGGGTAAGCAGTGATCACATAGGGTTCATGATAGTTGATGAAGCACAAGTAGAACTACGTGACCCATGACCTAGATCTAGAAATAGTGGTCTTTTCCCTAAAGATGTGATCTAACTACATGATAGGAAAATGGTTTACCATATACTCTGACCACAAAATTCTTGGGTATATCTTCTCCTAGAAGGACCTGAACTTCTAGTAGTGGTGGTGGTTAGAGTTTCTCCAGGACTATGACTTCGAGATAGTCTGTACTTCTAGGAAGGGGAATGTGGTGGCAGATACGCTCAACCAGATATTCGGTTTGCATTTTCTGAGTGAGGTGTTAGAAAAGTTAGTTGCAATATAGATATCCTTCGTGGGTGGTGATGGAGTATCTTATCTTCTGTCAATGTCTTTCACTTCCCCACTCTTATAGTGAGTTAGGGAGTTACATATTGTGGATGTTGACTACGAGGCATGATGTGATCAGTTGTCCTCAAGATAAGATCTTGGTGGATTATTGATAGGTGGGGAGCACATCATCCATTTTAGAGGGTGCACCATTGTTCTAGTGGCATCCCAAGAGTAAGTTTTGAGGGATTTCCACACCTTCCCTTTGAAGGTACATCTATGAGTGATGAATATGTACTAGGATCTCCAACATTAGTACTAGTGGTTGGGGATGAAGAAGGCAATAGAGGAATTCGTTTCTCGGTGCCTGACTTATCATCAAGTGAAGGCAGAGAATCAGGTTCCAATAGGCTTGACTCAAACACTTATGGTGCTGGAGTGGAAATGGGATGCTATCTTAATGGATTTAGTGATGGGTTTACCCTACACATCCAGGGGGTACAATACCATCTGGGTAATTATTGACCGACTCACCAAGTCAATCCACTTCCTACCCATCCAGGAGTAGGGTTTAGTAGAGATCTTGGGATGCCTCTACATATAAGATATAGTTCGACTTCACAGAGTCTCATCAGAAATAGTCTCGAATCAAGACACATTTTTTACATCCCAGTTGTGGAAGGGATTATAGGATGCTCTTGGGACTCAGCTATTCTTGAGCATAACTTTCCACCCCCAGAAAGATGGTTAGATGGAGAGGACTATCTAGGTTTTATATTACATGTTTTGTGCTTGTATCTTGGAATTTGGGTGTAGTTGGGAGGACCACCTACCATTAGTGGAGTTCGTGTACAACAATAGATACCACTCCACCATTGGTATGGCACCTTTCGAGGCATTATATGGGTGACCATGAAGGTCATCGTTATGTTGGACAGACCCAGGGGAGTCAGCAATAATGGGCCCAGAGATTGTATGGGCTACCACTAAGAAGGTGAAAGTCATCCAAGAGCAGATAATGATTGCACAGTGTTGGAATAAATCTTATGCTGATAGGATATGGAGGCCCTTAGAGTTCAATGAGGGAGACCATGTGTTCCTTCGAGTCTCACCTTAATGGGGATTGTGGAGATTTGGATGGGACGAAAAGCTATCTCCGAGGTTCATCGGACCTTTTTAGATTATGAGAAGAGTTGGAGAGTTGGTGCACCACTTATCTCTCCCCCCACAGATGCACCGGGTGCATAATGTCTTCCACGTATCACATCTGAGGAGGTACATGCATGATCCATCACATGTCATTGACTGAGGTGAGTTGGATATTGATGATGGTTTCATGTTTGCAGAGTTCCTGATAAATATTTAGGATCAACAAGAGTAGGTCCTTTATGAATGGTCGATTCCTTTGGTATGCGTTCAGTGGAAGCACAGAAATTTCCAAGAGATAACTTGGGAGCGGGAGGCTTAGATCCATGCTCAGTACCCCCATTTTTTTGTTTAGCCCTTGTTTTGGCTTATGAGGATGTAAAAACCTAAAGGTGGGGGTAATGTAATATTATGGAAATTTGATATATATTTCTTTTAAATTATATGGGTTTATTTTGAGACAAATTTCTCAGACGGCACTTGATTCTAAGGCGTAGTGAGCCCAGAATAAGTGTTTGAACTTTTCTAAGTTTATTTAAACTAGTGCATGTGAGCAGTTTTGTAAATTTCTAAATGGGTGCTCAGATTAAAAATCTAATGGCACCATTGTGTCAGGAATGATGACTTTACTTAAGAGGGGAACTAAGCTCAAATGGTGTGGGTAGAGGGAAAAAGTTAATTTTTGGACTTTTTAAGAAAATTTAATAAAATAATTTTCTTAAGGAAAAATAAAATAAACTTTTAGTTTATTTTATTGGAATTTTGAATTTTGTTTCAACGTAATGATGCTACAACCCAAGCTTAACTGAAACATTGTTTCATAAATAAAATAGTGTAATAGAAATGCTGAAACATGTTTCTTCCTTCTAATGTATTAATCGAATATGTGGTCATTGACAAAAATATCTAGGATTGCTCACAACCTTTGAAGGATTTGTGTTGGCGAGCGATGAATGACGAATCACCACCAATGATGGATTGAGGATCAAGGAATAACGGGCGATGAAGATGCTACTCTAATCCTCAACATCGAACAATCCAACCTCGAGGTAAGGGGTTTAATTCTAAGTCAATCATTTCCTTTCCCTGTGCTTTGTTTTGCGTGATGAACATGGGCCAACCCACGAATAGGTTGACCCACAGATCGATTGCATATACAGGATGGGATTTTGGCATGTGGGGATTAAAGAAAGGGGATATAATTGGTGATAATTTTATATATTCCATTAATCTAACACAAATAACGAAGGACAAATGAACAAGGCCAACGTTAATCACTTTGGGTGCTTATTGTAATCTCCTCTCCCCCATGCGTTCTTCGCTAACAGGCCCCCGTGGTCATGTCGGATTATTTTCAGGAGGTTCCAAACATGGATGGACCCTAAGATCAATGACATGGTGACTTGGGACACACGGTAGTGAAATTTAGTGATTTTAGGATCATAGAGGACCCTCCGGATTGAAGAACGGACCACTAGAGCAAGTCTGGTGGCCCGTGGAAGATACTGTTGGCTCGTGCTGGAAGAGGAGGTAGTGCCCCGCGGGCCGCGATGGTACGGAACCACGACACCGCGTCAGGCCAGGAGACCTATGGGAATGTGGGTGAGGGATGTGTTAAACCACATACCAGTAGTGGGCTGGGTTGGAGAAGATAGGTGCCCCAGCGGGCCGGACCCAGACCTGGACCTAACCGGCCCCTTTTTACTAAAACTGGCATAAATTCCAAAACCTGCATCTGATTGACAATCTGTTTGTAGCATTGGGACCCTTTTCATACTCCAAGTGAGTTTTTAGTGAGTTTGAGATAAAATCTATGGCTTGAGGATTATATTATCCTGGTATCAATCATGCTACGAGTGGAAATCCTACAGCTAGTTGTGATGAGAAAGAAGTGTCCCAGTAGATGAGTGGATCTCAGTGGCCCAGGAGACGAGCAGAATTCAATGACCAGATAGATTAGTAAACCTAAATATCCCAAAAGATGACCAGACCTCAGTGTCCTAGGAGAGGAGAGAACCTCAATAGCCCAACAGATGAGTGGAGCTCAGTGGCCTGACAGACGAGCGGACCTCAATGGCCCGATAAATGAGCAGAGCTCAGTGGCCCGACAGACCTTAGTGATGACAAGAGGAACTTAGTATCCCGACAGACAAGCAGACCTCAGTTTCTCAGTAGACCTCAGTGACTCATCAGGGATGAGTCTCTCATAAATACAATATTTTCAGCCTTATGGCGAATAGTATTACTTTCTATACTTAAGTTTATACCTATGTGAGATGTCCATTACTTGGTGTGTACTTTTCTTTGTGGTCATTTATTTTTTTTGGGTCCTTATTGAGTATTGTGTTCCTCACCCATGCCAGTACTTATCCTACATGTTTCGTGTCTTTTACAAATGACCGATGCTTTGACAAAGACCTTGGTGGCCCAGTACCAGGTGGTACCCAGTGAGATCGAACAGGAAAGGTGTACTCCTACGGCTTCCAGCAGCTACTCTTCACTTACCCTTCTGGTAGGGTTTTCTGTGGATGGATTATCAAAGACATTGTACTCCCTTTTTTATAGCTTGTCTTTTATGGGTTTGTATTTTACTTACAGCTTGTACTTATAATCTCAGTGGTTATCTTAGTGGTATGTGTCTTTTTCTTTTCAGCATTGTGGGATGGGGTTGTTATTGTTCTTGTCTATAGGTACTTAGAAAATGCCGCCCACTTATAGGATAATGTCATCGATGCTAGTCACCATCCCCTGGCCTTTGGGAGGTGGGCCTGGGGTAGTCGCGGCATGGTCCCCGAGGACGGGTCATGACAGATCCAACAAGAACACTTTCAAATACCCCAAAACCAAAAATTTATGGAATACAAAAATTCATGAATGTACAAATTGGAGAAGCAATAATCTCATACTATAGAGAGGTGATGATTCGTTGATGAATAGTGGTGCGGTTTTGGTTGGGAGAGATGGTGACAGGGAGCTATGATGACGGAAAAGTCAAGCGGTGAGTGGCAAAGGTGAATAGTGATGGCGAGCAGCGACGGCGAGTGGTGAAGGCGAGCGGCGAAGGCGAGTGACGGAGAAGGCAAGCGGTGACGAAGGTGAGTGACGGTGGAGGCACTATGGTTCCATGAAATCTTGAAGGTGCGAGAAAGATGATGATATATTGGGGTTTTTTATAAGAATACATAATTTTTTTTATCAGCACTTTCAAAAAAGTGCTGATAAAGAATAGTATTATCAATGCATTTTTAGCACTAATAATGATCTAATGTTAATAATTTATTTATATTATTATATATCTTTATAAAATTATATATATAATAAATATATATATATTTATTTATAATTATAACTATGAATAAATATTTATTTATTTATAAGTATATATATAATAAATATATTTATAAATATTTGTATATATATATATTAATATATAAATATATATATTTATAAAATATAATAAATATATTTATTATAATTTTATAATTATTTAAATATATATTTATAATAATTTTATAATTATTTAAATATATATTTATATAAAATTATAGTTATAAATAAATATTTTTATAAATATTTATATATAATTATAAATATATATATATATATATATTAATATATAAATATATATATTTATAAACTAATAATAAAGGTATTTATTATAATTATATAATTAATTAAATATATATTTATAGTTATAATTATAATTATAAATAAATATATTTAAAAAGTATTTATATATAATTAAAAATTTATAATTATAAATATAATAAATATATTTATTATTTAAATATATTTATTGTAATTTTATATGTATTTATGGGAACATAATAAGTTAATGGGTATAACATGAATGAATCATACCTAATAAGGTATACATTATAAAAAACAAGTCATCACATATATATAGAAAGCATGATTAATAAGGGTGTTAATGTATAAATGAACATTTGTGGGTCATGAATACATAACATATAAATTCTTCATCAAAATATAGGTAATCTTAATATTTGGAACATAGAAACCCATGATCATGTCCACAAATAAACTTATGATCATATAACGTCAATTATACATACTCACACATCAATGTATGAATATAAATAATGCAAATCTTGTCCCGGAATATCAGCATTTTCACTTTATATATAAATATATATATAATGACCAAACTCATTGGAGACATATATTTATTTAAATATTTATTTATTTATTTAATTATAATTATAAATATAATTAATGTATTTCTTATTTTAAAAAAATTATAAATTTATAATTATTTAAATATATATTTAAATATATTTATTTATAATCTTATAAATACTTGTTATAAAACATTATATATATGTTTGAATTATTAAAAAATATATTAATTATAAAAATGAATTTTTTAATTAATGTATATAAATAAACATTATTTTTTTAATATAAATATAATAATTATATATATATATATATAATATTTTTTATTAAAAACTTTTATCATTACTAAGAATAGAGCTGATAAATATATACATTATCAATGATAATAAAAACACTAATAAAGGATACACCTTTATCATTGCCTTTAGCTAGTGATGATAAATGTGTGACTTTTATCAGCAAATTCTACTTAGCGCTGATAAAAATTGGTGCATCCCTTACCTGGAACTGTGGTAGTGTCTCTATTTTGTTTTGAATGAAAAAAAAAATCCGCCCCAAAATAAACAATTGGTTTATTTTGTTTTATTAAAATCAAAACTTATCATAATAATTTCAAATATTATAATAATAAAACAATTATTATAATAAAATAATTAAATGATTATTATTATTTCATTTAAAAAACAAAATACAGGTGAAATAATTCTAGATAAAAAAAATATTCATCCACAGGAAAAAACTATCCTGGTCACCGATATTAATGGATTTTTTGGAAAACACTTTCCATTAGGTAATAAAAACATATATATACATTCTTTATATTTATAATATCCTCATAAACCACATTTTCAATCCGTATTAAAATTTTAATAGGGCCATAACTTGGTCGTTCAAAATCGGATCGAGTTGCGGTTTATGTCATTGGGATTCAAATTAAACCCTCCACTTAAATTTAAAGAAACTCAATTTTTCTTGGTTTAGAAAATCCACATGATCCATTTGATACCAATTGAAGGTACCAAGGTCACAGTGGAAGCTAGTGGACTGGCGATTTTAATATTTTTCATCCCCAGAACAAAATAACTTATCGTCTCTGGTAATCTAAGCCTCGGTGCCATATAAGGATCTCACATGAAATTATTCAAAGCACAAAATAAATCAAAATGTGTACATCATTCCGAATCGAATTTTACTCGACAATATCTCATCACTAGAGATCGTTGCTTGGAGATCCAATGAATCCTTTGGCATCGTGTCGATCACCATGATTCGTTTACTTAGATCTGTCGAAGACATGCTTGGATCGGTGCTCGAAGAGAGGATTTCTCTCTCTTGAAGGTGGTAGTATAGAGAGGCTCTCACTTTATTGGAATGAACAATGCAACAGAAATGAGCCTCTCTCATACTTTTATAGTGGGAGTCAAAATACCCAGATGGGTTCTCCTTCCCCCAGAAATATATCTCCCACTAAAGAAGAAATAAATAAATTTATGAAAAACTATATTGCATTATAAATATTATTTATATTTTATCACATACTTGTAATATTTATTAAATATATTATGTGATAAAATGAGTCATTTTAACTTGACTCATAATTCCTTCTAATATTAAACGAACCTAGAATATTAAAATAATATTTATTCGATTGATATTATTCCACATATTTACTTAACTTGTAAATAATTTTAATAAATAACTTCAACCCAATCATTCATTAATTGAATAATAGTGAATTTATTTATTCTTTGGTGATTTATGACTTGGAAAACACTCAGACCTCGTGGAGGGGCCCACCTTGTCTCATATACCTATTCAATATAATAGGGCGGATTCTTGAGTATGCTATTGCATGTGACCCTCTATACCCTTATCTTGATAGTAGTGAATAGTATTCATAGACCAAGAGTAGAGTCCAGCAACCCATGAGGGACCCTAAAGTGATAAGGATGGTCATAGAAATGACAACCAACCTACGAACACAGACTATGTAATATGATATCTTTTTATTTAATTATCTCACAAATCAGGACACACTTGTGCCATCATCCATCCTTGATTTATTTTTTGTTAATCTAATTAGATGGATTTACCCTGGACTACCTTGGCCAAGGAGTTATGAAGGCACTACTATCTTGATCAACTTAGTCCCAAGATATAACTTCCTCAACCCATAAATGACAAATCCTTTCTTGATCATTCACCCAATGTCATACCACTAATGATGCACCCAAAACAAGATACCTCTCTATAATTTCATTATCATGGTTTTTTCCTTGCATAAAAGTACATGATCAAATGAAACACATTGATAATGATCTCAAGTCAAGAGACCAATACACATGTTCATAGATAGGAACAAGCAATGACACCCAAAACATGTGGTGTTCCTATTGGAGGATTTGTCCTCATGATCTCACTACTAGAGATCACCAAGTGTGAACTTCATGGGAAGAAGTCTCGATGCTTATGATCCCCCAACACCTGATAGTCAGACATCAACTTTTTCCAGCTAGTATAATGTATCTAGACCACATAACCTTTGTTTAAGATTAATGTCATAGTATCTCGAGGTTCTCATTATAGTCTGGGATCTACTATAACCTTTTGATATGAAAATTAATCTATGGAAATTCCTATTAAATAGTGGATGCAAAAATTTCTACACTACAATAGTAAGTGTCCATCATGTATATCTAACAGTATACATGATATGGTAACCCAAAGTACTATTCAAGTTAGGTCTAGGGAACCCACTATTACAATATATTAGATTGTGGTGCATCAGATTCCTACACATCACAAATGACTTATGGATCATTTTTATAAAGTATCAAACCAATATGAATGTGTTTTCTCAGTTTTGAGTATGCGATGACTGTTTTGAACTAAAATATCAATTTTATATAAAAAAGACACACTTCGAGTCACACTGGTCACACCATGTTTCATATTGATGTGCGGGTGATTCTTACACATCAAAAATGACTTAAGGATAATTTTCCTAATTTATCAAGATAATATGAATGTATTTTCTTAGTTTTGATCTTTTCACATATCTTTTTTACTAAAATTTCAATTTAAACTGAAAACAAGCACTTGGAGTCATATCGGTCACATCATGTGTTGGTTTGATGTGAGACTAATTTCTAAATTTCCCAAGTGACTTATGAATCATTTTAATAAAGTATCAAGATAATACAAGTATTTTTTTCTCATTTTTTAGTGAGTGACACGTGTTTTGAACTGAATTATCAATTTTAAACTTAACAAACAATTTGAGTCATACCAGGCACACTGTGCATCGTATTAATGTGTGTATAGTTCCTACATATCACAAATGACATATGGGTAATTTTATAAAGTATAAAAACAATCCAAATGAGTTTGATAAGTTTTGATTATGTGATGTATTTTTTGAACTAAAATGTCAATTTTAAATAAAAGTCACACTTGGAGTCATACTGGTCACACCATGCACTAGATTGACATGCGACTGATTCTTACACATTAAAAATGACTTAAGGATTGTCCTAAGTATCAATAAAATCCTAACATGTTTTATCAGTTTTGAGTATGGAATGTGTCTTTTTTATTAAAATGTAAATTTAAGTTGAAAATATTCAATTTGAGTCGTACCAATCACATCGTTTGTCAGTTTGATGTGAGATTGATTCATATACATCAAAAATGACTTATGAATCATTTTCATAAAGTATAAAGAAAATAAGATCACATTTTCATGGTTTTTAGTGAGTGAAAAAAAATTTAGACATAATTTTCAATTTTGAATGGATAATGGACACTTTGAGTCATATTGTGCATACTGTATATCAGATTGAGGTGTGGTTAAGTCCTACATGTCACAAATAACTTATGGATAATTTTCCTAAAGTATCCAAATAATTCGACTCAATTTTATTTATTTTGAGTGTGTGATATATATTTTGAACTAAAATGTAAATTTTAAATAAAAAGTCACACTTAAAGTCATACTGGTCACATCGTGTATCGGATTGATGTGCAGCTAATTCCTACACATCAAAAATGACTTAAGGATAATTTTCCAAAAGTATCAAGATAATCAAAATATTTTTTCTTGTTTTTTGAGTATGTAAAGTTTCCTTTTTAATAATATGTCAATTTAAATTGAAAACACACACATTGAGTCATAATGGTCACATTTTGTATCGGTTTGCATGAGACTAATTTCATCAGGTCACAAATGACTTATGAATCATTTTATTAATGAATCAATAAAATCTAAGAAATTTTACTCAGTTTTTAGTGAGTGATAGATTTTTTGAACTGAATTTTCAATTTTAAACTGATAATAGACACTTTGAGTCCTACAAGACACACCGTGTATCAGATTGAGGTATGACTGATTCCTACACATCACAAATGACTTATGGATAATTTTCCAAAAGTATCAAAACAATTCAAATATTTTTACTCAATTTTGAGTATGTGACATATGTTATGAACTAAAATATCAATTTTATATAGAAAACACTCTCTTTGAGTCATACCAGACACACCATGTATCGAATTGAGGTGCATTTGATTACTACATGTCACAAATAACTTATGGATCATTATAATAAAGTATCAAAAAATTGGTAATGTGTTTTATCATTTTTGAGAGTGTGATGCGTGTTTTGAAATAAAATGTAAATTATAAACGAAAAACACACACTTCAATTCATACTGATCACACTGTTTATCATATTGTGGTACAGCTAATTAAGGTGTAGTTTATTCCTACATGAGTACAAGCAGCGTTAAACATGTTACTAGCTCTATCATACCAATAACACCATGTATTGGATTGAGGTGTGGCTGATTCTTACATGTCACAAATTACTTATGAGTCATTTTCCTAAAGTATCAAAAAATTGAATTTTTTTCTCGATTTTGAGTATATAACATGTGTTTTGAACTAAAATTTCATTTTTAAACTAATAACATAAACTTCAAGTCATACTGGGAATATTGTGTATCATATTGAATTGAATTTGATTCCTACACATCATATAGTGTATTTTTATTCCTCAATGCATTCAACATTTGGGGTTATCTTACAATATTATTTTCTGATAAACAAGAATTTAGAATACCTTATAGAATAAAAAGAAAATTACATCATTATGAGTGCATCATCCTTGTTGAGTGAGCAATCATATTACATCAGTGCATCATGACTATATCATCCTTCTTCACGATCTCTATGAAAATTAAAAAATAAGAATTTGATAAAAATGAAATGTAAATTAACTAAAAATAGATAAAATGATAAGAAAATTCACTAAATACGTAGTAGGAAGTCACCTCTTCATGATATATATATACAATATGATACCATGTATTCTTCTCATTAATTTATAAAAAAAATCCATTTCCTATTATGAATTTGAGGACTGTCAATAGTCTTGGTAGTATTAGAAAAATAAAAATAAATAAAGGATTAGTATATATTTTAAATGAAATTGTAATTATCATTAGAAATACCTCTTCAAGGATTATAGTTTGTTGATGTAATATGATATATTTCATAAATTTAAAAACATAATAACCACAATATTTTCCATTAGTTTGTTTCAAGCACTTTAGAAACATTGATAAAAATAATTATTTTTTTATATATGTTTTTATAGTGGAATGTAATTATATATACCATAATAATTATCCATTTTTAGAATTCATTAGGCTTGTTGTGCTTGTAGACTATCCCCATGACACTATTTTGATGATATTTAAACACTACCCTATCATAATATAATTTTTATTAAATCATAATATAAAGTGTATAACTTGAAGTTTATTTAAAAAATGTTGCATGTAGTGTATTAAAATTTGATAAAAGTCATCATATGTGGTCAGTTTGTTCGGAATCTATACATTGAATCCAAAAAATAAATCTTTGGAGTATCCAAATTGACTGTAATGAGTAACCAATGCTGCCTAAAAAATGGATATGTAATGTAAGGAATGAAAATATATTTTATATGATTAAATTATATAGTTTTACCCTTACATTGTGGTTATTAATAGAGTTTATCATCTATAAGTTTTCTTTCAAATATTGTGTCTAGTTTTTCCACTATTAATTCATAGTTCATGGAGTCGCCTTAATCATTTCCTCGCCAACATCCATGACCTCTCCATGTTTGATAATACTAAGGTTAACCATTTGGTGCGTGGAGTCTCGGACCACTCACCTCTACTGGTCTCGTTGTCCTCGAGGCAGGAGACCCATGTTAGATTCATGTTTTCTAAACAATGGACCCTCTCTCCAGGTTACCAGCAATTGGTGAATGAGATTTGGCAAGGTCCCACGTAGGGGCGCACATGGATTGCTTTTCATAACAAACTAAGGCAGCTTAAAGATGCACTCTAATCTTGGAGCAGATCGTTTCCCCCCCATTGAAAAGGACGTGGATGTGCTAATGGATAACATCAACCACCTAGAGATAGGTCTAGAGGAGGTCTGGGATGATCAGGCGTTCGATGAGCTATCTAAAATGAAGGACTCCTTGGCTGACATGATTTTGAAGTAGGAAAGATTGGCAAGGGAGGAGGAACGGATCAAGTGGATGAGGGAGGGTGACAGGAATACTGCTTTCTTCCATGCCTACATTAAAGAGAGGAGGAGGCTGGCTACTCCCACCCTTCATCTCGAGTATGGCACCTACTCGGAAGGGACACCGTGGGGGCGCAGGCCCATCTATTCTTCTCTAACCTATTGGCAGGTCCCAACCCATGCATGGCATCTGGGTACCAAGGAGGTAATGGTGATATTATGGACCTGATCCCTAACCAAGTTTCAGCACAGGACAATGTGTTGCTAAGTGTTATTCCTGATGAGATCGAAATTTTTGAGGCGATGTTGACGCTTAACCCAGAGAGTGCACTAGGTCCTGATGGTTTCCCGGGATCGTTTTACCGGAGCTCCTGGGATGTGGTTAAGGATGATATAGTTGCAGCGATCCATGATTTTTTCCGAGGTGGGTGTTTACTGAGGTTCGCGGCAGCCACTACCCTAGTGCTTATTCCCAAGATGATAAATCCTACCTCCCTCATGCACTTTAGACCTGTGTGCATGTGCAATGTTCCATACAAAATTATAGCTAGCATAATCAACTCAAGGATTGCTACTCAACTGCCTAGATGGGTCTCTCAGGAACAACATGGTTTTGTGAAGGGGCGCTGAATTCAAGGGGTTATAGCCTTGGTCTAGGAGCTAGTCAGGGATATTGATACTAAAACTCATGGATCAAACATGGCTATTAAGTTGGACATGAGAAAAGCATACGATCATGTCGAGTAGAGTTTCATCAACATGGTGTTAAAAGGTATGGGGTTCTCATCTCAGTCTACTGACCTTATTTTCAGGTGTTTCATCTCTTCTTGTTTGACAGTCTATTTTAGGGGGAAGAATCATGGTTTCTTCAAGGCGACACGAGGATTGAGGCAAGGGGACCCCCTCTCACCAAGCTTATTCATTCTCTCCCAGGACATCCTGAGTCGGCTCATCAAGAGAAGTGTGCTACATTGAAATATCCTTCCATACCGTAGGAAGTCTTGTTCTATCTCCATCTCTCATCTCATGTTTTTGGACGATAAAATCATTTTCTTGTACATATCTAGTAGATGTAATGCCAGACGTGTTTCATCCCTATGTAGCATGCTGGATATGAAAATAGGGGAATTTCGGATGGACTACCTAGGTGCTCCTATCTCCTCTGGAAGGCTCTGCATTCTGGACTTTGATCACATTGTCAGTAAGATCTATGACTGTGTTCACAACTGGAAGAATCGCTACCTATCCTTTGGAGGTCATGTGGATTTGGTCAATAGTGTGCTCGTGGATACCCCTATCCATGCTCTTTCTTCTGTTTTTGTGACGAAAGGAGTCATTGCTAATATTGACAAGATCATGGCCAGATTCATCTGGGATGCTCTCGTAGAGGGAAAACGGCACAGGGTGTCCTAGGGTAAGATGGAAATACTGGTGCATGAGGGTGGTATCAATGTTAGGATCTTGGTTGACGGTCTTTGATGATTGCATGCTAAATTGGCAAGGGAAGTTCTGGAGGAACGTACGCTTTGGGGGAAGGAAATGGCGGGTAGATGGATCGGGAGCTCAGATAGAGATGCAAGGCTTGGTTCCCCCTTTTGTTCCATGATTTTCCCTATCATTTACTACCTCTAACCATTTTCCAGATGGATTTTTGGATAGGGAGTCATTTCCTTTTGGCACCAGAACTAGGCTGGCTCTATCATCACCTTCTCAGGGTGTCTGACCACTAATATCTCCTTCAAGGAGGCGGCTCTTTATCCTCCCTTCATCTAGGATGTTCTAGACAAAGACCAGAAGTATATTTTTGATCTCATTGATATCAATGATGAGCATGATAGGTGCATCTTCACCCTATCCAGTTTGGGGGCCTTCTCCTCTAGGGATTATAGGACAATTTCGTCTTCTCAGAACCCTCCTAACAGCTATAACATCACAATGTGGAGTAGAAAAATTCCTACCAAATACAACTTTCTCTTTTGGAGAATTAGGAACAACGCAATACCATCTGACGATAACATCAAAAGGTGTGGTATCAGTATCGCTTCTAGATGTTGTTGTTGTAAGGATCACTGGGAGGAGAATGCATAGCATATTTTCTTTGAAGGCGGCTGGGCGAGAGAGGTCTGGAATGATTTTGGTGAGTTTACTGGGGTTTCTATTGGAATACTAGATAGTACTCCCTTCATGGAGAGATGGTTCCATGGTTCGGGTAATACTGGTTCATAGAAGGAGGCTCGGGTGATCATGCTTCACGCTGGCTGCTGGTGTCTCTAGCAGGGGAGAAATAAGTCACGGTTTGAGGGGATCCAATAAACAGGTAAGTCCATCATTGCAAGAACGTGGATATTACTGATGGACTTGGTTAGGTTTTGCAGCAACTGGCACAATTCTCTTTCCATTCGTTGGCTTCTCCATCCCAATACTACAACTCACTAGGTCTCCAATGGTCTGGGATCTTCATGGGTTCGCTGGCTTCCACCCTCCATGGGATTGAAGCTCAACACTGATGGTTCATGCAGATCAGGGATCATTAGAGGAGTTGGTGTTTTATATGACTTAGGAGGTGTAGTAATTCTGGCTTTCACTGCTCACCTCAGAAGTGGTTCATCTCTCCAGGATGAGGCGAAGGTGTTGTTCACTGGTTTATTGCTCTGTCGGTAGGCCAGTATTTTCCTCCCAGTGGTGGAAATCAACTCCTTGATTTTTCTTAAGTCCTTGGGTGGAAAGGTCCTTATCCCATGGTCAATCTCATATGTCACTAGAAAATGCAGAGGTATGATAAATATTAGTATCAAAGTCTTTCATATGTGTCATGAGGGCAAAAAAGTTGCAGACTATTTTGTATCCTTAACCAGCTCCGGCCATGGCGTCTCCTGTTTCTTGAAAGTGGATTATTTTATTCTAGAGGGGGGTGATCTTGTTAGAGGGGATGCCCTCGGATTGCACTACTTTAGACCCCCTTATGATCCAGTTTGGGCTGTTTTGGCCATGTTTCTTCCTGCTCTTCTCCTTTCTTTGAGTAAATAAATAAACGATGATGATGATGATGATGTGAGTACTAATGAGTCTCAATTTTTGTTCACAGTATTTTCCTTTCAAATAGTATTGGTATATACACCTATAAAAATTAGGAAGAGTATTTGGTCATAATTAACATAGTAGGTCAACTATTGTAAAAAAATCATGAAAACACACCTCATGTATACATTTATAGCTGAGACTCCTAGACATTCATGCTTGAGGATTTAATTTATATTCTCAAGACCAATATAGTATGTAATGGCCTCTCCATAAATCTTTTCTTCCAAATCAATTGTGGTTGTATCACCACTTGGTAACATTGTATCCACATAAACCTTTAATGTTAATAAATTTAGATGTTTAGTGGGTAGGGTAAAGGTAATTAATGAAGATATTTTTTATTGGTTGGTTGATCCTTTAGATAGTTTTGATTCGAACATCCATTTCACCCCTTCCCTTTATTGGCCTATAATAATATTCATCGATTTAGGAATTTTTTCATTAATTGTTGAAAAATCATGAAAAAATAAATTAGAAATGAATACCTCATTGTATACATGTATTTTTAAAATATCTAACATCCATACAATTAAAGTTCCAATAGATTTCCTGACTATATGAATATTCTCGTCATCAATTGGAATAGGTAGCTTAGTGATCGTCTCATGAGATAAGTGATTCCCCACTCTCACATGACCTATTGGAAGTTGTTTTTTGTGTATAATATCTCCTTGTATATTTCACATGGTACCCCTCACAACAAGGTGATGGATGGGTATTGATAGATATAAATCAAAATAATTTTCACCCTATATAATATCATTATAGGAAAGGTATTATTGTATTTCTAATTTGCATTTCACAAAAAAAATATGAAGATAACTCTTTTAGGGGAATGACTCACCTCAAAGATGGTGGGGGTGGGGTGGGGTGAAAGATCTCATCTTTTTTAGGTGCTTTTATCTCTAATTTTTTTTGAACCTTAATGGAATAGTCTTGTTTGGATATGGAGAGCCTTTGTTGGATAAAATGACCTAAAGTTTAGGTATGTATGCTTGTTTGACTTAATAGAATCTGGGTTTAAATGATTTAAGTATTAAAAATGGGTTTGGGGTGATTTTATAGGATTTTAAGGGAAATGGGATGAAACTCATCTATAGAACAATTACATGTTGTGAAAGGATATTACGCATTATATAATTGTTTTTGGGATTTGAATAAATAAATCTGAGGTGATGGATCTTTTGGCGAAAAAAATTTGAAAATCATTTCATGATGTGTAATTGGATTACACGTCATGTAAATGATCATCCTATGGTTTTTAACATGTTCTGTGGCTGAATTCTAAATTTTTTCCGATATAACTCTCCTACTTTTCCCCTAGTAACATTTTAATGATTTTGGAGGCTCTTGGATATATCCCAAGCTTTCCCGAAATTTTTTCTTGGTGAATGAAAAGACTGATCAAATATTTTCACCACTAGGTATGTTCTTTATTCTCATTGAGATCTATATCTCTCTTACGCTCCTCTTTCCATATAAAAGAAGGATTTTTACCTGCTATTGGATTTAGATCTAGATCTAAGATTGTTAGACCTTGATTCATTTTATCCTGGACTTAGGATTTGCATCTAAATTTTATTCTTCATTTCTTTCTTAAATGATCTGCTTAAAATTGTGGATTCTTCCATTGGCGAGCATTGTCAATAAATTTAGCTAAGTGTTCTAATGTTCAAATCCCATATTTGTGATTTTGTTTTAGTACATGAAAAATTGTATAATTGATATATTTATTTAGAAATTGAATTTCCTAAATAGATTTAATTAATTTGGTGAATTAATTAATTATAGGAATGTGAAATTATAACTATGGAAATTGATTCTGTGATATTGATGAGCGAATCTGATAATTAATTGGGAATTAATTATGAGATGTTAGAATTGTGAGTTTTAAGAATTAATTGGTGAATTAATTTATTGAATATTGATATTGTGAAAGGATTAATTAATTATTGAATTAATTAATGGGTGGTTGAGATATATGTGTAATATTGTGTTATTATGATATTTGTAAAATGTTGAATGGTAATATGGACATTCGACGAAGTATTATGAATGGTAACATGCTCATTCAATTTTCTATTGTAAAATGGTGAATGGTAACATGGAAATTCGGCCTAGTATTGTGAATGATAACATGATCATTCAATTGTGTATTATAAAATGTTTAATGGTAACATGGACATTCGGCAAAGGAATTAATGAATGGTTACATGGTCATCCATTTGTGATAATTAATGAATGGTAACATGGTCATTTATTTGTGAAATAAAGAATGGTAACATTGTCATTCTGGTGTGTGAATCAATTAATGGTAACATGGTCATTCATTCGTGAAGATAATAATGGTAACATGGACATTCTAACATGGTATATCCCTTGGGGATAGTTCAAACTTCGTCATGGGCTAAAGTAGGTATTGAGATACAGGTGTCCATGGGAACCCGATGTTTATGTGGTTAAATAAAGATTAATTGATAATGTGATAATTATTTAATTATTCATTGTAACTATTTATTTATAGAACTGCATTAACTATTAGCTGACTGGATATTATTTTAGACATTATTGGTGGTGTTCTACTGAGTTATACTCACACCCTATTAGGGCTGCCTAATCGGTACCCGAATAGACTTTGTTTTAGTAGGATAGGTTAAGGGAAAAGGACCTGTGTTAGATGGCCAGTTTGGGGATGGATCTTGGATTAAGGAACCAAATTTGGTTTGAGACCCATTTGGGAGTCATTTGTGTCTTTATTTTCTATTTCAATTTTAGACACTTAACACATAGTTTAGCATGGCTTGCTTCTTTTTTAGTTAGATATTGTATTTCCTATTTTGTTTATCATGAGATATTGATATTGCTTATTGAAATATATTTATTCCTCTATTGATTATTATTTAAATTGGTGTATTACTCTAATAAAAGAGAGTATAGTCTCCCCATGAATGACTTATCAGACCCTCACTGCTAGTCGACAGCCTCTGGCATATGGGGAGGAAAGCTTGAGGTCATGTGACTGACCAGCTTGAGGCACCGACATGTGGCACTCGGGCCGGGATGTTACAAAATGGTATCAGAGGAGTTTTCTTTTCTTTTTCTTTTATCTTTCTATTTGGGAAAGGTTGACATGAGACTAGGAAGAACCGATCCTTGGTAATGACCATGTGCATGGGAGTTGCAAACCCATGTACGGGGGAAACCCAAGTACTTAGGGTGGGATTCTTGTTATTGCTATTTATTGTTACAAATGAATATTATTTCACCTTGAGTGATGCACTTATTATGAGATGTGATAATTATTTTTTAGATTTTTATGAGAATCAACTTGTGGGAATAATAGCATGAGAGTCGAGTTTACATGCAACATTTTAGGCACTCAGGATTATTTTGTGACATGCATCACTTTAGGCACGCACGGGAAAATGATTTTTGGGGATGTTTTTGAACTTGAACTGTTTTCTTAGCTTGTGAAATTTAATTGAAAATGGTGCCTAATATGAAATTTAAAATGGTAAAATAATGTAATAATATTAATAAATGGGTGTTTGAATGAGAAATATGAACAATTATAATGTGTTTACCCATGTAACCAAGACCTAGGTGTATAATAATTAAGGGTAGTGTTAGCACCTCAGTTTTTAACACATGGTGAGATATAGAGAAAAGATGTGTTATAAACTATTGTGTTTTTTCCCTTATGTAAATGTGTTAGTGTTTTCAACTGTGTATGAAGGTGCATGTTTGGAATTATAGAGTTATGACTCTGTGATGACTCTTGTTGAGAGGATGACCAGAGGGCATGGAATTGGATGATCCTCTAGAGGTGGAACCTAAGGCACTGATAGTGATGGGTGAGGAACCAAGGAAGAAGATATAAGATAACTTCTACCACTTCATGTATTTCATGTAAAGATACCCATAGCAGGTTTTGAAAAACATGTATGAGCTAATGAGAGAGTTCCAATTATAGCACCCTTCGACTTTCACTATATAGGGTTGAATGGAAGTAGTTGAGTTATGGGCTGAGTCCATAGAGATGATACTTTTCCATTTAGATAATCCTGCTAAAAAGAGGGTCAAGTTAGCTGATATACACTATGAGGATTATCAAAGAGATGGTTTGATATTCAAGCGCAGACTGGATAGGCTGATGGCGTGTTAGGGAAGGACTTCTTGGAGAGGTTCTTAGAGAACTTCTCTCCAGAGACATTGAGATAGGAGAAAGAAGTGGGATTATTGTGGCTGACTCAGGAGATCATGTCCATGATAGATTATATTGGATTCTTTACATACCTACAGTGCTTTTCTCTAACATTGATAAGAGATGATACATCTATGGTGAGACGCTTTCAGGATTGACTTAAATGTGAAATTAAGTCCCAAGTTAAACTTTTTTGGTTAAATAATTTAACTAAGGTGGTGGATCAAGCTCTCATAGCATAGGGGAACTTAAAGGAGGATTACAGAACTAGATATATAGTTGCTACTGGATGATCAGGAGGTGTGACTTCCGAGAGAAGGAATCACTACTATGCAACTTTAGTCAAAGTAATGGAAATCAGAATACACAGATAAGAGGATTAGTTACACAGGACCTTATAAGAGTGATCTATTATTATTGTGGTAGTTCGGTCCATTATCTTAGTGATTGTCCCCATCCACCAGTAGATTTTTGGTCTTTCACTAAGATGGGAAGTCTATAGAAGTCTTGTAGGACATCAAGACAGATGGTCAATGAAGATGCAACTAGAAAGGGTCAAAATGTGGGAAGGGGATCTTCTACACCATATAATGCCGACAATTGGAGTTCTACTAGAAGAGGTGGTAGAGGAAGAGGATGAGGTGCTTCTGGGAAATAGCACCCATATCATTAGAGTGGTGCAAATCAGGGGAGTTAGACAGCATCATTGGGAAGAGGGGAAAGATAGACACATGTAGTGTATCCTACACTTGTGGATAATTAGGTTGATCTATAAATAGTGAGAGGTACTATTCTTGTAGCTTCTACATTAGCTAGTGACTTGTTTGACACTGGTGTCTCTCATTCCTTTATATCTTCAAAACTTTTTAATGGTTTGATCTTGGTGGTTGAGTTACTAAGAGGGGTTATGACTATAGATACACCATTGGGAGTACATTCTAGATAAATTTATTTGTGTAAGGGATATTCTATTGAAATAAGTGAATATCATTTTCTATGGGATGTCTATATTCTTAATATGTCGAGATTCAACTTTATTATGGTTATGGAATGTCTCATATCATACCGAGCCCACATAGATTGTTACCAAAGGTGAGTAACCTTTTCATATTCTAAAGGTGACTGTCATATTCACCATGGGGAGTGGGATATCTAGGCAGGTTGAGCAAGGCCAATTACTCAGCAACTCGGATAGCTCATGTCCTAAGTTTCTAGTTTAATGTTTTATGATGGGTTAGTACATTATGAAACCTTTCCACCTGTATTGGATCATTTTCAGGATGTTTTTCTTGAAGAATTATCAGGACTTCCACTTGAGAGAGATGTGGAATTTACTATTGATCTCATGTTAGGGGCTAATCTAGTATTTATTCCACCATACAAAATGACACTGAAGGATCTTCAAGGGATCATGAATTGCCTAGAGTATTTGGAGGATAAGGGGTTTATCTATCTGATTATATCTCATTTGTGATCACCTGTGTTGTTTTAAAAGAAAGATGATGGGATTTTTCACTTTTTCATTGATTACAAGAAGTTGAACTGGATGGCTGTGAAGAACCAATATCCTCTTTTGTGCATCGATGATCTATTTGACCAGTTGAATGGAACTTATGTGTTCTTGAATATCAACTTGAGATTGGGGTATCATCAATTGATAGTTTGGAATTCTGATATACCAAGGACTTATTTCAAGAGTAGGTGTGGCCTTTATGAGTTTTTCATAATTCTATTTGGGTTGACAAACGCACTAGAAGTGTTTATGTCATTGATTAATAGAATATTCCATCCATACCATAATTAGTTTGTGGTGGTGTTTTTAGATGACATCTTGGTGTACTCTAAGACTCATGAAGATCATGACCAAAATTTTGACATATTTCTGAGTACATTGAGAGAGAATCGTCTATATGCCAAGCTATCAATGTGCCAGTTTTGGATCGACTAGGTACACTTATTGGGACACTTCATCTCAGAGGAAGGTGTGTCAGTGGACTTAGAGAAGGTTCATGTAGTGGTTTCTTGGGATAATCCTAGGAACATATTTGATATCCATAGCTTTCTGGGGTTAGCTGGATATTAATGGAGATTAATAAATGACTTTTTATATTTGGCAGCACCACGTTCAAGCCTGACCAAGAAGGGGGTAAAGTTTGAATGGAAGGATTCTTGTGAGAAATCCTTCCAAGAGTTGAAGAAGCATTCAAAATATACATTAATCTTGATATTACCCTATCCATGTGAGTATTATACGATGTATTGTGATGCTTCTAGAATTAAACATAGAGCTATGTTGATATAGGGAGATTTATTTGTGTCGTATGGGTCTGAACAATTGAGGCCTCATGAACGGAACTACCCTATGCATGATCTCGATTTGGCATTAGTGGTTTATGATCTGAAGTGTTGGTGACACTATCTTTTGGGTGGAAAGATTAAAGTATTTACCAATCAAAAGATCCTAAGGTACATATTTTCACAAATAAATTTGAATATTCAGTAGTGGAGATGGGTAGAATATATTCAGTCTTTTGATTTTGAGCTGGAATATACACCTGAAAAAGGAAACAATGTTGATGATGCTTTATGTAGGAATAATCAGACTTAGATAGTTCAGGATTTTAGTGCTGATTGGAAGATGATGGATTTATTAACTGAGATTCATATGGTGGTTTAGTCGAACCAGGAATAGATGACTCTTGTATCAGTTGCATTGGAGTCTACAATTTTGAGACGAATCTGAGATAGAAAGTAAAAGGATCTAGAATTTTTTTCTTTGAGGGAAAACCTTGAATGTGGGGAGTAACCTTCAAATTGGATCATAGATGAGGATGATATCATCTATGTCATGAATCGGGTTATTGTGCCTATGAGCATATGAGATGATCTCATGTGGGAATTTCATTCCTAGAAGTGGGTAGTACATCCAGATGTGACCAAAATGTACCACGACCAATGATGAAAGTTTTGGTGGTCGGGTACGAAAAAGGAGATATCAAATTTCACAACACAATGCTACACATGTCATTAGGGGAAGGTATAGCATCAATGACTTGGAAGATTGATTCAGTTGTTACCTCTTCTGGAGTGGAACTGGGATGATATGACCATGAATTTTGTGGTGGGTGTCTTAAAGACACCATAGAAGAATGAAACTATTTGATTTGTTGTGGATTAACTAAAAAAATAGTGCAATTATTTCCTATACAATAGGATTTCACAGTAGAGCAGTTGGGATTTTTGTATGTGTGGGAGATAGTCCGTCTGTATGGGGTGCCACAGACTATAGTTTCATATCATGATTAACATTTCACTTCATGATTCTGGAAGTTCTTATAGAAAGTTCTTGGTAAACCGGTATTATTAATTACAGCTTTCCACCCAAATATAGATGGATAGTCATAGCATACTATACAAGTACTTGAGTACATGCTATAGGTCTGTGTTCTTGACTTCATAGGATCTTGGGGGAAGCAATTGAATTTAGTTGAGTTTTCCTATAAAAAAAGTTATTAGGAAACTGTATAGTTGGATCCATACAAAGATCTTTATAGTAGGCCATGAAAATCACCATTATGTTGGATAGAGGCTGGTGAGTCAGGTTTTTTGGGACCAAATATCGTGCGGGAGACGTCAAAGCAGGTTTAGCTGATTTGTAAAAATATACGACTACGGATCAAAGTAGTAATAAGTCATATGATGGTAGATAGTGAAAACTCCTAGAGTTTATAGAGGGTGATCATGTACCCCTTCAGGTGTTTCCTAGGTTGGGTCACTGTGGGATATGGAGGTTGGGTAAGTTGGTACCCAGGTTCATTGGACCATTTGAGGTAGTGGAGAGAATCGGGTCGATGGCATAGTGATTGGATCTTCCACAGAAATATAGTTCTATGAATGATTTTTCCATGTATTAAAACTTCAAAAGTATCATCCTAACCCTTCTCATGTGATCAAGGTAGAGTATGTTGATCTTGAGATATACTTGTCCTTTGAGGAGAATCGGATGCATGTGTTAGATCACAGTGAGAAAGTGGTGTAGGGAAATGCCATGTTAATAGTTCATGTATTGTGGCTACATGACCATATACAGGAGGAAACTTGGGAAAGAGAAGTAGATATTTAGGCTTAGTGGACCAATATTTTTTACTTATAATCTTAGTGATTCTTGGAAATGCAACTCAAGGATGATCTGTTATAAGGTGGAGAGATTGTAAGATCCCATATTTTTTAGGTACTTTTCTCTCTAAGTTCCTTTAGTTTGAACCTTAATTTCCTAGTCTTGCTCAGATACAAAGAGTGTTTTTTGGATAAAATGACCTAAATTTCAGAGATATATGCTTTTTTGAATTAATGGAGTCTAAGTATAAATGAGTTAAGTGTTAAAAATGGGTTTGGGTAGAGTTCAGAGTCTTTGAAGGGAAAATTAGATGAAACTAAATTGAAGAACATTTACATGTCGTGTAAGGGTATTACTCATAATGTAATTGTTCATGGATTTTAAAAAAATAAATCTTAGGTAACGGATTTTTTTGAGTAAACCTTTAAAAATCATTTCAGGATGTGTAACTGTATTACACGTCGTGTAAATGCCTGGCCTGCAATTGTAAACATGTTGTGCAGCTGGATTCTCAATTTTTTTCAGCTACGTATCTCGTCCTTCAACCCTAGGCTCTTTTTGATGATTTTAGAGGCACTTGGATAGATCCTAAGCTTTCCTAACCTTTTTTCTTAGTGAATCAAAAGACATATTGAAGATTTTCACCACCGGGTATGTGCTTTATTCTCATTGAGATCTATATCTCTCCTTTGCTCCTCTTTCCAAATAAAAGAAAGATGTTTACCTATAATTATATTTATATCTAAATATAATATTGTTATAACTTGATTCGTTTGATATAAAATTTAGGATTTGGATCTAAATTCAGTTCTTCATTGCGTTCTTGAACGATCCGCTTCAAATTGGGGATTCTTTCATCGGTGAGCGTTGTCAACAAATTGAGGTATGTGGTCTAATTTTCAAATCCCATAGTCATGATTTCGATTTAGTACATGAAAAATTATATAATTGATATATTTTTTTATAAATTGAATTTCCTAAATAGAATTAATTAATTTGGTGAATTAATTAATTATAGGAATGTAAAATTGTGGGATTTGGGAATTATTAACTATGGAAATTGATTGTGTGATATTAATGAGTGAATCAGTTAATTAATTGGTGAATTAATTATGAGATATCATAATTATGAGTTTGAATAAGTAATTGGTGAATTAATTAATTGAATATTGATATGATGAAATAATTAATAAATTATTTAATTAATTAATGGGTGGTTGAGATATATGTGTAATATTGTGTTATTATGATATATGTAAAATGGTGAATGCTAACATGGACATTCATCCAAGTATTATGAATGGTAATATGCTCATTTAATTATGTATTGTAAAATGGTGAATGGTAACATGGAATTTCAGCCAAGTATTATGAATGGTGACATGCTCATTCCATTATGTATTGTAAAATGGTGAATGGTAACATGGACATTCTTCCAATGAATTAATAAATAGTAACATGGTCATTCATTTTTTAGAATTAATGAATGGTAACATGGTCATTCATTTTTGAAATAAATAATGGTAACATGGTCATTTTGGTGTGTGAATTAATGAATGGTATCATGGTCATTCATTTGTGAAAACATGAATTATAACATGGATATTCAAACATAGGATTTCCCTCAGGGATAGTTCAGACTCCAGCATAAGTCAAAGAAGGTATTGGGATATGGGTGTCCATGAGAACCTGAGGTTTATGTGGTTAAATAAAGATTAGTTGATAATGTGATAACTATTTAATTATGCATTATAATTATATTGTTTTAAACACCGTTGGTGGGGGCCTACTAAGTTTTACTCACACCCTATTCAGGATGCTTAATTAGTACCTAAATAGACTTTATTGTTGCAGGACAGGTTAAGGGAAAAGGCACTGTGTTAGATGGCTAGTTTTGGGATGGATCTTGTGTCACACCCCTACCCGGTATCTTGCGGTCGCAGTTGTTTTTATTTATTTATTTATTTTTATTTTTATCTTGGTTTCTTAAAGTTTAAAAAAATTATTAAATTAAAATCCAAATGAAATAAAAACAATATTATTGAAAAAAATGATCCCATAGTAATGATGATGATATTATTATATAGTTTATTATTATCATAAATTTAGTTATTATTAATATTATTATATTGATTATTATTATTATTATTATTATTATGTTTTGAGTTTTTATTACTATTATTATTAATTTTTTTCTCTTGAAACCCTAACTTTTTTGTGTGCACAACCCCCTCCCCTCTCTCTAATTGCCTCCCCTCCTCACACGACCTCTACCTTGCATGCACCCACTGCATGTGTGACCCCCCTCCACCCGGCTAACTCCCTCCCTTAAGACGCTCTTCCTCTCACGGCCTCCCTCCATCAAACCACCACTGTCTCCCCTCTCTCCCTCCCTTGCTTTCCCAACCACGCGCATCCCTCCCATTGATCCTACTTCCTCACTTGTTGACCAGCTAGCTATATTGCCGACCTCCTCCCCTAATCCTGCCATTGTCATCTTCGCCGTCCTGGGCATAGGTCGTTGCTGCCTTCGCTGGTGATTCCTCTCCCTCCATATCCTTCTTTATTTGGCCAATTTTTTCTCCTTCGCGTCACCTTATTATGTTCGGCCAAACCCTAGCTCATTGGGCATGTATTTGATTTCCAGTTTTCTCCTATTCTAGGTTAGTACAGATGGTCTCTTGAGGCCCTTCGGAATGTGTACCAGAAACCACCGCCAAAGGCGAGGTAGTTCAGTGTTTTTTAGTCTGCCGACATTAACCCAAGGTGAGTTTTTGTTGTTGCCACTTGTTTCGCACATCTTTTATTTGGGGATTTTGGTGTTTTGACTCCCTATTATGTTTTTAATAGGGAGTTGGATAGTTTCATGTTGGTTAGTATCTTTTTGGTTTGTCATCGGCACCCGAGGTAAGGGATAATGTCGTTGGTGGGTTTCACACCTAGTTTTGTGGCGTCATTTATGTGTTTTAAGGTTCTTTGTAATTATATTGTAGGGATTTGGTCGCTGCTTTTTGATTTTGGTCCGTCTCAGTTCGTCGGTCACCGTTTTAGGTGAGGAATCTATTATTGCCTTGTTTGATTTGGTTTTTTTATTCAATTACTTTGATAATTTGTTTTTAGGGTTCGCATTAGACCATTTGTGGTCCACTTATCGTGCAATGGGAGTTTCGCACCAATTTTGCAAAGTTTTCTATAAAGAGGTTGGTCGTTCTGCATTCAAATGTTATTTAAGGAATTACTTTACTTTTTAAAAAAATTTATCATGTTCTTTAATGTATTTGTTTTGTGAAAATTTGGTTTTTCCTTGAACTTATCATGTGTTGGATTTGTTTAGTTTCTTGTTCATATGGAATGGAGTGTGTTCATGTTGAAAACCCACGTTTAGTATTTTATTAGTGTTTTATTATGTTACACAAGCACTGTAAATTCTGTTTGTCATGTTATTGGTGTGTGTTTGGATTTAGAAGAAGTTTTTGAGTGGGATTTTGTGTTTAAAGCCTTGTGATACCTATTGGAGTTGTTTCATGAAATTTTTATGTGGTTTACTAAATATTTTAATGGGAATTTGGTTTTAAATCGTGGTGCGGTCTCAAATGTCTTCAAAATGGGATTGATGCATTCTTTATGTTTGATAAAAAAATTACAATAAATGTTTTCATTATGATATGCACTTGATTATTGGACTTTAGGCCAAATGGGTTTTAGCATGGGATGACTTCGTGTTCGATGGGTTTCCTTAATTTAAAAAGGGTGTTTGTTTTTATAAAATGGAAATGGAGTTTCCCTTGATTTATGTGGTTATACTTGGGAATTTTTAAGCCTTCCTTTGGAGTTGTGTTTGAAATTTCATATTGTTTTGTAAATGGATTTTCAAGTATTTATGAAATGGGTAAAGGCCTGGTTGGCACTTGTGATGTGATATTGATTTACTTTGTTGAACCCTCTTGCTACAGATGATGATTATGGTTTATGTGATTAATTCTTGTGTTATAATAAATGGGTGTGTGGTTGGTGAAAACCCTTAATGTGTTATTTTGAAACATTTTATGGATTGTTTAATTGTTTAATTACTTTATTAAATTATATGTGTATTGTGTTGGGCCTTGCTTCGATGGTTTTGGGATGCGGGTGTTGAGGGATCCTACATATTCATGCATAGGGTAAGTCATATATATATATATATATATATATTCCCTCTTTGTACATATTCCATCAAGGCGTGGGGACTATGTTCAACGCAGTTAGGGTTATGTGTATATATATGTATAAATTCATGTGTGTGTATGTGCCAAGTGTCAGTTCGAGTGGTCATCGACAAATAGCGATAAGTTTGAGGTAAGTCCCCTATTCTTATGCCTTTAATTTGAATTTAATAATTGCTTTCTTGTTTTAAAAGTATGTTTTACATTTATTCTATATACACATGCTATGAAATTTGGTTGCGGTTTCTTGAAATGATTATTCATTTTTTTGGGGAATTGAAATGTATTTCTAATGCTATCAGTCTTAAGTGACCTTTTCTTGAAAATTGATTTTCTAATGGGTTTTGAATTGGTAATGTGTATTTATAAATGTGTTTGGCCTTTTTTCTAGTTAATTGTAAAAGTGTTCCCTTTATGTAATTAATCTCATTTGGCATCTTAAGAATGCTTTACGAAAAAGAAAAACCTCTCTTGAGGCACGCCCCCTTTGGTTTTAAAAAAATGATTTTAAATTTGAATGTGTTATTATGTGCATAATTTAATGCTTATGCATTGTGTTATGTGGAATGGGGGAATGATCTTAAGGAGGGATAACGGTGGTGAGAGTTTGAATGGGTTTTAGAAAAAGAAATTATTATACATATATGTTTTCTTGATAAAGAAAACACACCACCACTTGAAATAGAGCACAATGGGAAACCTGGGTATCTAGGTGGGTGGAAAGGTCTATTAATCTAGATGACACGATAAGGGTTTTTCCCAGTTCTTCTAGTAGGATTTATGCAACAACATTAACTAAACATATGTATTTCTAAGTTTCATGGTCTTCTAAGCCACATTTTCTGAGGGCCGTGGTATTTTAAGCCATGTTTTTCTGAGGGTTGTGGTTTCTAAGCCATGTTTCACTGAGGTACGAGGTCCCTAGGGTCCCACTTGTGCTAGCTACCTATAGGGATTACCCATAGTTCTCATTTTCGACATGCTACTTGTGATGTAATTTTCATTTCAGTGTGTTCACATTTGATCTCTTATTTGTGAAAACAATATTTTAATCCAAACTAGTTTCTTTTCATTTTGAAACATAAATGAATGCTTGGAACCTATTTTGAAAATGTTTTGGGAGTGAAATTCTTTAATTGAAAATGAAAACTCGTTACTTGAATTTGAAAAGAAGGAAAAACATTATTTTATTACATCTTATTTTCAAACTGGCATGATTGTATTTCTTACGAAATTCAGGGGCATAGGATGTGGTTATATTTTGGCATTCCTAATGAGCATCTTGGTGCTCATGCCTACTTTACTTTTTTTTTGTAGGCTTCAGTCTTGGATTGATTTTGGGTGAGAGTGTAGTTTACATTCTGTGGTGACCCACGGGGTCACCTGAGGTATGTCAAGTTGCTTCATTGATTCCTTTTTCTACTTCCAAGTTGTTCGGGTTTTTTTTCCTTTATTTATATGGTTGTTTAGTTTATGATTATTTATCTTTTTTATGGGCCAAATCATTCCCAAATCGTTTATTTTGATGCCCGACACTAGTTTCCAGCCCGTGGGGATCATGAACGCCTTTCGGGCCATGTCATGGACCGGCTCGGGAGACTGGTTCAGGGTCGACCCGGGTTGGTTCATGACAAAATGGTATCAAAGGAGGACCTTGTTATTTTGGGTGTAAGGTATCTTGGTGATTAGGTGTGTCGAGACTCGAGAGGTAGGTGCGGGAAGGACGTCATTAACCCTTTCCCATCCCAAACTCGAGTTGCCAGGGGTAGTCTGGGATTTGAGTTTTTCTTTTGCTTAGTCTGTGTGGATGTGGGATGATAAAGGAAGTGATTAAATATTACACGATGAGCTTGCATGGATTAGAGACCTATTTATGGCCCGAGTTCATGGTTCAAGATACTTTCTGTGGTGGATGCTCGCTCGGAGCATGGTCTACTAAGCCATGTTACCGGTTTGGCATAGCCACTAGTCCCTTATTTTTAGAAGTTTTGATGTGAGTTATGTTTAGGATTAGTTTTGACTGACTTTAGTGGATTTCAAAAATGAAAATGGTTCATAGAAAAAGGGGGTTTCAAAATGGAATGTGGTTTTGGAATGGAAAAAGTGGTTTTGAAATGGAAATTGTTTTCTTTTAATGGAATGTAGTTTCAAAGAGAAAATGGGAGGTGTTTTGGATGTTGTTTTGGGATCTTGGTAACACTTTTTGGAATGTGAATTGGAAATTTTTTGAGGATTTAGAAATGTATTTCTTTAATCATAAGTGACTTTTTCAAATTGGTTGGGAATTTTTTCTTTATGATGAATGATCTGTTTTGAAAATGAGATGTGTTTTGAATTAACCTTTGGTGTTCCTAGGAGGGATCACATATATAGAGGTATGCATGTGGCACAAGGATAATTGGTGGTATGTGTGGATGGGTGCATGATCTAGCACAATGGTACATGTATATGTTAGACTTCATGGAATACCAATGGCGGGTACTTAAGTTGTTTTTTTTTTCTGAAAAAATGGTTTTCAAAAAGGTAATTTAAATGTTTTGAAAGGTAATCAATTGTTTAGTGTTCTATTTTCGTGTTTGGAATTCTTTTTTGTGGGCTCTTGGATTTGACATATTGAATTGTGGTTAGAATAGTGATTTGAGTTTGAACTTTAGTTTGTGATTGAGGTGAGGAATTTTTATTTATGATGAATTTTTTTAATACGGATATGTGCCTCTTATTTTTGAGTATGATACCCAGAAAAGTCCCATAGGTTTCTAGTGAGTCTTTTCTAGTTGTTGGTTCTACCCAGACTCTTAGCGGATTAGTGGAATTGAATTATTTTTGGTTATTCTCCATCTTCCGTGGTGATCGTGATCTATCAAAGGTAGCAGATTGGCTTGGTGAAATCGTTAGTGTTTTCAGGTTATTGGAAACTCCCAAAGCTATGCGAGTCCGTGCTAGTTCAAGTTCATTTCAATTAAACTTTGGATTAGTGTGGGAGGAAATCCCAACATTGTAGAAGGATGTGATGTCTTGGAAGTTGTTTAAGACCACTCACATACGATGGGTTATATATGAGGAAGTGAAGGTGAGGGAAGTGGCAGAGCTCCATAGTGTCCAATAAGACCAACAGATAGTGAAGGCTTACGTCGGGAATTTCAAGGGGTTGATTCCCTTTTCTTCTAAGGTAGTTTCATTAAATTAGTTGAAGTTTCTCTTATGTGGGGTCTTCATCTAGGGTTCATGGACTGATTCTTATTGGTGTTCAGGAAGGTTCCCCATCCGATGAGGAGAGTGAACCGGAGGAACCTATTTCAGACAAGTCTTCTTGTCAATTCCATATTCTTTTAGCCATGCCACTCTCTTGTTTTCTTTTGGTGTGGCTGTTTTTGGGTTCTTTAAGTCTCCTTATCATCATCCTTCTAAGACATTCCATTAGTGTGGAAGTTTGGGAAACTTAGAGAGGTTCCTCTAGCGGCATCATCAAAAGGAGTCTCGACTGAAGGATGTCAGATCCTGACTATGGGGTAGTAGATGCTTCAAGACATCAAAGCTCCAACCACAGGTCTCATATTGAAGCTTTTCACACAGTCAGGAATCATTGGGTGTGGGGAAACTTGGTCTAACTTTTGTCTTTAGTGCTAAAATAAGGATGGTTTAAATCTCTCTATTCAAGATTCCTCATCTTCGAAGGTTCTGTTTTTCTATAAGAGGCATAAAGGTCTCTTTTTCTCATTGTGTTCTTTTTTCTTTGAATACCCCACTTTGGTTGTAAGAAGGCATTGTGATCTCATCTCCTTGTAAATCCAGTAGTTGTGCCTCTTCAAATGTGAGCTTTGAAGGTTGTCTCTTCATGTCTGTGAGTCTTAAGATGATTTTCTCTCTTGTGTGGCTAGCTCCTTTGGTGCCCCGTTATTTTTTTAGGATGTGCTCGTTTTGGAGACATGTGCGTCTTGGGCAATAATGAATAGGGGTTTGGTCCGCCATTCTGTTTGGGGTTTTTTGTCAGGGACCCCGCGTGGTGGGATTTTGGTTTGTGTGAAGAGTTTGTTGTCAGTTTGTGTTGGGCCCGTATCGGTCGGTGAAAATTGGCTTAAGATGGTCGGTTCTTAGATGGTGGGGAGACCCACCATGAATCTTGTCATGCCTTATTCAAGAGTTGGTTTGTTTAGGAGTATTGGTCCTTGTTGGAGGTTTCGTCATTGGTTCAAGTTAGCAGTTCCAGAGTTGGCATGTGCTGAGAGTCTCAATGTTGGTTGTCCTAGTCAGGTTCTTGTGGTGGGGAGAACCCTCCTCATTTCCTAATGGCTCTTCTCTTTGCAGTTTCTCTGAGAGTTGGTCAGGAGTGACTGGTGGAGTGAAAAGTCACGCTGAGTTGTGATTTTGATGGCCTCATTCAATTTCAAACTCGAGTTTGATTCAACATTTGGCTGGGTGACTTTCTGGGGGCAGAAAGTTTTTATGGTGGGGAGAATTTTCACACCCCGACCTGGTATCTTACGGTTGTAGTTGTTTTTATTTATTTATTTATTTTTATTTGTCTCTTGGTTTCTTAAAGTTTAAAAAAAGTTATTAAATTAAAATCCAAATGAAATAAAAACAAAATTATTGAAAAAAATGATCCAATAATAATGATGATAATATTATTATTTAGTTTATTATTATTATAAATTTAGTTATTATTAATATTATTATATTTATTATTACTATTATCATTATTATTATTATTATTATTATGTTTTAAGTTTTTATTACTATTATTATTATTATTTTTCTTGAAACCCTAACTTTTTTTGGTGTGTGCAACCCCCCTCCCCACTCTCTAATTCCCTCCCCTCCCCATGCGGCCTCTACCCTAAGCGCACCCACTACCTGCGTGACCCCCCTCCACCCGGAAAACTCCCTCCCTTTGGCCTCTCTCCCTCCTGCGGCCTCCCTCCGGTGAGCCACCACCGGCACCCCGCTCTCCCTCCCTTGCTTCCCCAGCCGCGCGCCTCCCTCCCATTGAGCCGACCACCTCACTTGCTGACTAGCTAGCCATGTCGGCGACCTCCTCCCCCAATCCTGCCATTGTCATTGTCATCGCCCTAGGTGCAGGCCACCGCTAACTTCACCGATTAGTCCTCTCCCTCCCTCTCCTTCTTCATTTGGCCATTTTTTTCTCCTTCGCGTAGCCTTATTGTGTTCAGCCAAACCCTAGCTTGTTGGGTGTTTCTTTGATTTCTAGTTCTCTCCTATTCTAGGTTCATGGAGATGGTCTCTTGAGGCCCTTCAGATCTTGTCCTGGCAACCACCATTAAATTCAAGGCAGTTCAGTGTGTTTTAGTATGCTGACATTAACCCAAGGTGAGTTTTTGTTGTTTCCAGTTGTTTTTTACGTCTTGTATTTGGGGATTTTGGTGTTTCTGACTCCCTATTATGTTTTCGATAGGTAGTTGGATAGTTTCGTGTTGGTTCATCTCATTTTGGTTCGTCACCAGCACCCGAGGTAAGGGTTAATGTCATTTTTTGGTTTCACACCAAGTTAGGTGGCATCCTTTATATGTTTTAAAGTTCGTAGTAATTATCTTATAGGGCTTTGGTCACTGCTTTTTTATTTTGGTCCGTCTCAGTTCATTGGTCACCATTTGAGGTGAGGATTCTCTTATTGCCTTGTTTGATTTGGTTTTTTTATTCAATTGCATTGATAATTTGTTTTTAGGGTTCACATTAGACCCCTTGTGGTGTGATTGTCGTGTTATGGGAGATTTGTGCCAATTTTTCAAATTTTTCTATACCGAGGATGGTATTTCCGCATTAAAATGTTATTTGAGGAATTAATTTACTTGTTTATTAACTTATCATGTTCTTTAATTTATTTATTTTTTCGTAAAAATTTGGTTTTTCCTTGAAGTTATCTTGTTTTCGATTTTTTTAGTTGCTTGTTCATATGGAATGGAGTGTGCTTATGATGAAAACCCATGTTTAGTATTTTAGTAGTATTTTATTATGTTGCGCAAGCTTTGTAAATTCTGTTTTGTCATGTTATTGGTGCATGTTTGGATTTAGAAGAAGTTTTTGAGTGGGTTTTTGTGTTCAAATCCTTGTGATACCTATTGGAGTTGTTTCATAAAAATTTTATGTGGTTTATTAAATATTTTAATGGGAATTTGGTTTTAAATTGAGTTGTGGTCTCAAATGTCTTCAAAATGGGATTGATGCATTCTTTATGTTTGATAAAAAAATTACAATAAATTTTTTCATTATTATATGCACTTGATTATTGGACTTTAGGCCAAATGGGTTTTAGCATGGGTTGTCTTCGTGTTCGATGGGTTTTCTTAATTTAAAAAGGGTGTTTGGTTTTATAAAATGGAAATGGAGTTTCCCTTGATTTATGTGGTTATACTTGGGAATGTTTAAGCCTTCCTTTGGAGTTGTGTTTGAAATTTTATATTGTTTTGTAAATGGATTTTCAAGTATTTATGAAATGGGTGAAGGCCCGGTTGGCACTTGTGATGTGATATTGATTGCCCTTGTTGAACCCTCTTGTTGTAGATGATGATTATGGTTTATGTGATTAATTCTCATGTTAAAATAAATGGGTGTTTGATTGGTGCAAACCCTTGATGTGTTATTTTGAAACATTTTATGGATTGTTTAAGTGTTCAATTTCTTTATTAAATTATATGTGTAGTGCGTTGGGCCTTGCTTTTATGGTTTTGGGCTGCGGGTGTCGAGGGATCCTACATATACATGCATAGGGTAAGGCATATATATATATATATATGCCCTCTTTGTACATATTCCCTCATGTCATGGGGAATATTTGTAATGCATCTAGGGGTGTGTATATATATATATGTATAAATGCATGTGTGTGTATGCGCCAAGTGTCGGTTTGAGTGGTCGTCAACAAATAGTGACAAGTTTGAGGTAGGTACCCTATTCCTATGCCTTTAATTTGAATTTCATAATTTCTTTATTGTTTTCAAAGTATGTTTTACATTTATTCTATATGCACATGCTATGAAATTTGTTTGCGGTTGCTTAAAATAATTATGCATTTTTTTGGGAATTGAAATGTATTTCTAATGCTATCGGTCTTAAGTGACCTTTTCTTGAAAATTTATTTTCTAAGGGGTTTTTAATTGGTAATATGTATTTCCAAAGGTGTTTGGCCTTTTGGACAGTTAATTGTAAAAGTGTTCTATTTATGTAATTAATCTCGTTTGGCATCTTAAGAATGCTTTATGAAAAATAAAAACCTCTCTTGAGGAATGCCCCCTTCGGTTTAAAAAAATTGTTTTTAAGTTGAATGTGTTATTATGTGCCTAATTTAATGCTTATACATTGTGTGATGTGGAAGAGGGGAAATGCGCTTAAGGAGAGAGAATGGTGGTGAGAGGTTTAATGGGTTTTAGAAAAAGAAAGTGTTGTACATATATGTTTTCTTGATAAATAAAACTCACCGCCACTTGAAATAGAACACAATGGGAAACCTAGGTATCTAGGTGTATGACCAAGACTAGTACAATAGATGAAACATCAAGGGTTTATCCTAGTTCTTCTAGCAAGATTGACATAACAACACTAAATAAACATATGTATTTCTGAGGGTCATGGTCTTCTAAGCCACATTTTCTGAGGGTCGGGGTCTTCTAAGCCACGTTTTTCTGAGGGTCGTGGTTTCTAAGCCACGTTTCACCGAGGTACGAGGTCCCTAGGGTTCAAATTTTTCTAGATAACTATAGGTATTACCCATAGTTCTCATTTGTGACATGCTACTTGTGATGTAATTTTCATTTCAGTGTGTTCACATTTGATTTCTTATTTGTGAAAACCATATTTTAATCCAAACTATTTTCTTTTCATTTTGAAATGTAAATTCATGCTTGGAACCTATTTTGAAAATATTTTGGGAGTGAAATGCTTTACTTGAAAATGAAAACTTGTAACTTGAATTTGAAAAGAAGGAAAAAAATTATTTTATTATATCTTATTTTCAAACTGGCATGATTTGATTTCTTACGAAAGGCAGGGGCATAGGACGTGGTTATATTTTAGCATTCCTACTGAGCATCTCGGTGCTCACGCCTACTTTACTTTTCAGTTTAAGGCTTCATTCTTGGATCAATTTTGGGAGCGACTTTAGTTTACATTCCGTGGTTACCCACGGGGTCACCTGAGGTATGTCACGTTGCTTCATTAATCCCTTTTTTTTCTTCCAAGTTTTTTGGTTTTTTTCTTTATTTATCTGAATGTTTAGTTTATGATTATTTATCTTTTTTATGGTCCAAATCATTCCCAAATTCTTTATTTTGATGCCCGGCACTATTTTCCAGCCCACGGGGATCGGGAACACCCTTTAGGCCATGTCGCAGACCGGCTCGGGTGACCGATTCAGGGTCGACCCGGGTTGGTTCGTGACATCTTGGATGAGGGAACCAGACATGGTTTGGGACCTGCTTGGGAGTCATTGGTGTATCAATTTTCTATTTTCATTTTAGAAACTTGACACATACTTTAGCATGGATTGATTCTATTTTAGTTGAGAATTGTATTTCCTATTTTTTTATCATGAGATCTTGATATTTCTTATTGAAATATATTTCTTCCTTTATTGGTTATTATTTTCACTAGTATATTACTCTGATCAAAAAGGGTATAGTCTCCCCATGAATGAATTATCAGACCCTCGCTGCTAGTCTCTATCCTCTGGCGTATAGGGAGGCACGCTTGGGTTCATGTGACTAACCAGATCAAGGCACTGATATGTGGCACCCAGGCTGAGACATAGGGAGATCTTCATATAGTGATTGTTCTTGTTTTATTTCTTCTCTTTGATTTATTTCTATAACATTTTCCAAAATCTTTGTTTTACAATTAATTGTTTCTTATAGAGCAACTAATCATGCTTACTTCTATTCCATTTTCTTATCTTTATCCCCTTGTTCATTTATTTTCTCAAATATGTTCAAGGTGACACCCTAAAACCCACTCCTCTAACATGGCCATATTGTTCTTCCCACTTCAAGGCCACTGATAGTATCTATTCATCAGGTGCATCTTATGATGATTCTTGTGTCTAATTTGGATAAAAAATATAGGAAAATAAGTAATCATTATTATGTAATACTAATTTAAAGAAAATCAATTTTTTATTATATAATACTTACACATGCTTCCCAAAATTTTTTGTGTTTTCATCTATTAGTATCCCATATTTATTTATACATACCTCCTTCCATATCACATGATTTGGGATGGAAGTGTCTTTGGATTTAGATTCATCAATTTTCATATAAATAATGGAACATAATTATGTTATTATTTCATGTCATATAAAAATATTATGGTAGATTTAAAATATACCTCATATTTTTTTTTCAAGTGAAGTATACCCCATTCTCGATTTATGGTAGGGTTACTTTGGTTTTGTTTCATGTTGATTATTTTAATCACTCTGTTTTTGTTTCATAAATTAAAAATTCTTAATAAAATTGATTAATGAATATATTTTCAAGAAATGTATTACCAGTCACAATGTACTTAAAAAGATGTATCCTCATGATAACCAGTAAATGTATCCCATGCTTGTTGGTTTATTTGGTGTGCATAAATCTATGGTGGGTGTGGGTTTATTTTCCATCCAACATCTTTGACATGATACTTCATAAGAATTTTTTGAAAGTATCTGTGATCCTTTTCAGTAATAATTAATAAAAATTTCATTCAGGAGTCATATACTATAAATACACTCTACATGGTATAGTAAAGAGTAAATCAACATTTCATTATTATTATTTAGTCAAATAAAGAATGTATATTATAATGTTACCATAATATCTTCCAAATTAGTGTCTTAAGTGTGGTCACAACATTGTGCCATGAATCTTCATCAATCGTCATGTGCATTCGTGTGTTGAGCCCAATGTAACCACTAAACATGGACTTGTTGGAAATAATAGTCCATTCATGTGCATTATATCCAACCTTTAATTTTAATAAATATATTCAATTATATATATTATATAATTTTTTAAATAAAATTTCAATATATTATATTTATATAATATAAAATTATGAAAATAAGATTCATTTTTTATTAAAATTTATTTAAATCATATTTATATATTATATTTATATATATACTTATTGTAATATAAGACTTATTAAAAAATATAAATATTTATATATAAATTAATGTAATCACTATGACCTTTATCAGCACTAAAAAAAGTTCTGATAAAGGTGTCACTTTTATCAGCTCTAAAAAAGTGTTGATAAAGAGGGGACTTTTATCAGCACTAAAAAAATAAGTGAAAAAGGGTACCTATGATAACCCTTGCCTTTATTACACATTAATTCATGATTTATTACATAATAATACACATAATATAACCCATAAGATCAATAATACTAGTGTCTTTGGGTAATTAGTTACATTACATAACAACTTAAAATAGGGGGTATAATGGAATTATTGAAAACTTCCTTAACATGGTCATAATATTCTTTCATTCATAAAACTGCATGGGATAACCTGCAGACAAACATAAGAAAAGGGTTAGTTATAAACCCCAGTAAGGGGATAAACAAAGCATAACATGAAGAGAGAATTACATGTTAGACAATATGAATTTAAAAGGGACATGAAATGGCTAAGAGTCATAAACATGAAAAATGAGTCATGATGTAGCATGATAACATAAAGACAACATGGGATTGTGGCAACAACTTTAAACATGAAATCATAAACATAGGTCAAGGATAACGACAAAGACATCACAACATAATGTGATTAGGATAACCTCCTATTCACTATACATGGAATCTCATGATACTAAAACATTACCCAATGTATTAGAGAACTATCTGGGCACACCCATCATAAACATATTGTATATGAATAAGTGTTCCACATAGATCATATAACATAAGAACATATTTCATCACATTTAATCCCATGATCAATGAATTTTGGATACATGCATGGATTAACCAAATCAATTAAGTATAGTTAAAACTATTTGAATACCCTTTAGTGAAAATTTTTATGGGTACACACCTCACAAATGTTTGGAATGGAAAATCACAGTGACATTTCGGTAGTATAACGTTAGTATGTAAAAATTCATAAAATGGTTAAATGAGAGAGAAAAGGGTTTATAATTACTTGGAAGTAAAAATTAAAGTATTAGGTATATGTAATAAAAAAATAAAACATGAATTCTTTTGAATTAATAGGTATAATACAAGGAGGTTTCTTGAATAAAAAACTTGGCATGGAAAAATCGCAAGATAGTTTCAATAACATAACGGGGATACATAATGAATCATTGGAGGGATTAATGGGAGTGAAAGGGGTAAAAAATAACTTTTAAATCATTAGGGTTGTAATAGTAATGTAGAAAATTAAATCCCATCAATAGTAATTGGAATAAAAAGTGCATTACATAAACAAGGTGATTGAATAAAGAGGAGAAAGAGAGGGTCTCTTACCTTCAGAGGGTGATTTCCAAAAAAATAGAGGAGATTATTGATAGATTGGGGGAACCTTGTGAGTACTATAGAGATGGAAGGTAAGAGTAAGCACATTATCCAAGGTTATTGAGTGAATAGGAAGGGGATATTATGTGGGTTAATATAGGAAGAGAGAGGAGAGTTCTTTATTATTTCTCAAACTTTGGTTTTATCATCATCATCATTTAAATTTTTATTCAAGAAATGTTTACAAAAAGTACAAACCTAAGGAGGCCAAAAATAATGAAAACCAAGGGAATCACCCTGAATCAGATTCACTCCCTCAGGATTCAATTGAGAACCATTAGAAAAACAGTTGACTGAGAGGTCATCGCTCGCAAGGGATGCCAAATGATCTGCCACTTTGTTTCCCTATCTCCAAGTATGTCTAACGCATGTGTTCCTGGTCATTAAGGATTTTCATTCCCTAATTGTATAAATTATTGGCCAGGGGAAATTACCTTTGCTTCGGAGCGCATCGTGAGTAACCCGGGAGTCCGTCTCCACCTGTGATAAACAGATTCCTCTCTGGCTACACAAGGTGAGGCATGTAAGCACCGCTCTCACCTCCACCTGTAGGGAGCTCCCAGAACCAAAATTAGTAGAGAATTCTAGCACCACACTCCCATATTCATCCCAGAAAACCCCTCCCCCTCACATCATCCCATGCCAGCATGACCCGTCAACATTCAACTTCAATCCCTCCTCCGGCGGGTGCCACCGCACCCAATTCCCTTGACTCCCGAGACCCGACACCTGGTCCAACCCTTGAGCCCCGTACAGCACCTGAATCGCCGGTACATCCTTCCAGTTACCTGTAAGATAAAACCAGTCCACCAAGGTGAAGCATATCCTGGCGACAATCGCCATACCCGAGGATGGCACCTCCTCAAACCTCACCCGGTTCCTGGACTGCCACAACATCCAGCACCCAGCGCTCAGAGTAACAGCTTGTTCCCCCTTCTCCTTCCTGGTCACGTCCACTCCCTGGAACCAGCCAGACAGTAAATCATCAATGCTCTCCACCTGGAAGGATATCCCAAAGAAACCACCAAGGAAACCCCACACCGAACGAGCCCAATCCCCTGCTGCAAAGATGTGAGACAGTGTTTCCTCCTGGAATTCTTCACAACAATAGCAACGAGAGTCCATACTAATCCCTAGGCGCTTGATATTATCATCATACGGTAGTGCACAATTCTATATCCTCCATGTGAGAAAGTTGAACTTAGTTGGAAGGGAATTACACCAAAGCCAGCCACTCCACCCGACTTGTTATCCCTGGGGGGTGCTACTCCAATAGAACTCTTTCAACGTAAACTTCCCCATGGGGGCAGGAGTGAAGACACATCGATCCTGCTCTATGCTGATGAGGATATAATCGAAAATCTCATGCTGTTTGACATCTAGAATGGATCTGAAGAAGGATGGATACTGCACCACCTCCTTGAAAGTGATCATGGGCGCTAGAAATCCCAGATACCTCAGGAGGCTACCTGACTAGTAATGATGCCAAAACAAGATGTTACCCTCCCAAATGATCCACCGAGATAGCTGAAAATGTCTGGAATTATGGTACTAACCGCCAACCACAAAGGTGATCCACTCGCCAAAGAAAAACCATCATTGTCCCTGTACCTTCACAACATGAGACTCCCCCACAAAGACCATTCTTCAATGACCTCTCATGCCAGCTTCGGATGCATACAATGAATCAGGACATCTAAGCTCCTCACATTAATCCCACCCTCCTGGATGGGCTATGCCATCTTCCTCCAAGAGACCCAATGCATTTTCCCCTCTGAAGCTGCATCCCAGATAAACTGAGCCAAAAGCTTATCAGTGGATCTAACAACCCCCTTTGGAACATTGGTTGTTGATAGCGCATGGACAGGAATGGACAAAAGAACATTGTTCACAAGAAATATGCGGCCTTCAAAAGATAAAAACCAGTTTTTCCAGTTCAGGATACACCCCAAGATCCGAATCACCACCCAGTCAAAATCCCTTATCCGCATCCTACCATCCAACACTGGAGTCCCGAGATACTCAAAGGGAAATGACCCCTACCTAATACCCAACCAATTATCCAAAGTCGTTTCCCTACTCCTGGTGCAAGACTTAGACACATAGAACTCACTCTTCTCCCTGTTGATGATTTGAACACTCCAGTGACAATACTTCTCAAGAATATTGATAATACCATGCACTGATTTCCTCCCCCCGTTGCTGAAAATAATGGTGTCGTCTGCAAACATAAGGTGCGATATGGATGGTAGGCCTAACTTCCTCTTGAAAGGATGGATATCCCTATTAGAAAGCCCTCTATTGATCATCCTGCTCAGAGTATCCTACATGAGAATAAAAATGCTCAGGGATAGAGGGTCGCCCTAACAAAGACCACACACTGACTTGAAGAAACCATGATTTCACTCCATAAAATAAATAGCCGACCAAGCAGAGCTAAAACACCTGAAAATGATATCAGTGGCCCAATTGGAAAAAGCCAAATTAATCCGGACCCTGTTAATAAAACCCCATTCAACTCTGTCATACGCCTTATTCATATCCAGCTTGATCGCCATATTATTCCCACGAACTTTTGTGTTAATGTCTTTCAACATCTCCTGATCCAAAGCAACATCTCCCTGAATCGAGTGATCCTTCACAAACCCATGCTCCTCCAGAGATATCTACCGGGGAAGGAGGCCTGACAGCCGCCTGTTGATAATGCTCACCATAATTTTGTAAGGGAAGTTACACATACTCACTGGATGATAATGAAGAAGGGAAGTAGGGTCCTTGACCTTTGGTAAGAGCACCAGAGTTGTGGCAGCCGCAATCCTAGGCAAGCTACCTCCTTTGAAAAAATCCTTAATGGAAATGGAAACATCCCCCTTAACCACCTCCCACGAGCTTCTATAAAAGGACACGGGGAAACCATCGGGACCTTCCGCACTTTCATGATTGAGGTTCACCATAGCTGCATAGATCTCCTCCTCCTATGGGATGCCCTCCAGCATTTCATTGTCCCGGTTCGAGACCCAAGGAATAATTCCCTCCCAGAACTCCTCATCCCCCTAAGGGTACCCCTGGCTCATGTTAGGATTCGAACCAGCAAGAATATCCTTAAATAAGTCAACTGCTAGCCCCCTTACCACTTCTCGGTCATCTGTGAAGGTACCATCATCAAGCTCCAGGTTCGGAGTTGCAAAGCGCCACCTCTCCCTTATGCATGCATGAAGAAAATATGTATTTTTAATGTTTTAAAATCAATTCTTTATAAACATGACACACTTACATATCACCAAATTTAATGTTTTATTATGTTCGGAACTTGAATTTATAAAATAAATATAAACACTCCTCTCTTTCTCCTCTTTATTCAAGCACCTTTTTTATGTAATGCAATTTTTATTCCAATTAATATTGATGGGATTTCCCTATGGTTTCTATAAAAGAGTAGTGTTTTTATTTATTTTATAAATCCAAGTTCCAAACATAATAAAACATTACCTTTGGTGATATGGAAGTGTTTCATGTTTATAAAGAATTGATTTTAAAACCTTAAAATATAATATAGGTTTTGAATGATTCATAAAGGCTTTATAAAATTAAAAAAATAACCTAAGAACACATTATTTTAAATAGTAAATATATATTTGTTCATGTATACCCTTTATATATTTTATTACACCACTTTTGGGTCATTATGATGTTATAAAACACACCATATATTTATACCATGTTTAATTTTCACCTAAAAATTTGAATATCTCAAAAAATTATGAAAAATTTGTTGTTGTATAATTTCAATGTGATGATTATAAAAATAATACTTATTTTATAAAAATAATTTTCTATCTATGTGAATTTTCTCTTTTAAAACAATAATTTACATTTATTGAGAAATGCTGGGTTTTTTGACAATAATAGTTTTCGAACCCTTATAAAAATTACATTTTAATTCATAAAAAATATATTATCATTTATATTTAATAAAAAATATTTAATAATAATATTTTATTAAAATATTTTATTAAAATATCATTTATTTCAAAAATCCATCAACTTATGAAAAAGTTTGTCTTAATTAAAATTTCATATTACACAAAAATACAATTTTCATTTTATTGTATCCAAATAAAAATCATTTATAAAGTAAAAATAACAAGAATTAAATATAAAAATTGTTCTATTGAAAATAAAATATAAATATACATATTATTAGGGTCTTGATATATATCCCTTTATTACACCAACACATGCCCTAAGGGTAAGGTGCGCGATGGTAAGATTTTTCTGGGGTGGTTCGACGTACATGGTTTGGATCATGATCTCAATAAGATTGAACTTGTCCCATAATTGGTTCCACTCATGATTTAGTATTTGGATCTCTACTTGGGATTGGTCAAGGGAAAAACCCAATGATTTTATCTCCCTCAGAAGCTATAATAAATGGGCTTCATAGGGTACGATTCTGCTGGTTGAGGCCATTTCTTCTATTTTATGTGTTAATTAGATTTATCATAACCTTATATTTATGCTAATCATATGATCACTATTCATTGGATATTCTATTGATGGTTATGATGCTTAATGTTCATTTAAATCTTATAGGTTATATTAAATCCAAATAAGTTCATGTGTTTTCTATAACCATAATACATAATAGGGAATTTAATTCAATCATAAAGGGAATTTTATTTATAAAATTTTGGGTTGTTACAATATCCCCCACTTCAAAAATTTCTATTTATAACTTTTCATTTAACACACTAAAAAAATTAGGGAAATTCTGTTTCATTTCCCCCTTCGGTTCCCACATCGCTTCTTCAAAATTTTGGTTTGTCCATAACACCTTGACTAGGTGCATTGTCTTATTTCATATAACTTTATCTCTATGATCTAAGATCTCTATTGACTACTCTTCATATAAAATATCATTCTCTAATGGTACCACCTCTAGATTTAGAACATGTGAGTAGTATGGTATGCACTTCTTCAAGAGTGATACATGGAACACATCATGTACTTGAGGTAGGTTAGGTGGGAGTGTTAGTTGATATTCCACTACTCTAATGCCATCAAGGATCTAATAGGGACTGATGTATCTTGGAATAGTCTTTACCTTATTTATAAATCTCATGAATTTATTCCATGGATATATGTGGAGGAATACCTTATCTCAAAACTCAAACTCAGGGTCTCATTAATGATCGTTAACATAGATCTTCTATAAACTCTGAGAAACCCTAATGTATTTCTGAAAGGTCTTGAAATTTTTCCCTTTTTCATTGAACATTTTAAGACCCAGTAGTTTGTGTTCACCAACTTCATCCTAGAATGTAGTTGTTATGCACTTATTCCCATAAAGGGAATCATAGGGAGTTATTTGGATGCTTGATTGGAACTATTGTTGTATGAGAACTCAACTAGAGGAATATGTTGATCTCATCCTCCTTTTAAGTCCATTGATCATGATCTCAACATGTCCTCGAGTGTATAGATATTCTGCTCAAATTTGACATTGGTTTAAGGGTGATAAGTTGTTTTGAAGTTCAACTTAGTATTTAGATCATGTTAGAGACTCTTCTAGAACTTGGATTTAAATCTTAGATCTTAATCAAATACAATTTATAGTGGTGTTTCAAGCATCCTCACCACTTATCTAATGTATAAACTTTCAAGTTAATGAAGTGAAAAGTCCTCTCGAATTGAAATTAAGTGAGCAGTCTTTATAAGATGGTCCACCACAACACATATAGCATTATTTCATCTTGATGTATTTGGAAGACCAGTGAAAAATTTCATGGTTATGTTTTCCCATTTACATGTAGGTATGTGTAATGGTTACATCATCCCCTTGTATTTTTTCATTTAATCCTTCACTTACTTACATAAAAGACACATTGATGTATATTTTATGATCTCCTTCTTTATATTGTCCCACTAATAGTGCTCTTAGAGATATCAATACATTTTTTCTCCCTGGATGGATGGAGAAGGTCAAGCTATGTGCATCATCCAAAAAATCCTTATTTAACTCATGATTTTATGGTACACATATTTGTGACCCAAATATTACAACTCCTTCATTAATTTTGAACTTCAAGGATTTATCTTTTCTTATAGATTCCACGTTCTTTTGAATTTCAACATCCTCTCTTTAAGAATACTTTATCTTCTGTAGAAGGGATGGTTGAACAATCATTTGTAAAAGTATTTATGATTTTTATTCATTTATCATTCCCATTTCTATCCCTTTTAAGTATAATAAGATATAATCCTTCTCAATTATCATCAATTATAAAATCATCAGATCCTTTCTACTTAGAGCATCTTCCACTTTATTTTCTTTCTCAGGATTATAGTGGATTGATCATTCATGGTCCTTAATCTACTATAAACATATTTCCTAGTGAATATTCATCGCTTTTTATGATAATATATACTCAAGGATATTATGATTCAAATATATTTCGCACTTTTCCCCAAAGAGATAATGATGATAGATTTTCAATGTGAATATTACTACAGTCAAATCTAGATCATATGTTTGGTAGTTCTGTTGGATTCGGTGCCCTAAAACTAACTTATTTGTACTTTATGATAACCTTCATTAATAGTTCTTAATATTAATAAACTTCTTATCACATCATGATTGTTATTCTATATAACATATTATGTGATAATGTCTTAAAAGTAGTTGTCACACTAAAATTTCATAGCAGTTCCCCGCAATAATGGGAACCCAGAAGTGCTACAACACTATTCTTAAATATATGTTCTATATCCAGATGATATCATTTTAGGGACACAAATAATTTAGTATATCAGGGGTAGAGACACATAGGACTTTTAGGCACCTTCTCTTGGTGTACTCTCATGGTAATATCCAGAGCAAGATATTATAAGAACGAGACCTGCCAATAGGAAATCCACATTTATATGTGTCATTGTATGTTCCCATCCAAAGATATGTGTATTGATCCTTAGACTTTAATATTATTATTAATGAGTATTATGAGCCACGTAATTTTATGTATTGATGAAATATGTGATGACATATGTTCGTGGTGAGGTATGATATATTGGGTGCGTCACGAGTAATATTACATTAATAAATAATGAGAGAAAGGATTTTTCCCTTCTATTCTTTAATAGAATTTGATATCTTAGTCCATTTGATGGAAATTATATACCCTAAATAAATCCATGGCTATGGTTTTTTATAGGAATGTTCAATTTCTGGGAAGTCAAATAAAAAGACATTGAGCACATAGGTTGATGGCACTATCTTGCAACCTACTTTATTATAGATATCATGATAATGAGATTATATTACACATTATGCATCTATATGAGGTATTATGTCATTATGGAATTAAATTAATTATCTATGGGTGCCTTGTCATGTTTCTAGATTCTAACCTTGGAATTTAAGATATTTTACCTAATACCACTGAGAAAGAGGCCTAGAGGGTCACACACTAAGTGTATCCAGAATCTCAGTTAAATAATATATTATTATTTATTATTTCATAACTTGAATAAATATTATTCTTGCACATGGTTTAATAATTATTCATTTTTTATTGATCACATATATTCTATCACCAGTTATTTGAGAGAATATAATATGAGCAGAATATTTAATAAATATTTATTTACTATTTAGTGAATATAATATTTATTTATTTATTGGAGAATAATGCAGTGACATTTATTTAATAAATAAATAGTAATTATTCAAGGCCTAATAAATATTATGGAGGAATGAAAAACCAAGTTTAATGGTCTGGTGAGAAATAATATATATTGAATATTATTTTATTAAATAATATTTATTTTAATTTTCAAGTTAAGCGCATATCGAGAAAATAATAATATTTTTTTAAAAAAAATGGGGTTTCTCAAGGGAATAAATAAATAATAAGGGGAACTTGTGTAATTATTTATTTCTAAGTATAGAGATATATAAACCCAATTATATTATTTTCAATTAGGGAAACTTCATTTGTTTGATTGTGCACAATGGATTTGGAGAATCCTCTCAAGACCTAAAGAGCTCCTTTCTCCAAGAACGCTCCCAAGAACAGAAAACAATATTCCTCCACCACCCTCCCTCAAGTAAAGAGAGATCAAGGATAACACTTTGGAAGAAATTCTCATGGAGATCAAATTATAATGACGTAAGCGATAGGAAATTCTGTGTTAGAACCAGAATATTCCTAGGGTGATGTTAAAATATTTTTGGAACACGTGTGGATCACCGCTAGAGAGAATCTTCTCTAGATTCCTACAACACAATTATAGTACAACACAGATCTATTATCAGACTCATCATTGAGGAAATAATTATAATAAGTTAATTATTTAATTGATTGAATTAATCAAAAATAATATTTGATGATCCTCCCTATGGTTCCGATGTTTTATCCATTTTTTTATTTTATTAAATTTCATTGATCATAATATTTATTATCATGTATATCTCGTATTGATCATCAATAATGACAAAAATAAAAGCTAGGCATGACCCATCGCATGCTTCCACTTCGCTCAAAACCTAAAAGTGGTATCAGAGCGATCACGCAATTATTTATAATTATTTAAAGATCATTGATTGAGTTACTCATTTTTCATTTAGTTTTCAATTCAAGTTTAATCCTTATTTTAATTTGAATTGTAATATTTATTTCTTCCTCCTTTTTTATCATATATATAATAAAAATGATTAATTTTATGAATTAAATAAAATATAAGAACTCATCCAGAGGTGCTGAGGATTCTCTCCCAAAAACATAGGAGTACATGTCATGTAACCAAAGTTACACGTCATGTACTTGTGTTCAATGCACCAAGAATTAATTTGGAATTAATTCAAAATATGTGCACTAATTACATGTCGTGCATTTATTTCTTACACTGCGTGTTTACCGGGCCATCCTGAAACATGGTCAGCCAGAGTACACGTAGTGTAACCCACATATACAGCATGTAGTCCTTTAAATCACATGTGGGGCATGTATTTGCATACATAGACTACCTGACTAGTGACCATGTAACTTGGAGACCACACGCTATGTATCCCTTTATACATGCCATGTACTCCATTTTTCTGAGGTACAATTTATACACCAAGTCCCTAGGTGTGTGCATCGAATAGATGGTGAGAGACCTAAATTCCATGTATCTCACCTGTACATGCTATGTACTTATACCAAATTATAAAAAATTAAAATTAAATTATTATACATAGTAAGCCTTATCGACATGTGATTGTGTGTGCTCATTAAGTTGATAGGCAACACCATGTGATGGTTTTTAATATATATATATATATATATATGTTTAATTAATTTTTGCATAATGTTTAGATATGAAAATCATGTGTGGGTCGTATTATATATATTACTCTACGTGAATTAAATCATTAAAAGTTACAAAAAAATCATATAATTCATGTAATTATTAAGTTGATACTACACATCATTAAAGTACGTGATAAGTCATGTTTGTTATATGTCACAAAGAGTAAACTGTATATGAGTATAATACATTTTGGGTAGATTTAGATGGGTATTCACTATATTTCCTCCAAAGTACACTTATGTACACAATTGATTTTAAATAAATTTATTTAATTTTTTTAAAATTATAATGGATGATAATCTTAAGTAAATTCATATAATAATTAAGATAAAAGAATTGATTAGTTAAAGAAGATAATTAATTGATTTGATCATGATTTATCTTAAATAATAATGATTAAGAATTGAATTCTAGTTTTATTAAATGCATAATTTGTTACATGCATGTGGATGATCATGAGTATAGACCAGACCTTTGTATGTGATTGGTTTCATTAAATTTATTATTAAATTAAATTTTTATCTTGTGAGCCTTCTCTCCTCTTATTATGTTAGGGAATACATGACCATGGTTTATTTTATGTAAACCCCTTATTTCCCTCACCTTTATGTAAGTAAAAGAATATATAATGGATAGATCTCCCAAGCTAGTGGATGTGGTTCAAGTTTGGATCCAAGGCTAAACCAATCCAAGAGAGATACATAGGTGGATAGGTGGAAAGCTATAACATGTACCTTAATTGGTTCAAGGTGTTTTTCCTCTACGTCAATGGTTAGTTTATCAACTACTAGATAAACTAACCACTAGTAAAATCTCATGATTATACCACTTTATTATTTTATTTATGTCAAGTTTCATATTTATTTCATTATGAATGTTTTTTTGTGATCACATGAATTAATCAAATTAGTGATCATGCAAGATAAAACTAAAATAAATTGGATTATGTGTAAATATTGTCTAAGACATGGTTAATCACTTAAGTAAATCCACTTAATATTAACAATCATGTAATAAAGATAATAATTTTTAATTTATTCATAAAAGGATAGAATACCTCAATTATATATATTTAGTATAGACTTCCACTACTTCATCTAAAATCAAACCATAGTTCAAAGTGCTTGACCAAACAAATTTGGGGTCTTTTAAATTGTCGGGGAATTATAACTTGAAGTTTTGGGTTGAATTAACTTAGTTCACATCAAGGGTTGAGTTCCAAAATAGGACTTCATGTAATTGAGAGGAAAGAGTTTAAGAAATCCAATTTAAGGATTTCAGGATTGGGGATTCCACTCAAAAGATTAAGGAACTATGAGTTAATGCAGTTGGTATTTGGAATGCCTACCTAAAACCATTCAAGTTGCTTGACCAACAAAATTTAGGATAATGAGAAGGGTAATATGGATCCTTTTTACTAGAATTTCTAAGAAATGGTATATTCTAAATCCAATGGTGAGGGATATTGGGTTTTGATAAAATAGTGGGAGATTAATAAATATAATATTTATTTATTTGTCTAAATTTTATCATATAAAGTACTAAAATTTTTATCATCTTATTTTGTAGAAACAACATTAAAATTACTTTAAACATGTAACTATGATCCATAATTGATAAGGATAACTTTATCACCAGAAAAAAAAATGAAGAGTGTCAAAGGTACTTATGCATTATCCTTCACCATGAAAGGAAATTGTATGTTCTAAAAGAACCTATTCCTGATGATCCTAGTAATGTGTTAAGTGATGAAGAGTTATCACTCTATGAGAAACATTTGAATGATTCCACATATGTTCAATGTTTCATGATATCATCCATGTCAAATGATATTTTTAAGCAACATGAGGACATGGGTGCATATAGAATGATGTCACACCTTCAGGATCTCTATAAAGAGATTGTAAGAAAATAGAGGTACGAGATCTTCAATGCTTTGTTTACAATTAATATTAGAGAGTCTGCAAAAGTCTAGCATCATGTATTCAAGGTTATTGTCTACATTGAATTCTTATACATATTAGTGATTAAATTCCCAGATAAGTTGTGTACAAATCTCACACTTTCATCAATTCCCAAGAACTTCTCTAGTTTTATTGTTTATTACAATATGAACAATATTTAGAAATTTTTTACCTTGATTCTCCAAGAAGATAAATACATGGAGCATGATAAACTCGTAGTCCTTATGGTTCATAAGAAAATGAAGAAAAAGGTAGAGGGGCTCAAGAAGAGAAAGATCAAGAAAAAGGAGGTGGTAGGGAAAGATCTTAGAAGAGAAACATCCAAGGAGGTGCTCGTAGTCTAAATCTCCTCATCATCGTCCTTCCAAGAAGAGAAAGATCCATAGGTAGGGAAAGAAAAAGGAGGTGGTATAATTTGAATGGGAAAATCAAGGCCATTGGAAGAAGAACTACACCCAAAATTATGGGTAAGATAAAGGTGCATTCATTATCAAGTGTAATCTTTCAATATCTACACATTGGGCATTATATATAGCTTATGGTTCTTGAATTTGTATCTAAATGTAAAAACCAAGTAGAATCTAAAGGATTTCTAGAGGCGAGGTGGATCTAAGAGCTGCTAAAGGTGTGTGGTTGGCTACTCTATCCATTGGTGACTACCACCTTTTATTTCCAACATGAATGATTTTGGTTTTAAAATATTGTTATTATGTGTCAACAGTTACCAAGAACATAATTTCTATATCATGCCTATATGCATATGGGTTTATTTTCAAGTTTGGAAATAAAAGTTTTTTATTTTATAAGGACAACATATTTTATAGTATGTCACATTTAAATAATGATCATTGTGTATTAAATTATGAAAACCAAGTATTAGAAATTGATAATGAATCATGTTCACATCACTCATATAATACCCAGCTATGGAATCACCATATTGGTCATGTAAACAAAAATTGTTTGACAAAGCTCTATCAAGATGGTTATTTAGACTCATATAATCTAAAACCACTTTAAATATGGAATATTTGTTTACAATATAAAATGAAAAAACCTCCATTCAGTGGATAGGGTTTAAGGTCACAGAGCTTCTAGGATTGGTACACACTAATGTGTGTGGACCATTTCCAGTAGAATCTAGAGGTGGATATTATTATTTCATATTTTTTACTAATGACTTGAGTAGATATGGGTATGTCTACTTTATGGGGTATAAGTTTGAGTCCTTTGATAAATTCAATAAATTCAATGATGGATTATAGAATCAACTCATAAAGAAGATAAATAATCTTTGATCAGATTGAGGTGGTGAATATCTTAAACAAGAGTTTATCAAATTTATATGGGAGTTTGGGATTCTATCTTAACTCACTTTAACTTATACACTAGAGTGTAATGGTGTTAGTTAAAGGAGTAACCATACCTTATTAGACATAATAAGGTCGATAATGAGTCATGTAGATCTTCAATTATCCTTTTGGGGATATTCATTACAAAATACGGCATACACATTAAACCGAGAACCAACTAAAGTGGAAAATGGAATTCCCTTTGAGTTATGGAATATAAATAAACTTATTTTATAAAATACATGTATATGGGGTTGTGAAATATTTTTTAAGGCCTTATCAGGAAATAAACTAGTACCTCGGGGAACAAAGTGTATCTTCATAGTGCATCCCAATGAAACAAAGGGATACTAACTATACAACCCCTCAAAAAATAAAGTGATTGTCACTATAAAAGGTGTATTTCTTGAGAGGGATCACATCCTAAAAAGGGATAGTGGGAGAAATATTTAATTCGATGAATTTGAGGCTCAATATACACAAGAGTTGTCATAAGAACAGGTTCCACAGGTCCCCATGGAAGAAGTAGTTCCTAAAACCCAAGTGTTGCATAGGAGAACAAGAGATATAAGAGAACCAGAGAGATGTGGTTTTCTATTAGTTTTTTATGGTTACTTATTATTGGTTGAAAATGATGAAACTCTCTCCTATAAAGAGGTAGTAGAGAGATCAGAATCTGCAAGATGGCAAGAAGTCATGAATTCTGAAATAGATTCTATGTATCAGAAGCAAGTTTGGGTCCTGGTTGATAAGCTGGTTGATGTAAATTTAGTTGGGTGAAAGTGGATATTCAAGAGAAAATTGTACATGGAATGTAAAGTAAATACCTTGATCGCGTTGTCAAGTACATCAAATTAGTTATTTAGTTTTCACAAGAATTTATACAGTATAGCAAGAACCCCAGGTCATCTCTCAATGAATCCTTAGATCATTAATTTAAAAAAATGTTTTGATTAAGAAAAGGGGGAATGGGATTGTATGAAATTTGGGTTTTTTCTATTTAATATTAAATCATATAAAATCAATCAATACAAGACAACAAAAATTAACAGATTTGATTAAGCATGATCAACCTGAGGAATTCTCATGATGTTCATCCTTCATCACTTCAAGAGAAAGGGTATAGATCTTTTAATACCTAGTTTATAACACCTAAAATCATAATGTTTCTAATTTTATACTAGGATATCTCTCAGGGTTCATTTGGAAACACATAATGATTCACCAGATACTACCGATGATTGGGTGATTTGTGTTCAACTTCATAATCAAAACTCACCAAGGAAACACACGAAGAACTTGATGTGATGTAAAAGTTTGTATTTTATTTATTTTTGATACCATGGAAAAAATTTACATGGTATTTATAGTGTTTATTAGAGTTAAATTGACCAATATGAACCACACAAACACCATAATTAAATGAGGGAAGAAGAAATGTTGAACGGTGTGTGAAACATCACATGAAAGGATACCCCCAAACATGATCATATGAGTTGAGTACGACATACCAATACATAAATTAATAAAATAATAATATATGATGATTAAAAACAATACAAAAATCTGGAATTTAAAATACCATTAAATTATTACAAAAACAATGCTCGGAATGTAAAACATGTTCCTCCTCGGGTGATCACAAGGAATTTAGAACTCCATGGGAGGGGAGGAAGAAATATATTTTGAAGTATCAATTCCCATATCCTCTAAAATTCAATGTATTATTAGAGGACTAATTTTGGACTCCAAAATTTAATAACCTTACCTCTTGGTCGAACATGCAAATGGGGTGCCCAATGTATCATTTTATAGGCAAACTGGAAGGTGGTTTTGAGCCCCCAGATTTAAATAAACCACTTGGACCATGGTTTTAGACCTTCATAAAGTCTTATCTAGATTTTTAGAAAACTAAAAAGTTGTATCCCCACATCCTAACTATCTCCACCAAAAATTTTAAACCATTTAGACAATTAAATCTCAAGATATTGACCGAATACAGAAAACCACTTTTGACTTTGTGCCGATTTGATTCCCTGGACATATCAGTTCATATGGGATTCTTAGTGGATGAATTGGGATTCAGTTCCTTAATAATAGTTGTATCTAACTATTTTTTGGATCTTTCTACAAAACCTTATCCTAATTGGAAGCACGAATTTCACGAAACATATAAAATAGTGGACATGTGTTCATGGGATTCCATTCAGTTTGGCCCATTTTTCTTTCGCATCATCATGGGCTCTCCAAATCACCTCCAACTTAAATGAATTCATCAAAACAAGTGAAATTTTCTTTTTAACAGTGAAAAACACAAAATAATTGAATCAAACATAAAGTGAATTTTTTTATTAAATTTGGAATTTATGATACAAAATCAGTTTAGCACAGTGGTATAGGGGTCGAAATGAATAGTGAATCACAGTACGATCACACCCTCACACCTAAACATTTTCACTCCTAGGAAAATCCTTAGATCATAATAAATTACAATTCCTAAATAAAAAGAGAGAAAACTTCCAAGATTCTTTTAAATTAAATCTATCATGTCTTGTTTATGAAATCAATTATCCTGCCATTTTTCTTCTCTCACATTCAAAAATTTTAAACTCCATTTGTTCACCCATGCAACATGTCACAACCTACATCACCTATAAATTTTCCCTCTTCACTTAAGGAACAAATAAAAGTGGAGTTATGATATTTTCCAAAATTTTATGTGATATTACCATATGATTTCCAAGATTCAAATTTCTCTACTAGCATAAAATAGTTTGCTACTCAAGAGAACTTCCAACAGGATGTTCTGAGGTTAAAGGGTTGGTAATATTTAATGTTTAATACTCTGAGGCATAATATGAGTGTTTAATATCTTACATATAAAACATGTCAAAATTCATCATGTATTCACAATGAATGTACACACTCAACCCCTCACAAAGTGTATCACCTCAAAATCCTTATCCCCATTGTCCATTTATGTGGGTCATAACCAAGAAGTGAATAATAATGAGTAAACATCCTTTTTTCACCATTATTTTCTTTTATTCTATTTTTTTCAATTTACAGAGATATGTATTTTTTATATATAGATTTTTTTGAGATAAATATGGAAACATGTGTAAAAAATGATGAAACATAGCTTGTGAACCTAATTACCATGAAAAATGTAGGCACCCTTTATATCAACCCATGACAATGATTATCTCCCCAAAATTCCAATGGAAACACCCTCTCACCCACACTTTCTAAAAATTAAACAAGAATATACACAAGATATGGGTATGTAGGGATAAATTAGCTTGTAATGTGGATACCTAATATGAATTTCATGGTCTCTAAGGCTTAAGAAGGGTAAAATGGAAAGGTGTCCTAAAATAGAGGTTAATAGTACAAAGGCAGAATATAAAAAAAGGTCTTAGAATGTATCTCAGGTAAGGTATTAAAATATTGATCAGTTCTAATGAGTTATGGGTTTCAAAAATCCATTAAACTCCTAAGAATGATCTGAAAATACAAATTCTAGAAAAATAGACTATATAAACATTCATTTGAAAAAAAAATTTCCAAAAACAATAGAATTTTCCACACAATAAACTCAAGCATGAAAAAATGATTTTGGATATTCATTTAGGATCAATGTTTATCTAAAAACACAAAATAAAGAAAAATAAATCAAAAATGAAAAAAAAAATGTTTTTGTTTTTGTTTTTTTTAATCCTAACTATGACATGTCACCCTCCTCCACACCTAAAAATTACATTGTCCTTAATGAAAGTATTTTAAATAAATAGACAAGTAAATAAAGGTGGGGATAAGGGAGAGCCATCTAAGTGGTGTCATATGCGGCATCCATCATTTGGATCCCCTCCATGTGATTCTTTGAAAAATCCTCATAGAACTGTTTGAGCCTCTTCCCATTGACAGTAAACCTATGTCCAATATTCTCATGAAAAACTTGTATAGCACCAAAAGGGTAAACATAAGTAATAGTAAAAGGACCGAGCCATTGGGAATGAAGCTTACCTAGGTGGAGATTTAGCTTGGAATTATAAATGAGAACCTTCTCACCAATATGAAACTTTCACTGATAAATCATCCCATCATGGATATCCTTTGTATTCACTTTATAGATTCAGGAGTTCTCATATGTATCACATTGAATTTCTTCCAAATCCTAAATCTACAACTTCTTATGCTCACCTACATCTAAGAGATTCATATTACATTATTTAACAGCCCTATATGCACAGTGATATACCTATATTGGGAGGTGAAAATACTTTCCAAACATAGTCCTATACAGTAACATTCTGATTGGGGTTTTAAAAGATATACGATGCACCCAAAATTCATTATCCAAGCACAAACTCCAATCATTCCTATTGGGTTGTACCATTTTTTCAAGATTCTCTTAACTTTCCAATTTAATATTTTTGCTTGTATATTGGTTTGGGGGTGATATGAAGTAGAGACATTATGAACAACTCCATACTTATGAAACAAATTTTTTATGTTGTGATTGCAAAAATTTGAACCCTGGTCACTAATGATGAATCTCAGCAAACCAAACCTACTTAATATTTGGGACCTCACAAAATCAAAAAACCACTCGAGAGTTATTAGTCTTGGTGGCCTTTGATTTCACCTATTTAGAGACATAGTCAACAGAAAATAAGATGTACACAAATCCAAATGAATTTAAAAACGTACCCATGAATTCAATGCCCCATGAATCAAAGATCTCACAAAATAACATGGGTTGTTGGGGTATTTCATTCCTCTTGGAGATATTCATTTTGAATTGACATCGAGTACATGACTTACAAAACATATGGGAATATCTATACAATGTTGGTCAATAAATTCCTGAGTGAAGGACCTTTTAATCTGTATGTTAAGTTCCAAAGTGACCCCACAATCTAAAGTGTGGCAAAATTTCAAAACAAAGGTGAACTCATGGTCCGATACACACCGACGAACAACTTGGTCACTACAAATTCTCCACAAATATGGGTCATCCCAAATGTACCATTGATAATCATGATTAAGTATCTAGGATTGTGAAGTGATAAAGTTAGTGGGTACCCTATATGTTTCTAGAAAAATCATAATGTCTGCATACCAGGGGGTAAGGTTCACAACATCATAAAGGTTCTCATGAGGGAAGAAATCTCTAATGGGAAGGGATGAGTCAACATGATGGTCTAGTGGTGGATAAATCCTACTAGTGTGGTCAAAAACCATATTTTCCACTCCTATCTTATCTCTAATATCATGTTCAAACTCCTAGATGAGTAGCATCCACCGAATGAGGGGGGGATTAGCTTCAGGTTTCTGTAAGAGAAAACAAAGGGCGGCATGATCAGAAAAGACAATGATTTCTGACCCGATAAGAAATGAATGGAATTTTTCCAAGGATAAAAAAATATAAAGAAGTTCTTTTTTATTTGTTGTGTGGTTCTCTTTGGTAGTTTCAAGAGTACATAATTCAAACACAATGAAATGAGGAGCCTTCTCAACCCTTTGTGATAAAACTACCCCACTGCAAAGTGAGAGGCATCACCCATAAGTTCGAAGGGGAGATCCCACCTTGTTGGTTGGATGTTGGGAGGTGATGTGAGACTCATTTTTAATGAATTGAAATAATCCTCACATTTTTTATCAAAAACAAATTCAAAGTCCTTTTGCAACAATCGAGACAAGGGAAGTGAAATGTTACTAAATTTTATTAATGAATCGGCGGTAAAAACCAACATGACCCAAGAAAGATCACACATCACGAACACATTTTGGATATGGATGTTGAGTCAATAAGGTTTTCCTTATGACTTTTCCATTCCTTCTTGTTTTGAAAATCACAAACACCTTACCTTTACGAAAATTGTTTTCTTAAGGAAAATTGCTTTTATAAGGAAAATTGTTTTCTTAAGGAAAATTGCTTTTATAAGGAAAATTGCTTTTATAAGGAAAATCGCTTTTATAAGAAAAACTATCCTTATCATATTTTCATCTAGATTTTTCTTAAGTATAAGATTCGGATTCATTTCTGTTTTCTCGTAATTAATTGAAACATTGATATGAAGTATTCTGTTTTAGGATCCGAATTCTGGATAAGAACTGTGATAAAGTTTCACTCCGAAATCCAGAATGAGAACTGTGATAGAGTTTCATTCCGAATTCTGGATACAGTTTTAATCCAGATTCAGGATACGAATTCTTATGAAGTTCGATAACGAATTCTCAATACGAATTCTAATGATTAATTCTCATTACGAATTCTGATGATGAATTCTCATTATGAATTATAATGAGAAATTCTCACTAAGAATTCTGATGAGTAATTCCCATTACGAATTCTGGTGAGGAATTCTCATTACGAATTCTGATGAGGAATTCTCATTACGAATTCTGATAAAGAATTCTCATTACGAATTCTGATGAAGAAATCTCATTACGAATTCAGATAAAGAATTCTCATTACGAATTCTGATAACGAATTCCCATTCTGAATTCTCATTCCGAATTAATCTATTAAACAGAATCTGATCATCTTTGTTTTATACACTCTGAATTTATTCAGACTCCGAATCTTCACTCCGAAATTTTATTTCACTTATGTCTTTATATTTTTTCTACTCTTTATTATTTTCCTTAAACTCCGAACCTTCACTCCGAATTTTTCATTCCGAACTTTTGAGTTAGATTTTAAAACGATGTCGTACATTCTGTTACACTTGTTTTGTTATAAAACGATGTCATCTATTTTGTTATAAACTAACCGTTGTCTAAGTGACACGTGTACAGGTCCCTCCGATCTTTAAGGAAAATATGACTGTTGAAGAAGGATCCGACCTTACCTATAAATAGGAGCTCATTTGAAAGAGCTCGGTGCTGAAAGGCTGACTGATCTTTGACTCATGTGATTACATGCTTGAAGTGATTTCTAGAGAGAGAGGCTCTTATTAACTCTCAAAGCTTCATGCGACTCCGAATGTTGGTGATTACATTAGAGGGCTTCCAGGGATAGGAAGACAGAGTTTGCCGACTACCTTGAAGTTCGAGGGCTTCCTTGCTGAGGAAGACAGAGGTTGCCAACTACGTTGAAGTTGAGGGCTTGCGGGGATAGCAAGACAGAGACTCCAATCTTCGTATCGAGGGCTTACCCTGGTGTGGGTAAGACAGAATTGCTGGAAAGTATAAATCAAGGGACCTTTATCCAAGGTTGTTGGATACCCTTCTCTTTGGGTTAAAAGACTTATATCTTGTTACTTGTAGTTTAACCACTTGTTTATTTTCCGCTACATTTTGTATTGTAAGGAAAGTATAACCTTCTTATACTTTCTTACTTGTACTCTAATTCATTTAGATTCTATACGCTTTAAGGTAGAATCTCACTTTGTAATCTTTCATTAATTTTTAATTTCCAGAACCATATTTCTGGAACCTACTTTCGGAATCTCTTTCCAAGTTTGCATTTGGTGTTAGAGGTGTTATGAATTTGCTTAGTTTAACTTTGTTAAACTTAGCCCTTTCCTTTTATTAAGGAAAACATAGTTAATCATAATATACTTTAAGGGTTCCAAAGGAATTTTTAAAGTATACAATTCATACAATTCACCCCCCCTCTTGTAAATTGAGCATCTACATCACTATTTTGATCCTACAATTGGTATCAAAGGAGGTCTCTAAAATAATTGTACTCACATACAATTTTTTCTTGCTCACTTTTCTCATTCCGAATTTTCCCATTCCGAACATTGTGATTACAAACTTTTGGTACTAATAAGTTTGTGTATCGAAGATTTCTAGTATGGCAGGAATTAATGTTGGTACGATTGATAATATGAATCCTACAAGACCACCAATCTTTGATGGTAATGACTATGAATACTGGAGAGATCGAATGAAGATTTTTGTTATCAATACTGGATTAGACAACTTTGTTATGCTTACTGGTGATTATAAAATTCCCGACAAGGAAGTTAGAACTTTTACTAACCAGGAAAAGCAGGAATATCAACTCAATTATAAGGTACGCAATACTTTACTTTGTTCAATGACTAGAAATATATATATAGCCAAATTTCTTCTTGTGAAGCAGCTAACTATATCTGGAAGAAGTTAGAAGTTACACACTTTGGAACTTCTAAGGTGATTGAGACTAGAAGAGTTATGCTTAGAGCTGAATATCATGGCTTAAATTTTCCTTATGGTGAACCAATATGTAAAGTTCAACAGAGATTTATGACCATTGTTAACAGCTTACAATCTATGGGAGAGAAAGTTCTAGATGATGAAGCTCTTGTGGATAAGATAATTGATATTATGCCCAATGAGTGGGAGTCCAAGAGAACAGCTATAGATGAGAACAGGAAGGTCACTCAAATTACTCTTGATGAATTATTTGGAACTCTTCTACAACATGAAACCAGAATGAAGAGAGATGATGACAACATCAAAAAGAAAAATGGAAATGGTACTGTTTATTTTACAACAACTTCAAATCAGATGAAAGCTAAGACTTCTGAGAGAGTAACCAGATCCAAGTCTAAGAAAGTTATTTTCCAATCCGAATCTAGTGAGAGTGAAGTCTCTGAAAATGAATTAGCAAATCTTGCTCGAAGGATGAACAAGATAGCTGGCCAGAGAAATTTTCAATCTAAGTATAAGAAAAAGGAAAGGAAAGATAAGAAAGATGGAGAAGTTACTTATTATGAATGCAAGAGAGCTGGACATATTAGACCAGATTTCCCTTTGCTCAAAAATAAAGAAAGGAAAGAAAGGCATTCAGACAGGAACAGAAAGAAATATTATAAAGCCAAAGCTAAGAAAGTTCTGAAATCTAATGACACCTGGAGTGCCAGTGGTGGTGATTCTTCAGATGAATCTTCTGATTATGAATCTTCAGGACAGAAGAATCTTGGTCTTATAGCCAGAATACCTATTGATAATCATTATTTTATGGCTAAGGTACGAAATGCTGAATCATTGACAAATGTTTCTTTAAATTCCAATGATATTAAGTATTATAACTCTTCTGATGAAGAATCATCTTCTGATAAAGAAAATACTTTACCTACTTATGAAGAAGTCTCTAGGTTTGCTGAACTTCTTGAAATTGAGAATTCCAAACTCAATAAAAAACTTGATAAAGCAAACTCTAGGAATTCTATTCTTATGAAAGAGATATCAGATCTTTCTAAAGATCTTGAAAATAAAAATGCTGATTTTGAAATTATTTCAAAAAATCTTGAGGAAGTAAGTTCTGAGAAGAACAAACTTTCTAAATAATTAGAAAAAGTAATTTCTAAGAAAAATGTTTTCAATTAGAGTTCTAAAACTAATGATTTTGAGGATAAAAACTTGGTTATAAAACTCAAGTCCGAAAGTTTTTCCTTAAAGAAGTGTTTATCAAACTTTACCCATGGTAAAGAAAATTTTGATAAAATGTATTCCCAAATACGACCTTTAAGAAATAAATCTGGATTTGGTTATACCCATGCAAAACCAATTTTTAGTAACAATTATTTTGTTCCTCAAAGTGCCTCATTTTGTACCAAGTGTCAATGTGGTGGTCACTGGGCAAAGAATTGTTCCTTAAACAAAACCCAATCCTTAGGTTTTCACAAAGCTTATTTCTCTAAGAAGATGTGGGTACCTAAAATTTTATTATCTGGAAATCTCGGATCCAAACAAGTTTGGATTCCGAAAGTCTAATTTTCTTCTTGATTTTAGGAAAATAAAGAGAGTACCAGCAACAATACATGGTACATGGATAGTGGATGTTCTCGACACATGACTGGTAACAAAATCTATTTTGAAAAGATTATCAAAACGAAAGGAGGAAAGGTAACTTTCGGAGATAATGCTAAGGGTGAGATTGTTGGTATTGGTAATATTGTTTTTCTTGGTAAAACTTTGATTTCGAATGTTCTTTTTGTTAAGGGTCTTAAGCACAACCTCATTAGCATAAGTCAGTTATGTGATGAAGGTTACCTTGTGAATTTTAGGAATGATAAGTGCTTAGTTCACAATTACAAGGAAGAATTTATTCTCTCAGACAATAGGCAAGAGAATGTTTACACATTGAAATTAGAAGACCTTATAATCCAAGATTTACCTTGCCTGAGTGCAATGGAAGATCATTCCTGGTTATGGCATAGAAGACTAGGTCACTGTAACCTTAGAAACTTATGTAAACTCTCTAAGAAGAAACTAGTTAAGGATATACCGGAGCTTAGATTTGATTCTTCTAAAGTTTTTGATCCTTGTCAATATGGTAAGAAACTTAAATCTAGTTTTAAATCAATCGGTGAAGTCTCAACAACTGATGCATTACAGTTAGTGCACATGGATCTTTTTGGTCGAACACAAACTGGAAGTATTGGAAGAAAATACTATGTGTTTGTTCTAGTTGATGATTACACTAGATTTACTTGGGTTTATTTTCTAGCAAAGAAATCGGAAGCTTTTTCTTATTTCAAAAGTTTTAGAGCTCAAGTTAAAAATGAGAAAAACCTTCCATTAAAAACCATTCATAGTTATCATGGTGGAGAATTTCAAAATTCTGATTTTGAAACTTTTTGTAGTAGAAAAGGTATTACTCACAATTTTTTAGCACCTAGAACTCCTCAACAGAATGGTGTAGTTGAAAGAAGAAATAGAATTCTTCAATAAATAACTAGAACCATGTTGAGTGAATATTCTATTGTTAGACATTTCTGGGCTGAAGCTGTAAGTACTGCTTGTTATACTATAAATCGAGTTTTGATTAGACCTTTTCTTAATAAAACCCCTTATGAGTTATGGAATGGTAGAAAACCAAGACTATCCTACTTCAAGGTTTTTGGTTGAAAATTATTCATTTTGAATACTAAATATAACCTACATAAATTCGCACCAAAATCTGATGAAGGGATTTTCTTAGGTTATTCCACAACATCTAAGTCTTATAGAGTTTTTAATAAAAATACTTGTACTGTTGAAGAAACAGTCCATATAAAATTTGATGAATCAGATCCTTTGGTTTTTAAACCACCTCAACCTACATCCTCAGATGTGTTTTCAAAAACTGATTCTCAACCTTTGATAGAAGAACCTTCTGATAAGGATAATGTTCAAGAAGATATTCCTGAAACATTTACCCCAGAAGATTTTCCACCCTATGTTGATAAACAGGCTTCTCAAAACCCAAATCAGATGTTTCTTAAGAATCATCCTAGTGATAGTATCATTGGTGATGTAAATCAACCTATAAGGACTAGAAGTTCCTTAATAAATGAAGTAGAACATCTAGCATTTCTTTCCCAATTAGAACCTAAAAGCACTTATGAAGCTTTAGGATATGATGATTGGATTAAAGCCATGAAAGATGAACTAAATGAATTCGAAAGGAATAAAGTCTGGACCTTGGTTGAAAGACCTAAGGAAACTTCTGTAATTGGAGTCAAATGGGATTTCAGAAATAAATGTGATGGAAATGGAGTCATAGTAAGAAATAAAGCTAGACTTGTTGCTAAAGGCTATAATCAGCAAGAGGGAATAGACTATGAAGAAACCTATGCTCCAGTATCTAGACTTGAATCTATCCATATTCTACTTGCCTTTGCAGCATTCTTTAATTTCAAACTTTTCCAAATGGATGTGTAATGTTCTTTTCTTAACGGTTATGTTCAAGAGGAAGTTTTTGTTGAACAACCTCCTGGCTTTGAAGATACAAAACATCCTAATCATGTTTTTAGACTTACCAAAGCTCTGTATGGCCTTAAACAAGCCCCACGAGCATGGTATGAAAGACTCACTGGATTTTTGCTTCAAAATAACTATGTTAAGGGAAATGCAGATCCAAACCTTTTTATAAATAAAGATAAGAAAAATATTTTGATTGTTCAAATTTATGTTGATGACATCATATTTGGTTCAACTCAGCAATCTTTGACTGACTCTTTTGCAAGTCTAATGAAATCCGAGTTTGAAATGAGTATGATTGGTGAGTTAACATTTTTTCTTGGTTTTCAAATTTCTCAAAAACCAGAAGGAACCTACATATCTCAACATAACTATATTAAAGATCTTCTCAAAAAGTATGGTTATGACAACACTAAGAGTATAAGTACTCCCATTGGTACCTCAAACTCTTTAGATCTTGATGAAGCTGGGAAACCAGTAGATCAAACATCTTTTAGAGGTATGATAGGAAGTTCACTTTACTTAACAGCTAGTCGACCAGAATTAATGTTCTCAGTATGCTTATGTGCAAGATATCAATCCAGTCCTAAGGAATCTCACTTAAAGGCAGTAAAAAGAATTTTTTGCTACCTTAAGGGAACCATGGATCTAGGATTATTTTATACTTATGGAAATTATTTTGTTCTAAAAAGTTTTTCTGATGCTGACTTTGGTGGATGTAGAATGGATAGAAAAAGTACATCTGGAACTTTTCATTTATTAGGAGATTCATTAGTTTCTTGGTCCTGCAAGAAGAAACATTCTGTAGCACTCTCCACTACTGAAGCTAAATATATAGCAGCTGGAATTTGTTGTTCTCAAGTGTTGTGGATGCAACACACACTCACAGACTATGGCTTGAGTTTTACTAAAACTCAAATTTTGTGTGATAACATAAGTGCCATTGCTCTCTGTAAAAACCCTGAACATCACTCCTGTGCAAAACACATAGATATTAGGCATCACTTTCTTAGGGATCACACACTTAAAGGAGATATTATTCTTCAGTTTATTGGAACGCAAGATCAACTTGCTGATATTTTCACAAAATATTTGCCTTCTGATAGATTTGAATATATTAAATAGAAGTTAGGAATGATAACCGTAAGGTAATCCTCCTTAATTAACTTTCTGTTGAAAAAGTCTCCTTACAGTAATAAATTCATTTTCATAGGGGGAGTACATTTGTTTGTTAGAATAACAAAGTTTTTTTTTCAAAGTTTGTTTTCAAACTTTTCGGAACTAAGATTTCTGGAATGGAAATGTCCAGAACTACAATTTTACAGAATGGATATTTTCATATAAGAAAACTTATAAAATAGAAATTTTCGTATTGAAATCTTCCGAAATGGAAAATTTCATACTGGTATTTTCATAATAGAACCTTCGTACTGAATCTCTCATAATAAGTTTTTTTTCTTAAATTTCTGGAGTTTGTTTTCCGTACTGAGTTTGTTTTCTGAAGTAAAGTTTTTGCGAACTTTGTCTTTTCATAATAAAGATTTTTTTGTAGTTATTTTTATATTACCCATTATGAATAATCCTCCTAAGCCAATCCGAAAGTTATGTTTTCCTTACTCAAGTTTTCATAGTCATATTTTACTTACTGGAATTTTCTTGTATTATGTTTTCGGATTATAGTTTTCTTAATTCTTTGTTTTAATAAAAACCTCAAAAAGATCGGATTCAAGTTTTCTTGAGAATTCATTTTCAACCATCAGATCTGATCTCAGCTTATCACAACCATTCGATCAACCAAGGAAGTTGAACCGTCGGTTCATTGCCTATATAAAGGGGACCCAATTACTTGTCCCACATCGGTTTTCAATCTCTCGTGTCTCGAATCTCTGCCTCTCTATTTTAAAGCCGTTCCGAACTTCAGTTTTCTCCGTTCCAAACTTCTCAGAGGTCTTTAGATCCGAATGTCTGTGGAGTTAGCTTCTCAAGAAATTTTATCCTCCAAGCCTATTTCACAATGGTTAGTTTACAGAGAAAGGCTAGTCCAACCAAATTTCTTCAACAACTATGATTCTCTTATTTCAAGGAACATTAAGTTGAATGGCTGGGAAGATGTTGCGGTGTCAAAACCCGGGAACCAAGATGAAGTCTATTCGGATTTGCTCATAGAGTTCTATGAAACAGTTTCTTTTCTTCAGGAAGATGGAAGGGACAAGTTATCTTTTAAGTCTTATGGTAAGACTTATAAACTTTCATATGACAAGTCAGCCATCTTGGTAGGGATGAACAATGAAGGTGAAGTTGAGTTTATTTCTCACGTGTTGCCGGATACTAAGGGTAGCTTTGACAAGGAAAAATCTTTAGAAACTCTCGGACTGGCTGATGACAAGGCTCCGAATATTGCTAGTTTGCCTACAAATTTCCGGATTCTAGAGTTGTGGGTACAAGGTCTTATCATACCAAGGAAAGGTGATAAAGACAGTTTGAAGAAGAGTGAGATCTATATCTTAGATTTCCTGATAAATCTAAGGAAGTTTAACCTCATGAGGCATATTCTTATAACCATTGAGAATCTTAAGAAAGGAAATCTCAGAGCCCAGATCGTAATGTACCCAGCAATTTTATCAAAGATGATAGTTCGGTGCCTTGAGTCTTTCAAGGAAACTTTCAGATCTAAGCCAAGGGTTTGCAAAAAAAATTTGGTCAGTGATGATACACTTAAGAGGATGGATGTGGCTTTCAACAAGGAGACTGGTGAGTTCTTCGATTTTCCTAATCAAGAAGAACCGGCTCCGAAGGCTGCTAAACCGGAATCATATAAGCCTGTAAAGAAAAGAAAGTTAAAAGAATTTGCAGTTGAAGTTGAGGATCCTAAATCTAAGGAAGTTCAAACCGCACCTCCAAAACCAAAGAAGAAGAAAGCCTATCCCGATGAGGTTGTTGCGAAGTGGAGAGCAGATAAAGAGAAAAGGAAAGAAGGGGATCCACAGTTCGGATTGGACCCTGCGGAGGCTAAGGCCTTGAAGGAGAGAACTGCTGATGATATTGAAAAACAAGTAAAGGAAAAGAAGCTCAAGAAGAAGGTGAAAGAAGCCGAGGCAGTCCAAGCATTGTTAAAATTTAATAAGATGGTATCCGGAAGCATTCCAGTTCTGAGATCTTTCTCCTTGGAATCTCTACCTGAGACTCCAGGAAGAAATTTCGTTGCTCCGGAAGAAGCTGTTGCTAACACTACTGAGGAAGTAGAGCAAGATGAGCAAGTGGAATAAGAATAAGATGTTGCTGAAGGAAGTGGTGAAACCGGAGATGTGTTGAAACAAGTATATGATTATAAGGGGACACCTTCGGAACACTTATCGCTCCAAACTTCTGAAGCTGAATCTTCGAAGCTAGTTACTCCAGTAATGGAAGAAGAGAGAGGAGAAGAAGAAGTAGCTTATCATGGAGAGGAAGAACAACTTTTACAAGATATTTCTCAAATGGAGAATATAGAGGTTGGTTCTCAGAAATTTCCTGATGAGGAAGACAATATTGTCCAACTTTCTGATAGCGAAAAAAGAACTCCGGAACAGGATTCTATTCTGAAAAAAGACAAGGGAAAGCAAATTCTTTCTGATACTCTGAGCTCAGAAGTGAGGAAGAGGAAGGAAGTTAGTAGTTCTTCAAAGAGAAAGCTTGACCTTATTGAAGAAGAAAATTCTCCAAGCAAAGTCTCAGATTCAGAGTCATCTTCGGTGGGGCATGACTTTGTTGTTCAGTCTTTAAAGAAGTTGGTGGGAACCATTCCGACCTTCTCAAGTATTGATTCAAGATGCCAGATGCTCCAACATGCTTTGAATCAGAAAACAGACTCTGTATCTATGGTTATGGACAACTGCGTTGAGATTGAGGCTCAGTTCAAAACGTTCTTTGTTGGCTATGAAGCTCATAGAAAATCATGCAAGAGGATGAAAAACTGGTCGAGGAAGACTGTAGAAGAGATGAGGCTATTTTATGAGTTTCAAGACAATGTTAAAGATGCCTTTGAGACTGAGGACAGGAAGATAAATGACCTGACTTCATCCTTTGAAGAGAAGCTAACAGATGAAAAGAACTTCCGGATTCAAGAAGTCAGAGATCTGAATGGGAAGCTGAATTCCGTTTCTCAAAACTGGAAGTTTGAAAGGGATCATCGGATTGAGTTTCAAGAGAAATTGAAGGCTCAGGAAGAAAAGATCAAAGCTCGGGAAGAAAAGATGAAATCCCAGGAAGAAAATATTGAAGCTCAATCTGCAAGAATAGTTGTCTTAGAGAAGCAAGCTGAAGAAGATCATAAAGACCTGAAGAAGATCAAGACTATTCTTAAGGGGATCATTTCAAAGGAAAAAGATCTGAAATAACTAAATCCGATCTTTTTGTTGTATTTAATTTTCTTTGTTGCCGAGATTTCAAACCTAATGAAAATTGTGCCTCTTGTTTCTTTTTTTGTTATTACGAATTTTTTAGGTACTTTGTTATTTTTTTCCATTCCCTCGATTTCTTTTTGAAAATCACCAAGGGGGATAAGGAAAAGATCCTTAAGAAAAAGAAGAACTCCAATGAGAGTTTATATAAAGGGGAGAAGGAAAATATTCTTAAGGAAAAAGAACTCTAATAAGAGTCTATCTAAGGGGGAGTTTTTCATTAAATAAGGATTTCTTTTTCGTAATGAAATGTCACTCTGGAAATCTAGAATACGATCCTTAGTGTTTCAAAGCCTAAGGGGGATTTAGTCGTATTCATCAATTTCCTTAAAGCCAAGGGAGATAAGCCTTAATGTTTTTCTTTCTTCTTAGAATTTCTTTTTCGTAAGGATGTTTGTGCTTTCCAAAAAGGGGGAGATTGTTGAGTCAATAAGGTTTTCCTAATGACTTTTCCATTCCTTCTTGTTTTGAAAATCACAAACACCTTACCTTTAGGAAAATTGTTTTCTTAAGGAAAATTGCTTTTATAAGGAAAATTGTTTTCTTAAGGAAAATTGCTTTTATAAGGAAAATTGCTTTTATAAGGAAAATTTCTTTTATAAGAAAAACTATCCTTATCATATATTCATCTAGATTTTTCTTAAGTATAAGATTCGGATTCATTTCTATTTTCTCGGAATTACTTGAAACTTTGATATGAAGTATTCTGTTTTAGGATCCGAATTCTGGATAAGAACTGTGATAAAGTTTCACTCCAAAATCCAGAATGAGAACTGTGATAGAGTTTCATTCCGAATTCTGGATATAGTTTTAATCCAGATTCAGGATACGAATTCTTATGAAGTTTGATAACGAATTCTCAATACGAATTATAATGATTAATTCTCATTACGAATTCTGATGACGAATTCTCATTACGAATTCTAATGAGGAATTCTCACTACGAATTCTGATGAGTAATTCCCATTACGAATTCTGATGAGGAATTATCATTACAAATTCTGATGAGGAATTCTCATTACGAATTTTGATAAAGAATTCTCATTATGAATTCTGATGGAGAAATCTCATTACGAATTCTGATAAAGAATTCTCATTACGAATTCTGATGATGAATTCTCATTCCGAATTCTCATTCCGAATTCATCTATTAAACAAAATATGATCATCTTTGTTTTATACACTCTGAATTTATTCAGACTCCGAACTTTAATTTCACTTATGTCTTTATATTTTGTCTACTCTTTATTATTTTCCTTAAACTCTGAACCTTCACTCCGAATTTTTCATTCCAAACTTTTGAGTTAGATTTTAAAACGATGTCGTGCATTCTGTTACACTTGTTTTGTTATAAAACGATGTCTTCTATTTTGTTATAAACTAACTGTTGTCTAAGTGACACGTGTACAGGTCCCTCCGATCTTTAAGGAAAAGATGATCGTTGAAGAAGGAGCCGACCTTACCTATAAATAGGAGCTCATTTGAAAGAGCTCAGTGCTAAAAGTCTCACTGATCTTTGACTCATGTGATTACATGCTTGAAGTGATTTCTAGAGAGAGAGGCTCTTATTAACTCTCCAAGATTCGTGCGACTCTGAATGTTGGTGATTACATTCGAGGGCTTCCGGGGATAGGAAGACAGAGGTTGCCGACTACCTTGAAGTTCGAGGGCTTCCTTGCTGAGGAAGATAGAGGTTTCCAACTACCTTGAAGTTGAGGGCTTGCGGGGATAGCAAGACAGAGACTCCGATCTTCATATCGAGGGCTTACCCTAGTGTGGGTAAGACATACTTGCTTGAAAGTATAAATCAAGGGACCTTTATCCAAGGTTGTTGGATACCCTTCTCTTTGGGTTAAAAGACTTATATCTTGTTACTTGTAGTTTAACTACTTGTTTATTTTCCGCTGCATTTTGTATTGTAAGGAAAGTATAACCTTCTTATACTTTCTTACTTGTACTCTAATTCATTCTGATTCTATACGCTTTAAGGTAGAATCTCACTTTGTAATCTTTCATTAAGTTTCAATTTCTGGAACTATATTTCCGGAACCTACTTTCGGAATCTCTTTCCAAGTTTGCATTCAGTGTTAGAGGTGTTGTGAATTTTCTTAGTTTAACTTTGTTAAACTTAGCCCTTTCCTTTGCTTAAGGAAAACATAGTTAATCATAATATACTTTAAGGGTTCCAAAGGAATTTTTAAAGTATACAATTCATACAATTCACCCCCCCTCTTGTAAATTGAGCATCAACATCACTATTTCGATCCTACAATAGAAGCATTGAAATTAATTCAATTTCTAATTTATCCACTTGAATTCCCTAATTTAAAATAACATTCCCAAGAACTATCCCCTTCTCAACCATGAAATGGAATTTCTCATAATTTAATACAAATATTTTTCAATGCAACGACGAAGGAAATAATGTAGGTGTGCCAAAAATTCCTCAAAGTAGGTTCCATAAACCATGAAATCATCCATAAAAACTTCCATAAAATTCTCATGGTACTTAGAAAAAATACTCAATATAAATCACTGAAAATTACCATGATCATTACATAGAGAAAAATGCATCCTTCTGTATGAAAATGTACTGAATAGATAGGTAAATGTTGTCTTTTCTTGATCCTAAAGGGTTATATGGATTTAAAGATAACCCAGATAGACATCAAGGAAATAATAATTGGACTTATCAGCCAATCGTTATAATATTTGGTCGATGAAAGGTAGAGTAAATTGGTCCTTTCGCATGGCTTGATTTAGTTGATGGTAGTTAATACTGACTCACTAACTATTTTGCATACATGTTAGAACCAATTCATTTATTTCATTAAAAACTACTATTATTCTAGTTTTTTTAGGCAAAATTTTCTCGGGGCTAACCCAATTACTATCAGATTTAGGATAAATGGTCCCAATATGATGTAATTTACTCACTTCCAATTTTACCACTTTAAGGAGAGTGGGATTCAACTGGCGTTGAGCTTACCTTATAGGCTAAGTGTCATCATATAAAATTATATGGTGAATACAAATATATGTTATAATCCTGGGAATATTATCCAAAGTACATCCAATTACCTTTTTACACTCTCTCAAAAGGTCGAGCAATTTTGATTCCTACTGTGGAGAGAGTTTATTTTAAATAATGATGGCCAATCGGTCAGTACCCTCAAAATATGCATATTTTAAATTAGATGGAAGTGATTTTAATTCCAACACTGGTGGTTTTTGGATTCAGGGAGGGTATTTAGGGGGAGTGAGGTCCATGAAATTTTCTATCTGCTCATGTTTATTCTCTAAGGAAAAAGAATCAATGGAAATGAGATTTTTAGAATCATCGATGGTCATGGGTACCTTAGAATGAACACACTCATAAATTAAAGCAAAGAATTTACACTTTTCTGAAACTAAACAACACTCAAAACATGAATCAAAACTCAAATCATCCAAGGGTGAAAAAGAGGAAAATGAATCAGAGTATGGGTTTAAGAGAGAATTGTGTGTCTATTGATTGTTTTAGAGCACTTCCATCGAATAGACTAGAAGAGTGGAGTGATCTTCAATGGGGTGTTTCGTGGCCTCAAGGATATTAAAACTTACCTTTTCTCCACCGAACTCTATGGACATTGTACCATTTTGAATGTTGATGATCATCTTTATTGTTTTCAAGAATGTCCTTACATGTATGAGAGGGGAATTTCCTTGGGTATAGATATCCTACATATCAAGAATGCATAAGTCAGAGGGGAAGATGAGATTCTTCACTTTTATGAGGATGCCCTCAACCACTACTGATGGGTGTGTTGTGATCTAGTTGACAAGTTTCACTATGATGCATGTCAGTTGAAGCTCTCCAAACTGTAGATAAGTTTACACAGAGTAAGGTATTACATTAATTGAGGAACCTAAATCTATCATACCATCTGAAAATAATGTATCCCCTATAGTGCATGGTATCGTGAAAATTCCTCGATCCTTGCATTTGGTTGACATTACTAGTTGAATCAAGGCTGAGACATTCCTTCCTAGGTTGACTCTCTCATTCCCCTTTAGGCTTCTTCTATGGGTTCAAAGTTCTTTAAGAAATTTGGCATAAAAGGGAATTTTCTTAACTACATCCAATAAAGGAATGTTAACTTGAAGTTTTTTAAATGTATCCATTATTTCATTATTAATATCATTATCATAATTTTTCTTAGTTTTATAGAGTCTTTGGGGGAAAGAAAGAGGAATGGATTGTTCAGTGGAATCCTTAATGACAATTTGTTTAGAATTTTGTTTTTTTTTGTTCGTCATTATAATCTTTAGAGGGTATGGAAAGAGAGTTTTCAAGGGGGGGGCATACCTTTTTTATAGAATAATTGGAAGAATAAACCTATTTACCACTATGAATTGTTATTTTTCATACATTACCTTTTTATTTTGGATTAGAAATAGGTTGGGAAGGTAGTTTTCTAGAACCTTGTATCTTTATATCACTGATGGTGTTTTCCAATTGTCCCACTAGAGTTCGTAGATCTTGAATATCCAATTGTGTAGTCTATTGGAACTGAAGGTTCTTTGATTCCATTTTCTTTACCATTTCCTTGAGGCTTGGTTTAGATTTTGGAGGAGGAGTATTTTTCCGAGAAGTTAAAGGATAATAAAATTTCATACCTTGGACTTTTTGATACCAATTCTGCTTAGGGTGGCTCGAGTTGGATCCTTATCGGTATTATGGTTGTGCTAGCTACCCAGGGTTTATATTTGGACTGAATGGTTCTTTCTTGAAAGGAGGTGCTTGTTGTAATTGATTCCTAGGGAATAATGCTACAAAATACTCAAATGAATCCTAAAGTTGTGGGAACTGATAAAAAAAAATAGTGTTATCAGAATAAATAACATAATGTAATGGAATAGAAGGAGGGTTTGAATTACCTTGTTCTTGAGATAATTACCTTAAAAGGGTATGTATATCATCAAGTTTATTATCTACATTTTTTTTCAAGGTATGAATGACTTACCTCATGAACTCCTCGGGTTGGTGCAATTGCTCATGTACCAAATTGTTGTGTATTTTGAACCATATTGGATATTAAATCATGAGCGGTGGAATGATTTTTATCTAATAGGGAACCACTAGCTATGGAATCTATCATTCCATGATCCATGGGGACAAGTCCCTCATAGAAGTATTGAATTAGAAATTTTTCACTAATTTGGTTGTGTTGGAAACTTTATAAAAGTCTTTTTATTCTCTCCCAATATTCATGAAGGGTCTATCCTTTTGATTTCCTAATGCCACATATTTCTTTTCTAATTGATTTAGTTCAGGAGGCAGGGAATAAATTATCTAGAAAGAGTTATTTAAGGTCATTTCAGCCCCCAATTATGGTAGGAATATGGTATATCCAGTCTTTTTCTACACCATTAAGGGAGAAAGGGGAGGCCCTAAACTTAATGAGGTCCTCAGACACGTTTTGGGATTTCATGGTGGAGCACACTATGTGAAACTCCTTGAGATGCTTATAAGGGTCCTCACTAGAAAGACCATGGAATTTAGGAATTAGGTAGATGAGTCCTAATCTTATCTCAAAGTTGGATTCTTCCTCAAGATATTGGATGTATATAGGTTGGAGCTCCACATCCGGGGTGGTAAGTTCATTTAAGGTTCGATTATTGGTAGCCATGATTTATGGGGTTTGATTTGGTTCAATTTTTTATTGTTTGGGACCACTTTAGGTTCCACAAGGGTTATCTCAATGTTACTTTATTTTCCTAATCTATATAAACAAATTTGGGAGTTGAGTGTCTTTTCAATTTCTGGGTCAAATTCAATTAGTTTCTCTTTTTCTGACTGGGTCATGAAAATAAGTTATGAAGTTTGTTTTTATTTTTTTATTTTTTTATTTTTATGATGGAGGATGGATAAAATAAAATTGCTTAAGAATAATTAAAGGGGAAAATAAAAGATAATGTGATACTTTATAATTAGATATAAAGAGAGAGAATAAGAAGAGAGAGAGAGATAGTGAGAGAGAGAAAGAAAGATGCACAGACAAATAAAAACAAAAACAAAAATAAAATCAACTAAAAGGGAATGGGTGATATTGAAAGGAGTACTAATTATAAAGTAAAATAAATAAATAAGAGGTAATAAAAAGTGGGAAATTATTTTGGATCCCTGGTAACGGTGCCAAAAGTTTATCACATTGTCAAGTGTGTCAAATTAGTTGTTTATTTTTTACTAGAATTTCTGCAATATAGAAGGTACCCTAGTTAATCTATTGACAAATCCTTAGATCATTAATTTAAAAATAATGTTTTGATTAATAAAATGGGGAATGGTATTGTATAAAATTTGGGTGTTTTTATTTAATATGAAATCATATAAAATCAATCGATACAAGACAATAGAAATTAACAGATTTAATTAAGTGTGATCAACCCGGGGAATTCTCATGATGATCAACCTTCATCACTTCAAGAGAAAGGGTACAGATCTTTTAATACCTGGTTTGTAACACCTATAATCATAATATTATTGATTTTATACTAATATACCTCTTAGGGTTCGATCATAAACACACAATGACTCACCAGATGTTGGAAATGATTGGGTGATTTGTGTTCGACTTCATAATCAAAACTCACCAAGGAAACACATGAAGAAATCGATGAGCTATCTAGGTTTGTATGATATTTATTTGTGATAAAATGAGACAAATTCCCATGGCCTTGATAATGTTTTTGAGAGTTCAATTGACCAATATGAACCACAAAAACACTGCAATTAAATGAGTTAAGAAGAAATGTTGAACGGTGTGTGGAGCATCACATGAAAGGGTACCCCCAAACATTCAATTATTGAAAAAACAAAGCTCGGGATTTACAACATGTTCATCCCCGGGTGATCACAAAGAGTTTAGAACTCCATGGGAGGTGAGGAAGAAAAAGATGTTGAATTGGCACCTCCCATAGCCTCCAGAACTTATATGGATGATGATAGGACTCCTTTGAGACTCCAAAATGGTAAAACCTTTCCTCCTTGTCTAAATTGAAAATGGAGTGCCCAAGGTATCATTTTATAGGAAAATTGTAAGGTGGTTTTGAGCCCCCAGATTTTAAGAAACCACTTTGATCATGGTTTTCAACCTCCATAAAGTCTTATCTCACTTTAGAGAAAACTAAAAACTTTTATTCACACCTCTTGAATATCTCCACCAAAAATTTGGTACCATTTGGACAACTATAGCTTAAGATATCGACAGAATACTGAACACCACTTTTGACTTTGTGCAAATTCGATTCCCTAAATAGATCAGTTCATATGAGATTCTTAGTGGAAGAATTAGGATTTTTCTCCTTCATAATAGTTTAATCTCCCTAATTTTTGGATTGGCCCACAAAATCTCAGCCCAATTGAATTTAAGAATTTCTAGAAACATTCAAAATAGTGGACATGTGTTCATGCGATTGCATGAAGTTTGGCCCATTTTCCGTTCACATCACCATGGGCTCTTCGAATCACCACCACCTTCAATGAAATCATCAAAACAAGTGAAATTTCCATTTCTAATAGTGACAAGCACAAAATAATTGAATTGAATATGAAGTTCAATTTTTTATTAAATTTTTAATTTATGACACAAAATCAATTTAGCACAGTGGTATAAGGGTCGAAATGAATAGTGAATTACAGTGTGATCATAACTATAAAGAAAATATAGTGGATAAAGGGTTTAAATAGAATCAAGGAATTGACTATGATAAAAAAAATAACCATTTTTCATGTTTAAATCCATCAGAATTCTACTTACTATAGTAGCTTACCATCACTATGAGATTTGGAATATGGATGTCCAAACTGCATTCCTTAATGAGAACCTTCAAGAAGATGTATATATGACACAAATAGAATTTTTTTGACTCTATGTGATTACAAAAGGATTTTCAAGGTGCATATATCCATTTATGGATTAAATCAAGCATCCATGTCATGGAACATTCAATTTGATGAAGCTATAAAAGAATTTGGTTTCATTAAGAACGAATATGAGCCATATGTTTACCAGAGGTTTAGTAGAGATTTAGTTGTTATCATAGTAGTATATGAAGATGACATATTAATTATTTGAAATGATATACCAGTCTTATAAACTGTTAAGGACTATTTAAACAAGTGTTTATCCATAAAGGACTTAGGTGAATCAGTCTATATTCTATGGATCAAGATCATTTGTGATAGATCCAAGAGGCTACTTGAACTAAGTTAAAGTACATATGTTGACAAGATACTAAATAGATTTAGTATGGAACAATCTAATAAGGGATTGGTTCTAGTGTCACATGGTTTACATATTTCTAAGAAAATGTCTCCTCAGACACAACATAAGAAAGAGAGAATAAGTAAGATCTCATATTCTTCGGCAATAGGATCAATCATGTATTCCATGTTATGTATTATAATTGATGTTACCCATGCATTGATCATGGTAGGAAGATATCAAGAAGATCCAAGAGAACAACATTGGTCTTTTGTTAAGGTTATCCTTAAGTATTTGAGAAGAACTAAGGATGGTTTTCTAGTGTATGAAGGATATGAGGAGATGATCATCATAGGTTATACTGATTCTAGTTTTTAGTTTGATCAGAATGATATAAAGTCACAATCAGGATATTTTTTCTATCTTAATGGAGGAGTTTTGAGCTGGAAGAGTTCAAAGAAGACAGTTGTCACTGATTCTACAGTAGAGTCTGAGTATATAGCGGCTTCTAATATAGTCAAGGAATCCATTTGGATGTGAAAAATTTTCTAGGATCTTAATAAGGTAACTAACATTAAAGACCCTATCACATTGTATTGTGATAATACTATAGTAGTGGCTCTTGAAAAAGAGCCAAGGTCACACCAACGAACAAAGAATATAATCCATAAGTATCACCTCTTAAGGTATTTTTATCAAAGGGGTAAATTTATGATAATTATAGTACCCACATAAGAGAATATAGTGGACCCCTTAACTAAATACCTATCTTAGTAGAAGCATGAGTATCATGTGAGAGCTAGTGGATTGAATTTTGTTTGTCGTTGGCTCTAGTTCAAGTGAGAGTCTATTGAAGTTGGTGCCCCAAAATCAACTTCTGTATACGTTATGATAACTTGTATTCATATTTTTTAATATTAATAAACTTCTTATAATATCATGATTGTTCTTATGTGTAACATAGTATGTGATAATGTCCTAAAAGTAGTTTCCGCACTAAAAGGTCATAACAGTTCCCTGCTTTGATGAGAAGTTGGAAGTGCTATGAAACTATTCTTAAATATATTTTCTATAGTCAGATGATATTGTTTGAGGGACACAAATGATACATTCTATATGGGGTGGAGACTTGTAAGACTTTGAGGCACCTTATCATGGTGTACACCCTTGGTAATATCCAGAGTAGGATATAATGAGAATGAGACCTGCTAATAAGAAATCCATATTTTTTATGTGTCATTGGATGTTCCTATATGCATACATTTATATTGATCCTTATACTTTAATATTATTATTAATGAATATTATTAGTCACATTCTTTGATTTATTGATGAAAACCGTGATGATATATGTTCACTATGTGGTATTATATATTGGGTGCCTCACAAGTAATATTGAATTAATAAATAATACGAGAAAGGATTTTTCCATTTTGTTCTTTAATAGAAGTTGATATTTCAATCATTTTGATGGAAATGATATAGCCTAAATAAATCCATGAAAATGGTGTTCTATAGGTAGGTTCAATTTTCGGGAAGTCAAAGAATGAGACATCGAGCATATAAGTTATTGGCACCGGCATACAACCTGCTTGATTAGAGATATCATGATAAGGGATTATATTACACATTAATCATCCATATAAGTTATTATTTCATTGCAACATTAACTTATTTCTCTATGGGTGCCTTGGTGTGTTTCTAGATGCTAACCTTGGACATTAGGTTTCTTCACTTAATGCCACTGAGAAAGTGACCAAGAGGGTCACACACAAAGTGTATCCAGAATCTTAGTTAAATAATATATTATTATTTATTATTTAACACGTTGAATAAATATCATTCCTACACGTGGTTTAATAATTATTTATGTTCGTCTGATCGCATTTATTTTGTCACCTGTTATTCAAGAGAATATAATGTGAGCAGCATATTTAATAAATATTTATTTTCTATTTAGTTAATATAATATTTATTTATTTTTTGGCGAATAATCGAGTGATATTTATTTAATAAATAAATAATTATTATTCAACGCTCAATACATATTGTGGAGGAATGAATGACTGAATTTAATAGTCCGGTGAGAAATAATATATATTGAATATTATTTTATTAAATAATATTTAATTTAATTGAAAATTTAAGCGCATGTCAAGGAAATAATAATAATATTTTTATTTTAGACATGGGGTTCTATAAGGGATTAAATAAATAATAAGGGGTACTTGTGAAATTATTTATTTCTAACCATAGTGATATATAAACCAAATTATATTATTTTCAAGGAGAGAAAATTCATTTGTTTGGTTGTAAACAATGGATTTGGAGAATCCTCTCAAGACCTAGAGATATCCCTTCTATAAGACCTCTCCCAAGAATAGAGAGCGATATTCCTACACCACCCTCCCTAAAGTCAAGATAGATCAAGGAGATTTTTTTTGAATAAATTCTCATGGAGATCAAAGGTGAACAATGCAAGTGATAGGATATATCGTGCTAGCACCCAGAGATTCCTAGGGAAACATTCAGAGATTTGTGGAATATGTGTGGATCACCACTAAAGGGAATCTAATCTTTATTACTATAATGAAATGACGGTACAACACATATTTGTTGTTAGACTCATCAATGAGGAAATAATTCTAACCAGTTAATTATTTAATTAATAAAAGTAATTATAAATAATATGTGATGATCCTCCCTTTAGTTCCAACATTTTCTCTATTGTATGTTTTCTTTGATCCAATTCTATTGATCATGGTGTTTATCATTACGTAGATCTTGTATTGATTATCAATCATGAAAAAAATCATGACCCATCACATACTTCTGCTGCACCTGGAACCTACAATTCTGTTCATGAACATTCAATTTCCTTAAGGCTTAGGCTATCACTTTTTGATTCTGCATTAGTACACAGCCCAATCCCTTCTTTTAGGCATCATTGTATACTATGAAAAGTTACCAAATTGAGGGTATCATAGGTATAGTGATAAGCCTATTTTTCAACTCTTTAATTCTCTCTTCATAGTCATTATTACATAAAAAATTGTCTCCCTTTTGAGTTATCTTGGTTAGAGGGTTTAACAATCATGATAAATTTCTCAAAAATTGATGATAGTACCTAGATAATCCAAGGAATCTATGGATTTACATTACATATATTGGTATCAGTCATCCTTCATTTTCTTCTATCTTTTAAGGGTCCACATATATCCTATTAGTTTTGATAATGTTCCCTAAGAATGAGAATTCCTTCAACTAGAACTCACATTTTCTATATGTTTCATAAATATTATCCTTTGATAAGGTCTTTATCATAGTGATAATATAATCCTCATCCACCTCCTTATATTTGGATTATATTAGAATATCATCAATAAATACTACCACAAATTTGTCTAGGTAATATCTAGGGACTCTAATTATCAAGTCCATGAAGATTGTTTAAGTATTGGTGCTTTTAAATGTAATTACTATAAACTTATAGTGTTTGTACCTTTTATGGAAATTAGCCTTGGGGATAGCCTCCATCTTCACCCTTACTTTATAATACCCAAACCGAACATCTATCTTGGGGAAGTATTGGGATCCATGCAGATAATAAAACAATTCATCAATCTTTGGTAGAGGATACCTGTTCTTTATCATTATTTTTTTGAGCTCATGATAATCAATTCAAAGGCACATCGACCCATCCTTATTTTTTGATGAAGAGGACCGGTGTACCCTTTGTGAAGCACTTGGTAATATGAACCCTCAATCCTGATTCTCCTGTAGTTGTCTCTTTATCTCCTCAAGATCCACAACAACCATTCTATATGGAGTCTTGGATATTGTAAAATCCCTATGTATAATCTCTATTAAAAAATAAACTTCTCAGCTAGGAGGAAGACCATAAAATTATTCAGGAAATACAATAGCATATTCCCTCACAATGATCAAGTATCCAAGGATGATCTTTTATTTAGACTCAATCATTTTATCTATATACAATTTCTTATAGGGAAATAATATTCATTCTTGATATGTTAGTGATAAATATTATTCATCCTCCTACTTCCACTTGTACAGAATCAGAGGACAATTCATGATTTAGAGATTGATTTCCTTCTCATGGTAATTTATGTTGGTTATATAAAAATAAAGACAATTCATACCCATAATTGAATCAAATTACACTGAAGAGAGTATCACAAGGTTTTCTGGGAAGTTCAACCCAACAATTTTGATTGGGGAGGATTTATATAGTTGGGATATAATAATTTCCTCATTTTTTTTCAGTGATAGTTCCACTTCCATGATATTTTGTGGTGTTTGAATAGTCTTACTAAACTTATGTGATATCAAAGAATGCGTATAACCAAAATCAAAAAGTGTGTTCATTATTCTTGAATGAATAACTAGCGTACCTATGACCACTTCATTATCAGGATCCACCTTAGTGGTTTTTATGTAATATTCTCTCCCTTTCCACCTTAGAGGTTGTTAGAATTGATTGTCTCTAATAACCCTTGGCTTAGGGAAGTGGTTCTCATAGTGACCATATTCCTTATAGTTGAAACATTAGACAATAGGTTGATGGTTGACTAGATTATTCCTCTCTTCTATTACATTAGTGGGTTTCTCCTGTCGAAAATCGCTAGCTAGGTGACATTCCTTTCTGAACCTAAAGCATTTCCCCATCCTCTTTAGGAAATTTATAGGGTGCTTCTTTCCATACTTATGACAAGTGGGATGTTGAAATTTCTTACTACCTCTATATTTCTCTATCACACCACTAGAATTAAACTTCACTTTCTACTTCTTATCCTTGTGAGACCCTTGAGATTAAATGTTCTCAATTTCTACTTTGAGGGAACATTGAACAATTTCCTCATAGTTTTTAAAGTTCCAAATTGCTCGGGCTTTTCATAGAATCTGTTTTAGGCCACCAAAGAAGTGTCCAACTTTGTATTTTGGGGTAATGACAAAGCCAAAGGAATATCATGCAAGTCTTGTAAAGTTTTTCTCGTATGCCCTGATGGATTCATCGTCTTTTTTCTTGATGGTAATGAAATCCTTTTCCATTTTAAGTTGTAGAGTGTAAGAAAAATATTTATTGAATTTTTTTTCTAAAATTCCCTCCACCCCATCGCTTTGATCTCTTCCTCAGGCTTCATATTCTTGATCAATTTCTACCACTGATCATATTATCTCTCCATATGATAAACATCCAATATAACTATCTCATACTCAGAACATTGAAGGATAGAGAATATCTTTTCAATGGAGTTGACCATTGTTCCATGATTAAGGGATCAGATGATCCATTGAAAGTTGGTGGCCTTTTCCACATAAAGTTTTTAATTGAAAATTGTTCTTTATTATGGGTATTTGGGTGTTCCTTAGGGAATCCCACCTTTTTAATACATAACTTTTCATTACATTTTACATAAAGAGGATCTTTAAAGTCTAGTGTCTTAGAAATCAAGAACAATAAAACTTCAATACAACATAAAAAATTATTCTAAACCACTTGTAGGGATTCATCATAGGATCATACTAAGTACAATTACTGCCTTTCATATCCTGGAGACATACATCAAAGGAAAGGGTGAGCAGAAGGCCCAGTAAAGGTAAACAAGGGAATCAGTGTACTTGTGAAATCAATAAGAACTTTAATAACAACATAAATATATGAGCAATAGAAGTATAGGCATATCATAATGAAAAGAACTTGAAACATAACTTGAATATGTGGCTACAACATTTCATTTATACATTATGAACATATCACCAAGGTCCATCCCCAAGGTGTCATAAAAATTACCAAGGTTATTCACCAAGGTATCGTGAAACTTGTCATCTCTAGAGATCAAATATTTATCCAATGTATTGAAGTGATATTAGGGTGAACCCTTAATATGTATTTACTTACATGTGATCCACATAGATCATAATCAAACATTTCATAAATAACCCATAGAGAATAAAAGGAATGGGTTTCATTTCAAAATCGTGATGTTTTAAAATCTCTTAAAAATAAGATCATTATATCATTTATAACCCATGGAAAGGGAGTGAGGGTTATATGTATGTCAATTCCAGAATCAAATATATCATATTTATATATTTATGAACACCCATATAAATGAAATAGTTCTGGGTATTCACATAAATAAACAAGGGGATTTCTTGAGAGAAAGAGATAGAAATTTTGAGACGAAATTTCTACAGCATAACGGCTACATAACATGGTTTTATAAAACAATGAAAATGGAGGGGACAAGGGTCACCCACTCATAAATAATTCATAATATAGTATGGGTACTGAATAAGATCATGTTATGGATATTTTAATGACATACCACATGAAAAGGAAACATGAAAGAAAAGAGAAGAAGCGATTTCTTTTTCGAGAAATTTGGCAGCCAAACGGTGTCACATAAAAATTCAGAAAACAAATTGATGAGAGAAGACAGGGTCTCTCATCATTTGGAAATGAAATGGTAAGTAATAAGAATTTATAATAACATACCCTCAACATAAAGATATGGAAAATATAAGACACAACATAAAGGAAGTCATGACTTAAAAGAGGAGGGTGAAAGAATCGCTTACCTTGAAGAGTAACTTCGAAAGATTGAAGGTCAGGACCTTGGGAGACTTGAGGGAACCTTGGGAGGAATCATTGAGAGTTAAGGAGACCAGAAATTCGTTGAGGAGGATTTGGAAATAAAAATAATGAGGGAAAGGCTTGGTATTTATAGGAGAAGTGAGGGGACAAGTCATTAATGGCCAAGGGACACCTCATCGGTGGTATTGGAAAAACCATGGGCTTTCCCATGGTATTTTCCCATGGTATTGGACACTTAAGACACCTCATACCTTATCTTACTATTCATAAGTCGACCAAAATGATTACATAATTATTACATCCTTAATGATTTCATTAAACACCCAAAACTAAAAACTGTATTTTCACTATTCACCGAAAATTCATTTTTTTCAGAAAAATCCCAAAAATCACCTTAACCTAATATGAATGCTCTGAATTCAAAAATGAACTCCATTTTATAAAAATATTTTTATAAATATTTTTAATGTAATTTTTAATTAAAAAACACTATTCACCTAAAAAAACTAATACTTGACTAATAATTTCTGAAACATTTATTTACCTATTTTATTGAATCACATTACTTAATAAAGGTGCCTAAATTATATTAATACTTTCTTTAAGTGAGATTACTAATCCATTTGGTCACATTACTAATCCTAAGGCTAAAATCACTATTCGTAATTTAATATTCACAAAAAATTAAGTTGATCTTATTAGATTCTAAATTTATTACTAAACGCATTTCCAGAATACCATTTTTTGAAAATCATTACACATCATTAATTATTTATGGTTTACATAAATATTTTAAAATGTCCCCTTTTTCAAAAATTCATTAATATACATATTATATTTATTTGATCATCTGAAAAAAAACACAAACTTCACCATAGGAAGAAATCACAATTTTATTTATCTCAGAGGATTACACAAAGTAGCTATGGTCTCGTTACATAGCCCCTTATAACCTCAGCATAGGACCTAAGTGTAAGGTGTGCTAAGGTGAGAGAATCTGAGGGTGTCTCGGCCAACATTGCCCAAGTAGTGATTTCTATAAGCTTGAACTTCTCCTGAAGGCGATTCCGCTCCAACTTCACACGATGAAGTTCAGCTTGGGTTTGGTCCAGAGAAAAGCCCAATGGTGCTACATCCTTACCAAGTTTCATCAGATGGGCTTCGATCGGCCCAAGACTACTGGATCAGGCCATCGAATCTTCTTTCTATATTAATTAACCAAGATCACTTGTATTTAGAGACAACAATCGCAACATTTAGTTTCCAACGGTCATATTGACCAACGGTCATATTGACCAACGGTCATATAATAGTCGAAACCCAAAGGTCTCATTTTAATTATACTCACATCATTAATTAAAGAATATATTTTTTTTGAGTATAAACTAAAATAGCACACAAAATTAGGAAACAAAAAATCATTCAAAATTTCGGGTCATTACATTCTTCCCCCCTTAAGAAATTTCGTCCCTGAAATTTTAACTCCTATCCTCAAAAAAGAAAATGTGTGGGTACTTCTGCCTCATAGACTCCACTGGTTCCCATGTGGCTTCTTTATATTTGTGGTTTCTCCACAACACCTTAACAAGGTGGGTATTCTTGTTGCGTAGAACCTTGTCTCTACGATCCAAGATCTCCACCAGTTGCTCCTCATAAGAGAGTTCATTTTCCAGTTCTACCACCTATGATTTTAGTACATGTGAAGGGTCAGGTATGTACTTCCTCAAGAGGGATATGTGGAAGACATCATGAACTTGTGCTAGATTTGGAGGAATTGCAAGCTGATAGGCCACAGCTCCCACACGATCAAGGATTTCATAGGGTCCAATGTACCTAGGGTTGAGCTTTACTTTATTCCCAAACCTCATGACTCTCTTCCAGGGTGAAATTAGAAGAAAGACCTTTTCACCAACATCAAACTCCATGTCCCTTTGACGGTTGTTGGCATAGCTCTTTTTTTCAACTTTGAGCAGCCATAATGTGTTGTTGGATGGCATGGACTTTTTCTGTCATCTCTTGCACAAGATCAATCCCAAGAAGCTTTATCTCACCAGCTTCATCCCAACAAGTAGGAGTTCTATATCGATTCCCATATAGAGCTTCATAGGGTTCCATTTGAATGCTCGATTGGAAGCTGTTTTTGTAAGAGAACTCAACTAAACAGATATGTTGATCCCATACACATTTAAATTCCATTGTGCACGTTCTCACCATGTCCTCGAGTGTTTTAATAGTCCTTTAAAATAGGCCATTAGTTTGGGGGTGATAGGCCATACTGAAATTCAATTCAGTGCTCAGAGCTTGTTAAATACTTCTCCAGAATATTGATGTGAACTTTGGATCACAATCAGATATGATAGAAAGTGGAACTCCATGCAGCCTTACCACTTCCTTCACATAAATCCTAGCAAGGTGATCAAGAGAGAAATCTTCCCAAATAGAGATAAAATGGGAAATCTTGGTGAGACATTCCACAATAACCCATATCGCATTATTTCCTTTGGAAGTTCTTGGAAGAATAGTGATGAAGTCTATACTGATATTGTCCCACTTCCATGCTGGTATGGGTAGTGGTTGCAATACCCCTTTAGAAATTTGTCGCTCTGCCTTTACTTGCTGACATACTAGGTACCTTGAAGTGTAGTCAGCAATCTCCCTTTTCATATTATTCCACCAATAATGATCATGAAGGTCCCTATAAATTTTTGTGATTCCAGGATGTATAGAGAAAGTAGAGCTATGAGCTTCATCCATCAGCTCCTTCTTTATTTCCAGAATAGATGGAACACATAGTCTTGTGAGAAATCTCATTACACCTTCTTGATCAATATTGAACTCGGGAAAATTTCCATTCTTTACAGCCTCAAACTTTTCTTATAACAAAGGATCTTCTTTCTGAGCCTTCTTGATCTTCTCTAGTAATGACGGTTGAGAAATCATTTGGGTTAGGGTTGATGATGTCCCTTTCCATATAATTCTCATGTCCATATTTATTAGGTCATTGATCAAAGGATCTTTTTGAATCCTCATCATGGAAAGAACAACTGGGACTTTCCTACTTAATGCATCAGCAACTTTTTTTGCTCTTCCAGGGTGATAATGAATTGAACAATCATAGTCATTAAGAAGTTCCAACCATATCCTTTGTCTCATGTTCAATTACTTTTGTGTGAAAATATACTTCAAAATTTGATGCTCTATGTATATATCACATTTCTCCCCATAAAGATAGTGCCTCCATATCTTCAGAGAAAAAACGGCTGCAGGCAGCTCCAGATCATGCGTAGGATAATTCTTCTCATGAATCTTCAACTGTCGAGATGCATAAGCAATGACCTTGTCATTTTGTATAAGGATGCACCCCAGCCCTTTTAGAGATACATCACTAAAAATAACAAATCCTTCTCCACTTGAGGGTAGAATTAACATAGGTTAAGTAACCAATATCTTCTTCAGCTCTTGGAAAATTTCCTCACACTCCTTTGTCTAGTTGAACTTGACCCCTTTTCAAGTTAACTTGGTTAATGGATTAGAAATTCGTGAAAAGTTTTTCACAAACCTCCTATGATATCCTGATCATCCAAGAAAACTACGAATCTCAGTTATTGTTGTAGGTTGAGGCCACTCCTCTATAACATTTGTCTTTGCAGGGTCAACTATGATTCCTTCATTGGTTATAATGTGCCCTAAGAAAGCGACTTGTTGTAACCAGAAATCACATTTATTGAACTTTCCAAAAAGCCTGTCATTCCGCAAAGTTTGCAAAATAACCCTTATATGATCTTCATGCTCCTCGCAACTTTTGGAATATATCAGAATATCATCAATAAAAACTACCAAAAAGTTATCAAGGTAGTTCTTAAAGACTCTATTCATAAAATCCATAAAAAAAGTAGGTTCATTAGTCAGTCCGAAGGGAATAACAACAAACTCATAATGCTCATATTTTGATCGGAAGGCAGTTTTTGGAATATCTTCTTTCTTCACCCTCAATTGATGATAACCAGATCGAAGATCGATCTTAGAGAAGAATTGATCCCCATGAATTTGGTCAAATAAGTCATCAATTCTTGGAAGAGGGTATTTTTTCTTCACTATGATCCCATTCAGTTCTCTATAATCAATGCATAGCCACATCAATCCATCCTTCTTCTTCAAAAAGAGAACAGGTTATCCCCAAGGAGACAAACTTGGTTGGATAAAACCCTTCTCTAAAAGATCTTGGAGTTGTTTCTTTAATTACTCCAACTCCACATTTTCCATTCTATACGGGGTCTTTGATATCGGATGAGATCCCGGTACGAGTTCGATGGAGAACTCTACCTCTCTTTCTGGGGGAGGTCCAGGCAACTCCTCTGGAAATACATCAACATATTCCTGGATTGTGGGGATATTTTCTATCGTTAAACTGCCATCTACTTCTTCTTCTTCACCGATCAAATCCATAAAGAAGTATATAGGGGGTTCTTTTAGAAAAAGATGAGGTTGAGATATCTCTCCTTGAAAGATAACCGTAGGTTTTCCATTCAAGACTACTGATATTTTCTTTCATCTGCAATTGATCTGAGAATTATACTTTGAGATCCAGTCCATCCCTGGTATATTGTCAAATTCCGGCATGGGAATGACTACTAGATTTGTGATAAGATTGTGCTCACTAAAGTAAATACTATAGTTTCTAAACACTGACGATGCTTGGATAGTCCCACCAAGAGTCTTGACTGACAAATCTACTTTTAGCAATTTGGGGGTTGATTCTAAATTCTTTTCAAACTTGGAGGAAATAAAGGAATGCGTAGAACCCGAATCAAACAAAGTACTTTCTAGATTTGAGAGGACAACAAGAGTACCTACTATCATGTCATTCGTAGCATTGACTTTATCTATTGCGATAGAAAAAGTACAACCTTGATCCCTTGGCCTTTGCTGAGGCTGATGGTGGTTCCCCTCCACTGCCCTCAGATTTGGACAGTGATTGGAAAAGTACCCATGTTGTCCACACTTGAATCACTGGACATCAGGTAGGGCCTGCACCATATTCCCCTTGTCGTTTGTGTTTGGAAGTTGAGGTTTCACCTCACCATGACAATTCCTCATAATGTGGCCATCTCTTCCACACTTGTAACACTTCCCACTCCCGAGTAGGTAGTTCCCCGAATGCTTCTTCCCACATTTATTACACGTGGGAAGTTTTACTTTCTTTCCTCCTCCTCCCTGATCAAAATTCCCCCCTAATATGGGCTCCATTAATCTCTTCTTGTCATTGTATTTATGAGACCACTGCGTCTCACCAAACTCTAGCTCGACTTTCATCACACTCCACACGATCTCCTCATAGCTATCATAATATCAATTGGCTATATTCTTCCACAGATGAGGTCTCAGTCCACCAAAGAATCTATCAACCATACCGTTTGGATCCATTAAAAAGCTATAGGTATATCATGAAAGCCTTGTGAAGTTCATCTCATAGCTTCCCACAGATTCATTCTCCTTCTGTTTTAGCTCGAGAAACTCCTTCTCCATTCTTGTTCTCATGGAACGAGGGAAATACTTACTGAAAAATATCCCTCTGAACTCTTCCCACTCCATAGCTTCAACTTCTACTCTTTTCCTCGTGTTTTTGATCAGTTCTCACCACTGATCATCTTCTCCCTCTAAGCGATAGACAGCCAGGGTGACCTTCTCTTGCTCTGAACAATGTAGCACAGAAAAGATCTTCTCTATAGAGTTGATCCAATGCTCAGCAATCAATGGGTCAGTCGATCCATTGAAGGTTGGTGGTCATTGGCACATAAAGGACTCAACATAATGTTGTTCCCTTCGTGGTGAGATTGGCCTCTTAGCTTGATTCGTGTTATTACTCATAACTTGATTCATTTGGTTCATCATTTGCAGGAATGTTTCCATTCCGGCTTCCATCAGAGGGTCGTCAGCGCATGGTCCATTGCGGTCACCATTTGCACAGTTCCTCCTATTACCCGCCATTTTCTAAAAGAATAAAATCTTAGTAATAAAATTGTTTCATTTACAAATATTTTAACTATAAAGGATTCTACTTCTTAAAAATTCATGCTTAAACAATTATATTTCTGTATAATTCCTTCATAATGATTCATAAAAAGCTAGAGATTAACCAAACATATCCCTCGAGAGCATCGTAACCAAGAGTGCATCATGGCCTATTGTCGTGCACCAGTTCTCATTCGAGTCTAGATCAAAGTGGTTTTTTCGAGTTTTACCCCTATATACATATGTGCCAGAGCTGCCTCTACCTGCTCGTATCCAGACATGGATGTATTTGTTTGATAAACTACTTACTCAATACTCACCAAAATACTAAGAAGTTTTCCCTATATTTAAACTTTTCTATAGGGTTCTTCCTAAAGTTTTCATGTCTTAATTTCCAAAAATAACTAAATGATCCTTTGATACCAACTGTGGCATCCCACCTTTTTAATACATAACTTTTCATTACATTTTACATATAGAGGATCTTTAAAGTCTAGTGTCTTGGAAATCAGGAACAATAAAACTTCAATACAACATAAAACATTATTCTAAACCAATTTTAGGGACTCATAATAGGATCATCCTAAGTAAAATTACTACCTTTCATATCCTGGATACATACATCAAAGGAAAGGGTGAACATAAGGCCCAGTAAGGGTAAACAAGGGAATCAGTGTACTTGTGAAATCAATAAGAACTTGAATAACAACATAAAGATATGAGCAATAGAATTATAGGAATATCATAATGAAAATAACTTGAAACATAACTTGAATATGTGGCTACAATATTTCATTTAGACATTCATGAACATATCACCAAGGTTCATCGCCAAGGTGTCATAAAAATTACCAAGGTTATTCACCAAGGTATCGTGAAACTTGTCATCTCTAGAGATTAAATATTTACCCAATGAATTGGAGCACTATCAGGGTGCACCATTAATATGTATTTACTTACATGTGATCCAAATATATCATAATCAAACATTTCATAAATAACCCATAGATAATAAAAGGAATGGGTTTCATTTCAAAATTGTGACGTTTTAAAAGCTCTTAAAAATAAGATCATTATATCATTTATAACCCATGGAAAGGGAGTGAGGGTTATATGTATGTCAATTATAGAATCAAATATATCATCTTTATATATTTATGAACACCCATAGAAATGAAATAGGTCTGGGTATTCACATAAATAAACAAGGGAATTTCTTGAGAGAAAGAGATTGAAATTTTGAGATGAAATTTCTGCAGCATAACTGCTACATAACATGGGTTTAGAAAACATTGAAAAGAGAGGGGAAAATGGTAACACACTCATAAATAATTCATAATACAGTATTTTTACTGAATAAGATCATGGTATGGATATTTTAATGACATACCACATGAAAAGGAAACATGAAAGAAAAAAGAAGATGTGATTTCTTTTACAATAAATTCGGTAGCCTAACGGCGTCACATAAAAATTCAGAAAACAAATTGATGAGAGAAGAAAGGGTATCTCATAATTTGGACATGAAATGGGTAGTAATAAGAACATATAATAACATACCCTCCACATAAAGAGATGGAAAATATAAGACACAACATAAAGGAAGTCATGACTTAAAAGAGGAGGGTGAAAGAATCCCTTACCTTGAAGAGTAACTTCGAAAGCTTGAAGGTTGGGACCTTGGGAGGCTTCAGGGAACCTTGGGAGGACTGCTTGGGAGGTAAGGAGACCATAACATAATTGATGAGGATTTGGAAATGAAAATAATGGGGGAAAGTCTTGGTATTTATAAGAGAAGTGAGGGGACAAGTCATTAATGGCCAAGGGACACCTCATCAGTGGTATTGGAAAAACCATGGGCTTTCCCATAGTATTTTCCCATGGTATTAGTCACTTGGGACACCTCATACCTTATATTACTATTCATAAGTCGACCAGAATTATTAAATAATTATTACATCCTTAATGATGTCATTAAACACCCAAAACTAAAAACGGTACTTTCACTATTCACCGAAAATTCATTTTTTTCAGAAAAATCCCAAAAATCACCTTAACCTAATATCAATGCTCTGAATTCAAAAATTAACACCATTTTATAAAAATAATTTTCTAAATATTTTTAATTTAATTTTTAATTAAAAACACTATTCACCCGAAAAAACTAATACTTGACTAATAATTTCTGAAACATTTATTTACCTATTTTATTGAATCACATTACTTAATCGAGGTGCCTAAATTATATTAATACTTTCTTTAAGTGAGATTACTAATCCATTTGGTCACATTACTAATCCTAAGCATAAAATCACTATTCATAATTTACTATTCATAAAAAATTAAGTTGATCTTATTAGATTCTAAATTTCTTACTGAACACGTTTCCATAAGACCATTTTTTTTAAATCATTACACATCATTAATTATTTATGGTTTACATAAATATTTTAAAATATCCCCTTTTTCCAAAATTCATCAATATACATCCTATATTTATTCAAACATCTGAAAAAAAACACAAACTTCACCATAGGAAGAAATCACAATTTTATTTATCTCAAAGGATTACACAAAGTAGCTACGGTCTCGTTACATAGCCCCTTATAACCCCAGCATAGGACCTAAGTGTAAGGTGTGCTAAGGTGAGAGAATCTGAGGGTGGCTCGGCCAACATTGCCCGGGTAGTGATTTATATAAGCTTGAACTTCTCCCAAAGGTGATTCCGCTCCAACTTCACACGATGAAGTTCGGCTTGGGTTTGGTCCAGAGCAAAGCCCAATGGTGATACCTTCTTCCCAAGTTTTGTTAGATGGGCTTCGATCGGCCCGAGACTACCGGATGAGGCCATCGAATCTTCTTTCTGTATTAATTAACCAAGATCACTTGTATTTAGAGACAACAATCGCAACATTTAGTTTCCAACAGTCATATTGACAAACAGTCATATAATAGTCGAAACCAAAAGGTCTCATTTTAATTATACTCACATCATTAATTAAATAATATAGTTTTTTGAGTATAAACTAAAATAGCACACAAAATTTGGAAACAAAAATTCATTCAAAATTTTGGGTCGTTACATTCCTCTTGATTCTAGTTTCTATTACAAACTTGAGTCAACAGAGAGAATATCATCACAAATTTTTTGATTACTTCACCCATCAGGTTGGGAATCTCATTTTAAAAGTTATCACATTTCCCTTCACATTGGATATTTACTCAGTTCATAATATTTCTAGTCATTGGATAAAATAAAGGGAAAATTATGGGTGATTGTTTTTAAACTATTAAATAATAAGCCAATAACATTAAAGGGGTAACTTATAAATGATATTTATTCCTTAACTTATGAATTTTTATCCTTTAATCTATGTTATCCATGATATATTTTCTAACATAGAATCTTCTAGGAATTTTTGTTCCCTTAATAATGGTTTGTAATGATCTTGTGAATTTAAAAAATCATATACCTTGGGAGTGTCAAACTAGGTGTGCAATAGGGCCCATTTTTATGCACTAATTCTCAATTGAGTCTAGATCAATATTGTGTTTTTAGGGGTTTTCTCCCTAGGTACATCTGGGCCAGATCCACATCCACTTGTAGTATCCATACAGAGATGTATTTTCTTGAAAAACACCTACTCAATACTTTAACAAAACTTAGGGATGTTTTTATATGTTTAGTCTTATCCCTAAGGCTTCTTCTAGAGTTTCCTAATCCTAATCTCACAAATAACTAAACTTTCCTCTATTACCAACTATGAAAACCCTTGTCTTTATTACACATTAATTCATGATTTATTACATAATAATACACATAATAAAACCCATAAGATCAATAATTCTAGTTTATTTGGGAAATTAGGTACATTACATAACAACTTAAAACATGGGGTACATCAGAATTGTTAAAAACTTCTTTAACATGCACATAATATTCTTTGGTTCTTAAAACTGCATGGGATAACCTGAGGACATATATAAGAAAGGGGTGAGATATAAATTCCTATAAAGGGATAAAAAATAATAACATAAAGAGAGTATTATATTTTAGAAAATATTAATTTCAAATGGAAATAAAATTGTTGAGAATCATAAACATGAACAATGAGGCATGATATAGCATGATAAAATAAAAAAAACATGAGAATGGGGAAACAACTTTAAACATGACATCAAAAACATAGGTCAAGGATAAATTCCAAGAAATCATAACATAATTCACTTAGGATAACCTCTATTGGTCCATACATGAAATCTCATGAGACTAAAACATTACCCAATACATTATATCATTATCTGGATGCACCCATCATAATCATATCATGTACATGCATAAGTGTGCCACATAGATCATATAATATAAGAACATATGTAATCACATTTAATTCCATGATTAAGAAATGTGGGATACATACATGGATTCCCCCAATTAATAAAATATAGGTACAAATAGTTGAATACCTTTGAGTGGAAATGATTACGGGTGTACACCTCACCAATGTTTGGCATGGAAAATTGCAGTGACATTTCGGCAGCATAACCTTAGCACTTAAAGATTCATAAGATGGTTCAATGAGATAGAAAGGAATCTATCATCACTTATAAGTAAAAAGGATAGTATGAGGGATTTTTAAGAACAAAATACAACATGAAAATATCAAAATTAATAGTCATAAGACAAGGAGGGTGCTTGAATAAAAACTTGGCATGAAAAAATCGTAGGAAAATTTCAACAGCATGATGAGGGGTACTTAATGAATCATGGGAGGGATTAATGAGAGTTAAAGGGATCACTTAGAAATAATTAGGGAAATAATAGGTATTTTTAAAATAATATCCCATCAATATGAATTGAAAGACAAAGGGCATTAGATAAATAATGTGCCTGAATAAAGAGGAGAAAGAGAGGATCCCTTACCTTGAAAGGGTGATTCCAAAAGCTTGGAAAGATCTTATTTAGAGATTGGGGTGCCTTGGGAGGATTCTAGAGTGGGTAGGAAAGATTAAGGATGTGCTCTAATGTTTTTGAGTGAATATTAAGGGGAGATTGAGAGGGTTTATAAAGAAAGAGAGAGAGGAGTTCTTTATTCACTACTATAGGTCAACCCTACAACAGTACGTAAAAAGGTCTTCAACAACACTAAAAAAGTGATGTTTTCTTCAACAATATTAAATGGGGAGTCCCCTTTATCAGTGCAAAAAATCACTGATAAAAGGGGTTGTTATCATCACTTTTTTTAGCACTGATAAAAAAATGCCTTTTACTAGCTCTAAAAAAGTGCTGATAAAAGTCAAAAAAATAATTTTAATTTTTTTATGCTCAGATTCCCCCCCCCCCCCCACATCAACGCTCAATCCCCCCCAATAGTGATATACCTTCCCTTTTTTAGCATTGATAAAAAACCTCTTTTTCAATGCTAAAAAAAGCACCGATAAAAGTTAAAAAAATAAATTTTAAATTTTTTCTCCTAGGAGGTCGGCAACCCCACCCCCCCTATAAGTGCTAGAAGCTCCCCCTCCCTTTATCAGTGCTCAAGTCCCCCCCACCCAATAGTGGTAGCCCCTCCCTTTATCAGTGCTCAAATCTCTCCCCCTTTAACATCACTAGGATCTCCAACTTCACTCACCCACACGTGTGCCCCTCCCGAGTTTCGAACCTGAGACCTGCCCTTCATGGATCTGCACCTTTACCACTCCTTTATATTGTATTATTTTGTATTTTATGATATAAATATTTTGTTACATTTTTTATCCATATATTTATACATATATTTATATATATAATTATATAATTATTTTTAAATACATATATAAAATATATTTTGTGTGTGTGTCTAAAAAATAATTATAAATAATTATATTTTTTTATGTATAGTATATATTAATACTTATATACATATATTAAAATATATAGATATATATATATATTTTTCAATACACTCACACAAATATGTTTATATATATATAAACTTTATATATACATTAATTGTATAGGTATATAAATATTTATACATTTTTATTTTAAATAAAATGAATTTTATTATTATTTATATATGGTTTATATATAAAGAAAGATATTTTACATTTGAATATGTTTACATATTAATTTATAAAATTAAATATTTATGTGTGAATATATACAAATATGTATACATGTGTATATATTTAATTATAAATAAAACTACATTGTGTAAAATGATAAAATTTCAAAACCATAATATTAAAATGAATGTAATCCTTGGGAATAAATTCATTCCCCACTGAAAATGGGCAAAAATATCCCCTTAAAAGGGGCTGAAATTTAATTGAATGTTAAAATAATTTGATACCCCGGCCAAAAACTCAGTTTTGGAGGCCTTGTGATATTTTTTTGGCCTCAAAAAATGTGTTCAAAGATTCCCCTAGTCACTAGTGTATAGATATCATTGTAGTCTTTGATTTGATATGTGGTAGATCCCAAACAAACATCTGGATCAAATTTTATGACCGTTTGAAGTTCAATTCAAGTTTTCAACTTATTTTATATTGTTCATTAATTTATTTTTTATGTCATCTAACTGTTATTAAATTACTATTACTCGATAATAATTATCAAATTATTAATTAATAATATTTTTTAATTATTTTACAATCCATTTTCACTAAATATCTTATATAATAAGTGTAAATTTCTATTTATCCTCATCGAAAACATATTTAAAATATATATATTATATTTATATCACTATAAATATAATAATATAATAATATATTATTTTTAATCAAATGTAATTTTCTTAATGAAATATATATTTTATCAGCGTTAAAAACTGCTGTTGGAATGCTAATAAAATGTATAATTTTATCAGTGCTAAAAAAACGCTGATAAAGGGGTGCTTTTATCAGTGCTAAAAAAACACTGATAAAGGGGTACTTTTATCAATGTTTTTTTAGCACAGATAAAAGGTGATTTATTGGCATTTTTTTCAAACTGATAAAATTTCCTTCTTTATCAGTGTTTTTTTTTCTTATCACTGATAAAGGGTGGTGCTGGCTAAAGGCAAATCTGTGTTAGTGATTATTTCACAAACTTAGGTTTTAGACTATATATAATAAAGTAACCAAAACCACAAGTTTTTCCATGGTTTTTACCCATATTTTCTACCAAAGAGGAGTTTTTTTCTTTATTTTATAAGATAAAGGTCCGAATATAATAAAATATTACCTTTGGTGATGTGGAATTGAATCATTTTTATAAAGAATTGATTTTAAAACCTTAAAATATAATATATGTTTTGGAGGATTCATAAAGGCTATATAAAATTTCTCAAATAACCTCAAAACATAATATTTTAAAGAGGAAACATAGATTGGTTGTGAATACACTTTATAGCATTTACTACATTATTTTTGAGTCATTATGATGTCATAATATACAACGTATATTTATATTGTACTTAATTTTTTCTCAAAAATTTGACACTTATAAAATTATGAAAATTTCACTGATAGATAATTTAGATGTTTTGATTCCTAAAATAATATTTATTTTATCAAAATAATTTTTTAAATATGTGAATTTTCAGTTTTAAAACAAAAAATGAAAATTATTGATAAATTTTGGGTTTTTTGACAATAACAGTTTTAAAACCCTTATAAAAATTTCATTTGACTTTATAAAAAAATATATTAAAATTTATATTTAATAAAAATTATTTTATAATAAAATTTATTCAAATATAATTTATTTCAATAATTCATTAGTTCTTCAAAAGAAATGTCTTAATTGAAATTTTACAATACACAAAAATACAATTTTTGTTTTATCGTATCAAAATAAAAATCTCTTATAAAGTAACAACAAAAAGAAGTAAATAAAAAAAATCTATTGAAAATAAAATATACATATTCATATTATTATGGTCTTGATACATAACCCTTTATTACACCATCAAATGCATTAAACGTAAGGTGTGTGATGGTGAGATTTTCATGAGGTGATTCGATGTAAATGGTTTGGGTCGTGATCTTGACAAGCTTGAACTTTTTCTGTGATTGGTTTCACTCATGATTTAGTCCACTACTACAAAAACGGGCTTTATCAGCACTCAAAATGGGCTTTAACAACACTAAAAAAGTGTTGTAAAGCTCTGCGCTGATAAGGGGGGGTCCCCTTTATCAGTGCTAAAAAAGCGCTGGTAAAGGTAGACTTTATCAGCGCTAAAAAGGCACTAATAAAGTATAACTTTATCAGTGCTAAAAATGGCGGATAAAGGCTCCCTTTATTAGTGCTAAAAAAGTGTAAATAAATGCCCTGCCTGCTGTAACATAAAATTATGCAGCAGCACACCCAAACAAGACCAGCAAAAAAATCAGCATATCAACAAGTATACCCATACAAAATTAACACATAATTCGTAAGGTAATTACAGAAAGTATACCCATAAAACAAGTATGCCCATACACCATAAACACATAATTCATAAGTTAATTAAATACATAAAGAATTAAATTCAGAATTCAAGGGGTTGGGGGTTGTTCAAGGGTTTGGGGTGGTTGTTCAAGGGGGTAGGGGGTGTCCAGGGGGTGGGGGTGTCCAGGGGGATGGGGGTGTCCGGGGGGATAGGGGTTTCCATGGGGGTGGGGGTGGTCTAGGAGGTTGGGGGTTTTTCTAAGGGGGTGGGGTGGTTTCCGGGGGTGGGGGTTTTCCATGGGGGTGGGGTTGTCCAGGGGTGGGGGGTGTCCAGGTGGTGGGGTGGTATCGAGGAGGGGTGGGGCCCATCTAGGGGGTGGGGGGCATCCAGGGGGATGGTGGGGTGTCCAGGGGGTGGGGGCTATCCAGGGTGGTGGGGGGGCTGTCCATGGGGGTGTCCAGGGGGGTGGGGTGGTGTCCAGGGTGTTGGGGGGCTTTCTAGGGGGTGGGGTGTCCAGGGGTGGGGTGGTGTCTAGGGGGTGGGGGTGGTTCTCCATAGGGGTGGGGGTGTCTAAGGGTGTGGGGGTGTCCAGGTGGTGGGGGTGGTGTCTAGGAGGGGTGGTGGTGTCGTCCAAGGGGTTGGTGGATGTCTAGGGGGTGGGGGTGTCCAGGGTGGTGGGGGGGTGTCCAGGGGGGGACTATCTATGGGGGTGTCCAGGGGGTAGGGTGGTGTCCAGGGGGTTGGGGGGCTTTCCAGGGGTGGGGGTGTCCAGAGGGGTGGGGTGTCTAGGGGTGGGGTGGTGTACAGGGGTGGGGTGGTCCAGGGTGTTGGCGGGGCTGTCCAAGGGGGGTGGGGTGGTGTCCAGGGGGTGGGTTGGTTGTCCATGGGGGTGGGGGTGTCTAGGGGGTGGGGTGTCTAGGTGGTGTGGTGGTGTCTAGGAGGGGTGGGGCGTCTAGGGGGTGGGGGCATCTAGGGGTTGGGGTGTCCAGGGGTGGGGGTTGTCCAGGGTGGTGGGGGGACTGTCCATGGGGGTGTCTAGGGGGTGGGGTGGTGTCCAGGGGGTTGGGGGAATTTCCAGGGGGTGGGGGTGTCCAGGGGGTGGGGGTGTCTAGAGGGGTGGGGGTCCAGGGGGTGGGGGTGGTCCAGGGGGTTGGTGGGGTTGTCCAAGGGGGGTGGGGTGGTGTCCAGGGGGTTGGTGGGGTTGTCCAAGGGGGTGGGGTGATGTCCAGGGGTGGGGGTGGTTGTCCATGGGGGTGGGGGTGTCCATGGGGGTGGGGGTGTCCAGGTGGTGGGGTGGTGTCTAGGAGGGGTGGGGGTGCTGTCCAGGGGGGTGGTGGGTGTCCAGGGGGTGGGGGTTCTCTAGGGGGGCTGTCCATGGGGGTGTCTAGTGGGTGGGGTGGTATCCAGGGGGGTTGACTCTTACATATCACAAATGACCCATTGATCTTTCTCCTAAATTATTAACACAATCCTAATGCGTTTGGTTGGATTTTAGTACGTCAGTTGTTGTTTTCACTTAAAATTTTGTCCATTTTAAACAAAAGAGAGACACTTTGAGTGATACCGGCCACACCATGCCTCAGATTGAGGTGGGGTTGACTCATACACATCACAAATGACCCATGTATCATTCTCCTAAATTATCAACACAATCCGAATGTGTTTGGTCGGATTTCCGTATGTCAGTTGTTGTTTTCACTTAAAATTTTGTCCATTTTAAACAAAAGATAGACACTTTGAGTGATACCGGCCACACCATGTGTTAGATTGAGGTGGGGTTGGCTCTTACACGTCAAAAATGACCCATGGATCATTTCCCTAAAGTATCAACACAATCCTAATTCATTTGGTTGTATTTTCGTACGTCGGTTGTTGTTTTCACTTAAAATTTTGTCCATTTTAAACAAAAGAGAGACACTTTGAGTGATACCGGAAACATCGTACCTCAGATTGAGGCGGGGTTAACTCTTACATGTCAAAAATGACCCATTTATTGTTCTCCTAAAGTATCAACACAATATGAAGGCTTTTGGTCAGATTTCTATATGTCAGTTGTTGTTTTCACTTAAAATTCTATCCATTTTAAACAAAAGTGAGACACTTTGAGTGATACCAGCCACACCGTGCCTCGGATTCATGCAGGATTGAATCTTACATGTCAAAAATGACCCATGTATCATTCTCCTAAAGTATCAACACAATATGAATGCATTTGGTCAGATTTCCGTACGTCAGTTGTTGTTTTCACTTAAACTTTTGTCCATTTTAACCAAAAGAGAGACACTTTGAGTGATACCAACCACATCGTGCCTAAAATTGAGGTGGGGTTGACTTTTGAACATAAAAAATTACCCATGGATCATTTCCCTAAAGTATAAACATAATTAGAATGCATTTGGTCAGATTTACATACGTCAGTTGTTGTTTTCACTTAAAATTCTATCCATTTTCAACAAAAGAGAGACACTTTGAGTGATGCCAGCCACACCATGCCTTATATTGAGGCGGGGTTTACTCTTACACATTAAAAATGACCCATGAATTGTTTCCCTAAAGTTTAAACACAATCCTAATGTGTTTGGTTAGATTTCCGTATGTCAGATGTTGTTTTCACTTAAAATTCTGTCTATTTTAAACAAAAGAGAGACACTTTGAGTGATACTAGCTACACCATGCCTCGAATTGAGTTAGGGTTGACTTTTACATGTTAAATATGACCCATGGATCGTTCCCCTAAAGTATCAACACAATCTGAATGTGTTTGGTCATATTTTCATACGTTAGTTGTTGTTTTCACTTAAAATTATGTCCATTTTAAACAAAAGAGAGACACTTTGAGTGATTTTGGCCACACCATGCCTTGGATTGAGGCGAAATTGACTCTTACACGTCACAAATATACCATGGATCTTTCTCCTAAAGTATCAACACAATCTTAATTCGTTTGGTCGGATATGAAGGTATTTTTGAGATTTTACTGGTTTTTCTTATCCAAAGCCCAAAGAAAAATGGTTTATCATTCTTGCATGTTGCTGGTACATTTCATCTGTTAAAATTTGAAAATGACTCATTGGATAAAGGATGTTTTATTTAAAAACAATTATAATTTTCCTATGAACATTTACATACAATAATGTTTCATCTTTTGATCCCCTTAACCCCTCTCAAAAATGACCGCTAATTATACACATCCCCAAGTCAGATCTTCATACTATTTGTGTACAATATTCCATTAGGTATGCGGCCCACTCATTTCTGAACAAATCTATATCATCTTGTGAGTATGAGTCTTTTCGACAGTCATAGTAGTACTGCAAAATATATAAATAAATAATTAATAAATAATTTAAATGAAATATTAGTTGTTTTTGAAAATACCTCTTTAGGGGTGCTAGTTTGTTGATGAAAAATGGTCTCTTTCATAAATTTACAAACATAATAACTGCAATCATTATCACTTGTTTGTTTTGGACGCTGCAAAAAATTTGGTCATTAGGAGAATAAGTAACTTGATTTTATATGTGTTTGGATAGTGAAATTTTATTATATATACCCTGATATTTGTCCAGACGTAGTACTTTCTCACCTCCTTATGATTAGCCCCTATCCTCGTTCCTTTTTTTAGACGATAATGATACACCACCCTATCATAACAGAATCCTCATTAAAAGATAAGATAAATTATATTACTTGATGTTTAGACCTAAAACTTAGGATGTAGTGTCTTACAAATTTAAAAACTCCATCATGTGTGGTCAGTTTGTTGGATATCCTTGCATTGAATCCAGAAAATAAATATTTGGAGTATCCAAGTTCACCACAATTAGTATCCAATTTTTCCTAAAAACAAAAAAAGGAATAAGTGATAAAAGAAGTTAAAATATAATTGATATGCTTTAATCGTAGAGTTTTACCCCCGCATGGTTGGTATTAGGAAGAGTATGTCATCTGTAATCTTGCTTTCAAATGTTTTCAGCAAGTTTTTCACTATTTCATCCTTTTTTGATGGCTCTAATTTTGTTAGTTGTGTTGATGTGGTATGAGGACTAATGAGTCTGAATTTTGGATCATGGGAAAATTCCTTCAATTGTTTTTCATATATACGTCTGTCAATGATATAAAATGCACTTAGTCATAATTTGAAAATTATATCAGCTTTTAGAAAATTAATTCGTGAAAATATACCTCATATATAAATTTACAACTATGACGCCTAGCCAACCGTATTCAAGGATCTCATTTACATTTTCAGCAATAATAAAATCTTGAATTTCTTCTCCGTATATATTCTTTTCAAAAACCACTATATGACTACTACCACCTCTTAGCTTCATATCCACATGAGTCTTCAATGCTAGTAAATGTGGATAGAGAACAGGTGGTGTTATTGTGCTTTCAGTAGCTCTTTGGGATCGGTTGGTTGATCCTTATGATTTTGAGCCAACATTTCTTATCACCCCCTTCCCTTTCTCCGTCTATAATAACATTCATTGGTTCAGAAATTTTTTCATTAATTATTAAAGGTTTAGCTTGAAAAAATGGAAATAAATACCTCTTTGTCTACATATACTCTTACAAGTTGTGATGGCCATGCAATTAATGTACCAATATCCTTTTCTACCATATGAATATCATCGTCATCAAGTGGAATAGATAGCTCTTCATTTGTCTCATGAGCTACAGTAATCGTCACTTTTAGATGATCTTTAGGAAGTGGTCGATTATATAGCTTGTCCTCTGGAATATTGGGCACCGTAGCCCTCGCTACAAGGTGATAGGTGGGTGTTGATAGATATAAATCACAATCATTATCACCCTGTAGAATATCAGTACAGAAAAAGTATCAGTGTTTGTCTGATTCAAATTTCTTGGGAACAATTATTAGAATATTGATTACCACAGCTAAGACAGCTCTTTGAGGGGAATGGCTCACCTCAAAACTGGTTGGGGGTGGGGTTGGATCTTCACGTGCTGGTTGTTTCTGATTTGTGTCTTCTCCTTGCTTACCACCCATAAAAGTTGCTAGCAACTCTCCCTTCCATTGAAATCATTCTTCAAGAGTTTCTAGTATTTCGCTCATTTGTTTTATTTTTTCATCTCTATTATCCGTTTATTTTTTTTCTCAAAATATAATCGGGGTGTCACCTCAAACCCCGCACCTCTGACACGACTGTATTGTTATGTCCACCTCAAAGCAATCAATAATAGGTCTGTATTGGCTACAGGAGTAACTGATTCATGTGACTGTCGGATATAGGAAAATAACTAATTGTTTTTATGTAATAGCAATTTAAAACAAATATTTTTATCATGTCATACTTACACATATTTCCCAAACTTTTTTGTGTGTTTTAATCAACTATCTTCCCTTCCTTATTCACACATTCCTCTTTCTATAGAACATGATGTGGGATGGAAGTGTCTTTAGTTTTAGACTCATCAATCTACATATAAATATAGAAAGATAATTATGATATTATTTCTTGGAACCTAACAATATTACCATAAATTTAAAATACGTACCGTTTCCTTTTCTAGTGAAGTGTACTCCATCCTTGCTTTGCGATAGGGGTATGTTGGTTTTGATGCATGTTCCTTATTTTTAGTACTGATTTTTTGTTTTATAAATGAAATATTGACAATCAAAGTGATGAATACACGTATCCTCAAACAACGTATTATCATCCACAATGTACCTGAAACTTCTCATCCCCACGACAGCCAATAAATGAATCCTGTGCTTCTTGGGATATCAGGTGAGTGTATAAAAGGGGTGGGTGTGGGTTTATTTTACCTTTGGAATACTTTGGGTGACATTTTGTTAAAATAGTGCGAAAACCTAGATGAATCCTTCCTGCAAGCCTTGGTAAATAATTCTTGTGTGAATCATCTACTATAAATGTACTTTGCAAGAGATTGAGAAGATTAAGACATTGTTTCATTATTTTATTTTCTAGTAAATTAAATAAATAATATCATAATGTTATCGTAATTTCTTCCCAGATCACAGCCTTCAGCCCAGACACAACATGGTGCCATGAATCTATGTCAATTGGCACGCGTTTTCAAGTGAAAATTCCAATGTAACTACTAAAGATATCCTTGTTCGGATTCACATGTTGGACTTGTGCATTCCATCCGACATAAAATTTGATGCCTTTGATTTTTTCCTTAAAAACTTTAGATAACACTGTCAAACTACGATGCACCTGTGTTTTCTGCGACGTCGGTCCTTTATCCCCGACCATTTCATCGATATCAACATCATCTATATGTTCATCTGAAATGATAGAAATGACATGTGCTGATGGTTTTTGGACCTCAACACAAGGAGCAGCAATAGGTTTATAAACTTGGTGTTGCTCTGCACTGTGAGCAGCAACAACAACAACAACAACAACAACAAGAGCTTGAGAGACTTGTTCAGCCTTGAGGTTAGAAGCACCAGAACGTGAAGAATTCATTATATACAAAATTGGTTGAACAGATAATTTATATTGCATAAATTTAGTAATCAGATAATAACATGAGATAATAAGATCTATATTACAAACAAAATATAACCTGTTTATTGAACTCTCTTTCTTTTTTTCAAAGGCTGAAGGGATTTAACACCTCTATCAATTATCCAAATCCCTTCATTGTGGTATCCTCTAACATACAAAACATCATCTACATTGTGACCATTGCAAAATGATTGTGACATACCATTGAAAGGATCAGCCTCAACTGAATTTTAATCGGACCCTTCAGTAGTTTTGGACAATAACAGAACAATAGACCAATTTCGGTTTGCGGGATCTGAAACATAAAATACTTGTACCGCTTGTGATTCCATTATAAATTGTTCGTCTTTGTACCCTTCTTTAATAAAATCAACTTTCACAAATCTCAATTCATCTATTTTAACACCACTATTGTCATCAACCCATTTGAATTGAAAAATCGGCAATTGGAATGTCGTATAATCCAACTCCCATATTTGTTTGATAATGCCAAAGTATGAAATATTTGTATAAATTTTATTTCTGTCCTTACTACTAGAAACATGCATCACTTCATCCATAAGTGTAACTCTACTATTTTTCATGGTACTATCTTCATCATGTTCATCTGTATAGAATATATAACCATTAATTACATAACCATTATAAGATAATACATACACACTTGGTCTGGAGGCTAGCCATTGAATTCATTCTGAAATTGAATTCAGATTTTCATCTAACTCCTTAAAAATATGGTCCTGAAACCATCCTATAAATTGGTGATTATGTGTATTCGATATCCATTTTTCATCCCTTGATGGATTCAACTGCCTAATAATTTCTTTATGGGTTTCAATATATGGAGCAACCTCCCAACTGTTATTCAAAAACATAAAGGTGGTCCTGCTCCCGATCTGTAATATTGATTGTCACAACATCTCTTCCACAAATTCTCTCACCCTCAATGTGTCCAGTGTGACGAGATTTTGGGAGACCAATGATTTCCACATCAGATAGGTATTTGGTACATAATATAATGGATTCCTTAATAATATATCTCTCCACTATACAACCCTCTGGCCAACTTCAATTTTTGACATACCCTTTCAAAATCTTCATATACCGTTCAATGGGGTACATCCATCTATAGTGCACAGGACCACAAAGTCGAATCTCTCTCACCAATTTAATCATCAAATGAACCATCATATCAAAGAATTTTGGTGGGAAGAACATTTCTAATTCACATAATATGATGAAAATTTCTATTTCCATAGCTAGAAATTTATTCGGGTCTAAAACTTTGCTACATATATCTTTGAAAAAGAAACAAATTTTGGTTAACGTATGATGAACATTCTTGGGAAAAATGAAACGTAAAGATATAGGAATTAAATCTTGCATCAAAACATGGCAGTCAAGTGATTTAAAATCTTTTAACTTCGAATCATTAATTAACACAATGTTCTTGATATTTGATGAATACCCCTCTAGAACCTTTACATCATTGAAGAAGTTGAAAAAGTGATATCTCTACTCCCTGGAAAGAGTGTAAGCAGCTGGAGGAAGAAACATTCGATTTTCACCCTTCACGGGATCCAACTCTTCTTGTATTCCCATGTCAACCATGTCCAACTTTGCCTTAATTCCATCCTTTGTTTTTTCAGGGGCATTTAGAAACGTTTCGATAACACTGTCACATACATTTTTTTCCACATGCATCACATCAAGAAAATTTTTGACGTAAAAACAATTCCAGTATGGTAATTCAAAAAAAACTGATCTTCCAACCGATTTTCATAAGGTTTTTCAAAAATGGTTTACCAAAAACAGTGTTAAAATCTTTTCCTTTCTCAAACAACTGATCACCTGTTAGTGGATATGGTGTTGTGCATTGTTTTGAACTTCCATTGAATGATGTCATCCAAGATAGGTACTTATGCCAACGAGGTAGAAATCTATGATGTCCTAGAAACACAAATTTTGATGAATGTTTCAACCTAATTGATTATGTATCTTCTTCGCACACAGGACACCCTTGAGTTCCTTTAATGCTATAGGTTGACAAATTTCCATAAGTAGGGAAATCATTTATCGTCCCATACAACATCGCTCTCAATGTGAAGTATTCACTTTTATAAGCATCATACAACATAACACTTGAATCCCACAATAACTTCAAACCCTCGATCAAAGGAGAAAAATAAACATCAATATCATTACCTGGTTGTTTTGGTCTTCATATAAGAATATATAACATGATAAATTTCCGCTTCATGCTTAACCAAGGTGGAAAGTTATAATTTACCAACATAACAGGCCATGTACTGTGAGTGTTGGTTTGAAAACCAAAAGTATTCACTCCATCTGTAGATAAGGCAAGATGAAGGTTTCTCGGCTCTTTTCCAAATTCAGGATACTCATGATCAATTATCTTCCATTGAGGAGAGTCGGCTGGGTGACGTAATTTCCTATATTTATTTCTTTTATCTGCACTCCACGACAATTGGCTTGCAGTTTCTTCACTTTAATATAGACACCTAGACCATGGAATGATTGGAAAGTACCATAAAACTTTTGTATGACTGGATTCATCATTCTTGTATCGATAATCACCACACTTTGGGCATTCTATAAGTGATTTTTTCTTCTTACGAAACAGTATACAGTCTTTCGGGCAGGCATGTATTCTTTCAGAAATCATACCCATCTAGTGTAGCATTCGTTTAGCTTCATATTTCTGGATTGGGAGCTCATTATCTTTCAGGAGCATGTCATTCAAGAGAGAAATTAGTTCCGTAAAACAGACATCACTCCATCCATTTTCTAATTTCAATTTATATAGCTTTAGTACAGTTGACAATGCTGTATATTTAGTGCAACCAGTATACAATGGCGTCTTTGCACAACTCTTTAACTTCTCAAACAATTTTGAGCAATCACGGAGTTAATATTCAATGGTCCTTGTCATTTACTCAATACAATCTTCACCATCATTGACATCTGTAATCACATCCTCCATACGGTATTCTTAATTATCCATATTTGTATTCATATTTGATGATCCATAAAATGCAGTTTTATCCCATCCAGTAGCTACATTCGCTTTTTCTCCATTTTTATTCCAATATTTATAACTCCGATCTATTCCATGACATATCAAATGTTCTTCCAACTCCTCTGGAGTAATTAGTCTAGAATAACAACAACTTAAACATGGAAAAAAGGATTTGAGAAGGATCCTTTGTGTGATCCTTTGCAAACTTAATGAACTCTTTCACTCCGTTCTCATACTCTATTGTCAAACGATTAGCATCCATCCAATCTTTATTCATCTCCATCCTATTTGAATCTCAAATATTAGTATTTATGATTCAAATACACAAAACAAGACTTCCAAATATAGTAGAAGAGAACCACTTCCTTATAAAAATAGAGATTAATAGAGCCTAACCATTTCCAATAAAGATTTGGAAATCAACAGAACCAAGATAGACCCCCCATCAAAATCAACACACTTTCCAACCCCCTTACCAATAGTTCTAGCACCCAAAACCCTTGCAGAAAAACATTAAACATCCTTTTAACCACCCCTACTAGCCACCTCATTCGTAATAAAATAATCACATTAAACAGCCCAAAACTAGTGACCAAACTCAAATAAAATGAAAACAAGGATACAATTTTGATGAGAAAACTAATATAGTGGATACATTTCCAAACATAAAGGGTTTTGTGGGGGAAAAAAATAACCTAGGTTTATCCAAAAATTACTAAGGTATATCGTAGGTTTTGTTACCCAGATTAACATAAGAAATAGAAAAATTAAGGTTAGTGAACATAAATTATATCATGAACATCTAAAGAATATGCAATAACTCTCCCTCACTAACATAGGGATCTACCAACGCCTACCATATACCTAGAAAATAATTGAAAAAATTAGGAAAAATAGTTTCTTGTACCTATTTATAATAGTACTACAAGAAAATTATAACGAACATAGATCGTACCTCCAAACACTCCTGGAGCCTCCTAGTAAAAAGACTCTAGTGACTACAACTATCTGAGATTCTAACCACTAACTTCCCAATATAGGAGTGGTCTACTTAGGGGTAGTATTAGTAGAATCAACCCAAAGTTCCATCCACCTCATGATGCTCCCCAATCTCCTCCTTCACTTTAGTGTTGTACAGACCTCCTTTCTCTAGTTCCTTCCTCTGCCTAGGCTATTCGTTGACTGCCTCTCTGACTGTAGCATGAATGTTAAGAAAATGCAATGTGATATGTCTATACCCATCACAATCATATTAAATTACTTGGAGTAATGGGCTATCCTTGAGGTACCTATGAATGACAGCACCTCCTGAGATGAGACTTGCATTACACACCTAATGTGGGTGGGTGTTTCTAACCCTACATCCCAGAAGATCACTACCTTAAAAGATTATGATATCAACTCAAACCATAGGCATAATCATAGAACACTAATATAGCCATCCAAAGCTTAGTATTACATGTTGAATTCCCCCAAACCACTAGAGGTTGGTCTATGAATTGATCAGCATAAATTAATGGATTTAATAAAAAGAGCTGAAATACAATCCAACCAAGTGAAAGACATTTACAATCTCCTGAGAATAAATTCATCCCCCATCACGTAATAGGGTTCTCCATAGTGTAGGTGTACTTAACCAAAATCACTTGACCTGACACACCAAGGGTAGTTATTTACTAAACCAGTCTCCATTCAAAATAAAAATCTTGATACCTATAATAGGTATCAGGGAAGAATCACAATCTACCCAATGATGTGCATGGTGTCTCACCATTTTAAAAAAACCTTCTAGACTAGCACCTAGGAACAACTGGTTATAGAGGTTCACTAAGTTGACACCACCCTTAAATTATCCTTGACATAAAAGAAAGATGTGTGGAATTTACCAGTGATCGAAGTCAAGAAACATACCACAATCCTAAAAATAATTAACCATCCAAATACAACTGCTCACATGTTCATACCACTATCTAAACCCAAAGTCCTTTTTCAAAGAATACCATTCACCTTTCCATAGATGAGCTACTCTGATCTCCTCATCTTCTGTGGCCCTAGTGCATAAAGATTGGAGGCCACTCCATGAATCTTGGTTTAATAATAAATGAATCTAAATGGCTTATAGGCTCCACTATGAATCGTCTCAAGGAGAGATTCAATTTAGAACACTATAACTTCACAAAGACACTCATCATCTTTGGTATATAGGTTGATGCATACACCATATCCTTACCAAGATTTAACCATAAGTCTACCTTATGAAGCATTCCAGAATTCCTCGACATTCATAGGGAAGAAACGTATTCTTCTTGCACACATCACATAAAACCATGCTCACCAACTAAGGGAAATATAACTTAACATCCACAAGGTTGGATACACTTTCTATATTTGAGGGGTCCTGATCACTATCATAAATAGAACATTCCCCATAAACACAATCACCAGCACATCATGACACCCACAAAGTGTAACCAATTAATAATGAGGCGGGTACTATCAAAACTTTTCTTTTTCATGAAGGGGTTCACAAAAAAGACCACTTTTCCTAGTATAGATAAACCCAGTCCATCAGAAGGATGAGGAAAAAACACTCAACATTAATAGAATATTCAAGTATAACAAGGTCTAGCTTGAGGTTGCCCGAGAATATCAAACCCTCATACATATGACACTTGGTGAAAAATAAATTCTAGTTCCAAACATCATAAGGACTCATGGGGAATCATAAAAAAGTCATACTTTAGTTCAAATCATCTGCTAACCAAGTATAAGAATCCACTACGTGTGTTATTTCGTGACATAGATTGTTAGAACTCTATGTTAGTTAGCATCTAATCCAAGGGTGGTGATCATGGGGAAGAATTCAAACATCACCCTAATGAAAACTACTCTCACAAAACCTATCCACCAAAAATAAACCTAAAAGGAGAAGTGAGAGACTTACCTAGAGTAGATCGCACCTGCGATGGAGGGAGAGAAGAAGCGTCGAGCGGTCGGGAGCCTTCTGCGCTACGTCAGGAGGGGAAGGCGCGACCGCCAGAGGGGGAGGTGCACGGGAGGAGCCGCCAACCGTTGAGAAATGGAGGAGTAGGGTTCACGGGGAGTAGGGTCCAGTGGAGAGGAGGAGAAGTAGGGTTTGCGGGGAGGAGGGTCTGCGAAAGGGGTTCGGGGGGGAGGATAGGGAATAGGGCTAGCAGCGGGGGTCCGACAAAGAAAAGATCGGGGGAGTTGTCGCAGGGGTACAGTACCGTGAGGGCTTGAGGGCGTGATAAACAGAGGATACTTTGCACCCGATTTTATAAAATATGGGACTATGGTTTTATCAGCGCTAAAAAAGCGTTGATAAAGGCTTTCTTTATCAGCGCAAAAATTTTAGCGCTGATAAAGCGTACCCATTATAAGCGCTAAAATTTTAGCGCTCATAAAGGGTTTCTTTATCAGCGCTTTTTTCTTAGCGCTGATAAAATGTGGTGCTTCCCTTACCTGTTTTTGTAGTAGTGGTTGTTGGATCTTGGCTTGAGCTTGGTCACGGGTAAAACCCAGTGATGCTATCTCCCTCAGAAGCTCTGATGAATGAGCTTCATAGGGTATGATCATGCTGGTTGATGTCATTGATTCTCTTGGTTGTGTCAATTGGATTTATGACACCCCTATACTTATATTAATCATATGATCCCTGTTCAATGACTATTTTATCAACAGTTATGATGTTTAACGGTTTTTTTAAATTAGAGAGGATATAATAAAACCAAAGAAGTGAATGTGTTTTCTATAACCGTAATACATAATAGGGCATTTAATTCAATCACAAGGAGAATTTTATTTATAAAAGTTCAAATCGTTAAAGTATTTTTTTTTATTGTTTTTTTTTTAACACTGATAAGAGTTAATTTTATCGGTACTTTTGGCAATCACTGATAGAAGTTCCCCCTTTATCAACGTTTTTTATCTAGCACTAATAAAAATCAGCGTTGAATATCAAGCAATCTGAGATAGTGATGACTGGGTAAGATAAATTTTATCATAACATCAACACATAAAATGGGATTTCCTACTAATGGTAGTTCAAACGTTCATCTACTGAATGAAATTTAGGGATTAATTAATAAAATTTATGGTAAAAAAACAATATACAAGACTTGGGTAATAAAAAAAAAACAATTTTGAAAACTTACAATTAGAAGGGGAAAAAAACCGTAAATCATCATGAGTTTTATAAGTAAAAAATAGGGTTTAAATGTAGGGTTTTAAAAATATGAATCCTTCGGGTACTGTATGTGCAAACAGAAACTATCGTGGAAACCAAAAGGGGAGCAGGAGGAAGGAACGCGATAAATGAAGAGACGACCGAACATTGGGACTCCAGGAATGACAGCGTTATGCAGTGCGAATGATCTGTTTCTAGACCGCGAAAAATAAAACACTGACGGGGATCTTATGGAATTAAGAGTACACCAGGGGGTGACCCCCATCACCACTGTCAATATTACAACTATATCCAGCGGGACGCGGATCTGAGAAACCATTACTCGGGATCCATCTCTAAGCATCATCGGAACGGAAGTCGCGGAAGTCGCCCGGATACTTGAACGTCAAGTTGGGATCCAACTCCGGCTGGTTCTCCATGCTCGCCGTCCCAGGGTTGCTCGTCATGCCCGTCTCCGATGTACCGGACATTGGCAGCGGGAAGTCGCGCCTCATTTGTTCTGGGGGCGCTTCGAAGTAGCTCCAACCGGATGCCGCGAAGCCGGGGTCCAGCAGGGGCGGAGCGGAGGAAGCTAATCCGTGGCTTACGGGATCCGAGGGGAACGAGAGAGGGAAGTAGCAAGACGGGGATCCAAGGGGTGGCGGGCGCAGTTGGGACCCCGAGCCCTGGTCCTGGGCGCTGTGTCCTGAACGGAAGTCCAGGATGAATCGCTGGGTTTGCTGCGGCTCCTGCGGCGGCGGGGGGTCTCGAGCGGGATCCAAGGTGGGGGTCTCCTCGGGAATTTCCCGGGTCTCCGTTGGGATCGCCGCCACGGGGAAGGGCGCCGCTTGGGTGCAGGTGTGGTGGCCGCGGTAGGTGACGTCGAAGACGGCGGGGTCGTCGTCGGACCTCTGGACGTACTTGGTGGCCAGGCAGCCCCGGGCATGGCGGTGGGTGCATCTGTAGTAGCCCCTGCCACCAACTCCGCCGCACGCGACTCAATAATACGCAAATCATGAAAACAGAGTCAAAAGGAAAAATGTGTGGACGTAGAATTTGAACAACCATCAAGTCTGCGGCCAACACGGCCGCACGCGACTCGCTTTTTGAAGGATTACAGAAGAGGAAAACGTATGCATTAATCCCCTCAAAAGCGGGTTTCCATTAATGATCATACCTTGAGTACTTGGCACCCAGAATCTGCTTCTGCCCATATTTCCTCCAGCTATACCCTTCATCACCCGGCCCTTCCAGCCCGCCCCCCGGGCTGACCTGCACTCGCTGCGTCCACTGCGGTAAAGCCTTTCTGTGCAACACAAATTCAATAATCGAATTCATTAAGAAACGAGTGGGAGGCTTTTAATCCTAATTTTCGTTTTTCGTAATGTTTTAACCGAATTTTGGCGGCGTCCTTCGATTCCCGGTCAGAGCCTTCACTCCGGGGGCTGTCGCTAGGCGAGTGCAGTGACTCGGTGGTTGCGTCGCCACCGGAGGGGCCCGCGCCCCCTCCTCCGCCGGAACCACCGTCGCCTTTGAGCATGGAGAGCGCGGTCACGTAGGAGCCGAGGATGTTCTGGAGCAGGAATTGGCTGGTTTCGGGGGAGGCGGAGGGGGCGCGGAGGTGGGCCTGCAGCTGCCTGACAAGCTGCCTCCCTTGCGTCAGCTCGTCCGCGAGGCTCCTCTGTTTTGATTCCTCCCTGTTATCCATTGTCAAGGGGGCAGCGAACAGAGCAAGCCAAATATATGGGGAACCCACCGCTGTCCTGTAAACGGAGACGGCGGAGAGATCGGAAAAGCAGAGATTGCAGCGTAAAACAGAGTGGAACAAGGAGGTGAAGAAGGTGTCAATGCGTAGGATTCAATGACGGGTGCTTGGGTGTTGCAGTGAAAGGAATGAGTCCTTTTATATTTGAAAAACGAAAATGCAGGGGAAGAACCGTTTGACTGGTAACATAAAAGCAGGGTTGGAGGGGAGAAGTATTTCTTGGGAGACCTGTTATGGTCAAGGGAATTATGGGCCGATCCCGAAATCTTTCGAGATTTTGGAATGAAAGCCACGGATGACGGCTAGTGAGGCAGAGCAGGTGATGTCAGCAATAGAAACAATCGCTGATCTGATTTTTTAGGTAAAACTATTTTCAAAAACCAAATTAATTAATTTACCTGTAAGGATTTTAAAAAAAGTATAATTATACCATGTTTAATTAAAAATGTTATTATAAAATATTAATAACATAAATAAATATAAAATATTTAATAATAACTATTATTTGAAAATATTAGTGATAAAGATATATAAAAATATTTTACCTTAGTTTATGTTAAAATATTTTTAAATGTTTTAAAATAATTTTATGTAACACCAATTTTAATCTAATCTATATATCTTAATTAAATATTTTATATTTAATAATATTTTTGATTAAATAACCTTTTTATTAAATATTAATAACAAAGATATTTTCAATGTGTTAATAATAAAGATAAATAAAAATATAATACATTGAAATTTGAATGGAAAATTTTAGTGCAACTTTTCACTATGAATATCAAATGAAAATGATTAATGCAATGTATACATTGAAAATTTGCACTTTGAAATTTGAATTGAACTTTGCACTAAAAGTTTCCGGTTGAAATTTACACTCAAAGTTTACGGTATAAATTTTCAATGTAAATTTTTGATAAAATTTTACATTTTTATTTATGTATTAATATATCTACATTGTGATTTTAAGGGAATATTTGAGCTAGAAATTTTCTGTGGAAGTCTACACTGGAAATTTTTAATGAAACTTTGCAGCGCAAATTTCTAGTCGAAGTTTGCACTGCAAATTTCTGATGGAAGTTTGCATTGGAAATTTTTATAGGAAATTTACAGTTCAAAATTTCAATACAAAAATTACATTAATTATGTGTTAGTATATTTGAACAAAAAATTTAAACAGACGTTTATTTTAGAATTTTGTAATAAATTTTTTAGTATAATTACCAAGGCACTAAAAATTTATAGCGGGAATTTGCAATTAAGATTTTTAGTAAAATTATCAATGTACTAAAATTTTTAGTAAAATTTCCCAGTGAAAATTTGCACTAAAAGTTTAGAGTAGATTTTGAATACAAATCCTCGATGAGAATTTATATTTTATATTTTTGTATTACTATATTTGTATTATAGTTTTATTTGGTGGAAATTTGTACTATAAATTTCCTATGCAAATTTTCACTTCATATTTACATTGGAAATTTGCTTTTTTAACAATCAAAATTTCAACATTTTTTTTATTTATTGGAAATTTTCACTACAAAATTTCATTCAAGAAAATACATTGTATATTTATATTAGAAAATATATTGTGTGTGTGAACATGTATTGAAAATTTGATATGAAAATTCATGTGGAAATTTGAACTATGGTTTCTAGCGGAAATATGCAGTGAAATTTGTTAGTGTAAATTTGCAGCGAAAATTTACATTGTTATATATACATATACATATACATACATACATATATATATATCATGTATGCATACACTAAAAATTTGTATTATAAATTCCCACTAAAAAAATAAGTTATATATTTATAATAGGAAATATATGATTTGTAGGAAATAAACACAGAAAATTTCAAATAGAAGTTTTCACAGGAAATTTCTAATGGAAATAAACAATGGAATTTTTCCCTGAAATTTTGTATTGTTGATTTGTGTATTAATATACTCTCACTTATAATTTATGTGGAAATTCAAATTGAAAAAACTTAAGATGAAAATTTTCATTTTAAATTTTCATTGTAATTTGTCAATGTAATTTTGCATGTTTATATGTATAAATGTACTGAAAATTCCTGATTTAAATTCACACTAAAAATTTATAAGAAATATCCATTGAAAATTTGTAATGAAAATTTTCAATGCACATTTACGTGTATATATGTATGCATTGAAAATTTCCAGTGTAAATTTATAGTGGAAAATTACATTGTAAATTTAAATTTATACATATACATGTATGTTTTTCTTCCAATATTCATTCAAATATGCTCTAAAAACAGTCACTTGAAATTTTTTATGTAAATTTTCACTATAAATTTTCATTATGTATGTATTGAAAATGTACAAAGTAATATTATGATGTATATCAATATCAGTGTATGTGCGTATGTGTGGTTCTCAATGCAATTTTCTATGATTCATGTTGTGTAGTAAAGATACGCTAGAAAATTTTCACTCAAAATTTTCAGTATAAATTTACGGTGGAAATTCCCATTGAAATTTTGTATAGAAAATTCTCAATGTAAATTTCCACTGGAAAATCCCAATATAATTATGTGAATGTATTTATTTATATAGTTATGTTATGATAAATTTTTAGTGGTGAAAATTTTCAATGCAAATTTCCAGTAAAAAATTGCATTTTTTATTTATGTATTAATATATTTTCATTGAAATTTTAAGTGAAAATTAGAAATGTAAATTTCCAATGTAAATTTGCACTGCAAATTTCCCTATGGAATTTATAGTTTAATTAATAAGTGTCATACTACAAATATATAAAATCAATATTGTATATAATAAATATCATAATAAATATTACATATACATGTAATAAAAATTATATATATATATATATGTAATGATTTTCCATGAATAATAAACAATATATACTAATTACAATATAATAAAATTTTAAAAATATATAATACTTTCAATAGTTATATTTATATTATTAATAAATATTAGACAATAACTTTATATAATAAATATCATAGTAAATATATGTTTATTTATTTTAAATATATATACTAAATATTACATTATATATATATATATATGAAGAATTAGGATGAGCAGTCAAATCCAGCGCTAATAGCGTAAAAAAAACGAGAATAAGGGCATTTTCATCCAAAAACCCAACCTGAGGGCCAGTTTGAAGCCAAAACCTGAGACGATAATTTCACGTAAAAACTAGGCTTATTTTAGTATTACTACAAAAAAGTAAAAATAAATCATCATTGTATTGTTATGTAATTCATGATAAATTTCAATTAGAATGCCATGTAGTAAATTCATACTTGCCACAAATGAATCATTGATTATTTTCATATAGTCTCATGATAATGAGAATATGTTTGTTTGGTTTTGAGTATGCGACGGGTGTTTTGAAATTCTTTAACACTTGAAATGAAAAAATACACTTCAAGTCATTTTGACTCTGATGCACATTGTAATGACGTGTGGTTTGTTCATAAAAGCCTCAAATGAATTATTGATTGTTGGCCTAAAGTTTCACAACAATCCAAGCATGTTTTCTCGATTTTGAATATATGACGCATGTTTTGAATCAAAATGTCACTTTTAAATTAAAAGCATGCATTTTGAGTCTTACCAGTCACACCATATGTGAAAATGATGCTTGGTTAATTTATATAAGTCACAAATGAATCATTGACCGTTGTTACAAAGTTTCATGACAATCTAATTGTATTTGCTCAGTTTTGAGTATGTGACAAACATTTTGAACTAAAATGCCATTTTTAAATTAAAAAAACACTTTCACTAATACCGATAATGCCACATAGTGGAATGATACTTTGTTAACTCTTATAGGCCACAAATGAATTATTTATCCTTATTCTAGAGTTTAATGACACTCTCAGCTTGATGGAATGATTTTGAGTATGTGACAAATGTTTTGAAATAAAATATCAATTTTAAATTAAAAACATACACTTTGAGTTATACTGGTCACACCGTGAGTTATAATGAGATTCAATTAATTCCTATAGGCTATAAATGAATCATTGATCACTACCTAAAGTTTCACGACAATCCGAGCATGTTTGCTTAGTTTTGAGTGTTGGGCTTGGCCATGTGAAACCCATTGACTAAGTAAAACTGTTTTCGGAAGGAGTGAATCTGGAACCATGTATCATCCCCGACCTGAAAGCCACTAACCGGTTCCCTGAGTCGAGTCGTCACATGACCTCAAGCGTGCCTCCTTGTACACCAGAAGTTTCTGACTAGCGGCGAAGGTCTAATAAGTCACGTGGGGATACTATACCCTCTTTACTAGAGTAAGACACAACTGAACACAATATAAGTAATGGAAGCAAAATGAAACAACCAATAAACATGCATAACCAAACGTTTCCCAAACAGGGTACAAACCACTAATCAAATATAACCATGCCATGCCATACTAGTAGTGCAAGGTGAATAAATCCCAAAATAAAACAAACGACCAAATCTCCAACGGGTCCCGGCTCTATGTCCGAATCCTTCTCCTTGTACATCCTAATCCCAACTCAACATCTTAGTGTAGGGCCTCTACCCTTGTCCTGACCTGCAACCAAGAGATCTGCTCGGGTACCTAATGACAATCCAAGCAGGGTGTGAGTACAGAACTCAGTAGGCCACCACCAACGGTGACTACAAAATACACAGTCTAATAGATAGTGCATGCAAGTACAAAATAAATGGAAAGTAAACAAAGAAAAATCGGGTGCCCTTAGATATCCAAATTTCACTTAATTAACTCCTAGCATTTATCCCAATTTTTGTTTTATACCATCTTTATTCCTTAATCCATTTTGATAACATGTTCCATGGGTTAGGCATAATTATCATCTACACAAGGGTCTAAGGCAATCAATCACAATGCATAGGGGAAATAAATCAAGTCCCTATCTCACTAGGGATACACATATCACATCAACACATTATCCTCAGCTCAAAGCCTCAGTCCGGGTGGAATGCAACAGCTAGGGGAATAGATCCTCCATCCTCTTCCCTAACCTGTGCATTTATGGGGTGGATTTTAGATCCTCAATCTAACTTGACCAATGGGCGTATAACCTCAATTCAATACCCCACTCTATTAATCCATGTGCACATGCTTATTTATCAAATTACCACAACCATACCACAACACAACATAACATAACCAATGAAATTGGAAATCATCAATCACAAAGAATAAAAAACAACATGGAAATTAATACTATACTAGAACCCATTAACACATTTACCAATTACAATTCATATTCATTATGACAAATTCCCATTCTCATTCCTTAACACTTTAATTTTATTCAACAACCCCTATACCTTGGTCAATATTCATCAATGGCCATACTTTAACCCATTTATCCCATTTATCAGTTCAAGTACATTTATCATATATTAATCATTCCATATTTATCAATTCCCCCATGAAACCATTTATATGCTCTCAATTCACAATCCATTTCAAATTTAACCTGCTCATCAATTCATGTGAACTAGTCCTATTTGGCATTTCAACATATATCATATACCATTCAACGCAATCCCATTTAACCTGATTAACCCATTACTAAGCCATGCCAAACCACCCCTTAAGCCATAATAAAACCTAGTCCAAACATAGACATTCCATATTCAATCCATCTAACCATACCAACATGTTCAACATGGGATCTATGTTATTACACATCAATTCCACACATGAATTCTCAATTTCTAGGTTCGAAAGGGTCGACACACCCCATGGGTGGCCCCAAATCGGTCAAATCACCCTCGACGCATCCCATGGGGATCATGAGGGTTTCATATCATTATTTAGATGATAATTCTACCAAATCACACCAAAGGTATCTAAATCACAACAAGAGGAAAGAAAGAACACATACTCATATGCACAAATCTACTTAAAAAATATGGGATATAACTTGTAGAACACCTACCTCAAATCCGATGATGAAAAATCTCCCAATCGAAACCATAGATCAGGATTCAACCTCCCTTTGAAGCCTCAACCTAAATCTCTCTGAAAAAGAAAGGTTTTAGAGCTTCAGATAGAGAGAAGGAAGAGGTACAATGCTAAACCAAAAAGAAATGTCAGAGCGAGATTAGCTTTACCCGGATCTTCGATTCACAACTGAAGACACTCCAAATGACCAAGAAATGAGAGGGATTGATCCTTGGGATATCTTGGAGGTCTTGGTTCGTCACTAGGGTTGAGAGGGTAAGAATGGAGGAAAATCACGAGTTGGTGTTTAAAAACGCAAAGTGGCAATTTTGTAAATTTTCCCAATTTTCTAGGTCGCACGTTTTACCCGCACGGTTTTCCAAACCATGCGCAAATCGTGTGGAAGATACTGCCCGAAAATCACCCCCTTCGCATAGTTTCCTTGGGATTCTGCATGGTTTTCTTAACCGTTCACCAACCATGCGTAAGCCTCTGTCCATGACTGCACGATTACCTGGGATACTCCGCACAGATTTCACTAACCATGCCCAAATCGTTCAACATGACCATAAATTCCTCTCTCTTCCTCTTTTGTGTCCCAAACTCCCGAAACACCCCCAAGCCTTCACCTAAACACGGGGAAACACTTATCTAGCCAAAAATAATAGGATAAAACCAAAACATAAGCAAAAACATACCTTAAGATAATCTGGGACCTTACAACCTCCACACCTTATAATGGCTTGTCCTCGAGCTGCTCTTCCATGAATCACTAAGCTTCTGAACTAGAGGTCATTCCACTAGGCCTGCCTATCCATTCCCATCTTTCATGTTCCTGGTTTCACATCAAAAATCCCACCAAACATGGATCAAGGAAAAGACTTGTCCCACATGTCTTCCTCACCACAACTATAACACGAACTGAAAATTCCTCAAGGGTGCATCAACTTCATCCATGCACAAACACTAGAACTAAGAAGAGAAAACATAGGTAACATAACCCAACTCCCAAATCATGGAAACTTTACACACAACATCATCTCATTGTAGCTAAACCAATCGGAACCCCATCGGTCTGATCCTCTTTACAGCTCATGACCCAAATCACTTGGCGTTACTTCCTCTATTTTTTAGACTCTAACGGTGACCAACCCGATACCGCCCAGAGGAAAACGTACAATCCTTCAAACCACATTTACTGAAAATTATAATTCACAGTTATACATCCAAATTCAACCCAAACTCTTGGCTACTTGACCAAACAAACATGTGCCAAAACTCTCTACCCGGGCCAACTCACCTGAATAGTGACTACTCGAGTCCTTCCAACTCGAAACTCTGATCAAATTGTCAACGAACCATTTATCCGGTATGGTTCTCTCCACCATTTTCAGTTACTTGGCACCTCCACTCTTAAAAAAAGACCCCCTGATCTCAAACCAACTTTCCCATCACCTAACATGTTCCCACTCACCGCACCCAAGAATCCATAGGGCATTACCCTACATTGGCATCCAGCCGCATCGTCGAAATCATTCGGGAGGAATTCCTACACTATCCATTCAAGGACTAAGATCAATTTGACCCCACTCAGGTACCAATTTGTTTCAAAAGGTGCTTTCTACTACAACATGTACCTGGAGGTGGGTCACTCTCACCAAACCCATTCAAGTTTACCATCTCTGGTCAAACCACATCTGACTGGCTTGTCCTAGAACACCCACCTTCCACTGATGGTATGCTACCCCTTCCTCACCTTCCCAAGGTGATTACTTATTTGAAGCCTATCATTATCATCCCACACACCCACTGAGGTCAGTCCTTGAATCCCAATAGAATTCCCTCATCATGGCATTACCGCCCTCTAGACCATCATCAGGCATAACCCTTATCATGACACCATATCACATGGCCAAGGTTCCCTCGACTTCAAGATGTCCTAAAACCACTCGAGGAAAAATTACCCAAGGCTAACCCCAATATTATTTGGAGTCATAAAACCCAACATATCTTGCCACAATCTGATGTCATATCCAACCACACCCTTCCACGACTTCATCACAAGCATCACAAGCTTCTCATGGAACCACCTTGAGCTCGAAGCCAACACTTGGCTCATCAGTCACCACACCCAACCCCCACATTCCATCCTTGAGGGACCTAACACACACCCTACAAGTTCCTAATTAGCATCCTAGTGCCACTATATCGACTCGATGTTCTCTTTTCCACATCCAGGACTAACTAATCACTCCCCCACCTTAGAAGTGTCGTTACCATTGCTCACCATGAGGGATTCCAACCACCGCATCTTATACCTGATCACAAACTGAACCCCAAACTTAGACATGGCCATCTAGCTTTTTCCCAAAACAAGAAAATGAACGTCAGCCAGTGCCTGTTCTTGGATTCTGTGAATGGCACCCATGACGTGTGTTGACATTCAGTCCATCTTGAGGACCTCACCCCAAGCCATATAGGGTGTAAATCCCATCATCAAGATCCACATATACCATTTCCATGAGTGTAAACTCCATGATGCCCCTCATCTAACCAAACACCTTCATGTCTCTTGGCGCGAGCCATAGCTTCTCAACATACCTGGGATGATGTCAAGATGTTCAACATGCTCGTCACTAGCTGAGGTATGCTAAGAAATTTTCAAAGAACACCACCAACAACTTATCCATTTCTGATGTCAAACTATGGGACACTATGACCTTCCAAGGATTTTAGGCTTCCCTGTAGAACACATCTCATCAACACTTAACCACCACCACTTGGTTGTGATTTCCAACCAAGTTTAACCATTTCTCCATGACCAAACCACCAAGAAGTCTTGAACCAATGTTTCATGTGGCACTACTTCCACCACATCACTCGAGCTCTTCTAATGCATCCCTGCTAGCTAAAAAATGAAACACGACGGTCTATCTTACCAATCAAACCATCAGTATCTCACAAAACAACCTTTATTTATATGTAGCCCATTGATCGCTTACTTACCTAACTATGTATCTTGGTTAGTCAACCATATCAGCCCTGATTCGGCCTCTGCATCTCACTCAATAACCGAAACCATTCATACAAACACATTCTTCCACGTGACCACTCTCACCCAAAGTGTCACCATAGAGCGAAAGCATATAACCACACTTCAGCCACCCTTATCTCCTCTGCTCAAAAACAACTTTGAGACCTCCATTAATCATAATCTAAATAGGTGAGTTAGGAATCCATACTATACAACCCTTCGAAACAAACCTTACCTCTTATCACTAACATGAGGGTTCCCTTATCAATGAACTAGGCACGACTATACCATTCACTAAGAATCGAGGAACTTAGTATGAATTGATGCCACCCCTAAAGCATATTCCACGCTTTATATTCCAAGGTAATTGAACCACTGGGTTAACCTCCCATGAGGTCACCCTTGATTTTATGAAAATATCATCGCGTAACTATAACTTGAGTTGCACCACCAGCTATCAACCTTCCCCCTTATCCTTATATGACAAAACTTAACCATGCAACACTCTATGTACCACTTTCAAAGTCCAAAACATCCACATGTGTAACACACAACCAAAAGCACTAGAAAAACTATTATACATTTCTCATAGGTCACCTTGAAGGTTGGATGTTACCAACTCTCAAGACTGGAGTCATAACCAGGAAAAGACATTAGCCCGCTCTCTAAACCATACATATCATGACATGAATAAGAAAAGATTGGAAAAGGCACTCTCAACCCCATTAGGATGCAAACTATGATTAACGCACCAAGAAACCATTTACTCTAGGTTCCGTACCAAGAGTATACACATTCATTAGTACTATGAGCAAAACATCCTCTCTAGTATTCAAAATGAAACTCACCAGGTCTTTACTTAGAAGGTCACTAAGACCCATACACCATCCTTCGGGTCCACCATGCACTCCATACAGTCACAAACCACGAGAGTTTCCTCACTCACATCATTGAACAACGCCTTGCAACCCAAAGGCCACAAACCTACCAAGGGTTCCCTAAACACACCACCTAGGCCAAATCATCACCGACAAGACCTCACAATCCAAATCCAAAGTCTCAAACTAGGGAACTCTCACTGACCCAATCCACACCTACTAGGGTCAAACTGACAATACAGAGGATACCCACCTTTGAACCCAATCATTCTCATTTTAAACTTATCATTCACCCGATGCTTTGAAGAATGACCAATAGGATTTAACCACAAATGAAAAGATCTCATGCTATCAACCTTAAACAAACCATTCTTCATAATCTACCCTAACAATCATCATCACACTTAGAATAATACCCTCTACCATACCTACTGTGGGTCATGGTCAACATGGGATAACAAATTTTTTTAATCACAAGTCTTCCATCAACACCTCTTCAAACCAATTCTTCTTTTACAACACGATTTCTTCCCTCTTAGGCACATTTCCCATTTCATAACTTGTTATGATCATCAATTTAACTCATTTATACATTTCATTAGGGAAAATTCATTAAAATTTTTACCATCATTATGAAATCCTTTTTCTTTTAGACACTGAATCAACCTTTATAATTTATCACAACCCAAAATGTTAACTCGGTTACAACATTTCTTTATACACGATATTCCTTAACTATTCATTCTCATTGTTTTCAATTACTCACTTTCATTACCACCATTAGGCATAATTTTCTTCATATTTATCAAATAATTACAATGCATTATACTCTTTTTATTCCCCACACACCCATCCCGTGTGTGTGCCTATAATGATGCATGCCACCTATATCTGTAGGTTTCTAAAATGATGCATGAATGCACAACCTCATTCCATTCCATCCATGAAAAAAATATCATAAATTAGTCAAATCACACAACATTTTATTCACCCAATGGTGAAATATTACTCAACTATAACAACAAACATCCAGAACAACAATCCCCACAAAGGGTGACTTGGGGTTTCCCTCATACATGGGTTAGTTACTCCCAAGCATGATCTCATTACCAAGGACCAAAACATCCTAATATCATATCTACCATCCCCAAATAGTAATAAATAGAAAATAACACCTTTGATACCACTTTGTAATATCCAAAACCCAGAAGCCACTAACCGGTGCCCCGAGCCGAGTCATCACATGACCTGAAGCATGCCTCCCCATACGCCAGAGGTTGCCAACTAGCGGTAAGGGTATAATAAGTCACGTGGGGAGACTATACCCTCTTTACTAGAGTAATCCATAACAGAACACAATATAAATAACGGAATCAAAATTAAACTACCAATAAACATGCATAACCAAAAATTTCCCAAACAGGGTACAAACCACTAATCAAATATCACCATACCATGCCATACTAGTATTGCAAGGTGAAAAAATCCCAAAATAAAACAAATGGGAAAATCTCTATTGGGTCCCGACACTAAGTCTGAATCCTTCTCCATGTAAATCCTGATCCCAACTAAAAATTTTAGCGTAGGGCCTCTGCCATTGTCTTGACCTGCAACCAAGAGATCTACTTGGGTACCCAATGACGGCCCGTTCAGGGTGTGAGTACAAAACTCAGTAGGCCACCACCAATGATGTCTAAAAAATATCCAATCTAATAGATAGTTCATCCAAGTATAGAATAAATGGTAAGTAAACAAAGGACAACTTGGGTTCCATTAGATATCCAAGGTTCACTTAATTAACTCCTATCATTTATCCCAATTTCAGTTTTATACCATCTTCATTCCTTAATCTATTTTGATCACATGTTCCATGGGTTATGCATAATTATCATCTGAACAAGGGTATAAGACAATCAATCACAATGCATAGGGAAAATAAATCAAGTCCCTATCTCACTAGGGATACCCATATCACATCAACACATTATCCTCACCTCAAAGCCTCAGTCTGGGTGGAACGAAAATATTAGGGGAATAGAGCCTCCATCCCCTTCCCTAACATATGAATTTATTAGATTGAGTTTAGAGCCTCAGTATAACTTGACCCATGGGCATAGAACCTCAAGTCAATACCCCACTCTACCATGCTATGTGCACATGATTATTTTTCAAATCACCACAACCATACCATAACACAACATAACATAACCAATGCCATTGGAAATCACCAATCACAAATAATAACAAACAACATAGGAATTAATACTATTCCATAACCCATTAACACATTTACCAATTACAATTCATATTTATTAGTCTAAATTCCCATTCTCGTACCTTAACCCTTTAAGTTTATTCAATAACCCCAATGCCTTGGTCAATATTCATCAATGGCCATACTTTAACCCATTTATCCCATTTATCAGTTCAAGTACATTTCTCATGTATTAACTCATTCCATATTTATCAATTCCCCCATGAAACCATTTATATGTTATCAATTCACAAGAGATTTCCAATTTAACCTTCTCATCAATTCATGTGTACCAGTCCTATTTGGAATTTCAACATAAATCATATACCATTTGACACAATCTCATTTAACCCAATCAACCCATTACTAAGCCACACCAAACCACCCCTTAAGCCATAGTAAAATCTAGTCCAAACATAGACATTATATATTCAATCCATCTAACCATACCAACATGTTCAACATGGGAACTATATTATTACACATCAATTCCACATGCGACCTTGTCAATTTCTAGGTTCTAAAGGGTCAGCACACCCCATGGGTGGCCCTAAATTGGTCAAATCATCCTCGACGCATCCCATGGGGATCGTGAGGGTTTCAGATCATTATTTAGATGATAATTCTACCAAATCCCACTAAATATATCTAAATAACCACAAGAGGAATGCAAGAACACATACTCATATGCACAAATCTACTTAAAAACTATGGGATATAACTTGTAGACCACTTACCTCAAATATAATGATGAAAGAAATCCCAATTGAATCCATAGATCTAGATTCAACCAACCTTTTAAGTCTCAAACTAAATCTATCTTAAAAATAAAGGTTATAGAGCTTCATATAGAGAGAAGGAAGAGGTGAAATCCCTAAGACAAAAAGAGAAGAAAGAGTGAGATTGGCTTTACCCGCATCTTCAATCCGTAACTGACGGCACTCCAAATGACCAATAAATTAGGGAGATTGACCCTTGTTATATCTTTTAGGTCTTGTTTCTTTACTAGGGTTGAGAGGGGAAGAATGGAGGAAAATCCCGAGTTGGGGTTTAAAAACCCAGAGTGGAAATTTTGTAAATTTTTGCCACTTTTCTGGGCCGCATGGTTTGCCAAACTGTATGGAAGATACTGCCCAAAAATCACCCCCTTCGCATGGTTTCCTAGGGATTCAATATGGTTTTATTAACCGTGATCCAACCGTACATAAGGCTATGTCCATGGCTACACGGTTACCTGGGATACTCTGCACAATTTTCACTAACTGTGCGCAAACCACGCAACATGCCCAGAAATTCCTCTCTCTTCCTCTTTTGTGTCTTGAACTCTCATAATACCCCCTATCCTTCACCTAAACTTGGGGAAACACTTATATATCAAAAAAGAAGAGACCCAAACCAAAACATAAGCAAAAACATACCTTAAGATAATTCGAGACCTTAAAACTAGCTTGCAGAACCAAATGGAAATGATGGTGTGATAATGGAACCAATGTCCAAAACTAGACATTGTGGTGAGTAATTTCTTGAAGTGTAGGAGAGAACAAATGACTTCTAAATATTACACTTTTCACCAAAATCTCTAAGTTGAGGCAGTGCAATTTGAAGACTGTTGATGGTTGCCTTGATTGAGCGGAAATTGTCTTCAATGATCGGTTGGTGGTGGGACTTGCATTACCATATGGACTCATCTATAAATGGATGGGTGGGTTCAATTGTAACAGAGTGCTGTTGAGTTCTAATCTTTTTTTTTTGTTTTTGAGTAAAGGTTTTATATTTCAAGCACTTGTAACTTAAGGGGTTTTCCCTATAAATCCAAAAGGTTCATCGTTCCTCCCATGGAGTAGGACTATGTTTGAACTGAGTTAATCTTATGTTGTTGTTGTTTCCATTCTTGATTCGTTCATTCTGTTCATTTACTTGTGGATGTTCTTTTCTAGCATAGAGATTTGGGAGCCTAGTTCGGGAGTTCTGTTTCTGACACCGGGTGTCATTTGCTTCAAAAGTTCTAAACCTTTGTTTTGTATGCTGAAGGTTCTATAGGATAACATCTATAATTGAGGGTTCCAAAACAACATGTAACAACCCTAGTTTTTTATGTTTGAACCTCTAAAATATTTTAAATAATATTATCAAGGATAGTCACTAATATGTTTTGTCATTTTTAATGTCGATGAGCTTCAAAATAACAACAACAACAACAACAACAACAATGATAAATTATTATTATTATTATTATTATTATTCTGTGCATTCATGTTCATGGGGAAAAGGTATTTTTCTTAAAATGGAGTATTGGATAGGAAATCTAGGACTATAGTTGCATCTGTAATGAGAGTTTTACCTACAGAATGATATAACCTTCATTCTCACTGGGGTCCCAAGGTCAGGCCATCACGGTGGAATTGATTAATTTAATAAATTAGTTTTTTAATTGATTAATCATTGATTCTAAACCTAACCCCCGAATATTCATCATTAACCTCTCTCACCTAGATTAGATACCAAAAACCCTAGATAGAAAGGGATGGAGAGAGAAGAGGAGGGGATCATTGGGTGAGATGGAAGTCCGAAAAAGTGCTCAATTAGGAATCACCAACGACACCTAATACAAACATGATCTTTATTATACATTGATCTGTTGGAGAGGTAGGGCTATGATATTTCTATATTGCTTAATTTTTTAGGGTTTTGAGCATGGATTAATTGTTCCCGATTTGATTTCTCAATTTCATGGCCCTGCATATTATCTACAAATATTTTTAGCCTGAGAATTATAAATTTGGGTTACTTTTCCGTTGTTCTTCATCATTGGTAGGTCTGTGCCCAAAGAACTATGCCCATACACTTGAGTTAGACACCATATAATATTTATTTATTTAATTTAAAGTTATTTATTTATTTATTTATTTGATTTTTTTAGTTTTAAATATTTCATTTTAAGTAGTTTAGTTAGTTCTAAATATTTTTTTATTAAGTATTTTATTTAGTTATATATATTTTGAAATAATAGTTATTATTAGCAATGATTAAGTATATATTAACTATATAATAACTTAGAAAATAATTGTTCTAAAATTTTGGTAGCATAAAGATTATGTGGTTATCTAAGCAATCAAATCCCTCTCTAGATACAAACAAGTGGATGCGGCTCTGCGACAGATGTACCTAGGGGTAAAACCTAAAAACACTGCTTTGAGCTAGACTCGAACGAGAACTGGTGCACAAAAATAGGCCTTGCTACACTCCTGGTTTAGCACCCCTGAGGGATATTCTTTAGATTATTCATATTTTAATTATAGACTAAAAAAATAACTATGAAAATAAAACATCAAATCAATATATTTTTCATTGATAAAATGATAATTATGTTCATATAAAATGAAATGGAATAGGAAAAAGAAATTAAATAATGAAATTTATTATTAGTAATTTATTTTTTTAGTTAGTTTTAAATATTTTATTTATTAAGTAGTTTAATTAGTTATATATAGTTTAAAAATAATAGTTATTATTAGTAATGAATAAGTAATGAATAATTAATTAATAACTTAGGATTAAAAAATGAATACATATGATTAGTTAATTATAATTAACCAATTAATATCATATGATTAATGATTTAATAAAGAATGATTAAAGTGTGATTAAAAATGATTAATTAATGAATAACATATTAATGATTAACTAGTGATTAAGGAATGATCAACCATTATTGTAAATATTATTTAGACTATCATAATCTTGATCACAAAACATTTTTGACAAAGAAAGTCATGTTTGCCCGTGTATAATGATATGGGGAGGACATTAAAACCGAGCATGGAGCTTTTTATAGTACACAACCAACAAAAGTGGTTAGTACAACTAATTGTGTAACCCTAAGTGAACTTAAAGACAGAATTCATAATTCCTTAAATCTGGGACTCGATCAAGAGAATAATTCTATGAGCTATAGATATTTGCAATTTATGGCTACACTCTGGCATCTAGCTTGTCTATTGGTTACTAATGCACAATGGTTCTAAGTAATAAATTCATTTTCCCAGCGGTCTGATAGTGCCCTGATGGAGTTATATGCAGATGTTTCTACTGTATAACAACAACGTCCAAATGTTCTAAGACGTAGACTTACAAGAGTGGTTGAATAAATTCCACCCCAAGAAACTAAGGTTATTCCATATGACTTAGAAGAGGAAAACCTAAATGATATCCCAAATATACATGTAATTTTTACTACCGATGAGAATTTTTGTAATGATGGAACATACGATGAAAATAGTGCTAATGAGGAGGGAGCATGGAAAGTTGGGGAGGAAGTTACTAGAAATCAATTAGTTCTACAGTAGCCTCAACCCACAATAAATCACCCACCACTCTTCTCATTTGTTCAGAAGTAATGACACATGTGCCTTCATTCAACTACAATGTTCTCACACCCACAAATAAGTTTCCTAGAGTTGTACCCGATATGTTTAGTGATCTGGACAAAACCTTATATGTTGGAAGGGATTTTCCAAGTAAATATGCATTAAAAAACACACTAAAGTGATTTTACATTGAAATTAACTGCAAATATATAGTTAATGAATCATGCTATAATAAATTCCTCATATGATGTGACAAGTATGGGGATGATTGTAGATTCTACTTGAGGGAGATTCCAAAAATTGCATTTGAAGGTTGGAGAATCTCAAGGATTGAGGTAGCTCATACTTGCATTCAGCAAAGCCTAACACAAGATCATACCTCATTGAATGCTGATTTTGTGTTATCCATTTTCATTGAAGTAATTAGGACATGATAAGATGTTCCTATAGCCCTTGTGCAAGAGAGGATTAAAAAAATATTCAGTTATAATATTTCCTATAATAAGTCATGAATAATGAAACAGAAGGAAATTGTGAAGGTCTATGGTGATTGAGATGACACATATCAGGGGTTTACATAATTGCTCACCATACTGAGACACAACAACCAAGTTGTCTTCCATATTCATATGAAGGAACATGTGTCTCAAGATAACTAACTTGATCCATATCGTGTTCAATTTCATCGGGGTTTTTAGGCATTCCTGTAACATCCCAGGTAAATAAAGAATATGAATTTTTCATATTTATTAATTTTTGAATTATATATTAATTTTACTTTAAAAAGGTTTCTATTTTCGATAGCGTACCCGATACGCAACAACGGGTTTGTTTGAAATCTTACGTTGCACACTAATAATATATTATTATTTTAAACGGTAGTTAACTCCTAGCCATTGTATTGGTGGGAATGAATGAAACTAAATAAAATATGATTATAAATGTTTGTTAAATGTATTTATATTTATCCAATAAAAGTTAGAGGCTTAAAATGTGAATGAATCTAAATTTAAGCATAATTTACATTAAAAGGCCGATTTATCGCCTTTTAATGGTGGAACCTTTTTAAATCTAGTTTTTGTCACTTTAATACATTCTATATGACCAAATAAAATCCTTCTTTAGAATGGGGACATCAAAATTTACTTTGTGTAATTTTTTGGAATTTTTCCGATAAAGTTCATTTTTTAATGAATAGTGAAAAATATTGTATTTTAATTCAAAAGTGCCTTTTAATCAAATTTATTTATACGGTTAGATTATCTTTTTAATTGGTTTTAAAGTGAAATTAAAATATATTTTTACCATTTAATCCAATTTTGGTCATTGGAATTAATTTCACTTTGAAATTGGACATAAACAAGTATAAATCTTTTGATAGTTTTTGTTTCTTAAAAACACGCCATTTGTTTTGATAATGGGAATTAATTTTAAAATTAATTAATTCCAATTCTATGTTTTGAATTTGAAAAAATAGACATCATTTTTGAATTCAGAATATCAAATATAGCTTAGGCTGAATTTTTGGTATTTTTCTGAAAAACTTCAATTTTTGATGAATAATGAAAGCACTTAGTGGTTGTTAAAAAAACTAACTTTTTCATTTAAATAAAATTTTACCTCTTCTGTGAATTGAATTTCAAAAATCCGACATACATGTTTGTTATAAAGGAGTAAAATTTGGTTCAATAAGATGAAAATAATTTTTGGTGAATAGTAACTTTTGACTTCTATTTACCGCGGTTAAAGGTAAATAAGGTAATTCAAGGTAAAAATAATATTATAATAATTTAAAATTACCTTAAAACTTGTAAAAACCTTATTTGTTGAGTCATTTACGACCATGGGAATCTTTGGGTCGATTTTGGGACCCCATTGAGCCACTTGGGAGTGATAATGACAATTTAGATTGATTAATTTAATGTGAAGACAAAAATGACATCAAAAAAAATCTTTTAGTAATTAATTTTTATATGGTGTTATATAAGTCCTATTTTCGAATATAAATATTATTTGGAAATATAAAAATATTTCCTACATGATAGTATTTTTTTTATAATTTTTAGACATTGAATAAATTAAATTATTTATGACACAATAATGATGCAGTATTTACCTCATTAATAAATGATTTAAATAAATAAGATTATAATGATTAAATTATTATCCAAAACATGTCCAATTCTGAATGGATGACTTTATTTCGAATATGAGTCATCTTATCTTCGACATTAATGATTTTTGGACTATTAGAAACTGAATATCATTATATAATAAAATAATGTTTTCACACTTTCCTAAAGAGCCCCTCCTCTCCCTTATAAAAGGAGACCATTTCTATCCAATTCCTCACACCTCTCAAGCCATTTGTCTTGTCCAAACTCTGACCAATTAAGCTCCCTACATCCCTCTACTCCTCCTAGAATCCTTACCTTAGTCATAATGCACTTCAAGAAGTCCTTTGGTTCAAACCAAAGGGAGTTACCCAAATTAAAGGTAACAATTTCCCTTAAATTGTTTTCTTTTATTTTACTTCTCCAACCCATAAACTCTTTTTATTAATTTATTTTGTAAAAACAACAGTATACTCAATATACTAGGATGTTTTTATGAGAAGGATTCGAACCACACTTACACACACCTCCATCTAATGGATGAAGAACATAATGTTTCTGTGGATGACAAACTAACACCTCATGAAACAATGATTGTTCAAATATCTCCAACCGCCTCTCATGGTGGACATTATGATGGAACTATTTTTATATATATAATATATATTATGTTTATTTTTTCTTTATGATTCTGTATTTTCCATTTATAGCACACCTTTATGGTTTCCATAGTGGGTAAATACGATAATCTCATTTAAGGAAGCGCAGATTACCGCCCCCTCAAAGTGATGTGACTCGTTAATGCATTATGTGGGATGTATAAAGGATAGATTTAATGATATTATATATGATATTATACTGGAATTATAATATAACTATGTATCATTATGTTTTAATTCCATTAAAATGAGAAATATAAATGAAAGTAGCGTTCATGCGTACGTACGGCTTACCGTCTCCATGAACGGTGCATTTCATTTCTTACCTCTAAATGTTATGTACTATTATAAATACATGTATATACTAGATTTATATGATATATATGATATCTAAATAATTAATTTTATTCTGGATATAATTAAATATTGACCACATGGACAACTTGTAAATATAAGGTGTTCATTTTTGACTCAAGTACCAAATATCGACAAAATGGACGTTATTAACTTAAATGATAACATAATATTTATAACATGGTGATAAGTGATATAAAAGGAATAATAAACTTGAAAAAGGTTCTTAAGCAAGTAGAAATTAAATTTAGTTTATTATTCAAAAGATTAACTAATGATCAAGTCAAGTCGGACATAAGGTAAGGGATCCTACCTCTCTTTCTTTTAAGTACTCTCTTTTATGTCACTTCTTTTAAGTTCTTCTTTCTTATGTTAGGGGATGTTATGTTATATTCATCTTACTATAATTTTTATTTTTATATTATGATATATCCTATTTGATCTCATCAATCCATTTTTGGAAGTTTTAAGTGGCGCCGTTAGGCTTCCGAATTTTCGTAAGGGATTTTCTTATCTCACTTTTAATTCCGTGAGATTTCAATTGTTAGCCACTTATTCAATGCATGTGGTGTATTTTGTACTGAAATTTGATATATATTATCATGATTCTCATTATATTAATGGTATTCTATGATTCATTTGATGGTTATTAACTTTTGATCAAATGACTCAGTGGATTACAACGAGGTAAAGGGTTTCATCTCACTTTTATTCCCGTGAGATTCATGCTATATTTGCCACTATTTTCTTTTCTGTGGTGTATGTACTGCCCATGATTGTACTTTTGTGTAATATAATTTTATTTATTAGTATTTACATCTTCATTATATGATCCTTCTTTCATGTGGAATATGTTTTGTAAGTTACCAAATCGGTAAGGGAACCTTTCACCCTCCTCTTTTTAAAAGACTTCTTTTTGTTATGTCTTTCAATTTACCTCTTATTATGTTCGGATATGTTCTTTTATATACTTATTTATGTAAAATTTATGTCCAAGTGATGAGATACCCTTTTTATCTCATCAACTCATTTTCTAAATTTTAAAGCCGTTAGGCTGTCGAATTTTTACAATTTACAAGGGAACTTCTTAACCCAATTTCAATTCTTTGGGTTCAACTTGTACTTCTTGAACATGTCATCCTATGAATATGTGTGAATGAACTCTAATTGTTTTACACTTAATATTCACTTATATTGAGTGTATTTATATTTCTCACACATAATTATGTGATTGATTTATCCTTAATTTAAGGAAACCATCTTTATAAGAGATTTCATCCCAATTTACATTTCCACTAAGACTTCATTGTTGTTATTCACCAATTCACTCTTATATGGTGTATATACTATACTTTGAAATATTATATCATGAATCTATTTATTCTCATGATATTATAAATTTCTTATTAAAAGTTATTCTTCAATTATTTGTATTCAAGCGTCTCTCTTTTTGTAAAAAACTCATTAACTAAAATATCATTTTAAATGTTTTAAAGATTTATTCTTCTAAATATTTCTCATTAATGTCCATGTTTTTAGAATGGGTTTTATGATTTATTTATATGGAAATTAATGTTTTCAAATTATAATTCATTTAAAAGCTTCAAAGTGGTATGGGACATTTTGATTCAAAAATCTATTTTTAAATGGTTTTGAAAATGATTTGATAAAACATTGGATTGATTTGATATATTAGAATGTGGAAATGTTATCTTTCCTTTATACATGTGTTATATTTTATGATTATGTTATGGTTATTGGGCATTTTTTACGTATACGAGTGGTTCCATGATAAACCTAGGGCGGGTGAACCCGAGATATCTCTCCAATGCATTGGGTAACATGACAGAGGTAAACGTAATGTTTCTCCTAAGAGATTTAGGGAATATACCATGATGAGTATTCCAAGTGTAACTCCCTATGTAGCTGTGATATCTACAATGTAAGTTTGATATGGATGCCATAAGTAACATTTATAATTTATTATTTGTGTGTGTTATTCATAAATATTATGATTTCATAAGGTATGTTATGATTGAAATGTATGGTTTCATTGATTTGTATTTATTGATGGGCTAATGTTTTCCTTCCTTATTTTATAACCCTTACTGAGCTTTTTATGCTCATCTCAAGTTTTTGAAATGTTTTCCACAGGACTTAAATATGAATAGGGTTAAGGATGAGATCAAGGAAAAGTCATTCTATCTAAAACATGGAACTAGACATGTTTATTTTTAAGAGTTTTTATTTTATAAAAAAAATGGATACTGAGTAGTAGTGTCTACTTGTAATATTCAAGTTGTAATGTAATAGTTATGGCCTAATTCTCTAAAACTCTAAACATGAAACGATCCTCAATGTGAATTATTTATTTAATTCAATATTATGTAATGTTTAAGGCCGGGTCCTTATAGTTGGTATCAGAGGTCAGTTTAGATAACTTTAGAGGTTAGGGAATTCTTTAAGCATAAGTGACATTTCCATAATGGTTAGGATTTCAGAAAGAGTTATAGTTTTTTAGATAAAGTGAGTGAGTTTAAGATAACATGAATAAGTATATCTTAGTGTTTACCCTCCTCATAAGATATTATATGATGATTTTACTGATATACTCACACTGACCTTTTTGGTTTTAGTAAATGGTTGGATCTAGCAGGCACCAAAGTAATAGTGGATGTGAAGAAAATTGTGACGATTTTCTGAACGAGCAATTGAATGATATGAGAGCTGCAATGAGAACACTTGTGGTTATTCTCAACCAACTATCTAGATTCATGATTGACCACCTGAACCTTAGTGATCTTTATAAGGCATCATATATGCGAGAAACAAATCCCTACAGAAGTTCAGGTAATAATCATAAAGGTAAGTGTGTAAGAAAACCTATGTGTCAAAGATGTGGAAAAAAACACGTAATAAAATGTTTCAAAGGGACAGAAAGATGCTATAGATGTGTAAATGAAGGTCATAAATCAAGAACCTGCCATGGAAAAAGGAAGCATCTAGTTAACTCTAGGAAAGGGGAAATAAGTCCTTTCCAAGGGATTAATTGAATGTTTTAAATGTGGTGTACATGGTCATTATGCAAACACATGTATTATGAAGAAGTTTTGGGAATGGGATCACTATAATCATACAAATATTCGTTTACCAATACCTAATTCCATTCCGATCGAGGATGGAGAAACTGACAATGATTAATGAAAGGTATGGATTATTTCTTAACATATGTTTTCCTATTATTGAAATCTTAGGATATGATTCATGATTTTGTTTGTAGGAAAGAAGTATTTCAGAATAAGTTGGAAAGGAATGGTTAATGGATCATGAAGAATGTTGAATGAGTAATAAGTCAACATATAAGGGATTCAAGATTTATGGTAGAATTTAGGATGGTGAAATGATTAAAAGTATTAAGGCTCTTCTGATGATGGGATTACATTAGAAGACTTTTTATAGTAAGTGTAACCCTGATGTTTGATATATGAAAATTTTATTCAAGGAATAATTATCTTCTCTTTTGTGGATATAGTTATAAAGAACCATTTGGGTTTATATGATCCTTGAATTTGAGGCAATTACCGATTAATACATTTTGGGATGCAAAATGAAAGTTATTAGATAACCTTTATGGTTAAAATATGTTATGGTTATTTTTGATGAATTTGTATCTTTTTGGGAATGTTATAAAATTATGTAGTTTTTGAAAAGGGATAACATGCAAACTGTGTGACAACCTGTCGCGTCAGACGATGCTGTGAGAATCGAACCCACAACCAAAGTGTGACTAGTATTTATCACCTACCATTGGACTACGTCATGTCCCTGGTTAGTATGACTAATTCTTTTTAGTTAGATGATCTTATGAATCAGGAATAAGTTGATTTTGGGTTATCTATGGAAATGATTAACCTATCATGGAGGATATGTGATTAGGTTAATTACTTTTTAGTATGAGACTTTAAGAGTAACTGATGTTATTTGGAGATAAATGTTAAGATTTACCTTGGAAGACTATGTGATTAAATCCTTCAGAGATTTGGGTTTCAATCTTAGTTTGGATTACATTGAAGAATTTTAAGGATAACTGTTTATTTAATGGTCTTTCTTGAACCTTGGGTTCTTTTTGTTGAATTTTGGAGATTAAGAGTAGTATTTATTTTTATAAAGGATTATCCTTTTGGTGATTATCTGATATTTTACAAAACGTTTTGGTTTTAGTTAATATCTAAAGATAAGGGAAATATATAGTTTATCTTTTTTGTATTATTTGATTCTCTTGAAGTTTATTATATCACTTTTAATGTAAACAAGTTATCCTAAATACTCATCGTATGGAGGAAATATGAGTTTGTGTTAGAAATCTAGTGAAGGATAAAAGTATACATGAAAAGTAATTGTGTTTCCTTATGTTTTTAGATAAGATCATAAATAAATTCCTCAATGAAAAGTAACTTAAAACAAAAACCTTGTCTGTTAAATTTTCCTACTGGGAAATCAAAGACTATTTAAACCATCATAAGTTTGTGATATTCTGGTGGTTAACTTTCTCCTAAACATGTTTTCTATCACTCTCCATCAGAAATTGATGGTTTGTTTTCTCCTCCATATCCATGTTTTCATGGAATCCTAGTATCCGTTGTCTCGGGTAACCTTTGTACTTCTCTTCCTTTATTTTAAAGTGATAGTTTTATTGACTCTTTTTTTGATGTGGGGATTTTAATGAAGTTTCCAAGCCCAGTTTTAAAATTACGAGGACACAATTACCAAAAGGGGGGAAGGATGTAACATCCCAGATAAATAAAGAATATGAATTTTTCATATTTATTAATTTTTGAATTAAATATTAATTTTACTTTAAAAGGGTTTCTATGTTCGATAGCGTACCCGATACGCAACAATGGATTTCTTTGAAATCTTACGTTGCACACTAATAATATATTATTATTTTAAATGGTAGTTAACTCCTAGACATTTTATTGGTGGAAATGAACTAAACTAACTAAAATATGATTATACATGTTTGTTAAATGTATTTAAATTTATCCAATAAAATTTAGAGGCTTAAAATGTGAATGAATCTAATTTTAAGCATAATTTACATTAAAAGGCCAATTTATCACCTTTTAATGGTTGACCCTTTTTAAATCTAGTTTTGGTCACTTTAATACATTCTATATGACCAAATAAAATTCTTATTTATAATGGGGACATCAAAATTTACTTTGTGTGAATTTTTGGAATTTTTCCGATAAAGTTCATTTTTAATGAATAGTGAAAAATATTGTATTTTAATTCAAAAGTTCCTTTTAATCTAATTTATTTATATACTTGTATTATCTTTTTAATTGGTTTTAAATTGAAATTAAAATATATTTTTACCATTTAATCCAATTTTGGTCATTGGAATTAATTTCACTTTGAAATTGGACATAAAGAAGTATCAATATTTTGATAGTTTTTGTTTCTTAAAAACACGCTATTTGTTTTGATAACTAGAATTAATTTTAAAATTAATTAATGACACTTATATGTTTTGAATTTTTAAAAATAGACATCATTTTTGAATTTGGAATATCAAATATATCTTTGGCTGAATTTTTTGAATTTTTCTGAAAAACTTCAATTTTTGATGAATAGTGAAACCACTTAGTGGTAGTTCAAAAAACTGACTTTTTCATTTAAATGAAATTTTACCACTTCTATGAATTGAATTTAGAAAATACGACATACATGGTTTTTATCAAGGAGTAAAATTTGGTTCAATAAGATGAAAATAATTTTTGGTGAATAGTAACTTTTGACTTTTATTTACCGCGGTTAAAGGTAAATGAGGTAATTCAAGGTAAAAATAATATTATAATAATTCAAAATCACCTTAACACATGTCAAAACCTTATTTGTTGAGTCATTTACGACCATTGGAATCTTTGGGTTGATTTTGGGACCCCATTGAGCCACTTGGGAGTGATAATGACAATTTAGATTAATTAATTTAATGTGAAGACAAAATTGACATTAACAAAAATATTTTAGTAATTAATTTTTATATGGTGTTATATAAGTCATATTTTAGACTATAAATATTATTTGGAAATATAAAAAGATTTAATACATGATAGTATTTTTTTATAATTTTTAGACATCGAATAAATTAAATTCTTTATGACATAATAATGATGCAGTATTTACCTCATTAATAAATGATTTAAATAAATAAGATTATAATGATTAAATTATTATCCAAAACAAGTCCAATTATTATTGGATGATTTTATTTCTAATATGATTCATCTTATCTTCGACCTTAATGATTTTTGGACCATTAGAAACCGAATATCATTATATAATAAAATAATGTTTTCACACTTTCCTAAAGAGCCCCTCCCCCCCTTATAAAAGGAGACCATTTCTATCCAATTCCTCACACCTCTCAAGCCATTTGGCTCGTCCAAAATTTTCCCAATTAATATCCCTACATCCCTCTCCTCCTCCTAGAAGCCTTACCTTAGGCATAAGGCACTTCAAGAAGTCCTTTGGTTCAAACCAAAATGAGTTACCCAAATTAAAGGCAACTATTTCTCTTAAATTGTTTTCTTTTATTTTACTTCTCCAACCCATAAACTCTTTTTATTCCTTTATTTTGTAACAAAAACAGTATACTAAATATACTAGGATGTTGTTATGAGAAATATTTGAACTAAACTTACACACACCTCCATATAATGGATGAAGAACATAATGTTTCTGTGGATGACAAACTGACGCCTCACGAAACGATGATTGTTCAAATATCTCCAACCGCCTGTCATGGTGGCCATTATGATGGAACTATTTTTATATATGATATATATTATGTTTATGTTTTCTTTATGCTTCTGTATTTTCCATTTATAGCATGCCTTTATGGTTTCTATAGTGGGTAAATACGATAATCTCATTTGAGGAAGCGTAGGCCACCGCCCCCTCAAAGTGATGTGACTCGTTAATGCATTATGTGGGATGTATAAAGGATAGAGTTAATGAAATTATATATGATATTATACTGGAATTATAATATACCTATGTATCATTATGTTTTAATTCCATTAAAATGAGAAATATAAATGAAAGTAGCGTTCTTGCGTACGCACGACTTACGGTCTCCATGAACGGTGTATTTGATTTCTTACCTCTAAATGTTATGTAATATTATAAATACATGTATATAATGGATATATATAATATATATGATATCTAAATAATGAATTTCATTCTGGATATAATGAACTATTGACCTCATGGACAACTTGTAAATATAAGGTGTTCATTTTTGACTCAAGTACCAAATATCGACAAAATGGAGGTTATTAACTTAAATGATAACATAATATTTATAACATGGTAATAAGTTATATAAAAGGAGTAATAAAATTGAAAAAGGTTCTTAAGCAAGTATAAATTAACTTTAGTTTATTATTCATGAGATTAAAGAACGATCAAGTCAAGTCGGACATGAGGTAAGGGATCCTACCTCTCTCTTTCTTTTAAGTACTCTCTTTTATATCACTTCTTTTAAGATCTTATTTATTATGTTGGGGGATGTTTTGTTATATTACTATTACTTTAATTTTTATGTTCATATGATTATAGACCCTATTTGATCGCATCAATCCATTTTTGGAAGTTTTAAGTGGCGCCGTTAGGCTGCCGAATTTTCGTAAGGGATTTTCTTATCTCACTTTTAATTCCGTGAGATTTCCATCGTTCGCCACTTATTCATTGCATGTGGTGTATTGTGTACTTCCATTTGATATATATTTTCATTATTCTCATTATATTCATGGTATTATATGATTCATTTTATGGTTATTAACTTTTTATCAAATGACTCAGTGGATTACAACGAGGTAAAGGGTTTCATCTCACTTTTATTCCCGTGAGATTCATGCTATATTTGCCACTATTTTATTTTGTGTGGTGTATATACTTCCAATGATTGTACTTTTTTGTAATATAATTTCATTTATGAGTATTTACATCTTCATTATATGATCCTTCTTTCATGTGGCATATGTTTTGTAAGTTACCAAATCGGTAAGGGAACCTTTCACCCTCCTCTTTTTAAAAGACTTCTTTTTGTTATGTCTTTTAATTTACCTCTTATTATGTTGGGATATGTTATTATATATCCTTATTGATGTAAAATTTATGTCCAGGTGATGAGATAACCTTTTTATCTCATCAACTCATTTTCTTAATTTTAAAGCCGTTAGGCTGTCTAATTTTTACAAGGGAACTTCTTAACCCAATTTTAATTCTTTGGGTTCAACTTGTACTTATTGAACATGTCATCCTATTAATATGTGTGAATGACCTCTAATTTTTTTACACTTAATATCCAATTATATTGGGTGTATTTATATTTCTCACACATAATTATGTGATTTATTTATTCTTAATTTAAGGATACCATCTTTATAAGAGATTTCATCCCAATTTACATTTCCACTGAGACTTCATTGTTGTTATGCACCAATTCACTCTTATATTGTGTATATACTATCCTTTGAAATATTATATCATGAATAACTTTATTCTCATGATATTATAATGTTCTTATTAAAATATATTCTTCAATTATTTGTATTCAATCGTCTCTCTTTTTGTAAAAAACTTGTTAAATAAAATATCGTTTTAAATGTTTTAATGATTTATTCTTCTAAATATTTCTCATTAATATCCATGTTTTCAGAATGGGTTTTAGGATTTATTTATATAGGAATTAATGTTTTCAAATGATAATTCATTTAAAAGCTTCAAAGTGGTATGGGACACTTTGATTAAAAAATATCTTTTTAAATAGTTTTGAAAATGATTTTATAAAACATTTTCTTGATTTGATATATTGGAATGTGGAAATGTTATCTTTGCTTTATAAATGTGTTATATTTTATGATTATGTTATGGTTATTAGGCATTGTTTATGTATACAGGTGGTTCCGTGATAAACATAGGGTGGGTGAGCCCGAGATAGCTCTCCAATGCATTGGGTAACGTGGAAGAGGTAAACGTGATGTTTCTCCTAAAAGATTTAGGGAATATACCGTGATGGGTATTCCAAGTGTAACTCCCTATGTAACTGTGATAGCTACAATGTAATTTTGATATGGATTCCATAAGTAACCTTTATGATTTATTATTTGTGTGTGTTATTCATAAATCTTATGATTTCATAAGTTATGTTATGATTGAAATGTATGGTTTCATTGATTTGTATTTATTGATGGGATAATGTTTTTATTACTTATTTTATAACCCTTACTAAGATTTTTATGCTCATAATAAGTTTTTGAAATGTTTTCCATATGACTTAAAGATGAATAGGGTCAAGGATGAGATCAAGGAAAAGTCATTCTATCTAAAACATGGAACTAGAGATGTTTCTTTTCAAGAGTTTTTATTTTATGAAAAAAATGGATACTGAGTAGTAGTGTCTACTTGTAATATTCAAGTTGTAATGTAATAGTTATGACCTAATTCTCTAAAACTCTAAACCTGAAAATATCCTCAATGTGAATTATTCATTTAATTCAATATTATATAATGTTTAAGGCCGGGTCCTTATAATTCATCCCCTGTATCTTCACATTTCATTTGATCAAATAGTTCATTCAGATTGACGAAATGTTTATATATGGAAAATACAAGGGCATATTATTGATTGTGGAAACCCAAGATAGAAACCGTTCACCTCGAATGATTGCCTTTTCCATTGTGGATAAGAAAAATTATGAATCCTGGAGTTGGTTTTTTTCATGAATCAACAATCATTTCACCCGCATTCAGGGTTTCTGTTCGATATCAGATCAACATCAGGCAATAAATGAGGAAATAAATAAAGACCCTGATACATGGACACCCCCAAATGCATATCATCAGTACTGCATTAGACACATTGCTAGCAATGTGATTAAAACATTCCACAAAAAACCTATAAAAAAGGAAATCATTAGGATATATATGCAATGACTTTGTTATTTTTTACTATTTCAATGTAAAGATAAAATCATTTTATATGAAATATGATAAATTCAATGTATCATATGAGTTGGATAAACGGTGGTTTGAAGAATGTTTCTAACAAATCCGCCAGGATAATCAATAATTATATGATTATATGATGCAGATTCCAAAAGAAAAATGGCCATTGACATATGCCGACGAGAAGAGGTATGGAAACATGACCAAAAACATTATGGAGTGCATCAATGTTGTCTTTAAAGGGATTCTCAAGTTACCTATAAATTCCCTAGTCCAAGAGACATTATATCGTTGCGTGAATTACTTCATTTATAGGAAAAAACTAGCCTCAGCTAGAATTCAGCTGGGGATAAGGTACGAAAGGCACTTTCAATGAGAGATTAAAAAGAACATTAAAGAAGCTTCTGGTTATCATGTCATAATTTTCCACCAAGAAGACTCTCGATTTAAAGTTCAAGAGCATTCGGACCCCATCACAAATAGCATCGGTAAAAAATGGTGGTATTATAGGAAGCGAGGCAATGTCAATGTGGAAACTTCTAGGCCTTATAGTTTCCATGCGCACATGCCGTCACAACATGTGCATTTCGTGGGCATATCATGGGAAACAAATGTTGATTCAGTGTACTAGTTGGACACCATTTCTAACTATTATGTTGCACCATTGATGCCTATTGGAGAGTTTTGATATTTCCCAATGCCCAACGGCTAGCCGATAGTGATACCTAACATCAAAAATTTGTGTAAATGAGGGAGACCGATGTCCAACAAGATTCAGAATGAGATGGACTGACCTCAAGTACAAGGGAAAAGTTTGAGATGCACTATATGTTATCTAGAAGGTCATAAACAGAAACGATGCCCTAACATTACTGGATCGAGTTCAAAATCTCATCCAAAATGATGTATTGTCTCTTATGTAATCTTCTAATATTGTTAATTATATAGTTTTATTATAAGATTCTTCATTTTGTAAAATTGTTTGACATTGAAAAATACTTTTACTCTCAAATAATAATAAGCCTTTCATACTCACATTAAAAGGAATATGAAAAGTTTATTTGAGGTGACATTAATGAATAATCAATCTATCTATGGATAAAATATAAATAATACATGTGAGAAAATAATCATGAAACATACCATCATGTGTAAAATCATATATAAATTACAAATCACACCTTTTTTAATAAAATTTTACATAATGAAGACAAAATGTTTATATATATAAATATATAAAACCATATCTTATAAAACACCCTTTTCTAGATAAAATAATATCTTAAAAAAACTTTTGTAATATGATTTGGAAAACATGAATGCATGAACTTTTCTTTTGGTAAGAAATAAATTCATAAAACAATGTGAATAAACATGACATTTATTACATTCTAAAAGTCATAACATTCTACCGACCATAACATCATATTTACATTTTAAACTTATTAATCATTTCATTTGTTTATATACAGATGGATGATACCATACTACTCACTCAGCAGACTACCCATGTTTCCTAGGTCATGTTAGAGGGTGGTGAGGTTTAACCGACCAGGGTGTGCCGATCACACCTTTTTCATCACAGGGAGCCTCTACATGATATTAGAACATACTTGTGCCATGCTGGCTTCTATAGTATTACTATATCAAATTTCACATTTGTCGACCATCACCTATTTGTTGCCCTCATGGAGAGGTGGAGACCAAAGACACACACATTCCAACTTCCTGAGGGAGAGATGACCATCACCCTTGAGGATGTGCCAACGCTTCTCGGTTTTCCTATCTAGGGGAAGCCATTATTCGACCCACCCATGCATATTGGCCTAACCTCGCTCAATGTTTGTTAGGCATTGACTTTTTGTCTAACCATAGGGATATATATGGAGTGTTGATATCTATTCCCTGGACATAGGAGTAGTTTCCACATTTACCCAATGATGCTGATAACCAGACTATCATTCATCATGCTCGTGCATATATATTATGGCTCATTAAAGGGACCATGAGTGTTGATCACTTGAGGAAGCATGTGCACATGATGTATCTAGCCCTTCTAGAGGACTTTGATTGGGCTAGGATGTATAATTGGGGATCAGCCTACTTATACACATACAGATCATTATGCATGGTATCTCACAATGACCACACAAATCTTGGGGGATGATCCATCCTTATTCAGATGTGGGCATGGGAGCGCATACCCTCATTTCGCCCTCATCTTGCTTGTATGCCGCAGCCTATGGAGGTGCTTCAAGATTATTCTTATGGACGTTGGTATGATCACTCATCTCTATTAGTTTTTGATGATACTGGGAGTTATTGAATTTAATTTCTCATTATTTTTCAATTTCTATGTTGTATTTTACAGGTGGTCTTAGAGACACAATTTCATCACGGTTTCGACACACCATTTGGGTGTATACCACCTCAAGTTGGACTATCTATTAACCGACTTGGTATGCATATACAATTTATCACTGTCTAACAAATTTATTAATATCATCAATTTTTATTTTTAGTAAGTAACGTTTTTGAAAAAGGTCACATGCCATTTTAAATTACATGGATTCCATATTGAACTATATTGAACCAATTTCCAGCATACTACATTGATAGACTTGATGATTCTATGGCTATAGTTCCCCTCATTCACTTCCATATTATTAAGTGGTAGTATCCTGATAGAGTCATGTGCCATTTTTTCTATGTTCACCTGATTCCATTTCCACCAAGACAGATAAAGGAGCTTCATGGAATAAAGCTGATAGGGAGGCAGGATCAGGACTGGCGCTGAGTACATGTCAACTTCTCAACCACTAAGGAATATGTGTAGTGTTTAGTATCTAGAGTGTACCTATGATTCAATTATTTCTTTCAGAGCAGGGCGAGTATGAGCCTTGGTATAGACTAAATTCTATACTATATCTTACCCAACGTGACATAAAGATTCATAAGATTGTAAGTCAATAAATTTCCATTAGTTTGTTTATTTAACTATTTTATAATTTATTTTTAATCTCTTTACAGGGTACTCACATAGAGAATCTTATTCGAATGACTGATGAAGAGGAGGAGTGAGTCTTTATCCAGGCAGTGGTCCATACTTAAGCGTTGGAGATGAGGTCATATTATCACACACTTTATGAGAGAATCTTTGAGAGTCCATCCCAGAGAGAGGAGGTTCCTACCCTAGAGAAACATCCTCCAGCAGCTACTGTTATTGAGGAGCCATGACAACAATGACATAGACCGCGTCGTGCTGTACATGAGGCCTCACCTATTCCATAGGTAGAGGTAGTCTCTCTAGTAGTCCAGCCTCAACTGATTAAGGATGTGCTTTAGGAGGAATGAGATCCATCTTTCTTGATAGGATATCTATAGTTCTCTCCAGCTCAGGGTCCATATCCATCACAACAGTGGGGTTCAGATCCATCGCATGCTTGGTTCCCCACTGCGATGATGAAAGATCCTTCTACTACCCTAGCAGGAGAAGGATTGTGAGCACATTATGACATGTAGTTGACACATCCTCCCACTAACACATAGGTGGAGCATGTGACAGTCGATGTTCCAGTGCCTGAGGATCATACCTCTCTAGGTCATCAAACTCCACCACATCACGGAGCTTAACGATCTCGATACGGGTGTACCCTTTGTAGACCACCATGTGGGATGAAATCTCCTCTCCATAGACATTTATTGTACTTGTTCATGTATATGTTTTATATCTATTTAAGTAAAGATACTATTATTACTATTGTCCCATTTTACATGTTTATACAGTGCTTCAGTTTTCATTAATATTTTAGGCATGGTTTATATTTTATAATCTTTTAAAGTTTACTACTTGAAACATAATATAATTATTAAATTTAAAGTAACTAACTTTAAAATCTTATAAAATATACAGTATAAAAACAATCTAAATAAAATTTAAAAGATATCCTAAACATCTAAAAAGTTGTTGAAAATAAAATGAGTTTCATAAATAAAATAAATAAATGAAAATGAAGGGAGTGAAAAAAAGATTATAAATACCATTGTAATGGTTAAAAAAACACTAAAATTTAATTTTTAATAAAATATTGATAAAGTTGTAACATTGTAGACTGAACCCTGCTAAAGACCCATTTTCTCTTCCATGACCATTTCTCTATTAAAGAAACATTTTCACCCAATGATATTTATATCAACATGAAGATCAACCAAAACCCATACTTAGTTCTTAAAAATGTATCAAATTTGACCACCAAAAAATCTATTGCTCAAAAATATAACATTTGCATATTGATGCTAATTAGTGATAACCAGTTCTTGATCTGATGAATGTATATCAAATACAACACGCTGAAGACGGGAACTGGATCTCTATTAGAAATGTACACCGGGATGATATCTCATTTAGGATGATGGAGTGGTGAGAGGATATCCACTAAAAGTCATTGATAAGTATTTACGTGGATGAAAACCAAGGTTCTTCAATGTCACTCTAGGGTTACTCGGAAGAGAGAGTGAAACGAAGGAATATCGAGGAGGATGAAAAGCAAAAATGATCTATTCATCACATAAAAAATAGGGATAATGACTATGGAATAATCAATTCACTTGACAAGGAGGTAGTGGTGAAATGACCCAAATGAACTATTGAATTCCATATGCCACAGATGAACTAACCAACTGGTGAGCACGATCCAGGTGGACGAACCAGATGAAATTTTTTAATTGTATCAAATGCCTTATTATTGTTTAAACCCTTTAGTCACAAACCTTTATTTATATCTATTAACTTTAACTTACATGACCATTTTTATCTTAAAGACCCATTTTCACCCAATGATATTTACATCAACTTCAAGATCAACTATAACCCATACTTAGTTCATAAAAATGTCTCAAATTTGAGAGCCAAAAAAGATATTGCTTAAAAATATAACATTTTTACTTTCAAATGTTATTGACACAATTCTAAACAACATAAAACAAATAATATATATATATATATATATATCATAATATAAATATATATATATTTATAAATATAATAACATATATAATTAAATTATTATTTTTTAGTAGAAATTCAGCAAGCATGCTGCTGGCTTTGGACTGGACTGAAAGGTAGCAGTGTGCCTGCCACCTTTCAAGTACAGTTTGAAAAATATTTTTTACCTACACAAATTTAGAAAAAATTATAAAAAACATAAAAAACTCATTTCTCACCCATTTATTCTTTGTGGTTTTTCCACAGGCCATCGCCAAGGCCGACTGTTCGACATTTGGAAAATGGGTCGATGAGAAAATTGGGACCTGGGTCTTGTGATCGATGGGTGTTGGTGTGGTGGAAAGGATTATGGCATGAAGAATTAGTTAAAAACGATGAAAAATAGGGGGAAGGTGCGATGATAAGGGTTCGTCCAATCAACAATGTGAAAAATTAATGAGGGTGGTTGCGAACCCCTTTCAAATTATTTTTGTGAAGAGGAACCACTATAAATCGATCTTCAGTGGCATGACATCCACAGATGAGGCATTTAATGGATCTTCAAGATCAAATGAGGCAAAGGATAGTGATGACAACAAAGTTCAGAGCATACTGCAGAATCTTGGTGCACAACGCAACTACATGGTTGGCAGTTCATATGAACACTTATGTTGTACCTCCCTCACTATGTTAGTTAGGGTTTAATTGAAATAAATATCACACATTGTGTAGCTTAATGTCACACACCATGTGACCCCTAGTGAACCATTATGATGTGTTCATGGAGAACACGCCCAAGTGGGTGTTTTGGTGCACATGCCATGTGGACTAGGATCACAGATGTTCCCTTTAATAGCGCACAAAAATGATATTAACAGTTCTATTAACCTCAATGCTAATAAAGGGGACCTTTATCAGCACTTTCAATAATGCTGATAAAGGGGAGACTTTATCAGTTCTATAATTAACATTGATAAAGGTTACTACCAAAAAACTGGTTTATGCAGTACTACTCTTTAACAATGCTAAAAAAAGTGCTAATAAAGGGGGTACCTTTACCAGTACTAAAAAAATCATTGATAAAAGATACTTTTAACAGTGCTAAAAAAGCGTTGTAAAAAGTACCCCTTTATTAGAGCTGTTAAATGTACCCCCTATATTAGTGCTTTTTTAGAAGTGCTGATATAGACCACCCTTTATTATCAATTTTTTATAAGAATTGATAAAGGGTATATTTCAAAAAAGAAATATCTCATTAATAAATAAATATATTTATATTTATATAAATATAATATATATATTTTTAAAAATGTTTTAGATAAGGATAAATAAAAATTTACACTTAATATGTAAGATATTTAGTGAAAATGACATATAAAATAATTTTAAAAATATTTTTAATTAACAATTTTCAAATTATTATCGAGTAATAGTCATTTAATATCAATTTGAAGATAAAAAAAATTCAAAAATTAATAAAAGATCTAAAATAAGTTGAAAATGTAACTTGAACTTCAAACGGTCACAACTTTTGATCCGAATATCTGTTTGAGCTCTACCACATATCAAATCGAATCTTGTGATGATCTATATGACGTGTTGATCAGGAAAAACCCGATCACTATTTTTTGAGTTCAAAAGAGGTCCCAAAGGCCTCTAAAACCGAGTTTTTAGTCGGGGTACCACAATTTATTAACATTCGATGGATTTCCAACCTATTTTAAGGGGGTCTTCTTATATTTTTTTCGGTAGTGACGAAATTTATCTTTAAGGATTATACTTGTAAGGATATTATGAAATTCAAATTTTTTCATTTTTCATAATGTACTTTTATTTTTAATTTTTTATATACACATATATACACACTTGTATATATTTACACATAAAAACTAAATTTTATAAATAAATATGTTAACATATTTACATACAAAATATATTTATAAATATATATACCAAATCTAAATAAAAAATAATATAAATTTTATTTAAAATAAAAATATATGAATATTTATATACCTATATAATGTGTGTGTCTGTGTGTGTATTTGTATGTGTCTGTATTGAAAAACTGATATATATATTAGGTACTTGGGGGTACAATTACATTATACACATGCACACCACACACAGGCTAGAAAGGCATGCCATAACCCCCTAAGGGATAACCCACCCATCAAGTATTATTTATTTAGTACATGGATAGAAGACCCATTAAGAATGAAAACCATTACATGGACCAAATACCCCACAAACTGGCCTGAAGGCCCAGTGCAACATCACGCCTACATCATGCCTATGTCACCATATGCCTGCGTCATGCTTGCGTCAGGCCTTCATGAGATATTTATGTTGTATATATGTGTATGTATGTTGTATATATGTATGTATTTTTTTTATTTATAAACACATGCAAAAAAAACATATTTTATAAATGTATTTAAAACTAATAATATAAATATATATTAATATATGAATAAATATATAAATATATAAATATAACTAACTATATATATATATTAATATATGAATAAATATATAAATATATATATTAATATATAAATAACTATAACTATATATATATAAATAGATATATCATAAAGCAAAGAATAAAACAAGATGGATGAGTGGTAAAGGTGTAGGCGTGCAAGGGAGAGGTCTCAGGTTCAAATAATAGAGGAGGTAGGGGTACGCGTGCGGGTGAAGGGGGATACTAGTGCTGTTATGGGGGGGGACAACACTATTAAAGGTGTGTGTGTGTGGGGGGGTGCACTTAGCGTTGTTAAAGGGGGATTATTATGCTGATAAAAGGGGCGGTCTCCAAATTTTATTTTTAATTTGATGATTTTTTTCTTTTTAAAAATTCACTTTTTTGAATTTTATGAGTATTTTTTAGCATTGATAAAAGGTACCCCCTTTTAACAGTCTGAAAATTAACTTTTTATTATTTATGCACACTTTTAAGGAACAAAGTGAGAAACCAGATAGACAACCACAAAAGTTTGTACCAAAAGAGGTATATGAACCATTAAAATCAATCTTGAGCCTATTTAAAGCATTATCCCTAAATAATTTCCAATGAAGATCACTAACCTTTGTATCAGAGTCATCCTTGAGAATATCTTCAAACCAATAGGCTAGCTTGTCCCACATTTTCATGTACTCCTCCGCATTTATCCTACTCTCATTGAATCCTCCAATAAGGATGAGATCTCATTTATTGATCCAATTATACTGCTCTTTATTAGTTTCCATTTTTAGTATTATTTCATAAATTCAATCAATAACCTCAATAGGGGCCTTAATTTCAAAGGCCTCATCAAGAATTTCTTCCCTTGAGTGATTGATAAGCTCCCAAATTTTCTCCTTATACCTAAATTCCTTATCTATCTCATGTCTTTGATTGACTAACCCTGAATAGTACCCATGATTTTCCACCACTGATTCTTCCTGCCTCCGATTAGGAACTCCCAACACACCACTTGTGAACTCTTGGTCCTTATAAGATCCACCATCAGGTTCCTTCTCTTTTGAGGAGACACAACCCATCTCCTTTGACCTTGAATTCTTGGCATATCACATCTTCATAGGTTTAGGAAGATGAGAATAATATTTGCACTCTTTTGATTTTTCCCCTTGACCAGAATGCAGCTCTCCAAGTCCCTATTTCCCTTCCCCCTTCCTCCCTAGGGCTGTGACCCCCCTTTTAACAGTGTTTATGCATTTTTAGTACTGATAAAAGTGATTTATAACACTTTTAAAATCCATATCTCTAGTAGTGGGACTATCCTACTATTGTGTGCTGCTTATATAATAACACACCCAATAAGAACATGTATCCTATATATGAAAAATATATAATCTAATTGAAATAAATTTGACATCATGAATAGAAAACACTACTTTATACAGTTAATTTTTTTTTATATAATTTCATTTACAATTATCCACAAACATTTAAAAATATTAATGTTTCATCTTTTGGAGCCCATGATCCCCTCTCAAAAATGTCCTCCTCCAATATCAGTTGCCGAAAAAATCATCTCAACCTGAGCAAAAAGAATCCACCTATATATAATTTTTTTATGTTAGTAATACTATAAATAAATAAATTAAATATTAATATGAAAGAATACATTAATAAAATGTCAATTTTTAATAAAACACACACTTATAGTTATACCAGTCACACCATGCATCGTATTGAGGTGTGATTGATTCATACGCATCACAAATGAGTAATGAATCATTGTCCCAAATTATCCAAACAATATTAATGCATTTGATCGGTTTTGAGTATATAACTTATAGTTTTTACTAAAATTAATGTCAATTTTAAATAATGACACACTTAGAGTTATACCAGTCACACCATGCATCAGAAATTACATATGGATCATTTTTATAAAATATCAAAACATTCTGAATGAATTTTCTCGATTTTCAGTATGTTAGTAGTGTTTTTTTTTACAAAAATGTCATTTTAAACTAGAAACATGCACTTTGAGTCATACCAATCGCATCGTGTGTTGGTTTGACATAAGACTGCTTAATACACATAAAAAATGACTTATGAATCGCTAACCTGAATTATCAAGACAACCAGAGCTCATTTGCTTTATTTTTAGTGAGTGACACATGTTTTGAACAAAAATGTAAAATTTAAACCAATAATAGAAACTTTGAGTCATACCGATCACACCGTGCATCGGATTGAGGTGTGGTTGATTTATACAAATCAAAAATAACTCATGGATTATTTTCTTAAAGTATCAAAATAATTTGAATGCTTTTTCTTGGTTTTTAGTATGTTACTAGTTCTTTTTACTAAAATTAATGTCAATTTAAAATAAAAAGACACACTTGGAGTTATATCAGTCACAAAATGATTCCTATTGAGGTGTGGTTGAATTATACATGTCATAAATGACTTAAAGATCATTTTATTAAATTATAAAAATAATCTGAATACATTTTCTCAGTTTTTAGTATGTCACTTGTTCTTTTTATTAAAATTAATTTAAATTTTAAATAAAAAGAGACACTTTGAGTTATACCAGTAAAACCATGCATCATATTGAGGTACGATTGATTCCTATACATTAACAATGAATTATGGATCATTTTACTAAAGTATCAAAACAATCTGAATGCATTTGTTCAGTTTTCAGTATGTCACTTGTTATTTTTACTAAAATTAATATCAATTTTAAATAAAAAGACACACTTAGGGTTATACCAGTCACACCATGAATTATATTGAGTTGAGGTTGATTCATACACATTATAAATGACTTATGAATCATTTTCCAAAATTATAAAAACAATCTGAATGCATTTTGTCAGTTTTTAGTCTGTCACTTCTTATTTTTACTAAAATTAATGTCATTTTTAAATAGATAGACACACTTAGAATTATACTAGTCACATCATGCTTCATATTGAGGTGTGGATGATTCAAAAATGTCAAAAATTACTTACGGATCATTTTTATAAAGTATAAAAACAATATGAATGTGTTTTCTCTATTTTCATTATGTCACTAGAGTTTTTTTTATTAAAATGTCATTTGAAACTGGAAACACACACTTTGAGTCATACCGGTCACATAGTGTGTCAGTTTTACATGAGACTACTTCCTACACATTAAAAATTACATATTAATAATTTTTATAAATTATCAATATAATCTGAGTGAGTTTTCTTGGTTTTTACTAAGTGATAATTTTTTAACTAAAATGTCAATTTTAAATAGATAACCGACACTTTGAGTTATGCTGGGCACATAGTGTATCAGATTGAGGTTAAGATGATTAATATATGTCACAAATGACTTATGGATCATTATCTCAAAGTATAAAAATAATCCAAATGCATTTTATTGGTTTTGAGTATGTCAGTTTTCTTTTTTTCTAAAATTAATGTCAATTTTAAATAAAAGAAGCACTTGGACTCATATCAAACACAACGTGCATTAGAGTGAGGTGTGACTAATTCATAAAAATCACAAATTATTTATGGGCTGTTTTCTGAAATTATAAAAATAATATGATCACATTTTCTCAATTTTTAGTACATCACCTATCTTTTTTTACTAAAATGTCATTTAAAATTGAAAACACACATTTTGAGATATACCATTCACATCGTGTGTCTATTTATTATGAGACTAATTTATACACATAAAAATGACTTATGAATCAGTGTACTAAATTATCAAAACAATATGAGTGTGTTTTCTAAGTTTTCATTGAGTGACACTTTTTTGAACTAAAATGTCAATTCTTAACTGGTAATAGGAATTTTAAGTCATACCAGGAACATCATGTATCATATTGAGGTGAGTATGATTTATACAAATAAAAAATGACTTATGGATGATTTTAATAAAGTATAAATAAAATTTGAATGTGTTTTCTTAGTTTTGAGTAGGCCAGTTGTACTTTTTACTAAAATTGATGTCAATATTAAATAAAAAGATGCACTTCGAGTCATATTGGTCACATTGTGCATTACATTGAGGTGATACTGATTTCTACACATAAAAAATGATTTATGGATCATTTTTATAAATTATCAAAACAATCTAAATGCATTTTATTAGTTTTGATCATGTCACTTTTCTTTTTTACTAAAATGTCATCTTAAACTGGAAACACACACTTTGACTCATACTGATCACATTGTGTACTGGTTTGAAGTGAGATTGATTCCTATACACCAAAAATTAATTATGAATTATTTTACTAAATTATCAAGAAAATATAAGTTCATTTTCTTGGTTTTCAGTGAGTGATAATTTTTGAACTAAAATGTCGATTTTAAACTGATAACAGACATTTTGAGTCATACCAAGCACATCATGTATCATATTGAGGTGGGGATGATTCCTACACATTAAAAATGAATTATGAACCATTTTCTTAAAGTATCAAAACAATATGAATAAATGATTTTGATTTTTGAGTATATAAGTTGTATTTTTTACTAAAATTTATGTCAATTTTAAATAGAAAGAAGCACTTCGATTCATACTAGTCACACCATGTATCAGATTGAGGTGAAGCGGATTCCTATACATCCCAAAGTCTCAAAACAATCCTAAATTCCAATTTTATCATGATTTCCATTTCATTTATTTGTCAAACTTCCAACACTACATATTGACACAATGTTATTATCCAAAAAAACTTTCTTGTTGTTGAAATCCATGAGATTTGAGGAAGATAATGTGCCCATTGTATCATAAGAAGTCAGCATAATGATCACATGATATTCCTATACTCTTATGAATTTCAAAGAGAAAGGTTTTTTAGCTATTCAAATTGAATCAATATGCAGTGTTGTAAGCTCAATAAAGAGAATAAATGGAAAGCATAAAGATTCATGAAAAAACTAAATAAGTATTAGATAAAAATGATAAGGAAATTAACTTAAAAATAGTAGATAAAATGATGAAATAATTCATTAAATAAGTATCAAGAATTAACATTTTTAGGATTGTTGTATACATTCTTGACCCATTTCCTTATTGTCATTATCTTAATTGTAGCCTCGAAGTCCAATATTTCACGAGCATGAGAAACTTTGAAGAAACCACCCCAACATGAAAAAAATAATCCAATTGTATAAGAAAATAACTATTATGTGAGTAATACTAAAAAGAAATAAATTAAACATCAATATGAAAAAAATCCATTACTTTTATGGAATTCACATCTTTATGCTATTTGTTTACATTCTACCATTATGTATGCTGCCCATTCATTTCTAATAAAATCTACATCATATTATGAATATGGTTATTTTTGGTAGTCATAATAGTACTGTAAAAATATAAATACACAAAGGATTAATAAATATTTTAAATGAAATAGTAATTATCTTCAAAAATACCTCTTCGGGGATGAAAGTTTTTTGATGGAATAAAATATCTCTCATAAATTTACAAACATAATAACCATAATATTTTCCATTTTTTTTGTTTTAGACACTACAAAAACATTGAGAAAAATAAGTAATTTGTTTTGATATGTGTTTGGAAAGTGAAATCTTATTATATATACCCTGATACTTGTCTATTTGTAGAACTTATTAGGATTCTTGTGCGCATAGACTGTCTTCATGACATGAATTTCATGATATTTAAACACCACCCTATCATAATAGAATTATCATTAAAAATTAATATAAAATATATAACTTGAAGTTTAGTTCTAAAATGTTGGATTTAGTGTATTAAAAACTGATAAACTTCATCATGTGTGGTCAGTTTGTTGGGTATCCATGTAGTGAATCCAAAAAATAAATATTTAGAGTATCCAAATTTACCACAATGAGCATCCAATGTTTCTTAAAAAAAGGAATAATTAATGAAAGAAATGAAAATATATTTGACATGATTTAATTGTAGAGTATTACCTCTGCATCTTTGGTATTAAGAAGTGTCTATCATCTATATGTTTCTTTTAAATAATTTGTTAATGTCTTCCACAATTCCATACATTTTTTTGAATCTATTATTGTTTGTTCTGTAGAAGTGATGTGGGGACTAATGAGTTCATGGGATAATCCCTTCAATTAGTATTTATATATATGCTTGAAAAAATATTAAATTTATTTATTCATAATTAACATATTATATCAGCTTTTGGAAAAACAAATCATAAAAACATACCTCATGTATACATTTAAATATGAGGATCCTAACCATTCATAGTTGAGGATCTCATATATATTCTCAAATGAAATTTACTTTGTAAATTCCTCTCTATACATTTCTTCTTCAAAACCAACTATGCAACTACTAACATTTCATAACTTTGTATCTGCATGAACCTTCAATGTTAGTAAATGAAAATATTAAACAGGTGGGTTAAAGGTTCTTTCAGAAGATCTTTTTGATTGGTTAGTTGATCCTTTATATGGATTTGAGTCAAAATTTTGTTTCACCCCCTTCCCTTTGTCCATCTCTAATAACATTAATTAGTTTAGACACTTTTTCACTAATTTTTGAAGGTTTAGCATGAAAAATAAATTGAAAATGAATACCTCCTTGTTGACATGTGTTTTTACAAGACTTTATAAACATGTGATGAATGTTACAAAAACTTGGTTGACTGTATGAATCTAATCATCATTAATTGGAACATATTTTTCGGCACTTGACTCATGATCTATTCTAATCACCTCTCTCAGATGACCTATTAGAAGTGGTCTATTGCGTAGATGTTCGTCTTTGATATTGAACACCATTTCCCTTAATACAAGGCAATTAGTGGGTGTTGATAGATATAAATCACAATCATTTTCACCCTATAGAATATGAGTACAGAAAAGGTATCAATGTTTGTCTAATTCAAATTTCATAGAAACAATTATTAGAATACTGATTACCTCAACTAAGAAAACACTTTGAGGGGAATGGCTCACCTCAATGCTAGTGGGGGGTGGGGGTGTGATCGTTATGAAATGGTTTTTCTTGAGTTTTTTCTTCTCTTTTATTTCTCCCCATAACATTTCTAGAAACTAAGTATGAAAATGAAATTATTATTTAAGGAAAACTAACATTTATTTAATCTCCATCATTTCTTTATCTTTATCCTATTGTTTCTTTTATTCTCAAAATATGTTAGGGGTGTCAACCCAAAACCCTCACCTCTGACATGACCATGATATTCTTGTTATTTCAAGGCCACTGATAGTAGGTGTTTATTCGGTACAAGTGTTGATGATTTCGATGACTAAGTCAGATATAAAATATAAGAAAATAAGTAATCATTGTTATATAATAGTGATTTAAATATTTTTTTATTATGTCATACTTACACATGCTTCCCACACTTTTTTTTTCTGTTTTTCTCTATTAGTATCTCATCTTTATATCACGTGCCTCCTTCCATATCACATGGCATATGATGGAAGTGGATTTGGACTTGGATTCATCAATCAATGTATAAATAGAGAAACCTAATTTTTATATTATTTCATGTCATATAAAAGTATTATGGTAGATTTAAAATAGGTACCATTTTTTTTCAAGTGAATTATACCCTATCCTTGCTTTATGGTAGGGGTACATTGGTTTTTCTTCCCTTTCCATATTTTTCATAACTCAGTTGATATTTTATAAATAAAAAGTTCTCAATCAATGATAAATACACATATTTTCAAACAATTTATTACCATCCATAATGTACTTGAAAATAAATCTATACATGATGAACAGTAAATGCATCCCATGCTTCTTGAATTATCAGGTGTGCCTACATAAGCATTGGGTGTGGGTTTATTTTCCCTTCAACATATTTAAAATTAAATCTCATTAGAATTATGCAAAAGCCTCTATGAATCCTTCCAGTAAGAATTAATACATAATTCTTTTGATTCATCTACTATAAATGAATTCTGCATGGGATGATGAAGGATAATTTAATGTTTCATTATTTTATTTTTTAATAAAATAAAGAAATGATATCATAATGTTATCATAATATTTTCCCACATCAGAACCTTATGTATGGGAAGAACATGGTGTCATGAATATACATCAATTTGTACGTGTTGGTTAGTGACGAGTCCAATGTAACTACTGAACATGGCCTTTCTGGGGTTAATATGATGGCCCCGTAAATTCCACATGACCTCAAATTTTATGTCTTTTTTCGCTTTAATGATTTTTTTGGATACCGTTATACTAAAATACTCCTATTTCTTTTCATCATCAGTCCTTTTTAATTTACAGTTTCCTCAGATTCAACACCATTAATATGTTATTCCTATGGATCGATATCATCATCATGTGCAGAAGGTCGTTGTACCTCTACACTGGGTGTAACATAAGGTTGAGAAACCTACTGTTCCTTTGGATTGGGAGCACCAGCAAGTGAATAAGGTCATTGTTCCTTTGCACTAGGAGCAAAAATAGGTTGAGTGACCTGTTATTTTTTAGTATTGGGAGAACCAGCACATGAAGAAGTCATTATCTACAGATTTGGTTTAACAATTAATTTAGATTACATAAATTCAGCAGCGAATAGATAATAACACGAGGTAACACAATGTATATTACAAAAAAATATAACCTAATTATTAAATTCTTTTTTAAAGGCTAAATGGATTTTACCCCTCTATAGAGTATCCAAATCCATTCATTATTTTCTTCTATTATATAAAAAACCTCATCTACATTGGGACCACTATGAAATGATTATGACCTCCCAATGAAAGGGACATCCTTAGTTGAATTTTCATCTAACCCTTCAATGGTTTTGATTGATAAAAGAACAATTGACCACTTTTGGTTTGCGGGATCTGGAATATAAAATAATTTTACTTCCTCTGATTCCATTATAAATGGTTCATCTTTTCAACATTCCTAATTGAAATCCAATTTCATGAATCCAAATTCATCTATTTTAATAGAACTCCTCTTATGAATCCACTTGCATTGAAAAATAATCAATTAGAATATTGTACAATCCAACTACCATATTTGTTTAATGATTCCAAAGTATGAAATATTCACATAAATTATATTTATCTCATTAGTAAAAAAAATATGCATCACTTTAGCTACAAGTGCAACTCCACTAATTTTCATGGTACTACTTTCATCATGTTTTTAATGACCCAAACTTTTATCAATGCAATTTATCACTTATTATAGTAATATCATATAGAATAATCACATAAAATCACATTAGGAAACACAATTACACATCATGATTAAATGAACAACTAAATTCTACGTGACCTTTAAACATAATTTTCCACTTCTGTGATTTGAATTTCAAAAATTTGACATACACAGTAGTGATTAGTAAGATGTTTGAAGTCCGATAGGAAAAACATAATTTTTGGTGAATTGTAAAATACCCTTATGAATAGTAATGTTACCCTTATGAATATTAATATGACCCTTATGAATAGTAAATTGTCTAAGTGAATAGTAACCTTACCAATGATAGTATAAATAAAATTTATCCATCCTATAAGTGACAATATGATATAATTATATTATAGTGTTGGTATTTTTTGTAAGTCATGAATATTTAATGATTAATTTAATAATTTAAAATAAAATTCATTTTCATAAAATGTATTCATAAACAAGTATTTTTATTTATTATGATTATATGATAATTTTATGAAACCTTAATAAATTTTTCAAAGTGTTAAAAAATCAGTTTTAGTTTTAAAATTTGTATTTTTCAAGTAAATTATGATTTTAATTAAAAATTAAATTACTCATATTTATAAAATTATTTTCATAAAACAGAGTTTAGTTTTCAATTCTACACATCAAAAAATGGTTAGGGTGAATTTTTTATATTTTTCTGAAATACTTTAATTTTTGGTGAATAGTGAAATTCGAGAATTTACAAAATATGCTAAATAAATGAATTTATGCATCATGCTTGAGTCATGGATGATCTGAATGTCCATTGGTTCAAGCTAAAATTCTTTATTTACTATATTTAGTGATGGAATCATCATTATTTCTTGTCTTGAGGGAAATTAATAAACTAATGAATTAAATATTGAGAAACCCCCCCTCTCCACTATAAATACCACCCCTCACAACCTCATTTCATCACACCTCTAAATCCCTTTTCCTACTCCAAATTATTCTCAAATATGTTACCAATATCCTCCCCCACTTCTATCAGCCCTTGTTCTCATAAAAAGGCCAAAACCTCTTCCCTAAAGAGGCTATTAAAGAAGATATATTCAAGAGGTAATTTATCTATCTTTTCTTTCAATTTCCATTCTAATTTCATTTCATTTATTCTCTTATCCTCAAATTATATTATCAAAATGTCATGATAACTCTAGTATGATTGATATATTGGTATTATATTATGTTAGTATAATCTTATTCCTTATACTCCACCTCTCTCTTTGTTTATAAAAATGAAATCATCACCCGTGATGTGTTAATTTACCTACATCATGGGTGATGCACTTTCATTTTCCTTAAAATCCTTCAAGTATATCTATAAAAAAACTAAATGGTTGAAAAAATATTTTAATATGTATTTTTTAACCCATTTTATGTTCTGGAAAAAGTTTTATACATAATACTAAATGATAAAACAAAAAATATTTGTTGTAATCCAAAAACCGCCCAAATTAACCCAAAGCGATCATCATTAAATTTTAACTAATGATTCATCATCATAAAAAAATTCATTATAATATCATTTAAACTCCTGGAAGATCATTAATATCATGTAATAGAAATTCTGCATGTTTATCAATGTTCTATAAGAACTTCCATTCATGTGTGCAAGTGAACAGTTCATGAAAACTAAGAAAAAGAACACTCCCAAAAAATGAATTTAATATCTATAACTCATAAAAAGGCCTATAAAAGAACATAATAAAACCATAATGGATCATAATCATGTATAAAATGTTCTTGAGTTGTTAATTAATTAATATAATGTGATTATACAGGACATTAAAGTGAAGAAAGAGTTCAGATACAAGGTAAGGGGAATTCTCAAACCTAACTTTCTTTCTTCGGGTTTTCCATTTTTTACTCCATTTTTGGTATGGTTATTCCTTAAAAATAATTTCTTCATCATTATATTACCTTTTCTAGGATATACATATTTTCCACTGGAATTTATGTTAAATATAATGTTTTCCAAAATAAATCTTCTTTTAAAAACATACTTTTACTTCTCACTCAAGGTTGATGGTCCTTATATCAAGTATGTTATTCCCTCTTTCATTTGAGAACCCAAAGTTTATGAATATATACTTTATGAAGTGAAACCTATTCCTTTTTATGGGTTGTTTTATGTTCAATATTGATATATGTTCTATGTGGAATGCATGATAATGTAAATGTTATGATGTAAAGGTGCACCCAAAATTATATAGCACAATGAAAATGTTGTAATGTGACGAGTGTGCTTGGAATTATAAAGTACTCTAATGCATTAGGTAATGTAAAGAAAATCATGAGTAAAGTGAAGTATGTATGAACATGATGCTAGATTTGTTCACAAATATGTGTGGTAGATGACCACTAAGACATGATGTTTCATTTTTATGCATTGCCACATTCCATGCTATTATATAATGCTTCTTATCATGATTATGATGATGATGTTATGATTATTCTCACCCCATGTTAAATTGTTTCATGTTATTATCTATTATCTTACTAGGATTTTATCTTACCCCTTTTGATTTATATCCTCAGGTGACTAATTCTACTAAGGATAAGTCAAGAGCCAATAAGAATCTAGAGAAGAAGGAATTAAATAAATGTCTTGTGTTGTAAATGTTATGTGTGGTCCTAGTTTTTCCAAGACACTAAAACTTTGGATCCTCAATGTGTAATGTTTTTATGTTTTTTATCATTTAAATTATGTAAAAGTAATGTAAGAAAACAAGGGTCTCTATAGTTGGTATTAGAGGCATGGTTTAGTTAATTTGGGAATTCGGATTAGAGAACCTTAATAAAAACCCTAGTATGAGACTAAGTGTAGTTAAGAACACAAGAAGCTTTGATAAACATAGGGATCCCATAATATATTATTTTAGTGTTAATTGCACAAATTAATAACTTATTTATTCATGACTTGTTGAATTATTTTTTCTTTTAACCTTTTCTATTTTAGAAAATGGAGGGAACCTGGAGAAACCAGGCCAACAACCTATATGAGGGACAATGCAGTGATTTCCAGAATGATATCCCCAATGCTTTGGGAGGTGGAGTTCAAAAATTTATGGTGATTCGTACCCAGTTATCTCAGGTTATGAATAATAACTAGAATAATGTGGAGCGCCCTCCTTTACTTAAGAGGAAGAAACTAGCTATCAAGTGTTTTATATGGCACCGACCAGCAATGTTCAGTGGATCTTCTGATCCACTAGTTGTGGAATAGTGGGTCAAATCGATGGAGAATATCTTTTTTATGATTCACTATTCTAATATGGAGAAGGTGACTCTGTCCGTTTATTGTCTAGATGTAGAGGCTGACCAATGGTGGGATTTGATTAAGAACACCAAGCCGAGAAACAAAATTGAAGAGATGGAGTGAGAAGACATTAAGATAATGTTTCTTAACAAGTATTTCCCAAAAACTCTTCATACAAAGATGAAGAGAGAATTTATAGAGCTAAATCAAAAGTATGTAGAATCTTTCATGGACTACGAAGTGAATTTCACAAGGCTTGCAAGGTATTCTTCAGGTTTTGTTTTCAATAATGATAGAAAAATTGATATATTATTCCATGTATTAAAACCACACCTTAAAAAGGATCTTGAAATTAGAGACTTTGGGAGTTATGAAGAATTCATTCGATGTGCTCTTAAAGTGGAGATGGAGTTTGGAGAATGGTTCTATGGCTATAGTGATAATAAAATAAAGTTGGAGTTTCATGCCGGAGGATCTAATGAGAAAGGTGGTAAGAAAACCTAATCACCCACATGTAAAAAATGTGGGAAGAAGCATCATAGGAATTGCCTCAAAGGGATGAGGAAATGATTCAAGTGTGGGAGAGAATTCCACTAAGGTCAAGAGTGTCAAAAATACATGAGAAGGCAGGAGAATGTGGTGAAGGAAAGGAGAGCACCACCCATGCTCCAATGCTACAACTGTAGTGAGAAAGGTAACTATTCAATCCAGTGCACTAAACCTAGAGTCCTTAAGGGTAATCAACATTAGCAGCCACCAAATCCAAAAGTGCATGGAAAGGATTATCCCATCAATATTGCAAAAATTGAGCAAGAAAATGAAGTAATACAAATCACACTTCCTATTCACTCAAGAAAGGGAAAAATCTTATTTTATTCTGGTTCTATGTATTCCTTTATATCTTACAAGTTTTCTAGAACTATTTAATCGAAGTCCTGAAACCTTGAAGTATAGATATCTGTAAAAACAGCAAGTGGTAAAATCATTGCAACCCAAGTGTTGGAATGTTCTCCTGTTGGCGTATGTGGGAAGATTCTTCTAGTGAATTTCATGATACTTCCCTTGGTGGAATTCGATGCTATAATGGGAATGGATTGGATCTTGTTATATAGAGCACATATCAACTATCGGGAAAAGGAAATATCTTTTTATATTCCAAACCATCCCATTATCCTCTACAAATGAAAGGAAGATCATGAATCTCCTTTAGAAAATACTTCAACGATGTGGGTGTTGGTTCCCTGTGAAGAAACATACCTCGATCAAATGGTTGCATCAAAGGAAAGGATCAACCTAGTAAAAATGACCATCGTGAGAGAATATGGTGACGTATTTCTTGAAGAGTTACCTAGACTTACCCCGGATCATGAGTTAGAGTTATCCATAGAACTCATACCTGGAGCTACTCCTATCTCAAAGTTTCCCTATAGTATGTCTCTTATCGAATTGGAGGAGTTAAAGAATAAGCTGCAAGAGAATTTGGACAAAGGGTTCATACACCCTAGTGCATCACCTTGGGGTGCACCAGTAATCTTTGTGAAGAATAAGGATGGATTAATGTGGTTTTGTATCGATTATTAGGAACTCAACAAGATCACTATAAAGAACAACTCTCCTCTCCCAATGATTGAATAATTTTTCGATCAAATATGAGGATCTTATTACTTCTCAAAGGTGTATCTTAATTTTGGATATCATTAGCTAAAGGTTAAGAAGAAAGATATTCAAAAGTCCATCTTCTGTATAAGGTATGGGTACTATGAGTTTCTGGTGATTCTCTTTGGAATTACTAATTCCCCTGAAATCTTCATGGATTTGATGGACATATTCTTTTGAAATTTCCTCAAAAAATTTGTGGTAGTGTTTATCAATGATATTCCCATCTAATACAAGAGAAAGGAAGAACATGAAGAACATATAAGGCTTGTTTTGGTGATATTGAGAAAGGATAATTTGTATGCCATGTTTAGAAAGTGTGATTTTTGGATGAATAAAGTCACATTCTTGGGACATGTGATCACAAGTGAGGGAATTTCTATGGGCCCTTCAAAAACAAAGGTGATTGAGGAATGTCCTAGACCCTCTAGGGTCATAGAAATATGTAGTTTTCTTGGATTATATGGGTACTACCGATGTTTTGTGATAAATTTCTCAAAATTGTCAAGCCTGCTAACTAAGTTAACAAGGAAAGGGGTAAAGTATGTCTGGATAGAAGAATGTGAAGAAAGCTTCAAGGAGCTAAATAGAAGGCTAATCATTACACCTAAACTCACATTACCAAAAAGTGAAGAAAGTTTTGTGATATAAAATGATTCTTCAAAGAAAGTATTGAGTTGTGTACTCATGAAAAATGAAAATGTGATAATCTACGCCTCATGGTAGTTGAAGATCCATGATCAGAACTACCTGAAACATGATCTAGAGCTAACAACTATGATTTTTTCCTTGAAAATATAGAAGCACTACCTCTATGGTGAGAAGTGTGACATATATACTGATCACAAGAGCCTAAATTATATATTCAAACAAAAGGATATCAACATGCATCAATATATATGGTTAGATCTAATCAAATACTACGATTTATCTATTCACTATCATCCTGGAAAGGTGAATAAGGTAGATGATGCTCTTAGCAGAAAATAACCTGATACCCTATCCTTGTTGTGGATTGAGAAAGACCCTATCTTCATGGATATTCCAAGGATGGATTTGGAAATCATAATGTCAAGGAATACATCCTATGTTTCCCAAATGGTTTCCCAACCATCTATCTAAGAGAATATTAAGGAGGCACAAAGGGATGATCTAGAGTTTCAAAAGAAGGTGAACACAGTAAAGGAAGAGAAGCTGTAAGAGTTCTATATCAAAGATGATGTTGTGATTTGGTTTGGAATGTGCATTTGTGTGCCTTCATCACCTGGGATAAAGAAGGATCTATTTGATAATTTACAAAGATCAAATTTCTCTATCCATCCTAGTAGCACCAAGATATACCAAGATCTCCAAGAACACCTATGGTGGGATAACATAAAGAAAGATATTGTGGAATATATCTCAAGGTGATTAATATGTTAGAAAGTTAAAGCAGAGCGAAAAAAGTCCAAAGGGATGATGCAACCATTGCCTATGCCCATGTGGAAATGGGAGGATGTCACTATGGACTTTGTCACGGGTCTCCCAAAACATCCAAAGGAAATAATGTGATATGGGTTGTGGTGGACTGACTCACCAAGACCTCCCACTTTATCACTATTTAGGAAGATCTCTTGCTTGAACAACTTGAAAAGATATATGTGAAGGAAGTGGTGAGACTACATGGGGTTCCACTCTCGATTATCTCTAATTGTGATCCAATGTTCACATCTATATTCTAGAGGAGTCTCTAACATGGATTGAGTACTGAATTAAATTTTAGCATGGCCTATCACCCCCAAACTAATAGCCAATCTGAAAGGACTATTCATACACTCGAAAATTTTCTAAGATTATGATCTTTAGAATTCAAAGGTGGATGGGATCAGCATCTCCCATTGGTTGAGTTATCATATATAAATATATTCCACTCGAGTATTCAGATGGATTTATATGAAGCTCTGTATAGAAAGTGATGTAGAACTCCAACCCGTTGGGATGGAGGTAGAGAAAGAAAGCTACCTGGACTTGATCTTTTGAAAGAGATGATAGAGAATGTTCAAGTAATCTAGAAACATATCAAATCTACTCATATTTTTAAAAATATCTATGCTAACAACTATTGAATGGACTTGTAGTTAGACATTAGAGATAAATTCTTCCTTCTAATATCACCATGGAAGAGAGTCAGGCGGTTTGGAAAGAAAGGGAATCTAAGACCTAGGTACATTGTCCCCTTTGATATCATTGACCATATAGGAGTTGTGGCCTATCAGATTGAACTTCCACTGAATATGGATCAAGTTCATGATGTGTTTCACGTATCACTCCTGAGGAAGTACATGTGAGATCCCTCACATGTACTGAACTCATAATTGGTACATCTGGAAGATGTTCTCACTTATGAGGAGTAGCCAATAAAGATTCTAGACAAGAGAGATATGGTTATACTCAACAAGAAAAACCACCTTTTCAAAGTGCAGTGGAGGAACCATAAGTATGAATAAGAAACTTGGGAACCAATTTATGTAAAATGAAATTTCGAGGGTGAAATTTCCAAAGGGGGAAAGAATGCAACAACACAAACTTTTATCAATGAAATTTATACCTTATTATAGTAATATCATATAGTATAACCACATAAAATCACATTAAGAAACACAATTCCACATCATTCTTAAATGAACTACTAAATTTTATGTGACCTTTAAACATAATTTTGCCACTTCTGTGATTTGAATTTAAAAAACCTGACATACACGATTACGATCAGTAATATCTTTGGAGTCCGATAGGAAACATTTAATTTTTAGTGAATAGTAACATACCTTTATGAATAGTAATGTTACCCTTATGAATATTAATATAACCCTTATGAATAGTAAACCTGCAAAGTGAATAGTAACTTTACCAATGATAGTATAAATAAAATATATCCATCGTACAAGTGACAATATGATATAATTATATTATAGTGTTGGTATTTTTGTAAGTCCTGAATATTTAACGATTAATTTAATAATTTAAAAGAAAATTTATTTTCATAAAATGTATTCATAAACAATTTTTTTTATTTCTTATGATTATATGATAATTTTATGAGACCTTAATTAATTTTTCAAAGTGTAAGAAAAACAGTTTTAATTTTCAAATTTGTATTTTTCAAGTAAATTATGATTTTAATTAAAAACTAAATTAATAATATTTAAAAATTTATTTTTATAAAATGGAGTTCATTTTTGAATTCAACACTTCGAAAAATATTTAGGGTTAATTTTTGAGATTTTTCTGAAATGCTTAAATTTTTGGTGATTAGTGAAATTCAGTAATTTACAAAATATGCTAAATAAATGAATTTTTGCATCATGCTCGAGTAATAGATGATGTAAATAGCCATTTTTTAGAACAAAAATTCCCTATTTATTGTATTTAGCTATGGAATCATCATTATTTCTTGTCATGAGGGAAATTAATATACAAATGAATTAAATATTGAGAAAACAACCCTCCCCTCCACTATATATACCACCCCTCACAACCTCATTTCCTCACACCTCTCAAGCCTTGTTTCTACTAAAAATTCTTCTCAAATATCTTCCCAAGATCCTCCCCCAAATCCAGTAGCCATTTTTCTCATAAAAATACTAAACCTCTCCCCTAAGGAGGCTCTCAAAGAAGATATATTCAAGAGGTAATTTCTCTCTATTTTATTTCAATCTCCTTTCAAATTTTATTTATTTTATTTTCTCATCCTCAAATTATCTTATCAAAATGTCATTATAAATAAAATATGATTGATATAATGGTATTATCATGTTAATTGAAGATTATTCATTATACTCCTCTATCTTTCTCTTTGTTTATAAAAAATGAAATTGTCGCCTGTGATGTGTTAATTTACCTACATCATGGGCGATGCACTTCCAATTTCATTCAAATCCTTCAAGGATGTTAATAAAACCATTAAATGGTTGAAAAATATTGTAATATGTATTTTTTAACCAATTTTATGTTCTAGAAACAAGTTTTATTCATAATACTAAATGATAAAACAAAACATGTTCGTTGTAATCCAAAAAACCACCCAAATTAACCCAAAGCGATCATCATTAAATTTTAACTAATGATTCATCCTAATAACCAAATTCATTATAAGGAAATTTAAAATACTTTAATATCATTAATATAATGTAATAGTAATTATGGATTTTTATCAATGTTCTACACAAACTTCCATTCATGTGTACAAGTGAACCATTCATGAAAACTAAGAAAAAGAACACTCCCAAACAAAGAATTTAAACTATATAACTCATTTAAAGGCCTATAAAAGAACATAATAAAACCATAATGAATCATAATAATGTATAAAAGGTTCCATATTTGTTAATTAATTAATCCAATGTGATTATACAGGACATTAAAGTGAATAAATAGTTCGGATACAAGGTAAGGGAAATTCTCAAACCCAATTTTCTTTCTTCAGGTTTTCCCTTTTTTACTCCATTTTTAGTATGGTTATTCCATAAAAATAATTTCTTCATCATTATATTACATTTTATGGGATATAAATGTTTTCCACTAGATTTTATTTCAAATATAATGTTTTCCAAAAGAACTCTTATTTCAAAAACACACCTTTTACATCTCACTCAAGGTTGACGGTCCTTGTATCAATTATGTTATTACCTATTTCATTTGGGAACCCAAACTTTACAAATTTATGATTTATGAAGTGAAACTCATTCCTTTTCATGGGGTTTTTATGTTCAAAATTGATACATGTTCTATGTGGAATGAATGACAATGTAAATGTTATGATGTAACGGGTGCACCCAGAATTATATAGCACAATGAAAATGTTATGATGTGATGGGTGCACCCAAAATTATATAGTGCTCCAATACATTGGGTAATGTGAAGAACCTCATGTGTAAAGTAAAGTACATATGAACATGATTCTAGATTTTTTCATAACTATGTTTTGTAGATGACTGCTAAGACATGATGTTTCATTTTTATTCATTGACACATTCCATGCTATTATCTAATGCTTCTTCTCATGATTATGATGATTATGTTATGATTATGCTCACCCCATGTTACATTGATTCATGTTCTTATCTATCCTATTACTAGTATTCTATCTCAACCCTTTTGATGTATATACTCATATGACAAATTGTACTAAGGGGAAGTTAAGAGACAATAAGAAGCTAGAAAAGAAGGAATTAAATAAATGTTTTGTGTTGTAAATGTTATGTATGGTCCTAGTTTTCCCAAGACACTAAACCTTTGGATCTTTGATGTGTAATGTTTTTATGTTTTTTATCATTAAAATGAAGTAAAAGTAATTTAATAAAATAAAGGTTGCTATAATGTTTATTTGTATAAAATGTATAAGCATTAATTACATAACCATTATTAGATAACACATAAACACTTGGTCCTCTGAATATCCATCAAAGGCATTCTGAAATTGAATCCAGATTTTCATTTGAATCCCTAAAAATATGGTTCTAAAACCATCCTATAAACTATTTATTATGTGTATTTTTTATCCATATTTCAGTCCTTCATGGATTCACATGACTAATAATTTCTTTATGGGTTTCAAAATATAGGGAAACCTCCAAACCGTTATGTGAAACATAAAGGTGGGCCTAATCGTGATATTTAATATTGATTGTGACAATATCTCTTTGAGAAATTACTTTACCCACAAGCTGATCCGTGTGATGAGATTTTAGTATACCAATGATTTACACACCAGATAGGTAGTCAGTACATAATTCAACGTCTTCCTCAATAATATATCACTCTATAATACAACCCTCTGACCAAATTCGATTTTTGACATACCTTCTCAAAATATTTCTATACCATTAAATGGGGTACATCCATCGATAGTGCACAAGACCACATAGTCAAATTTCTCTCACCAAGTGAACCATTATATCAAATAATGATGGTGGGAATAAAATTTACAATTCATATAATATGATGGAAATTTACCTTTCCATAGTTGGTAATTTCTCTTATTCAATAACTTTGATGCATATAGATTTGAAAAAGAAAAAAATCTTGGCTAATGTATAACAGACATTCTTGGAAAAAATATGACATAAAGCTACAAGAATTAGATCCTACATAAAAACATGAAATTCATGTGATTTAAAACCCTTTAACATTAAATTATTCATTAAAATGATATTCTTGATATTCAATGAATACCCCTCTTGAACCTGAATGCCATTCAATAAGTTGTAAAAAAGGTATCTCTATTTCCTGGAAAGAGTGTAAGTAGCTGGAGGAAGAAAATTTTAGTTTTCACCCTTCACTAGCACCAACTCTTCTCGTATTCCCATGTAAACCATTTCCAACCTAGCCTTAATTCCATCCTTTTTTCTAGGTGCATTTAGTAACATTACAATTACACTATCATATACATTTTTTTAAACATTCATGACATAAAGAAAAGTTATGTCGTATAGAAAATTCTAGTATGGTAATTAAAATAAACTAATCAATTTTTCCAATGGATTTTCGTAAGGTTTTTCAAAAATAGTTTACAAAAATCAGTGTCCGTATATTTTACTTTCTTAAATAGTTGATCACCTATTAGTGGAGACAGTTTTGTATATTCTTTTGAAGTATCATTTAATGATTTCATCCAATATCGGTACTTATGTTGTTGGGGTAGAAATCTGTGATGTCCTAGAAACACAGTCTTCAATGAATGTTTCAACCTAATTGAATTTGTACCTTGTTTGAAAAATGGGACACCCTTTAGTTCCTTTAATTCTATATCCTGAAAAATTTCCATAAGAAGGAAAGTCATTTATCATCCCATAAAACATGGTTCTCAATGTGAAATCATCATTTTTTAAGTATCACACAATGTAACACCTGAATCCCACAATAATTTCAAATCCTTGACCAATGGATGCAAATAAAAATCGACATCATTACCCAATTATTTTGGTCATGATATAAGCATAAATAATATGATGTATTTTTGTTTTATGCAAAACCATAATGGAATGTTATAATTTACCAATATAACTGGCCATGTACTGTGAGTAATGCTTTGAAAACCAAAAGGATTCACTCCATCTGTAGATAATGCAAGATGAAGGTTTCTTAGCTCATTTCCAAATTTAGTATACTCATAAACAATTTTATTCCCCTTTGGAGAGTCTACCAAATGACAAAGTTTCCCATATTTAATTCTTGTATCTATATTACATGTCAATTTACTTGCATTCTCCTTACTTATATATAGGCGCCTAAACCTTGGAATGATTGGAAAGTACCATAAAAATTTCATAGGACCCGATTCATCTTTCTTGTATCGAGAAGCACCACACTTTGGGCATTATTAAAGTGATTTATAGTCCTTGAGAAATAGTATACAATCATTTTTTAGGCATGTATTCTTTCAGATATCATACCTATTGAGTGTATCATTTTTTTAGCATCGTATGTTCGTCTAGGGAGCTCATTATCTTTTGAGAGCATATCAATCAAGTGAAAAAGTATTTCAGTAAAACTGCCTCCACTCTATCCATTTCCTAATTTTAAATTATATAGATTTAGTACAACCAACAATGCTGTATATTTAGTGAAACCATCATAAAATGGATTCTTTGCAGAAATATTTAACTTCTCAAACAATTTTGGGAAATCACAAAGTTCACTTCAACTATCCTTATCATTTATTTCATACGATCTTCATTATCATTCATACCTGTAATCACATACTCGATACAATATTCTTCATTGTCAACACTTGTAATAATATCAGATGATTCATAAAACATAATTCTATCCCAGTCACTAGCTATAGTCTCCTTTTACACATATTGATTCTAACATTTATAAATTTGATCAATTCTGTGATAGATCAAGTGTTCTTGAAACTCCTTTGGACTAATTCAATGTAAACACAAATTAATAAATTAAGAAGGGTCATATGCATGATCTTTTTCAAAATTGAAGAACTCTTTCACTTCATCTTCATACTCTTTTGTCATAAGATTGGAATCTATCCATTATTTATTTATATCCATCCTATTAAATTTGGCATTGTTAATATTTAACAAAATAAATATTCAAAAAGGGGTCTTTTAAATAAGGGTAACACAACATTTTAATGATAGTTATTATTGTATTTTGTTTCCAGAGACTCAACCCCTTAGAAGCTAACACCAAACCAAAGAGAAGATGTAGTTGTAGAGGAATCCCCTAATTTAAACCATGCTAGTGATGTTGGATGCAAAGTATGTTTAGGAGTTACAATGAGATTAAACATTAATTCACCTTTTGTGGGAGTGAGGTCATGATATATATCCTATGGGTTGGATAGAGTTAGTGACATTCCCTTTCCATGGTGTTATTATCAATCTATATAATGTAGAAGGAAAATATTGTGCTAAGTAAAGGATAAGGTTTACAAAGTTGGGTTATGGTCACCTGGGCTCGATAATTTAAATAAGGGATTTTATTGAGTCTCATGAATCACGAGGAATGAAAAAATTTTCCTAGTGTTTTTATAAAACTGTATAAAAGTACATATATGTTATAAAAGTATACATAAATTATAGAAGTATATAGTTTTAAAAATTTATAAAGGTTTAAAATTATAATATATACAAGTAAAATTTGTGAAAGTATAAAAGTATAATAATTTATAAGGAATAAAACTATAATTGTATATTAATTTATAAATATAGAAAAATATAAAAGTATAAATAATTAATAAAATTTTATATTTAAAATATGCATGTAAATATGATATACTATAAAATTTATAAAATTATATAATTTTATAAATGAATAAAACTATAAAACTATAAATATTTAATAAAAAACCAATATTAAATTATATTAGTATAATAAGATATAATATAAAATTTATAAAAGTATATTAATTTAAAATCATATAAAACTATAAAATTATAAACTTTAAACACTTTAAGTCATTTTCATACCATGAATTTTTAGTTATTCCTATATTTTTTTAACAAAAAAATTTAATAGAGGGTCTATAGACTAATTATTAATATTTTTCCTTATTAAATGCATATAAAATCATTTAATAGAAAATTGGTTGTTGTGAAAAATTACTTTATTTAATATAAAATGTGGGTAACATCCTGGACCCGGATGCCACTCGAAATGGTGACCCGAACTCAGTTGGTCACATGGCCTCAAGTGCATCTCCCCAAATGCTAGAGGATGCTAAATAGCAGCGAGGGCCTAGGTGAGTCAATGACCAGACTATGCCCTCATTACCAGAGTATCACAGTGGAAGTAAAATATATAAAATAACAGAAGGGAAATAAATAGAAGACAACTGGAAGCAAGACAAGACAAGAATATATATCAATAACCATAAGTGTCTCATATACAAAATTATATGGATGATGCATGTAACTAGAAAGAATCCAAAGCAGGTACATAGAAATGTAATATAGTACAAGTATCCAAAAATAACAAAAGACCAAAAATGTATCCCAACATCGCAAACCTTAGCTTGGTCCTATGCTCCCATGCTCTAAAGCCACAGTCAACAACCTGTACTTGGGAACTTTCCCCTATCATCACCTATAAACATATAATCTATTTGGTTCCCCAAGGAGGTACAAATAGGGTGTGAGATAAACATCCCAGTAGGTAACCACCCAGGTCTATCCGGTTCTAACAAAAATTCTGAAAAGGTGCTAGCAAGTGCGAACAATGGGTAAGTAAGTTTGTATGCCCTTGGCATAAGTCTACTATAGTAAGTAAAACCAAACGACCCTCAAGGTTACCTGCAAAAGAGTGTCATCTCCTAACAAGGCAGCTATAACCAAGTAAACAAGAAAGTCAGATGGCCATGCTATACATCCATTAGTACCATGCAACCACAAAAACAGTATATATAGAAGTAAAGTGTCCCACATGCATGCCATATAGCGAAGTCAACTATCCCATGACCTCTCTGTATAGTGAATAACAGACCTCATGGACTAAATCCAAGGTGTCAGCAGACCAAGGAATCTATGTAAAATATCTAGACCATGGAGGGACAGATTCAAAGAGCTTGTCGAAGGAATCCCATCTAGTCTCATGGGAATCCCTAGTGGAAACTCATTTAGGCACTGGTTGGGGTCCTAGGAGCATGGAAATAGAATGTCCTATGTGAGCCCAATCAAGTCTTATTCACAGGGTAGCAAGACCCAAGGCATCCCATAGAATCAAGACCCAAGGGGAAGAGTCAACCCAATGCGTCCACTACTGCATCCCAAATCCATTCATTCAGGCATTCAATTTAAATATTCAATTTAAAAAAACGTTCCATGTGACTATACCCACTAACATCAACCTGAACAATCCATGAGTATACCCACTCATGAAAACCATTTATCAAAAGAATCATATGGGCCTAACCTCCCATATAAACCATTTAACAAGACATTAGTAATTTTATATAGGTATACCCACCCATATTATATATTTAACATGCCAAACTATCAAAATATACAATTCATAACATGATATTCATGAAACAAGGAGGAAATACATCTCCTAAGTAAGATACTCAAGCTATCAAGGAATCTAAGGGATTCTTCTAACTATGAAAGCACAAGCACACACCCCATGAGTGGTTTAAACTGGCATAAAAAAGTATTTTTCCTTAAGGTGCACCCCTTGGGTGACCTTGAAATAAGAAATAGGTGTCAACACACCTAAACAAAACCTACGAGCATCCTCACTAGGTCCAGCTATTGATACGACAAGAAACTTGCTAAAAAAAGATGCCTCTCCAGAAAGTCCAACGGATGACATATCGACTAAACTCTCTAAAAGCACAAAAAAGCTGAAAGAAAGTATAAACCACCTACCTTTCCTCAGTAGTAGAAAACCCATCCAATATCGAGTCCTGATTCATCCCGATTTTGAAGAAATCTGAAGAACGAATGAAGAATGAGATATTATGGCATATGAGCCTAAATCCAAATAGTTCAATCATTGTTCCAAAGAATCATGAATGGATAAAAAGGAGTTGAGGACATACCATTACAAATCTAATGAGATAATCAATGATAAAAAAAGTGGTCGGATGGAGGAAATAGCTCAAATCCTAGGTTAGGCACCTCAAGGGAGAGCTCAACGAAGCTATTATGCATAGTAGGAGGAAAACTAAATTGGGTTTAAAAATAAAAATAGGTTTTTAATAAAAAAAATAAAAAAAACTAACACAGTAGGGTTGCACGGTTTACCCGTTCAGTTTTCCAAACCGTGTGGAAACCGTGCGCACCTCACTGCCTAGGAGGGGAACTTCTCATGGTTACCCTGCACAGTTGACTAACCGTGCAATAACCATGCGAAAGCACTCTGCTAAAAACCTTCAAATTTTCAGACCTCTCACACGGTTTTCCTAACCATGTGCAAGCCGTGCACCATGTCATTATCCACCCAAAACGTGGTTCTGGGAAATGAACAAGCCCTATACACCACCAAAACACTCGTGATCAAGTTAAGTATTCACATAAGGCCATAATAAGGTAATTAAACTGAAAATTAAAGGAAAAACACCTCATATGAAAACCTTGGTTCTTACAATATTCCCCCTTATAGTAATTCATCCCCGAATTACTCTCTGAAGGGTGGTCAAGATTTGTCTGAGAACAAATCCGGCAACGAAATTACCCAAAACACTAGGAAAACTCTACCAGAAATTAGACATAAAGTGGGTGTCCCTTTCTAAAATGATATTTTGTAGGACCCCATGAAGTTGTACCACCTCTCAAATGTACAACTTTCCAAGATCATCAACACTGAAGGTCTCCTTGATCGGTAAGAAATGTGTGACCATTGTAATCCTGTCAACAACAACCCACACAACATCATTACATCGAGATGATATCGAAAAACCAGTCACAAAATCTATTGAAACATCATCCCATTTCCACTCTGGGATAGGTAATTGCTGTAAAATTCCAGCTGGTCGTTGATGTTCCTCATTCACCTGCTGATTGGTGGAACACCTCATAACAAAACCAGCTACCTCTCTCTTCATTCCCGACCACCAGTACAAACTTCTCAAGTCATGGTACATCTTGGTGACTCAGGGGTGAAAAACCCAATATAAAGCATGAAATTCCTATATAAACTCCTCATGTATATCCATTGGAACCCAAAAACATCCATGGATATGCAAGATATCATCATCACCTACCGTCCAACCAGGAGGAGGGTCCTCACTTGCCACACCTTCTCGTAGAACTAGGCCTTTTGAATCTGATAGCTGCCTCATCCTAACTCTATCTGGTAGAGTAGTGGTAACAACTAAGGATGAAAGAAAAGTCTACCCCTATTTTTCATGCACCTCCAGATGCATCTCAGAAAATAATTCCATAAGCTTCCACTCGTTACTAGCCTATTGAACTGCCTATATCTGAGTCCTTCTACTCAGTGCATCAACCACTGCATTGCCTTTTCTAGGTGTGTAGGCAAGATCAATGTCAAAGGACTGTAGGTAATCCACCCACATTTTCTGACTCTAATTTAGATCATGCTACATAATGATATACTTTTGGATTTTTTGGTTTTTGTACACCACAAAACACTCTCTTAGAAAATGGTTCCTTCAACAGCGTAATGCGTGAACAACTGCAGCCAACTCAAGATCATGCATAGGGTAATTTCTCTTGTGAGGCCTTAGCTGCTGAGACCCATAAACCATGACTATATCTCCCTACATCAACACTACCCCCAACCCAATACCTAAAGAATCACTATACAACATCTACCTCTTTCCCTACTCTGGCAGTATCAGGACCGGTGCTGATGTCAACCTCCCTTTTAGCTTCTGAAAGGCTGTCTCACAAGATTATTGGCACAAAAACTTCACACCCTTCTTATTCAAGCCCATCAAAAGTGCCTCTAGGCATGAGAAGTCCTATATAAAATTCATGTAGTATCCAGCAAGCCCTAGGAAACTTTGTATGTCAAAAACATTCTTGGGCTGTTCCCAAGAAACTATAGCTCTCACCTTCTTTGGGTCCAATGAAACTCCTGTCTCTGAGATTATGTGACCTAGGAAGTGAATATAATCCACCCAAAAGTAGAAATTTGAGAGTTTAGCATATAACAGATTCTCTCTCAGTGTATTCAAAATGATCTCAAGATGGTTTCCATGGTTGTGTCGATTGTGAGAATACACCAAGATATCATCCACAAAACTACCACAAAATAATCTAAAGATGGAAAAATCAGTTCATCAAAGCCATGAAAACAACTGGTGCATTCGTGAGACTGAACGACATAACCAAATACTTGTATTACCCATACCTACTACAAAAGGATTTATGAGGTATGTCTGCAAGTCAAAAACGCACCTGGTGACATTCTGACCTCAAGTCGATCTTTGAGAACAATCACACTTTTCGAAGCTGATAAAAAAGTTCGTCTATCCATGGAAAAGGATATTAATTTTTAACCATCAGCTGGTTCATTTTTCGATAATCCACACATATCCTAAGAGTTTCTTCTACCTTCTTCACAAAGGACTGGTGAACCCCATAGAGAAGTACTGGGTTTGATAAACCCCTTTGCCTCCAAATCATCTAGTTGCCTCTTGAGCTCCTTCAACTCCGTCGTAACCATCCTGTATGAAAAAATGGATACTAAAAAATCTCCTGACACTAGTTTGATGGAGAAATCTACCTCTCTCCCAGGAGTTAAACTAGAAAAGTCATCAGGAAAGACATCCCTGAAGCGCTAAACCATTGGAGGAAAGTTCACCTGACTCACTCCTTGATCATCCAAAAACAAACTAGGAATCTTGGATGTCATCTCGCCAAGCCCACAATGCTCGGGTCCAGCTCTGCTCACATATACATCCCATTCACCCTTGTGAATAAACACTACACCCTCTGGTGATGTGAAAGTCACCCTCTAGCGATAACATTCAATGTATGCTCGATAAGTAACGAGCCAGTCCAATCTAAGAATGATGTCAAACGCTGTCATCTCGAGGATATATGAACTCCAGAGGAAGTGTCACTCACTAACCTTAAGGGGACACTCCATACACTGGAACACATCACCCGTTCTAACTTCCAATGGTGTGTCTAGCATCAAAATTCCCTCAAAAAGAAAAACCACAAGCCCAAGACTTTTTACCACTCATGTAGAGATAAAACTATGAGAGTTAGCTGTATCGAAAAGAGCAGATGCAATAGTAGAAGCTACTAAGATTTTACCTCTCACCATAGATGGTCCGAGATCCCGCTTCTTTTGGGTCTGTTGCACTGCATATGTCAGGCCTGTACCGCAGCCTTGTGACCCTGCCTGTCTACCCTGAGCTGATCCGCCCAACTGCCTCAGAGAGCCCGATGTCTGGCTACCACGACCATGAACACCACTACCCTGGCCCGACTGGTCTGCACTACTCCAGCTCCTAGCCTGACGTGGAGATGAAGAACCTTCTCCTGAACCCAGTATCAAAGTCGACCCCTACCACTCACAACTGGAGGGAATGCTGTAACATCCCGGATCTGGTTGCCACACAATGGGTTCCCCGAACCTGGTTGCTCACATGACCTCAAGCACATTTCCCCAAACACTAGAGGCTGACGACTAGCAGCGAGGGACTAGGTCTGATAGTGGGGAAACTATGCCTTCATTTGTCAAAGTGTAGCGCAACGAAAATAGAGATCAGCATACAAAATTCAGAAGTAGTAAACAATACCAATGCTGAAATGGGCATAGTACAAAAATAAAAAAAAGACCAAAAGTAATATATAATGGTTCAATATGTCCCTAAGTATAAGAAAGCATCCAAAACAGGATACACTATAATCTGAAACAATATAATATAAGGGAAAAATACAGTAAAGCAAATTAAAGCAGTACTGCTAGAACTCAGCAGCATCGCAAGCCTAAACTTGATCCCATGCTCTCCTAGTCCTCTGTAACAATCAAGTACTTGTATAGGGACTCTTTCCCTTATCTACACCTGCATCAATATAATCTGTTTGGGACCAAGACATGACCCAAAAAGGGTGTGAGAAATAAATCCCAGTAGGCAACCACCAAAGGCCCATGCCCAACTATCAGTGAGTTTATGCAATAGTAGTGTGCAGTAATGAAATGCAGTAAACAAGGAAGTACTCAAAAGTAACTATCACTACCAGTTTCATTTCCATTTTAATATTAATTTAACAATGCCAAGCTAGTACTTTAGCTTGGAAGGTATAACCAAAGAAAATCACCATAGTGAATACACAAAGTATACGTTGTCCGCAGACATGAAAATGCTTACCCTCAGGTAATCAGAATCGAAACCCATAGGTGATTTCCCACAGGCATAATGAATATTGCTCGGAGGCACATGAGGTGTCACCCACAGGCACATAAACTACTACCCACAGGCATGAGGAAAGTTTCCCACAGGCTAAACGAAACACTGCCCTCATGCTAAGCAAGTAACCGGGATGCGCCCAACACATAAGGAAGAAATTATATGCAATTCCTCCCAAGGAAATTCAAAGCATGCTAAAATCACGGTATACCCTTAGGCAACCTAGCCAAATGTCTAAACAAGGGAACACACCCACGGGGTGGCCCTGGATCCAAGAAATAATCCCAAACTGTAGTTTTACATATTCATTAAATTGCCTATGCAATTTTAGGTATTTAATTAATCAAGGCCTCAGCCACACGACACCCCAAACATGGGCGTGTAACACAATGGTACACAAAAACAACATGAAATTTGGAATTAAAAATCAGACCACCTGCCTTAATCTCTTCTGATAAATATATGTGAATGACGCCTCTCAAAACAACCAAAAACGGCATAGATCCGGGATAAAGGATTTCCCATTCAAACGTAAATAACATCCCTTAGATGAATAATTAGACAAAAAGGTTAAGGAAGAGCAAATAACTCACCTATGCGGTTCAATCGAGACCGTTAGTGAAGGAAACCGAGTTCTGGTCAATGATCGGGAGCTCCTCCAAGATCTGGCCTCTCTCCTAAGCTCCTAAATGACGTTCACTGCCTCCTCTGCTGAATGAGGAGGCTACTGCCCATTTTAAGCAAAAAAATAAACTACACGGTGTGTAATCTCAAGTACACATCATGTACTTTTCATCATTTAACTGTTCCTATGGTGGCTACTTTTCACTGCCACACTATTCATCTGTTGACATGAATACACGACATGTATTTCTAAATACATGGCATGTATTGTAGCTCAAATGATGGCTACTTCCACCACCTTACTGTTCACCTGCCGACTGATTACGCGACATCTAAATACTAAGTACACGGCGTGTAGTAAGTTTTTACACCCTTCATCGCCGGTAGTCCTACACGCCCTGTGTACTCTTCCCACACGGCCAAAGTACACAGTGTGTGGAAAAGTACACTGAGTTTACCCACAAAATTTGAGATTTTCCCCCATTTTCCTTATTTTATCAAGAGCACTAAAAAAAAGGAAAATAAGAAACCTTTACCTCAAGAATAAGAACCGGGTTCTCAAAAACTTCCCCCCTTAAAGCAAATTGTCCCCAAATTTCCATTCCAAGGGTGGTGAAGATAAATCTCAGAACAAATCTGGCCACTGAGCATGTACGTCGGTCTCCCACTCCCAGGTCTCATCCTGGACTCGACCATGCTGCCATAGTACCCGTATGAGAGGAAATGACCAGCCTCAAAGAACTTTTGTGCTCCTATCAACAATACGAATCAGATGATCCTCAAAGGATGCATCGACCTGAAGCTCAACCTCCTCAGGATGAAAAATGTGAGATGGGTCTGAGTGATAATGGCACAGCTGAGATACATGGAATATGTCATGCATGATCCGATACCTCTGTGGTAACTGAAACCGATAGGAAACCATCCTGACTCACTCCAGAATCTCAAATGACCCCACATACCTCAGGAAAAGTTTACCCTATCTCTAGATCCACCTGTGTCCCAACCTTGGTGAAACACACAAGAAAACCTGATCCCTGACCACAAACTCCAGTGGTCTTCTGCGGTGATCAACATAAGATTTCTGATGATATTGTGCAGTAGCCATCCGCTTCTGAATCAATTGGACCTGCTCTGATGTCTCCTATATGATACGCAGTCCCAATAAAGCTACCTCACCTACCTCTAACCAGCACAAGGGTGATCGACATGGCCCCTACCATATAAAACCTCGTAAGGTTCCATCTCTATAGTTTCCTGAAAAATTTTATTGTAGGGAAACTTAACTAGGGGTATGTGCTTCTCCCAAGAGCCCCCAAAGTCTAGGACGCATGCACACAACATGTCCTCTAGCACCTGTATCATATGCTCTAACTGGCCATCGGTTCGAGGGTGGTAAGCTGTGCTCAGAAGCACCTGTGTACCTAGTGCCCTCTGAAAACTCTGCTAGAAACAAGACATAAAGAGGGTGTCCCTATATTAAATGATAAAATGAGGGACCCCGTGAAGATGTACTACCTCTCAGATATACAACTTCCTGAGCTCGTCAACACCGAAGGTCTCCTTGATCGGAAAAAAGTGAGCTACCTTCGTAAGTCTGTCTATAACAACCCACACGACATCATTACCTCAAGGTGACCTCAGCAACCTGGTCATGAAGTCCATCGTGACATCATCCCATTTCCACTCTAGAATGGGAAACTATTGTAACAGTCCAGCTGGCCTCTAATGCTCTGCCTTCACCTACTGACAAGTGGAACATCTCGTAACAAAACCAGCTACCTCTATTTTCATACTTGGCCACCAATATTGACGTCTCAAGTCATGGTACATCTTGGTGACTCCAGGTTGAACTGCCCAAGATGAAGCATGAAACTCCCACATAAACTCCTCACACATATCCCTTGGAACCCATACTTGTCCATGGATAAGCAGTACCTCATCATCGCCTATCTTCCAAACAGGAGGAGGGTCCTCACTTTCCACCGACTCCCGTAGAACTAGGCCTTCTGAACCCGATAGATGTCTCATCCTTAATCTATTCAGGAGGGTATAAGTCACAGCTAAGGAAGAAAGATAGGTTTTCCCCTGACTATCGTGCACCTCAAAATGAATCTCAGAGAACAAATCCATGAGCTTCCACTCACCACTGGCCTCCTGCACTACCTGTAACAGAGTCCTCCTACTCAGTGCATCAGTAACTGTGTTACCCTTACCAGGTGTATAGGCAAGCTCAAAGTCAAAGGACTGAAGGTATTCAACCCACCTTTCCTAACTCAAATTCAGTTCATGCTGGGTAAAGATGTACTTGAGACATTTGAGGTCCGTAAACACCACAAAATTCTCTCCCAAGAGATAATTTCTCTAATAGCGTAACACATGAACAACAACTACTAACTTGAGATAATGCGTTGGGTAATTCCTCTCATGTGGCCTCAACTACTGAGACCCATACACAACTACTCGATCACCCTACATCAACACTTCTCCCAACCCAATACCAAATGCATCACAGTAAACTGTATAGTTCTTCCCTTGCTCTGGAAGTATCAAGACTGGTGCTGATGTCAACCTTCACTTCAGCTCCTGAAAGGCTATCTCGTAAGCTTCTGACTAAACAAACTTCACACCCTTCTTAGTCAAACCCATAAACAACGCTACTAAGTGGGAGAAGTCCTGTATAAAGAGCCTATAGTAACCATCCATCCCCAAGAAACTCCATATTTCAAACACGTTCTTAGGCTGCTCCATGGAAACCACTGCTATCACTTTCTCTGGGTCTACCACAACTCCTGCCTCTGAGATGATATGACCTAGGAAGTGTATCTGGTCCATCCAAAAGTGGAACTTTGAGATCTTAGCATATAGCTAATTCTCTCTCAGTGTACTCAGTACGATCTCAAGATGGGTAGCATGGTCATGTTGAGTGTGAGAGTACACCAAGATATCTTCCATGAAGACTACCACAAAATAATCCAGATAAGGGTGGAACACACGATTCATATGAGACATGAAAACTACTGGCACATTCGTGAGTCTGAACAGCATAACCAAGTACTCTTATAGATTATATCTGCTCCAAAAAGTTGTGAGCGGTATGTCCAATGGTCTAACGTGTAACTGATGATATCTGGATCTCAAATAAATATTTGAGAACACTAGTGATCCTCGAAGTTGATCAAAAAGATCATCAATCCTTGGCAAGGGATATCGGTTCTTGACCGTCAACTAGTTTAGCTTCCGATAATCCACACAAAGTCTGAGGGTACCGTCCACCTTCTTAGCAAACAGGATAGGCAAACCCCAAGGAGAAGTACTGGGTCGGATAAAACCCTTTGCCTGCAACTCCTCCAACTGCCTCTTGACTCCTGTAACTTTGGTGTAGCCATCCTATAAGGAGGAATAGACACTGGTGCTGCTCCTGGCACTATCTCAATAGAGAAATCCACCTCTCATTCCAGAGGAAGACCTGAAAAGTCGTCTAGGAAGACATCCATGAAATGATAAACTACATGAGGGAAATATTTCTGACAAGTTACCTGGTCATCCAGATACAAACCCACAATCTAGGCTATCACTCCACCTCGCCCACGATGCTTGGGTCCAGCCTGAATCACCTAGACATCACATTCACCCTTGTATAGAAACTCTTCTCCCTCTGGTGACGTGAAAATCACCCTTCGACAATAGAAATATAAAAAGGCTCAAAGGGTACCAACCAATCCATCCCGAGAATGAAATCATAGCTCGTCATATCTAATACATAGAGGTCCCATAGAAAGTGACACCCACCAACCTCTAGGGGGAACTTCCTGCACTGATGCACACCAGCCGTTCTAGTCCCCAACAGAGTGTCTAACATCATAATATCAGAAGAAACACAGAGCCCAAGGCTCTCCACAACAGGCACATATATAAAGCTATGTGTAGCACCCATATTGAAAAGTACAAAAGATAAAACAAAAGCAACTAGAATAGTACCTCTGATAGTGGAAGGTCTGGGATCCTACTCCTGTTGGGTCTGTTGCACTACATATACCTGCCCAGTGCCGCGGCCCTACGACATAGCCTGGAAACACTGAGATGACCCACCTTGCTATCTCTAAGATCCTGGTGTCTGGATACCACAACCACGACCACCACCTCTGCCTATATGTCCTGATATATCCTAATTTCCAGACTGGTAAGAAGCTGCTGGCCCTGCTCCCACATGCAGAGTCTGCATAGAACCCCTCTCACTAGCCACTTGTGGAAACGCCCTGCAAAAACGCTGGAGATGACCCATCCTGCCACAAGCTCGGCACTCCACTGGGTCACGTGGACACTGAGGTCTCTTGTGCCCCTCTTTACCACACTGGTAGAACATGACCTAGCCATATGAAGAGTTCTTATAGCTAGTACTGCCACCGTGAGAGAAATCCATCTGCCTCTTCCTCTTACCGGTAGAAATAGTACCAGAACCTGGTGCCGAACCGCCCCGTCCTGCACCACTAGCTTCCCGTAGGTTCCTCTTGGTAATCAGTGCCTGGTTCAAAATATCTTTCACTACAGGCAACTTGAAAAAATTCACCAGTGCTCAGATGTCATATTGAAGACCATCCTCAAAGAGTCTGGCCCTCAGCGTCTCATCACCCACCAGAACAGGTGCAAAGCGATGTAGTTCGGTGAAGCGGGCATAATAATCCATCCCCGACATGGGGCCTTGCTGTAGATTCATGAACTCTCGAGCTCGATCTTCCCTCAGTGTCTCCGGGAAGAAAAATTCATATAAGACTTCCTAAAAATATTCCCACGCCATGTCTCTGTGATGCTAGGTTTGGGTGGTAACATCCCGCCATCTCTTGGCGGAATCACACAACATGTATGTAGCGAGCTTGACCCTCTGCCCTGGAGGCGTATCTAGATGCTTGAAAATAGTCTACATAGAACCCAGCCAAGACTCTGTAGCCTATGGTTTTCCATCCCCTGAAAACATAGGCAGATTCTGCTGTTGGAATATACACGTCAACTCTTCCATAGATGTAGCAGCCGGCGGTGCTCCTTGGAAGGTCTGCATAAACCGCATGAAGCCTTCACAGAACTGTGCATCAGTGCATGTGTCCAGTATAACAACTGGCACCACATCTGGCTCTTCTAGAGGATCCATTGGTAGCCCATGGCCTACCATCTCTGGAGTATACTCATTGCCGCTCTCTTGGTGAACAAATATAGGTCATCTCAGTGGCATGACTATACAAAGTCAAACACACACCTTAGATTAATATAATCAAGGGCTGAAAACAAGGAGTGTAAAAAGGGGACAGGAGAAAGAAAACATTCAAGTTTGAAAAAACAAGACTACACGGCTTGTATAATAACTACATGGTGTGTTCCCATAAGCCTTTCACATGGGCGTGTACCTCTACCAGAATTGGTTGTGTAACACCCCAAGCACACGACATATTGTCCATACACACGGCGTGTACTTGATTTTTCTTCCCTGCCTGAGTCCTTCAGTACGACTTAGCCACATGGCTCTATTTTGAATGCAGCTACACAGCGTGTATAAGGTCTACACAGTGTGTAATAGACGAGCTTCACCGACCTGTGTTGTCCGTTACATGGCCGGGTACACAGCTCAGACTACACGGCATGTTCCAGATGGAAACGACATGTACGACTTAGATTCCTACTGCCTGTGTTGTTAGTGACACGACCGACTACTCGGCTGACACTACATGGCGTTTTACACCCGCACACAGTGTGTACACCACTCCGTCTTCCCAGCCACATGACCAAGTCCACACAGTTTCTCCCCGGTCAAGACTACACGGCGTGTCCCACAGGTACACATAGTGTACTTGAAGAGATAACACTGACCCATGTTTGTTAGTTACATGGCTAGATTATCAGGTTACACTACACGATGTGTACGTCATTAACACAATGTGTATCCGTTCAGATTCCTCCGCCCGTGTTGTTAGTTACATGGTGGACACAGGGTCGACACAACATGGCGTGTACAATAAGTACATGGCGTGTGCTTTCAAAGTTCCATTACCCCATGTTTCTACCCACACGGCCTATGATATGGGTAACATCTACACGTCATGTACATACGGTACAAGGTTTGTACTTAAATTTTTTTCATTTCTTCCCGAAAAAAAGAGTACATGGCGTGTAGTCAAAACTACACGCCGTGTATTCTGGGGTTTTCCAGACAGTAAGCCTTAGAAACTACTCTGGAGCCCAGAAAACACTGAAAACAACACCTAAGTTCGAAATTCCGATCCTTGAGGGCCCATAATTCCCACAAATAAAATTTTGGCATCTTATACATGTTACAAACAAGGTAAACAGTCAACGATCCACCAAATTCCGGTCAATGAGGGCCCATATGCCTCAAGAACCAAAGTTTGGAATTCATTCTACAAAACCTTACATAACAATACCCTATCAAATAACAAGTATTTTATCAAGGAATCTATCACAAAAACATGCATTTATTAGCACAACATCTATCACAACAACATGAAATTTCTAATGCACCTACATGGCATGAAAACTATTCATGAAATGTGACTCTAACATGTGCCTAAATGATTCATTTGATGGAATACCCTCATCTCATTAGGTTGCAGCTAAATAAAACCCAAGTATAAAAATATAAACATCACACCACAAGTTCATCACCCAACAGTGAAAATCAAATCAACTGTAAAATTGAAAAATCAAAAAAATTGCAACTTGAGGTAAATTGGCTTTTCCCTGTACACGGGTTTGCTACTCCCAAGAAAAGCTTATTACCAAGTACCTATTCTATTATATCCCTAGATATAGGAACCAAATAGTAAGTCAAGAGAAAAGAAATCCTCTGATACCACTTTGTAACCTCCCGGATCTGAGTGCCACACAATGGGTGCCCCGAACCCAGTTGGTCACATGACCTAAAGGGAATTTCCCCAAACGCCAGAGGCTTTAGACTAGCAGCGAGGGCCTAGGTCTGATAGTGGGGAAACTATGCCCTCATTTTTCAAAGTGTAGCGCAGTGGAAATAGAGATAAACATACAAAATACGGAAGCAGTAAACAATACCAATGCTGAAATAGACACAATACGAAAATAAAGAAAAGACCAAAAATCATATATAATGATGAAATATGTCCCTAAGTCTAAGAAAGCAGCCAAAACAGGATACACTACAATCTGAAACAATACAATACAAGGGAAAGATATAAAAAAGTAAAATAAAGTAGCGCGGTAGGAACTCTGTAGCATCGCAAGCCTAAGCTCGGTCCCATGCTCTCCTACTCCTATGCAACAATCAAGTACCTGTATGGGGACTCTTTCCCTTATCTAAACCTAAAGCAATATAATCTGTTTGGGCCCAAGACATGACCCAAACAGGGTGTGAGAAATAAATCTCAGTAGGAAACCACCAAAGGCCCATGCCCAACTGTTAGTGAGTTTGTGAAACAATAGTGTGCAGTAATGAAATGCAGTAAACTAAGTGGTACTCAAAAGTAACTATCCCTACCATTGTCATTGCCATTTTAATATTCATTTAACAATGCCAAGCCTGTGATTTAGATTGGCAGGTAAAACCAAAGAAAATAACCATAGTTAATACACAAAGTAAACATTGTCCACAGACATGCAGTTGCTTACCCTCAGGTAATCAGAATCAAAACCCACAGAAGATTTCCCATAGGCATAACGAATATTTCCTGCAGGCGTATGAGGTGTCACCCACAGGCACAGAAACTACTGCCCACAGGCATGAGAAAATTTTCCCACAGGCTAAACAAAAAACTACCCTCAGGATAAGCAAGAAACCGGGCCGAGCCCAACACATAAGCAATAAATTATATACAATTACTCTCAAGGCAATTCAAAGCATGCTAAAATCACGGTATACCCTCAGGCAACCTGGCCAAACGGATAAACAAAGGAACACACCCATGGGGTGGCCTTGGATCCAAAAATGATCCCAAATAGTAGTTTTACATATTCATTAAATTAATTACGAAATTCTAGGTATTTAATTAATCAAGGCCTCATCCACACAACACCCCAAACATGGGTGCGTAACACAATGGTACACAAAAACAACACGACAGTTGGAATTAAACATTATACCACCTACCTTGATCTCATCTGATCAATATACGTGAACGACACCACTCAAAATGACCAAAAATAGCATAGATCTGGGATAAAAGATTTCCCGTTAAAATGTAAATAACTTCCCTTAGAGGAATAATTGGAAGGAAAGGTTAAGGAAGAGCGAATAAATCACCTGCACAGTTCAATCGAGACTGTCAGCGAAGGAAACTGAGTTCCGGTCGACGATCAGGAGCTCCTCCAAGATCCGGCCTCTCTCCCGATATCCTAAACGACATTCACTGCCTCCTATGACAAATGAGGAGGCTACTTCCCATTTTAAGTGAAAAAAACAAACTACATGGAATGTACTCTCAAGTACATGGCGTGTACTTTTCATCATTTAACTGTTCCTATTGCGGCTACTTTTCACCACCGCACAGTTCATATGTCGACATGAGTACACGAAGTGTACTATCGCTCAGCTGGGGGATAATTCCACCACCTTACTGTTAACCTACCAACTGATTAAATGGCGTGTAAATACTAAGTACGTGGCGTGTATTCATTTTTTACACCCTTCATCACCGGCAGTCCTACACGCCTTATGTACTCTTACCACACGGACAAAGTACATGGCATGTGGAAAAGTACATGATGTTTACCCACAAAATTTGAGATTTTTCCCCATTTTCCTTATTTTATCAAGAATACTAAAGGAAAAAGGGAAAAAAGAAACCCGTACCTCAAGAATAAGAACCAGGTTCTCACAAAGGTCTTGCAAAACCACTGCATGTGTCCCATCCTACCGCAAGCTCGACACTCAAATGGGTCACATTCGCACTAATATTTCATGCGGCCTCGCCTATCTCACTGATGGAAATAAACCAAGATTCCTGCACCCACAGACGGACTAGGACTCACGTCATGGGAAGCTTCAAAAATACGCTTCCTGTCTGAAGATGTAGATCCATTGGGGCAAGAAACAACACTCCCCTATTATGTAACCCCATCTTCTCACAGGTTTTGCTCTATAATTAGTTCCTGATTCACAATCTTAGTGACAGAAGGAAACCCAAACACATTGACATGAGATCTGATAGCATGTCTAAGACCTTCCTCTAAGCGCCTCGCTCTCGAAATCTCATTAGTAAGATACATTAGTGAAAAATAATTCAACTCTATAAAGCATGTTGAGTATTCCATAACCTTCATTGCACCTTGATCCAGACGCATGAACTCAGTAGCCCGCTCTACTCACAGAGTCGCTGGGTAAAAGCATTCATAGAAGAAAGTTTGGAATTTATCCCAACCCATATTTTACTGCTCATCATACTAGTTCAAAACATCACACCATCGCTTTGCTGATCCACGTAGAATATAAGTCACGATCTTGACCATTCGCTCTAGAGGCGTCTCTAGATGCTCAAAAATCTCTAACGTGGTCTCTAGCCATAGCTCTGCATCCTATGGTCCACCATCCCCTGAAAATGTAGGATGATACTATTATTGGAACACCCATGCCAACTCAACCATAGTAAATGCTGGCTGTAGTGCTCCTTGGATCATCTGCATATAACGAAGTAACCCCTCACGGAACTATGCCTCAGCACCTGTATCTAGAACAACCTTAGGTGCAGTAGCTGGCACTATAGGGGGATCAATCGGTAGCTCATGGACCACTGTCTCTAAGGTATGGTCATTTCCTACATTTCAGAGTACCAATGGTGGTTGTTGTGGTGAAATGTCTCTACAATGCCAAATGTATTCCTCAGGAAAGAACAACATCAAATCCCAAAGATCAAAACATAGGATAGGTCAAAACCCTCATAAAAGCTAAGTCAAACCTACAACCTACTCCTCAAGCTAGAACTATATAAAGAAAATCCATCTAACAACTATAACTATGCCTCTTTCCCACTAAAAATATGGGTCTAGGTTAAGTATCTATTCACAATTCAAGTTTCCATTTCCATTTCACATTCAGTTATTTAGGAAATTCCACCAAGGGTTTACCAATTTCTGAACCCATGAGGGACCATAACACCTCATGATCCCAAAACATAGTTCCCATTAAAACCATACATGTAATAAGTTCATTTAATATTTACATTTCACTGGTGCATCATTTCCCAATTCATAAGGGCCCATACTCTTTATGGATTGAAAGATGAAATCACACCTTTATATACTACACCCAACTAACATAACAACAGACACAATTATCACCTCAACTATCATAACAACATGCAATATCTAATGCATCTTGGATGACATGGAATAATGCATGGCATGTGATTCTAACAAGTATCTATATGATACATGAGATGGAAAACCCTCATCTCATTATGTTGAAACTGAAATAGAACCCACAATTGCATCAATAGTAATAATAGAAATCAAGTGTGTAACCCAATGGTGAAATCAAATCAACTGTAATAGTCAAAATCCAGAAAACCAGAACTCAATTCGAGGCAATTTATCTTTTCCCTGTACATGGGGTAGCTACTCTCAGTCACAATTTATTATCAAAATCCATTTCCTTCTTATCCCTGTCTAATGTCTCCAAAAACTTAGTAAACTAGAAAAGAAAAGCCTTTGATACCACTTTGTAATGTCCTAGACCCGAATGCCACCTGAAACGGTGCCCCGAACCCAGTTGGTCACATGGTCTCAAGGGCATCTCCCCAAATGCCAAAGGTTGCCGACTAGCAGCAAGGGCCTAGGTGAGTCAGTGGAGATAATATTCCCTCATTAACAGAGTATCACAATGTAAGTAAAATATATACAATAGCTTAATTGAAATAAACATCAGAAAAATAGAAGTAAGACAAGACATGAATACATATCAATAACCAGAAGTGTCTCATATACAAAATGATGTAGGTGATACATGTAACTAGAAAGCATCCAAAACAGGTACATGGAAATGCAATAGAGTACAAGTATCAAAAAAGAACAAAAGACCAAAAAAGTATCCCAACATCACAAGCCTCAGCTTGGTCCTATTCTCCCATGCTCTAAAGCCACAATCAACAACCTATACTATGGCACTTTCCCCTATCATCACCTACAACCATATAATCTGTTTGGGTCCCTGGGGAGGCCCAAACAGAGTGTGAGATAAACATCCCTGTAAGCAACCAACCAGTTCTATAAAATTCTAATAGAAATTATACAAAAGTGCTAGAAAGTGTGAACAACAAGTAAGTAAGTGTGTATGCCCATGGCATAAGTATACTACAGTAAGTAAAACCAAACAGTCCTTAAGGCTAGCTGCAAAAGAGAGTCAACTTCTAACAAGGTAGCTATAACCAAGTAAACAAGAAAGTCACATGGCCACTCCATACATCCATTAGTATCATGCAACCACAACCACACTATATAGAGAAGTCAAGTGTCCCATGACCATGCTATATAATTAAGTCAACTATCCCACAACCATGCTGTATAATGAAGAGAAGACCTCATGGGCTAGATCCAAGGTGTCAGTAGACCAAGGAATCCATGTAAAATATCTACAACATGGATGGAAAGATCCAATGAGCTTGTCCAAGGCATCCCATAAAGTCCCATGGGCATCCCTGGTAGAAACTCAATTAGGCACTGGTTGGGGTCCTAGGAGCATAGCAATAGCAAGTCCTACATAAGTCTAAGAAAGTCAGATCCACATGGTAGTAAGGCCCGAGGCATCCAACAGGATCAATACCCAAGGGACAGAGTCAACTCAAGGAATCTACTACCGCATTCAAAATCCATTCATTCATGCATTCAATTTAAATGAACATTCCTTGTGAGTATACCCACTCACATCAAACTACACAATCCATGAGTATACCCACTCATGCAAACCATTTATCAAAAGAAGAATATGGGACTACCCTCCCATATAAACCATTTAACAAGACATTATTCATTTCATAGAGGTATACCCACCCATATTATATATTTAACATGACAAACTATAAAAATAGACAAGGTATAACATGATATTCATCAAACAAAGAGGCAATACATTTTCTAAGCAAGCTACTCAAGCTATCAAGGCATCTAAGGGATTCCTATAACTAGGAAAGCACAAGAACACACCCCATGGGTGGTTTAAATAAGAATAAACAAGTATTTTCCCTTAAGAATCACCCCTTGGGTGACCTTGAAATGAGAAATGGGTGTCAATGCACCTAAATAGAACCTATGGGCATCTTCACTAGGTCTGGCTATAGCTACAAAAAACAACTCACTAAAAAATAAGGCCTTTCTAGAAAGTATGATGCGAGACATATTGACAAAACACTTGAAAAGCATAATAAAAGATGAAAGAAATTATAAACCATATACCTTGCCTCAGTAGTAGACAACTCGTCCAACATCGAGTCCCAATTAATAATAGTTTGGAAGAAATCTGAAGAACGGATGAAGAACTGGATATTAGGGAATATGAGCCTAAATTCAAATAGTGATATCGGTTTTCCAAGGAATCAAGAACATCTAAATAGGAATTGAGGACTTACCGTTGTGGATCTGATGAGATAATCTACAATCGAAATAGATGTTAGATGGAGGAACTTGCTCAAAGACTAGGTTAGGCACCTTAAGGGAGAGATCCACAGAGCTGCTGTGCATAGGAGGAGAAAAACCCAATTGGGTTTAAAAAGAAAAATACATTTTTAATTATTTTTTTTAAAAAACCAACACAGTAGGGTTGCACGGTTTACCCACATGGTTTCCCAAACCATGCATAAACCATGTGCACCTCACTGCCTAGGTGGGGAACTTTTCACAGTTACCCCGCATGGTTGACTAACAATGTGGTAACCATGAAAAAGCGATCTGCTAAAAACCTATGACTTTTCAGACCTCTCGTATGGTTTTCTTAATTGTGTTTAAGATGTGCACAAACCGTGTACCAGGTCATTTTCAACCCAAAACTTGGTTCTAGACTCCAAACAAGCCCCAGAAACCTCTAAAACACTCGTGATCAAGTTAAACATTCACATAAGGCCATAACAAGGAAATTAAACCTAAAAGAAAAGGAATAACAACTTGTACGAAAACCCGGGTTCTTACAATGAGTTTTATATAAAGTATGGATGATGAAAATATATTTATTATAATCGAACACTATATCATTAATAAAAAATAAAAAATAACAATATTATATATATTGAATTTCTATCCTTCAAAATATCTATGAAATACTCTTCTATGTAGAGAATGCTATTTGTAATGAACTATATAAAATGCACTAGTGTATTATAAATTAAATTATAAATTAAAACACCAAAACAACCATTTTAAATATAAATTTCAATGAATATTAATTTCATTAGTAGTTTATAAATTGATAAAAAATTATCTATTAAAAAAATTCATAATAAAAACATTTTTATTTCACAAAAAATGATGTAGAAAAATGGTAAAAACATAGGCTATATAAATGATATTTATAGACCAATGTATAGGTTGTATTTATATTTAATTTAATATTATTGCATAGTTTTTTAATGTGATATCACATCACCACACCATAACATGACCATAGACCAACCATATCATTGCCTCCCCAAAATGAACATTGTCCCCCCATAGATAACTCATCAACCCACACTGCACCCAAGTATCATCAAAATGTAGACCAACTCAAACTGCAAATAAAAAACGCACCACCATAGTGGATCATTAGGAGAAGAATAGATGAAAACAACCATGTAGAATAGAATTCCTTACCACCAATCACCAATGAGCATCCATAAGAACCAACAGATTGAAACTAGGGCACCGAGAAAGCAAAGATAAGAGAAGGAAAACCAAGACATGCACATATACAAAATGATGGGAGTTCAGTTAGTCGATAAAAAGTGAATCATGAGTAGGCGATGTGAAACTAAAAAATGAGTAAAAAAGATATCATACCTTAGATTTGGAGGTTTGGAGATAACAGCAGGGTTTGGCGGTGGGGGAAGCTCCAACAGAAGCAACAACAGAGGTACCGATGGGGGTAGCGGCAACAAAGGCAACAACGGGGGTAGCAGTAGTGTAGGCAGTGATGATGGAAGTGGTAGAGGTAGAAGCAACAACGATGGATGTGGAGGTGGTGACAACAGTGACAGAGTTCTGGTTCTGTTAAAGCTCGAGGCATGAGCGAGATAGAGTTTTGATATGGTTCCATTTATAAAATCACGAAAGGCTTTTATCTATGATTTTTGGAAAGCACTAATAAAGGTTTGTTTTATCAGCACTAAAATAAAAAGACTTGATAAAGATACCCCTTTATCAATGCTAAATAAATGATGATAAAATGTGTCTTTATCAGGGCTTTTTAGTGTTGATAAAGGGCTATCTTTATCAGTGGTAAACCAAGCACTGATAAAGATCTAATATTAATAATTTATTTATATTATTATATATATTTATAAAATTATATATATATATATATATATTTATAATTATAACTATATATATATATATATTTATTTATAATTATATATATAATAAATATATTTATAAATATATTTACATATTTATATAATTATATATATTCATAAAATTATAAATATTATAAATAAATAAATATTTATTTATAATCATAAAATTATAATAAATATATTAATTATATTAATATTTATAATTATAAATAAATATAGATATATTTAAATAATTATAAAATTATAATAAATATTTTTATTATATTTATTTATAAAATTATAAATATAATAAATATATTTATTATGATTTAATAATTATTTAAATAAATAAATATTTATTTATAGTTATAATTATAAATAAATATATATTTATTTAGATAATTATAAAATTATAATAAATATATTTATTATATTTATAATTATATATAATAAATATATTAATCATATATATTTAAAACATTATAAATATAATAAATTTATTTATTATTATTTTTTAATTATTTAAATAAATATATATATATTTACAGTTATAATTATAAATAAATAAATATTTATTTAAATAATTATAAAATTTTAATAAATATATTTATTATATTTATAATTTTATAAATAAATGTAATAAATATATTTATTATATTTATATAATTATTTAAATAAATATACATTTATTTATAACTATAATTATAAATATTTTTATATATTTATAAATATATATATAACCCAAGTGGTAAAACCTCCTCATAATCCTGCATCAGACCTGTGTTCAAATATGTGTGAGAGATAAATTCCTTAGGCAGGTGGTGACGTAGCCATGACGTAGGCAGGCAATGACACAAGCATGAAGTAGGCAGGGGGTGACGCAGACATGATGCAGATAGGCAGTGACACATGCATGATATATATATATATATATATATATATAAATGAACATTCATGATGAACACATAATATATGCACGCATCATCATAATATTGGTAATCTTAACATTTCACAACCCACAATCATGTACACAAATAAACTTATGATCATATAACATCAATTATACTTACACATCAATATATGAACATAAATAACGATAATCATGTCCTTGAATATCATCATTTTGTCATGATATATATATAGACCAAATTCACTGGAGACATATATTTGTTTATAATTATAATTATAAATGAATATATTTAAAAATTATTTATATATAATTATAAATATAATAAATATATTTATTATTTTAAAAATTATTATAATTATATAATTATTTAAATATATAATTATTTAATTATAATATTTTAAATTCATTTTTAAAACATTATATATATTTGAAATATTAAAAATATATATATTAATATATCATATTTATATTAATTATAAACATGAAATTTTTAATTAATGTATATAAATAAACATTATTTTTGAATATAAATATAATAATTCTATATATATTAATAATAATTTTTATTAAAATCTTTTATCACTACTAAGAATAGAATTGATAAATCTCTCCTTTATCAGTGCTAAAAAAGCACTGATATAGGATACACCTTTATCAGTGCTTTTTTTTAGCATTGATAAAAGTGACCTTTATCAGCGCTTTTAGCTAGCACTGATAAAAGTGAGGATTTTATCAGCGCTTTCTGCTTAGCACTGATAAAGCAAGTTCTTCCCTTTTCTTAATTTTTGGTAGTGACTCATATGACATTCCCTATAGCGGTACATACTGAGTACCCCACCAATCCCACAGTCCATGTACCCTATCATACACACCATTTCGATAGACCTTTACATGCTGTGTGGTGAGGCATTACATAGCCAAACTATTTCTGAGGGTCTACACATCTTGTATTTTCTAACTTTAGTGATATTTCATATCTCCTCACTTGAGAATTATATTTGGGCATGCGAGTAGTCCAAATATTTTTTATATAGGATGTGATCATGTAGCTATCTTTAGCATCAAAGGTGTGATGTGAGGTGATACATGTGGTTTAGTCTCTTTGGCTTCATGGAGATGATGATGGGTAATGAGCATAGTGATCAAAGAATTCTCAGGGTTGGTACTCCCTTAGGGGTATGTGTATGTCCGAGAATGAGCCCCCACATCATCATATAGGGTTCGATAGTCTACCACATACTTGGGGGTGTAGTCTATCTATCCATGGAGTCATCACTCCACTGACTAAGAGCTTAGGAAGGGTGCATGTTTTCCACTAGTTTCGGTACTCTCTCAACCAGTATATATCCTTCAGCAAGACATGGATCCCCCACTATTTCTCTAGTGAGGTTACATGGGTTTCTTAATTTGGGTAGGTAATATTCTTAGGGCTGCTTACTGGTTCTCCTATAGCTATGATGTGAAGAACAAGACTCTTTCCTATGCCTAGGGTTTTCTCATTTTAAGAATATACGGTCTTCCTTTTGATGGGTTATTCTTTCCTCCAACCTTTGTGGTTTGAGGTGATTAGTCTTCTCATTTTATTTCTTTCATGGTTTTTAGGATGTCCTACTAGAGTATGTACATACTCACCCATGCATGAGTGTATTTTCCTACATGTGTCATTTATTATATAAACTATGGAGAGTTTAGTGGTGACTTTGGTAGACATGCTGTTGGTGGAGTTTAGTGGTACCAAGAGGTGATAGTAGCAGGAAATGTTCATTTCTGGAGCTAGATTTTTGAAAGAACTATTCATCATAGCTTTTTTAGGTTTGCTAAAGTTTCTGGATGCATTGGAAGCTCCTATAGGTCAAATAACCATACAAGTTTCTTTCAGATTTAATGGATCATTTTCCAATTGTTCAAGACATAAATTTCATGACCAATGAAAATTTTCCATTGAATATTGACATAGAAAATCATGAAACATAGAGATAGGATCTTATGCATGTTAAATTTATAATTATTTTAATTTAAATTAGAAAAAAAGTTACCTCATCTTCAGAACTTTCTTCAAAGATGATGTTGTTAATCATAAAAAAAACCTTTTCAAAATTAACATCATTGTGTATATGGGATCCAAGTGTAGAATCCCTCTAGCAGTGATCCACACACTCTCCTTTGATATTAGAACAACATCGATGGAATTTAGAGTGCCAACATGGTAGATCTATCATTTTGTGTGGTTCTTATTGATCACTTCTAGTTACTTTGAGCTTGAAGGATTCTCCCATGTTCTTCTTGTTCTTGAGAGGAGTATATACGGAGGAATTCGACTAATAATTCCATTGTGTACACAGATTATCAATTCTTGATTAACATTACACAATAAAAATGACTATATATTCATAGATTTAGGGTTTAGGTTAAAAAAATATTTCATTTCATAACAACCCTTACATAATCTAATAAACCTAATCTTACCCCATTCCATATAAAAATAAGAATAATATTATTTTATGGTGTATGCTTACTGACACAATGATAAATATTATTTTAGCAGCTTTAAAATTAATATTTATCATCATACACGATCTTGGTCCACTCATTTTCATTGACATTTATTGAATACCTGAATAAATATTTAATTAAATATTTTATTCCTAAATAAATATTTTATTCACAATCTGGTGAAAAAATATTTATTAAATAAATAATAAATTAAATAAATATTTTAGTCACAGTTCTGTGAATAAATATTTATTTAATATTTGAAATCGATAAAACATGAATAAAATTATTCCTGAGTCTTAATAATAATATTTATTTCATTAATTAAATTTAAAGAAAATTTAATCAAGATCCACATAAATAGTTACTATGTGGCCCTCTATGATTCTTTTTTATTAACATTATTTAGACTTTCCTAAAGTCCAAGATTACTATTTATAAATGGTTTAAGGCACCCACGTGAATGAACTTAATGTCATAATGTCAACAATGACATACAAATACTTGTTGTGTAATATAGTCTCTCTATCATAGTATCTCATCCACTATGTTGCACATACGTGTCATCAACCTATATGCTTGATACATCATTCTTTGACTATCTAAAATAAACACATCGTTACACCAGACCATATAACTTAAGGTGATGGTTCCATTCTAATCAAAGGGCTAAGATATCGACTTCCATAAAGATGTAAGGGATGAATCCTCATCAAATCATCAATTAATAACATGTCATTCATGTCTTACCCAACATAACCTACTTCTCAAAAACATATGGCATCATGATTTTGGTTAGTAAATCTAAGGGAATGAGTCATGAAATACATTAATGATAATCTTAATGTATAAGGACCATTACACATGCTCATAGATAGGAATATCTGATGACACATAAACATAAAAAATTATGATTGGGGGGTTCGTTATCATAATCTCATATATTGGATATTTCCAAGTGAAATATTTATGAGATGTAGTTTCATATGATTATAAGTACTTGCACCTGATAGTCAACATACTATGTACCCCATCATAGAATGTTATCTGATCATAGAATTTTATTTAAGAATATTATTATGTAATTTCAAGGTTCTCATCATAGCGGGGAACTACTATGAACTTATCAATGCGACCGATACCCTAAGACATTATTACATCATAGTCATGTATAACAATGGAAAATATATAATGAAATGTTTTATTAATATTTGACTCTTTGAACATACATTTAATAAAAATAAAAATAAATGGTTCTAGAACACCAAATTCAATAGACTCCCACTTGGACTAGAGACAACTAATTATGACTTTCATTTCACTAGACCACACATGATAATAATGTTTCTATAGAGTCAAGGCTTTAGTCAAGGGGTCTGGTACATTTTCTTTCATGGATATCCAAATCACTGCAACTTCACCTCTCTGAGAATAATCTCTCAAGAGATGATTCTTCCAAAGTATTTGTTGTATGCAATAATGTGACCTTATATCCTTTACAAGAGACACCACTACAATATTATCACAATAGAGTTTGATAGGGTCTTTACTACTAGGTACCCTATAGAGATCTTGGATTACATTTTATATCCAAAACTACTTCTTTATATATCTCAAAAGCCATAATATACTAAGACTCTACTATAGAGTCTATGACCAAAGATTGTTTTGATATTTTCTTTCTCAAAAAACCTCTATTGATAGTGAAGAAATATCTCATATGAGATTTTAGATCATCTTGTTCTATTTATAAACTAGAATATTTATATTTTATGATGACTAGATCCTCATCTCTTCCATAGAACATGAACATATCATTAGTATGACTCATATACTTAAGGATAATCTTGAATTCCATCAAATTGTGGTCACTTGGGTCATCTTGATATCTTCCTAAAACACTTAATTTATATGTTACATCTATCCAGTACATTTCATAATATACATGACTAGCCTAATCACAGACTAGTATAGAATCCTTATCATCCTTTATCTTTCCTCATGTGTCTGAGGGCAAATTTTCCTAGAAAGATGAATGCCATATAACATTGGAAGAAATATCCTATTAGATTATTCTATATTGAATCACTTTAGTATCTTGTTAATATACATACCTTGGCTCAAACAAATAATTCATTGGGATTTATTATGATGGATCTTAATCACAAGAATATATGTTGCTTTAGATAAGTCCTTTATAGAGAAAAAATTATTCAACTAGGATTTAAAATATTGTAAGAATGGTATTTTGTTTCCAATAAGTAGTATTTCATCAACATATACTATTAAGAAAATGACCACACTCCCACTAAATCACTTATAGACACAAGGCTCATATTCATTTTTTATAAAACCAAATCATATCATGGATTTATCAAATAAAATGTTCCTTGACCTAAATGATTTGTTTATTCTATAAATGGATCTTTTCAATTTTTATACCTTGTTTTCATCCTTTGGAGTCACAAAAACTTTAGGTTGTGTCATAAATTCATCTTCCTAATGGTTCTTTTTAAGGAAAGTTATTTTGATATCCATTTGAAAAATATAAATTTCATGGTAAACTATAATGGAAAGTAGAATTATGATGGATTTTTATATAGTAAACTGGTGAAAAGGTTTCACTATAGTAAATTTCTTGATGTTGTTTAAACCCCCTTTCAACCAGTCATTCCTTATAAGTATATACTTGTACATCCATGTCTAGTTTCTTCTTGAATACCCATTTACAACCATCAGGATTTACATCCACTAGAGGATCTACCAAAATCAAAACTTGGTTTTGGTACATGGAATCCATTTCATAATTCATATCATCTTCCCACTTGGTAATATCTATTCAACTTACTACTTCCTTATATGTTACAATATCATTATTATCAAATAATAATGAGTCAACATACTCTGTGACTAGAAAACCATACCATTATAGTTCATTAACCTCTCTTATAATCCTATGCATTACTTGTGTCTCTATAACATCATATTTCATGGGGCCTTGTGGAATTTATTCCTATTCCAACTATTGTGTACCATAATCCCAGACTTTATCAAAGTCAATCTCGCACCCACTATCTCTTTTAGAGATCCTATCCCTCTTAATTAATAAAACATGTATTTCCACCATTACCTTTTTTTGAGGGTTTGTATATGTAATATCCCCTTGTTTTCATGGGATATCCTATAAAGTTAAATTTTGTGTCTCAGGGTGCAATATTGTCACCTGAAGATTCTTTAAAAAATACCTCACAACCCATACATGTAAGTATGAAATAATGAGTTTCTTTTCACTCAAAAATAGTTATGGAATAGTATATACTGATTTAGTTTGTGCTCAGTTTAGTATTTATGTTGTTGTTTATAATGTGTATCCCCAAAAGGATAATGGAGGATTCACATGAATCATCATTTATCTCACCATGTCTAATAAGGTGAGGTTCCCCCTTTCACTCACACCAATATAATGAGGTATATAAGGAGGTCTGAGTCGATATAGAATCCCAAACCCCCATAAATAATTAATGATTCCTTGATTTATATATTCTCTACCACAATATAAATGAAGTTTCTTAATCTTCTTAAAAAGCTATTTCTAAACTCATTCATGTATTTCTTGATTCCCTCAAAGGAATATGACTTATAAAAAATCAAGTATATATATTATTATCCATTAAAATAATCAGTAAAATTTATGAAGTATGAACACCCACCACCGTATTTAACTATAAATAATCCACACACACCGGTATGAGAAAATTCACGAAGTGATTTAGCCCTTTCATCTTTCCACTAAATAAGTCATTGGTTATTTTTATTTGTAAACATGCATGAAATACACTAAGTGGTTTTAGATCAAACAAATCTAAATATAAATTTTGGTGTAATTTAATCAAACACTTTTGTTTATAAGACCTAGCGGGTGATTCCAAAGTTGGGTGTGGTATGAGTCATGCGAGCTAGTTTTGTTATTGATTTCCAATACTTTCTTCATGTATTACAACATATAAAGACCATTATTTAAATGTTCCTTAACCAAACATATGCTATATTTATAAAATAAGAAACATTTATTCCCAAATATGAAAGTAAGTTCATATGTTTCTGGTTTAGATATAGAAATAATGTTTTTGGAAACAAATGGAACATAATAACAATCTTTTAAAACCAAGACCATTACAGTTGGCAATGTGAGGTGGTAGTACTTGATAGCTACAATAGTTTTTCTAGATACATTGGCTACTCATAGATCTACCTCCCTTTGGTCAATATTCTTAAATCTACTTGGTTCCTATATTTGAATATATATATCTCTACCATAATTTGTATTTAATACCCAATTTGTAGAGACAAATAGATTGAAATTGATAAAAAATGCACCTGAAGCTTCCCCATGCTTCATTTCTTGAGCATATTTTTTCTTCGAATAAACCTTTTTCCCATATTAAAAATAGGTATCATCCTATTCCCTTGATTTCCCCTCGGATGTTTCTATTCCTAGAAAGGCATTGAGAAAAATATTTATATTTAGAGCTCATCACTTGATCATTACTTTTATTTACCACAAGAATTTATTGATTTTTTCACTCCATCTCCTAATCAACTTTGTAAAAAAAAGAAAAGATTTGGGAGAAACTTCTCAATGTTATTCATATTAAAATAAAAAATGATAGATAATCTCTAAGAGAGTGATGAAAGAATGAGATTAGTGTACATTTCTTTAGGAAATTTAAACCCTTGAACCACTAGGTTCTCAATGTAGCCAATCAGATTGGCTACGTGAGGCCCAAATGGCGCACCCTCACTAAGCTTACTCTGAAAGAGTTCTTTGGATATCTCAAACTATTCGTCTCTAGACATCTCTTGATATAAAACATGGAGAATATTGATAATTCTATAAGTATTCATATCTTATTGATAATTTAATAGTTCACTTAAAATAGATAAAATCATTAAACACTGAACATCGACTATGTCACTCAAATGTTTATCATAGACAATGAACTCTTCATCACTCACCTCCATTGTAACTAGAACAGGTAATGAGGACTCTAGCATGTAAGATTTCTATTTATGGAACAACTGAACCAAATGGATATTATCCATTCCTAGAATTTTCTTCAAGTAAGGAGATGGTATTTCTCCAATATTGATCATAGAGATAATGTGGATGATGACCTTTCCATCATTCTATAATTATAAATGAGAAAATTATTAGTAATTCAATTGATTATAATTATGTGTGACATAAATAAATTATTTTTTAAGTCTCCCACTATTTTATCATGTCACGATATCCCTCACTATTGATCTCAAAATGTCTATTTGTTCATGAATTATAATGGAAATGATCCATATTCCATTTCTCATAACCTATGCATGGGATCGATTAATTATTCGAATGTATTTAGGTAGGAAGATCTTTTACTACTATGAAATTGTAGCTCCTTGATCCCTTGAGTTGACCCCCCAATGAAAAAATCCTAACTTTTATTTGTTCAACACTTTCCCTAGGTTACATTAATTTTAGTAGGGGACACTTCTATAGATGAAAGATGGTTATGTAAACTCAAAATGTTTATAAGAAATCCATGATAAAAGTAAGTGTACCAACATTGGTTGGTCAAAAACTTGGTAAAAAACTTATTTTTGTCTTAGAATGAACACCATGTAATTTCTAGCTACATTACATGTATCATGCTTGTTGTGTGTCTGTGCAACCCATTGAATGACTCGACTTATTCTTCAAACGCAGGACTACATGACATGTACTAACCAGATACATGTTGTATATCTCAATTTCTATGTTCCTGCATAACCTTCCAAATAACTCAATGTGTATTTCAGATATAGGAATTAATAAACTACATGTCATGTATGCTAACTACATGTTGTGTGTTATATTAATTACACATGATGTCAATCTCACACGGTAATAAATCATTCATTTGACCACATAGTTATCATGAATTTCACTACTAAACTTTGTAGTCTACATGATGTTTATGCCAAATACTCACCATGTAATATGAAAATCCATATTCTAAGTTGGAATGATCTATACATAGTATGTAATAAATTCAAAATGTGTAATAACTTCTCGATGTTCCATGTATCCCACAATATGTCTAAGTGTAGTACACTTGGGTACACAATATGTAATCCAGATAGACATTGTGTATCCCCATCTCACCAGTCAGAATTGTAATACCCCAAAATTCCAAGATTTTTTTTGAAAATTAAACAGGATTATTTCAATACTAGGCTCTGATACGACATGTAATTTCGAGTCCTAGAGTGGGTGGAACATATTTTTGAACTATTTTTAAGGTTTGTTAAATAAACATGCGAGTGGGTTTTTATAACTTATAAACCAGTGCCCAGATAAAAAATCTTAGGGCACCGTTGAACATAGAGTGTCAGGATTCTCCTAGAAAGGGCCTAACATTGGCCGACATGGGTCAAAAGTGGATGGTAGTTTTTGGCCGTAAATAAAATAATAATTAACAATTATTTTATTTTAAAATCTTTATAACTCCCAAATGGTAACTCAGATTGGAAATCTGAGAGTACCATTGAGCTCATGAGGGCATGTTTCCATAAGGCAGAGCTTAACCTTGACTGATGTGAGTTGATGGTGAAAGTTAATTTTTTGACTTTTCAGAAGAAAAATAAAATAAATTAAAAATTTATTTTAATTTTTTTCTTCGTCATTGAGTAGTGGAATGTCATCGCTGCGATGCAACGACGAGGCGATGATGAATCTCACTAATGAACCTCATTAATGATTCAGCGTAACGGTGCTGCAATGCATTATAATAGAAAAATGATTCACATTCATCAATTAATTGACAAACAAGCAATGAAGGATTGTTGGCACAATCCTAGAATTGCTCTGAGGCTTTTGTGGGTGGCGATGATGAATGAAGAACCCACCTTCTTCCACCCTTTGAAGAGTCGCTTTTCATGGTGGGATATAGATCAAGAATGAAGAACGGAAGTGAGCGATCTTGTTCTTCTTCGACCAGCAATCCTATCCCAGGTAGGGGATTTTATTTTAAGTGAATTGTTGCTTTTCCTTGTTTTTTCTTTTAAATGAAGAACGCAGGTTAACTCACAAACAAGTTAACCCACAGATTGATCGTTCGTGGGGGATGGTTAATGTTGTGGTATAAAAAGGGGGTACCTTTTTTTTTTGTGATTATTGCAACATATTTCTTGGTTCTTCATGATCTTTTTAATAAGAATGCATCTGGATCAACATGAACAAATACCCAGATCGTTGTTTGGGTGTTTCTATGTGTGAACCTTTCCCCTCCTCTCTCTTTTCGCCCTTTCCATTCTTCACGATGAAATGAAGGTGGCGTACCAGCTGAAGAGATGACATGTAGAAGGTCCATGACCAGGTGGGATACGACATTGGTGATAGGTCACTACATGAGGCCGTGACGATAGAAGGAGGCCGCGACACCCAGCCGCAGCGACTGCACCAGATTGTGGCTCCCCAGCCATAGTGGCAGGCAAGAGGCGACGTGCTGGCAGTGAGCCATAACGACGATAGGGGCCACTGGCATGCAGTCCCCATGGGACTATGTGTGGAGAATGGGCGGCCAACTTCTGTCATCCTCATGCGACATAAACCAGATGCCTTACAGGTGTTAGGGTAGGGGGAGGACTGGCCCGCTATGCGGCCCGCACCAGTGGCATGAACCAGGCCGCTGGATGGCCCAAGTTGGAGAAGATTAGGACCACCAATGTGGTCTGGGATGCTGGGTGGCCCAGGCTTGGAAAGAACTGGCCCGCCACTTGCTGGCCGGGCGGGATGAAATTGGGTCACTGGGCAACCCGACAAGCTAGACCCACGACCGAACCGGGCCTAGTTCAGAAAGGACCAATGGGCCTATCCTAGTTGCTAGGATAGACCAGGCTAGCCTAGACCCCACTGGGTCGGGTTAGGTTGGTCAAACCAGGTCGGGTCATATGGGACCCCCAGGCTGGGTTGGTCGGGTCGGACCAACCGGGTCGGACCGGGCTAGGACACAAGAGGCCCCTGCATAATAAAACACCAATATCTTTCAGACCAGGAATCTGATTAATGCGTCATCTATGATGTTGTGACAATTGTGATGAGATGGTCCTTTGGGAATTATCTAAGGGAGATTTCACAGCATTTGATATGAGAAAAAATTCTTGAGTATTAGATTTTCCCAGAATTAAGTGCGCTATGAGAAGGAATCCTACAGCTGGCTGTAATGTGGAGGATATGATGAGCAAGTTTTAGTGACCTAATTGTCCAAGAGAGGAGCATGTCTTATTGATCCATCTGGCATATAGACAATAAGGTCTAATTGATCCAGCTATCCCAAGATACGAGTGGGTCTTAGTTATCTAGTTGGCCCATAGATGAGCAGGTCTAAGTGATCCAACTGGCCCAAGAGATGAGTGGGACTTAGCGATCCAACTGGCCTAGAGATGAGTGGGTATAAGTGATCCAGATGGCCCAGAGATGAGTAGGTCTAAGTGATTCATCTAGCCCAAGAGACGAACGAGTATCAGTGATCCAGTTGGCCCAAGTGATGAGCGGGCCTAGATGATGAATCCCTTATCAGTACAAATTTTAATCTTTACAAATGATAATTCCACTTCCTATGATTTGAGTTATACCTAGCTTGATTTTTTTTCTTTGTGATCATGATTTTCGGTTTTTCTTTTTTGGTTATTCTTTGTGGAATTTCCTTTATAGATTGGGTCCCTACTGAGTATTGTGTTACTCACCATTGCACAGGCTTCACCCGCACATGTCATGTCTTGTGTAAATGACCGAAGCCTTGACAAAGGACTCAGTGGCCCAGGACTAGGTGGTGCCCAATGAGATCAGGCTGGAGAGGCATACTTCTACGGATTCTAGGATCTAATCTACACTTACCCATCAGGTGGGGTTTTTAGAAGATAGCTTATCAGCGATATTGTACTCCCTTTTGTTTGTAGATATCTTTTGTTGGGTTTGTATTCTAGCCCATTTACTTTCAGTTTGTATTGTACTCACAGTAGTTGTGTTATGACAGTTGTGGTTTAATTAGTGTTTACCATCCTACAGTTTGTGTTGTGTGCGTGTGTATAAGTTTAAAGGAAAATGCCATCCCTTTTTGGGATATTTCTATTCGGTTCCAGTCGCCAGCCCCTGGCCTATGGAAGTCGGGCTTGGGGTAGTCATGACATGGGCCCTGGGGGATGGTTCATGAAAAAGTGGTATCAAAAGAGGTCAGTTCTACTAGAAAAACTAAGAATCTATAAATTTTTTATGGGGGAACTGTGTTAAGTGTTTTGAGTTCAGATTTTAGGACAGGGAGTCCAGTGTTGGTGCGGTGGCTAACATATCCATACACTAAGACCCTAAATTCTGATTTCCGACACAGTACATGAAAACACTGGTTGTATGTTCCTTGGAGAATTTTATCATGATCTTTTTGAGTAAGAGTCATCTCACCAAGTATAATCTATTTACCATAGTCTATCTTGATCTTTTTCAGGATGCCTCCATGCAGACAACTAGCCAAGATTCTAGTGCGGGACTATGAGGATGGTCTACAGAGCGATGATGCTTTGGTATAGGGACCATTTCCTGAGATGGAACTTTCAGTTAGTGTCCCAAAGATACCACAACTCATTGGTCAGTAGTTACTACCGTCTCTACTGGTAGAGGATGCACGTAAGATCAGTTCCTTGCACGAGATCCAATGATAGAGAACTCCCAGGTTCAGGGGAGAGAAAGATCCTTAGGTCACTGAAAATTTTCTAGAGGCGGTGATGCAAGTCTTATTCTTAGTGAGGATTCCACTTGAGCAGATGGAAGTTCTAGCAGTGAGCCTTCTGAAGGGCTCGGTGGGGAGATGGTGGAGTTTGACCATCTAGACTCACAAGGAGGAAACCCTCACCTGGTCTGACTTTGAGTGAGTTTTTAGGGAGTATTTCTTCCCCGACATGTTGTGCTTTGTGCACATATAATAGATACTTAACTTATAGCAGGGAATCCTGACAGTGGCTGAGTACTCTACGAGGTTCATAGACCACTCCCACTACTCTACAGATATGGTGAGGGACCCTTTCTTTAGGGTCCAGAACTTTGAATAGGGACTCTTAAGGGAGATTGGGGAATCGATGATTTCCCTCAGCATCCCTATGTACACTGGAGTGCTGGAGAAATATCTACTAGTGGAAAGATTCCTCATAGATCAATCACTGACGATGGGAGCCACCACCGGGCAATAGGTGGTCAATTCATCTATGGTGGATAGCCGATAGATGACACAGAGGTCCAAGTGGGCCATAACATCTTACGGATGACCCCGGGACTTAGGGTCGGTGGTACGAGGCCACTAGGGTAGTGGGAGTCAGTAGAGGAGTAGGGCATGCTACTCATGTGATAGGCAGTGACACATGGCTCGTGACTTCTCAAGCCACCACACAAACGATTAGTGGGCAGTCGAAGGGAACCAAGGTAACTGTAGAGGTTCAAGTGAGGTTATCCGTAGGGTAGAGGTTGTGGTAGGGGAGCAGGCAGAGTGATAGGCAGTGGATGGAGGTTTAAGGTGCTACCATCACCACCCCAGGTGGTCCACCACGGGCTCTGAGAGCCAATGGATAGGGGTGAGGCTAGCTTCAAGCGATGGAGGCCTACGACTACGATTCTCTAGAGATGATTAGAGGTATGATCTGTGTATTCTCTACCTTAACTGAAGTTCTTATAGAAACAAGTTCCAGTCACTACTTCATTTCCAAAAACCTTGTTCAAAGCTCGGATATTCCGATTGAGTTGTTGGATTGATCCTTCTGATTAAAGACTCCTATGGGAGGGGATTCGATGATAACAAACTAGTTATGGAAGCGTGAGATTACTCTTGGAGGTGAGAAATTTGACTGAGATCTCATATTAGCAGCATTGATTCCCTACAACATCATCTTGTGTATGGACTGGTTATCAACAGTTCATTCTCAAATCAAATATTTTAGGTGCACAGTGTGGTGTTTCTATGGAGAGGGGAACATGTTTTACTTTTTCAAAAAGAATGAAAACAGTGTAGTGCAAGATGGACTCGTACATAGGAGGGTGGATCCAATCACTCATTAGTTTCCTAGAGTGAACCTCAATGTAGTGGATGAGATGAGTCCACGGTTTCTGGAAGTAGTGGACGAGTATGAGGACGTCTTTATAGAGGATGTTCTAGGACTACCTCCTCATAGAGAGGTAGACTTATGCATTGATCTGTACCCCAGGATGACACTGATATCTACACCTTCATATTATATGGCTCCCACAGAGCTCCGGGAGTTGAGTGTATAGTTGTAGGACTTGCAGAGTATGGGGTTTATAAAGCCCAGCATTTCACCATGGGAAGCACCAGTGTTGTTCTCTAAGATGGTAGATGAAAGATTGAGGCTATACATGGACTTCTGGAACCTGAACCAGGTGATTGTGAAGAACAAGTATCCTCTACCGAGAATTGATGACCTCTTTGATCTAATGAAGGGAGCAAAATATTTCTCAAAGATAGACCTTAGATCAGGCTATCACTAGCTTCAAGTGCGAGATGAGGACATCTCGAAGACAACTTTGAGATGTCGCTACATCCACTATGAGTACTTAGTGATGTAATTTGGCGTGATGAATTCTCCAGTTTTTTTCATGGGAATCATGAACAAGATCTTCTAACTGTACCTAGAATGGTTTGTAGGGGTCTTCATTGATGACATATTAGTGTATTCAACATCATAGGAGGAGCACACAATACACCTGAGGATAGTTCTTGACCCACTTTGAGAGAATTATCTTTACAGTGAGCTCTCAGAGTATGAGTTTTGGATAAGAAAGGTCCACTTCCTAGGACATGTCATATCAGAGGCTAGATTTATAGTGGATCCAGTGAAGATTGAGGTTGTGGTTGTTTGTGATCCACCAAAGAGAAATACCAAGGTACGGAGTTTCCTTGGGTTGGCTAGGTTCTATAGAAGTTTTATACCCAACTTCTCCAGAGTAGCAGCACCCATGAAAGTATTGATGAAGAAGGGAAAACCCTTTGCGCATATATAAGGATTCCATAAGAGGTTTTAGCAACTGAGGTAGAGCTTGACAAGTTCTCTTATCTTGAGGTTTCTAGAGGAGGACTCCAACTACGTGGTGTACTGTGACATATCAAGAACTGGGATTGGTTGTGTCCTGATGCAGAAGGAATTAGTGATTGCTTATGGATCACGATAGTTGAGACCGCATGAGTAGAACTATGTGACTCATGAACTTGAGTTGGAAGTGATAGTCTTCGCACTGAAGATGTGACAGAACTACCTTATGATAGAATGATTCATTATATACTATGACCAAAAGAGTCTCAATTATATCTTTTCTTAAAAGGATCTGAATATAAGATAGTGATGTTGGCCAGAGTTCCTCTAGGACTATGACTTTGAGATAGTCTATACTTCTAGGAAGAGAAATGTGGTTGAAGATGCTCTCATTAGGTGATCGAGTTCAAAACTACTGAACAAGGCCTCAGAGTAGTTGACCTCGCTTTAGATATTATTTGTGGATAGAGATGAGGAAACTTATCTTTATTTGATTTTAGTTCCCACTCTACTCTTACAATGAGTTAGGGAGGCACAAATTGGAGATAAATGGCTGCAAGACTATACGTGCCCAGATGTCCATAGGGCATGCCCTTGATGGATATTCTAAAGGTGGGGAGCACATCATCCTTTTCAGAGGACAAAACACTGTATCAGTGGTGTTACGAGAGGAAGTGTTGATGGAGTTCCATAAATCCCCTTTGGTGGTATAACCAGGTGTAGATAATATATACCTAGACCTATGACATCAGTACTGGTGATTGGGGATGAAGAAGGAAATGACCGAGTTTGTCTCTAGATGCCTTACTTGTCAAAAAGTGAAGGTTGAGAATCAGGTTCCAAAAGGTTTGACACAACCCCTCAAGGTACTAAAGTGAAAGTGGGATAGGATATCGATGAACTTCATGATGGTACTACCACATACATCTAGGGGGCACCATACCATCTGGGTGACTGTAGATTGACTCACCAAGTTAGCCCACTCTCTACCCATTCAAGAACATGGATCAGTAGAGAGCTTGGGATGCCTCTATGTGTAGGGGATAGTTTGACTCCATGGAGTAACATCTACAATAGTCTCAGATAGTGATGCACTCTTTACATCCTGGTTGTGGAAGGGATTATATGAGGTGTTTGGGATATAGATGCATTTGAGAACAACCTTTCACCCACATATGGATGGTCAGATAGAGAGAACCATACAGACCTTGGAGGATATGCTTCGTGCTTTCTTTCTTAATTTTAGTCATAGTTGGGAGGACCACCTACCACTTGTGGAGCTTGTATACCACAACATCAACCACTCCACCATCGATATGGAACTGTTTGAGGCATTGTAAAGATGACAATGCAGGTCATAAATATGCTAGATAGACCTAGGGGAGTTAGCACTCATGGGTCCAGAGATGGTATAATCTACCACTGAGAAGGTGTAGGTCATCCAATAATAGATGAAGACTGCACAGATCTGATAGATGTCCTATGATGATAGAATAAGAATAACCTTGGAGTTTGATGATGGGACCATTTATTCCCATGAGTGTCTCCTTGATGAGGGATATAGAGATTTGGATGGGGTGGGAAGTTATCTCCAAGGTTCATTGGACATTTACTGATATTGCGTAGAGTAGGAGAGGTGGTGTATCACTTGGACCTACCCCTGCAGTTAGAGAGGGTGAACGACATCTTCCACGTATCCTAGGTGAGGAGATATGTGCACAAACCTTCTCAAGTCATCGACCATGGTGAGTAGAAGATTGATGATGGGGAGACATTCATAGAGTACCTGGTGGTGATATAGGATTGATAGGAGAGGATCATTCATGGATGATCAATTCCTCTGGTGCATGTTCATTGGAAGCACAATAATATTCAAGAGAGCACGTGGGAATAGGATGCCCATATTCATGCTCAATACCCCCATTTGTTTGATTAGCCCTTGTTTTGGATTATGAGGACATAAATACCTAAAAGGGGGGAGTAATGTAATACCACAGAATTCCATGATTTTTTTTTCAAATTAAATTGGATTATTTCAAGACCAGGATCTGAGACGGTATGTAATTCCGAGGCCCAGAGTGGCTGGAATGTATTTTTGAACTATTTTTAAGGTATTTTAAATAAACGTGCGAGCGAGTTTTTCTAACTTTTAAACCGGTGCCTGAATCAAAAATCTGAGGGTACTGTTGAACTCAGAGTGTCAGGATTCTACTAGAAAGGGCCTAACATTGGCCGATGCAGGCCAACAGTGGAAGGTAGTTTTTGGCCATAAATAAAATAATTAACAATTATTTTATTTTCAAATATTTATAACTCCCAAAGGGTAACTTAGATTAGAAATTTGAGAGTACTGTTGATCTCATGAGGTTGTGTTTCCCTTAGGAGAGCTTACCTCAACTAGTGTGGGTCGAGGGTGAAAGTTAATTTTCAGAATTTTTGGAATAAATATAGAATAACTTAAAATGTTATTTTAATTGTTTTCTTCATCATTGAGAAGTGGAACATCAACAATATAGTGAAACGATGAGGTGACGATGAATCTCATCAATGAACCTCATTAATGAGTCAGTGTAATGATGCTGCAATGCAGCGTAACAAAAATGATGATTTACATTCACAAGTTAATATCCTAACAAGAAATACATGATTTTTGGCACAATCCTAGAATTAATTTGAGACTTTGGTTGGTGGAAATGACAAATGACGAACACACCTTCTTCCACCCTTTGAAGAATCGCTATTGACGATGGGCTGCAGATTAAGAATGATGAATGGAGGCGAGTGATCCTGTTCATCCTCAACTAGTAATCCTATCCCAGGTAGGGGGTTTTATTTTAAATGAATTGTTAATTTTTCCCATTCTTTCTTTTAAATGACAAACGTGTGTTAACTCACAAAAAATTTAACCCACATATCGACTGTTCATGAGGGATGGTTAATGTTGTGGGATAAAAAGGGGATATCTTTTTCTGTGATTATTCCACCTTATTTCTTGGTTCTTCTTGATCCTGATAATAAGAATGCATCTGGGTCAACATGAACAAAGACCTGGATCGTTATTTGGGTGTTTCTGTGGGCGACCCTTTCCCCTGCTCTCTCATTTCATCCTTCCAGTTCTTCGTGATGCAACAACAGTGGTGCACCAATCAAGGAGATTCTAGGTGGAAGGGGTGTATCCAGGTAGGCTGCAACACTGACGAGAGGCCACTGTGCGAAGTTGTGGCGGCGGAAGGAGTCTGTGACACCTAGTCATGGTGGTGGGACCAGGCCGCAGCACCCCGACCGTGGTGGCAGGTGGGAAGCAGCATGCTAGTAGGGCACTACGGTGGCAACATAGGCTGCTAACATAGTGGCTAGTGGATATAAGTAGGTAGAACCGGCCACCTAGCCGCGTTGGAGGCACCGCACGGTCCGTGGACCATGGCGGCAAGCTTGATCTGCAGGGAAAATCAATCCGCATGAGCAGACCAATACCGGAGGGCGGCGCCACTAGGGAATCACGTTGGATGAGCGGTCCACATTGGCAGGCCATGACAGGAGGTTGGCACGCATTCTCCATGGGACCACATGTAGAGAAGGTGGATCCGGCTTCTCCCGGACGCATGCGGTATGAACCGAATGCCCAAAGGGCGTTTGGGTAGGGGGAGGACAATTTCGCTATGTGGCCCGGGTTGGTGGTGCGAACAGGGCTGTTGGGCATCCCGGGCTAGAGAAGCACCAACACACCATTACGTGTATGGCCTATGAGAAAAATGGGCCGTTGGGAGGCCCACGATGGGAAAGAACTAGCCCACCAATTATTGGCCGGGCCAAATGAAACTGGGTCACTAGGTGACCCAGTGAGATGGACCCATGATCAAAGAGGGTTGGGTCCAGCAAGGCCCAATGGGCCTAGATCAGTAGCTAGCCCAGCCCATACCCCACTTGGTCAGGTCGGGTTAGCCGAACTGGGTCGGGTCATACGGGAACCCCGAGCCAGGTTGGTCGGGTCGGTCTGACCAGGTCGGACCAGGCCCGGACACAACAAACCTCTATTCACTAAAATTTCAATATCTTTCATATCAAGCGTCCGATTAACATGCTGTCTATAGTGTTGGGACCCTTGAGATGAGACAATCATTTGGGAATTCTAGAAGTGAGATTTTGTGGTAGTTAAGATGCGACTGATGGCTTGAGGATAAGATTCTCATAGAATCAAGTGCGCTGGGAGCAAGAATCCTATGGCTGGATGGGATGTGGAGGATATGACGAGTGGGTAATTGTGACCCATCTGGCCAAGAGAGGACCATGTATTAGTAATCTAGCTTTCCAAGAGACGAGTAGGTCTCAGTGATCTAGTTGGCCCAAGAGACGAGTGGGTCTTAGTGATCTAGCTGGCCCAGAGAAGATCGGGTCTAAGTTATCTAGCTGGCCCAAGAGATGAGCGGGTCTTAGTGATCCAGTTAACCTAGAGATGATCTAGTCTAAGTGATTTAGCTAGCCTATAGAAGAGCAGGTCTAAGTGATTCAGTTGGCCCCAGAGACGAGCAGGTCTCAGTGATCCAGTAGGCCCAGGTGATGAGCAGGCCTAGATAATGAATCCCTCAATAGTACGAATGTTCAGCTATATGACTGATATTTCTAATTCCTATACTTTGAGTTATACCTAGTTTGATATATCTTTCTTTGTGATCATGCTTTGTGGTTTTGTTTCTAGGCTATGCTTTGTGGTGTTTCCTTTGTGGATTGTGGTCCCTACTGAGTATTGTATTACTCACCTCGGCATGGGCCTCACCTGTACATGTTGTGTCTTGTGCAGATGACTGATGCCTTGATGGAGGACTCAGTGGCCTAGAACCAACCATTTCCCAGTGAGATCAGGTAGGTAGGTTATACTTCTACAGATTCGGGTAGCTACTATACACTTACCCATCAGGTGGGATTTTCAGCAGATGACTTATCAGCGATCTTGTACTCCATTTTGTTTGCTGTTGTCTTTTGTTGGGTTTGTATTCTAGCCCATTTACTTTCAGTTTCTATTGTAATCACAGTAGTTTTCTTGTGACAATTGTGGATTACTTAGTGTTTACCTGTCCTTAGTTTCTGCTGTTGTGTGTGTGTACATGTTTAAAAGAAAATGCCTTCCCTTTTTGGGATCTTCCTATTCGGTGCTAGTCGCCAGCCCCTGGCCTATGGAAGGTGGGCTTGGGGTAGTCACAACATGGGCCCTGGGGGATGGGTCATGAAAATAATCATTGGAACTTTTTAATGGAATCTCTAATCATTATTTATTGACTCTTAGACCTTTAAGAAAATGTGAATCTGAAAAAAAATTAAATTATTAAAATCATGTTAATTAAACATTGTATTAAAGAAAAAATAGTCTAGAAAGGAAAGATCCAACCACTATTTCATATAATTGATCAAAAATCAAATAAATATTTATAAATTTAAAATGTGACCAATTTCATACCACTTGAAGGTTCTATATGAAAAGAAAGAACCTAGAGGGTGAATAACCATAAAGGTTTTGTTGGATTTGATGGATCATTCTCCAATCGTACAAGATATAAACATCATGACCAATGAAATTTTTCTATCAAATATTGGCATAGAAAATCCCAAAACCTAGAAATAGAATCCTATACATGTTAAATTTATAATTAATTAAATTTATATATGAAGATGAAAATCACATGTTATGAACATTCGTCACTGATGATGCTGTCAATCATCTGAAAAAACCTTTTCAAAATTAGCATCGTTTCACTTGTAGGATCAAATTGTATAATCCCTTTAGTGATGATCCATTTGTGATCCTTTGATATACAAACAACACTAATGGAATATTTCATGCTAGTATAGTTGATCTATTATTTTGGGATATTCATCTTGATCGATTATAGTTCCTTTAGGCTTAATGGATTCTATATTTTTCTTCCCATTCTTGAGAGGATGAGAGATGGTGGAATTTGAGAGATAAGTCCTTTGTGCACAAAAATTTTCAATTATCAATTAACACTACACAATAGACATAACTGTATATTTATAGAGTTAGGGTTTAGGTTAAAAAATTGTTTAATTACACAAAGAACCTTACATAATATAATAAACCTAATCTTACCCCATGCCAAATAAAAATAATAATAATGTTATTTTATGGCATGCTCTAATTGGTTCAATGATAAATATTATTTTATTGGATTTCAAATTAATATTTATCATCAAGCACGATCTTGGTCTTCTTGTATTCCTCAACATTTATTGAATACCTAAATAAATATTTTATTCATGTTTTATCAATTACAAATATTATATAAATATTTATTCTCTGGACTGTGAATAGGATAACTATTTTATTTATTGAATCTTTTATAAATATTTTATTCATAAATAAATATTTTATTTTCAATCTGGTGAACAAATATTTATAAAATATTCAATAAATAAAATAGCTATCCTATTCACAGTCCAGAGAATAAATATTTATATAATATTTGTAATTGATAAAACATGAATAAAATTATTCCACATTTTTGAGAATAATATTTATTCCATTAATTAAATTGAAATATATTTTAATTGAGGTCAATAGAAATACTTCGTGTGTAAAACTCTGGAGTTATTTCTCATTTCAATTAGGAAGGATTTCTTAAAGTCCAACATTATTGGCTACCAATGGGTCAAGTAACCCAAGAGAAATAACTTAATGTCATGATGTCAAAAACCCTTTATCATAATATCTCATCAAGCATGTTACACATCTATTTCATCAACATATATGTTAGATACATCTTTCTTTGAGTATCTAAAATAAACAAATCATTATTCTATGACCATGAAATTTAAGGATACAGTTCCATTACAATCAAAGGGTTGTGAGTTCAACTTCCATAAAGATGGAATGGAAAAATCATTCCTCGACTTATCCATTAATCAAATATCATTCATGATACACCCAACGTTACCTACTTCCTATAAATACATGGAATCACAGTTTTAGTTAGTAAATCTAAGTGTGTGAGTCATGAAATGAATTAATGATAATATTAAAGTATAAATACCATTAAACACACTCATAGATAGAAATATCTGACGACACATAAACATTCAGAATTCCTACTAGCATGTCTATTCTCATAATCTCTGATCATGGAGATTACCATGTAAGAACATCATGAGATAAAGTCTCATCTGCTTATGAGTATTCACACCTAACAGTCAAAATACTATGTTCCCCAAAATATATTTTTATATGACCAAAAAACTATATTTAAGAATATAATCATGGAATTTAAAGGTTCTCATCATAGTGAATAACTACTATGAACTTATCAATGTGACAGATACCCTAGGAAAATATTACCTCGAAGGCATAAAAAATAAAAAATACTTAATAAACTATTTTATTAAGGATAGGAAGAAGGTATGAATGCATATGATTCTATGATGGGTTCTTGGGTGTTGGAGTGAATATGGGAAACCCACCACTGTCTTGTAAATGGAGATAACATAGAGATAAAAGAAATCTGAAATTGCAGAGTAAAAAAAGTAGAATAAGGAGTGAAAGAAGGTATGAATTTATAGAATTCAATAATGGGTGATTTTGTGTTGGAGTTAAAGGAATGATCCCTTTTATATTTGAAAACCAAAAATGGAGGGTATGAACCATTTGACTAGTAACATAAAATCAGGGTGGGCAGGGAGAAGTATTTCTTGGGAGACCTATTATAGTCAAGGGAATTATGGGCCAAATTCTAACCATTCCTTGACTACTCTATCCGAAATATATGTGTATTTTGGAACTAAAACCATAGATGATGGTGAGTGAGGTAGAGAAAGTGATGTTAGCAGTAAAAAAAAATCATATAATACTTTATCTATCAATCCAATCTTATACCAAAAATTGTTCACATATAGTAAAAACTAGGCTTATTTTAGTATTACTACAAAAAAAGTAAAAACAAATTATCATTGTATTGTAATATAATTCACGTGAGGGTGAGTGGTTACCTGAACCAAGGTAAAAAACAAAAAAATAAAAAGGAACAAACTGTATCTTTTCAATATGAAGTTTAATATTATATATTTATACAAAAAACACACAAGAAACAAAAAATGCAAGAACAAGGTAAAGAACATAGAGATTTAACATGATTTTGTCCTGTGGGGACCTACATGCACTGTATGAACACCACCATTCAAGAAAACATTTTATTAATGATAAAAAGAGAAATAAGGAAAGGTGAAATGAACTAGCTTGGACTAGAGAAATGAAACAGGAATAATTTAGTATAATTTATAAGTTTTACAGTAAACTAAAACTAAAAATGATACTTACAATGTCTAAGTTTGAAGAAACTCTGGCGGTCCTGTTCTCTTGATGATGGATGGTTGAAGCACAATGCATCTGGATCCAGGATCTTATTCTTCTTATCCATATCATAGAACTATCATCTATAAGGGGACACACTTCTTCCTACATGAAATATGTCATCTCCACCACAAGAACAACAACAATACATGGATGGGGAGATCGACAAGCACAAAAATTATATATAGAAATGAGATGAAGGTGAGACAGTGTTTCTACTAATCTGAGAGATAAATCTGAGAGAGAGTGAATCACTAGAGGCGAAGAGACTAGGGTGCATGGGTCATCACTCCACTAACACCGGTACACCCTCTAAACCACACACCCAATCAGATCATGCCACACACATGTTTCCATAATAGAAATTGAGTGATTTAGTTCACAAGTGGGATACATAGATGAAATCAATGAAATTGGATGAAAGAATGATCAATGACCAGGAGACAACAGTAAATTGATAGCCAAAATCACATAGGATCACACAGACAAAAGGACAACTGAAAGGCCAAGGCCCAGTAAATAGGAGCCCAAACAGAATAGTGGCCCAGCAGGCCAAATAATACCAAAAAAATGTAATAATTTTTTTAACATTTAAATTAATTTAATCAATATAAATTTTTCATTCATGGTTCATAAAAAATATGAAAAAATAAACATGAAATGATTTCAATCTAAAAAAAGATAAAATAAAATCCATAAATTACAAATGTCCACCATTTAAATGGAAAATTGTGATGTTATTACACATATGGTAATGAAATAGGAACCAAGTTAAAATTATATAAAAACAATTAAACTTATACATGACCACAAATTTAGTCAAACTATCATCCAAGTTTGTTTCAGTGTGTATTTTTTGACACACATGATTCTAGATTTCACAATATCTCAAATAAAATGCAACCTAATATCTATGTGATTTTATTTAACATGGAAAACTAAATTTCTAGATAAATGAAGTTTTGATTGACTATCATAATTGAAATTAATAACAGAATTGTATAGTTGCATTTCAAAAGAAAAACCCTTTATCCATAAGGCCTCTTTCACTGCTTCAGTCAAGGAAATATACTCAAAATCCATGGTTGACAGTGCAACCATAGATTTCATATTACACTTCCATGAAATGGGGCCAACATAGGTAGTGAAAACATAAATAGTGAGGTATTTTCTTTTATTAACATTACCTTCATAATCATCATCTACATATCTAGTAATTAATTCAATATAATTTCCATCTTTACCATAACACAAAGAAATATTAGTGATACTAGAGAGGTATATTAAGAGACACTTAAGGGAATGATAGTGTGGATTCATAGGTGTGGTAATAATTCTACTTAAGGTGAATATTTCATAGGAAATGTCTAGCAGGGTGCATATCATATAGTATATAACACTACCAACTATATTACCATAAGGTATTTGAGACATAAAATGAATATCATTAACACTTGTGGGTGATTGTGTTAAAGTTATCTTAAAATGATATAAAAGAGGTATATTTACTAGTTTGAGAGATTTAAACATATATCACTAAAGAATTTTTAAAACATAATCATGATAAGATAAGTATAAAAATTTATTTGGTCTGTCCCTTATGATTTCAACACCCAATATTTTCTTAGCTACACCTAAGTATTTCATTTCAAACTTTCCTTTTAATTATAATTTTAAAGCATAAATGAGGTTTATATTTTTGAAAATGATAATTGTAATAAACTATAATTCTATCAATTAAATTTCCATTCTTATAATTATTTAATACTGTATAAATCACATTAAATCACTTAGAGAACACAATACAAACTTTATAAATAAAAAATGAATGAAATAAAAGGGTTTTTCAGAAATTAATGAACCCAAACCAATGGAATATTAACTTGACCAATGGAATAGTAATATGAGCTTTAACAATAGTAACTTGACCAATATAATAGTAACCTCACCTATACATGTATAAATAATACTTATGTATCTTATAAATGAAAATATAATATATTTATATCATAGAATAAGTAAATAAATGTTTTAAAAATGATAAATTAAGTATTTTTATTTTTTTGAAACAAAAATTCTTATTTAAAATTTTATAATTAATATAATATTTTAAAAGAAAATTTATTTTCATAAAATAGATTTATATATTAATATTTTTTTTCTTATGATTATAAAATAATTTTATGATACCTTAATTAATTTTTGAAAGTATCATAATTTTGGTTATAATATTAAAATCAGTATTTATCAAGTAGAAGATGATTATATTTAAACATTAAATTTATCATATTTAGAAATTTTTTTTATAGGTTGAATTTTTGGGTTTGGTTTTTTGTTGATCTATGACTTATGTAAGCACCATTGGTTCAAAATCACATATAAAAGTTACTGTATTTATTCATAATAATCAACACTATTCATATTCTTGGGAAAAAATAATAAAAAAATGAATAAAATAATAAAAAAACACCCCTATACTCTATTATAAATACCAACCCTCACCACCGCTTATCCTCAAACCTCAAAAGCCTTGTAGCTTGTCCAAATTCTACCCAATACTCTTCTGAAGTCTTTCCCCCACAGGTAGGAGCCTTTGGTCTCAACAAAAAACCAAACATAATTCCACTAAGGAGGTTATCAAGGAGAATAATTCAAGAGGACATTAAGATCAAGTGCAGAACAGTTTCTAACATAAGGTAAGAGATTCTTTCTAAACCTCCATTTTTTCCTTCGAGTTATGATTTCTCTCTCTTTACCCCAATGAAATTATTATTTATTTTTATATAATTATTATATATTCTATTTATATGTTCCAAACACATGTATCAAAATCATTTCATCCTTCTTTTATAGGGTAATTCATGTTTTAAAAATGTTCCCTTCTCAATTATTCTTGATAAGCAAGCCTGATTAAAGGGAGATTCTCGATTTCTTACCCATTTTCAAGTACACTCCATAATATATTTTAGGCCTAAAATCATTAATTTTATCATGAAAAACTATCTTGGTTCATTATGGTTTTATAAAAACAATTATGTATTTTTCATTTTAAATATTCTTTAAAATTTTCTATTAAAACGCACTAAAGTGGATCATTTCTAAAGTTTCTTAAAAATTATTTTTACATGTTTTCACATAATTTTGACATCACTTATCATGTTTTATACCTATTTTACCTTGTAAATATCCATGTATGATTTAAATCCATTATTTCATTGACACATTTATGATAAAACCATTTTTTATTCTTTACGATATGATTACGATACCCATTTCATTCAATGGGTAAACCTATTGTTTATTCCTTGTGTATGATTCTTCATGTGGCACACATATTCATGAAAATGTTATTATGGGTGCACCTAGATAACTCTCCAATGTATTGGTCAATGTTTAATCTCATGATACGATATGTATAATGGTTTTGGTGGCTAGCCTTGACTCATGCTCCTCCATGTGCAATGGTCTTGGTGGTTAGTCTTGACTCATGATCCTCCATGTGTAATAGTCTTGGTGGTTATCCTTGATTCATTCTCCTCCATGTGCACTGGTCTCAGTTGTTATCCTTGACCTAAGCTTATGTTATGTTGTATACTATTTCCACATTTCTATGATTCCATGATTACATGATCCCATGTTCTATATGTTATGCTTCCATATGTTTATTCATGTTCCATGACTTTTTATGTCACCATATTATGCCTTCTAACACATGTTCTATGATTTATTCATATTCTTATTACCTTACTAAGATATTTAGTTCATCCCTTTGTTCATGCATTCCCTAGGTTATCCTATACAGCTGTAAGAGCTCAATGGATGTTAGGAGCTATTTATGGATATTAAATAAAAGATGTTTTTATTTTAGTTTCATGATGTTTAATTATATACTTAATCTTCCAAAGGCACTAGAATTTATGATCCTTAGTTGGTATTTCAGGGTTAATTATTCTTAAAATTATGTAATAATATTTGTAAAAGGCTAGTGCCATTATAATAAGCATTTAATCAATATATAGTAGTAAATAAATCATGCATCTTTTGGTTAATTTAAAATGAACACATGCATTACATTGAATCCTAATGAATTGGTTGGCTAACATGAATGAATCAAATTTTAAGTACCAATTCCTAGAGTCTTGTTTCAGGCCATACAAATATTTATTTAAAAGGTATACTTGATTTAATTTGAATTTATTAGTATAACCATTAGGAGTTTTCATATAGATTTTCTCATTCAAATCACTATGAAAAAATCAATTTTAATATCTAACTATTCAATGTGAAGATCATTATAGGTAGAAGAGGCTAATAAAATTATAATATAATAATGATTTACAATAGGAGAAATTTTTTTAGATTAATCAATTACCGCTCTTTGGAGGAAACTATTTTCAACTAACCTTGATTTATACTTTAATTTATTTACCTCTATGTTATCTTCCTTTCATTTAAAGATCCACTTGGAACCAATTTTTTTTCATTAGTTAGTTTGTTCACAACAGCCCAAGAATGGTTATTATTTAAAGATTGAATTATTAATTCATGGAAAAGACCTAATTCTTTGAGTCTTTTTCATTTAAGGTTTACTTATAGTTTTGAGTATCATCATAAATAATATCCTAGGCTATATAAAATGCATAGGATTCTATATCATACTGACTAAAGTAAGAAGGGGGTCTGGGGACCCTCCTTTTCCTATCATGGGTTAGCTAGTAGTCCCTATTTGGGGATAAAAATTCAGATTCATAATCTGAATCTGAAGTAGATGGAGACTTAGCCTATGCATCAAGTTGTTTATTAGGTATAGAGGGCTCCACAGGATCCCAAACTGGGTTGGAAGCTCAGTTTTATCATATAGTTGAAGGGATGGATCACTTCTACTATATTTGGAAGCCTTGGTTTTAGGAGAGGAAGACTCAAGAAAGAAAAAAAACCCTTACTAACAATGTATTTTTGATATCCAGGTTTATCTACCCAGAGTTTTTACCCCTTGAAACCCTATGGATACCCAAAAAAATACACTTTAGAGCACTTGGTTCTAAATTTTCAGTCTTAACATGAGAATAAGCTATACAATCAAAGAATCTTAAGTAGTAACAAGAAGGTGATTACCATTCCATAATTATTAAAGTGTTTTAAATTGATTAGAAGAAGGGGTACACCTATTAATTAGGTGGACAACAATGCTAGAAACCTCTACCCAAAATGATTTTGGGAGGCCCGAGAATGCAAGAACACTTCGAACTCTTTATAGGATAGTCCTATTCATACAATCTATTAAGCCATTTTTTGGGGAGTTTCCCTAACCATTCTATGTCTTTTAATACCTTCACATTCAAAAAATTCTATAAACTTATATGATAGGTATTCAAGACTATTTTTTGTTCTTATAGTTTTAAGTTTATTTTCAATATGATTTTCAAGAAAAGTTTTCTAGGTTTTAAAGGTTTGGAAAATATCAGATTTTTTTAAGAATATAAATCCACACTTTCCTAAAAAATTTATCTATGAATGTAACAAAATAGAAACAAAAACCATGGGAGGAAGTACCAGATGGACCCCATATATCATAGTGGACATATTCTAAGGGGATGGTTGATTTGAAACTAGACCTCCCAAATCTAATCCTATTGGATTTTACCATCACACAATCTTCACAAAATGGATGATTGCTTTATGTGATGTCATTAAAAATCCCTTTCTTGTTGAGTTACTCAATCCCATTGGAGCTAACATACCCCAATATCATATTACAAAGCATAGTATTATTAGTATTAGTTTACTAGACACCACCCAACATCCTTGAATGAGTATTTACATTCAATACATACAACCCATTGATTAAAGATCCTTTAATAATGGTTCTAAAGCCTTTAGAGATTCTAAGAAAACCTATTTTAAACCTAAAGTTGAACCCATGTTGGTCTAAAAATCCTAAGGAAACCAGGTTTATTTGAATGTTGGGAACCCACCTAAGATCAACTAAAGTAATGATAGTATGGTAATCAAGTTATAACAAAAAAAAACCTCTACCCTCAACCTTAAACCTATTTTTATTACCTAATATGAAATTTCCTTTTACCCTCTCAATGAACTTTATAAAGGACTCTCTAAAGGGACACATATTGAAATATCAACTTGAATAAAGTATACACTCTTGATTGAGTGCATGGGTGGACATATTAAGGACCTAGATAGTTTAATAACTAGAGTCTATAAGAAGGTACTGATCAAATGTTTGTTTAGATTCTAACACATGCTTGAGTTTTCTACAATAAGGTTTAATGTGCAGGGTTTTCCACAATGAAAATAGGTGACCTTTATATCCCTAGAATTAAACCTAGTTTTAGTTTTTTATTTGTTTTATTATCTTTATTAAACTATTTCTTCTTGGTTTTAGTTGGAGTTCAACCCGTGGTGAACAAGATCTCAGTCTCACCATTGATTTTAGGTTTAGAATTCATCCCCTTAGAAAGAAGGGATGATTTAACCTCTTCTAGGGTTAAAGAGTCTCAACCATACATCATGGTATCTACAAGGGTGTTGTATAAATTATCTAAAGAGACTAATAAGATAATTGATTGATCCTAATCATCAATAGAAACATTAATGTTGGATAAGTCTAACATGGATTTATTAAATTCATTTAGATGGTATTTAATTGAAGTTCTAGGTTTAATTTTAAATGAAAATATACAGTGTTTTTTTTAAATCCTATATATTAATGAAGTAGTCTTGTATATTTTTTCATGTTTATGAAAAATTAAAGTAGTATTAGACTCATAAGAAACTTCCCCAAGGACTTTATTACATAAAGAAAGTAAAAGTTACATATGTTCTCCAACTAACACATCAAGGGAGATATCAACATAATCTGTAATAGGCTATCCAGTTACATTCACAATTATAACAAGCTTCTTGGGCCCACAAATGGCATCAATTAGGCCCTGATGTATATGCAGGGATCTCATGTTAATTCACCACAAATCAAATTCATTATCACTATCAAATTTCTAGATTTTATATCTCATCATTGACATGTTTACCTATAGAGTAGATGTAGAGTTCTTGTGGACATCGTTAAGCATATGCCCCCAACAACTGACCAATATCTTGGTTAAACAATATTTTATTCAAAGGGATATGAAATGTGGATATATATAGATGGGAAAATGGATTTAAATGATTGAAATCAATAAAGGAAAATGGTGATTTATGAGTGAGTTTTCAATGTAAAAAATCAAGAATAAGCCAGATTTGTAAATAAAGAAACCAGGAAGTAGTAATCAAATTTGATAGCAAAGGAAGACCGAGAGGCTCTAATACCACTTTATGAGGGTGAGTGGTTACCTAAAATAAGGAAGAAAACCAAACAAACAAAAGGACGAAACTATATATTTTCAATATGAAGTGGAATATTATATATTTATATAAACAACATACAAGAAACAGAAAAACACAATAATAAGGTAAAGAACACCAAGATTTAATTTGATTTAGTCCCTTGGGGACCTATGTGCATGGAAATAACACCACCACTCATGCACACATTTTTATTAATGATCAAAATAGAAATGATACAATGTGAAATGGACCATCTTGGACCAAAGAAACGAAATGGGAATAACAGATCATAATTTAAAAGTTTCTTAGAAAAAAAAACTAATACTTATAGTTCTAGAGTTTTAAGAAAATCTAGTGGTACTATTCTATTGACGTTGGATTTTTGAAGTGAAATACATCTGGATTAAATGTATTCTTATTCTTCTATCTCTCATAGAACTATTGGAAATAAGGGTCTACACTTATTCCTACATGGATGAGCATTGTCTCCACTACAAGCCCAGTAAAAAGATGTGTTCGGGGATATTGACAGGAACATAACTTTGATGTAGCAATGTGATGACGAAGAGCTAGGGTTTTGCCTATGAGAGTTGAGATCCAGAACCGAGAGAGAGTGAATCAATATAAATGAAGAGACTAGGGTGTAGGGGTCATATTTAACCTGACATTGACACACAGTTGAAACCAAACGCCCAATCAGAGCATGACACACACATGTCATCAGAACAAAAACTGAGAACCTAAATTAAAAAACAGGACACATCAAATGCCATCGATGAAATGAGAAGAGATAATGATCAATGACCAGGAAACAACAACATCCAGATAGCTAGTGTGGAGTAGGAGCATGCATACAATAGGCTGGCTGAAAGGAAAAGGCTTAGTAAATAGTATCCCGAACAGAATAGTGGCCTAGTGGAAAAAATAAGACAAAAAAATGTAATATAATTTTGATCATTTAAATAAATTGAATTAATATAATTTTTTCATGAATGGTTCCATAAATAGATGGTAGAATTAACATGGCATGATTCCAATCTGAAAAAAATATAAAATACAATACATAATTCAGAATTAAAGATAAATTTCAATTAGAATGGAATATAGTTAATTCATACATTCCATAAGCGATTGTTTTCATATAGTTTTGTTTAAGGAAGTTTAAGGTGTTTTTTTTGAATAATCAAACTAGAATAAACATGGAAGTAAAAAATAAATTTGAGAATCTAGATAGTCATAAAATCAAAGGCAAACAAGAAATAAAAACAAGTATGAGAAATGAACATAAAACAAAAGGGATGAAATAAATAAATAACACATTGGATTTAGGTGGTTTAGACCAGTTTGGTTCTACTCCACATAAGAACACCACCAATTTCACGACCCATCCCAAAGGGGCCTGTTCCGCGACTACCCCAAGCCCGCCTCTAATAGTCTAGGGGATTGCGATGAGTGCCAAGTAGGCATATCCCACAAATGGGAGAAATTTTCCTAATGTACCTATACACATGCATACATATCCAAGGCTACACAATGCTAAAATATAAAACAACTAAAATAATACATGCATAAATCTAAGACCCCACAACAGAGTACAATGGTAAAGTACTGAAAACAGAATGGGGACCAAACAAAGCCCAACCAAAACTGTAAAGAGTATAACCTTATCTAAGGGTGAGGAATAAGTTAAAAGTATACTCCTGATAAACACCACGATCTTTCAAGATCTATCTATTCTTTACCTGCTCCCTATCCTCCTAGGAAACCTTCAAAAGGGTTTTCATCTGCATAAGACACAACATGTGCGGGAAAAACCCATGTAGGGGTGAGTATAAAAATACTCAATAAGACACCCCAAAAACACAGAAAATGGAGCACCAAGTATATTCATCTCAATACAAGATATAAAAATCAATTCATTATAAAAAAAGGACTCAAATATACTTAGGAAATACAAAATGCTATAAGTTGGCCATAACCAACTTCTATCCACCAAATTATACTCGAATCAATGCTCATTTTGAGAGAACTCACTCTACAAGACATGATACAATTGGAGACACTTGATGAAGAGGTATGGGTTATTAGGCCCCACCCAAGGAAGCTCACTATTCTAAAGGGACCATGATACATAGATAGGGGTCACGCCCATAACCACTAGGGGACACCACGAAATCAGTCTGGATCAACCTGCTATGAAGGGGATCATATTCCAATGATTCTACAAACCCTATAAATATGAAATTCTAGATGGAGGATCAACTCTCTACTCAGGGAGGTCATATTGATTCCATAAGCTCCAACTAGGGATGATAGAGGATAACACTCCAGTCACACTAATGGACACCACAACTCTATCTAAGACTCGAACTCAAGAGGGGATTAAAATCTAGTGATGTGGATGTAATTCCACACAGTACCCTAGAGGGAAAGTACCAAGGGAACACACTCAACCTACACTAGTCCAAACTAAGAAAAATAAGATCCTCAAGCACTCTTTAAGGGAGTACACAGCATGTTCCAAAGGGTACATGATGTGTCCAACTATCCCAAGTACTAACCTTGTGGAAGCGACTCACATGACATGTAGTCTCCATATAGACGATATATAGAATGACTAAATGGTGTTTAGAGACACACGATATCCTACCTATGTCACTTGGCCATGTCCATGTACCAAATTCGTGTCCATGTACTAGTTCGTGTATGCCAAGCCATGTCTGTGTGAGAGTACATGGTGTGTCCATGCCCATGTACTCCAAACCGTGTCCATGTACTCTCTGAAGTACACACCGAGTCAACCGGGGAGGGTCACACAACATGTGATAGGGGTTTCATGGTGCAGGATAATTAAATCCATCCAAACCCTAGTTTCATAGATAAGGGGCCCCACACAACATGTATTTCTTCTTTACACATCGTGTTTTATGTGATTTTCTAGAAATGTAGATCCATGCTCTGATCATCTTCTCCGTTGCTCCGACCACCATTCCTACCAATAATTGCCAGGAAACTCAAGGGGAATACTGGTCCGAGTCTCACCATAGGAAATCATTAAACTCCATCCTTAGATTTTTTGGAAGAATGGATATAAGAACTGTTCATCATTGTGCACCGAAGAACACTAAAGAATAAGGAATCAGGTATCCATAGTCATTTAATTCACTCCCACAACTAGTATCGAAACTCCTTTGTGTTATAAAAATCCTATATCTATGATATCAGATCATTTCACCAAGAAATGGGTGCAAAATTATTGATCAATTAGGATTCATTGAACCTCAGGCCAAATGAAGAATTCCCATGGTGAATCGTAGAATCGGGGGAGAAAATCACATAGAAAAACAAAATAAACAATCCTTGATCAATGTTAGTGTTGATATAGATTATTTTTTAAAAGATAAATAAAAAATATATTCAAATTAATTCTCCCAAATAACCCTCTAATATATCCATTCCACAAATACGCATGATCCATGGATTAGTCTATTGGTTGATTGATCTATGTTCATCGTAAGAATCAAGAATGGGGAATAATCTACATAAAAAAAACATCCTAAATCAATTTGGATCGATCATTTATGAATAATTACTACATTCCCATATTTGCGAGGTCTATTTATTCCATTGGCACAACAATCTGAAATTCCAACTTGATACGTTGTCATTATATTGAGAGGATTCTCTAGATATATCTCTCTCCAGTGGTCCTTTGACATCTCTAGGGTTCTGAAGCCAACCTTGAGACAAAATCCATATCCATATATTTAAATAAGATTCATGTCGCTGTGCTGAAAAAAAATAAAAATAAATTCTTAAGTTAATTTATTTTATTAATTTGGTGCTCATGAAATATTTTTCACAAATGACCCTCACCAACTAATATTCAGTTGTTACTAGGGTAAAACACCATTCTTTACTCAACCGTTCCCTTAGATTTATGATCTAAATAATCATTTAGATGTTATTCCAATTTTTTAGCAAAAATGTGGGTTCTATTTAATATATTTAATATATTTCAAATATTTATTTTGCACAAAATGGGCCTCAGAATCACACTCCATCTCATCACCTAGTCTCTAAAACAATCCATATAATATTTAAAAATAATACATGGAAAATTTGAGGTGTTACATTCTACCTACCTTAGGGATTTATGTCTCGAAAAGCCAAAACAAGGGCTACACAAAGAGATGTGGTTATTGAGCATGAATCTAACCCTCCTAATCCCATGTTATCTCCTGGAGATTTCTATGTTGCACCAAACATGCAAAAGAGGAATCAAACACCCACAATGAGTCCTCTCTTATTGATCCAAAATCTTTTCTAGGTACTCCGTAAAGGTTTACCCATCCATGATGTCCAACTCTCCCCAGTTGATAATGTGTGATGGGTCATGAAAGTACCTCATCAGCTGCGACATGTGGAAGACATCATGTACCTGGTCTAACTGTGGTGGCAGAGTTAAGTGGTAGACCACCTCACCAAATCTACGTAGAATATGAAACGGGTTAATGAATCTCATAGATAACTTTCCATGACAACCAAATCTCCTCAATCCACATTGAGGTGAGACACTTAAAAACAAATGGTATCCTTCCTCAAACTCAAAATTCCTCCATCGCCTATCAGTATAATACTTATGATGGATTTGTTTAGTCTTTATCTAATTGTGGTTGATCTGCACCTTCTTTGTTGTTGCTCGCGCCAACTCCAGACCCATGAGTGTTGACTCTTCTGGGTTAGTCTAGAAAAGTGGTGACCTATAGGGATGCCCATATAAATCCATGGATGGATCCATAAAAATGATGGAATGGTAATTTTTGTTGTATGAAGACTCCAATAGTGGTATGTGATCCTCCCAACTATGGAAAAAGTCCAATATGCAAGATCACAACATGTCCTCCAAGAGTTAGATGGTCCGCTCTGTATGGCCATCAGTTTGGGGGTGGAAAACTGTTCTCAAGTGTAACTGAGTCCCAAAATCCTCCTACAATCCCTTCCACAACTGGAATGAAAAGTAAGAATCATGTTTTGAAATGATATTTGATGAAACTCCCTCTAGTCGAACTATCTCCCGCATATAGAGGAATTCCAAAATTTCTACTGAACTCTATTATCGTATAGTTAGGAAGTGGGATGACTTGGTGAGCTGTTCTACAATCACCTAGATGGAATCATGTAACCATGACATATGTGGTAACCCCATCATGAATTCCATGGATATCCTATCCAACTTATATTCTGGAACATCAAGTTGTTTATCTGAACCCACTGGAACTTGGTGCTTAACCTTCACTTGTTGGAAAGTAAGGCATAGAGTGAGAATATCTGCAAATCCTTTATTCATCCCTGGTTAGGAAAATTGACATTAAAGGTCATGGTACATATTTTCCATATTTTGATGTACCACCAAAGGATATGCATGAAACTCTCACAAAACCTCCTCCCACATTCCACTGGTACCATCACACATCCTCTAAAAATAACAACATCCTCCCCACTTTTAGAAAATCCATAAAGAGATTGTTCTATAGATATCTGAGCATGTAGGGTTTTGTAGTTGTTATCCCCAAGATGTACCTACCTAAATCATTGTAAGAGTGGAGGGGTAAAAACCATTGACTAGAGGTAGGTTTCTCCATCTCCATCCACAAAGGATAACTGCAACGAGTCTAACTGCTTTGATGCCTTATTCAACAACTAAAAGCTAGATCTCCTACTGAGAGCATCTAATATCACATTATCCTTCCCAAGAGTATAGAAAATCTCAAACTCATAGTCCTGGAGGAACTCTATCCATCACCTATGTCTCAAGTTATGATCCTTTTGAGAGAAGATATACTTGAGGCTATTGTGGTCAAAGAACATGATAAATCTCCCACACATCAGGTAGTCTTTCCAAATATTCAATGAAAAAATACTTCTTCTAACTCGAGGTTGTGGGTCACGTAGTTTAGATCATGTGTTCTCAACTAGAATGAACCAGAGGAAATAAATTCTTACCTCCACATTAGGTTACAACCAATTCTGGTCCCTAAAGCATCTCCGAACATTATGTACCCAACACCCTCCTCCGGTAACCTCAAAATGGGCGTGATAGTCAAGCTCTTCCTTAGCTCCTGAAATAACTACTGGAACTTTTCCATCTACATGAAAGGCTGCCTTTCTCAGTCAAGGATATCAAGGGTGCTGCCACTCTATAGAATTTGGGTACAAAACTTTGATAGTACCCATCCAATCCAAGGAAACTCCACACCTTGGTAACACTCCTGGGTGGATACCATGAAATAACTATCTCAACCTTCAATAGATACACTAAAAATATAGTCTATAAGGTAACGTGTCATAAAAAATGGATCTCTCAAATCCAAAACTGACACTTTGATTACTTCCTGTAAAGCTGGTTCTCTCGGAGTGTGTCTAGGACCATATTTAAGTGTCTTGCATGCTCCTCCCCATATGCCAAATACACAAGGATATAATAGATGAATACTACCATAAACTGGTATAAAAAATATTGAAAGATCTGGTCTATGAGTCCCATGAACACCGATGGGGTGTTGGTCGTGCCAAACAACATCACCAAGTACTCGTAGTGACTATGAAAACATCTGAAGTCCATCTTCGACATATCCTCATCTTGTACTCATAATTTGTGATAGCCTAATCTGAGTTTAGTCTTTGAGAACCGTCAAAACCCTTTAAATGGATCAAAGAGGTGATCTATTCTCATTAGTGGATACTTGTTCTTCATGATCTCCTAGTTAAAGCACTGATAATCCCCACATAACCTCAAGCTTCCATATTCTTTCTTGGAAAACAACACTGGGGATGCCTAGGAAAAAATAATGGGTCTCATGAATACCTTATCCTTAAAGTCCTCCAATTGCATCCTTATCTATTAAATCTATATGGGAGCTATCCGATATGATGGTATAGATATTGATGTCATCACAGGATGCAAGTTGATGTATAAATCTACCTCTTAGAGGAGAGGTAAACTAGGTACATTCTCATTAAAGATGTCCTCATACTCCACCACCACTGTAGAAAACTGGGAAATCACAACATCCACTTCACCAAGGGTCATCCTAGACAACTGATGAGTAATTTGATGCACCCTCCTATGAATGAGTCCGTTCTATACTTCTTGGGTTTCATTCTCACCGAAAAAGGAAAACCTGGACCCATCACTATAGACATACCACATCCTCAGCCTAAAACAGTCAATTTAGGCATGAACTGTAGATATCAAATCCATAACTAATATAAAATTGTAAGGCCTCATTTCTCTAACAAAGAGATCCCATAAAAAACTCTCACCTCAAATCATCAGGTCGTACTATTAGCACAAGTGAGAAATTATTGAGTCACTACCCGTCAGAGTCTCCAACTGTAATGGTTGAGTCAAAAGCTAAACCAGAATCTCTAAGTTTAGAACTAGAGAAGTGTAAAGAAAGGAATGGCTAGAAACTGTGTCTACTAGTACCATAGTTAAAGTAGAAAATACATAGATTATACCTCATATAATCCCTGGAGACTTGGGGTCATAGGCCTCCATAGCCTGCAGCTGGCCTCGTCCCTTTCCACCAACTCCCTAAGCCTCAAGTAGACCACTGGGTTGTGATGGTGGTAATAGGTCAAAACTATAACCACCTTCTAATTCCCTGTCGGCCCCTCTGCTATATTCTCTACCCTATGGACCACCCTGATCCTACCCTTGCCTCTATCTTTGAGGTCCCTCAACTGTTTCCCGATTTTCTATATAATGGGTTGGGAAATCTCATTACAGATTTCCCCAACCATCCTAAGAGAAAAAACATTTGTACCTCGGCTAATTTGAGCCACCTAGAGAGCCCTACACCACTAAACCCGAGTCATGGGATCGCCTGCTGAGGTGTCTAACCCGCTTGGATACATATGAATGTCATCAGCTAAATTCTTCCGAGGTCTCAGCTACCAGATTCCCTCTACTAGCTTCCACTACTGGTGTCTTCTATATTAGAATTGTTTTTACCAACAAGGCTTAATAAAAAACTATTTCATAGGTGGAAATGATAACACATACCATTGAAATCCTGATGTCCCAACACAAGCCCTGCTCTAAATTCTGATCCCTAAAGAACTGGTCCCATACCATATTCAAGGAGTAACATGAGTGATTAGTGAATCTATCTAAGCCCTATTCCATAGTCATACTACCTTTCTATAGATACAAAATATCCTATATGTGTACTGATCATAATGTGACCAAAGAAAACAATTCTCTAAAGAGACACTCGAATTTTATCAAAGAGAGAGTTGTCTCGTCGTGTGACTGAGTCACCAAACTCCACCATTTCCCAATAGAACCCTAAAGAAGACTCGCAGTGAGGACTGCCATCTAATATATAGGCATCCTCACCAGGAGAAAAACATGAGTGACTAACTCTATATAGTACTCAGGAACCTAGGGTTCTGAATCACCCTAAAACCTGGGATTTCATAGTTTATGAATCTCGTGCAATGAACTCATCCCGTGTACATCCTCATCTAATAGTGTTGGTGATAGATTCTACTCAATGGGTGGTGGTATAGCTGGTAAACCACCCAAAGGTTCTGTCTATGATACAACCCCCTATACTGATGCCTCGTCACTAGGAAGATCATCCTCATTATCATACAATGGAATCCTTGCTGGCTATCTACATGGAGGCATCCTAAAATAAAACAAGATGTACCATGGTCAAAAGAGTATATATGAAGAGATGACTCAAGAAGGACATGAAAAACAAAACCATTCCTATATGATTCATGTAAAAAAATTTCCCAAAAACCAAATGTTTAAATGTATCGAGTCGAAAGGCAGGTGATTAGAGTTCTGGTGTATGAATATGTCAGCTGCAGCCCCAACACTAAAGTCTCTAATCTGAAATCTGAATGTGAAACACTAAGCATTGTTGTACCAAAACAAACTCACTGAATCAGGTCCTAAAGTAGAACCAACATCCTTTGATACCACTCTTTCATGAACCGTACTAGAGGGGCCCATTCCATGACCACCCCAAGCCCGCCTCCAATAGGCCTAGGGCTGGTGACCAACACCGGGTAGAAATATCCCACAGATGGGAGGAATTTTCCTAAAGTAACTATATACATGTACAAATATCCAATCCCTCACAATGCTGAAATGTAAAACAAATAAAATAATGCATGCATAAATCTAAGATCCCACAACTGAGTACGCCAGTAAAGTACTAAAAACAGAAGGAGGGCCAAAACCAAGACCAACCAAAACTGTAAAGAGTCCAACTTGCTCTAAGGGCGAGGACTAAGTCAAAAGTATACTTTCAGTAAAAAACTTAGTCTGTCAAGCTCTAGCTCTACTCCACCCCCTCCCTTTCCTCCTAGGACATTGTCAAAAGGGTCTTCATCTCCACAAGACACAACACATGCATAGAAATATAGTGCATGGGTGAATATATCAATACTTAGTAGGACACTTCAAAAACACTAAACATGAAGTACTAAGTATTGTCAGCTCAATAAAAGATATAACAATAAATGTATAATGCAAAAAAATGACCCATATATACTTAGTAAAGACACCACACTATAAGGTGGTCATAACCAACTGCCATCCACAATATTTTGCTCGATGAAATGCTTGTTTCGGGATAACCCACTCCAAAATCCATGTTACTATCAGAGTCACTTGATGAAGAGATATGGGTTATTGGTACCCACCCAAAGTAAGTTCACTAGTCTAAGGGGACTATAATACACAGACATGGGGTCACCCTAGAACCGCTGGGGAACACCAAAAACCCATTCTAGATCAACCCACTACCTAGGGAATCATATGAAAATGATTCTAAAAACCCTACTGATACGACCTACTAGATGAAGGATTAACACCATGCTTAGGGAGGTTATGCTAATTCCAAAAACTCTAACTAGGGATGATATAGGATCACACTCCATTCTCATAGAGGGAAACTAAAATTCTATTTGAGACTCAACCTCTAGATAGGATCACAATCTAGTTATGTGGATGTAATTACACACTGTACCCTCTAGGAAAAGGAACAAGGGAACACACTCATCCTATATTGGTCCAAAGTAAGAAAACAAAGATCCTCAAGAACTCTTAAAGGGAGTACCTGGTGTGTCCCAATGGGTACAAGATGTGTACGGCTATCCCAAGTCATGCCTATATGGAAGAGCCTCACACGACATGTAGTCTCCATATACACAACATGTAGAATGAGAACATAACATGTAGAGACACACAATATCCTGCCCGTGTCACTTGTTCGTATTTATGTACCTAAACCATGTCCATGTACTGGTCCGTGTATGCCAAGCCATGTTTGTGTTGGAGTACATGACATGTCTGTGCCCGTGTACTCCAACCTGTGTCTATGTACTCTCCAGAGTACATGATGAGTCAATCAGGGAGGGTCACAGAGTGTTTGATACTTAACTTCATCCAAACCCTAGAACTGCAACCAGGGGCCCCCACATAGTGTGTATATTTGGTTTACATGCCGTGTTATGAGGATTTTCCAGAAACATAGATCCATGATCTAGTCATCTTCTCCTTTGATTCAGACACCATTCTGACCGTGCCTTGCCATGAAATTCAAGGGGAAGCCTCATCTAAGTCTCTCTATAGACAATCATCAAGATTCAACCTCATATATATTGGAAGAATGAATATAAGTTCCCTACATCATTGCCCATTGAAGAACACCAAATAATGAGTAATTGGGAATCCATCGTCGTCTGATTCACTTACACCACCACCATCGCACCTCTGTCACATCGTGCTGATACCATATCTACAATATCATATCATTGTGCCAAGGGATGAGTGCGTAATGATCGATCTATCGAGATCCATCAAACCTGGTCCTTGTGAAGAACGCCCATGGTGAATCACAAAATTGGGGGAGAAAAGCGCATAGAAAAATGAGATTAAAGAGCCTCAATAAATGTTCATGTCAAGCTCAATTCATTTATGTAAGATAAATAATGAAGATATTCGAATTAATTGTCCCAAATCACCCTATAATATACCCATCCCACAAATACGAACGATCTATGAATCAATCCATTGGTTGATTGATCCTCATTCATCGTTGGAATAAAGAACAAGGAAGAGTACATATAAAACAAAAAACCTACCTAAATTTGGATTGATTTTCAATGAAGAAAGATTTTGTTTCCATCATTGATGATGTCCACAGATTCTGTTGGCACAATGATCTGTGATCCGATCTTTATTCATTGTCATTCGCCTGAGAGGATTCTCCATATCTCTCTCTCTCCAATGTTTCTACATCATCTCCAAGGCTATATGTACAACCCTAAGAAAAAATCCATAGCCATTTATTTTAATAATAAGCATGTTCTTGTGCTGAAAAAAAAATAAATTTAATTCTTAAGTTAATTTATTTTATTAATTTCATTCTCACAACAAATTTTTCACAAACGACCCGACCCAACTAATGTTAACTCATGCCTAGGGTAAAACCACCATTCTGAACTCAATTTTCCTCTCATATATCTGATTCAGGAACTCATTTAGAAGTTATTTCACTTTTTCAAGGAAACCACATAAACATCCTATTTAATATATTTAATATATTTCAAACATTTATTATGGGCACACCGGGCCTCAGAATCGCACGTCGTCTCAATGATTGGTCTAAAAAAAATCCAAATAATATTTAAAAAATAATACAAAGAAAATACGAGACATTACGACCAAAATATTTTATTATTATGAAAAAATAACCATCATATAAAAGAGAATTTAAAATAGAGAAAAACACATACGGACCATAGAAACTATCGGGGCATAGGGACCTTGTCACTCTAGGAGCCAACAGTGAACCCTGGCCCAAATATGGTAACATACACCCTCAAGATGGAAAGACTCGTGCACACAAACCCAATTCCAAGAATGTGAAATAAGGAAAGGAATAACTACAAAGCAGTGCCGAACCATAAAAGGAATATGGTCCTAGGGATAGATACCAATTTTCTTGATAAAGCAACACTACCATGGTTGTGAAATCCTGATGAGGATTCAGTGTAGAAAAATACCACAAGGGATGATCTCTCCGTCACAGATGATGATTGGATCAGGGGGGATGCGAAGGAATGGAAGTGGAGAACCAAAAGAACTACTCCTTCTCGTTAAAACTCTTTGGACAATGAATCCAGAAGATATAGAACCATGCATAAAAATGAAGAGAGGAGGCACATTAATGGAAAGGTAGGTATCTAGGTGATGGGATGACATGCACGAAATGGAAGGAGGATGCATGGATAGATGAGGAAGAACTGAAGGATCAAGAGAATCAGGCGGGTGAAACCGTCAGTGCAAAAGGTGGGGCACACAACAGGTGAGGAAATGGCATGCTACAGTAGTTGAAGATCATCGAGAATGAGAAAACAGAAACACCACAGCCAAGAGTCTTCATATGGATTTTTATCAATTTACAACATAATAAATCCTATATGGATCACCAAGGTGGAGTGCAAGGAATAGGCAGTCCAATAGAATAGTATGCCAAGAAAGTATCCTAGAAAAATAGGTCCAATATAAATAAAGGATCCCAAAATCATTGAAGTCCCAAATGGAGGCCCAACCAGAAAGAATCCAAAAAAAAAAGAATTTTCATAATAATAAAAACATAAATTTTGCATATAAATTAAAACAATATTTAAATTTGAAAACCATAATTAAAAAATTTCCACCTTTTCAAATTAAAATGAAAACAAAACAAATTAATAACAGTGTTCTTGCAACCTATCTACCCCTAAACTATTAGTAGTGCATATATATTTTCATAAAAAATCCTAAGTCTACAGAGTTCTCAAACAGTGTGAATACCACTAATCATGTGTCAGTTGTGGCACATGTTATTCTCTTACTACCCATCTACTGCTATCTAATTTCTAAAGATTACTCTTAAATAAAACTATCTAAGCATCAACATTAAAATAATAGAGATCACCATTAATAACTAAGTCTCCACCAAAAATAGCATCACCCAGGCATGCATATACCTTCAAACACAACCTTCCTCTGGGTAAAATACAATGAAAATGAAAATTTAGAAAAGCACAAAAATAATCAAATAGCAATAAAATAGTATAAAACCATAGTGAAAAAAGTAAGCCAATAGAATAATGATCTCCACCTAATCCCAAAAGGCTTAGACCAGCCCTAACAAACCCTCCCTTATAAATAAGTTCCCCTATAAAAAAGTAGGGCCAGTCCTAGTGTAAGATCCCAACCTTTTCTAGAGATGTTTTGAGTGCGTTTATAGGTACACTATTGTCTTGTTTTGGGTATATCTTTTTTAGGGTTTTTCTTGGGGAGTTTTTGAGTAAAACTGGAGAATTTTTAAAGGAAGAGAGATAGTGCACAGTTGGTGCATGGTTTTTCCAAATCGTGCGCCCAACCCAGTATACCGTATGAACCCAGAGAGAGGGAATCCACACAACTAGAACATGGTTTTTCAATCTGTGCACCCTTTTAGTAGTAACCATGTGTTCCCCTAGGAGGAGGCTTATAGTTAGGAGCATGATTAGGGGAAACCATGAACCCTTAGTAGGAAAACATTCACAAGAAATTCAATCCACCCAAAATTAGATTAAAAATACCTGAACCCCCAAAATTCACCTTAAATTGACCCTATCTAGAACCTAAACAATTTCTATCCTTTTTGGAGGCACTCAAATCAATTCCAAGGCATTAAAACTTCCATTATTGGTGAATCAAAGCCCAAATTTAAGATATACACCTCTTCTAGTAAGAAATTATCACCTCGTATGGTTTTATCCTGCTCTCTCATCCTTCTCTCATCCTTTGAAGGGATTTTTTCCACCAATTGTGATGGATCTAGATCTAGGTTTGGGAGATCTAATCTATTTAATATTGGATCTAGGTTTTGGATCTAGATATCATTCTTCACTATGAAATTGAATGTTCTACTTCAATTGTATTTTTCTGTTAGTGAGAATTCATCATCAATCTTGAGGTAGGTAGTTTAAATTATATTCCCATAGTATTGAATTACAATTGTGTGTTTGTGTTGTGAAATTTCAATTGACACATTTGAAAATTGAATATTGAATTGAATAAATTAATTGATTAATTAATTTATGGAATTGTGGAATTGGATTAATTGATTGATGAATAAATTAATGAGATATCGGAATTATAGAATTGGATTAATTAATTAGTGAATTAATTAATGGGATATTGGGATTTTGGAATTGGATTAGCTAATTGGTGAATTAATTAATGGGATATTGTGATTTTAGAATTTACTGGAAATTGGGATTGTGTAATTGGTTGATTAATGTGATATGAATGATGATATGGTTGACTTTAACTTAAAACCATAATGGGTAATATGAATTGAATTTTAAAAAAATGGTTAATGGTGAATTGAAAAAATTATTTCATGTGATTAATTTGAAGGACCATGTTTGTGGTAATGATTTATGATAGTACCATAATGTGAATTGTTGTTAAATAGATTAATGTTAATTAATCTTGACTAATGTGATATATTTAAATTGTTTGACTGTTTTATAAATAAGTGTGTAACATGAAATATTTCTTTAAAATACTATAGTGATAAATGAGTGTGAGATACAGACTGCTGCTTCAAAATCCCACATGTGTTGTTAGTTTAAAAATGAGTGTGGGACATGGATTACTACGTTAAAAGACCATAGTGATATATAAGTGTGGGACATGAACTGTTGCTTCAAAATCCCACTTGTGTGATTGTTTGATAAATGATCATAGGACATGGACTGCTACTTAAAAATACTATAGTGATAAATGAGTGTGGGACATGGACCGTTGCTTCAAAATCCTACTTGTGTGATTGTTTGATATATGAGTGTGGGACAAAAACTGCTGCTTCAAAATCCCACTCATCTTATTTTTTGATAAATGAGTTTTGGGGAACAAAATTATGCTTCAATTAGCCACGAGGTACTAGACATGGAATTATAGACCCAAAATGGTGGCATAGGACTATTGTTCCAATTTTTCATAATATTAATTGAAATTAAATGATAATTAATAACTATGGTATTGTAATATGTGTTATGGTTCATAATCTGGCACGAGCCGAAGTAAGTATTGAGGGTTTTAGTGTCATCAGAAACTTGGTGGTTTATGTGTTTAAACAAAGAATAATTGAATATATGTAAACTATTTACTATATTTCATGTATTTTATTATTTATAAAACTACATACACTTTTATTGACTGGATATTATATTAGATGCTATTGGTGGTGGCCTAATAATTTGTACTCACACCCAACTCGGGTTGCCTGATTGGTACTTGAATAAACTTCATGTTTTCAGGACATTATAAGGGTAAGATTTCTATATTAGATAGATTAATTGGGATAGATAATTGATGAGGGTTTCAGATAGTTTTTGGGACCCTTTTAAGAGTGTTAATGTGTCTTTATTTTGTTTTTTCATTAGACACTTGACATGCATTTGGCATGTCATATCTACTGCTTTAGTTTTTGATATTGTAATCCTGTTTTGATTATCACATGGCGTTGGTTTGGTTTGATTATTGGTTATTATTATTTATTTCTACTATTGTGTAACTTTAATAATGAGGTTATAGTCTCCCCATGATCGATATATGACCCTCACTACTAGTTGACATCCTCTAGTGTACAGGGAGGTGCGTCTAAGGTCATGTAGCAAATTGGGTGAGGGAACTAGTGTGTGGTAGTGAATTAAGGACTTTAAAAAGTGGAATCAAAGGAGTTTTATTTTATTTTTATTTTGTCTTACTATTTTGGAAAGGTATAAAGAAGAGTAGGATGAGTCAGGAATTGGTTAAGAGACTGTGCATGGGAGTAGCTAACCTATGTACGAGGGTAAAATCCAAGTACCCAACATGGTATTTTTGTTATTGATGTGTGTTGTTACGATTGAATTCTTATTCACCTCGAGTGAGGCACTTTTTGTGTGATGTTTTTATCATTTCTAAGATTTTTATGAGATTTGAATTTTGTCCTGGAATGGTATGAGATTTGAGTGTGCATTTATCATTCTATGCACTCAGGATTATTTTTTAATATGCCTAATTTTAGGAATGTATGGGAAATTGGGTTTTGGGTATGTTTTTGAAATTGAAAATTTTTCATTGCTTGAGAATTTGAAATAAAAATGGTTCCTAACATGAAATTGAAAATTATAAATGATGAAAAATGTGAATAAATGGGTGTATAATGAGAAAATTGAATAATGAGAATGAGTTTACCCTTTGTTAACCATGACCTAGATTTAAGATGGTTAAGGTTAGTTTTATCACCTCATTTTTGACTGTGTGTCAGGGAAGAAGGGGGAAATTACTTGTTATGGATTATTGGGAATCCCTCTTACATAAATGTGTAAATGTTATGTTATGTTTATTAAGATGTGTGTTTGGAATTTTATATATATACATCCGTTATGATGCTTATTTAGGAGAAGAATTGAGGTTATGGCTTCAAATGATCCCACAATAGTGGAACCTGAGGCATTGATTGTTCTGGTTGAGGAAGTTAGAGAGTAGTTCTAAGAGAACTTTTATTGCTTCATATAGTTTATGAAAAGACACCTACGGTGGGTTGTGAAAAGCATGTATGATCTAACATGGGAGTTTCTGTTATAGTACCCTCTGATGTTTACCAAAGAGGGTGGACCTGATGTTGTATAGTTCTAGATTGAGTCTGTCCTGACTATACTTAAACACTTAGAGACTCCTGCTAGGAAAAGAGTCGAGTTGGAAGCTTATATGTTGCATGGTCAAGCAAAGATTTAGTGGGAAATCTATAATTAGGATGGATAGATGGACTATATAGAGTGGAATGACTTTTAGGATATGTCTTTAGGGAACTTTTACCTTGAGATACTCAGGCTAGAGAGAGAAGCTAAATTTATGAGATAGACTCAGGGGAGTATATATGTTATGGACTATGCTGGCCACTTTACAGATTTGAAGAACTTTGTTCCAACATTGAAAGGTGATGAAGATAATATATAAAAGTTGTTTTAGGATGGGATTAAATGTGAAATTAAGTCTCAGGTGAATATCTTTAGGCTGAAGAAATTTTCAGAAGTGGAGAATCAGACTCTCATTTTTTAGGGGAACTTGGAGGAGGATTCAGATAGAGGATAAGTGGTTTCTACTAGATGATTAGGGGGTATGAATTATGAGAGAAGGAATCATCATTACAAAAATGTTGACCAGAGTAGTGAAAAGCAGAGTGGCTAGGGGGAAAGAACGATTATGAGTGATCTTACTCGAGTGATTTTTCACCAGTGTGGTAGGTCTGGTCACTTTCGTAGATAGTTCCCCTAACCACTGGTATATTTTTGATCTTGCAGTAGGATGGAACACCTACAGAGGTTCTGAATGAACCCATAAAAGACAAGTAATGATGGAGTAGCTAGGAAGAATTAGAGTGTGGGTAGTATTGATTCAGAAGTTTTACTTCTTAATTTTCCCCATACTTTTTGAAAATCACAAGGTGATAATTTTATAGAAAGGGGGAGAAATTATTATATGGGGGAGAAGTCATTTTATTAATGGGGATTTCAAAATAAATAATATTTTATCAAAATGAAATATATTATCCTAAGGGAGATTTTATATTATTCAACATTATACTCTCCATAATATTTATAAAAGTTATAAACTTAGGGGGAGTTAAGGTTTTAAAGATTAAATCTTAATATGAAGTACATAAAAAACATGAAATATATGTTTTTCAAAATTATTTTTCATTTAAGTTTTGAGGTTTTTTCTTTCCCAAAAGGGAGAGATTTTTGAGTCAAAAGTTCTACTTCTTACTTTTCAATTCCTTTTTTTGGAAATCAAAAATGCTTTCTTAAAAATATGTTTACTAAATTTTTATATCCTAAGGGTTTTAGAATGTTTTGGTAGAAAACATTTTGTTTTACCATACTTAGAATAAGTTCTAAAGTATTAATGATATAAAAATTATATTCTCTATTATGATTATTATAATGAGCATGTGTCTAATAAATTGGACTCACCTTTATCAGACTAGAAGTTAGACTTTATTCATGTCGCTCGTACTGAAAAACTTATATATAATCAGACTGATAATTTCACCAATAAAAATGAGGCTGATACTCATAAAGGTTATCATGATAAAAATCATAATAAGGTCCATCAGAATGACCTATGTTTATAATAAGAATACAGAATACTTGTTTCTAATGTAAGGAAAACCTTTAACACTATAATGGTGTTAACTAATATGACATTAGAAATTCAATTATGATGATATGTCAAGTGCTTTGTGTCCAAGGTCATTGAGAAAAACTTAAAAATATGAACTTTGGGAGGATTCCTATAAATAATAGGCTATTTAAATAGTTAAGAGTTGGTTGATTACATTCAATGTTAAATTTTTTTCTACAGGTTACTTAGCATGAACATCTCATTTTTAGTCTTTTATAATTATTTATAGAGAGTTATTCTAAGAAAAACTTTTTAGGTTTCCCCCTTTAGAACTTTTGTAATTTTAACTATGTCCAATCATCATAATGATTGAGGGATTCTAGGGATAGATAGATGGAGAATACTATCCATCAGATTGAGGGCTTAAAGGGATAGTAATAAAGATCTGATTCTCAGATCAAGGTTCTATAAGGATAGTATGACAAATCCAATCATCATATTGGGGGATTCCATAGATAGGAAGACAGATCCATTCTGATCTTTATATTGATGGTTTTACTAGTAAGGAAAAACATACTTGACTATAAGTATAAAAATATGGATACCTTTAGTCAGAGTTATTGAATACCTTACACTTAAGTATAAAAGTGGTTTATCTTTTAAATATATTATAATTAATTCTTACATTTTTTAAGTAATATATAACTTGTTGTTTACAAGTTTTATTTTCTGCTACACATTTAATAGAAATTGAGTCATCATATTCTTATTTCTATTATTATTATTATTATTATACTAACTCTGATTACAATAATCATTATGAAATAAATCATATCTATAGTGATTATGATTTTCAATTTGATATAATTGGACTATATTGTGATTCTAATTCTCTATCTTTGTTAATCGATCTGAGGGTTGAGTCTGATAATTTTACTTAAATAGTCTTATGAGTTAATTAGTTTAAACTTCTTAAATTTTTTTAAATTAAAATTCAACCATCTTGTAATTATAGTTATTTTAGATGATCTTATGATCCAACATGAAGGGGTCCTTATACACCATATCATTATGGAAGTTGGAGTTCTATTGGTCATGGTGGTTGAGGCAGTGGGCGAGGTGATTATAGTAAAGAGTGCCCATATCAACAGAGTGGTGAAACTCTGGGGACTCAAACTACATTATAGGGAATGGGGGTATAATAGTTTCATGCCTTTGATCCTACAATTGTGGATAGGGAGGTTAGACCACCAACATTTAGAGTTACTATTCTTTTATCATATACACTATCCAGTTCCATATTTGATACTAGTTCCTCTCACTCTTTTATATATTCATAACTTGCTAATTGTTTGAGACTAGTGGTGGATTTTGTGAGTGGGGTTATGATGATAGATTCACCTTTGTTAGTATGTCCAAGAGATATCTTTTTATGCAAGGGGTTTTCTATCGATTTTGGGGATTATAATTTCAATTGGGATCTTTATATCCTTGACATGATAGGATTTTACCCAATTATGGTTATGGAATGGTTAGTAACATATCGAAACAAAATATAATGTTACCATAAGAGAGTGATGTTTATGTATCTTGAGGGTGAAAAATATATTCAATGTGGATAGTGGAATATATAGATAGGCCAAGCAGGGACATTTGATCAGCAACTAGTGGAGATCACTACACAGGTTTCTAGTCTATTATTGGATGAAAAAGGTGTAAAATAGGATGTTTCTCCAACCATAGTAGATAGGTTCCAGGACATGTTTCATGGGGAATTCTCAGAGCTGAAACCTGAGAGAGATGCAGAATTTACAATTGAGATCATGTCATGGACTAATCTAGTTTCTATTCCACCATACATAATTGAACCAACATATATTAAAGAGATGAAGAATAAACTTGAAGAGTTGATGGAAAAGGTGTTTAAATTTCCGAGTATGTCACATTTGGGTTCTCTAGTTTTGTTTTCAAAGAATACTGATGGTAGTTCATGATTATGTGTTGATTACTAGAAGTTGAACTAGATGACTATGAAGAATTGATATCCTCTTCCACATATCGATGATCTCTTTGAACAATTTAGGGGATATTGTTTCTTCTCAATGATTTAATTGAGATCAGGGTATCATCATTTTAAAGTTCACCTTCTAATATACTAAGGACTACTTTAAAAAGTAGTTATGGCCTATATGAGTTTGTTGTGATGTCATTAGAGCTACTGAACACACCATTAGTGTTTACATCCTTGATTAATAGAATCTTTCACACATACCTAGATTGGTTTGTGGTAGTGTTTTTGGATGAAATATTGGTGTAATATAAGAATCATGATGATCATTCTCAATATATTGACATCATCTCAAGTACACCAAGAGAGCATCAGTAATATACCAAGATATATAAGTGTCATTTTTGGATTGATCGGGTACACTTCTTGGGTCACATCATCTCAGAGGAAGGTTTTTCAGTGGACCTAGAAAAAGTTCAGGTAGTGGTTTCTTGGGAGAATCCCAAGAATGTTTTTGATATCCACAGATTTTTAGGATTAGATGGATATTATTGGTAGTTTATCCAGAACTTTTCCCAGTTTGAAGCACCTCAATCAGGCTTGACCAAGAAGGGGATAAATTTTGAATGGGTAGAATCATGTGAAAATTCTTTCTAAGAGTTGAATACGTGCTTGAAAATGGAACCAATATTGATCCTACCTGATCCAGGTGAGGAGTATACAATGTTTTTTGATTCTTATGGAATCAAAATTAGAGCACTGTTTATGTAGGGAGATTGAGTTTTGGTGTATGGTTCATGGTAATTGAGTCCACATGAACAAAACTACCCTATGCATGACCTTGAGTTACCTGCAGTTGTTTATACCTTAAAGTGTTGGTGGAATTATCTTCTATGTGAGAAGTTTAATCTGTATACAAATCACAGGAGATTAAATTATACCTTTTTACAGTGATATTTGAATCTCTATAAGTAAAGGTGGGATGAGTACAGGCAGTCATTTGATTTTGAGCTAGCATATAAACTTGGGAAAGAAAATAATGTTGCTAACACTTTAAGAAGAAAAAACCATACTCAGGTAGTTTAGGAGTCTAGTGTTATGTGGAAAATGATGAATTTGATGAATGATATAAATGTTGTGGTTTAGGAGATCTTAGAGAAGATGAATCTTATATTAGTTTCAGTGGAGTATACACTTTTTAGCTAGATTAGGGAAAGGCAGTATGAGGATCTAAAAAGTTTGTCCCTGAGGGAAAGCCTTGAAGGTGGGGAGTCGCCATCTGATTGGACCACAGAAGATTATGAGATCATCTATGTTAGGAATTGGTTTTTTGTGCCTACAAGTATCTGGGAGGAACTATTACATGAATTTCATGCCTCAAAGTGGGAGGTACATTCAGGTTTTACCAAAATGTACTACGAACTATGATGACAATTTTGGTGTCCAAAAATGAAAAAAGAGATAGTATGGTTTGTGACATGATGCTACACTTGTCAATAGGTGAAGTCTTATCATCAATGACTTGGAGGTTTACTACAACCATTTCCCATTTTTGAATGGAATTGGGATAATTTTACCATGGAATATTTGAGGGTATCCTAAGGATGCTTCAAAATAATGACACTATTTAGGTGGCTGTGGACCGACTGACAAAATTATCACATTTTATGCCTATACGAGAGACTTTATCAGTGGGTTAATTGGGAGACAAGTGTGTTAAGGAGATAGTTCATCTATACTAGGTTCCACAGAGTATTTTTTCAAACTGTGACTCACATTTTACTTCATTCTTCTCGTAGGGCTTTCATAAGGTGTTTGGTACACAAGTTTTACTGAGTACAAAATTCCACCCAAAAATAGATGGGTAGTCAGAATATACTATACAAGTGCTTTATAACATACTAGGAGCATGTGTTCTTGAATTTGGTGGGTCTTAAGAGAACCACCTAGAATTGGTAGAGTTTTCCTATAAGAATAGTTATCAGGAAACTATACATATGGAACCATATGAGGCTCTTTATGGTAGTCCATTTAGATCACCTCTATGATAGATCGAGGTAGGTCAGTCATAGTAGTTGGGACTGAGTCTCGTTTCATAGACATCAGAGTAGGTTTAGTTGATTTATAATCGTATGGATGTGGCTCAAATTTGGAAAAAGTAATATTTTTATAGATGCCAATGAAACCTAGATTTTATATAGGACGATCAAATTTTCCTTCAGGTGTCACCTAGATTGGGTCACTGTAGGATATAAAGAAAGGTTTAGGATCAAAATAGTGTATGTAGATGCTCAATTACAAGAGGGGGGGGGGGGGTGAATTGTAAGTTTAAATACTCTAATTTTTAACCTTAAGGAAAACTATGTTTAAGAAAGTTAAACAAGGTAAATTCACAGATTCTATTTTAGTTCTATGAAACAAACTTGCTTAGGGTCTCGAAATATGAATCCGGAAATGAAACTTAAGAACAATTTTATTAAAGAAAGATTATACATTAAAGTGTATAGAATATTTTTTATTAGATTAAGTAAAGTACAAGAAAGTATAAGAAATATATAATTTCTTCCTTTATAAAAATATAGCAGAAATAAAACTTCAAACAAAAACAAGTAACAAGGAGGAAATATTTTAACCCAAAGAGTGGGGTATCCAACAACCTTGGATAAAGGTCCATTGATTTATACTTTCAAGAAATTCTATCTTACCCACACCAGGGTAAGCCCTTGAGAAGAATATCAGAATCAATATTTCTATCCCCCAAGCCCTCAAACTTTAAGGCAGTCGGCGCCTTTGTCTTCCTATCCCCAGAAGCCCTCGATTGTACTCAACAACAATCAGAGTCGTACTAAGCAAGATGAACAAGATGTTCATGTCTGAACAAGATGTTCATGAAATGCACAAAACATGAGAATCTTTCTATCTCTTGAAATCACTTCATAGAATGTAATATCTATGATCTTGGAATGATTCATAGATGATGAGGTCATTCAAATGAGCTCCTATTTATAGGGAAAACATCAACAGTTGGCTCCCTCCTCCAATGGTCATATTTTTCCTTGAATTTTGGAGGGACCTGTATATGTGTTACTCAACCAATAGTTAGTTAGAAATAGATTGTACACCATCATTTTAAACTTACAAAATCACGTGTATAGAAAAAATGAACTAGGTTAACCAATTCTGAATATCTAGAGTCTAAGGAAAAGCATAATTCAGAATATGGTCATATTAACAATTAGATTCAATAATGCATGGATATTATGATTCTATTTTACAAATAATTCAGAATCTGAATTCTATAGATTCTTGAGCTCCTTATAATCATCCTCAAACCTCTTGAGAAACTATTCATGATCCTAATTTTTCTTTTTCAAAACCTTGATTTTTTCATCCCGAGACTTAATAATTTATGCATGAAACTTTATTATCTCTTCTTTCTGATTGAAATTTTCTTCAAACTCTATCCGGAGTTCCCTTTATCTCTTCAAATTTATAACAATTGAATTTAACATCCCATTCAGATCTTTATCCTCTTGCTTTTAGGCTACTTGTTCAAGGTTCAGCTTCTCTGTAAAACTTGTAGTAAGATTTTTTATTCTATCATTTGACTTGTCAAAATAATCTTTCACTAAGTCATGGAATTCATATAAAATCCTCAAGTATTAAATTGTTATTTTAGAACACTTTGTAATTTCCTTACATGATCTCCTGTGAGCATCATAACCAATATAAAAGGTTTTGAAATATGCCTTGAGCTTGATGAATTTTCCATGATCTTGCTTATGAAATATGACTTCTGATTAAAGGAGTGTTGATGAAACTGGCATCTTGAATCAATACTTGGAAATAAGGGAATGGTGTTTACTAACTTCTTCAAATATTTCACAATAAAATCTTGACCCATGGAAGATGATTCAGAATATGATTCCCTTGTAGGTAAGGATTCTTTTTCTAGCTCTATAGCCTTCCTCTTGGATGATCTAGCAACATCCTTCTTAACCACCACAACCTTCTCTAGTGTATTATCAATCATATTTTTTTCCTTTGTCTACTTTGGAAATAGTCTCTGCAGCCTTTGGAGATTCATGCTCACTATCTTAATGTTGTAAAATTTTGTCTTCATCAATATTTTATTTCTCAGCATCTCCCTCAAGATCATCAGGTTGGATGAAGTCATGATTGCTACTTTCTTCATGAGAAGGCTTTTTAACTTCTTCCTGACCCTCATCCTCTTTTCCTTGAGAAACAATTTTAGTTGATTCAAACTAGCAAGTTTGGATTGAATGATTTTAAAAATGACTTTCCTTCTCATGATATTCTTCAAATTTATTTATAACATCATTACTCTGATCATATTCTTCTTCTTATTCTTCTTCTACTTCTTCTTCCTGAACTATTTCTTCATCCACTTTAGGTTATAGAATTATGACTTTCTTTCCTAGATTCTCTACTAGTACTGGTTATTTGAGAAAGGATTCTGGTACCTGAATCTATTCAGAGGCTTTCTTAATAGCCTTGATAAGTGCTTGAAAAATCTCAACTTCAGACATTTTCTTCTTTTGTGTCTTCTATTTTTCTAGATTCTCTAGCTCTTTAGCAGTTTTAATCTTCAGGGCCTTTGCTTTAGTAGGATATAAAACAAAACTATGATCTCCTTATTTCTTATCCTTCTTATCTTCCTTCCAGTTCACCACTACTTTATCTAGGAAAGTCTTTTTCTTTTTCAGATTTGGTGGAGCTAACTGTGTTTCTAGAAATGTATGCTTCTCTTTGATTTCCAGTTCTTTTTTCTTTCACTTCTTCTTAGCTATCTTGGAAGTCTCTCCTTCTTCCACTTTCTTAGCTACAACTTCAATCTCACTTTCTAAAAGATCATAAAATTCTCTATACTTGGTATTGAATCTAACTTTAATTCTCCTCAAGGTGTCACCACTTAGTTTCAAGATCTTAAAACTTCTTGGTTTGGAGTTATAGAGAATTTTGAATGATTACGAGCATAAAACTACGATATTAGAGAAAATTTCTAGATACATGATGGTTTAGGATTTGAGAGTTCCATTATTGATTTTGGTGATTATCTAAAGGATATACTTTACCTGGTTAATCTTCCTCAAGTTAACCAAAAAATCCAAGACAAAGATGTCACTTTTCTTTAAGGAGTCCTTGTCTCCTTTTCTCAGAATGAGGAAACCCTATAACCATAATTATAGTATCCTGAAATTTGTTGAGATATGGTCGATCTTCGGTGTTTTTACTCATTTGAGTCAAAGTCACTATATTACCTTTTCCTTATCAAAAATTTTAGACTGATTTGACAACTTGTGAGTACAAAAAATTGCTTCTCCTTTATATGGAACTCCAATGATATTTTCTGCCATATTAAAAGATAGGGAATAGGTTTTCCCATAACTCTTAAAGTAAAATTTGTCTCTTCCACCATCGTTAAAAAAACTTATTGTATCATAAAATTTTATAAGAAAATATGGATAAATCAGATCTATATTTTTGGATTGGCTATGAAAAAGTCCCATCCATTCAACTTAATGTTTTGCGTAATCAAGTAATTATACTTAGAATTTTATTTTGGATCAAATAACCTTTCCCTGTATATTTCCTTATCCTTGATTTCCTTGACTGAAGACTTCTTTTTATATAGGTAGGCTTCTAAAGACATTTGTATTCTAAGTAAACTTAGAAAAGTGGAATGAGATTTCTTAAGATCGGAAGAGCTTCAACACAGTTAACTTTGAAAACTGATGTGGGACGAGGAATAGGGGGCCTTTATTTAGGCGCCAAGGTGGAAGTTCGAATTCCTAATTTGATCCAATGGTTGTAATAATCATGATATGATCTGACGGTTGATATGAAGCCCAAAGAAGGATTTGGTAGGTTCTGATCATTTGAGGTTTTAATGAAAAATTTGGATTTTGGAAAATTGAATCCGATAAAATTTTTCTTAAATACAAACAAGTAAAAAAAATAAATTACAAAAATTTAATTAAGGAAACATACCTTTTGGATTGCAAAAAAAATATCTATAATGGAAAATATTCTTCTTGACGAACTTTATACTCTAGAAAATTTAAATAATGAAAGTACATTTTTTATTCTAGAATTTTGGGTTCTAAAAATTTTAGTTATACAAAAAAATTGATTAAGAAGAAGAAAAAAAATCTGGTTACAAAAAATTTAATTGAAGAAAAATTTGATTACAAAAAATTTGATTAAGGAAAAAAATTTGGTTAAGAAAACATTAATTAAGTAAAATTTTGGTTACAAAAAATTTGATTAAGAAAAAAATGGTTAATGAGAAAATGTACTCCCCCTCTTATAAAGAGTTACTTAATGTAAGGATATTCATTTCAAAAAATAGTTAATATAGAATATTACCTTACAGTTATCATTACTAACTTTTGTTTAACATATTAAAATCTATCAGAGGGTAAAGATTTTGTGGAAATATCAGCAATTTGATATTACATTCCAATAAATTGAATAATTATATATCCTTTAAGTGTGTGATACCTAAGAAAGTGATGCCTAATATATATGTATTTAGCATGAGAGTGATGTTCAGGGTTTTTTCTTAGGGTGAAAACACTTTTATTATCACACAATATTTATGTTTTGGTAAAATTCATGCCATAGTCTCTGAGTGTGTGTTTCATCCACAACACTTGGGCACAACAACTTCCAGCTGCTACATATTCAGCTTCAGTAGTGAAATGTTCTACTAAGTGTTGCTTCTTACATGACCAAGAAACTAATGAATCTCATAAGAAATGAAATGTTCTGGATATAATTTTTCTATCCATTCTACATCCACCAAAATCAGCATCCGAAAATCTTTTTAAAATGAAATCATTTCTAGAAGTGTAGAAAAGTCCTAAATCCCTTGTTCCCTTTAAATAGCAAAAAATTATTTTCACTACATTTAAATAAGATTACTTTAGATTATATTGATATCTTGTACATAAGCATACCAAAAACATTAAGTCTGGATGACTACATTTCAAGTATATAAAACTTCCTATCATACCTCTAAATGATGCTTGATCTACTGGTTATCCAGATTCATCAAGATCAAGATAATTTGAGGTACCAATTTTAGTGTTTATACGTTCAGTTTTATCATATCCATAATTTTTAAGAAGATATTTAATATACATATGTTTTGATATATAATTTCTTTCTGGTTTTTGAGAAATTTGAAATCCTAGGAAAAATGTTAACTCACCCATCATACTCATTACAAACTCATATTTCATTAGATTCACAAATGAATTAGTTAAATATTGTTGACTTGAACCAAATATAATATCATCAACATAAATTTGAACAATTAAAACATTTTTATTATCTTTCTTTATAAAAAAATTTGGATCAGTAGTTCCCTTAACATAATTGTTTTGTAACAAAAATCTTACAAGTCTATCATACCAAGATCCGAGGGCTTGTTTAAGTCCATATAAAGCTTTGGTAAGTTTGAAAAAATTTAGAAGATGTTTTGTGTCTTTAAAACTAAGAGGTTGTTCAACATAAACTTCATCTTGAACAAATCCGTTAAGGAAAGCACACTTTACATCCATTTGAAAAAGTTTGAAATTAAAGAATGCTGCAAAGGAAAATAAAATTCGAAGAGATTCAAGTCTAGCTACTAGAGAATATGTTTTTTCATAGTCTATTCATTCTTGTTGATTATAAACTTTAGTAACTAATCTATATTTATTTCTTACTATGATTCCATTTTCATCACACTTATTTCTAAAGACCCATTTTACTCTAATTATAGAAGTTTAATTCGGTTTTTCAACCAAGTTCCAAAATTTGTGTCTTTCGAATTCATTTAGCTCATCTTGCATGGATTTAATCCAATCATCATCACCTAAAGCTTCATCAGTGATTTTTGGTTCTAATTGGGAAAGAAATGATAGATGTTCTACTTCATTTCTTAAGGAACTTCTAGTCCTTATAGGTTGATTTGCATCACCAATGATACAATCACTAGGATGATTTTTAAGAAAAAAATGATTTGGGTTTTGTAAAACCTGTTCATCAACATATGGTAGAAAATATTCTTGGGTAAATGATTTAGAAATATTTTCTTGAACATTTTCCTTATAATAAGTATCTTCTATCAAGGGTTGATAATCTGTTTTTGAAAACACATCCAAGGATGTAGCTTGGGGTTGTTTAAAAACAAAAGGATTAGTTTCATCAAATTTGACATGCCCTATTTCTTCAACAGTACAAGTATTTTTTATTAAAAACTCTCTAAGCCTTAGAAGTAGTGAAATATCATAGGAAAATTCCATCATCATATTTGGGTGAAAATTTATGTAATTTATCTTTACTATTTAGGATGAATAATTTTCAACCAAATACTTTAAAGTAAGAAAGTCTAGGTTTTCGACCAGTCCAAAATTAATAAGGTGTTTTGTTACGAAAAGGTCTAATTAAAACTTGATTTATATAATAACAAGTATTACTAACTGCTTCATCCCAAAAGTGTTTAGTAATAGAATATTTACTCAACATGGTTCTAGTTATCTCTTGAAGAATTCAATTTCTTCTTTCAACAACACAATTCTGTTGAGGAGTTCTTGGAGATTATAAGTTATCAGTAATACCTTTATTAATTAAAAAAGTTTCAAAATATGAATTTTGAAATTCTCCTCCATAATCACTATGAATAGTTATCATTGGAAGGTTTTTATCATTTTTAACTTGGGATCTAAAAGTTTTGAAATAAGAAAGAGATTTAGATTTATTTTCTAGAAAATATACCCACATAAATCTAGTGTAATCATCAACTAAGACAAATAAATAATATTTTCCTCCAATAATACCAGTTTGTGTTGGACAAAAAATATCCATATACACTAACTGTAATGAACTAGAAGTTGAGACTTCGCCGATTGATTTAAAGCTTGATTAATGTTTTTTTTCCATATTGACATGGATCAAATTTTTTTGAAGAATCAAATCTAAGCTTCGGTATATCCTTAACAAGTATTTTCTTTTAGAGTTTGCATAGGTTCATAAGGTCATAGTGTCCTAATATTCTATTACATAACCGAGATTTATCTTTCATTTCACTAAGGAAATATAGATCTTAGCTCCTAAGGTCTTCTAGGTTTATTATATATACATTATCATGGCTATGGGAAGAAAGAATAAACTATTACTTAGAATTTTGTACTAAGAATTTATCATTCCTAAAAGTCACAAGGTAACCTTCATCACACAAGTGACTTATGATAATGAGGTTGTGCTTAAGACCCTTAATAAATAAAACATTTGAAATTAAAGTTTTTCCAGGAATAACAATGTTACTTATACCAACAATTTCTCCCTGAGCATTATCTTCGAAAGTTACTTTTCTTCCTTTCGTCTTGATAATATTTTCAAAGAATTTTTTGTTACTAGTCATATGACAAGAACATCCACTATCCATATACCATGTATTTCTATTGGTACTTTCTTTACTTTCCAGAAAATAAAAGTGTTAGAATTTCAAAATCTAAACATTCTTGAATCTGGAAATTTTAGAAAGTAATATTTTAGGAATCCACATTTTCATAAAAAAATAAGCTTTATGGAAACCTAAGGATTGGGTTTTTTTAAAGAAAAATTTTTATCCCAATGTCCACCACATTGACATTTAGTACAAAATAGAGCACTTTGGGGAAGAAAATAGTTACTAAAAAATGTTTTGGAGTGAGTATAACCAAATCCAAAATTATTCCTTAAAGGATGAATTTGAGAACACATCTTTTCAAAGTTTTCCTTACTAGAAGTAAAATTTGATAGACATTTTCTTAAGGAAAATATTTTTTAATTTACTTTAATAACCAAGTTCTTATGTTAAAATTTATTATATTTATAACTAGAGTTATCCTCTAAAATATTTTTCTTAGAAATTTCATTTTTAAGATACTTTGAAAGTTTATCCTTCTTAGAATTAAATTACTTAAGGTTTTTGGAAATACATTCAAAATCAAAATTTTTCTGATCAAGATATTCATAAATATCTGATACTTCTTTAATTAAAATAGAAATCGTAGAATTTTATTTCTCTAACTTCTTTTTTATATTAAAATTTTCACTTTCAATAAGTTTAGAAAATCTAGTAACTTCTTAAAATAATGGTAAGATATTATCTTCTTATGAGGAATATTCATCATATAAAGATTCATAATATTATTCATTAGAAGAATTTTTATTTTCAAACATATTTTTTAAGGATTCATCATAGTTTACCTTATCCATAAGACAATGATTTTCAATAGGTAATCTGGTTATAAGACCAATATTCTTCTGACCAGACGATTCATAATATGAAGATTTGTCTGAAGAGTCCTCACCACTATCACTTCTGGTGTCATTTGCTTTCAAGAATTTCTTATCCTTAGTCTTTTAATACTTCTTCCTATTTCACTCAGAATGATTTTCCTTCCTATCTTATCTCTTAAGCATAGGACAATTAGGTCTGATATGTCCAACCCTTTTACATTCATAACAGGTTACTTTGGAATCTTTTTTTTCCCTTTATATCTTTATTCTTATATCTATACTGAAAGAATTTTTTTCTTACTATCTTGTTCATCCTACAATCAAGATTATCTAACTCATTTTCAGAATGTTCAATTTCACTAGGCTTCGATAAAATAGTTACTTTCTTAGACTTAGATCTTGTAACCCTTTATGGTGTCCTGAATTTAGTTGTAGTAAAGGCTACAATTCCATTTCCATTCTTCTTCTTATTCATATCAACATCTTTTTTCATTATTGTCTCATGTTGAAGAAGAGTTCCAAAAAGTTCATCAAGAGTAATATTGAAAAATTTCCTATTCTCATCAATGGATATTATTTTGGATTCCCACTCATTGGGAATGATGTCAATTATTTTATATACAATAAATTCATCATAAAGACCTTTTTCTCCCATAGATTGAAGACTGTTTACAATGGTTATAAATCTTTGTTGCACCTTGAAAACTAGTTCTCCATAGGAAAAAATGAATCCATGATATTCATCTCTCAACAATTCTCTTCTGGTTTCAATCACGTTAGAAGTCCCAAAATGTGTAACTTCATATTTCTTCCAGATAAAGTTGGCAGATTCATAAGAATATATTTGGATATATATTTTCTTAGTCATATAATACAACAAAGTATTGCATACCTTTTAATTTAGTTGATATTCATATTTTTCATGGTTGGTGAATGTTTTGACCTCCTTATCTAGAATTTTTTAATCACCAGTAAGCATAAAACAATTGTCTACTCTAGTGTTAATGATAAAGGTATTAATTCTATCTCTCTATTACTTGTAATCATTACCATAAGAAATTAGTGGTCTAGTAGGATTAATGTTTTCAATGGAACCAATATTCATACCTGCTATTCTATAAGAAAATACCTTTTCCACAAAAACTTATTAATAGAAAAAAAATATAAATAAAAAATTTAAGCAAAACTTGAACAAGAAAAGTTAAGCAAGAAGAATTTATATCAAGAATAATTGGAGCAAGAAAACTTATATATAAGTATAAGTATTTCAAAGATCTCCTTTGATACCAATTGTAGGATAAAAATAGTATATTTAAATACTCAATTACAAGAGGGGGGATGATTTGTAAGTTTAAAAACTTTCATTTTTAACCTTAAGGAAAACTATGTTTAACAAAGTTAAAGAAGGTAAATTCACAAATACTCTTTTAGTTATATGAAACAAACTTTATTAGGGTCCAAAAATATGAATCCGGAAATAAAACATAAGAAAAATTTTCCTAAAGGAAGTTTCTACCTTAAAGTGTATATAATCTTATTTTTTAGAGTAGGTAAAGTACAATAAAGTATAAGAAAGTTACACTTTCTTCCTTTATCAAAATATAGAAGAAATAAAACTTGAAAAAAAATAACAAGTTGGAAATATTTTAACCCAAAGAGTAGGGTATCTAAAAAACTTGGATAAAGTTCCCTTGATTTATACTTTCAATAAATTCTATCTCACCCACACATGGGTAATCTCGCGATAGGAATATCGGAATCTATCTTGCTATCCCTGTAAGCCCTAAATCTTTAAGGTAGTTGAAACCTCTATCTTCCTATCTCTGGAAGCCTTCGATTGTACTAAAAAAAATTGGATTTGCATGAAGCAAGCTGAACAAGATGTTCATGGCTGAACAAGATGTTCATGAAACACAAAAATCTTGAGATTCTTTCTCTCTATAGAAATCACATCACAATATGTGATCTCTAAAATATTTGAATGATTCATAGATGATGAGATCTTTAAAATGAGATTCTATTTATAGGAAAAACATCAACGGTCGGCTACCTCCTCCAACGATAATATTTTTCCTTTAATTTTAGAGCGACCTATGCACGTTTCACTGAACCAACAGTTATTTAGAAATAGATTTTACGTCATCTTTTTATATATACAAAAGAATGTGTAAAGAAAAAATTAATTAGCTTAACCAATTATGAATATCTAGAGTCTAAGGAAAAACAGAATTTAGAATATGATCATATTAACAATCAAATTCAATAAAACATGGATATTCAGATTATTTTTTACCAAGAATCTAGAATTTGAATACTGTAGATTCTATAGTCCAAATTGTAATGATTTCGGAGTCTGAATTCTGAATAATACATCGTCTAAATTATGAATAATTCATAGTTTTAATTCTGAGGAATTTGGAGTCTGAATTTCAGAGAATTGAGAGTCTGAATTTCAGAGAATTTGGAGTATGATTTTTCGATAATTCAGAGTCTAAATTTTAGAGAATTTGGATTCTAAATTTTAGATAATTCAGAGTCTAAAAATAGGAGACTCTATATCCAAGGAACTATTATATTTCTAGGTTTTAGATAAGAATCCAAATTTTTGACTTAGTAATAAAATAAACTTGGTTTTAAGAGATTATAAAATGAGGCAATGAAAATCAAGGAAAGAATAAAAATTTCATTAGAGAAGGGAAATTTTCCATAAGAAAATAATCCTTAGGGAAAGATAATTTGCCTTAAGATAAAGTGTTTTTTCTTTTCAAAACATAGGGGAATGGAAAACTAATAAGGAAACCTTATTGACTCAACAATAGGGAAAGTTTAAACTAAGGTTTGTTGGACTATTTGAGGTTGTGGAGAGGATCTATCCAGAGGTATAATTCTATGCATGAAATTTTTCTTGTGTCCCATCTTTAGCGGTATCACCCAAGAACCTTCTAATGTGATCGACATGGATGATGTTGAGCTTGAGATAAATGTGTACTTTAAAGAGAATCCAATACATGTGTTAGATCATAGTGAGAATATTTTTTGAGGAAAGACCATGCTAATAGTTTGTGTATTATGGCAACATAGTCGTGTGAAGGAGGAAACATAGGATAGAGAAGAAGATATGAGGTATCAGTGGTACAATATCTTTGATTCAGAATCTTAAAGATTATTGGGAGTACAAAGTAAGGATAATCTATTATAAGATGGGGAGATTATAAGATCTCTAACTTTTCTAGAGATTAATTGAGTGTGTTTATAGGTAATTTTTTTTCTTATTTTTTGAGTATATATAATTTTGATTTTTACTTGGGTGAAATTACAGAATTTTGGAAGGAAGAGTGTAGTGTACAGTTGGCACACAGTTTTTCCAAACTCTATGCCTAGCCCAGAAAACTGTAAAAGTTGAGAAAGAGGGGATTCTCATAGCAGACACATGGTTTTTCAAAACATACACCCTTTTAGTAGTAACTGTGTGTTCCCCTAAGAGTAGGTTCGCAGTTAGGGGAAACTGTGTGCCCTGAGAAGAAAAACATGCATATGGAAATTAAATCCCCCAAAAATTAGATTAAAAATACCCAAACCCTTGACATTCACCCTAAATCAACCCTATCTCAACCCTAATCAATTTATCTCATTTTTGGAGGCTCTCAGATGGATTCTAAGGCCTTGTAAAATTTGTTCATGGTGAATCAAATCCTAAATTAAATATCCACACCTCTATCCATAAGATATTCTCATCCCATATGGTTTTCTCCTTCTCTCTCATCCATCTCTCACCCTTTTAAGGGATTTTCCCTCGATTTGTGATGGATATAGATATAGGTTTGGTAGATATAATACATTTGATCTTTGGTCTAGGTTTTGGATCTAAATATTTTTATTCTTTGTGAAATTGAACATTCCACTTCAATCGGGGTTTTCCTTTGGCAATCATTCATAGTCAATAATGAGGTAAGTGGTCTAAATTCAATTCCCATAGTCTTTAATTCCAATTGTGCACTTGTGTTGTGAAATTTCAATTGACATGTTTGAAAATTGAATCTGGAATTGAATAAATTAATTGAATAATTAATTTATGGAATTTTGGAATTATATTAATTAATTGGAGAATAAATTAAGGGTATATTGGGATTTTATAATTGGAATAATTAATTAGTGAATTAATTAATGGAATATTAGGATTCTATAATTGGATTAATTAATTGGTAAATTAATTAATGGTATATTATGATTGAGGAATTTATTGAGAATTGGGACTGTGTAATTGGTCAATTAATGTGATATGAATTAATTGATAACTGAGGATCATGAGATGGTTGAATTGACCTTAAAACTGTAATGGGTTATATTAATTGAATATTGAAGAATGGTTAATGGTGAATTTCACATATTATTTCAAGTGATTATTTTGAAGGACAATGTTTTTTGTGATAAATTTTGATGGTACTATAATTTGAATTGTTGGTAAAAGGATTAATGTTGATTAATCTTGATTTATGTGATATATGTAACCTGTGTGATTTTTTAATAAATGGGAGTGGGACATGAACTATTGATTCAAAATCCCATAGTGATAAATGAGTGTGGGAAATATACTAATGATTAAAAATCCCACTTGTGTGGTTGTTTGATAAATGAGTGTGGGACATGGACTACTACTTTAAAATCCCATAGTGATAAATGAGTTTGGTACATATAATGCTACTTCAAAAGACCACTTGTGTGATTGTTTGATAAATGAGTATGGGACATGAAATGTTTCCTCAAAATACTATACTAATTAATGAGTGTGGGACATATAATACTGATTCAAAACCCTACTTGTGTGATTCTTTTTCATATGAGTGTGGGACACAAACTACTACTTCCAAATCCCACTTGTTTGGTTGCTTGATAAATGAGTTGTGGGATACTGATTGCTGCTTCATACACCCAATGGGTGCAAGACATAATATTCTAGAACAAAAATGTTGGCATTGGACTATGGTTCAAATTGGATATAATAATAATTTAAATGAAATGATAAATGATAACTATGGTATTGTGATATGTGTTATGGTTTAGAATTTAGCATGGGACGAAGCAGGTTTTGAGGGTTCCGGTGTCCTTGTAAACCCAAGGGTTTATGTGGTTAAATGAAAAATTATTGAATATATATAAACTATTTATTTTATTGATTATATTTTATTCTTTATAAAACTACATACACTATTATTTACTAGATATTGTTTTAGACGTTGTTGGTGGTAGCCTACTAAGTTGTACTCACACCTGACTTTGGTTTCTTGACCAGTACCAAAATATAATTCATGTTTGTAGGACAAGAAAAGGGAAATAGTCCTATGTTAGATGGTAGATTTGGGATGGAGCATGGATTAGGGAACAAAATAGGTGTCAGGACTCACTTGGGAGTGTCGGTGTGTCTTTATTTTGGGTTTTCATTTGACACTTGACACATATTTGGAATTATATAACTACTTCTTTAGTTTTGGATATTGTAATCCTATTTTTATTATCATGTTATAATGGTTTGGTTTGATTATTGGTTATTCTTATTAAAATTTTCTATTGTGCTACTTTGATAAAGAGGGTATAGTCTCCCCATGATAGATATTATAACCTCTCTTCTAGTCGGTATCCTCTAGCATACGGAAGACACGATTGATGTCATTTAGTGAACCAGCATGGGACATCGGTGTGTGGAACCCTGGTTGGGATGTTACAACCTAGATCATAGAAGAGAGACTATAAAGAATCTATCCCTAATTAAGAAAAAGGTATGCTAAACAAGAATTAAAGAACATACGAAATGGTGAACCCGAGGAATACCATATGAGGTTGGGCCACATTCTTTTTATTTTTAATGTTGGGACAATATATTTTAATATGGACAGTCTTGCCACACTCAAAACACTGGAAATTATTATACCAATTCTTATATTTTCATTATTTATTATTTTGAATTTGAACTTTAACATGAATTAGTTGAGGCTCATATTTTAATCCATTAAAATCATCCTTCAGACCATTTTTTTGAAGTTATCGAGATAAAATAGTTGATTTAACGTCTTTTAAGGTGATTGATTCTCTTCCATACATCAAAGGGTATTTTAAATAATTAAAAGAACATCATGGAAAGTAAACAAGATTGTGGTATGATATTGGTTGATTATTTTAACATATATATTAGCAAAGTCAAGAAAAAATTTATTAAAATCATCAAGATAAACATGAATAGAAGAACCAAGGTTAATTTTAAATGTATAAAGTCATATTTTCCTATATAAATGTTCAAGAAGCGACTTAGACAAATATAAATGTTCAAGTTTAAGCTATATGCCTTTTTCAATAATTTCATGCACAACTTCTCATAATAATTTATCACTAAAGGTTAAAAAAAATACAATGATATTTATCAGGAATGTTGGGTTCAATATCAATATAAGTGGTGGATGAATATCCTTTAGTGGAGACAGTAACTATTGGTTTCTTAGGACCTAAGAGAGTGTCTACCAATCAATTGTGGATGAGAAGTTCCCTCATATTTACTCTCCAAAAGTTAAAGTTGTTTTCTCCATAAATATTTTCAACTTATAGATTAATAGAGGTAATGATTAGCTTAAAAATAATGGACATGATACCATTTGTTAAAGAAAGGTGAGGGTGTTTGATCCAAAAAATAAAACTAGAATAAACATGGAAGCAGAAAATAAATTTGGGAATCAAAATAGTCTACAAATAAGAGGTGAGAAGGAAAGAAAAATAAGTAGTAGAAATTAACATACAACAAAAGGGATGCATAGAAATAAAGAACAAAAAGTATTTATGTGGTTAAGACTAGTTTGGTCCTACTACATGCCAATAACACCACTCTAATTTACAGAACTGTAAACTATGGTGATAAATATCTTTAAATTCCGGAGAAGATATATGACTTCTGAATATTACACTTTTCACCAAAATCTACAAGTCGAGGCATTGAAATATAAAGACTCTTGATGGTTTCCTTGATTGAGTGGAAAATTTCTACAATGATCGATTGGTGGTGGAAATTTAATTACCATATAGACTTATAAATGGATGGTTGGAGTCATTTATAATAGATAACTTTTGAGTTTTAGTCTTTTTCTATTTCTATGTAATGTTTCAGTATTTAAGGAACATATAGCTCAATGGGTTTTATCTCTTAATCCAAAAGGTGCATTGTTCCTCCTATAGAGTAAGACTATGTTTACACCATGTTAATATTGTATTGTTGTTTTTTCCTTCCTTTAATTTTTCATTTTGTTTGTTTACTTATGGAAGTTATTTTCTGGCACTGTGAGGTGATTTAGTAAAGAGATTTGGGAGCATGGTTCTGGAGTTTTGTTGCTGACATTGGGTGTCATATGATTAAAACATTCTAAACATTTGTTATGAAAGATGAGGGTTCCAAAGGATAACATCCTGAATAGAGGGCTCTAACACAACATATAGCAATGTTGATTTTTCATGTTTGAAACTTTAGAATATTTTAAATAATATTTTAAAGGATATCCACTAAGTCATTTTATCATTTTTAGTGTCGATGCACTTCAAAATAATAATAATAATAATAATAATAATAATAACAATTCTAATAATAATATTGACAATAAATTATTATTATTATTATTATTATTATTATTCTTAGTCTACACATGCACGTTTAGGGGGAAAAAGTAATTTCTATTAAAACAAATCCATAGATAAGAAATATGAGACAACAGTTGCATTTGGAATGAGGGTTTTACCCTAGGAATGGTATAAAATTCATTCTCACTGGCTTCCCAAGGTCCGGCCATAATATTTGAATTTATTTATTTAATAAATTAATTTTTTAATTAATTTATCATTGATTCTAGATCAAAATTCCCCACTATATTCATCATTAACCTCTCTCTCTTGGACTAGTCACAAAAAACCATAGCTATAAAGAGAGGGAGGGATAAGAGTAGGAAATAATTGGGAGAGATGGAAGATTTGACGAAGGTGCACAATGAGGAATCACCAAAAACCCCTAATAAAAATGTGATCTTCATTAGAGATTGATATGTTGGAGGGTTAGGGCTATGATATTTCTATATTGCTTCATTTCTTAGGGTTTTGAGCATGGATTAATTATTACTAAGTTTATTTATCAATTTAATGGCCCTTTATATTATCTTCATTTATTTTTTGCATGATAATTATAAATTTGGGTTAATTTTTTGTTGTTCGTTATCATTGGTAGGTTTTCACCTAAAGAAAAATGCCTATACATCTGAGTTAGACACTAGATAATATGTTAGGATTATTATTTATTGATTTTTCACCCTTTTATCCTTTATGGTTTCACCACACACCATCTATAAGGTCGATAGTTAGAAACATGGTTCGATGTGAAAATTAGGGCCTAGGTATTGTGATCAATGGATATTAGTGTTGTGACAAGGATTAGGGATTGAATAATAAGTTAATAGTGATGTAAAATTAGGGTAACACATAAGGGAATGGTTTCATCTAGTAGAAACATTAAAATGAAATAAGGGTGGTTTCAAACCCCTTTAAAATCATTTCCTGAAGAGGAACCATTGGAAATTGATCTTTGATGGGTTATTCTTTCTTACAACCATTGTGGTTTGAGGTGATGGGTATTATAATTTTATTTATTTTGTGGTTTTTGGGGCATCCTACTAGAGTTTTTACATACTCACCCATTTATGAGTTTCTTTACCCACATGTGTCATTTATTATGAAGACTACAAAATGTTTAGTGGTGAATTTGGTAGACATTTTGTTTGTGGATATTATTGGTACCAAGAGATTATAATAATGGGGAAAATTCATTTATAGAGATATATTGTTGCAAAAAATCTTCATAAAACCTATTTAGGTTGGATTATGTTTCTTGACACAACACAAGCTCCCAGAGGTCAAATAACCATAAAGGTTTTTTTGGATTTGATGGATAATTTGCCAATTGTGAAAGACATAAACGTCATGAAAAATGAAATTTTTCCATCAAATATTGACATAGGAAATCATTAAACCTAGAGATAGGATCTTATATATGCTAAATTTACAATTAATTTAATTTATATTAGAATAATGGTTACCACATATTATGAAATTTCTTCATTGATGGTGTTCTTAATCATCTGAAAAACCCTTTTCAAAATTAATGTTATGGAGACTATAAGATCAAAGTGTAGAATCCCTCTAGCAGTGATCCACATGCACTCCTTTGATCTCCAAATAACACTAGTGGAATTCAGAGTGATAACATGGTGGATCTGTCATTTTGTGTTGTTCATATTGATTGCTTCTAGTTCCTTTGGCCTTGAAGTATTATCTCATGTTCTTCTCATTCTTGAGAGTAGTAAAGAAGGATGAATTCAAGTGGAAAGTAGGTTTTTCACAAATATGATCAATTCTCAATTATCATTTCATAATAGATATGAACATCTATTTATATAGTTAGGGTTTAGGTTAAAAAATATTTAATTACATAATAATCCTTATATAATATAATAAACTTAAAATTACCCCATGCCATATAAAATTAACAATATTATTATTTTATTACATGCATGTGTTGAAATAATGATAAATATTATTTTACCAGCTTAAAAATTAATATTTATCACCAGAAATGATCACGATCTACTTATTTTCATTGAATTTATTTAATACCCAAATAAATATTTAATTAAATATTTTATTCAAAATCTGGAAAAAATATCTTTATTAAATAGTTAATAAATAAAATAAATATTTTATTCACAGTCTAACAAATAAATATTTATTTAATATTTGCGATCAATAAAACTGGAATAAAATTATTCCTTAGTCTTGAGAATAATATTTATTCCATTAATTAAATTCAAATAAAATTTAATCGAGATCCACCTAAACACTTACTCTTTGGCCATATATGATTCTTTATCATTGAAATTAGATGGAATTTCCCAAATTCCAAGATTACCATCTCAAAACTGGTCAAGGAACCTAAGAGGATGAACTTATCAACAATTAAATACAACTAATTTCTGTCTAATATAATACCTTTATCATAATATCTCATTAAGAAGGTTGCACATATTTGTCATGAAACTATATGCTTGATACGTCTTTCTTTGATTACCTGAAATAAACAAGTCGTTACACCATGGCCATAAAATGTAAGGTTACAGTTCCTTTCCAATAAAATGTCTAAGATATCGACTTCCATAAATATGGAATGGATGAATCCTCCTTGAATTATCCAATAATAACATTTAATTTGTGACTCACCCAATATACCCTACTTCTCACGAACATATGGATTTACGATTTTGGTCCGTAAATCTAAGTGAATGAGTCAAGACATGCATTAATGATAATATTAAAGTCTAATGACCATTACACATGTTCGTAGATTGGAATATCCTATGACACATAAACATGTGGAATTATGAAAGGTGGGTCTGTTCTCAGAATCTCCTATCTTAGAGATTTCCAAATGAAAACTTAATAATATGAAGGCTCATATGCTTATGATTACTAAAAACTTATATTCAACATACTATGTGCCACATCATATAATGGTATCTGATTAAAAAACTGTATTTAAGAAGATCATCATGTAATTTCAAGGTTCTCATCATTGTGGGGCACTACTACGACCTTATCAATGTGAATGACACCCTAGGACATTATTAAATCAAAGTCATGTAAGAAAATGGACAATATATAATATATTGTTTTATTAATATTAAAATATTCAAACTTATATTTAATAAAAATACAAATAGTTGGTTCTAGAACACCAACTCTAATAGACTCCCACATGGACTAGAGGCAAATACTTATGATTTTCAGTCCATCAAAACTCACATGATGATCATGTTTCTACTGATTCAAGGATTTAGTAAAGGGGTTTTCCACATTATATTTCATAGATATCCATCTCACTACAACTTCAAATCTCTTATAAAAATCTCTCAAGAGATGATACTTTCAAAGTATGTACTGCATCCAATAATGTGACCATGGATCATTTGTGAGAGACACCACTATAGTATTATTGAAATAGTGTGTGATAAATTCTTTAATACTAGGTTCCATATCAAGATATTTGATGAAGTTTTATATCCAAAACTTATTCTTTAGCTGCCTTAGAAGCCACAATATATTGAGACTCTATTGTAGAATCTATGACCAAATCTTATTTTGAGTATTTCCTACTCACAACACATCTATTGAGAGTGAAGATGTATCACATATATGATTTTAGATCATCTTGATCTATTTGGAAAGTGGAATCTATACATACTTTAATGACTATATCCTCATATTTCCTATATACCATGAACAGTTCCATGGTATGCCTCATATACTTAAGGATTGTTTTGGATTCCATCCAATGGTGGTCACCTGGGTCATCTTGACATCTTCCTACAAAACTTAAGGCATAGGCCACATCTATCCCAATACATATAATAACATACATGAATGTCCTAATAGCAGACTCATATAAATTTTTTTCATCCCTTTTCTTCCCTTATGAATTTAAGGACACATTTTCTTGGATAGATGAATTCCATATGACATTGTCTAAAATCCCCTCTTAGATTGTTCTAGACTAAATCACTTCAGTATCTTGTCAATATACGTACCTTGACTTAAAATAAGATGTATTTTTGATCTATCATGATGGATGTTGATCCCCAGAATATATGCTACTTATCCTAAGTCCTTTATAGAGAAGAATCTATTCAACAAGGATTAACATATTATAAGACATGTATTTCATTTCTAATAAGTAGTATCTCATCAACACATATTTTTAAGAAAATGAACACACTACCACTAAATATCTTATAGACACAAGGATAACATTCATTATTTATAAATAAAAAATCTATTATGGATTCATCAGATTTAATATTACATGATCTAGATGCTTTCTTTAATCTATAAATGGATATTTTCAATTTTTATACCTTTTTGGAATCCTTTGGAGTCAAAAACCATTTAGGATGTGTCATAAATAAATCTTACTGAAGGTTTTCATTACGGAATTATATTTTTATATCGATTTGAAAAATATAATTTTCTTGGAAAGCCACAATGGAAAGTTGAATTTTGATGAATTTTAGTATAGAAATTAGTGAAAAGGATTCACCATAGTCAATGTATTGATACTGTTTAAACCATTTTTCAACTAATCATGCCTTATAAGTATAGAATTTTACATCCATGTATAGATAATTCTTGAATACCAATTTACAACCAGTTGGATATACATCCATTGGAGGATCTAACAATATCCAAACTCGGTTTTGGTACATGGAATCCATTTTAGAATTCATACCTTCTTTCCCCTTGGTAATATCTATTCCACTTACTTCTTCCTTACAGGTTATAAGATCATTATTATCAACTAATAATGAGTCACCATACTATGTGACTAGAAAACCATACCATACTAGTTCACTAACCTATCTTGTATTCCTATAAATACTTGTGTCTCTATAACATCTTCTTTCATGGGGTTTTGTGGGATTTATTCCTGCACCAACTCTTGTGTACCCAAATCCTAAACTTCAGAAAAGTCTATCTCACATCCACTATCTCTTTTAGAGATCTTATCCCTCTCATGGGATACAACATGTATTTCCACTATTAACTTTTTTTGAGGGTTTGTTTATGTAATATACCATTGTTTCTATGGGGTATCCTATAAAGTTACATTTTTGTGTCTTAGGGTGAAATATTGTTGCCTGAAGATGCCTTAAAAAATGTTTCACAACCCCAAACATGTAAGTATGAAAAAAATGTTTCTTTTTCACTCCATAATAGGCATGGAATACCATATACTACTTTATTTAGTGATCATTTTAGTATTTATGCAGTTATTTGTAATGAGTATCCCCAAAAGGATAATGGATGATTCACATAACTCATCATTGATCTCACCATGTGTAATAAGGTTCAGTTTCTACTTTCACTTACAACAATCCATTAAGGTATATAATGATGTGTGAGTTGATATATAATACCAAACCCTCGTAAATAATTAATGATGTCTTGATTAATATATTCTCTACCATAATCTAAGAGGAGTTTCTTAATCTTATTAGAAAGATGGTTCTCAACTCATTCATGTATTCCTTGATTATCTAAAAGGAATATGACTTATACCCCATAAAGTAGATATATTTGCATCCACTAAAATCATCAGTAAAATTTATATAGTATGAGTACCCACCAATGGATTTAACTGGAGGTGATCTACACACATTGATATAAACTAATTTAAGAGGGACTTTATCCCTTTAACCTTTTCCACTAAATGGGGATTTGGTTATTTTTATTCGAAATATGCATGAAACACAACAAGGGGTTTAGACCAAAGAAATCTAAATATCCATCTTGGTGTAATTTAGTCAAACACTTTCATTTATAAGACCTAGTCGGTGATGTAAAAGTTGGGTGTGGTATGAGTCTTGTGAGCTAGATTAATTATCAATTTACAATACTTGGTTAATGTATTCTATCATATAACAACCATTATTTAAATATTTATTACCAAAAAATATGTTATATTTATAAAAGAAGCAAAATTTATTCCCAAAATTGAAAATAATTTCATTTATATCATGCTTGGATATAGAAATAATGTTTTTAGAAACATATGGAATATAATAAAAATATTTTGAAACCAAGATCATTACTATTAAAAACATGATGTTATAGTCTCATATAGCTATAAATAGAATGTCTGGTTCCATTGGTTTCCCATAGATCTACCCTCCTTGGTTAATGAGTTTGAGTATGTGAGGACTAGCTAGTGCACCCTCATCAAGATTACTCTGAAAGAGTGCCTTGGATATCTCAAACCATTATTGTCTAGATATCTCTTGATATAAAACATGGAAAATCTTGACCATGATATATTCATCCATATCTTCATAATAATTTAATATTTCTCTTAAAATAGGTAAAATCATTAAACACAAAACATCGAATGCATTTCATAGATAGTGAAGACTTCATCACACACCTCCTTTGTTGGTAGGCCATGTAATAATAACTCTAGCATGTAATATTTCAATTCATAGAACAAACCAAATGAAGGAATATGACCCATTCTTAAAAGTTACTACCAATAAGGAGATGGTATTTCTATAATATTGATCATAGAGACAATTTGGATAAAAAACTTTCCATTATTATACCATTATAAAAGATAAAATTACTACTACTTCAATTGATTAAAATTATGTGAAACATAAATAAATTAATTTTATCAAGACTCCAACTATTTTATCATGTATTAATATCCCTAACCATTGATATTTAAATGTCCAGTTCCTCATAAATTTTAGCAGCAATTATCCATATTCCCATTCTCATAACCAAAGTATGGGATTGCTCAATTACTCAAAGGTATTTAGGTAGGCAGGTCTTTTCCAACTGTGGGATTGTAACTCCTTGATCCATTGAGTTGACTCCCCAATCTAAAAATCCTAAATTGGATTTCCTCAAAAATTTTATGCAAGTTACTTCAATTATAGTTTGGGTACTTATCTTTATATATTATGGTTATTTCAACCCAAAAATTTTATAATAACTCCATGAAAAAAGTAACTGTACTAATGTGGGTTCGTCAAACACTCAGTTCTATGGTTTTCATTACTAATCAAGTAATATAAGTCTATGTTTTAATTAATATTAGGTTAAGTTTTTTTGTTTTATTATCTATAAATTATTTATTATTTTATCCTTTAGATATTCAGTTAACATTAAGTGGGTTTTCCCTGAATGATTAACCATGTTTTGATAAAAAATTTACACGTAATATATTTATTTAAATTAAAATTTAAATATTTTTTCATTTATTTATGTGATCATTGTATTGAATCCTAAAAATAAATAATTCATAAGAAAAATAAATAAATAAATAAATAAATAAATAAATAAATAAATAAATAAATAAATAAATAACCTAATCATGACTTATTTAATGGTTGATTTTTCGAGTGGATAAAAAATCAACCTAAGTCCTAAGGTAAAACTCATTGTGTTAGTCATGGAATCAGTTAAAACATTACACCTATCCACCAATACATCACATGGGTTGGTATCATCTTGATTTCATCTTGAACTACCTCCATGAACCTCATGAAACTCATTTTATTACATGTATTTATAACTCACACACAAGTGAGAGAAACTAAAGGATTGATTAATCGGAATTATATAAATAAACTTAGACATGTAGGTCCTATCTAATATAGGAGGAAGGGATGAATCAAAGGATATTATATATAAATTAATAATTAATAATTTAAATACTATGAAATAAATTTAATTAAAAAAACCAATGCATACATAGTTCTTGGTCAAGATCATGAATGATCATACATATGCAACTAAAATGAAAAAGTACACTAGTTAATATTTATTTTTATTCATCATTTATTATTGAAATAAATTCACTTGCATTAATTAATTAATTAATTGATTAATCAATTCCATTTTATCTTAATGACCATCTAAATTATCTTGGAGATTCCCATAATTAATTCATTTATAATAAATAAATGACATGACTAATAATTATAATAAATAAATTGATCATTTTGAATTATGTAAAACCTTAATTAAAATTTCAACCACATCAGGTGAAAATCATTGTAATAATGTTTTAATGCTATAATTAAATATTTTAATGTAATTTAATTTTTCTTTTATTGATAGACTACACGACATGTACTATTGAGCTACACACCATGTTCCTCATTTTCCATGTATCCAGGATAAACACATGTGGATTTGGTATGTATCTCAGTTGGAATAAATGACATGTAATTTCTAGATACATGTAGTGTATTATGATTTTTGTGTGTCTGAACAACCCACCAAATGACTTGACATGTTCTTTAAAAATGGGACTACACATCATGTACTAACCTACTACATATTGTATATCTCACTTTTCGTGTGCCTTTATAACCAACTAAATAACTCAATTTGTATTTCATATGTGGTAATTAATAAACTAAATGTCATGTCTGCTAATCACACATTGTGTGTTTCATTAATTACATAGGATGTCAGTCACACACGATCAGTAACCATGTATTTGATCACTGAGTTAGCATGAATTTATCTGCAGAACTATGTAGGCTACATGATGTGTACACCAACTACTCACCGTGTAATTCAAAAATCCATGTTATAGGTTGGGATGATCTATATATGATGTGTAATAAATTCACAATGTGTAATAACTTCTCAATGCATCATGTATACCATGACACGCCCAAGTGAAGTGCACTTGGGTACACATCGTGTACTCCAGTTACACAATGTGAAACCCAGTCACACCGGTCATAATCATTGGCACTTTTTGATGAAATCTCCAACCATTCATCTTTTTTTCTTAGGCCTTTAAGAAAATATGAATCTGAAAAAAATAATTAAAATGTTGAAATAATGCTAATCAAACATCAGATTAAATAAAAAATAATCTATAAATGAAATATCTGACCACTATTTCATATAATAGATCAAAAATAAAATAAATAATTATAAATTTAAAACATGAATTCTTTGATACCCCTTTAATGTTCTTGATAAAAAATAAGTAACTAGATGGTGAATAACAATAAATCTTTTTTCAGTTTTGATGGATCATTCACCAATTGTACAATATGTAAATGTTATGACCAATGAAAATTATCCATTGAATATTGAAATAGAAAATCCTGGAACCCATAAAGAGAATCCAAAACATTTTAAATTTATAATTAATTTAATTTAGATCCAAATAAAGGTAACTTCATCTTATGAAATTTATTCACTGACGATGTTTTTGATCATCTGAAAAACCCTTTTCAAAATTACCATCATTGCACTTGTAGGATCTAATTATATCATACCTCTAGTGGTGATCCATATACACTCTTTTGATCTAAAAATGCACCAATATAATTTTGGGTACTATCATAGTAGACCTATCATCTACATTTGTTCATATTGATTATTTCTAGTTCCTTAAGTATTAAAGGATTTTATATTTTTATTCTCATTATTTAGAGGAGGATAGAAGGAAGAATTTGAGAGAAAATTACTTCATGCACAAAAATTCTCAATTCTCAATTAACACTTCACAATAGACCGAACCATCTATTTATAGAGTTACAGTTTAGGTTAAAAAATTATTTAATTTCACAATAACCACTAAATAATATAATAAACATAAAATTACCCCATTCCATATAAAAATTATAATAGTATTATTTTATGGAATTATTTTTTTAGTTCAAAGATAAATATTATTTTACTGGATTGAAAATTAATATTTATCATCACTCACGATCTTGGGTTGATCTTGTTCCTAATCTATTATTGAATACCTGAATAAATATTTATCTAAATATTTTATTTATAAATAAATATTTTTTTTACAATTTTGTGAAAAAATATTTATTCAATATTAAATATATAAAATAAATATTCTATTCTAATTCTATAGAATAAATATTTATATAATATTTTTGATTGATAAAACATGAATAAAATTATTCCTCATTTTTGAGAAGAAAATTCATACCATTAATTAAATTCAAATATAATTTAATCGAGATTAATAGAAACACTTAGTGTGTAAAGCTATAGAGTTCTTTCTCACTAAAATTATAAAGGATTTACTAAAGTCCAACATTACTGTCTAGTAATGGGCATGTAACCCAAGACAAAGAACTTATTTTAATGATGTAAAAAACCACAAAATGAATGCTTTCTATGTAATATAATCCCTTTATCATAATATCTCATCAATCATGATGCACATTAATGTCTTAAACAAATACGTTCAATATATATTTCTTTGACTATATAAAATAAACACATCATTACACTATAACCGTGAAATTTAAGGATAAAATTACATACCAATCAAAGGGAAAAGATATCAACTTCCATAAATATGTAATGGAAAAAATCCTTCCTCAACTTATCTATTAATAAAATTTCATTCATGATACAACCAACATAACCTAATTTCTATAAACATATTGAATCATAGTTTTTTTAGTAAATAAAAGTGTGTGAGTCGTGAAATGAATTAATGATAATTTTAAATTACAAGTACCATTACACACACTCATAGATAGAAATATCCGATGACACATAGACATGCAGAATTTATATTGGAATGTCTGTTCTAATAATATCCCATCTGGGAGACTACCAAGTGTTAACTTCATTAGATGAAGTCTCATATGGTAATGAGTACTCACATCTAACATTGAACATACTCTCTTCCCAACTATAGATTATTATCAGAGCATAAAACTGCATTTAGGAATATCATCGTGCCAAATCCAACATTGGTCTACACTCGAGTTTGTTGGGAGTGTATTTTTCCCTTTTTATTATGGTTTATTTACTGATAATACCTTTATGGATCTCAGTTTTTATCACATGAATTTTATATATTTATGTTAGATTTATTTTTTCTATTCTAAATTACTGTATCCTATGTGTAGGTGTGTGTCGTGTACAAAATCATTAGGTTAAGGCTTCTGATTATGTCTTTAATTCCTACTCGATTATATTCACCAACCCTTAGCCTATTGGTTGAGAGTTTGAGCTAGAACACTTGGATTACCGCTACCTAGGAGGGGTACTGAGGGGTTGAAAAGTTCTAGAGTGGTTTTAAAGAGGGTTTGTAGCAAATAAAAAGTTTTGATATTGGTGCACAATGAGGATTACATTGGGAATTTAGGGAAATAGTATTAAACTATATTGAGTTTGTCTTTCTACCCAAGGAATCCATTATTGGTGTGGATATTGATATATCTATGCACCAAGACTCTGATAATATGATTTTCAAATCAGTGCACTAAAACATCAGTTTCAAGGAACAAATAAAGGATACATTCATCATATAAGGAAGATTAACTTACTTCCCTGTCCTTCTTGAGTATATTCCCCAATATGATTTAATAATCATGGTCTTTATTATTAAATTATAGAATGCCACCATGCACCCAACCAAAATGGATTTTGAGGAAGGATCATAACATGAATGTGCTAGTTATTAAGATCCATATTGATGACTACACAAGTGATCAAGATTCCACCCATTGACCAGATTATGGGGTAGTCACATCAAGAATGCATGGAGTGGTACACCCACCCGTCATACTATGAGTTGAACACCTTCCACAATATTAGTGAATGTTCTTCCACCTTCTTGGTTTCCAATTATTCTAGTATGATAGAATGAGTATTCTCATAGAAAAAGAATGTTTCATGAGCTCCTATAATAGATACCACCCAGGTTTCAAGATGATTCTGACTCCTAGGAAACTGAGGTCTAGCTTGAAATATTGGTCTGAGTATTCCACCTCATTCAGACACCTACCTAATTAGGCATCCATATTAGGTCTATAATAGAGAATTTGAAGGAATTTGAAAGGATCCGTACCTGAGATAAAAACATGGTTCTTATAGTCTCCCCCCTTAAAAGAGACCACCCTAAAGTCCACCTTCCAAGGGAGGAAAAAAATTGTCTGAGAAAAAATATGGCCACTGGGCACATATGTTGGCCTCTCGCTCCCATGAATAATTCTATAGATGGCCATGATTCCATAACACCCATACTAAAGGGACAAACTAACCTTAGAGAGACTTATTTCTCTAGTCAAAGATGTATATGGGATACTTTTCAAAAGAAGCATCAATATATAACTCAACCTCTTAGGGATCAAAAGTTTCAGATGGGTTACCTAATAATGGTGAAGCTATGAAATGTAGTATATGTCATGTATGATATGGTACCTTTGATGTAGTTAAAACCAATTGGATACTAACCTGACTCTATGCATATTTTCAAATGTCCCAACAAATCATGGAGATAACTTCCCTTGCCCCAGAATATATTTATTCCCAAGTCTAGGTGATATCTGTAAGAAAAAATGATCCCCAACCTCAAAATATAGAGGTCATTGAAGGTGTTTGACATAATATTTATGTCTATACTAGTAAAAATATGTTTTTTGATCAACTAAAACTACACCAAAGTCTCCTACATGAGACAAGGACCTAGTAGAACTACCTCTCCTGCCCCTAACCAGTACAGGGGTGAATGACATGACCTATCGTATAAGGCCATACAAGGATCCATGTGAATCATCTCCTAAAATCTATTATTTTAGTTGAAGTTAATGAGCATGATATTCTTCTCCTAAGAACTTTCAAATCAAGGATGCATGCATGGATCATGTCATCTAACACCTGTATAAGATCCATGACTTTAAAAAGAAAAGTTGACACCCTGATTCACCCCTCCCCCTCTCAGGGTGTTCTGAGGTCCTTCAAGTGGTATCAAAGGGAGGTTAACTAGTGTTTGATCTGTCACTTACCATTATGGACAATTCATACAATTTCAGGGGGGTCCCTCTCTTTGATGGAAGTAATTTTCAAATATAGAATAAAATAATGAGATCTCATCTAAGATCTCTTGGAATAGAAGTTCTTTTTCTATTGTTCAAGGAATACAAGTCACTGATCCAGAAATCCTAGCCATGACTGACGCAGATAGGACAATTCTTGATGCAGATGCTAAAGCGCAAAATGTACTCACCGCAACCCTTTCTGATCAGATCTATCTAAATTTGATGAGTTTCACCTCATCAAAATCCATGTGGGATAAACTTGAAAATATTTATGAAGGAGATAACAAAGTGAAGGAGGAAAAACTAAAAGTCCTACACAATAGGTTTAATGATATGAAGATGCATCCAAATGAGAATGTAGACTCATTATTCAATCAAATTACTGAAGTGGTTGGAGAAATTTGGGGTCTAGGAGAAGAAATCAAAGACATTGATATTGTAAAAAAAATATTAATAAGACTTACACCCTTATAAAATGAAATGGTGCCAGCCCTTGATGAAATAGATCATTCCATACTTTCTCTTGATGATCTACTGAGTAGTTTGGTAGCATATGAAATGAGAGTCAAACCAGAAGATGCTATGACTCGAGAGAGTAAGGAAATGTCATTCAAGGCCATGTATAAACTGAAAATTTCAAAGGATAGTAGTGGTGATGATGATGAGGAAAAATAAATTCTTTCTCTTATTGCAAAGAAGTTTCAGAAGGGAAAAGGGAAATTCAAAGGGAAGTTACCTCTTGCTTGCTTTCGTTGTGGAAAAGTTGGGCACATTGACTCTCTGTGCTTAAGAAATATCAATGATGAAGATAGTGAAGATGAAAAACATTGAGAAGCCTTAGAAAAGGTTTTTCAAAAAGGGAGACTTAAAATCTATAAATAATGTGCCGTAGAAGAGTTTTCTCTTTGAAAAGGAAGATGATAATAATGAATTATGTAAAGAAGAAGAACCGAAATTTAAAACTAAAAACCATGCTACCATGATGGAAACGATTGAAAAACCAGGACCATCAAAAGATAATGGTCGAGAAAATTAGCTGACAACTAATTCCAATCATGAGTTGAAACTTAAAGATTCTTTTCATAAGCTTAAGATCAAATGTACGATTTGCAATAAGTGGCAATCAATTGTAGAAGAATCATCTGATTATGTTCATCAGATCAAAGCTGAAATTGAACAACTAGAAGAATTTATGAAAGTGCAGTCTAAAATTCTTGAAAGAACTGATGATGCAGTGGATCTAATGTTGAGAATTGAAGAGCAAGCAAAGGTCATCAATGAACTCACCATTAGTCTGGATGAAAAGACCAAGACTACTGAGAGTCTTGAAGAGGAAGTTGTTACTCTTAGAAGAAAACTTGAGAGGGAATAAATTTTAAAATAATCAAGGAAGAAAAAACAGTTTTGAAGGTTCTCAGATGCTGAGTTGTTCGAAAGAGAAAAACGTGGTTCCAATGGAGTTGAAAAGATTTTGAATGATCCAAGACCTGCTTACATGGGAAATAGTAGAATCGATTGTGAGGCAGAGTCATCAAATGCTGCAAATAAAGGTGGACAAAATAAGGGCAAGCTAAAAGTGGGTGATGTGGAAAAGTCATCAGAAGCAATGAAACAGAAACCCCCAATTCAATCTTAAAGAAGAAAAGAATATTATCCTTGAGCCTCCTAGAAAAATGATCCCTCAAACTATTATCCCACAAAAGAAGGAATGAGAATAAACAGGAGTGAGATGACATTTTCTCTCATGAAGTGTCAGTTATATGGATACTTGGGCCATACCATGACTTATTGCAAAGAGGAAAGAAGCTATATGAATGGAGAAGATATCGGAGTTCAACATAGGATAAAAAATTGATATCCTACTTCTCTTAAAAGAAACAGATTCTATGGATATTGTTTTCATTGTTCTAACTTTGGTCATAAGGATGTTAATTACAGGTAGAGGAGGGCCATGGACACCTCATACTGGAGTTCAAGACAAGTCAAATCTCATCAATAATATAGTGTTTCTCTTACAAATAGGTTTTATCCTCTCTAAGAAGATTTCAACTATGAAGAACCAATGTACATGGAAGAAAGGATTGAAATGCCATCAGTGTTCTACACTCAATCCAATGTCTCATGGAATGAAAAGAAGAAAATTGAGAAATCTAACCTTGTAGAGGTGGCCCTCAAAGCTACAAAAGGAAATAGTACCTGGATTCTGGATAGAAGTTGTTCATCTCATTTCATAAGAAATACAGGCCTGTTAATGGATATCAAAAGGAGGGTTGATGGAATAGTACGGTTTGGTAATGATGGAGCTTTGAAAATCCAAGACAATGAAAGTACTGAATTAACTAATAGTGAGCTAAAGAAAACTGAAGTCCTTTATGTAGATGGACTACATCATAATCTCCTCAGTGTGAGTCAACTCTGTGACTTGGGACTTGTAGTTACTTTTAATCAGAAAGGCTGAACTATCAAGGGAAAGGCAAACAATTCACTTATGAAGGGATGCAGAACAGAAGGCAACCTGCATCAGGTTGATACTAAAGAAAACGTTTGTTACATGACTGTTGAAGAAGAAAAAACTTTTTTGGCATCAAAGACTAGGAAAAAAAATCAACAAGACATGGATAAAATATCAAAATTGATGATTATCATGGACATTCTCAACCTAAAGCTTGAACGTGAAAAGTCTTGTGATGCTTGCATTAGTGGGAATCTGGTTTGCAGTTCATATCGGCCAAAGAAGAAAAGGGCATCTCATCTTCTTGATCTCATTAATACAGATTTATGTGGCTAGATAAATGTTGTCGAAACTCATGGAGAAAGGTATTTCATCCTTTTCATAGATTATTACAGTATAATGGCATATGTAATGGTTATACAAAGGAAACAACAAGTACATGACTTCATTAAAACATATCATCAAATCACTGAGAATGATACTAGATGAAAAATCAAAGTGTTGTGATTAGACAATGTAGGGGAAAACACATCTATTGAATATAAAAACTACTTGGAGAATAATGGGATACAAATGACGTAGTTTCCAATAGAACTCCATAGAAAAATGGAGTGGTTGAGCGTAGAAATTGACAGGTGAATAACATGGAAAATACTATGAAGATTGAGAGTTTTATTCCACGAAATTACTAGAAAGAGACTATTTAAGTGTATATTCAAAATAAAATAAGACTTTATATGGAAAAGACAAAGACACCTTATGAATTGTAGAATGGAAGGAATCCCTCTTTGAAATACTTTTGTGTTTTTGGAAGTAAGTGCTTCATTAGAAACAAAGAAGGAAATCAAGGGAAATATGGAGACAATGTAGCTGAAGGAAATTTCCTTGGATACTCAATGAATAGAAAAGACTACAAGTGTTTCAACAAGTGATTGGGAAGAATTTTGGAAAGCAGTGATGTTAAGATCATTGAAGAGAAAACCACAAATGATTCAAGGATTTCATTTTCTAATATGATAGAAAGTGATGAAGAAAGTGAACATGGAGTAAATACAAATACAAAAATTGAGGAAGGTGTACAAAAAACTCAGGAGTCACATCATGATGTTAACTCAGAAGACGAATCTGAAGAGGAAACCTTGGCTGGAGAGAATGCAACTGAACCCCACAGGAGAAATCGAAGAGCTGAGATTGATCCATCTAACATAATTGGGGACATGAGTGCACCCACACAAACAAGAAGGACGAGGAATAACACATAGTATTCATTTTTTTTAGTTTTAGAGCCATCCTCTTTTGAAGAAGCTACAAAGGATTAATCTTGGGTGAAAGCCATGAATGAAGAGTTATATCAGATTGACAAGAACCAGAAATGGGATCTAGTCAAGAGACATGAAGGTCAGAATGTGATTGGTACAAAATGGATCTCTAAGAACTTGTTTGATGATCATGTTAGTGTTATTAGAAACAAGGCATGACTGTTATGTAAAGGATATTCCTAGATTGAAGGTGTTGAGGTTGAATAAACCTTTGCACCACTGGCTAGACGGGAGTCAATCAGGATTTTCCTTGCCATGGCACTCCAAAGAGGATATAAATTATATCAAATGGATGTCAAGATATCATTCTTGAATGGTGTACTCGAAGAAGAAGTCTACATTGAACAACCAGTGGGTTTTATTCTTGGTACTGATGAAACAAAGGTTTGAAAACTAAAGAAAGAACTCTATGGCTTGAAACAGGCACCATGAGCATGGTACTCCCGACTGTATTCTAACCTCAAGAAGATAGAATTCAAAAGAGGTGGAGTAGATCACAATCTCTATGTGAAGAATTCTCGAAAAGATCAGTTCATGGTTCTAGTTTACGTTAATGACATTATATTTGGTGGTAGCAGTCTGAAATCAGTAGACAAATTTGCCAATAATATGAAATTAGAATTTTAAATGTCTATGATTGGGGAGATCACATATTTCTTGGGGCTACAGGTGATTCAAAAGAATGATTACACGTTCATTTCTCACAAAAATTATGCAAAAGAACTTCTGAATAAATTTAATATGCATGACTCAAAACCAATTTCAACTCCAATTTTAGTTGGATCCAAAAATGGAAAGCATGAGGATGAGACCTCTGTAGATCCCATAATGTACAGAAGAATCATTGGGAGCTTATTGTACCTGACAACAACATGACCAGACATTGTCTTTGCAACATGCTTAGCATCCCACTTTCAGAGTAATCCGAAGGAACAACATATGGAAGCAGTAAAAAGAATCATGAGTTATATTCAATGTACTCACAATTTCAGATTATACTTTTCTACCGAAAGGGACAGTGAGTTATCAGCATTTTCTGATGCTGACTGGGCAAGAGATGTGGTTGAAAGAAAATCCACAATTGGTGGAGCTTTCTATATTGGGTAGAAATGTGTTGGCTGGTTGAGAAAGAAACAAGAAAGTACTTCTCTTAGTACTGCTGAAGCTGAATATATCTCCGCTACAAAGGCATGCACTCAACTAATATGGATGAAACAACAACTGATAGATATTGGTGATGAGGTGAAACAACCAATGATAATTTACTGTGATAACAAAAGTGAAATTGATCTTACGAAGAATCCTGTTCAGCATTCTCGTACAAAACATATTGAAATTAGGTATCACTTTATCGAAGAAAAAGTTGAGCAAGGAATGATTATAATAGATCATTTGGGAATTGATGAGCAAGTGGCTGATATCCTGACGAAGCCCCTGTCAGTGGATTCATTTGAGAAATATCGGTTTAACCTTGGTGTTCAGCCACCTCCTCGTGTATAAGGAGGTTAAGAAATACTCCTCTCTCCAGTTATGTTAACTGTTTTTAATCTGTTTGTAGATATGATGTAGGTTTATGGAGGAGATACTATCCAGGGGGTGTATTGAGATGTTCAATGAACAAATACCAATATTTGGATTTATTGCCAATGGGGGAGAAGGAATAAATTCAAGACATGTTTGGTATCACGATGAGAATTTGATGTTTTGAGGATAAGGAATACATTCAAGGCATGTAATGCTTCTATGACATAGTAAGAGAATTTCTTGGGTGTCTTTGAGAATTCCAAAACACGGGATCCCAATTCAAGCTTCCCCTCTTGATTTATACACTGAGCACTGCTCACATAGACTTAGAGTGTTGGATGAGTTGATTCTTTCATATTAGGTTTGCATACGGCTGGTGCTATATTGAATTCATTTGATGTTTTCCAATAACCCCAAAGGGGGAGATTGTTGGAACCATGGCCATTCTTTTCAAGAATTGGAGTATGGTTTGTGTTTGTTGTCAATCCTTATTAGAAGTTCATAATGTTTGCCAGTACATTGATTATACAATATAACCAGACAACAGTATTTAAGGTGGTGTTATTTCCTAGTGTTTGCCAAATTTTTGGGCCTGAAATTCAAAAAATGAAGACATGTGATTTTGGCTGAAGGAGATGCGCACAAAAAGTAAGTGGTGCATGAAATAGGATATTTTTGTGCGAAAAATGGCGTGGTGCGTAAACAACAATGTGGTGCATGAAATAGTGGAGTGATGTTTTTCACGCAAAAGGTGTTTCAGAATCAGAACATCAAAAAATGGCAAAGGAATGGGGTGCGTGAAAAATCCGAAGATGTGCGCGGAAAACTGTTCCTGCGTGAAAAGTATTGCACGCTGAAGGAGAGGTTTTTCGCGCCATGATGGGTTTTGTGCATGGGGGGCGACGACGCCTATAAATAAGAGGTGACCCACCTCATTCTGTACAGATGAAGACTTACAGAAGATCCAAGTTCTGATGCACATAAAAGGTTCATGTAAAGGGAGTTGCGTGAAAAATTCCGAGTTGTGTGAAATATTCCAGCTTGTGTGAAAAATTACGAGTTGCATGAAAAATTCCATCTTGCGCGAAAAATTCCATTTTGCAGGAAAAAGTCCGAGTTGTGCGAAAAAAGAGAGGGTGAACAAAAAAGGAGAAGGTGCATGTAAAAGTTTGAGGTTGCGCGTAAAACTTGATGTTGCGTGAAAAAGGCAGAGCTGTGCGTAAAAGTTGAGGCTGTGCGTAAAAGTTACAGTTGCACGAAAAGGGTGATGTTGCGCGAAATATTTTTCCGCGTGAAAATAAAATATTATGCACAAAAGTGAGGTCTTATGCGCAAAGGGTAGGTGTTGCATGAAATTGTTAGTGAAACCTATTTACACGTTCTGATAATCCGGTTCAGTGGTTCAGTGCGTTCAAAATAATCAATTCCAGACTTCGATGCAAGAAGAGTCTCATGCTAAGTAGCGACAAAGACTTCAATGCGAATCTATTGAAGAGACCTTCACGTCTATAAACTGATTGGGACTTCACCAAAGGCAGTGATCTAGGGGGAGTCAATGAGAGTGACGCAAGGGACATAGTGATCTATCCATGAACTCTTGTAAAGGCAGTGAGCCTAGCATAGAGTGATTGTGACTAAAACTTGTAATCCATAAACTAGTGAAGATTAGTAGATTTTGGTATGACAGACACAATGTCGGCATATGATCCTTAGACGTAGCCCTTTGTGGTGAAACAAGTAAAATTGATGTGTCAACTTCCTGATTTTATTTGTTTTATAGATCTAACAAGTTCCTTCAAACGTGGGAACATGATCCATGACTTTAAAAAGAAAAGTTGACACCCTGATTCAACCCTCCCCTCTCAGGGTGTTCTAGGGTCATTCACAACTATCTCTTGAGCTCCTGGAACTTAGTAGGTACCATATTTTATGGAGGAATGAACATTAGATCTACTCCAAAAAAAATCCCAGTAATGAACTATACCTCTCTATTAGGAGGTAATATAGAGAAATTTTGAGGAAAAAATCCCCTAAATGATCTAATATGAGAGGGAATTCAGCCTGATGTAATCCTTTATCCTCAGTGAATTGACTAGAAATATGGGTGGTTACTACACCTAGACCATAATTCTATATATGGTCCATCTATACATTCTTGGACATCCCACTCACCCTTGGGGAAGTAAATTCTTCCCTCTGGTGAGGTAAATAACACCCTGTGGTGATAGCAGTCTATAAAGGCATGATAGGGAACCAACCAGTATATCATGATAATGAAATCGAAGCCCATCATCTTGAGGATGAAGAGGTCCCCTAAGAAGGGATAAAAACCAATGTCAAGGGGAGAATCCATTCATTGGCATATTCCCTATGACCACACTCCTAACGATCTATCTAGGGCCATCACACCATAGTAATATTGTATTCACAACCCAAGAATTTCACAGTCTATAAATAGACAAAGGAGTTTGAAACACCTATATCAAATAAGGAAGATGCAATATTAGAGGCTACTAGAATAGTACTTCATACTATCAATGCTCCTATGCTCTAATCCTTGGGAATTAACTATAATGCAAGAAAATGACTTGATCCATGGCCCTGTGCTACAACTGGACTACCTTGACTAGGTTACCTCTCTTAACATTGACAGTTAAAAGTTTAGATACTGTAGCCATGAAATCCTCCTCCAGTCCTACCAGTGATACTCCAACTCCCTTTTTGATGTGGTGAAAATGATCTTGCCCATGAAGGTGGAGTTGGTACATATCCTCTTACACTAGAAGTAGATAGAAAGATCAAATATAATATATAAATATACACCACAAAACTACAAGCATGACTCTATATAGGGTCTCTATCACACCGAGCCTTCATATTCCCCTACCATCCACACTGATGGAATATAATTATGATTCCAGCATGGTTACACTATCCTCCACTACTCTATCTAGAAACCTCAAGGGAACACTTTCTGCTATTGGAAGAACTGTTTTCCTACCTTGATATTGATACTCTCTACCTTGTACTATCTATTTCCCTCAGGGTATGCTCAGTGATAATATAATGATTAACGATTTTAGAAAAATTATGTAGGTGAAAAACATTTATCTATGTACGGATGGCATATTAGATCCCATCCATGAAAAGTATAGCATGTGATAACTCATCACCATCTAGAAGTAGTGAAAAAAGTTACAACTTAGTAAAATATGCTGAATAATACATGAATGACATAACACCCTACATGGATTACATCATACATAAAAAACCATCTCAAAGTTGAGCGTCAGTTCCAGATCAAGTATAACTAGTGGTGCGTTGAGTGGAACTCATGGTGGTAAGACTGGAAGCTCAGGTCCCACCATCTCTGGAGAATGTTTTCACCACCCTCTTGGTGCATGACACAAAGACATCATGGTGTAATAGGTCTAAAAATTTCCAGAACATGACTCAGATCAAGATTTGATAACTGATAACTGCACTAGTGAAAGAATATCATAAGAATTAGGGCTCACTACCCAATGCACTACCACAACTACTCACTTAGAAGGCCATGTATTGGTAAGTGTTAATGTTTAATTTTAAAAGTTTCTAGTATAATAAGGGTCAATAACACCTTGATTATTCATTTACCAGAAACTATATCATTTTATTCATATTTTACATTTTAACTTTTCATTTTCTTATATACATGTATCAAGGTTTAATTTAAAATGGATCATAATTCCTAGTGAGTAAGGTCCCATACACCTTATCATTGAAATAAACAACCACTTAATTTCTATTTAACTCTGTCTATATTCGGAATCATAATGTAACATGTAATATATAATGGATTGACTTGGTAAATTACCCATTCCAATCAATGAGGGACTATTCACCTCATGAATTAAAACTAGAAATCACTAAATCACATCCAAATATTAGTTCATGTAACCGAAGGTATTATGTTACAAGTATATGAAAATATAACAACTATAGATAACTCAAAAATAATATCCAACATAAGCAATGTATATGATGAAATTCACCTATATGGCATGGAATATGCATGGAATGAAAATTCTAGGTTCCTATAATGATGAATGTAAAAATTCCCCTTACCATCATCTCATTGGGATAATGATTAAATGAAATTATCAATCATAATAATAATAACTTCAAAATACAAGTGCATCACCCAATGATGTAAGTATATCAACTTTAATAAGAAAAAACACAGAACAACAATTCTCATTTCTGAAAACTCGTTATTTACCCCGAACATAGGTTATATATTCCCAAGACTGGATTATAACCAAGTTCCAAATAATTTTTAATCTTCTTTCTATTTTCCCAAAATAGTAAATTAATAAAGTAATTAATCTGATACCACTTTTTGAAATGTTAGACTCAAGTGCTAATCAGAGTTTCCCCGAGCCTGATTAGCCACATGGCCTCAAGAACACATCCCTGTATGGTAGAGGTTTCCAACTAGAAACAAGGGCCTATGGTGTTTCCATGGTGAGACTATTCCCTCATTACCAGAGTGTGGAATAATGAATACATAATAATAGTCGAATAGAAAAATAATATGTTATCTGATGGCACAATAGAAGCAGACACTGTAAAAAATAGACCAATAACCCATCATAGAAGAAGTAGTCTAACAATTAATAACAACTCAAGAAACAAGTAATAATACTCAAAGAGAAAAACTAAATCATATATAAAATCTGATGATGTATGTAATGTCTCTATAAAACTAGAAAACAAGTGTACATGGAAGTCTACAATATATTCTATACAAAAGAATAAAAAATAATCCAAAACTATCCATTATCCTGAGAACTAGCTTTGTCATCTATTAACAAGATCCATACTAAAACAAGAAATCAATATCATGTTTCCAAAGCAGGACATTTCCCATTATCAAAACCTACATATGTATAATATTCTTGGGTACCAATGGCTTCCCAGATATTGTGTGAGATAAATATCAGTAGGCCACCACTAAAAATATCTATACCATCTAGTCTATCAATATAAACTAGTATAATGTTCATGTATATTTAAATGTAAATAAATAAAGAAATGTAAATACCTTGATACCTGCTTAAGCCTCAACTAGTTTCTGAACATGTAATCATTTAATTAATTAATTCATTTGAGTTGTGTTTATAAAAATAAATCATGTGAGGTAAACCAACACTGAAAATGTATCATGATGATAATAATAATAATAGGGATCCAAGGTATAACAAGGCATCCTTTAATGATGATAATAACGAAGAGGATCCAAGGTAATAACCATGGTATCCTTGACCTCAGGGTTCAAAACAACTCAACAATAATATATAGCCTAGATATAAAGGGTCTGAGTATAATCCAAGGGGAATCTCACAAGGAATTCCACTATAATATAATTATAACCAATTACAATGATCCTGTACAAGGTAAAATAGGATAAGCAATGACAGGGACCAATGGGTGTATCCATGGATCCAAATGTCCAATGAGGTATAGCTGGATCGAAGGATTTTATCCAATGAATCCTAATATCTGAATGATAATGGAGGGAACCTACAACATCATTCTAGGAATTCACAAGTAGACAAGGAATAGGTTCTAAGCTGGGTATCTCCCTTGGAAACCAGCATCCTTCAATCATAATGACGTCCATGAGTCCTCAAGGAATTACCTCAGGAATACAAGGCCAACTTGAGTCTAACCCCTCCTATAAAGGTGAATATATCAATATGAAATAGGCACCTTATATGTGATTCATTTAATAAAATATTCCATTTAATACTAATTCCTATAAATAATTTATGAGTTCATTCCTTACCTTTCATTAGTGTGACAAGTCTAAAAGGACATGAAATCATTTATTACTTTGATTACTTGATCGTTAATTATGTTAACTCAACTACCTTCCATTAAGCATGGAAAGGTGTGCTACAGAAATGAAACCAAGTCATTCAATTACATTCTATTAGGACAAATGATATTTATATATATACTGTCCAATTACTATTTAAATCCATTTATTATATTGGAACACTTACATTAGAAGGGTCAAGTGATACTATAAGGTTGCTATCCATTTAACAATTCATAACTCATTTAATTTAAGAGGGATTACCACTATCAGGTCCAATCCACACACCTGAACGATGTCAAAGTTCAAGACGCATGGTCTACGAAGGTATGATTGAAGGAACACCCTACTAGGGATGGAAATCATTGGGGTCTCAACCTCAAATGGTGTGATGATACTATATATCAAGGGATCTAGAATACGAACACAATGAATATAAGAAAAGAACATGAATTTAATAGATAATTCCTAATAAAATAAGCATGTGTGCAATGAAGATAGCTTATAACATGGTGATACTTGAGGGATGAGTCATAGACCACCTACCTTAAGCTTGTACAACTATCCTCATCCATTATCTACCTTTAGTTTGTCCTGGATTGGAAGAAAACTAAAGAATAGACCAAAAACCTAAAAATAGGTCATATGGTCCTGCATCTAAATAGCATCATTGATAGAAAAAATAATTATGAATTGAGAAAAAGGATCTAAGATCTTACCAGGAGGAATCCAACAAGACCAATAGAGCATCAATCAGATAACTGATGAAGTACTGAGACCAAAAACTAGAAATTAGGGAACTTGGGAGATCCAATGTGAATAAAAGGGATCTCCCTCGCTATAAATATGATAAATAATTGGAGGTATAAGATTGTTAAACATTTTTAGTCAATTTAGACATTTTACCCAAAAAATAGGGGTGCATAGTTTGGCTACATGGTTGGCCAAACTATGCACCAACCGTGCATCTCCCCTTTCTTAAGGAGGTAACCCACATGGTTAGTCAGCACAGTTAGATAAATAATGTACCAACAATGAAAAACATATGTACTAAAATTTTCTAAGATACCCACATAAAAATTCAACCGTAGGCACATAGTTATAGTAAACCGTGTGACCTGCTTTCTACTTTTTCCATCTACACATGGTTTAGAGTAACCATATGGTATACCCTGCATGGTTTTTCATAACCAAGTGGCCAATATTTTATTTCAAAAATTTGGTCTTCATGATCCAAATGATTCTCATACACCCCCAAAAAACCTGTGACCTTATTAGGCATACATATTATGTCCATAATAGAGAATTAGAAAGAATTTAAAAAGATCTATACCTAAGATAAAAACTTAGTTCATACACACATCATAATTTTTTTGTTTCCTTAACAATCATGTTATGATCTTATGTCACTATATCATGTTTTATGATTATCATCTATGGTATGGTGATATTTTATTAAGATATTTATGTCTTTATCATGTTATCGTTCATATTTATGATTTGATACATTATGATATGAATTTCCCTTACCGTGAATATGAGTTCACCCCTTTTTTATTATTTCTACACCCAGGTTATGATGATAATTAAATCATGTGAGATGTCGAGAAAAGTATCTAGGGGAGAATTATTATGAAAAAATATTTGAAATTGTTATAAAATAATTTGTTTATATAACTAATCTCCAAGACACCAAACCTTTAGATCATTGGGTTTTGAAAATATTTGTGAGATGTATTATTGAAATCATGAGATTACTATTTTATTTAAGTTAATTTTTTCTTTGTTCACTTTAGTTGGTATTAGATCAGAGTTTTATTTTTTTTAGATATTTTTTATATAAATTTAGTGAAACAATTAGTGATAATTCTAAGGGATAAGTCTTAGTATATGATGGTATCTTGAAATATCGGTAAAGTCTTGATTAGGTGATTTACCAAGTAAATATATCTTTATATGGATACTAGAAATTGGATGTAGGATCTAGCACAATTTTACCTAGGGGTAATATCCCAAAAGTGGGTGTTTTGGGAATTAACTCAATTGTGACCTGGTGCATGACAAAGAGGCCTAACTATAAAACTTTCTAGACACTCCTAAGGGATATGATTTGGTTGATATCATAATCTTTATGAACCATTTTTAAGGATTTATTTCCTAGTTACTTTTAGGGATTTGGTTATGAAGTATGAAGAACCCTAACATAAATTTTAACCAATGATAAAATAGGTTGAGCTAAAATAATTATAGATTAATAAGATAGTGTTAATGAACAATATGATTTAATGTTGAATAAATTTTATGATTATGATAATTTCATCACATTGTTAATGTTTCATCACTCATTTCAACCCTTTTGGTTTTATTAATTGATGGAACTATACGGAACCGTGGGTGTGAGGAACAATGTGGATATTATCCCAAAGAACAACATCAAAATGAGAACTAGAGTCTGTAAATTTGTGATTATTACAAACCAAATGTCAAAAAATATGATTAAAAATGTAACCATAGATGAAATTATAAGTGCACCAAAAGGAAAAATATAGAGATTTTGGGAAATTTAGGCAATAAAGGTGATGAAAGAAGGAATATTCAACCACCTATATGTAAAAAATATGGGAAGAATCACAAAGGGAATAAGATCAAGGGGATTGGAAGATGATTTCCTTATAGAAGAGGGGGTCATCAAGCATAAAATTTACATAGGAAAAGGATGGGACTGGTTAGTACAATGGTAGTAGAAAACATGCATCCCAAAAACACCCCTAATGGTCTAATGCCTTATATGTAACATCCCACCCCTCCTCATTGGATTTAAAAGGAGAAAGGACATTACTTGGCCTTATGTGACATCCCCAAGACATCAAAGGCAATAAATAAATGCCAAGGGATTCATTAAATGGCGGGAGAAGATTTTCCATTTGAAAATAAAACAAACCAACCCAAAATACCACAACAAGAAACACTACATGATGCATGATAAAAATTTAAAAAAACTCAATGTAATACCATTGATATCAAAACTAAACTACAACAAAGTACCACAGTGGAAAACAACTAACATCAAAGTATACAGTGGAAAAAAACTATAAAACTCAAAGATTCCAAGATGATCCATGCACCAACTCCACAAAACAACCAAAGTATCATGATGATCCACTAAAGAAGTGTGATACTTTACCTTTTCCAGTATCTTGATAAACGATATTTTAAAAAGCACCAAAGTTCCAAAGTAGGGGTGAGTAATGAAACTCAGTAGGCTTTCCCTAAATAACTTTCCTACTCACTCCACTCGTATAAAATATGTTAACATATTTATATAAACAATTTATATAATACAATTGAAAAAATTTTATATCCAAACCAAGTAGTTTAATATTGTAACAATTTTACATACTAAAATAATTTTCATGGAAAAGAAAATAAACCATACTTTAAACCATTTCAAATTCCGTTTGGCATACTCATTACATAATTCACCACACACCCACACATGAAAGCTTCTATGAAAGTTCCATACTCATGGGTAGGTTCTCATCTATCCACTAAGTCATCAAAAAGTGTCCAATCTCCTTATTCACCAACGACACATGCCCTTTATTCAGGGTCACATCCCTTTGTACCCCAATGGTACACACACCTTATTTAAGGTCACATTGAAAGCATAAACTCACATAAACCATGTATTCCAAAACCATTTCAAACCAACCAATTCAAAACATTTCAATAAAACCATTATTTTATTAAAAAAATTTCAATTAATCCATTTAATAAAACCCAATAAATCCATATTTTAAAATCAAGAAAACAAATCACATTAGACAACCACTTTCCACCATTCGAAAATTTTACAAAAAAATCCATAAAATAATCAAACTACCACCAAAGAGGATTTCTAGCATACTTTGCACACAAATTTCACAATAAATTTCAATAAATTAAAATAATTGAAAAATAATCCTTCACATTATAAGTATATGAGTCAAAAGTAAAGCAAAAAACATCGTAAATTATTGTGAAAATGAAGAATAACATGAAAAAGCCCACAAAACCTGGTTGAATTTCCAAAAAACCACCTTAAATCCCTTTCCATATCATTTAAATATCAAAATATAACCATTATTAGCATAAAAAACCTTTGATATATCTTTAAATAACTAGATATAAGAAACCAAGAGAGGGAGGAAGGTATATCTAAGGAAAACCATGAAAAACTACCATAAACGACGACTTACAACAAGAATCAGGCTTCAACGCACCAGGAAACACCTCCAAATCACTTCTGATTTGATGGGGAAATCTTCCAAAGACTTTGAGAGGATAAAATATCGATTTAGGGTAGATTTATAGAAAAAAATATATGTTAAAACTTAATACAAATTCATATCCATTTTGTAGGATCTTGTTTTTAAGCCATGCATGGTTAGTCACACAGTTAGGAAAAACTGTGTGCTAACCGTGAACCAGCCACTGCCTCAAGGAGGACTTTGCATGGTTGGTCCGCACGGTTAGACAAACTATTCACCAACCATGTAAAATCCCACTATATCTCTTTGAAATGTTTCTCCTAGGAGGCTGTATAGTTTGGACAAACCGTGCGCCTTCCCCTTAGCCCCTGTCTCACTGGGCACGATTTCTTGTAGGAGTTTAACAGTTTTCACAAACTATTTTCAAACCATGAACCAATAAAAAATCCCCAAAAACATCTCAAAAGGTTTCCAAACCCTCATAAAATTTACCATAACACTTTATATACTTGAAAATCGTAAATAAAGGGTTACTTACTTTAAACTAGGGGTGATACATTATCTATACCATTGGAATTTTCAACCATGGAAAGTTGAAAACCAATATTACTATGAAATATTTATGTTCATATCTCTTTCATTTCCTTCACCTGTTCCCAAGTCTATTCCTAAATTTGACCATGATTTCATAAACCCACACTAGACTGATGATTTTCCCATGCAATACTTTCTCTTCCCAATCTAAAATTCACATTGGAACATGATCCAACAAAGCATCCGACTCTAGGTTAATGTGATCCTATCGAATCACATGGTTATGACCAGACTGATAATTTTTCAACTGAGATACATGAAATAAATTATGCAATGCACTAAACTATACTGCAAATTCCAACCGATATGCCACCTAACCAACCTATTCATGTATATCAAAAGGGCCTATGTTTTTAGGAGATAACTTGCCCTTATTTCGAAAACGATGATGTCCAAGCCTTATAGAGATTCTAAAATACACACGATATTTCACCTCAAATGAAAATTGTTGTCGATGATGACCCACATATGATTTTTGATAAATATAAGACATCTCCATGCATTTTACGATCATCTGAATCTTCTCTATTGTTTCTTGTACAAGGCTTAGCCCAAACAGTGAGGTCTGACCTGTTTCCACCCCAAAAAGTGAATAATGAAAAGGACAGCTATAAAATGATTCAAAAGGATACATATTCATTGAGGCTTAATATTCCTTGTTATATTATTACTCTACCAATAGTATGTGCTCTTCCCATGAGCCAAAAAAATCCATTACACAAGCCCACAACATATTTTCTAGTATTTGTATCTTCTTTTTGGACTGTCCATTCATTTGAGGATGATACCCCATACTCATAGTCAACTTAGTCCCATGATATTTCTATAAGGATTTTTATAAATGAAATTTAAAACTTAAATCTTTGTATGACACAATCAAAACTGGTACTCTATGCCTCTTTAACACTTCTCAAATATTGATTTTTGATAATTCCTCCACTCTTTGAGATTCATGAATAGGGAAGTAAGGATCCAACTTTGTGAGTTGATCCATTATCACCCATATGTAATTGTTTTACCAAACCCTTATTTAGAGGCCTATTACAAAATCCATCGCTATCTAATCCCATTACCAAATAGGAATAGGTAAAGAATGAAACTTACATGTAAGTCATTAATGCTATGCTTTAACCTACTGACAAGTTAAGCATCTAAAAACAAACTCATCCACCTGAATTTTCATACTAACCCAACAAAACTATACTTTCAACACATTATACATATTTCATATCCCAGGATGAACAACCCAATTTGAATGGTGGTAAGAATGAAGAAGTTTTTCCTGAAAATCCATATTTACGACCATCCAATTTCAAAACTACAACACTAATCTCTCATCTTGATTACACCCTTAATGGTATCCCCACCATTGAGTTTTGTCCTCATAGAAACACATTCATAATCATATATCAGTACCTTTTTAACCATCTCCACAAAATCAGGAACAAATGAAACTGGAAAGAAAATGGAACATCACCTCAGTATTCACATTCCACGTGCATGTTGGATATGACCAACATCAACTGCCACTGGCATGAATCTTATTTTTCCAAATGAGCATATGAATTTATGTTTAATCCATATTCCAATGAATTATCTTTACTAATCATATACATCAAGTCAATTTTGAACATTTAGAGATTCCCCATCCATCTCCTTTGTCTCAAATTCAAACCCCTTTGTGATAAAATATGTTTCATTATCTTATGATCTATAAAGACAATAAATTTATCACTGAATAGGTAATGACATAATGTATTCAGAGTATGGACTATGACAGCTAACTCCAAATAATGTGTTTGGTAGTTTTTTTTCATGAAACCATAGCTACCTTGAGCCATAAGAAACAATATGATCTCACTGCATGAGAAACCATCCCAATCCTGATCTCAAATCATTAAAATACACCATGTATCCTTATCTTGATTCTAGAAAAATCAAGATTTGTATTGATTTATGGTGAAATTTAAGATCTTGGAAAGTCTTATAACAGTCAACATTCCATTGGAATTGAACATTCTTTCTTATCAGTGCTCTAATTTGTGAAGCCAGTCATGAAAAATCAGGAAAAAAGCATCGATAGTAACTATCTAGACCAAAGAAACTACATATCTTGAAGACATTATTTGGTGGTTTCCATGTTATAACAACCTCTATCTTTTCCTAATCTATAGGAAAAACTCTTTCAGAAATTACATGGACAAGGAAATGTACCTCTTATTTCCAAAAATCGCAATTTTATAATTTGGAATAGAGAAGATGATCCCTCAAACTTCACAAATCCTTCACTGAGTGTTCCTCATACTTATCCCTTATCCTTGAATACATTGATATTTCATCCACAAATACCACAAAAAAAGAATCTAGATATCATTGGAATATCCAATTCATTAATGCCATATAGACCACCGATTCATTCGTGAGATCAAAAGGAATTACTATATATTCATAATGGTCATATTTAATTATAAAATATATATTTGGATATCCTCCTTCTGAACATGAAATTGGTGATATAATGATCATAAGTCAATTTTGGGGAACTAATGATATCCCCTCAGTTGACCAAATAGACCATCATAGAATGGAAGTGGATAATGATTATTTATCATAACTTGGTTAAGATTAAGATAACCCACACATATATGAATAGTTCCATCCACATTTTCAAAAAATAAGTCCAGTGCTGCTCACAGAGACATGCTCTTCCAAATGAAACACTTTCTTTTTAGATCTTCCAACTTCCCTTTTAGTTCCCTTAATTTTGTTTGTGCCATTTTTTATAATGGAAGGAAAATAGGTATAGTCCCTGAAAGAAGATCAATCATAAAATCCACTTCTCTCAAGGGTGGAAACCTTGATATTTTTTTTAGAAAAAACATCCTAAAACTGATAAAAAATTGTTGGAAAACTATTTTCCTCAATCCGTTCCATCGATTCCAAAGTCAACACTGCCAATTGGTACGATATCATTCCAATTGTTGGTTCCAACAAGCTTGTTGCACCTACATTTATATTCTGATCCCCTCTAAAGAGATGCTTGATTCTATCATCAGTAATAAAACTAACCCTTTAAGTATAATAGTTTATGTGAGCGTTGAACATTTACAAAAATTCCATACCCATGATTATATCATATACCTCAATTTATAGCATAGATAAATCCTATATCATTTTGGCTCCATCAAAAGTTATATAACATGCTCTACACTCAAAGTCTCTACATTTTCTTTGACCAAGAGGAGTTTGTAGTTTCAACACTGAAGGCATCATCTCCACATTTAAACATATATAATCAACAACACAAGAAGAAATAAAGGAATGGTATTTTCTTGTATAAAAAAAACTTGTATAAGGGTATAATTCAAAAGAATTATACCTCTCATCATCGATGGTCTAGATTGATCTTCCATAATAACCTACTCAGATCACTATAAATTTTTTCTCATAGGACTTTTTTATTTATTGTCTTATTGATATTTCCCCTACCGAGGAGTCATGGAACTCCTAGAATCACCATGGATAGATCTGTTCTACTGATGAGGATTTTTCTTCTTCCCTCATCTCACCAAAATATACAATGTCTGTGACACATGAGAAGTATCCCAAACAACCAACCTCAGAGCACTGTGATAATAACACTAAATATTCACCATATCACTTCAATTGTTGCATGATATAGGTGGTGACATACACTCTTGATTTATTTGGTCGAATGAAACACATTGAAAACAACCATATTTTCTCTTGGGTCTTGGAGGAAGATTCACTGCTCCAACAGTTTGATTCTTTGTCATTCCACTAACTTTGAAGTAAGTGTCCCTATTCCAATTGGTACTAGCATTAGATTTCCAACCATTTCCCATATCTATCAACATTCTCCCTCTACCTGTCACTCCAAATATTTCCCTTTCTACTATCATCTCTCTATTTACCATCTCTGTATAATAAAAAATATAGAGAACCAAAATCATTGAGTGAATATCTTGCCTCAGTCCTGATTCAAAGATGTGTTGATTCAAGGATGTACTAGAAGAAAATTTAGGTGAAAAGAAAACTAAATTCCTAATTTTATCCACATACTCTTTCACTATGAGGGTATCCTACTTCAAGAATAAGAAGTCAATCATTAGCGTGATCTTGAACGTATGATGATAGAATTTGTTTTTGAGAAATTCATCAAAATCCTCACATACTAAAAATTGGTCTAATTTAGCCTAAACCTCTAAATCCCACCATTTTCAGACAAGATCATCCATCATATACATCACCAGCTTGAATTTATGCTCTGCTGGTGTGCCAAAGAAATTTAAGATTCGATTCATCATGTCTAGCAACAACTATTCCTTCTTTAGTTTAGAATCACCTCGAAGGATGGTTGGATTCTTCTTCTATAAATGGATGGAGTGATCCACTTTCCTTGGCTCATCCCATTTGATCCCTCTGTCCACAACTTGAAAATCTTGGACAATACTCTGAACTGATTGTTTGTTCACCTATGGCTCAGGTGAAACGACATTCTCAACAGCTTCCTATGGTTGGTTTCTAATATTTCTACCGAATTCCATTTTCCATAAACACAACAAATTCTATAAGTCTCACTCTTTAGAAACTGAAGGCTTAATAAATTTAAATTATATCACACCATACCATCACAACATTTCTTTCCAAAATTTAAGCCTTTTCACATTCAACCATTTTTGAAAATTTCACCATGCTTTTGAAAATCATACCATTTTTAAAATAACTATTTCATTCCTGTTCAAACTCTCACATTTGAAAAAAACATTAATGATTTTAAAAAATAAAAAACTTTTATACCAAATCATATATCCCTACTCAAAATGAAATATGAACTCTTAGTGGGAAGTCATTTCTAAAATTCATTTCATGCTCATCTCTTTGGCTAAACCCATGAAAATAATATTTTAATTCCTATAAGAATATCCAAATCACTTATGTACCCAAATCCCTGGTAACATAAAGTTCAATAGAAAAAGGTTAGTCATTTCTTTTTATTCTCTAAATTTGAAGCCCCGAAAATCTTAATCCTTTCCACCACCCTAACTCGAGGAATAAAATAGAATAAATTTCATCTCCAATACCAATAGAATAGATGACCACTTATTAGTCAAGGACTGAATAAGTTGATACCACTTGTAACATCCCACCCCTTCACATAGTCTTGAGAAGGTTAAAGAATATTACTTGGACTTAAGCGACATCCTCAAGATGCTAAAGGTTGGAAATAAATTCCAAGGGATTCATTAATAGATGGGGGTTGATTTTCCCTTTGAAAATAAATAAGTCCAACCAAGAATACCACAATAAAATAACACTACTTTATGTATGAAAACAATGTAAAACAACTCAATGCAATTCCATTTATATCAAAATAAAATACAATAAAGTACCACAAAAAAAAAACTAACATAAAAGTACATAGTGGAATAAAAAACTAAAAAACTCAAATACTCCAAGATTCTCTATGATCTAACTCCACAAAACATCCCAAGTATCATAATAAAAAACTAAAGAAGTGTGACACTTTACCTTTTACTGTGTCTTGATAAACAATATCTAAAAAAGCACCAAATAGTCAAAGAAGGGGTGAGTAATAAACTCAGTATGATTTCCCTAAATAAATTCTCTAATCATGCCACTAGGATATAACATGTTAAAACATTTATATAAATAATTTATATAAAATAATTGAAAAAAATTCATATCAAAACCAAGGAGTTTAACACCAAAATAGTTTTCCATACTAAAATACTTTCCAATTAAAAGAAACCAAATAAAAATTTAAACCATTTCACATATCTTTTGGTAAAATCATTTCATGATTCACCACACACCCACACATGCATGCTTCTCTGATTGTTCCATACACCTGAGCGGTTTCTCATCCATCCACTAAGTCATCACAAAGTGGCTAATCTCCTCGTGACCAAATAACACATGCACCTTATTAAGGTTCATGTAGCTTTGTACCCCAGTGGTACACACCACTTACTTAGGGTCACATCGAAATCATGAACTCACACAACCCATGTATGACAAAACCATTTCAAGCCAACCAATTCAAACCATTTCAATAAAATAGATCTTTTGTTAAAAAACTTTCAAAAAAACCATTTCAATACATTTCAATAAAACCATAATTTTATTGAAAAAATATCTATGAAACCATTTACCAAAAATCTAGCAAATTCATATTTTAAAATCATGAAAAGAAATCACAGTTCACAACCACTTTCCAAAATTCCATGATTTTACCAAAAATCCATAAAATACTTAAACCATCACCAAAGAGTATTTATACCATGTTTTTTAAAAAACTTCACAATCAATTTAAATAAATTTAACCAATTTGGAAATAATACTTCAAGTTCTAATAATAAGAGTCGAGTGTGAAGCCAAATACCTCAGAAATTATGGCAAAAATGAAGAATGACACGAAAACACCCACAAAGCTGGGTTGAATTTCTAAAAACCTGCCTTATATCTATTAACCTATCATAAATAATGATAAATCAAACCCTAATTTGCATAAAAAACTTTATATCTATCCACAATAGACTAGATCTAAGAAACTGAGATATGGAGGAAGGTAGATCTAAAAAAACCATGAAAAACTACCATAAACAACCAATTAACATGGGAATTGGGATTCAAAACTAAAATAAACACCTCAAAATTTCTTCTAATTTTATGGGTAAATCTTACCCAAACTTTGGGAGGAGGAAATATTGAGTTAGGTTCAATTTTAGGAAAAACAAATAGGGGTTAAAACTTAATCCCAACTCGGATCCACTATTTTTGGAGCTTGTTTTTAAATCGTGAATAGTTAGTCACACAGTTAGATAAAACCGTGCGCTAACCATGTGCTAACCAATTACTCAAGGAGGACCTCACAAAGTTGGACCACATGGTTATAAAAACCATGAAACAATCTTAAAAAATACAACTATCCCACTTTGCATAGTTTCTCTTAAGTTTCCACACAATTTGGACAAACCGTGCACCTGCCCATGTGCCTTCCCCTTAGCCCCTGTCTCACTCTGAATGGTTTTTTGTAGTAGTTTCATGGTTTCAAAAAACCATGTTTGAATCATGAATCTATATAAAATCCCCAAAAACATTAAAAAAGGTTTATAAACCCTCACAAAATTTACCCAAACACATTATATACTTTAAAATCATAAATGGAGTATTAATTATTTCAAACCAGGGGTGCTATATTATGTGTGGAAAACATGGAAATTATTCGGGTTAGTTTCATAATCCAAAGGATGGTAAGGATGATAGGTGTGAACAACCACACCATCAAAGGGAATAAGGTGCAGCCTGTTCAATGACTACTGATGATATGTATTTTGATAACAAAATCCTGTACTTCAGAATTTCAAATATGGGATCTTTATTATAGATACTCCAAGTTTCCTATATTTTTTTTATAAGTGTACCACCCAGATGTTCTTTTATAAAATAAAATATTTATTTTAATGATGGTTTCATTTCAAAATTTAATATTATGAGAATATAAATCATAGTATGTGTCCTTAGGAGGATTTGACGACATTTTAGTAATTTATTAACTATATCAACATAGAATCCATATTCACTAATCATGGTTAGGTTTCCCAAAAAATCCTCACAATTGAAAAAAATATATGGGGATATAAAAAACAACCAGAAGCAGTGGAAGATATATCTTAATGCCACTGCAACAATAGATGACAATAATAGATTTTCTTCTTCATCATACATCAATGCACCACCACCACATGTAAGCCTTGATGTTTCTAGATAAGTTAAAATAATGATTCCAATGGTGGATGTATAATATTACACCCCAACACTACTACTTTTGAAATATTAAATGGTGGTTATGAGAAAAAGGGGGAATCCACCAAGTGACCGTGGGGATCAGAAAAATTTGAGAATCAAGTTCAATGTCTTTGAGAACATGATCCCATGAAATGTGTGTGAGAAATAGTTTAGGTATAGGAAGGAACTATTTGGGAACATAAAGACCCACCTATAGTAAATTTGGTGGGGATTATATCCCCCACCAACCTTTAACTGATATGGTTTCATGGACTGAGAAATGTAAGGATTGTTGCAACAAATGGGCAAGGAGATGGGTGGTTATCTGTTGAAGATGGAAGCATGGGTGAGGGATAAGATAGAGAAGACACAATCCTGTTTGGTGGAGGTGGTTACTATAGAAAGGGTTAGGAGGGGTCTAAATGTGGATCTCAATGATCCTTATGGGGATGAGTAGGATTATTTTTCTACTTTATCATTTGACCTCAACTTTCCACCGATACCACCAATTTTAGGAAACACGGGGGATGAGAGATATGTTTGTGTGGTGTAGCTATTATAAAAACATGTAATCATATTTAATACCCTAAGATAATTTATTATAATCCATCATGATAAGTTTGAACTGTGAACTTAAAGAAAAAAAAGTTCTTAACACCCAATATGAAAAATATTTAACTCTAATGTTTAGTAAGAAATGAAATATTTGGATTACATTATTTATAAGTGAATAACTGTGATTGATACTTCTTATAAAACTAAATATCAATTCATAATATAGATAAACTTATCTAACATCATTAATATATAATACTTTAAATTGCAAGGATGTAATTTTTTTAAGTGGAAGAGATTGTAACATCCAAATATTTCACCATATATTCTTCTTAAATAACCAATCTATTATATAACATGTTTTACAAACTATAATAAACTAAAAAAAACCTTGATATATTTTGAATATTAAATATGACCATTAAAACTTACCAGTTAAATTAGATGGTATAAATTGAAGTAACCATATCATGAAATCAATAAAGAAATTAGGAATAAATAGAATATAGAAGAGGAAGTGTTCTATATGCTGTCAATTTTTCTTATCTTTAAAGGAAGATACCTTTTTTTAGGGTTTTCCCTATACCAATACCAATATAAACTCAAGAAATTATATCTTGGGAAAAACCATTTATGATAAAAACTTATGCTTGTAGAATTCTCTAAGAAATCCATGTTAGATTAATCAAAAGTCCCAACTTTTACTACTAGTTATCTTACCCTTATATCTTACGTGGATGTTATAAGGGTCTTTGTATGTATAAATTAATATGATATCAATATTTAGTTATTATCTATAAAATATAATGGGTATATCAACATAAAATCAATTTTAAGATTAATAACATTAGTTTTTTGAGTTATTAATTCCTATATTAAAATTAAAATATATCAATTTTACATATAAACATACATAAAAATAATTTATCATCCATCCAATAGATATTGGTTGATAATAAATAAGAATACATTCACAGTATACTTAAAAATACGTTTTTTTTCTAAAAAATATTGTTTTGTGAATTAATAATATATATTATAAAAAATATCTATCAATTTTAGAATTTTAAATTAATAAAATGAACTTAGTTTTTTAATTCAACATTTAAAAATTTACCTAGTATGAAATTTTGATCTTTTTTTGAAAAGGTTAATTTTTATTAAAAAAATATGGTTTTTACAAAAAATTAAGATTTCTTATGATTTTATCATTATGAAAGAAAAAACTAGAAAACTAAAAAACCTTTTAAGAAATAAAGTATTTATTATATGAATATATTCCTTAAAATTTTAGAACCTATGTCCAACATTATTAGAACTAAAATAAATTTTTACTTTATTAAAAATATGTTTTCAATATTTTCTTTGATTCAAGATTTTTTTAAGGTGAAATATGGTTATGGATTGTGTTAAAAGACTCAAATATTTATTTGTTTTATAATAAATTAATTTATGTCTTTAAAATTAGTAAACAATATAATTTTACCTTATATATAATTTTTAATCTTAAAAACATGTTTTTTTCTTAAAAACAAGTTTTTTTTTCTAAAAAACTTTTTTTATGAAATTATGTATGTTTATTTTAAAGTTAACATTTTAAAACTTTATGAATTTTAAATAAAATAATTATTTTTAAATTTGAAATAATAGTGTTAAAATTAGATAATATTGTCAATTTTAATTTTGGTCTTTAAAATTACTTACTAAGGTTAAAATTTAGTTACCTCAGTAAAAAGTAAAAATGGTAAAAAGTATTTCACTAAGGAGAAAAGTTAAATACATGTTGAAAACATACTTAAAAATGAGTTTTCATTGTTATAATTTAACCCAAATAAATTTTCCAAATAATTTTTTCCATTTTATGTCTGTTGAATCCTGAATAAAAACCTTACTTTTTTGAAAATATAAGGGTTACTTCCAAAACCACCCTTCCATTCACTTATAAAAATTTTATAATTACACCACTTAAAGACTCACCTTCACTTATAATTTCACATTGAAACTTTGACAAATAAATTATACTATAATTCTATTCCATTTCCAAAATACTATGGTCATTATTAATAAGAAAAATGCCTTCATTTTGAAAAGAGAATTTCTATCCAAAATTCAAGTCTCTGACATGAGTATCTACTTCTTCTTAGTGTTTCCTTCTTAATTTTTACTATTCCTACCTTATATAATATTATTAATATAATTAAATAAGTATAATTATTATACTTAAATGTATTTATATTAGTTTTCCAAAAATTATTCAATCCTTTATATCCAATAATAAAATAAAATAACATCGATCATGCAAACATACGAATTACTGCCTCCACAAAGCGACGTTGTTCGTTTTTCATAACTACCACTAAAATATAGTATCGAATATGGTTTTGATGAATAAATATGTTTTATATGTCAAAAATAAAATTCTAAAATGATAATTTTTCATATACCATAATTCCATCCATTCATTGAGAAATGAGATCATTAATCATGCGTATGGCAGGCTACCGCTTCTACAAACAATAAATTTTGTTTTTCATCACCAGCCATCATGGATGGTTATAATAATGGAATTAGTGGGGATATATGATAATAAATAAATATTTAATATTATAAATATGTAATTTTATTATTATTTAAATATGTTTCCCCACTCATTAAAATGTTATAAACGTTATCATTTTAGTCGATTTAACCACCTATATAAATGATGTTATAGTGATTACATAATAAAATATTATGGGATTTAATATAATGGAACTATAATTTAATACTGAAATATTTAATTTTTTTAATGATTTTATATGGGTTTTTTAATATTAAAAATATTAATTAAAATTTTACCTTTCGATCGCAAAACACATCGAAAACTAGGTCATCATGATTTCCATTTTCAGAAGTCTTATTCAGGCCTTTCACTTAATAAAAATATTGGAAAATAATAATAATTATATATTGAATGATATATTAATGATGAAATTGAAATCACCTAGGGGGAATCAATTCCATCTCTGTAATGTTTTTATGAAACAAATAATTGAATGTTCTAACACCCTATAATTAAAGTAAAACTATAATTGGTTAATATATTTTAAATTTATGGTTATAATAGAATTATAAAAATGTATAATTTTCATATTGAGGTTTTTAGATAAGTGATTGATATATTTATGTTCACTATACTGGAGTTTAAATCACTTCGATGGAAATCAATGTTAATGGTAGGTGTTTTGGTTACTCAAACTACTTCATTTGAGTTATATGTTTTCTTATTGATTTTATTTAACCTATGTTCACTAAAGTTTTGATTTTAAATAATTATTTATATTAATTTATGGGTAAAATAATTTTTTATCCAAATACATTTCCATTAAAGTTTTACTTTTTTACTTTTTTTAAAATAAAGGAGACCTTTTAAAAAGAGACTCATAACTATGACTTTTAAAATGATAAATTCAAAATATTTTTTGAAAATATATTTCCAGGGCTTGGTTTTCATTATCTTTAAAGGATATATCTCCAAAGGAGTTTTGTTTCATGTTTCAACCTATATTTTAATTTATTATGAGATTATTTTGGGTGATTAAGTTTTCAACATCAAATGATTTAATTCATGATGTAATTTTATACCTTTTGAAGGTTTTTGAAACCCATTTACTTTATATTTTCTATTTATTAAAAGAGAATGATTTCAAATCGGATGTTTAAGATAACCAATATTTTACATGGGTTCTTTATACTAATACATATTGATTCTTTATCAGTGTGAGAAAAGGGATTTACCAGCACTAAAAAGGTGTTGATGTTGTAAGAACCTTTAAAAGTTGGCCTATTTTTTTAGAAATTGTTTTATCTTTGATTTTTTAGTGATGATAAATGAAACCTTTATCTGTGATAAAAAAGTGTTGACAATACTATGGTTTATAGGCCCTAATAATTTTTTTACCCACTCAACACCCACCCCACAAAATTTATTAGTGATATCAAGCCCCATTTATTACCACTCCTCATTCCCTTCCCCCAACCACTACCATCATTATGAGTGCTCACCAGACCCATTTATCAACACTCCCTTAGACCCCCATCCTCCCATTCCTTTTTTCTGTACTCCAACCCTAAAACCCTTATGTTCCCTTCTGAATTGGAACTGATGATCTCTAGCTTCGCACACCTGTGCCTTACCACTGCTCCATGCTTTCTTCTTGTATATTTTATGGTATATATATATATATATATTTACACACATATTATATATATATTTTATTATTTTCAAATACATTTATAAAATGTGTTTGTTTATGTGTATTTATGTATGTGTGTCTGTCTATATATATATATATAGATATGTGTGTGTATATATATAAATATAAATATAAATATAAATTTTTATTTATATATATTATATATTAATATTTATTTAGATATATTTTAATATACACATAAATATATATTTTTTTCCAAAAAAGACACACACACATATTTATATGTAAACATTATATATATATATGTATAGGTATATACACATTAATACATATTTAGTTTAAATAAAAGAGATAATAAATATTTATTTCCATATAGTTTATATATTTTAAAAGATATTTTATATGTTAATATGTTTAAATATTTATTTACAAAATTAAATATTTATTTATATAATTGAATATTTATTTATACAATTAAATATTTATATATAAATATATAAAAATTTGTATATCTATTAAAATATTTAATTATAAATAACACTATAATATGAAAAGGGTGAAATTTCAACACTATAATATCCATATGAGTGTAATTTCTAGGAATAAATGTAGTTTCTACTAAAAAAAAGAGAATAATATCTTAAACAAAGCTAAAATCTCATCAAATATTAATGAAATTGGTGTATCCTAACTAAAAACTCAGTTTTGGAGGCCTTCTGTGCCTTTTTTAGCCTAAAAAATAAATAGGATTGCCTAAAAAATATTGGATAGTTATATTTCCAAACTTTAATTTGATATCTCATAGATCAAAACAAAATCATATTAAAAGGTATGTCTATTTGAAGTTTAAGTCTTCTTTTAAACATATCATAATATATTAATTAATTTTTAAATTTTTTCTATCACTAAATTGTTGTCAAATTTCTATCACTTAAATTTAATTAGAAAATTATTAATTAATATTAATTTTTAATAAATTTTAAACCATTTTTCAAAAAATATATTATATAATATTTTTAAATACATATTTATTTGTAAATACATATTTAGTATCATATAAATCATATTTATACAAATATATTTTATATACTTCAATAAAAATATATTTATATATTAAAATTTGATTTTAAATAATATATTCATATTTTTTTGATGGATAAATTTTATCAGCAATAAGAAATGTGTTGATAAAGACCCCCTTTACCTGTGCTAAAAAATCACTGATAAAGGGGCCTTTTATTAGTGCCGATAAAGACACCCCCTTTATAAGTTTTTTCTTAGAGATGATAAAGGGTAGTGTTGAATAAGATAAATTATTTTGTAGTGTTAAGATATGATGATGATTGTTTTTAAGTGTAACAAGTATATATAGATGATGACGGGTGGGGTCCTATATTGATCTCTAATGCATTTGTTTAATTTTATATATCATTAGATAGTTAGGTTTGGAAATACTAACTTTGTTCATATTGGAATGGGCATTATGGGTTTGTTAACATTTTTAGGCATGTACATAATGAGTTTTTTTACATAGGTGTGGATATTATAGGTTTTCTCACAAAGGTTCTCATATTCTTATTATAGTTCCATATTTCCAAGTAGTTTATCAAGTTATTACAAATTTTCAAGAATGTATTTCATTTCCAAAAAATTCCATGTTTTCATGATTATTCCTTATTTTAAAGTATTCATCAACCTTATATAATAATCGATTGTTTTATGTTTATTGATATATATTTTGATCCACATTCCATCTTTTACATTTTCTTAAAAATCATGTTATGATATTAAGTTGATGTACCATGTTTTATGATTATCATCTATGGTCTTATGATATTTTTTAAGATATTTATGTATTCCTTTCATTCTTCTTCATATATATGATTTGATACATTATGATATGGTTTTCCCTTACCGAGTGTCTGAGTTTTCCTATTTCTTAAGTTTTCCATCCCCTAAGTTATGAAGATGATTATATCATGTGAGATGTCTAGAAAAGGTTCTAATGAAGAAAAAATATGGAGAAATGTTTAAGACTGTTTTAAAATAAGATTTTCATATAGCTAATCCCGAAGACAATAAAAATTTAGGTCCTTGGGTTGTGAGGATTTTTATGAGATGCATTATCTAAATCATGATATTATTATACTATTTAAGTTATGTTTATCATGGGTCACTTTACTTGGTGTTGTTGGTGGTCATTCCAGATCCAAGTCATTAGTTGCATATGAATAGTTTTTGGGATCAAGTTTAAGATATAAGAAGAATTCACATTCTCTATATTAGTCTCAAGGTTCAATAAATCTAGAATCAAATAAAGGATCCTTTAAGATAGGGAAAATGTGTTTCTATACTTATAAATTAAGAGGTCACCTAAGCGGGATCTGTTCATGTTTAGGTTTTGGTTATGTAATGGGTTTTGTCCCATAGGGCTCCCGATCATCAAAACTTGGATTTTAGGCCACTTTGATTGGTTCCTTATAGGGTTTTTAATTGGGTCTAATATATCTAGGACTATGGGATTATAATGGGTTTTACCATACCCAGATCAAAATTGTTTTGTTGTACTTTTATTTTATTAATAAAGGGGGTTTTTCCCAACCCTTTTGGTATGAGGACACCTAGCACATGATTTCCAAATCTATCGTGAAGAATAGGGATGTCAGGTAATTGATGATCCTTTGAATTAATAGAAACAACTTGACCATGTACCTCCCATAGGTGGTTGGGGTAGTCCTCATAGAGGTCAATTTGGTTGTAGAGTTCGTGGTGCAATAGGAGGTGGAGTTAATGGATGATGATGATATGATCCACTTCCACTATCACATACCCTATAAATTCCAAATTAGGGTCAGAGGTTCGGCAGTTAGGGATTCATTTTGATGTAGGTGATGGAGGGTTTTAACATGGTGAAACCCAACATGATCTGAGGTACGATTTGTGTCTTCTCTACATAGAAACCTATAATCATAGACACTGGTGTAAGTCATTACATTAATATTTTATCCCTATTTTGGGATCTAGAGATTATGGTGGATCCTATAGCATAAATTATTAAGCTTTATACACCAACTGTAAGTGATCACCTGCCCACCCACATTTAATGACTATGAAAGTCTACACTTAGTGGAGAGAGGCTTTCATGGGTCCTCATAATGGATGTGATAAAAACCTACAACATCATCCTTAGTATGAAGAAAATATCTACAGTGACTTATTTGATAAAATACTATCATAAAAGATTGATATTCTTATGATCTAATTTATTAAGATTCTTCTTCATGAGTGAGCAATACCTTTAGTAGATACGAGCAAGGGTTGGCATGGGAAGCTTCAACTAATCACCAGTTAGTTGGTGAGTTTTCTCTATATGCAACAAACACCTCATATGATCATCTTTTAACAGTGGTGGAGTACATAGATGTCTTCCTTGAGGATGTGTGGCATGTGTTATTGAAAAATTATAAATTTTGAAATTTATAAAACCTAATAACTACTATAGAAACCTCGAGTAGAGTTTATTAATACCGGGGCATGAAACAAAAGTAGATGGGTTAGGTATTTAATTTTTTTTATCACCATATTGATGTAACAACATCATCACTAGTGATAATAACCATGTAAATAAGGTCATGTATCTCACATGAATTGATTTAAGCATAAAATAAAATCGAACAATTACTTATATCAATTTGAAGGCGTGTTTAAAAACTATTAGTCACTGATGATCATTTCTTGAAGGAATTAAATATAGTTTCCTCTAGATCATCTAAACTTTCTTCAAAATTTTGTGGTAACATCCATCATTGATATATTAGTGATAGAATGGATATTTTAAAAAGCCTTAAACATCTTTATGATAACTGCTACGATGATCCTTCGATCTATAAAGGAAATCTAGAATTGTTATCTCAAATAAACAACTTCTATCTCTATGATTAAAGAGAGATGATAGAGGAACTGATTACCCACTAAATGAGGCTAATATTCATTATTAATATACATAATATTAATATTATTTATTATTCATAAACACCATTTTAGTGCATTTTACACTTTGAACATCATTTCACATTATGATTGTAATACCTTATTAAAATGAACTATTATGTGGTACATTTTTGAACATCATTTAAAGTACCAAATTATTCATCTGATTTTGAGGAATATAATTATAAATATTTTAATGTAATATTTTTTTTAAATTTATATAAACTTAAATATGAACATGTTTGATTCAGGGATCAATGGATAATTCATGGAAGAAGATGTGGATATTTTTTGATGAAAGGAAACAATTCTGGAGAAGTCAGATTGGACACCAGCCCACTGATGAGACTGTGGGGCCCAAAATACATTCCTAATTAATACCACATTTCTTGGGATGTTATAAGACATGTATAGGAACAAATAACTCTGCAGGATCTAATGCTAATTAGGCCTCCATGGTGTCCATTTAGGCGACCCAAGTTAGAGATAAAATTTTGGGCCAGATTATGCGGCCCAGAAAAACAGCCCACTAATATGATCATATCTCGAAATCCATAAATCCAAATGGTCCCAAATTTACAGGAGGTTAGAAGACATCCGGAGCGCCATTTTATTCTTCTATTTACCACTCTGATTCGTCCATCAAGAAGGTCTTGCAAGCGCAGGTGTTTGGTGAAGGAAAGCTGGCTTCCACCTCGGGTCAAGGGTGGAAAAATCAAATCTCCCTTACTTTCCACCCACCTATGGCCTACCACAATTAATTGAGGAGACATGGACTATTGGAGGATCAACCCAAGGGATCAAAAATTTCTATTTAAGGTAGTGGTGTTGGAGGATTTAAGGGTCTTTGGTGATTGGTTTAATTTTAGTGTTATGCTGCCGCTTTGTGTTTGTAATCGCATTTATTTCTCATGTAAGTTGTTTAATTCACCTTATTTTCTTAACAAAAGTTCTTCTTCTACTATTATTATGTTGTTCTTAATATCACTTTGATACTGTTGGATCAGGATGTGAATTTATTCACACCAAACCTTGTGAAATTATTCACACAACGGTGGAGTGATCATTTTATTTTTGTTGTTTTATTTACTTCTCCATTTCCTCCCTCATGAGTCTACTTTCTGCTTCCATTGAAACCATGAGATCAATGGAGGGATAACCCACTTATGGGTTGATACAAGGGAGTATCAAGGGGCTGGATTGGATGTTATTTATCACCTAATTAATGTATAATCACTTCTTTAATTGAGATTTTTATTTGATGATTTTTAAACTCCATCGTCCTTGTTGAATTTAAGGCCACACACTTCAAGTGCTAATACGAACCTTTACCTTGAAGTGCTCAAAACTTTGATCCTTCAAGTGTATATATGATTAGTATTAAAGGTTGTAGGCATTAAACCAGTAAGTGATGATGTTGTTTTATCTCCTTAAATGAACCCATATCTAATATAAGAAATTGAAATCATTAAAAAGGAAATACGTCCAATCCACTCCGAGCGATAAACTAGGATCAACATATTCTTTTAAATTGAATTCACTTAAGTATATTAGAGTTAATTTAAACCCATATAAAATAAACCCAAGTTGGACACTTCATATCCAAAAACAGTCCATAGAATGTATGTGTCTATAGGTTACTTCTTAGGTCTCTGAGGATTCGACAACCCAAGCTAAACTACAAGGACTGTCTTACCTTCTTATCTTGGGTAAATTTGAGAGAGAATAAAATTTTGGTGCCATTGCCAGGAACCCAAGTAAGTCATCTAAACACCCATTCTATTCTCCCCCATTTCTTCTTTTCTCATCCAAATTCTATTATCTTGTCCCCTTCTCATTTTTTTTATTTTGGCGCATGTCCGCCTACACCCGTGATCAATCAAATAGTCTAGTTTGGGTGGATAGTCCTGGGGTTGGGGAGTCAAGTACACCAAGGGAAATCATTCCATTAGATCCTAATCTTCCTAATACTCTAGAGTCTAAACTTGATCCCATTTCAATGGAAGTTCTTCAAAGAAACCAACTCATAAACCCGGGTGGAAACCAAAATGGAAACCCAAATGAGGTAGCCCCAAACTTGGAGAATGCGGTCGATCAAACCATGAATGACTACCTCACACCTTCTTGGACCAATGCACCATCATGAATTAGACAAAATTACCAAGGAGATGCCAAATACATCTTTAAACCCCATGTCCTAAACAATCATCCCACATTCCATGGAATGGAGTCCGAGATGCCCTGCCTTCACATTAAGGAGTTCAATGACATTGTAGAAACCATGTGTCCCCCACATCAACTAGAATCAGATAAGATGAGGCTATTCCTTTTTCTTTAAAGGATCAAGCTAAAAATTGGCTAAACAATTTGAGACCATCATCCATAAACTCTTGGTACCAACTATAAAGAGAATTCTACAAAAAATACTTTCCCCACCACAAAACAATTGCACTTAGAAAGAGTATCTAAAACTTTTTTGAAAAAGAGGGAGAGTCATTCTATGAAACATGGGAGAGGTCAAAAGACACTATAAACATGGTTCCACACCATGGTTTTTCTATTCCAGAACAAGTGAGAATTTTCTATGAAGGGTTGGGTCCAGGGAACAAACAATTCATTGACATGATGTGTAATGGAACATTTAAAAACAATGCCCCAAATGATGCTTACAAGTATCTAGAAAGCCTTTCTGAACAAAACCAAACATGGAGAACTTCACCTTATTCTGAAAAGAAACAAAGAACTACTGGAATTCATACACTTAGAGAAGAGGAAATCCTTAGGGCTAAACTCACAGCACTCTCTAGGAAGGTTGAAGAAATAGACCTTAGGAAAGTCCATGAAATCCAAACTGTTGACCCTGTTTGCACAATTTGTGACAAACATGACCATAATACAGACAACTGCCCAACCATTCCATCCATCAAGGATATTATTTTATGAGGACCCCAGCGGAAGTAAATGCTTTGAACTTTCAAAAGCCACAATACCAAAACAACTTCAACCCAAGGTATAATGACCACCCAGGCTTCTGCTGGAAAGATAACCAACAACCTAGCCAACCACAGGGACAAAATACTTACCCTCATCAGAACTACCAAACCCATAACCAGTTCCAAACCCAACCTATCCAATACCAACAGCCACCAGTCCATTTTCAACAAACCATACCACCTACAAAATATCCCCCTGGGATAAACCAATCTTCTCAAGCACCAACCCAAACTGTTCCAAAAAGCCTACTAGAAAAACTGTGTATAAAAATGGAGAGGATGAACTTAGAAGTATCTTCCCTAAAAAAGAACTTCAAAACATCAAAACTGGAAAGGCTCCCATGCCTACTCAGGTGGTTCCATCCTCAACTTCAAGGGGAGAGTCAAGTTGTGCTCAAAAAACTCATGAACAACTAAAGGCTATGACTGTTTTAAGAAGTGGGAAATCAATTTAGAATCCTGAACAACTAATTCAGAACCCACATGAAGATTCACAATAGGATGAAAATTCAAATGAACCCCAAGATCAAACTGAGTAAACTGATAAAAATGTGAAAGAAACAACTCTTCAACAAACAACCCCACAACCTGCACCATTTCCTCAACGCATTAGGGGGAAAACCAAGCCTGAACTGAGTGAAACATTGAGGGAAATCGTTTCACAAGTCAAGTTGAACATACCCCTTATCGATGAAATCCAAACCATACCTGCTTACTCAAAGTACCTTAAGGACTTGTGCACTTTTAAAAGAAAATTTTCACATAAAAACCAAGTCCTTTTGGCAGCTAATGTGAGTACCACCATTCAAGGGACCATTCCTCCTAAGTTGAAAGACCCAAGTTTCCCTTACATCAATGTTGAACTAGGAGAAAGCAAAGTTGTCAAGGCCTTGTGTGATCTAGGTGCTAGTGTCAATCTCATCCCCTATTCCCTGTACTGCCAATTAGGCCTAGAAGAACTCCAACCCACATCTATCACACTTCAAATTGTTGATCTTAACATTAGGGTTCCAAAAGGTATTTTAAAGTATGTTCTGGTAAAGGTTGAAAACTTCATCTACCCTACTGATTTCATTATCCTTGACAACCATACAAACTTAGGAAATAAGGAACAAACCCCAATCATCCTTGGTCGTCCTTTCCTTGAAACAATCAACTCTGTTATCCGAGTTTGAAATGGGAACATGACCATCACCTTTGGGAACATGAGTCTAGACTTGAAAATCTATAATGCAATCTCACAAATAGGGGATTACGAGGACATTCATAAAGTAAACATGATAGGAAGCATTGATAATGAATCCATGGAACATCAAGGAATATTTGATGAATGTTTATGTCAGGATGAGATTGATTTTCTTTGTTCATATGAAGGAAGTTTATCTCCTTGGATTGAATCATTTTAAAATTGCTCTTATGATGAATTCTTAGGTCCAAAAATCAGTGAAACCTTTCAAGAAACGACTTTCATGGAGACCACTCCAAATTCCTTCCCTAAATCTGATCAATCTAATCTAGTTGCTTAAAATTCTACATGTGGGGAATAAATCCTATCTGAAACTCTAAAAAAGGAAATTGAACTTGATCCAATGTCCCAATCTTCTTTTGAAATTCCGAACCAACCTGATCTTGAATTGAAGGAACTTCCCGCTACACTCAAGTATGCTTTCCTAGGGGACAATCAAACACATTCTATTATCATTTCTTCTTCTCTTGAATCCAATCATGAAAGGATGCTTCTAGATGTCCTTAGGAAGTATAAGAAAGACATTGGTTGGAACCTTTCTAATAATCCTGGGATTAGCCCACTTATCGAGACTCATAGGATTGTTCTAGAATCTGATTCAAAGACATGTCGTCAACCTCAATGGTGAATAAATCCTAATCTCATAGAGGTAGTAAGGAAAGAACTTCTGAAATTGTTAAAAGATGGTATCATATATCCCATAGCTCAGAGTGAATGGGTGAGCCCAATCCAAGTGGTTCCAAAAAAGGCTGGAATCACAGTGATAACCAATGAGGATGGAGAGATTCTTCCAACAAGGGTGAGTAGCGGATGGAGAGTCTGTATTGACTATAGGAAGTTAAACTCATTCACCAAGAAGGACTATTTACCCTTACCATTCATTGACCAAGTCCTTGAGAGAGTGACAGGTCATGCGTTCTACTATTTCTTAGATGGGTACTCAGGGTATAATCAAATTGAGGTCTCCCTAGAGGATCAAGGGAAGACTACATTCACATGTCCATTCAGAACCTTTTCCTTCAAACGCATGCCCTTCGGGTTATGCAATACCCATGGAACCTTCCAACGGTGCATGATGGGAATCTTCTCAGACATGGTAGGGGATTTTCTAGAGGTCTTCATGGATGAATTCTCTGTGTTTGGATATACTTATGAGGGATGTCTACGGAATGTAGAGAGATTCTTGTCAAGATGTGAAGATAAGAATATAGTCCTAAACTAGGAAAAATTCCATTTCATGGTTAAATAGGGACTAGTTCTAGGCCATCTGGTCTCGGGTAGGGGGATTGAAGTTGATAAAGCCAAGGTTGACATCATTCATCACCTTCCATCACCCAAAACTGTCAAGGAAGTGAGGACATTCTCAGGACATGATGGTTTCTATAGGAGATTAATCAAGGGCTTTAGTTCAATATCCCGTCCCCTTTGTGCTCTCCTAGTAAAGGATGCTCCATTTGTTTGGACAGAAAGCTGTGAGGGTTCATTCTCAACCCTCAAATCCTCTCTCAACTCTCCTCCCATTATGAAATCTCTAAATTGGAACCTTCCTTTTGAACTTATGTGTGATGGCAGTGACTTTGCTGTAGGAGCTGTGTTAGGACAACATTGTGATAAAAATCTTTATGTCATTGCTTATGCAAGAAAATCCTTAAATGATGACCAAATCAACTACACCACCACTAAAAAGGAGTTAATTTCTATTGTGTTTTTCTTAGAGAAGTTTAGGTCCTACCTCTTAGGATCCCCCATCAATGTGTTCACTAACCATTCTGCACTAAAATAAATCTTCCAAAAACAAGATGCTAAGGCTAGACTGATTAGGTGGGTCCTTCTCTTACAAGAATTTGACCTCACAATCAAGGATAAAAAGGGTGTCGAAAATGTTGTAGCTGATCACCTCCCTAGGATGGAATTCAAGGACAAATCAAATCACCTGTCTATGTCTGATTCATTTCTTGATGAACACCTATACTCTGTTAGTGACTGCCCTTGGTATGCCGACATAGCCAATTTCTTAGTTACAAGAGTCATTCCAAAATTCTTAGGGACCCAAGCTCTAAGGAAATTCCTTTCTGATGTTAGACACTATGTGTTTTATGATCCATACCACTATAAGTTCTACCCTGACCAAGTCATTAGGAGGTGTGTCCCAGAATCTGAACAAGAGTCCATCCTTAAATTCTTTCATAGTGAGGCATGTGGAGGTCACTTTTCCTCTAAGAAAACATCTGCTAATATTCTTCAATGTGGCCTCTTCTGGACCACCCTCTCAAGGGACTCTTACACATTGTGTCAAAGCTGTCCTAGGTGTCAAAAATTAGGGTCCATCACAAAAAGGAATCAAATTCCACTCACTCCCATCTTAGTGGTTGAAATATTTGACTGTTGGGGAATTGATTTCATGGGACCCTTACCAAACTCTAGGGGATACCTCTATATCCTTTTAGCTGTTGATTATGTCTCAAAATGGGTTGAAGCCATTCCCACCAAGTCTAATGACCATCATGTTGTGATCCGATTTCTGAAAGAGCACATATTTTATCGATTTGGAATTCCTAAGGCTATAATCAGTGATCGATGAACCCATTTCTGCAATCTCCCATTCTCTTCACTCATGTCTAAGTATGGTATTTCTCATAAAGTTTCCACTGCATACCATCCTCAAACCAATGGTCAAGCTGAGTTAGAAAATAGGGAGATTAAGCAAGGTCTTGAAAAAACTATCAACCCCTCTAGGAAAGATTGGTCTGAGAAAATCTTAGATGCCCTTTGGGCATATCGTACAACATTCAAAACCATCCTAGGAATGTCCCCATATAGGTTGGTTTATGGAAAAGCATGCCATTTACCTGTTGAATTTGAGAATAAGGCCTTTTGGGCAATTAAGAAAATGGACTATGACCTCTCATTGGCCGGAACAAAATGAAAATTAGATCTCAATGAACTGGAGGAACTAAGGATGGAGGCTTATGAAAATTCAAGGATCAATAAAGCTAGATTTCAAGCCTACCAATCTAGGAATATCAAGGTCAAGCATTTTGAACCGGGAAAACATGTGCTCTTGTATAGTTCAAAACATCATTTACACCCAGGAAAGTTAAGGTCTAGATGGTCAGGTTCTTTCATAGTGCATCATTTATACCCCCATGGGGCAGTAGAGATTCAAGATCCCACAAGTGGTTACTTTTTCAAGGTCAATGGTCAAAGGTTAAAACCATTCATTGAATCCTTCAATAAACACGAAATAAAGGTTGAGTTAACTGAGCCAACCTATGAACCAGGAAAAAATTGATAGATTTAGGGTCCATGTTGGGCTAACGACGTTAAACAAAGCGCTGTATGGGAGGAAACCCATGGTTTTCAAGTTTCCTATTATTTTTTTAATAAAATTTATATTTTAAATAGGATTAAATAATCATTTTTATATTTAAAAAAAGACTGTTGACCTGTTCTTCTATTATGAGTATGGATGGGTATGAAAGGGGAGCACCGTATTCATCCGTGTCACGTGGTGTGATCCCTGAGTAATACCTTACCCAAAAAATTAAAAGAAGACAATGTATCATTAGTTTGATTTAAAAAAAATAGAAAAACAGGAAAAACCATAAAAATGATGATACTTGGAATTAAATAAGTCGTTGTGTTGTTTGTTTTGTCTGGTTTGTTCTTCTTTTTATGGTTTAGGTACTATTTAGGGTGATACATGTTCAATCAAGGAGGTGCCTACATCCCCCAAGAGATCAAAGGACTAAATTAGAGCAGCAAGAACTTCAAACTTCAACCACCAGGTGACTTCATTCCATGATCCTAATATTTCAATTTCCTTATTGAACTCCCCTTTTATTCCTCTAACCACTTCTAAATTTTCCTTTCTTTAAACACTAGGGACAGTGTTATTTTATGTTGGGGGGGGAGATAAAATTAAAAAATGATTTCGTGTAAAAAAAATGAATGATTTGAATTTTTTTTGTGTAAATGGAAGGAAAAATTCCTTCAACTTTGAACATGGTAATACACATTGCACACTTTGAAACTGAATATCAAATAATTTAGCATGCCCTGATTCTGATTTTAACCCTTTTATAATTTCATGAGCATAGATTTTGGAAAGTGTGGCTGTCCAATGTGATATTTCATTGTTTGTATTTTCATCCAAATAAAAAAATATCACAATGCACGTCCTTTGGATAGTGGGGTATTAGTTTGAGTTGATGGGGTCCCCTAAATAAATAGAATAGTTTTGGTGATCATTTTAGTTTAATATGAGTATTCAAAAAAAATTAAAAAAAATTTCATGTAGAGAAATGAAATGACCTAATGCGTGGCTTTCGGCACTTGGGGATCGGGACTCCATAGTTGTCTGGCCCAAAGTTAGTAATTTTATCTCTATTTTTGGTAATTTGAATTTGTTTTTGATTGAGTTAACTCAATATGATGCCCGTGTCTGTGGGCTTCACTTGGTGCCCTAAGGTCTTTGAGCGTGGAAGTCATCGGCAAAGTCTCGCTACAGGGGTTGACTCTTTTGAGTGCAATTTCAATTACCATGGAAAAATTGAAAAAAAAAACAAAAACAAAAAAAAACAAAAAAAATATATAATACAAAAAAAAACAAATTGAATACTCATCTTAATATTGAAATTTTATTCCACCTAGCACTTCTGTAATTTTCCCCTTGAATAAAGATGAACCCCCATGTCTATTGCGATGCACAACACATCCTCACACTTAATTGATATTGGATGAAATATGGAAATGAATTTGAACAAAGGAATGAGCTTGGGATTGGGATCTGATTATGAAACTATCTTGTATTAAAATATTTTTAGGGGTTTCATGATTGTTTGGTATAAGGGTTTCTGGTGATCATTGTGTATTAAAATGTTTTTGGAAAAGGGAATTCAAATTTCATATTGTTGAGATATATTTTGCTCGGGACTAGCAAAACTCAAGTTGGGGGTGTGATTAGCCCCTAAATGAGGATAATATTCATTTTTAATATACATAATATTCATATTATTTATTATTCATAAACACCATTTTAGTACATTTTACACTTTGAACATCATTTCACATTATGATTGTTATACCTTCTTAAAATGCACCATTATGTGGTACATTTTTGAACATCATTTAAAGTACCCAATGATTCATCCGATTTTAAGGAATATAATTACATATATTTTAATTTGATATTTTTTGGAAATTTATCTACACTTAAATATGAACATGTTTTATTCAGGAATCAATGGAGAATTCATGGAAGAAGATGGGGATATTTTGTGATGAAAGGAAACAATTCTGGAGAAGTCAGATTGGACATCATCCCACTGATGAGACCGTGGGGCCCAACATACAGTCCAAATTAATCCCAAATTTCGTGTGATGCTAGAAGACATGTATAGAAACAAATAAAACTTCAGTATCCAATGCTAATTTGGCTTCTATGGTGTCCATTTAGGCGGCCCAAGTTAGAGATAAAATTCTAGACCAGATTCTGCGGCCTAGAAAACATCCCACTAATATGATCATATCTCAAAATACACGACTCCAAATGGTCCCAAATTTTACAGTTAGTTATAATCCATAGGGATATCCATTTTATTATTCTATGGTCCAATCTGATTCTTCCATATAGAAGGTATTCCAAGCACGTCTGTTCGGTGAAGGAAAGCTGGCTACCACCTCGGGTCAAGGGTGGACAAATCAACTCTCCCTTACTTTCCACCCACCTATGGCCTACCACAATTAATTGAGGAGACTTGGACTGTTTTAGGATAGACCCAAGGGCTCAAAAATTACTATTTAATGCAGTGGTGTTGGAGGATTTAAGGGTCTTTGGTTCTTGGTTTCATTGTAGTGTTATGCTGCCTCTTTGTGTTTGTAATCACATTTATTTCTCATGTAAGTTGTTTAATTCACCGTAGTTTCTTAATAAAAGTTCTTATTCTACTCTTATTATGTTGTTCTTCATATCAATTTGATACCATTGGATCAAGTTGTGAATTTATTCACACCAAACCTTGTGAAATTATTTACATGACGGTGGAGTGATCATTTTATTTTTGTTGTTTTCTTTACTTCTCCATTTCCTCCCTCATGAGTCTACTTTCCAATTCCATTGAAACCATGGGATCAATGGAGGGATAACCCACTTATGGGTTGATCAAAGGGAGTATAAAGGGGATGGATTGGATATTATTTATCACCTCATTAATGCATAATCACTTCTTTAATTGAGATTTTTATTTGATGATTTTTAAACTCCATCATCCTTGTTGAATTTAAGGCCACACACTTCAAGTGCTAATACGAACCTTTACCTTGAAGTGCACAAAACATTTATCCTTCAAGTGTATATATTATTAGTATTAAAGGGTGTAGGCACTAAACCAGTAAGTGATTATGTTTTTTTATCTCCTCAAATGAACCCATCTCAAATTTAAGAAATTGAAATCATTAAAAAGGAAATACGTCTAATCCACCCCGAGCCATAACCTAGGATAAAATCATTCTTTTAAATTGAATTCACTTAAGACTCTTAGAGTTCTATTAAACCCATCTAAAATCAACCCATGTTGGCCACTTCATAGCCACAAACAGACCATAGAATGTATGTGTCTATAGGTTACTTCTTAGGTCTCTGAGGATTCGATAACCCAAGCTAAACTACAAGGACCATATTACCTTCTTCTCTTGGGTAAATTTGAGCGAGAATCAGGAAATCTCAAATTTAAGTAGTGAATAATAACTTATAAAATAGATCCCACATTATTATATAGTGGAGATTAAATTCTTGAAAAAGGATCACCAAGATCAATATAAGTAATTACCAGTAAATAAGCCATAAATGAAACAAAATGACCAACTAACTGTGTCATAAATGTCATTTATATTTTTATCACAAACTTGAAATATAATAAATATATTATGTGATAAAATTGAGTTAACAAATCAAATCATTATTCTAAAAAAAATTAAATGAAACTTGACTATTAAAATAGTATTCATTCATTATGTATTTTACCATGTATTTAATTAAATACAAATAAATACAAAAAATAAATATATTCAACTTCAATTATTCTATACTCAAATGATAATGAATTTATTTATTTTTTGGTGCTAGTTTTTTCTTGAACATCTCTCATACCTCATGGTGGGTCCATCATGTCCAATACTCCTCTTCATTATAATAGGTGATACTTTTGAATACACTTTGTGTGTGATCCTCTTGGACATTATCTTGACAGTAGTGAATACTATTGACAAATGGGGAGTAGAGTCTATCATACCATCAAGGCCCCAAGGATATAAGGAAAATTTAAAGGAATGAAAACCTTCCACACCAAAAAACATAATGTAATGTAATATCATTGTCGTATGATATATCATAAAGCAATTTGCACATTTTTTCATCATAATTTATTGATTTATTATTCATTGAACTTACTAAATGGAATTAACTTCTCCTACCAAAGATATGGATTTAGTGAAGGTACTTCCATCCAGATGAACTGTGCCTGAGATATCACTTCCTTTTATAAGAGATAAATTATATCATGATTATTCAATAATGTCATACCATAGATGATAAACCCAATAAAAGCAACTAAACTATGATGTAAATACCATAGTTTACATCTCGAATCAAAGTATATAATCATATGGTACACATTAAATATGTCATCAAGTCATGAGACCAATACAATTGTTCATAGATAGAAACAACCAATGACACATGAAACATGTGGTGTTCCTATTGGAAAGTCAGTCCTCATGATCTCATTTAATCAATATCACCAAATGTGAGCTTCATGAGAATAAGTCTCAATGATTATGACCCTCCAAATCCTATTATCTGCACATCATTTGTGTCCTATTTTAATGATGTTTCTAAAACACAGAAAAAATGTTTAAGATTACTTTCATGGTATCTCTGGGTTCTAATTATAAATAGAGAACTAATATAACCATTTTATATGAAAATTAATCCAAGTAAATTTTCATATAAATATCCGAAACAAAAATATCAACACTAATGTGGTAACAATACATCATGTATATCTTACTATATAAATTTTGTAATCGAAAAGCACTGTTCAAGTTGGGTATAGGGAACACACTTTTTAAAACACTCCTATTTTCACTAGAGTTAAAATGATAACTATCATTGTTATCTCTAACATTATAAGATAATTATTCTAATGTGACATGGATTTAGTCATTGGGCCTGCCATGTCTCTGTTTCATGGCTACTCTGCTATCTGTGACTTCACATCCTTGAGGAAGACTCCTCAAGAGATGAAATCCCCATGTATATTAATTTTATACTATATATAAACTTGATATAATTTATATTACCATTATATTAGTATTATATAATTTATATTATGACAATACCTTACTTAAAAGGTGTGATTCGAAGTGGAAGAAATATTTATATATTTTACACTACCTCTTTAGATACATGAGAAGCTGTAATGCACTCAATATTTATAGATTTTTCTAATATTGGATTGAATGAGATTATATTGTTCATTAACATGGACTAACTATGATATTAGATCATATTTATCCAAATGAATACTAGTTTGTGTTCCCTTATAACCAGTGTCCCTTCCTAGTACAAGGATAATATGATGTATACTCTCTCAAGTAAAATTGGATAGTTTTGAATTATTCCCATGTAGATCTCATGTATTTTAATGATATTATCATACTATAAAGTATATGTTTGATATATCATATCTAGTACATATCATGAAATAAGTGAGAGATCCATTAATTAAATTTATAGAATCCTACTCACCACTTTAATCTCTTACTATGTCACACACATGTCTTTTTGTAGAGATGTGTGCATTTTGAAATTGTTAACAATTACCTATAATTTTTTTCAAACCTGTATTTTTAAATACATTGTCGTCATATGTCCTTTTAATTGGTCTCAGAAACCCATTAGATCTAACTTTTTAGATCTTATTCCCTATAACTTAGGTTGCTACTTTAAGTCAATCTTTAGAGAGTTACTTTCAATCTAGTCTAAACCAACTGAAACACTAATAAAATTTTCATATTGTTATCAAACATATTTTCCTTGGAAAATAGATTCTCTCCCACTAACCTCTTATAGAATCATGGTGAAATTTCATTTTAAATTAATATTATATGATCTAGTTACTTACTTCAATCCAAAATTGGATTTTAGTAACTTTCACCCCTTAGTATTTTATGGTGTCACCAAATCATTCTAACTGTATCATATAGATACCTTTAAAGAAAATATGGTCTTAAAACCTAATGCCACATTTAATGATCAAATAAAATAGCTATGAAAATTATAATTTTAATGGATTTAGTCAAGATGACTTGGTATAACTAATCGATCCTTATTGGTTTCTATCTTGAACCACCCATGAATATTCTCTCTTGAATACATAACAACAACTTTACATCAATTGAATGAACTTCCCAAATACAGACTTGGTTTTAGTACATGGAATCCATTTCTTGAATTTATATAAATTTATAAATCATATATGATTTCTATTCACTAATTCCTTGTTAGATATATTGTTCTCAATGAATAATGTATCACCAGCTAAAGTGAATAGAAAACCACTACTATGGTTTTATACTTCCTAGATAGTATGTGTCTCTGGAATATTCTTTTTCCATAAGATCTTGTCGAACTTGTTCATATTCCAACCACTTTTTCATGTCTAACATTAGTTAAATTTAAGCCAATCTTTCTCCCACTACCTCAAATAGGAATGTTAATCTTTTTATATAAATATAGTCTACCGCTTGACTATAAAATTTTTCTTTTATAGGTATTTATATAATATCCTGTATGAACTTTAGGATACTAACATAGATGAAATTTGTTTTTTGGTTCATGCAGGTTTGTTTATATTAATGACAAACTCTTGGACACTAAACACATGTTATTATGACATAACTTATTTATATCATATAAAACCAATAAGATATCAGTTTGTAATAATAGTTTTCATATGGTTATGGTATAACACCACAATTTTGAAATCATTTCTAGAGAAATAATGGAAGTTTTTGCTGTGAATATGAGTCTCAACATTAATAATCATTTTAGTTACACTGTGAATCTAACGTGTATAATGAAATTTTCATTTAGTAATTACTCAATTATTTATTTTATTGGTTAATTTTTTCATTCAATACTCATCATATATCCTCATTACTAACATTATATAATTTATTTTTATAAGAAAATGTGAGTTTCGGATTAAATCCACTATATATTTTTACAATTAATGAATTATTGGTCACAATATTATTTAACACATAGGGCCAAAGAAACCCATATATACTAACCATTATTATTTTTTACTTCAAATTTACATTCATTAAAACTATTAATGGAATCTTATAAAGTATATTTACCTATAGATTTAACTTGGAATCATTCAAACTCTCTAGTTGAACTAATTATGAAAGCTTTTCGGGTTACATTTATTTCTAAAGGTTTCTTTATCCAAAACTAGATAAGTAAATGTTTTAATAATACCTAAGGTTTTTAACTATAATGTTTCTAAAAAACATAATGGGTATATCCTTGAAAAATAAATAGTTTTACTTTAAAAATAATTATCTTGTGACATCTGGTTATAAATGAGTCTTACATTTTATATTTGTCAGTTATTTCTAATAATTAAATCATTGGTAAACTATTAGTTGAGTAATAGACATTGAAAAAAAAACCTTCTTTATAATGTGGAATAATGTATCCTTATGTCTGATGGAAATTTGAGATTAATGTTTTGGTAATAATTGAAAACATTTCAACAATAACCATTACACTCAACAATTATAAGCTGGGTACCTCTCATCATTAACATAAGAATCACCCTTTCTCAATATCTTGGATAATTCACCACATTTATTCTAATGATTATATCCTTACTTAGTTAATATACATAAATTCACATATGTGATAGTAATATTTTATTTAATACCCATGAAGTACAATATAAACATTACATATAATGTTTATTATAATTTAGTTGAAACCACTTTCCACTTTTACTTCAATTCATTGTATTTTTTCATATATATACTTATCTCATGACATAATAAGAAAATTTCCTTTGGTATAATGATCAACATATTTTCTTTAAAGGAATTTGTGATGGTTCCTTTGGAATTACACTTTCCATTAGACATTTTATCCTTATATTTCAACTTGTTCACCATAATAACTAAACATTAATCTTTATTTAAGTTTTTATATACTTGGGGAACCTTAAAGAAAAGTTAATGATTTGTTTTATCCATTTAATATTAATTTTATTATTCTAAATGAAACCAGAGTAATTGGGTGATGAGGATATAAGAATGGTATGTATTGAAATATTTTTATATATATTTAAATTTAAATGTATTTAGTGTAATCTTGATCTCATTCAACATATTGCTTCACTTTCTCCATGTGAGCTTCTTAGATATGAGACAACATATGAAACCATACATGTCTTGATGGTTTTTCCATAACTCATAAAACATTGTTGATATAATTATGATTTAAACATAAAATTCACTATACATGTGTGTCCTGCAAGATTCCTTTTTACCCTCAAGCCCTGAGGTAGCTCAACAACTAGTGGGTATTATGGCATATATAATTTCTTAAATCATAGTACTTTGTGTAAGTTCTATTACTACTCTTTAAAATTATTATAGGGGTGGAAATGTTCCTTATCAAATATTAATCTTAGTGTATCTTTGGTATTACTCATCATTTTTCTAAAAAATAAAATTTTAGCAGATTATTAGTTTATATTAATTACAATTAGTCATTACTAATTAATAAAGTTATCATATGTCTCCAAATATTTTATCAAACCCCAGTATCCCTCACTAATATATTCAGAATACCCAGTCAGTTGTGCATTATAGTGTAAATTATCTATAAAACCACTCCTCATAGTCCAAGATATGGCTACACTAATACTTTGAGAGTTTTAAGGCTGGTGTTTAACTACCCTACAACATTGAATTGCAACTCCTTGAACAGTTGAATGAGGTCCAAACTTCTAGGAATCGTAACCTTGATTTACTCAACACTTCACCTATAAAGTGACTAAATGATAGCTATGCCTACTTATTTTCTTCCATATTTAGATAAGTTAACCCATTGTTCCCATAAGATATCCCTAATAGTATAAGGCGCCCTCAACTAGGGACGACAAGCAACTCACACACACTGTTTTGTTCAAATTAAAATGGCGAAAAGTGTTATGAATTGATATTTGTTTGAGGGTTTTTATTATTTCTCAATGAATAGAATAATTTTCTTTTTTATATGCACATAATAAGTGATTTTACTCAAAACTTGACCATTTAGTAAATAGAAAACAATCACAACATCTTAATTGCTGTTAATCTATGCATTTTAGTTCATAATTTTATGTGATCTTGTAAGAATTAATATTCATAAAACAATAATAATACAAGAATAAATTAAATAAACAACATGAAAAATAATTAGTATTTAATATTGGACGATTCATTGAACATAAATGGATTAATAATGCTCCTAGTTTTTGAATATTGGAGTAGTATCTAACTCATATCATAGCTTGCACCCCTATCCAACGTAATAATCCACAATTGGGCCAAGCCCGTATAGTAGACCAGCCACACCCAATCCCAACACTGGTAGATAGTAGGACCTCAGGCCCCCATTGCATGCCGTCATAGATAACACATGGAAGGAACTATCCCTTGCCTGGTGGGGTTTTTAATTAACCCCCCCACAACTCAAAATTATGACCAGAGGCTTAATAGACAACTGAGAAGCATTATGAGTACCAATCAATGGTACTCGTAACATTTCCCAGTTGTCTCTTAAGCCTGTAAATAGGGGTTTGAGTTTTAGGGGAGGTGAATTAAAAACCCCACCAGGCATGGGACATTTCCTGCAACATGTTATCTGGGACAACATGCGGTGGGGCCCCGAGGGTCTGTTATCTACCGGTGTTGGGATTGGGCCTGGCTAGTCTTCTATGCAGGCTTGGCCCAATTAGGTATCATTACATAAAAATTTTCCTTTTTCTGCAGTGATCCCCGATTGGGCAAAGACAACACTGGAAGACCGACCACAGCCAAGTCCAACACAAGCAGATATGTGGCCCTCGGGCCCTAATGTAATTATGGCCCGGATAACACCTAGCATGAACTGTCCCCTACCTGGTAGGGATTTTAATTCAACTCCCCCGAAAATGTAACCCCTGAACACAGGGTTTAGAGCCAACATGGAAGTGTTATGCGTACCACTAATTGGTACTCGTAACAGTTCCCAGTTGGCTATTAAGTCTCTGGTCATGGGTTCGAGTTGCAGGGGAAGTGAATTAAAAACCCTTCCAGACAAGGGGCACTTCCTTCCACATGTTATCTAGGCCGACATGGTGTGGGGGACAGATGGCCTTCTATCTATCAGTGTTGGACATGGGCATGGACAGTCTTCTAGTGCAGGATTGGCCCAATTGGGGATAATTAAATTAAATCGTCATAACCCAACCTGGCACCTTGTGGCCACAATTAGTTTATTTATATTTGAGTCTTTTTTTAATGTTTGAAGATTTGTTAAATTAAAATCAAATGAAATAAAAGAAAATTAAAATAAAATGATATAATAATAATAATAATGACAATATTATTATTATTACAAATAATAATAATAATATTATTAAGATTATTATTATTATTGCTTTTATTATTATTTATATTAATTTAATTTTTTAGGGTTTTTTGTTTCTCTTCCCCATCCCTTACCATGAATGAACCCCTCCCTCCTTTTTAGGTCTCGCGTCGCCCTCCTTCTCCCCTCCTCACACCTGCGCACACCACCCCCTTGGATGGCCTCCCTCCCTCTCATCCGGAGAGCTTCCCTTCGACAGATCCTCATCACACAACGTACCCTCTTATATTCCATCTCTATATCTTGCATGCGACACCCTCCCCCTTGGCCGGAGCTCCATATGGTGCACCATTTCCTCCTCACATCTCCTTCCAGCCTCCATCTTATGAGCCGATTTCTTATGCGACCTCTTCGGGTAGGGTTTTCTTCCTCTTTTTTTTCTATTTCATTTTCATGATTTTATTCTCTTTCGGGTGGTTTAAATTTGAAAACCTAACCCTAATTTATTTTGTGTATTTTTTGTCCAATTCTTGATGAATAGGGTTTGTTGGTCCCGTTTATTATCATTCTTGTCATGGTTTTCAATGATAGTTGGTTTTACCTCAATTTTGGTATGTGTTTTTAATTATTTTTCTTCGCTTCAATTTTAATTTATTGGTTCTATGATATTTGAGTTGTTGGTAATTTTTTAGTGTGCGTTGGACCTCACTGCGGTTGTTTTGGGATGCAGGTATCGAGAACGCCTATATGTACACACATAGGGTAATGCATATATATATATATTCCCTCTTCGTACATATTCCCTCATGGAACAAAGAATATGTGAAATGAATCTAGAGGTATATATATATATATATACATATATGTATGTATGTATGTATAAATATATGTGCTTGTAGGTGCGAAGTGTCAGTTCGGGTGGTCGTCATCAAGGAGTAACATGTTTGAGGTATATCCTATATGCATAACCCTTTAATTTGAATTCCACAATTGATTTATTTCTTTAAAAATATGTTTTATATTTATGTAGTATATGTGTAAGACATGTGATATGGTTGTGTTTGTGAGAAATTGGTTTTCATTTGTTTTACATAATTTATAAAGTTTCAAACATATGATTTTCTTATTGTTATATTCCCTCGAAATTGTTGGGAAAATATAATTCATTTCTAATTATCAATTGATTTTAAATGCTAAATCTTTAAAAATGGTTTCCTAAATGGTTTTGAGAGTGTTAAGTATTTACAAGGGTATTTGGAATGTGTATAATAGCTATGCATGTTGGATGGAATGAAAATGGGTTAGTGTGTGATTTTAAAAAGTGGAAGTTTAATTTTTTGGTTAGCTTAAAAAAATTCATGGGTTTTGGTATGAATTTATGGTTAATTGGTAATTTGAATTTCTTAAAAGTTATGCTTTGTTTTAAACATTTTTTTAATCTAGTTTTTAAAAGTGTGGTTCCTTGGTTTTTTAATTGGTCATTTAAGGGGTTTTAAAAAGTTATGGATGTTTATGATTTTTTAAAATGATAGTATTTATTGTAAAGTAATGGGGCACATTTGGCACTTTGAGAATGTTTTGTGAAAGTGGGAAACCCATCTTGAGGAATTCCCTTAGTTTGAGAGATGTAATGTAAGTGTTAACATGTGATTTGTGATATGTTCCTAGGGTTTAGGATTATGCATTGTGTGACGTGAAAAGGGGAAATGTGCTTAAGGATGGAGAATGATGGTTAGAGGTTTAATTGGTTTTGGATAAAGAAAGTTTTATTTTCATTTATGTTCTCTTGATAAAACCTAACCTCCATTTGAAATAGAGCACATTGGTAACCCCAGGTACCTAGGTGGGTAGAATAGGACTAGTATGATAGATGATTCAGAAGTGATTCGTCCCAGTTTCCTCTAGAAGGATTGAAAATACAACACTAACTAAATTTCTTTTAGGATTGGAGACCACTAGGCCATTGGGGTGTCCCCTCTTAATGGATCGTGCATGAGAATGATGATGGTCATGGTTTTTAAGCCATGTTTCACTAAGGTATGAGGATCCTAGGCCCCCAACTAACACTAGATACTTAGGGATTCCCTATAGTTCTTGTGATGTGATTTTGATTTCAGTTATTTCATACTCGATGTCTCATTTATGAAAACCATATTTTAATCTAAATTGTTTTACTTTCTTTTTGAAATGTTAATGTTTGCGTGGAACCTATTTTGAAAACATAGTGGAAGGGAAATTATTTCCTTGAAAATTAAAACTTGTTACTTGAATTTGAAAAGAATGAAAAACATTACTTTATTATATATTAATTTCAAACTATCATGTTTTGAATTTCTTTTTAAAGGTAAGGGTATAGGGAATTGTTATTTATTGGCATTACTACTAAATATATCAGTGATCATGACTATTTTATCCTTTCAGTTTCAAATTCCTCTAGTTGGATCGCTCTTGGAGAGATCATATTTATGTGTTTAGTGGTGACCCATGAGGTCCCTTGGAGGTATGTTCAGCTGTGAAAATTTACTCTTTTGTTTCCACTACTAGTGTTTTCCTTTTTTGTTCAGTTTATAGTTATTTTTTTGTCTATTGTTTATGGGATAAATCATTCCCAACTATTTTATTTTGATTCCCGACACTAGTTTCCAGCCTGTGGGGATCGGGAATTCCCTTCAGGACTTGTTGTAGGCTAACTCAGGCAACCAGTTTAGGGTTGAACAAGGTTGGTTCATGAATAAATTGTATCAGAGGAAGATTCTCTCTTTTGGTTTACATTCTTTGGAGAAGAGTCTTGGTATAACAGAGCTAGGTTGTTGAGACTTGACATTCTGATTTTGAGTAGGGTAATAGGCTAACACACCTCATGATAGGATTCAATTCCCTAGGGGAAGTTGGGTTTTATCTAAGTTAGTTTGTTATTGTGATTCATTGATGTTTGGGAAAACTAAATGGGAGTTGGGTCAATGGTCTTAGTGAGCTCAGTGGGCCTGACATGTCTTTTAGATCTGGAGAAATTGTCCAAGAACTCTCTCCATGATGGTGGTGCACTTAGCATATGGCCGCCAACAATATGTCTAGGTTTCCCATTTTCACTAGTTTCTACTTGTATTTTTTTGGGTCTTCTTGGGTTTTAAAGGTTGTTTTAATAACCATCATTTTTTAATTGTGAAAAAATTATTTTAAAATAAGATGGTTGATTTTCAAAGGGTGTAAAATGGGTTTTCAGAATTGTTTTGAGTAAAACCTGGAAAAGGTGGATTTTTGAAAAATGATTTTGAGTAAATGGGATGAGTTTATCAAGGGTGGATTTTTTTGAATAAAGTATTTGGTTTATCAAACATTGGTTGTTCAGAAAAAAAGATTTCTAGTTTAAAAAAATGGGTTTGGAAACTTGTTTTAAATGGGAATGAATGGATTTTTATTAAATGGGTGTTTATGAAACAAGGGTTGTTGTGTGATAAAAAGTATATTTAATTGGATAAAGTGATATTTGATGAATGTTTTTAAAGGGATGAAATGTTTAGGTATTTATACTTGATATTTGAAAATGAAAATTGAATTGGTAAATAGTAATCTTTTGAAAAATTCTTTTGGATTTTTGGGAACTTTAAGTGGATTAAGAATATGAAAGGGTGGGTTGAGTGTTTGTTTTGAAAAATTGAAAAGGTTCATTTTTACCCTTGGTAACCTCATGGGTGATCACATATATGGGTATGTATAGAAGGGTGGATGGGGTCCCTGATTGAAGTGGGATGGGGGCCAAATGTGGCACTAGAGCATGTGTGTGTGAGGCTATGAGATGCCATTGGTGTGTATGAAACCCATAAAAGACCAAATTATTTTAAACATGATTTCAAAAAGAAGATATGATGTTTTTATACCTGGTATTGGTGTGGGGTGTCTTCTTCTTTTTTTGGGAATGCTGTTGTGGGGTGTATTGTGTTTGAAAAACCTTTGTTTGAATGATGTTTATGGTTTTTGTTTCATCAGTAAGTTGGTTTGATATAATGGTTAGTGGGTTGTTTTGAAAAATGTTTTTTGATTCCTTTAACGGGTTCCCATTTTGTGCATTTGGTGTTGCTTGTGGTTTGTTTTGGCCATTGAACTAATTTTATTGGGTCCTTGGGTTTTTTTCCTCACTGGCTAGTGTACGCCCCCATAAAGAGTTAATGCATAACTAAAGTGCGGTCATGGTTGATTCACCATTGGAAAATCCTCCAGTTGATCAAATTAAGGACTCTCATAGAGGAAGAGGGGATGTAGAAGGATTTGAAAGAAATCATATTTTCTTGAGTTTTTAGAATCTCCAAAGGTGAATCTGGGAATCTTTATGCCTGAAGGTCCTACTTGGAAGTGGTTAAGGGAATTCTAGGGACAAAAGTGGAAAAAAGTCTGCGTTGTTAGTGTGAGCCATTATCTTAAAGGGCCTTTGGACGATTCATTGGTTTTGTTTAAGCTAGAGTTCATGCTAGGAAACCAGTGTGGCAAGTTTGGTTGTAAGAGACTGTTATGGACTTATTCTGGATTCCTGTGCTACTTTGGACTCGTTTTATGGTTCCTCTTCTTATAATATTTATATCAGTTGTAATAGTCATTTTCGGTGGCATCTTGTAGAGTTATTTTCTCTTTTAGATACGAAATTGGATGTTTTGGAACCTTTAGAGAGCTTCCATTTTAACAGAAGCATGTTCCTTTCCCGAAAATTCCTAAAATCCCCCATTCTAAATGAATGTGCCTTTCAAATGACCCTTATTTTTTATGTATCTTATTTGGGGTTAAAGGGATGATCCTGTAATTTATCATCAGGGTGAATTATCATCTTGAAACCAAGTGAGTATTGGTATGTGTGTGTTCTTTTGGTGTTTTCTATTTGTAGTGTGGTTTCTTTTGGAATTAGAAGGAGTAGTTTCATTTGAGAGTATTGAATCCCTAACTGCGAAGCGGTAGATGCTTCAAACATTAGGGCTCTATCGATAGGCCTCAGAGTAAAGTTGACATGTAGTCAGGAACCCCCCAAGGGGGAGTAAAGGGACCTTGGTCTAGTTTATATCTCCAGTATTGGAAATGGAGATAGTTTAAATATACTGTGTAGCTGTCTTGTTCGGAGGATCCCCATTTGGTGAAAAGATACATGGAACCCTATTTCTTTGTTGTATTCCACATGGGTGGAAAAGTTCCTCCTTGGTTATAAAGAGGTGAGGTTGTCCCATTTTCTTTAAACTCATTACTTATACCATTGTGGATGAAAACCTTTGTTTAGTGGTCCTTGTATGGATAGCCATATAGATCAACCTCTACTCTGGGTTGGGCTTGTCTGAGGATGGAGATCCCCCATGGGAGTAGTAATTTGTGTGGTGTTTTCTATTTGGTACATATTCATTTTCATTAAACCCCTTGGGTAGGGATTTTGATCTATGTTGGGTGTTATTTTTAGTCTATATTGGTTGGGGAGTGAAGTTCTCAAGTAGGCCTATGTCAAGATCCCACACTATCCTGCACGATTTAGGCTGGTTGGTTGGTACTAATAGCGTGGATACCCACCGTGGGTCTCATTAGAATTTCTCTAGAGTGAATATAAATTATTCTATCTCTTATAGTGGGGAGTCTATTTAGCCCTCCATGTTGGTGACCATATTGTGTTTGTGATGTTGACTTTGAAATGAGTGATCTTGTTTTCTCATTTCAAGCTAGTGGTAAGGGTTTCATTGTTATTACCAGACATGTTTTTGTTTAAGTCTTTGTATTATTCATTGTGTGAATTCTTTACCTTCAATCGATCAACTGGAGGTGTTTAAAATTTTGGGGGTGGGAGGTATATAGCGAGGAGTTCATTTTGGCCTCCTATGTTTGATATATAAGTCTCTTTTCTATTGTTAGTGTTTTAGTATTCTTCTCATTTGACATTCATTGGTAATCTCCTTAAGCTATGAAGGAGTGTCAGTTTTTTCTTTTAGGTTAAAGCTTGGAATGGATTTATGGGGAAAAAATGCATTATGTTAGGAAGAATTGTCACACCTCGACCCGACACCTTGTGGTCCTGATTATTTTATTTATATTTGAGTTTTTTATGGTTTAAAAATTAATTAAATTAAATTAAAATGAAATAAATTAAAATAAAAATAAAATGGTTTTATAATAATAACAATGATATTATTAAAATTATTATTATTATGAATAATAATAATAATAATAATAATAATATTTTTATTATAATAATAATTATTCATATTTTTTAGGGTTTTTTTTGTTTCTCTTCCCCCTCCCTTACCACACATGAACCCCTCCACCCTCTTTAGGTCTCGTGTAACCCTCCTTCTCCCCTCCTCCCACATGCACACACTTCCCCCTTGGTCAGCCTCCCTCCCACTCTTCTAGAAAGCTTCCCTCTAGCAGATCCTCATCACAGAGTGCACCCTCCTCCCTTCCCTCTCACTGTCTTGCACATGACCTCCTTCCCCTAGGTCGGAGTTCCCCGCGGCATGCCACTACCTCCTCACCTCTCCTTTCGAAATCCATCTTATGATACAATTTCTTTTGTGACCTCTTTAGGAAGGGTTTTATTTATTTTTTATTCTTTTTTTTCTATTTCATTTTCGTGACTTTATTCTTTTCATGGTGGTGAAAATTTTATAACCAAACCATAATTTAATTTTGGTGTTTTTGTTTTGGATGATTCTTGATGAATAGGGTTTGTTGGTCCCATTGATGATCATTCTTACTATGACTGTCAAATTTAGAGGTTTTATCATCACTTTAAGTAAGGGGTTTTATTTATTTCACTTCAGTTAAATTTTAATTTAGGTGTTTTGTGATATTTGAGTTCCTATTAATTTTTTTAGTGTGTGTTGGACCTCAATGTGGTTGTTTTGGTCTTCGGGTGTTGGGAATTCCTATATGAACATGTATATGATAGGGAATAAATATATATTTCCTCTTTTTATGTATTCCCCGAGGGCATGCAGAATATGTGCAATGCAGCTAGGGGTATTTATATATATGTGTATAAATTTATGTGGGTGTAGGTGCGAAGTGTCGGTTTGGGTGGTTGTCATCAAGGAGCGATATATTTGAGGTAGGTACCCTATGCCTAACCCTTTAATTTGAATTCTATAATTGATAAATTGTCTTAAAAATATGTTTTTTTATTTATTTAGAATATGTATAAGCCATGTGATATGGTTGTGTTTCTTAAAAATGGATTTTCATTCATTATTCATAATTTATAATGTTTCCAATGTGTACTTTTCTTTTTGTTATATTCCTTTGACCTTGTTTGGAAAATGTAATGAATTTATAATGTTCAATTGGGTTTAAATGTTAAATATTTAAAAATGGATTCTTAAATGGTTTTTAGAGTGCGAATTATTTACAAAGTTATTTAGAATGTTTATAATAGCGGTGCAAGTTGGATTGATTGAATGTGGGTTAGTGTGTAATTTTAAAAAGCAGAAGTTTTATGTTTTGGTTAGTTTGAAAAAATGCATGGGTTTTGGTATGAATTTGAGGTTAATTGGTAATTTTCCTTTCTTAAAAGGCCTGATTTTTTTAAACATGGTTTCAATCTATTTTTTAAAAGTGTGGTGCCTTGGTTGTCTAATTGGGATTTTAAGGTGTTTTTGAAAGTGTTGGATGTTTATGATTTTATAAAATGAAAATATTTCTTATAAAGTAATGGGGCCTGTTTGGAACTTTGAGAATGGTTTGAAAAAGTGGGAAACCCCTCTTGAGGCATTCCCCCTAGTTTGAGAAATGTGATGTAAGTGTTAAAATGTGATTTTTGATATGTTCTTAGTGTTGAGGCTTATGAATTGTGTGATGTGAAAGATGGAAAATGTGATTAAAGATGGAGAATGGATGTGAGAGGTTGAATTGGTTTTGGATAAAGAAAGTGTTATGTCCATTTATGTTTTCTTTATAAAACCTCACCACCATTTGAAATAGATCACATGGGTAACCCTGAGTATATAGTTTGGAAGACTAGGACTAGAACACTATATTATTTTGAAGTAGTTCGTTCCGGTTTCATTAAGCAGGATTGATGCTACAACACTAACTAAACATTTGTGATGATTGAAGACCACTAAGCCATTGGGGTGTCACATCCTAGTGTCTAATGCATGATAATTATAATGGTTGTGGTTTCTAAGCCACGTTTCACTGAGTTATGAGGATCATAGGTCCCCAACTAACACTAGTTTATTAGGGATTTCCCATGGTTCCTGTGATGTGATTTTCATTTTAGTTGTTTCATAATCAATGTCTCATTTGTGGAAACCATATTTTAATCTAAATTTGTTTCATTTCATTTTGAAATGGTAATTCATGAGTGGATCCTATATTGAAAACATAGTGGAATAGAAATGATTTCCTTGAAAATGAAAAATTTATTACTTGAATTTGAAAAGAATGAAAAACATTACTTTATTATATCTTATTTTCAAACTATCATATTTTGGGTTTCTTTTTAAATGTAAGGTCATAGGGTGTTATTATTCCTTGACATTTCTACTGAGCATATCGGTGATCATTCCTACTTTATCCTTTTAGTTTTTGGTTACTCTAGTTGAGTCACACATGGAGCGAGCATGTTTCTATGTTTGGTGGTGACCCATGAGGTCCCTTGGAGGTATGTTCAATTGGGCAACATTACTCTTTTATTTTCACTGCTAGTGTTTACCTATTTTGTTTAGTTTATAGTTATTTATTTTTCTGTTGTTTATGGGACAAATCATCCCCAAATATTTTATTTTGAGGCCCAAAACTATTTTCAGCCTATGAGGACCAAGAATTCCCTTCGGGCCTTATCACGGGCTGACTCAGGTAACCAGTTCATGGTTGACCTTGGTTGGTTCGTGACATCCAATGTATCCATTTCTCATTTGGAATAATGCCTCATATCATCATGGTCTATATCCAATATCATACATGACATTATACACATATATTTAGGAATTCACAAAATATATAAAGAAAATTATAGTAGCACTCATAAACCCTTACACTTCTAAATCAGGGAATAATGATGAATATAAATTGAAAAATTGATTAATTATTACATAAATCACATGATATTAAATAATTAACTAAATAAATTAAATTAAATTAAACTCCAGAAATAAATTGGTCGGTTGATGCTCAAGATCAGTTAGCAGTTAATATACATGCAATATAAAATTAATTTTTTAATAAATTCAACTCAAGGGAACTTTAAATGAATTAAAATGATTTTATCTAATTTTAATTCATAAATTATTAATCACATGGTACCTCAAATTTTTTTAATTCATTCCAAGTATTCAAAATACATGTGGATGGATTTTTGGTATTTTTACTCGAAGGTGAACAGTAACCCCTGGTACTATTAATGTGAATAATAACTATGTTACTATTCACAAACACACACACACAGATATATATAAACACACATATTTAAACACTGTGATTGACCCACTATGAAACCCTCCCCCTTTGGGGTTACTATTCATGTGAATGATACCCATGGTACAATTCACATGAAGAGTAATATGATTTTTTATCTTTATTTTGGGTGACCAGTATATCCCCTCATTTTTTTTTGTTTTTCAAAATTATAAAGGCTAATAAAATCCTTTAAAATTCCCAAATTTTGTATAATAAATGTCCCACCATAGATCACTATTCCATCCACCAGAATCCTACCAGAACCCATCTAACTACCACTGGAAAAATAAAATTTACACACTAAGGCACACATAAACACACACACGTTCTTCATTTTAAAAATTGAAAAATTTGTTTTGATCTAATTATAAATTCGGATGGTTGTAACTCAGCCATTTATGATCAGATCCAATCTCAAATTTGTGTGATGGGACCGTAGTTACTCCCTCTAAATAGATTTAATGAAAATTTAATTTTTATAGGCTTAAATCATCAGGTGATCTCTTTGATACCAATTTTTTTTACCAGGGAATACAATTGAAGTAGGTGATATGGGGATTGAAATTTTCGTATTACTAGATCAACATAAAAATGCCATATCTGGAAAAGCTAATCCCAAAATAAGGTTTTAGATATCACATGAATTTATTTTTTCACAAAATAATAACAAAAAAGTTCCTAGATTTATTTGAAGGTGTGTTCAACTACCATTCACTACCAAATATATTTTCTAGAAAAAATGAAAGTCATATCCCTCTAGATCATCCATACATGATTTAAAAGACCATGGGAACATCAATCATTGATATTTGGGTGCTTGTGTAGAGATTTTATGACACATTTGATGTCCTGATGATCACCGTTATAATGATCCTTCGATCCGTGAAGGAGAACCCAAATCTGTTGCATTGATCAAAAACTTTTCTCTCTAGGATTCGAGAGAGATGAGAGAGTATCTGTAAAATTTGACTAGTGAATATTGCCTCATAAAAGACCACATCTTGTTTATATAGTGGAGATTAAGAACTCCTAAAAGCCTCCCCATCCCCCGTATAAGTAATTACCACTAAATAAACCATAAATGACATGTTATGTCTAATTAACTATGTCATAAGCATCATTTATATTTATATCACTTACTTTTTATATAATAAATATATTTTTTGATAAAATGAAATCCTTAACTTGACTAGTTATTCTTGAAAATATAAAATGAACTATGAATATTGAAATAATATTTGTTTGTTAAGTATTTTCACATGTACTCACTCAAATACTAGTAAATTCATTAAATAAATAAATTAATATCCAATTATTCTATACAAAATTAATAATTAATTTATTTATTCATTTATGATCATTTCTTGGACTTTGTGGTGGTACAAAATACGTTCTATACTATTATTCATTATAATAGGACATACTTTTGAATATGCTAACTGTGTGACACTCTAGGACCTTATCTCGACAGTAGTGAATACTATCAAAAAATCAATAGTGGAGTCTAGAAACCCATTATAACCCCTAAGAAGATAAGGAAAATTCATAACAACAACAAATATTTCTATGAACACTTATCATGTAATATAATATATTTATCATAATATATATCATAAAACAGGATTAACACTTTGTGTCATCATACTTTCTTGTTTTATTTTTCATTGACCCTACTGGATGGTCTTACATTATTCTACCATGACCCTGGATTTAGTGAATGTACTACCATCCTGATCAACTAGGCCTGATATATCACTTCCTTTTAGAAGAAATAAATTCTATTTTGATTATTCAACCAACGCCATATCACCAATGAAACACCCAATGAAAGGTACCTCACTATGAAATAAATTCCATAGTTTTTTTCTTGTATCAAAGTACATAATCAATTGGTACACATTGATAATAACCTCAATTCACGAGACCAATACACTAGTGCCTAGATAGAAACAACCAATGACACATGATCCATGCGATGTTCTTATCAGCTAGTCAGTCCTCACGATCTTATCTACTTAAGATCACCAAGTGTAAAATTTATGACAAGAGGTCTCAATGCATATAATCCTATAACACCTAATCATCATTTATCATCTATGTCCTATCAACATGATGGTTTTGGAACATAGGAAATAAGTTCAAGATTACATTCATGGTATCTCTAGGTTCTCATTATAGCCTCAAAACTACGATAATATTACCATATAAATAATGGATTTGGAAATGTCAACACTATTATGGAAGGAATACATCATGTATAACTCACTGCGTACATAATATGGTAATCAAAAAGTATTATTCAAGTTGGGCCTAGGAAACCCAATTTTCACAACAAAGTCAAAACATAAAGAGAATGTGTATAGACACTTGTATTATCCTCCTCAAATAATTTTAGACATATGAATTTTTTAGTGTGATTAAAAACTAAAAAAATAAAAAAGAAACAAATAATAACTTAAATGAACTAAAAATAATCTGAGGGAAGTAAGTGGGGATGGACGTGTCTGAGTGGTGATGACCGTTCAAGTTCATGTGATGAAAATTATTTTATTTCCACATATAAATATTTATTTATTTGATTAGCTTTGATTCCAAATTTAATCATAATAAAATTAGGCCTTGTTCTCTGATGATAGACAATATTATTGTGAGTAGGGTTTGTGCAACACTACCTCCTACCTTAGAGATTGGTGTGTCACTATCCTAACATATCATCTTGTTCAGAAAATATTCTCTAAAAAAAATTCCCTACTATTAATCCTAATAATCATAGGATGAACAACTACCTAGCATGTACCATAGTGGAACATGTCTTCCTATAGGAACACATTTTCTGCTAACAACTGCTAAAAAATGATTATAAAAAAAAGATCTATGCTAATGAATTAACCCGAACTCATACATTCACATATCTAATCTTACACATAAAATAAACACAACCATACACACACATTCCATCAAAGGCCTTTTTATGATCTCTTGTTCCTAAAAGACACCCAATGAAAATAGAGCAGTACCCAATTCCTCAAACAAAAAGAAACATGGAAAAACTACAATGATAAATATAAAACATATCTAAAGTGAAAAAGTTATATAATGAAATCTATAAAAAAACTAAATAACACAACATGTAAAACAACAAGATGATATGAGACAATTCACTACAAGATCCCAAACTGGTCATAAAAACTTTCGCTTCCTACACCATCTCTTCTAACTGAGGGCCCTTATAAATCAAACGTAGAGATAGTATTAGGAACAAAGAATAAAAAACCTATAGCTACACCTACTCAATAATAAGGGATTATATATAGAATTAGAGAACATAAAAACTATTAATAACAGGGTATACCACATTATTCAAGGTCATACCATCCTTACAAGGATCCTAAGGGAAGTATCTCTTAATGTGGAAGGTATTTCCACACTGATAGCACTTAAACTTAATAAAATGGTTACCATAATTCTTATCTTTGTTTTTACCTCTAGATTGACCCTTGAAACTGATTAATTAATCACAGATTTTACCCCACTTTACTCCACCTTCAATCCATGAATTTGATGATCTCTAGACCAAAGAAATGATTTTACTTCCTCTAAAGTAATAGAATCTCTATCATATATCAAAGAATCTATAATCAGATTTAAAGGTTCATTCTAGGAATTAAATAATATGAAATCTTGGTCCTCATCATTAATATCAACATTTACATTGGATAAATCAATAAACATATTATTAAAAATATCTAAATAAGTCTGTACAGAGGTGGAACGGGTAATTTCGAAATTATAAAGATTCATTTTCTTTTACAACCTTCCTAGAAGGGATATAGTCATGTAAATATTCTCAAGATTCATCCAGATAATGTTGGCATAAGTTTCATGGAACACTTCTTTCAATATATTTTCTTATAGGGTCAAAAAATTATGAAATGATATTTATTTAATATATTAGGTTCAATATCCTCAAAATAAAAAGAGGTCTATCCTTTAGAAGAAATAGTGGAAATATTTCTCCTAGATCGTGTAGAAGATTTATCAAGCTCATTGTGGACAAGAAGATCATGCATATTCACTCTCCATAAATTATAGTCATTCTCTCCATTAATCTTTTCTACCTATAATATAGTTAGAGAAATTGATATACTTGATGAAACTAACTATGATACCAATTTTTTTGGGGGGAGGGAGACCCTAGAAACACACTAATCTCTATGGTAGAAGGTGGTGCCATAGAGTCCCAACTCACAAAAAAAACAAACAAACAATAGGACCCACGGGTAAAGAAATGGGATTAAAAAAAATTCAAACTGATAGAATAAAAAAATGATGGTGTAATTTCATGAAATAAGCAATGAGAATAACAAAAACGACACAATAAAGGGAAATAACACAAGATTTATGCGATTGAGATATTTTGATCCTAATCCATAGTAAGAGAACCACCCAAAAATCCATTTTCTTATTAATAAGATAAAAACCTAATGGTAGAATAAAATAAATAAATACAAAAAGGAAAATAAACCAGCTAGATGAACACCAGAAGAATGATACAATGAAGATCACACAAAAAACATGAACATAGAAATGGTGAAAATAATTCCATAGAATTAATTTTGATAAGAACAAAAGATACCAGACGCAAACCATCTTACTAGGGTTCAAATTAACCTATCAAATACCTATAGAAGGAAACCTATACCATTTTAATCTTTTACAGAAATCTAAAATCCATGAGTCCAACACTAGAATAACACTCCTTTGAAACTTTTGAGTAGAATTGCCAACAGATCCATGAATAGATCATGACTTCGTGATTGTCTCCTTCCTTTCTCATGAACTCTCAATCAATTTACCTTCAATGAGTTTCAGTTCTATCTTAATTATGGAAGGAGGAGGGAGTGTGAGTAATTAAACCCCCTTTGAAGAACCATCAACAAAATTTGGACACACGTTGGGCCAAGGATCATACTAAATAAGATGTTACAACAAATTTGAAAACTATAAAATTAAACTAGTGTAAAGGTCATCAAAACGCACTATGTTAGGCTTGATATGTGCTATGTAAGGGTCCTCATGGCAATGCGTCAGGGAACCATGAATTTCAATATAGAGGTCTCACCCTCTTCGTAGGGGTAGACCAATGCTACATAAGGGTCTTAGAAAGTGCTACATAAGGGTGTGTGACCCTCACATAATGGTACCCTCTCCATTACATTGGTTACATAAAGGTACCTTAGACCTCAGATAAAGGTAGCACAATCCCACATAAGGGTAAGACAACTATTATGTAAGGGTAGCCAAAACCATTCCTATACCACGTAAAGGTAACCTAGAACTTCTATTGTTAAGTCTCTTCCACCACCCACTTTACATATGTGTGAGCCTACTACATCGTAATGGTAGCCTAAACCACACATAAAGGTAGCATGCATGAAAATGAATCTTCGTTAGGGTATAACCACCGTTAAATAAAGTTAAATACTATATTAAAAAGATTATGTAAAGGTAAGACCCAATTATATTAGGGTAAATACACTTCACATAATGGTAAATGATACCTCAAGTAAAGATAACCATCCCTCATATAAGGGTAAAACAAAACAAACATAATACAATCAAACATATAATAAGATCAATAAAACTAAAATAAAATGAGAAAACTTGTAAAAATAATATTATTCAAGGAATCAAAAAAATAAAAAGCATTTCAATTTAGTTCATAACATTAAATCATGCCATATTTATCAAGTATTATAATATTTACTACAAATTATTTAATATCTTGTTCTCTGGTGTTATGAATAATTTTTGAGACATTTTAGTGATGAATCATTTGGTGAAATACTATAATATTTTTCTCAAAAATTCTAATTATATATTTGTGATGGGTTTACACACTTGATATTAATTTTTACGTATCAATCACACAATTTTTAAGATAAAACATAGAGAAACAAATTTTACAATTAATATATTTACATATTCTCATGTGCGATTTATGATTATTTCATGCATACGATTGAATTTTGAACAAATAAATTCTTTTATTTTCCTCAACAAATGATTACTTATTAGGTATAAAATGATTGATCTTTAAATCATGTGTAAAAACCTCATATTACAAAATTCCAACACACATATAATTAAACAATTAAATTTCTAGACACAATTTTGTCACATTGATAATATGAAATTAAACACCCATCAAGCTAAAACACTAAAAATAATAAATAATAAAAAGAATAAATCATAGATAAAAAGGTCATCTGAATACCTATTGATAATCACCCAAATAAGAACATGATGTATTGGTTGATCATCAAAATGCCATGTGAACCTGAACCACCACACACATCATTGACACAAGAAGAAACTCATCATCCATTATAATACAAAGCACACCTCCTCATGCTGAAGTCGCTCTCAAGACTCCACCAATTAAGGAAGAGGGTTGATTTATAATAAAAGGGATGCTGTAAAGGTCTTTTGTGCAGAGTGTGTGAGTTTATAGTTCTGTATGCATGAATGAACGTGCAGTCTGGCTTGTGAGTTTAGGCCGAGGAGGAATCCCTTGGAGATGTAGTGCTATGATGTTGTGTGATGCAAGTTGAGGATGGTTGTGTCCGGGGGATGCAACACTATACACACTACCGTATATCGGCCCTTAACCAGTGTGAAAAATAGGATTTAACAGTGCTAAAAAGCACTATTGTTGTAAGAACCATAAAAAGTGGGACCCCTTTATTAGTGCTATAAATAGTGTTGATAAAGGGCCTATTAGTGTGCTATTTGAATTATAGCACACTACAAAAAATACACATGTATGAAATTTTTTAATTTAATTGAAATAAATTTTACATCATAAATACAAAAAAAACTATATTATATACATTTCAAACAATTTTTTTTATAATTAAATCTTCAATTACAATCTAAAAAAATTTAAAAACATCAATGTTTTATTGTCTTTAGAACTTGAGATCCCCTCTAAATAATCATTATAATGGTATCAATTTTCAAAAAACTACCCCAACATAAGTAAAATAATTAACTAATCAAAAAAATCTTATGTCAGTAATACTATAAATAAATAAATTAAATATAAATATGAAATAATACCTTAATAAAATGAAAATTTTAAATAGAATGACACACTTGGAGTCATAACAGTCACACATTGCATCATATTGAGGTGGGTCTTATTCCTACACATCATAAATGACTTATGAATTGTTTTCTTAGAGTATCAAAAAAATAAAAATACATTTTCTTGGTTTTTAGTATGTCATTTTTTTACTAAAATTTTATTTCCAAATAAAAATTCACATTTTGAGTCATAACAGTCACATCATGTTTTAGTTTTACACAAGGATAATTTTTACACATAAAAAATGACTTATGAATCATTATTATAAAGTATCATGATACTCTAAGTGCATTTTATTGGTTTTCAGTGAGTGAAACATGTTGTGAACTAAAATGTCAATTTTAGACTCATAACAGACACTTTGAGTTATACCAACACACTATATATTGAATTGAGGAATGGATGATTCTTACACATAAAAAATTACTTATGGATCATTTTCATAAAGTATTAAAACAATTTGAATACATTTTCTTGATTTTCAGTATGTCACTTGGGTTTTGTATGAAAATATTAATTTTAAATAGAAAGACATACTTAGAGTCATAGCAATCAAATTGGGTGTCAGATTTAGGTGATGCTTATTCTTACATGTCACAACTGACTTATATATATTTTTACTAAATTATCAGAACAATTTTTATGTGTTTTATCATTTTTGATTATTTTACTTTTGTTTTTTTACTAAAATGTCAATTTAAACTAAAAACACACACTTTGATTCATACTAGCACATCTTGTGTAAGTTTGATGTGAGAATGATTCCAACATGTCAATAAAGACTTTTGAATTGTTTTCCAAAATTATCAAGACAATCAGAGTTCAATTTATTAGTTTTTAGTAAGTGACACATGTTTTTGAACAAAAATATTAGTTTTAAACTGATAATGAACACTATGGGTCATATCGGGAAAATGGTGTATCATATTGAGTTCAGGATGATTCCTACACATAAAAAATGATGAATTGATCATTTTAATAAAGTATAAAAACAATCCAAATGAGTTTTATTGGGATTGAGTATGCCACTTATCCTTTTTACTGACATTAATGTCAATTTTAAATAAATAGACGCACTTGGATTTATACTAGTCACACCATATGTTTTATTGAGGTGGGAATAATTCCTAAATGTAAAAAATGAATTATGGATCATTTTCCTAAAGAATCAAAACAATACAAATAATTTTTCTTAGTTATGAGTATGAAACTCATCTTTTTTAACTAAAATATCATTTTTAATTGAAAACATATAGTTTGAGTCATACAGGTCACATAATTTGTCAGATTAATGTGAGACTAATTTTTACACATCAAAAATGAATTATGAATCATTTTAATAAATTATAAAGATAATCCAAGAACATTTTATTGGTTACCAGTGAGTGACACATGTTTCAAACTAAAATGTCTATTTTAGACTAATGAAAGACACTTTGAGTCATATCAGGCACATCATCTATCGGATTGAGGTGTGGCTAATTACTAGACATAAAAAATGACTTATGTATCATTTTCATAATGTATCAGAATGATTCGAATTCATATTCTCAGTTTTTAGTATGTCACCAGTGTTTTGTACTAAAATGTCAACTTTATATAAAAAGACACACTTGGAGTCATACTGGTCACACCATGCGTTATATTGAAGTGAAGTTTACTACTAAACATAAAAAATTACTTATATATATCACTTTTTCTAAAGTATAAAAAAAATAAAAATGAATTTTCTTAGTTTTGATTATATCATTTTTTATTAGTAAAATCTCATTTTGAACTAGAAACATGCACTTTAAGTCATATTGGTCTCATTGTGTGTTGGTTTGACATGATTCTAATTAATACACTTAAAAAGTTAATTAAAAATAATTTTCAGAAATTATGAAGATAACCAAAGTGTGTTTTCTTATTTTTCAATGAGTGACACACATTTGGAACTAAAATGTCAATTTTAAACTGATAATGGACACTATGATTCATACCAAGCACATAATGTATCATATTGAGGCGAAGATGATTCAAACTTGTCAAAAATGACTTTTAGAACACTTTCCTAAATTATCAAAACAATATGAATGCATTTTATTACTTTTGAGTACATCACTTGTCCTTTTTACTAAAATTATTTTCAATTTGAAATACACGTTCAGAGTCATACTAGTCCCTCTTTGTGTCAAATTGAGGTTTCAATGATTATTACACGACAAAAATGACTTATGGATCATTTTACTAAAGTATAAAATAATACGATTGCATTTTCGTGGTTTTGAGATTTTCACTTTTGGTTTTTACTAAAATGTAATTTTAAAGTAGAAAAACACACTTTGATTCATACAAGTCACATCGTGTGTTGGTTTGATGTGAGAATGATTCCTACACATAAAAAATGACTTATGAATAGTTTTAATAATTTATCAAGATAACATGAGAACTTTTCTTGATTTTTAGTGAGTGACACATGTTTTGAACTAAAATGTGAATCTTAAACAAATATTGTACACTTCGAGTCATGACGGGCATAATGTGTATCAGATTGTGATGCTATTAATTCCAATATATCAAAAAATGAATTAGGGACCATTGTTCTAAAATCTCAAAGCAATATGAATACTTTTTCTAAATTTTGAGCATTTCACTTGTTTTTTACTATAAAGTAAATTTAAAATAAAAAGACACACATGGGGTCATACCGGTCACACCATTCATCGGATTGGGGTGAAACTGATTATTACACATAAAAAATGAATTATGTATTATTTTACTAAAATATCAAAACAACCCAAATTAATTATCTCTGCTTTGAGTATTTCACTTTTATTTTCTACTAAAATGTAATTTTAAACTAGAAACATGCACTTTGAGTCATACCGATTACATTGTGTGTCAGTTTTATGTGAGATTGATTATTAGATGTAAAAAATGACTTATGAAATGTTTTAAAAAATTATAAAGACAATATAAGAACCTTTTACTGGTTTACATTGAGTGAATCAAGTTTCTAACTAAAATGTCAATTTTAAACTGATAACATCCACTTTGAGTCATACTAGGCACACCATGTATTGGATTAAGGTGAGACTGATTCTTATACATCTGAAATGACTTATGGATCATTTTTTATTTTGTATCAAAAATAATTTTAATTATTTTTATCATTTTGGAGTATTCCACTTGTGTTTTTTTACTAAAATGTCAATTTTAAATAAAAATACACACTCAAACTTACACTAGTCACACCATGTGTAAGATTGAGGTGCGCTTGATTCCTACATTTCACAAATGAATTATTGATTATTTTCCAAAAGTATCAAAATAATATGAATGTGTTTGATTAGTTTTGAGTATGTGATGTGTGTTTTGAACTAAAATGTAAATTATAAACTAAAAACATTCAATTTGAGTTATACCAAGAACACTTTATATTAGATTGAGTTGTAGTTTATTAACCCCTTTCCTTTTCTCTATTATCTCAGTTGCAATCTAAAATTCCAATATCTCATGAGCATGGGAAACTTTGAACAAACCAACTCAAATCAAGAAAAATAATCCATCTATATAAGAAAAAAATTCTTATGCTAGTAATACTATAAATAAATAAATTAAACATAATAATGAAATATTACATGAATAAAATTTTAATTTTAAACCAAAACCACATAATTTGAGCCATATCGAGTACACTATGTATCATTTTGAGGTATAGTTGATTCCACCACATATTTTTGTCCAACAATGCATTCAACATTCTGGTTCATCTAATAATATAATAGTTTAATAAGGTGTTCTATTGAATGAATTGGAGGATAAAAATAAAATTCCACCATTATGTTGATGAAGTAATTTCTTCATGATCTTTATGAAGATTAAAAAAAGTATCAGATAAAAATGATAAGTAAATTAACTATTTTTTTTTTGATAAAATGGTGATAAAATCAACTAAATAAGTAGTAGGAAGTCACATCTTCATGATATATGTGTACATTTTGACACTAGATATGCTACCCAGTTATTTCAAAACAAATTTATTTCATCTTGTGAATACGAGGATTTCAACAATCATGGTTGTACTAGAAAAATATAAATGCACAAAGTATTAAAAAATATTTTAAATTAAATAGTAATTATCTTCAAAAATTCCTCTTATAGGATGATAGTTTGTTGATGGAATATGATATCTCTCATAAATTTTCAAACTTAATAACAAAAATCATTTCCATTGGTTTGAATTAGACACTGTAGAAGCATTGAAGAAAATAAATAATTTGTTTTGATATGTGTTTTGATAGTAAAATATTATTATATACACCATAATACTTATCCACTTGTAGAAGTTTATAGGCTCCTTGTACGAATATTATCCCCATGGCATGATTTTTATGATATTTAAACATAGGCTTACCATAATAGGATTCTTATTTAAACATAAAATAAAATATAAAAATTGAATTTCAGTGCTAAAATGATGGATGTAGTGTATTAAATATTGAAAAACATCACTATGTTTGGTCAGTTTATTGGGTATCCATGTAGTGAATCTAGAAAATAAACATTTGGAGTATCCAAATCGACTGTAATGAGTAACCAATGTTACCTAAAAAAACTAATTAGTAATGAATGTAATGAAAATATATTTTATATGATTAAATTTTAGAGTTTTACCCCTAAATCATATGTAATAAGTATAGTTTTTCATCCATAAGTTTTATTTCAAATACAGCTGACAATTTTTCCCCCATTGAATTAATTTGATCTGAATCTAGTGAGGTTATTTGTGGAGAAGTGATGTGAGGATTAATGACACTATATTTTTGTTTATAGGGTATTACCTTCAAATAGTATTGATATAAATGCCTAAAAAAATATGAACTGTGAAAAATAAATCACACCTCATAATTAACATAATTAACAAAATTAAAATAGTTGATCATCCATAATTAACATAGTATATTAGCTATTAGAAGAAAAAATCATGTAAAAACACCTCATAAATTTACCCCAATATCTTTCAAAATCAGTGTCTTAATCTTGGAAACAACATTTTTCCACAAATCTATATCAATCATCACACATTGATGAGTGATGATCTCAATGAAATTATTGAACATATACTTTTTGGGGTTAACATCTTGGATACATTCATTCCATCAAACATCGAATTTGATCCCTTTTTCCCACCTTATAATAATTTTGGTAACACCATCACACTACGATGATTCTATTTTTTCTGGGACATTAGTTATTCTTCATCTAACAGTTACTTAGGTTCAACATCATCAATATATTGTTCCTTTAGATTGGTATCATCGACGTATGTAGAAGTTTGTTGTTCCTATGCATTGGGAGCACCACCAAGGTTGAGAAACCCATTATTCCTTAGGATTGTGAGAATCAACAAGTGTATAAGTCATTATCTTCCTAAGTTGTTGGACATTTAATTTAGATTAGAGAGATGTAGTAGTGAATAGATAATAATATCACGTAACATAACGTATATTAAAGAAAATTTAACCTGATTATTGAACTCTTTTTTGAAAGGTTGAATAGATTTGACCCCTCTATTGAGTATCCAAATCCCTTCATTGTGGTCTCCTATGACATAAGATAACCTATCAACATTGGGACCAATGTGAAATGATTACGAGGTCAAAATGAAAGGGTCAACCTCAGTTGAATCTTTATCTGACCGTTCAATAGTTTTTGTTGATAATAGAAAAATTGGCCACTTTTGGTTTTTGGGATTTAGAATATAAAATATGCGTACTATCTATGATTAATTTATTAATGTAACATATTTGTACCATTCATTACGGAATTCCACTTTCATAAATACAAATTCATTTATTTTAATTAAACTCCAAATATCGACCCACTTGAAATGAAAAACCAGCACTTGGAATGTTGTATAATCCAACTCCCATATTTGTTTGATGATGCCAAAGTAAGCCATATTTTAATAAATTGTATTTCTATACTTGGTACCAGAGACATTCATAACTTCATCCATAAGTGTAACTCCACTATTTTTCATGGTACCGTATTCATCATGATTATTTTTATAGAATATATAACTATTAATTATATTAAAATTACAAGATAATACATGCACACTTGATCCTATGGCTACCCATAAAAGTTGTTCTTAATTTGGTTCCATATTGTCATTTGAATCCTTAAAAATATGGTTTCAAAACCATCCAATAAACTATTTATTATGTTTATTTAATATCCAAATTATATCCCTTGATAGAATTAAATGATTAATAATTTATTTTTGGGTTTTAAAATATAGGGAAACCTCTAAACTGTTATGAAAAACATAAAGTTACGAATACTCCACATCTAAAATACCAATTGTGACATCATATATTCTTGAAATTAATTTACCCACAATCCACTCATTGTGATGAGATTTTGGTAGAACAAATCCTTCCACACCAGATAGTTTTTTAGTAAAAAATCCAAAAACTTCCACAACAATAGATCTCTCTACAATACAACCTATTGGATGAATTTGATTTTTGATATACCATTTTAAGATATTAATGTATCATTGAATGGGGTATAAAAATCTATAATTTATTATAACACATACCAAGTAAACCATCAAGTGAACCATCATATCAAAAAATTCTAGTGGGATGAACATTTCTGATTCACATAATATGAAGAAAATTTCATTTTCCATAGTTGGAAATTTTTCAATGTCTATAACTTTACTACATATATATTTCAAAAGTAAAAAAGATTGTTTAATGTATGATGTAAATTCTTATAAAAAATACAATGTAAATCTAGAGGAATTAGATCTTGCATCAAAATATAAAAGTCTGGTGATTTCAATATCTTTAACTTTAAATCAGTAATTGGTATGATATTCTTTATATTCAACGAATACACCATTAAAAACATAACATCATTAAATAAGTATAAAAAAATAATATCTCTCATTCCTAGAAAGAGTGTACGTACCTAGAGGAAGGAATGTATGTTTTTCACCCTTTAATGGCTCCAACTCTTCCTGTATTCCCTTGTTAATCATGTCTACGTTAGCCTTAATTTTATCCTTTATTTTTCTAGGTTAATTTAGTAACACACAAATGAAACTATCATATAATTTTTTTTTTCAACATGACAAACATCAAGAAAATATCAAATGTACATACAATTCTAGTATGGTAATTAAAAAAACTAATCTCATTTTCTAACTAATTTTTGTAATTTTTTTTAAAAAAGGTTTACCAAAATCAGTGTCCTTGTCTTTTACGTTATCAAATAGTTGATCACCTATTAGTGGATATGGTGTTTTATATTCTTATAAACATCCATCTAATGATTTTATCCAATATTGGTACTTTTTTCATAGGGTTATAAATAAGCGATGCCCTAGAAACATAGTATTCGATGAATTATTCAACCAAATTGATCATGTACCTTATTCACAAATGGGTCACCCTTGAGTTTCTTTAATACTATATCCTGAAAATTTTATATAAATAGGAAAGTCATTTATCATCTCATAAAAGATGGATCAAAATGTGAAATATTCATTTCTATAAGAATTATACAACGAAACACCTAAATCACAAAATAATTTCAAATCTTCAATCAATGGAACAAAAGAAACATCAATACCATTACCTGTTTTTTCGGTCCATATATAAGCATATATAACATAATGTATTTTTATTTCATATATAACAATGGTGGAATGTTATAATTTACCAACATAACCAACCATGAAGTATGATCGATAATTTTAAAACCAAAACAATTCAATCCATTTGTAGATACCTCAAGATGAAGGTTCCTTAGATCATTTCCAAATTCAGGATACTCAAGACCAATTCTCTTCCACTAAGGAGAGTCTTCTGGGAGACAAAGTTTCCCATATTTATTTATTGAGTCTATGTGATACATTAATTTCCTTAGAGTCTCCTCACTCCCATATTGGTACCTAAACCTTTGAATAATTGGAAATTACCCTATGAATATCTTAAGATTTGATTCATCTTTCTTGTATCGAGAAGCACCACACTTTGGGCATTCTTTAAGTGATTTTATATCCTCATAAAACAATATACAATAATTTGGATAAGCATTTATTCTCTTGTATATCATACCCATTGAACATAACATTCATTTTTCATTATATGTTTGTATAGGAAGCTCATTATCTTCTGGGAGAATATCATTCAAAATAGAAATTAGATCAGTAAAATTGGCATCATTCCATCTGTTTATAGATTTCAAATTATTTGAATTCTATATGGATGAAAATGTTGTATATTTAGTATAACCAGTATAAAATGGAATCATTGCACAACTATTTAAATTATCAATCAATTTTTGACAATCTCTAAGTTTATATTCAACTATTACTATCATATATTCATTAAAACCTTCATCACCATTCACACATATAATCACATCCTCAATATGGTCTTCATCAATGTCTACACTTATAATCATATAAGTTGATACATAAAACATCCTCTTATCCTAGTCACAAACGATATTTAGTTTTTACCCATATTTAATCCATCATTTTTAACTTTGATATATTCCATGATAGATCAAGTGTTCTTAAAACTCTTATAGACTAATTATTGTAGAATAAAAACACCATATAAAACAAAAAAAGGATTTTAGAAGGTTCATATTCATGATATTTTGAAAACTTGATAAACTCTTTCACCCCATCCTCATACTCTTTTTTCATACGATTGACATCCATCCATTTTCGATTCATTTCCATCCTATTTTATTTTATAATATTAATATTTAACATAATAAATAAATTATAAAAACCATTTCAAAAAGTATATATTATAATTAAAATATTACTGTAAGGTATGATTATTAATGGTTATTATTTTAAATTCATAAATTGGTCTATTAATGGTAATGATTTTACTAATGTGGGCCATCATATATAATTTTTAAACTATATAAACCTAATATACCATCTATTTCACTATTTTAGGCCCCAAGAGATATTTATATCCTATTAGAACACAACATAGAGGCGACTAACATGGGAAATTTATTAAAAACCTTTAAAACAGGCTATCTATATCAATGTTTGATAACCATTTTTATATAGGAATTTAAATTTTATAGATTTAAAATTTTATCTATAAAGTTTGTCACAATATAATTTCCATATTTTAGTTTCCTAACAAAAATAAAATATTGAACAATGATATTCTAATGGTAACTAAAAAAAATAAACATGGTAATGACATGTTTTAAAAATAAATTTTGGTTTTAATATACAATAGTAGAAGGGATACATGGAAGAAAATGGGGGACATTGTTTTATTTTAATCCATGGGAGAATGATGGATACCTAGAACATGGAGCTGATGACCTATTGTGCACCACAAAAACTCCTATTACTTATCATTTTGATTCCTTACCTTACATGATAAGTGGGCAGGGTTTTTACGGTGCACAACTATGAGATCCATGAAATCATATTGAGAAATAATTATAAATGAGTGAAAATGAACATGAATATGAGGGAGTGGATGAAACAAAAATGAATTGTGGAAAGAGAGATTGGGTGGAACATGATAACATTAAGGATACCTAAAACAAGGTGACAATTACTAGTTGTGCATCGAAAAAACCCCACCTACTTATCATTTGTATTCACCACATTACTTGATAAGTGGGAAGGTATTTTTTAGTCCACTGCAAGGATATAAATGAATTAGGAGTGAGAAATAATTATAAATGACTTAAAATGAACCTGGATGAAAAACAGGGGGTGAAAAAGCAATGGATTGAGAAAAAATATACTAGGTGTAGAATCAATGAGTTAGATCGAGGACAAATAAAATCACTTACAAACATATAGTTCAAACCATTTGGGAAAATTAAAAACAAACAAAGTTGTTATAGAGGGACCAATGGATCACAAGTGATCACATGCCTTTCTTTTAATATGTCATTATAATTTCAATATAAAAAAATTATATAAACTTTATTCTAATACAAATATATTATTTCAAATTTTAAAATTTTAATTTTTTTTAAATGATAAAATGATTGTAATTTTAATTTTTATTCATTTTATATTGATGTGAAATTTAGTAAAAGAAAAGAAATTATTATAATTTCTATCCATCTTATTTGGTGAATTTTTTTAAAATAAAATAAAATAAATGTTTTGGAAATATTAAAAAAATAACCCATATTTGAAATATTGTTTTCTAAAAGTCAATTATTTCAAATAAAAAATATTATAATTTTAATTTTTATCAATGATTTATAAATAAATAAATAAATTTATTATAAATAAATATATTTATTATAAATAAATATAAATAAATATAAATATTTATATAATAATTATTAATTTAAAATGATTATTTAAAAGTAATTATTAATTCAAAAATATTAATTCAAATTAATTTTTAATTCACAAGATCCCAACATTTAAAAACTCCCCATTTAAACCATTTGAATCTATTCACTCTAATTTTAAATAAAAAACTCCATTTTAAATCCAATGTGAAATTTAAATTATCTTTTATTGAGATGATCATTGAAATCCAAAATATCATCCTCATTCTAAAACATCATAAAATTTCAATTTTATAACATTAAAAACAATTATTTACCATTTAAATCACATTTAAATTATAAAAAACCTATGAATATTGTCATAAAAAATCATTGGGAAACTTTTTATTTGTTTTTAAAAATGATTATCAGTACTAAAAATAATATGAACCTTTATTTAAAATCACTTTTTAACTATATGTTTACCCATTTAAAAATTTTTTTTTGGAAAATAAAACACCGAATTCAATATTAAACTACCTTAGAAAACTCAATCACTATTTTCAAAACCAATCCCTTTCCATTTTGAAAAATGAGTTAAAACTTATAAAATCACACACCCCCTAAATGACATGATTATTATATAATCAAGATAGTTAGGAAATAATGAGAATATGACACAAAATCCAAGGATAATTGTGGTCTACAATTGACTAGGTGACATGGTTGGAAATCCATGTTCCAATCACATTTCTGTCATAGGGAGCCACTCAGAATTGTGTACAAGAACTCCATAAGGTTTACTAAACTCTTATTCCTCACCATGAAGCATCAGTTAAACTCCCACCTTACCCCCAAAATTTAATAGATTTACAAGGATCAAAAATAATATTGAGGATTTAATTTCTCTTTGTTCCATTGGATATAAAATCAGGTAAGTGTGTTACTGAATTACATTTTTTATTTATGGTCATATTTTTGTTTTTTTCATGAATATTTTATTTTAATCTTTTTTATTTTTCTTATTTCATGATAACTGCATACCAAAATGAATAAATTATATTAAGGTACCAAATAATTACCTTGAATCATTCATGTATATTGAATATTTAATTTCACTATTTTATTTTAATAATTTTTCTTTTTCACTAGTATGTAAAACATGGAAACTAAAAAACATGGTACATCATTTTATTTGATTTTTCAAAAAATAAAAATTTAAAATTTAAAATCTCTCAATAAATCACTTAATTTCTATAGATTTCTTCAAAACCATATTTAAAGGTTTGACACTCCAACTTACCACGTAATACATTCAATAGATAGTAGTTAGTTTGAGTCTTTTATAAGTTTCATAAGTTGAATACCTTTTTGGAATTAATCAAACCCTTCAAGGGATATCAAATTTCTGGCACCATTTCTAGGGATGATCACATAAAATTCCAAGAATAATTTTTACATTCTCTCAATTAATTAGTTTTTATTCCCTTTTTTTATTGTATTCTTGGGTTATATTATTCCTTTATCTCAGTTACAAGTTAAAAAAAGTAAACTATAGAGGGAAATGGTAGTGAAATTAATGAGCTTTATCCTGATCTAGAAATGACAATCAGGAAATAGAAGATCAATGAAAAAATTTATGGAGATGGAAAACAACCAAGAGTGAACCAAGTGATTCAAGAAAAAAGATCCATAGAAGAGAAGAATTTTGGAATATGTAAGACAAATGAATATAGGGATACAATAGAGAATCATCATACATCTTATGATGTCCAAGAAATATGGGTGTGTTTTGAGTGTTAACTATGGATTATGGTGGAAAAATTGGAGTGCTCATGTTGCAATGGGAGTAGGGTGGTGTCACGTAGCAAGTAGTATATCTTCAGGCGCTAACAAAAATAAATTGGTATATACCTTATATTTTTAGAGGATCGATTCATTGAAAAATTTGATAAAGAAAGAGAGTGGAGACAACAATCAGGTTCAATGAGGGCTTGAACAACTTGAGAGAGGTGACTCTATTAGGTTTTTTAAAAGATCAGATAACTCCTTTATTAGCACTCTCAAAAAAAGGATGATAAAGAGTAGTTTTATTAGCTCTAAAATAGTAAGCGCTATTAAAAAAATTCATTATCAGTGCTATAATTCTTACACTGATAAAGATACATTTTATCAATGTTTATTTTAGCGCTTATAAATATCTAATTTAAGAATACAATATATATAATTAAAAAATTTAAATATATATAATTTAAAATAATTATTAAAATAAATAAAAATGTGCATTTCAAAATATAATTATATTTAAATATAATTATTATAATTATTATAATTATTTAAATATATATATTTATAATTATAAATATAAATAAATTTATTTATAAATATATTTATATATTTATAAATATTTATATACAATAATATATATTTATAAAATTATATATATATATTTTTATATATAAATATATATAATTATAAATAATATAAATATATTTATATAATTATATATATTTATATATAATAATATATAATAATATAATTATATATATATGTATATATTAATATATAAATATACCAAAAAAGATCATTCATGGATTTGGTAACCAAAATCATGACTTCAAATTTTTTTAAAAAATTAAACTGTTCAGGAAAAGAGATGAGTCATATAAGGCACAAGATCCCGCATCCAACAAAAGGCCAACGATAATAAAATTAACTCGTTCAAGTTCTTTTAGAGCCCAAATTCCTAGGGTATTTTCCTATACCCTTTGGTTGATGACCTCATGGCCATGTATTCTTTTGTAGGACCTCATCTTCTCTCTCTAATGATTCAGAGGAGCCCCCAGAAGTGTCACAAATCCTTAATTTCTAAGATAAATATCAGAAATCCATAATTTGGTTAGATTAGAATCCATTCTCAATGTTAATTGGCAGAAACCTGTAGACCATTATATAATCATTGAATCCAAATACATCAAGCTCCATCATAGTGAAAATAAATTGGGGCTATGAAAATACCACATAACTGCTTCCTTGTTTAGAACATCAGTGGGTCTTTCACCTTTCCAGTTCTTAGGGGGTACGATATAAGAGTTCTTTTCTTTCGAAGTATCACATTCCTGAACTGTTGCCTTACCAAAAGAGGCATAAATATTTTTCATTAAGTCATTAAAGTGGATTAGGTAATTAGAAATATATATTTATTAATATATAAATATAATAAATATAATTATTATTTTTATATATTTATTATAGTTTAATAATTATTTAAATGAATATTTATTTATTTAAAATTAAAATTAAAATTAAAATTAAAATTTATTTATTTATAAATATTTTTATATAATAATAAATATATTTATATAATTATCAAGATAGTACAAACCATGTGTTATAAGCCCATTGTCCCAAAATTTATTGAAAGTGAAATGAAGACAACATATAAGAGGGAGATGAAACATAAAAACCAGTAAAAACAGAGCTACAAAAAGAAAAATATACATTCCTAGAAAGTAGGAGATCATAATTTATGGGAGTGATGAACACCAACCCTACCACAAAAATGATGACCCTTCCTCCAAGTCTTGGGTTGTTTCCATGTCTTATCATCCTTCTATGGTTTGAAGTTATCATTTGGTGGTATGAGACCCTCAATTGGCCAAGGATCCTATTCTGTAGCTGAATCTAATACCTATGAGAGTACCTTAAAATCAAATATTATCCATGCCTTGACCATCTCAGATCTAAAGGATTGGACTTCAATTTAAATAGATCTATGAGTGTTCTAAAATTCATTATGGAATACCTACCTGATATTGGATTTGATATGTATTTCAAGTAGGCTAATTCTTTTACCAGATTCTGGAGAATCATTATTGAGGGTAGTCATCCCTTGATTAGGGGTGACAAATTCTTTAAGAGGAGTTATAGTAGAGCTACTCACAATTGTGGGAGTTTTTTCCTGACCTTTTTTTCTATTACCTCACCTAAAAACCTATCCACATTCATCTTAGATGATTTTTACAAGTTCTTAGGTCCAACCACTTTTCTTGAATCATGAAAAGTATCTATTGGAGTTGCTTCCCCATCTGTTTTATCCCCTTTAATGCATATAGAAGTAGCTACATCCTTGGTCACCTTCATTGGGAGGTGAGAGACGAACATTATTTTTCCTTTCCTATTTTAAAAAGATCTCTGTTCCTCCAAACGAAAAGATGCATCATGTATTTGAGCATCATGCTAAAGATCAGAATCACCTAGATGCCTTTCAATAGGGGCATAAATTACTATAAACAAAACATCACTAAAAGAGGTAAAAACCTTATCAGTATCCTTAACTTTTTCATTATTAAGAAATAATCCCTCTCTATTAGCAGAATCAAATATAAAATGATCCTTCTCCATTCAAGTGATGTCAATAGGTGAATTAACAACCAATGAGGACTTTAGGATCATAAATCCCCCTTAATACACCAATCTCATCCCATAAGAGGGTCCATCAAGCTAAGAAGGGCATACCATAGAGACCTACATATTCTAGACCTACTGTTGAGTTCTAGTGAATGTATACTACAACTCAGAAAATTTAGAAACAATCATCTTCTCCTAGGGGGTTGTTTATATCCCCATGGAATCATTGCAATAGATTTCATCTCCTTTACCACATTTGAGGACTCAAGGTGTTTTTTCCTTGGGAAGATTGGGAGGAAGGCCCCACCCTGTTCAACTGTATTTTCCTGACATTTATACAATTAGATATATCATTCCCCACTGGCCTAATTTTTTTTAAAATGTAGGGATCGATTCATATTAAAATTCAACCTTATTTTTTTCACCATTGGCCACCAACGTGGCATAATCAAGTAGAGTGTTCTGCATGTCCACATCCACCAAGACACTAAAGAAGTATTCAAATTTTCCTTCTACACTGTTCTCATCCTTCTACACTGGTGCACCAATGTAGGAAACTAAATCATTCTAAATTAATGGATTCCAAACTACCCAACTCAGATCTTGGATTCTAACCCAAATCCTAGAATTTGGTTGATTCTTCAAGTGTGGGTTGAAGTTTAACTCCCAAAAGAGACATTTGAAAAACTCTTGTATTAAGGGAGTATAATTCAGTGCTCCACACCTTTGATCTATCAGCTAAAAATGAGAAAAAGAAGTAATAATATCCTCTTCCAATGGGGGAAATCTTCTAATCTAAGATTCAGCAAATCTGAGAGAGCTTCATATTCACCACATATGTGTTCATCAATTTATCTCCCTTAGAGTGGATTAAATGGCCAATAAGAGAGAACCTATAGGCTTCAAGCCATCATTTGAGTTCCATTGAATGGGAGAGTTAGGTGAACCTACTGTCTTCATATCTAGAAATATTATAATCCATAACATCATGGAAAATATTACCAAACTTCTTGACTTTAGTGATGGATTTAAGGAAAAAAATATTTTTGTACATAGATTTCAGAGGAGATGAAATTGACGAAGCTAAAATATTCTTTGTACCAAAAGCTGACGAACCCTCATTACAAAGGTTTGAGGAAACCAGCACATCAAGCCTCTATGTTTCTCCATCAAAAGGATTATGTCCCAAAATCTCATATAATAGCAAGATCGATATTATCTAGTTTGATCGAGGGACATGAACTCAATCACCATCAAGGATGCCACAGTCGCCATTACGGTCTCCACAGTCACAGTTGCCCTCTTCCACCTCCATCACTTCCAAATATAATTATATATATTCATATAACTATATATATATAATTATATTTATTTATTATTATATAAGTATACATAACTATTAATATAATAAATATATTTATTATAATTTTATAATTATTTAAATATATATATTTATAATTCTAATTATAAATAAATATTTTTATAAATATTTTTATATAATTATAAATATAATTATATAATTATATATATTTATATATTTATATAACTATATACATATTTATTAAAGAAATAAAAATAGAACAGTGAAGGATGCAGTCATAGAAGGCACATGTACCTCCAACAGAAATACCAGGACAAGAAAAAAATCCAAAAATCCTAGTTATAAAAACCACAAATAAACAAAAACTGAAGTCAAAGAGAATGTATTTCTTTGATTTCAGTTTGGGATCGAAGATTCATGATATGTTAAGCATTCCCATGACCAAGATCGCAAGGATGTTGAACCATCCTCCATGTATTTTCTCACAACCATGGCCCACCATTATAATCTATAATATTATCATAAAAGGAATCTCTAACATCATATACTTTAGAAGCATGCTTATTTTTTTGTTCATCATCATCACTGCTTTCTAAGGAAAGAATTTAAAAATAATTGTGTTTGCGAATTTGACCATTAACATTTTATTATACATATATATGTTGGATTTAAATGCCCACATTGGCCACTACTCAAATATAACTACCTATATTGACTACAATGTAGGAAATATTCGGTTTTGTTGCCACTTCAATTATCTGTTCTACAACCTGAACCTCATCACATAAGGTTGCTACTCTAGAAGAGAAATACATATTTATTTTATGAGATCCCTATTATGCTTCCACTTAAAAGATGTTAATATGATCCATAACCCCTGGATTCGTAATAAAAATCATCTTTTCTACAAGAAGATTCTTAACCTTGCTTCAAAATTAAAGGGTTTTAGATGATTCATTTGTACTATAAGTTCCCAACATTATACCAGGATCATCAAAATTTCTAATTGCATAAACATGTATTCTAGTATCCTTAGAGTTATTTTTATTTTAGAACAGTGTAGAGACATTGTTCGTCACCCCTGTAGGACTACTCATGGGATCTACGTTTTTAACTTTAGGATTCCTAGAGTTGTTTGAAATATTATCTACAATTGGGAGGGGAAAATCCTTTTCCACACCACTATTATATCCTACACATATCTTCATATTAGAGAACGAATTATTCAAGTAACTTTCATAGTCTATATGTGGAGATCCTCTTATATGTTTACACCATACCATAACCTCCAGATTCATTTTGTTTTTCCCTTACGAGGCAATAGGATACAATCCTTTGTTCTTTACACAACTATTTATCAATACCTTTTTAAAAAACTTCTTAAAATGTAGATTTATCATCCTTTTTGACCACATTTATTTCTATGTCCATTAACACATCATCAAATTCATCATCCCAAGAGCCATTTGCTTTTCCCAACAACATGAAAAAATATGTTGGATGATTTCTTGGAAGTATTGAGGTAGTAGGTAGATCCTTCTCAAAATGACAGTAATCCTACTCCCCAGAAAAGGTACCATCCACCTATGAATATATAATTGAAACAACCCTAGAATTAAACTAATTTTACACATCATTCATAGGATTTAGAGTAGGAGGAGCTCCAGGAGAACCACAACCCTGAGTATCCTATCCCTGTAATCCTCCACCAAAATTTTTAACCTTATTAAAAGAATAAACCTTCATGGATTTCCTTATAAAATCTTAATTTGTGTTCTCCTTCAATGAGAATACATCCAAATTTAGAGATTTAAGGCAACTATGCTTAAAATTGCCTATTACTAGACAATATTCCTAGAATGATGGTCTCATCACATATTCAATTATCATATTAATAAATTCATTATATATAAATAAAATGAACTTTTTAATCAGTGTGGTCCTTATATACACCTCTACCAAGATCCTAGAATAATTACCATACTTGTCTAATTTGTTTTCCTATTTAATTAGAATTGGAACTCCTAACATGAATGTAATATTATATAGTTTTGTTTAATGAAAAAGGACACAAGACAGTCACTAGATCCTTATACAAATCCGCACAAAGAAATTTCTAATAAAAAATGGGTCAAAATAAACCTACCATTAATGAATAGTAAATGAACTTGGATTCAGTTATGGGGACCCAAATCCCAAAGCCTTATATTACAAATCAACCGATGTAAAAAGATAATTAAAGAATCCACCCCAATTGATATGCATTTCTAATTATAAAAAACCTAAATTGAAGAGTCTTAGCTTACCAGATCCTCGAATCGACTAGGCTGAGTTCCCTTTGGAAGAATGATACAAGAAAGGGAGAACTTACATATGTTCAGCCTTTGTGAAATGGTATCATGGTTCACTACCATAAGAATAGTCAATAATATCTTGATGATTCTGCCTTTATCTAAATCTATAAAAGTAGAAAGTGGCTGAGATTCTTTAACCCTAAATTCTAGTTCATCTTCCTCAATTTCATATTTAGAATGGGGAGCCGAATCCTTTGATGAAGTAATATGCATTTTATTTTGCATCCCCAACCAAAGAAGTTCCCTCGAGTGATCAAATTAACACCTTGAGGCACAAATTTGGATCTATCATGTTGAGACGCATCAAAAGAGCCCCTCACTAAAAAAAATATGAGATCCTAAGTAGTGCAGAATCACCATAACCGAGGAACCCATAATCTTCTTGTGAATCTCCTTAGAGAGGATCTCAAAACCAGCATCCTTATGGTTCATCAAATATTATAAATATATTTATTATTAAAATATATTTATTATAATTTTATAATTATTTAATTATATATATTTAGAATTTCATAAATCATTTTTAAAAACATTATATATATTTATAATTTTATAATTAACTATTTAAGTACATTCCATATATAAACACATGAACACATGTTATATTTATATGTACATCCCATGTACATATGCACACACACACACACACAAACACACACACACAGACATATATACATACACATACATACATCTATGCACATAAAACATCAATATATACACATACAAAACACACACACACACAACATAATGCATACAATATATGCACATAGACATTGATATAAATATATAAGTACAAATATCACATATTAACATTACATCATTTATATTTATATAATAGTTTTAATTGTTAAAATATACATATTAATATATCATATTTATATTAATTATATACATGCATTTTTTAATTAACATATATAAATAAAAATTAATTTGTGAATATAAATATGATAATTTTATATATATTAAAAATAATTTTTATTAAAAGTTTATATCATCACTAAGAAAAGAGCTGATAATGACAAATCTTTATCAGCACTTTTAGCTAGAACTGATAAAGTTTACCCGTTTATTAGCACTTTAGGTTTAGAACTGATAAAACCTAGCACTGGATAAAGGGTGATATGTGGAAGTGCGGATGATCATGAGCACCCTCACCATCAATCGATGGTCCTCTTACACTGCTCACGCTGGTGTGGATAACTCGAACCCACCTTCAACACACCAACGTCGATGATAACATATAATTAAAAATAAAACTAATTAAAATATAATATCATTAATATAAATATAAATAAAATAATAAATATTAAAAGTTAATAACATAGTAAAAATAATCTATAATTTACATGATAGATAATAATTAATAATATAATTATTTATTAGAAATATTATTAATAATAGATAATTATTAATAAATAAATTATATGATAAATAATAAATGACAAATCAAAATATAATTTTCCAATTATTTACTAAAAATTAATAATTAATCATAATTATTTTTATAATTATAATGTAATAATAATATTATGGGTTGGAAGTTGTGAATGATTCTCTCTCTAGTATTTGGTGGTGATTCATGTTGATGTTCATATTGAGGCCCAATCCAGATTTCTTCTTTAACCCACAATTTTTTTGGACCTTAATAGAAGGATGATGACACTAGTAAGGCCCAAATTATTTTAGATAAATCAACGCCTTTGAATTGGTATGAGAATTTTTGTATTTTATCTAATATTAGGGAAGAGCGTGATATTCCTTAGAATCAAATTACATGAACAAGTCCATTGAAATCATTAAAGGTAACTTTAAGTTCCTCAAAGAGAAAATTGAGAAATGTATGTTTTCAATAATTGTGTGGCTGATTAAACCTTTGAAGGAGAACCCTTGGAAGCTTGAATACCTTCAAAAGCATCTTCTCTAAATCTAGGGGTCTAATGGATGGTGTTGGGATTCAACTGGTATGTGATATTTTCATATCGTTTCCCAATCCTATAATCTCAAGGATAAATCTTAGGGACTCAAATCTATTGAAAATAAGCCTAGGAAACTGAGAATCTAAGAATTGAATCCAATATTTGTTCTAGAAAAGATTAAGGATTTCACTACCCATACCTTGATTAGAATTCAGGGTCTTAGTTGTTTTTTTCACCCCCAAATTCATTGGGATGTTGCATTAGTCATTGGCACTCCAATCTTTCTTGATAATGATATTAGATATGAATGTCGTGGACATTTCTGAAGGTTTATTATAGAGATCGATCTATGTTATCACCTTTTTGATAATGTTATATTGTTTTTACAGGCCTAAAGATTGGGATCTATATTGAATACGAGAGGCTTATAGATTTATGTTTGAAATGAAATTGTATTAGGATTGTTAGAAATGTTAGAGGAATATTACTTGTGATAAGTATAAGAAGGTTGGGGACTTGGTTGATCAATGGAAATTTAAATATCATATGGATGAAAATGCTAATGTTATTATGGTAAAAATTAGAAAAGTGGGTTGCGTATAGGGTTAATGGGTTATAAGAGGTATTTCATATGTTGTTATGGTGGATGGATAAAATCTCTTTCTGATGTTGGTGATTGTACAGGTTTTTTGAGGGGTATGTGTGAAGAGGATCATACCCCTGGGGTTACCCAATTTTATTCATAGTGGTTTTAATCAAGGTGGATTGCAGTGAACCTATGTTTTCTTACATGAATATTACAATATTTTTAATATAATAAACATAATAGTTACACATCCAAGGATCAAGACGTTTAGTATCTTGGGGAAATTAGGATCATACATCACTTATACGTAATAAGGAAATAAAATTATTAATATCATTATATTTTATCCACTTATAAGTTTTAATGTTCTCCTTAGTACATGTAGTCACCTGAGGATATACATCAAAGTAATGGGGGAGCTAAAAGCCTAGTAAAGGGAAGGATAACATAGTAGAAATAAGAGACATGAATCAATAAAACCTAAGTGATCATAACAATAATAATCATATCATAAGAATAGGATAATCATAAACATCATAAGGAAATTTTTTGACAAATTCATGGAATGTTTCCATCCATAAAAATGAAAAATCTTGTGAGAGTGGTCCAATACCACACATAGTTATGAACCAATATAACATCATGTTCACATAGAAAATATGTTTATAAATTATAAAATCATAATTGTGAACAAAGATAACATAATGTTCACACATAATACAAATTATATCATGAGATAAATCAAATTACCCAATGAATTGGAAGGATATATAATTATGTGCCCACCTATCACATCATAATATTTCGATAATCATGCATGCCACATATGACGTATAACAATTGTATTCATGAAATAACCCATGGGTAGGAATGGGTTTTATAGGATTTCATAAATAATGATTTCATGAATAAAATTGGAGTTAACAGATTAATAATGGAAAAAATATTTAGTATAAAAATCATAATTCTCAAGTGAATATAAAACAACTCAAGAGGAGTAAAATATGTGTTTGGGAAAGAAAAGACTTTTTGAAAAATCATTTTATACAGATTATAAATCAAGGTGGTAACATTTATACCCATAAAATAAATAGAAATAATGGTGAAATGATATTTAAGAAACATTATAGTAATATTTATATTGAAAATGACGTGAAATAAGGATAACCCAAAGAAAAGGAGTTGAGTTTGAGAATCCCCTTACCCTAAATCCTGCATTATTTCTTCACCTTTCCACCTCCAGAATAATAAATATAGTATTATTAAATTTTTTTATAGAAGTTAATCATGTATATTTTTCCAATATTTATACATTTAAATTATTGTATTATAATGTATAACACTTTTTGTTAAATGTTAATTGTTTTTATATCAGGTTTTCATTAAAACATTCCATTTTTTTCAATGTCAGTATTTTTTCTTTGAGTCAATTTATACATTTTTAGAATTAATTAAAATATATTACAAAATTAATATACCTTTATATATCATAACTAATTTGTTGCAACCATCCATTGGTTTGTTTATAAGAAAAGTATTGACAATTTCTTTATTGGCGATTAACCTATAGTTGATGGGACATTATCAAAAGAGCAAGATTGGGTTGTTTGGAAATTTATATATGTCATAAATTAGATACTTAAAGTAGGTTAAAATCATTAATATAATTTTATAATATGACCTAATTAATTTTATAAGAATTTTTTTGAATGTAAATTGGAAAAAATAGTATAAGTAGAAAAATAGAAAAGAGTTGATAGAACCTTACTCTTTCCTTAGTATATCTTCTCTTGAATGACACTAAAATTCCCTTGATGTTTGGAGTTAGTTTACTCTAGAACTAAAATTGGTATTCTAATGGGATTTATAGGGTGTAATTGGTAAGAAATGTGGCTTTGTAAATTGTTATATGAGTGGTTTTCCAAGGGGATGGAGAGGGGTTATTTATACTTGAGAAGAGGGGTATTTTAATAATTAAATATTAAATAAAATAATGTATCAAATGTTAAACATGAAATAGTGAAATTTTGATAATATAAATCATAGATAAATATAATATAATTATTTTAAGACTTTAAATCCATTTATATTTTGAATTCACTTAGTTAATTAAAAAGTAAAGTGAAAAAAGACAAATTGTTATTTTATGGATCACTTTTAACTTTAGGTTTGGAAAATTCATTTTAGGGTTGGAAATTTAGTTCATTGTATTTTAATGAATCATTTATGAAATTAAATATGTTTTTATGAACCTGAAGTTTGACAAATTATTAGGTCATTATTACATCATCAATGATGTAATTTATTATATACGAGTTATGAGAAAAATGGTAATTTTACTATTCACATGAAAATTGAAGTATTTTAGAAAATTTCCAAAAATAACCCTTGAATTTTTTTTTATGTGATGATTTCAAAACTAATTTTAATATTGTCAAAATAAATTTCTAACATAGGCAATTTTAATAAATTTTTTGTTATTATGAAATAATTTAAAATAGAGTTTATTAAAATGTGTCTATATTTTCTTTGAGTTTTTTAATCATGATATTTTTCTTCAGTATTATAATATTTATATTAACTTATATTTATCACGATTAAAATTATTTATATCACAATTTATTATATTGAGGTTAAATTACTATTCCAATTGTCAGCTTACTATTCCCAACAGTCAAGTTACTATTCTCTATGGCTAGGGTATTATTCTAATGGTCACATTAATTTATATAAATACAATTTCATTATTTCACTCAATATTCAACTCAATTCATATCAAGGTTATATATTTCCATTTCCTATAATTTTTATTGGTTGAATAATTTTCTTTATTTTCATTAGTTTTTCTCATGGGAGGGATGATTCTAGCAGATTGGGTTGATCTATATTTTCACATTATTGTTTTTCTATTTTCTATTTTTATCCCCTTATAATAATTGTAATTTTAATTAGTTTCTTAATTTAATAATTTAATTATTTTCATTAATGAAATAACATGTTGTTGATTTCTGTGTGTTTTTTATGTATCTAATATTGTATAATATAATTTAACACACCATAATTTCAAGAAACAAATATCATTTATATACATTGGGTTATTAAATTCATCCCCCATTTAGAATTTTCCTCCCTAAAATTTCAACTCAAATTATTAGGTGAGAATATGTGAGGGAACTTCTTTTTCATTATTTCCTTTGGTTCCCATGTAACCTATTCATACTTACAGTCACTGCACAATAGTTTGAAATAGCGATATATCTTGTTGTGTAGAACTTTGTATCTATAGTATAGGAACTTTACTGGATGTACCTTATATGAGAGGTTATTTTCTAGTTGTACCACCTCCATATTCAGTATATTTAATGGTTCAAGTATATAATTCCTTAGGAGAGATATGTGGAATACATCATGAAGATGAGAAATATTTGGTGGAAGTTCAAGCCAATAAGCTACTACAACCATGTAATCAATAATCTCAAAGGGGCCAATGTACCTATAGACAAGATTTCATTTCTTTATAAACTGCATGAATCTCTTCCATGTTAATATTTGAAGGAAAAATTCAAACTCCAATCCCATTCTATGGTTGTCCAGAAATATTTTTTTTGACTCTAAGAATATTTTATATGTTTCTAAATGGATTGAATTGTTTTGTCATGTCTTTCATAATAATAGGTCCAAGTAGATTTCTTTCACCAACTTCATCCCATAAATTTCTAGTTCTAAATCACATTACATATATTGATTCATATGGAGACATTTGAATACTTGAGTGGAATCAGTTTTTTATGATAACTCAACTACAGGGATATGTTTATTCCATACACCATTTAATTCCATTGAGTAGGCTCTTAGCATGTCCGAAGGTGTTTGAATGGTCCTTTTATATTGCTGATCTGGTTAGGGGTGATAGGCAATGCTGAAATTCAATTCAATATTCAAATAATGTTAAATTATTCTCTATGATTTAGATGTGAACCTTGGATCATTATAAAAAATGATTGAATGTGGTACCCTATGAAGCCTCAAATCTTTCTTAACATATATACAGACAATTGTTTTAATCGAGAAATATTATAAAATAGAGATAAAGTGGGAAGTCTTCATGATTAAATACACGAATATCAATATCACTTTTTTCCTTTTTTATGTCTTTATGAGAAAAGTAAAAATGTCCATAGTGATATCCTACCATTTCCATATGGGTATAGGTAATGGTTTCGTTATTCCCTTGCAATTTTGTCACTCTATCTTATCTTTTTGACATACCAAGAACCTTGAGATAAACTATGTAATTCCTTTATTCATGTTGTCCCACCAGAAGTTCTCTCAAAGATCATAATACATCTGGGTACTTCTGAAATGGATAGAGAAATATGATCTATTTGAATTATCCAATTACTCCTTATTTATCTTAAGTGATGTGGGCACACAAATTCTAGTTCAAAATGAATCACACCGTTATCATTGATGTATAACTCATGTAGATTCCATTTATTTTCTTATTTCACCTTAATTTTATGTTCCAGATAGTCCCTTTATACCCCTTGATCTTCTCTTGGATTAATGTTTGGGAAATCATTTAGGAAAGGTAGGATGTATTCTATGCCATTATTATTTCTTAATCCACACTTTGTATATCCACGAATATGGGGTCTTTTTCAAAATGCATTATGGATTGAGTAGAACGTTATTTTCTACTAAGAGCATCAACTACCTTGTTCTCCTTTCCAGGATTATATTGAATAGTGCAATCATAGTCATTAATTAGCTCTAAACATATTCTTTGATTCATGTTGAGATCATTCATTGGGAATATATACTTTAGGCTATTTTTGTCAGTATATATGTCACTCTTCTCACTGAAAATATTGTACCACCAAATCCTCAAGGCAGAGATCACAACTGCTAAATCAAAATTATGCATCAGGTAGTATTACTCATGGACCATCAACTGTCATGAGGCATAAGCTACCAATTTTCATTCTTTAAGAGTAAAAAACCCAATAATTTATTTAAAGCATCACTTAATATAAAAAAACCTTCTCTAGTTGTTGGTAGTGTGAGGATAAGCATATTGATTATCCTATTCTTGATCTCTTAAAATCTTTCCTCATATTCTTCTCTCCAGATATACTTTATCCCTTTCCATGTTAACATAGTTAGAGGAATGGAAAATTGTGAGAAATTTCTCAAAAGCATTGGTAGTACCCTGCTAATCCTTGAAAAATATAGATTTACATGACACTAGTGGGTCTAGGTGATTCCTAAATTGATGTTTTTCTTTGAAGGGTCCATAGAAATTCACTCACTTGTGATCATGTAACCCCTGAATGTGACTTGATGCATCCAAAAGTCTCACTTTATGAACTTATCATAAATTTTTTCTATACTTAATGTCACCAACATAATACTTATATTTTCTTCATGTTCCTCCTTTCTCTTAGAGTAAATGAGAATATCATCAATAAACCTTACCAATAATTTTGTAGGTAGTTTATAAATACTCTATTCATCAAATCCATGAATATTTTAGGGGGATTAGTAAGTCCAAAGGGAATTACTATGAAGTCATAGTATCTATACCTTATATAAAAATCAAACTTCTAAATATCTTCCTTATTCACCTTCATTTGATGATATCTAGTATGATGATCCACCTTTCAGAAGTACATATCTCCTTATAGTTGATTAAAAAATTCATCAATCCTTGGTAGGGGATACTTGTTCCTTGTGGTGATCTTATTAAGATCCTAGAAATCCATACACAATAGCACTGATCCATCCTTCTTCTTAAAAATTATCACTAGAAAACTCTACGGAGATGAAACAGGGTGTATGATCACTTTGTCCAAATTATCATGTAGCTACTTCTTTAACTCCTCCAGTTTGAGAGGTGCTATCCGATTGGGGAATTTAAAGATTGGATTGGCTCTGAGCATGAGCTCTTCTATAAATCGACCTTACAATATGGGATAAGTCTACGTAACTCTTTGGGGAATAAATTAGTGCTTTACCTCATAATGGGAATTTCCTCAAGGTTGATACCTTAATTTGAATCAACCATTTGGGAAATGCTTTCTTCTTTCATAGGGTATCATCACCCACAACATCAAGGAATTTTCCAAAGGGGATTCATAATCATTATTGAATTGCTATAAGAGAATGAAATGGTTAAAAATTTGAAAATATATTTTATTTTTTCTAACACTTGATATGCTCTCTATATTACAAGATCCAATCCATGACCAGTATATTGTAAAGTTATACTAGAGGAAGGATTACAATATTAACTCAAATAATATTCCGACACATGCTAATATGATAAGAGTAAAACACTTGGGTTATAATGATTATACCACTATGTGTTTTTATATATATATTTACTTCAAGTTATAATGCCTTTGATTCAATAGTTCTAAAAAACATGTAGGATATGAAGGAATACACCAAATTATAATCAAATAAAACTTTGTCCATTACTAACTAAATATGAAGTGTACCTTGTATGACTTTACTTTCACACTCCACTTCAGTAGTTTTAATGGAATAATATTTCCCTTTATCCTTTTTATTTGGGGTTGATGGAATTGATTACCCTCAAGGACCCATGGTTTAGTTTATTTGCTTACCTAGTTCTCTTAATCCCTACAGTTGAAGCATCAAACCAGGGGTGGTGCATTAGGAGGTTCCTTACGCTATTCTATCATGTTTTCTTGATTCTTTATATATCTTTGATATTCACGAGCTTTGTGGAATACTATCCTACACTTGAATCATTTTCCTATCCATTTGAGATAATTTCCATGATACTTCATCCCACATTTTTGACACGTGGGGGGCTGGATCCTCTTTCTTCCTTTTTCATTTGACCCACTAGCTTGAAACATAATTATTTTATTATTATCTCCATATCTGTGGGACCATTATAAAAAATTCATCTCTACTTTGAGATCACGTATAACTACATTTTCATATCTCCCAATGTCTTGTATAGATAGATCCTTTCAAAGGAATAGTCATAAACCACTAAATAATTGATATATTTTTCTTTCGTTATTGAAAAACCCCCAAGATATATCTTATAACCTTTTGAGGTTTTCCTCATAATCTATGAAATATTCACTTTTATTTTTCTTAATCTATATGAATTCTCTCTCCATATTTGTTCAAAGAGTTCAAGGGAAATACTTATTAAGAAATATTTTCTTAATGTCTTCCCACTCCATCTATTCCATTTTATCCTCCAACTTGGTGTTCTTTATCAATGAACACCACCAATAAGCTTCTCCATATGAAAAATAGATAAACTAAGTCACATTCTCCTTCATATAATAGTGGATCACAAAAAAAGATCTTCTCCATCAAGTCTGTCACAAGTGGATTAGAAGATACACTAAACATTGGTCGTCATTTCCATATAAAGGACTCAATACCCACTTGTTCTTTCTTAGTAAAAAGTTTATGTACCATGTGGTTCAGGTTATTTTTCATAGCTTGATATTTTTGGGTAAGAATTTCCATAAAGTTTTTAACTCTAACTCTAATGGAATTGAGGATTCTATTCGAGAAATCATTTCATTGCCCCTAAAATGGGGTTTTGACCTAGTTTTTACTAGTTCCCACTATTTTATATAATAGAAAAGTGTTGAGAGAAACATAAAAAAAAATTAATAATTTTTTTGTTTTCCCAATTGACTATAAAGGAAAATCTTATTGAATCCCTATATTTAGCCTTTTTCCAAAACCTAGATTTTTGGATGTTTAAATATACTCAAGCTTATCCTAAGGTCTGTTTCTAATGTTTTCTACTTCCAAAATTATCTACACAATACCTATGATATCGACTATAAAGGTATGGAATTATTTATAGTGGAATATAATGGATACTTATTAGTGCACTCCATGGGTGGTGATACCTCTTGGGTGGGACACACCACTATCCCCAATGGCATCTCTTTCCTTATGAAGCCCTTGGGTAGAGATCCATACTTCATCCAATTCTCACACATGAGAGTTACCAAAGATCATATTAATTCCTTTTCATTTGATACTAAAATTAGTGATCTTACATTTTCTTACATGATTATTATATAAATTTTAAGATGAGCAATATAATAGTTACACATTCAAGGATGACAAGGTTTAATATCTTGGGAAAATTAGGATCATACATAAAATATAAATAATAAAGAATAAAAATTATTAAAATAAATCTCCATTATCAACTTAAAATATTTAACATTACCATTAGTACATTTTTTCACCTGAGGATATATGTCAAAGAAAGGGGTATACTAAAATCCAAGTAAGGGGAAAGATAACATATCAGAAATAAGATACACGAATCAATAGAACATGGGTGTGAATAACCACCATCATTATATCATAATCATAGAATCATAATAAAAATCATGATGGAAACATTTTATAAAGTCATGTAATTTAGAAATGCATAAAAATAAAACATCATGTCATAGTGGTCAAATACCACAGATAGCTGTGAAAAAAGATAGCATCTTGTTCACACATAACATATGGAAATAGATCATAACATAATCATTTTGAACAAATATAGAATCATTTTAATGCATAATAAACATTATATCATGAGAAAAATCACATTAACCATTGCATTGGAGGGTTATATACTTATAGTCCTACCAATTAGATCATAATATTTACATAATCATGCCTGAAACATATAATGTATAACAATCATAATAATGAAATAAACCATGGAAATGGATGGGTTTCATAAGTATTTCATAAATCATGACTTAATGAATAAAATTGGGGATAAAAAATGAATATGTGAATATATATATTTCAAAAATATGATCGCTATTGAGTGAAGAAGAAAGAACTGAAGAGGGAAAAAATATGTGTTTTGGAAAGAGTTTTGTTTTTGGTATGTCATTATATTTTGATTATAAATCAAAGTGGTAATATATATATCAACAAAATAAAAGGTAAGAATAGTGAATATTCATTTAAGAAACCCTAGAGGAATATTCATACTGAAAATGACATGAAAGAGGGATAAGCTAAATAGAAGGTGTTGGGTTCGAGAATCCCCTTACCTTAAATGCAGCTTTATTTCATCGATTTTTGACCTCTTAAATAATAAAAATAGGATTATTAAAACATAGTTATATAATTTAACTGTTTTAATTTGTTCTAATATTTTTCTATTAAAATTATTTTATTCTAATTTATAATACTCTTGGTTAAATGTGAATTGTTTTGATATTATTTTTTTATTAGATTTTCTCGTTTTGTTTCGATGTTGTTATTTTTTATTCATTTTCATTTATAAATTAGAATAATTAATTAAAGAATATTATAAACATATATATATATACACGTTTATATATCATAAATAATTTATTTTAATCAACCATATGTTTGGTTAAAATAATATTATTGTCAATGTCCTTGTTGGTGATTAACTGAATTTTGATGGGACATTGTCAAAATAGAAAAAAAGGGGAAGTTTGAAATTTATATAAGTCAAAATTATGATACTTATAGTAGAATAAAATCATTAATATAATAATAACATACTTCCTAATTAATTTTATATGATTTGGGTTTTAAAGGAATTGAGAAAAAAAGTGGAGAAGAAAAAGAGGGAAGAGTTGATAGAAACATACTCTTTCCTCTATGTAGCTTCTCTCGTATGACCCTAAAACTACTTTAATTTTTTGTGTTGGTTTACTCAAAAAAGTACCTAGGAATTCTAAGGGTATTAAGTGGGAATATTTGGGAAGAACTTTGGATTTGTAAAGTGTGATAAGAGTGGTTTTCCAAGGGGAGGGATATGGGTTATTTATACTTATGGAGATGGGTATTTTAAGAATAAAGTATTGAGTAAAATTATATATCAAAGGAAAAATTGTAATAGTGAATTTTTGAAAATATAAATCATATATAAATATAAAATAATGGTTTTGATAATTTAAATCCCTTTATATTTCTAATTAACTTAGTTTATTAAAAAGGAAATAGGAAAAAAAGAAAAAAAATTATTTTAATGGATCATTTTTGAATTTAGGTTTTGGAAAATAATTTTTAGGCTTAGAAATTGATTTTATTATATTTTAATGAATAATTTATGTGATTTAATATTTTTTACTAAAACATATGTTATAGAAATTATTATCCCAAAATTACATCATGAATGATATAATTTAAGATGCATCAGTTACGAAAAAATTGTATTTTTACTATTTACTTGAAAATTAAAGTATTTTAGAAAATTACTAAAAAATAAGACTTGGAAATTTTTGATTTTTTGATTGAAAAAAATATTTAATATTAAAATGGTTACATTACCTCTTATAAATATCAATTCATTCTTTCACTTAATATTCAAACCAATTCCTCTCAAGAATCTGTATTTATGTTTTCTATAATATTGATTAGTTTAATAATATTTTGTTTTTTATATAGTGTTTTTTGTGGGAGGGATTATTCTATAATATTGGGGAGATCCATATTTCTCCATTTTTTTATATTTTTAAATTTTTTTCCCCTTACAGTAATTGGAATTTTAAATGGTTTATTAATTGACTGATATAATGATTATAATTAATAAAATATCTTGTTGTTGATTTATTTATGTGTTATATGTGTATAATATTATATAATGTAATATAACACTCATTCATTTCAAAAAACAAATATAATTTATAAACTCTAGGTTGTTACATTTATTGACCTTACATGAGTAATTTGGTACTCATAAAATGTTGGAAAGACCTATTATGATTTTGGTCTAACCTAATCTTGGATAACATTGAAAATTCATCCACACATGAATTATAGTACTCTAGGTCCTATCCAATATGAGTATTCAATAAAGGTTTTTGTGGATCATTATCAATATGTATCAACCCAGGACTCTATCTAGATAGTAGATAAGTATGTTCTAAATGCTGGGACTCCTTCAATGGATATTAATGAAGTATGGCCTTCAAGCAGTGAACCTGAGTTTGATCTAGTTGATTTGAAGGAATATAACTTCCTGAAATATGGTGATAGTATTAGAAAAAGGAATGAACTGTGGATATACTCCTCTATGAATCAAAATATATCAAAGGTAAAACAAAATTTGGAGACCAAGTTTACGACTCATGAAAGGAAGCATAGTATTTACCATGAATCATAACTGTCTGTTCTTGAAATGGACATCCAAACACCCATGTAGGTATTCATAATTTCTGGTGAGACCCATGTTGTATCACGAGATAAGTGTAGTTCACCATTGGATACTTTTTCTGAACATACAAAAGTTTGGAAGGTGAAATATGAGCACAAGTAGGTTCTATATGTTATGAAAACTTCTATTATTCCTCTTAAGGCTACAAGTGCAATTAATCCCACCATGAAGTGGGGGAATTAGGATGAGAGGATATCTGAATATTTTGGGTGTTCATTCTTTCTAAGGGATGTTACATCTACTAAGATAATAATTTTTTTAGGTTGGAGGTGACCACATACACTTTTAGGAATGTTTTTAGCAAAACACACCCACGTTTTGATGCCGCTACTAAGTATGACTCGCATAAACATGGGAAGAGAGGTTTGGATAGCACATAAAGGAAGAATCTTTGAAGAAAGATACTTCCCTAAATTTCTTTTCCATACTCAATTATATTAATACACATGTTTTTTTTCATTTTTATATTTATAGAATAAAAATAGCACAAAGGAGGCTTTATTATCCCATTATGACTAAGACATGATGCATCGATAGAGGCTTAGTTAGAGACAATGGGTCAGATCATGTATATAAAGGAAATGATAATCTGACAAAGGATCCTAACCAAGATGTAACTAAAGGAAATAAGGGTGGATTGACACTATATATCACTAACCTAGTTGCTAAGAATGATTATGCTGAACATCTAGGAGGACTAGCTGTACAAAAAACTAAGGACGAGGTTGGTAATAAACCATATGAAGTAAAGAGTGTTCATGCTGATTTGGACTATGAATCTGATCAAGACTAAGACATCTCATGGCTATAACCTAGATAGCGAAGAAGATGCCCACTTCTTTATGGTAGGGGTAGACCACAATACATGTGTAGAAAAATATACAAATGGATGTTTTAAAGCGCTAATGGTTGTTTACCATGTGGATTTGATAGTATGTTTGATAAAATTCTATTCCTTTTGTTGTCCTTTGGTGGAATTTGTGCCAATTTGTTGACTTTGAACCCCATGTATATGTGCATCTGTTTTTTTTATAAAATTTTTTGGGTCGTGAGTTTTGATAACCAAATACATGGGTCATTCCTTTTATGAATTATTATTATTACTAATATATATTAGATATTGGAGAATAGTTACAATGAAACACACACACACACACCACATAACCAAAGGCCAGAAGAGTAGAACATGGGCCCCAGGTGGACCTACCATAAATCCTTTATTATATATATTATAGTTCATATAGACCCCAATATCAGAAGACCTAAGGGACCAAAATTATATGGCCCAATACCCCACCTACGCTCCCATGTGTTGGTTTCTTGGACCTTTACCCCTTATGTTATCTCTATGGTCATCATCGATAACCCACAAATGGTTCCCCTTTCACCACACTGCTGCCTTCTCCCTATCGGCCATCCCTCCACCCGACTAGATGTTGCAACCACATAGTTTTCAAACATCATCTCCCCTCATAGCTACACTAGGACTATTCAACCAACATCCTCAAGCCATCAAGCAACATCAACATCTGATCCATCAAACACTACCCTCCTTAGGCCGTGGGCATTCCTGTACTGTTGTTGTCAGTGCCAGAAGATTAATCAGTTAGAAACCACAAACCGTTCATGGGACCATCACTACATCATCCGAAACCACACCAATGAGTGGGGTTACACCTATATTCCACCTTTTTCCCATGAGAGGGGCCCCCTGTCACTATTGGCGTCATGGTAGCCAACAACAACATCACCCCCAATTTAATTGGGGTTTGAAATATTATGCAGATAGGTTTCAAAACCCAATTGCTCAGATGTATTTTTGGTTGTCTTACCAGTAAGACAACACCCCTTCTTATAATTATTAATGAAAAGAAAAAATATAATTAATAATTAATCATATGAATAATAATTAAAATTAAAATTAATATTAATAATAAATAGATAAATTTTAAATTGAATGAAGGATTAATAATTAATAATATTATAAATATAACAATATTATTAATATAATTAATATATTAAATAATAAATAATATTATTAATAATAATATGAAATACAATAATTAACAATTAATATTATGATTATTAATTAATAATGCAATTAATAAAGTTAGGAATACTGTTAATTATCTTATAAATTACATCATTAATTATATTATTAATAATTTATTTGGGGTCCTAACCAAGTGGTAAAATCTCCAACATAATACTACAACAATCATGGTTCAAATCTTAATAGCCCCAATTTTGGGGTTTTTTATGGGCCACCATAGTGCAAGGATAATGGGAAAGGTGTAGGGTGGGTGCTTCGATGTAGGAGGTTGGGGCATGTTTCATGATGCAAGATTTGTAGGGTGTTATAGCATATGGAATGGCATCTATGATTTAGTGTGGGTTCACGGGCCTTTAGACATATATTTAAGGATTTTTTTCCTGCGGGCCTATGAGTTATATAATGAATTCCCTCTCAAACAAGTAAAAAATATAGTTTTATTTCACAAATATATAAATTCATGACCCCAATTTTTTTGGAAAAAATTATAATATTTTATAATATAAATAATAACATAATAACATAATAATCAATTAATAATTAAAAAATCACTATTTATCATTAATAATTATAGTAATAACCATTAATTGTTTTATTAATTATTAAATATTTTCCAAATTAATAATATAAATAATTATATTATTTACTAATTATATTATTAAGTATTATTATTATTATTTTTAATTATTATAAACCATATTATTAACTATTATTTATCTTATTAATTATATTAACATTATTTTGAATTATTAATTGTTTATTATATTTTTAATAATTAATTATGAATTATCAATTATAATTATAATTACAAATAATAAATAATAAATTATATGATAAATTATGTTTTTAATTATCTTATCAATATTATAATATTGAAAAGATGTATCTAGAAGAAAAGCTCTTGACTATTTATTAAAAGATAGAAAAATAAAACAAGGGTAACAGAAGGGGTAAAACACTGAGACTTACCCTCATCTAGTAAGACAAGTTAGTAATCAGAATAAGAAGTGTCATTCCCATAGTAATTGTTACATTCATAAGTAGTTTCCCACTCCGATTATGAGTTACCTTGGTTGAGAATCCTCATTATTCCTGCCTTGGACCTTTCCTGCTTAGTGGTGAGCTTAACCTTTAAAGCCTTGGAAGATGATCTGGTATATACATTCCTTGGCTGGTTGGAGTAACCATTATATGGCCATCTTTTTAGAGGATCACTCTTTCCTCCAATGAAAACATCCTTGAAACAAGCACCACTGCCCAAAGGCCTTAACAGAGTAATGTCGAATAAAACCATAGAGCACTCTTTATCGCTTTCATCCTATAAAACATTTCACCACTTCTCAATTCTTAAGAAGAAGAAAACATTCTTAATTTCCTAATGAAAATTCATACCTTTATAATTTTCATCTCTCTTGAACCTATCATAATTTCTGGAGAAATCCATTTCCAATGGTTTCACTATGCAACCTTTCCATTTAGGATATGGAGAAGCACTTTATGATGCAACACAATGCATGAGAGCCTCATTTTCTGATTCTTAGAGCTCTGTACCTTTTTGAGTTTCAGCCCTTTCATGAAACTCTTACAAATCCATTCTAGGGGAGGGAATAATAAGACCAGAGGCAGAGAAAAAACAAAAATCACAACCCTGTGTTTGCTGCTTATCTTCCCTGATATTCACACACATAACATTTTTTCCATTCATGTTCTAAGATATGAGCCTTAGGAAGAGTATCTCTTCCCTTATCAGCACCCTAACTCATAAGAAGAAACTTACCACTGTCGCTGGAAAAGCCTTGTGAGGCAATAATACCGATGTTTGAGCCTTACTTTTCCTGCATCAACTACATTGAGGAACCAGGATGCCATTGCCGTGGACCCATCACATCATGCCAATCATGTCCTATTTGAGCCTTCTTGCCTTCTCCTTTCCTGCAAATAGATTCCTTATGTCCTGAAATGGCACAGGTTGAGTAACCTATTGATATCCTATAGGTATCCATATATTTTTAATTGTTTGGAAGTTAGAACAATAATATTTAAGCTTCTCATACTCAATTTGAAGATTCAGTTCATCATTCTCAGTGGATAATAAGAACTTTATAAATAAATTATTTTATTATATATGTTAATTATATTATTACTTTATATTATTTATGATATTATTTTTAATTATTTATTTACATTAATGATATTTTATTTTATTTAGATATATTTTTAATTATATGTTAATATTTATATATCATTTTTATTTTTTATTATTAATAATATATTATTATTGTAATGACGGAAAAGTGAATCCAAATAGATCATCCATAAGGGATGTTAAGCCCCCTTCCCTGATAAAAAGGAGTCATGGGTGTGGTTTTTATTTATATTTTAGAATTACTTAAATGATGGTAATTCTAATTAAAAAACGTATTTTAAACACAGTTTAAAATTTTCTAATATATATATATATATGAGAAAAATAAAAAAACTAAAATTAATTAAGAAAATTAGTATTTTAATCATTGATTTAATTTTTTTATGTATATATATAATGAAAAAAATTAATATTAAAATTTATTTAAAAAATTGGATGAGTACATTAGATTAATTGAACCTCTTGGCTGGGATTTCTAAAAATCAATTTATTTCGTGCTCTACAGACCCATTTTCCAAATTTTTGGAAGTAATGACCCATTTAATTATTTTTTTAAAACCAATTTGTTTTTCTACCTCGCATGCCTATTGAATAAAAAAAATTTAAAAATCAAACTTCAAATTTTACTCAAATTAATTAGAATAGTCCAAGGATATGAAATTAAAATATATGAAATGAATAAATGTATAGTGTCAGATATGGCACACAACCCTTATAAAGAAACTAAAAAAAATTAAGAGTGCATAAGATAAGTTTTAATTTCTAGTTTTCCCTATAGAACCCATGTGCTTGGGTTTTCCTCTATCTCATAGATAATGGACTCTTATTTATCTTCCAAGGTTTGGGAACATTTTTTATATAGTTTGTGTTCAAGGAACCATTTTTATTAGGAAATAAATCCCTCTTTTTGATGGGTTTTAATAGTAACCCTTATATAACCTGAAGGCCTAGTGGCCCATAAGACTCTTACAACATGAATCGAAGGCCAAGTAGACGAAATACCTATACATATCCCATAGACACTAAGTGAGTAGTTTTCATCATTCCATGTTCCAAATGTTTCAGAATATTATCAGATGATGTGTTTAATTTTTCCACCAGAATGGATGAAAAATTATATTTCTATGAGAAATCTTAAATTTCAAACTCCGTGTTAGCTCGAAGAATTTAATCAATGTTGGAGGATATGAATTATAGGAAAATGAGGTAGTCTTTAGTTACAAATAATAATAACTATGATGATGATGATGATTATGGAGATAATTATAAATGTTAGATACAAATAATAATAAAAAACAGAAATGGTCCGAAACAATGAATTTAGATAACCAAACCCATAGTTCCTTTATTGAATTAAAAGAAAAGCATTAAAAGGAAATATGGTATGTGAAGAATAGTGAAAATCACACTAACACAATATAAACAAGAAATAAGATTCCCAAAAAATAAATATAAGCTTAATGTAAACATATGTACTCCTTGTCAGGGGCCTCTATTGCATGGGTGTTGACATCTCTTCTAAGTCTTGGGTTTTAACCAAGGTTCATGATCATTATCTGATGTCACATCAATGTTTTCCCCAAAACCTATGTTCCTCTCAGAGGCTTGAGGTACCTATTCTCCTAAACCATTTGACACTACCTTTAGTTCAAAATATATCCTCAAAACATTAACTGCATCATCCAATACAGTGGGAACCTTCCCAATGATCTTAAAATTTGTATCTAAAGATGAAAGCTGATAATATTTCATTTGGCCCGCCTCCTGTCCAACACCTGAACAGTCTTCCATTTCCTTCAATTCAGATATACTCCTTGAAACATTAACATCTACATCCACTATATATGGATCCTACCCAATAATCTTGAAATTGGTATCCAAAGAGTCCAACTAAGATTATTTAATTTGTCTTGCATGAAATTTATCACCTTTCCTCAAGAATGATTCTCTATTATTGGATCTATTCCAATTTTAAAGAGAAATAAATAATTTTTATAGTACCAATGTGGGGATCCCGATGTACGCCTTTTGTTAAGATATTTCTATGTTACTGGTGACTTTTAACCATTTATATGGAGACAACCCTTATATAAAATTCTAATTATACACATTATCTAAATATAGTAAGCCACCTATTACTACATGTTAAAAATAATTAATTGATAATAATAATAAAAATATTAATAATATTTAATAATATGAATAATAATATATAGTGTTAAATAATAGATGAAAATAATATATAAAATTAATAGATACTAATAATGATAATAAATAACTATAAATGATCAATAATTAACTAAAAACTACAAAAAATAATAAAAACAATACAAAACCACTAAAAAATGAAAAACACTAAAAACAGTTAGACTATTTAACTAATACCATATTAAAAATTTTCAAACATTCTTATGATTTACATGTGCATCAAATCCCTCCCACATAAACATATGTACCCCTTGTAAAAATAATAAAAAACAACACCCCAATGCATAATTAGAAAAATTAAAACAACACAATCACAAGTTCAAATTGTTTTTAATCCCTTTACCCATAAAATACCATGATTTGTTTAAAATAATATTTTTCCAAAAACCCCCTTCAAATAATGTTATTTAAAATGAAACCATCTACAATCATGCATCATATGACCTACATCACCATTTCTCCCATGGCCAAAGAAAATTTACGATCAATGGTTCTCTAAATTCTCATACACACGAATGATTACCATATGATTTCCAAGAATTTCACATCTCAACTAGTGTAAGTAAAAAAATAATGTACTAATCTAGAATACTTAATATTAGTTTCAAATATCTCTATGGATACAGGACGATGAGTCCTAATTTTTTCTTGAAATATTTGTGTACAAATGTTGGTTGAATCTTGAAATATATGTATAATAAATTTCAATCTAGATGTATCCCTCAAAACCTCTATCCCCCACACTTAAGAGTTTTTTGTACCCAAAAAAATGATAATATGAAAACTCTCATGATGAATGAGGGGGAAAATCACTCAAATAATGGGAAGATGATTATATGAGTATCAAATATAATATCCCATGAAATAGATATACGATAAAAGCACATAGAAATATTACTAATTAGCTCATACATTATACAATCTTAGTCAAAGTAGATTATATAAGAACTCTATAGCTGCTAGATTAATGGGTTATCACTTTTACAGGCATCCTAAAAGGATATATTTACCACATAATAACTATAAATATATTCATTGTTGGAATTAAAAATAACTTTATGGTGAAATATATTAGTTTACTATTGAGTATCAATAGAAAGACGACTGGACTATGAATAAAGTGAACCTATAACATAGTAATTTTAAAGAAAGAAACTCTAAATAAGAGAACTAGAGAAATTTGGAAGAGAATACTATGAGAACTAATTATTGTAAAATTAAAAGGAAATGTATTTCAATGAAATATTCATTCCGAAAAACCCATTCATGTTGGGGAAAATGTATTGTTGTTCTCTATTATGTTGAAACTCTAGCCTGGTTATCTTCATTCCAAATGGGATAGACCATTTATAATGTCTAATAAATTTCCATTTAGTGTATTTGAGGGAAATAAATATAATTGAAAAAACAATTTAAAGTGAGTGGGTAGTAGTTGAAGTAGTTTTATAATGTTTTTTGGAAGAAAATTATGGAGGAGTCCAAACCCCCTATTGAATATTAATATGAACCACCATGTTGTCTATTTCCGAAAAAAATATTTTATATATTTATTATTTTTAAAATCGGTTATTCCTTATTAAATTCAATCAATAATAAATAATAAGTATTATCAAAGATAAGTGTACGAGAGAGAAAAAGTAGCTAAGATGTAAATAACATTGCGGATTTTTTTCTTTTTTATTGTGGCTAAAAAATAAAAAATTGAAATATATCCCCCCACTATAAATAATAAATATCCAATTTGTAGTGGGATCTATATAAATATTTTTCTTTATATATTGGTAGGTAAGTGTGATATAAAAGAACAAAATTGAATTAAAATTCTAACTTGAAGAAGATGGAATTTTTAACTTGAACTTAGGTGACCCACCCATTATGATTATTTAACACCTTAAAGATCCTCCCTAAATGATAATTTTATATATCATGAGAACAATATTAAAAAATTAGAGTATAATTGATCAAGATATATTTCTAAGTTAAAATATCACATGGGTGTGTGAGTTATCCATCTGATATGTGTTATAGAAACTTGAGAGCTGGCTTCCCAAACATTTCATCTATGCTCAGACAATTAAAATTAGTGTTGGGGTATACATGATTTCTTAATTTTTTTAGTTTAATGTTTAACTACACTCATTTAATAAGTTTCTTTCATATAAATGTTTGAGAAAAACTCAATATGTATTAGAAAAGGGGATGAAATGATTTGGGTAATGATGAAATTGGATGAAGAAGGGAAAGATGATATATCTGAATGTAATATAGGAATTATTATGGAAGTTTGAAAATTAACTTTGGAAGAAGGATCACTGGAAGGTCCACTTACTAAAATATTAGTAACACCATGTTAAATTATTTTCACATTCATAGAACTAGAAACTATTCTTTAGATGAAGTGAGGCCATTGTGAACTTGAGGAATATTTCTTGTTTAATTATGGGGGAGTAATTAATCCAATTTTTTTTGTTATTTAATATTGTTTTAAAATTTTTCTTCCTTGAAATAAGAATAATTGGTTAGGTTTATAGGATAATTTCAAAAATGGAATTAAAATAGAAAATGTATTAAATCATTATTTTTTTATAGTTCTATCCATATATATAATTAATTAAATGGTTTAGAATAATTATTGAATTTTAGAATTAATTTTTAAATATAATTTTAAAATAAATTTTTATTTTATAATTTAATTATGGAATAAATTAGGAAAATTCTATACTATTGTTTGTGTTTTTAGGGATTCCTGGCCTGAGGCTTGAAAAAATATAAAGGGGAAACATGTGAGTCATCATTATAGTTGTTCTAGAATTTGATATCCATTTTGTAAAACTTTTGAAAGACCCTATAAGACATATACTATAAGACTCCTTAAAGATCTTGTATGAATTCTTAGTCCATTCAAAAAATTATAGGAAGTCCATAAAATATTTATTGGCATTCTATAAGATTTCTCCCAGTTTCGTAAGACTTTGGACCATGAATATGGATTCCCAATAATTTCATTAAACTTTAAGCCACCATGTTAGACACTTTATTTGGAAAAAAATTGATGAATGATAATGTTATATCACTTTATAAAGTTTGTGTAATATATTTATGAATTTTTTATGACTTTCATATCCAGTATTTCAACCTAGTCAAGTAATAATAATTTGATTGATCTATGTATAATATGTTAAAGGTGTGTATGAATTTGACGTTTTACATTTATTGGGAACGAAATTCTTCCCCAATGTTGAGAATAATATTTTGAAAGAATATGACTTTGATGAACCATACAAACCTTCTAAAACTTATTTAGAAGTTCTTATGACATCACCATAAGTATAGGACTTTGGATCTTGATTTTTTTTAAATAGAATTAAAATATGAAAATATTAGTATTAATTGGTTTAACCACAAAATCAAGTCCCATTTCCCTATTCTTTCCAACTGAATCATGAATAATCTCAAAATTTCAAGTGGAACTCATAAAATATAATATGAATGTGGGGATCATGGGATTAATTCCAAGAAAATAAATGATTTTATATGGACCTAACTAATGAAATCCCAAACCTTTTGCTATACATATGGAAAATGTCAAAAGAATTGGGATATGGGAATTGAAATTCAGAAAGATTCTGATGGAACTGCACTCAAACAAGGAATATGAGGAATACAATACTGTGCATGAGGGAGATGATGCTCTTGAAGATTGCAATGTAACAAAAAAAGATTTTGGACCCTTTAAATTAATATTATCTTTAAAATCTTGTGTCACGTGTAACACTAAAATAATGAAAAATTCATTTAAGGAAACCATTAAATATTAAAATTAGAAGAATAATATAATCATTGATAGATAAAATGTAAGAACCGAGTTTTTATCTCAGGTATGGATCCTTTTAAATTTGTTCTAATTCTTTATTATGGACCTAATATAGATGCCCAATGTGGTAAAGGGTATTTTGGGGGTGTACGAGGCTTGTTTGAAGACCATATCCAATTTTTTTTGTAAAAAATATATTAACCACATGATTAAAAGAAACCATGCAGTGCAAGCCGCACCTTTAACCCTAACCATACAAGGCTAGATAGAGGTCCCAAGTATGGTTGAAAGGTTGACCAAAATGTTCTCCCATGACTGCATGAATGTATGGGTATCTCAATAACATGTAGCAGATCCCTTCACATGGTTGGCACTAGATTTCCCAAACCATGCAGTCCTAACCATGTGAGACCCCTCTGTAGATAGTGGGAGACACACAGTTGGTGCACAGTTTGGTCTACCATGCATTCAAGCCACTTGACCCATATATTATTGGAAAAAATTACCAAAATGAACTTAATGAAATGTTAAACTTACCTTCCTCATACTTTTATCATTCCAATGTATAGGAGATATCTCCCTCTCACAATTTGAGCTCCCAATTACCTCTTTCATAGGTTTTGATCCAAATTCATCATCCAAATTCTCATTTGATCCCTACTTGTCTCATTGGATGCACATCTGTAAGTACTATATTCATCATCAGTTAATCATCGTTCTTATTTATCTTGATGATGCAATTTAGATATAGGATGATATGTCATATTTTCAGGGTGTTGGTCCATTATTCAATTTTATTTTGATCTTGGAAAAACTAAAAGGATTATATTGGGCAAAGAGAGTTGTACGAGATTAAGGTAGGTGGTCTAGGACTCATCCCTCAAGTCTCACCATTTTATAAACTGCTGTCATTGTGCGCATGATGATTTCCTCGGGCATTTCCTATTAAATTCATATGCCTTGCTTATATTCATCATTATTATATTCTAGATTCAATATCATAATTTTTAATATTTCCTTATAAGGTTATAACCTCAATACCACACACCCCATATGGGGTATGCTCTTTATTGTGACTTTAATAGTTTTTATATCTTTCTGTGCCATCTTTTATATGTGCTATCATTTGACCCATTTTAGGTAAGTGTTTTTAATTAAATTAATTAATTTTTAATTGATATTATGAAATTGTACCACTTGAAACTTATAATCTAAGTGTTTTAATATTATAAATGAATTTCAATAGTAAATAGAAAGTAAAATATAAGTATAACTTGGCCAAATTGAATGGAGTTGAATGAATTTGTTGCATGTTCATAGCACCCCTTTCTATACTAATGGAATGTAGTAGGGTGAACCTTATTAATTATTAAGTAATTAAAATTATAAATGGTTTCATGTAATTATTATTCCTTATCAACCTAATTAAAGGTATGGAATAAATCAATAAAATTATTAAGAGGAATCTTTATTACATGTCCTTAATTAAATAATGAATTACTTAGAAGTTGCCTATTTCATTTAGACATGTGGATATTTATAGGAGTGGTCAGACTTGATCTAACCTTGGATTTATGAGAGAATGCCTTGTGAACTATTATACACTATTTTGATTCAAGGATGCCAGTTTACAAGGGAGATATACACCTTATAAGATGATCCTTTTTTACCCATGGATGTTTGACATGACACTATAGGATCGCTCATTTATCTTTAGAAATTAGGATACCTTGGATACACTCCTTGTATCTAGAATGACCTCTTGAACATGTGGCACCATGGATATACCCATTGGATATAGTCATTACTTTTCCCATTTTACATTGGATGAGATCCTTGGGATATGTTAGAATCATATTATAGTAGAATTCCTTGGGTGATACCCCATGGATTATACGCCGAACAATTATAGCTAGGATACAGATTATTAATGAGTTGGCTCAACCCATGAGGTGAGGATGCATTGGTTACAACCGTGGATCCTCTTCATTATTATCAACATCATTATAGGATGCCTTATTTCATCTTGAATCCTTCACTATTATTTTTAAGATGATACCTTGTAAGTGTTGTTATATCTCATGTGACTCAATTATATAAATTCTACTTAAATGGGTTGACTAATTAAATTATTGCATGCTCAGACACCAAACGAGGATAAATTAGGTATCACGGTATTAAAGTACTACAATACTCTACTTTTACATATATTTTCACATTGTCAGTTTATATATCTTAGACAGGATGTTATAGATGCTGTTGGTTGTGGCCTACTGGGATTTATCTTAAACCCAATCTAGGTCACCATAAGTACCTTTGAAGTTTACATGTTTATAGGTTTTGATATGGGGAAGTATCACTATTTGGAAACCTGATATTTCTTACTTTAATTAGGATGTATTTTTGTAGTAGATGATCGATCTAGCACTTGGGATGCCGGATAGTTTTGGATTCTTTTTAGTTCTTTTGTATAACATGTGTTGCTTGCTGCCAAGTATACATGTTTTCCTACTTTCTAGAGACATGACATAAAATATAATCTATTTTTTTATATGATATAGTTATAGTTTTTTTATTATTATCTATTTCTTATTTATTTATGTTTTCTTAAACTATGGAGGTTTAATATTCTATTTGTGATGTTTTCTATTTCTGTTGTTCCATCTGTTTATATATACATTTTCTATTTAATTTTTGTCATATATCTAATGTGATACACTATGGTTATCAAGAATTTTCTCCCCCAAAATACACCCTAGGACCACAATTATATTCAAAATACCATGGAATATGATTAGGCATGCTTGATTCCATGTGGCCAATCGAGCTTAGGGAACCTTTTAGTGGATTCCAGGTCCGGGATGTCACAAAGTAATATCATAGTAGTTCCATTATTTATTTACTATTTTGGGAAAATATAAAAGAGATTATGAATTATTTGGAACTTGGTTATAATCCATTATTGGACATAGATAACCCACATTCTGGGTAAATACCATGTTTCTTGAAATGATAATTATCATTCTTCTTTTCGCTTATTATAATTGATATCATTTCACTATTTAGTGATGAACATGGAATGTGTAATTATTATTGTGATTGAGGAATTCATTTTATCCTTGGCCTAATGAGATTAGTTAAAATATTATTTTCACATGCATCATTATATTCACCTAGAATTAACATTCTATGTATATTCCTACCATATAGATTCATTTTACAAATTGCATCGCTTATGTTGATTTTGATTATCAAGCGAGCTATGGAAGTTATATTTTTAAATTTTCTAATAAAATATTACCTTTTGTCACCTAATTTGATCTTTAGCTATTATTGAGTGATTTTTAGTCACAATTCATGAAGTGTATGGGATCTTGTGGGTTGGAATGAGTAATTTACCTAGTCAATCCATCATATACTACCTGTTACATTTCGAGACTGAAGGTAGATGTGGAGAAATAAAGATTAAATGGGTGTCAATTTTAGTGATGAGGATTATGTGACCTTATTCACCGGAAATGGTGATCTATATTAATCAAAACCTGGGATATATATGAGAAAATGAAAATTTATAATGTAAATCATGACTTATAAAGAAATAGTTTCTAGTAAATGAAGAGGCATGGTGTAGTTCTCCCTTTACCTGCTGGAACAATTATAAATTAAACCTGAGAACTTACCAATACCCTAGGATTCTATGTGTGTAGTTGGTGTATTACCTTGGGTACTGATCAATTGTTCTTATGTTCTTCTTCCGCTAGTGCTACTCTTAGTTCTTAAATTTTGATCTGAGGCATGTGCTTCGAATTTGTAGAGCTATGCTACCAAGAAATCCTCATGTCGTTCACCAAGAAGATGGTGATGAACATACTCTAGATATGGTGGGCCTTGAGATACTAGTCTTACCACTAGGAGTTACACTTGAGGCAATGCCTTTTATATATAATCTAGGCACTGACTTTCAGCTTAATAAGGGTTTTCTGCATCCAATTTAGTCTATATAGGGTTCTCTTAAACCTAAACCTATAATGGATGATCCTACACATGATTTACTATAATAGAATCCTCCCACCATTTTAGGGGATGGTGGTCCACAAGATGATAAGTTTTGGCTGTAATCCACTCTATAAATCTTTGAGAATCTAGAGAAACCTTAAGAGAAGATAGAGAAGATTGCTACTTATATGATATGTGATTCGGGAAATCATTGGGGGGATGTGATTACCTAGGCTGGTTTTTATTAGGGATTGTTTTTCTATTATTTTTAGACTACCTTTTATGATCAATTCTTTCCTCAGATGCTGAGAGATGGAGAAGACAAAGAGTTCATGCATCTTTAGTAGGGTTCTATGTCAGTTATAGACTATTCATCACATTTTATTGAGTTAATGTTCTTTGAACCACTTTTAGATGGTGATGAGATATCACATGCTTGACATTTTGTGGATGAGATCTAGTAGGCTGTCCATACATAGGTGAATTTATCTTTCTTACGAACCTTTTATGATATCATTAATCTAGATCTTATCACTAAGTACAACCTAAGGGAAGGAAATAGTAAATTTTATGGAGGATCAGTGTTGTGGTAAGACAATAGTTCTTCCAGTTCCAGGAAGCATTACCTCTAGGTTACATATTAGAGTAATGGATATCAGAGTATCCACAGTGGTAGCTCCATTATATTCCATCAATGTTGATAATAGAGGAATCTAAAGCCATAGTGTGATAGAGACCTGATAGAGTACCGTGCTTAAAACTATATGGGAAATATTCAGAGATTAGGTTGGAGATTTCCATATGCTTCTAGTAAAAGAGGATCTAAACTAGATCTACCTTTAGGGGAAGTATATTTTATACCACATCAGGTAGGGAGTTGGAGTTTCACCACCGAGTCTTCTGAAGGTGTAATTCTGGTTTGTGGTATCGAGAATTATGATTATCAGTGTTAGTAGAATGGTCATACTAAGGGTAGTACGAATTTAGCATAGGGATGTGAATTAGGCCAGTTTCGTGCATTACAACTAATACCCAATGATTAAAAGGAGGGATCATCTATAGTATGATGTACTATTCTAGTATCCTTCACTATAGTACCTTCTTTATTTGATATAGATGCTTCAAACTGCTTTTTTTATTTATCTACCATAGAGAGTATTAGGTTGGAAATTCAGTATTATTATGGGGAGATGACCCTAGACACACCATTAAGAGTACTGTCAGAGGGAATATGCCATTTTTATGACTATCCCCATTAGTTTGGTAGTTATCCCTTCTTATTGGACCTCTTCATCATTGAGATGAAGGGCTACAACATCATTCATAGGATGGATTTTTTAGTTTCCTATAACACATTTGTAGATTGATATCATAGTATGGGGTCATTTATATCTATAGAGGGTATTAGTTATCTCCAAAAGGGTGAGTGGGATGTCTAGGCCTGTAGAGATGCACCAGAGCATTATGGGATAGGTACAACGACTGGCCATATTTCTATTATTTTCACGGAGCTGGTCTTTCCTCAAAAATATTTTCCTCCTCTATTAGATTGTTTTTTGGATGTATTTCCTGATGATTTTTCTTTTATACCTCTTTAGAGAGAGGTTGAGTTTTTGAATGAGCTTATTATGGTAGCTTCTATAGTGTCGATTCTTCCATACAGGATCATACCTTCTGAGCTCTAAAAGATCAAGAGATATTTGGATGACTTGGAATCTAACAGATTTATCAGACCCAATACTTCTTCTTGGGGTTCACCTATAATTTTTTTATAATAATATAGATGGTAACATTATTATATGTGTGGATTACCGATGGTTGAACTAGATTATTGTTAATAATCGATGTCTACTACCGTTAATAGATTATCTCTTTGACTAACTTCGAGGAGATATGGTATTCTCAAAGATCAACCTAAGATTGGGATATCATCATGTGTGGTACATGAATTTAAATAAACATTTTATAACATTTATTAGTAGGTATGTTTTTTACGAGTACCTTATTATTCCATTTATTATTACGAATGTCCTCGATGTCTTTATGGCTTTGAGGAATAGGGTTTCCCACCTCTCTATGTATTCCATTTTCATGGTATTTTTGGATGACATCTTGTTGTATTCTCACACTCATTGTAACCATGATAGACACCTCGATATTGTTCTTAGTACACTGAGAGATCATTATATTTATTCTAAGCATGATAATTCTACTTTTGGATAAGAAAATTTACTTCTTGGGATATATTATCTCATAATCATGAGTATTAGATGTCCTAGAGAAGGTGAGTGTTGTGGTTTCTTAGGAACATACAAAAAATGTGTTTGATTTATAGAGTTTCTTGGGGATTGATGGATAAAATAGGAATTTCATAGATGAATTATCCAAATTTATTCACCTCATACTAATTTGAATAATATTGGTGTTCATTTCCAATAATCAGAAGTGTAGAAGAATGCCTTTCAGGAGTTGAAAGGAAGGCTTGTCTCAGCACAAATTCTGATTATTCTAGATCCTAGAAGAGGATATAAAATGTATTTTAATGATTAGGTTATTGCTCTAGGAGATGTGATGATGTAAGAGGATAGAGTCATCACATACATATATCAGAAGTTAAGGCCTCATGAGAGGAATGACCTGATTCACAACCTTGATCCAACAACAATTGTCAATACCTTACGTTGCGGGAGACACTCTCTGATGGGTGAAAAAGTTATAGTGTATACAGACTAGAAGAGCCTCAAATATATATTTACATAGAATTACTTGAATCTAAAATATTGGATATGGGTATAATATCTTATTTACTTATATTTTGACTGTTCAATACTCATGGAAAGGGAAATGTGGAAGCGGATGTCCAGAGTTGGAAAACCGGGGCACATGCCATAGATGAAGCTAGTGATGATTGTAAATTGATGGACCTATTATCTTAGATTCCAATAGAGTTTCATGAAAGTCACAAGTGTCCTTATATATCACCCTAGACAGTTACCTCTTCACTCCCTGAGTGGGTGAAGAGAAAGAAATTTTCAGATCCTAATGGCTTGGTTCTCTGGGAGAGTATATATAGTAAGGACACACCTATGGATTGTTATGTGGATGGAGATAACATACTATGTATACATGGACATTTCTAGGTTCCCAAATATATGGTAGAGAAAATAATTCAAAATTCATAGGCTTCTCAGCAGACAATCCTTCATGGAATCTCAAAGATGATCGAGATATGCGACACCAGTATTGGTGGCCTAAGAAGAAATGTTAGATAACTAGTTTTATCGAAGGGTGTTATACCTATCAGTAGGTTAAGGCAGAGTAGAAGAGACCTACTATATTTTTACATATGATTTAAATCCCAAAATTTAAATGGGAAGATATTTCTATGGATTTTTAAGTCATACTATTGAGGTTTTCTTGAGGTAGTGATTCAGTTTGTCTAGTCATTGATAGACGAACAACATTATACCACTTACTTATTATCCATGAGACTTTATCAGTTGAAAATCTTAGAATATTGCATTTTAGTGAGATAATAAAGATACATGGGGTCCCTAATTATATCATTTAATATAGGTATGCTCATTTTACTTTGAGGTTATGGAAGGGGTTGTAGAAGGCTATGGGTAAACAGGCTCTTCTAATCACAACCTTTCTCCCTAAAACTGTCTGCTAGTCAGAATCGATGATATAAGTTTTAGAGGAAATTCTATGAGAATTCACCCTTTATTTGAAAATTTCTTGGGAGAATCATATACCTCTCATTGATTTCACCTATAATAATACATTTAAGGTGATGAATTAGATGGCTTCCTATGAGTCATTGTATGATAGAACTTTACTTTCACCATTTTGATGGTTAGAGGCAGGTGAAGAAGCAATACTAGGTCCTAGTCTTATTCAGGAGACTTTGTAGAATTTTTATCTAATTAGGAAGCATATGTATACTACTCAATATAGACATAAATCATATGCTAGTCACCATAAATGAACTATAGAGTTTGAGGTCAGGGATTATGTTTTCTTATGGGTATCACACAATCTTGGGAATATATGGATACAAAGGCAAGGAAAGTTGTCACCTCGTTTGGTAGGGTTGTTTGAGATTATAGGAAGAGTCAAGATGATAACCTACTAGTTTATACTACCTCATAGGTACCTTTACATGCACAAAATTTTCCTTGTTTCAAAAATTCTCTATTATCATTCCAAACCCTCTCATACTTTTGATTATGAGAAGGTTGAGTTGGATACTGATGTTTCTTTTGAGGAGTATCCTATACACATCATTGACCAAAGAATGAATGAAATTTGCAGATGGTATTGTCTCAATATACTGGGTTCTACAGAAGCATGAACTTGTAAATTATGAGACATGGGAGAGGAAGGTAGACGTACATGCGCAATGTCCAGAGTTGTTCTCAGATAGTGTTTTGAAACCCTAGTAAGGTGAACCCAGGGATGTGTTTTATTAAGGGGGAAATACTATAAGAACCCTATTTTTATTATAGGTATGTATCCTTTTGAATTTTATCTTATTCTTTATTTATGAACATAATATTTATTTTTTAATGAGGATATATGTGTTTTAGGGATGTCTATGGATTATTCAGATCTTGGAGCCCATCTTTTTGAAAAAATAGCCTCACTGAATGGTTAGGAGAAACCAAGAGTGGTAGGCCACATAGTTACCCCTAACCATGCGGGGCTATATAGAGGGCCCAAACAGGAAAAATAATTTTTAAAAAACATGCACCAAATGTTTCATAAGTATTTGAAAATCTTAGAAAAATGTAGCATATCCTTATGCATAGTTGTTACACTATTTCTTAAATCATGCAGACCTAACCATCCAAGAAGCCTCCTTAGACAATGGGAGGTGCACAGTTGGCACATTGTTTGGAAATACATGTGACCAAACTATGTGACCTAGATATTCTTGAAAAAATTACTAAAATTCCATTAATGAAATGTTAAACTTACCTTCAACCTCCTTTGCTCATTCTAGAAGACATGAGAGCTCTTCCTCTACCATTTTGATCTCCCATGTGCCTCTTTTTAAGGTTTTGATCCAAATTCATCATCCAAATTTTTATTTGATCTATGTTTATCTTATTATATGGGCATCAGTAAGAAATCTATTCATCTTGAGACATTCATCATTCTTCTTTCACTCGACGATGCTATTTGGATGCAGGATCATATGCCCTATTTTCGAAGTGTTGATCCGTTCTTCAGTTTTCTTATGATACATTCCAAAATAAATATTCATATAGGATGATGAGAGTTATATGAGATTAAGTTAGGTGTTATATGATTCATCCCTCAAGTATATCTATTTTATAAACTTTTGTTGTTGTGTGCACACCATTTTCATTGGGCATTGCCTATTAAATTCATATGACTTTATTGTAATCATTGTACTCATTTTTAAGAGCCCATATCGTAATTTTTAATCTTTTTTTGGAGGTAATAACCTCAACTACTCACACCACAGGTAGTGTATGCTCTTTATTGTTCCATTAATGGTTATTATGACTTTATACTCCACTGTTAAGGTATTCTATCACTTGAACCCTCTATGGAAACTCTATTAAATTAAATGAATGGATTTTTATTGGATGTTAAGATGTATCACCACTTGAACATTTTGAGGTAAGTTCTTAATATAATAAATTAAGTTCAATTTTGATTGGAAAGTATAATATTAAAATCACTGGGCCTAATTGAATGACTTGGTTGCAAGTCCATAAAACCCATTTCCATACTAATGGAAGGTTGTGAAGTGAACCCAATTAATGATAAGGTAATTAAAATTCTAAGTGGTTTCATGTCCTTATTATGATTTTTCACCACAATTCAAGTTATGGAATGAAAAATTAAATTATTTAGTGGCATGAGTATTACATGGAATTAATTAATTAATAAATTACTTATAAGGTTCCTATTTCATAAAGACTTGTGGATCTTTATTGGAGTGTTAAAACTCATACCATTCTTGGATTCTTATGGTAATGCATTGAGAACTCATGGATGCCATTCCGATTCAAGGATGATGATTTACAAGAGAGATACCCAACCTCAAATAGGGTCATTGTCTACCCTTGGATTCTTGACAAGATTCTGTAGGACCCCTCATTTATCTTCAAATATTAGGATTCCTTTGATACACTCCATGGACCCAACATGATGTTTTGGACATGCGGTACCATGGATACACCCATTGGGGCTAGTCATTACTTAGCTCTTATTATGTTGGATGAGATTCTTGGACTTAGTTAGTATCATATTATAGTGGAATACCTTAAGTGATGCCACTTAGATTATATAATGACCCCTTATAGCTAGGCTATAGATCATTACTAAATTTTATGGACCCCTAAGGTAAAGTATGCCTTGGATATTACCTTGGGTCCTCCTAATTATTATTATCATCATTATAAGATTCCTTGTTATGTATTGAATCTTTTACTATTATTTTTAACAAGATACCTTGCTAGAGTAGTTTTATCTCACATGACTCAATTATATAAACTGAACTTAATTGGGTTTACTAATTAAAATTATTCTATGTTCAGACACCAACTGAGGATGAATATGGTATCAGGGTATCATATTACTGTACTACATTAATTTTACTACCCACTATCTATTTATATTTCTCAGATTAGATGGTATAGACTTCGTTGGTGGTGGCCTACTGAGAATTATCTCACACCCTATCCAGTCCACCATTGGTACATGTGAAGATTAAATGTATGCGGGTGTTAACAAGAGAAAACATCCTACTTTGAACACCGAATATTTCGTGCTTGTATTAGGATAGATCTTGGTAGTAGATAAATGAGCCTACACTCAGGATTATGAATAGTTTTGGCTTATTTTTGGTTTTTTTGTATAACATGTACTTCCTGCTTCAATGTATACTTGTTTTCCTTATTTCTAGATATATGAAATATATTTTCATCAGGTTTTTATATGATACAATTACTAATTTTTATTATTATATATTTCATGGTTATTTATGTTTGCTTTTTTTTATGGTGGGTTACTAGTCCGATTGTGATATTGTTTGTTTCAACTACACCATCTATTTATATATTCTACTAATATTTACTGGTTTTTATATATCCATTATGCTACATTCAAGTTATGAGGGAATAGTATCACAATGCACACACTGTAGACCATCATTGCTAGTCGACTACCTCCAGTGTAAGGGGAGCCGTGCTTGAGGAGATGTGTCCAACTGGGATCAAGGAACCTTTGAGTGACATCCATGTTTGGGAAATCACATAAAAATATAATAACCAATTAAAATAATTACATGATATTATTTTCTTTTATTAATATTTTAAAAAGGATATCTTTCAAAGAACCATTAAAAATGGGATTTTGTATTTTTCCTTAATAAATTAAATTGAATACTGTTAAAAATTTATTATAGTAAAAAATATTTACATTTATAAATTAGTAATGAAATATTAAATTATTTATAAATATATATGAAATAATATAAAAAACACTTGATGTATAAAAGTCATTTTTAATAAAATATGTTTTTCTTTAAATATTATATTTTAATTAAATGATAATTTATAAATTTTATAATTTTAATATTTAAAAATTGTATCATTTTTTAATTTAACATGTCAATATTAGTTTAGGATTTATTTTTTATATTTTTCTAATTTTTTTGTTGAATTGTGAAATTTACTGTTCATACAAATATAATGATTTTTATAGAATTGTTTGTTTATAATAATGATTTGAAACATTATTAAATAATAATATAGAAAAAATATGAATTTAATGAGTTATATTATAAATTGAAAAATATTTATTCTCATCTATAGAAATATATTTATTTTTTTAGAAATTAAGTAATATGTTTCCCGAGAAATTGTTTTTTTACATTATATTCTTATTATTTTATAATTAATCATTATTAAATTTAAAAATTGAATTAAATTAAATTAATTAAAAAATTGTAATATGTGGGTCCAAATTATTAAAAATGAATTTTTTTGGGATAAAAGATATTTTACTAAGATAAAAACTATTTACCGTGATAAAAACTAAAAGGGTACAAGTAAAAATATAAGTGTAACTGACTCCAAAAATGTTTTAAAAATGAATGAAAATGTGTTTTTGAGGCCTTGATCAACTTTATCAACTTTACTATACATTATTTCTCAATTTTAACTCTTTTTCATTAATATTTACGTCCCTTTATTAATAAGTTATGGGTTTACAATAATTTAATACCTTTTCACTTATAAATGGTCTCTCCTATTCTCACTTCCCCTTACACTAAAACCCCCTTATTTTAGACCAAAATAATACGAATACCTTATTTAAAAATCATATAAACCATAAATTTGTTTTGGTCTTCTCAAATGACCATCCCATAAAGGATTAAGCCCTTCTCAAATGCGACAATCCAAGATGTGATGTATAAATTTCTAATTGATCCTTTATCATTTATATTTAATTAAGTGTATCTATTATTCCTAAAATTTATTTACACAATATTAAAATGATAAAATAATTATAATTTTTATAATTTTATTTTATTCTAAATATAGTATAGTAAATAACCACATTTTTATTTTTTCTTTTATGAAAAATTATAATGTGAGACATTCGTATGTGCAGACTACTACCTCGATGAAGTAATGTGTTTGTTTTCCTTAATCACCAAACTCAATTAGTTTAAAATGGAATCTAACATATAATTATAATATTTATTTCTTATTTAAAAGTTTAAATGATAATCCGTATTACCCCTCTCTCTCATGCTATAAAAATGAAATAATCATCCAAGCGTATGTGCGGACTACCGCATCCATGGATCTATATATTTCATTTTTCATTACCACCTTTCATGGATGGTTCTCATAATAAATTAAAAAGATAAATATATTGTTTATGATATGGATGAGGTTATTTTACTTCAAATTCAATAACTTATTAATTATATGAATGATAAAAAATTGTTAAAAAATAATCCATTTTAAATAGGAGAATTATGAAAGAAAAACAAGTTTTTCTTATTAAGTAGTTGTTTCATAGATATTATTTACTCTAATAATTATTTGAAATGATAATATATCACACTAATAATTACTAAATTATATAATTATTCTAATTTTATATTGATGTTACCACTAAATCACAACATAATCATCTTCTAATCATGGTATGTTCATGTTTGGGTCAGTTTTACCATTGAATCAAAAAGTGTTATGAATTTATATAATAAATGACTATGAAAACATAATTAATGGTAAAATATAAAATAAATACTAAAATAATTATTTTATTCCTTATTTCAATGATACATCAATATTTAACTCAATAATTAAGAAAAATAATTTCATTGGTTAAGAAAATCATTTAAGTGTTATTGTTGAAAACTTAATCTTCAAAGATAAAGAGAGAAAAAATCATCAATGGAAAATAAAAGATGTTAAATAATTATAATTAAAAAATTATAGTAAATTTAATGATATTTTAAGGATTAACATTTTAATAATAATGAATATCGAAACTACTCCTATGAAACTAGTATCAACGGTCTAAACTATAAATTCTTAATTTGGGAAAATTGGTAAAAACTAATTAATATACATATAAAAATGGTTATCAATGATAATTATTAATTTTTTAGGTATTAATATGGGTTTTAAATTATTTATTAGTATATTTATGTTTTTTAGACAAGATTTTAGATCACATTCAAGGATGATAAGATCAAAGTAATGGTTCTTTGTCTCAAATTTGAATTCCTTGAGTCATTTTTATGATAGACACAATGTTTTATTTTATAGGGTAAAATAAATAAATATTATAATTTTGAATATTTATTTACTTATATTTTAGGATGTCAAATGTTATATTTTATGTTCATTCTATCGTGGGGGTTTAACTAAAAAATTATAGAACCTATAAGGGTTTTCTTAACTCATTTTAAACAGCACAAGACATGTTTGATATTGCACTCCATAATTTCTTTTATATGGTGTTTTAACGACCCTATTTCCTTTATGTATAATTAATAAATTCCATATAATTATATTTAAATTTCTATATAATCATAACCCTCTCATTTTATTTTTGTTGTAATGTTACAATTATTATAAGGGTTTTTTTACTCTACTTCCTTCATTGAGTTAAAATTATTATTCTTGAAATATTTATTCAATGATTGGTTTCCTACAACCTAATATTTTATTAAATAGTATATTGAATTCTTCTCTAATGTAATATTACAATTTATATCAAATATTTTACCTTGGTAATTTTGTATCACAAAAGTTTATCATTTTTGAAAATAATTCTCATCCCCCATGAGGGTTTCCCCACACTATCCATATTTTAAGTTAACAAAAATTTTATAATTTATAATAGGAAATATAATTGTGTGTTATCACATGATATCTTTATATTTACATTCTTATATTTAATTTTTTTCTTTTTAGAATGTGGGTTATGAAAAAGGTTATTTAAAAATATTTAAAAATGTTCTCCAGCATTTAAAATAAAATGTTTTATCATCCACCCCAAATTTATTTTGATAACATTTATACCATTCAAGGATATATAATGGAAGTTTATTTTTAAAAAGTAAATTATTTTAAAAGTGTTCACTTCATCTTTTTGAAAATAACTTTTGAATGGATCTGTAACTTTATTTTTTTATTATAATGTTTGAATGTAATTCAAAAATATATTTTTTATTCTTTATCTATGTGAAAAAATATTTTTTTCATATTTTATATTTTATAAAAAACATTAATTTTATGTTTTCATTTTTATAAGGTAAATAATATATCTCTATGTTCAATTAAATATTTATTTGAAAATTATTTCAAAAGATATCTGAATTTCTTATTTATGAAGTGTATCTTTATTAAACTCCTAAAAAGTTTTTTCCCATATAATTAATTATACTTTGAAATATGATATGATCGATCAATTATATTCTTAAAATTATATTATCCAAATTATTTATCTAGATGTTTTTTAATTACCTTCTATTTTGGTGGAATTATCCATCAATTCCTTTGTCTTGCCGAATCATATTTAGTGTATAGCCATAATTTTTAATCCAATACATTTCCTTTTTGAATAACTCCTTTTTTATTCCTTTGAATTTTGGACATTAAAATTTCTTCCATATATGATTTTATTTGTAAAATTATTGACTTAACCATATACCCTTTCTCTATATAGTATAAATATCATATTATTTTTTATTTTTATTTATTTACATTCACCTAGAATGTTTCTAAATATATTTGGATGTCCATTTACTTTCTGTAGGTATATAATGTTAAAATTCTTTATGAAATTACAATTATTTTCTTTATTAATAGAATTTTAAAGGGATAAGAATTCCATTTTCGTTTTATGGGGTTTTTATGATATGATTTTATAGGCCACATATCATGGGTAATTATCGGTGGGGTCCAATATCACATTCTAATTCATTAGTGAAGGTTGTGTATCTCATTATCTCATTAGATAAAGGGAAATGAGTTTTGATGACTTGATCCACCAAAGTAAATAGGTGAGTGTTTCCTAATCCACTAAGATAAATTGGCGTGCTAGATCTAATCCACTAAGGTAAATAGGCTATGATACGTAATACACTGTATTAATATTTATATGATTATTATTGTGCTATATCTAAATTTTTACTTGATATTCCACACTTTTGTACTTATTCTTATACCTATGTTACACAATAATGGATTATGATTATTATAATATGTTTTTACACTCTTTTGATTCATGTCCTATATTATGCCATGATTTATTTCATGACTCATCAATTTTTATCTATGTTTTTTTGGGTATGATATTCTTATATTTTCATTGTTATACCCATATTATCATTTTATACTCACTTAGGATATTTAATTTTTACCACATATGTTCACACTTACTGAGCATCTGATTTCAAACATTTCTTTATGTTTCCATCTTCCCTGTTTATAGAGATAAGAAAAGTTTGTAATATCTAGAATAGTTTCTTATATGGAAGATTTTTGGGAATGTTGAAGTCTTGTTATGGATCAAGAAGTTTCTTTTATAGTGATTTTTTTCATTATTTAAAAATTTATGTGTTTTATTAATTAATGTTTTCTACCAATTCATTAAAACAATAAAATAAATAATCATATGGAGGTATTGTAATGAATTATTTAATTTATGTCATGTAATTAGATGGTCACATCAGTGAGTATTCATAGTTTGTATCAGATTAGGGTTTAAATAATTTTAGGGATTTGGATGTTTTAATTTGAGGATAATTTAAGGCTTATAACTTTTATCAATGTTTTATATATTATGGTTGATCACAATTTAAAAGGTATAGAGATATCTATAGGTTCATTGAGGCAATATTCTGTATTTTTGGGATTATGATAAAATTAATTTAGTGAAAACCATTGGGATAAGTATATGGTATAAATATAAGTATAGGATGGTATCAAATAATATTAGTAAAAAATATATTTCGTGGTTCTCAAACAAATTACATCCCTATCTGGATACTAGAAAGTGGAAGTGACTGTAGCATAGATTATCATAGGGGCAATCACCCCAAAAAAGGAGGGTTAAGAATTGAATCTATCTTCACTCCTGTGTATGATGAGTGGAACTAAGATTATTGACCTTGATAGACACTCATAGGGGATATGATTTGGTTAATCACATTCTATTTAAAAACAATTATTCATGTTTTATTTCATAATTACTTTGAATGACTGGGTTAGTAAGTATGTGATAACACAACGTAAAGTAACATAGGTTGAACGAAGAGAGTTATTGGATGAACCAAGTGTAAAATAATTGAAATAAAAGTATCATAGGTAGAAATGATTATTTAATTGGATAATAAATCTTAGGACTGAGATTTAATATTCATATGATTATTTTATATAACCTTATTTATAATCATATTCATTTTGGTTTTAGTATTTGGTTGAATGAAGATTAACAAAATGAAGCTAAGAAAGGCTTGAATCCAGAAACAAATATGTATTATAAATAAATAGGTGTGCATACTTAAATGGTTGAGAATTTTAATATATTCTTATTATGATGGAAAATTTGAGTTTTCTTTTCTTACTGATGATAACAATGTTGATATCTTAATAGAAATAAAATATCATTACTCTTATCTATTTTTATTAATGATTGATATTTATCAATGGTATTTTTGTATATTATAAAAGTTATGAGAATTAAGTAAAAAAACCTATTTATTTTTCATTAATAGTTTTTATTTAAATGTATATAAACATATATTAAATGGTTTCCACAAACTTGAAAAGTGATTTTATGAAAAGGTTATGTTTTTAGGGATATATATTGGAGAACACATGATTGATATATAAATACCAATTATGTTTATTATATGATTTATTTTGAGGTTATAATGGGTTGGTTTATTTTTATAAAAATGAGTTAGATAATATTGATAGCCCCAGAATTGATTATTTATTTAATGAAAAGGTGATTCATGTTATTTTTGTTGAAGTTTATCTCTTTTTTGGTATCGTGATATATATAATCTAGTTTGTAACTTTATAAACTAGTGATTAAAGATAAGAGATAATTATTGAAGGAATCTATGATTTTTCTATTGTTTATTTTCTTGGATACTCAAATGGTTTTGGGAAAGGTGTGTAATAAAGAATATATTATTATGGTATATATATAAGAGGGTATATTATTTTTTTAATGATTAATATTGTTTGAAGAAAGATAACTGAATTTGTATAGCCTTAGAGAGAATGAAAGATTCCATATTAGAAGTTATATTCTAAATCATGGATATGTTAATATTACCCGCACCTAAATCCATCATTTAGTAATAATTAAAATTGTGAGGAGATAATTTATTTAGTCTTTAGAATGTATTGACCCGAGATTTTGGACCCTTTAAATTAATACTAACTTAAATAGCTTATGTCACATGCAACACTGAACAAGTAAAACAACTGACTAAAATGAACCATAAAATATTAAAATTACATTAATAACATAATCATTATTTTTTAAAAATAAAATAATCAATTAAATTATTTATATATTTTCATTTTCGTTGATTAATATTTTAAAAATGATGCATTCTAACGAACCATAAAAAAATGGGGGGATTTGTAATTTACCTTAATGAATAAAATTTATCATAGATACAATATTACTATAAAAGGAAATATTTAGATTTAGAAAACAGTATATTAACATTCAATTAGTTATAAATATATAATAAATAAGTTTAAAAACAATTTATGTCAAAAGGGAAATTTTTTAGTAATGGATTTTTCCATTAAATATTATATTTTAATTTGAAAGATAATTTATAAATTTTATAATTTTAATTTTAAAATATGAACTTCATTTTTCTATTAAATATATCAATTTTATATTAATATTTTTTAAAAATTTTCCAAAAATGGATTTTTAAGTGAATAGTACTCTATAATGTTTTTAAAAATATCAAGTCTTTTATGGAATTTTAGTTTAGATCAATGATTTAATTTTTTTTGAAATTTTTTATAGAAAAAATATAAATTTTATGGGTGATATTATAAATTTTAAAATATTGACTTACATTCAAAAACCTATAATTATTGTTTTATAACTTAAGTAATAGTATTATAAAAAATTGTTTTTAACAACCTATATAATTATTATCTTAAAAATAATCTTTATTACTTTATGAAATTGAATTATGTTAAATAAATTTTAAATTGGGAATCAGTGGGTATATTTTTTTTATAATTAATATTTTTTAATCATAATGGATACTTTTTTTATATTGATATTAGTTTCCAGTATAAAAGATAAAATGGTAAAAGTAAAAATCATAGAGTAAATGACTTAAAACATGTTTTTAAAATGTTTTGGAATGTGTTTTTGAGGCCTTTCTCAAACTTATCACATCTCTACTCTATTATTTCTCAATTTTGGATCTAATTCTTACAGATACCCATACTTTATATACATAAATATTACATCTTATAAAATGAATATTCATTACATATCATTAGGATCTATGCTAGAACTATAAAGGTTTAGTGTGTTTGAAAATTTAGATATATAAAAAACTGGTACATAAGTGATCTACATCATCTCAAACATAGTAAATATTAATTATCACCCTTATTAGACACATCATACTTAAAACCTTTCATCAAATACTTAATAAAATAAAACATGATAAATGGTGAGAGCAGATGCTTAGTAAGGGTAAAAATGGAGTTATAAATTATAATTTAAATATAAAATGATAATAAGGGTATGATAAATGTGATTGAACTTTTAAAACCATACACAAAAATTATTATATAATAAACCCGAGTCATAGAAAAAATATTTGGAACTCATATGACATGAATAATATGGGAATCAAAGAACACGGTTCATGAGAACTTGACATTGGCATAAGATCATGTCATGAAAGAGTGGAATAAAGTGTTTCATAATCATAATAATAGAATTTACATGTCAAGGAAACCTAATAAGTCATTAATAAAATCTTATTCTTCAACTAACCACCCATATACATTCTTTAGGCTTGTAATAACCTCCTGTGTACCCTCTTTTGGGCTTGGGATAACCTCATGTGTACCATATTTTGGTCTTAGGATGACCTCCCATATACCCTTTGAGATAAAATAATGTTAATATTTAACTAATAAATTTTATGGAAATGTAATTTTGGTCCCACCAATCACATAATCATAATCTATTTATATATATTCCATAAGATCATAAAATATTCATCATACCATCTTAACTTAACCAATGAAAAATAAGTAGGTTTTATAAAAATATCATCATCAAAATCATAAACTGTTTATATAATTAATAAGGATGGTATCATTGGATAGTATCCCCAATAAATCATAAATAATATCAAAGGATGTTATCATAGATGAAAAACATATTCAAAAGATCATAAGAAACTTTCTTGAGGAAAATACCAATTTCATTTTGAAATCACTTATTCATAAGTTAATAATTTATAAATATTAAGGAAAATATTTTATTTGAAAATACCATAGAAAAATTTTAAAGGAAACTTCAAAGCATTTAGATTTCATGACGGTAGTAAATTCTTTTCATACTGTGTATCTTAAAACAAATACTCATTTCATATTTTTAGTAAAAATTAAAATATACCTCATTTAATAATTGAAAAGAAGATTCATTTGAGACATTTTTATATAATTTAAAACATGTGTAAAAATGAATTTAAATAATCATATAAAAATTTAAAAAATATTCTTGAAAACATTTTAAATAAATCAAGGACTTTGAAGAAAAAGATTCCCAACCAAAGAGGAAATAAAGTAAGTTTTTATTAAAAAAAATTCCCCGATCATTTTAAGTACCACAAAGAGGAAAATGGTAATATTACTTGATAATTTAATGGATAAGTAAAGGAGAATAAAATGAAATTGTTTTATTAGAAAATTTTCCTATAATTTCAGTGAATTTAAATTCAAGTAAAAACAATCTCGATTAAAATGAGATTGAAAAATAAGTCCCTTAACTGAGCTATAATTTCACAAAATTTATCTATCCTCCTATATAATAAATTTAAATTTATTATAAACATATACCATATTAATTTACATAAATATAATATCATATATGATATCGTTATAACATTTTAAAACTTATTTATTAATAATTTCTTATTAAAATCATCGTTTCTGTGTGTTAACTGTTTCCTTTTTCATAGAAGTTTTGATTATGCAGTTTTAATCATTATAGTTTTATCATGGATCCATAATTTAATGAGTTTTATTTATTATATAAATATAATATACATTTTTATATAAATACTTATAATCATCCTTAAAAGGTATAAATAGAAAAATTATTTACACCGTTCATGGAGACGGTAGGTCATATGTATAGATGAACATTGTTTTCATTTTCACACTAATATAATGGAAAAAATATAAATTTTTTTATCATTCAAAGGTAAAAATTATATCATAAATAAGATATATATACATTAAATATAACCTTATTACCATCCAAATAAAGAGTAAATAAAAAACAAATCACATTGATTTATGGAGGTGGTAATCCACATGTATACACAAGCGACATTATCATTTTCCACTAATAGGAATGAAGAAGGTATATATGAAATTATAATTATAGAAGAATAATTATATCATAAATATAATATATAAACCTTAAACCCATTGTAATATCCATCCATGAAAAATGGTAATGGAAAATGATTTACAACGCTATGTAGTCAACACATATACATGAGGGATACTTTCACTTCCAATTTGATAGAAAAAGGGTGAATAATGGAGGTTAAATAAACACAATAAAATTTCATTATATTTATTATTAAAAAACTATAAGTTTATTATGAATACCATATATTTAGAGGAGTTATAAGAAGAAATAATTTGAAAGAGGTTAGGTAGGATGATCACCTCTCCCTCAGCTGGCCTATATTAGATCATTTCTTAAGGACCCTTGGAATAGTATTTAAAGAATAAAAACATATAACTTGTGTCTAGATAAGCTTAAAAGAGAATTTTTTATGGTATGTGTAATGCCCCAACCCTAGAATCCTAGAGCTGATACATTATTTTAATACTTTGGCATGATTATAGGGAATAAAATATTGAAGGACTAAGTAGTTGTGTAATTTTAGGAAACCAGATACATACATAAGTTCAACATTGCAACTTGAAAACAAATACACTATGTAAGTTATATTTTAAACATCCATAACTCTAAAATTATCCTTATAGGCCAATCATAAAAAACTTATTCATGTCCTGAGAAAATGAAACATACGAAAGGGGTGAGCTCAAAAGCACTATAAGGGTAATCAATACAACAAAAGATATCATAAACATCAACAATAGGCATAGTGAATAATTTAAAACACATGCCTTTACGAATAATAAACTTGAACACATTAAGGAAGGAATATTAGATGAGTAAATAATTCTATAATAAAACATAACCATGGGTATTCTTCTAGTCAAACAACCACATGAACTTTCAATTAATAGCTTCATAATGAGGGAAATGAATATGTTGGTGTTCTAAAATATACCACCAAGGCCTCATCCAAGATGCCTAAAAAAGATTTAGGCCTTGACCAAAACCATAAATATTCATTTTGTCAAGGCCTCGTGCGAAGACAATAGTTTGTATCATGAGACCTACGTATGCCCCGAGGGGCTATAACGGGCCCTAATCGATACTTAATAAGTCCAATTAATTCCTCATATGAATGGGGATAAACATAGGAAATATATAATTTCAAATTGAAACTAATAAATGAAATTTAGTTAACTTTCCCTGATTATTAAACATAAACACTAACTATTCAGAGTAATATGGAGAAATGATTCTATATAGAACATACATAGAAGAACTAATCATAAAAAATTCAATAAAAAATGGTGTATGATATCATGGGAGATAAACCTCAATGAAGTACCAGATTCAAAAAAGGATTTTGACATATATGATGATACTTTTAAATGAGACCATTGAAATATCCTTGAGGAAAAAAATCCTTAAACATTCCAAAGTGTTCCATACCACCTTGAAAGATTCAAATCATAAAAAATATATAATATGATTATAAAAATGATACTATTTATGTGATATAAAAAATGGAAGTACATACACCACAATAAATAAATATGTGGTGAACAAGGCATATATCTCATAAAGGTTAAAGTGAGATGAGGAAAATCATTTTTACTTTGGATAGAAGAGTTCCTTTGGAAAATCATTTTTATTTTCCATAAATATGGTTTTAAACATGTATATACCATAAAAGAAAAGGAAGAGACATTTATATTAAATTTGAGGAATAAATAATGTCCCATTGAAGTGAAATCATGTTAAAAAAGTTCTTAAGAATTTTTAGAAATAAAACATTTTAGAGCATTTTAAGGAAAATATTTAAGAGAATTTTAAATAAGAAATGCATGTTTGTTTTCATAAAACCATAAATGAACCAATATTATTTTCCATGATAAAATTAGTAATTTTATATAAATAATGGGTTCTTAAAACAAATTCTGGAGTGCACTTGAAAATGGGTAAGAATTTGAGATGTTCCCTTGAATTGGGTTAGTTTATTAGGATTAAATTTTGAAATATTTTTTTAAAACATGTAAATCCTCACAAAATAAAGAAGGATTATGATTAGTACAAATATAAATAACATTAAAACATAAATTATGAGGATTAAATATGAATGAAAAATAATTTAATTGAGGCAAGTAGATAATAAAAGTAACCCAAATGAATATGGAGGTTCAGGTGGAAGACCATTACCACTTTGGAACCAATTGATCTGTATGCCCCAAAATTAATAATATTCAAATGGTACATTGAATAACATGAAAATAAATATATTAATGATATTATAAATCAATTTTAAGTATAAATACATTATACAAAAGTAAAAGTAGTAAATAAAGAATGTCTCACAAAAATTGAAGTGAGATGAGGAGACCCTTACCTTAAGTCTGATGGTGTTTCTAAATTGATCATAGTGTCCTGGAAAACCAAATTAAATTAATTAGTTAATATCTCCATAACCTATTATACCTTTAATTGATTTATTATAACCTTATTAGTTCATTCATGGCCTTTTTGATGGGTTAATAGGTTTAATTTCATTGTTCGGGTCCGTTTGTTTCATGATCGGTATACTTATATACATGAATGGAGAATCACGTAAAATGAGGATTTTAGTCTAGAATTGAAGTTATATTTTATTATTTAAAATCCATAAGGTTACATGGTTTTAAATTTCATTTGGTTACTTGTAGTGAATATGAATCATTATATAAATTATTCAATAAAAACCGTTTGGGTTAATTGTCGTTTTTTGTGGAGCATGATCTCATTTTGCTTTATAAATAAAAACCATGTGTACAAAAAGATTCCAGAACCATAGATGATAAATAATACATAAATTATAGTTTTTTTTCAACCAAATTAATTGTTAAATTACCAGAATTGAATACGATAATAGAAATTGAAAACCCATCATCCTTGAAAGTGGTAAATTAGCACATCTCATATGGTGTTTTCATTTTTAGTATAAAAGAATGAGAATGGAGAGATGATGAAGAATTATTCATTTATCATGAAAAAATTACAGTACTTGTAAGATACTAGACTCATAAATTTTTTTTTAAGAAAGTAGGAGAGGAATGAAAAATAAAGGAACTAAAAATAAAAGAAAAGTTGAGAAATCCCTTATGAAAATTCCACAGCCTAAAGACGTCGCTTAAAATTTCATAAAATATTTTGATGAGAGAAAAAGGGTATATCAAAATTATTACATAATATGGAAATTAAGGGGGATATGGAATTACATATCCCAAAATAATACAATTTAAATGAAAAGTTAACAACATAATAAGAGTGCTTGAAAATGGGAGAGTTTTTGAGACGAACATTCTGCAGCATAATGACTATGCAACATGGTTTTGGAAAACATTAAAAAGAAATGGGATATGGAAAACCCATTAATAAAAGAATAATAAAATGTTATAGGGAAATAATAATATGTAAATAAGAACATGGTATGAAAACTTGAAATATATACCACATAAAAGAGAACTTGAATGGAAAGAAATGAAAAGATGTGTTTACCTATTGAAGTAATCTTCCTTGAGAGCCTCTTTAGGGGAGGGGTTTTGGTCTTGTGGAAAGAACATGAGATATTGGACATGGGTAGTGACTAATTATTGGTATTTGGTTATAGATTAGAAAAATAATAATTCTTTATAGGAGTGAATAGATTATGAAGTGAGGGGGGTTTTTATAGTGGAGGAGAGGAGTGAATTTTGAATATTTTATTCATTATTTTATTAATTCAATCAAGAAAAACAATAATATTGTTTCATATGAACCTGAATAGTAATAAGTTAATTTTTGTTCGTACCTAGTGGTATTAAATAATCCTTACATCACTTATGACCCAATAAATCATGTATTTATCATTTTCCATAAATTATCGTATTTTACTATTCACCCAAAATTTATGGATTTTAGAAAAATCAAAACAATTCACCCTAACCATTATTAAATGTGTAAACTTCAAAAATAAATTCCAATTTTTTAAAATAATTTTCTAAATATTTTTAATTTAAATTTTTAAATAATGTCACAATTTATTCCAAAAAAATAACATTAAAAGTATAACTCATTTTATAACACCTTGAAAAATTAATCAATGTCCCATAAAATTATCTTATATCCATAATAAAATAAAATAAAAATTTATGATTAAATTTTATGGAACTAAATTTCCATTTTAAATTATTAAATTAATCATAAAATTGTAATTAAAATATTTATGACATACAAAAATACCAATACTTATACTATGAACATTTTTTCACTTTTTAGATGTCTAAATTGAATTCATACATTCATGGGTGAAGTTTCTATTTTTTAAGGCCAATTTACTATTCATTATTATTCATATGGGAATGTTACTTTTTATAAGGGTATGTCACTATTAACCAAAAATTTAGTTTGCCTTATCAGACTCTAAATATCTTTCTGAACACAACCGTGTATGTCAGTTTTTTGAAATTTATAACACAGAGGTGAAAAAATCATGTTTACTAGGATAAGTTACAAAAATGTGGTGTTTTGTAGAGACTCAGTGTTTCATGTATTCAATATTAAGTTTATTTTTAAATTCTTTCGGTGTTATAGTATGGTTGAGATATATGTATCAAAGTGGTGTAAATAAGAGAAAGGAGGGGTGTCCATTTAAAAGTGGGGGAGAGGGACACTTGGAATTTCATAAAATATTAAAATTTAATAATGTGACACTCAAGAAAAATAATTCCAAGTGGATATATCTTGGATTTTTGGATTTTATGTGATCTAAATACTTCCATAAAATAGTGTTTATACAAGTTTAATCCGGAAATTTACCCTTATCTCTTTGTTTAACTTCTGATAAACCTATTTTAACATTAATCATGATAACAAATTTTTACTATTTTTTACTATACATTATGAACAATAATTAATTTTGAATTATTAAATAATATTAATTATTATAATTTAAAAAATGGAATCCATTTTATCAATTTAAATTCATAAAATTGGTAGAATTTAGATTAAAATTAAACCACTAAAATGTGACAAAAAATATATTTTTTTAAAAAAATGTTTTCTTCAGTATAAAAGTTTTTTATTAAAAAATACAACATAAAATTATTTCCAATGACCTTAATAGGATTATTAATAATATAATTGAAAATTTTATACTTTTAGAACAATTTTAAAACAAAATGTAACCCTTCAAATTCTTTTAAATAAAAATACAGTTTTCAATAAAAATTAATATTTTTCACTATTAATTAAAATATAAAACATTTTAGAAAATTATCAAAAAATCAATCTAACCAAAATTTTATATGATGATTTCAAAAAAATTTTATTTTTTTCCAAATACATTTTAAAGTGTGAGATATTAATTATATTATTTTATAATAGAAAGTAATAAAAACCATTTTTGAGGAAAAAATGTATTTTTGAAGCATACAATGAATTTACTAAAAAATGATCAATTATTTATCAATATATTTTATTTACCTAAAGAAGTTATACATATTTTTCAAAATGTGGTTATTCATATTCATTCAACAATTTTGAAGGACATATTACATCAGTATACTCTATTATAGTTCTTTTAGACATGTGGTAGTGTGTATCGTAAGGTATCAAAGAAAATAAATTAATTTAAAGATAAATATATCATAAAATATTTTAGTGTTTAAATTTCCTTAAGTGTGACTTCCCATTATTAAAATGTTATGGGTATTTATAGAAAATCCATACCTTTTCACTTATCAATGGGGATATCCTCTTCTCATTTCTCTTCACACCACAACCCCATTAATTGAGCCCAAAAATATTCCCAAGATTATCCTCAACACTACTAGCTATATTAAAGAGGTTATGGTATTCATAAAAGACCATCCCACAAATTTTAAACCCCTTTTTAAAAGAGATAATCTAATAAGGGAGCTATAAATTTATAACCACTCCTTTTTCATTCCTTTTCCCTTATCTGTACTTCTTCTGCATAACATTTCATTACAAAATTGTAAAATAATAACATCAGTATATTTAATATAATGATCTATTATTATATTTATGGGTACAAGAATTAAACACATTTTCCCTTTTCCATTAACAAAAACAAAAATTTGAAACATGTGTAGGTGAAAACTATTGTAACACCCCAAGATTTTATGAAAGATATTCTTTTAATTTCATTGATGTCTTGTGTTGTAAGCTACAACAAGATTGCCTTGCGCTATACGCAACACTGTATGAGCTTTCAGTATACACAACACAATTCTTGGATCATGTTACACTTAATTTTGATAGTAGTTATTCTACGAAACATTGAGTGTATATATTTATATATTCAATGTATAAATGAAATATGGTTGGATTATGTTATACGAAACAACGGAGGAGTCTTTCAAAACACGCAACCTTGACTTGGCTTGCATTACACGCAATCGCGACCTTCCTCGATAGCGTGTGTTGTACACAATACCAGGTTTCACTAAAAAACGATATATTGTTATAATATTATTATGGACTAGCCATTATGAATAGTATTAAATACATTTTTAATTTTATAACATTATTATTCATCTTACACATTTTCTAGAATATGGTATGAGAACAAAATAAATTTTTCGTGTAAAATATGTATTTTTCAAAAATTGCAGTTTTCCCACCTATTGATGATGCACCCACCTTAAATCTTATTTTTGACATATCTATAAGTTAAATTTGACAAAATAAAATTCTTATTTGGAATCAGGATATAAAAATTTACTTTGAATAAATTTTTCATATTATTCTGATAACTTTTTTATTTTAATGAATAGTAAAAACCCACTATTATTTAACTAAAAACAAATTTTTTCATTATAATAAATAATATGGATAGATTATCTTTTTAATTTGTTTTAAACTGTAATTAGAATATATTTTTACCATTTAATCCAATGTTGGTCATTGGAATTAATTTTACTTTGAAATTGAATATAAACAAGTATCAATCTTTTGATAGTTATTATTTCTTAAAAACACGCTATTTGTTTTGATAACAGGAATTGATTTTAAAATTAACTAATTCCACTTCTATGTTTTGAATTTTTAAAAATAGACATCAATTTTTAATTCGGAATATCAAATAATGCTTAGGCTGAATCTTTGGTATTTTTCTGAAAAATTTCAATTTTCGATGAATAGTGAAACCACTTAGTGGTAGATAAAAAACTGACTTTTTCATTTAAATGAAATTTTACCACTTCTGTGAATTGAATTTCGAAAATTTGAGAGACATGGTTAATATCAAGGACTAAAATGTTGTTCAATGAGATGAAAATATTTTTTTGGTGAATAGTAACTTTTTACTTTTATTTACCACGGTTAAAAGTAAATAGGGTAATTAAGGGTAAAAATGATATTATTATTATCCTAAAACATGTCCTAATTCTATTGGAAAAGTGTAATTCGACCAAAAAGAACCTTAGGAATAAAATATGACCATTTAGGCCCACTTGTATTAGATTAGGACATTTAATATTAATTTATTTAAAGAAGGGTTAAAATAGTTAAAATCAATGTTTAATAAGTAAATCATTTTTAATATAGGGTTATACAAAATATAAATTCGAATATAAATATTCATTATAAAGAGAAAAATATTTCCTACATAATGGTATTTTATTTATAATTTTTAGACATTAAATAATTTAATTTATTTATGACACAAAGATGATACAGTATTTATCTTATTGACATAATTGATGTTATAAATACCCAAATAAATGTAATTTGAGACTTTTTATGAATTCCACTAATTTTTTAGGTTCATATGACATGTTAGTATTGATTTAATTAACATTTTTCGAACTAATCATTATGTTATGATTTTCAAAAAAATCAATTACCAAATAGTGTCAAAATTGACATAAAATAGTTTTTAAAATAAATATTATATTATTAACTGTCATTTTATTCCTAAAAATATAAAGTTCTACCAAATGACTTATATAAGGTTTTATATATTAATAATAAGAAACTTGGGGTTCGTTTGGCTTGTTATAGTAACTTTATTAACCTTATAGTGTAAGAAAACAAGAAGACACAAGAAAAGTAAAATAATTTAACCTAAGGTTAAATCTAAATGATAAGGTCAAAATAGAAACCTAAACTTGTCTAAATTCTATTGGATGAGAGTATTTCGACCCATCCCCACATTATCTTCGAAATAAATCATTTTGGAGCTATTAAAAACCGAATATGACTTTATAATAAAATAATATTTTTAGTTTTTCCAAAGGTGCCCCTCTCCTCCCTTATAAAAGGGCACCTCCTCCCTATCTTCCTCACACCACATTGAGCTTTAAAGCTCGACCAAACCCTGCAAAATTATCTTCTACACTTACATAGAAACATCCTAGATGTTCTGGTCTTCTTCAAAGACCAATTTTAGTGCCCTAAGAGGAGGTCTCAAAGAGGCGCTTCAAAGAAGAGGTAATGTCCGTTACCGATTCTTTCAACTTTATTTCTTCTTCCACTTTTCTTATTTAGTTGTTTCATTATGAAGTAATAACATCAGTATAACTAATATTCTGATATGTTATTATAATTATGAAACAACCCTATTTCACCATCTATCCATCCTACGGAAAACAAAATCACCACGCGTGCGTACGTACGGAATACCGTCTCCACGCCGTGGTGAAATATGTTTTTCCACCAACACCTTACATGGATGGGTATAATGGTGTAAAGAATAACTATATATGGTTATTATAACATCATACTTATTCTGATATATTATACCATCCACTCCAATTCTATTCAATAATTATGGGAATGATATCATCTCTCGTGCGTACGTACGGACTACCGTCTCCACGACGTGATGAGATTCATTCTCCATGTTAACCATACATGAATGATCATAAAGTTTATATAATGAATAATAATGAAATATATGAAATAATAATGCTACTGGATTTGTGTATATATATATGTATGTCATCTATTTAGTTTCATTCAATTCAATAAGGAAACGAAAACAACGTTCATGAGTACGTACAGCCTACCGTCTCCCTGAACGGTGTATTTCATTCCTTTTATCGATATATAATATATATATTTATATGATGAATATATATTATATATAAATCATGTTTTACATTATGGAATTATTTAAATCAGGATATAAGTAATAATATCAAGAACGACAAGTCGAAACACATACGATAAATGAAATGATTTTTCCCAAAACGCTACTTTAACATGGAATTTACAAAAGAACGGGTAATATTAAGTCGTAAGTGAAACATATATGATATCGTAACAATGAATATTATTCTGTAATAAGTCAATGAAATTATTTAAATCATTATACAGGAGGTTCAGATACATACAAAGCATATCAGACCTAAGGTAAGGGATAATTTTGCAAATCTCATTTTTATCCGAGATTGCTTATTCGTAAGTATTTATTGGGGTTATTTCTATCATCCATGTTCATGTTTTATAAAAGTGTTTTCATGTATGTTTAAATTCCTTTTTAACAATTTTTGACTTTTACTACATGGTATGTAAGGAATCTTTTTTTACCATACGAGGTACTTTTTGACTTTTCCGACAAAAGTACGAGGAGAATGTTATTTTTAACTTATATGGCGTGTGAAGATTTTTACGGTTTCATAATGCCTCATTTTCATGAAGCTTAATCTACATGATTTTATAAATATTTTCAAAAAAATACTTTTATTTTAAAAGTGCATGACATTTTTTGAAAAGAAAATGATTTTGATGAAGAAAGTATATTTTCCTCAAGAATTCATTTCAAATGTTTTATCAAAACCATTTTCCATCTAAGATGCCATTATTTCATATGTGTATGTTTCAAGTTTAATGTCTCTATGATTTACATGGTTGAATTTTCTTATGATGAAATATCCATTTGTTTTATATGGATTATGTGATGATGGGGGGATGTTTATGAAACCCATTTTATTCTTTGGGTTATGATGAATGTTTTAAGTTTATTTTGTGGCACAAGTAAGAATGATTTCATTATGAGATGGGTGGGACCTATATCTCCCTCCAATGCATTGGGTAAAGATTTATATCTCATGAGATAGACATGGCTGGAACAACAAGTTAAACTGGTTCAGTAATACAGTACTGGAACGAGGAGTGAACTCGATTCAGAAAGGGACTTTTTCCACTAAGATGGTCTTGGCAGCAATGCCTTGGCTACTATGGAAATCATAAAATGTTCTTAATGGTTGACAAAATTACATGTTTTATTACCATTATAATTTATCATGATTAATTTTTCTTCATGATCTATGCCTTACGTACTTCCATGTTTTATGTCATTGCTCAAGATTTTGAAGTTTAGATTTTATGCTCATGTTTTTTTTATATTCAAATGTCTGAGGATTGTTTTATGTTCTCTATGCTTACCCTTACTGAGCATTTGAGCTCACCCCTTTTATGTTTTCTTTTCCCCAGGATATAAAGAAAGGTTTTAGGTAAGCAAAAAAGGGGAAGATCTTTATGGGAGATGTTGAAGATCTTTCACCATGATTAGAAGATTATATTTCGAGTTTCCAAAGAAACTAAACTATTATGGTCCTTGGTGTCTGTTTTTGTTATATATTAATTATTACACAAAAGTAATGTAATTTCGATGTTCGTCAAGCTTCGGGTCTCTACAGTTGGTATCAGAGGAATGGTTTAGTCAATCTTTGGAAACTAGGATGCGAGAACTTTAGTAAGATCCCTAGAGATATTTCTAAGGTATGTCTAGGGATGTCCCTAAGGTTAAGTATAAGTATAGGTTATAGTCCTAGAATTAAGGTAGCGATCTTAGAATTAAACCTAAGATGATATATATTGAAGGTACTCCCCCTTTATTATGTTGTTTTCCCTAGAATGATTTTTGCCTCTCACACTATTCTTTTTGGGTTTTAGAAAATGTCTGGAAACAAGATGATTCATGATAATGGAGGATATGATGGAAAAAGGAATGATATTCTTTATGAGCAACCAAATGAAATGGGATTTGGAAGTCTAAAAATTATTATTATGCCAAATCAGCAATATCATAATATGATCAATAAACTCAAATTTGGTAAGTTTCCTGACTCGGCTAATAAGAGAAAGATGGAGTTTCATGATGATCATAGAGGAAAGAAAGTTCAATTTCCCCTATGTAAATCATGTGGGAAGAGGCATCAAGGAGAATGTTTTAAAGGAACTGGAAGATGCTTTGGGTGTGGAAAACAAGGACACAAATCCAGTAAGTGCAAAGGAAAAGGTTCAGTTAACACTAGGGATGAGGATAATGGTATTGCTACGACATCAGCAATGGTTAAATGTTTTAAATGTGGAATGTATGGGCATTATGCAAACCAATTCCCTAAGGGAAAGTCTCATGAAGAGAATCAGTATGGTCGTATGGGTAGTATTTATGTTGATGATGATGAAGAGACTATAAATGATATGTGAGATGAAATAATTGTTGAATCTCGGTCAATGGTTTAAGAAGGTAGTGGAATGATTACATGTTTATCAAGTGTAATGTTGTATAAGTAATCTCATGGTATTTTGGAATAAAGAGAAATCTAAGAATTGTTACACTGTTTTCTTTCATTATGTTTTGAAAGTATATGATGAATGGTACCAGTGACCATGAAAGGTTATTCAGATATTTTTGGAAAGTAGATGATATGCACATAATGAAGGGATAAGGAGAAAATTAAATGTTTGATAGTATTCATGAGCTAATGACTGATATAAGGAGAAGGTTATATCATGGTTTGAGTATATAGATTTTTTGGATTTTGGTATGTGGAAAGCGTTAACTTTTGACAGCATTCATGTTTTCACTAAGGTTTAATGGGTATTCATTTTTCAAGAGAATACATGATTAAGGTATTCACATGATTGGAATGTGACCAACAAGATATATGGGGGATAAATGATGGTATTCACATTCTTGGTTGATGACATTTCAAGTAATCATTTTCTTTATACTATGAGCTTGGACCGAAGTATTTTAGATAAGCCTAATGATTGGAATTTATTATGTTGGACATAAGTTAGTATTGTTTAAGGATTGAACTTTTTTCGATATTATTAATGGGATGTTATAGTAATGTAGTTTTAGAAAAAGGACAACCTGCAGGACGGGCGATATCCCATCGCGTCAGACAAGGATGTTGGAATCAAACCCACAACTGAAGTGAGACATGCCTTTATCGCCTACCACTGGCCTACAGGAATTCCCTATTTAGTAGAATGTAGTTTTATTATATTAAGCAGTATGATATATGAAGTATAAGTCCATTTTTGGAACCATATATGATTAATCTCACTATAGATGAACTTATGTATTTTTGATAACTTTTATAACCTTTTGTTTGAGGCAGACTGAATGACCCATCATTCTATCACATGATTTTCTAACACTTCACGAATGACAAATTCAACTTCATTTCTTTAAGAGATGAAGTGGAAATTATTCAAAGAACGACCAACGGTGAGACTGTACCAAAACCAGAAAAGTATTTCTTCTAATTCCTATTTCATCAACTTTAGGGAAGTGATATTGAAAACCAAATTTTTTTCCTAGTGACCTTATATCCGATGAATCAGATGGTGCCTTAGATCATCACAAATCTATGGCTTTGTGATTGATGGCCTTTTCATAGCCATGTTCTCTACCACCCTCCATCAGAACTTGATGGTTAGATTTTTCTTCCATATCCATATTTTCACTTATGTTCTCCTATATGGAAACCCAGTGATGAGTTTCTTTGGGTAATCGTTACATTTCATACTTTAGTTTTTAAAATTATGTTTTAGTATTCCTTTTTACGATGTGGGCTTCTATGAATAGTAAAATATTTATAACCCTGACAAATTTCGAGGGAGAAATGAATTTTAAGGGGGGTAGAATGTAACACCCCAAGATTTTATGAAAAATATTCTTTTAATTTCATTGATGTCTTGTGTTGTAAGCTACAACAAGATTTACTTGCGCTATACGCAACACCGTATGAGCTTGCAGTATACACAACACTATTCTTGGATCATGTTACACACAATTTTGATAGTAGTTATTCTACAAAACATTGAGTGTATATATATATATTCAATATATAAATTAAATATGGTTGTATTATGTTATATGAAACAATGGAGGAGTCTTGCACAACACACAACCCTGACTTGTCTTGTATTACATGCAATCGCGACCTTTCTCGATAGCGTGTGTTGTACGCAATACCAGGTTTCACTAAACAACGATATATTGTAATAATATTATTATGGAATTTCCATTATGAATAGAATTAACCACATTTTGAATTTTATAACATTATTATTCATCTTACACATTTTCTAGAATATGGTATGAGAACAAAATAAATTTTTCGTGTAAAATATGTATTTTTCAAAAATGGCAGTTTTCCCACCTTTTGATGATGCACCCACCTTAAATCTTGTTTTGACATGTCTATAATTTCAATTTTACACAATAAAATTCTTCATTGGAATCAGGATATAAAAATTTACTTTGGATAAATTTTTCATATTAATCTGATAACTTTCATATTTTAATGAATAGTAAAAACATGCTATATTTTAATTAAAAACTTTTTTCATCACAATAATTTATATTGTTAGATAATCTTTTTAATTGGTTTTAAAGTGTAATTTGAATATATTTTTACCATTTAATCCAATTTTGGTCATTGTAATTAATTTCCCTTTGAAATTGAATATATACAAGTATCAATCTTATGATAGTTATTGTTTCTTAAAAACATGCTATTTGTTTTGATAACGGGAATTAATTTTAAAATTAATTAATGACACTTCTATGTTTTGAATTTGGAAAAATAGACATCAATTTTGAATTCGGAATATCAAATAATGCTTAGTCTAAATTTTTGGTATTTTTCTGAAAAACATCAATTTTCGATGAATAGTGAAACCACTTAGTGGTAGAAAAAACTAACTTTTTCATTATAATGAAATTTTACCACTTCGGTGAATTGAATTTCGAAAATATGAGAGACACTGTTAATATCAAGAACTAAAATGTGGTTCAATGAGATGAAAATATTTTTTTGGTGAATAGTAACTTTTTACTTTTATTTACTACGGTTAAAAGTAAATAGGGTAATTAAGGATAAAAATGATATTATTATTACCCTAACACATGTTCTAATTATATTGGACAAATGTAATTCTACCAAAAATAACATTAAGAATAAAATATGACCATTTAGGCCCACATGGATTAGATTAGGACATTTAATATTAATTTATTTAAAGAAGGGTTAAAATTGTAAAAATCAATGTTTAATAAGTAAATAATTTTTAATATAGGGTTATAAATAAGATAGATTCGAGTATAAATATTAATTATAAAGCTAAAATTATTTAATATATAATGGTATTTTATTTATAATTTTTAGAAATTAAATAATTTAATTTATTTTTGACACAAAGATGATGCAGTAATTATCTTGTTGACATAATTGATGTTATAAATACCCAAATAAATGTAATTTGAGACTTTTTATGAATTCCACTAATTTTATAGGTTAATATGACATGTTATTATTGATTTAATTAACTTTTTTCGAACTAATCATTCTGTTATGATTTTCACAAAAATCGATTACCAAATAGTATCAAAATTGACATCAAATAGTTTTTAAAACAAATATTATATTATTAATTGTTATTTTATTCCTAAAAATCTAACGTTTGGAAAAATGACTTATATAAGGTTATATATATTAATAATAAGCAACTTGGGGTTCTTTTGGCTTGTTATAGTAAGTTTATTAACCTTATAGTGTAACAAAAAAAGAAGACACGGTAAAAGTAAAATTATTTAACTTAAGGTTAAATCTAAATGATAAGGTTAAAATAGAAACCTAAACTTGTATAAATTATATTTTATGAGAGGATTTAGACCCATACCCACATTAGCTTTGAAATAAATCAATTTGGAGCAATTAAAAACCGAATATGACTTTATTATAAAATAATATTTTTAGTTTTTTCAAAGGTGCCCCTCTCCTCCCTTATAAAAGGGCACCTCCTCACTCTCTTCCTCACCCCACTTTGAGCCTTCAAGCTCGGAAAAACCCTGCCAAAGTCTCTTCTTAACTTCCATAGAAACATCCTAGAGGTTCTTGTCTTCTTCAAAGACCAATTTTAGTGCCCTAAGAGGAGGTCTGAAAGAGGCGCTTCAAAGAAGAGGTAATGTCCGTTACCGATTCTTTCAACTTTATTTCTTCTTCAACTTCTTCTTCTTTAGTTGTTTCATTATGAAGTAATAACATCAGTATAAATAATATACTGATATGTTATTATAAGTATGAAACAACCCTATTTCACCATCTATCCATCCTACGGAAAACGAAATCACCACGCGTGCGTACGTACGGAATACCGTCTCCACACCGTGGTGAAATCTGTTTTTCCACAAACACCTTACATGGATGGGTATAATGGTGAAAAGAATAACTATATATGGTTATTATAAAATCATACTAATTCTGATATATTATACCATCCACTCCAATTCTATTCAATAATTATGGGAACGATATCATCGCTCGTGCGTACGTACGGACTACCGTCTCCACAACGCGATGAGATTCATTCTCCATGTTAACCATACATGAATGATCATAAAGTTTATATAATGAATAATAATTAAATATATGAAATAATAATTCTACTGGATTTATGTATATATATATATATATTTATGTAATCTATTTAGTTTCATTCAATTCAATAAGGAAACGAAAACATCGTTCATGCGTACGTACGGCCTACCGTCTCCATGAACGGTGTATTTCATTCCTTTTATCGATCTATAATATATATATATATATGATGAATATATATTATATATAAATAATGTTTTAAATTCTGGAATTTTTTAAATCAGGATATAAGTAATAATATAAGGAACGACAAGTCGAAACACATATGATAAATGAAATGATTTTACCCAAAACGCTGCTTTAACATGGAATTTACAAAAGAACGGGTAATATAAAGTCATAAGTGAAATATATATGATATCATAACAATTAATATGATTCTGTAATAAGTCAATGACATTATTTAAAACATTATACAGGAGGTTCGGATACGTACGAAGCATATCAGACCTAAGGTAAGGGATAATTTTGCAAATCTCATTTTTATCTGTGATTTCTTATTCGTAAGTATTTACTGGGGTTATTTCTATCATCCATGTTCATGTTTTATAAAAGTGTTTTCATGTATGTTTAAAGTCCTTTTTAACCATTTTTACTTTTGCTACATGGTATGTAAGGAATCCTTTTTTTACCATACGAGGTACTTTTTGACTTTTCCGACAAAAGTACGAGGAGAATTTTATTTTTAACTTATACAGCGTGAACGGATTTTTATGGTTTTCTAATGCATCATTTTAATAAATCTTACTCTACATGATTTTATGAATATTTTCAAAAAATACTTTTATTTTAAAAGTTCATGGAATTTCTTGAAAAGAATAAGATTTTGACGAAGAAAGGATATTTTCCTCAAGAATTCATTTCAAATGTTTTATCAAAACCATTTTCCATCTAAGATGACATTATTTCATATGTGTATGTTTCAAGTTTAATGTATCTATGATTTACATGGTTCAATTTTCTTATGATGAAATATCCATTTGTTTTATATGGATTATGTGATGATGGGATGATTTTTATGAAACCCATTTTATTCATTGGGTTATGATGAATGTTTTAAGTTTATTTTGTGGCACAAGTAAGAATAATTTAATTATGGGATTTGTGGGACCTATATCTCCCTCCAATGCATTGGGTAAAAAATTATATCTCATGAGATAGACATGTATGGAATGAAAAGTTAAACCGGTTCAGTAATATAGGACTGGAACGAGGAGTGAACTCGATTAAAAAAGGGACTTTGTCCACTAAGATGGTCTTGGCAGCAATGCCTTGGATACTATGGAAATCATAACATGTGCTTAATGGTTTCCACAATTACATGTTTTATACCCATTCTAATTTATCATGATTAATGTTTCTTCATGATCTATGCCTTAAATACTTCCATGTTTTATGTCATTGCTCAAGATTTTGATGTTTAGATTTTATGCTCATGTTTTTTTACATTCAAATGTAGAAGGATTGTTTTATGTTCTCTATGCTTACCCTTACTGAGCATTTGAGCTCACCCCTTTTATGTTTTCTTTTCCCCAGGATATAAAGAAAGGTTTTCGGTAAGAAAAAAAAGGGGAAGATATTTATCAGAGATATTGAAGATCTTTCACCATGATTAGAAGATTATATTTCGAGTTTCCAAAGACACTAAACTATTACGGTCCTTGTGTGTCTATTTTTGTTTTGTATTAATTATTCCGCAAAAGTAATGTAATGTCTATGTACGTCAATCTTCGGGTCTCTACAACTATCGCCTCCATGAGGTAACATGTTCATTTTTCTTCATAACCAAACATGGATATGTAAAAAGTAATTTAGTTTATAATTATGGAATTTATGACTTTTTTAATTTTATAATGTGATAACCCATATTACTCCACTCTATTTTTCTATGAAAATAAATGTTTATGTGCAGACTACTACCCCATGGAACAATGTATTCCATTTTTCAATACATCCTTTCATCGATGGTTATAAGAATGGTTTTAAAGGATAAATATTATGTTTATGATAAAAATATGTTTTTGGTAAAAAAAATTTATTACACTATTAATGATATGAATAATAAACAATTGTTTTAAAATTAACCATCTTAAATAAATGAACTAAGAATAATTTTTTTCATTCCTACTGGGAAATTGTTTCATATGAATTATTTATTCAACTACACATTTTTAATTCTGATATATCCCAATAATAAAAACCAAATGATATAATTAATCTTTTATTATAATGATATTCCAACTGAACTACCTTTTAATCATCCATTAATCATGGTATGTTCATGTATGGGTATGTTTGACCACTTACTCGAACAATGTTATGGAATAATATCGTGGATGAATATGAAAAAAATATTTAATTGAATAGTCTGATAAAAATATTTAAATAATTATTTAGTTTTGGTTATATAATGGAAACATCAATATTTAACTCAATAATTAAGAAAATACATTTCATTGGGTAAGAAAATCACCAAAGTGTGCTTATTGTCTATTTCATCTTCAACGATAAAGAGGGAAAACTCATAGAAGAAAATTGAAAAATTATTAATAATTATAAGTCATATATTTCAGTAACTTTAATGAAATTTAAATCCTGAAATTTTAAGAAATAATGAATATCAATACCACCCTTATAAAACTTGCACAAATGGTTTTAAATATAAACACACGATGTTGGAAAATAGGTAAAACCTAATTAATATACATATAGATAATGATAATTAATGTAAATTATAAATAGTTTTAGGAATGAATATTTTTATAAAATAATTTTTTAAGATATATATGATTGCTATAAATGAGGTTAGAGTGCATTCATGGATATCAAGATCATGGTTAGGGTTATTTGTGTTGAATTTTAATTCCTTGCGACATTTTTATTTTATAAATTTATTTTCTTTGGTATACTATAAATACATCCACATTATCATTTTTTATCATGATTCCATTACACTTCATGTTGTTCAATTTTCATTATCTCAGGGGGCTTCTACTCAAAAAATTACAAAAAATACAAGGGTTTCTTTATCTCATTTTCAAATCTATAAAACCTATTTGACATTGCATACCATCATTAATTTTATATAGTTTATTCAGTTACTTAAATTTCATATCATAATATTTTAATTTCTATTTAATGGTAACTATATGATGTTATTTTGATTCTTTTGTTATCGTTACCGTAAGAGACTTTGTTAACTAAACTCCTTTTACTGATTTACAATTATTCTTCTTGAAAGTATTTCTTCCAAGATTGGTTTCTTCCATTCAAATATTTTAATTGATGGTAATTTATCTTTCAATATAGTGTAAAATGACTTTTTTTCAAACATTATACCTTGGTAAAATATATTTCTCTCATGTATATCATTGTTGAGAAAAATTCCCATCCTTTTTAATGATGGTTTCCCATCATTGTCAATATTTTAATTTCCTACAAATGGTATACTTTATAATTAAAAACCTAATTTTTTATCTCATTGACCACAATATTTCTGTTTTATTATTCTAAAAATAAGAAACATTTGTTACTATTTTTACATTGTTTATTTTCAATTGGGTTATCTCAAAACATTTAAGAATGTTTTCCATAATTTCAAATAATTTTTTATATCTTCCACACCACATTTACATTCAAAACATTTTAGACATTAAAGGTTATATTATAGAAGTTTATTTTTCAAAAGTAAAATATTTTCAAAGTGATCACATAACCTTTTTGATGAAAACCCTTGGAAGGATCTGTATCTTTCACTTTTTGTGTTCATGTTAGAAATGCCTTCTAAATTATATTTTATGTTTTTCCTCCATGTAAAAAAATTATTCCACCAACATTATAATTATATATGAAACTTTATCCCAATTTTTATAGGGTTTTGAAAATAAAAAAATATATCCTATTTTGTAAAATATTTTATTGAAAATGAAATCAAAATATTAAGGAAATTTCTTATTTCGAAAGTGTATTTTTATAAAACTGAAAAAAGGTATTTTTTTTCTAGCTACGTTAATGTCATTTGACATATCTTATGATTTATTGAGGATATTATTCAAATTATACAACCCACATTCTTTATCTTAATGGATTATGTAATTCCCTTATCTTTTGGATGAATGATCCCTCACCACCTTCTTCTTTCCAAATTATCTTCGGTGTATAACCATAATTATTCTTGAAAATCCGTTTCCTTGTGAATATTGAATTTTTTATTCCATTGATTGAAGGGCATTCACCTAGATTCCATATATCTACTGATTGTTGGAATTATTGAATTATTTGTAAACCCTTTATATATATGATGTAAATATCATATTATTTATTATCTTGATTAAATTATATTTACATAGAAAGTTTCTAAATATATTTGGATGCTTTTAAATTTCCCCCGGGTACATCATGTTATGATTATTGATGATATTATGAATGTTTTATTTATATCGTTCTATTTTAAAGGGATATAAAACCCTTTTTTATTCCATTGTTTCTTTATTATATGATTTTATGTGAAAACATATGTATGGGTGATGATGGGTGGGGTGTCATGACCCATACCCCCGGGGCCCATGCCGTGACTACCCAAACCCTCCTTCTATAGTCTTGGGGTTGGTGACTAGCACTGGAAAGGCGTATCTCTAAAACGGGAAGGAATTTCCTTTTTACCTGTTCAGAAACACAATCCAAGAACACAACAAGAAGCAACCACAAAGTAATATACTGTAGTAAAAGTGCACTGAGAGTAAAGTGTGATTAAAGTAAAAGGGTCTAGAATACAAGGCCAACTAAAAAAGTAAATTTCAGCGGAAAAAGTACAAAAAAACTCCTAGATCATCCACCGAGGATCCTACCTGAAGGGTTGGTATAGCTCACGAACAGTAGTCCTTACATCACGTCACACTAGATGGACCACCTCCTAGTACCGTCCAGTCCTGGCTCCCTCAGCCTCAGTCAATGCTGTCTATCGTCTATACAAGACCAAATAAAGTGCGGGCGTAGCCCATGCAGGGGTGAGTATAACGATACTTAGTAGGGACCCTGAGACCCCCGTAGGTTTCCCAGTGTTCAACAAAGGGAAAACCACAAAGCAAGACCTAAATCTAAAATCACAAAGTAATAGATATCCACTATACTTAGGTATATTCCCATACATATACCTAGGTTATCAAGACATACACATCTCATACTTGAGGGAAGAATACCACAAAGCTAACACCAAGAAGGTAGAAATACCACACAAGTAACACCACTGAGATAGAAGTACCACATTGGTAACACCACTAAGATAGAAGTACCACATAAGTAAAAGTATCACACATGAAACACCACTGGGATAAAATTACCATACATGAAACACCACTGAGATAGAAGTACCACATAGGTAACACCACTGAGATAGATGTACCACACATGTAACACCACAAAGACAACACCGCAAAGGTAGAATTACCACACAGGTAAAAGACTCAGCTCATAATCAGGTATAAATTAAGTTCAGAAGTGAAGATGATTATTCAGAAGCTAGGTCATCTTATTCTATTAAGTAGTACTACTGCTGACCCACACATGATCGATATGTACTAACCCCCACAAACCCACACATGATCTGACCCACACAAGATCGGTATGCACTGACCCACACAGGATCGTTGAGTGCTAACCCACCCAGGATCTGATAGGTACTAATCCCCATTGACCCACACCGGACCTGACACACAAAGGATTAGTATGCACTGACCCACACATGATCACTGAGAATTGACCCACACAGGATCTGATAGTATTTGACCCACACTGGATCAATGTTCTTCCTTCACGTAACATCCTACCATAGGAGTCCTCACACCCCGTGAACTTGAGTTCTGTAGAATATTCCCCTTGAGATATCGATCATAACTTGAGAACCGTTAAGCTACACAAAGGAGTAATCCAAAGGAATGCTATGTAGTAAGGGTTCCAACGCGACAAACAGTGAGTCAATCAGATGCCTGGTCTGTGAGTAATAAGCATTTTAGTTCCAAGGCCCTAGTTGGATTCGGGTTCGATCCAACCCATCCATACTCTAACTTTCTCCAAAAATCAAGTGGAGTATAACCAAATAACCATCTCGATCCAAGGATCCCAACTCCACAAAAAAATTCGTCAAACAGACGTCTGGTTCTCAAGATATATCCCTTTAAGTGTTTCTAGGTCTTATTGGGCCCAGGTCCGGTCCGACCTGGTCAGACCGACCTAGCCTGTCCTGGGACGTGGCAGGCTCAGCCTACTAGGCCGAGGTCAGGCCTGGCCCATAAGGGGTATAGCATCCCGCCTTTTTATAACATAAACTTTCATTACATTACACAAAACTGGGGATCTTTAAGGTCTAGTGTCTTGGAAACCAGGAACATAATACATGAAAACAACATAAAAAATTATTCTTAAACACTTGAAAGGCTTCTCCTTAAGTTCATACTAGGTTCATTACTGCATCTCATAACCTGGGGACATACATCAAAAGAAAGGGTGAGCAGAAGGCCCAGTAAGGGAAACAAGAGGAACATTTTACATGTGAACTTGAGATACTTCAATAAGGACATGAAATGAACTTTATGGCATGGGAAAGAAATCATGAGGCATTTCATAATAAAAATAACATTTTCCATAACTTGAAGATGTGTCTACATCATTTAACATAGACAATCATGAACATATCACCAAGGTCCATCCCCAAGGTGTCATTTGAAAATTACCAATGTTATTCACCAAGGTATCGTGAAAATTGTAATCTCTAGTGGTAACATCATTACCCAATACATTGGAGCGCTATCAGGGCGCACCCTTAAGTTTGCCTTTATTATCATGTGATCCACATATATCATCATCAAAAATTTCATAAATAACCCATATAACATAAAATAAATGGGTTTCATTTCATAATCATAACGTTTTAAAAACGGCTTTAAAGACATGATCTTTACGTCACTTTAAACCCACGGAAGGGGAGAGCGGGTTTCATGTATGTAATTCCCAGAATTTTAAATAAAACATTTTGATATATATGTGAATACCCTTTTAGAAATAAGAGCTTTGTGTATTCACTTTATAACATAAAATAATTTTTGAGAAAAGAGAGAGGCATTTTGAGACGGAAATTCTGCAGCATAACGGCTATGTTTCGGGGTTTTAGAAAACATTGAAAACAGAGGGTAAATGGGTCACCCACTAATAAATGATCCATAAAACAGTAAGGGGACAGAATAATAAGGATATATGGACATGGTAATGAAATTTGAAGGACATACCATTTGAAATGAAAAACATGGAAGGAAGAAAAAAATTAGATTTCTCTTATGAAAATTCGGCAGCCTAACGGTGTCACTTAAACTTCAATAAAAAAGAATTGACAAGATCAAATAGGGTCTCTCATCATATGATCATAATAGATCAGTATGATAGATATAGAGATCATACCCCAACATAATAAAAAGGCACTTGAAAGACTTGACATAAAAATCGAACTTGAAAAATGAGAAGGGTGAAAGAATCCCTTAAAAAATTCGACAGCCTAACGGCGTCTCTTAAACTTTCATAAAATGAAATGATGAGAGTAATAGGGGATATATCATAATATAAACATGAAAAGGGCAGTAAGAGGAATATAGAAGAACATCCTCTCACATAAGAACATGGAGCATAAAAGTAATGACATAAAAAGGATTACATGAAAAGAAAGAGAGGGGTCAGATCCCTTACCTTAAAACGTGACTCTTGAAACTCAAAGTTTTGGACCTTGAGGGCTTGGGGGAACCTTGGTAGGACTCCTTGGAAGGTAAGAAGACCAGAACTTCGTTGGGGGAGAGTTGGGAGTGAAAACTAAATGAGGAAAGGGTGGGTATTTATAGGGAAAGTGAGGGGACAAGGCAATAATGGCCAAGGGACACCTCACATGTGCTGTTCTCAAACCCATGTGCTCTCCCTTGGCATTTATCAAGGAGTTAGGCCACATGGGGCCCCCAAAACAATAATTCATCACCCTTGGACGGCCAACCCTTAAAATACCTCATGACATCATCATGACACAGTTATGATGTCATTAAACATACCGAAACCCTAAAACTGTATTTTTACTATTCACTGAAAATTCATCTTTCTCAGAATAATCCCAAACTTTCACCTTAACCAAATATCAATGCTCTGATTTCAAAAATGAAATCCATTTTATAAAAATAAATTTCTAAATATCTTTAATTTAATTTTTAAATAAAAACACTATTCATCGAAAATTCATTTTTTTCAGAAAAATCCCCAAAAATTACCTTAACATGATATCAATGCTCTGAGTTCAAAAATAAAGTCCTCTTTATAAAAATAATTTTCTAATTATTTTTAATTAAATTATTAATTAAAAAACACTATTCATCTGAAAAAACTAATACTTGAATAATAATTTATGAAACCGTTATTTACCCATTTTATTGAATCACATTACTTAATCTAGGTGTCTAAATTATATTAAAACTTTCTTTGAGTGAAATTACTAATCCATTTGGTCACATTACTAATCATAAGCGTAAAATCACTATTCCTAATTTACTATTCATCAAAAAATTAAGTTGATCTTATTAGACTCCAAATTCCTTACTGAACACTTTTTTAGAAGACCATTTATTGAAAATCATTACACATCATTAGTTATTTAGGGTTTACATAAATATTTTAAAATATCCTTTTTTCCAAAAAAATTCATCAATAAAATGCATTCTAAAATTATCTGGACATTTGAAATTTCACAAACATCACTAAAGGAAGAAATCTCAATTTATTCACCCGAAAGGATTACACAAGGAAGCTAGGGTCTCGTCACATAGCCCCTTATAACACCGGCATAAGACCTAAGTGTAAGGTGTGCTATGGTGAGAGAATCTGAGGGAGGCTCAGATAACAATGCCCTAGTAGTAATCTCTAATAACTTGAACTTCTCCTGTAGGTGTTTCCGTTCAATCTTGACACGCTGGATTTCGGATTGGGCTTGGTCCAAAGCGAAGCCCACAGATGCTACCTCCTTCCCAAGCTCTGATAAGTGGGCTTCATAAGGGTCGAGTCTACTGGATGAAGCCATCGACTCCTCTTTCTGCATTAACCATTAACATCTTATTAAATCAATAAGAGTAAGTTAATATACTACTCAAAAAGATTTGGTCGTTACATTCTTTCCCCCTTAAGAAATTTCATCCCCGAAATTTATACTCGAGGCTTAGTCGAAAAGGTGAGGGTACTTTTGCTTCATCATTTCCTCAGCCTCCCAAGTCGCTTCTTCATACTTATGATTCCTCCACAACACTTTCACAAGGTGGGTAGTCTTGTTTCGTAGAACCTTGTCTCTATGGTCCAAGATCTCCACTGGCTGCTCCTCATAAGAGAGGTCATGTTCAAGTTGTACCACCTCTGGGTTCAGTACATGTGAAGGGTCGGGTATGTACTTCCTCAAGAGAGATACATGGAAGACATCATGAACTTGAGCTAGGTTAGGTGGAAGTGCTAGACGATAGGCCACTGCTCCTATGCGATCAAGGATTTCATAGGGGCCAATGTACCTAGGGCTGAGCTTCCCTTTCGTTTCAAACCGCATGACTCTCTTCCATGGAGAAATTCGAAGGAAGACTTTGTCACCAACACCAAACTCCAAGTCCCTTCGACGATTGTCAGCATAGCTCTTCTGCCGACTCTGAGCAGCCTTTATGTGTTGTTGGATGGCATGAACCTGTTCCGTCATCTCTTGCACGAGATCAGGCCCAAGAAGCTTCCTCTCACCAGTTTCATCCCAACAAGTAGGAGTTCTACACCGCTTTCCATACAGAGCTTCATAGGGTGCCATATGAATACTCGAATGGAAGCTATTGTTATAGGAGAACTCTACTAATGGGAGGTGTTGATCCCATCCACCTTTAAATTCCATTGAGCATAATCTCAACATGTCTTTGAGGGTCTGAATAGTCCTTTCAGATTGGCCATCAGTTTGAGGATGATAGGCTGTACTAAAATTCAATTCAGTATTCAGAGAATACTGAAGACTTCTCCAGAATTTTGATGTGAATCTTGGGTCACGATCAGATACGATGGATAGTGGTACCCCATGCAGCCTTACCACTTCCTTCACGTATATCTTGGCAAGCTGATCCAGAGAGAAATCTTCCCTAATAGAGATAAAATGGGCTGTCTTGGTGAGACGGTCCACAATAACCCATATCGCATTTTTTCCTTTGGATGTTTTCGGGAGACCAGTTACAAAGTCCATAGTGATATTATCCCACTTCCATACTGGTATGGGTAACGGTTGTAATACCCCCTTAGGAAGTTGTCGTTCTGCCTTTACTTGCTGACACACCAGGCACCTTGTAGTGTAATCAGCAATCTCCCTCTTCATGTTATCCCACCAATAATGATCACGGAGGTCTCTATACATCTTAGTGCTTCCCGGATGTATAGAGAAAGTAGAGCTATGAGCTTTATCCATCAGTTATTTCTTTATCTCCGGAATAGATGGAACACATAGTCTTGTACGAAATTTCAATACACCTTCTTGATCAATATTGAAATCAGGGAACTTCCCATCCTTTACAGCCTCAAACTTCTCTTGCAGCAAATGATCTTCTTTCTGAGCTTTCTTGATCTTCTCTAGTAATGAAGGTTGAGAAATCATTTGGGATAGGGTTGATGATGTCCCTTTCCTTATAATTCCCATGTCCTGTTTTACTAGATCTTTAATCAAGGGATCTCCTAAGATCCTCATTGTTTCTAGAAAAACAGGATATTTCCTGCTTAATGCATCCGCGACTTTGTTTGCTCTCCCAGGGTGATAATGTATTGAACAATCATAGTCTTTAATAAGCTCAAACCATCTCCTTTGTCTCATGTTCAATTCTTTCTGTGTGAAAATATACTTTAGACTTTGGTGGTTAGTGTATATATCACATTTCTCCCCATAAAGATAGTGCCTCCATATCTTTAGAGCAAAAACAACTGCTGCCAGCTCTAGATCATGCGTAGGATAATTCTGCTCATGAATCTTCAACTGTCGAGATGCATAAGCAATTAACTTGTAATTTTGCATGAGGACACACCCAAGCCCTTTCAGAGATGCATCGCTAAAAATAAAGAATCCTTTTCTGATAGAGGGTAGTGTTAACACAGGTGCAGTAACCAATCTCTTCTTCAGCTCTTGGAAACTTTCCTCGCATTCCTTTGTCCAAATGAACTTAACCCCTTTTCGAGTCAACTTGGTTAGTGGATTAGAAAGTCATGAAAAGTTTTTCACAAACCTCCTATAATATCCCGCTAAACCAAGGAAACTACGAATCTTAGTTACTGTTGTGGGTTGAGGCCACTCCTCCACAACCATTGTCTTTACAGGGTCGACCGAGATTCCTTCATTGGTTACGATGTGCCCCAAGAAAGCCACTTGTTGTAACCAAAACTCACACTTGCTGAACTTCCCAAAGAGCCTCTCCTTCCGTAGAGTTTTCAAAATAACCCTCATATGATCTTCATGTTCCTCATGACTTTTTTAATATATCAAAATATCATCAATAAAAACTACCACAAAGTTATCAAGGTAGTCCTTAAAGACTCTATTCATCAAATCCATGAAAATAGCAGGAGCATTAGTCAAGCCGAAGGGAATAACAGTAAACTCATAATGCCCATATCTTGATCGGAAGACAGTCTTTGGAATATCTTCCTTCTTCACCCTCAGTTGATGATAACCAGATCGAAGGTCAATCTTAGAGAAGAATTGAGCCCCATGAAGTTGGTCAAATAAATCATCAATTCTTGGAAGAGGATATCTGTTCTTCACTGTGATCCCGTTCAGTTCTCTATAATCAATGCATAGCTGCATTGATCCATCCTTCTTCTTCACAAAGAGAACTGGTGCTCCCCAAGGAGACACACTCCGTCGGATAAACCCCTTCTCCAACAAGTCTTGGAGTTGTTTCTTTAGCTCTTGCAGCTCCACATTTGCCATTCTATACAGAGTCTTTGATATCGGTTGAGACCCAGGTACGAGTTCAATGGAGAACTCTACCTCTCTTTCTGGGGGAGGTCCAGGTAACTCCTCAGGAAATACATCCATGTATTCCTGAACAATCGGAACATCTTCAATTTGTATGCTCCCTTTCCCTTCTTCCTCATCACCGATTAACTCCATAAAGAAAGCTATAGGAGGTGCTTCTATATGGGGATCAGTTCGGGATATCTCTCCTCGGAAGATAACTGTAGGTCGTTCATTCAAGACTACTGAGATTTCCTTACATCTTCATTTGATCTTAGCATTATACTTTGAGAGCTAGTCCATCCCTAGTATAATGTCAAATTCCATCATGGGAATGACTACTAGATTTGTGATAAGATTGTGCCCACCAAAGTAAACACTAGAGTCTCTAAATACTTTTGATGCAAGGATAATCCCACTTGGAGTCTTGACTGACAACTCTACCTCTAGCAGTTCAGGGATTGATTCTATATTCCTTGCAAACTTGGAGGAAATAAAGGAATGCGTAGAACCAGAATCAAATAAAGTACTTGCTAGTTTTGAGAGGACAACAGGAGTACCTGCTACCACATCGTTAGGGACTTCAACTTCAGCTGTTGTGATAGCGAAAGCATGACCTTGCTCCCTTAGCCTCTGCTGAGGTTGATGGTGATTCCCCTCCACCGCCTTCGGATTTGGACATTGATTAGCAAAGTGCCCAAGCTATCCACACTTGAAGCATGTGACTTCGGGTAGGGCCAGAACCATCTTTCCTCTGTCGTTAGTGTTGGGAAGTTGAGGCTTCACATCACTACGACAATTCCAAGAAATATGGCCTTCTTTTCCACACCTATAGCACTTACCACTTCCGATCAAGCAGTTCCTCGAATACTTCTTTCCACATTTATTGCATGTGGGATGTTGCATATGCTTTCCACCTCTTTCCTGATCAAAACTTCTTCCCAGGCTTGGTTCTAGAGTTCTCTTCTTCTCATTAGATTTGTGAGACCACAGTGTCTCCCCAAACTCTAGTTCACCTTTTATAGCACTTCGAACAATTTCTTCATAGCTATCATAGTCCCTGTTGGCTAGATTCTTCCGTAGATGAGGTCGTAGTCCACCAAAGAATCTATCAACCTTCCCATTAGGGTCCATGACGAAGCTTGAGGTATAACGGGAAATCCTTGTGAAGTTTATCTCGTAGGTTCCAACTGATTCATTATCCTTTTGCTTCAGCTCGAGAAATTCTTTCTCCATTCTCGTTCTCATCGAACGAGGGAAATACTTATTAAAGAATATTCCCCGGAACTCTTCCCACTCTATAGATTCCATCTCTCCTCATGGCTTCATGTTTTTGATCAGTGACCACCCCTGATCAGCTTCTCCCTCTAGGTGGTAAACAGTAAGGGTAACTTTTTCTTGTTCCGAACAATGAAGTACAGAAAAGATCTTTTCAATGGAGCTTATCCATTGTTCCTCAACCAATGGGTCAGTAGATCCACTGAATGTTGGTGGTCTTTGACGCATGAAGGACTCAACAGAAAGTTGTTCCCTTCATGGTGAGGTCGGCCTCTCATCTTGATTCAAGTTATTACTCATAACTTGAGTCAGTTGGTTCATCATCCGCATGAATGTTTCCATTCCGGCTTCCATCAGAGGGTCGTCAGCACATGGTGCATTGCGGTCACCATTGGCACTGTTCCTCCTATTGCCCGCCATTTTCTAAAAGAATAAAACCTTAGTGAGAAACTTATTTCATTTATGGATATTTTAACAAAGACTTCATGCTTAGACAATTTCACTTTTCTATAATTCCTTCATAATGATTCATAAAAAGCTTGTGATTAACCAAACATATCCCCCGGGAGTGTCGTAAAAAAGAGTGCAGCAAGGCCCGTTATCATGCACCAGTTCCCGTTCGAGTCTAGCTCAAAGCGGTGTTTTCGGGTTTTACCCCTATGTACATCTGTGTCAGAGCCGCCTCTACCTACTCGTATCCAGACAGGGATGTATTTGTTTGATAAACCACTTACTCAATACTTACCAAAATACCAGGAAGTTTTCCTATGTTTAAACTTTTCTATGGGGTTCTTCCTAAAGTTTTTATATCCTAATTTCCACAAATAACTAAACCATCCTTTGATACCAACTATAGCATCCCGCCTTTTTATAACATAAACTTTCATTACATTACACAAAACTGAGGATCTTTAAGGTCTAGTGTCTTGGAAACCAGGAACATAATACATGAAAACAACATAAATCATTCTTCTTAAACACTTTAAAGGCTTCTCCTTAAGTTCATACTAGGTTCATTACTGTATCTCATAACCTGGGGACATACATCAAAAGAAAGGGTGAGCAGAAGGCCCAGTAAGGGAAACAAGAGGAACATTTTACATGTGAACTTGAGATACTTCAATAAGGACATGAAAAGAACTTTAAGGCATGGGAAAGAAATCATGAGGCATTTCATAATAAAAATAACATTTTCCATAACTTGAAGATGTGGCTACATCATTTAACATAGAAAATCATGAACATATCACCAAGGTCCATCCCAAAGGTGTCATTTGAAAATTACCAAGGTTATTCACCAAGGTATCGTGAAAATTGTAATCTCTAGTGGTAACATCATTACCCAATGCAATGGAGCGCTATCAGGGCGCACCCTTAAATTTTCCTTTATTATCATGTGAGCCACATATAGAATCATCAAACATTTCATAAATAACCCATATAACATAAAATAAATGGGTTTCATTTCATAATCATAATGTTTTAAAAACTACTTTAAAGACATGATCTTTACGTCACTTTAAACCCATGGAAGGGGAGAGCGGGTTTCATGTATGTAATTCCCAGAATTTGAAATAAAACATTTTGATATATATGTGAATACCCTTTTAGAAATAAGATCTTTGTGTATTCACTTTATAACATAAAATAATTTTTGAGAAAAGAGAGAGGCATTTTGAGATGGAAATTCTGCAGCATAACGGCTATGTTTTGGGGTTTTAGAAAACATTGAAAAGAGAGGGTACATGGGTCACCCACTCATAAATGATCCATAAAACAGTAAGGGGACAGAATAAGAAGGATATATGGACATGGTAATGAAATTTGAAGGACATACCATTTGAAATGAAAAACATGGAAGAAAGACAAAAATTAGATTTCTCTTATGAAAATTCGGCAGCCTAACGGCGTCACTTAAACTTCAATAAAAAATAATTGACAAGATCAAATAGGGTCTCTCATCATATGATCATAAGAGATAAGTATGATAGATATAGAGATCATACCCCAACATAATAAAAAAAAACTTGAAATACTTGACATAAAAATCAAACTTGAAAAATGAGAAGGGTGAAAGAATCCCTTAAAAAATTCGGCAGCCTAACGGCGTCTCTTAAACTTTCATAAAATGAAATGATGAGAGTAATAGAGGATATATCATCATATAAACATGAAAAGGGTAGTAAGAGGAATATAAAAGAACATCCTATCACATAAGAACATGGAGCATAAATGGAATGACATAAAAAGGATTACATGAAAAGAAAGAGAGGGGTCGGATCCCTTACCTTAAAACGTGACTCTTGAAACTCAAAGTTTTGGACCTTGAGGGCTTGGGGGAACCTTGGGAGGACTCCTTGGAAGGTAAGAAGACCAGAAATTCGTTGGGGGGAGAGTTGGGAGTGAAAAATAAAGGAGGAAAGGGTGGGTAATTATAGGGAAAGTGAGGGGACAAGGCAATAATGGCCAAGGGACACCTCACATGTGCTTTTCTCAAACCCATGTGCTCTCCCTTGGCATTTATCAAGGAGTTAGGCCACATGGGGCCCCCAAAACAATAATTCATCACCCTTGGCCGGCCAACCCTTAAAAGACCTCATGAAATCATCTTGACACAGTTATGATGTCATTAAACATACCGAAACCCTAAAACTGTATTTTTACTATTCACTGAAAATTCAACTTTCTCAGAATAATCCCAAAATTTCACCTTAACCAAATATCAATGCTCTGATTTCAAAAATGAAAACCATTTTATAAAAATAAATTTCTAAATATCTTTAATTTAATTTTTTAAATAAAACACTATTCATCGAAAATTCATTTTTTTCAGAAAAATCCCCAAAAATTACCTTAACATAATATCGATGCTCTGAGTTCAAAAATAAAGTCCATTTTATAAAAATAATTTTCTAATTGTTTTTAAATAAATTCTGAATTAAAAAACACTATTCATCCGAAAAAACTAATACTTGAATAATAATTTATGAAACCGTTATTTACCCATTTTATTGAATCACATTACTTAATCTAGGTGTCTAAATTATATTAAAACTTTCTTTGGGTGAAATTACTAATCCATTTGGTCACATTACTAATCCTAAGCGTAAAATCACTATTCATAATTTACTATTCATCAAAAAATTAAGTTGATCTTATTAGACTCCAAATTCCTTACTGAACACTTTTGTAGAAGACCATTTTTTGAAAATCATTACACATCATTAGTTATTTAGGGTTTACATAAATATTTTAAAATATCCTTTTTTCCAAAAAAATTCATCAATAAAATGCATTCTAAAATTATCTGGACATTTGAAATTTCACAAACATCACTAAAGGAAGAAATCTCAATTTATTCACCTAAAAGGATTACACAAGGAAGCTAGGGTCTCGTCACATAGCCCCTTATAACACCGGCATAAGACCTAAGTGTAAGGTGTGCTATGGTGAGAGAATCTGAGGGAGGCTTAGATAACATTGCCCTAGTAGTAATCTCTACTAACTTGAACTTCTCTCATAGGCGTTTCTGTTCAAGCTTGACACGATGGAGTTCGGATTGGGCTTGGTCCAAAGCGAAGCCCACAGATGCTACCTCCTTCCCAAGCTCTGATAAGTGGGCTTCATAAGGGTCGAGTCTACTGGATGAAGCCATCGACTCCTCTTTCTGCATTAACCATTAACATCTTATTAAGTCAATAAGAGTAAGTTAATATACTACTCAAAAAGATTGGGTTGTTACAAGGGGGTGGGCCGCAGGGGCGGACTGACCCGCAAGGGTGCGGCGTGGCCCGCAATGGCGTGGCCCGCTGGGTAGGCGTCCCAGCCTGCAGTGGAGTGCGGCCTGCCAGGCGCGGGTCCTGTTGGGTAGGCATCCCGACCCGTGGTGGAGTGCAACCCTCTAGGAGAAAGGCTTGCTAGGTAGGAGGACCTGCCCGCACAGAGTACAGTCTGCAGGTGGCGTGACTCGTGGTGGAGTGGGGTCCGCCCGAGTTGGAAAGGGGGAGCGCTTCCCCATGGTATCCCAAACAACCCAAAGGCTATTCAGTTTTGTGAAACAGCTACACCACGTGAGTGCCGCCTTGTCCCCGCGGAACCCGCCAGGTAGGCATGGGTTCTATCTCTGCCGCAGCTTCGGTGGGGCCCTCTTCTCGCCGGCAGCGCACCGTCTCCCCACTCGCCGACTGTGCACTGGTCGTGCCACCTCCCCTTCCACAGTCGACCACCTTCTCCGACCGTCGTGGCTGACGAGCCAAAACCCCATTTTCAACGGCAAAACACGATGGCGTACCACACCTCCTTTGTAGCCGGATGGTGCTGGTCATTCTGATGACTGCCGCATCTTAGTGTCGCAGCCTCCTCTTGCGGCGTGCATTGGCGCACCGCCTTCTTCATAGCGGGTCAGTGCCACTGCACCGACGGTCTTCCATGGAGGGTACAAGGGTAGCAAAGTAGCGGAGGGACCAGGACAGGTTCGTTAGGCCTGCGCCCTCTATGTTTTCTTGTAATCAATAGGGAGACAAATAATCAACAAAATAATGGGATTTAAATCAAATTAAACCCCTACCTCAATATTGACGGTGAGTGAGCATTTGTGGAAGCGGGCTAGTGTTCTCCATCCCCCACAACTAGCCTCCAACAACATCGCTCGATCGTCAACCTTTAGTTCGGGGTTTTGGTGTCACCTATCGCCGCCTGCGGGAACCGGCACCATCCTCCAAGGGTTGGGCATCTAGGCACTTTGTCAGCCCTTTGTTGCTTGGCGAAGCAGTGCCAACAGCTCTCCCCAAGCTCCATGTAAATAAGAGAGGGGGAGGGAGTGAAATGTTCATGGAATTTATGGATCCCCATTAATTAGGAACCTTCATAATTACCCAATGCTGAAGTTACTTATAATTATAATGTCAAACCATTTATTGGCTTGAAACTTCACGGGTCCCTCACTCCGCTTTTCCGTTGGAGAAAAAGTTAAAAGAGAAAAAACAAATAACTAAGTTATTTTTATTATTCTTTTAAAAGTCCCAAAACATAACATTTTCTCCAGACCTACTATGGTCAAAGTAAAGTCTCCCTTAAGAGAATATTGGCATCACAGATTTAATGGTGCCCTCATATTTTTAATCCAAGCACAGATTCAAAAGTTAGAAAATGACGCTCGTGCGTTTATTGAATGTACATAAAAAAAGTTCATAAATTCATTCAGGGCACTTCGGGTCTCAGAATCACGTGTCGTCAATTTTCATAGACTCGTAATAATTTTATATAATTAAAACAATTACATGGAAAATATCATTCTTTACATTCTCTCCACCTTAGGGGTTTTTGTCCTGGAAATCCAGAACATAGACAATGGGAACAAATGGGGGTACCGAGAACGAATATGAGCCTACCGCTCCCATGTTTTCTCCTGGAGGATCCTGTGTTTCCAGTAAATGCTTAGTAGAGGTATCGACCGCCCATGAAGGACCCACTCTAGTCAATCCTTAATCTCCACTGGAACCTCCGTAAACGTCATCCTATCATCAAAGTCCAGCTCACCGTGGTCGATGTTGTGAGAAGGTTCATGCATGTATCTTCTTATCTAGGATACATGGAAGACGTCGCGTTCCCTCTCTTACTGAGATGGAAGTTCCAATAGGTATGCCACCATATCAATCCTCCGAAGTATCAGAAATAGTCCAATAAATCTCAGTGATAACATGCCACCTCGGCCAAATCTCTATAAACCTCGTCGAGGAGAGACTCTCAAGAAGACATGGTCGCCCTCAAACTCCAAATGTCTTTGCCTCCTATTATCATATGACTTCTATCTTCTTTGTGCAGTCTTCATCCGCTCTTGGATGATTTTCACCTTCTCAGTGGTAGCCTGTACCAACTCTGGACCCATAAGTGCTGACTCTTCTGGATCTGTCACGCATAGAGGTGATCTGTAAGGTCAACCGTACAAGGCCTCAAATGGTGCCATACCAATGGTGGTGTGATAACAGTTTTTTTATACGAACTCCACTAAGGGAAAGTGATCCTCCTCACTACATCCAAAGTCTAGGATGCAAGATTGAAGCATGTCATCCAATGTCTATATGGTCCGCTCCATTTGAACATCCGTTTGAGGATGAAAGGTGGTGCTCAAACATATCTAAGTCTTGAATGCCTCCTTTAATTCCTTCTACAACCAGGATGTGAAACATGTGTCACAGTCAGATACAATCATTGATGCACCCCATGGATTCACACAATCTTCTGTACGTAGAGGCTTCCCAAGCCTTCTATAGATCACTTCTCTCAAATAGGTCGGAAGTGGGATGACTTGGTTAGTCAGTCAAAGATCACCCAAATAGAATCATGTCCCCTAGATGTACATAGAAGCCCTGTTGCAAAGTCTATAGAGATCCCATCCCACTTCTACTCCGGCACCTTTAGTGGTTGTGCTAAGCCTTCTTGAACCAGATGCTCAACCTTCACTTCCTGACATGTGAGGCCTCAAGAAACAAATGATTCCACTGCATTCTTCATCCCTATCTAACAATGCTGACACCAGAGGTACTGGTATAACTTTTACAAACTAGGATGTACCACTAGAGGGAATGTATGGAACTCCCTCAAAAAATCATTCTATAGCACCACTGGTACCATGGTATGTCCTCTAAGGAGGATAAAATGCTCCCTACCTTCAGAAAATCTATCTGTCCTGAGGATATCTGAGCAGGTTGAGCGTCACAGTCAGTGTCCCCAAGATGCACCTCCCTGACTCGCTGATGGAGTGGGGGAGTGACTATCATAGACTAGAGGTAAGCTTCTCCATCCATATCCACGAAGTATGTATGCAATGAAACTATCTGCTCTATTTCCTCACACAAAAATACTAACTAGACCTCCTACTAATCTGCTACCACTTTCCCCTTTCCAAAAGTATTGTCTATCGCAAAATCATAGTCCCGGAGGGACTCTATCCATCGCCGCTGTCTCTGGTTTAGATCCCTCTGAGAGAAGATATACCTAAGAATCATGTGATTAGAGTAGACTATAAAACATTTTCCCAAAAAGTAATGTCACCAAATCTTCAGGGTGAAGACCACTGCTACTAACTCTAGGTCATGGGTACCATAGTTCTGCTCATGTTGACTCAGCTATAGTGAGCCGTAGGTGATCACTGCTCACTCCTACATCAGGACACACCCATGTTCGGTCGCTGATGCGTCGTAGTATACTATATACCCAACACCCTCTTCTAGTATCCTCAAGATGGGGGCACTCATCAGTCTTTGTCTCAGCTCCCGAAAACTTTGTTGGCATCTATCCATCCATACGAAGGGCTATCCCCTCTTCGTCAAAGCTGAAAAGCGTGTCGAAACTCTGGAAAAGTCAGGCACAAATCTCTGGCAGTATCAATCCAACCCAAGTAAAATCTTCACCTCAGTCACAATCCTAGGTGGATCCCAAAAACGTATATCCTCTATCTTCTCTGGATCCACTACAACTCTAGCCTCTGAGATAACGTGTCCCAAAAAATAGACCTCTCGTATCCTGAAATGGCACTTCGAGATCTTCCCATAAATCTGGTATTCTTGGAGTGTATCTAGAATTATCTGCAGATGATAGGAATGATACTCCTCTTTCACTGAGTATATAAAGATGTCATCGATGAACACCACCACAAAGCGATCAAGGTATGGCTGAAGGATCCTGTTCATGAGTCCCATGAACACTGCTGGGGATTTGGTCACTCCAAATGGAATAACCAAGAACTCATAATAGACATACCGACATCTTAAGGCCGTCTTCTGAACATCATCATCTCATACCCTAAGCTAATGATAGACTGATTTGAGGTTTATCTTTGAAAACTAACAATCTCCTTTTAGCTGATTGAAAATATCATCAATCTTCCGAAGTGGATACTTTTTCTTCATGGTCACTTAGTTCAGGTGCCGATAGTCCACACAGAGTATAAAACTCCCATATTTCTTCTTGGTGAAAAAAATTGGGGTTGCCCATGGATAAACATTGGGCCTTATGAACACCTTTCTCTACAAGTCCTCCAGCTGTAACTGTAACTCATGAAGCTCCGCAGGAGACATCTGATATGCTAGTGTAGATATCGGTGCCATCCCGGGATATAGTTCGATGTAATAGTTTACCTCTCTGCATGGAGGTAGTCCCAAAACATCATCAAGAAATACATCAGTATACCGGTCTACGATTATAGGATATCTTGGACTCTCAACATCGATAGCTTCGAGGGTAAGGCCAGACAACTAATGTATGATCTGCAGCACCCTCCTCCGGGTATATCCGTCCTGTACTCTAAAGGTTCCCTTCTCGCTGGTGAAGGAAAATCTGGTCCCATCCTTGCAAACACACCACACTTTTGGCCTAATACACTTAATCTGATCATGGAATGTGGATAACCATTCCATACCTAGGATAACGTCATAAGGCCTCGACATTGCAACTAGAAGATAGAAGCTGAATCTCTCGCCTCCTAGAGTAAGCTAACACTGCCGGAACCAATGTATAATCATCGAATCCACTCCCGTAGAAGTCTCTATCCATAAGTATCAAGCTAACATCTCCACCAGAATCACCAAGTTCTGAATTAGGGCTGTGGAAATAAAAGAGTGACTGATACCTGTGTTTGTAAGTACTGCAACTAAGATGGAGTAGACACAGATCATACCTCTAATCATCTCCAGAGCACCGTGGTCCTATGCCTCAACTGTTCATCCCTATCCACCTGCTCCCTTTGGTTGGGGTGGACCACCTGGAAGTGGTGGCGGTAGAACCTCAAATCGCCTCCCATTGTTTGCTGCACGGTCAAATCCTCTGCCATGTCCGGTTACTACCTACGGACCTCCACGATCGAATCTCTACCTCTGCCTCGATGGTCCCTCAACCATCTTCTGGTTGTCCGTACAGTGGGTTGGGCAGTCAAGAGCAATGTGACCCTGCCCGCCGCACGTTTAGCACTGCCTTCTTCTTCATTGTGCTCCTCTGTCCTGTGAGCCCCAAACCATCAAACCTATATCCTGAGGTCGTCCACCCGAAGGTATGGCCCGTTTGGCCCCCTAAATCATCTTCCTACTACCTACTGTAGATGGATCTTCCACCTGACGTCCAGTGGTTTCTCTCGCTGTTGGTTCCCACTCAGCTAGGAAGCTCTACACCAAAAGCGCTCACTCTAGCACCCCGACCTGTGTCAGAATGTTGAGCGATATCATAAATGATCTGATATCCCATCCAAGACATTGATCAAAGTTCTGGGCACTGAAGAAGGGGTTCCTTACCATGTTGGTGGAGTAACAAGAGAGATCAGTGAACCTCACTGAGTACAAGGCCACAGTCATGCTGCCCTGCTGTAAGTGCAACGACTTTTTTATATGCATAGAGCGTAGGATATCTGGGATGAACTCTACCCTGAAAAGGCTCTCGAAGTTTGCCTAGATGAGGTTCACCTCATCGTGTATCTTGAACATAATGATCCACCATATCTCTACTGCTGCCTGAAAAAGACTGGCTTATAGGATCACCATAAGGTCAGCTGGTGTCCCAACTTGGCAGAAAACTCTGACAACAGCCTCCAGTGAGTCCTTAGCAGCCTGCCAGTCCATCTCGTCTCAAAACCTCGGAGGCCTCTACCACTGATACTCATGAAAGGTTCTCAATCGGCGTGTATCCTATACTATTAGGGCTGGTGGAAACAGCTACCCAATGGGTAGTGGTGCTGGTACACCAACCAAAGTTGCTAATGCTGTAAGAGGGCCCTTCACCGATGGCTCATCACTCGGTGGGCCTTCATCACGTACTCTCTCAGGAATCCTGGCTGGCTGTCTACATGGAATCATCCTGAAGGAAGAGAAGTGTGTCAATGTTAATAAGTTATAGATGGGGATATGACTCATAAGATCATAAGAAAAAATTTTCAAAACACATGTAATCAGTGTCTTCGTGCACAGAGTCCGAAATCAGAAGTTAGGGTCCTAGTTTATGGATACATCAGCCACCGCACCAAAAATGGATTCCCTAAACTGAAAACATCACTCATAACACTTAACAATATTTCCACATAGAAAATATCAGAGTCCAAGTTCTTTGGTAGAACCAAAACCTCTAATACCACTTTGTCACGACCTGTTCCCCGGGGCCCGTACCATGACTACCACAAGCCTACCTTCCATAGGCTAGGGGATGACGACTAGCACCAGAAATGCGTATCCTTAAAATGGGAAGTCATTTCCTTTTAAAATATTTAGAAACACACTACAAGAACACAACAAGAAGAAACCATAAAGTAATCTGTTGTAGTAAAAGTGCACTGAGAGTAAGGAGTTCTGAAAGTAAAAGGGGCTGGAATACAAGCCCAACTAAAAAAGGTACAAGTACAATTGAAAAATTACAAAAAAACTCATGGATCATCCCTCGAGGATCCTACCTGAATGGTAGGTACAACTCACAAATAGTATTACCTGCGTCACATCACGCCAGATGGTCCACCTCAGAGTACCATCCAGTCCTGGCTTCCTCAACCTCAGTCAATGTTGTCCGTCTTCTGCTCAAGACATAACAAGGTGTGGGCATAGACTGTGTATGGGTGAGTATAAAAATACTCAATTGGGACCCCAAGTCCTCCGTAGGTCTCCTAGAGTTCCACAAAGGAAGAACCACAAAGTTGGACCTCAAAATAAAATCACGAAGAAACAGATATCCACTCTACTTAGGTATATTCTCATACATATACATAAGTTATCAAGACATACTCATATCATAATTGAGAGAAGAATATAAAAAAGGTAACACCACAAAGGTAGATATACCACATAGGTAAAACCACTGAGATAGGAGTACCACACAGTTAAAAGTACCATATAGGTAACACCACTAATATAAAAGTACCACACAGGTAACACCACTGAGATAGAAGTACCACACAGGTAACCCCACGAAAACAACACCACAAAGGTAGAAGTACCACATAGGTAAAAGACTCAGCTCATAATTAGGTATAACTTAAGTACATAATTACGGATGATTAGTTGTAAGTTAGATCATATAATTCTGTTAAGTAACCCTACTGCTGACCCACACATGATCGATAGGTACTAACCCCCGTTAACCCACACAGAATCTAGCATACTTAGGATCAGTATGCGCTGACCCATACAGAATCGCTGAGCACTGACCCACATAGGATCTGACAGTTACTTACCCTCGATGACCCACACAAGATCTGACCCACACATTATCGGTATGCACTGACCCACACAGGATCACTGAGCACTGACCCACACAGGATTGATGTTCTTCCTTCATGTTATAGCCTGCCACAGGATTCCACGCACCTGATGCGCTTGAGTTTAGTAGAATTTTCCCTTTCAAGATATAGGTAACACCTCTACCACCACTAATATCCACAAAGGAGTAACCCAATGGACCACTATGTTGTAAGGGTTCTAACGCGACAGACAGTGTGTTAATCAAATGCCCAGTCTGTGAGTTATAAGCATTTTAGTTCCGAGGGCCTGATTGGATTCAGGTTCGATCCAACTAGGCCATACTCTAACTGTCTTCAAAACTCAAGTGAAGTGTACCCAAAGGACCATATTGCTCCAAGGATCCCAATGCCACAAACATTTCGTCAAAAGAAAATTTGGTTCTCAAGATATAGCCCTTTATGTGTTTCTGGGTCCATTGGGGTCCGAGTCTGGTCTGACCCGGTCTGACTGACTCGAACCAACCCAGAATGGGCAGTGCCGTAGTGGGATTGATTCACTGGGCCGATTTCTGGCCCATCCCGTAAGGGGGGAAACCCGCAACAGTGGCCCGACCCATAAGGGGGCGGCCCGCAAGGGTATGACCCTTAAAGGTAGCTCACTGGGCATGAAGCCCTGAAAGTGGTGGAGCATGGACCGTAAGGTGCATGACCCACTAGGCAGGTATACCGACCCACAGTGTAGCTCGGATCTCCATGTTTTCTACCCATGCGGAGTGCGGTCCGCAGGTGGCACGAACTGGGGTGGGGCGGGGTCTGCCCAAGCGAGAAAGGGGGGAGCGCTTCCCCCTATTTTCCCGAATGGCTCAAGGCCATTCAGTTTTGTGAAATGGTGGCACCATGTGGGTGCCACCCGGTCGCCGCAGAACATGCCCGGTTGGCGTGGGTTCTGCCTCTACTGTGGCTTTGACAATGACCCTCTGCTCGTCGGTGGTGTGATGGTCACACCACTTCCCTGCTCACTGACAACGTGATGGAAGTGTGACCTCCCCTTCCTCAGTTGGCCGATGTGCCAGCTGCCTTCTCCGACCACTACGGATGATGAGCCATAGCCCCTTACTCACCAGCGGCGCGCGACGGCATGCCAAACCTCCTCAATGTCCGTCCAGTGCCTTCCACTCTGATGACCAATATAGATTAGTGCCACGACCTCATCTTGTAGTGTGCGTCGGTGCACCGCCTCCTTCGTAGCTGGTCAGTGCCGCCATACTGGTAGTCTTCCATGGAGGGTGCAAGGGTAGAAATGTAGTAGAGGGTACGTGTTGGATTTTTTAGTCCCAATCCCTCTGCGTTAGCTCATAATCAAGAGGGAGAATAAGAATCAACAAACTATTGGAATTTAAATCAAGTTAAACCCCTACCTCAAGATCAATGGTGAGAACACATTTTTGGAAGTGGGTCAGTGTTATCTATCCCCCACAACTATCCTCCAATGACGTCGCTCGATCGTTGACCTTCAGTTCAGGGTTTCGGTGTCGCTCGTCACTGACCACTAGAACCAGCTCTTTCCTCCAAAGGTTGAGCATCTTGACACTTTTTTTTCAGCACTTTGTTTCTTGGCGAAGCAGTGCCGACACTTCCCCATAAGCTCTATAAAAATAAGAGAGGGGGAGGGTGCGCAACATTAATGGAATTGATATAGGCCCATTAATTAGGAACCTTCATAATTCCCCAATGGTGCGGTTACATAGAATTGAAATTTCTAGCCATTTATTGGCTGGAGATGACGCTGGTCTCACACTCCGCTTGTCTTTTGGATAAAAGGTTAAAAGAGAAAATAAAAATTAACTAAGTTATTTTTATTATTCTTTTAAAAGTCCCAAAACCTATCTTTTTCTCCAGACATACTATGGTCAAAGGGAATCCTCCCTTAAGAGAATCCTGGCACTGAGGATTCAACAGTGCCCTCATATTTTAAATCTGAGAACCGATTAAAAAGTAAAAAAAATGAAACTCATACGTTTACTGAACTTACCTAATAAAAGTTCAGAAATTCATTTAGGGCACTCTGAGTCTCAGAATCATGCACCGTCAATTTTCTCAAACTTGTAATAATTCCATATAGTGAAAAAAAATTACATGGAAAATCTGGGTCTTTACATGGAGTCCTATATCAATTTCCAATATATTGGTAAAAGTTTTATTTCTCATAAGATAAAATGAAACAAGTTGTGTTGACTTGATTCACTAAGGGAAACATGTGAGCGAAGCCTGACACACCAAGGGAAATAGGTGAATAATGAATAATATACTAGTGAAATAGGATGTTATTCCTAATCCAATAGATTATTAATTCTATGTATATACTTTTTCTATATCACCAAGTTGTTTTACATGATATTCCATACTTATGTGTTATTCTTATGCCTAAGTTACTCTTTAATGGATTGTGATTTTTGTCATATGTTTTCATACTATTTTGATTAATTTTGTATATCATGCATTGATTTATGTCATGAACCATGACTTTTAATCAATACTTTATTGAGTATTAAGTTCTTATGTATTTATGATTATATACAAATTCTCATCTTATGATCACTTAGGATCTTCAATTATTTTAGCACATGTTTACCCCTATTGAGAATCTGATCATATCATTATCTTATGTTCCCATTTAACAAATTAATTTAGGTATTATTTTTTTGATATCTATAAGTGTTTTTTATATGTATACTTTGAGGGAGATTTTGAATACTTGTTATGGATGAAGTAGTTGATCATACAAGGGAAAAACATCCCTCGTTTAAAAAGTGACCTGTTTTGTTATTTAAAGTTTAATAATAATTATAAAAAAAACCTAAAAGATCATGGGAATTAATTGTAATGAATTATTTTATTTATCTCATTTAATTATATGGCCCCATCTGTAGGTATTCATAAGAAAGGAGCCCAATATTCTTTTTCTACAACTATAAAGGGGAAGACTGTTCATTGGGTGGGGTGACCTACTACAGATTGGATATATAGATATTGTTATCTAGGAAAATTTTATAATATTTTCTATTATAATGCATGTATATTGATTCAATAATAGGCCCTTAATGGCTGAGACAAGGATATTTACCCCATCCCTATTTATGAATTTGGATTTTAATTGATTAAATCTCTATTATTTTATTTCTATGGAACTATTTTATTTCATAGTTAATAGGTGGTTTCCCTTAATTTTTTTTATTTAAATTATTATTCCATTATTAAATGTTTTTCACATAAAAGAAACCTTTATCTTCCTCACAAAATATATGATATACGGTCATGGGTAGATTCCAGAGTGAATGGAAATATCTCTTCACTAGGGCTGTAAACAATTGGGAATCTAGTGATTATTTCACTTCAGTGTTGAAGTTTAAATTATAATGTGAGAGTGAAAAACATAGGTTTCATATGATTAATGGGGGGATTTGGATAGCTAAATTGAATAACTATTTAATAGGTTTGTGGGGAAAATATCTAAGGTTATACCATTAATTTTAAAATTTAATCTAGACACCAATATAATTACAATATCAAAAAAGCGATTAATATTTTAAAGAAAAACCAAACCCATTAAGCATAAGAAAAGAAAAGTAAAAAACCTATCCTATTCATAGAAAAATTGATTCACACTTTATTCTATATTTATTTGGGTTTTAAATTTTTTTGTGATACTAGCGATACCAGTGTCTTCATACCTCAACCTAAGTGCATATGCAAGGACGCTAATTTTAATGAACCTCCCTCTATTTATTCTTGAGTATCGATGGAGTACCAAGAATTACTTTTTGTGTTATTTATCTTGAATTAAGTAAGGTTCTTTTGATTTAAAAAATTTATACTAGAAGAGTTGAGTCACAGTGTAACTATTAATGTGATTCCATTAGAGGTCAGTTGGGAGATGTGTCATAACATAAGGATTTTTCATGTCCTTGGGATATACGTAGTAAGAGTTATAATTAAAATTGTATTGAAAAGGAAATTAGGTGTTATAATAGTAGTTTTGTGTTTCACTTTAAAGGATTTTAATAAGATTTTATTTAAGGTTTTAATCATATGTTTCATTAATGACTCACAAGAAGATTAGTTTAATCTCCCAATTTTTCATTTCTATGGTCATGTATTGATAGGATTGGTTTGGTTTGGATGTACATATGATCATATTTTTTTGATTCTTCTATTAGATCTAAGTGTTCTATGGTTCTTATTTTGTGTTATAGTTTGATTTTAGATGATCTAATGTGTGGTGTGACTACTTTTTTCACCGAATGACCTCTCTTGATTATATCAGTTAAAAATATTTGACCAATCCTTAAATTAAGAGAACAAGAGAATATCAAGGAATGGGTCTTGAGGATATACTCAGTCTTTTATGTCATAATATGATAATGACTTTTTCTCATCACGAGGTATTGAAATTCTCATTTATATATAAATTCATTGTGCTACAAAAAATTTCCTTATTTCCTCCTCCTCTTTAACCATTGTTAGCAGTGGAAGGGTTTTAGATAAAACCTACCCTGTGATATTGATATTTATGAAATTTTCTTTGTGTAATGACGATCCTTGAACCACATTAACTATATTTATCTTTATTTTGAATTCTTATTCAATATTGTTCTTTTTTTCATGACATTAAAATTATGATCTATTGGTTTTTTGGTTCTTAATAAAATTTGAGGAATAATTATAGGTAGATTATTTCAATAAGATTATAGGAATATTCATGAGGTGTTTTTTTATGTGTTTTTCAATAATTATTTCATTATCATTCGATTAACTTTCAAAATTCATATCAATTTAAGATATTTTAATATTCTCTTATAATTCAAATGTCAATGCGGGATTATCATGGTAATGTTCTTATGGGTAAATGGTTGAGATTAAATTTAATAATTATAAGAATTATAAATTTAACAATTGAAGTTATGGTGGTAATATTTCCTATAAGATTATACTTATGTTTATGATGGTTTCCTCATATAATATTTTTTTATAGTGAACTTAAGCTATACTGTGATTTTTATCGTTCCATTGCATATTTTCCATCCCTAAAAACTGTTAAACAAAGTATATAAGGTAAAATAAGAGAGATAATGAATTTTTCATTCAATAAAATTATTAATACTTAGATTTTTTTGGTCCGATGAGGTGTTTATTTGAACATATTCATTGTTTGGTTATAGCTGTTACTAGCTACTATCTTAGATTTCTCAATTGTTGTAATCTAATCATTATCAACTGATTAATTCAACCTGAAAATGGAAACTATTGTTTGATAGAATAAATGTTTTGTGATACTTTTAAAGGATAAATCTTTTTATATAACCTAGTATACTTTGGTGGTATCTCATTGATTTATATTTTAATTATTCTAATTGAAATTTTTTTTATTACATTTAATTGATTTGATGATAAATTCAATATTGTTTATTTATGTGAAACCTAGTATGGTTTGTTGTAAAGGTGAGGGGTGGGATGTTTTTCATTAGTTGTAGTAGTTCCTTGATTCCAATTATGTAGTGATGGTATGGACGATGTGAAAATGTGTTTGGGATAATTATGGGGTGGTGGACTCAAGGTGAAAGCCTTTTGTGGTGGTAGTTATTCTTATTAATTAGTTTGTATGATTGTTTCTACATGATTAGATTTTCTTTATTCCTTTAGGTATATTCTTTCTTTGATATGGATGTGGTTGAGTCCTAGAGTACACAAAATTATGGAATGATTTTTAATTATATAGATCTAGTGGGAATGTGTGTTAATAGTTGTAATGATTTATTAACTAGAAAATGTGAAATGATTTTGGTAAATAAATTAAGTAGAGTGGTGTTGAAATGTAGAACCAAATAGAAGTATATAAAAGTACCTCCTCATTTTATGGTTGGCTAAACTGTAATCGAGGGTGGGATTTATAAATTGAATATATATTATAAAAAATTTAATTGATTTATGCTGATTAACCATGAATATCATTCATAGATAATGATATTTGATTTCTAGTTCTAGTGATTTTAGTTAGGTTTTCATGTTATATATTTCCTATAGTTTGATTCCAGTATTGGATATTTTCCCTAAGACTAAGTGTTCAATGTACTATCATTATATAATATTATTTATTATGTTCTAATACCAGAGTTAGCATGAGAAACTGATTCCCGTATTGGTATTGGTTTTTGGGTGTGTTCCCAACATATATGTGTTATAAATATTGGTGGATGACAACTCCCCCAGTTCCACTCTCTCTTCCAGTTGTATAATAATATGCAGGCATGTACAAGATGTGCTAAATTATAGAAAAGGGTATGTTCTCATACTTTGTTTAATGGAACATAGTTATGAAATATGAGTATATATAGTCTATAAAAGCTTGAGGTTATCACATATATCTGTATCAACATGTAACAGAATGTGGTTATACAAGTGTATTTATTCACATGCTATAATAGCATAAGGAATAATTCATTATACATGGGTTGTGATGGTTCTTAGTGTTATTATGTGTTAATTTATATTTTATGATGATGTGATCAAGGTGTGTGTGAATAGATGTGTATGATAGGATAAGGATGTGTCTACAATATGTTTCCCTGGATTTGATGTACGATTTATAGAGGAAATGAGAGAATTATGATATAAGTATTTAGTGTATAGGGTGAAATGTTTAATGGTAAAGTGTATGTGGGGTTACTTTTATAAATATATTCTTTTGTTAGGGTGTTACCTATCTACTATTTTTTACTTTGTGTTAGAGCCTAGTTCACCTGATTTTGGGAATGCATAGATTTATTTGTTTATTCAATGTGATTTAGTATGATACTTCCAAATTTTCATGATAGGTTTTAGTGATAATCCTATTGAGCATACTTGAATGTACACCACACACCCACACACCCACATATATATTTTTTTCATCTCCACACAAGTTTTTTATTAAATGAGATACATGTTACTAGCTCATAGCGTGTGTTCGAAAGATTTTTCTATACATTGTCCTTGCATAGTCATTTCTTGTGGTGTATTTTTATTTATATTTTTTTGTATGAAATTACATTCAAGTATTATGATCGATAGTTTTTTTATGATAAGTATTTGATTGGTGGATTTATTTTTCCTTGAATTAATTAATAGAAATTACAAATATAAATTGGAATTACTTACCCTCTGTGCTTGTCAAAAACCCATTGATGATTTGATGTTGGTTCAAGGGTCACCCACATCTTCACTATTGTCCTAAGAGGGGTACCAATATAAGGGTGTCATGAAAAAATATTTTCAATTAAACACCTTGTTTATCCATTGTATCATTCAACTCAAAGTTCTCTCAAGTGAAATGTATCTTTTGTGAGTCAAAAGATGGTTGATAAACTAGATTAGAATAATGAAAGAGGATTGGTTGTGAATAATAAGAAGAAATGAGCAAGAACTTATTAATTAAACACTTTTAATTATCTATGACTATAATATATAAGGTGAATTATATAATAAATAATTAATAAAAGAAAAATTAACCTTGAAATTGTCCTTCTTTGTTGGATCAACTGTGAGGTTAGTTCTCTATAACCATAGACAAAAATGAATGAACATGGAACATAATGAAAATGAACTAGAAAAAATATTTTGAAAATTACCCTAGAAGAAGAACACTCTAACATAATAATATAGATAATATAATTGAATACAATAGAAAATAAGTTGTTTGGAGGTCCATAAAAATCATTCAATTGAGAATCCATCTTCCCCTTTAATTGGAAAAAAGTCTACCTATCCCCAATAAAATAACAGAAATAATTTCAACAAATATTATATCATAAACCACATAAAAAATTAACAAAAAATTCATAATAAATGTAATTAGTAGTCATTGATCATGTTCGATGTGCACATTTTAGTGTTGTATCTATAATGAAATAAATATTTATGGATAATAATCAGGTTAGTTGAACTAATATTCTTTAAGAAACTTTGAAATACAATGAAAAAAGTATATGGATTATGGATTTACTAGGTATGGATGAAGGAGTTTCATACCAACTTATATTGGTCAGACTGGAACTAGTATGGAGATGAAAATTCATGCCGGTAGACCTAATATTTTTGTGGGTTATGATAATTTGAATTGGTAGTGTACTTGATGATATAATTGTGTAGCTACTTCAATCAATCAATGATTTCAATGAGGACCTAGTGGGTAGCTTCATAGTGTCTATGACATATAGTGGATGGGAAGTCGTTGGACCCTTAAATTAACACTACTAGAAATATGGGCTTTTGAGCCCCTTTACCTATAGCGACTGCCAGTGGTAGTCGCTATAGGTAACCAATAGAGACCGCCACTGGCGGTTACTACATTTCCCTAAAAAAAAGGCTTCCCCCCCTGAACCCTACCTCCTCTCGCGAAGCGCCCCCCAAACCCTTCCCTCCTCCCCGTTGCCCGCGACCTCCCCATCGCCGCGCGCCATCCCCGTCACCCCGCCCTCCCCATCGACCCGCCCTCCGCCGCCCCGCTCATCGCCGCCCCGCCCTCCGCTGGCCCACCCTCCGCCGGCCAGCCCTCCGCCGCACCGCCCTCCTCCACCCCGCCCTCCGCCAGCCCGCCCTCCGCCGCCCCACCCTCCGACCGGCCCCACCCTCCTCCGGCCACCCTCCGGCCACCCTCCCCCCTATGGCCACCCTCCGGCTGCCCTCCGGCCACCCTTCGCCGACCCCAACCTCCTCCGGCCACCCTCCGGACACCCTCCACCCTCCGGCCGCCCTCCGCCCTACCCTCCATCTCCTCTGGGATTCCTTCGCCTCTGACCTCCGGCTCCGGCCACCCTCCGCCCTCCGGCTCCAGCCGCCCTCCGCCCTGCGGCCGCCCTCTGGCCTCCCTCTACCCTCGGGCCTCCCGCCACCAGCCTCCAGCAGCCCGACAACCCTTAGGTAGCCCTCCGGCCACCCTCTGTCCTTCGGCCTCCAGCCCCTTCGACCTCCGACCTCCTCCCTCGTCCGTCCACCCCCTCGTCCCTCCCCCCCATCACCCCAAACCCCCCCACCCCCCACCCCCGCACCCCTCCAACCCTCATCCCCTCCGTCTTTGTCCCCTCCCTCGCCGCACCACCGCCACTCATCCCCTCCTTCACCGTCCCCTCCCTCGCCGCAACAGCTCCGGATCTGGCTCCCCAACGCTACCTCTCCTATCCCCCGCAACACCGCCCTCGGCTCCCCTCCCTTCCAATTTTGTAGCGCAATCAGGTATGACATGGGATTTCACTTAAATTATTATTATTTTATAAATGGTTCACAAACAATTAATTAGTATTTATTTTAAATATATTTGATATTAAAAATGAGAATGCAATAAGTCTTGTGTAAATGTTTGTTATAGGGATCTTATTATGGATAAGAGTTTGATTGATCTTCTAAATCGAACGTCTAGAGAGTATTTAAATGGAATTATGCAATTTATTGACTTCACCAGAGGATTTTAAAGTGACTATATTAGTTTTCCATGTAGAAAACGTGCTAATAGATATCAATTCACACGAGATACTGTAAGGGAGCACCTATTCTTTAATGGGTTTCTGAAAAATTTTAAGAGTTGGACTCGTCAGGGAGAAGAATATGTTTGTTGTGAAAATATGGATGCAGTTCAGATGGATATTGATGCAAGGATGAATGATCCAATGCATGAAATGCTTACTGAAATGGTACGTGGGTTAGATCCTGAAGGCATTGACATCCAGAATCTTGAGACCTGTGAGATAAAACTTTGCTCTGGTGCAGATCTTGATTCGACGAGGTTTTATGAAGAAATTGATGATGAAAAAAAGAATTATATCCTGGATGTAATTCTTACAATAAATTGTCGTTTATTGTGGAGTTGTTGCATTTGAAGACTTTGAATCATTGGTCAGACACATCATTCGACATGCTGTTGGTGTTAATGAAAAAGGTTATTCCTGTCGACGTTAAGATTCCCGAGTCGTATTACCATGCTCGTAAGCTGACAGAGAACTTAGGTTTTACATATGAGACCATAGATGCATGTGCAAACAACTTTATGTTGTTTAGAAATGAAACTTCCCATTTGGATATTTGTACGGTTTGTGGTGCTTCCAGGTGGAAAGAGAATTGGGAAAATCAGACTAATCAATGTCATATTGTGATACAGGGGAAACCGATTGCCGTAAAGCAAATGCGTTACTTTCCCCTTAAACCAAGGTTGAAAAGATTTTTTATGTCATCTAAAGTTTCTAATTTAATGAGATGGCATGTAGAAAGAGTTCATGAAAGTGATATGTTAACCCACGCAACAGACTCTCATGCATGGAAGGATTTTGATAAGAGACATCCCGACTTTTCCAAAGATGTTCGTAATGTCCGATTGGGATTGGCATTAGATGGTTTCAATCCATTCAAGTCTATGGTTGGTGCAACTCATAGCACATGACCCGTGGTGTTGGTTCCATATAATCTTCCTCCGTGGCTTTGTATGAAGAAACAATTTATATTACTTTCCACTCTTATTGATGGACTTAAAAGTCCAGGGGATAAGATTGATGTTTACCTTCAGCCATTGATTGATGAGTTGAATGAATTTTGGGGCGATGGTGTGATGACTTATGACTGTGAAACGAATGAAATGTTCAAACTGCAGGCTGCTTTATTGTGGACAATCAATGACTTCCCAGCTTATGCAAATTTATCAGGTTGGAGTACGAAAGGGGAATTTTCTTGCCCTTGTTGCAACAAAAGTAAAAAATCTGTATGGCTTAAGCATTCCAAAAAATGGGCACACATGGGTAACAGATGTTTTCTCCCCCTTAGCACAGGTTCATAAAGAACAGAGTGGCATTTGATGGTTCTAGAGAGTTCAGTATAGCACCAAATATCATGACATGAGTCAAAATGTTATCGCATATTGAGGAAGAAAACATCCACACGGTATATGACATTCAGGATTTGGTGCCTCCTCCGGTACATAATATTCGAGCTGCGGTTAGGCAGCACAATCACAATTGAAAAAAGAAAAGTATTTTTTATAGTCTTCCGTATTGGAAAACTAACATGTTGAGGCATAATTTGGATGTCATGCACATTGAAAAAAATGTTTGTGATAACATATTGTGGACCATTTTAGGTGTCAGTGGGAAATCAAAGGACCATGTTAATGCACGCCGTGATTTGGAGGAAATGGGTTTAAGGAAACAATTTCATTTACAATTAGCTAAGGGAAACAAGGCATATATGCCTGCTGCATAGTATACGATGACTACAAAGGAGATAGAGAAATTTCTTTCCATTTTGAAGATTCTCAAGGTGCCTGATGGTTACTCTTCTAATATTTCAATGTGTTTGAATCTGATGAGAAAGACATTGCAAGGGTTGAAAAGTCATGACAATCACATACTAGTTCAGCAGTTGATTCTAATCGCAATTTGTGATTGTTTATACCCCAATGTTTTTCAACCGTTGATTGAGATGAGTAATTTTTTTAGACATCATTGTTTAAGAAATCAATGAAATAGTGATTTAAAAAGTATACAGGACTGAATTGTACTTATGCTTTGTCACATTGAGAAACTATTTCCCCCCTCATTTTTTGATGTTATGGTCCACTTGACAGTGCACCTAACTGATGAATTAATGGTTGCAGGTCCAGTGCAATTCAGATGGATGTATCCTATTGAGCAGTATTTGAGTACATTGAAACGATTTGTACGCAATAGAGCTCGTTCGGAGGCATCAATAGCCAATGGTTATTTGATGGATGAGTGTACTAATTTTTTTGCAGAATATCATATGGATGTTGAAACAAAATTAGATAAGCCCTCTCGGATTCAGGATGGCCTAGTGGGAGAAGGAACCACATATGATATGGACAAAATGGAGTGGATACAAGTGCATGGATATATCTTGTTCAATACTCCATCAGTTGTACCATTAATGCAGTAAGTATCTTATCACTTTTATTGTTTAACTTTTACATGTTTTGTTTGCATAAGTTTATCATTTAAACATCGCGTTATCATTTGCAGAAAACACATTAATGAGATAAAAGAAGAGATGTATCGTGTGACTGAGTTTCAAATTCAACAGTCTCATTATGCGTCATTTCATGATTGGTTCAAGGATTATGTATGTATAAATTGATTTTCATTATGAGTGAAGTATTATACTAATTTCTTTATTCATATATCATTATTGAATTCTATGAATTATGTTGGTTCATAAGCTGATAGAGTTAGGGGACTCCATGCTAACTGAAGAATTTATCCAACTGGCTGAGGGTCCATCTATAACGGCTCATCGCTATAAATCGATATATGCTAATGGTTTTCGATTTTGCATTAAAGATGTTGACGACAAACGATCAACACAAAACAGTGGCATCGGTTTTCCATTTGTAGATTATGGTTATTAATATGGTCAATTGATATACATCATTGAAGTTGAATACACACACGGGTTGAAGTACACATTGTTAAAGTGTAATTAGGTTGATCCAGTGCGTGGATGTAAAGTCGATCAATATCTGTTTTCATTGGTGAATATTAACTATATGTTATACAGAAATGAACGAGTTGATAATGAACCTTTCATTTTGATATCACAAGTGGAACAAGTATTCTTCGTTACTTTGCCTTCGAATCCAAGTTGGAAAGTTGTTGTCAAAATTTCTCGGTGAGGAGTGTTTGTATTTGAACAAGATGAACCTGAGATTGTTCCTTTTGTTTCCCAACAGCTTGATCAACATAACATAGTTCAACATGAAGAAGATATTTATTGGGACATCATGGATATTTAAGGAGAAACAATTGATTTTCATGCTTAATGAAAGGTATAATTGTTTTCCCGCTATTCAACCTAAGATATCATAAATCATCTAAACATTTTATAAATTCTTGTAAGTTTTAATCCTCACTTTTGGAAGTTTATTCAGTTATAAATATTTAGGGTGATTTAACTCTTGTTATATTGATGTTATTGTCGATGTATCTTCCCATTGAGGTATTATTCATTTGGTTCATGTGCTGCTTGAATTTTTATTAATTCAATTTGAAATTTGGCTATGCATTGATTGGTTTTGTACATAATTTGAATATCTATTTTGTGAACTTAATTTTTTAAAATTCATTCACAACTAATTATTCAATCCCTTTTTGTTTGATTAAAAATAGTACAAGTTTGATTTTTTTAAAACAATCCAATTTATCATTTGGACACTTTGGATTGTACCCTTACTAATGTTTTCCATCATTGCAGGCATGTCAGGGGAAGAGGCAGAAGATCCACATCATCCATCTGAGGCATCTACGTCTCAGGGTCAAGGTATGTTGGAATGTCATTGTCTCTATTTTTTATGTAATTAATAAACATATATATATATTTATAACATCAGTTAATTTGTATATAAAATTGTTTTCAACAGGATCAGACTCGACTGCTTCTTCCTCTCGCAGGAGAGGCCCTGGTCGTGGCATATTATCATGGAATTCCGACACGACTTTTGATGTTTCATTTGATGAGGAATTTCATCCTGTGGGACGAAATACCCCTGAATTTATTCTTTAGCTGGGTCATATCATACGTGATCCACATTGATTTCCATTGACCACGCGTGACTGGGCTTCTATCCCTCAGGACACATTAGATCGTCTTTGGAGGGAGGTTTAGGTAAGAAGACCATTTTAATTTATTCCCTATGTATAAACAACAATAACATATGTGATTTTTCTCTTTAATAGAAAAATTTGAAAGTATGTCCCGATGAGTTTCCGCTAGTGTGTATGAGAAAATGCTGTAAGATGTGGAAGGACTATAAAGGCAAAGTCAAGAGGGACCACTGGGTACCAAATGTGGGTGCCCCATAGATTCTGGAAAAAGTCTGGAGAGGTGTCCTCCTGGATCAGTGGCGTGATTTAGTTGCATATTGGTCTAGTGAGGGTGTTGCGGTTTTTATATTTATTTTGGTATATATATTTTCAATAATGTGTGATTTGTTTGATATTTGAATGAATTGAATGTAGGAGGTGTCTACATGCCATTCTGAGAATCGAGCATTGCAGGGACCACCTCATAGGCTCGGGACTCGTCGCGTGTCTCAAATCCAACATGAGGTATTTACTATTCATTTTTTACTTTTTTTTAATTAATATGGTTTTGTGTTTATATTCTATTCATATATAGTTGCGGGGGAAAGGTGAACCAACTGATAAAATGTCGGTGTGGATGAGGACTCGTGATCGCAATGATCCAGAGGCTACAACATTGATAGTAAGTTCATGTACTTATTACCAATACTTACATAAAATTGGTATATTAATATATGTATATATATTTAAATATTTCACAGGCTCAATTTGAAGCTGAATTAGAACATCTGCCAGAGGACCAGCGACAGCTTCCCATGCGAAGGGATGAGATCTTTCATCGCATCATTGGTCAGGACGGGCATGGATATAGTTTGACCTATGGAACAGGGATTACTCATTCTGTAGTGTTACGATCTGTGGTTGTCGGTCCTGCTGTTGCTCAGATGACACAACAGTTGTCAGATTTAGAGGCACGACTACGGGCTTCCGAGGAGGCAAATGCGCAATTGGTTGCTGAGGTTACAGCACTGCGGGAATATGTGCATCCAGGTGATTGTGCAGGTAATCATATGACGCAGGTTTATACTTCATTTATTTATTTAATTTAAATTTTTTTTGTTATGAAAATATTCATAATGTTTATTTGTTGTAGGCCCTTGGCCCACCGAATGGAGGCCAGTGATGAACACGCATGACGCATCATATTCACGAGGTGTGTTTCTGCTTTTAATGGTGGGGTTGTTTTTGATATTTATGTTGGGTTTCTAGTGAGTTTTTTTTTGTGATTTGGGGGTTCATGTGTGTTTTGGCCTCATGCAATGTTTGTGTGCACGAATTGAGAAGTAACCATGAAATTTATTATTGATTTGGATATTTTTTGTTCATTTAATTTTCAATGTTTAGAATTGCATGTTCTGTAATATTTTTGAAAAAAACTTGTGATTCATAATATAAACTATTAAACTTTTTTTTGATGAATGAGCTTAGTTCACTATTTGTAGTCTCCGGACTACCCCTGACAGCCCTCCCCGCACTCCAGACAGCCCTCCCCACACCCCGGATAGCCCCCCACACCCCAGACAACCCTCCCCGCACTCCAAACAGCCCTCCCTGCACCCCGAATAGCCCTCCCGCACCCCAGACAGCCCTCCCCGCACTCCGGACAGCCCTCCTCGCACCCCGGATAGCCCCCCCCGCACCTAGGACAACCTCCCCGCACTCCGGACATCCTCCCCGCACCCCGGACATCCCTCCCCGAACCCCAGACATGCCCCCCGCACCCTAGAAAACTCTCCGCGCACCCCGGACAGCCCTCCGCACACCCCGGACATGCCCCCCCTCACCTAGGATAGCCTCCCCGCACCCCGGACAGCCCTCCGCGCACCCCAGACATGCCCCCCCTCACCTAGGATAGCCTCCCCGCACCCCGGACAACCCCCCCCCCCCCCCCCCCCCGCACCTAGGACAACCTCCCCATACTCCGGATTGCCCTCCCTGCACCCCGGACAGCCCTCCAGCACCCCGGACGGCCGTCCCCAGACCCCGGACAGCCCCCGCGCACCCCAGACATCCTCCCCGCACCCCGGACAGCCCTCCCCGCACCCCGGACAGGCTTCCTGCACACCATAATGATCCTCCCCGCTCCCCGGACAGCCCCCCCTCACCCCAGACATCCCTCCCCGCACCTGAGAAAATCCTCCCCGCACCCCGGACAGCCCTCCCCGTACCCCGAACAACCCTCTCCTGCCCGATTGTGTCGTTTTCAGCAGCTCAACGCGCGCTAAAATGGCGTGTTGGGGGGTCAAAACCACCCGAACGACCTCGGAATTCCATGAAACCGTACCACAACAGCCGTTGTGTGATTTTTGAAATGGTCGTGCCGACGACATTCCAATCGGAGGAGTCGTTTGATGAAGGTGACCGGAAACACGTTTCCAGTGTTATAAAACACCAAAAACTGCGTGAGATGGTTAAATTCAGAGCAAACGTGCTCAGAATGACCTTAAACCACACGAAAAGATTAGGAATATTATTCGTGATGTGTAGGAGGAGAACGCACACCCATCGGACGTGCGGTGCACGCTGTACGGCCGATTGTGTCGTTTTCAACTACTCGGTGAACGCTAAAATGGCGCGTTGGGGGGTCAAAACCACCCGACTGACCTCAGAATTCCATGAAACTATACGAAAAAAAATACTTAGTTTGATTTGTGAAATTTTCATGCCGACGGTACGTCAACCGGAGGTGTCGTTTGACGGTGGTGACCCGAAACGCGTTTCTAGTGTCATAAAACACCAAAAACGGCGTGAGACGGTCGAATTCAGAGAAAACGTGCTCCGAATGACCTGAAACCACAAAAAAACATTAGGAATATTATTCGTGACATGTAGGAGGAGACGGAATGCCCATCGGACATGCGGTGTGCGCGGTACGACTGATTATGTCGTTTTTAGCAGCTCGTTGCGCGTTAAAATGGCGCGTTGAGGGGTCAAAACCAGCCGAACGACCTCAGAATTCCATGAAACCGTACGAAAATAGTATTTGTGTGATTTGTGAAATTTTTATTCCAACGGAACATCAATCAAAGTTGTCGTTTGACCACGGTGACCGGAAACGCGTTTCAGGGGTCATAAAACACCAAAAACGGCGTGAGACAGTCGAATTCGGAGAAAACGTGCTCCAAATGACCTGAAACCACACAAAAACATTAGGAATATTATTCGTGATGTGTAGGAGGAGTCAGTGCACCCATCGGACGTGTGGTGCGCACGATATGGCCAATTGTGTCGTTTTCAGCAGCTCGGCGCACGCTAAAATGCGCGTTGGGGGGTCAAAACCACCCGAAGGACCACATAATGCCATGAAACCGTACGAAAATAGCCGTTGTTTGATTTGTGAAATGGTCGTGCCAACGGAACATCAATCGGAGGTGTCGTTTGACGGTGGTGACCGGAAACGCGTTTCTGGTGTCTTAAAACACAAAAAAACGGCATGAGACGGTCAAATTCGGAGAAAACATGCTCCTAATGACCTGAAACCACACGAAAACATTAGGAATATTATTCTTGACGTGTAGGAGGATACAAAACACCCATCCGATGTGCGGTACACGTGGTATGGCTGATTGTGTCGTTTTTAGCAGCTCGGTGCGCGCTAAAATGGTGCGTTGGGGGGTCAAAACCACCCGAACGACCTCTGAATGCCTTGAAACCGTACGAAAATATCTGTTGTGTGATTTTTGAAATGTTCGTGCTGACCTCACGTCAATCATAGGTGTCGTTTGACGGCGGTGACCGGAAACACGTTTCCGGTGTCACAAAACACCAAAAAACGGCGTGAGATGGTCGAATTCGGAGCAAACGTGCTCTAAATGACCTGAAACCACACGAAAACATTAGGAATATTATTCGTGACATGTAGGAGGAGACGGAATGCCCATCGGACGTGCGGTGCGCGTGGTACAGCCAATTGGGTCGTTTTCAGCAGCTCGACGCGCGCTAAAATGGCGCGTTGGGGGGTCAAAACCACCCGAACAACCTCGGAATGACATGAAACCGCACGAAAACATCGGTTGTGTGATTTTTGAAATGGTCGTGCTGACGACACATCAATTCGAGGTGTGTTTTGATGGTGGTGACCAGAAACGCGTTTTCGGTGTCATAAAACACCAAAAAACGGCGTGAGACGGTCAAATTCGGAGAAAACGTGCTCCGAATGACCTGAAAGCACACGAAAACATTAGGAATATTATTTGTGATGTGTAGGAGGAGACAGAATGCCCATCGGACATGCGGTGCGCGCAGTACAGCCGATTGTGTCGTTTTTAGCAGCTCGACACGCGATAAAGTGGCGTGTTGGGGGGTCAAAACCACCCGAACGACCTCGGAATGCCATGAAACCGTATTACGACAGCCGTTGTGTGATTTTTTAAATGGTCGTGCCTACGGCACATCAATCGGAGGTGTTGTTTGACGACGGTGATAGGAAACGCGTTTCTAGTTTCATAAAACACCAAAAACGGCGTGAGACGGCCAAATTCAGAGCAAACATGCTCCGAATGACCTAAAATCACACAAAAACATTAGTAATATTATTCGTGACATGTAGGAGGAGACAAAACACCCATAGGACGTGCGGTGCGTGCGGTACGGCCGATTGTGTCATTTTTAGCAGCTCGATGCGCGCTAAAATGTCGCGTTGGGGGGGTCAAAACAACCCGAACAACCTCAGAATGCTATGAAACTGTACAAAAACAACCGCTGTGTGATTTTTCAAATGGTCGTGCTGAAAGCATGTCAATCGGAAGTGTCGTTTGACGGTGGTGACCGGAAACGCGTTTCCAGTGTCATAAAACACAAAAAACGACGTGAGATGGTCGAATTTGGAGCAAACATGCTCCGTATGACCTGAAACCACACAAAAACATTAGGAATATTATTCGTGACGTGTAGGAGGAGACGAAACGCCCATCAGAAGTGCGGTGCACGCGGTACGACCAATTGTGTCGTTTTCAACAGTTCGGCGTGCGCTAAAATGTCAAGTTGGGGTGGTCAAAACCACCCGAACGACCACGGAATGACATGAAACTGTACGAAAACATCCGTTGTGTGATTTGTAAATTTTTCGTGCCAACGGAACATCAATCGGAGGTGTCGTTTGATGGCGGTGACCGGAAACGCATTTCTGGTGTCACAAAACACCAAAAAACAACGTGAGACGGTCGAATTCGGAGAAAATGTGCTCCGAATGACCTGAAACCACAAAAAACATTAATAATATTATTCGTGACGTGTAGGAGGAGACAGAACTCCTATCGGACATGCGATGCGCACCGTACGGCTGATTGTGTCGTTTTCAGCAGCTCAACGCGCGCTAAAATGACACGTTGGGGGGTCAAAACCACACGAATGACCTTGGAATTCCATGAAACGGTATGACAATAGCCATTGTGTGATTTTTGAAATTTTCTTGCCGATGGCACTTCAATCGGAGGTGTCTTTTGACGACGGTGACCAGAAACGTGTTTCCGGTGTCATAAAACAACAAAAAATGGCATGAGATGGTCGAATTCGAAGAAAACGTGCTCTAAATGACCTGAAACCACACGAAAACATTAGGAATATTATTTTTGACATGTAAGAGGAGACAGAATGCCAATCGGACGTGCGGTGCGCACGGTACGACCAATTGTGTCGTTTTTAGCAGCTTGGCACGTGCTAAAATGGCGCGTTCGGGGGTCAAAACCACCCGAACGACCTCAGAATTCCATGAAACTGTACGAAAACAGCTACTGTGTGATTTGTGAAATGGTCATGCCGACGGCACGTCAATCAGAGGTGTCGTTTGACAGCGGTGACCGGAAACTCATTTCCGGTGTCATAAAACACTAAAAAACGGCGTGAGACGGTCGAATACGGAGAAAACGTTCTCTAAACGACCTGAAACCACACGAAAACATTATGAATAATATTCGTGACATGTTGGAGGAGATAGAACTCCCATCGGACGTGCGGTGCGCACGGTACGACCAATTGTGTTGTTTTGAGTAGCTCGGTGCGCGCTAAAATGGCGCGTTGGGGGGTCAAAACCACCAGAACTACCTTAGAATTCCATGAAACCGTATGAAAACAACTGTTTCTGTGATTTTTGAAATGGTCGTACCGACGGCACGTCAATCGGAGATGTCGTTTGACAGCGGTGACTGGAAACACATTTCTGGTGTCATAAAACAAGAAAAACGGTGTGAGACGGTCGAATTTGGAGAAAAAGTGCTCTGAATGACCTAAAACCACATGAAACATTACGAATATTATTCGTGACATGTATGAGAAGGAGGAACGCCCATCGGACGTGTGGTGCGTGGGGTACGGCCGATTGTGTCGTTTTCAGCAACTAGGTGCGCGTTAAAATGTCTCGTTGGGAGGTCAAAACCACCCGAACGATCTCAGAATGCCATGAAACCGTACGACAATAGCCGTTGTATGATTTTTAAAATTATCGTGCTGATGGCACGTCAATCGGAGGTTTCGTTTGATGGCAGTGTCCGGAAACGCGTTTCCAGTGTCATAAAACACCAAAACGGCGTGAGACAGTCGAATTCAGAGAAAACGTGCTCCGAATGACCTGAAACCACACGAAAACATTGGGAATATTATTCTTGATGTGTAAGAGGAAACTAAACAACCATCGGACGTGCGGTGCGTGCGGTATGGCCAATTGTGTCGTTTTAAGCAGCTCGACGCGCGCTAAAATGGCACGTTGGGGGGTCAAAACCACCTGAACGACCTCAGAATTCCATGAAACCATATGAAAACAGCCGTTGTGTGATTTTTGAAATGGTCTTGCTGACAACATGTCAATTGGAGGTGTCTTTTGACGGCGGTGACCGAAAACGAGTTTTCGATGTCATAAAACACAAAAAACAGCGTGAGACGGTCAAATTCGGAGCAAACGTGCTCTGAATGACCTGAAACCATACAAAAACATTAGGAATATTATTCATGATGTGCAAGAGGAGATGGAACACCCATCAGACGTGCGGTGCGCGTGGTACGGCCGATTGTGTCATTTTCAGCAGCTCGGCGCGCGCTAAAATGACGCGTTGGGGGGTCAAAACCACCCAAACTACCTCAGAATGCCATGAAACTGTACTAAAATAGCCGTTGTGTGATTTGTGAACTGTTCGTGCTCACGGTGCGTCAATCAGAGGTGTCGTTTGAAGGCGGTGACCGGAAATGCTTTTCTGATGTCATAAAACACCAAATACGGCGTGAGACGGTCGAATTCGAAGAAAACGTGCTCCGAATGATCTGAAATGATAGCATTTCTTAAATTGGGGGTTTTAAATTTTTATAGCACTGTGATTTGATGTCAGATTTAATTTTATTATATGTATATAATAACTGAATAATTATGTCCAATTTATGTTTGTTTTGTTTTGTTGTTTTTTTGTCTTATTGTAGTTTTATTGAAGTAGAAGATTGAAATGGATGGACCTGCTCAGATCGTTGTAGCACGTTTATCATTTATTGTTTATGACGATCTTGATGTTTATGCTGTTTGAAATTGTTTTCCATTTTTTTATGATTTTTACCTTGTTTTATCCTTGATTTTGCACTGTGAAGCAAAAAAATCACAATTCGTACATTTCATTAAAAAAATGAAAAATATTTTATTTAATATTATATATAGATTTATTTAATATATATATATTAAAATATTTAAAACATATTATATATATATATTTAAACTTTTTTATTTATTATTATATATATAAATATTTTCTTTAATATATATATATATTTTATTTAATATATATATATATATATTTCTTTCAGTAGGATTTTTTTTTTAAAAAATTTCCCAGGGTAGAGACCACCAAGCGGTCGCTTAAGGCCGGAATTTCGGCCACCTATAGTGACTGCCATTGGCGGTCGCTATTGGCCTACAGCGATGAAGCTGAATCGACCGCCAATGGCGGTCACTGGGCGGTCTCTCTAGGCCTATAGAGACCGCCAATGGCGGTCGCTAATGCCTGATTTTTTAGTAGTGTAAGAAGTGTAAGTACTCCAAGTTACAGAAAATTGATTCAGAATTGTAGAGCTTGACAAGATCATGATGATGAAACTTCGGTACTGCTGCATGCTATGGGTTTAATAGAGATAGAAAGTTGATACTTTAGATTTTATTTGTAATGACCCATAAATTTAATATATATATATATATATATTTCCCTTTAAATAAATATTTTAATTATAGATTGTTTTTCAACAAAAAACAAACTGCAACAAAAAATGTGATAACCCATATTTATGCAATCAAAAACTCAACATTAATTTTTTATCCACTATGTATTTGTGAATATAGTTGTAAAAATGATAGAAAAAATACACAATGGGATAATTAAATAAATTTAGAAAGAAAATTGAATGAAAAAATAAAGCCTCATCATGATCAACAATTTTGAAAATCTCTATGAAGAAGATTTTAGAGAAGATGAAAATGAGTAGAATTATAGGAATCATCCTTGTGAATTTTAATTTTTTTTGGAAGCATTGGTATTTTAAGAGGAAAAAATGTGACCATTGTATTCATGAGAATATATACATTTGGAAACCATTATAGGATTATTTAAATAATAATAAATATGATAATAGAGAACACATAAATGCACAGTCACACACACACAAAGATATATATATATATATATATATGTACTAACTAATTTTGTATTTATTCTACCATTAAAAAATAATATGTAGATTATATTTAAAATTATATTCAATAATATCCTTTAAAAAAATTAATATTTTAACTATATTATAAATTTTTATATAGTTTAATAGTTAAGGATAATATGATTATAGAATAAGTTTATTAATAAAATGGATTTATTTAATATATGTTGATAATTGAAAATAAATGAAAAATATATACTTTAATAATAGTACACTTGTTATTACAAATATTGAAATTATGGTAAATGGAATATGAACATAAATATAATTATAAGTTGATTATATTAATTTTATTAATTAAATAATAGTATTTATCATAGTACATAAGCTTAAAATATACTAGTAACTTAATACATATTTTGAATTATAATATTTTAATTAATATAATAAAATGTGTTCATAATCAAATTTTAGAATAAATTTCATTAAAATATTATATTTATATTTAAATAATAAAATTTTAATAAGGATAATTTTAAAAATGTTCAACACTTAATAAGGGAAAAATAGAAACAAATAGAGTGTTCAAAATATAGAAAAGATAAATTATATAAATAAAAAATCTGGACCAGCCAAAAACTAAGGGCATAGGTTAGTTTTCTCAAGAAAGAGTAGTAATACGTCAGCGTTATGAATAGGTCAAGCATGGTGAAAGAGATTCAATTCATAGAGAAAAATAAATGTTAGGTTCATCGGAGCCTCGAGATGATGATCATAGGGTACCTCCAAGACCAATTCGATTTCTAAATATTTTTTATCCACAGATTGAAATATAAGTGTGTACAAGACAAAAGATGAGCCTCACTTGGGATCCTTTATTGAGTTATTATTAATCAATTTTGAAAATGACATGCCTACCTAAAAAAATAAACATTCACCCATAGTATTATTCCTCATCTATGAACTAAACACTACAACTACCATTGTTTTTAATCATCACACCTGCATATCTATAATTCCTCATCCTGAAACCAAGCTACATATGCACATGGTGCTCATGATTTATGGGACATTATAGAATGGTAATATTCAACATTATGGCTCCACACTATGTTTTTATTGATATAGTATATAAATACATATGTATGTATGCATATTTATTTATTTATTTCTATGTATCTTCACATTAAGACACCAATTAAAGGCTTTATATAATGTATGGGGGATCGGGGAAGGGTATAATGAATTTCACCATCCCATAATAAAAACTTGAATTGAAGTCATCCTCTTATATATTATTGAAGCAGATAGTATGTATGTTATACATACATATATATATATACACGTATGTATATATAAAAGGTGTATCCAGTTAGTGGTTTTATGTGGGGAATGGAAGGATGAAACTCGAAGGGTTGGGGTTATAACTTGAGGTACTGTCTTATTTCTCTTGAGTGATTGAAATTAGTCACCCATAAATTATATATATATAAATAGTTATGAATTATTATGGTGATAAGATCCTCCTAAAATAGTATAATGCATAAAATATAATATCAAAAGACATCATTTTATTATCACATGTTTCTATTACACAATATTCAATGGAATATATATATATATATATATATTTAATGATAATTTTTTAATTTTTGGGAACCACATGGATGGTTTTGAAAAATAAAATGGAATAATAGTGTTAGTAGGTGTAACTAATTTACTATGCATGTAGACATTGATCAGTTTCATAAAAAATGTTTTCAATTATATAATTATTATATGTATTATTCTTGGGAACTTAACTGATTGTAACATATAGAATTAAAAAACAGAAGTTAAATCATTATTAAGTAATATTATTCATCACAAAAATTAGTTATTAGCTATATAATGGAGCTCTTTAGTTTGAGGGATGATTCTAAGTTTCTCTAAATAAACTATTCACATTATCATCGTAGAGAGGGAAATAAGGGAAGGAGATTGTGTTTTAAGAGTTACTTTTTGGAAGGTTTAGTTTTAATCACTAGACAATGGGTAAATGTATTAAAAATTTATATTTTAAATATAAAAAACAACCTCTTATTGGGGAAATTATTTCAAAAATATTCTTTTTACAAGGTTGTCTTAAAATATCATTTTTGGTGTAAGAGATCAAACTTAAAATTAAAAATGTATTTTAATTTTTAAATAAACTCTTTTTATTTTTAATTGATTTCAATTTAGTTTTTAAGGAGTTCAAAAATACATCAATTTATGTAAGGGGATGTATTTTATGGAAATTTTTATTTTAAAATTTTCAAACATTTCCACATTTTTTAAAGTATTAAAACTTCATCATAAAAATTTATTTAAAAAGTTAGGTTTAAAGGAATAATGATTTAAAAATATTATGATTTCAAAGTAGCATTTATGAAATTTAAAATTATAATTTTAGGTTTAATGGAAGAAAATATGTTAAAATTTTCTGTTTTAAAACTTTACTAATTTCCTTTTTTTATTAAATTATCATATATTAAAATGTGTTGAAACTAAATTCTAATTGCATAGTTATTTTTAAGGAGTTATAAAATCATTAGTATATATTTTTATTTATTTCAAAACTAATATCATCTACATTTCAATTTTACCATATTTTTTTTCTAAGAATAATTTATCTTCATGGTCGAGTTTCTTTCATAATCATCATTTATGTTAAAATTATTATATAGATATGGAATATTTTTCTCACTGATATCCTATAATGTGTTTGAAAAATATTTCTCATCAAAATTTAGTTAATAATTTATTTCCACGAATTTTTTTATTCTATCACATGAATGTATTTCTTTTAAAATATTAATTGCTTTGAAAAATATCCTTTGCAATGTTTTTATCAACTCACAAGATATTTATTCATATGACTTTCCATTTTATGTATTACGTTTCCTAGTTAAAACATGAAACCTATAAAATATTTTATTTAAAAAAATGGACCTTAGACATTGTAAATGATACTATGGAATAGGGAATGAACCTGAATGCCATGGTAATTTTTCCACTATGTGATGGGAAGTGCCTATATAGACTTCAATGTTCCATCTTTCCTCGTTGATTTTGTTTTCTAAGCTTAAAAATTGTTTTAATTTAAAATCAATGGATTCATATTATTTTGAGAAGTTTTAAAAGGTAAAATATTATATTTCAAAAAATATATTTTATGATATTAGAAAATATAAAGGGTTTTTATAAAAAAATCAATTTTAGAGTATTTTAACAATATCTGAAAATAATTCTTTTGAAAAAGAATCACTCTCCTTACTCAAGTTTAAAATTTGTTTTAAAAAAACCTTATGGATTTTTAAGGGAAAGGTAAATTATATTATTAAAAAATGATCTATTGAATTTAATGAATTTTTTCCGAGGATTTTTTTAATTATTTTAAAAATATATTTTCATATATTTTAAAAACACTTACTGGGAGTTTTTTTGACCCCAAGTACTAAAAAATGTTATTTTAGTTGAATTAAAGATATATAGTAGATGCTATGAAATTAGGATTATATTCAGTTAAGTAGCATTAGAAGTCAAATATTTTTTATTAGCAATGAAGATAAATTATTCATTTATAATTATTATGTGTTTGTTTTGAAATAATATTCACAATTATCTAAAGTTTGATACATAAAATATTCATAGGAAGGTATTGAATGATTATTTGGACTTGTGGTTGTATTTTTATACTTATTGTGAGGGAAATGATTCCTAAAAACCATCTCTTTACATTTTTATGGGGATTTATGGGGCCTATATAATGTTCAGAGGTGTCTTGGAGGTTAAGGGAGAGTTTTATCCTTTCAAGGGGTTACTAAATCATGGTGGTTGGTATGGTGTTGTCTGTGTGGTCCTTGAGTGCTTGGATATTAGGAGTGGTACTAGAATTTCTGGTGATGGGTTGGAATATGGTGAGTGAAATGGAATGGTTGGCCAAGTTGTTTGGCGTGGAAGTTGGGTAATCACCCTATAATACATGGGAAGCATGGGAAGTCCCATCATTCAGGTGGTTTTAGGCATTGAACAATGGGTTATGTGACATCCTCCATGTCACTGGAATTTTTTATTTTGAGTTTTATCTATACTTTGGTGCATTCATGGATTTTTTGGGTACCAAGGGTTGAAACCGATTGTTTTTTGGAGATATAATGGGGCGCATGGTTTTTACAAACTATGAAACAACTGTGTAAGGGGTTCTGTAGTTTTGATAGTATGGTTTTGAATAGTTTGGTCACAGTTTTTCTAACCATGAGACACCCTATAAAAAACCACGTGGCCCATTTTGGGTGGATAGTGGAATCCACACAGTTTGTGTACAGTTTTCCCAACAATGCATCCAAACCATGAAACCCTTTCCATCTCATTAAAAATGGAAAAATCACTAAATTTAACCTATCTATTTTTATGTTTTAGGGTTATTTTTCATCTTTTAGCATGCAGAACCCTTCTCTCTTGTACATGGAGCTCTTCACCTCCTTCATGTGTGGATCTGTCCTTATTTTCTTAGTGTTTCTCATGAGTCAAGTTTATTTATTGTCAATTTATTCTTACTATTATACCTATTGTGCTAATGTTGGAAACATATGGGGTTATTATGATGAGGTGGGGGGAGGTTGGTTTTATTTCTTATGGATTAGGTGTGTGTGACCTTATTATATATCATTCGGCTGGTCTTCATCATGGGATATAATATTTGGATGAAACCCATTATAAGTGACACTATTTATATTTTTTTCCATGGAATAACATTAAATTTCTAATTTACCTTGGTATTCATTGTATAAATTTATGTTAAAATGATTTATTCTTGGTGAGTAATGCATGTTTGATATGTTTCATGGATTGTTTTTGTAAATTGGTTTTTAAAGTGGGGTTTTCCAAATGGGTGTGTCTTGTTTTCCCACTACGTGTTTCATAAAATTAATCAAAGAGGTTTTATGAATTTAAATAGATTTATAAAGTGGTTTTAGAATTTTTTACATCGTAAAGGTTTGTTCAGTTAAATTGGGAATGTTTTTTATTAAATGTGTTTTGATATGGAAAACTGATTTGGGAATTTTTTTGGATGTGGTGGCGTGGAGTGGCCCATGGGTTAATTGAGGTGTGAGAAAGGGGTTTTAACAAGTGACTGTGTGAGATTCATTGGGAGGACTGTGTGGGACTCCATTTATTTTTCATGGGAGTGAGGGAGCCTTTGTGTAGGAATATTGTGTGATCTTCCATGTTTGTTACTGAGATACCATTTAAGCTATTTAAGTTGGGACTTGGAAATCCTATGTGAGCTTGTATTTCTTAACTAGGTATCTTCCTTGTTTACTCACTCAAACTAGAACTAATGGCTATATGCCTTAGGGGTACATTAATCATTCTAGTTTAGTTTATATTCTTATGAATTTTATTAGTTCCAATTAATGTGATGATATATATTATACCCATTTTTTAATTTCCTATTTATATAATTATATGATGTTGATAGTATTCTCACCCATATTATTCATTTTTGGTTATGTTTATGCCTTGTGTTTTTGTTTACTTGAGAAATGTTTGGAAACTATGTTTTGTTTTTAAACAAGAAACCATTGGGATTGTGAAGGTTTATTTGGAAATTGTATAGTTTTAAAGTGGTATTATTCTTAGAAAATGTTTTCAAACTAGTTTATTGTTATAATGTGTAAAATTATTAAATAGATTCATGGTTTTATCCTATTGTTATTTGTGTCTCACTCCCTTCTTGATACCTTTTGGGTGTATGCAGATGTCATTTTGTAGGACACATGCGAAGGAAAGGGATCCATGTTCTATGATGGAACTTGATAACCATCATCTAGAGTTTCATGATGGAGATGTGGTATCTCGAGGATGGACTCATTTAATGTAGTACCCCTGGTTTCAGGTACATAACCCCTTCTTTCACATTGTTTTAAAACTGGTGTGCATAAAATAGAGAGTTTCCATAAAATATTGAGTTTCCATAAAATAGACACTTTCCATAAAATAAAGAGTTTCCATAAAATAGAGAGTTTCCATAAAATAGAGAGTTTCAATAAAGTAGAGAGCTTCCATAAAATAGAGAGTTTCCATAAAATAGATAGTTTCCATAAAATTGAGAGTTTCCATAATATATAGAGTTTTCATTAAGTTTGGTGTTTCCATAATGTTGGTTGTTTCCATAAAGTGGGTGTTTCCATAAAGTGGTTGTTTCCATAAAGTGGGGTGTTTCCATAAAGTGGGCAGTTTCCATAAAGTGGTGTGTTTCCATAAAATGGGATATTTCCATAAAAAAAGTGTTTCCATAAAATGGATAAAGATGAAGGATGGGAGAGTTTGGGGGGTTTGTAAGGAGTGTTAGAACCAAAAGGAAGGTGTCACGACACATACACTCTTGGCCCAAACCGTGTGGTCAAACCTTGCATAGAGGTCAAATGTAGATCCTGTTTTCTATGAGCTTACTCGTTTTTGCTCTATATATTTCGTTCTGGCATCAAAACGCCCCTATTTCGAGATTACTCTCCCTATAAGGCTGGAGAACACTCCCCACACGAGTTGGAGCCAACCCAGAGCCTTCCCTCGGTGATTTTGAGTCCGATTCTTGAGGTATGTCAACATTCATTCCAAATTTGTCATGTTTTCTTAGATCTTCTTAGATCCACTTCTCCAATATCCTTTCATTTCACATATCTGATCCTATAGTGTGTAGATATATGTTTTTGGATTCTAAATAATTCAATGTTGAGTTGTGATATTTCTAGGATAAGAGAACTAATCCCATTCTTGGAGAATCGACCAGCTTTCTTGTGTGTTTTTGTCTGCTCTTTATGTTTCTTCAAAACCATCGAAGTAGGTGGCTTCTCTCTCAAATAATCTTGATAGAATTGTTTGGATTAGATTAAAATTGGTTTATTGATTGTGAAATTCATTGAAAAATCTTCATTTGTGATGATTTATGGTTTTTGTGAAATTGCGTGATCTTGGTGAATAGTTGTGAAAAAGGGGTTTAGTTTCATGAATTTAAAATGATGATTTTAAATTATGGATTTTCTAGAATTGATAAATGGTTTATGGAAAAGATATTTTCAATAGAAATAGTTTTCAATAAAAAATGTATTTTTGTTGAAATGGATTGGAATATAAATGGTTTGACATTGCCCAAGTTTTGATGGAAATTGTTTTCAATAAAAAGGTGTTTTTATTAAAAGGGTTGTTTTGGCATGATTCTTGGGAATATGTGGTTTGTGTTCATGTTTCATAAACGGGGCTTGGTTAAAATTTGATCTTGTGCTCGGTGCCAATAGTTGAATGGCACATGAGAATTTCATACATGGGGCTTGGTTGAAATATAACCTTGTGCTCAGTTCCAAAGGGTTAATGCCACATGGGAAACAATTACCTTGTGACAACATGGTAAATTGATGAGAAACTGCTCATGAGTATGGAACTGTCATAACATATCATGCATGGTTGGTTGCATGGGTTTGAAAAATGGTTGGGTATGCTGATAAAGGGATATTTTGGAATGGTTGTAAATATTGTTTAGTTATTTTTTTGGAAAAATATCTTGATGGGAACAATTAGTTACAATTGTACTTGTACGCATTAGAAGTGAATGGTTTTGGAAACTTGTTTATATTTAGTTATGAACTGTTTTTGAGATTTTTTTTATATAAACTATTTTACATAATTGTTTATAACTCTTCTATCCTAGTGGCGGGAGTAGGGAAGTCATTGGGGGGAAACCTACTGAGTTTTATACTCACCCCTACTTTGTCACTTTGGTGCTTTTACAGATGCTATCTTCTGAGACAAGGGCAATGGTAATGTTTCACACGTGTTTAGAGCAACCTCATGATGTTTGGGCTATTTGGAGATTTTGGAGCATGGAGCTTGTGGAGCATGGAGTCTTGAGAGAGTATTGTGTAATTTTTCCACTGTGTAATTTTATACTTGGATATTCTTTCGTTGTTTCTTACCTTGATGTGGTTTTGAGATACATTAAGTTGTTGTGTTGTCTTTCATTTTTTCATACATCATATAGTGAATTTTGGTTATGGTTGGTAGGTTTATTGGTTTATTTCTTAAAGGGTAAATAGTCCCCCACTTGTATTTGAAACCCTTCGGAATTTATTTCCAGGATTTGGCTCTTGGGGATATCGCTTAAGTCCTAGTAATGGCTCATTATATTCTCAATCCAATGAGAATTGGTGGGTCATTACAAATGGTAACAATCGGGTCCTCCCTTGGTGGTACAAATGATATCAGCTTGTTCAGTCCTTTCCTAACAAGTAGTCATCAGTGTTCTTGGTCTTGTAGTTGAAAACACTTCTTGTCTATTCCTTGGGTCAGAATCTTAGGAAGGAGTAGGATTGTTGGAACATGAAATGTATTGCATAAAAGGGCATAGATAACCCTTTTATTATGAACTTCATGTTACCATGGAGTTGGGTAAATAAGTGTTTGGAGACACTTCTAAAATTTCCAAATCTCATTGTCATTGGTTTATCCAATGAGACGAGCATGACATGGATTGTAGATGAATGAATTCCCTATAGTAGTGTATACATCATTTCAAGGAATTTTTTGTATTGTGAAAAAGTGTGGATTTTTAAAAAAGAATGGAATTGTTTTTCAAATAAATAATTTTGAAAAAGGGAATGATTTTGGTATTTTGAAAATGGTTCAATTTTCAAAAAAAATGTTAAAAGTTTTCAAAATTGGTTAAACATGAAAAAATGTTGTTTTTGGAAAACAATGTTGTGATAGTTGATGTGATAGAATTTGAAATGTTAAGCCATCAGTTTCTAAAGAGTGATACTTATAGGGTTTGTTGTTGGTTTAGAAAATGGCACCTGATAGGCATCATAAGAACTAGTTAAAAGAGGTTTTTGAGAATTTGGTTTCACCCGAGCCATAGGTAAACCAATAATTGTTCAAAAGCATCACTCATTCTATTCAAGCCATTGAGTTGGGACTACAGTTGGATACTCCGTTTATGATATCTGTCACTTCGGAAAATCCAATTGGAGGAAGTACAATTGTCTTCACCAGGGGGGATGAGAACTCTAGCACTAAGATGAAGAGGAACCGGGAAACCTATTTGCTATGTTTAAAACATAAATTGATCCCTTTAATGATAAAACTCCAAACTCCTCTTGGTGAAAGAGAATTTCAAATATTCATGTGTGGATTAGCTGACAATGTTCAAGGATCAAATCTACTGTTATAGGAGAACAGTTAGTTTCATGACTGATGACGACATGGAGCATCTCTTTAGAGGAGAGAGGACTGTAAAGATGTGTACAAAGATATTGTTTGAACCAATAGTGGGAACGATATCTTACCAATTGGAAGCACTGAATTTGGCATCAATGGAAGAGATCGAGGAAAATATATTTCCAGCTGTTGTGGATCAATTTCCAGATGTCTTTCCCAAGTTACTTCTCAGGGTTACCACCTCTAAGGGAAGAGGAGTTTATGATTGTTCTCCTTCCTGGAACCAATCCTATTTTCCTTCAGTCTTATAGGATGGAACCAACATAGTTATTGGAATTGAAAGTGAATTTAGAGGAGCTGGAAAGAAAGGGTTTAATTCGACCAAGTACATCTCCATGGGCAACACCAGTTTTGTTTGTGAAGAAGGTATATGGAACTCTTTAGCTATGTGTTGATTTTTGTAAGCTTAACCAAGTTATGATAAAGGAAATATTTCCACTTCCACACGTTGATGATCTATTCAATAAATTAAAAGGTGCTTAGTGGTTCTCTAAGATTGATTTGTGATCAGGATATCACCAATTGAGAGTTAGGAAACAGGATATTCCAAAGAAAGATTTCAGAAGTTGATATGGCCACTATGAATATATAATCATGCCTTTCAGTCTAATGAATAAAACAAAGGTCTTCATGGAATTGATGAATCAAATATTTCAAAAATATCTAGATTCTTTTGTTTTGGTGTTTGTGGACAACATTTTTGTTTTTTCAAAGGCAAGGGATGATCATGAGGTGCACATAGAAACAGTGTTACAAATCTTGAGAGATCATTGTTTGTATGCCAAATTATCAAAGTGTGATTTTTGGATACAGAAAGTACATTTTATTGGACATGTCATTTCTGAGAAAGGCATTTCTGTTGATCCTGAAAATATAGATTCCATTATATATTTGAAACCACCGAAGAATTTTTTCTAGATACGATGTTTTCTCGGTCTAGCTAGTTACTATATACGTTTTGTGCATGATTTCTCACGACTATCTTCACCAATGAAATCTATAACAAGAAGAATTATACATTTCAATGGATGAAGGAATGTTATAAGGCTTTCTAGGAACTAAAAGTTTGGATTATATCAACACCTATCTTTATCTTTCCAGAATCAAGACAGGGGTATGTGGTGTATTGTGATGCTTTGGGATCTGTCTTGGGCTATGTTCTCATGAAAAGAGATCATGTTGTTTCTTATAGTTCAAGTAAGTTTAGGGTTCATGAGAATAATTACTCAACAAATGATTTGGAGTTATATATAGTCATCCATGCTTTGAAAACATGGATACATTATCTATTTGGTGAGAAATTTACTGTGTTCACAGACCATAAAATCTTGAAACAAATTTTCTCACAATGAGATTTGAATCTGAGGAAAAGGAGATGGATAGAGTATCTCCAAATGTTTGACTTTGACTTGATGTATACACCGGGGAAATGAAATTCGGTTGTGAATGCATTGATTAGAAATTCATATGCGCAGTTGGAAAAAGAAGCTTCATATGAATGGAAGTTGATGTCAGTCTTAGCCAACATGCATGAGGAATGTGGAGACCGAGGTGATGTTAAAGTTTTCTTTTCAGCTACGCTTATTCCGAATTTAGCAAAAATGATTTAAGAGGCACAAACATCTGATGCAGAATGTCTGACTGTAAGTTCAAAACTCAATGGTGGGGAGACCATTGAGGGTTATAAACTTAATGGGGGTTCAATTTTGTGTTTTAGAGAATGGATGGTTGTACCTATGGTTTTTTAGGAACAACTCATTCATGCTTACCACCATTTGATATGTGTTTTACATCTAGGTACACATAAGATGTATAAGGTGATTAAGGCACAATTTTGGTGGGGAGACATGAAAAGGAAGGTGCCTGAGTTTGTCTCGTGGTGCTTAACTTGTCAACAGGTTAAAGAAGATCACCAGATACCATATAGTATGTTATAATCTTTTCCCATACCAATGTGGAAATAGGATCAAATAGCAATGGATTTTGTTACAGTTCTTCCAAGAATGGTCCAGAAACATGATGCCATTCGAGTGATAGTGGATCGTATAACCTAGTCGGCCAATTTCATCCCTATTTTCAAAACTCACATGGTGGAGGGTCTTTAAAAAATATATATCCAAGAAGTGGTAAAGAGGCATGGTGTACTAGTTTCAATAGTATTAGACAGAGATCCGAGGTTCACGTCTCATTTCCAGAAATCCTTATAGAAATCCCTAGGGACTCAGTTGACTATGAGCACGAAGTATCATCCTTAGATGGATGGACAATCCGAGCGGATGATACAAACATTGGAAGACATGTTGCGAGCTTGTGTAATGGATTCTGGTGGCTCATGGGAGGAGTGTACACCCATAGTGGAGTTCTCATATAATAACTGCTATCAAGCCTCTATACACATGGCTCTGTTTGAAGCATTGTATGGGCGTCCTTGTCATTCTCCATTATTCTGGGTGGAAAAAGGAAAAATTTCACTAGTCGGGCCAAGCCTTTTCCAAGAAACAATAGAGAAGATTCAGTTGATTAGAAAGAGGATGGAGATGGCTCAGAGTCATCAGAAATATTATGTAGATCACCATCAAAGACCGTTATCATTCATTTTGGGTGATCATATCTTCTTGAATATCTCTCCAAGGCTTGGACAACGTCACTTCGGGAAACACAAAAAGTAATATCCTAGATACATTGGCCCTTTTGAGATACTGGAGTAGCTTAGAGAGGTGGCATATCAGTTAGCATTACCACCATGGTTTAGTTTGGTGCATAATGTGTTCCATGTATCCAAGTTGAAAAAGTATCACCCTGATCTTGACCATGTGGTCATATGGGATCACTTTGAGCTAGACCGGGATGCATCATTGGTAGATATCCCATTGCGGATCATGGATACACAAGATAAAGTCTTGTGTGGGAAAAGCATTGACCTACTACAGGTTTTATGGAAACATGGTCAGATTCAGGAAGAGACTTGGGAACATGAGAAGGAAATGAAAGAGTAGTGTCCAGAACTCTTTTTGGTAAGCGTGGGTTTTCTACTTTCCGGGATAGAAAGACCAATGGTGGGGAGAATGTAATACCCTTGGCTTCGGGTACATAACCCCTTTCCTCATGTTTTTTTAAAATTTGTGTTCATAAAATAGAGAGTTTCCATAAAATATAGAGTTTCCATAAAATAGGGAGTTTCCATAAAATATAGAGTTTCAATAAAATTGACAATTTCTATAAAATAGAGTGTTTCCATAAAATAGACAGTTTCCATCAAATAGGGAGTTTCCTTAAAAGAGAGTTTCCCTAAAAGAGGGAGTTTACATAAAATATAGAGTTTCCATTATATAGAGAGTTTCCATTAAGTTGGGTGTTTCCATAATGTTGTTTGTTTCCATAAAGTTGGTGTTTCCATAAAGTAGGTTGTTTCCATAATGTGGGGTGTTTCCATAAAGAAAGTTGTTTCCATAATGTGGGGTGTTTCCATAAAGTGGGATGTTTCCATAAAAAATGTGTTTCCATAAAAAGGGTAAATGTGAAGGATGGGAGAGTTTGGGGGGTTTATATGGAATGTTATAACCAATAGGAAGGTCGCACTATCCATACAAATTTGGCCCAAACTATGTGGTCAAACCTTGCGTAGAGGTTAAATCTAGATCCTATTTTCTAGGATCTTACTCTTTTTTTCTCTATATATTTCGGTTTGGCTTCAAAACACCCCTATTTCTAGATTAATCTCCCTAGAATGCTGAAGATCCCTCCTCACATGAGTTGGAGCCAACCTAGAGCCTTCCCTTGGTGATTTTGAGTCCAATTCTTTAGGTATGTTACCATTTTTTCTAGATTTTTCATATTTTCATAGATCTGCTTAGACCTACTTCTCCAATCTCCTTTAATTCTCAGATATGAAACTATAGTGGGTATATCTGCGTTTTTGGATTCCAAATAAATTAATTTTGAGTTGTGATATTTCTAGTATAAGAGAACGAAGGCCGTTCTTGGAGAATCAACACGCTTTCTTATGCGTTTTCATCTGTTGTCAAAGTTTCACCAAAACCTTTGAGGTAGGTGGATTATCTCTCAACTCTTCTTAATAGAATAGTTTGTCTTAGATTAAAATTGGTTTATTGACTATGTAATTCATTGAAAAATCTTCATTTGTGATTATTTATGGTTTTTGTGAAATTGCGTAATCTTGGTGAATAGTTGTGCAAAATGGTGTTTAGTTTCATGAATTTAAAATGACAATTTTAAATTATGGATTTTATAGAATTTCTAAATGGTTTATGGGAAAGATATTTTCAATTGAAATTATTTTCAATTAAAAATAGAGTTTTATTGAAATGGTTTGGAATTGAAATGCTTTGGCATTGAAATAGGTTTGACGAAAATGGTTTCCAATAAAAAGGTGTTTTTATTGAAAGGGTTGTTTTGGCATGATTATTGGAAATATGTGGTGTGTGTTCATGTTTCATAAATGGGGCTTGGTTGAAATATGACCTTATGCTCTATTCCAAAGGATTAATGGAACATAAGAATTTCATACACGGGGCTTGGTTGGAATATGACCTTGTGCTCGGTGCCAAAGGGTTAATGGCACATCAGAAACAATTACGTTGTGACGACTTGGTAGTTCAAAGAGAAACCACTCATGTGTATAGAACATTCATAACATATCATGCATTGTTGGTTTCATGGGTTTGAGGAATGGATGGGTATGCTGATAAAGGAATATTTTGGAATGGTTGTAAAGAACCTTTAGTTATTTTTCTGGAAAAATATCTTGATGGGAAAAATTGGTTTCAATTGAACTTGTATGCATTGGTAATGAATGGTTTTCGAAACTTGTTTATATTTAGTTATAAACTATTTTTTAGAGTTTTTTTTATATAAACTATTTTATATAATTATTTCTAACTATTCTATCCTAGTGGAGTGAGTAGGGAAGTCATTGGGGAAAACCTACTAAGTTTTATACTCACCCCTGCTTTGGAACTTTGGTGCTTTTGAAGATTATATATTCCAAGACAAGGAAAAAGGTAATGTTTCACACATGTTTAGCACTACCTCGTGATGTTTGGTCACTTTAGAGATTTTGGAGCATGGAGCTTGTGGAGCATGGAGTCTTGAGAGAGTATTGTGTAGTTTTTATGATGTGTACTTTGATACTTGGTTATTCTTCCACTGTTGCTTACTTTGATGTGGTTTGGAGATACATGAAGTTGTTGAGTTGTCTTTCATTTGTTCATGCATCATATAGTGAATTTTGGTTATGGTTGGTAGTTTTATTAGTTTATTTAATAAAGGGTAAATCGTCCTCCACTTGTATTTGAAACACTTTGGCATTTATTTCCAGCCTTTAACATCTTGGGGATGTCGCTTAAGGCCTAGTAATGACTCATTGTACTCTCAAGACAATTATAATTGGCGATTCATTACATTTAAGGACATTTTTGGTGTTTTAATTATTAGTTTGTACTTGGGTATTATTTTACAATGCATTCTTTCTTTTTGAATTTGGGTCATTAATTTTGAGATACCATTTATATGTCCTATTTTGGGATGTTTTGTTTCATTGTATTCCTAGATTATGGTATCTATTTATCACATTACATTGAATTTGATGAAATTTTTTGGGTATCCAGTTTTATGGATGTTTCAAGCTTGTTTAACTATAGATAATTCATTCCAAAGCGATAATTGTTCATGGCTGGTTCTTTTTACCAGCCCATGGAGGTTGGGAACACAATTTGGGCCATGAGGAAGGTCTAATCAGGTGATTGGTTAGGTCAATCCTGGTTGGTTTGTTACAAATTATTATCATATCCATGTTTTTTTTGTTTTTTTGAAGTCAAAAGCAGTTTAGAGATAAGACCATTGGGACTCTAGAGGTAGGAATACGGTAGTACCATTCTAGTTTGTCTTCATTTCAAACATCGAGCTTCCATGGGTGGTTTGGAATTGTGGTTATGTTTTTATCTTATTTATGGGGTTTTATGATTTTTTCTCCTTATTGTGAAGATACTTATGGTACCATTACTGGTGGTTTTTATTTTGATATTTTTGTTGATATTTGACATTGAATTATGATTGATGAAGCTTTTTCTTTGTGTCTTATATACAATTCCTCCTAGAAGGACCTCATCTAGGTGTAGAGAGGGTGTGGTGGAGAGTAACCCATAGGAGAACCCATTCATTGATCCAGTTTTGTTGGATTTGGTTTTTCATACAATCTAAACCTTGGGTCAAATGGGTAGTCATGAGTAGACACAAACTGTGGATCATTCTCAAGAGTTTTTGAGGAATTATCCATTGATGTTCTATGGTGACAAGGAACCCAATGATCTCGATGAGTAGTTGGACCATATCAAGTGAATATTTGAGTTCTTATAACCCCTAAGACATCAATATTTGTATTTTCTATGTATATTCTAGAGGGAACAAGTATGAAGTGGTGGGAGTTGACTGTGATTTCGAGAAATCGTGAGGATATCACATGGAACACTTTTAATGTGGTGTTTAATCGATAGTTCTACTTACATATCATGAGAGAGATGATGGTTTGTATTTTTTTAAAACTGGACTAGGGTAATCATATAGTATGAGAGTATGATGCTAGATTCCTCATGTTTTTTCATGTATCTTTGGATCTCCATTGAAATGATTACCTCATGGATAATAATTTTGAGACGGTCTTGATGTCAAAGATCATATCTATGTTCATTATTCAATATTTTTCAATCTATTTAGAGGTTTTTTACAAGGTATCTATGGTAGAGTAATATATTATAATAAATAAAGGTCTTATTAGTGTAACTTTTTTTGGAGGTAGCCAGAGTTATTCTTTATGACGTAAGATGAAGTATGATGATTCTCATAGAGTCAATTCTAAGAAGGTGCAGTAGTATTTGGTATCAGATCCTATGGTTTCTATAAGTTGTATAAAATTTGTTTATTATTAGTGTGGGAAGGCTGGATATACTAGGACCATATTTATAGAGACTTTTAGGACTTCCCATTGGTGTGTGTAGTCAAGGAATATCCTATGAATTTTTCAGTTGGCTTTGTGTTGGAGCAATGTAGGATCCATTTTCTCAAATGTCACTCTGGTGTAGCCAAAGGATTATAAGGGTAGAGGTTCTTATCCTTTTAGAAATTGGGATTATCACTAAGAGAATAAGACTTATAAAGGTTCTGATCCAGGGTGAATCCATACAGTAGAGGTTATTCTAGAGGAATAAGATTCATTCCATCCACCATTCAAGATACGATGTTTATTTATTCTTCCATGCCATCAATTTTAGTTGAAATAGGTTAATCCCATTATTTTATTTCATTTAAGATAATTGATGCTTCATGCATATGGGCCAAGTTAATTCCTTATTCCATGGATTTTCTAACCCCATTGGGTAGGAAAAATGATCACGATTTTAATTTCCTAGAGTGTCATGTTGTGGTATATATTGTCGAGGTTGTTTGGGATTTCCTTATTTTAGACAAGAATGTTTTTGATCTCATTATCAGAATAAATTAGTTGAGTAGATTCAAGGAACTATTTGACTACTATCATTTTAGGGTCCAGTTACTTACTTTTTATTGGAACACCCATGTTATTTAGGGTCAATGGGATCCACAAAAAGGGAGGTAAGGACTAGTTTCTTTCGAATTGGGGTTGGTCTCATACTGGTTTCTGAGGTTGTTCATTTTTGCTATTGAGAAGTTTTCTTTAGGTGATATCTAGTTGTTATGGGTAGGTACCTAAAAGTCTTTCCAAATAATTTTTTCAGGATTTTTAACTCATAGAGAGGTTGAGTTTACAATCGATCTACTCCTTGGGATAAACCCGATTTCCCTACTGTCATATTGGATGGCTTTAGTTGATATGAAGGAGTTGAAAGTTTAGATATTGGATCCTGAGGGAAAGGGTTTTATTCACCACAGTGTGTTACTATGGTCATTTCCAGTGCTATTTTCAATGAATACAGATGGTAGATGTAACACCCCGAGATTTTATGAAAAATATTCTTTTAATTTCCTTGATGTCTTGTGTTGTAAGCAATAATAATATTTCCTTGTGCTATAAGAAATACTGTATGAGCTTGCAGTATACACAACACTATTCTTGGATCCTGTTACACACAATTTTGATAGTAGTTATTCTACGAAACATTGAGTGTATATATATATATATTCAATGTATAAATGAAATATGGTTTGATTCTGTTATACGAAACAATGGAGGAGTCTTGCACAATACGCAACCCTGACTTGGCTTGCATTACACGCAATCACGACCTTCCTCAATAGCGTGTGTTGTACGCAGTACCAGGTTTCACTAAAGAATGATATATTGTTATAATATTATCATGGACTAGCCGTTATGAATAATATTAAGTATATTTTGAATTTTATAAAATTGTTATTCATCCTACACATTTTTTATAATATGGTATGAGAACAAAATAAATTTTTCGTGTAAAATTTGTATTTTTAAAAAATTGTAGTTTTCCTGCCTTTTGATGACGCACCCATCCTAAATCTTGTTTTTGTCATGTCTATAAGTTCAATTTGACAAAATAAAATTCTTCTTTGGAATCAGGATATAAAAATTTACTTTGGATAAAATTTTCATATTATTCTGATAACTTTCATATTTTAATGAATAGTAAAAACATGCTATATTTTAATTAAAAACACCTTTTTTCATCGCAATAATTTATATGGATAGATTATCTTTTTAATTGGGTTTAAAGTGTATTTAGAATATATTTTTACCATTTAATCCAATGTTTTTCATTGGAATTAATTTCACTTTGAAATTGAATATAAACAAGTTTCAATCTTTTGATAGTTATTGTTTCTTAAAAACACTCTATTTGTTTTGATAACGGGAATTAATTTTAAAATTAATTAATTCCACTTCTATGTTTTGAATTTGAAAAATAGAAATCAATTTTGAATTCGGAATATCAAATAATTCTTAGGCCGAAGCTTTGGTATTTTTCTGAAAAACTTCAATTTTCGATGAATAGTGAAACCACTTAGTGGTAGATAAAAAACTGACTTTTTCATTTAAATGAAATTTTACCACTTATGTGAATTGAATTTCGAAAATCCGAGAGACAAGGTTAATATCAAAGACTAAAATTTGGTTCAATGAGATGAAAATATTTTTTTGTTGAATAGTAACTTTTTACTTTTATTTACCACGGTTAAAAGTAAATAAGGCAATTAAGGGTAAAAATGATATTATTATTTACCTAACACATGTCTTAATTCTACTGGACAAGTGTAATTCGGCCAAAAACAACCTTAGGAATAAAATATGACCATTTAGGCCAACTTGGATTAGATTAGGACATTTAATATTAATTTATTTAAAGAAGGGTTAAAATAGTTAAAATCAAAGTTTAATAAGTAAATCATTATTAATATAGGGTTATACATAAGATAAATTCGACTATAAATTTTAGTTATAAAGATAAAAGAGTTAATACATAATGGTATTTTATTTATAATTTTCAGACATTAAATAATTTAATTTATTTATGACATAAAGATGATGCAGTAATTATCTTATTGACATAATTGATGTTATAAATACCCAAATAAATGTAATTTGAGACTTTTTATGAATTTCACTAATTTTATAGGTTAATATGACATGTTAGTATTGATTTAATTATATTTCTTAGAACTAATCATTCTGTTATGAGTTTCACAAAAATCAATTACCAAATATTGTCAAAATTGACATAAAATAATTTTTAAAACAAATATTATATTATTAATTGTTATTTTATTCCTAAAAATATAACGTTTGGCCAAAAGACTTAGATAAGGTTTTATATATTAATAATAAGAATCTTGGGGTTCGTTTGGCTTGTTATAGTAAGTTTATTAACCTTATAGTGTAAGAAAACAAGAAGACACGGTAAAAGTAAAATTATTTAACTTAAGGTTAAATCTAAATGACAAGGTTAAAATAGAAACATAAACTTGTCTACATTCTATTGGATGAGAGGATTTCTACCCATCCCCACATTATATTATAAATAAATCAATTTGGAGCTATTAAAAATGGAATATGACTTTATAATAAAATAATATTTTTAGTTTTTCAAAAGGTGCCGCTCTCCTCCCTTATAAAAGGGAACCTCCTCCCTCTCTTCCTCACACAACTTTGAGCCTTCAAGATCGGCCAAACCCTGAAAAATTATCTTCTCCACTTCTATAGAAACATCCTAGAGGTTCTGGTCTTCTTCAAAGACCAGTTTTAGTGCCCTAAGAGGAGGTCTCAAAGAGGCGCTTCAAAGAAGAGGTAATGTCCGTTACCGATTCTTTCAACTTTATTTCTTCTTCCACTTATTCTTCTCTAGTTGTTTCATTATGAAGTAATAACATAAGTATAACTCATATAATGATATATTATTATAATTATGAAACAACCCTATTTCACCATCTATCCATCCTACAGAAAACGAAATCACCACGCGTGCGTACGTACGGAATACCGTCTCCACGCCGTGGTGAAATATTTTTTTCCACCAACACCTTAAATGGATGCATATAATGGTGTAAAGAATAACTATATATGGTTATTATAACATCATACTGATTCTGATATATTATTCCATCCACTCCAATTCTATTAAATAATTATGGGAACGATATCATCGCTCGTGCGTACGTACGGACTACCGTCTCCACGACGCGATGAGATTCATTCTCCATGTTAACCATACATGAATGATCATAAAGTTTATATAATGAATAATAATTAAATATATGAAATAATAATGCTACTTTATTTATGTATATATATATGTATGTCATCTATTTAGTTTCATTCAATTCAATAAGGAAACGAAAACAACGTTCATGCGTACGTACGGCCTACCATCTCCATGAATGGTGTATTTCATTCCTTTTATCGATCTATAAAATATATATGTATATGATGAATATATATTATATATAAATCATGTTTTACAATCTGGAATTATTTAAATCAGGATATAAGTAATAATATCAGGAACGATAAGTCAAAACACATATGATAAATGAAATGATTTTACCCAAAACGCTGCTTTAACATGGAATTTACAAAAGAACGGGAAATATAAAGTCATAAGTGAAACATATATGATATCATAACAATGAATATGATTATATAACGAGTCAATGAAATTATTTAAAACATTATACAGGAGGTTTGGATACGTACGAAGCATATCAGACCTAAGGTAAGGCATAATTTTGCAAATCTCATTTTTATCCGAGACTGCTTAATCGTAAGTATTTACTGGGGTTATTTCTATAATACATGTACATGTTTTATAAATGTGTTTTCATGTATGTTTAAAGTTTTTCTTAACCATTTTTTACTTTTACTAAATGGTATGTAAGTAATATGTTTTTACCATATGAGGTACTTTTTAACTTTTTTGACAAAAGTACGAGGAGAATGTTATTTTTAACTAATATGGCGTGAACGGATTTTTACAGTTTCATAATGACTCATTTTCATGAAGCATACTCTAAATGATTTTATGACTATTTTCAACAAAATACTTTTATTTTAAACGTGCATGGAATTTTTTGAAATGAAAATGACTTTGAGGAAGAAATGATATTTTCCTCAAGAATTCATTTCATATATTTTATCAAAACCTTTTTCCATATAAGATGACATTATTTCATATGTGTATGTTTCAAGTTTAATGTATCTATGATTTACATGGTTCACTTTTCTTATGATGAAATATCCATTTGTTTTATATGGATTATGTGATGATGGGATGATGTTTATGATACCCATTTTATTCTTTGGGTTATGATGAATGTTTTATGTTTATTTTGTGGCACAAGTAAGAATGATTTCATTATGAGATGGGTGGGACCTATATCTCCCTCTAATGCATTGGGTAAAGATTTATATCTCATGAGATAGACATGGCTGGAACGACAAGTTAAACCGGTTCAGTAATATAGGACTGGAATGAGGAGTGAACTCGATTCAGAAAGGGACTTTTTCCACTAAGATGGTCTTGGTAGCAATGCCTTGGCTACTATGGAAATCATAACATGTGCTTAATGGTTACCAAAATTACATGTTTTATTCCCATGCTAATTTATCATGATTAATGTTTCTTCATGATCTATGTCTTATGTACTGCCATGTTTTATGTCATTTCTCAAGATTTTGATGTTTAGATTTTATGATCATGTTTTTTTTACATTCAAATGTCTAAGGATTGTTTTATATTCTCTATGCCTACCCTTACTAAGCATTTGAGATCACCACTTTTATGTTTTCTTTTCCCTAGTATATAAAGAAATGTTTTAGGTAAGAAAAAAAGGGGAAGATCTTTATGGGAGATGTTAAAGGAATTTCACCACGATTAGAAGATTATATTCTGAGTTTCCAAAGACACTAAACGATTACAGTCCTTGTGTGTCTGTTTTTGTTATGTATTAATTATTCCTCAAAAGTAATGTAATTTCCATGTACGTCAAGCTTCGGGTCTCTATAGTAGACTTTAACTTTTCATAGACTACCATAAGCTTAACCAAGTGATAATGAAGAATAAATTCTCATTTATTAGAATTGATGATCAATTTGAAAAGATCATAAGGGACTATTGTTTATTGAAAATTGACCTAAGATTGGCGTACCATCAGTTGAAGGTCTGGTAAGAGGATACTATAAAGACCTATTTATGAAGTTGGTATGAAGATTTTGAGTATTTGATTATTCTATTTGGCCTTACCAAATCTCTATTAATTTTCATGACACTAATGAACTAAAACTTTCATCACCTTTTAGCCTCTTTATTGATCATGTTTTAAATGAAATCCTGGTGCATTCCATAATAGAAGAGGAGCATGCAGACAATCTAAAAGTTTTTTTAGGTTTTATGAGAGATAATCATCTATATTAAAAATTTCAAAAGTTCAGCTTTTGAATTAAAGAAGTAAAGTTTATGGGTCACATCATTTCTAAGTCATAGGTTTTAGTGGATCTAGAGAAGGTTCAGACAATCATGTCATGGGAAAATCCCAATAATATATTCAATATTCATAGTTTCCTTGCCTCAAATGGGTATTATTAGGGTTTTGTTTGATAATTATCCCAGATAGTTTCTACCTTGATGTATTATTCTAGTAAAGGGGTGAAGTTTTAGTAGTATGAGAAGTAAGAGAGTTCTTTTGAGCAGTTGTAGACCCATTTGACATCTTCTCATAGTTTGATTCTTCCTGACCCTGAGAGAGATTATGTAGTGTATTGTGTTGATTCTATTGTGGGTTTAGGGTGTGTTATGATGAAATATGACAATGTGGTGGCCTATGGATCATGTAAGATACACCCACATGAGTGCAATTATTCCACCCATGACATGGAATTGGTGGATTTTAGGCATGCACTGAAGACATGGCAACATTAAATCTTTGGTTAGCATTTGATAGTTTATTTATACCATAAGAACCTAAAGTAAATTTTCAGTTGAGAAAACTAAATATATTGAAGAGGCTCTGGATGTATTAAAATCATAATTTTAATTTTAAGAATGAATATAAGCTCAGGAATGGAAAAGTGGTCACCAAAACATTGAGTATGAAGCTTCCAATGCAAGTAGTTCAAGAATCATTAGATGTGTGGAGTCTGATGAGATTGTTTTTTGATACGAGACTAGACATACCTGTGTACATATAGAAAATATTCTTGGATAATATGCATGTTATTCCCTCACTCATTGATTAGGTGAAGATTTAGCAGACATATGACAACAAGTGCCAACAGATTAGCAGTGCCTTAAATGGTCGGTAGACCTCAGGGGATTTGTCTTGGTCTACTGATGGTTCACTTCTTTTCGTAAAGTGGATTTTTGTTACCTTAAACATTAGGTAGGAGGTGATTCAAGAATTTCTCTATTCTAGTTGGGTTGTTCAACCAGTGGGGACCAAGATTCATCATACCTTGAGAAGTCAGTATTGGTGGCCCAGGATGAGATGTTCCATAAAGAACATTGTTTCTATATTTTTGACTTGTGTGAGGATCAAAGATGAGCATAAGATACCATCAAATTTGTTTCAAAGACTTACCATTCTAGTGTGGAAGTAATATAATATATCTAGGAGTTTTTTGATTGGTATACTTCATACAATGAGTGGAAAATATTCCATATGGGTGATTATTGATCATTTGATGAAATCTACCCATTTTATACCCATTAGGGAGTTGGAGAAGTTAGAGGACCTCCAAATCCTATATGTTTGAGAGGTTCCTTCAGCTTCATATATTTCCCTCAATAATAGTGTTAGACTGGGATAACCATTTTACATCTCATCTTTGGTAGGTACTCTAGGAGGCATTGGTAACCCAATTGAGGTTGTGCACCACATATCAACAATAGAAAGGTGACTAGTTTGAGAAAACCATCTAAACTCTTAAGGGTGTGTGGTAGTAATGTGTGACTAATTTAAACAGTATCATGGAGAGGCACTATCTATTAGAAATTTTTTCAAACATTAATATCTATTAGGACTTGACTAGGACATTCATGTCCAAGGAATTGTACAGATGGCCATGCCAATCCATATTATGCTGGGCCGAGGTGTGAGAGTGTTCTTTGGTCAGACCGAGCCTCATCTAGGTGGTGACTGAGACAGTTGAAATGATACAAAAAATGGATAATGTTATCTTATAACCACTAGAAGTCATATTCTATTCATTTTCATCTCTTTTTAAAGTTTGCGATTGGTGATCAAATTTTTCTCTAGGTATCAGTTCAGTTGGGTAATTATCCCTTGGAAAAGTAGGGGAAATTGGTTCCATGTTACAGCGAGCCATTTCTTGTTTGAGAGATTCTTAACAACGTAGCCTACTGTTTGGAGCATCCACCATAGATGACCATGATTCCTGACATCATCTTTGTCTACCGGCTAAAGAGATACAATCTAGTCCCATCCTAAATACTGAAGTGGGATGATTTGGAGTTGAATCCTAATTCCACCATGGTAGAGTAGCCTATACATATAATGTATGTTTATAGAAAGGTAATAAATGTTAATGTGATCTCATTGGTCAATGTACTTTGGATTTATAGTGGACATAAACATGATACAAGGGAGCAGGAAGGTTGGGTGTGGGAGCAGTGGCCTTGCCTATTTTCTTCTTGTAAAGGCCAAAGACTTTTGGGGGTAGAAAGTATCATGTTGGGTAGTTTGTGACACCTATTGGGCCAATAGAATGTTTTATTTTGAATTTTATTTATCATTGGGTGTTTTATTAGAGTTACCGGGTGCTAAGGGTCCAAAATTATAGTTTTTGGTGATATAGAATAGGCAATTTGGTTTTTCCAAACCATGTGGAAATCATATAAGGGGTCAAATAGTTTTCATAGTGAACTTTTGTATGGATTGAGAATAGTTTTTCAAATCATGCGAAACTCCAGAGAAAAATATGAATCCTATTTTTGGTGGACAATGGAACCTACATGACTGGATCATGTTTTTCCTAACCATGAAGCCAAACCTAGAGACCCTTTCTAACTCATTAAAAGTAGTGGAATTACCAAATTTAACTTGTTTGATTTTTATGTTTTTGGTGTTATTTTTCCTCTGAGAATGTGTTCAATCCTCCACACATAACCATGTATCTATCCACCTTATTCTTGGTTGGATTTCTCATTGGTTTCATGGTGTATTTTCTTGAGGTAAGTTTATTTTTTTATTGATTTCTTATTCCTTTTCCCCATATTATGATAGTTATTCCATTTTTGTGGAGATATGAAACCCTAGGGGTGGTGTTGACTGAATATAGGGTTATGGGGGGGGGGGGGTATTTATTGTTTATTAGGTGTGTGAGGGATTATTATACCTCATCTATGTGGTCTTCATCAAGAGTGAAGAGGTTTGGTCCAAATATGAGCTAACTGTCTCTATTTAAGGGAATTTTTCACTCTATACCTTTAAATTTCTATTATCATTTGTTTTTATTTTATAAATCTCCATTAAAGTGATTTATTATTTGTGATTATTCCATGTTTGATGTGTTTTATATATTGTTTGGGAACTTTTTTGGTTAATGTGGTATTTTCCAAATGTGGGTGGATTTTTTTCACACTAAGTGTTCGATAAAATGGAAAAAGTGGTTTTGTGAATTTAAATGGATTTTTAAAGTGGTTTTATAAATTTTTTTACATCAGAAATGGGTTTTTGGTTAAATTTGGAATTATTTCATATAATATGGATTATGATATGGACTGATTGATATGAGAAGATGTTTGTAGATTTTGTGCCATTGAGTAGCACATGGGTTAACCAAGGTGTGAGTGAGGAGATTCTCCAAGTAATAGTGTGAGCCTATGAGGGAGGATCACATGAGCCTCCATTTGTTTTCCAAGTTACTAAGAGAGGATTTGGGTAGGAAGAAAAAAGAAGAATCCATTTCGGTTGTTAAGAGACCATGTGATCTCTTAGAGTTATTCCCAAGGAAGACTGTGGGAGATTCCATTTATTTTCAAGGTAGCTTACATGCTTACTCTCCCATGTTGTACCTAAGGCTTATATCCCCTAGTTGTTTATTACTCATGTCAGTCTGGTTTATATGCTTATGAATTTGATTAGTTCCATTTTATGTGATGATATATATTATAACCATTTATTCATTTCCCATTTATATGATTATATGTTTTCAATTCTATTATCACCATGATTATTCCATTTTAGTTATTTTTTAGCATGTTAGGCATTTGGGTTTTGTTTACATTCTTGTACTTTTTTTGAAAATTGTTTTAGAAAACTATGTTTTTTGTAAAGATAAACCAAAGTTATTTTTAAGATTCATTGGGAAATTTTATATTTTCCAAGTTTTCTTTTGTTTTTCAAATGATTTCAAACTCAATTATTGGTTTCATTGGTAAAATACTTAAATAGATTCATTGATGTATCCTAATAGACTTTATTCCATACATTGTAATTATTTCCTTTGTGGAATTTTCAAATTTCATTTTTTAGGTCATAGGTATTGTTAAGAGAACTATGTTATTGGGTGGATCTTTATGATCACCACCATCAAGTATGTTTTGGATGATATGTGGTATCAAAGGGATAGACTCATGTAGAGTCATTTTTGGTGTTATACCCATTGGGTTTTACTTGGGCCATGTATGAAATTTCAACCTTTCTTTTGAGTTTGGGTTTTTTATTTTGAGATACCATGTATATGTCCTATTATAGAATGATTTATTTTATTATATGTTTAAATTATGGTATTTCTTATATTTTATCATTGAATATGATGATATTGGTTGAAAATCCCATTCTATGGACAGGTCATAACAGTTTATTTATAGAAAAATCATTCCCAATGGATTGTTGTTTATGCCTAGTGCTTGTCGCCAACCCATGGTGATTGAGAACATGTTTCAGGACATGTGGTGGGCTGAATTGAGGGATGGGTTAGGTTAACCTAGTTTGGTTCATCATAGGGGATCATTTGTGTAACATTGGAGATGGAACTCACCACACTATGATACAATGTGTAGTGGGAAGTAAATACGAAGCACTTAGTGATATTCTATAGTGGATGGTTATAGAGACATTAGAGGAGCCAAAACTCCTTAGACCATATTATGAACAATGTCAGGGTGATGGTTAAATTAGTTCTTAAAACACATGGAAATCATGGGTTTGAAGCTATAATTCAGGATCATGGATTTTACCAGACAGACCATAGGAATTTTGAGTACCCTCATTCAATTTTGAAGGCTTAAAAATCCCCTATAAAAATGTGGTGACCCAATAACTTTTAAATTATCATTAAATTTACTCTCAAGATCTTGTTAAACCCTTTATCTCAAATCATCTTCCATCAACACCTCCTGGGTGTATGAATGCCCAAATTCATCCAGACCAAATCCTATTCGACTAAGGTACTTTTCTTTCTATACACTTCATTGTTCATATTATTACTTTTTCACTAGGAGTTTATTTTGGTAGAGATCCTTGGTATTGGGTTGGAAATGGAATAAGGCTTGATAGTGTTGTTTTTGGTAGATTTCGATGGGTTTTTTCACGAATGGTGAATTTCGATACCTTGATTCTTCTTTTGTGAGCATTGGTCTCTTTAAAGCACCAAAAAAGGTATGTGATACTAATTATCTTAATTTTTAGTGTATGTGTGGATATTTTATGATTTTCACATCAAATGGATGGGTTGTAAGGATAATCTTAATAAAGATAATGAATTGTTTTATCTAAAATTAATGATAATATAGAGAAATCGCATGTGTTTTTGGTTTCGAGGAAATTTATTATTATGTTACTTGATTGTTTCTACTGTAGAAAATAGTGGTAGTTGGGAACCCTATGTCCCCTATGATTTATATGAATTATGATTCCCTTTTTATGAATTTTTTATTGATCTCTCCATATATAAAAATAAATAATCAATTATATATATTGAATAAACCAATTTTCCATGGAAATGTGGAATTATGTGACAATACCCTTGCTAAATATTATATGATGTCTTCAAAGATCATGGGTTAAAATCATGGAATATGCAGACGATGAAATGTAAATATTTTTGTAGATATGTCTATAGTTTTGTATTGTGTTACATGTGGGGATATTGTAGGGATTTTAAAATTGGTGATGGTGACCAGGTTTGAGGTGGAATGTGTTGGGAAATAAATCCATGATTTTTTGGCATGGAATGTAGAGTGGGATGATGTGTGGTTATTTTGATGTGTGATTGTTGTCATACATTTTCTACAGTCAGATATTTGGGGTTGTGGTGATGGCTTAGAATATATCATGATGGGGAATTATTTAGCTTGGGGTGGATGGGACATGGTCGGTTGTGGTTATGTTATATGCACAGTTTTCCACATAATGAATTTGAAATGTTGAAACTAAAATGTCATTGGTTTTATTTATATTAACATTGGTTGAAATTTATGTGTAGTAATTTGAGTAAATTAATTTAATATTAAATAGAATATATTAGTAAATATATTTTTGTATAACATGAATTATAAAAGTGGGATTGAGTGTCTTATCTGTGGTGTGTTGGATTATGAGTAGAAGTATTTAATGGTAGAGGCCATGAGTTTTTCATAGTGGTTTTGAGGGTTGTGTTAGTGGAGTTGGATTTAAAACACCTAGTTTGGTTTTGTTTGATATCTATCCATATTAGATTTTATTTTTATTTCCATATATTCCTCACTTAAGTTGGGTAACTACCCAAATGTTTTGGGTTTCTGAGTGTTTTCTCTAACTTCTAGGATGATGGTGAAATAGATGGTTGGCTTACCAATTTTACTCGTGCTTCCCTCAATAGTAGTGATGATGAAATCTAGTGTAATAAATTCCTTGTAATGATTAAGATATGTTATTAGTCGAGGATCATGATTGGTGGTAGGAGGGAAAGAGGAAAATTTCCTGCATGTTTATGATTACCTAATTACCTGGTTCATGATATGGTTATTCTATAGAAATTGAATGTTTCTTGTATGATATTGTACACCCAATAAAAGGTTGGGGTGGGTAGAGATGCATCCTATCCTAAATCAGTGATTGATGTAACAAATGAACAAGTGGTGTTTATGATGATGTTGACTTTTTCATGGTATGTTTGGCCCTACAGCAGGCTGTTGTTGGTAGGGATATGTCCTTAACCACATTAATGGTGGATGGATATGTGATGAGATGACTTGGAAAGTGTGGGAGCACATAATGTTTGATATTGGGGTGGGAGAGTGGAAAACTAATGTAGAAGTGATTGTAGTAAAACTTTATTTATATTATTTCATTGATATGTTATTATACCTAGTTCTGTTATTTGCTGAGCATGCCATATTGAGGATGAGAATGGATAAATGGAATATTTTTGTTCTTGTTGGTTCTAATATTTTTTCACTGGTTCATTAGTATGATCTATTCACTAATACATGAGAAACCATGGTTTTGATCCTACTGAGTATACTTTTTATTATAATCCTATATATATATATATTATTTTCTAAAATTATAGTAATAATTTTGAGACTGATATAGCCATCACAAGCTTTTCCATTGGAGTTTTTGTGGAGTTTATTCCATAGGACTCTGTTTCAGTACCTTTCCTAAATACTTATATTTACATTTTCTTGATATTTTTCATTAATTGTGGGATGGTTTTTATCTATTTTATTTTTTATGATAGAGTTGTTTAGTGGATGATATGTAATCTCAGTTCCGGATTTTCTATTATGGGTAATACCTTAAATATGTGTGACTTTTAGTATACCCTCGGTGCTTGTATAAAACCTTGGACCTACTGGTGGTGTGACCTGGGGGTCATTATCTAACATTCACTGTTTTCTGGTTCGGAGGGTTACCTTAGAAAATAGATGGCCAATAAAGAGTGTTATTAAAGGTTTAAGATAAGAGATAGTATGGCATGTACAGTTAGGAACTGGTGAGGACTTCATGGGTTGGTGGGAAAATGATATCAATATATCTTGTTGTGTGATATTCAATAGGAAGACCAATTAGGACATGAGATTTTTCATCTCTCCATGATCCTATACAAGGACACCAACCTTATTGAATGACTTAGTAAAGTGAATTCTCTTATAGGGTTTCTAGCTAAGCGAGGTATATGCATCATGATTGTCTGTGTTTCTGATTGAATGAGGTGGTTTTAGAATGTTTAAAATGAATTTTATTAAATAAATCTTAGTATTTCATGTTATTGGTCTTATGGATACCCTTGTATTTTAGTAATGGATCCTGGTCATAATCTTTATGCAGTATAGGCAACAGAGGATCAGTATGATCATCATGTTGATTTTCTAAGGGTTGATCTGATATAAGAGTATGAATAATGGAAGTGGTTCTTACAAGTTTTTTCTTGTGATAGAGACTAGGAAAATTATGTTGTGAGACTCTTCGATCTATAGATGGTTCATTGGATGGAGGATCCTAAGATCAACTTTAGTTTGATTCTGGCACAAACCAAGTTCAGAGTTCTATGGGTGGTTTGTTATATGTGATGGGTGGAACATCATCAATTGATATTGTATCTTGGTGATCCGTATAAGGATGATGTTTTATGGTATAACATCTAGAGGAAGTTTTATATAGAGTTATTCTCATCTATGATGAAGGTAAAAAAAAATAAGTAGATTCTCTATTTTAATTAAGGGAGCAAATGTGTGTGTGAACTTAAAATTATGTTTAATTACTTATTCCATTTTACTATAAAACTCTTTAAAGAGGGGAAAATCCCAAAACTACCTTCAGATGTGGGTATGACACTTCAATTTTGTGTTAAAGTTCCCAACATCACAAAAAATGTTGTAGTGTTAATGAGACTCATGAAATCTCTGATTTGGGAGTTCCTAGAAAAGTCAATAATTGTGTTTATTAAATACATATCTATATAGTCAAGATTAGAGGATAATCATGTCGAGTATCTCAAATTTGTCATGTTGGATCTTTGTCACCGATAGTTGTATGGAAATATATCCAATGTAAAATTTTGGATGTGGGATGACTACTTCCTTATACATGTAGTGTCCCAAAATGGTATGGCCATGGACCCATCAAAGGTATATGATTTTTTGTCTTAGGTAACACCTAATATTGTGTTTTAGGTTTGGATATTCTTTGTTTTTTGGGATATTACAAGAGGTTTGTGTCCAATTATCTTATATTTAAACTCCATTAAAAGAATTTACTATAAAGGAACATGCTTTCATGTAGAATAATTAGTTTCAGGAATATTTTTATTACCTGAAGGAGAGTTTGACCAGTGCAATAATGATTTTATTTCTTGAGTAGGGGGTTATTTTCAAGGTCTTTTATGACTTTTCTTATCTAGATATGAGATGCATATTAATGCATCAAGGTTAAGTGACATCAAATGGATCAAGGAATTTTTATCCCAACAAATTTTATTATGACACCCATGATTTATAGTTAGTGTAAGATCTATTTTCCCTTGTTTTATAATGATATTAACTCATTAATGATCATTTTATAGTAATCAAGTATCACAAGGTCATAAGATACATCTTTTACCAATAGAATCTAAATCTTCATTAGTGGAGGTGGGTGGAGTTTATCTAGGATTATTATTTCTATATCTCTTACACCTTAGTGAAATGAAATGTTATAACTAATATAGTATGTTATGATTAATATAAATGTTGTTTAGGAGTCTAGTGACACTTATAAAGGTATATAATACCTTTCATTAATGAATATTGGTGTAGATAAGGTCATTGATAGAGGTTTCTATTATCTGATGATTGGGGAATCATATTTTTTTGTAGTAGGTGGAGCGTTCTCTATTGGGAGACTTAGAGGTAGAAGTGATTCCAGAAATTTTTGGAAATGGTGATGCTCTAACGGGGTGGAAGATGATAGTTAGAACTGGATGATGTTTTGGGGGATTCAGTTCATTCCATTGGTTATTTTTGATGGATTCCTCCATTAGTTTCACAAATCACCTTAGTGGTATATTCATGTGTTTCTAATATATATCTTAGTTGTGGATGAATCTTCACTAGATTGGAATACAATAATCAATAATAGTGTTCTTTTATTGGTTTCTAGTTTTTTATGGGTTAAGGATAAATATTTTGTTCATAGTGTTTGTTTACATCCCTCATATGTCCTCGAGTGGAAGTGTAAAGAAATTTTGATGGATTTAATCACATATTACCCCATTCTTAGGTAGGATATAATTTTTTGGGTGTTTTTAACCAACTAAAAGATTTAGAACATTTTTTGGCTATTAGCGAGTCGAGTGTCTTGGATTCTTTTGTGAGGCGATATGCAGATTATGTTTTGGGGATTCATAGGCTGTCAAGGACCATTATTCAGGATCTTGATCCTAATTTTTTTTCATGATCCAACATGGTATTTTATCATACTTATGTCCCCTATTTTAACTTTAACATTGGTTTCCACCCCCTAATAGGTGGTAAATTTCATCAAACTATTCATATTCTAGTGGATTGTTTTGGGAATGCATCGCATATTTTGGAAGGTCCTCAGTGAAGAACATACACTTGGTTTAGTTTTTGAATAAAGCTATCCTTCATCCATTAGCATGGCACAATTTGAGGCATTAAATAGATTGTTTGGTCATTCTCTATTGTTCGTGATAGAAGTTGGGGAGTCAGTAGTCCTTGGTCTTGATGTGGTGTAGAGAATTATAGTGAAGATATATATGGTTTTAGAGTAAATGGAGGTAGAAAATTACCTTAAGAAGGCCTATGATGATCCACGGTAGATGACCTTAATGTTTTATGTTTTAGTCCAAATGTTTCTAAGGGTTCCCACTCATTTGAGGTAGTGGAGGTTTAGTTAGGGGAGTCAGTTCTTCAGGCCTTTCAAGGTGTTTGAGGGCATTATCAAGACGACATATTGGATGATGCTCCCACCTTGGATATAAAATATCCACGACATCTTACACATGTCTCAACTCTCTTGGTATCTTCATAATGTATCCCATATCATTTACTAAGGAGATTTGGATATTGAGGATAAAAAAATTTCTATAGATTGAATAATTGAGACCTATGAAGGTTGAGAGAATGTGTTATGTGAGTGAGTTACCCCCTTATTTCATTTGATTTGGAGACATTGTGTCTTACAGGAGAGTATATGGTATTGTGATACACATATGAATGCTTAGTATATTAATTTATTTTGAGTTTTATTTTTATTTTGTTTTCCTTCGGTGATGTAACACTTGTTTAGTTTCTGGTTTATGAAATGTTCATTTCTAATCTTTTTTATCATGTTTGAATGATTATTATATTTCCACTATAGTGATATACTTGAGATGTATCTTGTGGGATGTTTTCTATAATTGTTTTCTCATCTTCCTTCCCTAGTATTGTTTTAAATCATTAGGATGATAATTTTTTAGAGTTATCTAATGTTAGGGGTTTAATTCTTAAAATCCCTCCCATTACATATTTCTAAGGCATGGGGGTGCCAAGATGGAGTTTTAAGGTGTTTTATAGGCTGTGTGTGGGGGGGGATTTTTCAATTAAAAGGGTCACTATTCTATGGTGGTGGGTGTGATGCTAGCTATTTTGGACTTGAGTTCTTAGAGATTGGATGAGGTTATGACCATTTTGGTGTTGGGATACACCATGGAGAATGAAATGACCTAATTTGCTATGTTTTTGGGTGTGGATATTGGATGGTCATTAAATGAGAAAAATGTTGTTTGGGAGACTTGATTTGGGTGTGGTGTTTGGAGTGTCACATCAGGGGATCACCTGTTTAACATGGAGAGGCGAATCTCCCCACACCACTAACATAAGTGCATTGAGGACAAAATGAACATGAACATGAAATTACACTATATTAGCTATTTTTTGTGGGAATCATAGTATATAACACACCTTAGAACACATCATGTTCATGGCCAAGATGTTGGTGAAATCAAATTTAACAAACATGAAATTGAGGGTATTAAGATTAAATTTTGGATCTTGTCTTTGACCAGAATCACAATATACATTTTGAGGAACCCCACATAGTGGTGAAGTCTTACAAATCCCCCTCCAAAAAAATAATGCCCTTACTTCCATAATTTTGATTATATTTTTCTCTCAAGATAAACCCATCCCATTGAACTCCCATCATCTTCCATCTGCGCCTCTTATGAGTTTGAAGGAATTTGTTCATCTATATGAAAGTATTAAAGGTTGAGGTACTCTTATTTCTAATCCATTCACTATTATTCTTTTTCTTTCCACTCAATTGACGTTAATTTTGGATGCGAACATCAGTTATGGGTTATAAATTTCACAAAGATTGATTGTGGATTATTGTGGATAAATTTCAATGGGTTTAACTTCAATCATGGGGATTTTTGATCCCTTGATTCATTTATTGTAATAGGCAGTTCTCTCGGAAGCTACAAACAAGTTAGGGGATCCACATTTTCTCTATTTCTAGAATATGTGTGGGGATTTTATGCTTATGAAATCCAATGGGTGTATAGTAGGGGATTTATTAATAAATTTAATTAATTGGTTTAACTAAAACATGTGGTAATTGTGAGAAGTCATAGGTGATTACCATTTTTGTGAATTTTATTATTATAATATTTTCTTTTTTCTATTGCTAAAAATAATTGTTTTTTGGAACCTTGCATCAGTTCTGATTTATATAAATTATTATATTGTTTTATTTGATTTTCTGATTGTTCTCACCCTATATGAAAAACTATAATCACTCATATATGGTTAATGAACTCTTTTCCCATAGGAATATATAATTTTTCTGATAATACCCATGCTAAAGAAGATGTAAATTCATGAAATCCCGTGAACTAAAATTATGGTAGATTCCATAGATGAAATGTGGAACAATGTGTTAATATTAATGATACATTATATTGTTTGAAATGTGGGGATCTTATAGAGATTTTACCAGTGATATTAGTGATCAATTTAAAGTTGGAATATGTTTAGTAGTAAATCCATGGTTAGTTTATGTGGTAGGTGATATAAGATTATATGTAGTGGTTGTGGTGTCTAGTTATTTTCATATGGTTATCATGGTGAGATGGTTTGGTTGTGGTGACAAATTATAATATTTTATAGTGTGGTATTGGTTGATGTAAAGTGGATGAGCTACAATATGGTGTGGTTATGTTAGTTTCTTAATTATCCATGGAATAAATTTGAAATATTGAAATAGAAATATCATGGGTTAGATTTAAATTAGCATGAGATAAAATTGATATGTGGAAATTGGATTAAATGATTTGAATGAAAATTGGAATGGATTATAAACTGGGTGTTAGTGGAACATGTTTTTGGAAAGTGGGATTGAGTGAATTATGTGTGCATTTTTTAGTGTTTTCTATTAGTGGTGGAATCTGTTGGTCATAGGGGGCATGAGTTTCTACGTTGGTGTTGAGAGATTTAAAAGTGGAATTGGATTCTAACACATAGGTTTTTTAAAATATATTTTCTTATTATTTCAATATACACCATTCCTAAGTTGGATTACCTTCCCACACCCAAATGTTTTGGTTTTAGAGTTTTTTTATTTATTATCTAGGATGGTGGTGAAATAGATGGTTGGTTACCCCCTCTTCCTCACTCTTTCTTTTCCATTATTGATGATGACAATTGATGTTTTATATTCCTTATGATAATGAGGAAATGAAATTTAGTGGGGGTAATGAATGGTAGGATGGGGAATGGGGTTGATTTTATTAACGTTCATGATACCCTAATTCCTTGGATTATGATTAGTTTGTGATGTGGATGCTTACTAATAATAAAAAGATATGCGAGTCCCTACGGAAGGTTAGGGTAGGTAGTCATGAATCTTGACCCACATTTGAGATGGATATATAAGTGGAATGATCCATGTGCATGATGATATTGATTCTATTATATGATTATACTCCCTAAGGGATAGTATTTATGGATACATGACAACCCACATCATAGGAGGACAGACTTATGATGTAATGGAATGGAAGGGATAAGAGTAAGTGGCATTTGATGTTGGGGAATGATGGTGTAAATTCAGTTGGGAAGTGGTTGTGGTTCAACTATTATTATATTAATTAAATGAAATATTATTATACTTGGTTATCTTATTTTTTTAGTGTTTCATAGTGATTTTGATAATTAATAGATACCCCATTATGGTGCTTATAGTTTTTTTATTCACTGGGGAATTCATATGATGTTTTCACACATGCACAAGAGACATTGGGAATTATTATACCAATTATATATGTTATGTTCATGATACATATATAAAAATAGGATAATAGGTTTATAGGAGGACTTTAGGGGGCCGAGATACAAACAACTATATTTGGAATTGGAGCTATTATTGAGTTGTTTCCATAGGATTGTCTTTTGGTACATTTTTACACTTTTATTCGTATGTGTTTGTCATTATTCATGTATTTTTTATTTTTCATATATTTTATTTTATGCAATGGATTTTTTTTGGTGGTTTATATCTTATATTCGACCCTTCTTTTATATTGAGGGTAATGCGTTCCATATATATTACTTTATTTATACATTTTGTGCTTGTCTCTAACCCATGTCCCATTGGAGGTGGGACTCGGGGGTTATTATCTATCTTTCTTAATTTATGGCCCAGGAGGGGTACCTTTTTAAGGAGGGGGTAATGAAATATAATGATTTATTTGAGTTACTTTAGTATCTAGACGCTTGAAAAAAATATATGTTGTTTTAACACTATTTCCACGAGTGTGTATCTGGGGCATCAAAGTTTTTATTAAAATAATGTTTCTATGTCTACAGTGGTTAGGATTTTTAATTATGGTAATTTAATATTAATAAATTTATATTTTGGTTTTTTTGTTAATATATTTTAATGAGACTATTAAAATAAATATTTTCTATATTTTAGGGACACATTATGATCTTGGAAGAATTATAAAAACATTCTAGGGTTTTAGTGTTTCAAATTTATGAAATGGTAAAATTATAACTTCAATGAAAAAAATTTATTGGGGTATTTCCATATAACGATTCTATTAAAAAACCTCTTCACTGTACATAATGTAAACTTAACTTGGAAAAATATTTTTTTGTTCTACAATTAATTTGGAAGTAAAAATTTACTGTAAAAAATTGAACAATGAATGTGAATAATTTATTTAGTGGGGGATAATGTAATGAACCTTGTATTTAATATATATATATATATATATTATTTAAATTAATATTGTAATAATATCTTGATTTTTAAGAAATAAAAACATAAAAAAAAGTTATAAACCTGATTTAGGAAAGAAATAGCTATTCATTAAAATTTTTTCAACCCTAATGATTTTTGAATAAAATAGAAAAAGATTATAACAAAATACATGATGGGAAAAAAAGAAAAAAAATAAAGGAAATTGCATGAACAAATAATTCCTTGGTGTGATGATCCTTGTTGAAAACCCCTATGAAGATGAATATATAGAGGATGAAAATAAGTAGTATTATAGGAATCATCCTTTTTAATTTTTAAAAAATGGATAGGATGTATTGGTATTTAAAGAGGAAACAAAATGTGATTGTTTCATATATGGTAATATAGCTATTAGGAAGCCAATATAGGATCCTTAGAGTAATAATAATGTTAATAATATAGAACTAATAAATAAAAAAATATTTATTTACTAATTTTACATTTATTATATAATTTAACTAAAAATATAAAGATTATATTTAAAAATATATTCCATTAATCTCTATTAAAAAATTTATACATTAACTATATTTGAAAAAAATTATATAGTTAACTGGTTCAGGATAATTTGACCATATAAAAAACTGATTAATAAGATAGAATAATTTAATATACATTGATAAGTGACAGTAACTGATAAATTTATATTTTAAAAGTAGTACAATTTTTTATAAATAAAGAAATTAGGGTAAATGAAACATTAATTTATGTATAATTATAAGTAAATTATTTAATGTTATTAATAGTATTATAGTACTTATCATTGTACATAAGTTTTAAATATAATGGTAATTTAATAAGTATTATGAAATATAAAATATTAATGAATTAAATGGAATGTTTTCATAATTTAGTTTTATTATATATTAGATTAAAATATTAAGTTGAAAATTATATAATTATTTTTTAGTAATTCTACGTTAAATAAAGTGTGACACAAAAAATGGGTAAAACAGATAGAACTATATCATTTACAAGTATTGAAATGTAAAATTATAAACATAATAATCTATAGGTAACCAAAAATGGGTCAAAAAGGTTAGTTATCTCAAGAAAGAGTAGGCGAGGTTTCATATGCAAGTGATTTGGTGCACATAAATCAGTGGAGGTGACCTTCACCGAGTGTGGAGGTTGGAGACCGTATGGTACTTATCGCACCATTAGATTTCTACGGGCCATTAAGCAATGGTTATTAATATAAGCGAGTGTAAGACTGAAGGAAAGTATGATGTAGGATTTTTGATGTTATTATAATTCATCCCAGTCTAAAATGATGTGCGTGCATATGGAAATAAATACACATTAATCTTCTTCTTTCTATTCCCTATTTTAACCATATATCAAGCATTTCTTTCAACCCCACATCGGTATATATATAATTCATCATATAGGAATAACACAATAGACCCACATGGCCCACATGATTTTTATGACACCATAACAAAGTCATATTCAACCTCATGACTCCGTGATACATTTTTTGACATTATATACATATATATATCTATGTGTTTATCATCACATCAGGACTCCATTTAGAGGTATCATAGTATTCATGGAGGATTCAGAAAGGGTAGGAAGGGGTTCACCAACCCTTAAAGAAAACTTAAACTAATGTATTCCTCTTCTTCATGGTTAAAGTAGTAAATATGTAATTTAGACACACACACACACAAATGTATATAAAATTGGTGTATTGTGGTAGTTGTTTCATTTGGGGCATGAAAGAAAACAACTCACTGGACAAGGGTTATAACTTGAGGCACTATCTTCTTCCTCTTGAGTGACTACACTGAGTTACCTATAAATTATATATACGAATATATATAGGTATGGAATATTATGGTGATGGAAGCCTCTTATAAAGGTGGAATGCATAAAATTAAATATGTAAAGATATCATTGTTTTCTTTAATGTTTCTATTAAATAAAATTCAGTGTATATATATATATTTCTTACACATTTTGAATTTTTTGGGAATCACATGGCCCAGTTGGATAAAGAAAACAGAGTAATATTAGAATTGGTGAAAATAATTTACCAGGATTGTAGACTTTGATCGGTATAAAAATCATTTATTTCAGTTTTTTGGTTTTTTCATTTCACATTCTTGGTTACCCTGTATATTTTAATATATATATATATATAATAAAAAAAATAAAAAATAAAAAATAAAACTTATATTATTATTGAGTAATATTATACATCAAAAATAATATAGATTAGCTATATAAATGATCTCTTTGGGTTGTGGTATGTTTCCAAGTTCCTTAAGAAAATATTTAAATTGTTATAACGTAGAGGGATAGTGGGGGAAGAAGATTTGATTTTTGGAGTTACTTTTAGGAAGGTTTAGTTAGAAACACCAGGTAAGGGATAAATGTATTATGATTTTTTGTTTTAAACATCTTAAAAATCAACTTGATGATGGATTTTTTTAAAATTATTCTTATTAAAAGTTTTCTTAAAATTATCAATTTATGTGTCAGGTAATTTTAGTATAAAATTTAAATTATATTTAAAAGTTCTTACAAAACCAAAATTGTTTTTGTTTAATTTCAAAGTTGTTTTTAAGGTGTTTTAAAACTAACATTTTTTATGCGGAAATATTTTATTTTAAATTGAATTTAAATTTTTTTGAACATTTAATATATTTTTTAGTCTTATAAATGTATATTAAAATTTTATTTTAGCTTTGATTTCTAAGGATTTTTTTCAGAGTCTGTTTTAAGAAATTTAAAATTATGTTTTTATATGTAAGGGATATAAATATTTTAATTTTTATTAAACTAAATTGAATTATAATTATTGTAAAAATATATTTTTTAAATTTTTAAAATTAAAATATATTTTCAATGTTGTTTTTACAAAGTTTGAAAATCATCCATTTATTTTTTGATTTATTTTAAAAACTCACATTATCTACATTTTGGGTTAACTATTTTTTATTATAAATGAAATTTATCTTCATGGGCTCTTCACTCTCATTATCACGTTTTATGTTAAACCTAATTTATGTCTATCCACTGTTTCTTTCATCAATGTTCCATGGTTTCTTGAAAAATACATCTCAACAAAAAAAATTTATAATTTTTTCCAACAATATTTACTACTTATGAACCTTTTTTGTTTTTATTTTTAAATTTTTATTTCTTTGAAAAATATCCTCTGTAATGTTCTTGTCGACTGAACATATATTTATTCACATTCCTTTCCTTTTTATGAATAATGTTTTTTAAATGTTTTTTACTAAAATTGACCCCAAAAAATTGTAAATGATGATAGGAAATGGGGAGAAAACCCAAACATCAAGTGAATTTTTCCCACCAAGTGATGGGTATTTATTTTATATCCTTCAATGTTCTAGGTGGCCTCATAGATGTTTTTTTTGTGCATGGAAAGAGTTTTTTTTGTTGATAATCACTAGATTAATTTTATAAGGAATTATTTTGAGGTTTTTTTAATTGTAAAAGTTTTTATTTGAAAAATTTATTTTGTGATTTTAGAAAATATAAATGGGTTTTTATTTAAATGATGTGATTTTATAGTAATTTTAAAATATGATCAAAAAATATTTTGAGGAAGTGTTCTTCTCTTTGATTATGTTTATAATATTTTTTTCTTCTAAAAATACATTTTGATTTTAAAGAAAAGGGTGTATTTTATTCTTTAAAAAATGTTTTATTAAATTTTGAATATTAAATTTTGATGAAAATGTCTTCAAGGATTTTTTCTAGTATTCTAAAATGTGGTTTGTTAGATATCTTTAAAACCCATACTAAGAAATTTATTTCTCACCCAATATTTTCAAAAATGTTTTTCATGTGTATTAACAATGAGTAGAATATATTATGAAAAAAAGGATTGTCTTGAAAAATGTTTTAGTAGTATTCAAAGAGATTGTATAAGTATATAAAATAAAGTAACCATTTTTAATTACTATGATATTTTAGGTATTATAATTAATAATTCTTTAATGATGTAGACATAAAATATTATTGGTAAGGTAGTGACTGATTATTTGGATTTGAGGTTATAATTATATATATATATATATTAATTTATTAGAGTTTCTTCAGTATTATTTTTTTTAAATAAATAAAAATGAATGCCAACAATTTTTTTAGCACCACATCCAATAGTGTGTTCCAATGGAATAATATTATTTGTATTGAAAATTTTCCCAAGGTGGAGTAGTATCAATATTAGGAGATACATACTCATTTAGATTGATTGATATGTTGTATGACTTTAGGGTTGTGTTGGTGGCTTGGTCTGAACCCATCAACTGGGCATTGAATGGAATAATGTAGAATAAATGGGGGTTTTAGTAGTATGGTTGTGTAGTTACCCTTATTCAGATAATATTAATTAAAGTTTACCTTTATATTTAATTTTGGATTTTTATAGTAGTGAAAAAATGGGGACATTTTTCGCATTGAGGCTAAAACCTAGAATTTGAATTGGTGAATAAAATACTATGAGTTTTTTTTATAAAAGGTTTGAGTTATAATTGGAGGTTAAATAGTTCCATGTGATGGATTAATTGTTGTTTTAATTTAGTTTTATACTATAGAGGTTTTTCGGTATCTAGTAAAGGATCATCAGGTACCCGATGAGGTATTTGGGGGCATAGTTATTTAGGAAGACCAATGGGTCCTCGATGGCGGGGTACTGGGTACCCTGTTTCACAATGTGTATTTTTTTATTTAGTGTTATTTTTTATTAAAAAATGGGTTGTATATATATTTTAACTGAATATTATCATTATTGATAAATTTCAATTATTTTTTATGGTGGAAAAGTGTTAAATTATTATTATAAATGTTGGCATTCAAATAATTAGTGTAAATCAGAATATTAGTTTTATTATTTGAAAAAAATATTGTGGATAAATATTGTGTTTTATTATAATTACAAATATGAAATATTTATGTAAGGCCTTTAGAAGTTTTTTTGGCCGGAGGGACTATTTAGAGTGTCTATGTGGCTCAAATTGGTGTGGTTCTAAACTTTGGGGGTGCATGGTGACCTGATCTAGTTGGGTCTTGTGTGTGTGTGTTGTTTGGTATTATGGTACCTCAAAATAATATATTATATTAATATATTATATTAAAATAGAAACCCACACGCTGATATATATATATATATATATATATATATATATATATCTGTGTGTGTGTTTACAATCTATACAAATATTATCATTAAAGGCATTATATGTAATGAAAAAATAATTTGACTTTCATACAAATTTTTATAATACTATTAATATATCATAACATATATATTTGTATAATTACCATTATTAATAATGGTAATAAAAATGGAATTTCATTATATAAAATAGTTGTGTGTGTTTAATATAAATTTTATTAATATAATAATTATAATAAAATAAACATAATATCCCGTATTATTATTCTATATGATAGTGTTATTATTTTAAAAGATATGTAAAATGAGTATATTATTATAGTTACTATTAGGGTATTTTGTAAAATAAATGAACATATATGGGTATGTGTTTTATTATTAATATGATAGTGTAATCATCATCATCATAACCTCCATCACCACCAATACCATCGTCATCATGATTTTCATCATCATCATCACTATTATAATCCCCCAAGTCACTTATGAGTTGGTAGTATCCCTGAGGGGCCATAAGAGAGGTATTGGGTTTGAGTCTGAGAGAGTTCTTTATATGTGCATGTGTGTGCGGTTTAAATTATTTTTCTTTATGTCTTCCTCCTTGAGCAATGAAAACTATAATAATAATAATAATAACAACAACAATAACAACAAAAAAACAATAATATTATAAATAATGATAAATGAGAAAATTTAAAGGTGAAGGAGAAAAAAAGAAGGAACCCCTTACAGGGTTCCAAGCCATACAAAAAACATAGTAAATGTTTGGGAGGAAGGGATACCACATTCCATCTTAGTCATCACTTTCTTTTTCCAATTATCAAACCAGGATATTTGGGACTATTCTGTATCACTATCATAGGTATTCTGTTACACCATTCATTTTTTTATAATTATGCAAATTAGGTATTTAGGTTTATATTTCATCCAAATATGATGAAATCATGCATAATAATTAGGATTCCTTATTATTAGTATATATGAGACAAAAATGAGTCCATTTTATCCCTTTAATCACTATTTAGATGTGCTTCCCTTGTTTTACTGGATTTCCAAAATAATACTACGAATTTATATAATTTTGGGCTTAATGGGATACATATATGAGTAATTTTGGTTTTTTGTAGTGTAACATTTTCAATCTATATTGTTAGTAAGGTTTAAATTTATTTTTAGGATTTTTTAAAAGTGTAATTGAATTCTTAGATTAAATTAGTTATAAAATTTAGGACATCATTGAGTTTTCTAAGTCAGGTAAATTATGAATTTTGACTTAATTGGCATTAGAAGTATTCTTTGATCTTTCAGTAATAGTATAAAATTATTTATATGATTCCTTAATTAGGTATTTAATAGTAAAAATACAATTTTTTATTGTTTCATGTATTTTAATTTTTAGGAGAACCATTTTGGATCATTGAGTCTGGATTAGCTCATTGATGAGTTCAAATATTAGGTGGTTAATACCCAAAATTTCTTCTTAATTTAACGATTCTCTGTAATATTTTTACCATTATTTTTACTAAATTATAATAAAATCTACTAATTTATTTAAAAATATATAAATTGAAGTTTTCATTGATAAATTTATAGATAAATAAAAATATATTTTAAATCTATTTATATTTTAAATGTTTTGAATGTTATTTGGATTACCCTAAATAATATAGTTACTAAGTCTTATTATAACTGTTTTTATGTATCACAATAAACATGATCACATTAATTTATTTATATATTCAGTAATATGGAATTATTGTGATATATTATGTCATCCCTCTTTATTACATAAACTTTTCAATTATATGGTACAAAACAGAGCATCTTTTAAAGTTTTTCTTCTTGGAAAACATAAACAATTACACATGAAAACATAAAATTTGATTCAAGTAAACTTGAAAGGATTCTTCATCGGTTCATCCTAAATAAATTTAATTCATCTCATAACCTAGGGACATACATAAATGGAAAGGGGTGAGCATAAGTCCCACTGAGGGAAAAAATATAGATATACTCGTGAGGAATATTAATAAGAACATGAGAAATATCATTGGGGATTGAGAAATAAAATAATAGAAAAATAATAATAAATATAACATGAGTCATAAAATATTTTTTTTCCAAAAAATTTATTTTATACATTCATAAAAATATCACTAAAGTCAATCCCCAAGGTTTCGTAAATGAGAAATTTTCAATGTTATTCACCAATGTATCATAAAACATGTAATCCCAAGAGATTAAATTCTCTAACCAATTCCTTAGAGTGCTGTCAAGAAAAACACTTCATATGTAATATAAAATTTGAGACAAATTGATCATAATAAAACATTTCATAAAAAACCCATGGAGTCTAAATAAAAAATGAGTTACATATCACGATCACAACATTTCAAAAGTTCTTTAAAACATGATCATTATGTTATTTCCAGCCCACAGAAAAGGAACAAATGTTTCATGTATATTTATATCAGAAAAAAATAAATCATTTTTACATATAAGAGAATACATATGGAAAAGAAAGTGTACTGGGTATTTAAAAAAAATAAAAGAGAATTACTTGAAGAGAAGAGGGAAATTTTGACAACTAAATTCTACAGTATAATGAGTTTAAAATGTGGTTTTGAAAAAGTGTAAAATAAGAGTGGACACAGGTATTGCATTTATATCAAATAATTTTAAATTTAGGTTATGATCAAAAGGTTAATATAATTGAGTAACCATGACATTTATAATACATATATGAAAAGGCTTTCTTGAGTTTGAGAGAAAAGAAGGATAATTCCCTTATCTCGAAGAGTTTCTCCTAGATATTGAGGAATGGAACCTTGGGGAATTAAGGAATCCTTGGGGGACTCTTTGGGAGGTAAAATACCATGGATTCATGGAGGATGTATTTTTAGTGAAATTAAATGGATGAATTTGTGTGTATTTATAGAATAAGTGGAGGATTTGTTTAATAATTTCCAAATACAGGCCTCAGAAATCTAGGTTGTGGAAAATGAAAAATTGTGGGCTTGCCCATGATTTTTTACAATGGTTTTGGACATTTGTGACATATTTTATAATATTTTAACCCATAATAACTGAGAATGATTTTATATTACTTCTTTTGTAAAGGAAAAACAAAGTTTCCACAAAATAATATGTTTTAAGTCAAAGTTTCAATTTTAGACTTTAGAATGTAAATTCAATGTTTAGAAATTAATTAAAATATATTAAAATAATTTATATTTATAAAATAAAATTTTATGAGTCGTATATTTTGGTTAAATAATTTTTAAATAATTTTTAAATAATTATGATGTCATTAAACATACCTCAAACCTCAAACTCTATATTTACTATTCACAAAAGAATAAAGTATTTTAGAAAATTCTCATAAATTAAACATAATATAATTTATTTGTTTTGATAAAAAAATGATGATTATTTAATCATAATAAATTTCTGAATATGAGAAAAATTACTTTTAACTATAAAAATTATTATTCAGTATAAAAATAGGTGGATGAATATACATACTAAAATTTCAATCACTTAATTTTTTTTAAGTAATAATAAAATTATTTTATCATTAATTTTAAAATAAAATTATTTTTAATATAATATTTAATTAAAATAAGTATTATTCATAATACCTTCTATCACGAACCAAATATAGCCACCATTAAAACTATCACCAAACCCAGCCCATGACAAGACCCAAAAGGTGTTCCTTATCCCCACGAGCTCGCACAAGTTCCTAGGTATCATATATTTTCGTTTGGGACCTATTTACCTGATTATAGTTACACAAAACATCAAAAACAATTGATAAACAAAATCTTAAAATTCAAGCCAAACCAGACTTAAACAAGAATCTGGAACAGAATATATGGGTCTAAACATATTACCAGGGGTCCAAAGACATAAATAAATTGTATAAAAACATCCCCAATGACTCCACATAACAAGTGTTCATCACCCACAAGCTGTCTCCACAACGCCGCACCATGAATGGGAACTAACACCCCGAACTGCCACCACCCAAATCCTTTCGTTTACCTATGTTAGACATGACCCAGTATACTTACACCCAATGGGTGTATGTAGGGTGGGAGCCTAATCCCAATAGGATACCATCATGAGATTCCATAGGGTATGAAATACAAGATAAAAATCATGCCATTTTTGTTACACAAGGAATTATTGAAATAATTTCAAAAGAATGAAACTTTTAAATGTAAACAGTTTTCAAAGAGAATTTACCATAAGTGAAAAAATTTCAATAAAACATGTAGTATACTGTATTTTAAATCCAAAACCACCATATTCTAAATATAAATATGCAATAATTAATGATCACCAATCTCGAGAACACCCCTAGGCACTAGGTTGTCTTGTACCCCATGTACCTCATACCTCAGTGTAAAGTAACCATAGAAAAATCCATTCTCATACATGATCCACTAGTAGGGAATATACCCATAACCTATTAGTCTCCAATAATCATCAATATAGTATTTTTAGTGTTGTCGTTATCCATTTTTCTTAGTGAAACAAGAACAAAACCCATCTAGATCGTTAGCATACTAGTACATATCCTCCATCCTAGGTACCTGAGCTTCCCCTCTATTCTCAAACCACATTCACATGATAAAAAAATCCATTATCACATAAAAACATCATTTTTGGTCATAACCAACTCATACAGTATCTACACATGTTTTTTACCACTTACACCACCCAATAAAGCCTTTAGAATTTCAATAAAATAACTGCACAAAACTTAACAATGTTTTGCACAAAAGATCCCTTTAAAACCCCACTTTAAACACCATGTGCATATCCATATTCACCAAAAAAGAATTTGAAACACCTAAATCGTTTCTATAAACCCATTTAATCAGTTATAAACAACCCAATTTGTCATAACATAATATAGACAAGTAAAACACCCAATTTAACACAAAATTGGTACATACATATCATTTACGTAAGAAAAATCACTAAAACCAGATTTCGTAGAAAGTAAAATGAAGTATATGTGTGATAAAAATATGAATTCCGTATAAATAACTCATCTATAATTGTTTAAACATAGAATCACCTACCATAAATATCAAAACCCTTGAATCTTTGTGCGAAAATCCAACCGCACCACCGCCGTACCACAAGGGACTTAGATAAAGCCTAAAACCAAAAGAAAAGGAAAAACAATCCAAGATCAAACCATAGGTCTGAATCCCCACTTTCTTGAAATTATAAAAATCAAGAATGATTGGATAAAACCGAAAGAAAAATGAAAAAAACCCTATGCAAATGGGAAGAAGAATGAAGGAGACCCACCTACTTGAGGGATCTTGAAGAAATCTCCACAAATACACCAGTAGATGAATTCAAAAACAACAAAAAATGAAAGATATTTTCTAATAAGTCTGATAAGGTCATGTGAGAATTGAAATGCGGGTAAAGAGTAATAATTAAAAGAGTTATGAAGGAAATACGTTACCTCTTCAAATTTGTACAATTTGAGAATCCCAAAGAAGTTCTTCCCTAATTCGCAATGCATATGAACTCTAAAGAGAAAGGATAGAGAATGGGAGAGTGACTAGGTTCAGTGGTCTTGGGTGAGACTTCTAATCACTAAAAAATCATAAAAATTGAATAAGATATTAAATAAATAATTTTTAAAAAAATAGGAAATGAGTTTCTGGGTAGGCCCTATTCCAAAAATAATAACTCAAATCCACCACTATTATGGATTATTAAAGGGTCCAAATTGAAATTTTGGTGTTAATAGCTCATGGTAGGCCATTTTGGAATTGGAATGGATGAAAAATGTTGAAAAATTAATGATTTATAAAAGAAACAAAATATATTTTTAAATTTGGAAATGGGCTCACGGTTTGGTCCAAATTTTGAAAACCCACAATTTCCACCAAAATGCATTGGAAATTCCCAAAATAAAGAAAGAATGGAAATTAAATGAAAAATAACTTTAAAATTAGCCATGTATGTGACATCTTATTTAATTATAAAATTTATATCTTTTCACTAAACTATAATTTTTGTCTGAAAAATAAATTTTTTAAAATTCTTTATATTTTTAAAAAAATTCTTAAAACATAATTGTTGGAATGACAATTTTAATTATAGATAGGAATTAGAATTTAAGTAACCAAGGATAGGAAATATGACCCCTTATAACTCCTACATATGAACTAAGGGTAAGGTGTGTGATGGTGATAGATTCATTTGCTCACTCGGCTAACATTGACTTGGTTGTAATTTACACTAACATTAACTTATCATATATGATATTTCATTCATGATTTATTTGTTGGAGATAAACATGGGCTTGGTCAAGTGGGAAATCCAATGGTGCTACCTACCTCCCAATTTATGTCAAATGGGATTCAGATGGAATTAATCTACTATTTGAGTCCATTACTTCTACTTTTTGTATTAATTATCCTTTTCCATTTTTTTACTTATAAACAATAATTATGATGTTAAAATTATTAACAAGAGTATAGTTAATAATGGTTATATTAATAAATGGTCATAATTAACTAACAAAAAAATACATTTGGTCACATTTCTATTTATATTCACTTTATTATTAAAGAGATACGATTTTGTTGTGTACAATATAATATAACACACATTTTCAGGAAAGAATTATAATTCCAAAAGTTTGGGTCATTACATTCTTCACCCTTGAAGAAATTTCATCCCTAAAATTTTCAACTCTCTCTCTCATTTTAGAAAATATGTGGGTACTTCTGCCTCATTGTTATATCTTGTTCCCTTGTTGATTATTTATATTAATGGTTCCTCCACAGAAATTTGATGAGGTGGGTAGTCTTGTTTCCATGAAACATGTATCTATTGTACATTATCTCCACTGACTACTCTTCAAAAGTGTGGTCCTGTTCTAGTTGTACCACCTCTTAATTAGATACATTTGAAGTTTCAAGAATGTACTTTCTCAAGAGAGATGTTTGGAAATGATCATGAACTTGATCTAGATTTTGTGGAAGTAATATATGATAGGCTACTTTACCATTGAAATCAAGTATTTCATAAGGTCTAATATACATGGGGTTTAACATCCCTTTCTTCCCAAGCAACATGAATATCTTCCATGGTGATATTCAAAGGAAAACTTTTTCTACCACATTAAACTCCAAGTTTCATTGATGGGTTTCACCATAGCTCATATTCCAACAATGATAAGCCCTTATATGTTGTTGGATATCATGAAACTTTTATGTTATCTCTTTCATAAGATTTGGCCCAAGAAGCTTTCTCTCACTAAATTCATCCCCAGAAGTCATATTTCTACATCATTTTTTATGTAGAGCTTCATAGGGTTCTATTTTAACACTCGAAAGGAATCAATTGTTGTATGAGAACTCAACTAATGGGAGATTTTGATCCCATCCACCTTAAAGTTCCATTGAGCATGTTCTTAGAATTTTCTCAAGTTTTTGAATAGTCCTTTTATATTGGCCATCAGTTTGTGGGTGATAGACCATACTGAATATCAATTCATTACTCTGACCATGTTAAAGACTTATCCATAATTTTTAAGTGAACATTAGATGATGATTAGAAATGATAATATGTAGAACTCCATGAAACCTCACCACTTATTTTATGTAAACCATGGATAGTTGGTCAAGAGATAAATCTTCCTAAATAGTGATGACATGAAAAGTCTTGGTGATTTGGTCCACTGTAATCCATATCACATTGTTTCCATTGGAAGTTCATGGGAGAACTGCGAAAAAGTCCATAGTGGAATTCTCCCACTTCCATGTAGGTATGGTTAGTGGTTGAAATTACCCTTTAAGAAGTTGTTTCTATGCTTTCACATTCTAACATACTAAGCACCATATATTATTTTCCAAAATATACATTTTCATATTATACCATGAATAATTTTCATGAAGGTCCCTATACATTTATGTGCTTACTATATGTATAGAGAATGTAGAGCTGTGATATTTATCCACATCTCATTATTTATTTCCAGAATAGATGCAATATATAGTCTTGTATGAAATTTTAGTACACCATCTTGATCAATATTGAACTCAAGAAGCATACCATTATTCACAGTCTCTATATTTTTTTTCAACAAGGGATCTTCTCTTTGAGAAATATTGATATTTTCTTGTAATGATGGTTGAAAAATCATCTGGGATAGGGTTAATGATGTCCCTTAAATTATGATTCCACTGTACTATTTTACCATGTCTTTGGTCAAATGATCTCCTTAAATCCTCTTTATTTCTATCACAACATGATATTTCTTACTTAATTCATCAACAACTTTGTTTTCATTTATGTGGTGACAATGAATTGAATATTCATAGTCTTTATAAATTTTTAACCATATTCTTGGTCTCAGGTTAAACTCATTTTGTGTGAATATATACTTAAAACTTTAGTGGTCTGGGTATATATCACATTTATCACCATAAAGATAGAACCTCCATATCATTAGATAAAAATAAACCACATTTTGCACTAGATAATGTGTTTGTTAATTCTTCTCATTAGGGTTTAACTGTTGGGATGCATAAGAAACCACCGTGTCATTTTTCTTGAGTAGACACCCAAACCTTTCATATATGAATCAATAAAAACAATGAGTCCTTATTTGATATAGGGTAGAGTTAACATAGGTGTAGTAACCAATATATTCTTTAGATCTTGGAAAATTTCTTCACATGAATTCATCACAATGTTATTATCCCCTTTTCTAGTTAACTTGGTTAGTAGATTATAAATTCATTTTTTTTTCACCAACCTCCTATAATATCCTACCAAAAAAAGGAAACTATGAATCTTAGTTACTATTGTAGGATATGACCAATCCTCTAAAACCTTTTTATTAGCAGGGTCAACTTAGATTCCTTCTCTGGTTACAATGTTCCATAAGAAAGCAACTTGTTTTATAAAAAATTGTCATTTTATAAAATTTAAAAATTGCCTCTCCATCCTTATAGTTTTCAATATAACCATTTTATTATCCCCATGATCCTCACAAAATTTGGAATATATCAGAATATCTTCAATAAAAGGCCAAAAATTTATCACCTTAGTCCTTACAGACTCAATTCATAAAATCCATAAATTTAACAGGAGAATTAGTCATGTTGAAGGGAATAAAAAAAATCATAATACCCATACCTTGTTCATAATTATGTCTTTTTAATATCTTCTTTATTCACCATTAATTTATGATAACCATATCAAAGATCAATCTTTGAGAATAATTGAACCCCATAGAGTTAGTTAAATAAATAATCAATACTTGGGAGAGGGTAATTTTTATTTACTATGATCCCATTATGTTCCCTATAATAAATGCATAGATGAATCGATCCATATTTATTTTTAATTAATAGAATCGGTTATATTTTAAGAGACATACTTGGTTTCAAAAACCCCTTCTCCAAAATATCTTTATGAAACTTCTTTAATTATTACAGATCCAAATTTTCCATTTTATACAAGGTTTTTGATATTAGCTCTGATCCAGGAATGAGTTTAATGGAGAACTATACATCTCTTTATAGAACATGTCCTGGTAACTCTTTAGGAAATATGTCAATGTATTTTTTTCATGATGAGGACATTTTTTATTCATATACATTCATTTCCTTATCCATCTTAACTGATCATATCCATAAAGAAGGTTATGGGAGGTGCTTCTAGACAAAGCTCAGGTCGAAATATATCTCTACTTGATTCAAGTAATTGTATATAACTTTATTTATTTGATTCATTATTATCATGATTTTTCCATTCCGACTTCTATTAGAGGTCCATTAGTGCAAGGTCTATTGTTCCTATCTTTTATGTAGTTCTTAATATTTCCATCCATTTTCTAAAAGATGACAACCTGATTGGGAAATGAATTTATTTTAATAATCCTATAATTCTTAAAGAATTTTATGTCTTAAATAATTATGCTTAAATATGTTATTATTAACAATAAATACATTTTCTATAAATACTTCATAATGGTTCCTAAAAATCGTATTATTAAAAAAACAAATCCTCTAAAAGTGTCAAACCAAGAGTGTAACGAGACCCATTTTCATGAAATAGTTCTTGTTCAAGTCAATATAAAAGAGGTGATTTCAGGTTTTACACCAAGATACATAAGTTCTAGAGTCAAATAAACTTTTTCATATCTAGATAAAGATTTAATTTATATGAAACCACTTAATAATTCACCAAAATACCGACATGTCTTACGATACTTAAAATTTTACATAGAGTTCTTCCCAATTTTTTAAAATCCTAATTTCCACAAATGACTAAACCATCCTTTGATTTCAACCATGGAATACTTCTTTTTTATTAAATAATTTGGTCATTGACATGGTACAAACCGGAGGATCTTTTAATGATTAGTTTCTTGGAAAACAATAACTATAATACATTAAAATATAAAAAATATTATAATACACTTGAAAAGACTCTTCATTGGCTCATCCTATGTACATTTAATACATATCATAACCTAGGGACATAAATGAAAGGAAAGGGGTGATAATAAAGAACAATAATAGAAAAAATTTACATATATTCATGAGAAACATCAATAAGAACATGAGGAATATCCTTATGGCATGAGAAATGGGAAAGATGACTATAATAATAAAAATTACATGATTAAAAACATTTAAATCTTGATAAAACATTTATTTTAGGTATTCATAAGCATATCACCATGGTTAATAACCATGGTGTAAAAAATAAAAAAAATGCCTCAGTAATTAACTAAGGTATCGTAAAACATGTCATATATAGAGATTAAATTCTTTACATGATGCATTTGAGATATATCATGGTGACCCATTAATATGTATTATTTAATATTATACACATATATAATAATAATAAATTTCATAAATAACCCATGGAGAGAAAAAATGGGGTTCATATCAAAATCATAGTATTTCAAAAGTACTTAAAAACACGACCATTATGTCATTTTATGCCCATTGAAAAGGAATTTGGGATTCATTTTTGTGAATAATAGAATAAAATAAATTTATTTTACATATATTTGAACAAAAATTTAAATTAAATATTCTTGGGTATTTCATAAAAAAGATAATGAAAATATATTTTCCTGAGGAGAAGAGGGAAATTTTGAGAGGTAAATTCCACAACATAATGGGTATAAAACCTGGTTTTGAAAAAGTATAAAATGTGAAGGAAAAAGGGTCCCACATAGACCAAACATAATTTGGAATTAAGGTTATGATAAAAAGGTTAATATATGTGATTAAACATAACGTTTATAATACATATATGAAAAGAGTTTCTTGAATAGAAGAGAAAAGAAGGATAATCCCTTTACCTTGAAGAGTTACTCTTAGATCTTGAGGAATGGAGCCTTGGGGGATTGAGGAATAATTGGGGGGGGGGGTGGGATAATTTAGAGGTAAAATTAACAGATATTCATAAAGGATGGATTGTGATTAAAAGAAAATGTCAAAATTTTTGTCTATTTATATAAAAAATGGAGGACTAGTTTAATAATTTCCAAATATAGGAATTGGAAATCTAGGTATTGGAATATGAAAAACCACTGGATTGTCAAAGGTTTGTACCCATGTTTATGGAAATTAGGGAAGTTTTTTATTTTATTATATCCCACAAGAACTGAGAATCATTTTTTATTATTTATTTTTTTAATTTAAAATAATTTTTCCACAAAATAATTTTTTTATGAAATGGTTTCCATTTTTTTAGAAAGTAAATTATATGTTTGGAAATTGATTAATTTTTTTTAAAATACATGATAATAAAAAAATAAAACATTTTGATTCATGGATTTTGGTTGAATAATTATCACATCATTATGAAATAATTAAGAAGACATTAATCCTATTGAAAACCTCAAACTGTATTTTTACAATTCATATAAAAATAAAGTATTTTAGAAAATTTTAATAAATTCACCATAACCTAAATTTTACATAAAGATTTAAAAAATGTTGTTAATTTAATAATTATAATTATATAAATAATATAAATTTATATTCCAAGTATATAAATCCATGTTTATTAAAAAAATAGCCGGATGAATATGCATAGTAAAATTTCAAAACATAATTTTTTTAAGGAAATAATAATATTATTTTATAATTTATATTTAAATAAAAGTGTTTCTATCTCACCATTCAATTAATATTATTATTATTTACAATAAATTAGTTTATTATAAAAGTATTTATCTTTTTTGAAAAGTAAAATTTGTGTATGAGAAATCAATTTATCAAATTTGTCATATTTAAGAAAAAATATTCATGAAACAGAATTCATAGAATAAAAATTTTATTTATACAAAAAAATTAAACTTTATGTAACTAAGGATGGGTCACGTAACCCATTATAGAACCAATGTATAACCTATGGTTGTGGTGTGCGATGGTGATTGATTCCTGGGGTGACTTGACTTACATCGATGAAGTGGTAATTTCAACTAACATAAACATCTCTTGTAGGTGATTTCGTTCAAGATTTACATGTGGAAGATAGGATTGGGATTGGTCAAGGGATAACTCGAGTGAGGCTACCACCCCCATTAGTTCAAAAAAATTGGATTCATATGGTATGAATCTATTAGTTTAGGCCATCACTTCTCCTTTTCTAAATTAATTATCCATTTCCATTTTTAATTATGAACACTAATAATAATGTTAAAATTATTACTAATAGTATAGTTTCCAATGGTCATATTGACCGATGGTCATATAATGGTCAAATACAAGTGGTCAAATTTCCCTTTACATTAACTTACTTATTAAAGAGATATGGTTTTGTTTTTTATAATATAATATAAAACACAATTTTAGGAAAAAATTATCATTCAAAAGCCTGGGTCATTATATATACACTTAATCATTTTCAAGTGTTTCAGATTTTTTACTTAAGAAAAATTTTGTATGTTTCATGATTTAATTATTAAATACAGTTTCCTTTGGTTATATAATATATGATGTTATTTTCTATTATATTCGAAGTCCACAAGCTGTATTATTTTTATAAAGTGTCTATAATATTCACTTGTTTGATTTTGGATGAAAAACCTAATCTACATTTTAGAATTAATATAATGCCATTATGTGTTCATATGTACACACATGGAAACAAAAACACAAAAAGATATATATATATATATATATATATATATATATACATACGTGTGTGTGTCTTTGTCAGTATTTGTGTTTAAAATATAGTCTTTGATTTTAATCGAAACATTAATCCCGAATAATAGTATATATATTTCTTCTAAAAAAGATTATACAATTAAGTGGTGTTTGAAAATAAACTTTTTTTGGGTAACTAGTTCTTTGTGAAACCCACACTATTATCTTTACTCTTTATTATGATGTAATAAAATGTTCATTCCTAAAACTACAAATTCATTTCCTTTTAAAATAAATATTTTTAAGGTAAAAACATCCCCTTTTTGATATACAAATACAGATTGACCAATAATATACCCATTTATTTAATTATTAAAATCCTTTAATTAATTAATGTTTTATATAAAATAATTTTTAAAAATGATGATTTATAATAATTAGATAATCACATTATTTCTTATTCCATGCTTTGGGAACATATTGGTTTGATTCCAATTTTACATAGTTAATATTTTTTCTCTTCTTTGTGAATTTTTGAAAAGGATTCCAATATTACATAGTTATTTTTAATGCATTGGAAACTATTTGGATTGATGTGAATATTACATAGTATATTTTTGTGATATGTTTATGAAATGTTTTCAACTCAATTATAATATTCCATAATTAATGTTTATTCCATTCATTTTACATCATTAGGATTCATTCCAAAATGAAATAATTAATTTTTACTCCATTATTTAGGAATTTTTTGTCTTAATGATAATATGTCTTACATAATGATTATTCCATGTATCATTCCTTTCTTGGAATGAAAAAATTGAAATCTTCTCTTATATTATTCCAAATTTAATTCCTTCTAATGATTGAGGATAAAATAGTATAATTTCTCTATATGTTATAGTTTATTCATATATATTTTTATAAGTTACAATTATATTTCATATAACATTATAACATATAATATTTGAATTATTTTTAATCTGATATACATGAGTAATTGCTTCTTTACGATGTTGATCATCTGGAAAGTGTCATATTATTGTAATAGATATCTTAAGTATGTATGTTGAGAGTGAATGATATGTCATTATATATTAGATGTAAAATAACACAAGATCAATATAAATTCGTTTTTAACCATTTCCATAAGATAAACATTACAACTCAAAAATAATCTCACAATCCCAAGAATGAAAGGTTTAGTGTATTTTTGTAACAAGTACATAGGTTAGTAATTTTACCAAAATTATTAAAATTTATCCATAATAGAACCATTCTAGACCCCTACTACACTTTTTATAGGTTATAATAATATTCGTAACATAGGAAATGGAAACATAATAAATGAGTGATCTTGAGAACTCAATAAATGAGAAACCCATCAATATGTTATTAACGGTTAAAACATAAGCATATGTGAAAATATGAGAATGGGAGAAAATTTTTTATTAATGAACACGAAACAATAAGAGTTATGAAAAAGTCTTGATATAAGTATATGTAATACTATATGAATAAGAATGTATCCTAACACTAGAGTGCGAGATAATAAACATAATACAAGAAGAATAATCATATACATATGACATTTAAATGTGGTATAATTATAGTAAAACATAACAATTTTAACAAATAAAAATTAGATAATGTACTCACAAAATTTTGCGAACAAATATATATGTCACCATAGGTGAACAATTCCATTTGCAACCACATCCACTAATAATCATATAAACAAAGCTATACATGATCATGTCTATACACAATCATGTGAAAATAGATATATGTGATCAACAACTTTCACAATAATATGAAATAATATGTAAGTAATCATGTCTATAGATAATCATTTGAACAAATATATACATGATAATTTTTGCACACAATCATGTGAGAAAAGATAATGTGATATTGTCCACACATGACATTCTTATCTCATGAGATATAAAATCATTACCAATGAAATGGAGTATTATATAAAAACCCAAAAATTAATCATATATACATTTTCCACTTGTTAACTATCATTAATCACATCATAAATATCCTAAGAAAAGAAAAATGTGTTTTACAACATTTCCAAATGCTATCTCCAAAATTGGCCACAATATTTTAAATGGTTGATACCCAAAATTTCATAACCCAAAAAGTGTATTTCATAATAACATTAAGAGTGTGAATAATCAAATATAAAATACAAGGAAATAAGGCCTTTTTATATAATAAGGAAAATGGTATTGAAATCATAAGAGTGTTTTGTAGAAAATGGTTTAAATTTTGGTGGAAGTGATGAGGTTTTTGGTTACATTGAAAAGTAATTTTTGGAATATTCACTTTTTGAGAATACAATTTTAAAATCAGTATTTTGAAATAAATCTCAATAGTGAATGCTTGAAAAATACATATTGGATTAAAAAATATGTTGTGAACATATTTTAAAATATTTTCCTTTTCAAAAAGAATTCTAAAAAAAATGGTGCTCTGAAAAATACATAATATTTAAAAAATGTGAACATAAAAAATAATAAAACTTATAATTTTTTAAGTGGAATATTCTAAAAAATAACCTAGAAAAATAACTTTAGGATTAAGAAATATTATATAAAAATATTTGAAATATTTTACTTTTATAAATAATATTTAAAAAAAGGATCCTTGAAAAAGACCTAAAGATTTCAAAAAGTTGATGTGGAAATATTTTTAAAACTTTGAAATTTTTAAAGATTAATTAAAAATAATTGTTAAAAATAAATAATGTTTTTAAAATAGTAACAAGGATTGGGTGATAAAATTTTTTATTTTGAAATTATGGAAAACCTTCTTAATATTTTGAAATACTTTTATTGAAGACCCACATCATAAAAAGTCGTAGTATAATCTACCATTGAAATGTTTTAATGGAAAAGAGTATGTTTACAAGAGTAAACACATATTTTGATTTCAAAATAATAAAGGAAACCATTTTTTGGAATAAGAAACATATGAAAACTATTTTTTAAAAGAGATGACGTTTTTTCATAAAGACATTACAATGTTCTTAGAAAGAAATTCATTGAGGATGAATATTTGCGTTAAAAAATTAATTTTTCATATAGGTAAAAAGAAAATTCCATGACATGACATTATATGGTTGATGAAATTGTAATTAAAATAAAAAAGTTCAAGTTAAAGAATTCTTACTTAATGTAGTGAGTTGTGTTAACAAATACCCTTACAACCTTGGTATAATTTTAATTAAAATTCATTTAAATAAAGAACATGATATGTATCTTCAAACCCCTTGAATTAAATTAATAAGTTATATTAATTATGAATTAACAACACCATATCAATTATTTCATGGTGTACAATAAGAAATATGCCTGAAGAAATTAAATTTGAGATAAATGACCCCTTACATTAACTTAAAACATTCACTAAAGTTACATAATATCTGGTATAAAAACATATTGGTCTTAATTACCTATTTTATAAAATTATTCATATATATAAACTTTCATAAAATCTATTTATAATTATTTTCAATATGATTATTAGTTAGTTATTATCTATTTCCAATATCGAGAGTGAGGAATCTTGATCATTTTGAATTAGTTTGATGATATTAGTGTTCTTAGTTGTTATTATAAAAAATTTAATCATTAACATATCATAAAAGATACTAGAATTATTGATTTTTAATTATTTATATTTTTAAAACTTTATTATATAAATTTTTTGGTTATGATTCTTAAAGATGAAATCAGGGATGATCTTCTTTTAGTGATTTTTAATGAATGGACCATGGTATATTAATTAATGATTTTAATTTTAATGTTACCATTAAAGAAACAAAAAGAAATAATTATTTACCTATTTATATCATATATCATTATTAATTAAGTTATCATTATAATCCATGATATTATTTTGTAACATTTTTCAAGTAGATGGTCAGACCGACACAAACATGAACATCCATAATTAATGGATGAGTATCGTTATAAAAGTGGATTACTTTGGAATAAAAATATTATTATATAATACGAATGAAATTTTTTAAATAATTTTAATTATTATAATAATATTTTATGACATTTTAGTATATAATAATGAATCCAGAGGAAAAAATGAGATATGTTACTTCGTGGAGGCAGTAGTGCGTACAATGACTGATTAATGTTTTCATTTATCAATGAATGAGATGGAAATAAGGTGGATTATAATATTTATATTTATAATAATAATTATATTATGTATTTTACATTTATACATCAATACCATATTTATAACCAGTGAAGATAGGCGATGGTGAAAAATGGGAAATGTTTCTTCTTGATGGCGATAGTTTACACAAATTCACGATCAATGTTCTTTAATATTTGTAAGTTCCCAAGAAGGAATAAATAATGGCTGTAAAATTAACATAATATAATTTTTTCATAATAATGATACTAATTTTATTATGTTTTTATGGTTAGGATAATTTTGGAAGTGAAAAATAAAGATGAAAAAGTTAATGATTAAGAAATAGTGATGTTGGTACATTGAACTTTCTCTTGAAAGTATGTCCTTGAAAATGAAGGAAATGTGATAAATAATTGATAGAATAGGATTAGGATATAGAGATTTGTTTCTAGGAGGATTAAAATGGTAGAGTCTTATGATGATATTAAAAAGTATAATGGTGTCCTGAATGGGTGAAAGTGTCCCCCTTTTATATGAACAGAAAAGGAAACTTTTTTAATACCCATTATTTTTCAATAATGGAATGAAAATATTCAAGATAAAGTGACTCTAAAATCATTCAATAAAATATTTTTTTGGTGATATAAGGTTATTTAATCCTACAAAATTTATTTTCTCATAATTTTTAAGAGTGTTTTAAACCTTTTATTACCTGAATTATATATTCTATCATTTTGTTTTACCTTAGTAACTAGTTTTCACCCAAGTAGTTTATATTTTATTAAAAATACATGGTCACCATTATTATCTTAAAATTATATATTTAGTATTCTTATTATCTAATTCATTTAATGAATAATAGAAATTTTTTATTTTTATTAAAACATTTAATATATATAACTACTTTACAGAAAAATATTATTTTCACCATTATGTGTTTTAATATTATATAAGATTAATAAAAATTTAAATGAGTGATATAATATGTGTATACCTATGAAATAATTATATTAGCGTCTTTATTTTTAATAGATCATTTTAATTTATTAGATAAAATTTACACAACATTAAAAAAACAATTCTTTCAAAATAACCCTTTAATCATTATCATGGTCATGAATATTAATATTATTAATCATAAATTAGAATTTTCATGATATATTAATGTAAATATATTTTAATTTTATCTTTCTTTAATTTTTTTTAAATTTATTTTCTCATCTCCTCTTTATCCATTTTAATGGTTTGTGCAACTCTATTTGGAAATAGAAGGGCTTTAGTAGTCACATCGGCAATTTTCTTCTTACCCATGCCTTTCTGTATTTGGTATACATCAATTGTTATGGAATGGGGATTACATGTAATATATATTAATCCTAAATTATAGATATAAGTATATATATTAAATTTTTTCTCCCCACTTCTAACTATGGTGGAAATAGTACCCCCCTTAAAAGCGATCCAGAGTGGGTTATGAAAAAATATTTTCAATGTTATTTCTTATGAGTTCATGAAGGGTGGTAACAATATAGATCTATTTAATCTTCATCTACCCAAAATATATACCGTAACTATTATTCTTGTTCTATTTATTATTGACAAACTTTAGTTACAAAGAACTTTTTTATGGTTTACATGTTGATACTTGGTCTTCAAATATCCTCTTGGGTTGTTGGAAACTCTATTGGTTAGGTGGAGGCTACTAGAATTTTTTATTAAAAGGGGTAATTTTTTGTTTTCTAGATTCACACCTCAAATATGAGTGATATTTTTACCCTAAATTGTATGTTTGATTGAATGCACAATATTTATTATATGGGGGTTTTGTCATCCAATGCTCCTCTTATTATTTCATAAACCATGCTCCTCTAGATTGGTGAAAGGATTTCATAAAAGTATCAAATAAAGATTTTCTAAAAAATATGGTGTTATAGAAAGATTTTACAAACCTTCTGGAATCAATCCCAGTACTCATAAATTTACTCCTCTTGTTCTTACTTAAACCTTAGAATATCCTTCAGAATGTTAACAGTTCTCATTGATATAAAATATATTGGTAGGAAAATAAATTTCTAATTATTTTCTAAAATATTATTTTTAATGAAGATATTGGTTTGGGTGGTATGGGGGGGGGGTAGTTTTCAGAAATTTTTAATATAGGGATCTCATATATCTCTTTGATTGAGGCCACTAAAGCCATTTTAGCATCTCTTCATTATGGTGGGGGTCTATCTAATTTCTCTATATACATGGATCAAATTTTTTTATTGGTTTAATAATGATTATTACTATATATACTTATTTGATTCCAATCCCCTTCCTATCATGTTTGGGTGTAAATTTAAGGATCCTAATATTCAAAATTCAGGTTGTTTTTTCTTCTTCAATATCAGGTGCTTTGTTTTTCCTTCACTCTCAACTTCTTAATATTTCTTTCATGAGTGATTACATAAATGTATGTTTTGAGATATGATAGTTTATAAATAAATTTTGATGATGAATATGATATTAACATTTTATTTTAGGCCTTTATGAGTCTTGGGTGGTTGACTTTGTTGTTTTGGGTTGGAATTGATTGACCATGTTGAGGTAATTGATTTTCAAGTTCTAATTTTATATTCTGAAATTATTGTGCTTGATATTTTTTCATTTGACATAAGTTACCTCATGGAACTAGAAATAATTCAATTGATATCCCTTTAAACTAAATGTTAACCACTATCATAATTCATCCTCGATATCTAACAACTTAGCTTAAATGTTTGGTATCATTAATATTTTCTTATTTGGAACCCATTTACAAAATCCTATGAAAAATTTATTATAATCCATCAACCATTGGTAATCCACCCCACCTAAATTACTTTTTGAGGAGGCAACTATGACTCATTCATTAAGGATTGGTGTTGTAGAGATAAAATATGTGGGATAGGGTCCCTCAGATTCATTCATTCTATTTTATTAACTCTATCCCCTATCTTGGTATTGTGGAATTATAGTCTATAGGATGGGTTATCTTGCATTTCATATGCAATATTTAACCCTTTTCGTGGGATTGATTTAATGGTATACAGTTATGGGGAAAGGGATGTGTGAGCCTTATCGTTTTATTACATGAGTTTAACTATTCCTTCCACTAATTTGTTCCCCCATATTTCTTATTTTATTTTATATTCTAAGTTACATTAATGTATGTGACTATATATATTGTTATAAAATTAAATCGAATATGGAATCAAGTGATTTATAATCCTAGTAATGGAGAGGTAGTCAATTTTGATAGACTATTCATGTTTTCATAGAATATCTCTTTCTTAAGGTTGTTTCTTGAATTAAAAAATTCCTTAAAAACTATAAGTGAAATGATGGTAATGGAATGATCAGGAATCATTGAATTAAATTGAATTAATATAAATTATTTATATGAAATAATAAAAATTATAGAAATCTGGAAAACTGGTTTAAATTCTAGTGTAATGATGGTTTCCACTTCACTTTATTTTTAGGTTATGGATATAAATTTAGACGTGATTATTTCAGATTTGGAAAGCATTATAAAGAAGGAAAATATGGAAATAAATTAAAAATCAACCCTGATTAAAGTCTATAATGATGGGTTGTTTCCAAATTTTTTGGTGGTTATCTTCTCTTACACATCTATCCTCTTATACAACCAAGGATGTATTAAATAGATAATGATTGATATTTTCCTAAGGTATTTTTTTGTTAGTTTGGGATGGGTATAGCCTGGTTAGGGAGTTATGTTAGTATCCTTACTTTGAACCCTACATTTTCTAGTTTTCCTTCCTTAGAATGATGCTCTAAACCATAGGTTGTATAGTGGGAACTTATTGATCCCTTATGTAAGGTGGTGTAGTGTTACTTCGTAGAGAGTGATTCAAGTAAGTGATATGAGTGGAATAGTAGATTAGAAATAGGATTAGTTTGGGTTTTTGTATTAGTTGATCATATTATAGGTTAGTAAGATGCTTCTTTAGAGAATTAGGTGTAATAAATAGAGTGGAATTATGGTAGCCCTTGCATATGGATACCTTAAAATTTATTTCAGGTTAGGAATGTAGTGAGTTTATAGGTTTATGTTAATATTTTCATCGTGGTTAAGTTGTCTAACTGGATTATATGTCTCAAATTCGATTTCATGGTTCAGTACCCAAGTTAATAAAATATTTTCAATTAATAAGTTGATAATAACCTCTTATATGTAAATGAAACTTTTAACAGTGATATTGTTCCAAATATTTGTAAATATCTATTATATGTTAAATGTGGATAACTAGAAGGTTGAACAGACTCATTCATATTGTGTTATTTTCAAATTGATGAATAAAATCATGGTTCATGCTTTATGATTAAGAATGTAATTGATGTTGAGTTCATGGTTTAAGATATTTGGATGTTAAAGATGAAAATTAATATCAATGGGATAAACCATATTGAATTAAATAGTAAATTACTAATTGAGGAAAGAAAAATATTAATATTTATAATATTAAAATGCTCATATCTTCTGAATTATTGGCCACTTTTTAGTTGGGATGCTGTTTATGCATGGTTTTGGTCATTTCTGTCTAACATCCCATTTTACTTCCTTACTATGGATTTTTTGTGTGAATTTAATGATAATGGAAATTTTTATAGTTATGTTGGATGTGATGTGATGAATGGTTTCATTTATCTTGTATTAATGTAAATTAGTAGTTAGAGCTTATAGTGATGATGTTATGGAAATGAAGTGGAAAATGTTACAGTTGTGAGGGAAAGTTGAAATAGCAACACAGGGCGCATGGTGATATTGCAGTTATAACGGTGGATAGTAATCCATTTATTTTTGATCAATTAGTAAGGGGAACTCCTATTGGATATCTACCAATTTGATATATAAGAGCCGTAGTTTACAAGTAATAATATATGGAATGATATTTTTGGTGGCCTATATTTTAAATAAATATTGTTATTATTTATCCCTGATATTTGATGGTGATGTTTTGATGAAAATGTGATGTTTTTAAGGAAGGTTAGAAACAATGGTTTCATGGATATTTGAGATATGATACGTCTATTATATGTTATGATATTCCAATTGTAGATGTTTTCTATTAACGTGGGAATACTTTTTGACTCAATAATTATTGAAAATAGTTGTGAAAGTGGTAGTTTTATTATATTTGGCTATGTTTAGTTATCCTTATTCTTATTTACTATATTTTTAAAACTTATTTTTCTCTACACTTATATGTCCAACACATTGATTCCAGATGGATATTGTTTTTCTTTGAAATATATTCATTTTGATTACTCAAAAAATTCTCATCCATGTATATTTTGTTTGTGTTTTTTGGTAAGATAATTCAAGGGAGAATGAGAGAAATGCTATTTGAGAATATTGTGTGGATCATATGAGATGAAGTAGAGCTTCATAAATTAGTCTTGTACTTCCTTGGTTGTACTTATTTATATATCATATTGTAACATCTAGGAATTGGGAAATGTTTTGTTTAACTTCATGTTATATGGAGATAATTGGCTATTCATATCTCTCTTTATGATATATTTCAATAGGGTTATTCCTACCATTTTATGTGAATACCCTCGATGCTAGTCATTTACCCATTTCCTATTGGTGGTGGGCCTTAGGTGTTATCCCCATCTTCACTACCTCCCTATGAGGGGTATGGGGGGGGGGGGGTCATGATAGAATGATACCCGAGGTGATTGTTATGAGATATTATAGAATTTTAAGTTAGGAACATGTGAGTATTACAAGGTTTTTGTAGAAAAACAATTTAATATAAATATATCATGTGAGTTAAGTAACTGATATCAAATAGGAAACTTATATTTAGGCCCCCCTATGATCTAACAAATGGACTATATTGTTTTACTAAACATGTTTTTCTATATATTCACTAATTACAAGGTATAAATTTTCAAAGGGTCCATGCTTCATTATGATAGCCTTAATGGTAAATATAGGATACTGATTTATGATTTTATAGTGTGTGTTTATTTATGTTAAATTATACTGATGTGTGTTCCAACCCTATGATCATGTGATGTTCCCATTCATTAGCACGATCATGCTATTTATATAAATGAATCCTTATGAGTTTATAAAATGATTTTATAATAACTTTCCTTAGTATTATATGTTTCATTGTAACTAAATTATAAATTTTTTTATAAATTTATAAACCTGTAAGAGCATGCTATGAATTATTGATATTATTCTACAATGATGGACGTATAAGGACAATATGTTACTTCTAGTAATAGATCATTATTATGAAATTAGCATTCCATGAACATATCATTTGAGGATGCTCTGTTTATTTATAGATTAAAGTATGATGCATTTTAGTGAACCTATAAAGGCAGTAAGGAATTAAATATGGCGTCTAATTTAAAATTTTTAAGGGAATTTCCATCCAAGAATTAGGTATTATCTTTTCTATTACCAATTAGTTTAAAGGAGTTTGAAGAAAATGCTTTTGAATCATATTTTAAATAATTTCACACCTAAAGAAATTCATTAAATCTTGTTTTCTATTAATTATTTTAAAAACAAATGTAATATATTACGTGCAAGTCAACCCCATGAATCATTATGTTATTATAATAAAATTCATATTGTAAATGAGAATTCATTTAATTACGATGAATTCCAGAACAATGATATTTTTATTACACAATTTAATCAAATGTTAAATGCATTCCTACTATATTATATTCCAAGAAGGAATTAAAAATTTATAGTTATATATAAAAGTAATGTGTTATTAAAAGTATTTCTAAGATTAGTAAATATTGGGAGTATTTTTTTAGAAAAACCAGTTAATTATTTTTTATACAATGTTTAAGATCAGGTAAATGTTTTTCTAATATTACTATTTGATAAAAAGAGAATTCCAACTTAATTTATGTATCATTTAATAGAATAAAGAAATTAATTACATACTGGGTTAAACAAGAATGATAAAATGGTGCTAGTAGGGATTAAATATGATTCGTGTGTTGAAAATCCAACATGAAGAGAAAATTTCGATAAGAATATTCTATGAATAGCCCCTTGAAACATTCAATATTATTCTAATTAAAATTGTTTCATTGGATTGACTTTTTTTGATCTAAATGGTTATGTATTGGTGTTCAATTATTTTGATGTGATGAAGGTATGAAATTTAAAAACCTTATTATAAAGTAATATAAGAATGTAGAACCAGATATAATTATATATTCACTAATGGATCATAATTATATTTTCCTTGTAATATAAATTTTCTTTTCCCATTACTCATATGACTTATGAATATATAAGAATGATCATGCTAAATATAATCCCTTATTATATTTCATGATGGTTGAATGATATGTTCCAGATTCAAAATGCTTATTTGGGTAATGATCGATTATGCTTTGGTAACCTCAGTTAAGATGGTTTGCTAGGATATTATTGTTAATAACCTTGGGTGTTTAATTTTTTTGAGATATTATAGGTAGTTCCGTAATGCTGTAGTTGAAATTTTATTCTTGATAGAAAAATTAATTTTATTATGTGAAATAGTGTTGGGATGATACCAGGGTGGTAAGAATTATTGTACATCATGATTTATTATCTGATTATGTCTTGGATATTTCTTTTTATAGTTGTTTTTTCTTGTATTAACCACATATGATAATTGGATCACATAACCCATAAGTATATTTCCATGCATGATATGATGTTTTTTGGAAATAATATAACTTATTTATTTGATTTCAAATAACGATATAATGACAAAACATCACCATGAAGTTACACTAAGAAAGAATAAAGTTTAATCTTAGGATAAGGCCTTGATAAAATTTAAACAACATGATGTGATGGAGTCCATTGGTAGAGACTATAGCTACGAAGGGAAGGAATGGATAGAGGAGGCTGGGGTAGCCTTTGAATAAGTGATGAATCATTATCAATTTTGGGTCACACTAGGAGTTGGATTAAATATGTTGGAAGATGATGTGTATAAATATAGATATGATGCTTTTGGAATAATGTTTTATGATGTTCAAGAATTATTTTATCTCTTGTATGATACATAATGTTCACATGAAGGATATTCAAGATATATAGTATAGATTGTGTAGTGTCTGTGGATTTGGAAGTAATTATATATACATATATAGTTAATCAGTTTCCAACATTCTTAAATAATGGAGTAGAATATGAAAATTATTCCTAGTCTTCTTTGAGTCTGAATATTCAATGATTTGTTATCCCACTTTAGATAGATTCATTGGAAGTAGTGATTTATTACATGTAATTAATGGAAAAAGGCCTTAACACAATGTTAGGTTTTGAAAAATATCCTTATTCGGTTTTTATAGAGGTGTCATTGAATTTTATATCTCTTAAACATCATATTTCATTGTAATAGCCCCAAACTAATAGTACCAAATTTGGTGCTAAAAACAAAAAATTACATTTCTACCTTTGATACTGATAAATGTGTCCTATTTTTTTTATTTCCATCCAAACAATACAAAATTGAAAAGAAATATAGGATCAGCTAAATACCCTATGACCTTTTAAGTCTAGAGTTTTATATAATTAAGAAAAACACTTAAGAAAATGGATTCAGAAAAAATGGATCGTAAAGAGATACAATATCTCCCACTATACCTAGATTTTTTTTATTTCATAATGGCTTATCAATGTAATCCATGTGGAATCCTTCTAAAAATTATTCATTTAACTTATTTCATCACAACCTAGGGAAAAAAAACATAATATGGGTGAGTTCAAATGCTCAGTAAGGGTCAATAAGTGAGATGTCAAGGATCATATAAAAATAAAATGAGTAAAATAGATAAAGAACATGATATTATTATTTTAAATTGTAACCTTGAAAATCACAGATTTTATTCCTGATATATGGAATAAATCTTTGCATTTGATAATATATGATACCTAATGGATGTAATGAAAATGATCCATGAGAATAAAACATAGTTATAGAATAATAAATTGTGGAATGAACTTAAGCATGAAAAATCAATGGGTGGATACACCTCATTGGTGGTAAACAAAACCATCCCTAGTAGAATAAATTTACTCATCATAGAATGAGTTCACTCCCCAAACCATCATAGTAGTCAAGGTTTACTCCCAAGGCCATCATAGTGGACACACTCCCTTACTGAACCAAGTTCACTCCCTATTCCAGTCACATCAATTTCAGGAGATATAACTCATTACCAACCGCATTGGAGGGAGATACTGGTCCCAACCATAACATAATGAATCCCATATATATGTTTGGAATATAAAAATAATAATTAAGCATTTTAAAACCCATGGAACGAAATGGGTTTCTTAAATATTTCCTCATAACATATGCCATGATAAAATAACAACATTCATAAATATAATACCATCATAAAAAAAGAAACCATTTAAAAATAAATAGTTAAATCATTGGATATATTCCTAGTAAAGAATAAGTAACATAAAATAATTTTATATTAGATGGAAAAATGATTTTGAAAGAATAGTTGAAATAATTATTGGGGAAAATATCCTTTTTTATTTTGAAATAAAATCTTTTTAAAATAGTGAAATTATAAAGGAAAAAACATTCTTTGAAAATAACCCGATAATATTGTATAGGAAGAATCAAATTATTAAGGGTTAATGATGGTGGGAAAATCCTCTCATTCTGTAAAAGTTAAAAACATTTCTTCTATATTTTTTTAGAAAAGTCACAAAGTACCTCATTTGTAAAATTTAAAAAATATTCCTTTCATTGTATAAATCCAAACATTGAGAAAAATGGTTTTTATATTTTAGCATAATATTAGAAAACTATTTGATTTTTTTTATAAAATATTTACATTGAATAGAAATATTCCTCATCATAGACATAAACATAAATAATTATGATTAATGATGAGATTGTAAAATCAACCCTTACCACTTCAGAAACTTTTGAATGATAAGCCCCATGGAAGAAAGAAATTCATATGGATAATAATAACCCATAATTTATATGTTAAGAGTCATCCAATACATTAATGGGTAGTATATAAACCAAATAAAATAAAAAAGTAGTGCATAATTCATCTTTCACATGGAATTAAAAGTGAGAATAAAATCCATTAACATTTTGAAATCAGTTGAATCATATTATACATAAAATAATGTCATTTAAATAAATAATTAAATATAATTATTATAAATAACTTCATGATATAACATTTCAATGTTTTTTATATACACATCCCCAAATAATATAGGTTCATCACATCAAAATATGCCTCATTGAAATAAAATAGAGATGAAGTCCCTTACACGAGGCTTGATTTAATTTGTACATGTTCGAACCTCTTGTATAATAAATATAAATTAATTTAATAACCATATTCATATATATTATTCCATATTTTTTTTAATTATAATATTTTAGCACCCATTTATTATCAATTCATGGTTAAAATCACCATTTTGGTTGGTAATCGCTCTATTTTTAGCTATATTCTGGTTCAGATGTCTTGGTCCATATAATTTTATCTTGATACCATAATTACTATAAATGTAATAATTATATACCGAGAATATATATTCATAATATATATACTAAACATCATTAAAAAAATTATAGATCAAAAAATGAATTACACCGTTCAAGGAGATGATAGGCCGTACGTAAGGATGGACACCATTTCCATTTTCTGACTGATGGAATAAAAGAAAGGTAAATAATAATACACATTTAAAGAATAATTATTATATCATTAATATCATATATATTCCTAAAATAAATCCTTATTACCATCTATGTTAAATATAAATTAAAAAAGAATCACATCTCATCATGGATATGGTAGTTCTCACGTACGTACGAGCGACGTTAGCATTTCCTATAAGATTAGATGATAAGATGTTATACAAGATATTATCATTAAATAGGTATAATTTTATAATAAAAATAATATATAAAAATTATATAAATCATAATAACCCTCCATAAAATATTGTGGTTAAAAATTAACTGTATCACTATGTGGAGATGGTAAGTCGTACACACACACAATCGATACCTTCACTTTTTGTTTTTGGGAAAGAGGGTATATAAAGGTGTTTTAGTAATAATAATAAAATTTTATATAATTTAAGATATATAAGTTTTTATTTTATGTTAAATATCATATATTATATGAGGTAATGAAGAGTATAAAAGGAAAGTGATCGGTTAGAGTAACTACCTCTACTTAAAAATGACTCCTTTATGTCTCCTCTAAAGGGATCTCAGGTGTGTACCATTTAGTAAGTCCATAATATCTAGAATATGTATAGGGAAGTGTAGAAGATAATTTTGAAGAGTATAATATAGCTAGAAGGACCAATTTTCTTTATTGAAATAAGGGAGGAGATGTAGTTTTATAATGGAAGTGAGGGGATTTTTTGGAATTTCTTCAAATATTAAAAATAAAACTATTCTTGAGGAAAATGCATCCAAATATAATATAAATTCATATAAATTGAAACTTTAGACCATATATTATATCATTTATTATTATTTAATATTTCTATGTTTTTTAAATATTGAATTAAATAATAATCCCATAAAATATCATTACTTCCAATTTTGATACTATTTATTACATTTACTTTAAAAACATCAAGGGAAAAGTGAAATTAAAAATAAATATTTTATTATATCATAAAAATGTTATGATAATCCATATAATTTAGTGATCAACTTTAATGTCTCAAATTATATTTATTTTAATATTTTTAAAACAATTTAATTTAATTTTTCCATATATTGATTAATTAATGCATCATCCTTGTGTGAACATTTAAGGTAATAATTTATTGACTAAAAATTAAAAATAAATTACCATATTGAATATAAATAATTTTTAATTAATAATTATATTTATAATAAAAAATATCCTCTATAAAAACTTATTAAAAATATTTTAGTTTTTAAAAACAAGAGTGTGACATATTTTACTATTTATTAAATAAAATATTATAAAGGTCATAATCTAATACAAGTGGCTCTATAATGTCATAAAAGTTTTCCTTGGATTATTATGGTAGATTTATACTCATAAAATAAAATTTATTCATGTTTCAGAGTCATTTAATTATTCTTATCATTTTATATTTGGTGTTCTAAAAATCATTTTATTGATTTCTCTTCTACTTGCACAAGAACTGCGTCAGTGTTGCATAAGCATTTAAGAATATTATTTAATATATTAAAATTTGAAAAAAAAAATTTATCAATAAAATAAATTAATTATCCTCAGTATAATCATTTATATTAATTCATCATGTGTATTTAATCATATCCTTCTCAAGATAACTTAATTAATTTTTTATTTTCAATTTTATTACTTTATGTAAGCATTGCACAATAAATTTGATCAGATTCTTATTATATAGCTCAAAAATTCTAAAGTATCAGTCCAATTCATCATTTATAGATTATATTTAATAAAATTTCCATTAAAAATACTTTGTAACTTTCAATTATTCACTATAATAAACTGAATATGGTTGTTTCAGTGTTGCGCAAGAGCTCCGTCCGCACTGAAAACAATTTTTTTATTTATCATGAAATAAACTATAATTTTCAGATTATAAATTATTTTTCTGTGATATTTATATTATAATATGATAAGTGATTCATTAAATAGGTCTAATAAATTCTTATATCCCAATTATGTCTTGACGATATTACAAAATATATAGTCTTTTACAGAAAAATTGTATTATTTACTATTCACTAAAAAAATATAATTTTTAGAAAAATATATAATTTTTACCATAGAATAATTTTGATATTATTATTTCATAAATGAAATTATTTTTTTGAAATTATTTTTTTAAAAATTTTATAAATTAATTATAATATTTACTTGTAAAAAAATAGAACGCTTTTCTGATGAAAATGTTTTTTTGAAGAATAAAATGAATTTACTAAAAAATATGTTATTATTTTATAATAATTTAGAAATACATTTATATTTAGTAGGATCTATATATTTATTTCCTTAATCATTTATTTCTTTTCATAACCTCCAATTTATCAACCAGATGATAACATTTACATTTTAATAATAATATTTTGTTGTTCATTTAGGTTTGGTGTTGCGTATCTTGTACACTATTGAACATATTCTTTTATTTTAAAATCTTTTGGTATTACTTTCTCCCCCATTTAAAAAAATATCATCCTTTAAATTTCGAATCTAAGTTGGTAGCTAGAGAATTGACTATTGAAACTACATTTATTGGAATCCCACATCGTAAAAATGTTCAATAAATATTCTACTTAAAATGAGTGAAGGGGATGTACAAAGGACATATAGAGTAACACACAAAAGGTTTCCATGTATAAATGTTTTTTAAGAGGTGAAAACATAGATATTTAAGATAAAAATAACACCTAAGAACTGATATATAGTGATAGAGAACATTGTTATGATGAATTTAACCATCACAATAAAATAAATATGTGATGGGTCAAAAATCCATTGATTTCTAAATAAAAGATGCAAACTAAATTTTTTTTTTATTCCAAAACCCTTTTCTAGGAGTTGAGTAATTATTTCACTACATAGTGTAAGAACATATGTAAATGTAATTTCCTAAGAAGTAGAGTTTCGTCATTTAAACAATTCCAACCATAATCTTATCTTTTTATCCAGATAATGAGTTATTCAAGATGAATTTTTCTTTAGAAAAGTAGTAAATTCAACTTTTAATGAATCAAATAATCAAAAAAAGAATAAAAATCTATTCCACATTTATTTTATAAATAACCAAAATAGAAATGGATAGAAAAATAATTTCTAAAGTACATTAATCTAAAAAATACAACAGTATCAAACAATTTTCAACTTAGACTAATCTATAAATAACTATCTATAAAATTCCAAGAAATTTTTCTGACTAAGATTAAAACACAAAAATAAGAAGGATTTGATCACAAAGTATTCTAAGAGAAATATAATATTTATCTCTAAATATCATCAGCCACTCTTGAAGTCTCATACAAAAAACTATATATTCTTTAGTAATATAATCTCCCTAATAGGATTATTTTTTCCATAAATGTCCCAAATCACCATAAACCACTTGAAAACTATATATTCTTATAAAAGATAATTTATCATTTATTCCTAAAATAAAATACCATAATACTCAATTTACATTAATCACATAATGTTCTCAAATAAACATTATTAGAAAGATAATTTTATACTAACCAAGAAATCACGTATGATAGTGGTATGTGTTACACCATTTTTTCCCTTCGGTTGTGGATTTATGTCTTGAAACCTTGTTGAATGTGAAGGGTTGCCTCCAAACCCATGAGTTTTCATTTTTTTTCTAAAACTATAATTCTTATATCATTCATAAAAATGTGATAAAAATACAAAAAATAACCTTAATATATTCAAAAATAAAAAAATGTTTTGACCTTAAAGGCTACCTCATACTGCTTATTTTGTATCACAAAATTAAAAAATCTATAATTACCTAAAAAATATATGTCTAAAAATATCATTAGTCACCTTAAAATTTCATAACATATAACCCCAAAAGAGATGTACATGACAATACAATCATTGTATTTTATACTTATTATGGTATCTATAATTGTTAAGATAAATTCTCATGCAAACATCCTAACCTCTAATGATATCTAAAACCTTCTTTGATACCAAATGTAGTAGTACCAAACTTGCACTTATATATTTAGTTATAAATAATAAGATTTCGATTTTTGTCAATGATAATGATAAATGGGAACCCATTTTGTTCATTCCATCCAATAATTAAAAAATTAAAAGGAAATATTTGACCACTTAAATACCAAAATACCTTTTAGGTTTAGAGTTATTAAGAATTAGGAAAAACACTTAAGGATTTTCATTCACATAAAACTGGCTCATAATGATCAAAATTATCTCTCACTATACCAAAATTTTCTTATTTTATAATTGGTCAAAAAATACTCAATGTGGAATCCTTTTAGACCCAATTCATTTAAAAACTTTCCTAATAACCTGTGGAAAACGAAATATAATAAGGGTGAGCTCAAATTCTCAGTAAGGGTAAATAATTGATATGTTAATGATCATACAAGAATAAAATAAGAAAAATAGTACGAGATAATGAGATTATCATTTTAAATAATTTCCATAAAAATAAAAGACATAAAACTTATGTGATGAAATTAATCTTGTCAGGTCATAAGATATGATTCATAAAGGAAGTAAAGAACATGATAAATGAGAATATAACATAGGTATGAAATATTATATTATGGAATATATATAATAATATAAAATTCATGGATAGATACACCTCATAGTTAAGACACACCACCATCCTTAGTGGAATGCGTTAACTCACTAAACTATCATAGTGGTCAGGGTTTACCCCCAAGATCATCATAGAAGACAATATCTATTACTGACCTTAGTTAACTCCCCATTACAGTCCAATATATCCCATGAGATATAAATAATTACCCAATGTATTATAGGGTGATATTGGTCCCACCATTAACATTATAAAAAATGAAAACATTTGTGCCACAAGAACCTGAACCCTTCCTCATATCAGAAACAATTGAAGGAAATGTGTTTCATAAACATTTCAACATAATATAACCTTTAGAAAAAGAATAGGTTTCATAAATATCATACCATTTTATACATAAACCAGTTAGAGAAACAAAAAGGATGGTATAATTGGATCATATGACTAGTAAAGAATAAATAACATCAAATAATTTTATATTATATGGAAAAATGATTTTGAATGATCAATAGAAATAATTATTGAGAAAAATATCCATTCTATTTTGAAATCATTTCTTTTTAAAGACACTACATTATAAAATAAAACATTTTATTTGAAAATAACCATATAATATTTAAATTTAATACCCAAATAATTAATGAAGAATGATGGTAGGAAAATCTACTCATGATATATAAGTTTAAAAAACATTCCTTCTAAATTTGTTTCTAGAAAATCCAAAAAGTACCTCATTTGTAAAATAAAAAATTGATTCCTTTCAAACTATTTTGTAAAAACTAAAACATTGGTAAAATTAATTTCAAAAAATAGATTTATAAATGTAAAAAAAATTATATTTTTTTATAAAACATGGACAAGGAAGAGAAATATTTCCCAGTAGAGACAAAAACATAAAAAATCTTTAATAATGGTGATATTGTGAAATAAACCCTTACCACTTTGGTAAATTTTAAATAATATGAACCATAAAAGAAATATATTATTATGGATATATATATCATATAATTTTAATTTAAAGGGTCATAAAATACATTTATGGGTAGTATATACACCAATAAAATCAACAAGTAGTGTATAAGTCATGTATCCCATATAAAGAAATACGAGACAGAAATCCCTTAACACTTTATAATTAGTTGAATTGTATTCCACATGAAGGAATAAAATTTTAAAAAATATTTAATATTATGAAAATAATTAAATTCATTGTTGAACATGTCAATTTGGTGTTATAAACACCTAAAAAAATAATAAATCTTCATAACATGAAAATATGCCTCAACGAAAGAAAATTGAGACGAAGTCCCATACCCTCAGGTTTGATTTACTTTGTATGTGTTTGAACCTACTATATAATAAATATATATTTAATATAAATATATTATAGAACTATATACACATATATAATTACATATATTATATTATTATAATATTTTATCACCATTATATTATCAACCCATTATTAGAATAACTGTTTTCAAGTGGCAACGACTTCATTTTTCATGTTTGTTTCAGTTTGGAAGTCTTTTTCCTTATACATTGATCCTGATATCTTTATTCCAAAAATTTTAGTTATTTAAAAAAATTATATATATTAATTATATATATATATTTATATTATTTCAAAATAAATTTAGATATAAAAAATGAATTACACCGTTCGTGGAGACGGTCTGTTGTACGTAGGGATGAATGCTATTTCCATTTTTGGACTGATAGTATAAAAGAATGGTAAATAATAGTACACCTTTAAGGAATCATTATTATGTTATATATGTATTCTATATTCATAAAATCCATCCTAATAACAATCCATGTTAAATAAAAATGGAAAACTAATCACATCACATTGTGGATATGGTAGTTCATACATACACACCAGCAACATTATAATTTCCTAAATGATCGGATGATAAGAAGGTATTCTGAATATTATCATTAAATAAGTAAAATTATACAATAAATATAATATATAAATATTATATTAATCATAATAATTCTCCATAAAATATGGTGGTGAGAAATGAATCGTATCGCTTTGTGAAGACTGTAAGCTGTACGTACGAACGAGCGATAATTTTACATTTTGTTTGATGGTAAAGAGGGTATATAATAGTGTTTTCATAATTATAATAAAATTTAATAATATTTAAGAAAATAAAGTTTTTAATTTATTATAAATATCTTATATTATATGAGTTAATGAATATTATAAAAATAAGGTGATTGGTTAGAGTGATTACCTCTTGTTCGAAACGACTCCTTTATATCTCCTCTAAGGGGTTATAGGGATGGTCTTTTTGGAAGAAAAAACCTCCAAAATGTATATTAAGAAGTTTAGAAGAGATTTTTTTGGAGTATGGTTGATCTATAATACTCCAAGATATGTAATGAATTGAGGCATGGGATGCCATTTTATAATGGAAGTGAGGATCACTTTTCAAATTTTTCTAAATATTAAAATTTAATAAGACTATTCTAGAGTCAAATGCTTCCACATAGCCTAAAAATACCCAAAGAATTACTTTTTCAGCCATTTATTATCAAATATGTTCTTATTTAATATTTTTATGTTTTAATTTATTAAAATAAAAAACCGATGAAATATCATTGTTACCAATTGTGATATTATTCATTACATTGACTTTAAAAATACAATGTCAAAAGGTAAAATTAAAAAAAATATTTTATTATATTTGAAAAATGTAATTATAATATATATAATTCATGGATAATAATAAATATCTAAAATTATATTTATTTTTAATTTTTTAATATCATTTATTTTTTTCCATTAAATGATTAATTGCTGCATCATCGTTGTGTAAGCATTTAATGTAATTATTGCTTCACTAAAATATAAAAATAAAATACCACTATTAAGATAAATATTTTATATTTAAAAATAATATTTATAATCTAACATATCATCTAGATAAACACGTATCTCAAAAATGGTAGTTATTAAAATCAAGAGTGTGACATATTTGACTTTTCATTAAATAAAATATTATAAAGGTCAAAATCATATCCAACTAGATCCAAAATTTCATAAATTATACCCTTGGATGATTATGGTAGATATATACTAATGAAATAAAATTTATTGAAGAGTTTGATTCATTTAATGGTTCTTATCATTTTTTATTTAATGTTTTTAAAATCATTTTATTGATTTTTCTTCTCCTTGCACAAGCACTAAATCTGTGTTGCATATAAATTTATGGTAATTATTTTTTAAATAAATGTAAAAAAAATATTATTAATTTACTTAATTAGTCTCAATATAATCATTTATATACATTTATCATGTGTATTTACTCATATCAATGTCAAGACAACTTATTTTATTTTTTATTTGTACTTTTCCAGAATTGTGTAAGCATTACACAATCATTTTGATAGGATTTTTGTCATATAACTCAAAAATTAAAAAATGAATATCTATATCATCATTAATATATTATTTCTTTCACAAATTAGTATTGAAAATATTTTTATCTCCCATTTATTATATATAAGACACTGAATATGACTTTTTCACTATTGCGCAAGCAATACATCAGTACAAAATATGAAATTCAAATTTATCTTGAAATAAGTTGAAATTTGAATGCTATGAATTATTTTTGTATGATATATATTATATAATATCATAAATTATTAATCACATACGTTTAAAAAAAATTATATCATAATTATTTCTTGATGATATCACAATAGATACAATATTTTATATAAAAATGTATTCTTTAATATTAAAAAAAATTTAACCCTTTCAAAAAAAAATATCACCATCTAATAATTTTTATATGATTATTTCCTAAATAAAATTAATTTTTTAAAATACATTTTTTGAAATTGATAGAAATTAATTATGATATTTACTCAGAAAAAACCCATTTTTGATGAAAATGTATTTCTAAACAATAAAATGACTTTACATAAAAAATTTATTATTTTATATTCACTTTATAATAAATTTATATTAATATATATATATATATATCATAAATAATTTATTCCATTTCATACCCTCTAATTTAACTATTATATTATAACAGTCACCTTTAATGAATAATATTTCGCTGTTCATTTATGTATGGTGTTGCGTATCTTATATACTATCAATAATTGTATTTAATTTTAAAATCATAGGGTATTTTAAACATGGAATAAGTGGGTGAGGTTTTCATCTAGAGTTAGACATTTAATTTCATCCCTAGGTTTGAGTAACTTGAGGTTCCCTATGTTATGTGAGTTTATCTATTTTAGTTGTTATACTATGGGGTATATCTAGTATAATTTCTCTAAGGGAAAACATTATTATTCATATATAGTGGATAGTTAGTTTTTTTGGGTTGGTGGATTCTATTTTAAAAAGGTTTTGATAGTATATCCTTCTAGTTTTTGAGGTATCTTTCTTAGTAGTATTTTTTTAGTCACTAATTAATTTCTTGATGACTTGTTCTTATGTAGTGGTTGTTGTGTTTTTTTGTATAGAGATTTTTGAAAGGTATCTCATGGGATTAATGTTTGGAATATCCCTTATTTATTTACAATAATGATTTTTATCAAATTCCCAAGGATGATAACTTTTGGAGAGGTATCTGATGTAAGGATTTAAATTTTTTAAACCCTTCCTCTGTGTTTTTGAACCCCTTCCTTTACACCCATTTTAATGAAACTTGATTCTTTCTATCTTGATAATTAAGCTATAATGAAATGATGAGTTCTTTTTTGATATTGTGACACACATATGTATAGTTTTAATTATATATTGGGTGGGCCTATAATTATATATTATAATCCAAATTGGAATCCAATACAGTTGGACCAAGTATAATGAAGGTACACTAGTGTTTATTCCAAGAATACTATGTGATGAATGTCATGGTGAGTGTCTATAACATATGATTTCTATGTTTATCAAAATAATAAGTGAACCATATTCACTATGGGAAAAATTACACAAATAAATAATGGTTATGGTAGTAATAATTTATTAGGAAAATGATTTTATATTCTTAAATGTATTCCAAAACGTTTTTCTTTTGCCTGTTATAGTCTCTCAAGGATGATGATGATTATTTTATGATTCCACACTCTTATGAATCTTGTAATTTATGATGAAAATGATTTATTCCAAGGCACATGGTTTAAGTACTCTGACTTATTGGTTATGTTTTAATAATATATTTTCATGTTATCAGAACCATATGATCATCATATTCTCACTTATGATGTCAATATGAAAATGAAAATGTTTACTCTTACTGATCATTTGAGCTCACCCTTATTATTTTGTTATTTCCCAAGGTGATGAGGTCACGACCCACTCTGTCCAATGGTACCCCAACTAGGTTGGCATTGAATGAAAGAATATAATGACAATATAAGATCACCCAAAATATTTTATGGGTTGAGGAATAGATTCATGGGTATATTAGTTACACATATGGGAGGAAAACCATTTATCTATAGAAGATTTTATATTTCACTTCAAATAAATTCAATTTCTATAATATCTTGCAATAAACACAACCAAAAGTCTAAATTAACAATAATATAGTATAACATTTTAAACTAGAAATTAATTTTTTGTAATTAATTAGAATAAATACATTTAAAAAAATTATAATGGTTTTAGAAGAATCATGTATATATTTTTGCAAAATCATTACATGCCATAAAATGGGTATAATTGCATTTTTTGAATAAATAATATAATTAATTTCAATAAATTTTATAAATTGTATTTGAAAAAATGAACTTATTTTTTCAAATAATCATGTTTTAATAATCTTATAGTGATTTTTGATAATTTTCTAAAAAGTTCAATTTTTTGGCGAATTGTGAAAAATACTACTTTTTATTGAATATTGTCTTTTTGTTAAAAGAATATAAAAATTTAATTTTTTTTAAATGGTTGTAAAAGTAAAATTAGTTTCATTATATTATTAATAATCCAATTAATGATATTGGAATTAATTGTATATTTTATTTTTTTTATAAAAACTTCTATACTTTAGAAAACATTTTTTGGTAAACTGCTTTTCGTGTTGTTTTTCAGGTTTAATTTTAAATTAAAGTCTAAAAATTATTTGAAATTAATACTGAAAAATTCATTAAATATTTTTAATTAAGATGATTAAAATTTTAGTTTATTCCTTTTTTTCATTATGAATAACAATAAGTTAAATATTTTTCACCACAGTAAGGGAAAAACAGGTAAAATAAGATTAAATTTTTTGAATATAGCTTTAAAATTTCAATAAAACCTGAATTTATCCTATTATATGAGTGTATCTCCTCCATTTCCATCCATTTATTTAATATATGTGTAATTTGTTTTAAATTTTTATTTGATTATGTCCTTTATATTAATTTATGAAATGAATAAATACAAAATGTCACTTTCTTGACCTTAATTTATATATATTTGTTCAATAACGATAAATAGATAATAAGTTTATTTAAAAATGTTTATATTATATAAAAATGAATTTTTTGTATCATTTTTATTTATTTTTTTGTTTTAATATTTACCTTCAATGCTTATGCAATCACGACACAATATTTCTTCAAATTATTGAAATATAAAATTAATGAATTTAAAAATATTAAAAGTAATAAAATTTGGTTGGATTATTGTGTTACATAAATTATATAGATAAATATCACATAATATATATGTGTTAAAGGTTTATACTATAATTTCATATCTACTGTGAAGACTTTATAGTCAAAGTAAATCAATAGTTCCAAAAATAACATTAATGATATTTATAATGGACAATATTTTATTAAATGTTTTAAAATTATTTGAAATTATATTTTTGGAAAATAGAATGTTATATAGTCTAAAATATCCACCATGGAATATTTATGGGTCAATTTTACATTTATTTCTATATTGTTGACGTTTAAATGCTAGAAAAATTTGATATTTCTTTAATTGTAAAAAGGATTAATGGGTGGTTCCAAATAATAGATATGGGTAAAAACATCCCATAAAACTATATAAATATTATTTAATGGGATTACTTAAAGTTATTAACATCATAAATTATAAATAGGTAAATTTTTATTCCCATTATTATAAAAATCAATTCATAATGCTTTGATATATTATGTAATTCCAAGAGGTCCCCTCACCTCAATTATAAAAGGGGAGCTCTTCTACTCTCATCCTCACACCTTTTTATCCTTATATATAATCTTGTTATACCATAAACCATTAATATATTCCATAACCAATTTTTTTATTTTTTTTATTTCCAAAATACCATCCCTTCAATGCATAAGTTGTAATCCAAAAGAGTTTTCTCAATAAAGAGGTATGAATTTTAACTGATTATTTTGAATTTTGTTTTTTCTAATACTAACTCTGAATATATATAATAAATTATAAAAAAATTAATTAATTATTTTAAATATACATAATGGTTATTATGATGATTTAACAACCATTATCTACATTCTTTCCATCATAAAAAAAAGAAAAAACACTGCTCATGAGTGCGTACGGCTTACCGTCACCATGTAGTAGTGTAGATCATTTTTCATAAAAAATTTAGTTGGATGGTTATAAAGGACTATTTAATAAATATATATATTATTTATAATATTATCATGATTCTCTAAAGGTTAATTTTTATTTACCTTTCTTTCATTCCATCCATCAAAAAATAGAAACACAGTTTATGCATACGTACGATCTACAGTCTCTATGAATGATGTAATTAATTTTTATGTCTCTAAATTTTGTGGATGAATATAAATAAATAAATAAAATTAATTCAATTTATTTAATTTTAAAATCTAGATATGTTGGAACTATGATCAATGTATAAGTTCCATAACTACAAAAATGAAACTTTAATAAAAAGTGAAACAGTTGACACATGGTAACAACGAGTTTGATAATTAATTATTAGTAAATGGGTATTGAAATGTTATATGTTTATCATATATTATATTATAGTCATTTACTTTATTTAGGTATATAACTATAACAAATTTAGTTTTACTATAAAGGTGGGTATAATGCTTTTGAAGAAAATAAAGCTTGAGGTAAGGGTTTATTTCACTCTTTTATCATTATTTGAGATTATTTATGTTTAAGTCTCCATTGGGGGGATTATATAATACTTATATTATAAAATAGATCTATTTTATTATCCTATAGTGATTTAATTAAATTATATATTTTCATTTCATTTTCATCTCTTAATTACTCAAGATACAAAAATAATGTTTTTATGAAAAAATGACTTTTTTTTATTTCAGCAGGGTATATTTTTCTTCTATATATTAATTTTATTTAGAATTTCTCATGAATATTTTTAATAATATAAAATTATTTTTTGAATTCATTTTTGATATGTTTTATTTTTTTTTAAAATATGAAATGATTCTTGTTGTTATTTTCCCAAGGACGTTTCATTTATCGATGGTGTGAACAAAATATTTTTTAAAACGTATACTGCACATAATTTTTTTCTCTCCCTCATGAATAATCATTTATTTAAATATTCCTTTACAATATTTCAAAATTCTATTCAATAAATTTTTTTCCCTTTATATTTTGTGATATTTTTAATTTTATATAATTTATTTCAAAATGAAAATGCTTATTTCCCTCATGAAATATTCGATTGATATTTTTATGGTGTTTTATAATATATAAATTTTTTTTGATGAATATTATGATTTAATGTGGTTATAATATAATGATACCATCAAAAATATTTCTATGTTTGGTTTATGATAAGTTCAACTAAAGAAAATATAGATATTCCATATTTAGTTTTCCCAATACAAATAGTTATTGATTATTAAGCATGTTTATTATGTTTTGTTGATTATTCATATGATGAAGGTGTTAGAACTATTAAGTAATGGGTAGGTACTATAATTTAACAACCCCTAGATATATAGATAGGTATCATAAGGAAAAACATATTCGGTATTTGGTTGACGCCTCACATATTTATGTACGATGTCTTGGAAGTAGGCCTCTATGGAAATTTTATGTTGTTATAAATTATGAATTCCATTATTATAAATTTAGTTATTAATACCTATGTGATTATTTGAGTAGTTATATCTTACATGGATATGTTTCAAGGTCATGTGATTATTTATATGGAATTATTTTATTTTCATATATTCCTTCCATATTATTCCTTCCTTATTTATTCTATGATAGCTTCTACAGAATGCATTCCCTAACTAAGAATATGAGGTAAAAAATTTAGTATGTCTCCATTAGACATTATTCTATAAAGTGAATTATGATTGATATGTAAGGATAATTTATTGGTAATAATCATGTTCTCCAAAAAAATAATATGTTTTATTTTATGTTTTTTAAATGTAATGTATGATTCAACTATGTATCTAGTTTTACAAGGCTAATAAATTATTTAGTAAATTGATATTCAATTGCTTATATTTGATACAAATTTAATAAAATAACCATTGGATATGGGATTCTATGGTTAGGGTATTAACAATTGATATTATATTAAGTTTAGTATAATCTTTGGGAACTAGATTTTGTAAAAAATACATTAGGGAACATAACCCTGTGATAAGATTTGAGGATATGTATAATTGGAGAATAATATCATATTGATTTTCTGTAAGGTATAAGTTATGTTATTTCAATGTAATTTTATCTTCTTATGTGGGATGTGGATCAACGGTGGTCATTGATTCAAAACACTGAGGATGAGGAATAAATAATGATCATATAATTGAAGGATTTTATGTTAATTTTCATAGATTTTTTCCTAGTTAACAATGAGTGGATATGGAAAGGAAATTCCCGTGTCTTTAAAAAAAGGAAGAGGAAAATGTTGATAAGTATTTTTATAAATCTACATTGTTTTCAAAGAATTCTATGGACTATATAGGTAATCCAAAGAGTAATATTAATTGTTTCTTTAATGGGATAAAGCCAATCATTTAAAGGGAACTTGTTGCACAAACATTTTTATCATATAAGTATATAACATATTGTGATATAAATATAGATAAATAATTATCCAAGTCTTACATAATTGAAGGAAATCAAGATAAGAAAAGGATGGATGAGAAAAAAAGATAAGTGGAAGAAGATAAAGGGTGGTTTTATAACATACAATACTTTTGGATGGAGACACCATGGTACATTCTTAAGGGGAAAAGTATTTTTCTAAATATGTGAAGAAAATTGACACCATTATCAAGAATTAATGGGTATGGATGAAACCATCAAAATACAAGGATTTAACTGTACTAATATGGGCCACTATGCCAACTATTTACCCAAACATCAAGGAAACTTACCACAGAAGAGGCATAGGGGAGAAATTCAAACTTATGATTTCACTAAAACAGATGTTGATGTTTCTAGATATATGGTGAGATGTGCACATATCATCCACTATAGGATTAAAAATGTTTGATTTGATTTAGTATTTTCTTAATATTTTATATCTGAAGAATTTTCTATGGGTATCAAGTCACCACCATAGTGATTAGATATTGATTTAAAAGTGGAAAATCCTAATGGTTATATTAATGTATCTCAATTCTATATCTCCTCACTGATATAATTTTTTGGAAATATGATTCACGAAAATATGTAATTCTTACACAAGTTGAAATTGATTTTTTTGGGTATGGATTTGATCTCTTCATTTTGAGTCCATATCAATTATCATGGAAGGTAATTTACATTCTATATTATGAATCAATCTATGTCCATATATCAGTGAGAGGATAAAACTAAAATTCTATAAAAAATTACTTTTCTAATATATATTAATGGGGGTTATTTATCTCAAATGGTTATGGATAAAATAAATATATAAAATATTCATATTATTTAAGAATATATTGATGTATCTCAAGAATAATTTCTCAGTCATTTTAAAAATAATGGTGGTGGGTTTTTAGTATAACTCATACATGGTGCTACACATATTTCAAAGAATATATTTTGAATTATCATGATTGAGTTATAGAAATTGATGAATTAACACCCAAATAATCTAGAGAATAGATTCATTCGTCCTAGTGATTTTCCATGTGGTGAAACTGTTCTTTTTTGTTAAGAATAAATATGGATCAATATAAATTTGAATTGACTATAAAGAACAAAACAATATCACTATAAAGAATAAGTATCCACTACCATGTATCAATGATCTTTTTGACCAGTTATGAAAAAATATATATTACTTAATTTATCAAGTTTGATATGGGTATCATCGGCTAAGGATAGATAAGGAGTTTATAAACAAGACAACCCTCTATACAAGGTATGGTCATTATGAATTTATAGTAATTCCATTAGGACTAACTAACAATCATGCTTTCATCATATATTTAATTAATTAAATATTATGATATTATCTTGATCAATATGCAGTTTCCTTTATAGACAAAAATATATAATATTCAAGGAGAAAGGATGAGTAATAAGAAAAACTGAGAATTGCAATGAAGACACTAAAGAAGGAAAAGTTTTATTCTTAATTAACCAGGTGTGAATTCTGGATTCATAACATTTCATTTTTTGTTCATATAAAATCTTGTGAGGTTATATTAGTGGATCCTTCAAAGATAGAAGTTATTAACCAATATAAAAAAATAAACATGAAAATTGAGATCCATTGTTTTCTTTAGTTGGATAATTACTACTAAATTTTTTTGTGAGATTTCTCATGACTATCTAATCTAATCACCAAGTTGAATTAGAATGGGTTATTTTCTTGTATCTAGATGCATGTGAAGATAATTTTATGGAACTAAAGAGAACACTGGTGAATGATCCTATTATTATAGTACCTTCTGGTGAATAAGGGGGTTTGATCATTAGTGATGTATCAATGTAGGAACTCGGATGCATACTCATTCAAAATGACACAGTGATATCTTATGTCTCTCAATAATTAATATTTTTTGAGAAAAATTACAAAACACATGATTTGGAGATAAAATTAGTGATTTTTGAATTGAAGATATGAATGAATTATATGTATGGTGAAAAGTGTGTTATATATAATGATCATAAAATTTTGAGGTATATTTTTTTATATTAAGAGTTGAATATGTTCTAGAGAATATGGTTAAATTTGATAAATTATTATGAAAAACCAATACCTTACCAACCCAGGAAGTTAAACAAGGTGGCTGATTGTCTAAGTCAGAAAGACCATGGTTGTTCTTACATGGACAGGATTGAAAGAGATATAATATTTCTGTATTTGCAGAATATAGATCTTGAAATGATGAGGAAGTAAGGAATATCTTATCTTTATCATATTAATGTTTAGAAATCCATCCATGAGAGGATTAAGATGGCACATAAGGAAGACATGTATTTGAAAAGGAGATGAGGAATGTTCTTGTGTTTAACCACGATCATTTAGGAATGATAAGGTTAATGAACAAAGTAGGTGTCCTGTAAATACCATAATTTATGAATAAGATATTGGATGATGCTCATAGTTTATCATTATATATTCATAATGAATGTACAAAGATGTATATAAATTTAAAAGATTAGTTTTGGGGGGATAATATGAAAAGGGATATTACAGATTATGTATCCCAATTCATGGTATGTTAGAATGTTATGGCTGAGTTACATAATTATTATGGGATATTACAATAATGATTGACACATGCCTATTGTAGGGTATGAAAAAAACAAATTACAATGCTAAAATAGTTCTATTTTCTCCAATCCTCTTTTACTAAGCTGATTAAAGTGAGATTTGATAATCGCTTCGTCTCACTCCCTTTTTCAAATGGTGATGGAGAGAGTAGACCTTACCATGATCACAGATTGATCTACTCTTCTTATTATGTGTGAAAGAGTTGAATTGAATACCCTTAATTGACTTAGGTAATTCATAATCAGGTATTTTGTATCACAAACTGTCAAGAATATCCACCACCCCTCCCACACATACTGACAATTTCCATGTAATTTACCACTAAGACCTAATATATTCCATCGTATATAGAACAAAACCTAAAGGGATAAAATGGTCATTATCCAATAAAAAACAAACAATACAATCTAAAAACAAATACAATCATACTTGTTAATAAAAACCACTATTATAAATTGAAACCAACTGTGGAAAAGAGATAAAGGATTTTATAACATTAAGTGAATGAAATTAAGTATTGCAATAAGGAAAACCTCTTATTCCCCAATAAAATAGAGAATTACCCCTATAGGTTAAGGGAATACATGAATAAGGTTGTACAAGGAGACATTACAAAACTAAAAAGAACGAAAATATGGGAAAAGAAGAACATAGAATTTATATTCTAGAATATTTCTACTAAATTTTTTCTTCGGTTATTTCTACAAAAAATCCAGAAAATCACCATTGTACCTTCTTAAAATTTATGTTAAATGAAATTTTAAATCAACCTTAAAAACATCAAAACATTTGTACATGTGTATAGAGATTTATTATGTAATTAATGAAGTAATATTTTTATGAATGAGGAGACTCTTCAACTACCTCCATTTAGGAGCATGAGAAGGAAGTATAAATGAGTGAATTTCTACATGTAATTTAATGAGAGAATGATTATTTGAGTCAGATTTGATATCCAACTATCATAACATGATTTGGAGGTATATAGTCTGAGATATTAACGACTGACTAATTTGGGGTCCATTCTATCAACCAGGAAAAGTTAACCCCAAGATTGGTTTTTCTGGGCCAGTGTTTTTAAAATTTGATATGTTTTTTAGAATACAAATTTGAATCCCAAAAAAAATGGAACCATTAAAAAATCATCACTTCAATTGGATAAAAATATTAAATTATATACCCGAAAAATATAATATCTATAAAAATTATAAATTTAAAAAATTAATCAATTTTCATAATTAAGAAAAAAATTACTAAAAATGCTAAAGTAATGAAAATAAGCTCACATTGATGAATATTTAGATATTAAATCATTAAAACACACATAAAAAGTAATGAAAAGTTTATCTATCTCAATTACCCCACACTTAACACTTGGTCTCTTGGACGTGTAAGCATTAAAGTCAAATCAGAGAAAATTCTTAACACATACCCATGAGATCCAAAAATTTCACACAAAGATGAAAAAGATATCATTCCTACTAAAAAGCCATTATTTAAAGTTCTTAAAACAAACCATTCAATATATTTCCCATTCATTTTCCCTCCCATTCACACAGAACACATAACTCACAGGAATTTTCTCTCATCTCACAAATTTAAATTTCAAAAAAGGGGTTTCTTATCCAATCTCAGGAAATGTTAAGCATAGTCTTGATAAATTCATACATCCACACCCAATTTGTGTTAAAGAAATGTCATTATCTTGAAGATTTTGTAGAATTATTCTGTTCCTTTCAATTGGTAGTATTTAGATGTTATAATATTCAGAAGGAGAATGAGGAGGTCTTAGCTCTTTTTGAAGCATAATTGAAATATTCTAATTTTTATTCATGTATGGTCTCCTGCTCACTCCCATTAGTAGAAAATTAGATCCATAATCATGAGAAAGGGAGGAAATTTCACACCATTCATCATTTTAGCTAAAAATTTCTATCTTATTAAACATAATTCTTCATTAAATCTCTATATAGGCATAAATGTTTTTTTCTATAGGAATCTCCAGAAAGGAATAACTTCTCTTAACACGAATGCTGTTGAAAAAACAAAAAATTAAAAAGAATTATTTTTTCAGTAGAAAAAACATCTCTTTATATTTTGAATTTACACCCAAAGTATCACTATATGAGGTAGCACAACACAAGAGAGCATCCTCACCCACACTTAAGTTAAACTAGATAATGCACTTTCACTTAATTATTAGGTTGGATAAGGAAAATTGGATTACAATGTGGCTAAATTAATTTGATATTCATGGATTCTAAGGGATAAAAGGATTAAATGAACATGTATAGAATTGAAATTATTATTTTGAAAAGGGTGTTTTAAAGCCAAAAATCCCCTCAATCATTTAAAACACAAGTACCCTGAACCCTCATGTTTTTACAGGAATGAATCAAATTGTGGTTAAACAAAGCATGGTTCAATTCTCTTAAGAAGTGCAGTGAGTGAAATAAAATGAAAAAATGGTTAATAATACTCAATATAATTTTATTTAAAATATACAGACAGTGATTTTTGGCATGAGATTAAAAAATCATAGTACTTTTCAGGAAATTACAAAAGATTTGAACTTGAAACAAAGTCATTTTTATTATTCATTTAATCTTAATGTCATGGTATAAATTTCTTTAATCATATATACAGGGTTAAAAAATAGAAATTATAATTTGTTGAGCTAAAAGGTTTCAAAATCATATAAATATTTAAAAAGAAACATTCAAAAATTTTAAAAACACATTTTTTTTTGAAAATTAGAAAATTGAAAATTTTGAAAATCTTACACATCAATGTTTCCCTATATCACACTTAAATTATGAAATTTACATGATTTATTATAGTGTATTTTATCTTGGAATCATAATTCTAATTTAATCCATACAATAATGTGTTAAGTAGAGGCACAACCTGAATTATTGGTAGTGTAACATTAAGTTAAGCTCATAAGTGTTTCTCTCTGTAATCCTACAAAAAGAGAAGAAACGATAATATAAGAAATTTATTAGAATATAAAATTTAAACATAATGATAATAGATGGATATATCTTTGTTTAGTTCCCCCCCCATGTTGACCCTTGGTTTTGATAGCCTCCAGATGGGTAGTTCTAGTTGGATATCCGCAATCTAATGGTGGGTGGAGTTTCTTAATAATGAACCCCACAAACTTATTTATCCCATATTTCACTTATTGATTTATGTTTAGGACTCCACATAAAGAGTATAAAAAATACAACCCAAGAAAATGGGAAGTTTCTTGTATAGTGGGGTTAGGATAAAGAATGATTTATCTTATTTCATGGTTTATACTTGCACAATCTCTTTTTTATTCTCTAGTGATTTCTCATGGTATTCTACATCAATGTAATAATCAAATATAAATTCAAGGAGTAATTATATTTTAAAAAATATAAAACATGAAGAATCAATATCAAAATATTCCTTTTTCATGTGAGTAGCATGTGTCTCATTTTTCTCCAGTAAATCCACATTTATCTTCTCTGTAACTACCTCCAATAAGTGTTTAAAAAGTTCAGGGAGCTCTAGATGTTCCTCATAAGGTGAATATAATTTTTATTCCTCATTAAAAAAGGAAATACATGTGTTGGAAAAATATAAAAATTCCAAGAAAGGAGAGGTAATACTCAATACAGTTTCAATAAAATTAGAAGATAATGAGTTCATGACAAGATTATCTCCATGATTTTCTCTAACATCAATTTATTATTCATTGGGAGGTTGTTCTTGGAGTTGAAATTCAATAAATATAGGTAGGTAGTCATGCTCCTCTATAATTTCATTAAATTACACCACTTTGGTGGTGTATTAATTCAGTGATGTCAGATCATATAATTTTTATTGAATATGGGGATCAAGTAGTTCCTCACACTCATTCTAGTTGTTATGTAGATCTTTTTTGATCTTTTATATGTACCTCATAAGGAAAATATTCTTCATAAATCTCCTTAATAAATGCTTGATCATGACCTAAAAGATATTATTTTAATTTCATCAATGCCGCCCTAGGTTCTTCACCATCAAAGATGAGTGGGGAATCCACTTCCACAACATTTTATGATTCTAGTTCTTTTTCCTACTTTATCTTATTCTCCTAGGATGAATGTACATATTCCTCTATCTATAGTATTTTTATCTCTAAGTTTTAATCTTTATGACAAATCCTTTCTAATTGGGCTTCAAGATCCTTTTTAACTTATTCTTATTGGAATTTCACCAATGAAATCTCTCTAGAAATATTTTTGGGAAAAAATGAAATTTGTTTTTATACTTAAAAATTTTCTTGATAAAAGCCACAAAAATAATCTTGCAGTTCAATTTTTTCTCTTCCCATTCCCTCCAACATGGGGTATTTGATTTTATATTTATGGAATTGAATAGAAACCTTGAATTCATATTCCATTATGACTTGGATTTGAGCTCCCCTGATCTATTTAACTAAGAAATAAACAGTATTATCCATAGAACAAGGTGAGATAAACTTTGGTTCATTCACTTGAGGTTAATTTTTCCATGAATTAAAGAAATAATATTATGAAAACATAATGGTAAAATAATTATATATATATATATTTTTAATTCTAATAGATTCAAATAATTACAATAAGATTGTTAGAACAGCCTCCCCGGTAACATCATCCTGATTTTACCTTTTCATAACATGGGGTGTGTCAAAAAAATATTTCCTGTGCCAAAATGAAGTATTGTAGTTAAACTAGTTTGTATACTGAGAGGAATTGATTACAATCAAGCTACAACCTTAAAATTAGAGAAATAGGTGGCAGTTTCTTTTGAAATAGATTTATTTTATAAATAAATAAAATAAAAGAAACAAAATAAATAAATTATGAAAAATATTGATAACAAATTGAAAAAGCATTTGATTGAATGTATTTATATGAATAGGGTGATTAGGTTGGGTTCAATTTTCCAATTTCAATTCTATCATAGTTCTAATTTATCCAATCCTCTTATACTAAGCTGATTAATGCAAGATTCCAAAATTGTTTCCTCTCACGCGATTGGTCAAATGGTGATGGTGAGAGTAAACCTTTCCATGATCTCATATCGATAAATTCTTCTTCCTATATGCCAAACAGTTGCAGTTAATACCACTACTATAATAGGACCTTTACCAATAGTTGGCCAAAACCACTGGTATTTTTAACTTATATGGACCAATACTAATGGTTTGGCCAAAACCGTTGGTATATGTCACTAATTTGGACATATAGAAATAGTTTAGAGAACAATGTTGGTATAGGTCCATTATAATGACCAATAGAAATGGTTTTGCCCAAACCTTTGGTATAATCCCACCAAAACTATTGTTATAGATCAATAAATCAAAGAATCTATACCAACAGTTCTCAAAACGGTTAGAATTAGTACACTTATTTTTAATGGAATCTTTTTTTAAATAACATTAAATAAGTAAACAGTTAAAATACTTGTTAATATACATATATATATTTATGAAACTATGATCATAAAATTCACGTAAGGTTAGTTGTTAGATCATAAAATTATAAATGAGTGGGGTTGGGATCAAAACCAGGCCAGGTTTTTTTGGAATCACCTATACAAATGGTTTTATGAAACTATTGGTATATGTTTTTCATATGACCTATACCAAAGGTTTTCTTAGAACCGTTGGTATAGACCTATCCCAATGCCAAACAAACCAACGGTCCTCAAAACCATTAGTATAGGTTATACCAACGGATTGGAGACCTATACCAATGGTTCCAAACCATTGGTATATGGTATGTTTCTATTAATGTACACTATATTGACTGAGGTAATTTCCAATTGGCTTTTTTTTTATCCTAAACAATCATGATTATCCACTATGCCTCCCACACATACTAAAAATCACCAAGTACTTCATTACTATTCCCTGATATACTCCATCATACATATACTAGAACCTAGTGGAGGGATAAAATGATCATTGACCAAAGGAAAATCAACAACAGAATGTAATACCAAATAAGATCGTACTTGATAATAAAAACCCATATTAGAAATTGAAACCAACTTTGAAAAAGAGATAAAGGATTTTATAACATTAAGTGCAAGAACTCAAACATTACAAAAGGTAAAAACTCTATATACCCAATAAATCCTACAATTAACCCTCCATGACAAGGGAATCTATGAAAATGTGGGACTAATAAGACAAAAAAAAAACTAAAAATAAAGAAAATAGGGATAAGGAAGAATAAAAAATTTCAATTATAAAATCTTTCCATTGAATGATTTCTTCTATTTTCCAACTAAAATCCAAAAAATCACCAATTTCCCTCACTAAACGTTGTTCTAAATGATGTTTTATACTAACCCTAAAAAAGTCAAAGCATTTAGACACGTGTATAATGAGTTATGAGTGAATTAAAAAAGTATAAAATTTATGGATGAGGAGACTCTTTAAATAACTCCACTTAAGAGAATTGAAAGGAAGCCTAAATGATATAATTTATACGAGAAATTTAATCAGAACATGAGTGTTTGAGTACTATTCCATATCAACCTAATATCACTTAATTTGGTGGTCTGTAAGCCGAGATATTCTATACTAACTGATGAGGGGTCCATTCTGTCATCCAAAATAATTTATCAATATGATTGATTTTTCTGGGCCAATGAGTTTCAATTTAGATATGTGTTTAGAACAAAAATTTGAATCCCATAAAAAAGGTAGTTGAAAGAAATAATCACTTAAACTTAGACAAAACATTAGAGGATATTCCTAAAAAATAGAATCTCCAGAAAACCAAAAAAATTTCATAATTAGACAATTTTCACAATTAAGCCCAAAATTCTATGAAAATACTAAAATGATAAAAATCAACTCAAATTGATTATTTTTTATGGATTAGATCATGTAAAAAAAGAAGAAAAATAATGAAAATATTATCTCTATTAATGAACCACACACTAATAGAAATGGGAAAGTATTACCATGTATTCTATCATTGGACACCATAAAACATCTAGATGGAATAATTATTTATGGGTAATTGCCAATAAAATTTTGAAATAAATGAATTTTATTTCCATTATAGAAGATTTCAAATTTCATCAATTAAACAACTATACAATAAGTGGTATGATTTCATGGAGTACCACTCTTAATTATATCTAATTGGTATCTGATGTTTAATTCCAATTTCTAGAGAAGTCTTTTGAAGACTCTAGAAACAAAATTTAGTTTCATTACAAGTCATCAAAATCATACAAATGATCAGTTTTAGAGGAACTGTAAAACTATAGAAGGCATGTTTATATATTTATCTATGGATTTCAAAGTTGGTTGGGATTAACACCTCTCTTTGTTGAAACATTATTAATAAAATAGAGTTTAATCATGTATTCTGATTGAACCTTACTAGACCTTTATGGTTGTAAGGGTAGAACTTCAATGTGTTGGAATAAAGTTAGAGAAATAAATCCATTTTGACCCTATATACCTGAGGAAATTTTAATAAATTTGGGGATATTAAATAACACATAATGGAAGATCGCAGTTATAAAAAGGTTATTCCTATAGAGTTTGAATTGAGTGAAAATGAAATATTTGGAATATTTCCCAAGAAGAAGGTCTTGAGATATGGAAATATGGGTTAGATAATCCCTATGAATATATGTTCTTTTGAAATTATTTATTGCATCGAGATGAATACTTATCAATTAGAACTTCTACCAAGTATCTCGGAGGTTCATGATGTATTTCATGCATCTATCCTATGTAAGTATAAACTCTATCTTTCACATGTGCTAAACTTTGATATTGTATCACTGGAGAAAGATCATTCATATAAGGAAGAATTGGTTGAGTTTCTGGATCACATATAGAAAGTTCTATGAAACAAAACTAGTCACCTATTCAATGATTTGTGGTGAAACCTAAATTTGAGAAAGCTAGTTCTAATCCTGAGGATGTGATGAAACAAATATATACTTATATTTTTTGGAGTGACATAATTTCTTGGGAGAAATTTATTTTATGTTGGTTAGAATGTAACACCCTATGATTTTATATTTCTCTAAAAATAAATTTAATTTCATCAATAGATTATGATAGACACGACCCTAATTCTAAATAAAATGAAATATAGTATACTATTATAACCTATCTATTAAATTTAAATAGTTAACAAGGATAACCACATTTTTTAAAAAATGTTTAAAGGTTTTAGATTGTTAAGTATATTTTTTAGTAAAGTATTTATAAACTCAAAAATCGGTTTTATTTATTTTGTGGAATAAAAAATATAAATAATTTCATAAAATTTTATAAAATATATTTTAAAAAAATAACTACTTCTTGGAAGTAAACATTTCATAGTAATATTTGTGTTCTTTATTGAAAATTTTATGAACATATCATTTTTTCAATGAATTGTGAAAAATAATGATTTTTATGGAAAAATACATTTTTTTAAATACTTTAAGAAGATTTATTTTGTTTTAAATTGTTTTAAAATTTACATTAGTTCTTTTATAAGATGAATAATACAATTATTTTTGCTATAAAAAATTTTATAATTCATTTTTTTTCTAGAAAAATGATTTTTGTTGAGTTTTTTATGGTTTAATATTAAATTACATTATTTTTGTTTGGTGAATTGAATATTAAAAAAATTTATTGCATACTTTTAATCAATGGGATCAAATTTGTTTAATAGTGGATTTTTATTTTTGGTCATTATGAATAATAACCTGGAAATTTTTACCATATAGGTATGGGTAAAATAGATAAAATATGAAAATAATAGAAAGGACCAATTTGGGATAATCATAAACTAAGAAGGTGGGTGCGGGTGAATCAGTGTTGGGGAATTTTTAATCCAGTCACAAATTTTTATCCCTTTAATTCTTATACCTATTAGGATATCACATCTATTATTCTATTTTCCATGTCACATGCAATATTATGAAAGTAGTAAAAGATATATCATGATATTTTTATAAGGATGACTACTCAATCAGAGTAGATAGTACTCAACAAGGTTGGGAAATGATCCTAAATGCATAACTAATAGAAAAAAGTCTATTTTATTTGGTTAAATAATATAGTAAATACCGTTTCACTTGTGAATCACTATAGTCAATTGAGAATTATTTCTTTATAGATCTTGGATGGATCTTTATACTACCTATTAAAGAAGACATTACCTTCACGATAATGTTCATTAAAACATAAATGATGTATTACACCTATTTAGAATACTTTTGTATAACAAAGTGTGGTTAATCAGTTGATACCAACTAGGTCACCGAATCTTCTTCTCTTCTTCTGTCTTTCTTATTTAGTGCAAAACGGACAGAACTAAATGAATCTTCTTCATTATATATATTATTAAAAACATACTTTGTGATTATTGATTCATTGAAGATCAAATCGATACATTATCATCACAATTAATTCTTTTTTAACACACAATCTCATTAATTTACTGTAGAATTGATTTCTTCATAGTGAAATTCATTATTTCTAAACACTTCTTACACTACACTAAACATATCACATGAACATATACATGTATAAAAATTTATATGGGTATTAAAAAACAGATATCCCTTAGAAAACAAAAATTATTTATCAATATATTATGAATTTAGGTTCTCATGGGCATATGGGTTCACATTATGCATGTATATACTTTTTCTCTTTATTTATAGTCACTACTTATGCTTCCTCATTCATTAAAGTGGACACAATATCTTGATTATTTCATGTGTATATTCATTCACTTATCAATGCATTAATTCATTGTTCACTTTATATTTTCACACATAATCACACACACACATTGTATTTTTCTGTTCACTATTTCCTGCGAACTCCTCTTATAATAACCTTCTCACAATGAAAACACTATCTAATCCTCTCTCAAATAGTGTGAATTCGTTGCATACACTCACTGTTACATGTGAACCCAAATAGGTATGTGAGTTCCACTTCATCCTTATGAAGGTATTATTTTACATGTGTGTTATTTATTCTACATAATGTAGATAGATGATATATTCAAGATAGTAAGATTATACACATTTCCAAGGAGATTTAGAAAAAAATAGAGCTTCATATAAAACACTTTTCCAAAGAATAGTGGGAGATTAAAATTCATAAAATATATCATGATTAGTTCAATGCTTATTCATGTTACTCCGTGAGAGTGCATCACTTATATTCTGGTTCATGGAACTTGTCATCTTTACGAATCACGATATGGTTGTATAAACTCTATCTATGTTTATTTGGATCTCCAAAAAAATGTGCATGAAACTTATTTCTTCATTAAACATATATATGAAACACCCCAATTTGTGATTATAAGGAAGCTCACATATCTTTTATACCCTTCACAGACTAGTGGGGTCTATGGATGCTCAATTTTCTAGGAAAACATGAGCTATCAAATTATTTTCAGCAGCATCACCTCCCATATTAGTGACTTGTTATTTATTTAGATGTTTTCACAACCTATCTTCATTTAATCACTAAATGAAATCTACAAAAATAAATCTATATTTATTATCACATTGAATTATTAAAGGAATGGTCCTCTGAAATCTTCAAACTCATGGGTTCAAATGATTCAAAAAATTGTGGTATATTTTCTTTGAGATATCATGGTGATATAATTATGTGCATGAGGTGAAGATATCCTACTAATAATGTTCATGAAAAACATAAAGTCCATCCACAACTATAACACCATATACAACAATCATTTTTATTTAGTGGATGCACATTTAATTTTATCCTTCATTCTATTTCCTTGAATTAATCTTTAACTACATGCACTAATCATTTAAATCATACATGTGTTTTAATTCAAGATTCATCATTAGATAAAGACTCAGTATGATTTATCCATTGTAATGTAATTTAGATACTGACGAATATATATCCTCTAGTGAGGATGGAGTAGGAGGAAAACACCATTTAAACACAAGAGAATAGATGATTAGATAATGCCTATTACATGGATCAAATAGTCCATGTTATATTCTTATGTTTTTAATCATAGGAACATTAAACAGATGAAACCTTCTAACATGAAACATTAAATGAGGCTTCCCTCATGTATATTAACTAGTCGGTGATCGATGCTGCTTTGATATGAAATCGGGGTTTGAACCCAAATTCACTGCAAACACCTTGGCCACACATGCCACAACAGACATGTTCCAAAGGGGTTTCTACATGATTTGGTCCAAACTAAGCATGGATTTTTTGGCTCACTTATCGTGCCTTATAAATGAACCCACATGATATTCATCAAGCAATACTATTTCCCTCAAATTTGAACATGTATGGATAGACTCTTTTAGGTATTCCCATGTGGGTGACCCTTCGGGTCCCAAAAATTTCATTTTGGACATCCTTGGATATTTAGATAATGGTTGGCCTAATTTTTTTGAGTAAATACAACAATAATAGTTTTCTCCTTAATGAATTTCATGCCATAATACTCACTAATAAAATTAAAATCCTTCCTCATCATCACTTCATTAAGAAATTTTTTATTGTGCATTAAATTCATTGAAGTATTCTTGAACAAAAATATTTGTATAATCTCCAAGTAAGATATGAATTATTATCATGAAATAATGAAATATTTCAAGTCATTCATCAATGAATATCACTTATTTTCCTTTTTATTTTTTGAAAACAAGGAACCATGTAAAAAAAACAAATTGAAACATTTCTTCTGAACATAATACTAGTTCAAAAATCATTAGAGTTACTAGGAGAATTTTCCAAACTTGACACCCAATATCATTTAATGAACCAATAATAATTCTCTAAGAATCATCCAAGATCCATTAAATTTAGAAATACTTCACCATATTAACATAAATGAGATCTTTGTATCTCATCTATCACAATTGGAATCCAATGGAAATAATTTACAATAAATACAAATCAAACACAATGTGGGATATTCACTCTCCACATTTGTATTTGTTAGGAATACAATCAAGGTTATTTAAAAATGAATGAATAAATATGTGAATATATAATTTCTCTCCCATTTACTTTTCCAAACACTCATTTCAATTTTTTCCTCTTAACGATAATAAAGAATAAGTTCAATGGAAAATGTTATTAGTCCATAATTAATCAATGTACCATCTATGATATCACTATAAGTCTACTTGAGAATTTATATGTGTATAAAACAAATGGATTTGATTTATACAACAAGGTTGTCCCTTACCATCTGATCATGATTCCTTATGAAATGATAACTCAAAAAATTTTAATCAATAATTTTAAATAGTCATTGTAGGATGAAGATACTAAATGTGATATGAAACTTTTTGTAAACAATCAATCTAAAAATCATGCACTCACTTCAACAAATAAATAAAAAAGATTCAAGTGAAATAGGTAAGATAAGTGGCCTTGTGGAACTTACACATTTTTTTCCATTAATTAATTAAATTACTACTCCTTGGTAAAATGATCTTTATCTTGAGTAACTAAGGGTGAAATATTTAGAATAGACATAAATAATCTAATGACATTATATTATAGAAATTTACAGAATGATTAAATTTCATACCAATAGAAATAATGATTCATGCAGTAACTTTATCATTCATCTTTTGTCTCCCCCTAAATGGAAAAACTCATCAGTATATTCTTAATAGTTTATCTCTTCATGAATGTACACCCTAATAGATCTTCAACTTGTGACTTTCTATATTGACAATTTTCAAAACTTCACTTATTGTGATATTCTAGATCACTTATTCTTCAGGATACCAAAAATATGATTCATATATGACTATATCTTCTTTATCCTAGAAGTAAAGAATAAGAAATCACATTCTCTAACATCATCATTGACGATCCTCCATTAAATTTCTATTTGAATACCAATTAATTAACCATTCAAGGATGGTGACTACTTTATCTTTTCTATCAAGATTTGACATCACACACCACTTCTCATGTTCTCCCCCCTGAGAACACGATTCAACTTTAACTCATTATATTATAATCATAAATACAATAAAAAATTATTAAGAGAATATGTAATATCATCCTTTATTCATAAATTTTAATAGTATTGTTGAGGCAAATTTATCAACCAATTTTATCTATTAACTACAGTTTTCATGCTTGCACATCTGAACATATGTTTTGATTATTTTTTTAGTTTCATGGATCTCTTCAAACCATCTTCTACTTTGTGGTCATAAGATTTATTCTTAATATAATTCATAGAAGAGAAATTCTTGTTCCTATTAAGGACTAATATTTATTGTGGTATAAAGGATAAAAAACCTTTTTTTCAATATAACCAACATTATTACATCTCCTACACAGAACTTATTTAACAGAATAGTTGTATGTGGTTGAAAAATCCTTATTCACTTTGTGTTCATCATGTGGAATATTTTTTTTCCATTTTCATTATCCTTGTCTTATGTATCTTCCATTTCCCTCACTCATTAAAAACATCTAACTTGATGATGTATATGTCACTAATAACAATGGTAGAAATTTTGGATATTACAAATGGTTTCTTTTTAGTGCCATAATTTTTATTTGTTCTTTTGGATGAAGAAATTTTTTTCGACATCTGGTATTGGGAATCCAAGGTGTTATTAGATTCCTTACTTGAAATATTCTCAGGATAATTTTTGTTCATAAAATTATTTTAATTTTTTTCCCAAGGTAGTTTAAACATTTTAGCCAGCATTTGTATTCTTATTTTCCTATCAACTTTAGATAAATATTGAGATGCTCATGTATGAGACATGTGACCACTTCTATTAAAAAAATCATAGATATTTTCAAGCCTTATAGATATTTTTTAGTATACATAGTCTTCTAAACCTATGGATGTTTCCTTTTCATCTATGGCTTTCTCCCTATTTATATGGTATTTCTCTATTCCTTTTGATTTAAATTATTGAACTAACAATCTAATTCATAATTATGAAATCTACTATAGCAGCAATATTGACCCAAAAACATTGATCTTCTCATTTCATCTATATAAATTTTTTGGGGTTTCTTGGTTAATTTTTGTGCTCTTTGTGGGGAAAAAGATTCCACACTCTTTTTTACCCACCCTAATCAGGGTGTTTCTAATCAATTTTCTTCATCCATACTTGTTTGATTTTTTACAACCTTATTTGTTATTGACAACCGGTTGAGAAACATTTGTTCCTGATGGTATGGATGGTACCTTGTTCGTTAATGATTCTTGAGATAGATCATAAAAATATTTCATGATCTTGTTATCACATGTTATTTTTCTTTTAACTATAGTATACTCTAATGATAATTGATTACCGACATTATCTTTCTCAATATTTTTGGAATTCATAATACTTGTCTTCTCAATATTGGACAGCTAAACATCCAATTCAAGACATTTCATATTGAGGTTGATTTTATGATCTTAAATCATAATCATCAAATCTTCTCAGGCTTCTTTCATTATTTCAACATCATCTTTTACCATCTTAACATTATTCTAAATCCAAGATCCATGTTCTGTAATCTACCTAGATGTTTCTTATAATTGTAATTCCTTAACATCAATTCTATTTTTAATTATTCATCATGTGAATGGATATATTTTTCAAGAGTATTCTTGACACAAATTTTTATTTAACTTATTTGATCCATTTTTAGGAACATATTTCAAGTGTCTCATTTGTTTATTCAAATGCTCTAACCTATCTAGAGATATTTAAACATTCATGAATTTTTACATTCAAGATCTTCCCCAAAACATTTTCCTCTCCTTCAATATTGGTATATCTTCCTTCATATATTAAAATACTCAAAAAATAAGGGATAATGTTTATTTGTGAATACCAGAAATAATATATCCTAATCTGTGAATTTATATTTCTTCTCTAATTGTAGATTAATCATCATCACCACTTATGCTAAAATCTTCATTTTAGGTCAATTTTCAATGGTTCTAGCACATACCTCATGATTACTTGACTACATTAATTTACTAGAGTTTGGATGGTTTTCCTTCACCTTGGTGAAAAATTGTGTTACCTTTTATTTACTTTCAATTCCTTATATGAATTTATGTTGGCAAGGCATGTATAAAATTATACACACTCTTCATTAGATAAGAGGTTATTCTACATAAACTTTATTTTCTCTTTATTTTTCCCATTCATCATGAACTTGGTAAAAATAGAATTATGCTCATATATATGTTGATTTTCATTAAAACTAATCATTATTGTCAAAAATGAAATGAAATTTAATTTTCAAAGAGAATTGTTGTACTATAGAGAACCCAACAGAGCTGAACCTATGATCTGATACCACTTGAAAGGAATAGTTTGGGTTATAAATAACAATGAGAAAAGGGTGGGGTGAATCAATGTTGGGGACTTTTTAATCTAATGAGAAATTTTTCTCCCATTATTTCTTAGACCAATTAGGCTCTTGATTCTATTATTCACTTTCCCATGTCACATGAAAGAATATGAATAAACTAAAAGATAAAAACAGATATTTTAAAGAGGTTCACTACTAAATAAGAGTAGCTAGTCCTTGTCATGGTGTTATAGTGATCTTAAACACACAACCCTTAGAAATAATCCTTTTTATTTTGTGCAAACAAGTAGGAAATACCCTTTAACTTGTAAACTAATATAGTCCATTGAAAGTTATTATTTTAGAGTTATTGGATTGATCATTATACTAATTATAGATATAGTCTTGAGCTTATTTATAAGGCTCTTTACAACATCAATAAAGTATTCCACCTGTTGAGACTATTATTGGATGTCATAGTTCTACTATGTTCTTCTAGAAACTTCATATTAACTTGGTTACTTGCAAAATAGTATAAAAGAAACCATTCTATTCTTCTTATAAAAAAACTGAAATCTACACTATCTTATAATTTTATCAGTAATAATAATATCAATGGGGTTTAAACTAATAAAAATATAATTATTCTTTTACCCAAATGATAATTAACTGATATCAACTAGGTCACCGACATTTCTTTTATTCTTCTATCTTTCTTCATTAGTGGAAAACCGGTTGCATTGAATCAATCTTCTTCTTTTGGATAGAATCACAAAAACTCATTGTTTATTATTCAATAATTTAATATTATCTAAAATTAATTTCATAATTATTACTACTTATTCAATAGACAATACAATCAATTCAGTGTAGTATCATTTTATTTTTAGTGAAATTGAGTCTATTTAAACACTGCTTACACAAAACTAAACGTCTCATATAATATTATGCATGTATAACAATTATCACGGGTCTTATAAAACATATAAACCTTATAACAAAATAATTATTTATAGAGAGACTATGAATTTATTTTTTCATGTGCATATGGGTTCATGTTATGAATGAATGTACTTTTTCTATTTATTTTTGTTCACTTATTATGCTTACTTGTCCACATCAGCATACACACTATATTGATTATTTCATGTTCATATTAATTAATTTGTCAATGAATTCAATTATCTATACATTAATGAATTTTTTAATTTATCATTTCCCACACAAGTATATAAACACACACACTGTATCTTTCTATTCACTGTATTGTGTGAACTCCTCCGCCTATTACTTTTTCTCAATGCACATACTTTTCACTCTTTCTCACAAAAAAATTGTGTATGTATTGTATACAATCAATAACATATGTGACCCTGAATAGGTATTCGAGTTTTTATTTTTCCATGAACAAGTATGATTTTATGTGCACGTTAGTTATTCTAATTAACATAGACAAATGATATATGCAAGATAGTAAGAATCTATGCATGTACAAGGAGCTTCATGAAAGAAAATAGATTCACAAAAAATGTCTTTGTGAAGAATAGTAGGAGTTCAAAACACATGCACTAGATCAAAGGTAGTTTACTATTCTATAGTGAAACTTAGTGAGAGTATATCACTTATACACCGGTTCACAGAACATGTCGTCTTCACAAATCACAATAAGGGTGTATAAAAACCAGTCTTGTATCCGCATATCTTCCAAAAGAAATCTATTTAGAACTTCTTTTTTCACATAGCTGATATACAGAACGACCGACTTCATGATTCCAAGGAGGCTCATGGATATTTACTTCCCTTTAAAAACCAATGGGGTTCAAAGATACTCTATTTGGTTTTATGAAAACCAGGGCTATCAAAATAATTTCACTAGTTTTGCACCGCATATTTATGCATTTATATTTATAGATATGTTTTCACAACCTCTATTTGTTTAATCTCCCAATAAAATCCCCATAAATCATGATATGATAATCATCCCTTTTAATTTGAAAAGTACATGGCCTTTGAAATATTCAAAAACATGGGTTCAAATGATTCCTTAAGTGGTGGCATATTTTCATTGCAATCTCTTGGGGATATACACATGTACATGTAATAAGGATCACATGATAATAATTTTTTGACAAAATAAAAGTCATTCCACAATTTTATTTTCATCTTCAACTGTCATTTCCATTTGGAGGATTCTATTTTAAATATATCTATCATTTTATTTCCTTATATGAAATTGGAACTACACGCACTAAACATTTTTATCATACCTATGTCTTAATTCAAGCATCACCATTAGAGAAATCGTCAATAATATTTATCTATTTTCATAGTATTAAAATACCACTGAATGGAAATAATTTGATGAGGCTAGATGAGGAGGATGATTCCACTCATTTAAAAACATGTTCTTTGGAGATCAGATGATGATAATTACACAAATCCAACTATCTATGTTATATCTATAAGTTTTAAATCATGGGAACAACAACCAAACAAAAACATCCCACCTCAAACTCTACATGTGGCTTCCATCCGGTATATCATCTAAATGGTGACCATTATAACATTGATCCAACATTAGGGTTGACACCCAGATTCTTAGCACACACATTTACCACATGGGATGAACCACAAACCTTCCATGGGCTTCCCTAAACAAGCCCAAATTCACTTCATCTGGAACTATGCTTTTCCTTCTCAGCCATAGAAGATGGATTCCCTAGTTGAGGTCTTCCCAGGTGGTTGACCCTTAGAGTCCCAAAATGAATGTTGAAGATCTCCTTGTCTAGATAACTAATGACTGGCCTAATTTTTTATGTTAGTCTAAAATAAGTTATCTCCTAAATCACTTTTATTCCATAATAATAACTACCAAATTCCAAAAACTTCTTCTTCATCACTTAATTATAAAAATTTTTATTTTTCATTCAAATGATTGAAATATTCATTCACATAAATATTTTCGTTGTCTCCATGCATGATTCTCATGAAATAATGATATATTGAATGACATTTTTGAATGGATCTCACTCGTATTTCTCTTTAATTGTAGTAAATAATGTTTGATGTCAAAACACTGAATAACATATCAACAGAATAAAAATTCCCATAATGACATTTGAATGTATATTTTTGGGATATCCACATCTTTTAATCTCATATGATGATATCAAGAGTATTTCTTGATCATTTAAAACATGATTTTTTCCCTTAAAATAATCTAATAAAATTTATATTGGTTTTAGAGGGTACATGTATTTGAATATTACCTGATCCAAATGATGGTTCCAACATAATAATGGAATTTGGTATTCCTTCTTCATCAATTTAATTTGAACTCTTCAAGGTAGTACACTAGGTCTAATGAATCCACTCTATAAGAGATCATCGACATGAAACGTCATATACAATAACTCAAAAAAGAATTTCCGATATGGGTTATTAATATTAGAGAAACACATAGTTATAATTCTATCCCAAACATGATCTCTCATAAAAGGGGTAGTTTCTTAATATCATTAGAAAAAACAAAAGGGTACTCTTCAATGAACCTAAAAAACACCACCATACGAACCTCTATAAACTAAACATCCACTTATATATAAAATATGATAGAGTCTCAATATTCCTCCAATCCAAATCCCAAAATATGATAATCCATATAAACAAATCCATGATATACAAAATTGAATATATCTAGTACAAGATGAAGATGGCATTGTATGTTTTTTATCCATAAAAATAAGAAATATCTCAATGAGATGGGTTTATATATAACAAATTAAAATTATCTACACACATCAAATAGCCTAGTTCAAACTCCAATTAGTGTAGTCCATTACAAGGGCATTGGAAGACTCTCCAACTCAAGTCCCAAAGCATAAAATTTGGCTGGTGAAACATGGTATTATGTATCTCCTAAATCAAACAAGTCATAAAACAAAGTATAAAATAAGTATATAGTACCTCATATGATGTCATCCTTGCTTGAAGATGGAAATGATAAGTCATTTAATTGAGTAAATACTACTCCATGACTTCTTTGACAATGATGATGGCCACCCCCATAGCCACACTATACTTTCTTACCCTGTGGACAAGGTATATCCCATGGATTTCATATACCTACCCCATCCTTATATTTACTATCTAGACTAAAATTATTTCAAAGGATGGGCCTAAAATGGACCCACAATCACATGAAAACTAATAAGGAAAGAAGATCACTCACACTTTTGAGAGACTTAACCTAAATAATGGAAACATACTATGATTAAACAACTGGAAAGGGTTAGAGAACTCCTACCTCAGAAGAAACAAGTTAAATAAGGATGAGCCCTGCTCCCTAATAACTTAGAATTATTCTTCTTTCTATAAATCCATGAACTATTTATAATAACTCTACTAATTGGAAGATATTGGATACTACTATCTAATAAAAACATGGTCTTAGAAAATTATTTCTTGGTATAATTCCTCCTCACCAATATCTCAGTATATGAAGTAAATATAAATGGGGTAACATAAAATTGGATCTTCGGGAGAAAATCCTACTAGAAATTACCCACCACATCCTCTTCATCTAAAAAATTTCTAATTCATTATATAGTAAATTTCTTGCATTGGATACCAAACTCTAAAACAGTAGAGATACCTTATCGAAAGGCAAGGTTATCCTTCATGAAATCCTATTTAGAGGTAGAAGATAGCGAATTTGACTCAAAATTATCCCTAAACAAGACTTGGGTGAAAACCGACTTCATATGACCCCTAATGAAAAACTACCACCACTCCTAAGATGACCCATGTATCATTGTATTAACTAATGAAACCCTGTACTCTTTCCGAGCATGTATCAAAATGATGGATATATACAACTCCTCAATCCAATCCTTTATCAACCAATATGAAATGGATCCCTAATACTTTTATATACACTAGAATAAGATGTCTTATAGTGTTTTACTCCAAGTGTTATTTTCATAAATCTCTTCTCTACAGTTACCTACTAGAATATCTTTTTGAAAATATTTTTTAGGAACCTGATGGGGACTTCAACCTTGTTCTATATCTTCTTAAGAAAAAACATAATTACCCATAAAAATAGGAAAAATAATATTTTAATGTTGATTAATTAAATAACTATTTATTTTTATCTTATCTCTCATTGTATACTAAAATTAAAACACATGAAAAGAATATCATGATTCGTGATCCTTACCTAGGTATCTAAAAATCAATAAAAGTCACTTCACTAATTATATTAATTAAAATTAATCTTCCTTATGTTGGATTATTTGTGTCCATAAAATCTCATTTCCTAGCCAGTATCACTTTTTTACTACACATTCTAATACCAAATGATACTATTTTCCAACCAACCCATGTTTCTTTACTAATTCTTAACTCCAAAATATATCTTATCTCTCAACCATCATCCTTTAATACCACCTTTTAATGAAACCTCCCTCCAAAGGTACCCCACATGGATTTAAAAAGATGAAAAAATGAGAATGATTCATAAAGAACAACCCCAATATTCCATGGGTTTTCGGCTAGAAATGAGCACATATAAGTCACACCCAAGGGATACATTTACCTCAACTGGTTTAAAGGGTTAGAGATAATATGTAAAAACTACCAACCATCACCATGTATAAAATAGAAAAAATCCAAATAAATAAATTTTCATACATAAAATGAATGAAAAACTTTAAGTACAATAAGTAAGACTAGACATAGACCACAAAATCTAGAATCTCTTGATAGCTATATAATAATACCTATGATATAGTAAATTCCATCCCGATCACCATCTTGTTCCTATTAAGTTAAAAAAATGTTTTATATATACTTAGGGTGAGCATAAAATGTATACACAGTAGGATACCCCATTAAAGATATTGTAAAAAACGCTAAAATAGAAGACTAAATCTATTGAAAAAAAATAACACTAGGTAACTTTTTTTTGTTTATAGATTTTTTGGGTTTATGAAAAAAAATATTTGAAAATTTATATCCATGATGATGGAGACTTGTATGAGTTTTAAGCCTCAATAATGAGAGATAGTTTGAAGCTATCTTTGAAATAAAAGAATTAATGTATGGAAGCTCTAAAATGTATTAAATAATATTAGAATATACGGTGGTGGAAATTCATACAATTTGGAAAAATTTTGTGGTCCAAATTTTATAGGTAGGAGAAAGTTCATTTTGAAGAAAATAAAATATTTTTAATGCAAGTTAAATAGTTGTGAGAAAAGTTTAAAGTGTTCTGTGATGTTTTGATGAAGTGGATATTTCATATTGGTTCATAGAAATATATCAATGGCATGTGTTTCTTGAAATTTATGAAGTTTCACATAAGTGGGAGTTGAATGATACATAAATAGTTGCATGAACCCTTGAAATATATATGGATTTTTTTATGATAGTTAATTGTGTGAAAATATGGTGTTGAATCATTGAAGATGGAGTAAACATGAATGTTTCATGCATTGTTAGTGAAGTGAAATGGAGTTACATGAAGGGAAAGTCTAATTGGTAAATATGATTCTACCCATAATTTAAAGAATTCAACCCTAAGGGAATATCATGGATCTAAAATCATATAAGATTAATAAAAAAGTAGTTCATTCCCTAAAGTTACAAAAAATTGAAAAACAGCTATAAAGGGGGGAGGGGTGAATCTGTTGTTCAATTTTTATATGTTTCAATTTTTTTAAACTTAACCCATGTAACCTATTAAGATTTATTTACATATAAAATTTTAGTAAATAATCATGCATGAAAAAATAGGAATGTACTGAAAGAACATAATATTTAAAAGTTTTATCCTTAGTGTGAGAACCAACATCCTTTCCATAGCCACTCCTGTGGGTATATGTAAATTCCATAATATTAATAAGTGAATAAAACACGTTCCATCTCCCATTAGACACATTTTATGTCCATATAGGAAAGATTAAACTAACTCCTCTCAGTTTAAAATGTTTCCTTATAAAATTATTGAGCTAAAAAAAGAATAAATAATTTGTTGAAACTAATCCAGAATTTCTCAGTCTAATTATTAGTCCAATTTGGCTAGATCTAATTATCTCAATCTGATGAGTTTGGATCTGATTATCTCTATACGATGAGTTTGGATCAAATTCTTACAATATGATGAGACTGGATCCAATTCTCTTAATATGATATTTATGGATTCGATTATTTCAATATGGCGGAATCAATATTATAAACCTATTATCAATCTGAAAAACCAAAATTATGATCAAATTCTCATAACAATCTTATTTAGTCCGATTGACTCGATCAGATTGGATGAAAATATCTTTTCAATATATTCTTTCTTAATTTGGTAATAAAAAATTAAACTATCTCATCCTCCTCATGAGATCTCTTTATAGAAATGGATTCCACTTTATTTCTTATGTTATCGACCTTTTCTACTTGTGTGAAATTTCTAAATGAATGATCTGAGTAAGTATTTATCGGCGACTCAGAAAGAAAAATTCGGAAACATGAAAATTCTCCCTACTTTCAAAAATTTAAAAATATTTGAAAAATTATTTCATTTAAAATTCTACTTTTTCTTATTCAAACCTTGTTAAATTTATCATAGATTTATGAAAAATTCAATTTCATGTTTTAACACTTCAAATATTCATAAAACTTCTAGAATTTCCATTTTGAGTCTTCTTCAGAATCAACTCATTATGAATCCTTTTTCTTATCAGTGATTACGAATTTTAATTCCTTCTTAGTGAATAATTTTTTTATCCTTATTAATGATTATGAATTATGTATCCTTATTAGTGATTATTAATTCTATATAATTCTTAGTGACTAAAAATTTTGTTTCTTCTTCATCTCATTTTGAAATATATTTCCTTCTTAGATTATTAAGATTTCAATTTACTATTCAGGTCATTACATTTTCAACCCTTACCTTCATCATAATTAAATCCTCATAATGATGGAATTATCATTTTTATGGAATTACCATTATGATGGATTTTCCCATTAACATGGAAATCCAATTATGTTGAGATTCTCATTATGATATAATTTATCATTATAATGTAAATATTCACTCTGTAATTTTGAATTTTATCAAACCTCTCCACCATTTCTTCAAAACAATTTTTTCATGAAAGATTTCATAATTTTTTAGATCATATTGATCAACAAAGAATTATATGATTTATTTTAGAAATTATGAAGACATTCTTACTATGGACATCACTTTTATCTTTCAAAAAAACGTCAACAATAATACAACATCTTCACTCTAAAACTTCTTTATTTCTCTGATTACGATAAGGAAAAATATTAGCAAATATAAATTTCTATCTATAATTATTTTGGATCTGATGATCTGAATCCTATGCAGATGGATCATGTTCCTCTAGAAACTTTTAAATTTCTTACAAAGGATTATTACAATATAATGAGTCTAATTCCAGAATAAAAAAAATATTCTTTTAAAAAAAGTTTAGTTTTCAACATATTCAAGAAATTTATTAAAAACATCGATCACAAATATATTTCAATAAACCCCTTTGGATTTATTGTCAAATCTTGTTATAAAAATTTCAAACTCTTATAATTTTTTCACAACTCATGTTTTTGACCTTTATCAAAATAATGAATTTCTCAAAATAGGTATTCTTGAAACCAAACTAATAAATAAAATAATGTTTTTGAAGGAATTCCATCCCTTGGTGATAAATTTTTTTGAATACACGTAAAGATAATCCACCCTCATTTTAAAATTTTACTCTCACTTTTATTTTTTACTCTTCCATTTTATAATAAATATAGATTCCAAATATTTTAAGAAGATAAATAAAAACTTATTAAAGAGTAAAAGTTATTACCTTATCTCCACATTTTCAACATAATACAAAAAGGGTAAGAGTTTTCTTTATGAGGATTATAAATTCATGGGAGGAGGATGAACATCAAGTTGTATTCTTAATTACAAAAACCATTCTTTTGACATTTATTTTCTATAGAGAAAAAAATATGATACTTTTTTGAAATTTATTCCATAAAAAACATCTCCTACAATTTCCTTCTATTTTATAATTTAAAACATTATATCATTGTTTTTTGATCTTAAATGTTGGACATGATTCTTGAAAATATAAGACGTTCTCTAATTATCAAAATGAATCTTTAATGGTTTATATTTTTTTACTTTCAAATATTCCAACTGAACATTCATCAACAACGTTTGAGTAGAAGGATGAATAGCTGTAACATATTTGATTTAAACTATGATAAAATTTAGTGAAGTTTGTTTCTTAATATTAAACTCACATAACATTGAACAAAGAAAAATGTTCCTCCAAAGGTAGATTTTCAATCATTATAGTCTCCATCCCAATTAGCATCAGTATAACTTTGAAATATCATCTTACTATTTATTTTATATAATATCCCATGTGATGTTGTTCCTTTGACATATCTCACGGTCTTCTTTTATTCCAACTTATGTGATTCTTTTAGATTACATTGATACATGGAACCCAAATTCAATGAATATAAAATATCAAGTATTGAGGTTGTAAGATAATGAAGTCTTCCTATGAGCTTTTAAAAAATATTTCTAATCCATAGTAATTCAATATTCATCTTTACTCAACTTTATGGTCCCTGAAATAGGAGTTGAAACTTATCTAGAATCTTTCAACCCAAACTTCATTAACAATTCCCTAACATACTTTTCTTGAGATAATAAAATGTATTTTTTTGTTGAACTTTTAATGCAAGGAAGAAAGTTAATTCTTATAATATAGAAATTTTAAAATTCCTATTCATTTCCATATTTTTTTTTAAAAACATCTTCTATATCCCCTTAAAAACTATTCCATCTATATAAACAATTAAGATTAGTGTTCTGGAGTTAAAATATTTCACATAAAAGATTCTATGAACTTTTCTTTTAGAAAATTTCAACATTCAAAAACAATTTTACAGTTTCGAATACCATGATCATGAATCTTGTTACATCCCATAAAAAGATTTATTCAATTTGTAGAAATTGTTTTCATCCTTATAATGCAGAAACCCACAAGGTTGTTTAATGTTGACTTATTACTCAATCTCACAATATAAAAAAGATAAATTTACATCCATATGATAAACATTGTAATTTTGATGTGAAGCCACTAAAAATAATTCCAATAGTTTCTAATATTGCAATCGGGGAAGAAATTTATTGAAAATTCACTCCTTCCACCTACGCATAGCCTTTACAAACAAGCATTTCTTTGTTTCTGGAAACTTCACAAGTTCATTTAACTTGTTTATGTTATCCCACTTGGATCTGATAACATTTTTATTTACTATTCTTGAATCAAGTTCCCATGTCTCATTCCTATCAATATGATCTAACTATTCATTCATAACAACCACCTACTCTTTATATTGAATATCTTCTGAAACAAATTCTAGTTCAACTTTTGCGATAATTGAAGTCTTATTATCTAATATCCACTTTATTCTAGTCTAAATTGGTGATTTTTGATTCACAATATTGTTTTCAGATTCAACATGTTTTTGTAAGGTATGAAAATCTAATGATTCTTTCCCAGCTTAAATTTCCTCATAACACGATTCTTTTAAATCCTAATAAGGATGTTTTGAATTAATTTCACAATTTCTAGAATTCTCTATTTTATCTTCCTAATCATTATTAATAAATTTTGTTAAGGAACCTGGATTTTTTAATTACCTTAACATGAAATGAGTCCACCAATTTTTTTAAATTTTTGTTCCAACATTTGTAACTTCTTCCATTAGTTGAATAACCTATAAAATTTCCTTCCTTAGATTTCTCATCAAACATTCATATATTCGTATTTTTAACTTTGAGAGAACATAGACTTCTAAATTGTTTGATGTATTTCAATGAAGGTTCTCTATTATACCACATTTGATAAGGAGTAATATTTGTTCCTAGTCTCAACTAAAATCTATTTTGAAATGTGTAACAGTACTAATATCTTCCCCCAATAGAACATTGAATGTTTATATTCTACCAACATACTTCTTCCTATTTTTACCAAGATTTTATTCTTTATTTCCACTAATCCAATTTTTGGGGGAGTATATGGAGAACAATACTTATGTTTGATACCATAATTTCTTAGGTAAGTTACAAATGTATTTTTTTGTGAATTTCGTACCATTATTTATTCTTAGCTTCTTTATGAAAACCCCCATTTATTTCTCAACATATTTCCTAATGAATTTGAAAATTTCAATATCCTATGACTTGTGTTTCATAAACATGATATTTTTAATCCAAGTGAAATCATAATTAAAAGTGATAAAGTATAAATCTCATTTTGTTGATTGATGTCTCATCATCCCACATATGTTAGAGTGAATAAGATCAAGTGGTCTAGTAGATTTTATCTCAATTCACTGTTGACTTTGTATATTCATATTTTATTTACGGAAAGTGATAATAACATCTTCTTATCTTTATTTCAATTCTTTAAAATTCTAGATACCACCAGAATTAGAATGTTTATTCATGTTTTTTCTTCCCATGGTGGCCAAGTCATCAATGTCATAATTTTTTTTCATCTTCATCACTCAAGTAACATGAGTTGTTGAATTATTCTATTTGAAAAAGATTTCCATGGGTTCTTTATAATTTTGTGACAACTTTTCCATCTTTTAATCTTTTGATGATAGTAACATATTTTAAAAAAAAACTTCTTTTATATCATCACAATGTTGACTTACACTAAGTAATTTATGTTTTATCACGCTAACTAATATAACATCTGTTGATTTCAATTTTTCAAACTCAATCTCAAACATTCAGATTCCTCTAATTTTAAATGAACTATCATTAAAAAAGGTAACTAATCCTCCATCATGAATTTCAACATGTTTCAGTATTTTTATATCATCTATCATATTAGAAGATAAACCACTGTCAAGTATCCATGGTTTTTTTCCATTTAATTTCCTTTAAATCTATCTGAACAACAAAATCCCTTTCCTAAAATTTATTATTTTTATCTTTCACTTATTTTCTATCATAAGAAACTTATTCTAGAAGGAGTTTTATATATCATTCAGAATGATAACCATCTAAAACACATATTTCACAAACTTCTTCCAAACTATCAAATTGATTTTTTTAAAGTTTCTAACATCTTGAGAATATAATTTTTCAAATTTCTATAAGATATGAATGTTACTCATTATAATACCACTATATCTTCGAATTTTCCCAAATCTTCTTCTATATATATATAAGTGGTATAAAAAATTATATGCCCAATTCCAATAGATTCCAAAACTCCTAAAATATCCATTAAATCATTATTTTATATTGAAGAAAGTTAATTATTTGAAGAAACTTTATTGATGTTGGTAGCTTATTTAAGCTCGAACATACTTAAGACATTAACCATATTTTCCTTTAAGTAAGTTTTATACTTCTATAGATTTTATAGGTTTCTCACATCCTTCATTTATCCAATACTTCCCAATACCTTTTCTGGAACCTGAAATGTTAAAATAATTAGATTCAATATTATTTTTGGTAAGAGAAGATTTAACTCGATTCTCATATTGATCCTTACCAGTATCTTTAGAAGTCTTAGATTTTACTTCTAATGATCTATTGATGTTTTGATTCATATTCATCAAGGTAATTTTAGAATAAAATGTTTTTATTGAAAATTATTAACTTGTTCTTTATTAGATTCCAGATTATTACTAAGATATTCAATCATCTTTCCCTATTCATAAAATAAATGTTTGTAACAAAAAATATTCTGAATATATTCATCATTCTACATGATGAAATAATTCCTTCCATCATATACTTATTAAAAATATTTATTCATTATAAAAATTTATTTCTTAAGAGTTTTTATCTCAAGTCATGCAATAAGTTCTATTATAAGATGATACTCACTATAGGATTATTCACCACCTTCTTCACTCTCTGAGGAATATTTTATTTTCTCATCTTTTTCAACGATGGTTCTGAATTTTTTTAAACTTTCATCTTTAAAATAATTGTTTTCAATTGAGTACAATATAACTTTAATTATCAATATACTTATTTAATTTCTAGTAAACCTCATCCTGTATTTTTTGGGAGACATATCTTATTTATCATTTTTGTTCCATTTTTCCATCGAAGCTTTTCATCAGAATCATCTCTATATTCTTGAACTTTATTCTTGGGAAAATTTATAGAAGAGTTTCTAATTTCACCACACTCAAACCATTTGAGAGAAATTTTACCTTAATACTTTCCTCTTCCCCTTAGATAGTTCTTGGATAAAAGGGACATGATTTTTTCATTCAAATCGTCATCCTATTTATCTCCAGACTCCTAAGGATCAGATTCTTCAACATCTTTTATTTTCATCTTCCTCATAGATTCAAAAGCCATTTAATATTTCATATTCATTTTAAACATTAGTGATTTACTTATTTAATAAGAAAAAATAATTTTATGAAATAATTTTATAGTTAAATCACCCATATATTCTAAAGAATAATTATTGGAATAAAACCTATTTGGAATGCTTCTCAAATATTTCCTCACAATTGTAGAATATTCTAGTGTATCTCTGATTCCTCTAATGTTACAAACATTTTCATGTTATCTAGTTTAGTATTCAATAATTGTTTCTTCATATTTCTTTTTGATGTTTTCATACATACTATTCTAGATTTGTATATTTTCTTCTTTGACTTTTGTATTCCTTTAGAAAACACTCTCCTACTTGTCCCACATACTTTTTGATGTTTTGAGACCCATCCCCTTATGATAAAAATTTTATGATAAGGAAATAAGAATGTCATTTATACCCTTTCCACCAACTTCTATATTTATCATATCTATAAAGGTCATTAGGGAAATTTCTCAATAAGTGGGAACCCAATAGTAGCATCATCAATAAAGAGATAAGGAACCATCTATTTTTTCTACCCATAATAATTTGTTCCAAAAAATGTAAGAATTACTCTAGTATTGATCGAATTGATATTATCCATAATAAGGATTCTATAAGGGAACCTTCCCTCTGATACCAATTGAAGTTCCAAATGAACAAATAACAATTAAGAGGGGGGGGGGGGTTGAATCAGATATTACCTAATTAAAAATTTCAGGACATTTAGAAACATATCCCTAGTAACCTGTTACAATTTATTTCCCTATCAAATTTTAGTAAATACTCATGATTAAAAAAGTAAGATAGAAAATAAAGAACTAAATATTTATAAGGTTCTCCTTCGGTATGATAACCTACATCCTTACCATATCCACTCCCATGTGTCTATGGAAATTTACTATTATGAAAAAGTGAATAAAACTTGTGATAACCCCCATTAAGAAACTTTTATCCCCCGATTAAAAGATTACACTGACTCTTATCAGTTTATAATGATTCATTATAAAAAACATGATCCAGATAAAATAATAAATACGTTATTGAAACTAATCCACAATTTATTATTTCGAATACTCAATTCAATTTGAATGGATATTATTTTCTCAATCTGATGAGTCTTGATCTGATTATATCAATATGATGATTATAGATCTGATTCTCTCAATATGAGGATTCTTGATTTGATTCTCTCAATACGATGAGTCTAAATCCGATTCAATAAATATGATAAACTAAACACGATAAACCAATTATCAGTATTCAAAAACAAAACACTGATTAAATGCTCAATACGATCTTCTTCAGTACAATTGAATTAGTCCGATTGAATGAATACGATCATGTCAGTACAATATTGCTCAATCTAGTAAAGAAACATTCAACAATCTGATCATCCTCATGAGATCTCTAGCCATAAATGACTTCCACTAGATTTCTAAAGAAATCCACCTTTTTCTCTTGTGTAAAATTTACAACTGAATGAATGATCTATGAATGTATTTATAGGCGACTCAAAAAGACAAAATAGGAAACTAGAAAAGTTTCCTAACATCCCCAAATTTCAAAATATCCAAAAATATCCCACTTTTAGAATTAAAATTTTAATTATTAAAACCACCATAAATTTTATAGAGATTTAAGAAAAACTGAATTTCAAATTTTACCACATTAAATTTTCATTAAACTTGGCGAATTTCCCTTTTGAGACTTCTTCATAATCATCATATTATGAATCTGTTTCCTTCTCAGCTATTAGAAAATCTATTTCCTTCTTAGTGAATATGAATTATGTTTACATATTAATGATTATTAATTTTTTATCCTTCTCAGTGATTATGATTCCATATCATTCTTAGTGATTACGAATTCTAATTCTTCTTCAGATCATTACAAATTCTGTTTTCTTCTCACCTCATTAAGATTTTTTCTATCTAATCTATTTATGATTTCTGCCATTAGCTTTATCCTAACGAAATAATCATAATGATGGATTTCTTATTACTAAGGAATTACCGTTATGATAGATTTTTCAATTATGATAGAAATCCCATTGCGATGAAATTCTCTTTACAATAGAATTTATCATTACGATGACTTTGTAGTTTTGAATTTCTTCAAACCTATCCAACATTTATTCCAAGATCTTTTACCCTTAATGTTTTCACTATTTTTGAGAACATATTGTTTAAAAACACATCATCTAATTTATTTTAGAAAGTATGAAAACATTCTAACTCCGGACATCACATTCATTTTTCTAAAACTTTTTAGCAATAATATGACATCTTCACTAAAAAATTTCTTTATATGTTTGATTAAGACATGGGAAACTTATTGAAAATACATATTTCTACCTCCAATTATTTATGATTAGATGATCTTAATATGATGATTATGTATTTTATTCTTCTAGAAATTTTTTTACATTCTTAAAAAGTATCATTGTGACGGTCTAGGTCCAATTCCAGAATTACAAAAATATTCTTTTACAAAAAAGGTTTGTTGTAAAAATAAAAATCATATTAAAAAAATGCATCACAAATTTTCTTCATTCCAAAAAATAGTTTCACAATAATAAGTTACATGCATAAATAAACTTGTATTTATATTTCTAAGTGAGTTTCTTTACGACCAAAAAGTTGTGTGAAATATAATAGTTCCCCAAAAAACTTAAAGATGCCACAATAATTACAAAGTTACATGAATGTTGTATAAATATTTCACAGAAGTAAAAAATTTTAGAATAAAAATAAATTTCTATGAAATTTAATTTTAAATTGATATTTTTCAAGAGGATTAAATTAGAGCATCATAAGAGACAAAATGGGATACAAAATGATTGATTAAAGGTCTAAAGAGAAAAATATTTTGCAGAATAAGTGTACATACTTAAATTGAGGTAAAATTTATATTTTAAATATTGATAAGAAGTTAAACAGAAGGGAATATGAGTCTATTATTAACATTATAAAAATAGTTTGGAATAGTGGAATTTGTACATTTCCATATTGCTTTTATTGTCTCCTTTTACTATCTTATTTAAGGATTAACCTAGTAAAATTAATTTGTCTCATACATGTTTTTATTTATTTGCATACATTTTTCGAGGATGTATAGAGAAGAGTTTTTTGTTTATTAAAGGAAAAATATCCAAATAGTGAAGTGTTTTAGTTAATCAAACCTATATTCGATCCCTCTTAGGGTATTAAACCTAGAGGGGACAATAATTTGAATTTGAGGGAAATATGAAAGTGAGTGTTTCTATCTATATTGATTCCATGAAAATTGTCAATCAGAATGGGATTTTGACAAATGAGGGAAAAAATTTACAGTTGCAGATGAATCAGATAGAACATAACTTCTAATATTTAGGCATGGATGTGTATATTGTTATAACGCACGATATCTCAGTTAGTGTAGATACTGAGGCTTTATAAAATGATAAATGAAGAGAATTAAATATGGATTCCGAATGAAAAATTTATTTTGGGGGATCCATATGCAATAAAATCTATATGAAATAAATATTGTGTAAATTTTTATATTCCATGTTAGAAACTATTTTAAATATACAAAATGTTGATTCAAATGGTTGATAAGAAAATTTGCATGTTTTATGAAACAAATATGAGTACCTATGGATGCACTCTATTAAATCTATTGATGCATTATTTTATCATGTGAATGTGATCATTGAGGTCATGAATAATATTGTAAAAATCCTTGATTAATTTAAAACCCATCTTGTAGCCCTACATTTTTAAAAAGATAAAACTATTTTTGATAACTTTTGTAATACACAATACTGAAGAAAAAAAAGATTATTAAAATATAAATATGTAAACCTTTACATTAAATTTTTAGACATTATTATGATTTACTAGTTTATGAAATATTAATATATTCTAAATATATTGATAAATTCTTAGTAAATAATCAATAAACATTCGATAATTATTTTTTTTCTTCATAATTTGTTTTCTTAATTTGTTTATATTTAGTTTTATAAATGAATACTATAATTATTTAATAGAACATTTAAAAATTTTATTTTAAAAAATTACCTCCATTTTTGATATCAAAATATCAAAATTAGCATGGGTATTTTTTTTGGATTTTTGAAAATACATATTTTTTATTGAATAGTGAAGAATACCATTTTAATTAAAATTGTCATTTATTATGTTAAATTAAATTATATAAAAGTATAAATGTTATTTTAATTTATTTCAAGGCAAAATATGTATTATTTAGTTATTTTTAATTCAATTAATTACATTTAAATCATATTTATTCCATATTTTAATAAAAGTTAATTTTTAGGATTAAAAACACATTTTTCTGAAAACTATTTTAAAATGAATTATGTTTCTCCATTATAGTTAATTAAAATAAAACCTAATGATAAATTATTTTAATTACATATCTATATTTTGTAATTTTAATTCATATAATGAATATCACAAGTTATATTGTTAATGTGAAATAATCTTTTCGTTGAAAAATGGACTTTTTTGAAAAATTATTTCTGGATACTTTTAGGGATTATATTAAATTAAATTAATCCACCTATGTTAATTGATTTTGATAAAATGGATTCAATATTTTGAATAAAAATAATTAATATTAGGTATTTTTTGAGCAATTTGAATAGTAATTAGGGTAAATATTTATTACCACGATAAAAGTGAAATAAATAAATTAATGGTAAAAATAATGTAAAAAAACTATAAATAAGGTTAGAATAATAGTATGAATAGTTATATTTAATTTCAATTTAAATTATTATTATATTTTTTTTATTTTTTCACTTTAGAAATGATAAAGTAATCAGTTTGATAAAAAAATATATTTTGATATGATAAGACACAAATTGTATTTTTAATCAATAATCAATTTCAATTAAGAAATTAAATTTGATGAAATAATGGATTTATAAATTAAATTATATTTTAATAAAATATTATTATTAAATTATTATTTAAAAATGTAACTGATAATATAATTTTTTAGATGTCAAATTTAGTTTCTATAATGGTTTGAAAATTGTAATTGTAAAACTCCCAGCAGCTATTAATAAATGTCCATTTTATTTTAAAATTGAATGTAGATATATTTATAAAATATGTATAATTTTTGGAATCTTCATTTCAAAATTATCCATTGGTGAATTTTTCAAATTTTTTTGAGACAATATGTTTTTCGTGTAAAAATTTAGTATGATATAAACATACAGTGTGTATTATGACATCATAATGACCCAAAGGTGATGAATTAGATTTTAGAAAAGGAATGAATGACAACATATATTTTTAACCATTGAAATAATTTCATTGTATGTTTATTTTATTAATTTTAAAAATCCGTTATGAATCCTCCAAAACATATATTATATTTTATATTCTTAAAATCATTTCTTTAAGAACATGACTCAATTCCACATAATCAAGGGTAATATTTTCACAATTTTTGACCTTGTACTTATGAAATAATTAAAAAAACTCTATTTTTATGAAACCATAGTAGAAAAACATGGTAAGGTGTATGGTTTTGATTATTTTATTATATAGAGTCCAAAACCTACATTCGATAAATAATAAAGAACCACCATCTCTTTTCCTACATAAACCGACCCAATATCCCATTTATCTTCAATATAAAACCATGTATCAAGTACTTAATATTAAATATAATCTTTAGAGTCTTCCCAAGATGCCCAAATCTCTAAATAATCTCCTCAGAAGGTTTTGGGAACCACCCTCTCAGGTTAAGGGATTTATCATTTCTTTTTACTCAAGAAGCAATTTTATGTTATTCCTGTTAGTTTCCATTTTTGGTTTCATGGATATGTTTTCGTACTAATTTATAATGTCAATTTTTATTATCAAGTGATCATATACCCCTTTCACAATCATTAATCACTCCTATGAACCATTATGAACACCCCTTACCAATCTAAAATTTAGTAAGGGATCTCACACTCTCATTTTTATCCATGAACTTATTTTATTTTATGCCTCCTAATTTACATATATTTATGTTGGGAATTATTCATACCAATAAAATTACTATAAATTTAATTTATAAATTATTAGATACAAATTTAAGTATCATTAACCCCACCCATGATGCATTATGTACTCCCGTTACCATATAGAAATTTATTAATGGATCCACTCCTTCTCCTCTTTGTTCATTTTTTAAAAGGTTGGGGCCGAAGCCTCATTTATTATTAAAGTAAAGGAAATACCTATATAACTAGGTATACAGACACCCATTATATAGCCTGAAGGCCCAGTGGGAATTTAGCCCATTACATGGCCCGTAGACGCATTTTTTGGCCTAAAGACCATTCTGCGAATAGTACTGCTACAGTACCCACACTACTATAGTACTGCACAGTACCCACCACTACTATAGTACTCTGCCGCTGCTACAGTGACCTACCGCCGCTACAGTGCATGCCGTTGCTACAGTGCCGCTGCTGCTACATTACACTACAGTATTGCTACATTACCTACACCCAATGTTGTTATATTTTCTACCATACCCCCTTAGTTCCCCCTAAGATTTATAAATGATGATATAACCCTTTAAATCACATTAATCGTTACCATTAACTTTCATACTCCCCCATTATGCTGTGAATATTTCACCGCAATTTTCCATGAAAAACAATTGTATCCTGAATACCCATACCAATTTCCTATCAATGGTTTTCACCTTTAAACACATATAATTATTTTATAGGGCAGATAAATGTATTTATTCCACAATACATTATCCTTAAATAAAATGTATTGAAAAATGATTCCATGTTGTATGATCTATGTGGCATACTTACGCATGTGAGTGAAATGAAAGTGATGGGTGAACCAAGAATTATATATCACTCCAATTAATTAGGTACTGTTTTAGTCTCATGATACATCATATAATAGTTTAAGGAATGAACCTAATCTATCACGATACTTTTTACATCATAGTTTATTGGATGTTATCCTTGACCTATGTTTATGAGGAAATATTTTAAGTTGTTTCTACATTTCCCATGTCACCTTTATGTTATCATGATATATCATGCCTCATTGTTCATGTTTATCATTATCACCAATTTTATATCTCATAGATATTAAATTTCTATAAAATTTAATAATTTAATTTTGTTATTCCTAATTTATTCCATTACAGGGAATTCTAACTAACACCTTCATATGTTTGTCCCCAGGTTATATCGTGGAGTTTTAAGTACGATAGAATAATTTGAGCACGTTAAGGATGATTTCAATAATGGAGATTTATTAAATATTTTAAAATTTTATGTATTTTTACTAATTTTTAAATACACTATACTTCACAATCATATGGGTTTTATTATGTGAAATATTATGCAAGGAATCATGAATTAATGTGTGATAAAGTACTGGGTTGTTATTGTTTGTATTAACAAAAAGTTTAGTTTTTTTTGATATTAGGATTAGAAAACTCTATAAAAATACTTAGAGATAATAATTTACATAATACGACATCCCAAAATCTTAGTTAAGTATAGAGTAAGTGGTTTCCTAGAAAATTCATTAGGGTATGTATACTACAAGTCGATGTGGATACGAAACAGAAGTATATAGGGGTAAAAACCGAAAAAAGAACATTGATCTAGACTCAATAGAGAAACAGAACACAATAACAAGCCTTGATTCACACCTTATTTAACACTCCCATGGGTTATTATTTAGTAATTCACAAAATCACGAAGAATCATTATTCAGGGGAAAAAAATTCTCTTAAGAGTCTATGTTAGGAAATATATAATGGATATATTATATTGAATCCTTGAAATTCTTATGTTAAGGAATTACATGTCATTTATAAGATATCCCATTAATGTAATTAAATTCATGTTTATGTGTCTAATATTTTAAAATTAATCATCCATAATTTTCCCATTATTATAGTTAATGGCTCAAAATAAGGATAACCTAATCAATAACTAATGTGATGAGATATGAGATGACTACCCAAATGAGATTCATAACATGATGGGTGTTCAAGTATGACATATTGTGATTATGACAAACCACCTATCAAAAATTACAATTAACAAATGGATCATAGTTTAACATAAAAAGATATAAAATAATATAAGGAATATGTTTTAAGAAAATTAATTTGGTAAAGCGGATAAAAGAAAGAAGATTTAACTTCATGCATGTAAAAATGTGGAAAGAAACACCATGATAAATTCCAAAAAGAAACTATAAGGTTTTATTATGTGTTAAAAATAGGGTACAAAGTAGTGAGTTTTCCTAGAAAAATAAAAAAAGGGCATGATGGAAGGGAATAAATTACATCCTACAAAACCCTTTGTTCTTTAGTTTATTATGTTTGGAATATATAGGCATTATCCAAGTCAAATCCATAATCCAAGGGTTAAACCGTATACAAATAACTTATTCTAAGGAAATCATGGAAGTGTAAGGATTGAAATTTTTATGTGTTGTTATTTTTGAGTTATGTTTAAAAACTAGTATATAAATAACATTTTGGGTATTATAATAATGAAACATCTAAGGATTTTTCTATGAATGTTTTTATTTAGTGACATTATATTTATTATGAATGACATCTATGATCTATAAAATTGATTTATTGATAAGGTGATATTTTATAAAAAACATAATTCATGGATTGATATCCCTATATAGGTGTTTGATTTTTTGATAAACATAAATATTCTTGGGATGATATGTTTATGCCCAATATTTAAAATAATTAATACAACATCTTAATATTTTTATAATGGAAGATTGGTATTATATTTTTGAAAACATATTATAGGATCAAATCTTTTTGATTTTGTGGTGATTAATGATATTTTGGGAGATTTTTTATTTGGGTTGAGGTATATATACACATTATGATTATCTAAGAAGAATGATCATATTTTTTAGATGTGTAAGATGAAGGGTGTGAGACAAAATTTTAGGTTCAAACACTCTTAAATTTTGAGGTTATTAGTGTTATATATGGGTATTTATTTAAGGAATGGTGGATGATAAACAATTGGTATTTGTATGAAATTTTAGAGATAAATACATTTATTTTTATTAATTTTTAGTATTATATTTCATTATGATAACCATTATGGATTTAGTAAATATAATAGTAACATCTTATTAACATTTGGTTTATTATGTGATTCATTAAAAGTTTATTCTACTAATTACAACATGAAGAAAAATTTATCTTGAGTTATCATTGATTTGAGAAAAAGATGATAATATAGTGTAAATTAATTAAAGGAAGAAATTATAATTATCAATAATTTTAAATTCCTTAAGTTACTATTTTATATGGAAAATGAATTCCTTAACTATATAAAATAAATCTCCATTAAAACATTTATTCATATTATGATATTTTTTGTGGAATTAATTATCTTTTTACACATAAACAATTTATGGTTTTATTATAATATATAACTCCCTATTTATTCTGTGGAGTTATTTTTTTCTTCCATGTCTATGATTTCAATTCCCACTAAAGTTATCCTTCTGGGATATCTAGTTATGTGGTGACCTTCAAACCACCTTTTCTCTCATTTCAAGAGTATATTTTTTTAATCATTTGTAAGACTTGGGTTTTCGATTAATATATTTTAAAGTATAAAAAATCAATTACCAAGATCAATATTAAATTTCAAGTATTAAATTTATTAAATGGGGAATAACATAAAGTTGTATGTTTTTTTAAATAGAAAACTTTGTTCGAAAGTGTTTGCTATACGCAATACTGAAACCTAAAAAATGATTATTTGAAAATGGAAATTTTAAAAACTTAATTAAATTTTATAATATGTGTATGATTAAATAATTTATTAAATATATATGTCATAAATATATTTATAAATTCATAGTAAATAATTGATAATGTTTTGGAAATGTATTTTTTTTCTTCAAAACTTTTTTTTTTCAAAAATGATTTTTATTTATTTTTAAGAAGAAAATATTATAATAATTTAATAGAAAAGTTATAAAAATAATTTAATAAAACTTAATAATTTTTTGATATCATAATATAAAAATTAACAAGGGTTATTGTTTTTAAAATATAGATTTTTCATCAAATAGTGAAAATAATGTTTTTGAATAAAATTGTCATTTTTTGACAAATTAAGCAATATAAAAGTCCAAATATTACATTGATTTGATTTATAGGTAATAAATTATTATTTAGTTATATTTATTTAAATAAATTACATATTAAATACCTCTATATCATATTTTAAAGTTAGTATATTTTCAGGATTAAAAACTCATTTTTCTAAAAACTGTTTTAAAATGTGTAATGTTTCTCCATTGTCACAAATTAAAATAACCAATATTAAGAAATTATTTAAATTAATTTTGTTTATTAAATATCTGTATTTATGAATTTAAATTCATATAATTAATATAACTTGTTATATAGTTAATGGAAAATCATCTTTACCTTAAAAATAGATTTTTCCGAAAAAAGTTTTCCATTATACTCAAAGGTTTTATATTAAATTAATGTCTTACCTCTATGTTGATTGATTTTGAAAAAATGGTTTCCATATTTTGAATCATTATAATTAATATTAGGTAATAAGTCGAACTTAATTTTTGAACAATATGAATAGTAATTGTAGAAAATTTATATTACCATAGCGTAATGAAAATAGGTTAATTAATCGTAAATATAATATAACGAAGACTTGAGAAAAATTAAATCTATATTATGAATTATTATATTACATATTAATTGAATTTATTATTATAATTATTTCTTATTTTTTTACTTTATAAATGATTAAGAAATCATTTTGAAAAATATATATTTTAATACTATAAAACACAAATTATATATTTAAATAATATAAAAGTTCAATAAAGACATTTTTTTTGAATTAATATATTTCTTAAAAAAAATTATTTCTTAATAAATTATTATCATTATATTATAATTGATAAATGTAATTAATAATATAATTTTTATGTTGTCAAATTTAATTTCTATAATGGTTCAGAAACTGTTATTATAAAAAAATATCATTTCTCAATAAAGGTAAATTATATTAAAAAAATGAAAATTCAAATATTTTGCAAATTATTTCTATAAAATAAATATTAGTTTTGGAATCATCACATTGAAAATATCCAATGGTGAATTTTTCATTATTTTTTGAGATCGTGGAATTTTTGGGTAAAAATTAAATTCAGTATAAATATACAATGTGTATTATGATATCATAATGACAAAAAAATTATAGAATAAATATTATAAAAGTGTTTAAATTCCAAATATATGTTTATCCTATAAAATATTTTTATTTTTTATTTATTTTATTAAATTTATAATGCCATTATGAATCCTACATATCCTATATTATATATTATGTTTTTAAAATCATTTCTTTACGAACCTAACTCACTTCCACATCAGAAAGTGTAATATTATAAATTTTTTTTATATTTTCCTAATAATATAATCAGAAAGACCTATCTTTGGAAGAAACCATAGAAAAAAATATAATTTAATAATTTTGGGTTTCTTTATTTTATTATATAGAGTCTAAAACCTATGTTTGAGAAATAATAAAGAACTCCCCACTATTTTCCTATATAAAGCCACCCAAAATCCATTTTATCTTCACTCAAAAATCATAGATCACATACATTATATTCCCTTCATCTCTAGAGTCCTTTTAATTTGACCCATAGCTCTCAACAATCCCTTATAAAGCTTTGGGGAATCAACCTCTTAAGGAAAGGTATTTCTCTAGTCTTTTTTATTCAAGTAACTCTTTTATGTGAAACCATACTATGGATCTTAAGTCTCTAAGATTCCTCCCATAACACTAGGGTTTCACGGATCTTTTTCTCCCTCACTCTCATCACCCTATCATGGTGAGATATCTCTCAGGCGGTCTCACATTCTCTCTCATCCCCTTGCTCAGTGGCTTCTGGAGAACCCCTTTCTCTCCCAGCTCTTTCTCTATTGCGGTTAGTCTAATATTGGCCCATTCTTTTATTTTTCTACAGTGAAGGCGTTATGGTTCCTTCTCAAGCCACTTAACCCTCTCTCTAACCTCAATTTTCACCGCTACTCTCCAGGCTGTATTAGGAGTGATTGATACTCTGATTTTTTGGCCTTAATGATTTGGCGGTCATGGATCTTCTTAGCTACTTATTTACTTTTATTTTAGAGTTTCAACACTTGGTTTCCCCTTTATTTCATCTAATTTATTATTTGAAGGAAGTTTTTTATTTGATGTAATTTTCATTGATTGTGGTTTCAATGTTTGATGGCTTGGTTTTTGTCTCTTAGCGATGGCAGTTTCAGGTGAGTCTCACTGGGATTATGACCAGTCTTCGTCCACTCATTTCTCTTTTGTTGCTTCAGAACTCCCCCTCTCTACCCGAGGAAGATTTGTGTGGTGGTATTCATGGTACCTTAGGTTGTGAGTTCTATAATATTGACTTCATGGTGATATTGATAGTGTTCATTCTTTGGTGGATGGTCTTCAAAAGTTCTTCTTGTGATGATCAGATAGTGGTGTTGAAGGTAGTGTCATTCTAGTGATGTGATGATGTAGTGACGAGATTGGTTCTAGTTACACAATTAATTTTTGATAACATTGATGCATTGATGTAGCCTCAGGTATACTTTGGTGATGTATTGGTGTTATTATTGTGTTAAAATGATTCTGGTGATGATGGTGCCAACATCGACAATAACAGTGGTGATAATGGCTTTGGAGTCTTGTGGCCTCGTTTCGCACTATGCATAGTGCTCGAGGTGCAATACTGCTTTGAATTTTGAATTTTGAATGTGGTTTTTGGGATATTTTTAATTTTTAATGTGTATTCTAGGATGATTTTAATTGTTAATTTTTAAATTTGTAATGGTTCCCACTTCTCCTTAAAGTGAACATTTTGAAAAAATAGATTTGGAGTGATCCCATCTTTTATGTTATGCCTCTTAGTTTCCATTTGTGTCTATATTTCTATGTTTTCATACAAAAATATTACTTTACATTTGATTAAAATGTGATGATAGAATCTTTTTATTCCCATTAATCCCTCCCACGAACCATTATTAACACCCATTACCGTGTCGAAATTTAGTAATGGATCTCCCACTCTTATTTTTATACAAGAATAGATTTTACGTTTTCCACTTAATTTCTATTTTTCCTTGTTGGGGTATATTCTTCCTCATACCCTCTTACTATAAATTTGTTTTCTATATTATAATATAACTAATTCACTCTCATTAATCCCTCCCATGAGAATTTTTGTACACCCATTACCATGCCAAAATTTAGAAGTAGATCCTCTCATATTCCTATTTTTTCCTGAATATTCATTATCTTATTAATTTTATATCAATTTCCTAATGTTTGGATATTTTTTACCACACCCCCTCAATTCCCCTATGATGTCTAAATGATTATATGACACTTTAACTCTCCTTTATCCCTTCAATAAAAATTTATACTTAATCATTATACTGCCGAAAGTTCACCTTGATTTCCCATGAAAAACAATTGTGTAGTGAATACCCATCACAATTTATTATCTAGGGTGTTCACATTTAGGCACTTATACTTATTTTATTTTGGACTTTCATGAATTTCTTCCACACTCCTTAATCTTGGAATAAATTTTGATGTTAAATGATTCTAAGTTGTATGATCTATGTGGCATACTTATCCATGTGAATGAAATAAAAGTGATTGGCCCTCCCATAATTTTAATGTGCTCTAATACATTGGGTAATGTTTTAGTCTCATAATAAATCTTGAAATGTATTAGGGAGTGAACATAATATATATCGTGGAACTTTTTCAATCACGATTTCATGGTAATTTTCCTTAACCTATGTTTATGATTAAAATTTTCAAGTTATCTTCACATTTCCCATGTTGTATTTAGGTTATCTTGATATATCATGCCTAATTATTCATTTTAATGATTCTCACCCATTTTATGTCTCATTGATATGACTTTTTTGAAACATGTAACTATTTATTCTACATATTCCACATTTATTTCATTACTAGGCTTTATATATCAACACTTTTTTATGTATGTCCTAAGGTTATCCCTTGCAGTTTTATGTATGATGGAATAATATGAGAATGTTAGGTTAGTTTTAAATAATTGTGATGTATTCTATGTTTTAAGTTATTATGTAATTTACCAAATTCCCAAATAAACTATACTTCTATATCTTCCTTGTTTTATTAGGTGTAATCTTATATAATAAATCATGAATTAACATACAATAAAGATTTCAATTTTCATATATATTGATACTAATTACACCCCAATTTAGTCTAAAAGTCTTTATTATTGAACATAAATATCCTAAGGATCTAAAATAATATAATTTTCATAGTAATATATTAACATATGAGTTTTTAAATGATGACACTATGGTTTTAGAATAGTGGAAGACTTAGGAGGTGGAATTTAAGTCCACAAATAATCTCACTATAGAGGTTGTCTAAGAGTAATACTATATAGATGAAGTCTTTATCATTCATATAATCAAATATATAAAATGAAGTAGTAACGATTAAAGATAAACTTTCACTCAGATTATTTTGATCTGTAAATTATCGGAACCTAGATGAATGGTGTCCCATAATATTTCAATATGAAGATGATGAAATTCACATGAAGATTTATTAAGCTAATATGAATATATGGAAATGAACCAATAATAAACTATTCTAGAAGAAGAACATGTTTTCACAAGAAAGTAATAGTTTAGAATAAATTGTTTCAAATGATATTGAAAACTAAAATTTGTAATGAGAATGTGTTATGGTGGATGTTATATAAAATTATATAACAATGGAATAGAGTGACCTTGATAATGGAATAAGTGATGTAATGGTCCGTCACTATGTTTAATTAGTATATTCTCTTTAGTATATAAATGTTTAGAGATACAATATTAAGAAATTAAACGGATTAATTCATGCTACCAAACTCAATATGAAATAACTAGAGTACTAAAAAGTTCAAATTGAATGAAAAATTGAAAATTCTTAGTCTAAAATATTAGAGAACTCGAAAAAGGTATTTTATTATAATATCAAAGTTGAACAATATAATAATTTTATCAATTGATTTAATTCCACAGCTAAATGTCAAGTAAAATGTACTAATGAACTTAAAGATTATGTTGATATCCTATGAATAAAATTATAAGATCATGATAAACTATTGAACCTTGTAATGCAATCATTAAATAAGGTCACATATGCAAAAAATGGAAGTTAGAGTAGGGAGGTCTAGGAAAAGAATAAAAGAAATTCAGGATAGGTGAAGGAAAAATATTAATAATAAACTTGTATGAGGATTAATGGAAACTAGAATTTAGTAATGATTATTTGTAGAACACAATAACCCAATCCTAAGTTAATGATTTATTTGGGTATGTATCACAATAAAAAGATTAATAGAACCCAAGAGAAAATCGGTGATACACCAGTGTCATTTAATAATTATCCTCTTATTAGTTTATATAATTGTGGAAATATGGTAAATGACAAAAATTTATGTTCGATAGCCAAGAATTACCAATGTGTGTATATGAGAAATAAGGATGGAAAAAATGTTCAATATTATAAGAATGATTTTGATGACCACTATTATTTTAGGGAAGCTTTGGACACATTAATAGATAATTTTCATAAAAAAATGTTGTTTAGTGTTCCTAACTAAACCCATAGTGGTCATACAAAATAGCCCAAGTAAACATTAAATGATCTAAAAATGAAAACTTTAATTTTTTATTTCAAGATGATATTGGTCTATCATACTCTATGGATTATAAAGAATTCCAATCAACATTATGTATGATGTAAAAGGTATGTATCAAAACAAAAGAGTTGATAATACAAAATTTATAGATATTTCCTAAAACCATTAAATTTTATTGTTTTATATGTCTTTGAAATTTTAGTCACTTCCCATAGAATGGTAAATAAGGATCTTGTTTTTTTCATCAAGTACAATAAGTATGGTGTCATCAAATCTGGAAATAATAAAGGCCTAAAAATTATTATCTTAGGAAAATAATTGTTTGGGGTTAGAGTTATGAGCCATAAAGATGTATTGGTTTTTAAAGGTATTATCCATATCTTTATTAAAATCATTAAACTTTTTGACTCTAGAAATATAATCAGACTTACTTAGAAGATATGTATCATCAAGGGAAAATTTGGTATAGTGATGAGGCTGGGAAAGTTCACATATTGTAATCTCTTGATTGTGTATATAGAATAAGATATGTGATTTATATCTAAGTAAGATGATAATAGTTCATGTAATAAATTAATTAGTAATTTGGGCCAACCCACCTTGGAAGATCAAGAGAAAAGTGACAGTGCTCAAGATCTCCTTATTATATTACATTATTCTATAGACATGTGTGATACTTTCCAACAAGGGATGATAAATAGAATGATAGTGAAAAATAATGAAACTTGGTAATAGTGTTGTAATTGGTATATATTGATTTGTAGGGAAGCTATCTTGAAACATTATTTTAAAAAACATTAGGTATGTACCTCATTTTGTTATTTGTTTACATTGTTTTTATGTTGACCCCTTTTGGTTTTCATCGCTTCTTGGATTTGATAATTGAATCTTGGTTGTTTTTCACATTTTTTGAGTTATTATATGGGTTATAGTGTAAATTTTATTATTTTATAGATTATATATGGTGTATGGTATTTTTTTAATGGATAAGGACATGATCCTATAGACAAAATGGATATAAGTGGACCACTAGCTAGCTAGTAAGGGCCACTGACTAGTTGTTGGTGGACTGGGTTAGGGAGTTCCTCTCATAATCACATACAACTCTTCCTATGAAACTATTTTATACTTAATGGGACTTAGAAAATTATATTCAATCTTCTAAATTCCACTAGGTAGTGAGTAGAGTCCACCGGATAGCTGGTGATGCCGATGGAGCCAAGAAATAATTGGGTAAAGTAATCTTTTTGTTATGTTTAATTCCTAAATTAACTTCAAAAATCCTCCCTAAAATTTCATTTAACCCAAATCAATTTAGAGGCTCTTTAGGGTGATTTTTGTCTCTCCCAAACCTATTTCATCATAGATCAAACTTCTAGTTTATATGATGATTCTCATCCTCTTTTGGATTTCTCAATTTGATCAAGGATTCTCCTTTCATACTATTTATCTACCATTAATACCAGGGAATTATCATTTCGATGATGTTTCTTGTCTAAATGAATTGTGATTATAAGATTACGCTTTGAGTTTTACATAACAAGACCATCCGTTGGTGGATCCTGTGTAGGTCTTTATCTATCTTGATTGTGGTAGGTAGTTTCATAAGATAAACTCTATCAATTGAAAAATTTAATGAATGGTTATTTTAAATAGGTTTTCCAATTGATTTCAAAATATTTAATTGATTATCTTAATGAATGATTTGAAGTGACTTGGTTTTCATGATGAATTCTCTTGAAAATAGATTTTAGAATAATATGTTATTTCCAAAATAATGATCTTGATTTGAAATTAATGTCTTGGGCTTGATTTTTAACAAGATTAATAGAATAAATCTATGTATGATTTTTAATGATGTGATTTTTAATAGAAGATATAAGTTTTTGATAAAACCATTTGATGATTTATTTTTGGTATTGGAGGCATGTTTTTGAAACATGAACCTAGGGTTGACTTAAATGATTATTTGAAATGATTTATATTTTTTTGATTCATTAATAACCCCATAAAAATTCATTCACCTTGAAGTTCATGATATATTAGGTTATTAGGTAGGAATAAAACACACTAGGAAGGTTTTAGCTCTACCATAAAATGGATTGATGATAAAAATGATAACTAAAATATCTTCATGGTGTGAAATTTATTAATAGGGATTCTCTCATACTACACCTTGTATTTATAATATAAGGAGTGTGTGCACACCCTGGGATGTATATTTTTTGAGAAGTGTGAGAGCCCCTATACTAATATAACCCTAGTCCTCTTTTTGATGGTTCTATGATTGAAATGATTTTACATTCCTATGAATGATGGTAAATTATTTACTCACATATATTTTGATAGAAATCATTACTAATTAATCTTTTGATAAAGTTTATTATATATTCATGATTTTATGTAAATGAAAATTTTAACATATTTCATATTATCCATTGAAATGTTTTATAAATAATGTTTTGATTCAAACTGAGATAATATTTCAATTTCATGTTTTCTTTGAAATTGTGAAAAATTGGTTTATTTATTATAAATTTTTTATTAAATTATTATTTAGATCCTACTAGGATTTTTTTCTCACACATTTACTTTTACTTTAGGAATTTTGAAAAGTTTCTTATTCCATGTTCAATAATAGGGAAACCACTACTAAGAGGTGGTGGATGTTCTTGATTAGAGAACCTTGGGAGTTAACCCATACCTAGGAGACAAGTGATACTCTTATTAAAGAGAGTTTATTGTTGATATATTTACTCATATAATGAATTTGAGTGAAATTTCTATTTGATACTTGTACCTATTTTATTTTGTTCTTTTATCCTATTTGGAGTGTTTGTTATGCGATATTTTTATAAATTTATATATGCTTCTTGGGCTTGATGAGTTTTGTTTATGATAAAATCATTCCCTATAGACTTTTTTGAATCCCCAAAACTAGTAAATATACCATGTGGATTCTGAATGACCTTTATTCCATATCAAAACTAATTCAGGTTCCATTTAGATGTGTTATTTGTGTTGGTTCAAGAAATATTTGTATCAATGGTTCTTGTGCCTCTTAATTGATGTTGGTATGTAGTTTGGGGTGTCTTAGAAGATAATAGATAGGATTTTCAAGAATTTAGGGGTATGATATGAGTGAGGATCTATACATATATCTTCATAATGATCCTTATGTTACCTTTAGATTTGGGAAAAATGTGTTATTGATGAGTTTTTAATATGATCCTATAATTCTCCCAAATATGTGATTTGAGATTTGTGTTTGGTAGGTGATTACAAATTGAAAAAGTGGATAATGTCATGTTCCCTGTATAGTGTTTCCCTTTTTATCAATAAATTTTGTGTAGTACCATACCCCTGATAATAATTTTGAATACACAACGGGATGGAGCAGCAAATAAAACAAAATAATCTAACCCGCACATTGAATATAATATTTTTGAGGTTGTTTTTCATGCTTTCAATGCTTTGGGTTAGGTAGATTCACCTATTCCCATTAAGGAATTAGATTTTGTTACCCAAATATATAATGGCATATATTGTTCTTAATAATTCATATGAATCAACCATCTATCGTGGATAGAAATAACCCTCAAGATGTAGAGGATTTGTTGAAGAAAGTTGAGAAGATATTTGTGTTTTAAGAGACACATGTATTTGTTCAAGTGAAATGTGATTCCACTAATCTTGATGGGAATTAAAGAATATAGTGGAATTATTTATTTCATACATGGAAGAATGTTTAATTGGAGTGGAAAGGCCTTAGGGATCATTTCAAAGATAAATTATTAACAAAATAAATGGTGTTTTCTAGGAAATTAGATTTCCTTAAACATAAGAAAGGTGATCAAACTGTGAATCAGTATGCCAACCTCTTCACCAATATTGTTCATTTATCACCTTTGGTGATTTGTAAGGAGAAGTTGAATTCTTGGAGGTATGATTTGGATATTTAAATAGACATCTGATATTTAGTTTTTCTATTGAATCCCACCTCATTTTCATATGTCCTGGATATAAATTTGACGGTGGAACTTGACTTGGTTGGTATGTTTGGATTTATGAGTGTTTCTCCTACTACCAATGGTTTATTGAGAAGTACTTTTTAAGGAAAAATGAAGTATGATGATTCTTATGTTGGAAACCGTATTGTAAGATCTTTTATGTGTAATTCTTATAAATATTCCTCAGTATCCAGTAAAGGACCACTTACTTGTTTATAGTGTAGTATAATTGGGAACCTAAAAAATGATTGTATAGTGACCCTAAATATTTGTAGCTTTTTTGGATACTCTTGTCCCTTAAAGAAATTTTTTCACATCTTTAACACTACACTTAGTGTTATAGGAACGATAGTACTAGGAAAATCAAGAACATATTTATATGCTTCATGAACAATGGGTTTTTTTACACAGTCATCAGGAAAAAATCTTCATGAAGTAGTGGATGAGTCTTTATTGGATACTGATATAGGTCCCATGACAATGATAAGTACCATTACTATTTCTTAAAATTTATTCTATTATTTATTTAATATTTTTTTCCTCTCATTCCTTATTATATACCCTTGTTGTGAAACTGTTAAATCTTTATATAGAGCTTTTGTCTTATCTAATTGAAATTGCTACATCTCTCTAGATAAATATATAAAAGGGTATCTAATTCCCTTGTTATACAGAATATTGAATTGAAATAAATCCTTCATGGTACATTTCAGTTTTGGATATGAATCCTCTAGATTTCATTCTATGGATGGATTGGCTCATCACTCATAAATAACAAATTTACTATTATCTTCAATCTATCTCATTTATTTATCTGATAGTCTGTGTCATATATTTAGGGATAATGGGAACTGTGGTCAATTTATTTTAGACCTCCTATTCTAGTGTAGGGTGTAATGATATATTTTATTTACTTTAAACTAGAGGATAATTATTATTTTTTGTGATCTTCTTAATGTCATAGTTTTGTTTCCCAAATTTTTTCCTTTTTTTGAGTTCTCTACTTCTGAAGGATGTTGTGTTTTATATTGACTTGGTACAAGGTACCCAACCTATTTATATCCCCTATTACAAAATAGAACCAACAAAATTGATGGAGTTAAAGACTTATCAGGATTATTTTATTTCCAAAGGTTTTATTCACCCTAGTGTGTCACATTGGGAAGCACTCGTGTTTTTTTCCAAGAAGTCCAATAAAACCCTTCACATTTGTTTTGAATATATAAATCTCATTATGGTCATGGTATGGAATAAATATATTTTTCAACAAATTTTTGACTTATTTGGATAGATTAAATTGAAAAGTTTGTTATCAAATATTGACCCTTGATATAGATTTCACTAGTTTAGGATCAACTATACAAATATTCCTAAAACATCCTTCATGAACATGTATAGCCATTATAAGTACCTTATTAGGCCATTTGGTTCATATAATGCTTCTATTCTGTTCATGTAATGGATTTATATGATATTTAATCAGTACCTTGATTCTTTCAAAGGGGTATTTGTGGACGAAATCATGGTTTCATATGTGAATATTGAGGACTATGTGAATCACATTGGAGTTTTCCATGACATATTAATGAATCCCATAATTTATATGAAGCTTTCTAAATGTAGTTTCAGGATTCAATAGGTAATTTTATTGGGATGCATAGTTTATGGACATGGTATTTTAGTTTAACCTAAGAAAGTGAAAGCTTATATGAACTGTGAGGAACTATGAAATGTCTTTGATATTTAGTGATTATTGTCTTAGAAGGGTATTATCCACATTTGTGAAATATTTTTAAATATTAAATTCTCTGATGGATTCTCTTACTTAGAAGGGAGTAAAATTATTATATGATTAGAAATGTCCTGATTCCTTTGATTTGTTGAATCATTTTTTGAATTTAGATCCTATTTTGTATCTTCTAGAGGCTGGAGAGGGCTATGTGGTCTTCTTTAATTCATCAAGCATAGGTTTGGACTATGTCATAATAAATAGTGACCATTTTGTGGCTTATGGATCAAATTATATTTTTCCCCTTGAGGAAAACTATACCATGAATTATCTTGAAGTTTCATTAGTTATGTATTCTCTAGTGATTTTGTGGAATTAATACTTCAATGAATGGTTTTTGATCTACTCTGATAACAAAATATTGAGCTATATATTTTCAAAAAAATATTTGAATACTTGGTATAGAGAGTGGCTAGAGTATCAACCATACATTGATTTCTGCATTGACTACAGGCCTTGTAATGGGAATATTGTTTCTGATTATTTGAGCAAGAAATTACCATCCCATGCTATGAACTAATCATCCAAGGAATAAAATCTAATGGATCTATTTACTTGTTTTATTTTTAGATTATTGGAGGATTATATTGAGGTTTTTTAATGAGTGTTCAGTTAACTTACTCAGTTTTCAAAATGGTTCATTAGGGATAGTGTCTTGATAATGAGTTCCATGGAATTAATGACACTTTATATGGTGCGGAGTCCACCAAAATATGGGCTATTTTTTATTGGATATTGTATACTTATAAATTCATTATTTAATTTTATTTCCTTTGGGGATAGATGAGATAAAGTTTTTCCATATTTCTTAGTGGGTGGTACACCCTTGTACAAAGAAGATGTTTTATGTTATTAGGAAGAATTTTTGGTGTCTAGGTTTTAGGAGAGATATTTTGGATTTTGTTTCTCATTGCTAAATGTCTCAAGAAATTAATGTTTAACATAAAAATCCTTCAATACTGTTTCATCCCTATCCTATGCTAACATGGACATGGGGTGAGATCTCTAAGGACTGTATTGTTGGGGTTCTATATAAACCACATGGAATGAATGAAATATGTGTGGTGATTGAATAATAAAAACAATCATCTAACTTTGTTACTATTGGGTATACCACCATGGTTGAGGACTTGGGACATCTATATGTAAAGGGGATCATCAAATTTCATGGAGTTCTATCTACCATCAATTTGGATAGGGATCCCAAGTTTACTTCTCATTTTTTAGAGAGTCTTATGGGAGGAAATGGGATCCTATGTAGAGTTAAGCATAGTTTACCATCTACAGATGGAACGACCTATATAGATTCTTGAGGATATACAATAGGCTTATATATTTTACATTGGTGGAGCTGTCGAGAGCTATTTGGGATTGGTCATGTTTTTCTATAATAACAGCTACAAACCATCCATCAATATGGAACCCTTTGATTGATTTTACATCCATACATATAAATCAATTCTTTTTTGGTAGATATTGGTGAAGCTTTCCTAGTTGGACCTATTTTTATCTAGTAGAAAAATTAATGATTCAATTGATTTATTAGAGAATGGATTTTTAAAAAAGTCTGTATAAATCCAATGATGATCATAGATAATAAATTTTGGTGTTATCATTTGGTAACCATTTATTTTTGTGAGTTTCATGTTAGCTGGGTCACTGATGGATTTGAAAAAAGGAAATATATAATTGAGATTTGTTGGACCATTTGAGGTCATTGAGAGGATTAGAAAGCTGCCTTATTACTTATCTTTTCCACCTCATTTATCACCAATAAAAAACATGTTTCATGTGTCATTGCTTAGATTGTATCTCGCTAAACCAAATAATGTATTTATATGGGATGAAATTGATGTGAAACCTTATTATACCATGACCGAGAAAGTAGTTCAGATTGTTGATTCTCTTATAAAGGTTCTATGTGGGATTTCTATACCCTTAGTTTTAGTGTTATGGGAGCATGGTTTTTATTATTTTCAGGTTCAAGAGCATGTGGATTTGATGAAGGATTACTTACCTCACCTATTTTCTATAGAGTATTTATGATAGTATTTCTAAGGGAAGAAATATTATTTTCTTGGGATATTTTAACATATCATTACCTACTTTTAGGACCTCATTTTTCTTTTGGTTCAATTTGTTTTCATGTTGACCTCTTGTTGTTACCATCAATTTTTTGGGCATGATAATAGATTTTTTAAATCTTTTTTTTTGAGATTTTATAGTGGTACGAGAGTGGAATTGATTATTGTTTTTGGAGACCAAGAGGTGGATAGAGTGTATATCAAAGATGTAGACATGAGACTATAATCAAAATGGCTATAGGATGTACACATGCTCACAAGTGGTGGCCAATGGCCATCCTATGGGGGTATGAGTTGATATAAATACAATATGAATATCATTAGCAGGCAAGTGGGGCTTTAAAAATTCCTTGAACTATTTCCAATTACACTAGGTTCTTATAGGAAGTCACCTGCTATCATTTAACACCGATGAAGTTGAGAAACAATAGAGAGAAATATTATTTTTTTGTTGTGTTTTATAATTATTTTAACTCCAAATATCCTCCCATAAATTCCATTTGAACCATATCTCTTTATAAGATATATGAGATAATTTTTTCTCTCCAAACCTTGTTTCATTATGGATTTAAGTGCCAGTTTATGTGTTTATCCTCTTCTAGTAAGTGCTATCTTGAATTTATCATAGATTCCCATTTCATCCTTTATCACCCTCTTCATGAGTAGGGAATTGTCATGTTGTTGAAATATTTATATCATGACTAAATGAATTGTGATTCTATGATTCTTCATCGAGTTTTCAATCTATTTACTCTCTGTTTTTGAATCCCATGTGGGAGTTTTTCAATATTGATTAAGGTATATGGGTTCATAAGGTAAAATATATCAATTGATACCCATGATAATTTTTCTATTTTAAATTAGTTTTGGATTTATTTATAAATTTTGAATTGGGTCTCATGATGAATGATTTTAAATACTATGGTGTGCATGATGATATCACTAAAAATGGATTTTAAAATAAAATTTTATTTCCCAAAAAATGATTCTCATTGAAACTAATTTTTTGTGGATAATTTTTATTAGATGAATGGAATAAAATGATTTATTATTTGAAATGAGTTGATTTTAATATGAAAACTAGAGTTTTTATAACTCCCATTTGATGCCTAATTTATTAAATAAGGGGCATGTTTTTGAAAATTTTATATGGGGATGATTAAGATGATTATTTAAAATTATTGAGATTTAACGAATTAATTGATAACCTCATAAAATTTTATTTATCTTGAAGAACGTGGGATCCTTGGTATTTTGGTAGGAATAAAAAATGCAAGGAAAATATTAGAACTGCATGGAAATAAATTGATGATGAAAAATCTAACTAAACTCTCTTGAGTAAATGGATTTTATTCTTTGGAAATCTATCAGATTCTCCCTTATCTTTCTGATCTAGGGATTCTGTGTACACCAAAAGTCATATATTCATTGATATGTGTGGGATCTATTATAGTAATATAACCTTTGGTCTCTTAACCATGGATATTTTATTGAAAAGATTTTAGATTTAAATAAATGATTATAAATGATATATTCATTTATATTTTGATATAATTTCTTATTTATGAATGTTTTGATAAATATTCTTATATATGAATAATTTTATGGGAACTCACTTTTAAACATATTTAATTTTATCTACTAAAGTGTTTTATAAATATTTTTTTTTGTTTTGAATTGAGAAAATATTTCAATGTTATATTTTATTTAAAATAAGAAAAGTTTGTGTGTTTGTTATAGATTGTGTGTGAGATGCTTGGTCTAATACCAAATTGGTTTATTAACCACATGATACATTTATATTTAGGAATTTATAGATTATATTATTCTAGTTTTAGGAAAATGGAATGTATCACTTAATGGCGGTGGATGTTTTTAATTACTAAACCTTTGAAGTTAGGACTTATTGGAGGACTATGTGATCCACATGTTAAATTTAGTTTTCTAGTTGATGTCTTGATATACTTTTTTGAGGAATTGGGTTGACATACCTATTTGAAGACTTTTATATATTTCATTGTGGGTTTTAAAACATTTCAGAGTGTTGGGAATACTGATTATTTAACATTTTATAAATTATACATTGCGTTGATGAGTTGTACATATGGTTAAATAATCCCCTCTTCTTTGAATTGATGTCCTGATTCTAGCCATCAGATTGTGGGGATCAGAAACACGATTTGGGTCATGTTAAGTCCAATCCGCTTACCATTTAAGTGGTTTATTTATGTGTTTTGGGACATATATTTCCAAGATACATTGATGGGAAGAGATTATATGTAATTTTCATAGAGTATAACAACCAAATTACAAGGATATTTTTTATTACACAAAACTCAAAGGTGTTTAGTTGTATTAATGAATATCGAAGAATGGTTGAAAGGATTATAGAAATAAAATTATAATGTTCCAAACTGAAAATCATATGCAGTTTATTAAAAACATAGTGGATTATAATTTAGAGAATCATGGGATAAGGCTCTATACCTATGTAGTGATAAGACTTCCAAAAAATTCTACGGTTGAGAGGAGAAACTGGATCATAAAAAAATAGGAAAGACAATTCTTGTTGATAAATACCTTCCAAAATAGTTTTATAATGATTCAATTCTCATATACGATGACATTTATAATAGATCCTTGTAGAGTCTAATGAATGGTAAGAAACCATTTTAATTTTTAATGTAAGGATGTTGAAATTAAAATAATTTCATGTATATATTAATAATTTCAAGTCTTCACAAGTAAGTGTTTCATATGTAAGTGTTTCGTAAGTAAGTGTGTTATGTGGGGGATAGTGATGAAGAGATGATTATCTCATGGGGACTTCAAGTGCTATTAATATATTCCTAAAATGATTTATAGGATGAAAAATATGATGTTATACCTATATCTATATATAATTTGAAGATATAGTTAATATTGATTCAAATAATATAATTAGCAATAGGACAACACCCATTTAGAAAAGGGTAATGAAGTCTCTACGAAAATAATATCTCATATCATAGGTAGATATAATGTTTAATAAATAATATAAAATAGAAGAGGTTTTTTTTAATGTGATTAATGAAGTGCTTGTCAAAAACCAAATGAATGAAAATAGGGAGATTATTTTGAGGCAAATAGATAATATTATCATTAGGACCAAATCCGTCGTCCAAAATATACTAAATAAAGATGGCGTGGTTTTTGGAAATAAATATTGATTGATGTGAAAGGTATATTCCTAGATGTAGGGAATTAATATAGATGATAAATTTTAATATATTGTAAGAATGAATACTATTTGTCTATTCTTATCCTAAGTAGGGAAAAATATATTCATAATTTTCTTGATGGATATCAAATTTGTATTTATGAATGGGGTTCTATAAGAAGAGGAGTACATTGAACATTAATATGTTTTTATTTTCCATGAACATGAGAATAATTTTTGTTGACTGATGAAGTTAATGTATGGGTTGAATTATGCTTCGAGAGCATCGTATTCAAGACAAGATCAGTATTTGAAAAGCCTTAGTTTCCAATGTTCTAGAGTTCATTAAATTCTCTATGCAACAACAATATTAATCAAAGGAAGATGGTACTGGTGTATGTAAATGAAATAATAGTTTGCAGGAAAAAGAATAATAATTCATATATTTTTCAGAATTTATGAAATGAGTGTTTGAAATGTAAATGATTGATGTGGTGAAATTTTTCATTATTTTATAGATAAAAGAAGGAAGGAATGGAAAATTTACTTCACAAAAAATTACAAAATGGGTTTTAAGAATATTTTGAAGGGAAAATTTAATATAGATGAAAACTATGGTTTCTAACAATATAAAACTATTAATGGATGGTGAAGGAAAACCTATCAATATCATAAAGTATAGGCTGAACAATGGGATCATGTTGTACTTAACTTTGACACAACCCAATATTGCTTTTACCACCTGTTGGGAGGAATGATATCAATTTAATAAAATTAATGAAAATTAATAAAAGTGAAAGTAATAATTTTTTATATAAAGGGAATGATGGTATTAATTTTTTTAAAAAATAAGAATCTAGGTAATATTTATTGGGAAATACCAATGAAAATTTGGATATATAATAAGATGAGAGAAAGTCAAAATTTGGTGGTACATTATTTCTTAGAGGAACATGTATTTTTTCGAAAAGAATGAAATAGTATTGTATTTACATGAGAACCATAGAAGCTAAATATATTTAGGATACTCAATTAGGAAATTAGTTATTGTGAATTAAGTATAAACTTGATGATATGATATTTAGAGTGAAGTCTTTAATTAGAATCAATTGTGAATATTCTAGTGATATAAATCATAGAAGGAATTTTTCAATCACTCAATGATGAATAACATTGATATCATGTATAATTTTATCATGGATAAGGTGGAGTTTGGGTTAGTGAAGTTGGAGTATGTTCCTAATGAACATAATGCATCAAACATTATGGAAAAGGGATAACCCAAAGAATAATTTTAAAGACATCAGCTTACTCTCAGGGTCTAGTTGAACCCCCACACTTAATAAGCATGGATGACATTCCCATGCTCCATGAGATATGGATTGTTTTTTATATGTGTTAATATATGTTATTTACCTTGTTGTAGACTACAACAAATTGAGTTTTTGGGTTTTTTTTATAAAGGTAGAGAATATGTTTCCATAAAAGTGGGACAGTATGATAGGGGAGGTAGAGAAAAAGTGGTTGTATATAAATATTAAATTTCAAAATAATTTTGTTAAAATTAGTTATATATAAAATTTTATCATATGGGTTCATAATGAAATAAATTACCCAGTGTGTTTGAATAATGTGTCTAATCTAGTGACACACTCAGTCCGACAGTTTTCACACCATTGATATTTCAGAAATCATTGTTTTCAACATCAACTTTTCTATTGTTTGAAAATGTGATGTTATTTTATATGATGAAATTTTTCTATTTTAATGGTAGAGTTCCATGAAACATGGTTTCAATAACTAGTTGATTCAATGATGAAAATTTTATTCTACTATTGTTTCTCCCATTAAGCATTGATTATGAGGTCTTAGAGTATGTGTAGAGTAAATCATTGATATTCAATCAGATTCATAGGATTAATATTGTGGTTGATTATAGAATAGGCCAATTTTCTATAAATGATGTGGAAAAGAAGGGTTAACATGGTATCAAATGGGAATGAGTTTTCAAAAAAACCAATGATGAAGATTGTTGGAAAAAAATCCTTCAAGGTGACTTTGTAGTGTGTTTGGGTTGGTTGTGTTTGTTGAAAAATCCAATTGAAAAATATACAGAAAAATATATGGGACATTGGAGAGATGTAGGAGTTAAAAACCTCAATAGTATTAAGATGGTTGAATCTATTCATGAAAGATGATCATTTATGTATGTAATCACTAGAATGTGTTTTTTTGAAGAAAATAATGACTTCTACTAAAAGTGAAAAAGTTTAATGAAAAGGAAAAACTGTTCCATGAAGTTATATTAAAGTGAAGACTTGAAACTAACTCATAAAAATAAATAAAATTAATATGTTTCATGATTTTTCCTGAAATGTTGAGTTGTGTAATGTAGACATAGTTTCCTAAATGTGGGAAATAAAAATGAATGATTCATGATAGTAATTTATGCTTTGAAGGTAGGATCAAATTGGTGAACATTAGTAATCCAAGAAAGTAACAAAAATGGTTAGTGGGGTCCGTGGAATTTATATGAAGGTTCATTCTCATCTATAAGAAGGCTTATACCCACCTCATTTTAAGAATCTAACCCTTTAATAATATCAAGGATTTAAAATCACATAAGAGTCGTGTGATGACATTTCTTGTGTGACATAGTTATGAAAATATTATTTATACAAAGAAATAGATTTTTGTCTATATGAACAAGTGTGTTATATTACATAGAAAAAGCTATCTGAATGTTGGGATTTTCTGAACAAATTGAAAAGTGTGTGAAATATTTGGAGCTTCATGAATGTTGTGTAATGGTTTTGTTAGAGTGATTTTTCTTTTATAAATGAGATGGAATTTCTAAGCAATTATATGGTAAATTTATATTCATCATGTGTATGAATTTTACGTTTCCCAAAACACCATATGGAGTATAAAAAAATTATCTATGAAAAAAATGGAAGAATCTTTTAGAGGATTAGTTAGCACACTTCTGTTGAGAGAGAAGTGATACTTCCTTGTGCGACTGGTAGAGAACAAGGAGGGATCATGAGTCCACTTTGAATATTGTTACACTAGTAAGCTATAGTGGATATTTTATGTTGGTACATTGATTTTTTATACTCCTTGGACAAAAACCAGTTATGGAAAACCATGTAAAACTATTTTGTATCATGCATGTTTTAATTTCTTGTCCCTAATTTTTATAGAAAATAGATAGAATATTGTTTTATTTAATAATGAAATAATATTGAAATATGGTAATGTTATAAACTATAATGACATGATTCATTCCCTCCTCTCAGGGTATTAAACATAGTGGGTCCAATAAAAAAATGTGAATAAAAAAATGAAACTATTTCATCACCTAAATAGTTAATACTAGTTTCCCTTCCTCACCATGGATATTTCACTAAATAATGAATTGAAGTAGAAAAATATATATTTAATGAATATATATATATATATAATTTACCCCACATTCACTTATACACTAGTGTTTCACTCTCATGCTCCAATATCTTTGTCATGTTCTCATCCCTCCTATAAGTCATCCAACATCCTGTTCAATAGTATCACCACAAATATTTCATCCTATGTATCCTAACATATCATCATCAAAATATCCTAATAGTAACCAAGTGTCTACCCCAAAACCACTATAACCATTATAAATTCATAATACCTCAATCCATTAAATCCCATGAATGTACATTAATGGGATGTTGTGACCCCTATTCCTAAATACAAGTATGTGTTATACTTAGAGCCATTACATTATTCACTAAATTTACAATAAATCAATTCCTCTTAGATCTGGAAAGAACACACCCTATATCATATGTTGTAATATCCTAGGATATTCCTACTCATCTATATCTATAGGTAGATAACATGAGAGGGAGAATTCAATAATCCATTCATTTTCAATCCAAGATTCTAGAGAAAACACCCTCAAAACACTTGTGTCTCGGTGACTATATTGTTATGACTAGGGTAGAGTTTGAAATTAAAAAATATAGAATAATATCACACACATAAACAATAAGGGAATCTACCTAAAATTATATTCATCTAACACTATAGTCACATTGGACCTCGAACATCCTCCACTAAGGAATATATTATCAAACAAGAATAAAAACACCAATTCTATTTTTTTAATTAGTTAAAGACCCATTAATTAATTCATATCAATATTTTCTAAGATATCAATTTTATTTATCTTAATACATACACTAATTGTAATATTAATTATATTTCTTATATTCTCAAGAAATTGATCATTGTTTGTGAACAATATAAACCAACCCCATTAATGTATTAGTTTAATTATCATTTCGTAATTATCTTTAAACTATAGGACTCTGCCTAAGATACCACTGAAAAAATTAAATAATTATATATTGTAACAGACTACTTAAATAAATTAGATACTAAAAAAGTAATAATTATCCATCCATTTGTCCATCAATAAGGAAATATGATATATTAATCACAGTGATGCAAAATTCCCATTCTGTATTCTCTATGTCTACCTGGTGTCCCACACCATCACATATAAAATAAAACTTTTCCCACCATAATAGATAGTGACCATAAATATATATAGGGAATGGAATCTATTTCTCATCAAATCATTAATCAACAATAGAGTCATGAGCATCCATACCATTGGTCATCAAGGTCCCTAACCAGAACAAATTCATCAGAAAAATAAACAATTCTATAAATCCCCAAAGAACACATCCATTTCAAATGTATTTTCCACATACATGTGATGGTTCTAAGGCTATAGAATTGAGATATTTAATCATCATAAAACAAGGAATTCAATCACTTAGCCCAAATATTTTATTCCACAATAAAAAAGAATTTTTAATTCCAGTTTGAATTAACTATTTCATTAATCACAAGTCATCTACATAAGAAAACGTAAGGTCTTTAGTTTACCCTAGATAACCAGATAGACACATACAAGAATTATTTCATATAATAAAATGCAAAATTATTTTTAAATTAACCAATCATTACTCTTACTTTAATTATTTATTTTTATTTATATTATTATAGTTTTAATAAAATAACTTTGAAAAAAAACATAAATAAATTTCTATACATATACACACTATCTTAGTAAATTTGAAAAGGTAGTGTAAAAAACAATATTTGTTATCAAAACCCAACGATTAATTTAATTTAATCTTGGAAAATACTAATTACATTGAACATGTGATAATTCTATTGTCATTTCATTAATTTAAATAATTGTATATATTTACCACTGTAAGACAAAAGGTAGATAATAATATAGAATACACTAACATCATAGTTATATTAAATTATATCTTAAAAATAGTATAATAATTTATATTATTTAATGTGATTTGCATTCAAATTAAAATTTTAAATTAATAAAAACAGCATTACTCCATAGAATGCGATTAATTATAATGAGAAAATTAAAAAATATGCAATAATTATTCTTCTCTTTGAAATTTTATTTGATTATTGATTAATTATCAAATAAGAGATTCATTTTTTATATTAATATCATATTATGGTCAATAAAACATATTTATACTTGGATATAATTAATGATTAATTCGTAGATACACATAATTAAAAGAGAACTAACAAATCCCCTACCTCGATTAAAATCTCAACATTTTCCGAGAAAGAATGAAAACTGATGATAAACTACAACCAACAAAAACGCCACAATGTATGAAGTAATTACATTGTAAACTAATCATAGATGAAATTGAAAATTATATCTCAACAACCAGAAATAAAAAATATAGAAACACTACTAGAATTTATATCTAAAAGGAAAGAAGAAGAGTTGAATGGGAATAATTGGAGGAGAGGGATGATAGCTTGATCTGATACTTCGATTCAATGATCCAGGGGGTTTAGTATCATTAATGAATGTATAAAGTGAGGTGAGAGGAAAATGGATTGAATGAGGTTTTATAGTCTGAGAAAATACATATATAATGTTTTCTCAGGCCTTCCATTTAAAGAGGAAGCCTAAACTCTATCACCACGGTGTAGTGAACTCCTAAAACACCCATGTTGTAGGTACCTAATCCATTTTACCCTATAATTCTTAGAAATATAATGTATTGAGATAAAATATTTCCATTTATAATAGTAGGACTCACCAAAAGCCATACCTATACATCCTTCCTAAAAATTGCTTCCTTAGATGTTTTCCTATACCATTTTCTCATAGGATCAAAATCACATATCTGTTTCTTGTAAAATTTCTAGACAATCCATTTCACTCTCCATTGTGCACTTTAACATTGAACAACCAACAACATGACCTAAATATAAATGATTAAGGATAATAAAGACTACTGAAGGCTAAATCCCCTCACAATGCTTTAAAATAGTCAAAACCATGCCCATTACTAAGGCTTGTTGACCATTTAAATGGACGAAACTCTTTTCTAAACTCTAAAACTCCTCCAACTCCCTCATGAAAATTATGAGCCCTCTGAAAACTAAAATGAAAGAGAATTATAAATATAATACCTTGTATATTGAGATTGATATTATATAAGATATTTCATAAGGATATCATTCATGGACATTTTTTGAGATGTGGATGACTTCTTATGAAATAATAAGTTCTCAATATGATGTTAAAGGCATGGGTTTCTCTATGAAAACATTTTTTACTATTTATATAGTGATAAAAATCTAAAATGTTTTTGGGTATGTAGGTGAATCATTATTTTTTTTGTTGATATTGTGGATGATTAAAATTGGGTCATTATAGTCAGTATCAATTATATATATATATATATATATATATTCATTATTTTCACACCTAAATCGAGATTCCTGGTTTTGAGATATATGAGTTGGCATTAGAGTAATTTTTATATATATTTAGAGGTTAAGATGTTACCAAATGATGATATTTCAGGAGTTTTAGATATAATTAATGGTTAAAACGCCTAAGGTTGATCATATATTTAAAGGAATAGATACTGGTTTGAGGTATTATGTGATGGGATTTTGAACTTGACTAATTATATAAGGGGTGATGTTTATTATGTTTTAATATGTCATTGGAGATATATTCAACCCTTAATTTTGACATGTGATTTTACAAGAATTTTATTTTGGAAAACTATTACTACATTTATGGGAGAAGAATATGTAATGTTTTGATATCCTTTATGGTCAATACATAATTTTATGTTAAAGTTGTTATATTTAATTAAAAAATGTGTTAGACAAATTTTGGAATATATGTTGAGTAGTATGGATAACCTTTGTGATTGAAAAGTTATCTAGTAAAAATAAATAGATACTATTTTTGGAAAAATATTAATATCATTTGGAGGTATAGAGATCAACTTAGATATTTATTTCTATGTGATTAATGTTGTTAGGGGATAAGGTTATGTTGAATTTTATTTGTACAGTTTTCTATGATTTTTCTTAGAATATGGTAGGAAATAATCTGATAGTATTTGGTTAGTTATTATTGGGTATTAGAGGTAAAAATTAAAGGAAATCTAAGTCAAAATGTGGGAGACTAGTTTCATAATTAAGCCAAATGTATCACTAGTTAAATTGAAGGTTTTAAAGGATATGTAATTATAGGACATATTTTTCTTATGATATGATTGTATACTTCTCACACTGAACGTTTCGGTTTTACTTGTTGGATACAACTATGTGGAATTATATTAACAATGAATTTCCGTGAAAATTTAATGATAATACCCTTAAGGAAAAAGGGAATTGTGAGCTACAATAAAAAAATTTAGAGTTAAACCTCAAAAGGTTTATTGAGTTATGACTAAAAACATGAACCTTTCGAATCATCCAAATACATAAAATAAAAGAAAACTGTGGTTTCATATAAGTTCAGATGATTAAATACATAATGGAATGAAAAATAATAATATTTTATGAAAAAAAATTAGAAGAAGCATGGATGAAAAAAATTATATGGAACAGTTAAATTATTCAATAGTGGTAGAGAAGATCATCAATAAAATGAATGGTGAGGAGATAAGGACATACTAACTAATTAAATTATGGGAAGAGAATATTGGTCTAAGGTTTCACCCACACTATAATTATTCAATTTTAAAGAGTAAAGACATTATTTGAAGATGTACACCAAGAAAATGGTTAATAATGATAACCATAATAAAAAATCCCATAATCGCTGAAAATAAGATTATTTATGAAACAAATATTACTGAATAAGTTCATAAAAGTTAATTGGTGTAATGTACACTCATAATCCTTTCAAAAACAATAAATTTCCCATTCTTTATATACCCATAATTATATATCTAGTAGTTTTCTGAGTGAATCAAGTTACCAAACTAATAAATAGATAACTAATTATCCAATAAAATTTATTATCTATAATATTATTACATATTAGGAATATAAACCATTTCTAATAGAATTTTAAGTGAATATTGTTAAGAAAAATCATATTTTCCTCCCTTTAGTAAAATTTGATTGGATTTTTATCTTGAATGTGATCTCTCTTAAAATAGCCTCTATAATATCATGAGGCATAAATTTCCCATTTAATATAAAAATTATTGATGAAATTATTTCTATGAAAATCAAATGGATATAAATTCTGTTATAAGAGTCTTAATACCTCTTTATATGGAATTTTTACCTTTAAAAATTAGGGAGAAGAATAATATGAGAGGCTTGTCTATTGTAAGGGAAAAATATGATTTTCTAATTGTTTTTTAAAATAGTAACATGGATATATCATATTAAGTCATACCTATATTAGGGACACCCTTATCTATTTTCATTATTTAGTAAAAAATTAAATGTTGAGGGCATAATTTATTTATGGTGGTAGAATGTAACCCGCTAAGATTCTACAATACTTTATCTTTAATAAGTTTGATGTGTTTGATAGATTATGATGAAAAGAACACAAAACATTAGTAAATACATATTTAATACTATCAAAAAATGGATTCAATATTAGATATTAAAATGAAATTACTTTTTAAAAGTGGTCAAATTCTCTTAATAAAATGTAGTTGATTCCAAAGATATTATTTTGAACTATTCTATTGAATTATGTATTTTCATTAAAGTTAATAATTTTGAGAAAATGACATCAATAAAATTTATTAAAAGAACCAATAATTATTAGTAAAATAAATACATAAAATTTATAGAATTAATATGAAACTATAAGGAATGTTAATTTAATTATTCATGTCTTCACTAAAATGTTTTGATAAATAAATTAGTTTAATATTTTTTTTAATTTATAGTATAATTTAAAATTTTATAAAATTAAAATTAATATATTTTATTAATTTATTAATTTATCTAATCCTAAATTTTTGAATATTTACTTTTGGGATTTTTCCAAAATAGTTGATTTTTGTGTGAATAGTAAAAAATATCGAATTTACAGATACTATAATTTTATGATATTATCATGATATAATAATGGTTTTAATGTTTATGAAATTTTTTTTATATAAGAAATATATATTTAAGAATCAATATAATTCATTTAAAAATATAATTTTGAGCATAGAAATTTATGATTTACATTAGGGAAGTTAAATTCATGTTCTAATTCAAATGAATAATCATTCTTGAACTTTTATTTTAATTAATTACTCAAAAGGTTAATTTTGGTTTAGGTTTTGTTTTGAAGTAGAATAAATATAATTACATTAATTATAGTAAAATTAATTCCAAAAAAAACAACATTATATTGATTTTTGTGTAAAATCATTTTTATGAAAAGAAATCATTTTTAAAAGGGAGTTTCATAATATTTTATGGATTTTTATTAAATATAACCTAATAAAATAATTGATATTTTAATATGGATTCCATATTTAGGATCATAATATTCAAATTATTTAATATGTTATCCTTTCTTTTAACTATAATGAATAGTTACTATGGTAAACTATTTGTAACCATTGTATGGATTAAAAGGAATAATTAGAGTTAAACAATGAGATAAGGATTATAATATCACTAAAACTAGAATAAATTTAGTTTTTTGAGTGTATTTTGATGATAAATAATCCTATATTCTTAATTTAAAAAAACTGGATCTGCATTTCGTGTGAAACAAATTTATTATATATTAACGTTAATAATATTTACAAGGGTATCACTCATCTCAAATATATAATATAACCTCATTTTCTCAATTCTCCACACAACATGAGCATCATAACTAAAATCATCTCCATATAAACATGTTAGAAAAAATCCTTTAAATTCCCTATATGCTATATTCTTCCTAAAAGTCCCATATAAGAATCCTTAAGATCTTTTTATAAGGATATTGTCCAAGGCACAGTTGTAAGTTCGACATTCCATTTCCAAGTTTGTTTCATCATAAAAATAATATATTAATTTTAAAAAGTTATAAATATAATTAAAAAATATATTTAAAATAATTAAATTTTTAATATTAATGTTAAAATTTTATATATCTCCTTTACATCTAACAAAAAATTTAAAAATTGCTCACACATAGGTTCAGACTATAGCCTCCATGAAATAATATTTTTCATTTTTCATAATTATCTCTCATATATGGTTATGTATATGGATATATATAATATATATTTAATTTACATAATCTTTTTTATTCTATAAAGATAATTTTTTTTTCATTCACTACTTCAATCCATTGAAAAATGTAACATTCAACAATCATTCATATCATAAATGTTTAAATAATGTTAATATAATTAATAAAATATGAAAAAATTATATAATAATTATGAATTTAATTTATTTTGGTAATTATGGTTTGGTAATGAAATATACATATTTACATATAAAATCAGTTCATTTATAAAATGTAATAATCAATGAAAATGTGAATTTTAATGTATTCTATTGGAATAGTTAACATAAGTTCCATAAAGTGATTATGAAACACTAGAACTATGATAAATTAATGTTTTTAATATTTAATTTTTTTATAGATTATAAACCCCTGATCAAGGTGGAATGACCCAAACCCTCAAATTAGAACATGCGTGAAAAAAATTAATAGTAAACACAAAGGAATATTGATTTTAACAAATAATTAATTTTAAGGGGGGTAATAATATATTTTAAGAGAGTTATATGTAAAAAGATAAGTATGGATATTGTTTTTGTATATATGTATAATATGTATATATTTATTAAATAAGAGGGAAAAATGTGGTTCACCAAGCATTTGTATGAGTTAAGTGGATTTTAAACTAATTTTCTTTATTGGGTTACACCACTTATCCATTCACTATATATTACCAAGGTAATATATGTTGTGAAATACAGTTGTTTATTTGATATTTACACTAGTTTAATTTGAATTTCAATTTTTTCCACAAATTTATTAAATTTAGGGATTCCAATTTTATATTTTATGGATCTTAATAAGGGGTTCTTTTCTCACTTTTCTTTATTTGAAACATATACCATATTCGTTACTAATACTATATTTACTAGTGTATATAATTACCTTTAATAAAATTTATGAGGACTATTATGAAAATTAATGGTATATTAAAATATTTAAAAGTTTATTTCTTTTATGATGTTTTGATTTAATGGTTACCAATGTTTTAAGGGTTTATGTTTAAATCTCACTTTTTATTTGGACTATTTTTGTTTCAATTTCCATTTAGGGTATTTCATGTTATTTCTCTATATAATACCATCAATTTTTTTATCCTATGGTAATTTATAGGGTTTAATAGTATTCTTTCTATTTTACCAGAATTTATAAATTGAAAATATGAAAAGAAATTTTTTATCAAAATCCAACCTTATTTGTTATATTTGATTAGGATTATATTTCTCCATATCCATGTTCCAAAAAAGGTTTTTTGAAAATTACTATCTAATTTTAAATTATTGAAAAAAGTATTTTTATACTTTCATTGAATTTATTTACAATCATTTTAAGATAATATTATTATAATTTTTCTAAATTGGTAATTTTTTAATTTCTTTAAAAAATTAATTTTTTTTAAAATATTTACAACATGAATAGATTTTCCAATCAATACTTCCTTTAATGTTCAATATGGTTCCTTTAAAATTTTCAATGATTTCAAAAAGAAAATATTATTTTAATTTTCAGGGAATTTCTACATATAAAATTTTTAGAAGTATATGCAATCTCATTTTTAAAATATCCATTATAATGATTTCATATAATTATTTTTTATTTATGTAAATTTCTTTTATGGATTTTTATGCTTTACAAAATATGTGTTCATATTATACCAACCTTTTTTTCTTTGAATGGATAATTATAGTGATTTTTTAATCTTATATTCATGAAACTCATTTTCTGATCACATGTCAATTAATATATGATTAATTATGAATGTTTATGTAATCATCTAGAACAAAGATGTATAGTTTTAATTATGTTCTTTGTGGGAAATAATATATATCCCTCCAATGAATTGGGTAATATTTTATATATCATGACCTCATATGGGTACATGAGAAGTTGTCCCAAGCCCAAGAGGGCACATGGGCAATGCTTCTAAACACAATTGGGTATACATGTGATTATCCCAAGCCGAAGAGGGTAAATGTGTGATTTGACCAAGAACAAAAAAGTTACATAAGTTTCTACCCCAAGGCTACTATGTAATGAATTTCATTGTGAGTGGCCTTGATATATGATTTCTATGTTTATGGATGGGGGGGGGGGTGACCCCAATTCACTATGAAACTCTTTCCATAGTTTTATGATAGTATTTGTTGTTACCCCTAACAATATAAATTAATTTCTAATCACATGTGTATGCCAAAAATTATGACTTATGGTTATGATATGCTATGAAGGTTTATGATTAATTATTGATGATTTTTCACTCTTGTAACTCATGTATTTTTATCAAAAATACTTATTCTATGACTCATGATTTATGATCTTTAAATTATGGGGTATGTGTTTATAATTTATAGTCAGGTTTGTATATGAATATCATTATATTATACTTACTTATGAAATTCTATTAATAATTCCTTTTTTCCCTTGTAGAGAATTTGAGATCACCATTCATATATGTACATTTTCATAGGTTATGAAGAACGAAATTATGTAAGATATATCTTGAAGGGTTATGTGTAGATAATTATTTTGGGTATGATGATGATTTATTATGAAAAAATATGTTCATGGTATAATGTGAAATTTTATAATTTTATGATAAATTCATGGGGTTCTCTTAGAAAATGTTTTCCCTTAAATAACAGGATTGAATAAAGTGGTATTGGACTAATAAAATAGTTGATCTTTTATTATACATCATATAAGTACATATATTTATAGAGATATCATAGTGAGTTTACTATGAGATAACTTGAAAAGGGATATTGTATAGCATGTATCTAGATACTTGGTATGTAAAAAATGCAAGAAAAAATGTTAGAACGCTTAGGGGATGATATAACCATTACCAATTCTGATATTTTAAATGGGAGAATATCACCATGTATTTCACCAAAAGACTCTCTAAGTTATTTAATGGACAGAATGCCATTTGGGTTTTCTTCTTCCACTATAAAAAATAACCATATTTCACTTATATTATAAAAGACTTTTCACTTGACTAACTTATTATGATATATATTAAGAAAGTGGAATGATTTCATATAGTACCAATCTCAATATTATACGATCAAGGTTCATGTTTTTCTTTGATGTTCTAGACAAGTCATCAAGATTCCTTGAATTATTAGTGGAAATTTATCAATATATATGATCTTTATAAAGATATTTAATTTGAGAGGAATATTCTAGAACTAAATGATACAATTTTCTTTCATTATTGATGTTAAATGTGGTTACAATCAACAAATTCCTCTAGTAATGTTTTATTACAGCAATATATTTCACAGTAGCATTCATATGGATCTTTTTGAAATACCCTATGTAAATAAGTTAATAACACCAACATGTTGGTATAAATATGAAGATAAAAAGATATTGGGGCCTGATCTAGTTGAAGAAAAAGAAGATATAGGTAGATCCATTAAGAATCACATCATAAGTTCTTTAAGTTAACTAAAAGTTTATGCTAATAATAAATGGATATATTAAGAGTTTGATTCTAGTGAAAAGGTATTCATATAATGGTTATGACATTAGTATGGAAGGGTATGTTGAGCCACACCTATAAAAATCCATATGAGATTATTGATTGTATTAGGATGATTTCTTATAACATAGAATTTACATTGAACCAATATCGATTTCATGATGTGTTCCATGTATCTCTTTTGATGAAGTGCATATATAATCCATCACATGTACTAGACTCATAGGTTTTATAACTAGAGCATAAAATTTATTATGAATAACTACCAGTGGAGATTATTGATCAAAGAGATAATGTGATTTAGAACATGATCAGTCTTTGGGTTAATATTTTATGATGAAATAATAAATTTTAAGATAAAATGTAGGAACCTAAGGATGTAATGAGGTAGAATTATCCATATTTTTTTCTTCAAAAAATAGAGTTTCAAGGGTGAAGTTATTATTAGTGGATAGAATTTAACACCCCAATATTTTAAAATAAACATTGATTTAGTAAATTTGATATGTTCAATATATTTAAATGAAAACAAAACAAATCATTAATGAATAATGTTTTATTAAAATAAAAAAATAAATATATTATAAGAAATTATTAGAAACATAACTACCAAATTAATTAATTAATTATAAGAAATACTAATTTAATTATTTTTGTTTAATAGAAATTTATTGTTTATAAACATTGTTTTATTATATATGTTTAATTTTAAATTAAATTTCTATTATTTAGTGTACAAAAAATATGGAAATGTATTATTTGTTAATATTGAAAAAGTAATAATCATTCATAAATTTATTATGAAGTCATTATAATTTAATATAAATTGTTTTGAAGTTAAAAAGATATATTTTTATAAAAACAATTTTTTATGAGAGTCATTTAATCTTATATTAAGAAATTAAATTAATTACTATTGATGAAAAATTTTAATTAAGTGTGAAGATAATTTATTAAATCAAATAAAATTGCATTCATTAATTTTTTCTTACAAGTAATGGAATTATAATAAAATCATTTTTAATTTTAAATATATATTTGTTCAAATAATAGTTTTTAATCATTTATTTCATGGATATTAGAATTAATTTATGCAAATCTAGGAATTGAATCTTGTAAAATATATTCCATATTTTGAATGGGAATAATAAATATTGGGTAATATAGTTAATTTAATTTTCGACTACAATTAAAAATTACAATTATAAAAATATTGACATTATGGTATGATTTAAAAGGTTTAACAAGGGGTTTAATCTAAATGATAATGATTAAAAATCAATAATACTTGTCCAAATCTGATTTTTTAGTTTATTTTGTCCTTTACATATCATATAGTTTAAATTGGACAAAATTAGAGCCATGTTTTATATATTATAAGAGTTTATAATCCTTAATAATTAATCATGAGCCGTGAAAGAATATAATAAACATAAGTTTGTGGCATACACATATGTTTAGAAAATAATTTCCTTACTCAAGGATAACTTTGAATACCATAATAAAATAGTCCAATATGTCCCATAATTGATTAGGTTTGATCTCCACTTATAAAAAACATAGTCTCATAATAAATTAGATTCACTACCTATTCCTCTAAACATAGAAATCAGTTGGGAAGGCTACAACCCATGACATTCAGAAAAAAGGCTTAGCATAAACAATAATTTACCTTCTTTGGGCTTGGGCTAATCAATTGTGTACCCTCTTGGTTTTGGTCTAATCAATTGCATACCCTCATGGTATTGGCACAACTTCCTATGTTCCCTTTTGATATCATGTGATATAAAACATTTCCTAATGCATTGGAAGGATATAATGGTCCCACCAATCACATAATAAATCATTTTTATACATGAGATAATAATATAAGATATTTCACCATTAATTTATAGTTTAATTATCCCCTTAAAAAGAAACAAGTATCATGGGATGACATTAAAACATTTTCATCATAATCCATCCACATCAATTAAGTGGATGGTATCATAAGATCGTATTCCCATTGAACTATAACAATCCATAAAGGATTTTTTCATAGAAGAAAAATAGTTATATAAAAAATTAGAAATACGATTGAAAAAACAAGAGAATAATCATTTTTTCTTCTAACATTAAAAACTAAAAATTCAGAAAAAATAAGAATTGTTTTTTCATTATAAAACTATGAAATTTTTTAGTAAAAATAATGAAAAAATAATGGTAATGAATGTAGTAAAAGATGTTCATCTGGTAAATATTATAAAAATATTATTTAAAAAAATCTATAAATAGTCAAATATAAACTGTATGGAGAAAATTATAATTTTAAATTTTTAAAATTTTAAGAAAATATAAAATATACATGAAAATTAATTTATAATATCATTGTGCTATAGAAAAAAAATTATCTAAATTTTTTAAATATCATAGAAATGGAAGACAAATATTTCAAACTAAAAAGGATTAATAAGTATGGTTTTTCAAAAAAATGTCGTTTTTATATTTTTGAGTACCAAAGAGATATAAAATAGAATAAATATTTTAAAACACAAAGTATGACTAGAGTAGAACAGAATATATGTGGTTTTGATAAATAAATGACATAAAATTTCCCATAATGGGAATTGAAACATAAAAAATCCTGATAAAAGTGAGATTATAATAAAAACCCTTACAACTTTTGTAATATTTCACTCAAAACCTATTGAAAGAGAGATAAATTGATTGATTTTTAAATCAAAAAAATATAATGATAAGAATCATAATATATATTCATTCTCATTATATACATTACACAATTTTAAAGAAGTGGTGAATATAATATACGTCTCAATGAAAGAAAAATGAAATGAAGAACCCTTATGAATAAAATTTGAAATAAAATACATAAATGTAATGATTATGTTGAAAAAATATATATAGTCAAAAGAAAAGTGGATATATATTATAAATAATCAACATTTACGAAACACATAATATATGAATAATATAGTCCATATATAAGTTATGTAACTCAATGAAAAGAAATTGGATTAAAAAATCCCATTACACATGACTTCGACTTAGTAAAACAAATTCTATAATCATATATAATTTTTTTGACTTATTATAAATCTATAATGTATCCATACTCACACATGTATTTCTCTGTATAATTCTATAATAAGTTATTATTACCCACCTAATAATAATTTTTTTAAAAAAATCATTAATATCTTTAAAACTATTCCGTTTTACAAACCTGTTATGATTCAAAGGATATGGGCCTTTCACCTTGGTTATCATTTATCTATATCCATAATGTTAATGAATATTTAATTAAATATTTTTGAAATTTTCTTATTTTTATAGTTTATTTATGTATCTTAGGGTAATAGTTTAAATTGAATGCTTAAAAATTCATGTTTTAAGTGATTATTAAATTTAACAAATGAATTAAATTTTAAGAAAAATATAATTTTTACTATTAACACTCCAGAATTATAAAAATAAAATAAAATAATAATTATTAAATAATATTACTAACACATAATATTTATTTATTTTTCATGAAATTAACATTAAGAAAGTGTTCATATATGTGGTAAGACCAACCTAAATGAAAACTTGTTTAATGGTTGAATGAATAAAAAAATTTAATTTTATAATGATAATATCAATTTCACAGATGATTTAACATGTTAAAAATAAATTTTTATATTAATTATATATATTTTTATAATTATCCATGTAAGGTGGTGATGGAAATGAGTTATATCACTTTATAGAGGATGTAGTTCATACATATGCATGAATTATGTTTCAATTTTTCAATGGACGAAAGGAAGGAAAGAAAAATATTAATTTATATTTATATAATCTTAAGTATGTCATATATATTTATTAAATATTTCAATATAACCATATATGGGTGAAAGTAATGAAAAAAATGATATCACGTCATGGATGCAGTAATCTGCAGCCTCACATGCATAAAGTTATCATTTCAAATTTAATTGAAATGTGATATAGAATGGTTGTAATATTATCATAAAAACATTTCAGTATTTTGAAATATAATAATATAGTTATTTTAATATGTTTATATATGTTTTGTATGAGTTTTAAGAGGAAATAGTTCTGAAAAAGATCAGTAAGAACATATAACTCTTATTTGGATAATCACTTCTGAAAAACACCTTAAGGATTATTGGATGAATAATTTAAGAATAAAAGAACCTCAAGGAAATCAGGATGAATATTTTAAAGGAATTTGATAACATTTTTCTCAAGTTAAGTTTATCTAGTAGTGTTTACAAGTGATAATAGAAGGTTCCCCTTTATAAGTGAGGGGAATAAAACCCTTGTAAATAATATGAACTTTAAATATAATAAATTAAATTTCCATTGAATATGGATCCAATTTATTCCAATTTGGAATATTTGATATTTTATGTAAGATATATAATGGGAATATAAAATTTAGATATGTTTTATAGATATTTTAAATATAATCTCTTAGTTTAACCACCCTAGTTATCCCTTTTAACCCTTACCGTAGTACCAATTTTTTTTTACCACTATAGCTATTCAATAAGACTAAAAAATATAATTTTTCTTATTATGTAATTTGAATATTTTAATACTAAAAATGAGTAAAATTTCACAAGATTATTTTTTTATAATTTGTAAAAATTCTTTTAATATAAGGTCAAAAATCACAATGAAAAAATGTTATCAAAATAACACCATTTTTAATCACATTTTACACCAAAATGAAATATAATATTGATTATAATAGAATTAATATTATTATTTTTAATAAAATATGACTTATTTTACATTAAAAACTCAAAAATAAAAGTGAAATTCATGAAAATTTGATTAAAATAGAAGAACCACGAATATTTTTTTGTTTAAACCTAGATTTCCTAAATGCGAGAAATAGATTTATAAGTTCAAAATAACATTTTTAAATGTATCATACTCATTATTAAATTTCTTTTTGTTGTATAGATATATTTTCCTAATAATTAAACTAATTATTATATAATAATAATTTCATTAAAGTAACTTTATTTCTAAAATCGATACCTTTTACCATTCACCCAAAATATCAATTATTTTACAAATCCAAAAAATTCAGCTGAAAATAACTTTGACATGATGTATTGAAAATTGGATTTCAATTTTTTAAAATCAAAATTATAAATTCTTTAAATTTCTACCTCAAATAAAATAAATATAATATATAATAAATGTAATATTTTAACCAAAAATTTTTTGTTTTGTTATTAATAATTAAATTAACATTTCTTATTTTTTCATAATAATTATATAAATTTTATCAATAAATTTAAATAATAATTATTAAACTTTTATCAATCATTTTTACTGATATCATTTTCCCAAAACTTTTAATTTTTTAAAAAATAAATAATTTAGAAAAACAATTCAAAATAGTCTCTTTAGTATCTTTTTTATTTTCTTAAGTGAATATTACCATTTTTTACAAATTTAATTCATTTAAAAACATTCCTTTGTATATTTTTGAAAAAAAAATGTGGTAAAAGTGAAAAATTACATGAAAAAATAATTAATGAATATAGGAGAAGAAAATAGATATTGTTTAAGGTATAATGACCATATAACTTCCCCCATTGGAAATTGAAAAATAAACAATCCCAAAATAGAGAGATTATATCATAAATCCTTACTTAATGTGATGAATTTATTTATACACACTCTAATATACTATATAATAAATTTATGCTTATTATAAATATATAATAGAAACATATTCATACTTATATTTCTATATATCACTCTCTTATAATTCCCAATTAACCTACTACTAACTACAACACAACAAAATCAAAATTCAGGTGACAATTGTTGTTTTTTCCATGCATGTCTGAGTTTGGAAATTTTTTACCTTTTAACATTTTCATGGATTAATAATATCCAAAATCATAATCAATTAAGAATTATAATTATTTTTTATTATATATAATTCTAGAACCATCCATATAAGATGATGATGAAAATGAATTATATCACTTAATGAAATTTGTTTTCTGTATGTGTGTGGAGAATGTTTAAATTATTCAATGCATATAAGGGAAGAAATTTGAAAAATAATTTTATTTTTTGAAACCTAAATATATCATACATATCAATTCTATTCTTTAAATATATCTATATTATAAGGCCCCGACCTTAAACCTTACTTAATATTGAGTTATTACAAGATTACACATTGAGGATCTTTTCAGGTTTAGAGTTTTAGAGAATTAGATCATGAAACTTGCATTACATTCCACATTTAAACAAAGTGGTTACATAAAAGACAGTATTCATTCTTCCCATCAATGGAAACATATTTAAAATAAAACATGGATTCTTTCTTGAAACGTCCTTGAAACTAGCATCACATCGTGTACCTTTCCCTTGACCTGTGAAAAACATTTCAAAAACTTGGGATGAGCATAAGAAGCTCAGTAAGGGTTATTAAAATATGGAAAAGTAACATGACATCATATATAAATAAAAATGAAATCATACTTTACCCATAAAACATAGGCACATTAACATACCTTATCAAATCATGAATAAATCATAGAAATTATAAGACATAAAGGTAACTTGAGGAATTCCTAACATTCTTACGTAGGGAGTAACCCTCTTGGTTACATTTGGAATACCCATCACAGTATATTCCCTAAATCTCTTCGGAGAAACCATAATGTTTCACTCCTTCACGTTACCCAATGCATTGGAGAGCTATATCAGGATCACCCGCCCTTATTTTATCACGGAACCACCCGTCTTCATAACAATGCCCAAGAACCATAACATAATCTTATCACATAAAACATGCATAAAGGGAACATAAAATTTCCACCTTTCAATAACAAGATATCAATACAAAACATTGATATAAATACATTATGAAAACCATTTTCAATACCAAAATAAAAGAAAATTAAAACTTTGTATTTATTTTTCATTTTTAAAAAAGGTTATGGCTTGTAGAGGAAGCCAAAACTCAAATAATGGTCACGACGACGGAGAAGTCGTTTTCGCCGCTTACGTACGACAAAAACATTCCCTTTTGTCGTTTAGTAAAACGCTTCTTATAAAAAGATTTCTTTTGGATAAACGTAAAAGTCAAAGGGGTTTATACACCGAATAAAATAAAGTTGTGTATAAAACAAAATATACCTCAATGAAAGGAGATTGAGACGAAGTCCCATACAAAGACGGTATCCTTGGATTAAGGATAAATCAGTTACATAACTATGTGTGACAAACAAATACACGAAATATAAGTGGGTATTTAGTGTAAAAAAATCATAGTACATTCACACATAATCATATAACAACATATTCAAGGAGTACAAGCTTATCCCAAAGAATCGAAATTGGGTTAAGAAGTTCCCTTGCAATAATTAGACAGCCTAACGGCATCACTTCAAAATTCAGAAAAAGAGTTGATGAGTGATAAAAAGGGTATCTCATCACTTGGACATAAAATTTACATCAATAAGGATATTGGATAACTTATCCCAAAATAATATTATGTGAATTAAAAGACATAACAAAATAAGTCTTTTAAAAAGAGGAGGGTGAAAGGTTCCCTTACCGACATGGGTATCTTTCGAAACATACGCCCCATGAAAGAAGGACAATACAACATTGATGTAAATACTCATAGATGAAATAATATTACACAATGAGTAAAATAATGGTCCGTACATACACCACTCAAAAAGAAATTGTGGAAAATGTAGCATAAATATCACGGGAATAAAAGTGAGATGAAAAATCCCTTACGAAAACTCGACAGCCTAACGACGCCACTTAAAACTTCCAAAATGGATTGATGAGAGAGAATAGGGTCTCTCATTATATTAAAATAAAAATTACAGTAATATTAATATAAAATAACATCCCAATAACAAGAAATATGATCTTAGAATGAATGACATAAAAGAGTGTACTTAAAAAGAAAGAGAGGAGTAGGATCCCTTACCTTGGGTCCGACTTGACTCGATCGTTCTTTAACGTCCTGAATAATAAACTTGAGTTAATTTACAATTTATTAAGAACCTTTTTATAGTTCATTATTCCTTTTAGATCACTTATTTCCATGTTATATACATTATGTAATCATTTAAGTTAATAATGTTTGTTTTGTCGATATTTGGGTTCTTAAGTCGAAAGTGGACTTCTTACAATTACATGTTGTTCGTGTGGTCAAATGTTCATTATATCCAGAATTATATTCAGGAATTGGATATAAAATATATCATATATATCCAGAATATAAATTTATTTATAATATTACATAATCATTTAGAGGTACGAAATGAAATGCACCGTTCATGGAGACGGTAAGCCATACATACACATGAATGCTACTTTCATTTCTATGTCATATTAATGGAATTAAAACTAAATGAGAGGTATGTATATTTTAATTTCAGAATTATATTCATCATTTATATGTATCATTCATCATATATATCTATTAAAAACATGTACTTATAATAGTACATTACATTTGGGGATAAGAAATGAAATGCACCGTTCATGGAGACGGTAAGCCGTACGTACGCATGAACGCCACTTTCATTTCTATTTCATATTTTTATGGAATGGAATAATAATGATATATAGGTATATTATATTTCCAGTATAAAATCATATATAATAACTTTAAATCCATCCTTCATACGTCCCACATATGGCATTAACGAATCATATCACTTTGAGGGGGCGGTAGTCCGCCCTTCCTTAAATGAAGATATCACATTTACACATAATGGAAACCATAAAGGTATGCCCAAAATGAAAAATACATATTCTTCAGGAAAAAATATAAATATTTTATATCATATATAAATATAGTGTCATCTTAATGGCCACCTTTAAAGGTGTTAAATGAATGTTGAACAATCATCGTTTCAGGAGGCCGAAATTCGCCATCCACGGAAACAGTATGTTCTTTAACCATTAGATGTAGGTGTGTGAAAGTGTGGTTAGAATACTTCTTATAACAACATCCTAGTATATTTATGATACTGGATTTGTTACAAAAGAAATGAATAAAAAGATTTTAGGGGGTTGGAGAAGCAAAATAAAACAAAAGGACTCAAGTGAAGACGTTACCTTAAAATCGAGTAACTCCCTTTGGTTTGAGCTCAAAGTCATCCTTGGGAATAGTTATGCCCAAAGTGAGGCTTCAAGGAGTAAGAGAGGTAAGTGGAGAGACAAAATGGGCAGAGGTTGGCCGAGCCAAAAGCTTTGGGAGTGTGGGTAAGGAGGTAGAGGTGGGGGCCTTTTATAAGAGGAGAGGAGGGGCACTCTTGGAAGGTAAAGAAAAGTCACTTTATTTTAAAATGGTATTCGGATTTAAGAGTTCCCAAATTGATGTGTTTCTAGGATAAGGTGATAAGGGTTCGAAATACACTCATCCAATAGGTTTTGGACATGTTTAGGTCTTAGATATTACATTATCTTTCCATTTTATTTAAATCGTTAAATAATGAGGTCATCACTGCATAATCATGATGTCATAAATAATTTTATTTATTTAATGTCTGAAAATTATAAAATATATACTATGACGTGGGAAATCATTTTATCTTTCCAATGAATATTTATAGTCAAAAAGATGATTTGTATAACCCCATGTAAAAATTGTTTTAGTAAAATATTTCATGTTTGTCTCATTTTTACTTTAACTTTAAATAAATAGATATTAATGACATTTTCCAAACAAAGTGGCTTCATGGGGTCCCCAAGATGACCCATGGGTTTTCTTGGTCATCCATGAAACATCCAATGAGGTTAGGACATGTGTCAAGTTCATTTCATTTTATTAAAACATTATTTTTACCTTAAACTACATTAATTACCTCTAATCGCGATTAAAAACTTTATAAGTTACTATTCACCAAAAAAATTATTTTTATCCCATTGAACCACATTTTACTACTTAATGAAAACCATGTATGTCAGATTTTTGAAATTGAAGACACAAATATTGAAAAATTTCATTTAAATGGAAAATTCAGTTTTTATAAGCGCCACTTAGTGGTTTCAGTATTCATCAAAAATTGAAGTTTTTTAGAAAAATCCCAAAAATTCACCCTAAGATATATTTGATATTCCGAATTCAAAAATGAAGTCTATTTTACAAAATTCAAAACATATAAGTCACATTAATTAATTTAATAATTAATTCCCGCTGTCAGAGCAAATAGCGTGTTTTTATGAAACAATAAGTATCAAATGATTAACACTAGTTTAAGTCTGATTTCAAAGTGAAATTAATTACAATGAACACTATTGGATTTAATGGTAAAAATATAATATAATTTAACTTTAAAACCAGTTAAAAAGATAATTGAATCATATAAATAAATTAGATTAAAAAGAGGTTTTGAATTAAAATACAACATTTTACAGTATTCATTAAAAATGAACTTTATCAAAAAGATACCAAAAATTTACACAAAGTAAATTTTGATGTCCCAATTCTTAAGAAGAGTTTTATTTGGTCCAAAAGTATGTATAAGAGTGAACAAAACTATATTTAATGACGGTTCTCCATCAAAAGGCGATAAGTGAACCTTTAGTAAAAACTAGGGCATATACACCTAAAATTGAACTCTTTCCGTATTTTATGCCTTTATCTTTTATTGGATAAATGTAAAAACATTTAAAAACATATATAATCATATTTTAGTTATTTATATACATTCCTGCCAATACAACGACTATAATTTAACTACCATTTAAAATAATATTATTTTATTATTAGAGTGCAACGTAAGATTCTCAAGAAACTCGTTGTTGCGTGTTGGGTACGCCATCGAGCATAGAATCATCTTCAAATTCATATTAATATTTTATTCACAAAAATGGATAAATATGAAAATGTCATATTCTTTGTTTACCTGGGGTGTTACATCCTTCCCCCCTTTTGGGAATTGCGTCCTCGCAATTTTTAAAATTGATCTTGGAAACATCCTTGAAAGTCCCACATCAGAACAAGAGTCGGTAAAACAATCACTTTAAAATAAAAGAAGATAAGTACAGAGGTCACCCGAGTTAACCCATATGTAGAAAAACATGGACATGGAAGAAAAAGAAAAGGGTCATGTTCTTGAGGGAGATTGATAGTAAACGTGTCTAGGAGAAAGTTAACCATAAGAAAATCAAAAACTTGTGATGGGTTAAATAGTATTCGATTCCCCAGTAGGAAATGTTAATAGAACATTTTTGTTTTAAGTTACTTTTTATTAAGGAATTTATTCATAAGGAAACATAATCACTTATCATGTTGACTTTCAACGTTTACTAGATTCATTAATCAAACTCATATTTTTTTTCCAAAAGATGAGTATTTAGGGAGACTTGTTCGTAATAAGAGTACTATAATCAACTTCTATAGAATCACCTAATCCACCAAAGAGAACTATATACATCCCATGTCTTTAGGCTTTAACCAAAACCATAACCAAAAAGGTTAGTACAAGGTCGGATAATCTAGAAAAGGATAACCCATTAAAAAGAAAATCTTTGCTTAATCCCCAAAATTTGTCCAACAAAACCCAAAGTTCAACGAGGACCATCCGATAAACAATTTTTCCATAAAATTCTTAAAATTAAACCAATCTAAGATTGAAACCCAAATATCTGAAGGATTTAGTCCCATAGTCTTCCAAGTTAAATCGTAACATTTATCTCCAAACAACATCAGTTGCTCCTAAAGTCTCGTATTGAAAAGTAATTAACCTAATCACATATCCTCCATGATAGGTTAATCATTTTCATAAATAACCAAAAATCAACTTAATATTAATTCATAAAATCATATAACTAAAAATAATCAGTCAAACTAACCAGGGACTTCACGTAGTCCAGTGGTAGGCGATAAATACCAGTCGCACATTGGTTGTGGGTTCGATTCCCGCAGCTTTGTCCGACGTGACGGGTAGTCACACAGTCTGCATTTTGTCCTTTTTCCAAAACTATATAATTCTCAAATCATTCCCCAAAAGGGATAAAATCATAAAAAATAACCATAAAATAATTTAACCTCAATTTTATCTCATGCCATTCACTTCAATCATAACATATAGTAACCCAAAATTATGTCAAAAGTAATGATCATATAAACCCAAATGGTTCTTTATAAGTATGTCCACAAAAGAAATGATAACTATTCCTTGAATAAAATTTTCATATATTAAACATCAGGGTTACACATAATATAAAAAGCCTTCTAATGTAACCCCATCATCAAAAGAGACTTAATACTCTTAAGAATTTCACCATAACTCTTGAAGCCCTTATATTTTGACATCTTACTCATTCAAAATTCTTCATGATCCATTAACCATTACTTTCCAAATTATTCCGAAATACCTCTTTCCAACAAACAAAATCATGAATCACATCCTAAGATTCCAAAATAGGTAAACAATAGTCATGAAATAATACATACCTTAGATTGGTCATTGTCAGTTTCTTCATCCTCAATCGGAATGGAATTAGGTATTGGTAAACGAACATTTGTACGCTCTTGGTGATCCCATTCACGAAACTTCTTCATAGGACATGTGTTTGCATAATGACCATGCACACCACATTTAAAACATTTAATTGATCCCTCAGAAAGAACTTCGTTCCCTTTCCTCGAGTCAACTAGATGCTTCCTTTTTTCCATGGCAGGTTCTTGCTTTATGACCTTCATTTCCACATCTATATCATATTTATGTCCCTTTGAAACATTTTCCTAGGTGTTTCTTTCCACATCTTTGACCCATAGGTTTTTGAACACACTTACCTTTATGATTATTACCTGTACTTCCGTAGGGATTTGTTTCTCGGATATATGATGCCTTAGAGAAATCACCAAGGTTTAGGTGGTCAATCATGACTCCAGATAGTTGGTTGAGGATAATCACAAGAGTTCTCATTGCATCCCCCATATCATTCAGTTGCTTTCTCAAAAAAATTTCATAGTTTCCTTCACATCCACTGTTACTTTGGTGCCTGCTAGATCCAGCCATTTACTAAAACCAAAAAGGTCAGTGTGAGTATATCAAAAAAACCATCATGTACTAATGAGGAAGATAAACACTAAGACATACTTACTCATTCACTTTATCTAAAACTAGGACTCTTTCTGAAATCCTAACCATTATGGTAATGCCACTTATGCTTAAAGAATACCCTAACCTCTAAAGTTATCTAAACCGACCTTTGATACCAACTATAAGGCCCCGACCTTAAACATTACTTAATCTTGAGTTATTACAAGATTACACATTGAGGATCTTTTCAGGTTTAGAGTTTTAGAGAATTAGATCATGAAACTTGCATTACATTCCACATTTAAACAAAGTGGTTACATAAAAGACAGTATTCATTCTTTCCATCAACGGAAACATATTTAAAATAAAACATGGATTCTTTCTTGACACATCCTTGACACTAGAATCACATCATGTACCTCTCCCTTGACCTGTGAAAAACATTTCAAAAACTTGGGATGAGCATAAAAAGCTCATTAAGGGTTATTAAAATATGGAAAGGAAACATGAGTTCATATATACATAAGAATGAAATCATACTTTACCCATAAAACATTGGCACTTTAACATACCTTATCAAATAATGAATAAATCATTGAAATCATAAGACATAAAGGTAACTTGAGGCATTCATAACATTCTTACGTAGGGAGTAACCCTCTTGGTTACGTTTGGAATACCCATCATATTATATTCCCTAAATCTCTTCAGAGAAACATTAACGTTTCACTCCTTCGCGTTACCCAAAGCATTGTAGAGCTATATCGGGCTCACCCGCCCTTAGTTTATCACGGAACCACCCGTCTTCATAACAATTCCCAAGAACCATAACATAATCATATCACATAAAACATGCATAAAGGAAACATAAATTTCCACATTTCAATAACAAGATATCAATACAACACATTGACATAAATACATTATGAAAACCATTTTCAATACCAAAATAAAATAAAATTAAAACTTTGTATTTATTTTTCATTTTAAAAAAAGGTTATGGCTTGTAGAGGAAGCCGAAACTCAAATAATGGTCACGGTGGCGGAGAAGTCGTTGTCGCCGCATACGTACGACAAAAACATTCCCTTTTGTCGTTTAGTAAAACGCTTCGTATAAAAAGATTCCTTTTGGATAAACTTAAAAGTAAAAGGGGTTTATACACCGTATAAAAGAAAGTTGTGTATAAAACAAAATATGCCTCAATGAAAGGAGATTGAGACGAAGTCCCATACAAAGACGGTATCATTAGATTAAGGAAAAATCAGTTACATAACTATGTGTGACAAATGAATACATAAAATATAAGTGGGTATTAAGTGTAAAAAAATCAGAGGACATTGACACATAATCATAGAACAACATATTCAAGGAGTACAAGCTTATCCAAAAGAATCTAAATTGGGTTAAGAAGTTCCCTTGTAATAATTAGACAGCCTAACGGTGTCACTTAAAAATTCAGGAAAAGAGTTGATGAGAGATAAAAAGGGTATCTCATCACTTGGACATAAAATTTACATCAATAAGGATATTGGATAACATATCCCATAATAATATTATGTGAATTAATAGACATAACAAAATAAGTCTTTTAAAAAGAGGAGGGTGAAAGGTTCCCTTACCAACATGGGTATCTTTCAAAACATACACCCCGTGAAAGAAGGACAATACAACATTGATGTAAATACTCATAGATGAAAGAATATTACACAATGATTAAAATAATGTTCAGTACATACACCACTCAAAAGGAAATTGTGGAAAATGTAGCATAAATCTCACAGGAATAAAAGTGAGATGAAAAATCCCTTACGAAAACTCGGCAGCCTAACGACGCCACTTAAGACTTCCAAAATGGATTGATGAGAGAGAATAGGGTCTCTAATCATATGAACATAAAAATTACAGTAATATTAATATAAAATAACATCCCAATAACAAGAAATATGAGCGTAGAAGGAATGAAATAAAATAGTGTACTTAAGAAGAAAGAGAGGAGTAGGATCCCTTACCTCGGGTCCGACTTGACTCGATCATTCTTTAACATCTTGAATAATAAACTTGAGTTAATTTCAACTTTATTAAGTACCTTTTAATAGTTCATTATTCCTTTTTGATCACATATTTCCATGTTATAGACATTATGTAATCATTTATGTTAATAATGCTTGTTTTGTCGATATTTGGGTTCTTAAGTCGAAAGTGGACTTCTTACAATTACATGTTGTTCGTGTGGTCAAATGTTCATTATATCCAGAATTATATTCTGGATTTGGATATCATATATATAATATATATCCAGAATATACATGTATTTATAATATTACATAATCATTTAGAGGTAAGAAATGAAATTCACCGTTTATGGAGATGGGAAGCCGTACGTACGCATGAACGCTACTTTCATTTCTATGTCATATTAATGGAATTAAAACTAAATGAGAGGTATTTATATTTTAATTCCATAATTATATTCATCATTTAGATGTATCATTCATCATATATATCCATTATATACATGTACTTATAATAGTACATTACATTTGGGGATAAGAAATGAAATGCACCGTTCATGGAGACGGTAAGCCGTACGTACTCATGAACGCTACTTTCATTTCTATTTCATATTTTTATGGAATGGAATAATAATGATATAGAGGTATATTATATTTCCAGTATAACATCATATATAATAACTTTAAATCCATCCTTTATACGTCCCACATATGGCATTAACGAATCACATCACTTTGAGGGGGCGGTAGTCCGCACTTCCTTAAATGAAGATATCGTGTTTACCCATAATGGAAACCACAAAGGTATGCACAAAATGAAAAATACATATGCTTAAGGAAAACATAATCATATTATATATCATATATAAATATAGTGTCATCTTAATGGCCACCTTTTAAGGTGTTAAAAGAATGTTGAACAATCATCGTTTCGGGAGGCCAAAATTCGCCATCCACGGAAACAGTATGTTCTTTAACCATTAGATGTAGGTGTGTGAAAGTGTGGCTCGAATACTTCTTATAAGAACATCCTAGTATATTGATGATACTGGAGTTGTTACAAAATAAATTAATAAAAAGATTTTAGGGGGTTGGAGAAGCAAAATAAAACAAAAGGACTCAAGTGATGACATTACCTTAAAATCGGGTAACTCCCTTTGGTTTGAGCTCAAAGGCTTCCTTGGGAAGACTTCTGCCAAACGTGAGGCTTCAATGAGTAAGAGAGGGAAGTGTAGAGACAAAATGGGCAGAGGTTGGCTGAGCCAAAGGCTTTGGTATTGTGGGTAAGGAGGTAGAGGTGGGGGCCTTTTATAAGAGGAGAGGAGGGGCACTCTTGGAAGGTAAAGAAAAGCCACTTTATTTTAAAATGGTATTCGGATTTAAGAGGTCCCAAATTGATTTGTTTCAAGGATAAGGTGATATGGGTTGGAAATACACTCATCCAATAGGTTTTGGACATGTTTAGTTCTTAGATATTACATTATCTTTCCATTTAATTTAAATCGTTAAATAATGAGGTCATCGTTGCATCATCATGATGTCATAAATAATTTAATTTATTTAATGTCTAAAAATTATAAAAAAATATACTATGATGTAGGAAATATTTTTATCTTTCCAATTAATATTTATAGTCAAAAATCTGATTTGTATAACCCCATGTAAAAATTGTTTTAGTAAAACATTTCATGTTTGTCTCATTTTTACTTTAACATTAAATAAAAAGATATTAATGACATTTTCCAACCAAAGTGGCTTCATGGGGTCCCCAAGCTGACCCATGGGTTTTCATGGTCGTCCATGACACATCCAATGAGGTTAGGACATGTGTCAAGTTCATTTCATATTATTAAAACATTATTTTTACCTTAAACTACACTAATTACCTCTAATCTCGATTTAAAACTTAATAAGTTACTATTCACCAAAAAATTATTTTTATCCCATTGAACCACATTTTACTACTTAATGACAACCATGTATGTCGGATTTTTGAAATTCAAAACACAATGATGGTAAAATTTCATTTAAACGGAAAAATCAGTTTTTATAAGTACCACTTAGTGGTTTCACTATTCATCAAAAATTGATGTTTTTCAGAAAAATCCCAAAAATTCACCCTAATCTATATTTGATATTCCAAATTCAAAAATGAAGTCTATTTTACAAAATTAAAAACATATAAGTCACATTAATTAATTTAATAATTAATTCCCGCTGTCAGAGCAAATAGCGTGTTTTTATGAAACAATAAGTATCAAAAGATTGACACTAGTTTAAGTCTGATTTCAAAGTGAAATTAATTACAACGACCACTATTGGATTTAATGGTAAAAATATAATCTAATTTCACTTTAAAACTATTTAAAAATACAATCTAATCATAAAAATAAATTAGATTAAATAGAGGTTTTGAATTAAAATACAACATTTTACAATATTCATTAAAAAATGAACTTTATCAGAAAGATACCAAAAATTTACAAAAAGTAAATTTTGATGTCCCAATTCTTAAGAAGAGTTTTATTTGGTCCAAAATGATGTATAAGAGTGAAAAAAACTATATTTAATGACGATTCTCCATCAAAAGGCGATAAGTGAACTTTTAGTGAAAACTAGGGCATATACTTCTAAAATTGAACTCTTTCCGTATTTTATGCCTTTATATTTTATTGGATAAATGTAAAAACATTTAAAAACATATATAATAATATTTTAGTTATTTCTATCCATTCCCGCCAGTACAACAGCTACAAGTTAACTACCATTTAAAATAATATTATTTTATTATTAGAGTGCAACGTAAGATTCCCAAGAAACTCATTGTTGCGTGTTGGGTACGCCATCGAGCATAACATCCCCTTTAAAGTCATATTAATATTTTATTCACAAATATGGATAAATATGAATATGTCATATTCTTTATTTACCTAGGGTGTTACATATATAACTATATATGAGAAATAATAATTAAAAATGAAAAATATCGCTTCATGGAGGCAATAGTCATTATGTAGACATTTGCGAACTTTACGTTTTCCATTAAAATAAAATGATATAAAAATAATTTTTACCAATAATATAAAAAAATTATATATCTGATAGATACTGATTTTATTATATTAATATGGATATAGTATATTTTATGAGGTTTAAGAATATTGAAACATGGAAAAAGTTGGTGAGAACATATACATCTTCCTAGGTTAATCTCATTCATAAAATACATTAATGATTCATGTAAGGGTAGAATAGAACACTAGAAAATGGGTATGGTTGTTCATATGGTATTTTGGAATATATTGTTCATGATATGGTGCTCGTGCGGTGTGGGGAAGTGAGAAGAGAAGGTGTCATTTTATAACTGAGGGGAGAGGTACGCTATTAAATATTATGAACCTTAATATATAATAAATGTATTTACCATGTAAAGTGACTCCAATTGAGTCCAATTTTTAATTTATTATTGTTTTATTTGTATATTCTATCAAACAATTTATAATTTGACAATTTTTAGTATTATCTGAATCCTTATGTCTTTGTTTAACACCCTGTTTAACCCTTTTAACCCTTATAGTAGAGAAAAGAATTTTACCATGATGCTATTAACTATGGATAAAAATTAAGATGAACATAATAACTAATATTTATTATCATGAAAAAAATAGTGAACCTATATTACAATAATAAATTCCTATAGGGTTCATAAATTAATTATAATATCCTCACATAAAACTCATAAAAACTATTCGTATGAAAAATATGCCTTTAAGAATAAGAACGATTTTATCTAATTAATTGAATAATAAAAACCACTAGATGAATTTTAATTTTTTAATTGAATATATTATGATTTAATTTAATTAAAACGAGTCATCAATAATGTTTAAATAGATTTATTATGTTAAAAATACATTCTTCTAACAAACATTTCAGAAAAAAAATATATTTTTTATGATCAAATCAACTTATCATTATCTATTATCATTTTAAATAAATTTATTAAAGTTTAATAAATTTAAAACATAAAAAAATACAATACGATATGTTATACACTATAAATAAAAGGAAGTAACTTTTCAATAAAACATATATAACAAAAAATGCATGTAAATAATACATTTCCATTTAAATTAAAATAACTAAAGTATTAATTATTATACTTATTTAATTAATTTTAATAATTATGTTTCATTTCATTATCTATAATATAATTCATTGTATTTATAGTAAAACTTTATTGAGTTATGTTCAGTTTTGGGTGTACTGAAATCTATCAAATTCATTAAATTTATTAAAATAAAAAAGATTATAAAATATTGGGGTGTTACATTCTTCCACCAATACATAAATTACACCCTAAATATTTATTATATTAAATAACAAATAAAATTGAAAATTTTATACCTATTATATTTATTATTTATGATGAGATATCAATATTTCTATCATATATAATACTAGGAAACTCATCCTTTTCAATTAAAATAAACATAACCTTGATATTATATTTATACCCAACCATTTGAGATAAATACACAATATGAAGAGGTATTAAGACTCATATCATGTATGCAATTTACTTTGAGATTTCATATTCATCCTTACATTAATAAAAATAATTTTAAATTTGACTAACTTACCTTAAAAATTAATATACCCTGTTTGTATAAAGATCCAATCCATGAAAAAAATTAGATCAAATATTACTAAATGTAGAATAATAATATTTTCTAAAGGCACATTCACACAATATTATATTCTAAATAGGATATATTCACAGTATTTAATCATTATAAAACAAGTCAATTTTATATATAATTACCCATATAATCATTTTTGTGGAGATTTGATAGTCTTAGAAAACATTATATATATTAAGTAGTTGGTTAGTTAAAGAATAAAATAGGTAATTTGTTAATCATGAATGTATAATGGGTGTAACTACACTTAACTATATGAAACCACATCATTGATTATTATTAGATAATTTTTCCCCTTTTCATGGGGTTATGGGGTTATTTATTTTGATTAAATTTCGTAACCATTTGTTTGGAACCATTACTAACATAATCTCCATACTCTTAATAATTTAATCATCGGAGTGTGGGTGGAATAATTTTAAAAGAGTTTTATCCTTCAATTTCATTAGTTGGCCTCTTAATATCTCTTTAACAACCAGGTTAATTATGAAGTTCTATTTGTCACATAAAACCTTTTTCTATTCCATATAAAGAGTTTCCTCTATGTTTGTTCACATACTTTGAACAAGTAGTATGATGAATTTTGTTTCCTCCATGGTTCATATCATCTTAAATTCTGTGAAACTCAATTTTTATTTTATTTGATGTTTGTGGAATGCTGAAAAGGTTCCATTTTTTAATCCTGAATTAATATTAATTATTAGGTATAAGTTCATTATTTTTATTTTCAACTCCCATGTGGTTTGGTTACTCATGATAATGGTCATTTCATTGTCCATTACAATCATTGTTAATGTAATTCCCTCTCATTCCATATATTTATTAAAAAAAATTAGTGTGAAGATCAAGAAATAATAAAATTAAACAATTTTGTAAAAAAGAAAATCATTTAAAAAATATATTTTCATATAGTAACTTTATTTCAATTCATGATTAATTTCATTAAATTATGACATGATAACTCTCTCTCAGCTCAAATTAGATTTCCTTACGTTTTATCCTTTAATATTCAAACACATCTGAACCAAAATTATCCTAATATTTGTTTCCATTTTTGAAAATAATAAATCATAGAAACCTACACTCTTAAAATTTTAAAAAATCTTATCCCATGAAAAAGATTATCTCATACAAATAAATATATACATTGATAACATACATGTACAAAAGATATAAATATTTTACAAAAATAACATAAACTTATTGTCCTAAAATATATTTTAAATCCCCAATTTCATATTTATAAATAATTATATAATCTTAAAATCAATTAACCCATTTTTCTAAATAACAATAATTACCTTAACATCAAATTTCATGTTAACCCAAAAGGTTACAAATATTTTTCTTCTTATGTCTTAAAAAATATATAAAAACTCTTTCAAAATAACTATCACACTAAATAAAATGTTAAACCAAAGGGTTAAATATAAATCAATGGTATATTAAAAACAAATAATCAACACCTAAAATAAAACTAGTCACCTTTGAATACAATAACATAAAACCTAAAATAGATATATATTCATTTTTCATTAAACGTCAAAATATAAAACCATAATGGTACCCTAAATTATTAATTTATCTTAAATTTATTACTCTTTACCATCAAAATTTATCTAAAAACTGGTCTGATAGAATCTAAGATAGTTCAAGACCAGATATATCCGATGCAATACAAGAAAAATATTATCATACTTGTATTAATACAGACTGTAGTGACAGAATCCTAATCATCCATAATTACAACATCAAAAGAGATTATTCATTCATGTACATAACCAATTAATTTTTAGGTTTATATATCTATGGTATTAAATAAAAATTTACTTATAAAAACACATGTCTTTCCCATCAAACATGATTTTTTTCATTATACCAAGAATATCTTATTTACTAATAAGTCTTCAGAACATACCAAAAACTTATCCATAAATGATACCCTTTTAACCAATATTGAACTTAATATATTCCTCCATAACTTTTGAAAATTAATATATAAGAAAGGGGAGATCATATTCTCAATATGTGTAAAAATAATAGATATCAATCAATGATTATAAGTGATTATTAGATAAGCATAAGGGTGTGATATCCTAATCATAAACAAGAAAAACATATGAGGACTATCATAAATCATAAATATTGAGTCATGGAATAGGGATTAATAAAAAATAAAGAGTCATATTATTTCAAAATCATTAATTATTAATCATGATCTAAGTAGTATATTATAAAAATAAGATATAATTTTGTGTCATAAATACTTGAATATTAAAGACACTAGTGAAGAAAACGTTTTTTACGTCACCATTTTTTACGTCGGTTATATAAAACCGAAGTCATAATATGTAAAACGAGGTTTTTTACGTCGGTTATTTAATAACCGAGGTAAAAACCTGTGTTCGGTACACCTTTAACGTCTGTTATTTTTATAACCGACGTTATTAATCACGCGGCATCGTTTTTTACGTCGGTTATACATTAACCGCCGTAAAAAACAGAAGTGGGGGGTGTTTGTTACGTCGGTTATTCAATAACCGACGTAAAAAATCGACATATGTACGAGTTATTACGTCGGTTATTCAATAACCGACGTAAAAAACCCGGTTTTTGAAGGCCTTTTTACGTCGGTTATAAAATAACCGACGTAAAAAAAGAATCCGCAGATGTTTTTGACGTCGGTTATGGAATAACCGACGTAAAAAAACGCGGATTTTGAGCCCTTTATAACGTCGGTTATAAAATAACCGACATAAAAAAAGAATCGGAGGAAGGTTTTTACGTCGGTTATTGAATAACCGATGTTATAAATGTTTTTTAAAAAATTATAACGTCGGTTATTGAATAACTGACGTGATAACTCATTTAAAAATCTACCCAGACCCATGGATTTTCATTCGCGAGTTTACCTTCGACAGTCGTGACTCGTCTCTCTCGCGCGTAAACCCAAATCGGCTCGTCCATTTCGTTGGTTTAGAGTCGTTTTGCGATCATCGTTTCTCATATTTAATCTCCTCGGATCAATCATCTAAACTCGCAGCACTCAGGTAATCCTCCCACTTGTTCGTTTTTTTTCGCGGATAGTATATATATATGTGTTGTGATTTTTTTGTAGAAACTAGCTAAGATTCTTCGATTGCGAACACTTTTAACTCGTTTTGGCACCATAATCTTATTTATCATCCCTAGATCTATTAGTTCGACTTGCAATATTGACTAATTTTATGATTTCACTAATTTTTCATCGTTTTCTATAAATCCCCGAGAGGGTTGGGGCGTGTCCATTTGGATGGGTTGCCCTTTTACAGTTGTTACTACTTTATTCACACACAACCATGGCATAGGTGCATGGATTTGGGATCACATCACCATTTTCACCCCCTGCAAACAATGTTTCACGAGGAGGACTCGCCAGATTTCACCTCGGCATGTTAAAAATTTTAGATACCCTCTTTTTAGCAAGTAAAAAATTAACTAGTTTTTTCTTCACTACTTATCCTAAACAAATAAAACCACCATTCTTTCTAGAACCTCTACGAGATCCATTGCATCCATCAACATACATATTTGGATCTGAAAGCATCCCTTAAGCCTTATGTTCGATGCTAACATCCTTTACTGATCTATAGAAAATATGATGGTCTGCTAAGCTCTCCATTTAAAAGTCAAACCCCACCAATTATTCATCCTCATCATGAGAAAATGGCACAACATCTGAATTTCTAATTCAATCTCTTGGGTCACTGAACAAACATTAACTCCTTCAAATCCACACCTAGAATAGACAACCTAATGTCGAGTTCCTTCTCTATCTATTGAAACTCAGTTCTTCCTCCACACCTAAAAACATTCTTTGAATGGACCAACTTCTTGTTATGGTAAATTTTCAGTGATTCCAGGGGGGTGGTAGGGCTATCAAGAGGGTTGGGGGGTGTCCAGGGGGGTGTCCAAGGGGGTAGGGTGTTGGGGGTGGTGTCCAGGAGGGGTGGGGGGCTGTCCAGAGGGGTCGGGGGGTGTCCAGGGGGGTTTACAAGGGGGTGGGTGGGTGTGGGGTCTGTCCAAGGGTGCGGGTGGGTGTTGGGGGGTGTCCAGGGGGGTGTCCAAGGGGGTAGGGCGTGGGGGTGGTGTTTAGGAGGGGTGGGGGGGCTGTCCAGAGGGTTGGGGGGTGTCCAGGGGGGTGTCCAAGCAGGTCGGGGGTGGGGGTTGTGTCCAGGAGGGGTGGGGGTGCTTTCTAGAGGGGTCGGGGGCTGTCCAAAGGGGTCGGGGGGTGTACAGGGTGGTGTCCAAGGGGATGGGTGGGTGTGGGGGGCTATCCAAGGGGGTGGCGGCCTGTCCAGAGGGGTCAGTGGGGTGTCCAGGGGGGTGTCCAAGGGGTTGGATGGGTGTGGGGGGCTGTCCAAGTGGGTGGCGGCCTCTCCAGAGGGTATTTGGGGTTGTCCGGGTGGGTGGGGGGGGGGCTGTCAAAAGGGTTGGGGGATGTCCAGGGGGTGTCCAAGGGGGTAGGGGGTGGGGGGTGATGTCCAGGAGGGGCGGGGGGCTGTCCAGAGGGGTCGGGGGGTGTCCAGGGGGGTTTACAAGGGGGTGGGTGGGTGTGGGGGGCTGTCCAAGGGTGTGTTTGGGTGTTGGGGGGTGTCCAGGGGGGTGTCCAAGGGGGTAGGGGTGGGGGGGGGGGTGGTGTTTAGGAGGGGTGGGGGGGCTGTCCAGAGGGTTGGGGGGTGTCCAGGGGGGTGTCCAAGCAGGTCGGGGGTGGGGGGTTGTGTCCAGGAGGGGTGGGGGTGCTTTCTAGAGGGGTCGGGGGCTGTCCAGAGGGGTCGGGGGGTGTCCAGGGTGGTGTCCAAGGGGATGGGTGGGTGTGGGGGGCTGTCCAAGGGGGTGGTGGCCTGTCCAGAGGGGTCGGTGGGGTGTCCAGGGGGGTGTCCAAGGGGGTGGATGGGTGTGGGGGCTGTCCAAGTGGGTGGAGGCCTCTCCAGAGGGTATTTGGGGTTGTCCGGGTGGGTGGGGGGGCTGCCCAGAGGGTTGGGGGATGTCCAGGGGGGTGTCCAAGGGGGTAGGGGGTGGGGGGTGGTGTCCAGGAGGGGTGGGGGGATGTCTAGAGGGGTCGGGGGTGTCCAGGGGGGTTTACAAGGGGGTGGGTTGGTGTGGGGGGCTGTCCAAGGGTGTGGGTGGGTGTTGGGGGGTGTCCAGGGGGATGTCCAAGGGGGTAGGGGGTGGGGGGGGGGGGTGTTTAGGAGGAGTGGGGGGGGGGGGGGGGCTGTCCAGAGGGTTGGGGGGTGTCCAGGGGGGTGTCCAAGCAGGTCGGGGGTGGGGGGTTGTGTCCAGGAGGGGTGGGGGTGCTTTCTAGAGGGGTCGGGGGCTATCCAGAGGGGTCGGGGGGTGTCCAGGGTGGTGTCCAAGGGGATGGGTGGGTGTGGGGGGCTGTCCAAGGGGGGGGGGGGTGGCCTGTCCAGAGGGGTCGGTGGGGTGTCCAGGGGGGTGTCCAAGGGGGTGGATGGGTGTGGGGGGCTGTCCAAGTGGGTGGTGGCCTCTCCAGAGGGTATTTAGGGTTGTCCGGGTGGGTGGGGGGGGGGGGGGGGGGGCTGCCCAGAGGGTTGGGGGATGTCCAGGGGGTGTCCATGGGGGTAGGGGGTGGGGGGTGGTGTCCAGGAGGGGCGGGGGGCTATCCAGAGGGGTCGGGGGGTGTCCAGGGGGGTTTACAAGGGGGTGGGTGGGTGTGGGGGGTTGTCCAAGGGTGTGGGTGGGTGTTGGGGGGTGTCCAGGGGGGTGTCCAAGGGGGTAGGGGGTGGGGGTGGTGTTTAGGAGGGGTGGGGGGGCTGTCCAGAGGGTTGGGGGGTGTCCAGGGGGGTGTCCAAGCAGGTCGGGGGTGGGGGGTTGTGTCCAGGAGGGGTGGGTGTGCTTTCTAGAGGGGTCGGGGGCTGTCCAGAGGGGTCGGGGGGTGTCCAGGGTGGTGTCCAAGGGGATGGGTGGGTGTGGGGGGCTGTCCAAGGGGGTGGCAGCCTGTCCAGAGGGGTCGGTGGGGTGTCCAGGGGGGTGTCCAAGGGGGTGGATGGGTGTGGGGGGCTGTCCAAGTGGGTGGCGGCGTCTCCAGAGGGTATTTGGGGTTGTCCGGGTGGGTGGGGGGGGCTGTCCAGAGGGTTGGGGGATGTCCAGGGGGTGTCCAACGGGGTAGGGGGTGGGGGGTGGTGTCCAGGAGGGGTGGGGGGCTGTCCAAAGGGGTCGGGGGGTGTCCAGGGGGGTTTACAAGGGGGTGGGTGGGTGTGGGGGGCTGTCCAAGGGTGTGGGTGGGTGTTGGGGGGTGTCCAGGGGGTGTCCAAGGGGGTAGGGGGTGGGGGGTGGTGTTTAGGAGGGGTGGGGGGGCTGTCCAGAGGGTTGGGGGGTGTCCAGGGGGGTGTCCAAGCAGGTCGGGGGTGGGGGGTTGTGTCCAGGAGGGGTGGGGGTGCTTTCTAGAGGGGTCGGGGGCTGTCCAGAGGGGTCGGGGGCTGTCCAGGGTGGTGTCCAAGGGGATGGGTGGGTGTGGGGGGCTATCCAAGGGGGTGGTGGCCTGTCTAGAGGGGTCGGTGGGGTGTCCAGGGGGGTGTCCAAGGGGGTGGATGGGTGTGGGGGGCTGTCCAAGTGGGTGGCGGCCTCTCCAGAGGGTATTTGGGGTTGTCCGGGTGGGTGGGGGGGCTGCCCAGAGGGTTGGGGGATGTCTAGGGGGGTGTCCAAGGGGGTAGGGGTTGGGGGGTGGTGTCCAGGAGGGGAGGGGGGCTGTCCAGAGGGGTCGGGGGGTGTCCAGGGGGGGTGTTATATCTTACTATATTTTGTTTAAAAAATAATATTCAAGCATATTTTTTTAAATACACATCGATTTGTTTTATATTTCAAAATTGTTTACATTCAAATTATGATTTTTTTCATATAAACATATATTTGTCTTATCTAAAAAATATATATATTTTTGCTATTTGTTATAGGTAATAATGAGTCGAAGTTGGATTACGGTACATCGAATGAGCAATGAATATGAGGAAGGTGTTGATGCCTTTTTGGAATTTGCAAAACGAAATGTTCCAAGTAGTGACATTTTTTTCTGTCCATGCCTGAAATGTCAGAATATGAAGATGTTGAAAAGTAGAGAGATAAAAGATCATCTGATTTGTCTTGGTTTCAATCCGAGTTACAACCCTTGGATTTGGCATGGCGAAACTGGACAGAATTTCACTGATGATAATGAATCGCAAGATGGTAACTCCGATGGAATTGAAGAAATGATTCGTGATATTGTAGCAGAACAAATTGAGATAGAACCGATAGTTGCACGTCTATATGGTGATGCCGAAAAACCATTATATCATGGTTGTACAGATTTTACGGTTTTGTCGGCGGTGTTAAGATTGATTAATCTGAAGGCGAAACATGGATGGAGTGATAGAAGTTTTACAGTGCTGCTACAATTGATGAAAGACATTCCTCCAGAAGATAACGATCTTCCAGATTCACATTAAAGGCCAAAAAAATATTATGCCCGATGGGATTGGGATACAGGAAAATACATGCCTGTCCGAATGACTGCATTATATATAGGAAGGAATATGAATTTCTGAAAGAGTGTCCTAAATGTGGGACATCACGGTATAAGGATAAAGAAAAATCACAAGCTGATTTAGAGATTACAAAGCTCCCTTCAAAGGTATTTTGGTATCTTTCTATAATTCCTCGTTTCAAACGTTTATTTCCTAATTCACATGATGCAAAAAGGTTAAGATGGCATGCTGATGAGCGGGTATATGATGGAAAAATACGTCATCCAGCTGATTTTCCACAATGGAAGAAAATTTATGCCCAGTACCCTACATTTGGAAATGAAATTAGAAATTTGAGACTAGGCTTGTGCACAGATGGAATGAATCCATACCGAACCCTCAGTAGCACACATAGTTCATGGCCTGTTTTATTGGTAATTTACAACCTCTCTCCTGAAGTTTGTATGAAGCGCAAATATGTCATGTTGAGTATCATGATCTCTGGTCCAAAGCAACCCGACAATGATATTGATGTATACTTGTCACCGCTGATTGATGATTTGAAACTGTTATGGGATGATGGTATTAGGGTGTATGATTCTTATAAAATGTAATATTTTCAACTGCATGCAGTGCTTCTATTCACTATAAATGACTTCCCAGCATATGGAAATTTGTCTGGATACAGTGTTAAAGGGCATAAAGCATGTCCAATTTGCGAACAACAGATGTCATATTGTCAATTGCATCATGGGAGGAAAACAGTGTACATGGGTCATCAAAAGTTTTTGCCTATGGATCACCCTTATAGAAGACTAAAAAAGGCATTCAATGGCTCACAAGAATTTGATACTGCTCCAAAACCTTTATCCCCAGATTTTTATTTTGAGAGGGTGAAAAACCTTGATGTGACATTGGGAAAGACACAGAAATCTGGTAATGATAGACATATTTGGAAGAAAAGGTCAATATTTTTTGAGCTACCATATTGGAGGTATCATGAAGTCAAACATAATATTGATGTCATGCACGTGGAGAAGAATATCTGTGATTCTTTGATCGGAACATTGCTAGATATTAAAGGAAAGACAAAAGATGGGTTGAATGCAAGGTTAGACCTACTATCAATGGGAATACGTTTGGAGTTAGCTCCCACTCCTAAAGGAAGACGAACATTTCTTCCCCCGGCTTGTCATACATTATCGAAGAGGGAGAAAAGTAGCTTCTGTCAGTGTCTTCATGATATCAAAGTGCCTCAAGGTTATTCTTCAAATGTAAAAAATTTTGTCTCATTGAAAGACTTGAAGTTGATAGGTATGAAATCACATGATTGTCACGTCATGATGCAACAAATTCTACTAGTTTCACTGCGTGGAATATTTCCCATCCGTGTCAGAAAGACTATAATGAGGTTGTGTTATTTTTTCAATTAAATTTGTAACAAGGCGATTGATGTGAATGCTTTGAACATTTTGGAAAAGGATGCAATTTTTATACTTTGTCATTTGGAAATGTATTTTCCTCCAACTTTTTTTTGATATGATGGTGCATTTAATGATTCATCTAGTTCGAGAAATAAAGCTTTGTGGACCTGTATATCTTCGTTGGATGTATCCTTTTGAAAGGTATATGAAAATATTAAAGGGATATGTTAAAAATCCATATCGACCTGAAGCCTCCATTATTGAAAAGTATATTTCTGAGGAGGTAGCAGAGTTTTGTACGAGCAACTTGGCTATGGCGCAACACATAGGTTTGCCTCCATCTCGCCATGAACGGGTTAATAATGAGGGAAAGGGGATTCGTGGCTTGAAAGTGAAATCACTGTCAGCTGAACAGATGAAGAAGTTAGAATCATACATCTTGAATAACATAGCTGATGTTCAACCGTATATCACATTTCATATTAATGAGTTGAAACAATGTCATCCAAAGAAGAAAGAAATGTGGATTTTGAATGAGCACAACAATTTTTTTTCCATGGTTTAAAAAGACCTTGCTTGGTAGATCAGATGTATCAGAGACATTAAAATGGATAGTAGGTGGTCCATCTTTAAATGTGATAACATTGTCCGCTTATGACATTAATGGCTATACATTTCATACGAAAGCTCAGGACAACAGAAGTGTAGTTCAGAATAGTGGTGTATTGGTGTTTGCAGAAGCAATGCATTTTTCGAGTGCTAAGGACAGAAACCCAATTTCGGCATCAAGTGCATATTATGGAGTGATTGAATACATATGGGAGGCTGATTACTTTAAAATTCAAGTTCCTGTTTCTAACTGTAAATGGTTTATCGGTAACAACAATGTCAGACACGATGAATTTGGAATGACACTTGTTAATCTGAATAGATTGGAAGACACAGCTGATTCTTTTATAATGGCAACACATGCCAAACAAATTTTCTATGTAGTAGATCAATCAGATATGCAGTGGCCTGTTGTTTTACAAGGGAAAAAACAATATGTTGGTGAGGATGAATTTGATGAAGATGCTGATTTATGTGAGATCCCTACTTCCATGGAAAGATTAACAGAACATAATGATGAGTTTGTTGAAGACATGGTTTGTGCCATAAGGAACGATCACGAAGAAGGAATTTGGGAAAACAATCCAACTGTACATTCCTAAAATTACAGGTAACACATGTTTATTTCTTGTTTACATTTAGTTTTTTCATATAATGTTATATATTGTAAATTTTTTACTTATTAAAACATGTATCAAACCAAAATGATAAAACAATAAAAACCGTAAAGAGGAGAAGTCCTGGGCGCACCGGCTGGCCGGTGGGGGATCACCGGTTGGCCGGTGGTCCAGACAGCAAAGCTCTGTCTAGTCCACTGGCCGGCCGATGATGAGCCAGCGGCCGGCCGGTGGTCCAGACAGAGAGGAAGGCTCTCTGTCTGGTCCACCGGCCGGCCGGTGGTGATCCAGCGGCCGGCCTGTGGTCCAGACAGAGAGGAAGGCTCTCTGTCTGGTCCACTGGCCGGCCGGTGGTTAGCCAGTGGCCGGCCGGTGACACCAGGTAGTGGGCAAGTCTACTGCCTGGGTCCTCCGGCTGGCCGGTGAGCTCACACCGGCTGACCGGTGGACTTAGTGAGTCCACTTTTCAGCTTTCTTTGGCCAACTCCTTGGCAACCTTTTGCCTATCAACAAAAACACTTGAAAACAAGTTAGAACATAATAAGAGTGATTGTGATCATTAAAATCCAAGAGAGAGGGGTACAACAGACTGTGTTTACCATGTTTATCATTGTTTAACATGCTTACCATATTACCAATGTTTACTATTATGTAATTTAGTACACTTTTCTATTTTCTGATTAAGTAGTATTACAATATTTGAATTTGTATATTTGTGAACTAAAGTTTGTTTTTTTGATTTGAAGGAAAATGACAGATCAATCAGTTGATCAGCCACATGATTCTGGAGATGAGCATATTGGTCATACATCTGGGGAGGAACATTCACATGCTCCTATTACGAAAAAGAGTTCAATGGTTGGTAAGCGTGGGTGCACAAGTTTACCAAAATTATCACTTGCCCATACGAAGGAGGAGAGGATAGTCGTGGAGTTTGATGATGATGATCTTCCTAGAGGTCCAAATGCTAAAGATTTTAAGGGTTTTGTAGCAACTCAGGCTAAGTGCGAAGTAAGAATTCTCTATGATGATTGGATAAGTGTGGATAAGGCGATAATTTCTCAGCTGTGGGAGACCATTTTGGTAAGATCTTTTGCTATTTTTTGACTGTTATTTAAATGTTTCTAGTATATATAATATTTTTAACCTCTTTTTTATCAGATGACATTTGATATTCCTGACACTAGAGGAGTCAGGAAGAAATGCTTATCGTTGGCTGCTAGGAGATGGAGGGATTTCAAATCAACCCTCTCATCTGATTTCATTTATGGTCATAGGAGTCGTGAGAATCCATGTCGTATATATCCTTTTATAGATGAAGACACATGGAGACAATTTTTTGAAAGTAGAAGAAAAGAATCATTTTTTGTAAGGGCAATGTAAACTTTTATAAGCTTTCTTATATAAATGATCTTATTATTGTTTTTTTAATGATTACTTATTCTTAATTTACATAAAACAAGGAAAGCTCATCAAGAGATCCAATCTAAAAATGTATACCCTCATAGTTTATCTCGGGGAGGGTATGCATTATTGGAAGAACAAATGATGGAAGAAAAATTTCAACAACTAAGAGCTGAGTCTTCAAGCTCTGGAGAGGTGGCCCCTCCATCCCCTCCATCTAGACATGAGAAATGGAAAAGAGCTCAGAAGGTCAAAAAAGGACAATATCTTTCGGAAGAATCGAGACTCGTAGTTGAGAGTATTGTAAGATATCTATTTTATTTATTTAAGTTTACTATTTTCATCATATATTTCCAATCATTATAGAAATGTTCAATTAATTATTATAGGACTCTCTTGAGGAGCAGAGTTCATAGGGGACATTTACACCATCTGGGAGGGAAGATATTTTATCTGTGGCATTGGGAAAGCCCGAACATCCTGGCCATGTAAGAGGATATCCGGCAGGTGTATCGGTAAGAAAAGTGTTTCCACGTTCTTCAAATTATAACGTTGAGGGAGTTTATAAAAAAAATAGAATCCTTGGAGGCTGAAGTCCATAATATTAATGCGACAATGGAGGACAAGATTAGAGCATCGGTGCAGTTTATGTTTGCAGACTTGCAAAGACAATTTCAGGGTGCAGCTCCCACTCCACCTCTCCCAGTAGCTCCCACTCCCCCACCTCAGCCTGCGGACCCCATTTTTGATCCTCCTCCTCCGCCGCATCTACCTACTTATTGTGAGTTGTATGTTGATGATCCTCAACATCATATAGTTTCATATGGGATGGTATATTGTATATGAGATACAGTTCATCATCAACAGTTAGAGGTAGAGAATCAGAGGGTCACTGTACAGGATATTATAGATAGATCATCTCGGATACCATTACCTACAGATGAGGTGACAATAGTTGGACATAGTATCGGCCATTTTTTACTTTGGCCATCCAGACTTCCTCGACTCATTACCATAGAGGTATGGATGTTATATATTTTATTTTATATTTTTATTAATGTTTTATCATTTGAAAACTAATATATTTTTCAATTTATTTTTACAGGAATACTTCAAAGGTAAAGAAATACTGTATAGACAACAACAAAGACAGATAGCTATGAAATCAGATGCAGATACTAGCAGTCTTGACAAATTGTCAAGATATTCAAATTTGTTGGTGGATCATTATGACTTTACAATGGAAGCTCATGTCTGTGGACGTGAACTAAGTGTGGGGATTATGAAAACTGATATCATGGAGTTTGTCACTGGAGATAAGTTGGGAATCAACGTGGTGCAAATTTTTATCATGTAAGTCTTAACACCTTTTCCTTGCGTTATATTTATTAAAAATGTATACTTATGTCTGCTTTGTATTAGGTATCTGTATAAAATTTGTGAGAGGAATGATCTGACAGATGTATATGGATTCGTGGACCCACAATTGATTTCCCCTGAAGCATGTTCATTGGATGAGGAACAAAGAATGATTTATATTGCTGATGGATTTGAAAAGAATGTAATCACACAGTGTTGGATGATGCCTTTTTGTGAGAGGTATGAAACACATCCCTCTCAAAGAGTTAATTATCTTTTAACATAAAAAACCACTAACGTTAAATTTCCTTTTATCAGGGATCATTGGATGTTAGGGGTTTTTTGCCCTAGGGAGAAAGCACTTTATTGGATATGCTCTCTCCATGATGATGTGCGAGAAAGTTTTAAGAATATATTGGAAACATAAGTTTGAATTTCACAATAGTTTTATATATTATAATGAATTTTAAATTTACCCCATTCGTATTATTTTCTAACAGGGCATGGGTCCACTTTCGAAAAAGCGCAATGAAAAGGAATTTCAAGATCAAATATGTACATGCGAAGGTAAATATCCATTTATAATTTTTACATTTTGATTTATTACATAAAAATAATATATTGAATTTACACTCATTCAAACAGAAATGTCATGAGCAACAAGGCATCATCAAACGCGGATATTACATGTTAAGATTTATGTATGAAATAATAACAACTGGGACAGTTCTGAGTTTTGACCTGGTAAGATTTCCTCTTTCTCATAATATTTCAATTTGATTTATTCATTATACACGTTGACTACTATCCTTTTCCTTTGAAGCTTTTTGATGACCCTCAACCCTTTACTGCTGAAGATATCAAACACTTACAAGTGGAGTGGTCAAATTATTTTACAGATTTGATTGATTTTTAGTTGTTTGTAATGTAAAATGTAATTTTGAATATTGTCAATGTAATTGTGTATTTCGTAGTCGTTTAGGTTGGATTTAGTTTTTTTTGAAGTTGACAGTGTAAGTTTTGAATGTTATATAAGTGAATGTTTAGTTTTTCCCTACTTCTTGTTTTGGTCTACTGTTGATGGTTTTTCTGGTCTGGATTTTGGTATGGGGGGAGAGGTTCCAAGGGGGTGGGTGGGTGTTTGGGGGGTGTCCAAGGGATATGGGAGGGGTGTCCAAGGTGTGTTTGGGACTGTCATAGGGGTCGGGGGGGGGGGGGGTGTAAATGAGGGTGGGGGGTGTCCAAGGGGTGGGGGGTGTCCAAGGGATATGGGAGGGGTGTCCAAGGTGTGTTTGGGGCTGTCCAAGGGGTCGGTTGGGTGTAAATGAGGGTGGGGGGGGGGGGGGGGGCTGTCCAAGGGGTGGGGGTGTCCAAGTGGTGGGGGGGTGTCCAAGGGATATAGGAGGGGTGTCCAAGGGGTGTTTGGGGCTGTCCAAGGGGATGGGGGGGTTTCCAAGGGGTGGGGGGGGGGGGGTTTCCAAGGGGTCGGGGGGGTGTCCAGGGGGTGGGGGGGGGTGCTGTCCAAGGGGTGGGGGTGTCCAAGGGATATGGGAGGGGTGTCCAAGGGATATGGGAGGGGTGTCCAAGGGGTGTTTGGGGCTGTCCTAGTGTTCGGGGGGTGTAAATGAGGGTGGGGGGCTGTCGAAGGGGTGGGGGGGTGTCCAAGGGGTGGGGGGTGTCCAAGGGATATGAGAGTGGTGTCCAAGGTGTCTGGGAGTTCTGTCCAAGGGGCCGGTTGGCTGTAAATGAGGGTGGGGGGCTGTCCAAGGGGTGGGGGGGGGGGGGGTGTCCAAGGGGTGGGGGTGGGGTGTCCAAGGGTTATGGGAGGGGTGTCCAAGGGGTGTTTGGGGCTGTCTAAGGGCTCGAGGGGGGGGGGGGTGTCCAGGGGTCGGGGGGGGGGGGGGGTCCAAGGGGTCTGGGAGGGCTGTCAAGGTGTGTGGGGGTGTCCAATGGGTGTTTGAGGCTGTACTAGGGGTCTTGGGGGTGTAAATGAGGGTGGGGGGGGGGGGGGGGGGCTGTCCAAGGGGTGGGGGGTGTCCAAGGGGTGGGGGGTGTCCAAGGGATATGGGAGGGGTGTCCAATGGGTGTTTGAGGCTGTACTAGGGGTCGTGGGGGTGTAAATGAGGGTGGGGGGCTGTCCAAGGGGTGGGGGGGTGTCCAAGGGTTGTGATGGGGCTCCAATGTGGTGGGGGAGGGCTGGCCAGGTTGTTAGGTGGGTATAGATGAGGGTGGGGTTCAGTTGGGGCTTGGGGGAGGGCTGGCATGGTTATTTTTGTTGTTTGGTTTCTGGTTGCTTTTTGGTGAGAGCCGTGCAATTATTTAAAAAAAATATATCGCTTTCACGTCGGTTATTTTATAACCGACGTGGTAAATAAATCGGTAGGGGTTTATCACGTCGGTTTTTTCGAGAACCGACGTGATAAACCGTTCCCGGGCCTTTTATCGCGTCGGTTCTTAATATAACCGACGTGCTAAAAGGCCTAGGAATCGATTTTCCACATCGGTTATTGGATAACCAACGTGCTAAAACGTTTCCCAGGCCTTTTTATCACGTCGGTTATTTAAGAAACCGACGTGATAATAGGCCCGGGGAAGGGTTAATCACGTCGGTTATGTCATAACCGACGTGATAAACGATATCCCACGCATTTTATCACGTCGGTTTAGAAATAACCGACGTGATAAACCCCCCCGCGCATATTTATCACGTCGGTTATTATATAACCGACGTGCTAAACCCCCCCACCCGCGGTTTATCACGGCGGTTATATAATAACCGCCGTTATAAATCCCCATCCCCCATCATTTTTCACGTCGGTTATTAATGAACCGACGTGATAAACACCGTGATGTTACGGATGTTACGTCGGGTTTTAAATAACCGATGTAAAAAAACGTTATTTATAACGTCGTCCGTATTAACATCGCCTAAAAACCGACGTAAATAATGAAAAATAACCGACGTAAAAAATGTTTTATGCACTAGTGAGAATTAAATATTAAACATAGCTTACTACAAACATGTCCACCCAAAAACGTCTAATCATAGAAACACACTATCTTGTCCACATAATAACTAATGAACATAGCTGACCATAATCATGCCCATTAAAAACCTATGAACATAATTACCTGCAATAATATAATTGCACAAACTTGATTATCTCATGAGATATGAAACAATATCTATTGAATTGGTGACTATAAAATAATGTCCCCACCCATGAAAAAAAGAATACCATACATATTTATTTTATAATATTATAAAAACATTCACTATTTCATTATAATTTAATTTAATCCTTAAAAAGTAATATTTTTCATCATATTTTCCTTAAAATAAATTAAATCCAACATCATTTAATTAACACTTGAAAAGAAATTAATTTCTTGAAAAATTCATTAAAACATCTTCATTATCATACATATAGGAAAATATAGTGGTTTGAATGAAAGTATTACATCCGAAGTGAAGCATAAAAATACATAAATTATTTTTACATTGATGAAAATACATTTATAAAATCATTATAAGATGATTTGAAAAATAAAAATAAATGTCCATTTATTTTAATAACCTTTAAAACTAATAATTCCCCAAAAATGGGAATATGATTTTTTTGTAAAATCATTGAATCTTGTAATGAGAGACTCACTAAATATAAAATACATGATTATAGGAAAATCTATTTAAGACTTTAATATTTAAAAACATTCTTTTAACACTTTTTTAAAGGATGTCAAAAATTAACTTTTTAGAAAATAAAACATTCTCCTTGAAATATTTTGTTAAAAAATTGAAAGATTATATAAAGATTAAATTTATCAATATTTATAAACATAAAAAAACTTTTTAATAAAATTCTGTATAATATATATATAGATAAAAAAATATTTCCATCCAAATAAGGTAAAATTCTATTAAAAAAATTATTTATGTATTTTTGAGAGAAAAATATCAGGAAATGGAAATAATAATTAAAAACACTATAATTAACCTAAGGGTAAGATAATATCTAAGTATTAATATGGAAAAATATATAATTTTCCCAATGAAATTTTAAACATAAATAATCATGATAAAATGTGAGACTGTAACATAAAACCTTAAAATTTTAGTATCCATTGAATAAAAAACCCTTGATTGAAATAGCATGAAATAAAGCATTAAATTTGATGGCTATAGTGATAATAAGGATATTATTTTTGAAATAGGTAGTATATTCACCATATAAATAAACATATGTATATAAATAAAAACATGCCCCAAAGACTTAAACTTGGTACTAAAAACCCAATCCTCAACTCGCATCTTGCTCCTTACATGATATATTCTCTTGTAAAAAAAAGTTCATATTTATTATTAATATATTATAAAACCATATTCATACTTCTATTACAATATATCATTCCTTCATAATTTCCAATGACCAACTTAAAAGAAATAATTTGTTAAAATCAATAATTTTTTGTTAAGTATTCAATTTTTGATGTAAGCTCTAATTTAATGGTTGTTTACTTGAACCATTGTAATTATAATTGTTTGATCCTTTTTATCCCATTAATTTTATATATTTTTTTCTATATATTTCTCATAGGTGGCTAGATGATGTTTAGTAAATGTTGGAGCTATGGTAAAATTATATCATTTTTTACACCAAAAAAGAGGAGTTTATGTAACGCCCTGACTCCAATTACCCGACGTCGGTGCATTATTACGTAACATTGGCATGATCACAAAGATCAAGTCTCGAAAGACCGATTAGTTTAGTAGCCTTGAAAAACTAGATATATTCATAAGTTTTACATTATATCATAAAGTAATACAAAACAACAACAATATATTGTTTTCATATACCCTCATATTATCCCTTCCGGTCATTCATAAAATACTTCTTCACATCCTGGAAAAATTAAAACATTAAAAGGGGTGAGCTCAGATGCTCAGTAAGGATAACAATATAGCAGAATCTTTCATAAATAAACATAAACATTTAAGGCAATGTATAACTAAAACAAAAGCCTTTTAAACTTGAACTTCAGTATAAAATGACAAAAGTAAAATGAAATAATTCCATTTACTTATTCACATGGATATTCTACTTGTCGAATAATCACATGCAATATCAATAACCACTTTCATAATGATGGAATGCATAATTCCAGACTATCATAACCACGTATCCAAGGCCTCATTCCAAGACTAAAAATAAGAATTTTTCAAGGCCTCGTGCCAAGACACTAGTTTGTCTCATGAGTTCTGCCGATCCATCGAGGAGCTATAGCGGGCTCCACCTATCACTTATTAAGTCCAATGCATTCCTTACATGAACAGGTTTAAACATATCATAAACCATAACATAATCGTATCACATAAAACATACATAAAGGAAACATAACATTTACACATTTCAATCACAAGATATCAATACAACACATTGATATAATAAAAAAATTATCAAAACCATTTTCAAGACCAAAATAAAAGAAATTTAAAACTTGGAATTAATTTTTCATTTAATAAAAGTTATGTCTTGTAGAAGAAGCTGAAACTCAAAAAATGGTCATGGTAGCGGAGAAGTCATTGTCTCCGCATACGTACAACAAAAAAAATTCCCTTTTGTCAATTACTGAAATGCTTCGAATAAAAATATTCCTTTTTAATAAACGTAAAAGTAAAAAGGGTTTATACACCGTATAAAAGAAAGATGTGTATAAAACAAAATATGCCTCAATGAAAGGAGATTGAGACGAAGTCCCTTAAAAAGATCATTTTTTTAAAATAAAATAAATATATTATGTGTATTCACTATAATTACACATAAAGAAAGTACAAATACTAGATAGGACATAATAATATCATGATATAATTTGAAAGTAGGAGATTAACCCAAAGAATGGAAATTGGTTTAAAAAGTTCCCTTACCCCGTGTCCGACTTCACTCGACCATTCTTTAATCTCCTGAATAATAAAATAGAGTTAATTTATAATTGCTCAAGAACCTTTTACAAGTTCATTATTCTTTTTATATCACTTATTACCATGTTATGAACATTATGTAATTATTAATGTTAATAATGGTCATTTTGTCGATCATTGGTACTTGAGTCAAAAATAAACTTCTTATAATTTCTAGTTGTTAATGTGGTAAAATATCCATTATATCCAGAATTATATTCATGATTTATCTATAATATATATCAATATATAAATTAATTTATAATATTATATAACATTTAGAGGTATGAAATGAAATGTACCATTCATGGAGACGGTAAGCCGTACGTACGCATGAACGCTACTTTCATTTCTATTTCGTATTTAATGGAATGAAATCATAATGATATAAAGGTATAGTATAATTAAAGTATAATATCATATATAATATCATTTACTCCATCCTTTACACATCCCACATATGGCATTAACGATTAAAATCACTTGGAGGGGGTGGTAGTGCGCACTTCCAAAAATGAAATTATCGCGTTTACCCATAATGGAAATCATAAAGGTATTCCATAAATGAGAAATAAATAATTATAAGGAAAAATTAAACATAATATATATCATATATAGAAATAGAGTAATCTTAATGGCCACCATTAGAGGTGTTAAAAGAATATTGAACAATCATCATTTCGTGAGGCAGTATTTCGCCACCCACAGAAATAGGATGTTTTTTAACCATTAGACGGAGGTGTGTGTAAGTGTAAATAAAATAATTATCATAACAAAATCCTAGTATATTTTATATACTGGTTTTGTTACAAAATAATGTAATAAAAAGATTTTAAGGGGTTGGAGAAGCAAACTAAAACAAAAGAACATAAGAGAAGACATTACCTTAAAATCGGGTAACTCTTTTTGATTAGAGCCAAAGGCTTCCTTGGGAAGACATCTGCCCAAAGTGAGGCTTCTAGGAGTAATATATGGAAGTTGAAAGAGTATTTAGGCTGAGGTTGGCCGAGACAAATGGATTTTATGCTGTGAATAAGGTGGTAGAGGTGGGGGCCTTTTATAAGTGGGGAGGAGGGGCACTCTTGGAAAGTAATGAAATGTTACATTATTATGAAGTACTTTTCGGATTTCAAAGGTCCCACAATTATATATTTCGAGTATAAGTTGATAAGTGTTCTAAATATACCAATCCAATAGGTTTTTGGCAAGTGTAAGTCTTAGATTTTACATTATCATTTCATTTTATTTAAAAAGTTCATTAAAGAGGCAATCACTGCATCATCATGGTGTGATAAATAAATTTATTTATTTAATTACAAAACATTATAAAAAAATTACCATTATGTAGGAAATCCGTTTATATTTCCAATGAATATTTATAGTCAAAAAGTTAACTTATATAACCCCATGTAATAATTGTTTTAGTAAAACCACACATGTTTCTGTCGATTTTATTTTCAATTTAAATAAAAAGTTATTAAAGTCATTTTCTTACCCAAGTGGCTCCATGGGGTCCCCAAGTTGACCCATGGATTGTCTTGGTCGGCCATGACTCATCCAATAAGGGTAGGAAAAGTGTAAAGGAAATTTAATGTTATTATATCATTATATATACCTTAAATTACACTAATTACCTTTAATCGCGATTAATAATACTTAAAAGTTACTATTCACCAAAAAATTATTTTAATCCCATTGAACCACATTTTACTTCCTAATGACAATGAGGTATGTCAGATTTTTGAAAATCAAATCACAGAATTGGTAAGGTTTCATTTAAATGAAAAATCAGTTTTTTTAACTACCACTTTGTGGTTTCACTATTCATCAAAAATTGAAGTTTTTCAGAAAAATACCAAAAATTCACCCTAATCTATATTTGATATTCCAAATTCAAAAATTATGTTTATTTTAAAAAATTAAAAACATATAAGTTGAATTAATTAATTTAATAATTATTTCCCACCATCACAATAAATAGCGTGTTTTTAAGAAACAATATCAATCAAAAGATTGACAATTGTTTATGTCAAATTTAAAAGTGAAATTAATTATAATGAACACCATTGGATAAAATGGTTAAAATATATTCTAATTATACTTTAAAACCACTGAATAGTATAATTTATCACTATAAATTATTTTTATTAAAAAATTTGTTTTTTTTATTTTCCCTATTCATAGAAAATTGGAAGTTCTCAGAAAATTACGAAAAATTCTACTTAAGATAATTTCGATATTCCGAATACAAAAAAGAAGTCCATTTTGAAATATAAAATTTATATAATTTCAAAAAGTGGGCATTACTATTCATAACAACTATTTTTATTGGTCACGGTGTGTAAGAATCTCAAAGTTGCGTACAATGCAAGCTATTGCATTATGGAAGGAGAAGTGTATCGCGAAAGCTTGGGTTGTTAAATTATCCCCTCCTTCAATAAATATCATCCTCACAATTATAAATTGTTCTTCTAAAATAAAAGGTTGAAAATAGAAAATACCATTGTGGAAAACCCACATCGGAAATAGGGTTAATAAAAATATAACTTTAAAAGAATGAAAGTTAAGTACAAAGGTCACCCGAGATAGCCCATACTAGGAATATATGAAAATATGGATATGGAGGAAAAACAAACCATCAAGGTCTGATAGAGTTTTGTATAAAACATGATTAGGAGATAGTTAACTATAAGAAAATCACAAACTTGTGATTAGTTAAACGGTCATTGATTCCCCATTTGGAATAGTTAACCGACAACATTTTTGTTTTAAGTTACCTTTCATAAAGTTGAGGAATTTATTTAGGAGATTTACTAAGAACGTAAGGAAATATACTTAATTTTCATGTAGACTTTCATTCTTTAATAAATTTTTACCACAAAACCATCTTTCACCCAAAAGGTAATAAAACTCAAAAATATTCTATTTATCATAATTGTATAAGGTTATAAATATTAAAACATACCATTTAGATTAAGAAAACTTTTTTGTAATAACCAGGGACTTCTTGTAGGCTAGTGGTAGGTAATAAAGGCCTATCACACTATGGTTGTGGGTTCGATTTCTATAGCTTTGTCCGACGCGACGAGTTATCCCCTAACCTGCAGGTTGTCCTTTTCCTAAGACTATAGTATTATAATATTCAAAAAATAATATTCATAAATGTTTTAACCTTAAACAATACTATCTAAAGTTCAACTTAGTACATTCCAACCTTTATAGTTATCCAAAATACCTCTGTCCAGACATTCTCTAAAAGGTCTCTAAATTCCAAAATCAATTGTATCATCATATTCCTCAAACAAATAAAAGTTTCTCTTATTGTCACATATAAAAATATGATTAACTTCATCATATTAAAACCTTAATCAAAACAACAAGTACTGTAGTACAATCCTTATATATATCACATTATTCTTATAACCAGAATATAATCCTTGAGTCCAAAAGCACCAATACATTAATTATTCCACTTCAACTATAGTAACAGCATAAGATTGTCCTTGATCCCGTGGCATTTTCTGAGGTATGTTTCCCAAACTCTTAGGACATTCATTTGCATAATTCCCCATTTTCCTACAATTGTATCATTTAACATTGATAGCCTCTTTCTTTCCCTTGAAATCACGATCCTGGTGACCATTTTATCCATATTTATAACAAACTCCCATTCCTTTCAGGTAAGTACCAGGATGATTTTTCCCACAATTATCACATAATGGAAAATCCTTTTTCCCCTTTTCCCTTTATCTATATATTGTTCCACCATTCTCTTCTTCTCTTTCTTTACTTTATTGTCATAAGATTTAGAGAATTTCTTTTCTGTCTCGATAGAACATGAGACTATATCTTTCTACATTGAGAAAGATTATGATACTAAAGCTCGATGGAGAAATAGTTTTAACCCATCAAAGAAACAATCAATCTTACTTCTTGGGTTACATAATATAATCTACAACATGTCTTGCTAACCTTTTATAGTTGGCCTCATACTTTGCGACATTATCATCCTCCTTCTACCTAAGACTCAGAAATTGCCTTTCCATATCTGCTCGATGGTCATGTGGAATGTATTTTTCTAAGAAATTTTCCTTAAAATCCTTCCATTACATACTTGATAATTCTTCATCTTCCTTTGTGTTTTGAATCAACGACCCCCATTGATCGGCATCTCCCGTGAGGTGGTAAGCTGCCATGAAAACCTTCTCCCTTTCGCTACTCCCCAAGGCATGGAATATTTTCTATAAGGATTTTATCCATTGCTCAGCTACTAATGGATTTATACCACCATTAAAAATTGGTGGTTTTTGCCTCATGAAGAGGTCTAACAATGATCCTCCATGTTTTGTATCAGGGTGTTCCATACGAGTAAGGTTACTATTCATAACCTGAGTGAGTTGTCCCAGTATGGTGATAAGTTGATCAGCACCAGTTGTATGTCTAGCTCCACTATAATTATCTTAAGTAGGAGGGAAATCCCTACATGGAGTGCGTGCATTGATATGGTTTCAATTTCTCCCACTAGGCACCATTTCTAAACAATGGCATAAACTAGATTAGTTTATGAATCAAAATACATAATTACAAACTTGCAAAACACTTAACATAAATTGAACTATTTATGGATATAATCTATAATAACAAAAATGTTTTTTTTGAGGAAGTATATACTCATAACCCTTTAAAGTGGTTTTTAAAGAAAATGATAATTATCCTAAGAATATCCCACGGGAGAGTTGTAACCAAGAGTGCAGCAAGGCCCGTTGTCATGCACCAGTTCCCGTTCGAGTCTAGATCAAAGCAGTGTTTTCAGGTTTTACCCCTAGGTACATATGTGCCAGATCCACCTCTACTTGCTCGTATCCAGGCAGGGATGTATTGCTCAGAAAACTCACAAAATCTCTATAATACCAAAATTCTAGGAAGTTCTTCTATACTAATCCTAAAATTTTATCTTAGTTCTATGTGCTCTAATCAGATTTTATCTAAATCTAGCTTCCAAGGTTAGTACTAAACTGCCTTTGATACCAACTGTAACGCCACAAACCCAATTACCCAGAGTCGGTGCATTATTACGTAACATTGGAATGATCACAACGTATAAGGCCCCAGCCTTAAACCTTAGTTAATATTGAATTGAATGAATAATTCACATTGAGGATCTTTTCAGGTTTAGAGTTTTAGAGAATTAGATCATAGATCATGAATTACATTCCACATTTAAACAAAGTGGTTACATAAAAGATAGTATTCATTTTTTCCCATCAATGGAAACATATTTCAAATAAAACATGGATTCTTCATTGCCACTTCCTTGACACTATCAACATATCAGGCATCTTTCCCTTGTCCTGTGAAAAACATTTCAAAAACATGGGATGAGCAGAAAAATCTTAGTAAGGGATATAAAATCATGAAAAGAAAACGTTAGTCCATGTATGAAATCATACTTTACTCATTAAACATAAGCATTTTAACATTCCTCATCAAATCATGAATAAATCATAGAAATCATAATGCTTAAAGGTAACTTGAGGCATTCATAACATTCTTACATAGGGAGTAACCCTCTTGGTTACATTTGGAATACCCATCATAGTATATTCCCTAAATCTCTTCTGAGAAACCTTAACGTTTAACTCCTTCGCGTTACCCAATCCATTGGAGAGCTATATCGGGCTCACCCACCCTTAGTTTATCACGAAACAACCCGTCTTCATAACAATGCCCAAGAACCATAACATAATCATAGCACATAACTTAAGCATAAATGAAAGATAACATTCCCACATTGCAATAACAATATAACATTGTATGATATTGAAATAATGAATCCATTCTAAAACCATTTAAAACGTTTAATAAAGATATTTTTAAATCAAAGTGTCCCATACCACATTGAAGCTTTTAACATTTAAAACCATTAATATCCATATAAATAAATCCTTAAAAACATTTTGAAAACATGGATATTAATGAGAAATATTTATAATATTAAATCATTAAAACATTTAAAATGATATTTTAGTTAAAGGGTTTTTAACAAAATGAGAGACACTTGAATACAATAATTGAGGAATAATATTTAATCAAAACTTTATAATATCATGAGAATAATGGGATTCATGATATAATATTCAAAAGGACAGTATATACACAATATAAGAGTGAATTGGTGCTTAACAACAATGAAGTCTCAATGGAAATGTAAATTGAGATGAAATCCATTATAAAGATAGTATCCTTAAATTAAGGATAAATCAATCTCATTATTATGTGCAACAAATATAAATACACACAATATAATTGGATATTAATTTTAAAATAATCAAAGGTCATTCACACATATTCAAAGGATGACATATTCAATAACTACATGTTGAACCTAAAGAAATCGAAATTGGGTTAAGAAGTTCCCTTGATAGCCAAACAGCGTCACATCAATTTTTTGAAAGAGTTCATGAGAGAGATAAAGGGTATCTAATCTCTTGGACATAAAATTTTCATAAATAAGGATATATAAGAACATATCCCCACATAATAATATGAAAATTAAAAGGCATAACAAAATAAGTCTTTTAAAAATAGGAGGGTGAAACTTTCCATTACCGATTTGGGTAACTTTCAAAACGTACACCCCATGAAAGAAGGACTATAAAAAATTGATGTAAATACTCATAAACGAAATTATGTTACACAATGAGTAGAATAATTGACAGTACATACACCACTCAAAAGGAAATATTGGAAAATGTAGCATGAATCTCATGAAAACACAAAGTGAGATAAAAAGCCCCTTACGAAATTTCGGCAGCCTAACGACGCCAATTAAAACATCCAAAATAAATTGATGAGAGAAAATAGGGTATCTAATCAAATGAACATAAAAAGTATAGTACGATTAATATAAAAAAAATCCCAATAATAATAAATATTACATTAAAAGGAATGACATAAAAGAGTGTACATAAAAAGAAAGAGAGAGGTCAGATCCCTTACCTCGTGTCCGACATGACTCGATCGTTCTTTAATCTCCTGAATAATAAAATTTGGTCAATTTATAATTTCGTAAGGACCTAATTTAAACATTATTATTAAGTTCATATCACATATTATAATTTTATAATAATTGGTTAATAAAATGAGTTCATATCAGACGTTTTTGTCGATGTTCGGTACATGAGTAAAAATCGAACATGTTGGAAAATAATTTTCCATGTAGTTATTGAAACATAATATCCAGAATAGTATTGATATTTTAAATATCATATATATCAAGTATATATTCATTTTATACTATTCCAAAGAATTTGGAGATTAAAAAATTAAAATCACCGTTCATGGAGACGGTAGGCCGTACGTACGCATGAACGCTACATTCATTTTTTGGTCATATTAATGGAATTAAAACAAAATTAGAGAGATATATATATAATAATTCCAGAATCATATCCATCATTTAGATGTAATATATTACATATATATCCATTATATATATGTACGTATAATAGTACATAACATTTGGAGATAAGAAATGAAATGTACCGTTCATGGAGACGATAAGCCGTATGTACGCATGAACGCTACTTTCATTTCTTTTTTTTTGTATTCAATGGAATTAAATAATAATGATATAAAGGTATATTATAATTCCAATATGATATCATATGTAATACCATTAATTCCATCATTTATACATCCCGCATATGGCATTAACGAATCAAATCACTTTGAGGGGGCAGTAGTCCACACTTCCTAAAATGAAGATATCACGTTTTCCCATAATAGAAACCATAAAGGTATGCCATAAATGAAAAATACAAAAGATTAAGGAAAAAATAAACATATTATATATCATATATAAATTTAGTGACATCTTAATGGCCACCTTTTAAGGTGTTAAAATAATATTGAACAATCATTGTTTCGTGAGGTAGTAATTCGCCATCCACAGAAACAGTATGTTCATTATCCATTAGACGGAGGTGTGTGAATGCATAGCTCGAATAATTATTATAACAACATCTTAGTATATTTAAGATACTGGTGTTGTTACAAAAAAAGGTAATAAAAATTGTTTAGGGGTTTGGAGAATAAAAATAAAACAAAAGAACACAAGGGAAGACATTAACTTTAAATCGGGTAACGCACTTTGATTTGAGCTCAAAGGCTTCCTTGGGAAGACTTCTGCCCAAAGTGAGGCTTCTGGGAGTAAGAGAGGTATGTGGAGAGACAAAAGGAGCAGGTTTTGGCCGATCCAAAGGCTTTAGAGGTGTGGGTATGGTGGTAGAGGTGGGGGCCTTTTAGAAGAGGAGAGGATGGGAACTCTTGGAAAGTTATAAAATATTACTTTTTATAGAATGCTTTTCGGATTGAAAAGGTACCAAAAGGATATATTTCTAGGATAAGGTGATAATATTTCGAAATACACCAATACAATAGGTCTGTGACAAGTGTAAGACTTATATTTCACCCTATCTTCTCATTTTATTTAAATCCTTCATTTATGAGGTAATCACTGGATCATCACGGTATCATAAATAAATTAATTTATTTAATGTAAAGAAATTATAAAAAAAATATCATGATGTAGGAAATCATTTTATATTTCTAATGAATATTTATAGTTAAAAATATGACTTTTATAACCCCATTAAAAAATTGTTTTATTAAAACAACTCATGCTTGTGACATTTTTATTTTAACTTTAAATAAAATGTTATTTTTGTCATTTTCCAACCAAAGTGGCTCCATGGGATCCCCAAGTTGACCCATGGATTTTATTGTTCGGACATGACACATAAAACGAGATTAGGACATGTTTCTAGGTTATTACATATTATTAAAACATTATTTTTACCTTAAATTACACTAATTACCTCTAATCGCGATTAAAAAACATAAAAGCTACTATTCACCAAAAAATTATTTTAATCCCATTGAACCAAATTTTACATCTTAATGAAAACCATGTATGTCGATTTTTTGAAATTCAAATAATAGAAGTGTTAATGTTTCATTTAAACGAAAAATTAGTTTTTAAACTACCACTTAGTGGTTTCACTATTCATCAAAAATTGATGTTTTTCAGAAAAATACCAAAAATTCACCTTAAACTATATTTGATATTCCGAATTCCAAAATGATGACAATTTTACAAAATTCAAAACATATAAGTTAAATTAATTAATTTAATAATTAATTCCCGATGTCAGAGCAAATAGCGTGTTTTTATGAAATAATAAGTATCAAAAGATTGACACTAGTTTAAGTCTAGTTTCAAGATGAAATTAATTCCAAAGAACACTATTGGATTAAATGGTAAATATATATTATAATTTAACTTTAAAACCAATTCAAAAGATAATCTAATCATATAAATAACTTAGATTAAAAAGAGGTTTTGAATTAAAATACAACAGTTTTCACTATTCCTTTAAAAATGAACTTTATCGGAAAAATACCAAAAATTTACACAAAGTAAATTTTCATGTCCCAATTCTAAAGAAGAATTTTATTTTGTCAAATATAACACATAAAATTTTCCAAAAGTGGATTTAAAAGAGGTTTGTCATCAAAAGGCGGTTAATCGACCTTTTAAGGAATATTAGAATGTTTACGCTTAAAATTGGATTCATTCGCATTTTTAATCCTCTAACATTTATTGTAAAAAGTAAAAATATTTGAAAATAATATATAATCATTTTGTAGTTAGTTCTATTCATTCCCTCCATTACAATGGCTAGGCGTTAACTACAATTTAAAATAATATTATTTTATTATTAGAGTGCAACTTAAGATTCCCAAAAAACTCGTCGTTGCATATTAGGTACACCATCGAGAATATAGTCCCCTTTAAAGTTATTTTAATATTTTATTAAAAAATATGGATAAATGTGAAAATGTCATATTATTTATTTACCTGGGGTGTTACACAAAGATCATGTCTCGAATGACCTATTAGTTTAGTATCCTTGAAACACTAGATACATTCATAAGTTTTACATTACATCATAAAGTAATACAAAACAAAAACAACATCTTGTCTTCATATCCCCTCATATTATCCCTTCAGGTCATTCATAAAATACTTCTTCACATCCTGGAAAAATTAAAACATTGAAAGGGGTGAGCTCAGATTCTCAGAAAGGATAACAATATAGCAGAAGCTTTCATAAATAAACATAATCATTTAAGGCAATGTATAACTAAAACAAAAGCCTTTTAAAATTGAACTTCAGCATAAAATGGAAAAATTAAATTGAAATAATGACATTTACTTATTAACATGGATATTATACTGGTCGAATAATCACATGCAATATCAATAACAACATTCATAATGATGGAATGTATAATGCCAAAATATCATAACCACGTAGCCAAGGCATCACGCCAAGACTACAAATAAGATTTTGACAAGGCCACGTGCCAAGACACTATTTTGTCTCATGAGACCTGCCGATGCATCAAGGAGCTATAGTGGGCTCCACCAGTCACTTATTAAGTCCAATGCATTCCTCATATGAATAGGTTTAAACATATCATAAACAATAACATAATCGTATCACATAAAACTGTAGGATCGAAATAGAGATGTAGATGCTCAATATACAAGAGGGGGGGGGGTGAATTGTATACTTTAAAAATTCCTTTGGAACCTTTAAAGTTAGTTAAGAATAACTATGTTTTCCTTAAGCAAAGGAAAGGCTAAGTTTGACAAAGTTAAACTAAGAAAATTCACAACACCCCTTAACACTGAATGCAAACTAGGAAAGAGATTCCAAATGAGGGTTCCGGAAATATGGTTCCGGAAATTGAAACTTAACAAAAGGTTACAATATGAGATTCTAGCTTAAAGCGTATAGAATCTAAATGAAACAGAGTACAAATAAGGAAGTATAAGAAAGTTATACTTTCCTTATATTACAAAATGCAGCGGAATATAAACAAGTAGTAAAACTACAAGTAACAAGATATAAATCTTTTAACCCAAAGAGAAGGGTATCCAACAACCTTGGATAAAGGTCCCTTGATTTATACATTCAAGCAAGTCTGTCTTACCCACACCAGGGTAATACCTCGATACGAAGATCGGTGTTTCTGTCTTGCTATCCCCGCAAGCCCTCAACTTCAAGGTAGTTGGAAACCTCTGTCTTCCTCAGCAAGAAAGACCTCGAATATTAAGGTAGTCGGCACCTCTGTCTTCCTATCCCCGGAATCCCTCGAATGTAATCACCAACATTCGGAGTCGCACGAAGCTTTTGAGAGTTAATAAGAGTCTCTCTCTCTAGAAATCACTTCAAGTGGATTAGTCAACCTTTAACCACTTTTTCAGCCATCAGCACCGAGCTCTTTCAAATGAGCTCCTATTTATAGGTAAGGTCGGCTCCTTCTCCAATGGTCATATTTTCCTTAAAGATTGGAGGGACCTGTACACGTGTCACTTAGACAACGGTTAGTTTATAAAAAAACAAACGACATCGTTTTATAACAAAACAAGTGTAACAGAATGTACGACATCGTTTTAATTCTGACTCAAAGGTTCGGAATGAACGCTTCGGAGTAAAGGTTCGGAGTGTAATGAAAATAATAAGAGTAGACAAATTTTAGAAGTTTAATCAATATAAAAGTTCAGAGTCTGACAAAGATATTTTTCAGAGTCTGAATTAATTCAGAGTGTATAAAACAAAGATACTCAAATTCTGTTTAATATGTGAATTCGGAATGAGAAATCGGAATAGGAATTCATCATCAGAAATCGTAATGAGAATTCATTATCAGGATTTGTAATGAGAATTCGTCATCAGAATTCGTAATGAGAATTCTTCAACAGAATTCGTAATGAGATTTCGGAATGGGATTTCTTTATTAGAATTCGTAATGAGAATTCTTCATTGGAATTTGTAATGAGAATTCTTCTTCAGAATTCGTATCCTAAATCTGGAATAGAACTTAGTCAGAGTTCATATCCAGAATTTGGAATGAAACTTCCTTAGTTCTTATCCAGAATCCGAATCCTAAAACAGAATGCTTAATAATAATGTTTCAACGATTCCGAGAAAATGAATCTGAATTTTATACTTAAGAAAAAATATGGATGAAAATAAGATAAGGATAATTTTTTCTTATAAAAGCGATTTTCCTTAAGAAAGCAATTTTATTATGAAAGTAATTTTCCTTAAGAAAACGATTTTCCTTATAAAAGCGATTTTCCTTAAGAAAGAAATTTTCCTTATAAAAGAAATTTTCTTAAAGATAGGGTGGTTGTGATTTTCAAAACAAGAAGGAATGGAAAAGTCATAAGGAAAACCTGATTGACTCAACAATCTCCCCCTTTTTGGAAAGCACAAACATCCTTACGAAAAAGAAATTCTAAGAAGAAAGAAAAACATTAAGGCTTATCTCCCTTTTCTTTAAGGATATTGATGAATAAAAATAACTCCCCGTTAGGCTTTGAAACTCTAAGGATCGTATTCAGATTTCCGGAGTGATAAATAAGAAGGTCTTCTTTAATGAAAAAGCTCCCCCTTAAACAAACTCTTATTAGAGTTTTTCTTTTTTCTTAAGGATCTTTTTCTTCTCCCCCTTTGATAAACTCTTCTTAGAGTTCTCCTTTTTCTTAAGGATCTTTTCCTTCTCCCCCTTTGTGATTTTTGAAAAGGATTGGAGGGAATGGAAAAAATAACAAAGTACCTGAAAAATTAGTAATGACAACAATAGAAACGACAAGCACAACTTTCATTAATATTTGAAATCTCAGCAACAAAAAAATACAGCAAAAAGATCATATTTGGTTATTTCAGATATTTTTCCTTCGTCATGAGCCCCTTTAGAATAGTCTTGATCTTCTTTAGGTCTTTATGATCTTCTTCAGCTTGCTTCTCTAAGGCAACTATTCTTGCGGATTGAGCTTCAATTTTTTCTTCATGGGCTTTCAGCTTTTCTTCCTGATCTTTGATCTTCTCTTCCTGATCCTTCATCCTTTCTTCAAAATCGATCCGATGATCCCTTTCAAACTTCCAGTTTTGAGAAACGGAATTGAGCTTCCCATTCAGATCACTTACTTCTTGAATATGGATGTTCTTTTCTTCTGTCAGCTTCTCTTCAAAAGATGCAGTTAACTCATTTATCTTCTTGTCCTCGGTTTCAAAAGCATCTTTAACATTGTCTTGAAACTCATCGAATAACCTCATCTCTTCCACAGTCTTCTTTGACCAGTTTGTCATCCTCTTACAAGATTTTCTAAGAGCTTCGTAACCAACAAAGAAGGTTTTGAACTGAGCTTCAATCTCAACGCACTTGTCCACAACCATAGATACAGAGTCAGTTTTCTGATTCAATGCATGTTGGAGCATCTGACATCTAGAGTCAATACTAGAGAATGTCGGAATGGATCCCACCAACTTCTTTAAAGACTGGACAACAAAATCATGCCCCAACGAGGATGACTCCGAATCTGAAATCTTGCTTGGAGAGTTTTCTTCCTCAATAAGCTCCAACATCCTTTTAGACGAATCACCATATTCTCTTTTCTTGCTAGCCACTGATTTCGGAGTTTCAACAAGGAGTTTCTTTCCCTTATCTTTCTTCGGAATTGATTCTTGATCAGTTGTTTTCTGCTCCCCAGTAGATACTTGAAAAATCTCATCAACAACTTTCTGAACAACATCTTACTCATTCTTATCCTTCTCTGGAGTTACTAACTTAGAGGATTCAGCCTCTGAAGTTCGGAGTGATAGATGTTCCAAAGGTGATCCTTTATAATCATCCACTTGTTTCAAAAGATCTCATGTTTCACCACTTCCTTCAGCAACCTCTTCTTCCTCTCCCACTTGCTGAATCTACTCAATTTTCTCAACATGCTCAGCTGTAGTCTCTTCCGGAAAATCAAGGTTTCTTCCTGGAGTCTCAGGTAGAGATTCCAGGGAGAAAGATCTTGGAACTGGGATGATTCCGGATACAATCTCAGTAAACTTTAACAACGCTTGGACTGCCTCGGCTTTTGACATCTTCTTCTTAAGCTTCTTTTCCTTTGCTTGTTTTTCAAGCTCATCAGCAGTTCTCTCCTTTAATGCCTTAGCTTCCGCAGGGTCCAATCCGAACTGCGGATCCCCTACTTTCCTTTTCTCTTTATCAGCTCTCCACTTTGTAACTACCTCATCAGGATAGGTCTTTTTCTTCTTTGGTTTGGGAGAAGCGGTTTCAAATTCCTTAGATTTATCAGGAAATCTAAGATATAGATCTCACTCTTCTTCAAGCTGTCTTTATCGCCTTTTCTCGGTACGATAAGTCCTTGCACCCACAACTCTAGAATCCGGAAGTTTGTGGATAGACTTGCAATCTTTGGAGCCTTGTCATCAGCCAGTCCGAGGGTTCCTAATGCTTTTTCCTTGTCGAAGCTACCCTTAGATTCTGGCAATACATGAGAAATAAATTCGGCTTCTCCTTCATAGGACAACCCTACCAAGATTGCTGCCTTGGTATAAGAAAGTTTGTAAGTCTTTCCATAAGACTTAAAAGAAAACATATCCCTATTATCTTCCTGGAAGAAGGAAACAGTTTCATAGAACTCAACAAGTAACTCTGTAAAAACATCGTCTTGAGTCCCTGGTTTGGATACAACAACATCTTCCCAGCCATTCAACTTAATATTCTTTGAGATAAGAGAGTCATAGTTGTTGAAGAAATCCGGATGGACTAAACTTTCTTTGTAAACTAACCACTGAGAAATAGGCTTGGTGGAAGAAATTTCTTGAGACGCTAACTCCGCAGACATTCGGATCTGTAATCCTCTGAGATGTTCGGAACGGAGAAAACTATAGTTCGGAACGACCTTAAAACAGAGAGGCAGAGATTCGGGATGCGAGAGTTTGAGATCGATGTGGGACGAGTATTTGGGTCCCCTTTATATAGGAAATGAAATGACGGGTCAACTTCCACGGTTGATCTAACGGTTGTGATAAGTTGAGATCAAATCTGACGGTTGAAAACTTGAATCCGATCTTTTTGAGGTTTTTATTTAAACAAGTAATTAAGAAAACTAAATTCCAAAAACATAATACAAGAAAATGCCAGAAAGTAAAATATGACTACGAAAACATGAGTGAGGAAATAATACTTTTCGGATGGGCTGAGGAGGATTATTCATAATGGATAATATTAAAATTTGATTACGAGAAAAAAAACTTTATTATGAAAATACAATGTTCTCAAAAGTTTACAATGGAAAACAATCTCACTACGAAAAACTCAGTATGAAAAAGTCAATACGAAAAACACATTATAGGTAAAAAATCGGTACAAAAATCTGGTTATGAAACTGCCAGTACGTAAATTTTCATTCCGGAAATTTTCAATACGAACACTTCCATTCCAGAAGTATTCTGTACGAGAATGTCCATTTTGAAAAATTTTAGTTCTGGAAGTTCCATTCCGGAAATTGTCTTTCCGAAAAGTTTGAAAACAAATTTTTTTAAAAAATCTTTGTTAAACTAACAAAAAAATGTACTCCTCCTATGAAAAGGAGTTTATTACTGTAAGGAGACTTTTTCAGCAGAAATTTAATTAAGAAAGATTACCTTACGGTTATCATTCCTAACTTCTGTTTAATATATTCAAATCTATCAGAAGGCAAAGATTTTGTGAAAATATCAGCAAGTTGATCTTGCGTTCCGATAAACTGAAGAATAATATCTCCATTAAGTGTGTGATCCCTAAGAAAGTGATGCCTAATATCTATGTGTTTTGCACGAGAGTGATGTGAAGAGTTTTTACTTAGGGCAATGGCACTTGTGTTATCACACAAAATTTGAGTTTTAGTAAAACTCAAGCCATAGTCTGTGAGTGTGTGTTGCATCCACTACACTTGTGCACAACAACTTCCAGCTGCTACATATTCAGCTTCAGTAGTGGATAGTGCTACAGAATGTTGCTTCTTGCAGGACCAATAAACTAAAGAATATCCTAAGAAATGACAAGTTCCAGATGTAATTTTTCTATCCATTCTACATCCACCAGAGTCAGCATCAGAAAAGCTTTTTAAAACCAAATCATTTCCCGAAGTATAAAATAATCCTAGATCCATGGTTCCCTTATGGTCGCGAAAAATTCTTTTTACTGCCTTTAAGTGAGATTCCTTAGGATTGGATTGATATCTTGCACATAAGCATACTGAAAACATTAAGTCTGGTCGACTAGTTGTTAAGTAAAGTAGACTTCCTATCATACCTCTAAAAGATGTTTGATCTACTGGTTTCCCAGCTTCGTCAAGATCTAAAGAGTTTGAGGTACCAATGGGAGTACTTATATGTTTAGTTTTGTCATAACCATACTTTTTAAGAAGATCTTTAATATAATTATGTTGAGATATGTAGATTCCTTCTGGTTTTTGAGAAATTTTAAAACCAAGGAAAAATGTTAACTCACCCATCATACTCATTTCAAACTCAGATTTCATTAGACTAGCAAAATAGTCAGTCAAAGATTGCTGAGTTGAACCAAATATAATGTCATCAACATAAATTTGAACAATCAAAACATTTTTCTTATCTTTCTTTATAATAAGGGTTAGATCTGCATTTCCCTTAACATAGTTATTTTGAAGCAAAAATCCAGTGAGTCTATCATACCATGCTCGTGGGGCTTGTTTAAGGCCATACAAAGCTTTGGTAAGTCTAAAAACATGATCAGGATGTTTTGTATCTTCAAAGCCAGGTGGTTGTTCAACAAAAACCTCCTCTTGAACATAAACGTTAAGAAAAGCACATTTCACATCCATTTGGAAAAGTTTGAAATTAAAGAATGCTGCAAATTCAAGTAGAATACAGATAGATTCAAGTCTAGCTACTGGAGCATAGGTTTCTTCATAGTCTATTCCTTCTTGTTGATTATATCCTTTAGCAACAAGTCTAGCTTTATTTCTAACAATGACTCCATTTTCATCACATTTATTTCTGAAAACCCATTTTACTCCAATAACCGAGGTTTCCTTAGGTCTTTCAACCAAGGTCCAGACTTTATTCCTTTCGAATTCATTTAGTTCATCTTGCATTGCTTTGATCCAGTCATCATCACTTAAAGCTTCATCAGTGCTTTTAGGTTCTAATTGGGAAAGAAATGCTAGATGTTCTACTTCTTTTATTATGGAACTTCTAGTCCTTATAGGTTGGTTTACATCACCAATGATACTATCACTGGGATGATTCTTAAGAAACACCTGATTTGGGTATTGGAACACCTGTTCATCAACATAGGGTAGAAAGTCTTTTGGTGTAAATGTTTTAGAAGTATCTTCTAGAACAATTTCTTTATCAGAAGGTTCTTCTATCAAAGGTTGACAATCAGTTTTTGAAAATACATCCGAAGATGTAAGTTGAGATGCTTTAAAAACAAAATGATCTGATTCATCAAATTTTACATGTACTGTTTCTTCAACAGTACAAGTATTTTTATTAAAAACTCTATTAGCCTTAGAGGTTGTGGAATATCCTAAGAAAATTCCTTCATCTGATTTTGGTGCGAATTTATGTAAGTTATCTTTAGTATTCAAAAGGAATACTTTGCAACCAAAAACCTTGAAGTAGGAATGTCTTGGTTTTCTACCATTCCATAACTCATAATGAGTTTTATTAAGAAAAGGTCTGATCAAAACTCGATTTATAGTATAGCAAGCAGTACTTACAGCTTCATCCCAGAAATTTCTAGCAATAGAATATTCACTCAACATGGTTCTAGTTATTTCTTGAAGAATTCTATTTCTTCTTTCAAATACACCATTTTTTGAGGAGTTCTAGGTGCTGAAAAATTGTGAGTAATACCTTTTTTACTACAAAAAGTTTCAAAATCAGAATTTTGAAATTCTCCTCCATGATCACTATGAATAGTTTTAAATGGAAGGTTTTTCTCATTTTTAACTGGAGCTCTAAAACTTTTGAAATAGGAAAAATCTTCAGATTTCTTTGCTAGAAAATAGACCCAAGTAAATCTGGTGTAATCATCAACTAAAACAAACACATAGTATTTGCCTCCAATACTTCCAGTTTGTTTTTGACAAAAAAGATCCATGTGCACTAACTATAATGCATTGGTTGTTGAGACTTCACCGATAGACTTAAAACTAGATTTATGTTGCTTTCCATATTGACAAGGATCACATACTTTAGAAGAATCAAATCTATGCTCTGGTAGATCCTTAACTAGTTTCTTCTTAGAGAGTTTACATAGGTTTCTAATATTACAAGGTCCTAATCTTCTATGCCATAACCAGTAATGATCTTCCATTTCACTTAAGCAAGGTAAATCTTGACTCCTGAGGTCTTCTAGGTTCAAGGTGTAGACATTATCTTGCCTATTGGCTGAGAGAATAAATTCTTCCTTGGAATTGTGAACTAAACACTTATCATTCCTAAAATTCACAAGGTAAACTTCATCACATAACTGACATATGCTAATGAGGTTGTGCTTAAGACCCTTAAAAAAAGAACATTTGAAATCAAGGTTTTACCAAGAAAAAAAATATTACCAATACCAAAAATCTCTCCCTTAGCATTGTCTCCGAAAGTTACCTTTCCACCTTTCGTTTTGATAATCTTTTCAAAAAAACTTTTGTTACCAGTCATGTGTCGGGAACATCCACTATCCATGTACCATGTATTGTTGCTGGTACTTTATTTATTATCCTGAAATCAAGAAGAAAATTAGAATTTCGGAATCCAAACTTGTTTGGATTCGAGATTTCCAGACAATAAAATTTTAGGTATCCACATTTTCTTAGAAAAGTAAGCTTTGTGAAATCCTAGAGATTGGGTTTTGTTTAAGGAACAATTCTTTGCCCAATGACCACCACATTGACACTTGGTACAAAATGGGGCACTTTGAGGAACAAAATAATTGTTACTGAAAATAGGTTTTACATGAGTATAACCAAATCCAGATTTATTTCTTAAAGGTTGTATTTGGGAATACATCTTATCAAGATTTTCCTTACCATGAGTAAAGTTTGATAAACACTTCTTCAAGGAAAACATTTTAGATTTGAGTTTTTCAACCAAGTTTTTATCCTCAAAATCATTAGTTTTAGAACTATAGTTAGGCTCGAAAACATTTTTCTTAGAAATTACTTTTTCTAATTCTTTCGAATGTTTGTTCTTCTCAGAACTTACTTCCTCAAGATTTTTTGAAATATTTTCAAAATCAGAATTTTTCTTATCAAGATCTTTAGAAAGATCTGATATCTCTTTTGTAAGAATAGAATTCCTAGAGTTTGCCTTATCAAGTTTCTTATTGAGTTTGGAATTCTCAATCTCAAGAAGTTCAGCAAACCTAGAGACTTCTTCATAAGTAGGTAAAGTATTTTACTCATCAGAAGATGATTCTTCATCAGAAGAGTTATAATACTTACTATCATTAGAATTTAAAGAAACATTGGTCAATGATTCAGAATTTCGTACCTTAGCCATAAGACAATGATTATCAATAGGTAATCTGGCTATAAGACCAAGATTCTTCTGTCCTGAAGATTCATAATCAAAAGATTCATCTGAAGAGTCACCACCACTGGCACTCCAGGTGTCATTAGCTTTCAGAACTTTCTTATCTTTAGCTTTATAATACATCTTTCTGTTCTTGTCTAAATGTCTTTCCTTCCTTTCTTTCTTTTTGAGCATAGGGCAATCTGGTCTAATATGTCCAGCTCTTTTACATTCATAACAAGTAACTTCTCTATCTTTCTTATCTTTCCTTTCCTTTTTCTTATACTAAGATTGAAAATTTCTCTATCCCACTATCTTGTTTATCCTTTGAGCAAGATTGGCTAACTCATTTTCTGAGACTTCACTCTCACTTGATTCAGATTGGAAAATAACTTTATTAGACTTAGATCTGGTTACTCTCTCATGAGTCTTAGCTTTCATCTGATTTGAAGTTGTAGTAAAAGCAACAGTACCATTTCCATTCTTCTTCTTGATGTTGTCAGCATCTCTCTTCATTCTAGTTTCATGTTGTAGAAGAGTTCCAAATATTTCATCAAGAGTAATTTGAGTGACCTTCCTGTTCTCATCTATAGCTGTTCTCTTGGACTCCCACTCATTGGGAATAATATCAATTATCTTGTCCACAAGAGCTTCATCATCTAAACCTTTTTCTCCCATAGATTGTAGACTGTTGACGATAGTCATGAATCTCTGTTGAACTTTACAGATAGGTTCTCCATAAGGAAAATTGAAGCCATGATATTCAGCTCTAAGCATAGCTCTTCTAGTCTCAATCACCTTAGAAGTCCCAAAGTGTGTAACTTCTAACTTTTTCCATATACAGTTAGCTACTTCACAAGAAGAAATTTGTCTCTATATATTTCTGGTCATTGAACATAGTAAAGTATTGCGTACCTTATAGTTTAGTTGATATTATTGCTTTTCCTGATTAGTAAAAGATCTGACTTCCTTGTCAGGAATTTTATAATCACCAGTAAGCATAACAAAGTTGTCTACTCCAATATTGATAACAATAGTCTTCATACAATCTCTCCAGTATTCATAGTCATTACCATCAAAGATTGGTGGTCTTGTAGGATTCATATTATCAATTGATCCAACATAAATTCATGCCATACTTAAAAATAACTTTGCACACAACCTTGTTAGTAGCAAAGAATCGTAATAACAAAGTTCGGAATGAGAAAAGTTCAGAATGGAAATTCGGAATGAAAAAGTGAGCAAGAAAAACTTGTATGTGAGTACAAGTATTTCAGAGACCCGCTCTGATACAAAATGTGAGATTGGTATAGAGTAAGAGGTTTCCAACCTCTAATACCAATTGTAGGATCGAAATAGAGATGTAGATGCTCAATATACAAAAAGGGGGTGAATTGTATACTTTAAAAATTCCTTTGGAACCTTTAAAATTAGTTAAGAATAACTATGTTTTCCTTAAGCAAAGGAAAGGCTAAGTTTGACAAAGTTAAACTATGCAAATTCACAACATCTCTTAACACTGAATGCAAACTAGGAAAGAGATTCTGAATGAGGGTTCCAGAAATCTGGTTCCGGAAATTGAAACATAACAAAAGGTTACAATATGAGATTCTACCTTAAAGCGTATAGAATCTAAATGAAACAGAGTACAAATAAGGAAGTATAAGAAAGTTATAATTTCCTTATATTACAAAATGCAGCGGAATATAAACAAGTAGTAAAACTACAAGTAACATGATATAAATCTTTTAACCCAAAGAGAAGGGTATCCAACAACCTTTGATAAAGGTCCCTTGATTTATACTTTCAAGAAAGTCTGTCTTACCCACACCAGGGTAAGCCCTCGATACGAAGATCGGAGTTTCTGTCTTGCTATCCCCGCAAGACCTCAACTTCAAGGTAGTTGGCAACCTCTGTCTTCCTCAGCAAGAAAGCCCTCGAACTTTAAGGTAGTCGGCACCTCTGTCTTCCTATCCCCGGAATCCCTCAAATGTAATCTCCAACATTCGGAGTCGCACGAAGTTTTTGAGAGTTAATAAGAGTCTCTCTCTCTAGAAATCACTTCAAGTGGATTAGTCAGCCTTTCAGCACTTTTTCAGCCATCAGCACCGAGCTCTTTCAAATGAGATCCTATTTATAGGTAAGGTCAACTCCTTCTCCAACGGTCATATTTTCCTTAAAGATCGGAGGGACCTGTACATGTGTCACTTAGACAACGGTTAGTTTATAACAAAACAGACGACATCATTTTATAACAAAACAAGTGTAATAGAATGTACGACATCGTTTTAATTTTGACTCAAAGGTTCGGAATGAATGCTTCGGAGTAAAGGTTCGGAGTGTAATGAAAATAATAAGAGTAGACAAATTTTAGAAGTGTAATCAATATAAATGTTCAGAGTCTAAAAAAGATATTTTTCGGAGACTGAATTAATTCTGAGTGTATAAAACAAAGATACTCAAATTCTGTTTAATAGGTGAATTCGGAATGAGAAATCGGAATAGGAATTCGTCATCAGAAATCTTAATGAGAATTCATTATCAAGATTCGTAATGAGAATTCGTCATCAGAATTCGTAATGAGAATTCGTCAACAAAATTCGTAATGAGATTTCGGAATGGGATTTCTTCATTAGAATTCGTAATGAGAATTCTTCATTGGAATTCGTAATGAGAATTCTCCTTCAGAATTCGTATCCTGAATCTGGAATAGAACTTAGTCAGAGTTCATATCCAGAATTCGGAATGAAACTTCCTTAGTTCTTATCCAGAATCCGAATCCTAAAACAGAATGCTTAATAATAAAGTTTCAACGATTCCGAGAAAATTAATCTGAATTTCATACTTAAGAAAAAATATGGATGAAAATAAGATATGGATAATTTTTTCTTATAAAAGCGATTTTCCTTAAGAAACCAATTTTATTATGAAAGCAATTTTCCTTAAGAAAACTATTTTCCTTATAAAAGCAATTTTCCTTAAGAAATCAATTTTCCGTATAAAAGAAATTTTCTTAAAGATAGGGTGTTTGTGATTTTCAAAACAAGAAGGAATGGAAAAGTCATAAGGAAAACCTTATTGACTCAAAAAAAAAACATGCATAAAGGAGACACAACATTTCCATATTTCAGTAACAAGATATCAATACAACACATTGATATAATAAAAACCTTATCAAAACCATTTTAAAGACAAAAATAAAAGAAAATTAAAACTTGGTATATATTTTTCATTTAAAAAAATGTTATGTCTTGTAGAGGAAGCATAAACTCAAATAATTGTCATGGCAGCGGAGAAGTCATTATCGCCACATACGTACGACGAAAACAATCCCCTTTGTCGATTAGTAACATGCTTCGAATAAAAATATTCCTTTTTAATAAACATAAAAGTCAAAGAGGTTTATACACCGTATAAAAGAAAGATGTGTATAAAACAAAATATGCCTCAATGAAAGGAGATTGAGATGAAGTCCCTTACAAAGATCATTTTTTTAAAACAAAATAAATCTATTATGTGTATTCACTATAAGTACACATAAAGAAAGTATCAATATAATATAGGACATAATAATACCATGACATAATTTGAAAGTAGGAGATTAACCCAAAGAATGGAAATTGGGTTAAGAAGTTCCCTTACCTTGTGTCCGACATCACTTGACCGTTCATTAATCTTCGGAATAATAAACTAGAGTTAATTTTTAATTGCTTAAGAACCTTTTTCAAGTTCATTATTCGTTTTATATCACTTTTTACAATGTTATGAACATTATCTAGTTATTTAAGTTAATAATAGTCGTTTTTTCAATCATTGGTACTTGAGTCAAAAATAAACTTCTTATTGTAACACCCTAACCCCAATTACCCAGAGTCAGGGCATTATTAGATAACATTGGCATGATCACAAGAAAGATCAAGTCTCGGAAGACCGATTAGTTTTGTAGCCTTTGAATAACTAGGTATATTAATAAATTTTACATTACATCATAAAATGAAAACTACAACAATATATTCTCTATAGTCCACAATCTTATCCCCTCATACTATCCCTGGAGGTCATTCATAAATTACTTCTTCAAATCATAGAAAAAATAAAACATAGAAAGGGGTGACCTCAAATGCTCAGTAAGGGTAAGCAATACAGCGGAAACATTCAAAAATAAGCATAAACATTTAGGGCAATGTATAAAACTAAAAAAAGCCTTTTAAACTTTAACTTCAGCATAATATGGAAGAAATAAAATGTAATAATGCCATTTACTTATTCACATCGATATTCTACTAATCGAATAATCACATGAAATATCACTAACCACTTTCATAATGATGGAATGCATAATGCCAGACTATCATAACCACATAGGCAAGGCCTCATGCCAAGACTACAAATAAGATTTTGTCAAGGCCTTGTTCCAAGACACTAGTTTGTCTCATGAAACCTACCGATGCATCGAGGAGCTATATCAGTCTCCACCCGTCACTTACTAAGTCCAATGCATTCCCATATGAAAAGGTTTAAACATAACATAAACATTCGTATTAAAACTAGCATACAAAATGTCAATACTTTCTCCATAAACCATGAATGGTATAAAAATAACACATCCACAGTAAAACATATCAGAAAACCTTCAATACAATACCAATGTTTTGTATCACAATAAATCAACTTCAAATAAGCTTAAAATCCATCAAAGGATGTTGACATAGGTGAAATCAAAACTATTTGAGAGAAATATCTCTTTTCTCGAAATCATTGAAAAGTCACACATTTATAAAGGAAGTAATTTAAAAGAGATTTTTGAATCAAAGTGTCCCATACCACTTTGAAACTTTTGAAATGAAATATCATTTCAAAACATTCATGTCCATATAAATATATCCTTAAAATCATTTTGAAAGCATGGACATTAATTGAAAAGATTTAGAAATATAAATCATTAAAACATTTGAAATTTTGATCTTGATAAATAAAACCTTTCAAAATACATAAAATATTCATTTTGAAATCATTTTTATGAAAAATGGACATGGATGATAAAAATGTCCCAGTAAATACTTACACATAAACAATCTCGGATAATGATGAGATTGAGGAATTAACCCTTACCAATTTGGTAACTTACCAAACATACAACCCATGAAAGAGGTTTCATACAATGAATATGTAAATACACATAAATTAAAGTGTATTACACAAAGAATACAATTATGGGAAGTATATACACCACACAAAAGGTAATAGTAGAAATATGAAACGAATCTCACGGGAATAAAGAGTGAGATGAAAACCCCTTACCTTGCACTTTCCTTTAGTCGAGGGTACGTTTAACCTCCTTTACAAAGATTTTAGTATGTTATTAAATTATACCAGAAACATATTAATATTTATGATATCATACATGATTCATTTATGACTTTATATTACCCAATGAATAATAATTTTCCCATTAAGTTAATATTTCAGGTAATAATCACTTTTTTTATCGTACGTGTTTTAACTTGTGACTTTTGGTTGTATCACATAGATCATGATTTAAATACTTCTAGAATATAAAACATGATAAATATATCATATATATTTAGCATATAAATATGTATAATAGACATATATATGAAACGGAAAACACCGTTTATGGAGACGGTAGTCCGTACATATGCATAAACGTTGTTTCTGTTTTCATATAGTATTGAACGGAAGTAAGTGAATAAGATGTATGTAAGTACATAAATCCATATATATATATATATATATATATATTTATATATCTCCATTGGAATTATTATGTCATATATTACATACTTATTAGTAATATATATTTTTATAATCGTCGATGAATGGTGAACTTGGAAATGAATCTCATCGCGTCGTGGAGACGGTAATCCGTACGTACGTACGTGTGAAAATATCAATCTTTTGATATTAAAATAATATATAATTGGATGGTATATCATATATAAAGAATCATTATCATGTTATATTTATTATTTACATGAATTAAAAATCATTATTATACTCATCCAAATAATAATATATTGAATAACAATTACACCACGACGTCGAGACGGTAAGCCGTACGTACGCATGTATGGTGACATTTCATTCAAAGGATGGATAGAATACTGAATATGGTTATACCATATTTATAATAATATTACAGTATATACAAGATACTGGATTCATTATTTTATAATGGTAATAACAAAGAAAGAAGAAGTGGAAGAATAAAGGAACTTGAAAAAGGGAGGTGAAATCATTACCTCTTCTTCGGGTTCTTTCTTTTGATTTGATCAAAAGGGATCCTTAGGATGGCTTTATGACTAAAGTAAGACCTCTAGGATTATTTGAGGGATGTTTAGAGAGTATTTGGGTAGGGTTTGGCCGAACCAAAAGGCTTTTAAGGTGTGAATTAATGAGAAGGGGGAGTGTCCTTTTATAAGAGGGGTGAGGGGCACCTTTGGAAAAGCTAAAAATACTATTTTATAATAAATTAATATTCGGATTCCAATGGCTCAAAAGTATATTATTAAAAGGTTAAGGTGTGTATGGGTCGAAAAAAACTCAACCAATATAATTTAGACAGGTTTGGGTCATTATATTTCCCTTATCTTTTAGTTTTAACTCTTAGTTAATCAGTTTGACACTTACCATGTCACTTGGTATTTTTATATTATATAGTTAATAAACATACTATATACATCAAAGAGACCCCAAAGTGGTCCATTAAAGATAAAAATATCATGATATAAGTCTCTTTTCTGAACCATAGATTTTTACGAATTTAATATCAATTAATAATATAATATTTTTTTAAAAACTCTTTTATGTCAATTTTGACACTATTCAATAATTGACTTTTGTAAAAATCATAACAGATTTATTACTTCAAAAAAAGTTTATTAAAACAATCCTAATATGTCATATTATCCTAAAAAATTAGTTTAATTCATTAAATGTCTCAAATTATATTTATTTGGGTATTTATAATATCAATTATTTTAATTTTTCACTATTATGGTAATTAATGCATCCTCATTGTGTCATAAATAAATTACATTATTTAATGTTTAAAAATTATAAATAAACTATCATTATGTAGGAAATATTTTTATATTTATAATTAATATTTATAGTCGAAAATCCAACATATATAACCCTATGTAAAAATTGGTTTACTAAAAGATATATGCTTATGTCATTTTTGTATTTATTTTAACATAATTAAAATAAAGTGTCCCTATCACCTACAAGTGGCTCCATGGGATACCAAAATCGACCCAAAGATGGACATGGTAGGAAATGTATCCAAAAATAAGCTTAGGACACGTTTTAGGGTAATTTAGTATTATTATAATATTATTTTTTAACCCTCATTTACCAGATTTACCCTTTAACGATGGTAAATAAAATATTTACCGAAGTAATTATTCAAAATGTATAAAACTAAAAGGTACATATTTACAAAATTTGGACATTCTGATCCCAAATATGGAATCCATTTTTCCAAATTCAAACCACAGAAGTGGGCAGAAATTAATTTAAAATTAATTCTCGTTGTTAAAACAAAAAGCTTGTTTTTAAGAGATAATAATTTTCAAAAGATTGACACTTGTGTATGTCCGGTTTAATTGTAAAATTATGTACAATGACCAACATTGTATTAAATGGTAAAAATATATACTAAAATACTTTAAAACCACTCAAATTAAAAATTTATCACTATTAATTATTTTGATTAAAAAAAATTTTTTTAATTAAAATTTAGTAATTTTCAATATTCATCAAAATATAAAAGTTATCCGAAAAGTACCAAAATTTCACCCTAGGCTAAATTCGATATTCCAAATCAAAAAATGAAGTCTATTTTGAGAGATAAATTTTTTAAAATTTCATAAATTAGGTATTACTATTCATAACGGCTAGTTTGATTGGTTGTGGAGTGTGTTAGAACTCGAAGTTGCGTACAACACACGCTACTGTTTTATTCAAAGAGAAGCGTACCATAGAATATTGGGGTGTTTCATTGTAAATTTTTGATGTCCCCATTCTAAAAAGTAAATTTATTTAGTCAAATTTAATATATAAAAGTTTAAAATATTGGATTAAAAAAAGGGTTTCACTATTAAAAGTTGGTAAAAGTGCATTTTTTAAAAAATACATCTTTTATCTAAAAAAATGAATTTGTTCTTACATTATGTATGAGAAACTCATAATATGGACTCTAAAATTATAAGGATTATATAAAGTTTAAAATTTAGTTAATACTATTCATAACCTTTTTTGAACGGCTTGATTGGTAAGTCATGGTGCGCTTGAACTCGGTGTTGCGTGTAGTGCAATTCATTGAATTATTTTGAAGATATAACAAACTATTAAATATTGGGGTGTTAAATTCTCCCCTACTTCAATAAATTGCATCCTCGCAATTTGAAATTGTTCTTCTAAAATAAAAGGTTGAATATAGAAAATACCTTTGTGGGAAAAACCCACATCGAAAATTGGGTTAATAAAATTTAGTCTTAATAAGAGGAAAAGAAAAATTAAAGGGTCACCACAAAATTATGATCTCTATTTGGAGAACACTGGTGGCAATAAAGACATATAATTAGAGGGAAAATGTAAATATTTATAGGTATTCACAGAGGTCATCAATCACAAACAAGTGTAAAATTGAGGTCCTTAAATTCATCAATCTACAATGATTTGAAATACCATCAGTTCAACAAAACATAGGGTATTAGGATAACAAATTTTTGGTTTTAGGATTCCTTAAATAATGTATAAGAATTAATTTCTTTATAGAATAAGAGAAGAAGAAAAATATATTCTTGACAAGTAGAGTTCCATCCTTTAACTAATTTCTACCACAAACTCATCTTTCACTCTAAAAGATAATAGAATGTAAAAAAATATATTCTATTTATCCTATTCATATAGGGTTCCAAAAAAATGAATTTATAATTCATCTAACAGATATTTTTAAAAAAAACTACATTATTTAATCCAAGACATCACGTGGGCCTGTGGTAGGTGATACACCCTTGTCACCCCTCGGTTGTGGGTTCAAGTCTCACGGCCTTGCCGGACGCGACGGGTTGTCGCCCGACCTCCGGGTTGTCCTTTTATGTCAATCCAAAAACTATCCAAAATACTTTAGTCCAAAATTTATAAGGAAGGTAAACAAAATGAAGATCCTTTTTTCCGCGTATTAACATGTGAACACCTTCATCATGTATTCTTTTAAAACACTGTAACATCCTGAATTACCATAAAACCTTATTGATTACATTCGTGATCCCTTATTCCTTAAAGAATTAGGGATATTCTCCTTCAATCTAAAAATGTTGTAAACCCCAACAATTATGGAATATACAAATCATTAATCAGTTTTAAGGTACTCAAGAATATCCCATATACTTTATCCAAATCAATCATGTATTATTCTAAAATCACTACCTCGGTATCAGAACCATATTATGGTTTATCTTTCTCTCAACCATATATTTACCAAAACTTTAACCTGCTATTGGGTCACTTTTATTTTTTTCACACAATCTCAAGTCCTTAATGAAATATTACTGCATTACAATCCTTATATACTCCATAATTATTATAACAAGTACGTTGTTGATACAAAATTCAAATGACATAATCAATATAAGAAATCTAATCATTCCTCTTCATCTATGGTAGTATCATAACTTGATTATTATCCAATAGAATCATTTGTGGCATAGTCTTATGACTGGGATATATGTTCCCGTAGTGTCCAAACTCCTTGCAAATGAAGCAATGTACATTTTAAACCATTTTCTTACCCTTGAAGTCAAGTACTTGGTGCCCTTTTCCTCCACACTTATAACAAACTCTCACTCCTTTCAGGAAAGTTCTAGGGTGTTTCTTCCCACAGTTATAACATATGGGAAATTTCTTCTTTTCCCACTTCCCTTTATCCATCTTTCTCTCATCCATAATTTTCTTCTCTTGCTTCCCATCAAAGCCGTAGGACTCAGTAAACTCTTTACTTGTCTTATCAACACATGATATTATTTTTTCATATGATGATAATACGTTGGAGACTATTTCCCTTATAAATTCTGGCTTAAGACCATGAAAGATATGACCCTTCTTTCTCTTTGTATCATGTCCATTGCAGGAGTTATTATTCCTTCTACTGGGTGCAATTTCTATACAATAGCATAAACTAGGTCAGTTTATGAATTGCAATTAATAATTCCAAACTTGTAAAATACCTAACGAAAATTGAACAGTTTATGGATATAATCCATAATCATAAAAATGTTTTCTTTGAGTAAGTATATACTCATGAGCCCTTCATAATGGTTTGTAAATAAAATGAGAATTATCCTAAGAATATCCACTAGGAGTGTCGTAACCAAGAGTGCAGCAAGGCCCATTATCGTGCATCAGTTCCCGTTCGAGTCTAGCTCAAAGCGGTGTTATCGGGTTTTACCCCTTGGTACATCTGTGCCAGAGCCGCCTCTACTTGCTCATATCCATATAGGTATGTGTTGCTTAGAAAACTCACAAAATCTCTACAATACAAAAATTCTAGGAAGTTCTTCTATACTAATCCTCAAAGTTCATCTTAGGTCTACGTGCTCTAATCAGAGTTTATCTAAATCTAGCTTCCAAGGTTTGTACTAAACTTCCTATGATACCAACTGTAACGCCCAACCCTAGTTACCCAGAGTTGGTGCATTATTACATAACATTTTCATGATCACAAGAAAGATCAAGTCTCTAAATACCAATTAGTTTAGTAGCCTTGGAATAACTATATACATTAATAATGTTTACATTACATCATAAAATGAAAACCACAACAATATAGTCTCCATTGTCCACACTCTTATCCCCTCATACTATCTTTGGAGGTCATTCATAAATTACTTCATCACATCCTGAAAAAAAAAACATTGAAAGGGGTGACCTCAAATGCTCAATAAGGGTAAGAAATACAGCAGAAACTTTCAAAAATAAGCATAATCATTTAAGGCAATGTATAAAATTAAGAAAAAGCATTTTAAACTTGAATATAAGCATAATATGGAAGAAATAAAATGAAATAACACCATTTACTTATTTACATGGTAATTCTACTAATCGAAAAATCACATGAAATATCACTAACCACTTTCATAATGATGGAATACATAATGCCATACTATCATAACCACTTAGCCAAGGCCTCATGCCAAGACTACAAATAAGATTTTGTGAAGGCCTTGTTCCAAGACACTAGTTTGTCACATGAGACCTACCGATGCATTGAGGAGCTATAACGGACTCCACCCATCACTTACTAAGTCCAATGCATTCCCATATGAAAAGTTTAAACATAACATAAACATTCGTATTAAAACTAGCATACGAAATGTCAATACTTTCTCCATAAACCATGAATGGTATAAAAATACCACATCCACAGTAAAACATATCAGAAAACCTTCAATAAAATACAAAAGTTTTTTACCACAATAAATCAACTTCAAATAAGCTTAAAATCTATCAAAGGATGTTGACATAGATGAAATCAAAACTATTTGAGAGAAATAACTCTGTTCTCGAAATCATTGAAAAGTCACACATTTATAAAATAAGTAATTTGAAAGAGATTTTGGAATCAAAGTGTCCCATACCACTTTGAAACTATTTAAAAGAAATATCATTTCAAAACATTCGTGTCCATATAAATAAATCCTTAAAATCATTTTGAAAACATGGACATTAATTGAAAAGATTTAGAAAGATAAATCTTTAAAACAGTTGGAATTTTGATCTCGATAAAGAGTACCTTTAAAAATCCTTATAATCATCATTTTGAAATCATTTTTATGAAAAATGGACATGGATGATAAAAATTTCCCAATAAATACTTACACACAAACAATTTTGGATAATGATGAGATTGAGGAATTAACCCTTACCAATTTGGTAACTTACGAAACATACAACCCATGAAAGAGGTATCATACAATGAATATGTAAATAAACATAAATTAATGTGTAATACACAAAGAATACAATTATGGGTAGTACATACAATACACAAATGATAATAGTGGAAATATTACACGAATCTCACGGGAATAAGGAGTTAGATGAAAACCCCTTACCTTGCACTTTCCTTTAGTCGAGGTTACATATAACCTCCTGTACGAAGATCGTAGTATGTTATTAAATTATACCAGAACCATATTAATATTTATTATATCATACATGATTCTTTAATGAATTTATATTACCCAATTAATAATAATTTCCATGATAAGTTAACATTTCAGGTAATAATCACTTTCTTTATCGTACGTGTTTTAACTTGTCACTCTTGTTTGTATCACTTAGATCATGATTTAAATAATTCCTGAATATAAAACATGATAAATATATCATATATATTTAGAATATAAATATGTATAATAGACATATATATGAATTGGAAAACACTGTTTATGGAGACGGTAGTCCGTACGTACGCAGAAACGCTGTTTCTGTTTTCATATAGTATTGAACGGAAGTAAGTGAATATGATATATGTAAGTACATAAATCCTTATATATATATATATATATAAGAAGTATAATTATTATTTCATATATTACATACTTATTAGTAATATATATTTTTATTTTCGTCGATGAATGATGAACTTGGAAATGAATCTTATCGCATTGTGGAGACAGTAATCCGTACGTACGCACGAGCAAAAATATCATTCTTTTGATATTAAAATAATATATAATTGGATGGTATATAATATATACAGAATAATTATAATGTTATATTTATTATTTACATGAATTAAAAATCATTATTATAACCATCCAAATAATAATATATTGAATAACAATTACACCATGATGTGGAGACGGTAAGCCGTACGTACGCACGTATGGTGACATGTCTTTAAAAGGATGGATAGAATACTGAATATGGTTGTGCCATATTTATAATAATATTAAAGTATATAGGAGATACTTGATTCATTATTTTATAATGGTAATAACAAAGAAAGAAGAAGTGGAAGAAGAAAGGAACTTGAAAAAGGGTGGTGAATTATTACCTCTTCTTCGGGTTCTTCCTTTTGATTTGATCAAAAGGAATCCTTAAGATGACTTTCTAACTAAAGTAAGGCCTCTAGGATGAATTTAGGGAAGCTGATAGAGTGTTTGGGCAGGGTATGGATGAACCAAAAGGCTTTGAAGGTGTGAATTAATGAGAAGGGGGAGTGTCCTTTTATAAGAGGGGTCAAGGGCACCTTTGGAAAAGCTAAAACATTATTTCATAATAAATTAATATTAAGTTTCCAATGAATCAAAAGTGGATTACATAAATTTTAAGGTGGGGATGGGTCTAAAACCACTCAACCAACAGAACTTATACAGGTTTGGGTCATTATATTAACCTTAACGTTTAGTTTTAACTCTCAGTTAATTAGTTTGACACTTACCATGTCACTTTGTATTTTTATATTATATAGTTAATAAACTTACTATATACATCCAAGGAAGCCCCAAGTGGTCCATTAATGACACAAACATCATGATATAAGTCTCTTGGACGAACCTTAGATTTTTAGGAATTTATTATCAATTAAAAATATAATATTTGTTTTAAAAACTCTTTTATGTCAATTTTGACACTATTCAATAATTGACTTTTGTAAAATTCATAACAGAATGATTACTTTGAAAAACGTTAATTAAATCAATTCTAATATATCATATTATCCTATAAAATTAGTTTAATTCATTAAAAGTCTCAAATTATATTTATTTGGGTATTTATAATATCAATTATTTTAATTTTTCAATATTATGGTAATTACTGCATCATCATTGTGTCAAAAATAAATTATATTATTTAATGTCAAAAAATTATAAATAAAACATCATTATGTATTAAATCTTTTTAGATTTATTATTAATATATATAGTCGAAAATCCAACATATATAACCCTATGTAAAAATTGTTTTCCAAAAAGCTATATGCTTATGTCATTTTTGTATTTATTTTAACTTAATTAAAATAAAGTGCCCCTATCACCTACAAGTTGCTCCATGGGGTCCCAAAATCGATCCCAAGATGCCCATGGTCGGAAATGTATCCACAAATAAGGTTAGGATACGTTTTAGGGTAATTTAGTATTATAATAATAATATTTTTTTAACCCTTATTTACCAGATTTACCCTTTAACCATTGTAAATAAAATATTTACCGAAGTAATTATTCAAAATGTCTAAAAATAAAATTTACCCATTTACACAATTTTGAAATTCTGATTCCAAATATGGAATCCATTTTTCCAAATTTAAAACACATAAGTAGCAGAAATTAATTTAAAATTAATTCCCGTTGTTAAAACAAAAAGCGTGTTTTTAAGAGATAATAACGATCAAAAAATTGACACTTGTTTTTGTCCGGTTTATTTGTAAAATTATGTACAATGACCAACATTGTATTAAATGGTAAAAATATATTCTAAATATACTTTAAAACCACTGAAATTCATAATTTATCACTATTAATTATTTTGATTAAAAAAGTTGTTTTTAATTAAAATTTAGTAATTTTCACTATTCATCAAAATATAAACGTTATCCGAAAAGTACCAAAATTTTACCCTAGGATAAATTCGATATTCCGAATCCAAAAATGATGTCCATTTTGAGAGATAAAATTTATAAAATTTCAAAAAGTAGGTATTACTATTCATAATGGCTAGTTTGATTGGTTGTGGTGTGTGTTAGAACTGGAAGTTGCGTACAATACATGCTACTATTTTATTCAAAGAGAAGCGTACCATGGAAGCTTGGGGTGTTTAAATGTAAATTTTTGATGTCCCCATTATAAAAATTAAATTTATTTAGTCAAATTGAATATATAAAAGTTTAAAATATTGGATTAAAAAAAGGGTTTCACTATTAAAAGTTGGTAAAAGTGTTTTTTTGAAAAATACATCTTTTATCTGAAAAAAATGAATGTTTTATTACATTATGTCTAAGAAACTAATAATATGGATTCTAAAATTATAATTATTATATAAAGTATAAAATTTAGTTAATACTATTCATAGCCTCTTTTGAACGGCTTGTTTGGTAAGTCATGGTGCGCCTGAACTCAGTGTTGCGTGTAGTGCAAGTTATTGAATTATTTTGAAAAAAATAACACACTATGAAATATTGGGGTGTTACACTTATAATTACAAGTTGTTCATGTGGGAAAATATCCATTATATCAAGAATTATATTAATGACATAGATATCATATATATCATATATATCAGTATATACATTCATTTGTAATATTACATAACATTTAGAGGTAAGAAATGAAATGCACCGTTCATGGAGACGGTAAGCCGTACGAACACATGAATGCTACTTTCATTTATATTTTGTATTTAATGGAATGAAATCATAATTATATAAAGGTATATTATAATTCCATTATAATATCATATATAATATCTTTACTCCATCCTTTATACTTCCCACATATGGCATTAACGTTTCAAATCACTTTGAGGGGTGGAAGTCCGCACTTCCTAAAATGAAATTATCGCATTTACCCATAATGGAAATCATAAAGGTATGCCATAAATTAGAAATACATAAGAATAAGGAAAAAATAAACATAATATATATCATATATAGAAATAGTGTCATCTTAATGGCCACCATTAGAGGTGTTAAAAGAATATTGAACAATCATCGTTTCGTGAGGCAGTATTCACCACCCATAGAAATAGTATGTTCTTTAACCATTAGACGGAGTTGTGTGTAAGTGTAAATCAAATCCTTATAATAACAACATCCTAGTATATTTTATATTCTGGTTTTCTTACAAAAGAAAGTAATAAAAAGATTTTAAGGGGTTGGAGAAGAAAAATAAAACAAAAGAACATAAGAGAAGACATTACCTTAAAATTGGGTAACTCTTTTTGATTTGAGAGAAAGGCTTCCTTGGGAAGACTTCTTCCCAAAGTGTGGCTTCTAGGTGTAAGAGAGGGAATTTTATAGAGTATTTGGGAAGAGTTTGGCCGAGCCAAATGGATTTCATGGCGTGAATAATGTGGTAGAGGTGGGGGCCTATTATAAGAGGAGCGGAGGGGCACTCTTGGAAAGTAACGAAATGTTACATTATTATAAAGTAATTTTCAGATTTAAAAGGTCCCAAAATTATATATTTAGAGGATAAGGTGATAAGGGTTCGAAATATACCCATCCAATAGGTTTTTAACAAGTGAAATTCTTAGGTTTTACATTATCTTTTCATTTTATTTAAAAAGTTCATTAATGAGGTAATCGCTGCATCATAATTGTGTGATAAATAAATTTATTTATTTAATTCAAAAAAATTAAAAAAAATTACCATTATGTATGAAATATTTTTTTCTTTCCAATGAATATTTATAGTCGAAAATTTAACTTATATAACCCCATGTTATAATTGTTTTAGTAAAACAATGTTAGTAAAAAAACACATGTTTGTGTCGATTTTATTTTTACTTTAAATAAAAAGTTCTTAATGTCATTTTATTACCCAACTGGTTACATGGGGTCCCCAAGTTGACCCATGGATTTTCTTGGTCGTCCATGACTCATCCAATAAGGGCATGACAAGTGTAAAGATAATTTCATATTATTATATCATTATATTTACCTTAAATTACACTAATTACATTTAATCGCGATTAATAAAACTTAAAAGTTACTATTCACCAAACAATTATTTTAATCACATTGAATCAAATTTTAATTTATAATGACAATGATGTATGTCAGATATTTTAAAATCAAATCACAGAAGTGGTAAAGTTTCATTTAAATGAAAAATCAGTTTTTTTAACTACCACTTAGTGGTTTCACTATTCATCAATAATTGAATTTTTTCAGAAAAATACCAAAAATTCAACCAAAGCTATATTTGATATTCCCAATTCAAAAATGATGACTATTATTAAAAATTCAAAACATATAAGTTTAATTAATTAATTTAATAATTAATTCCCGCTGTCACAATAAATAGCGTATTTTTAAGAAACAATATCAATCAAAAGATTGGCAATTGTTTGTGTTATATTTGAAAGTGAAATTAATTCTAATGACCAAAATTTGATAAAATGGTAAAAATATATTCTAATTATACTTTAAAACCACTCAATATTATAATATATCACTATAAATTATTTTTATTAAAAAAAGTTGTTTTTAATCATTTTCTCTATTCATAGAAAATTGGAAGTTCTCAGAAAATTACAAAAAATTAAACTTAGGATAATTTTGATATTTTGAATAAAAAAATGAAGTAAATTTTGAAATATAAAATTTATATAATTTCAAAAAGTGGGTATTACTATTCATAACGGCTACTTTCATTGGTCACGGTGTGTGAGAATCTCGAAGTTGCGTACAATGCAAGCTATTTTATTATTGAAGGAGAAGTGTATCGTGGAAGCTTGGGGTGTTAAAGTTTACACAATAAGTTAGTTTTTTATGTATTATGTGGATAGTGGATAACAACATTTTTATGTCTAATGAGGAAATCATATAGTGGTTTATTTCCATAAAATATAAGTCTATGGCATAAAATTGTTAAATCCATAGGTAGATTGTTTTTCATTTGAAGAGGGGTTTTCCACCAAAATTGGTGTTTTATAGATTGTTACCAATGTACCAATGGAATTTATGCCTTTAATATAGAATTTATTGTATAAATTTGGATATTTACAGCATGATTATATATCTTTCTTGGCCAATTTTCTCCTCATTCGGTGATAGTCACTCTGGGTTTTGTGCAAACCCTAGATAGTTTTTTGAGACCTTTCATCACACCTTTTTCCTGCATTGATATTTGGTTATAGTGGATGAGTTTTATCAATCATAGGTGATTTTATCTCCTTCCTAACAGATGATTCCTTATGTTATTTTTTGATGTTTTTTACGATGTGTTTTTTTAGATTAGGGTGTGTTTGGATTGTGTTTTGATAGTCCCTTGGTGTGGTTTAAGCTGATATTGGGTTTCCACATGTGGTTGTTGTTTCTAAGGTGTTTTCTTTTTCTTAATTATGTAAAATGAGATTGGAAAGCTTATTTGAGGAACATGATTCTCATTTTTACCTCTTTATGTGCCATGTGGTGGGATTTCATGCTTTTTCTTTCCTTTGGGTGGATAGTAAGGGTTGGAGTAATAAGATAATGAATTGGCATGACTAAAATCGATGGGTATATGGTATATATCACCTAAATTACTATTTATATATATATTGTTGATGCTATTGTGTATTATTGTTTCTAATAGTAAAACTAATGATTGTTTGGAGACTTGTTTTCACTATAGATGTTATGTACTGAGACCCTTACTCTATTTTTGTTTGATCACACCTTAATCCAAAGATTAAAATAATATATATGGGTAATAATTTTTTTACCATGATAAATATATTTGTATTATAATAACCATGATAAGTAAATAAGTAAGGTAATTAAATAACCTGAATAAATGTTCAAGATGAGATGTACTGTGGTGGTGTAAGTTTGGGCTATTTTTTTCTTTTTTTGGTTCAAGTTGTTGTGCAGTGATTGAGGAGGCCAGCTAGGATGTGTGATTCACAGGTCTGGGATGTGATGGTTCATTGGATTGTATGAGATATGGGTAATTATTATTTTGTTGTGGTGGATATTCGTGTGATTCTCGATGGAAAATGATGTGTAGAGGCTATGAAATGTTGGAGTTGTAGTGATTTGTGGTTGTGACATGTGGTGGATGAGATATGTGGCTGTTGTGGTGAGATGGTTTTTTTGGTGTGGAATAGTGAGGAATGTGGATGTGAGATGGCCAATTTGTTGTTCAATGGTTGTTTCAGTTTCATGCTTATCTATATGATAAATTTTTTATGACAAAAAATGGAATAAGATGGTTAATAAATGAGAAGGGGTAATAATTAATAGGTGGTAAATTGATTAAATTAATACAATGTTAATTTAATAAGCCGTGTAAATGAGAATGAATTTGGTTTGGAAATGGAAGTCTAATGTACAAATTGTGTGGTGGTTGAGTGGAGTACTGCATATAGTAGTGGAAGTAGTTGTGAAAGTTTATCTACGGTGTAGTGGTGGTTGAATTATATGATATTGTAGTAGTTTTGAACCCATTGGTTGGGTAATGCTTGCTATCTATATATCATTTGTTATATTTTATATCTATTCATTCCCACCTGAGTTAGATAATCTTACCAAAGCTTAAAGGTTATGGGTTTTTGGTGTTTACCCCAATATCTAGGTTGGTGGTGATATAGATGGCAGATTATACACTCTTCCCCTCTCTTCCCCATCAATGATGGCCTAGGTGTATTTTGGTGAGATGTGGTGTGATGGAATAGTTGTATAAAGTTGAGATGAGTTTGTGAGGTGGTGATGTGATGTGTTCCCTCAGATGTATTCTAGAGCAATGTAATGATATGTGATATGTGGAGGGGTCATGCATTGAATAAGTTGGGTATGGGTTGGATTATGTTCTATTTTTGTTATTTTGAACCCATAGGTTGGGTATTCTATGATATCTATATATCATTTATTCTATGTTATTTCTATATATTCCCACAAGAGTTGGATAACCTTACCAATGATTTGAGGTTTTAGGTTTTGAGTATTTACCCCAATATCCAAGATGTTGGTGATATATATTAATGGATACACACTATTCCCCAATCTTCCTTTGGTAATGATGGCCCAGATGATTCAGGTGAGATTTAGTGTGATGTTATAAGTGTATTATGGAGAGATGAGTTTAGGAAGTAGTGATGTGATATAATAGCCTATGTGTATTCAGGCAGGATGTTATGAGATGTGATATGTGGTGGGGGTATTTAATGGTAATAAGAGGGCATGTGGTTTATTTCTTTCATGCTCATGATACCCTAATACTGCGGTTATATGTTTATATGTGGTGTGGAATCCCATGCATCATTGAGAGAGATGTGTTCTAGTGGCCCAAGTGTCATTTGGAAAGATGAGATGTGGTGATTCTAGATTCTAGCTTTAGATGCTAGACCTTTTACAGGTTGGGTAAGTAGGTATCTATGTCGATCCAAATCAGAGATGGATGATATGTGATGTGATATGTATGGAAGGGATGAGAGAACATGATTTTTAACTTTGGGGTGTGAGAGTAGAAAATAAATCGGGTAGTGACAGTGGGGAAACTTGGTTTATTATGATATCAATTCTATGTTATCGTATTGGATTTGGGTTTTTTGTGAGCTATGGTGAGGCTAGGGTTATTTAGTTGATGATTTTAGCTATTTTTGGGTTATTTTATTTTCTCACTGCCATATTTTCATTCTCTTTTCATATGATTACATGAGACCTTGTTTATGATCCTACCTAGTATACTAATATGCTCACACTATTTATATAAACTATTTTTAACGTTTATATGACGAATTTTGCAACCAATATTTGCATTTTTAGCATGGATTTGGTGTTTTTTTGAGTCACTACAATAGATATTTCATTAGGTATATTTAGAGACATTAATTTTATTTTTTATTATTTTTGTTCATCCATTGTGGGATGTTTTCAGGCTTACTTTTATGTTATATGGTAATTTTTATCAGTGGTTGTTTATCCTATCTCTATATTCTATTTTTATATTATAGGCAATGCCTCCCATATGAATGATTTTTATACCCTCGGTTCTTGTCACCAACCCAGTGCTTATTGGGGGAGAGAATGAGGGGTCATTATCTTCCTTTCTTCACTATCATCCCAGGAGGGGTATTTATGTAGTGAGGGGCTTGTGAAAGATTGGAATCTAGGTTTTGGTTGAGTGATATTATAAGTTTTGGAGTTTTGGAATAGTGAGGATTGAATTGGTTTATAGGTAAATGGTGTTAATTGATCTTGGTACAATATATAGGCTTGGGATACCTTCTCGGAAATGAGATTTTATGCCCTTATGATCCCATCCATAGATTCTGAGCTTACTGAATAACCAAGAAAATGGACCTATTAACATGGTAGAGGCCCCAAAGAGGTACATGAAACTTGATTGATTATATTCATGTCTGAATTGGATAATTTTCAAACGTTAAATGATAAAAATAATTAACTAAATAAACCAGTGATAAAATTTTATGACATCAAGAAAGGGATATTATATTTGATTTTAAGGAGTGGATCTTGGTCGTCATTAGTGATTAGATCTGGAATTTGTGGTTTAGTGGGATGATATGTTTGATCATTATAGAGTTGATCTGATAGAGGAGTATGAGTTTTAGAAATGGTATTTTCATGTTTCCAAGTGGTTGTGTTTTGGAAAGTATGAGGGGAGTTCATAAATAAGGAGACAAATCATGGGTTGGAGGAACTAGAAAACTATTTTGGTCTTATCTAAGAATATGGTATGATTTGGGTTCCATTGGCAATTAGTCAATTTTTGGGAGCTACATATCACTGGGGGAAACTTTACCTTGGTGACTGAAAAGTGGAAGATGTGTTGTGGAAAAAATCTTTGAGGGAGTTATATTCATAGTCCCTTTCATCAATGAAAAAGATAGAAAAGTGGCATTAGTTTATCTCTATTCAATAGGAAAGATTGAGAATGTGGAAGCTTAAGATCAGGTTCAATGAACATTTTTTGACCCATATGATTTTATAGATGAGGAGTCTAGAGTGTGTTGTCTAGGGGCAGCTTTTTTCCTAGTGATTAGGTATATGGTCAATCAATTTATGCTCCCTACCTATTTGGAAGTATAGATAAAGGTATAAGTTATTGTTCATATTCTATCTATGGGAGACCATCCTCGAGAGTGGGTCCCATAGAGAAACTCAGTGAGTAAGGATTTAGGTAGTGGGCCGAAGGGGATTAGGAATTTAGGGTTCATATGACTATAGACCTAACTATAGTAGATATTCTTCCATCTATTAAGAGATGGTGGATTTCTAACACCTACTAGAGGTCTGATGAATTCATGATATGTCTGTGGGGGATATAACAACCACTCATAACAAAATTTGACTAATTTAAGAGGCTGGCATTATGTGGGTGTTTAGGTCCCTTTTGACAACAATGTAATTTTCCTCCAAGGAAATTTCAGTGGAATGGACATTCAATAATTTTTCAATAGCTAAAAGTAAGTGGTGTTGGTAGAGGGGATCCTCATTATAGTATCTATTCATAGGGACCCATGCTAGAGCATAGTTTTGGAGGTCATAAGTAGAGATGTAGAAGTGGTGGGTATGGCTAGATACTTGCGTTAGTTATATAAGCAACAAGAAATTCAAGAGTTTTTTGAGGTATAGTCATTTTATCATCTTGTATTTGGTGTGATTTTCTAGATTCAAGAAACTCACACTCTTTTGTTTCACTTACTTTGGTCCATGATTTTGGGCTAGATATGGAGTCTTCTAATTCCATTTGTTTTATATGCACCAATTAGAGTTTTTTCTATTTTTTCATTTGTTTTGGGGGTGTAGACTAGTGATGGGGAAGTGCTAGTTTGTGAGGGATTTCGTCCTACTACAGACACAGTCATTCAATTCTATCTTTTTCATGTAATTTATATATTCTATATAGCAATCATAGGTTATTTATATAAGAGAGTTTTATTTTTTGATGTGGAGGGATAGTGAGTGGTGTTCATTGATGTGTAATCATATCAGATGGGTGGTAAGAAAAAAGATCCCCTTTTATCTCAGTCTACAGAGGTTTTAGTAGAATATCATATCGAGGATATTCTTAGACTTATAGAGTATTTCAAGGTATTTATTCCAAATGAGTTTATATCAATACCCTCTAGAAGATAAATCATGTTTGAGATAGAGTAAAAACTATGTTAATATCTGATTTTGGTAAATATATATCAATTAATACCTAATATGTTATGTGAGATGAGGTTACAGGTGGATGATATGATAAAGAGGGGTTTTATATTGAATAGTGTGTATCCTCGGGGTTATCTAGTGTTTTTATCCCAAAGGGAAGATGGTAGTATGAGGTTTCATATATAGTTAAAGAGGTTGAATATACTAGCGGTTAAAAACTATTACCTTCTTATAATGATTAATGATCTATTTTACTTGTTTAAAGGAAATAGTTGGTTTTTTAGGATTGATCTACAACCAAAACATCACAATTTTAGGGTGTAAGATAAAGATATCTCAAATACAAACTGTAGGTGTAGGTATTTGCACATAGAGTTCATTGTTATACCATTCAGTACAACAAACACACTAACCATATTCTTAGAGAACATAAAATTTAGGTCCCATGTATTCATGGACTAGTTTATGCCTGCATTCATTGTTGACATCTCGATATACTCATATTTAGAGGAGGAGTATACCAAGCATCTTAGAGCTATCTTGTAGGTTCGTCGACACCACCAAATTTATGGAGTGGTTTAAATGTTTAAGTTATAGACATGATAGGTGAATTTACATGGGAATTTGGTGTCTCAATAGGGTTTATTATTATACACTTTGCCTCTCAAGAGAGTTATTTATTGGGAAGAACCAAAGAAAATAGTAGAGGTTCACTATTTCCTTAGTCTCAAAAGATATTTCCACATGTTTGTTCTGGAATTATCTCAAGTTATTCCCCACTAAACATGTTGACTAGAAAACACCATGTTTTTTTGGAATGATTATTTCCAAAAAAACATCTTGTTATCTGAAGGAGATGTTATTCATTCCTCCAGTGCTTTGGTTTCCTAATTATGGTGTGATGTTTGTGGGTTTTTGTGATTTTTATTTTCTAGTATTGGGATACATGTTGATGCGGTTGAGGGTGGTGATCACATATGGGTATAATAAGTTACATCCCCATGAGTGTAACTATTCCATTCATCATCTGAATTTGGAAATATTTGTTCTTTCATAGAGGATGTGGTGGCATTACTTCATCAGTGATAAATTTATAGTTTTCATGGACCACAAGAGCTTGAAATATGTTCTATATTAGTAGGATATGAATATATTCTAGCGTAGGTGGATGATTTTTATTTAGTATTAAATTTTTATATCACTTAATCCATAAGAAATGGTAATGTGGTTGTTGATGTATTGATTTAGATATCCTGAGGATATGTGGTTTAAAATTCTAATGATGTTTTTAAAGGGATGGAGGATATTTAAAAAACACATCTTGAAATGGGGGGTGGGGGTGTATGAAGTTTTATATTTAAAATTAAATTGGATTTGTATTTGATGTATTTGGTGGAGGTGTCTCAATGGGGAGATTTAGAGGTAGAGGTGATGTTTGACCATGTTGGTTAGGGTGATGCTCCAAATGGATGGTCTGAGGATTTTCATATACTAGTGTTGTTTCCTGGGAGGATTCTTGTTCTCTTAGTTTTATATAATGGGTTTCTATATGAGTTTCATAGATCAAACATTTTAGTGAATCCTAGTGTTAATAAGATGTATTTTTGATTTATGAGACAACTTTTGTGGTCAGGGAAAAAGCATTTAGTGGTAGAGTTTGGTGAAAAGTGCAATGTTTGTTAGCAGGTGAAAGAAGAAAATCTTGTTCTTGTTGGGTTGTTGCAGTCCTTGGATGATCCAAAGTGAAAATATAAAGAAATATTTATGGAATTTTTCATTGGGTTACGTTAGTATTAGGGAGTTTGTGATGTTGTTAGGGTGATAGTTGACTGACTTATGAAGTTACTCATTTTCTAGAAATCCTTTAATTGGGTGTCATGTATATTTTAGTGAGGTGGTATATTGATGATGTGGTTAGGATTCATGGGGTATTTAAGCCCACCATATATGATAATAATTATAATTTTAACTCATTATATTATAGGAGATTACTACATTATTTTGGATCCTAGATGTTCCTTTTCATTACATTCCATCATCAAATAGATGGGAAGATAGAGTAGACCATCTAGGCACTAGAGGATATGTTGTGGGATTAAATATTAAACTTTGGTAGATCATGGGTAAGGAAACTTCTTTTGGTAAAGTTTTCATACAACAACATATATAAATCATCCCTTTACATGGATCTTTTTTAGGCATTGTATGGGTAGTCATGTCATTCTCCATTATGCTAGATGGAGGTTAGAGAGTATGTAGTTCTTGGCCCTAAAGTGGTGTAGAGAACAAACAAGAAGTTAAAGTCGATTAAAAGGTTGTATGAGGGTAATAAAAATCCATAAAATAACTATTATTATATTTGGAGGATACCCCTAGAGTTCAATGTTTGAGACCATGTATTCTAGAGAGTATCCTCTCGATGAGGAAAACATAGGTTTGGAAGAGGGAGTAATATTTCTCCCCATTTTTTTGCACTGTTTGAGGTGTTGGGGTGAGTTGGGGATTGATATTATTTTAGTAGAATTCAACATATCTCAGCTTTATCAGTTTATTCATGATGACTCCCACATCATTGACTTGGTAGAGTTGGATACTAAGTATGGTGAGATGTTCACATAGCATCTAGTAGAGATCAAAGGTCATCAGGTGATGATGTTTCACTGATGATTTATTCCATTGGATTGTCTATTTTGGAGGAATGGTGGCCTATATGAGATTACATTTTAGAGGGAGATTCATATGGATGTCTAGTATCCAAAGATTTTTTGAGTTTTTTTATTTTCTATATTTGGGTTTTTCTAGATGATGTGATGTTTGGATTATATTTTTCATGAAATATATTATTCTTCATAATAAAGTGATATGTGATAAATATTAAAACATATATAGAGGAAGATCTTAATCCTAATAAATAAATGTTATGTTCGATATCAATTAAAACTATATGCTTGAGTTGATTCAATGTTGAATAAATATTATATTGAAATGGAAGATGGTTTTAGTTGATTCATGTGAATGGGACTGTGTTGTGTGTCAGTTGTGATGGTTGTTAGCATAGGCTGGGTGGAGATTAAGATGGATATATGTGTGGATATGAAAATAAGGTGGTCTGTGATTGGTTCCAAATGATGTGGTGTTGTTCACAATGATAGTTGATGATGTGTTTTTTTGTAAAGATCTGTACCAGTTAAGAAGGGATCGGTCACAAATTATTGGATTACGCTATCATCATTTCCGAGAACCTTCAACTCCATTGGCACAACGATTCAAAAATTTAATTTTTCATCATTCATTATTGATAGTTCTCTCCAGAGCTCCAATAATTCTCTAGAGTGTCTCTCAAACATCTACCAATGACCAACATTTGATTAACCCATTAAAAAGATAGAATGCATTAAAGCATTCCATTGCACAGAGTCGCTACCATTACACTATGGAATTAATGAGTTAGTGTTGTTGTTTCAGAGTGATTAAGCTGTATCATTAATTATCAAAACAGTTTCCCCATCATTGTGATGTAGTGATCATTTCCAAATAAAATAAACAATTATTTTTTTTATATTACTTTTTTTACTCTAAACATCTAATAATTAACTTTTTACCTCATGCCACGCTGGTCGAGTTTAGGACCATTCATAGGTAAATTATTCATCTAGAACACAATGGTGCCATCATATTTTTAATGTCGGCATCCCTTTGGAAATTTCCATAATCGCACACACACAACAACACACAGAACTTAAAAAAATTTCAAACCACCATTCTGGTCCCACCAGGCCTCAGAATGACGTTTCATCTCCACACTTGGTCTTGAAATAATTTCATATAATATTTTAAAATAATACATAGAAAAATCATAGACATTACATTCTTCCCACCTTGGGGCTTTGCATCCCCGAAAATCCAAAACAGAGGCTACTCAAAAATATGTGGGTACTGGGCATAGATCTGAGCCTCCAGCTCCCACGTGCTCTCCTGAAGGTTCCTGTGATACCACCGGATGTGCAATAAGGGAATCTATCACCCACAAAGGATCCTATCCTATTGATCCTCAATCTCCATTGGGTACTCAGCAATGGACACTCCATCCCCGATGTACACCTCTCCTAAGTATTTCACCTATGACGGGTCATGAACTTACCTCCTTAGCTACAACATGTGGGAGAGATCATGTATCCACTGCAAATGTAGTGGTATAGGCAAGAGGTATTCCACCTCACTAACTCTGTATAGTATCATAAAAGGTCTGATGTACCAAAGATATATCTTTCCACCGTAGAAAAATATATGTAACCCTTGTCGAGGTGAGTCCTGAAAAAAGTCATGGTCTCCCTCCTTGAACTCCAGAGGACTCATTCGTCTGTTAGTATAAGACTTCTACTGGATTTGTGTAGACTTCATCTGCTCTAGGATGATCTGCACCTTCTCGGTGTTAGCCCCCACAAACTCTGGACCCATGTGTGATGACTCTCTGGGGTCAGTCTAGCAATGCAGTGGCTGGCTAGGTCTTCGATATAAAGCCCCAAATGGTGCCATACCAAAGGTGGAGTGGTGGTTTTTGTTGTACACAAACTCCACTAGTGGTAGGTGGTCCTATCAAATATGACCAAAGTTAAAGATACATGCTTGCAACATATCATCCAGAACCTGAATGGTCTTCTCCATCTGACCATCAGTCTGTGGATGGAACACTATGGTCAAGCATAGATATATCTTGAAATCCTCCTACAATCCCTTCCACAACTAGGATCTGAAGAGGGAATCTCGATTCAAGACTATTGTCAAAGGGAATCTATAAAGCTGAACTATATCCTTCACGTAGAGATGTCCCATGCTCTCTATATAGCTCTACTCCCTAATAACTAGGAAGTGGGCCAACTTGTTGATTCAGAAAAAGATCACCCATATGGAATCATGCCCCCTGGACGTCTGTGGAAATCATGTCATGATGTCCATCGATATTCCATCCCAATTCTACTCTAGAACTTACAAGGGGTGAGATAACCCCACTGGAACATGGTGCTCAGCCTTCACCTGCTGGAATGTAAGGCATTGAGAAATGAACTATGCTACTACCTTCTTCATAACTAACCACTAAAACTTCCGTCAGAGATCCTGGTACATCTTCGCAACTCTAGGGTGTACCACAAAGGGGATGGATGAAACTCCCAAAGGACCTCCTCCCAAAACACCACTGTCACAATAATTCATCCTATAAAAATAAAAACATGCTCACAACCTTGTGAATATCCATATGGAGCATGTCCTATGGATAACTGAGCACATAATGTCTCATAGTTGACATACCCTATCATTTCTACCCCAAATCGCTGTAAGAGTGGATGGATGAAAACCATCGACTAAAGATAATATGAAATCTCTTTGTCCATGAAGGATAATTGCAACAAGGCAAACTGCTCCGTCGCCTCACTCAATAGCTGCGAGATTGATCTCCTGCTACGAGAATCTACCACCTTATTCCCCTTCCCTGATGTATAGATGATCTCGAAATTGTATCCCTAGAATATATCCATCACATCTACCTTAGATTCAGATCCTTATGTGAGAATATTTATTTGAGGTTCTTGTAGTCAGAGTATATGATAAACTGCTTCCCTATATGGTTTTGTCGCCACATCTTCAATGCGAATATTACAACTACCAACTCGAGATCATGGGTCACATAGTTTTGTTGGTGCGGTCTTAACTGGCACGAACCATAAGCAATCACCACCTGCCCATACATCTGTACACATCCAAGACCGGTCCCTGATGCGTCATAAAAAACAATGTACTCGACTCCCTCCTCCGGAAATATCAGAATTGCGGTGCTTTTCATACTATGTCCCAACTTCTTGAAAGCCTACTAGAACTTCTCCATCCACATGAAGGGTTTCCCCTTCCTAGTCAAGGATATCATCGGTGCCGATATCTGTGAAATATCAGGAATGAATATATGGTAATATCATTGCAACCCAAGGAAGCTACACACCTCTATCATGCTCTGAGGTAGCACCCATACTAACATAGAATTCACATTGGTTGGGTCCATAAAAACCCCATCTTTTAAGATGACATGTCGCAGAATGTGGACCCCCAAATCTAGAATTGGCAGTTCGAGAGCTTTCCATAAAGCCGGTGCTCTTATAGTACATCTAGAACCATCCATAGTTGACTTATGTGATCATCCTCTTACACCGAGTACACAAGGATGTCGTTGACGAAGACTACTGTGAACCAGTCTAAATATAGATAAAAGATCCAGTTTATAAGTCCCATGAACCTTGTAGGGGCATTCATTATGATGAAAGTCATCACCAAGTACTCACAGTGACAGTAGCAGCATCTGAATTCTGTCTTCGGTATATCCCCATACTATACTCATAACTGAGGGTAACCTAATCCAAGGACAACTTTTGAGAACCACTGTTCCCCTCTTAAGTGATCGAAGAGGTCATCGATCCTCATTAGTGGATAATATTTCTTCACTGTCATATGGTTCAAAAAATGATAATCCACACCCAACCTCAAACTTTCATCTGCCTTATTGGCAAACAAAATTTAGGCTGCCCAGGGTGAAACGCTGGGTCTCTGAACCACTTCCTCTACAAATCCTCCAGCTGCACCCTCATCTCACACAACTATTTGGTTTCCATTTGAAATTCTGGTGAGGATATCAGTTTCGTCCCTAGATGCAAGTCGATGAATAAGTCGATCTCCCGGTGGGGAGGTAGTTGTGGAACATCCTCAAGAAATATGTCCTCTTACTCTACCACAAATGTTAGGAACTAGAATCTCACAAAATCTACTTCTATGAGGGTAAGGTTAGCCAACTCATGAGTGATCAGATGTACCCTCCTATATGTGAGACCATGATGTGCTTCCTGGGTCTTCTTTTCACCAACAAAGGAAAACCTCGTCCCATCACTGTGGACACATCAAACTCTTCACCTAAAGCAGTCAATCTAGGCATGGACTGTAGATAAACAATCCATCTAAAGAATGACATCATAAGTTTTTGATGCTTCCACGATGAGTTTCAAACTGTAACTCTCTCCTCCAAGGTTAAGATCACATTGTCAGCAAAGGTGCATTATCATCAAGTCCCATCCCGTAGGATTATCCAAGCGTAAGGGTTAACTCAATAGCTCTTCCAAAATCTCAAGGTTTCTCACAATACATGCAGCGAGGAAAGAATTAATGGAACCTATAACTCTAAGTACATTAGTTAAGACAGAGAAGACACATAACGTACCTAAGATCATCCATGGAGTCCTTAGGTCGTACGCCTTGATGAAAAGTAGCTATCCCTATCCCTGTCCCCCAGCTTCCTAAGACTAATGCTGACCTCCTAGGGGTGGTGGTCGAAGTAGATCGAAGCATCTGCCACCACCAGTAGCTCTCCAAGCTCCTCTGTAACAGCCTCCACCTAGCGGGTTTTTCTGATCCACTCTTTGCCTCTTCCTTGATGGTCTATCCAACGACTCTCTGTTAGTAGCTCTATCGGTAAAACAGTCTACAACAATATGTCCCATACCTTTGAATGAGTATCATCGCCTCTCCTTTGGCTGTCCGGATCCATCTCGAGAGTTCTAGTCTATCGATCCCATGTCTTGGGTCCTCATGTGAAGTCTCCCACATCTTCAACCCCACACCTAATGTCGGCTCCATACTGTCGAGCTCTCTGCACCTGTCTGCCTGCTACTGACTACTTTTGGCTACCTCTATTCCACCAAGAATCTCTCGATCACCAAGGACCACTATAGTAGTCCGGTATAAGTCAAAATGCATATAGGCATGACACTAGATCGGATGTTCCATCATTGACCTTGATAAATGGTCTGAGCTCTGAAGTACTAATCCCTGACCATATCCATAGAGTACCTGGCAAGGTTGGTGAACCTTGATGAATAGTAATCCTCCATCAAACTGCCCTATTGTAGTTGAAGAAGATCTTGGATATGCACTGTTCTTAGTGTAACTAGAGATAAATCCTCCCTAAAGAGTCATTCAAACTCTATCCATGAAAGAGCCTCCTTGTCATGAGTCCGTGTGGTCATACTCAACTATATTCCCACCGAACCCTCATAAAGGCTCACTCCTAGGATCACCATCTGGTCCGCTGGTGTCCTCACTAGATGAAAAATTCTAGTCGCCACCACAAGCTAGTCCTCAACCTTCAGAGGTTTGGGCTTACCTCAGAACCTGAGGGGTCTCTGTCTCTAGAACTCATGGAGGGTGCTCAGCTTGTTCCCCTCATCTAACAGTACCGTAGGCCCCACGAGCTACTCTTCTGGTGGTGGTAAGCAGGTGCACCACCTGGAGGTAATTCTTTGGGAGCTGGTCCCTCTATCAAAACCGCGTCACTGAGGGGGTCAACCTTGTGATTCAGAAACTGAATCCCAGAAAGTATGCGTCGCATAGTCATCCTATAAGGAAACAAAATGTACCATGGTCAAAAAGTATATCTGGATAGCAGACACAAAGGACATGGAAAACACAACTCATTCCTATATGATGCATGTACCATTCATTTAATTCCCTATAACGAGTTTTTTCATGTACCGAGTCGATAATAAGGTTATCAAAGTCCTAATGTATGGATACATCGGCCATCCGCACCAACACTGGAGTCCCTGTCCTGAATATCGGGCTTGAAAAACATAACACTATTTCCAAAACCAATATCTCAGACTCTTGGTCCTATGGTAAAACCGACCACCTCTGATACCACTCTATCATGACTCGTCCCCATGGGGCCCGTGCTGCGCTCCCCAAGCCCGCCTCTAATGGGCTAGGGGCTGGTGACTAGAACCATGTAAGAGTATCACTAACATGAGAGGCATTTCCTAAGTACCTTTACACACACACACACACACATCTCCATTCCCAAAAATGATGAAATCTAAAAAACCACTAAGGGAGAAAATGCATACAGACAACTAAACCCTACCAAAAGAGTACAACAGAAGTAATGTGAAAAAAGTATTACTGGGCCAGAATACAAGCCCACCAAAAATAAGATTTTAGAAACTAAAAAGTCTTACCTCAAATCACCAAGTGGTACTGGGAATGATTCACATAGCCATAGGAACACCTCGGGATACAGGGAACTCAGAAAGATCGATCCGATCCTGGTCCGCCCTGGACTCCGTCGAAAGGCTGCTCATCTGAACAAGACACGACATGTGCGGGTAAAGCCCATGCAGGGGTCAGTATAACAGTACCCAGTAGATGACCCCAAAAACCAAAAATAAATACACAAATTAAAGGTATAATTAGCTCTACACCATATATATCTACTAGACATATAATAAGATAAACACATCTAGATATACTTGAAACACATACCCATAGTCTAGAGACAAGTCACACGACCGCATACCCACAATAGGAGTTTAGTTCAATGATTTCATGAAGCACTTGTCCGGGAGAACTCAATCCATGAGTTAGATAGCTCTAATGACATCCGTATGAGAATTACTATTCGTCAAGAAAATCCATGAGAGATAGATACACTCATTCCAGGAGAACACACTCCTGAGTGAGGAAAGATCACAATACACAGATGATGATCATTTCATGGGCCTTGACAGATACCACAACTTTTCCAAATTCACCTTCTAAGTAGAGGATCAGTTCCCTATAGGAGTATCACACTGATACCTGACTCTACCTAGGGTCAATAATGGATAGAGGATCTTACTTTGGGCCTCTTGAAGGGATACCTAACTCAATATTGGAATGTTCGGATTAAGGGATCATACTCCTATAAGTGGGAACAATACCTGACCTTCATTGGAATAAGAAAAATGGGAACTAACCTGAAGGAAACTTGTCCAAGGAATGGTGGACATGGATATCATGATAGTTTCTAGGATATACACAGCTTGTAGAAGGGGTCACACACTATGTTCGCGACTCCAGGTACTGCCCATGTGTAACGACCCGACTTAGAGGGACATGCCATATCGAAAGGTAAGTACACGACATTTCAGACAGACCACATGTTGTGTCTGAGTAATTGGTGTCTGATCTATATTTTCTACCATGTTTCTTTACCTGGTTTCAACCCGTGTGTGGATCCCATGTGATCAGTACACACGTTAACCCATGCATCCAGCATGGTATAACCGTGTGCGGGGGTACATGACCGTGTACTCCAATTTGTGTCTGTGTATTGTTCGAGATACACACTGAGTCCCGTGTAAGGAACCATACACTATGTTCTTTAGAGAAAACAATGTGTCATCAATTCTTACACTGCATAACCCTATCCTCCACTAATCCCACCCAATATAGTGTGTTCTTCGGGAAACACGATGTGTGTTCTAGAAATTTCCAGAAATGCTGTTCTTTCTCTGTGCCCCTCTAGTGTTCTTCCAATCCATGATCTGTCTACCCAATCACCATGGAACTCTGAGGATGAGGTTGAAAAAAAAACAAAAAAGCTGATTCTGTTGGTTTTGGGACTCTGATCATCCCTAAGAAGACATTACGATTCACCCGCATAAAGAATTGTTAAAGAACATGTTCTCCCAAACCACATCGATTCATCCACCGCTATCGTTGTCACACCTCCATTTGGTCATCTTGATTTTGGATCCCTATTTTGTGATCATTTAACCAAGATATGGGTAGACAATGATTCCTCATTCATATCCTCATGAAGAACGTGATGAACATGAGGAAGAGGTGGAAGAAAACAAAACAACAAAAGAGGAATGAACCTCCAACTTTGTTCATCATGGAGTTAATCCTCTCCTATGATAATGTTTAAAAGGGAAAATTAGAACATTAAAACCTGAAAATAAATCCCCAGGATGAAACCCAATAAATAAAATACCTCCCACAAGAATGATGATGCGTGGGTAAAATAGTTAGTAGGTTGATCCACGTTCGCCTCTCAATTAAATAACAGGGAAGAAACAATTCAAAAACTAACCCGTAACTCAAGAAGGGATCAATCACTGACGAGGGGATTGAGTATCCCCCATTGCTGAGATGCTTCAAATTTATTGGCACAACAATTCTCATTTTTGATTTTTCATTGTTCATTATCGAGAGTTCTATCCAATGCTCTGAGAATTCTCTAGAGTTTCTCTCAATCTTCTGCCAACAACCAACATTCCATTTACCCATTAAAAGGAGGGAATGTGTTTTAGAGTTCCGTCACACTGATTCTCCGCCATTACAGTGTGGAATTAATGATTTAGCATTGCTCTTTCAGAGTGATTATGTTGTGTCCTTAATTATTGAAATAACTTCCCCATCTTTGCACTGCCTCGAATGTTTCCAAAAAAAAACAAACATTTCAATTTATTTTATATTATTTTATTTTACATAAAACATCCGAAAATTAACTTCTCCCCTTGACTTGCGCTAGTTGATGTTAGGCCCTTACTTAGGTAATGTTCTCTTCCCAAATGCAACAGTGCCCTTAGATTTTTAATCGAGGCATCCATTTGGAAATTGCAACAACCGCACAAACACACACCAAATCACTTAACTTAAAAAAGCTCAAACCACCATTCTAGACTCACTGGGCCTCATAATTACATTTCTTCTCCACACATGGTCTCAAAATAATTTCATATAATATTTATAAATAATACACGGAAAAATCCAAGGCATCACTGTTGTACAAGGTGTTTTCTGGGCATTTTTGTTGGTCATGTTTGGTTGTAGGTTGTTTTGATGTGTAATGTGATCCTAGAGAGGTATCTCATGGGTTTATATTTTGTTACCATTATTTTCATTAGGATTAGTTTTGATTATTAGGAAAAATAATCCTTTTATATGCATATAATGTATTGTGTCATGCATTCTTGAACTGTTACTTTTTTTGCTTTAAGGAATGAGAGTTCTCATATGAGTTCAGAGGAGTTTTTGTTGAGGTTAGAGCTAAAGTAGAACTGTAGATGAATTTTTATTCACTAAAAGAATATTTTACACTATAAGATGATATTTAAAAACTTTTTTTCTAGAGGTTTATGAATTTTATGGGAATGAGGTATAATGAATGAAGTGCGAATAAACTATAAAACAAAATTTTAGGACGTAAAGTATTTTAATTCTAAGGTACAATTTGTTTTGTAAAAAAGTGGTTCATTGGCTAAATTTACGTTTTATGTATTTTAACAGATAGAACTTTCAAATTTATCCCTTAAATTGATAATTTACATCATAAATTATGATTTTTATTGCCTTATTATATATCATGGTCGGTATATTTTCTAAACATTCATCCATAGTGTCATTCAATTTATGAAAAAACCTTGGGGATTTATAGAGGTATTAAAGCACACATTCATCCTTCATTGGTAATGGGTTTAATTGGTTTCATTTTAGTGATCTAATGTTATTTTTCCTCATTTATACATGTTTTTCCCACTATTTTTCTTCCAATGTTGTAATTTTGGTTTGGGTTGAATTGGTGTCATGTTGTTATGGTCCCTTGGTGTAGTTCAGGATGATCTAGGGTTTCCTTTTGAGGTTGTGGTTTCCAGGATGAATCTTCTTCACTCTATGGTGTGAAAAAAGATCCAAAATATTCTTTAACGTAGGGGACCATCATTATCACTAATTTATGTTCTATATGTGGGTATTTCATGATTTTTCATTGATTAGGGTGTATATTAAGGGTTTTAATAATAATATAATGAATTGGAATATCTATAATTTTGGGTATGGGAGAGACATCACATTATTTCATATTTTTACCTATGTTGATGATGTTATTGTGAATTATTGTTTCCAATACTAAAAATAATGGTTATTGGGAGCCTTTTTGCACTATATATGATATGTGCTAAGACCATTGATTTTGTATTATATGATACCACCCTAAATAAAATTATCAAAGAACATATATATTTATAATAAATTTTTTTCCTATAGAAACTAGATTTGAGTGACCCAAACTAAGTAAATAAGTTATGTGATAAAAGGCATTGAATGAATATAGGAGATGATAAGTATTGATGTAGTTTGAGTTTATGATTGTTGTATTTATTTATGTGGTCTTAGTTTTTGTGTGGTGATGTAGGTGATTAGTTGGTCTTTTTGATTCATGGGGCTGTGATGGGATGGTTCGTTGGCATAGATGACATGTGGGTAGTTGTGATATGGTTGTGGTGTGCAGTGGTGTGATGAATAGTGGAGATAATGCGTGGTGGATGTGGCATATAGATGTTGTGGGGAGTGGTGGTTTTTATGTATGGGGGATCAGATATGTGGTTGTTGTAGAAATATGGTTCGGTTAATTTTTCCCAGTGATAATGGTTGATGTTAGATGTGTGTGTTTTTTTAAAGTAATTTTTTTAGTTTCCCGGTTAACCATGAAAAATATTTGTGATGATAAAATAAAATGAAATAAGATAGTGAAAAAATGATAAAGGATTGAAATCAATGTTTTTTAAATGGATAATATTTATTAAACATTAAATGAATGAGAAGAGTAAAATTGTGTTAATTGTCTTAGTAAATGGAAGTGGAATGCGTGTATTTCTTCGTGGTTTGGCGGCATATTTCATATATAAGTGGAAAAAAAATTTATTGTTGAAGTATGGTGAAGTGGTGGAGGTTGTGTGTGCTGGTGAAATTTTTGTGAACCCATTGGATGTGTATTTTGTTATATATATATATATATATATATATCATATATTGTATTTTATTTCTATAAATTCCCCAGCTATGTTGGAAAAATTTACCAGTGGTTAGAGGTTCTGAGTTCTTTATGTTTTCCACAATATAAAGGATGGTGGTGGTACAAATGGCTGGCTACCCCAACTTATCTAATCTTCCATTAGTAGTGATGTCCTAGGTGTATTTGAGTGAGATGTGTTGTAATGTCCTAGGTGTATTCACATGAGATGAGGTTTTGAGGCAGTGATGTGATGAGATATAATTTGTAGTGGGGGTTATGCATAGTTCGAGGAGGGAATGAGGTTGACATAATCCATGTTCATGGTAACCTAATTATTCAGTTATGTGATGAGATGTGGTGTGATTGATCTGGTGTATTCCTGCGATATGTGTTATGATATGTTGGTGCCTTTGGGTGAGTTGATATGTGGTGATTCATAATGGTATCATTGGATGAAAGTCCTTGCAACGGTAAGCAGGTAGGGATGCGTACTGACCCACATCATTTATGGTAGGTATGTGATGTGATATGTAAATAAGGTACGTGATCAAATGATGTTTGATGTTGGGGAATGAGAGCAAAAAATCGGTGGGCAAGTGGAAGTGAGACCCTTTATTTGCTCTGCTCTCAATTCTTTAATACTATATTGGATGATTCATTTGGTAAGTGAGCCATGTTGGGGATGTTGTTTTCTTTGTTGAAATGTTTATGTGATTGTTTTGTTGTTGTTTATTCACAATTGTGTTATAAATCCTTTTTCATAGGCACAGTTGAGACCATGGGTATGATCCTACTGAGTATAATTGTATGCTCACCATATGTATATAGGCTATTTTTAGGTTTTTTAGAGGACTTTGTGGACTAAGCTATACATTTAATGATTTTATTTTGATCTATAATAATGTTTTTCCATAGTCTTGTATTTTGGTATATTTGGACAATATTATTATATTGGTTTATTATTTTTCCATCCATTGTGGGATGGTTTTGGGTTTAATTTTATGTTATATGATGGTGTTTCTTCATTTTTTACCCTCTCTCACATTCCTATTTTTATATTACATGGAAATTCTTCTCATATGTGATATTTTTATACCCCCATTGATTGTATCTGACTTGGGGCCTATTAGAGGTGGTACTCAGAGGTCATTATCTCCCTTTCTTCATTTTCAGCCAAAGAGGGGTATCTTTGGAGGTATGGGTTCATGATATTCATAGTTTAAATATCTCTATAATGTTCATTAATATGTAAATCATTATTATTGCATGGTTTTAGAGTTTCATAATTAATTTACTGAATTTATGTTAATGGTTCTCATGGAACACATACAAATTCCCTTATTCAGTGATTATTGAATTTAACAAAATAAATAAAAATAAAGTTTAAAATAATTCTGAACAGTACAACTTCATAATTATAGAAACATATTTAATTTATGATTATTAAATAATATCACCAGTAGATAACATTAATTAATATTTCATGAAAAATAAATTATGGTAATGTTCATTTACTTGGTAAAATCAACCAAAATAAAAACTTGCTATAATGATTGAATGTGAAAAAATTTTAATTTTATAATTGATGTATCACTTTTATAGAATATTAATAGTTTTATAAATATCATATTTATTCATTATATTCATTTTTACATTCATCCATGTTATACAATGATGAAAAATAAATCACATCAAATTGTGGTTGTGCTAATCCACATATACGTATGTGTGATACTTCCATTTATTAAGGGATAGAAAGAATGAAAGTTAATTCTATAAACTTAATGGTATCATAAGTATATCATAATTATCATATATATTCAATTAAAACATTATTTTTACCATCTATGAGTGATAGTAATGAAAAACGAAAAATATCTTATCATGGAGGTACTTGTATGCATATATACATGAATGAAAATTTTATTTTCTATTATATTAAATGGAGATAGAAAATGGTTTTAACATTAATATAATTTTTTCCCAAAACGTAAATATTATTATTTAATTATTTTAATATGATTATAGGATAAATTTAAGAGGTTTTAGAAGAAACATGGAAAATTTTTACAAGAACATCTACCTATTCCTTGGATATCCTCCTTAACAAACAGATTAATTCTTCTTAGATGTGTCTTTTCTGAAAAAATCTCTAGACATCGGGAGGATACCTGTGAAGGTATTTTTGATGATATAAGTAGAGATTAGGTGATCATTTTGTGTGGATAATTGAGGAAATGAGGTCACCTATTTAAATTTTTGTGAGTGGAACTCTGGTAAATATTAGGAAATTTTGTAAATTATAAATATCTTATGACGTCCCAAAACCAGGTTCCACACAAAGGTTCACGAAGCCTAGTTAACTGCAAGGCCCCAAGCACATCTATTTGAATTCCAGTGGCTTCCTACTAGCAGTATGGTTATGAGGTGTGTTCATGGAGAGACTATGTAACACCCAAATCTTCCACGGTATGCTTGTCTTTGAATAATACATTAGCGTGTGTTGTACACAACTTCGAGTTCCAACACACACCACAACCAATCAAACTGGCCATTATGAAAAGTAATACCCACTATTTAAAATTTTATAAATTTTATCTTTCAAAATGGACTTCATTTTTGGATTCAGAATACCAAAATTAGCTTAGGGTGAATTTTTGGTATTTTTCTGAAAACATTAAATTTTTGATAAATAGTGAAAAAAACACTGAGTTATAGTTTAAAACCAAATTTTTTATTTAAATAATTTTTTATTTTATTTAAATTTAATTAAGTTCAAAACAGATACATAATACGTATATAAGTTCACTGTAATTCATTGGAGTTAGTTTAGAATAATTTATGATATATAAAATTTTTATTGAACTTTTCACCGTCTTTTACCCACCTCTTATGGGAATTTTCAAGTTCACATAAAACATAATTTTACCGCTTCTCTGAGTGGAACTTAAAAAATCCTAGAGAAACTATTAATATCAAGGAGTAAAATGTGGTTCAATAAGATAAAAATAATTATTGTGAATAGTAACTTTTTACTTTTATTTACCACGGTCAAAAGTAAATAGGGTAATTAAGGGTATAAATTATATTATTATTACCCTAACCGATGTAATAATTCTATTTTCTAAGTATAATTCGACCAAAAACAACCTTAGGAAGAAAATATGAACCTCTTTGGTCCACTTGGATTAGATTGTGACATTTATTATTATTTAATTTAAAGAAGAGTTAAAAGATTTAAAATCAATGTTTATTAACCAAAACATTTTTAATATTGGGATAGACATAAGATAAATTTGATTATAAATATTCATTATAATGATAAAATGATTTCCTACATAATGGTATTTTATATATAATATTTAAACATTAAATAAATTAATTTATTTATGACATAATAGTGATGAAGTAATTACCTAATTAATGAAATATTAAAATAATTCATATTATAAATATCTTAATAAATGTAATTTTAGAATTTTTATGAATTAAAATAATTTTATAGGCTAATATAACATGTTATAATGTATTAAATTATTTTATTTTTAATTAATAAAGTTTTTAGAAATTACAAAATATCAATTATTTAATAGTGTCAAAATTTACATAAAAGAGTTTTTAAAAATAATATTATATTATTATTTTATATTATATTCCTAAAAATCTAATTTTCGGCCACATGACTTAGATAAGGTTATATATATTAATTATTAACCACTTGGGGTTTTCATGGCTTGTTATAGTATGTATATAAGCCATATAATATAAAAATAAAAGGGACATGGTAAATGTCAAACTATTCAACGAAGAGTAATATATAAATGAAAAGGTTAATATAGGGACCCAAACCAGTATAAAATATATTGGTTGAAAGGATTTAGACCCATAAACACCTTATCATAAAAATAAGTAACTTTTAAGCCATTATAAACTGAATATGAATTTATTATAAAATAATATTTTAAGTTTTCTCTAAGGTGCCCCTCACCCCTCTTATTGAAGGGCACTCCCCCTCCTCTAAATTTCATACCCTCAAATCCTTTTTGTTCGGCCACACCCTGACCAAATATCCTATCAACTTCCCTCAATTCATTATAGAGGCCTCACTTTAGTTAGAAATCCAACTTAAAGAGCCCTTTTGATCAAATCAAAAGGAAGAACCCAAAGAAGAGGTAATCATCTCACCACCTCTTTCAAGTTCCTTTCTTCTTCCACTTCCTTTTTCTTTTCTGTTTCCATTATAAGATAATAAATCCCATATATTCTATATAATGTTATGTTATTAATAATATGGTATATGAAAAATTGTTATTCTATCCATCCCTTGAAAAACATGTCACCAGACGTGCGTACGTACAGCTTACCATCTCCACATCGTGGTGTAATTGTTATTCAATACATTATTATATGGATGGGTATAATAATGATGTGAAATTCATGTAAATAATAAATATAACATGATATTTATTCTGTATATATGATACACCATCCAATTATTTATTATTTTAATATCAAAAGAATGATATTGTCGCTCGTGCGTACATACGGACTACCTTATCCACGAAGGCGATGAGATTCATTCCCCATCATATCCATTCAAGACTAATTTTCATTTGATGATTAACAATAATATTTTAGGACTTGATATAATTATGGATATGAATAAGATACAACCTATGGATAAAAAACAGGACTTATGTAACAAAACATATAAAAGAAAATGAGTAAGTGAACACCTAATACTAAAATATTATTAACAAAGAAATATTAAAAGATCATATATGATATCATATTTATGTATATGATTATTGTATAATTTAATAACAATGATTTAAATATTATACAGGAGGTTAACCAACCCTAGACCATGGAAAAGTTCAAGGTAAGGGTTTATTCTACAATCTCTACATTACCTGAGGTTGTTTATACGTAATTATCTATTGGGACCTCTTTATCATCAACATCCATGTTTCTTAAAAATGTATTTCAAAACATTTTTACTATTTTACAGAATATGTGTTAAAGTCATTTATACCATTTTTTTACTTTTTATAATATATTTATAAAGGAATCTTTCCATCCTTTTCCAAACAAGGTCCTTTTTAACCATTTCGACGGAATTAAGTTAAGAATGTATTTTTAACATATACGGCGGGTGCAACTATTTTCTACTGTTATAAATCGTCTAAGCATACCTTACAATCTTATAAGAATATTTTGAAAGTAAATGTTTTCTTTTATAATTATTTTAATTTTTAATGATTTCAAAAAAGAGATCTTTCTATCAAATAGTTATGATTTCATCTATATCAACATCCTTGTATGGATTTTAAGCTTATTTGAAGTTGATTTATTATGATACAAAACTTCCATATTGTATTGAAGGTTTCGTGATATTTTTTACTGTGGATGTGTTATTTTTATACCATTCATGGTTTATGGAGAACGTATTGACATTTCGTATGCTAGTTTTAATATAAATGTTTATGTTATGTTTAAACCTGTTCATATGAGGAATGCATTGGACTTAGTAAGTGACGGGTGGAGCCCTCTATAGCTCCTCAATGCACTAGTAGGTCAGTGATACAAACTAGTGTCTTGGAACAAGGTCTTGAAAAAACTTTATTTGTCGTCTTGGCACAAGGCCTTGACTATGTGGTTATAATAGTCTAGAATTATGCTTTCCAACATTTTGAATGTGGTTATTGATATTGAATGTGTTCAACTAGTAGAATATCCATGTGAATAAGTAAATGGAATTATTTCATTTTATTTTTTCCATATTATACTGAAGTTCAAGTTTAAAAGGCTTTTGTTTTAGTTATACATTGCTTTGAATGTTTATGCTTATTTATAAAAGTTTCCGCTATATTGTTATCCTTACTGTGCATCTGAGATCACCCCTTTCTTTGTTTTTTTATCCCTAGATGTAAAAAAGTATTTTATGACTGAACTATAGGAATAGTCTGAGAGGATATGAGTGTAGACTATGGAGACTATGTTGTGGAAGTTTTTCACATTAAGATGTAACGTAAGACTTAGGAATGTATCTTGTGTTTCCGAGGCTTCTAAACTAACCGGTCTTTCCAGACATGCTCTTTTGTGATCATGACAATGTTATGTAATAATGCACCGACTCTGGGTAACTGGGGTCAGGGCGTTACAGACTATTTCCTTATTTCCATCTTGTAACTCAATATATAAGTAGGATATCGGGTCAATAATGGAAGTAATAAAAGATAAACATATGTCATAAAGGAAGAAGACATGAATAATAAATCACCGAATAAACTGATGATAATAAACTAAAGAAGGAAGATGAATCATATTCAAAAGATTATAATACACGTCATGTCTCTATAAAATCGTAAAAACATGGATACAAGGTAGCCGTCATAATATTCTATACAAAAGAAGAAAAAAGGAACCAAAGACTATCCAAGAAACCTAAGAACCTTATTAGTCATCTGCTACCAATATCCATCCTAATGTAATAAAGCAATCAGGTGTCCAAATTGGGACACTTAACTTTATTAACATATATACATATAATATTCTCAGGTACCAATGACATCCTAGATAATATGTGGGATAAATCTCGGCAGGTCCCCACTAATGGTATCTATAACATCCAGACAATGTAATATAAACTGAAATAGTGTACAAGAATACATATATAAAAAAGTAAATTAGTACAATAATATATATACTATAGTACATGATTCAGACTCATATGGTGTGTTAACATGTAACTATTTTATTAATTAAATAAGTTCTAGTTTATATAGTAATCCATATGAGGTAGAGCCGACACTAACATCCGGACAGGAAAATAATACAAATGAATCCAAGATTTAATAGGGTATCCATGGTGATGTTAATAAATAAAAGGATCCAAGGTAATAACCAAGGTATCGTTGAAATGAAGGGTAGATCCATCTTAAGTAATAATCAATATCATGACTATAGGGGTAAGAGTGTAATTCAAGGGGTATCACTTAAGGCTTTCTACCATAAAAAAATTCTAACCAATTCCCAGGACATAATACAAGGTAAAATATTATAATAAATGAATAGTTCAAATGGTGTATAAATGGTTCTTAATGTCTATATACATCATTATTAATCCATGGAGTGCATTCAAGGAATATAGTAATAATAATGGAGGGATACTACAATGTCATATTGGGTATCCACAAGTAGAAAATGATCCGGTTATAAGGTGGGTATCAACCATGGAAACCATATTCCTTAAATCATAATTGAATCCATGAGTGATCAAGTAATTAAATTAGAAATACAAGGATAAATTTGGTCGTAACACTTATATAAATATGTCAAGGTCCATACGAAACACATACCTTATACTTCATTCATTCATTAATTAAGGCCTTAGAATGATCTCTTCATTTGACAAGTCACTGGGGTTCATTCCATACCATTCTTTTTTTAAAACAAGAATTTAGCACATGAAACAATTTAATAATTCATTTAATTATTTTTCAATTCATTAGGTTCACTCTGCTTCCAATTATTGATCATGGAATGTTGTTCCATTGACGTGAAACTGAGTCATTCTGTTACATTTAATTAGGTCAAGTGAAATGTATAAATAAACCATCCAATTAAAATTGAGATTCCTTAATTACATCATGTAACTTACCTTATAAGGGTCATGTGATAGGAATACTTGTACTATATATAACAATTCATTTATTTAATTAAACACTTACCTTTATCAAGGTCATGTCATGGAACACCTGAATGGTGGTAATGGTATGCTTAACAAGCTGCTAAAAGAAAAATTAATAAAAACTCCATACTTAAGGAGGTATATATTGAGGTCAAAACCTCCAACGATGGATAAAATATATTAAAGTATTCTTATAATATGGTAGTAATTATTATAAGCATTTTACATGAATTTATGAAAACACACCTGAGGAAATCGGTGCGCACACATGAAAATTTATAAAACGATGAAACATAATTGTTGAGTTTTAAACCACCTACATCATACTTGTATAACAACCCTAATAAAATATCATCCTATAGTTTGGAATAGATTGTATAAGATCTAAATAATAGATCAACACCCTAAAAATAGCACATATAACCCCACAGCTCAATAACACAATTGAGGAGAAGAGAAAAATAGAACGACTAAAAAGGATATGAGATTCTACCAATATGAATCTAACATGATGAATGACAATCAAATCAGACACCAAATCAGAGATGAAGATGAAATTCTATGAAAGAACGTAAAAGGATCTTCAAAAAGAATAATTGACCTTTTTCTATCTTCTGGAGTGAAAATGAGAGTAAGGGGTATGAATTAAACATTTCATTAATGGTAATATATTTATTTCACCCAAAAACCTGGGTCACATAATTTGAACACATGGTTTTCTAAACTGTGCACCAACTGTGTTCCGTCTACTATGAATAGGGCCATATTATATGGTTAAGCTACACAGTTAGAGAAATTGTGATCCAACCATGAAAAAAAATATTCTAAAATTTCAACAGTTCTTCATGTGCATATGGCCCTTGGAACATGGTTAGGGATAACTGTGAACCATGCTTCACCACATTATCCATCCCCCCATAGTATGAAGAGAATATACAAGATAAGTTTAACAATTTATAATAACCATGCGGCCCATTGATTTTCTCCACTGGCTAGGGTTTCAAGATCTAAATAAACCTCAAATACCCATGAAACCATCATCAACTCATTTGGCATCAGTATTTGGTCCAAAATATAGAAATTTCCCAAATTTAAAATGGTCCACACCTGAGTGAAAAACATGGTTCTTATAGAATTACCCCTTAAATGATCTTATCCCTGAGTTCAACTTCCAAGGGCAGTGAAACACTATTTTAGAATTACTCTGGCTATTGGGTACATACATCAGCCACCCATTCCAAGTATCGTCATATAGTTAGTCGTACATCTATAACACCTATACTAAATGAAAAAACAAGACTTAGGGAGACTTCATGTTATGGTCAACCACATGTATATGATAATACTCAAAATAATAATTAAATTCTAGCTCAAATTCCTCTAGATCAAAATTATGATATGGTTCGGCATGATAGCGGTGAGGCTATGAAATAGGGAAGGCATTATGCCTGGAATGATACATATGAGGTAGTACAACTAATAGGATAGTTGCTCGACCCTATCTAAGATCACAAATGGCATGAAATTATAAAGAAATATCTTCTCTTTCATTTGTATCAATCTACACCCAATATTTGGAAATATTCATAGGAAAAGATGATAATTAATTGTGAACTTGAGTGGTCGTCCCTAGGGATTGGTATAATATTTTTGTATTGAATGAGTAGTATTCATACAGATCCTATTCAGATGAACCTGCTTTGAGTTGTCATACATGAGATGAGAACTAATTTTGGATGTCTTTACTACCTCTAGACAGAACAAGGGTGAATAAAATGTCCTACCGTACATGACTTCAATAGGACCCATATGAATCATCACCTCAAAAATATGGTTGTATTAATACTCAACAAGACTGATATTCTTCTACCAAGAACCACTGAATCCATGGACACATTCAATAAGAAAGTCTTATAATACATGTATATCATCCGTTCAAACTAGCCATTGGTTTGAGGGTAAAAGGCTATGCTCAAAAGATCCTATGTACCCATATATTTCTATAGACCATTCCAGAACCAAGATGTAAAGAGAGTGTATATATTTGAAAAAATATTATGGGAAACCCCATGTAGTCATATAATCTAAAAGAATTACATTCATCCTTCTCATCAATTGAGAAATACTCTAAGATAAGAAGGAAATGGGATACGTTCATCAGGAAATCAATTTCTACTCATACAATGTCACTATCTCTAAGTGAACTTTGTATGTTGACCATAAATTCCACCAAAATATTTTCCCATTTCTGTTTCCATGTTGGAAGCGGCTACAACAAGCCTGTAGGTCACTCATGCTCCACCTTCACCTACTAACAGGTGGAAAAACTAATGAAAAAAACTATAATATGATGTTTAATTATAGGTCACCAAAATTGGTGTCAAATATCTTGATACATCTTGGAGATTACTGGATGAACTACCCACTATGAAGTGTGGGGCTCACACGTAAATTCCTCCCTCACATATTTTGGAACCCAAAAATATCCATTACCTCAAATGGCTTGAAAGCATTCATTTTTTCTTGATTTTAATAATACACCTTTCAGGGGGTGAGGTGGATCCCTTACAAGGTCTGTAGGCATAAGTATTACATGGATCATAGGCCATAGAGGAATTTATTGAATGTAGGCTTCAAATAATACATACAACATAGACTAACTACTTGAAACTGCTCCCCCCGAGCATCTTCATCACGAAATCAGATCTCCACCTTTGCATGGCTATTTGGACAGGCTTTTATGTGCTTGCACAGTCTTGTCCTAGTGGTAGGTTCCACACCCTTTTATTCTTGAAATCTGTTTAACATATTATATGGTGAAAGCTTCTTTCTCATACTTCTTCTAAAGCTTGTTCCTCATAGGTTTTAGGGTTTTCATTTGCACTTAAGGTGGACTGATGGCCTTGAGGTGGCCCAAAGGCCTTACTGACCTATAGGCCTGGGTGTCCTAAAGGTCTTAAAGGAATCAGGGACCAAATCGGTGGCACGAAGCCCAAATGGGGGAACAGTCGAGGCTGCTACAGTGACAAACAATACCTGCCACAGTTCCGACTAAAGTGCTACTACAGATCCACTACAGTACTACTTTAGAACTGCTCCAGTACATACTACATTACATCCACAGTATTTCTACAGTCTGCTATAGTACACCAGAAATATGCATCTGCCTGGATTTAATCCTGGGTCTCTATGATGCACTTAAAGAGTCATCACCATTTGGGATGAGGCTCAAGTGTCAGAAATGTCTATTAATACATAATACATCACCTCTATCCATATAAAAATTAAAATGCAGTTCATCTCCTAAAATATACTCCATATAATAAATAATGATAAGATTCCCTCATATACCACTTTGTGACATCCCAAACTCTGGTTTCGCTCAATGTTTCCTTGAGTCACGTTGGCCACATGGACTCAAGCCCATCTCTCCAAATGCTAGAGGATACTGACTAGATGTTAAAACCTAGGGTGTGTTCATGGGGAGACTATTACTTCATTTCCAGAGTATTTCTAAGTGAAAAAAATAGGATATTAAGAAAATATTAGAAGCAAAATAAGATAAATAAATATAAGAGTATAAGCATACTTGAATAATAAAGGATAGAAGTAACTGATAATAATCAACTAAAATTAGAAGAAGAATCAAATAAAAAATAGATAATACATGTCATGTCTCTATAAAACTGAAAAAGAACGCATAAGAGGTAGTAGACACAATATTTTAGTGAAAATAAGAAAAAAGGAATGAAAAACAATCCAAGAATCCCATGCTTCTACTCGTTCATCTTCTACCAAGCTCCATCCTAATGCAAGTAAGAAATCAAGTGTTCAAAGAAGGATACTTACCATTGTAAAAAACTTCATACATGTAATCTTCTCTATTACCAATGATATCCTATATAAAGAGTTAGGCGAAGCTTAGTATTCCACCACCAAGGATTTCTATGAAACCCAGTCCATGTAATATAAACTAAAACAGTGCGCATGCGTGAATATATTAAAGTAAAGTAGTAATGTAATAGAAATATCATAGTACCTTCTTTAGGCTTAGCTGGTGTTTGAACATGTAACTGTTTCATTAATTAATTATGTTACAATTTATATAGTAATTCAAGTGAGGTATAACCAACATTGATATATTGAAATGATAACAATAATAATGTACCATGATGTGATAAGGAATCCATGATGATGTTAATAATGAAGAGGATCCAAGGTAATAACCAAGGCATCCTTGGACATAGGGGTCAGGCTAGGTGAGGTAATAAACATTATCTTATCTAAAGGGGTATGAGTATAATCTAAAGGGTATATACCAAGAAATTCAACAATAATGAAATTCTTGTTGAGCCCAGGGAATTCATCTAAGATAAAATGTGGTAAGTAAAGACTATTCCCTTGGGTGTATATAAGGCGCCTCGTGTCTATAGGAATCATTCTGGATCCAAGTAGTGTATCCAAGGAATCCCATAATAATAATGGAGGGATATTGCAATGTCATACTGAGCATCCACAAATAGATAAGGATCATGTTCTGAGGTGGGTATCAACCATGGAAACTGACATCCCTGAATCAGAATTGCATCCATGATTACACATGGAATTACCTTGAATATCAAAGGATAACTCGAGTGAGGAAACTACTATAAAGTTTTCATGGTCTATTTGCAAAAGGAACCTTATACATGATTAATTAGTTAATTAAGAAAATGAAATAATCATTCAATTTTATAATTCATTGGTATGCATTCCGTATCTTTCATTAGTGTGACAAGGTTTAAGGACATAAACCTGTTTAATATTTCATATAAGTATTGTTCAATTTATTAGGTTCATTATTATACCATCCATAAATCATGGTAATGTGTGATATAGCCTTGGAACCCTGTCATTCTGTTACATTTAATAAGTCCAAGTGATATATATAATCATACATTCTAATTAAAATTTATATTCATTAATAACATTGAGTCACATAAATTCAAAGGGTAAAGTTATAATCATAATTATTCTAGATATAAAAATTAATTTATTTAATTAAAAAATAAACATTATCATGGTCAAGAAAAGGAACATCCAAACATTGGTACAAATAGTCTTAACAAGATACTAAAAGCATAATTAATAAAAATAACTTACTTAAGGTGGTAAATGTTGAGGTCATAACCTCCACTGATGGATAAAATACATAAAAAGAGTCCTCAAATTTTTTTTCTAATGATTATTAGCAAGGAACAAGAATTTAAGAAAACACTTCTTATGAAATCAGCATGAAAAAATGACAATTTATAAAAGGATGAAACTTGAGGGATGAGTTATAGGCTAACCACCTTGTACTCATAGGACTCTCCTAATCCAGTATGAGGCTTTACTGTTTCATGGATAGAAAAAGACCTGTATAATAGATCAATACCCTGAAAATATGGCATATGAGATCACATCTCAATAGCTTAATCAAGGAGAAGAGAAGAAAATAATGACTAAAAAAGAATCCAAATCTTATATATGTGCGTCCAATGTGACAAAATATTATTGAATTAGACACTTGATTAGAGCTCAATATTGAAGGCTATGAAAGACCTCAAAAGGATATCAAAGAAGAAGTATGGATCCCTTTCTGTCCATTAGAGTGAAAATAATAGTAATGAGAATGATTTAAGCACTCCATTAATGGTAATTTAGTCATTTCACCCAAAAACCTAGGTCACATGATTTGGTTGCATGGTTATCCAAAATATGCACCAACAGTGTGGTATCTATTATAATAATGGTAACCTCATAAGTCTAGACCGCATGGTTAGAAAAACTATGTTCCAACCTTGAAAAATTCATCTAATAATGTTGTTTTGTATTTTTTTCCCCAGAATGAAGCCCTTGGAACATGGTTATGTTAAACTATGTGCCATGAGTCAACCCACTATCCAACCCCACATGATTTGGAGAGATCGTACATGCTGGGGCACTGAGTTTCTACTAACCATAAAAACTATGTTTTTTCTCCACCGGTTGGGGTTCCAAGATATGAAAAATCCTCAGGAACCCATGAAACCTTCATGAACTCATTTGGAAACCGTATTTAGTCTATAATAATAAATTACATCAAATTTAAAATGATCAATACATGAGTGAATAAATTATTTCTTATATTTCCCACCTAGAGATTAGATCATATATAGTCTAAATTCATAATAAGAAAAGTTAATGTCAAAATAAACATATCACATCATATTTATAAAAACCTTTATGATATTTTAAGCATTATAATTATGTTTTACCCCCTTCATAACCCTTTTGATCCTTATTGTGGTAATATTTTTTTACAATTATAACTATACAATATAAATAAAGACATAAATTTTCTATATTATATAATTTAAATATTTTTAACCCAAATATGAAATAATTTTTTTATATTAAATTTCAATAATTAGTAAAAATTAATTTTAATATAAGTTCACAAAATGAAATTAAAAACATTGTTTAGAAAAATCCATTTAAAAAATGGATTTAATCCAAAATCCAGAATAATTTTGTTTCATATTAAATAAATAGAATTATTTTTAATAAAATGATAATAATTTAACATTAAAACCAATTAAAAAATTAATGGAAACTTGTGAATACTTTATAAAAATAACATAACAAAAAATATTTTTTTGGAAAAAAATATTACATAGATTTTTTAAATGTGAAACATAGTTTTTTATATTCAAAATTTTATTTTTTAATAAATAAAAATGAATTATTATGATATTTATAACATAATTTATCTTCACTGAATTCATATTTTTCTCTATAAATTTACATATTCATACTCTTTCATGTGTTCTATTATGTTATTTTGTGTCTGTTTAACAACCTATAGGAACATTACTCTAGTATTTATGTTATGAAAGTATAGGGAATATTATATACATGTAATATTATGTAATAATGAATAATCTAAGATGATAAAATAATCAAATATTAGTAATTTTCAAATTTATAATTACTTATAAATTTAATTCTTTTGTTAAATTTAACAATCACCGAAAAAGTTAATTATTATGAAATCTGTTTGAACGATTAAAATAAATTACACAGAGTGATTATGAAACTCCAAAACATTAAAAATATAATTATTTACATATTCATAAAAAATATATAGATGAAGAATTTAGGATTAAGGTGAAAGGACTAGAATAATTAAATTGGAATAAGTATGGAAAGGTAAATAATTAAAACAAAAATAATATTTACTTTTACAAAAAATTACAATTAAGTGTGTCATAAAGAATTATAAGGGAATGATATATAAGAATCTAAGAATTAATTTTATTCATTTATATATTTAAAACATATTTATATTTGTTATATAATATTTTATAATTTGTTCGACCTGGATGAAGTTTGATGTATTGTGATTTTGAAGTTCATTTATATTCATTATGTTGTATCCAATATCCATTGAAAATGTTTTTAAATGATTATGTGTGTTATGTAGTCGATTTTTTATGTTGTGTTTTCTTGTGGATTTTTTCCCACAAAATCATTTTTTCATGGATTCCTATTTGAGATGTTCTGAATCACCATATGGGTTTTCCTTCTCACTTTTAATTATTTTAGACTTATGTCATACTAACCACATTTTTATACGATGTTGTGTATTTTCGGCCAATGAATATGGGATATGATTCTTATATTGAAAATTTTTTCAATTTAAAAATTAATGTAAGGTTATCTATATTATGAGGTTTTTATTTAATGGTTTTTTAAGATGAAAGGGTTTATGTTATAATATAACTTTTCATATTGATTATTATTTTTCAATTACCATTGTGGGAATTTCATGGTATTTTCTCTTAAACCCTTTTTATTTTCTTCTCATAGGGTCATTAATATGTTTTCCCTTATTATTTCCCTATTTACAAATTTTTTTATTAAAAAGTCTAAAATAATATCTTCATAAATGCCTACCTTATTACTCATTTTGGTCAAGAATATTTCAATTCCATATCCATTTTCATCAAAATGTTTTTATAAAAGTTCTCATATACTTTTAAATGAGTGGAAGATTTAATTGTATACTACATATAACTTTATTTATAAATTATTAAAATGAATTGTTTCAAATGTCTTCCATATGCCTCCCTTTTGAATATTTCATAAATATAAGAAAATAATGTATTTAATATTTATAGATCAACCACATTTGTTATCATTACCTTTAATAATTTTAAACAATAATTTAAAAATCTCTATATTTTTTAAAGGAAATATTATTCACATTTTTTGATATTTTTTATTTTTTATAATAGATCATATTTTTTCTTGTCTTACATAGTATGTTTAGAATGATTTTATAAATGCATATTTCATCTATGTCAACATAATTTAAGGGTTATTATGATTTGTGAAGGATATTATCATATGATACCATATAATTCATTTTTCTTGATGTATTATGGTGAGGATGTTTTAATTATGATTCATTAAACTTTTTTATTTCTCATGGGTAAATAAAAATATGAAGTATTTATGAATTATCTAATATTATGATGGAATATATTTGTTTTTAAAGTATGATTTCGATATTTTTATAATTTTAATTAAAAAAATATTTTTTTACTTTTAATTACAAAATTATATTAAGTATAAGTTTTGATATTTTTCTGATATAATTGTTTTTTTGTAAATAGTTAAAAATTATAGATTTTATAAATAAATTAATTTTAAGACATTTTCATGATTTAAAAATATGTTAAAAGTTTATAAACCTCTTTTATAGACCCAATATATATTCAAAGATTAACATTTTTCATTTAAAAATATAATTCATAACTTTTAAATCCCTATTTAATATTCTAGAAATCAAAGTGTTGTTTTTATTCAAATAAATTTTTTTTCTTCTGCTTTAACTAAGTATTAATAAGTTTCATTTAGGTTTTAGTTTAGTTTTAAAGAAAAACAATTCACCTTTTATTAAAAATAATTCTATTAATTCATTTTGAGTCATCATTATATTTTATTTTAGAGTAAAGTCTATTTTTTCTTAAAAAAAGAAATTTTTCTAAAAACTGTTTTCATATTATTTTCAAACATATAATAAAATTAATTTTGAAAACATCTATAAATTAATCTTGTAAAATGGTTTCAATATTTGAAATAATTATATTCAAATTATTTAATAATTCTTATTAATTTTTTAGTCAAAAAATAGTTACGATGTCCAATATTTTTCTACCACAGTAAGGGTTAATTGATTTAAAAAGGGGGTTAAACGAAGAGATATGGGTAAAAATATCACTTCCACAGGGATAAATTTTATTTTTTAGTGTATTTTGAGAACAAATTATCCTATATTTTAAATTTAACTAAATGGTAGTCACTTTATATGATACCGAAATTTATTATTTTTAATATTCTTTATATTTATAGGGATACCACTCCCATCACTTATAAAAGAACACCCAGAATTCACACATCTCCACAAAACTATAGAATATTATATTGGACAAAATCATACCAAATACCTTCACATATATTCATTTCATGTCCAATAGGTTTAGGTATTCACAAAATAGACTTACAAGAATATTTAAGGTGTTTTTCAAAGAAAAGTATCCAAGGAAGTTGTATATGTGTTTACCAATATTTTTAAGTTTATTTATTCTTTAATATCTTATAAATATTAAATAATTATCACAAAATAGTGAAATAAATATATTTATTCTAATTAAATGTTAATTTTTTAATTGAACTACAATTTTCCAAATCCATTCTATTTATTGTAAAATATAAACATTGCTCATGTGTATGTGTGGACTATAGTCTCCCAGAAGTGATAGTTTTCATTTTACATTATCATATATCAAATAAGGTTGTATTTACGTATTTATTGAAAATATATCTTATATTTATTATGTGTTTATGATTCTTTAATGATAAATTATTTGTTAAATATCATTATTTCAATCCATTGATAATTGGAACCATCACCTGTACGTACATACAAAATATCTTCTCCACTATGTGATGTGATTCATTTTTCATCAACACCTTAAATATATGATTATAAAAATGAATATAATGAATAAATATGATATTTAAATTATTATTAATATTATTTTTAAGCGATAATATCATTATATAGTTATATTTTCTTACTCATTGAACTGTTATAACATGTTCCTGTTTAGGTTGGATTTACCACCTATATAGATATTGTTATTATTTTTATGTCAAAAATAAATAAAAAACATTGGAAAAAAATTTGAATTTAATAATATTTTATAATTCTATAGTTTTAAAACTCTCAATTATATTTTTCTATAAATTTAACTATTTTGTTAATTTTATTCATAAAAAAAACATGAATTGTTAACCCTTCTATGAACATATTTAATATAAATTCCATAAAGTGGATATTAAACCTAAAAATTATGTCAAAACCCCGATTTAAATATAAATTAAAAATCCAGAGATGATGAAACTACCAATAAGAGGAAAGGACCAGAACCATCGAATTATATCATTCGTTAGAAACTGAATTTTTTAACACAAAAATATTGATTTTGAACAAGAATTACTATAAAGTGGGAAATAATAAATTATAAGGAAAATATATACTGTAAAAAATGTAAAAAAAATATTATATGATATATTAATCTTTAAATAATTTTTATTTCTGTAATATATTTCTTTACAATCAAAATCATGTTTTAACAAAACCGCGATATGCTAGTGAAATATTATTAATGAATGTAGATGTTATGCCCTTATTGTTGGAATGTAATTAATGAATATGGTCGAATAAATTATGATAATCATATTTTTTATACTTTTATAAAATTAATTAAATGTGTACCAGTTGGTTATAAATGAAAATAAAAGTTTTTAAAATTAAAAAGAGATTCTTTTCTATAAAAACTTATTTTTGTTGCCAAAGTTTTCTTCTTTAATATGTTAGAAGAGTAAATATTGAAGAATGATATTTTTTAACATATCTAAAATATATTATTATTATTTTCATTAACATAATGATTTTTTATATGAAATAAATAAGAATAAGTTCATTTTTATTCATAAAAATGTTTTTTTAAAAGGTGTTTTATTGCATTCCACCCACTTATTTTGAAATCATTTTCATACACTTACTAATTATAGAATCTTTTAAGATGGATTAAATATTTGATAGAATAATAATTAAAATATTTTAATGTTTTTAACTTATGTTTTGACCTTAATGAATAGTTACCAAAGTAAAAATCTTTTTACCACAAAAGGGTTAAAATGGTCAAGAGTGGTGTTAATATAAGATATAATGTTTAAAATATGAAAAAAATAGGAATTAAATTTATTATATGATGTTATTTTTAATTTATACATATTTTATTTCTTATTTGTTATTATTGAGAAGTTTTAATTAAGTAAGGCATATATAATATAAGAAAATTTTAAGTATTTACATGATTTCCACTAACCTCACTTATAAAAGGGCACTGCCAATCCTCTCTTCTCTACACCATATGATCTATTTTCTCAACCAAGATCTTACCAAAATATCTACCAAAATACAAATAAATGACCTAGGGTTAGTGGTATTCCTAAAATAACCATCTAAATATCCTTAAGGTACCATTTGAAGAAGAATGCCTGTACACGATGTATATGTTCTTACTGGTATTCCTGATGTTTGTTTCTTCTTAAATCTCATAAATGTGTTATAAAACATTCCTAAAATTATGTAATATGAATATTAAATATAAATATATTTTGTTTTATATTTATATCTATTTTATATCTCATTACCATCTTTTGGATAATGATAATGTCACTCGTGCCTATGTGCAGACTACTACCTTCTCAAGGTGATCTTATTCATTTTTCTTTTAAAATTTACATAGAAGGTAATTTTTATTAATTTAATGAATATATAAAATTATTATGATATAATTATGATTTTATAATGGTGATTTATTATATATATTTCTTTCTTTCCATATATCGAAAAGTGAAAATGTCACCCATAGGTATGTATATACTACCACCTCTAAAAAGTGATCTAATTCATTATTTATAACTTCGTTATATTAATTGATATAAAAGTTTAATTAATTATTAAATATGATATTTATTTCATTATTATTATTTTTAATATGATAATACCATGAACAAGGGGATTTTTTCGTACCTGTTGAATCAAAACATGCTTGAAAAAAAAGAAACGTTTTCACATGAATGTTCATTTAAATGATAAAATTATTAATATAGGATAATTGTAAATTATAAAAGAATTATACATAGAATGTTATATATTAATATGATTCTATAATATTTTTAAAATAAATATTTATATTTAATATGTAGGAGGGTAGATCATGTATATAGGAAGACATGACTTAAGGTAAGTCTTTATGTCACAATCTCATTTCATTTTAGGTTTGTTTATGCTAAAATTATACTTAATGAAATTACATAGAAATTACCCATTGAACCCAATATATTTCCTTATCATTTTTCCTAGATTTTCCGTGTAATATTACCATTCTCTAGTATTTGTTACTTAAAATGATCAGCAAAATGTTTTTAAGAATATCTAAACTAATTTCCTATTTGGTCAACAAATGTTTTCTTCAATGACCATGTTTATTAAAATGTTTTCAATAATTTTATTTTATAGGTCCCAATTACTATATAAATTAATTTTGAAACATATCTTAATTTATTTTCATGTTTTATGAAGGTTTTTTTTACAATGATCTGTGAATTGGTTTTTTATGAATTTTTATAAAAATTGCGGAAGGAATCATTATTTTAACATTTACTAAATGGAATGTTTTTCCATGAATCATAAGTATTATATATATATTTAATATTACTTTAAAAATTTCCTTTTTTATTTTCATATGTAATATTGTACTCAAAATTCTAGGAGTTTTTATTTTTAATGATACCAAATGAAAAATGTGTTTTTCTTGTTTTGAAATGATTAAATATTATATAAAATTATTTTATATCTAGGTTAATTTAATTTATGGGTTTTTATAATTAAATAGGTATATTATATTATAATAGAAACCAATTTATCCCTACAGATATCTTATGATGAATATTATATAAATGATTTTATGAAACATATTTTATTCCCATAGGTTAATACTGTATTGATAAAATATTTGTAATAATAGTTTATTTTCCTAGGGTTGTGCTATTATAAAAATAATTAATTTTTTTGAAACCCGTTTTCTTTCCATGTGTAGTGATTTGATCAATTTATGAATTTTTTATGACCATATTTAACAAATATGTATGTTTTCTATTTTGTGATTGGTGGGACTGAAGTTATATATCCATCCATTATATTTGGTAAAAAATGTTATCTCGTGAGATAATATGGAGTTATTTGTGGTGAGAAACCAATTATGTAAGGGACTCTATCTACTTGATATACATGGGAGTGAGCATTGAATAAATTAATGAATGAATATGGAGTGACCATAATCCAATATGGGGGATTTTTCCAATATGATTGTTTTAGAAATGAAACTTGTCTCAAGAAATAATTTAGTAGTCTTATGCGTATTCCATAAACATATATCTTATGATTAAGATATTTTCTATTGTATCATGATTGATTATTCATGATTATATACTCTTATGACTTATAACTTACGAATATTTTTATATAAAACTCATAATCCATGATTTATGATTATATAACATTGATTGATAGGGTATAAATTTCAAAAGTTGAGATCTTATTATCATATTATTATGATTATCTCATTATAATTTATGATAATTTATTTATATTTCATATATTTACCCTTATAAAGAATATGATCTAAAAATTTATTATATTTTCTTTTTCATATGTTACAATAAATTATTTTAAGAAAGAATCATTTGAGAAGTGTACTGTATGAGAAGAATTTTGTGAAAAATGTTCAAGCTCTTTTATAAAAAAATGTGATTATTTATCTTGTATAAAAGAATAATAAACCATTAAATTTATAGATCTTGTAATACTATTATATTTATTTAATAATCTTTTATAATGACATAATATTTAATTATTAAATAATTTATTCATAAAAGTTATTATCAGATAAGGGTTTTTTTAGATTCGGATTAAAGATCATTAGTGAAAATCTTCTGATAACTTAATGTATAAGATATAATCCTGAAATTTTTTTGAAGTATAGATTTTTTTACTTGAAATTATATCCATTTTATACACTTGAATGTGGATGTAGTTGTGATAAAGATGAAACTATGGGAAAATACCCTAAAAGAGTCTGTTTGAGTATTAACTCGGTCTTAAATTTGTGAATGATTAGTTGGACTGTGACTATATAGTTGGCTAGAAACACTTAATAGATATGATTAAGTTAATTAACATTCTCATTGTGAACAATTAAAATGAATTTAAGTATATAATCTTTGAAAAAATTTGATTGTAAATAGTGATACGAGATGAAAATAAAGTGTCAAGGGTTGGAATAATGTGTCATAATTTAGGACTTAATTAGAACGATTTTCATAATAATATGATTTTTTACTCATATTATTAATGTTTTATTCTCACACAATGTTTTTTAATTTAGTTAATGGATATAAATATGATGAATCATATAAAAAATTAATGTGACAACCAATGAAATGACCGCTATCATGAAGATTTTAGTGAAATAGTAGCTATGATGTAAAATCCTATGACTATGACCACCCATCATTCTCAATCAATGAATAGAAACATGGATCATGTTGAACTACCAAATTAACAAAGAAAGTAATAACTCAATAATATTTTTTAAATTTAAAAACATTCTCCTTCCTTTAGTGGTTACTCTTATCAACTTATTATTGAGAAATGGATAAATGTTCTTGGCAAAATATTATTTGTTCACTAGGGATTATAAAATGAGAAGGTAAATTTTTTTATCATATGTAAGTTGATGTTTATTAGTTTTGAGATCATATGAAGAATAAAAAGTAAGATGATGACTTTCAAGGTATTATTGTGGTCTTATAATCAACCCTATAATTAAAGTTGATTATTGGTCTAATAATATATCTCCAAAAATATTTTTTCTATAAGTTATATTGGTTGATATTAAAAAATAATTTGATGTGATATCATGCTAGAAATGGAAATTGGAGACTCTCATTTTTCTCATGGTTTTTGGGGAAAAAGAGAATTATATAATTTCAGTGAAATACTAATAGAAAAACCATGGAGGAAATTAAAAATATCTTCCATCTTGGTAGAGTTTTAGAATAAAATATAGTGGAAAGTTTCTTATGGGGGTGGGTAAATGTTTTAAGTGTGGAAAAGTAGTCCATCAAGAAAATGAACACTAATGTGATGTGTAGAGGCTAGTCAGCGATGTTAAGAAAGCTCAACTAAATGTTTCAATTACACATTAATTATATAATTTAAAGGAGTATTGGAAATATTTTAATTTGTATAAAAATATATTGATTAATTGTGATAATCAGTTGTTGTAACATCTTATGTTAACTGAAAATGGGTAAGCTAATAAGATCATAAGGGCTAAAGTGGATCATGAGAAAAATGTTGTGATAGGTATACATACTATCCACTATTAAATTGAAAACAATTTATTTTATTCCAGATCAACCTGCACTTTTCAATATGATTAATTATATAATAGTACCGAATCGCTATAAAAATGATTAGATATTGAATTACCAGTAAAATATTTTAATGGTATGATGATCTAATATCATGTCTATAACTCCTATCCGATAGAATTATATGGAATTATCTTACCAAAAATCTTTTTATTATACCTCTAATTGATTTTTAAATTATTTTATGAATTTATTGAATCTCTTTATATAGATTTAATATCAATTTTTGAGAAAAGGAGATCACATATGATATATAGAATCCACATATGATCATATTTATATATGAGAATGAATAAATACTTACAACAGAAACTGATTCCATTGTAAAGGTTTTAATACATATTCATGGGGAAAAATTATATCAAATGATTAGGGGATACTAAACATTGAATAAATGCCTATTTTTTCGTATTATGATGATGTACATTCAAAATAAAATCCTATACTTCCACCAATTTCTGATGTTGATTTTTTAATATAACTCGTACCAGATTTTATTCTTATTTTAATGAATCCATATATAATGGCCCCAATTAGGTTTCATGAATTGATGAAGTAACTTTAGGTGATTATTGTTATGGGTTTCATACACCTATGTGCATAACCCTGAGGTGAAACTATTCTTTTTATTAAGATGTAACCTTGTTCAATGAATCATTGTACTGAATATCATCTATTTAGAAAGATAGATATTAAAGAAAAGTATCATATCCCTTGTATTGATGACTTTTTTTATCAATTACAAAGTTATCAATAATTTTAATCTATTAACCTCTATTCTGGATATCATCTATTGAGGTTGAAGAAGGATGATATACCAAAGAAAATATTTCATCAGATGTATGTTCATTATGAAGTTATAGTGACTTCATTTGGACTTACTAATGCCCCCATTATCTTCATTGATTTAATGAATATAGTCATTATTGATAACCTTAATCTGTTTGTGGAAGTATTTATAGATGATATTCTTATATATTCTACGAGCAATGAAGAACATGAAAATTATTTGGGGATTTTATTGAATACCTTAAGGAAATATAATTTTTAATGCAAATTCAGAATGTGTGAACTTTGGATAAATAATGTTTAATTTATGGGTCATATATTCTAATGTGAAGGTATATAGGTAGATACTCAATAGATTTATGTTATTGAGAAATAAACTAGACTAACAATGGATATTGATATCTATTGTTTTCATGGGTTGGATGGATACCATTGACATTATTAGGTTTACATAATCCGATAGCCACGTTTACTCAGAAGGGTGAAATATACCTTTGGACTAATGAATGTTGTGAAAATATTAAGAAACTAAAGAGAAGTTTAGTTTGTACCACTATTCTCACACTACCCTATAGTAGATAAGGATTTATGATCTATAGTGATACATCAGAGAAGTGACTACCATATTAACTCATGTAAAATTAAATGGTGATACAATATTCCTCATTATAATTATAAATTAATAAGAAACATTACTCCACTATTGATTTGGTGTTGGAAAAAAATAATGTTTTACATTGAAAAATTGAAGGAATTATCTTTATGTGGAAATATGTGATACATATATTGGAAATAATATCATTAAGTGCATATTCAATATGAAATATTTGAATATGTGAAAAAGGAATTTGTTAAAATTTATTAAATATTATGACTTGTCAATAGATTACCTCCATAGGAAGGTGAATAAGGTGATAAATGCTCCATGTTGAAATGGATATGCTAGTTTGTCCTTGATGAAGATTGATGGTGATAAAATACATATATATTTTTAAAAATGGATCTTGAAATCATGAAGACATTGGATAGATATTATCTTTGTTAGATAAATATAAAAATATCCAACTATGTGATAATTATGGTGGATTAGAAGGAATACATAGAATTACTGAAGAAGGTGTGTAATATTCCTGAGTTTAGAAATGATTGTGATGGAATGAAGTGGTTCATGAATAAATTTAATGTCTCATCAATACCACATTTTAATATAAATATATTGGATAAATATTATAGCTCATTGTTATCTATTCATATGATAAGTCTGAAGTTGTATTGAGATCTAAAAGAGTATTTATGGTAGGAAAACAAGAAAAGGGATATTATAAATTATATATGTCAATGTCTATTATATCAAAATGATAATATTTTTAGATAAAATTATAAGGGGATGTTAAAAATATAATAAATAAAATAATGGAAATGGGAATACATAACTATGTATTTTATCATCAAACTCCAAAAAATAGATAATTATTTGTGTAATAAAATCGCTCACCTGGTTAATGTTTTGTGAAATAATAATAAATTTTGGAATACTATGTGGAAACCAGAATATGTGATGAGGAATAATAATCACCAGTTGTTTCTATCTAAATGATAGAATTTTGAGAGGTAATTTTCAATAAGGTTGTAGTATAAAATACATGATATCTTATGATGTATTTATCATTAAATATATTTAATATCTATAATAGATTTCTTTATATCCAACATTGAGATTAAATGAACCATGAATTATTATTATTAAATGTGAAAGTGATTTCTTAGTTTTGGTATTTGAAGATATTAATAAGAAAAAATAAATTATGAAATATCATTTTTTCACATATAGAAAGTAAAATCATTGATTAAAAATTGGTTAGAAATGTAAATAAGAGAAAGATATATTTTTATGAAACCCACATTTTACACCTGCAATGTGTTCTACCTTGATAAATTAAAATATTTTTTTTTCTGATGAATGATTTTATTAAAATTTTTAGATAATTTATTTAATAAATCATTTTACTATTTATTAAATGGGTTTTACTAGGTGATGAATAATAAAAAATTATATTTTATGCATACAAATTCATTTTTTTAAAATATTTTTGTTGTTGTGTATTCAACACTTATATGAAAATGGAATTCTTTAAATTCTAAAAATTAAATCTTTTAAAATGAATTCCGTATTTTAAATTAAAATAATTATCAAAATTTTATATGTTCAGCCTTTTTCCTATAATAAATATTTATTGTGGTAAAAACCACGTTATCTCTGTAAGGGTTAAAATTGTTAAAATAGTGGTCAACCTAAGCGATAGTGTTTAAAAAATCACAAAAAGTTTGTTTAATTTTATTTCTTGATTTAATTTGGAACGTATAATTTTTGTATTTAATTTTTTTTTATTTTTGACCAACTTTACTTAGTCAATAAATTTAATAAAAATTATATTTCACGTGTTTACAAGTTTTCAAGCCACCTCACTTATAAAAGTGAGCCTCCTCTCCTCTATTAATTAAATGATTTTACCTAATTTTATTAATAAATATCTACCAAAATACTATCCTGAAATTATTATTCTTGACCTTTATTATCTTGTCTTCCCAAAAGACCCATCCAAGAATCCTTAAGGTGATATTCAATGGAGAATATTTAAAGAAGAGGTACATGTTCTTACTAGTATTTTTCAAAATTATTTCTTATTAAACCTAATCAAAATGTTACTTAACTATTCTAAAAATTGAATAATTATATAAACTATATATATATATATATCTATGTTAATTTTATGTCCATTTTATATCTCATTCCCAGGTATTATATAATGATAACATTGCTCATTCGTACGTGGGGACTATTATCTCCATAAAAAGGTGTGATTTGTTTTTAATTTAATATTTAAATTAATTATTATAAAAATATAATTAGTTAATGTATATTTTATTTATTTTATAATTATTATTCTTTAATGGAGGTTTATTATATACCTTAATTTTTATATCTATTGAAAAGTGAAAACATCACTTGTGCATACATGTGTCCTACCACCTACATGAAGTGATGCAATTCAATTTTAAACACTCATTAATAAGAAGGGTTATATAATTTTAAATAATTATCAAATATTAAAATAGTTTCATGAATAAAATTGTGTATATGATTCAAACAAGAACATATTTTAGGTTCCAAAACCATCAAACTGAAACCTGAATGAAAAAGCAGACTAGTTTTCAAACGAATGTTCATTTGAATGATTTTTTTAAAAGAACGATAATATGAAATCATAATGGAATGATAAATAGTATGTTATGTATTAATATTGTTATTTAACATATCTATAACTAATAATTTTTTATTATAAAGGATATTTTAACACGTATTAAGCAAAATAAGATTTGATATAAGGTTTTAGGTTATAATCTCATTTCATTTCAAGATTGTCAATATTAATTTTATGTTAAAGGAAATTATATTGATAATTTCTATTAAAAACAATATTTTTTATAATATTTATTCTTTTATTTTTTAATTTACTTTACCATTTTTTACAATTGTTTCTTAAAATGTCCATGATAATGATTTTATGTAAAACTGACTATAATCCCCCTTTGATATGAAAACTTTTTCTAAAAAATACTTTTTATTCATAATATATTAAATATTTACATTCTATATTATCCAATGTATTTTTAAATTAAATTTAAACCATATTTTAGTTTGTTTTCAAAATATAAAAAAGAAATTTTTAAAATTTGTTTGAACAAGAAATGTATGTCTATTAATAAAAACTATGAAATGAATCATTGTTTTAAATTTTACCTCATGAATGGATTTTCCCACCTTCATGAAGGTTATTTTATTTTTAGATTCATATTATATTTATCATAATTTTTTTAGTGAAAATATTTTTCTCAATATTCGTATAATTTTTATATTTATATTATACTAAAAGAAAAGTGTATTTTCTATCTTTCAAAAGAAAATTTCTAATTCCTTTGTAAAGGTATTTTTTATATGGAAATATCCTTTATGAATTTCGATTCTTCAATTGGGATATGATCTTATGAAACTATAAAATTTTATTCTCTTGATGGATTATGATTATGATTATTTAAGTATGATCCTATAAAACTAATTCCTTCCCTATGAGTTTACTAAGTGATGATGATTTATTTATGAAACTCATTTATTTTCAATAGGTTTTATAACATTGAAACGATGAGATGTTTATGAAAACTATTTAACTTATTATAACATGATAGATTGTTGAATTTTTATGATATTTTGGAAAATATATGTATAGTTTTCATTATGTGATGGGATGTCACAAATTAATAAATCCCTCCAATGAATTAGGTAATTAATGATATCTCATAAGATAATATGGATAAGAATGGGGAGTGAACATAGTTTAATAAGGGAGTCTATCAACTATGATAGTTATGGTAGTGGACTACGAATAAGTAAATGTCACGACCCGCCTTCACCAAAAGGAGGGGAGGGAAAGTAGATTGCCATACCCTTCCATCATTAAGTTGAAGGAGAGATAATGATCGCCGAAACCTGCCTTCAATATGTCCTGGAGTGGAGACCAGCCCCAAGGGTATAGAATCTCACCCAAAATGGAAGACATTACCCTTGTTATTTTTTATAGGATCGAGAGATAATATAGCAACCCCAACAATACCAAAGCTGAAAGTAAAGGTAAATCAAAAAATAACCCGTTCCCATATGCATGTTCAACAGTAAATGATACAAGCCACAAACTATAAAGGTAAAGTACCAAGAAAGAGGAAAATGACAACAGAAACTACCCCTAGGTCTGAGCTAGTATGGTCCTTCACGATCCTTGAAGTCCTCCTAGAAACCTGAAAACCGTTTTATATATATAGGGTGAGCATACAAGTACTCTCAGTAGGGAAAACCAAAGACTCTCGTGCACAATTGGAGAGGCATTCTAATGCCCTGTGAGAAAATAAAAAAACAAAACACCTAGTAAGGGAAACTATCCACCAAAGCCTAACCAAGGCACACTCCCCAAATAATGCAAGGAAAGTAAAGTATAGTAATAGAACATCGATATTTGGGTACCTCGTGCCTCTTTCCCACTGGTTATTGAAGATATCCTACGCATCGAACCAATCCCGCCATTCTCATTGTTGTCCCACTACCAAACCCCGCCCGCACACACATGGGCCATAAACTCACCGCATTTCCACTGCCAAACCCCGCCCGCAGACACCTGGGTCGTAACCTCACCGTAGTCGCACTGCTAAACCCCGCCCGTAGAAACCTAGTCCACAACCACCACACGTAACCGCACCTGAAAACACCTGGGTCAGAACAACTACTACTATGCCTGAAGACACTGGGGCCTCATCCCGAAGACACTTGGGAAACAAAATGCCCACAAACACCTAGGCCAACCACCACAATGACCCTTACTAGATATTCTTGGGATAATAATGGACATTAGGCCATCATATCCTACCTGAAGAGTCTTGGGCTATTCGGGAAAGGGATCAGAAAAGGAGATAATAACCAGCCACTCATAGGAGTGTTGGAAAAAACACCCTCCCCATGAAATTGGGTGTTCAACACTAAGTAGTCAACATGGGTGGGGTGAGAATAAGAAACATAAATGCTACAGATATGTGTATAGGTAACAAACACTCATCCCAACCTAGGGGTTCCAAAACCTAATCACAAAAACCCTTATTACTATTCATTTACAAAAGAAGCCACGACACTCACAGCCAAGTCACAACTCATCCCAAAAACCAATTCCCCATTTTAACGATTCTTGTTTTCATGTTCACGTGATCCCATTTAGGTGAATTCTGCAATACCGGGCAAATAACAGGCATAAACACAAGCCAGGAAAAGAGAAACAGCCAAACAACAATTTAACCATCCACACCCAGTTTTCTTGTAAAGTTACAACCAAAAAGGGTATAGTGAGATCTCTCAAAGTATTGGAACCAATGAAAAACTCACAAAAAATGGATAAGTGGGATCCATTGAAGTACTGGAAATAAATAAAATTCTGAGACATAGCCCCATGTCCCCCAAACCAAGAACCAACGATTTCTCAACAATAGAGGATCCCACCCGAGTTCTTGTCACAGCAGAGAAACCACAAAGATTCAGATTCACAACCAACATCTGTACCACAATGGAGGATCCCATCCTCACCCACATCACCCCATAGAAAATCAAATAGAACAACATGCCTACAACAAAAACAGAGCAGGGAAACATCCTGGTTCAAAACATCATTAATTAGTTTCTATTCTCTATTTGTTAACTGGGGTGATCACACATGGGTTCTTGTTTTATTGAACATCCATTTAACCAGCTGAGTTTATGTGATTAACCAAATTCCATGTTAAGTCATATAATCATCATATAAGACATGGTTCATTAGTGCACAAGGAATGACCACCAACGACCATGATTTTCAGTGAGCATAGTTCCGCACAATTCACAACACATATCAACATAAAAGAGTATAGCAGAACATCGATCACACCCTCATTCATTGTTTAAAGGTTCGTTCATTATATTCATTATGTTTGGTTCCATAAATCCCCATAGAGAAAAAAGCATACCCACCCCACATGATACACCGAAAGGAGAGACGAAGGAAAAATCCCAACTTGATTGATCAAAGATCGAATTTTTTCTCCACACGCCAAGAACTGGGGAATGTGCAATATGTAGGGGAGGAATTCCATGGACACCGAGGGGTGAAGAAATCTCCAGGAGAGGTGCACCACAAGCCACGAGAAGAAGGGACTCTAGGCACATTAGGGGGAGAACGATTCTGGCCAAAGGAAGAAGAGGAAAATGAACTTCGAGTGCGATATATAGAGAAGATCTCGTTGTTACGAGGTATGGGAATTTTTAACACCTGGAATGTAAAATCATGGTTTCCCAGATGGTTCGGAAGTTACGCACAATGGAATTGTGTTGTTATTTAATATCCCCCATCGGGGAGGTTTCTCGGGATTTTTGGGAATTAATTATGGTATTTAATTGGCTTTAAAAAGGGTTAAAAGAATTAATTTACGTCAAAAAAAGACGTTGTTGGAGCGGGACTGGAAAAAGAAAATGGATGGCTGGGTGAGGAAATAGTGCCACCATTATGGTGTCACCCTTATGGTGCCACTATCACGGTGTCACCCTTAAGGTTCCACTGTCATGGTGCCACTGTTTCGGTGGAGCCATATTTTGGAAAACTAATGGGCCATGAGGGTCTGGGCCATTACATTAAATGATGGAATGGGGGAGTGAATGCAATCCTAAAAGGGAATTTTTTTCACAATTATAGTGTTCATAGTGAATCTGGACTAAATAAATTATCTTATATTCTAATATGGATTCAATGAACCTATTTATTTCTCTTATGATATATTCTCATAGATCATGATATATTATTGATATTTGTTCACTCTTATCAATTTTATCTTTTGTTATAATAAAGAACCATTACATTACCCGTGATTTAATATATTTTACTCATTTATAAAGGCATTCATAAGTTATGATCAAGTAATAATTCAAATATTATTACATTATTCTCATTTATGATCTTTTATTTTTGTCTTATATGGTTAAAATTTGTGAGCATACAATCTCACCCTTTCTTATGTTTGGTTTTTTCCTTATTTTGAATAATGATTTCATGTATGGTGTTTCTAAGATGTTTTCATTATTAGAATAAAAATGTGTGAGATATTTAAGATCTTTCATTAAATAAGATGATTATATATCTTATCTCTAAAGAAACTAAACATTTTTGGTGATGGGCCATGTATTGATATGAGATTTTTTGGATATTTATCTTAAATGATATATCATTTATGTATGAAATGGATTATTCACTTCAATACAAGTATATATTTAGTCTAGGTATAAATGTATATCAATTATATATTTATAATTTAAGAGGTTGAAATGTGTTTGACTAAGATGATGTTTGAGGTAAATGGATTTTTAAATCATTTTCTTTTCCTTTGGTTACATAAATTCTGCATGTAAAATGTTATTCTAAGATTATGGGTGCTATGAATTCTTAAATTTAATTTTCTATTTAATATTTTAATGTGTATTTAAATTTTTTCAACATAATAATTTCAATTATTTATTCATATTTCAAATGTTATGAATCCCTGTAAGGGATTCTCATATAACTATTCTTTCTTTGATTTATAATAAATATTCACCATTTTTTATATTAGGTGGTGTATATACTACCAAGGAATATATATTCTAATGACCCTCATGAAAATATTTATTAAGGCCCATAATTAAACATTACATATTCTTGTTTATTTTGACTGTAATTTACATGGTTACATTCCTAAAGAAATGTTTGTTTTAGAGTTTTGTATAATTAGTTCAAAAATATTACATATAAAACCCATAAATTACATCATGTACACATCCACTCTGTATCTATTTTTCCTAAAATATAATTTTTTTAAAATGAATCAAATTTTAATATGATAAAAAACTTTGTGATTTTCAACTTGATATTATCTATGTTCTTACTTATCCCTGAAACTTGTAAAAAACATTAAATAATTTGGTGTGATCCCAAAAATAAGACTAAGTGACATAAAAAAATCTATTAATCTATTTAAAAACATGAAAATTCATAACAGTTTTACCTTTATCAGTACATTCTTTTATAATATGATCTAAATCAAATAATCGTGAAAGATAGGTTGTTTTTCTCAAACAAAACCTTTTGAACCCATAGAAAAAATTAAAAACCCTTTTATGATACATAAATCATTACATTAACAATTGTTTTTAGAAATAAATGTATCCCTATTAAATACTTAAAAGAAACCCCCATGTTCACTCCATCATTTCCTTTGATAATAAGTAATATTACCCAATACATGAGAGTGTTATATTGGGATCTCCAATTGTATAATAAGTATTAGGAACACACCTCATCATATTTAATCATATAGTACCAAATTATTAATAAACAATTACCTTCTTTCACTGTTCTATCATAAAACCATTTAAAAAATCTTTTGGAACCATATTCAATGCAATTTCAGATATCAAAATAAAATTTCCTAATAGAAACCCATTTTGAAAACTAAAATATCTGGAATAAAGGGCAGAAAGGGTTTCCTTGAAAAAAAACAAGGATTTATATAAACTATGGATGATATAAAATAATTTATATGGTGGAAAGAAATTCCATTAAGTCCATAAAATATTTTTTATAATATTTAAATGGAAGAAAGGTTTTTATAAAATGAATATTTAAAACAATTTAAATAATTTTTTTAATTTAAGGTGTCTCTCGCCCCGAGTTCAACTCATTATATACATTATTTATCATTATAATTAGTAAAAATATGTTAATTATAAAAAATATTAAGAAACTATTTCTTGTTTATTATTACTTTAATTTTATTTATCACCATGTCATATAAAATTACATAATAAATTTATTTCATATTGGATGTTATAAAGATATTAGGACCAAATAACAAAATTACTATGGTAAGTTGACTATGGAAAATTGGTAATTATTTCATTATATATAGAATAATAATCATGAAATAATTATAATTATTCTAAATCCATTTCACTTAAAAAATCCTTAATGATGTTCATGAAAAATGAACTATATTAAAATCATGGGGATGATAGGTCATATTCACACATGAGTAACATTTCCATTTTTGAATGATCATGATTGAAATATTATAATTATTATTTGATCAATAAAAATTATTAAAATATGATGAATATGATATTAAATCTATAACTAATTTTTTTATATCATTTATGTGATGTGGTGATGGAAAAACAAATCACGTCACTTTATAGAGGTGGGAGTCCACACGCACGCATGAACACAATTTCCAATTTTTAATGGATGTGAAGGTAATAAATTATAGGATATATTATCCATACATAATTTTAATTATTTCCTTAATATCATATATATTACTAAAATCTATAATAATAAATTTTTATGAGAGGTGGTGATGGAAAATGAATCACATCACTTCATAGACGTGGTATAACACATATATGCACGAGAGATGTTTTCATTACACATGGGATGGAAAAGTATTTAAAAAAATGGTTTTATTATAATATTTTCATATTAAAGTTTTTTAGAGGCTTTGGTAGGGATTGGATGAACTAGAGTGCTCAAAATACCTGATAAAGAGGGGATATGTGGTTCCCTTGTATAAGCGACTAGAGGGGAACTCTTGGAATTGCATAAAGTATAAAATTGATATAAATTAATTTTAATTGGAAAATGAATGAAAGTTTATATAATTATAATATAATAATATAATTATTCTTTAATCACAACCAATAAAATTTGGACAAGTTTACGTTATGTTATAATCCTTATCTATTTTTTAAACCTTATTAAACCTTTTGACGATTATAGTGATTTCAATGTTTTTTACACTATTAGAGTCAAGAAAGATACTATAACTGGAAAAGCATCCAATATATAGAACATGGTTGATTTTATAAGACATATCCCATTAAAATGGATATTAATAATATTTTTATGAATTTTAAATCATTAAAAAAACATACTTTTTTTATAATATTCCATTAATTTTAGTTTTGGAAATATTAATTTAATTTAAGTTAATTAAATTAATATAGTAATGTTATTCGAATATAAACCATTAAAAATTTAATAATATGTTATTATGATATATTAAATTCTTATGAAAAATTGAATCACCTAAAAAATATTACTTATGTAATTTTTAAATTAATTTTCTTTATTTTTCTATTTTATGAACAGGCATAGAGTCAGCGTTGTGTAAGAAATTAATGTAATTATTTAATTTATAAAAAAAAATTCAATTACCCTTATTAAAAGAAATTAAATTTTAAAATAATCATTTATAAGTGTAAAATACCAATTTTTGTCCTTTTTAAAAAATTTGAGATATTAAAATAAGAATAATCACATTTTTTTATTTTCTATTTAAAATTAGATGAGGATCATTATCAAATTAAAGCGGTAAAAAATTTCCATACTTTCATACCATTTATGGTTGGGGTAAAAAAAACTTATCGACTAAAATAAATACTTTTTAGGGTTATTTTTTGGGCTATTACATTATTCATAACCAGAATTACCTGATTTACCCTTACCGAGCTGACCAGTATTTACTATGTATACTATTATTAATGATAGAAAATAATTGTTAACTATTCTCCAAATTTATAAATCCTAATTCAGAATATGAAATAAATTTTTTAACATTCAATTGCTATAACTAGTATAAATTAATTTTAGGCAAAAATTAAAAAGGTAGTAAAAAAAGTTTAAAAAGTGATTTTAAGCACAAAAAGGAACTTGTACAAAAATAAATTAAAATAAGGATTGTTATGTAATTAGTTGAATTATTTTTAATTAAAGGATAATTATTTTAAATTAATATAAAATGGACCATTTATGTCACATTATTTAGTGATAATAAATGACTATTTTACAAAAATGGTATTTCCAATATTCATAGAAAAAGTAATATTTTCAGAAAGATGCAAAAAAATAAACATTGAATATTTTTATATGATGATTTAAAAATTAAAAATTCACATTTTCAAATGCAAATTATAAAATTTTAAAATTAAAATAACAAATAAAATCTATAAATATTAGAAATTTTTTAATTTAGAATAAAAACATTTCTATTTTGATTGAAAAATTACTTTTTATTCTCATAATAACAGTATAAAATATAAATTATGAGTACTAATATTGAATTAAAATAATTTATTATTAACTATTAACAAGTTTTTACAATATTCCTAAGTTTTATAAATTTCATCCTCATAATTTTATCCATTATTGAAATGAGTGGTTTTATTCATATCATTTTATCATTCCCATTTTGATATTTTCAACCATAATGTTTTTCTACAAACCAGTAAATTGATTAATTTACTTTTTATATAGAACATTCTCTCTGCTATCAAGAATATTTATTTTTTGGTTTCTCATAAGAAATGTTTCTTTTAACTGAACTATTTTTTTGGATTAAAACATGTGATGCATCTGAAACATAATTTCCAAACAATGAAACATGAAAAAAATAATATTCATGAGGTAAAATCAAAGGTAAGGGAAATATATATGTAATTAATCCAATATTATCTATGATTTCATATGATACAATAAAATTTGGACATAAATTCAATTTTTATGAATACAAATAACACTTTTCCCTTAAATTAGTTTAATAAAAAAACCGCCAACCTTGAATAAATGATTTTTCCTATATGGTTATCTGTATAAATATTATACACACTCTGATCCATGATCATAAGCCTATAAATTATCTTGAAATTATCAAAAATTTATTATATGAACTATTGTATAAAAAAATTTCTTTTTCCTACTTCAACCCATCACCCTGGAGTTTGACACAGATTTCCTCATAATTTCTCAAAAGATGTTGTCTATATACTAGAATAAAAATTTTTATTATAGAAAAACCCAATTAATTAATGAAGTTGATCCCAAAATTAAATTTTAATAAATTTAAATATAAATAAAGATGTCTGCTATGGTGTTAATCATTCACTTTAACTATCCATCATATTTAGGATGAAAATTTATATTGAAATTTAATTCAGTACCCAATGAATTCTAAAGGACTTTACCAAAATTCAATATGAAAATAGGGTCATGATTTGATACAATAGTGAGGGGATCATCATGTAACATGATCATATAATTGACATATATTAGAATAATATTATCTAAAGATAAATTATCTCAAATGGGATGGAAATTAGTAGATTTATTTATTCAATCAACAATTACCCAAATTGTATTATTATTAGGAGATGTCTTGGTAATCCCACCAGGAAGTCCATGAATATATCTTTCCATTTACACTCCATCAAAGAAAAATGATAAATCATACCCTATTATAATTTTCATTCATCATTAACCTATTGGAATGTCAAAAATTTCACTGTAAACCCTATAATATCATTATTTATTCTTTACCACCTATAAATATTTTGACTGTCTTTGTACATTTTAGTACTATTTGGATGAATTGAAAATGGAGAGTTGTGATTATTTCTCAATAATTAATTTTTTAATGGAGAGATAATTCTCACACATAACTATTTTAAAAACCAAAAAAAACTTTCCATTCTTATGTTAAATTCAGGTAATATAATTTTCAATACATGTTCCACCAATTTTTTAAAATGATGGTCTTCCTTCTGAGTTTGTTTAATTCTGTCTGAATTTTTTTATTTCACTGAATCCTAAAACAAAACATAGAAAGATACTATATGTGAAATTTCTTGGACATAATTCATAAAATCATTTATCAAAAGATCATGTTAAAAATTCTTCATTGTTAATTATTTATCATCTTTTTGGCTCAAATCATCTATAACTTTTTTTTTTGATTTTCTAATATTTAAACAAGTCTTTCCATCATAATCCATATTTAGTTCCAAACATCTTCTATACCTCATGTTAAGTTAATTTTAAGTGAATATATACTTAAAACATTTATGATCAGTATATATATCCCAATTTTCACTATATAAACGACTCGTCCAATTATATATATATATAAAACTCCACATTTTCTAATTCTAGATCATGAGTTGGATAATATAACTAATGAGTTTTTAGTTGACCCGAAGAATAATAAATTACTTCATCATTAAATATTAGAACAAAACCATTTCCCTTCAATGAGGTATCCCTATAGATAAAAATTTTCCTTCTATAGAGGATAATGAAAAACGATTAATTGAATAATATTTTTTCCAATTTCATGGAAAAAATCATCACAAAATTTATTTTAGATAAATTTAACTACATGTCAAGTAAACTTAGTCAGTGGGATAGATAATCAAGAAATTTTGTTAATAAACTGATGATAGTAACCTACTATTCCCAGAAAAGTATGCATCTGTATGAAAATTTTAGTTATTTTCCATTATTCAAAACCATTTGTTTATGCAGGGTCAAAAGTAATTCCGTATTTATAAATAATATTTCTAGGGAAATAAATGTATCACAACCAAAATTTTCATTTACAAAATTTTCCATGTAACTTTTTTTCTTTTAGCGAGTGACAAAAAATCCTTTATATTTATTTTGGATCCTAAAATTATTTATAAAACAACAATATATCATCGTTAAACAAAACAATAAACATATATAAAAACATTGAAATGTATCATTGAACCATATTTAGTTTTAACTGAGAGAATTAGAGAAACCCATGGTAAAGTGATTATATAAATTAAACCATTATTTAGAAACTCTTGAAATCAATTTTAAATTCCAAAAGTTCTAATTGAGTTATTAGATAATGGGTTTTTGAAATTGGAATTAAATCTAAAAACAATTCAATAGTGAACTAAACATACAATTATGAATAAAATAATGAAATTCAGTATGATATACATTAATATATTCATTCACTATTGGAACATCACTAATATGAATAATTTTTTAACTCCATGATCTATGTAACTTTGATTACCATCTTTAATCAATTTATCAACATCTTAATATGATAAAAAATGTAACAAATTATTTAATATAACATTCTTAGATTTGAAATATATACTATAATGATAATATTAATGGTAATTATTATGAATAATCACATGAAAAACATCTTTTAGAATGTCAAAAATATTTTAAGGAAAGAAAATACCACTGATAAAAAATGGAAGATTCTTAAAAATATTTGTTGCTTAAATATTTTCGATCATAGATTTTATATCTTTTTTAATGTGGTGATATTACTATTTTAAATGAAAATATTTCCTCAATGAAGGAATGTAAAGAGAAAAGTCAAATTGGGAATACACATAATTTAAATAAAAAAGTAACATACCTTTCATCACTTCATTAGATGACTCAACATCAACTATAGTTGTAGAAAATAACTTTTCCACACAAATTTTATTTTGATCATGATGATTTATAGCCTGTATACCAAAATTCGGAAACATGTTGGCATAATATCTCAAATAATTACAATTAAAACAACACATAATTTTTAATCATCAATTACCATATTTTTAGATTTTCCTAGACTTTTTTAGTTTTTTTCATGTGCCCTATGACCAAAATTACTTCACCATTAGTCAATTATAGATCATTTAAAACATTCCATGAAATGTTTTTACTATAATTGAAACATTTTGGGTCCTCACTATGGATTTTTTAGTTGAAACCTTCTCTATTTCATTCCACCTTGAACACTTATTTCTCTTGTAATCTCATAGAACAAAAGTGTCTAAAAATTCAATCCCAAATTTCTCATCATAATGAAAGACTTTATCATAAATTTTAAATTCTCATGAATCCAAATGAATTTATAATCTCTGTTTGAATCTTGATTAAAATATTTTAATTTTATTATGAAGGTCCCAAATATAATTTAGTACTATATAAATATCTAATCTTGTCAAATTTTCTTAATATGTTGCAAAATAAACTTCTTTTTTACCTAAATTCAACGAATTGTTTTCCCATTCTAATTATTGAAACTATAGGGAAATATTTTTCATGAAAAAAATTCTTAAAGGTATCATATACAATGGAAAAAATTAATTTTTAGTATCTACATATAGTATTCTCAACCAAATACCATAGTTTATCAGCTACACATTCAAAATGATAAATGGAAAGAGTTATTTTTTTATGTTACGAACATCCCATGGAATAAAATATATTTTCTATTTATTTGATCCATAATTCAGAATCAACAAGATTTTAGGTTCCACAAAAATCTATTGGGTTTTGTTTTATACAGTTCTCAACTATTGACATGTTTCTATATGGTAAATCTGGTTGACCACATGCATAGATGCCACCTGTATTTATTTCCCACATCAACTGAGCTATCACTAAATAAATTAATCATTTCCAATTAAAAACATATAAGATTATTTTTTGGATGGAAATATTTTTCTTGGTAGGTTCTCAAATTAGCTTCCCTGTTTCCTCTTGATAAAACCATTTTGAACAGAAAGATTAGATGAAGTAATATGGTAATATTGTAATGGTATATCATTTAAACATAATAATAATGTAGAATCACATTAGGTTATTATATTAATATTATCTTATCCTCTAAATTTATCTAATCATTTTCCCCAATACCAAATTTTAGGACGTGAACTCAAATATGATATGATAATGCATATGAAGAAGATAATTTACCTTATTTCTTCCCAAATATCATTATGTTTAGAGTTTTAGATAATGTTTTCATAACACCTACAAATAAATCAAATAAATTATAATTTAGACATATCCACACTATATCCAATTATCAAACTGTATAAAAAATGTTAAAATGATGTATATTTTCCTTTTTTGGAAAATATTCATCAATTTAAAATAGTCTTATACATTTTTCTTACTCATCCTTAGACTATATGACAAACATGTAAAAATATGGTATTTAAAAAAAATATTAGTAAGGGATATAATATACATAAATCTATTATTCTACCAAATAAATAAAAACCTTTAAATTTTTACCATTATCACATTATTCCTTGAGAATAAGAAATAAATCACATAGACATGAAAAAAAAAATTTTCTCAAAGAATCTCGTTAAAACACATAGAAATAATATAAAACCCTTTTATGAAACTAAGTGAATTATATTCATAAAATATGTCAAAAATAACTATAGATTAGTTAAATTCCGAGGGTAAACCTCCCTAGTTAACTCCCACATTATTACATTAGAAAAAAATGTACATTACCCAATTCATTGGATATCTATATCAGGCCCACCAATCATATAAGTTGTATGGGGATCACACATAATGTCAGCTATATCGAGCTCACCCATAATCAACTATAATTGTCAATTATCAAATATTAAATAATGAATTTTCTGAATGAAACTTTTCTTAATATAAACCATAATAAACTCTTTTAAACCCATATTCAAAACATTTTTAAATATCGAAACACTATTTCCCAAGAAAAATCCATTTTCATAACTAAAATAACCATAACAAATAAAGTTAGGATTTTTCATTAAAAAAACATGGAATCATTTAAGGGAATAAAAGTATTGAATAATGATAGTAGTAGATGGAAAATATTTTAATTCCATATATAGTAAAAATGATCAATCCTTTTTAAAATTTTGTACAAAATATAAAGGCATTCTGTATAAAATATGTAGGAAAATTAATTTTTAAAACATTTTTATGAAATTAAAAAGATATATTAAATTTACATTATAATTTATTTAAATACACACACACTCATATATATATAAATACACAAAATAATTTTAATAATATAGGCATGGAATAAAAATAATTATAAAATAAACCTATATAAAATTTAAAAACAGTTTCTTAGTTAGTGTCCTTAGATTGACTCTATCACATTACATACGTTCTTTATCATATCGAATAATAAACTCGTGATAATTATTTACTTTCTTAATAAAAAATTTCATGTTTATTTTTCCATTTATTTTTTATCACCATGTTATATAAAATTACTTAATTAATTGATTTTTTGTTATATTTTTTAATGATATTTGGTTCATATGTATAATATTACTTTAGTAATTCAATAATGGTCAAAGATGTTGTTATTCTATTATCTCTTGATTAATAATCATGAAATAATAATTATTTTTCATATAAATTATATTTTATAAAATCAACTATTAAATATCTTTAAGAAGAATGAACTATAATAAAACCATAGAGAAGGTAGGTCATACATACACATGAGTAACATTTCCATTTTCCAAGGATCACGATAGAATGCAGGTAAGTATTTCTTTATATTTGAAAAAATATGATTATATAATAAATATATTATTATATATTTGAATAGACTTCTATGTATCATTTATTTGAAATAGTGATGAAAAATTAATCACCTCACTTCATAGAGGTTCACTACAGGAAAATGGGTATATACCCACTTATACCCATGGTTTTCAGGAACTATGGGTATAAGGGAAATTTTCTAACCTATACCCACAATTCTTCTTAAAAATTGGGTATAGGGTACCCATGTAAGCACATGAATCCAACAAATTGTACAATAATGTTAGGGGAAAACCTATACCCACAGTTTACATTGAAACATGGGTATATGTGACATATAAACCCATAGTCCTCAGGAACTGTGGGTATAGCCTTCAGTATACAGTCCTATACCCATAGTTATCATAAACTATTGGTACAGATTTTACCTATACCCACAGTTCAATAAACCCGTTGGTATAAAGCCCCTTATGTTTTTCATGTGAATATATATATATATATATATATAAGATAATAGTGTATAAATACGCATAATTGCAATTGGTGTAGTGGTATATATGGAGTTTCAGCGATGAAACAGTTCCACGGGTTCGAAACTCTAGCAGTAAATTTTATTTATACCACATTTTATAAACATATATATAATAAAATGTATATCTATATACATATAACTAAAACTTCTTCAGTTTTAAGGGACTTTAGCGGTATAGTGGAGGCCCAAGTTTGAAACATGCTCATAATGTTTTATTTATACCGACATTTTATAAATATATATAAAAGATAATATATATTTATATATGAATTTAATTAATTTTCTGTAGTGGTAGGAGAGTTAGGAGGATTAGCAAAGGTGTGGGTTCTAATCTCATGGGTTCCATTTTTGATAGACAATTTAGATGAATATATTTACCTAAATATAGATATACATTTACATAAATTTAGTAGCTTGGTTGGTGAGGATCTGTCAGTTTGTATCGTAGGTCATGGGGTCAAAACATTCTAAAGATTTTGTCTATACGTGTGGTTAGAATTAATATAATTAGGCTGATAAAGATATATAAATATATATAAACATGGATGGTGTATCAGGGTTAGTGAGATGGTTCCTGTTAGTTGATCAGGTCATGGGAATGAAACTCACCCCATGTATTTTTCCTATATTTATAACCACGATTTTCAAACCGTGGGTATAAAGACATAAAATGATGGAAAATGTTTCTTTGAAACTGTGGAAAAAATGATACTCCCTTTATTTTCCAAACCATGGGTTTAGGCTTTGGTGATATACTGCCACCTCGGTTGCCCACAATTTTGAACCTTGGGTTTAGGTCATTTTTCAAGTGGTGGTTATAGTTCACATGTTTGTTAAAACGACATTTTTAATTTACAATGGATGGAAAGGTAAGAAATTATATGATATATTATCCTTAAATAATATTAACTTTGCCTTGAATATCATATATATTAATTAAATCAATCATAATAAATAACAATGAGATGCTATAATGGAAATTGTAAAATATCTCTTCATGGAGGTGATAATCCACACATATAAACGGGTGATTATTTCATTTCTTATAGGATGTTAAAGGAGATGACAAATGGTTACATAATAATAATAAGAATAATAAAATATTAGTTTATTTAATATACCAATTTAATTATTTCAGAATGTTTAAAGAGTATTTTAAGGAGTTGGAAGAAGAAATAAATTTGAAATAGGTTAGTTAGGACTTATAACTTTTCCTCAAAAAACATCTTTAACCTACACATTAAGCCTCCTAGGTTTGGTGTTTTGGTGAGACCAAGACCTATAAAATGTGGGGAGTGATTTTTTGGAGATACCTACATATATATTGAATGAACTAGATTTATCAAAATGTGTGATGAAGAGAGAATAAGTTATTCCCCTTTACAAGTTATGAGAGGGGCACCCTTGGAATTACATAAAGTATTAAATTAATAGAAATTCATTCTCATTGTAAAATGTCTCCATATTCTTATAAAATTTAAATAATATGAGTATTTGTCTAAATACTCCCATCTGAATTTTTTTTTATGTTTAGGTGATTTTTTACCCTTATCTATTTTTTTTACCAATATTAACCCTTTTGATTATTAACATAATATCAATATTTTTTACACTATAAAAGTTAATAATTTTTTTATAAAAAAACCAATGGCCTAAATATAAAACTGGGTTGATGTTATAAACTATAAACTATTCACATGGATGGATATAACATTTTTATGGATATATAATCATTTAAAATATATTGATTATTATGAAATTTCATTAATTCCATTTTTGGAACCATTACATTAATTTAACACTAATGGAATTTTGATAAAAATTAAATTTTAATTAAAATATCTTAAACACCCTAATTGAATTATGATAGAAAATTAATTTTTGTGTTATGTAATAATATACAATAATTATTTCATTTATAAAAATTTAATGTTATATTAAATGATAATGGAATTTATATTTCAAATTAAAATATAGAATTAAAAATAAATTATTTTCATTAATAAAAAATTAGAGTTATAAAACAAAGATAATGATATTTTGTTTTTGTTTTTTATTATATTAATTTCATTATCAAAGGAAAGTGGAAGTACATATCAACATTTTCAACCAATTTATTTTCATCATATAAAAAACTTATAAAATAAAATAAAAAACGTTTTGGGATATTTTAAAGCCTTATCATGTTATTTCTTATCTTAATTACTTGATTTGGTTTTACCGAGGTGACAAATATTTACTACAGTTCCTATTCATAATGAAAAAAATAAAAGGGACCTATTTTCCAAATATAGAACTCATGATTCAAAATATGGAATCAAATTTTTATGTTTTAATTTCAAGAATATTATTAAAATAATTTATGATTAAAATGAAAAACACACTGAAAAAGTGTTCTTTGACAAATAAGTTTTTAATCCTAAAAATGAACTTATTTCAAAATAAGGTAAAATAATGATTTTTATGTAATTAATTGGATTATTTATAATTATAGTATAATTATTCCACTTTATAATAATACGGTACATTTAAATTAAATTATATATTGAAAATAAATGAAAATTTTACAAAAAATGGTATTTTTACTCTATTCACTAAAAATATATATTTTCAAAAAAATATTAAAATTTCACGCTGTGATAATTTTGTTATAATTATTTCAAAAATGAATTTATTTTTGTAAAATAAAAATTCTATAATTTAGAAATTATATATTTTAAAAAATCCTTATAAAATATTTAAATGAGTTTAATAAGAATAAAATTATTTTTGATCGAATAATTACATAATATTCAAAAAGTAAATAATCTAATTTATAAATATTAATAAATCATTAAATTTTTATAATTTTTACATTACTTTGATTTTTTTAATAATAGTAATTTATTAATCTAAGTATGGAACATCCATTTATGAGGTTTTGATTCAATGATTACCAAATGTATAAGTGTTTGTGCTATAATATAATTTTTATCAAAATTTATTATGATTGAATTTATGTTATAGAAAATTATTTGTTTTTAATTTCATAAACCCCATCTAATATTTACTCATTTGGTTATTCCTATGTTTTTTCAATTATTTTATCTAATTTCCCAATATTTTTTTCTCATAAATAAAATATACTTTTAAGAAAAAAAAATCCTTCTTAGTTTAAAATATTTTTCTTTCATGTCCATGTTTTTTACATTCATTAATATTGTTATTTTATATAATAAAATGATTTTTACTAAATTAATTTCAAAACCAATTTTACACTCTTTGAAATGGTTTAAAAAATATTTACAATTTTTTCCTTTTAAAAAATATTTTAATTTATATCATTGTGTGAAAAGATTATTTTTTATCATTTACCGAATGATCTGATTTTCATCATTCATTACTATTATTTTTTCTCAATATTAATGTTATTATTTCTAGGGTTCTATGAAGAAAATAGTACCCTCACTTTTTTTGGTAATTTTTACTTTTTAAATTTTAACAAAAAGAAAGGATGTGTTCCCTTTTTTTCAAAGATTTTTTCTAATGCTTTTATTTTTTTCATCTATGTTAAAAAAAACTAAATGTTTTTATACTTCTATTTGTATATGATATTATAATACCATTAGATTAATTTATCTATATTTATTTTTATGATATTTTTTTATTAATGTTTTAAGAAAATAGTTTCTTTCTCAAGGGTTTATTAAATTATAAAATAATTATAATTTCTCTTTTGTTCATGTAGTATATATTTGATTAGATTATTATTTGGTAGGTGGTTTTGTTATATACATCTAATGAATTGGGTAATTTTTATATATCATGTGTTCAAAAGGATACATGATATGTTTTCCCAAGCCAAAGATAGTTCATGAGTTATTATCCTATTCCCAAGAGGGTATACTAGCTATTAGCCCAATATCAAAGAAGATATATAAGGGTTTAATCTAAAAATGTCATGTGAAAAATGTAAAAATGAGTTTCCTTGAAATATGAATTTTATTTTAATATTAATGTGGAGGTAATAAATTCCACTATGGTAATATATTCACTCTGTTTATGTGAAGTAGGAGTGAATCCAATAATCTACAAGAATTAATCAAATTTGTTATAATAGTCATGTTTATTATCCTTGATTAAGTGGATGATTTTCTATGTTCTCGTGTATACCCAAAACCCATTATTATAATATTCAATCATATATCATGATTAATAATTTATAATTACAAAATTTAATGACTCATTTAATTTATTATGAAAAATCCATGTTACCTAACTCATAAAATTCCCCAGACCCATACACTCAGGTCTAGTGCAAAAAACATAGTATTTATAACTCTTCCATTAATATCAACAAAAAATACTCAATTTTATCAACCTATAATTAAAATATAAAATTAAATATTTAGTCACTTACATACCTAATAACTTTTAGTCTTAGATATTTAATGAATTTGAAACACCCAATACATAACCAAAAACATATATTTCTCATAAAATGGGAATTTTCCCCACAATAACAAGATTTTATTGTTCCATGATAAGTATTTGGAATCTCATATAAAAATATATACACATTAAACCATTCTATAAAGAAATTACCCAACATCATTATTCACAACATGGGGAAATATAAAATAATAAGGGTGATCTCAAACACTCTACAAGTGCAAACATAGGCATTACAAATTGAATATCATCAATGAGAATAATACATGAATAAGGGAATAAGAAAATAATCAATGTCCATGATAATAACATAATATAATTAGTAGCCATAAAAACCGATATCATAAATCATGAGTCATTAAAAAACATTTTATCAAAATTTATGATCTTTTATATTCAAAAATCACAAGACTTGTGAAAAAAATATTTTATTTCAGAGGTACCATTAAAATTTATATCAGTAATAGATAATTTTTTTATAATGGTTCATTACAGTCATCACCCATGTTAAGAAATGTTCAACCTATGTTCTAATATCTTATTCCCAATAAATTACATTGAAGGAAAATACCTCATTTAACCTCTCATTTTTTAATTTGATAAGTAAACCATTACCTAATATGTTGGATATCTACAACAATTCACCCTTCATAATGACTTATATATGTCTCAAAAATCACCATCAATAATATAAAAGTACCATATAATAAAATAAAATTATATTATCCCACTTTTCATCACAACACCCTTGAAAACACCATCATTCTTTTATACCTTTAATAACCTATATATTAGAAATAGATTTTATGAAAATATCTCTAAAAATCATCATAATCCATCAAAAGAAAATATTTGGATGGTATCATTAGATAATATACCTAATTAACAATTGGTATCATTTAAAATATGTTTAAATGGTTGTTGAAAATATTATTAATGCAATTTTGAAATATACTTTTGAAAACGGGAAGGAATACCCACATTTAAACCTTTAAAAAATAAAAAACACAAAGAATTGGAAAACTATTTCCTTTAGAAAAAATTGGTTGTTATAAATTAAGAATTAAAATTAATAATATTAGTTATATTGGGAAAATATATTCTTAATGTAAAAAATTTAAAAAATATTTTCAAAATTTTGTAAAGAGAGACAAAGGTGACCCTTGTTAAAAATGTTAAATAGATTTCTCTTAAAAACATTTAAATAGAAGTAAAAAACAGTTGAAAATTAATTTAGTTACTCATTTGAGTGTATATAACATCACAAATTAAAAATTTTAAATAATATAGATATAAATTAAAATGTGGTTTGTAAACCACTTCAAAAACATTAAAGCAACAGTTTTAAATAATACCCTTTCTGAATCATTAAAATAAAAAATCCAATGAATAAATTAACAAGATGAGGATCATAAAATTAAAAGGGTATAAAAATTGGGATGAAATTATAATGAGAGGAATTATATAATCTATATAAATAAATATTTGTGCAACAACTAAAATATGTCTTAATGAAGGGTGTTTTAGATGGGAGACCCTTATTACTAGGAAAATGACTGAGTAAAAAAGAAATTTAATAAAGGAAAATAATATGATTATATAAAACCCAAAATATCCATGATATTATTTTTAAAAAACATTCATGGAGATGTATGTACACCATATAAAATAAATCATGGTGCATACAATGAAACATGCTCCAATGAATAAAATATTGAGACCATAAACCATTACAAAGATTGTAACATTAGGAATAATATTATATCCCTGAATAGTTTATTTATAAAAAATGTAAATAAAAATAAGTTTAAATATATCATAAAATATAATAGTTTCGAACACAATTATTTATGACATTACATAGTCAATTAACTAGTGATATAACATAATGAAAATATAATTGAGTTAAAAAAAACCCTTGCCTGAGATTTCTAGTTAGTCAGATGCACTCTAACTTCCATATATAATAAATTTAAACTAATTATATATCCATATAATAATGATATATATATATATATATTTAACTCACAACCTATTTTTACCCATTTACTTATAATTATTTATTACAATCAAATTTTGGGTGTTAACTGTCCCATTTCCAATTCATGCTTTGATTCATAGATTTTTGTATTTTTTATTTGATCATGATTTCATCCACTGCAATATATAAAAATCTTAAAATTATATTTTTCAAACAATCAATGTAATATTATAACAATCAATGTAATGTGGTCATGAAAAATGAATCATATCATTTCAAAAAGATAGTAGTCTATATATATGCAAGAACAACATTTTAATTTTTCTATTTGGTGGAAAATAAATAAACTTGATTATAATATAATTTCCTAGAGTCATAAATATTTTATAAATGTCATATTTATTCCTTAATTCCATCTATAAACCATCTATGTGATGTGGTAGTTAATAAAATCACATCGCTTCATGGATATGACAATATCCACATATATGCATGTTTCTTTAGCAATTTCCAATGTAAATATGGGTAATAAGGTAGATAATATATTATATTTCTAGAAAAATAATTATTAAACAATTATATACTAAGGTACTAGATTTGTGGTGTCTAACCCTTTGCATGGTTCTAAGGATCATGGTTTTGAAAGGCAGCCTGAAGTGACTATGGAGGGGTTTGTCAATTAAAATGATAGATAATGGGGTAATACAAGACATGTAAAGGTGTTTCACATGATGTATGGGAAGTTCATAACTTTTTAAGGATAGTTAATTGTGTGAGTATTTATGTGTATTAATTTTAGGATAAATTACTTGAGGTGGAATGTTTTTTTAGAAGATTAAAACATGAAATTTACAAAACATGAAAGCATTATTCACCATGAAAATACCATGTGAAACACGTTTATAAAGGGTACATCGCTCAGTATTTTATTGAAAAAACAATGACCCTCTTGACTCTAAGAAATCTAGTGACCAATTTATCATGTGGGTAGGGATTCCTTCAGTGGGATTCAATCTTTGTCTTCTATCCCGGATCTATGGTTATCTAAGTTGATCTAATGTGTGTTTTTCCCTGGTTTTCTTCCAGGTTCCCCCTAATCAACCTTTTTTCCTCCTGTTTTTTATCTCCATGCTATGGATACTTATATTAAATTATTTTAAATTTATTTTATTGTTTTTTTAGTGTGGTTGTTCCAATAAATCTTTAGAGGGATTAATATTATTATAGAGGCATAGATTAAAGATCTGTAGTGTCAGTCCATTCCCATGTGATGAATGTTTATATCTTTGAGGTTGGATATTCTACAATTATCTTATTTTATTTATATGAAATTTCTAAATTATCATTGTTTAAAACTTTAGATTTTAATAGAATGTACCTAATAATTATATAACCAGATTAAATTTTTTTCGATTATATGTTTATGATTATATTTCATTATACCATGATAGTGGTTTGACTCCTGTTTTTATAGATGGTGTTTTATAATTTTTTTTAATTTGATATCATGTTTTTCCTCTATGAATAACATTTTGGAATTGGTAAATAATCTAAATCCTAAATTAACTAATATTTAATTGGATTAATAAATTAATAAAGAGGCATATTGGTCATCCGGTGGTTGACATAATTTGATGATAATCAAAATGATGCATTTTGCATTATGTAATTAAAAATGATCATCTATGTGATTAATGGAAATTGATAAATAATGTGAATCATGCTTATTCTTTTTTTAAGGATAAATATAAATTAATGATAAATGATAATTTTTGGATGCTTGAAATTGTGTTTAAATTAATTTTTTAATTAATATAACAACTTTTTATAGCCAAACGCATTGGGTTTCCTATATTTAGAAACTATGAATGATAGATTAGTTAATTAAAGATTGAATAAGAATCTGAGGCATGATAAAGATGTTTTCTAGGTCATAATATTATTATTTTCTTGATAAGGTAGAGTTCCTTGAGTTTGGATCCATGAGAGTTCATTTATATGTGAAAGATGGATGACTTATTTTAGAGCCTAGATTTACCTAATGTTTATGTGTATTACTTAATGTGAATTTTACAATGTGATATTATACAAATGAGGATGGGATGGATGATGTGATTTTGAGTGGGGAGGCCTGGAAGGGACGTGAGCCTCAGGTGGCTAATGCAACGTGGGTAGGGAGGCCGAGATGATGTAATAATAGTTGATTCATGTAATGGATTGATGCATTGGGGTATGCATATGGTTGCTAGGAATAACACTAGAGATGAAATAATGGGTTGAAGTTGGGATTACTCATTGTTGTGATGTTGAGAGCTGGGATGATTGATTTTACTATACCAAATGCATGAGGGCTAGGTTTTTTATATTATTTTAATTCCTCTCCCCACTGCTTGAGGCAGTTGGATATTCCTGGATTCATGTTTCCTCTTGGTGGTAGATTAGAATGGTTTCTATAGAGTTCCTAGTTTATGTAATGATGCTAACAATGAATAAATAATTCTTAACCAATGGGGATAACATTGATTGAATGAAATGAGAAAAAATATGTTAATCATGATAAAGGATGAACTTTATTTAGATTTTGACTAGAGTATGTTGACTTTACTCTGATGATTAGTGTACTATAATGTGGAATATTGTTAATGGTTAATTAATGTGTTAGGAATTAATTAATGGAAGTAAATGATTAAAACAAATGAATTAATTAATTTAGCTTTTTCAATGCTTGTGTTGATAGGATATTCGGTCTTAGCTGTGGCAGTTAGGAGTCCTAGTGATGTTATCTATTGTTGAATCTAAAACTAGTTTATGCCCATAGCATGTTTATGATCTATATTATACCATATAAGTTTTGGTATTTCATTTCCCCCCACCCATGTTAGTTAGGGAAACTAACACAAACTAGACTCTAGGATGGTGCTTTCCCCAACATACCACTGAGCGGATGGATAGATGACTACCCCCTCCAGCCTCAATATCTTCTTCGAGCATTTAATTATATGATATCCATAGTGGTATGTTTTCACATATACGCATGTAGAGGGTTATGATTTACTATTTTTATTTCACACAAATTAAATATGCGATATAGTATCCAAAGAATTATTATAGGAGTGACGTGTAGAGATTGTGATGGATTGAGGTACTTAACTGGTGTATGGGCTATAATGTCTTGAGGTATAATACTCAATGTTCAATATTAATTATATGAGCTTTAGTGGATCCTAGAAACCACTTGGTTACTATATATGGATATGTGATATCAAAACATGTGATGATGTGATACACATGGTTCATGTTGTGTTTCTTTGCCCATGTGTCTTCCGAATGGATTAATTTTGGAGAGAGGTGTATCAGAATGAGTGATGTGGGGGGGGGGGGTGGAGTGGGGTACCCTTGATTTTTAATTATTATATTATATACTCTCTATTATGTGATACTTGGTGATAGTCACCCATGGTTATCCGAGGAACATAGTATACCGATATAGGTGATGAGTTAGTTTCACTATTTTTCACTATGCTTTAGCATACGTTCATTATCATTTTCATGAGAGGATCTGAGGAGGATCCTATAGAGTATACTATTACTCTCACCATATATATATGAACTATTTTTTTGGTTGGATGTAGAAGGATATATATTGGTATGGATATTACTAGCTTGAGGTTTAGTAGGATCCATTTTGGCTACCTAGACAGTTCCTTATTTATATTTTGGTACTTGTAGATTCTATTTTAGTTGTATTAGTATTTTATAGTATTGCGTAATTTCAATTGGGATATATATATATATATATATATATATATATATGTCTGATCATTTATTGTTTGACGTATCTTTCTTAGCTCTCTCTTCCTCTTGTTTCTCTTAGAGGGAAATGCATCCCATATTCATGTCTATTATTCTTTCACTATTAGTCACCAACCCCAGGCCTACTGGAGATGGGAATTATATTGTCACTATCTCTCTCCCCTGATTAAAATATCATTTTGGGGTGGGGGTCATGATAGAGTGGTATCAGAGGTTATGGTTTGTGGGATATGATGGAGTTTGGAGTGAGGAATAAGTGAGGTTGAATGGGTTGCTAGGGTAAATGTGATAGCTAATTATTGTAAGAAATGTAAACATGGGATAATTTCTTAGACTGGGTACTTAGGGACCCCTGTAATATGATGAAAATACATTAATGTTTACTAAGACTACTAAATAATGTGATAATCGTTTTATGGTAGAGACCTTGGAAATAATCAAACACCATTTTTCTTTACGCCTCTGTTTGAAATGGGTAGTCCATGGAAGAAGTTAAAAAAATTAAAAATATAATATGGTAAATAATTAATTAATTTTACATATTCCATATTACATGTTTAGTATAACTATAGTTTAGTTTTTTAGGAATGGATTCAGGTCGACGTCCTCATCACGCTCACGCCGATTATGTTCAGTAGGATGTTCCAGATGATCTTTGTAGAGTAGAGTTTGCAAGTAATGAATCATGTAGGGGGATAATCCTTGAGTTTTAGTGATAGAGAATGTATATGTTTGAGGGATGTTTTAAATATTAAATCATAAAATACTGGTTGGAGGAGGTTGATATAGCTTTTAGTTTGATCCATTCTATGATGGAGGACCGGGTTTTGTTGGCTACGACAATGATGTGTGGAGAATCATGGTAGTGGAGGTTCTTCTTCCTTGGGGATTGATAAGATTATGAAAAATCATAGGGATAGTTTTTATAATGGTTCCAAGTGGAGGTCCTCTCTTAAAACTATGGAGTCCTCCAGACTCCAAAATCTGGTTACCATTTGATAAGGGATCTCCATCATGGGAGAGTTTGGGATCCATTTCAGGCCCCTTTTTTGATATTATTGAAACCTATTTCTATATATGGAGGCTAGTGAAATTAATTTTGAGAGGGATTTTAATTAATATATCTAGTTCTAGGTCACCCTATTTATGCTTAATATGTATCTTGGGGTGATTTTAAAAGAAAATGTTATTGAGATGAAACTATCTAGAACTAGACCATCATAAGAGGGGAGACTTTAGGATTCCTCATGAAGATGATTTGTGATATATGGTTCCATGTTTTGAGGACATAATGGTTTTTTTTTCAATCCAGGGTCGGTTCCAAACCTCAAAAAATAATTTGACTAGGTGTGGTATCTCTCATAACTATGCTAAATGATTTGACATGTGTTTTTGTTATGGAGGTTGAGGTCATCAGCAGAAAGAGTGCCCGACCTTTATGAAGAGTTAGAATCTCCCAGGTTTTCTACTTTAGGATTCATCATTGATATATTTTCATCTTTAGATATAGTCTTAGAATGTTCTTATTTTGGATTAATAGATAAGATACAGGGAATATAGAGTACAGCCTCATGACACTCATCGTACTCAAAGACTAGAGTGTGGGTATAGTGCTGGTCCTTAGTCCGGTCAGAGAGGCCATGAAAGATTTCATGGTCAGCTTCATGCCATAGCACTGCTAGCTCTAGGAATTCTATATTTAATTAAAGGTACCATTTTCTAGTTTTCTAAATTGGTGAAATATTATTTTTGGACTTAATAGTGACATACTCTTTTATAACACCTAACATCATCCACACTTTGGGACATTATGTAAAGAGGATTCTATTTACCCTGGAATTGACTACTATAGTTAGAGGTCAATTTGAATTTTATGATGTATGTAGAGACTCTAATCTAGTTTTGCAGAAACAATGCTATTGGGGCCACCTATGATGTTTTTGGAAATAACCACATGAAATCATTCTCAATATGGATTGGTTTTATAAAATATGGGCTATCATGTACTGATTTAGGTGAATGATTGTGTTCTATGATGCCAATAGATAAGAAAATATTTTTTCATGTGAGAGATCCTTAGAAGTGAAAAAGGTGTGTTCCCTCATTATCTTTTTGATGGACTAGTTAATATTGGGGTTTTTAGAGGTTTAATAGTTGGTGTTTCCTAGGGATATGGAAGAGTAACTTGAAATCATTCTAGAGGAGGTTGATGCATTACCCACTCAATGGGAGCTCACATTCAAGATTGAGCTACAACTAAGAATTTCTATAATCTCTATGTATGCATATATGATGGAACCTTTTGAGTTCTGATATTTGTGAGAATAGATTTATGACTTATTGAAGTACATTTTTGTTTAGAGAATTGTGTCACAATAGGCTATAACATTTTTTTTCATAAAGTAAGATATTGATATTTTGAGGATTTATATTGATTATTTCCTATTGAACAAACAAAAAATGAAGAATCAGTATCCTCTTGCATGGATTAATGATTCATTTTATTAGATGAAAGGATAAATTTGGTTCTCTAAGTCCAATTTACTATCACGATATCATAAGATATCAGTGAAGGATGGGGATATTCTGAGGACTACTTTTAGTAGTCAATAGGGGAATTATGAGTTCATTGTGATGACATTTTCTGTGATAAATTATCTAACTATGTTCATGGGGTTGATGAACACAGTGTCCAAGGAGTTCTTGGATATGTTCATGGTGGTTTTCATCAATGACATCCTTGGGTAAGTTTCCTTTGAGGATGAGCATTCAGAGTATTTATACTAAATTTTGGGAGATCTTCATAATGAAAATCTATTCATGATGTTTCCAAAGTGTGAGTTCTAAGCTTGTGAAGTAATGTTTTTGGGGAATTCTATATCCCAACAAAGATTAGCTATGGATATTTTAAAGATATATTTGGTTGTTCCTTTGGAAGCCCCCATGATAGTTAAGGAGGCGTTTATTTTCCTTTCCTATGCAATATATTATAGGAGTTTCATAACCGATTTCGGTTAGGTTTCGTCCCCCTATCATAATTGAATCTAAAATGTAAGTCATTCTTATGGAATGATGAGTGTCATTTAGATATTGAGTATTTGAAAGAGAATCTGTTTTTCACTTTAGTCCCTTTTTCTAGTATAAAGAGTTCAATTTGAGGTTTAATGTGACAATTTACATCTTGGCTTGGGATATGTTCTAATATAGTATATATCAATTGTTTTTTGTGGTTCACATATGTCATTTCCCCTTGAGAATAACTATTCCAACCCTGATCTTGAGTTGGTGGATGTTATTTTTTCTATGAATTTGTGGCAACTTTACCTCATCAGCATGAATTTTATGGGTTTTAATGACCATAAAAGCCTAAGGTTTATATTATAGTAAAACAAATTCATCTTTCATCGAATTTGGTGGAGGTAATTCTTGTATTATTATGACTTTGAGAGATCATATAATCCGGTAAATGTTAATTTTGTATCTGATGCATCGATTAAAAAGTCACATAGTGTTGTCGTACATGAATATGGAGATTCATAGAGAGTAATGTAATAACTATAAGTGATGATTCTTGATATGGGGATCTTTAGGTAAGTGGTTTTATTTTATAGATGAATGATTAGTAATATTTTTTGATGTTGGAAGAGGATTCCTAGATGTGAGATTCTGAGGTGGATGTTTGGAGGGACCAAGTAATTTTTAACGATGCGCTTGATGGTTTGTGTAAGAATGGACAAAATAAGTTGTTATTTTAGAGATGATTTTTCATTGTTATGTGATGTGTGAGATGGTTCTCCATGATTCCCACAATCCTATTATGGTAGGAAATCCCTATGTGACAAATATTTTAAGAGCTTTGATAGGTAAGTTTAGGCTCTATGGGTTGAAGCACGCAGTTGTAAAGTTTGTTTCTCGACGATTGGTCTACCAGAAGGTGAAGGCCAAGCACCATGTTCCTGTGAGGTTTTTCTAGTCATTAGATACACCCTCGTGTAAGTGGTAGGATAGATTTATGGACTTCAATATCAGTTTACTATAGCTCAGGGAGGGTATGATTTTATATGGGTGAGAGTGGATTTCTTGTTAAAATTAGCCAACTTTATAGAAATGTGGGAGTCAAGTTCAATGGGTGGGGTTTTAGTGAATTATCTAGTGGAGGTAGTGAGACTCCACGAAGCCCTAATGAAGATAATTTCAAATCACAATCCTAATTTTACCTTTAGGGTGTGGAGAGGTGTCCAAAATTCTTTTGGCTCTAAATTATTTCAATAAACTAATTTTTATTGATAGATTGGTGGTAAGATAGAGAGGACCATCTAACTACATGAAGATATGTTGTGCTCTTGTGTCTTGGATTTTTGATTTTATAGGATAAAGAATATTCCCTTGGTTTATTTTTTCTTACAATAATAGTTTTCACTCCACCATTGGTATGATGTTGTTTCAATCTTTGTATGGTCAGCCTTTCCATTCTTAATTATATTGGAATACGGATGGAGAGGCATCAATTCTTGGGAAATAATAAATAATATGATAGATTTGGTACATATAATTAATCAGAGGATGAAGGAAGTGCAAGATCATCAAAAATATTATTCTTCTCATAAGAGGATACCTGTGTAGTTCATCATTGGAGATCACAAATTCTTAAAGTTGATTACTCATCATGGGAAGTGATTTTTTAGTCATGGGAGTAAGATTTCACCCTAGTATGTTGGGCCTTTTGATGTGTTGGCCCATAATGGAGTTATGTCACATTGGAAATAAATTCCCCTTCATATGAAAAATAAACATGATGTTTTTCTATGTCACAACTACATTTTTATCTTAATTATGAATCTCATGTCATTGATTGGGGTGAGATTGAAGTTGATTATGATGAGACCATTGAGGAGTATCCTATAGAGATGCATGAATTCTAGGAGAATGTGCTTTATGGGTGTTATATTCCCTTGTATCATGTCATATGGTAGCACAATGACATGGAGGATTGTACATGATTACATGAGTGAAAAATTCACACTTAATAATGTGATAAATTTGATGTTTATAACTTATCCAATAATGTTGTTTTACTTTTGAATGTTCTATTTTCTGGTTTGTGAGATGGATTACTCATTAGTATTTTTATGGATTTACTATAATTTGAGAGGTATCTCCACTTGGAGAGTGTTCAGGTGAGGGTTTGTGTTTTTGTTTTGTGGTTTATAAATTGTTTTATTTGAGTGATATGGTTGAGATCCTATTATATAATTATCCCTTTGAAGTATTTCACATGGTGGCTATTCAGATTCCCCCTTTTTATTTCCCCTTTTGGTTGGTTTTGATTCTTGAGGATGAGAATTTTTTAATAGGTATTTAATGTATGGGCCTGAATTTATGTGGTTTGAACCTTTTATTGTTTCTAAGGCTCATGGTTCTGGAGGAGGATTGGAGTGAGTCTAGAGGGTATCAACTTTGATAAGGATAGAATCTAGGGGGAATACATAATGTGTAACGAATCAAATTTTCTGCAATTTTTTTATAAATTAACGAGAAAAATTATGAGACCATGTGTTGAAAAAATATGAGATTTTGAGACCCAGTGTTCCTAGATAAATATCTGAATAGAGTGTAGTTTTTAATTAAAACATATAATCAATTTAACATTGAACTGAAATATCTTCTAAATTGGTGCCCGTATAAGAAATTTGAGGCCACAGTTATGTACAAAATAGTGACTTTACCTTAGGTGGGGCCTAACATCCACTAGATTGGGTCGAATGTAAATGATAATATTTATTTTTATAAAGGAGAATAAAATGAATTTACAAATATTATTTTATTCATTTTGATGTTTTGAAATGTCGCAGAGAAACATGGACTCCACGATGAGGCATCCCATCTTCTATCACAATTGAAATAGCATGGTGGCACTAATACATAGTGACATTGAAATGCTAAAACAAATTTCCTTCATTTATCCACTTGGCAAGGATGCATGATTGGATTAACAATCCTAGAGAAATTCCCTGGAAGATCTGAAGAAAAAATCATTTTAAATACTTTTCGTTGGAGAACGACGGAACATGATCGGTCATGGGTGGAGTGCCGATGGTGATGAACTTTCTTCACCTATCGATCCCAAATCTATGTAGGGTGTGAGTTTTGTTTGATTATCCTTACATGTTCATTATAACTATTAAGAACATGAATTAGACAATGAACAGGATAATCCACAGATTGTCCGTATTGCGGGTTGGATTTATTCTATTGTGGGGATTGATTCAGGTTGATTCATGTTATGTTTTTTTATACTTCCTCTTCATTCTTTTTCTAACATAGATATAACAAGGATAAATCAAACAAGTCCAAGACCCATCCATTTTGGTCATTTATGTGCTTGATTCTCCCTCCCATTCCATATTCTTCATTCCTCATGATTCGCGATCCGTGAAGAAAATTCGAAACTGCAGAAGAACAAGGCTATGAACAAAGGTAGAGGTTTTGACCATTTCAGGTGGAGTGCGGCAAGGTGAGGCCACTGGTAGGGTAGCCAATGATAAAGGCTATACCGACACAGTAGGGAGGCCGAGCTTGGTAAAGTGGGAGAGATGACCATTTAAAGGCGGTCGGTGGGGCGGCTTACGATTAATGCAGAACCAGCTCGGTAGGGAGGCCGAGTGAGATGGCCGCCAGTAGGGTGGTAGGTGGTAGCGAAAACCCATGGTCCAGGTGGGACTGTAGTGGGGAGACGACCCATAATAGTGGTATGTGTACCGGCTGGAATGCATAAGAGGATATCCTACGGTTGTATGAGATATGAGAAATGACTAAGAGGACATTTTGGGGGATGGACCTATAGAAGATCCCTAGAATCAAGAGGGTCATGCTAACCAGACACGCCACGTGGTCCAGCTTCATTGATTGAGTAGTGCACATGGTTGAGCCACATGTAGAAGAAGGGATGGCCTGCATGCGGTGGGTCGGGCTGGAGAAATTGGGCCACATTGGGCGGTACAGTAGGATGGACCAAGCGGCCTAGTGACCCAACGGGCCAGGCATGCTCAGGCCAGCCTAGACCAACTGGGATGGGTTAGGTCGGATGAATGAGGTTGGGTCAGGTCGGCCGGGCTGGGTTGGACACATGCAATGAGGAAATCATTTTTGAGATTTCTTGGTGAGTTTTAGTATGGGACAATGATGGTTTAGAGTTTCCCTTGCTTCTTTCCTTGAGGGTTATATAGGACATTACATCCACATCCCTGGATATTAATCCCCTCTAGAGGCCGAGAGCCGGATAGAGTTATGGCATCCATCTTTGGTACTGTAAAAATTCAATATCCCCCATGATGGTTTTTGTGGGAATTGACATGACCTATGAATGCAAGGTGTCAATCCTCCATATAGTGGGCCATATTGGAAGGGTTTTTGGTATCCTTCGAGAAGTATCCCCTATGTTATGAGCCGCATGGGTAGTTTTGTCGGTATCCTTAGAGAAATATCCCCTATTTTGAGTTCTAATATAGATTTGGGTTTTTGGTATCCTCTAAGAAGGGTATAATCTTTTTATACCATGACCTTGACTAGTGTTATCTCTTAGGGAGGGGCCCAAATTAGAGGGACCACATTGTAAGAGTCTCCAATGATATCAAGTCTCATGGAGTGAGTTCTCATGGAAGGAGCATGCCTCCAGATGAATATGTGGCTGATGATTGGTTGTGACTTACCTTATTTACCTTATGGCTGGTAATGAGTATATATTGATATTTTTGGTATATATGTTATAGGAATATAATATTTTATAGAAGATCATGTGGTACATTGTATTTTCTTGATGTCCTACTGAGTATTGTTTTAATCTCCCCTTCTTGGGCTTTTCCCGCTCATGTCTTGTCATTTGCAGACGATCGACACGTTAATGGAGCCCAGGGTGGACCTAGACTAGGGGGTGCCAAGTGTGATCAGAATGACATGGTTTACTCTTATAGCTTCAGGAAGATTGCCTTCACCTACCCTTTAGGTAGGGATTCATGCACATGAGTTTCAAGAGCTTTTCATTTCACTTGTTTTCATTTCATTTTTGGTGGGATTTTATTCAAGCCTAGTTGATATCCTTGTACTAAACAATCCTATTACACTCTGGTTCTAGTTCATATCTAGTGGTTTGTGTGCATGGTTTACATAGAACTTTTATATTTCATCATTTTTGGGCTTGAAGATGTGTACGTGCATACATGTACTTAACCAAATGACACCCATTTATGGGATATGCCTACTCTGTGCTGGTCACCAACCCTTGGCCTATTGGATGTGGGATTGGGGTAGTCATGGTGTGGGACCCATTCGAATGTGTCGTGAAAAAATACATGAAGCGTAAAGGATTTCCATGTCTTGTATGTGTAGTTAATTACTTGTTAAGAATTATTATTGGGGTGATTCATGATGTTTATTAATTTGATGTTAAATTCATTGAGGTAACATGTATTAAGATGGATGGAAAAAACTCAACATTTAATCGACATGTATGATTTAGAAAGAGTTTAAATCCCATTTTTAGTGCCTTTATAAATAGTAAATCACATGGGAATTTCTTCACAACCCTATGGAACTCTTATCCCCAAGATATACTACAACCATTTTCCTCGGATTTTGGGTATTCCTTTAATGGGTATTGGCCCTTCGATTCCATCTTTAATCTGCGGTGATCTTAGTTAATCCAAGTCATGTTCTTCCTTCATTTTCTAGCATCTTCTCTCTGATATATATCATTTCATACCATTTCATATTCCCATGTTATTGTAATTGATCATATATTTTTCTAAATAGGGTTTTGTGGTAGTTTTTTGTGAGTTTTTGTTATAGTGTCATTGTAGGATTTATATCCTTATAGGATTGGTAATCAGAGATCCCAAACATTGGTCCATTCTCATGTGAAGAACATTGACACAGTTGAGGTAAGAGATTCATTGATTATTTTATATTAAATATAGAAAATTGTAAATTAATCATATTTTACCCCTTTTGATTTCAATGGAATTAGCTTATTAATTATTGAACTATATTAAAGAAATCAGTTGTGATCTCCTGTTGATGATGTTCTTCCTTTATACTATGATAGAAACATGCCTCTAATTTTTCTAGATAGTTTGATATTTATAATATTCTTTTTCAAAATGTTATTTTGATAAAAATGTCTTGTTGGCCAAGAAAAGACATTTGGATGCAGGCTATGAGGGAAGCAGCTTTAACTGGTGCAATAACGAACATGGAGGATGACACACCTACTGTCGACTTGATCGGTACCTTATGAATGAGGCTGCTATAGCCATGTTTCCGGATTCCAAAGTTGTTCTTATGGTTCGATGTCTTTCTAATCATTCTCCATTATGCATTTCTCTAGGTGTAGGGCCGTCGAGGGAGGATTATGTCTTGTTTTCCAAAATATGGCTGGAGGAACCAGGTTTCTTCGATGTGGCCAGGGATTCTTGGGATCTCTATCACCAGGGGAATCCATGGATCACTCTTCACAATAAGCTGAGACGACTCAAGAACCTCCTCTGCACCTGGAGAAAGAAGATTTCTGTTCGTGATTAGAATGTGATCGAGGTAAGTAAATAGGTGTAGCTTTTGGAGGAGTGTTTGGAACAAGAATGGGATGAATCTCTGTATAATGTAATTAGAGGTAAAAAAGATCATTTCTCTGATACCCTTCTAAGACAAGAGCAGCTGGCCAGAGTGGGATCAAGAGTCAGATGGCTTCGTGAGGGGGATCAGAATTCTGGTTACTTTCACGCTTGCATTAAAGAACGTCGATGTGTTCAGCGGCCTAATATTCACAGGTATTATGGCTCCTACTCCAGTGACTGCGATGAGGTAGGGGTCAAGGTTAATGGGGCTATCAAATCTTTTTTGGCTGCTCCCAATTCAAGTATGGCAGGGGGGTATCTGAGAGGTGATGCTGATCTCTTTGAGGGAATTCCAAGATATGTTTTGGAGGACATTGATCTGGGCCTGAGGAGGACTACGGATAAGAGTGAAGTTCGAGAGGCGATTTGGTCTTTGAACCCGAATAGTGCACCAGGGCCCAATGGCTTCCCTAAGACTTTTTATAGGGCGACTTGGGATTTTGATAAAGGGGATATTGTGAGACTTGTCAATGATCTTTTTATGGGTGGGGATTTGCCGCGTATTTCATGTGTAACCAAGATGGTTCTTATTACTAAGGTGTGTAATCCTTTGTCCGTTGATCAGTATCGGCCCATAAGAGTGTCTAATGTACGATACAATGTTCTGGCCAGAATTCTCAAAAAAAGATTAGCTATTCACCTAGATTCTTGAATGGCCTCAGAGCATCATGGTTTTATTTAAGGAAGGTCAATTCAGGGTGCGATCGGAGTGGTCCTAGAGATGGTATGTGGCATCAACAACAGGTCTTTCGGGGGCAATTTGGTCGTAAATTTAGACATGATAAAGGCCTATGATAGGGTAGAATGGGGCTTTGTTCTAAATGTCTTGGCTTGCATTGGGTTCTCAAATTGGACTACTGACCTTGTTTTCCGTTGCTTCAGCTCAGCGTGGATTTCAACTTCGATTATGGGTAAGAAATTTTTGTTTTTCAAGGCTTTTCGTGGCCTCGAGAAAAGGGATCCTTTGTCCCCCAGACTTTTCATTATCTCCCAAAATGCTCTCAGTTTCTATATTACTCAAAGCCACAACACGGGTAAAGTTATCCCTTACCATAATAGGTCTGCTAAAAGGGGTATGTCTCACCTGATGTTCACAGATGATATGATTATATTTATTAATGGATGTAGACGGTCAGTGCATGGGTTTAATGGGATTATTGGGGAAAACTGAAAGTTGAGTGGGCAGGTGGTGAACAAAGAGAAAGGTATTTTTTACATAACCAAGAAGATATCTGAGAGGAGGGAGAGGGACATGGGGGCTAGCTTGAGTATGGAGAGAGGATATTTTCCCATGGATTACCTAAGGGATCTGGTTAGTCCTTCCTCTCTTAGGGTCCATCATTTTGATAAACTCATAATCAAAATTTTGGGATGCATCTACAACTGGAAAAACAGATTCCTATCCTCTGGAGGCCACATAACATTAGTGAACAGTGTATTGGTTTCCATTACCAAGCACATTCTCTCCACCTTGCAGGTTCCCAAGAGTGTGATTTCCAAACTGGATAAGATGATGGTGTCATTCATACGTGATGGGAAGATGGAAGGCAGACATCATTGGGCATCGGGGAAACGTCTTGCAATACCTCTCTCTGAAGGGGGCATTAACCTGAGGAGTGTTTCCTCAACTATGCATGGGCTTCATGAAAAGCATGCTTGGGAGGCTCTGGAAGGTAGGTCCCTTTAGGAAAAGACTATGCAAGACATTTATGGTCTGAACATGTGTGATCAAAGAATTCATCCATCTAGGATATGGAACCTGATTCATCCTTACATGGAAATTCTGCAACATCACTCGTGGTGGTTAGTGGGAACTGGGAGCATCAATTTTTGGCAGCATGATTGGGGGGTGGGCATGATTTATTTCCTGGGATGCCCCACCCCGGACAAGTCTTTTAGAGAGGATAGTGGTTTCCCTAGGTTCCTCCAGGCGATTCATGATGCGAATCAACTTACTGTTTTTAACAACACTACTACTAGTGATGATCCTGATAAACTCATCTTCACAGGCTCGATGTCGGGTATTTTTTCCATCAAGGATTTCGTACATGTGATGAGGGACATGTTGAATGGGGATCAGTAGGGGGTGACTTTGTGGTGCAAGGAGCTTCCATCCAAATTTAATTTTCTATTGTAACACCCCAAACTTCTACGGTACGCTTCTCTTTGAATAATGCAATAGCGGGTGTTGTACGTAACATCGAGTTCTAACACACACCACAACCAATCAAACTAGCCATTATAAATAGTAATATATACTTCTAAAAATTTGATAAATTCTATCTCTCAAAATGGACTTCATTTTTTGATTCAGAGTATCAAATTTAGCCTATGGTGAATTTTTGGTACCTTTCGGATAACTTTAATATTTTGATGAATAGTTAAAATTACTAAATTTTTAATTTAAAACAACTTTTTTAATCAAAGTAATTAATAGTGATAAATTATTAATTAGAGTGGTTTAAAAGTATATTTAGAATAGATTTTTTCCATTTAATACAATGTTGGTCATTGGACATAATTTCACAATGAAACCGGACATAAACAAGTATCAATCTTTTGATAGTTATTATATCTTATATGCACGCTTTTTGTTTTGACAGCGGGAATTAATTTTAAATTAATTTCTGCCACTTTTGTGTTCTGAATTTGGAAAAATGGATTCCATATTTGGAATTATTATTTCCAAATTGTGTAAATAAGTAACTATTATTTTTTGACATTTTGAATAATTACTTCGGTAAATATTTTATTTACCATGGTTAAAGGGTAAATCCTGTAAATAAGGGTTAACAAATAATATTATATTAATACTAAATTACCCTAAAACGTGTCCTTACCTTATTGGTGGATACATGTACGACCATGGTCATCTTTGGGTCGATTTTCGGACCCCATGGAGCCACTTGTAGGAGATAGGGACACTTTATTTTAATTAAGTTAAAATAAATACAAAAATGACATAAGCATATATCTTTTAGAAAAACAATTTTTACGTAGGGTTATATATGTTGGATTTTCGACTATAAATATTCATTAGAAAGATAAAACGCTTTCCTAAATAATGGTAATTTGTTTATAATTTTTAGACATTATATAATTTAATTTATTTATGACACAATTGTGATGAAGTAATTACCCAATTAATGAAAAATTCGAATAATTGATATTATAAATACCCAAATAAATGTAATTTGAAACTTTTTATAAATACCAATACATTTATAGGATAATATGACACGTTATAATTCATTTAATTAAACTTTTTCGAATTAATCATTCGGTTATGATTTTTACAAAAATCAATTATTGAAAAGTGTCAAAAATGACATAAATGATTTTTAAAAACATATTATATTATTAATTTATATTCAATTCGTAAAAATCTAAGGTTAGGCCAAGAGACTTATATCATGATACGTGGATCATTAATGGACCACTTGGTGGTCGATTGGAGGTATATAGTATGTTTATTAACTATATAATATAAAAATACAATGTGACATGGAAAGTGTAAATCTAATTTACTAAGAGTTAAAACTAAAAGATAAGGTTAATATAATGACCCAAACCTATCTAAATTCTATTGGTTGAGTCATTTTTGACCTATCCCCACCGTAAAAATTAAATAATATACTTTTTATCCATTAGAAACAGAATATGAATTTATTATAAAATAATATTTCTAGTTTTTCCAAAGGTTCCCCTCAGCCCTCTTATAAAAGGGCACTCCCCCTTCTCATTAATTCACACCTTCAATGCCTTTTTGATTGGCCAAAATCTGCCAAAATACTCTCTAAAATTCCCTCAATTCATCCTAGAGGCCTTAATTTAGTCAAAAATCCAACCTAAGGAGCCATTTTGATCAAATCAAAAGGAAGAACCCGAAGAAGAGGTAATGATTTCACCACCCTTTTTCAAGTGGCTTTCTTCTTCCACTTCTCCTTTCTTTGTTATTACAATTATAAAATAATAACTCCAGTATATTATATATAATTTTATGTTATTATAAACATAGTACAACCATATTTCAGTATTCTATCCATCCTTTGAATGACATGTCACCATGCGTGCGTACGTACGACTTACCGTCTCCACGTCGTGGTGTAATTGTTATTCAAAACATTATTATTCGGATGGGTATAATAATGATTTTTAACTCATGTAAATAATAAATATAACATGATAATTATTCTTTATATATTATATACCATCCAATTAAATATTATTTTAATATCAAAAGAATGATATTGTCGCTCGAGCGTACGTACGGGCTACCGTCTCCATGAACGCGATGAGTTTCATCCTCCATCATATCCATTCAAGTATAATTATTATTTTATGATTTAAAAATAATTTTTAAGGAATTTATATCATTATGGATATGTATAATATACAAACTATCCATGACAAACATGGCTTACGTAACAAAACATATAAAAGAAAACGAGTAAGTTAACACCCGAAACGACGATAATACTAAGATATTATTAACAAAGCAATGATAAAAGATCATATATGATATCATATTAATATGTATGATTCTTTTATAATTTAATAACAATTATTTCAACATTATACATGAGTTTAAGCTACCCCAACCAAGGAAAAGTACAAGGTAAGGGTTTATTTCGCAATCTCTTCATTAACCGAGGTTGTTTATACGTAATAATCTACTGGGAATTATTTATCATCCGCATCCATGTTTCTTAAAAATGTATTTCAAACCATTTTTACTATTTACTAGAATATGGTAAATAGTCATTTACACCCTGGTTGACTTTTATATGTGGTTTATAAAGGAATCTTTCCGTCGTTTTCCAAACAAGGTCCTTTTTATCCTTTTTGACAAAGTTTAGGTAAGAATGTTTTTTTAACTTATACGGAGGGTGCAGCTATTTTCCGCCGTTATAAAATCGTCAAAGCTTCCCTTAAAATCTAATAAGAATATTTTTAAGGAAAATGGTTTATTTTATAAATATATGACTCTTAAATTATTTCAAAGTAGAAAGAGATATTTCTCTAAAAAGAGTTTTGATTTCATCTATGTCAACATCCTTTGATGGATTTTACACTTATTTGAAGTTGATTTATTATGATACAAAACTTCTATATTGTATTTAAGGTTTTGTGATTTGTTTGACTATGGATTTGTTATTTTTATACCATTCATGGTTTATGGATGAAGTATTTACATTTCATATGCTAGTTTTATTACGAATGTTTATGTTATGTTTAAACATTTTCATATGGGAATGCATTGGACTTAATATGTGACGGGTGGAACCCACTATAGCTCCTCGATGCATTGGTAGGTATCATGAGACAAACTAGTGTGTTGGCACATGGCCTTGACAAAATCTTATTTGTAGTCGTGGCACGAGGCCTTGTCTATGTGGTTATGATAGTCTGGCATTATGCATTCCATCATTATGAAAGTGGTTATTGATATTGCATGAGATTATTCGAATAGTAGAATATCCATGTGAATAAGTAAATGGTATTATTTCATTTTATTTTTTCCTTACTATGTTTAAGTTTATGTTTAAGAAGGATTTTTTTTAGTTATACATTGCCTTAAATGTTTATTCTTATTTATGAATGTTTCTGCTATATTGTTATCCTTACTGGGCATTTGAGCTCACCCCTTTTCTATGTTTTATCTTTCCCAGGATGTGAAGAAATAAATTATAATTGACCTTCAGGGATAGTATGAGGGGATACGAGTGTGGACTATGGAGACAATATTGTTGTATTTTTCAGTTTTATGATGTAATGTAAAACTTTATGAATATATCTAGTGTTTCCAAGTCTACTAAACTAATCGGTCTTTCGAGATTTGAACTTTCTTGTGATCATGAAAATGTTATGTAATAATGCACCAACTCTAGGTAACTGGGGTTGGGGTGTTACAGTTGGTATCAGAGGAAGTTTAGTACAAACCATGGAAGATAGATTTAGATAAACTTTGATTAGAGCACATAGATTTAAGATGGACTTTGAGGATTAGTATAGAAGAACATCCTAGAATTTTGGAATTTTAGAGATTTTGTTAGTTTTCTGAGCAATACATCCCTGTCTAGATACGAGTAGGTAGAGGCGGATCTGACATAGATGTACCTTGGTGTAAAACCTGAAAACACCGCTTTAAGCTAGAATCGAACGGGAACTAGTTCACGAAAACGGTCCTTGCTGCACTCATGGTTACGACACTCCCGGGGGATATGCTTAGGATAAATCTCATTTTCTTTACAAATCATTATGAAGGGTTTATGAGTATATACTTCCACAAAGAAAACATTTTTATGATTATGGATTATATCCATAAATAGTACAATTTATGTTATGTGTTTTATAAGTATGAAATTATGTATTTTGATTCATAAACTGATCTAGTTTATGCCATTGTTTAGAAATGATGCCTAGTGGAAGAAATGGAAACTGTATCAATGCATGAACTCCATGTAGGGATTTCCCTCTTGCTCAAGATAATTATAGTGGAGTTGGTGATGCAACTGGTGCCGATTAGCTAATCACCATACATGGACAACTCACTCAGGTTATGAATAATAACCTTACCCATTTGGAGCACCCCGATCCACAGCGTGGAGGATCAATGTTAGATCGCTTCATGAGGAAACAACCACCAACATTCAATGAGAGTAAAAATCCATTAGTAGCTGAGTAATGGATAAGTTCCCTAGAGAAAATATTTTAGGCATTGGGGAGTAGTGAAAAGGAAAAAGTTATCATGGCGGTTTACCACCTCACTGGAGATGCTGATCAATGGTGGTCATTGATTCAAAACATGAAGGAAGATGATGAAGTATCAAATATGGAATGGAGGGAGTTCAAAGATCTGTTTTTAGAAAAATACTTTCCTCGTGACCATCGAGCTGATATGGAAAGGAAATTTCTGAGTCTGAGCCAAAAGGAGGATGAGAATGTCACAAATTATGAGGCTAACTTTACAAGGTTAGTAAGGTATGCTGGAGATTATATACATAACCCAAGAAGTAAGATTGATCATTTCTTTGATTGGTTAAAACCATTTCTCCATCGATCATTAGTCTCACAATCCTTCTCATCGTACGAAGACATTGTCTCATGAGCTATAAAAATAGAAAAGTAATTCTCTAAGTCTTATGAATTTAAAGAAAAAAAAGAGAAGAAGAGATCTGTAGATCAATCTGGGAATGGGAATAAGGGGAATAAGGGAAAGGTTGAATATCCATCCTGTGGTAAATGTGGGAAGAAACACCCCAATACTTGCTTGAAGGGAATGGGTGTCTGTTACATGTGTGGTGAAAAAGGTCACCAAGATCATGATTTCAAAGGAAAGAAGGAAGCTACTTATGTTCAATGCTACAATTACAGGGATATGGGACATTATGCAAATGAATGTCCTAAGCGTCTGGGGAACTTACCTCAGAAAAGGCTAAGGGATCAAGGCCAAGCTTATTCTATCACTACTGCTGAGGTAGAAGCTCCGAAAGATGTGGTGGTATGTAATTTAATGGTTTCCCCATGTTTAGCAAATGCATTATTTGATTCTGGATCATCGCATTGTTTCATATCTTCCCAATTTCCTAAGAAAATTAGATATTTTCAATTTTATTTAACAAGGGAGTTGTCAGTTAAAACTCCTAAGGGAAGTATCATTGCAACAAAGTTTTGTGAATCAGTCCCCATTAAGGCACATAAATGTTCTTTATCTGCTGATCTCATCATCATGCCTATGATTAAATTTGATATAATCTTCGGTATGGATTGGATTTTGAACCATGATGCGAATATTTATTATAAGATAAAAGAGGTTACGATTCTTGATGATGATGATAAGGAACACATTATCTTTAGAGCAAAATCATCACCACCTAATTCTTATATAGATCCATCCTCAGTAGCTCAACTAAATTCAATTATTGGGGAGGAAGAGAATGAAATGACTGTGGGTGAGGAAAGGAATGTTCAAATAGAGGATTTACCTGTTGTTAAAGAATATGTAGATGTGTTTCCAGAAGATTTAGCTGGACATCCTCTAGAACAAGAAGTTGAGTTTTCCACTGATTTAATTCCTAGATCAAGGCCTATATCGAAGACCCCATATAGAATGGACACTGTAGAATTTGTTGAACTAAAGAAATAACTAGAGTAATTGAGTAATAAGGGATTTATTCTCCCTAGTTTTTCTCCATGGGGAGCCCCTATTCTTTTTCTTAAAAAGAAAGATGGATCTATGAGGCTATGTATGGACTACAGGGAGATCAATGCTATAACAATAAAGAACAAGTATCCCCGACCTCGCATTGATGATTTATTTGACTAATTGCATGGAACTCAATACTTTTCAAAGATTGACCTTCGATCTGGTTACCATCAGTTTTGTGTGAAGAAGTAAGACATTCCGAAGATAGCATTTCGAACCAGGTACGGGCATTATGAGTTTACAATAATTCCTTCTGGATTGATTAATTCACCCTCTGTATTCATGTATCTGAAGAATAGAGTTTTAAAGGAATATCTCGATGAATTTTTTGTGGTATTTATTGATGATATATTGGTATAATACAAAAGCTACGAATATCATGAAAATAACTTTCGCATTATCCTGAAGACTCTGAGAAGACATGAGTTATATGGGAGGTTTAGCAAGTGTGAATTATAGCTTCAGGATATTTCTTTTCTTGGCCATATTGTCTCTAAATATGGAAACTCTGTTGATCCTTCTATGACCAAGGAAATCCAAGAATGGCCTGCACCGACGAGTATAACTGAGGTACATAGTTTTATAGGTTTAGCAGGTTATTATCGACGTTTCGTCCATAATTTTTCACGTTTGGCTAGCCCATTAACAATGCTCACACGTAAAGGGGTTAAATTTGTTTGGACAAAAGAGTGTGAAGAATTTTTCGAAGAACTAAAGAGAAGATTAGTCAATGCACCTATATTGAATCTACCATCGTGGAATGATGGGTTCGTTATTTATAGTGATTCATCGAAGAAAGGACTTGGTTGTGTCCTTATGCAGAATGATAGGGTTATTGCCTATGCAACACGACAGTTGAAAATTCATGAACAAAACTATCCTACTCATGATATCGAGTTAGCAGCTCTGATCTTTGCTTTGAAGATTTGGAGGCACTACCTCTATGGTGAAAAATGTGAGATTTATACTGATCAAAAGAGTTTGAAATATATTTTCTCACAAAAAGTACTCAACATGAGACAAATGATATGGCTTTTGTAAAGACCCGTAAATTTCAAGGAAATTGTTTTTTTTAATTTTCTTTGGAATTTTACAAGAACGCCGCTTCTGACGGCACCTGATTTCGAGGCCCAGTGTGCCCGGAATCACTTTCCGAAGTTTGGCTCGGGTACGTTCAGTGAACAGACGAGCGTGTTTTTCTAAATTTTGAATGGGTTCCCGGAATCGAATTCTGAGGGCACTGATGGAATCGCAGTGCTGGTACTTACTTAGAAATGCGTCTTCCGGAGTTGCGTTTTCTCGGGTGTGGTTTTTAATTTTTGGGCTTTAAGTTATGAAATAAAATAATGTTATACGACAAACTTTATTTTATTTCACTTAAAGCCACTTAAAAGCCACTTTAAGCTGCTTAAGATGAGTTGAAGCAGATCGGGAAGAACCCGAAATATCCTACCCTCCTGGAAGGATATTTGTGAGGTGGGGCCCACACGAGCCCCACCATTTCTTTTCCGCTAAGTAACGCACCTGCGAAAACCTGTCATTATGAAAGTCAACTGACGTGTTTTCTTAAATTCTTAACACACCAATTAATTGGGCGGTTTTATTCGTTGAATTAATTCTATGGATTAATTTAATTGTTTCTTAACCTGTTTACAATCCGTTGGCGTATTAATAAAATAAGACCAATGCACAACTTCTGGTGAATTGCTCGTTGAGAGGTTTTGACAAATCTTGTGCCTTAATCCTCCTTCGTGAAGAATGTGAAGAACGCGAAGAATGCCGTCACCCTCTAAGATTGACGACGCTTCTTCCAAGACGATCTTCCCCACAATGATCTCTGATCACCAACTGCTTGAGGTAGGAGATTTCTCGTTTCTCCTTTTAATTTCCTTGTGGATTATAACAACAATATGGATTTAATTATTATTAATTAAATCTACTTGTTCTTGAACCTCGGAGTTCGTTGACGCAACACCCACCCCATCCGCGATGACGCGACGCCCTTCTGTGACGCAACGAACGCCTCCTTCCGTGATGATCAATTCCCCAAAGAACGCGCGTGCGACGACTTGACGAGGTAGGGGTTTGTTGTGAAATAATTTATATTCCCGTGATTGTTTCTTTAAAAATGAAGATCCCAGATCAAGTTCAACTTTAATTCTATTTAAAAGTGTTCCTTGTTTATTATTCATGTGTTGAATGTTTTATTCCCGATGGTTATCACCTAACGCGGAGGGTGCGGGCCAAACAAACACGGCCCGACAACCCTCCGCAGTTCTTCATTGATGTGCGGATTGGCAGGCAATGACAAAACATGCCGTAGGGACGATCTGTTGTTTCCACAGTGAAGAACGGGACCCGGGAGGAGCTTCGGCGCAGACGGGAAGGAAATCCGACCACCGGAGCAACTCCGGTGGCCCGTGGAAGCTACCAGCGACGCGGAGGCGCCCCGGCGTGCCGCCGGACAGGCCCGCTGCGGGTCCGGCACGCACGGGATGCGGCAAAGCCGCGTCCGCTGACTCCAGCGCGGCCCCATGTGGGCCGCGACACCTTCTTCCCGTGGGGTCAGAGCCACCCCGTGGCTCCCTCGCTCGGCCGCTCGGCCGAGCCGAGCCGGGCCGGCCCGACCGGCCAGGTCGAGCCGAACCGGCTCCGACCCAGACCCGGGTCGGTCCGGGCCCAGACCCCCCGTCTTCGGACCGTTTCCGGACTTTTGCCCGTAAAATGAGCTACGGGCCTCCGAACGACGTGCTGTCAGCGGTGATGCAATCCTTGGATCGAGACGATCGTTTCAGTATATCAAACTCAAGGTTTCAGATTACTTTGGGTTCGGCCGGGTTGGTGTGTCCACGAAACCAACCGGGCCCTCGGAGCGGAAACGCTCATATCTTGTGCTCCGGACGTCCGATTGATGTGCTGTTGACTTTGGTGGATTCCTCTTAGTGAGACGGATCATTTGGCTCACTCCGCTCGAGGTTTGGACGTAGGTGGAGTATGGTCGGGTTGGTTTGGCCCTAAAAAACAACCGAGCCCCTGGGACGAAAAATCCAATATCTCTCAGACCGGGCGTCCGATTGACGCATCATCTATTGCATTGAGTTCCTGTTGACGATACAGAACTTTTGGATACATCAACTTCGGACTTCATGTCAGTTGATGTATCAGCCTCCCGGTTCGTGGAGCGGACCCTCCCGAACGAGCTTGCTGTGTGCGGGAACCCTAGTGCTGGATGCGACTGCGATGATGAAGAGTGCTGGTCTTGTATCCTATGTGGGTCCCAGCTTAGATGATTCAGTGCTGGTCTTGTATCCTATGTGGGTCCCGGCATAGATGAATCAATGAAGAGTGCGGGTCTTGTATCCTATGTGGGTCCCAGCTGTGCTGGTCTTGTCTCCTATGTGGGTCCCAGTTTAGTTGATTTAGTGATGGTCTTGTATCCTCTGTGGGTCCCAGCATAGATGAATCAATGAAGACAGCTGGTCTTGTATCCTAAGTGGGTCCCAGCTTAGATGATTCAGTATCTATATCTGATCATCCCTTTCACCTTTTTGACGATGTATACATGTGTGAGCTTAATCCTGTGTGAGCTAAATCCTGTGTGAGCTGAATCCTGTGTGAGATGAATCCTGTGTGAGCTGAATCCTGTTATACTTTCCTTTGTGGATTGTGTTGTGATATCCTATGTGGATTTATGTTTTTCTTTCCTTTGTGGATTGTGTTGTTCTATCCTATGTGGATTTACGTATTGCTTTCCTGTGTGGATTGGGTTGTACTTAAGCTAGGATGTTGGAGCCGAGCGATAATTTATGACTTAGGTATATGTATGGGCATATACCTAAGTTGTGTCGGATGTTACTTTGTGATGGTATCTTCCCTTTGTGGTTTATACTTTGTGGATTTTGGGAGACCTTTAGGGGTCTCAGGGTCCCTATTGAGTATCTTATACTCACCCCTGCACGGGCTATGCCCGCACTACGTAGTGTTGGTTGTAGATGACGGACATCGTTGAACGTGGTTGAAGCTTGCAGAGCAGGACAGTACCTGGAGGTGGAACACTGTGCGGGACACACTCGGAGCAGACGGCGGGACCTAAGGAGCAGTGGAGCTATCTGTACCCACCCTTCTGGTGGGATTTCCAGTGGACAACTCGGCGTAGCGGCTTTTACTTGTCAGTTGCTGTTTTTCCCCTTTCAGTTGTACTTTATAGTTGGGCTTGTATTTCCGGCCCCCTTTACTTTCTGCACTTACTGTTGTACCAGTTTTTACTTAGTGTTTACTTTTTCCGCTTGCTTACTCTGTGGTGTTTGTTTACTTTTATAAAGGCAATGCCTTCCCTGTTTCCGGGATTTACACCTTTGGTGCTAGTTGCCAGCCCCTGGCCTATGGAAGGCGGGCTTGGGGTAGTCACGGCATGGGCCCCGAGGACAGGTCGTGACAAATTGGTATCAGAGGAGTTCAGTTCTACCGTAGACTCTGATCTTTCTTCTATGTGAAGCAATAGTGTTTAGCTTATTGGGTGTGGTTATTAGTCCAGGGAGTCCAGTGTTGGTGCGGCGGCCGACGTATCTGTACACCAGGACCCTGACTTCTAATTTCTGACATAATGCATGAAAACATTGATAGCATGTGTGTTCAAGTTTTCTTTGTGATTACTTTACGTTAGCTCACCAGGTATACTGTTCTGACCGTGGTGCACCTGTTTCCTTTCAGGATCACCCCACGATGGTAGCCAGCTAGGGTTCCAAGAGTGGAGCGTGATGAAAGCCCACCGAGCGATGAGCCCTCGGTGCAGGGCTCCATGTCAACAGAGGCACCGGCAGTACCTTTAACCGCCGAGCCACCGATGCTACCAGCCCCAGCCGCTGACGATGCATGTTCTCTTAGTATACTGAACAAGTTTCAGCGTCAGCGACTGCCTAGGTTCCGCGGGGAGACGAACCCCCAGGTAGCGGAGGACTGGCTGTAGGCAGTTTTACGGGTTTTCAGATTAGTGAGGACACCAGCAGACCTCATGGTGATTCTCGCAGCGAGCCTCCTGCACGCGATAGCAGGAAGATGGTGGATCTTGATGCTCCAGGTGCACGACGAGATATCTCTCCTCTGGACGGACTTTGAGAGCATCTTACTCTCCGAGTTCGTTCCAGCCGCCCTCTGTGCGGTGCGCATCCAGGAGCTGCTACAGCTACGACATGGCAGCATGGCAGTGGCCCAGTACTCAGAGAGATTTACTGATCTCTCGTGCTACTCCACAGATATGGTACGGGACCCGTTCTTCCGGGCCCGGACCTTTGAGCAGGGACTGAGGCATGAGATCAGGGCTTCGATGATCTCCCATAACATTCCGACACAGGAAGAGGTGTTGGCGAGAGACCTTTTAGTAGAGAGTTTCCTCACCGAGCAGGCACCAGTGGCAGGACCCTCCGCAGGACGACCCGTAGCAGGGTCTTCTGCAGCTTCTAGTCGACAGGTGACGTAGAGGTCCAAACGGGCCAGACCATCAGATGGGCAGTCTCAAGATGAAGATTCGGTTGTGCGGGGCACCCGAAGGAGAGCCAGCTACACGAGGGGAAAGCATTGCTACGCATGCAGCGGACGAGGTCACATGGCCCGAGACTGCCCGACTCGTCTTACAGATGAGCAGCAAGTTGTAGAGGGACCTCCCAGACAGAGGTTCAGCCACGGTGGTCCACAGGGTGCAGGCGGACGAGGTAGAGGAGCTGGCCGAGTAGCAGATGGTAGGCGATACTTCGAGGTGTTTCCCCCACCACCACCAGGAGGTCCAACCCGACCGTAGGGAGTTGGTGGACATGCAAGAGCTCAGCTTCAGGCAACTGTGGCCTTCGATCATGGAGCTCTGGGAGCAGATGGACAGGAGCGGAACTAGTGGGTACGTCCTTTGTACTTCTATATCCTTGTTTCTATTGTGTAGTTTCTTTGTATTATGAGCTGCAATAGTAAAAGATGCTTATGTTTGTGATGTTTTCATTCCTGTACTCTTTTGTGTTGTTACTAAGAGGTTCCAGTTTAGACTGTTGACTTGACCCTCACTTGTGAGACATCTACTAGAGGAGACCCAGTTACCACACACTGATGCTGACAGTGTGACTCATCCCTTGGAGGCGAGAGTAACGGTTGGATCTCTTGGTTGTAGCGTCGAGGCCTTACGACGTCATCCTTGGTATGGATTAGTAACATCTATGTTGGGATTGACTGTATTAGGCAAAGGAAGTGGTTCATCCAAGGGATGAGACCAGATTTCTCTTATCGACAAAGAAGAAATATTAGAAGTTCTTATGTGATCAGAGATGGTCCAGGTCATCCAGGAGTGGATTAGTATAGCTCAGAGCTGACAGAAGTCCTATGCTGACTGGAGGCGGAGGCCACTTGAGTTCAAGGATGGCGACCACGTCTTAATTTGGGTCTCACCTCGACGTGGATTACGGAGGTTTGGCCGAAGCGGCAAGTTGTTTCCACGGTTCATTGGACCCTTCCAGGTCCTCAGCAGGATTGGAAAGGTGGCCTATCTCCTGGCACTACCACCATAGTTGCGCCGGGTGCACGACGTCTTCCACTTATCTCAACAGAGGAGATACGTGCACGACCCGACGCAAAATCTTTGACCATGGAGAGCTGGTCTTTGATGATGGGGAGACTTTTGCGGAGGTCCCAGTGGAGATCGAGGATTGATAGGAGCAGTTCCTACGTGGATGATCGATTCATCTAGTGCGTTTCAGATGGAAGCTCGGGAACCTCCTGGAGAGCACTTGGGAACGGGAGGCTTAGATGCATGCTCAGTACCCCCTTTGTATCCCTAAGTTTGTGGTGAAGCTTTACGGGGACGTAAAGCCCTGTGTTGGGAGTAATGTAAAGACCTGTAAATTTCAATGAATTTTTTTTAATTTTCTTTGTAATTTTACAAGAACGCAGCTTCTGACAGCACCTGATTCTGAGGCCCGGTGTGCCCAGAATCACTTTCCGAAGTTTGGCTCGGGTACGTTCAGTGAACGGATGAGCGAGTTTTTCTAACTTTTGAACCGGTGCCCGGAATCGAATTCTGAGGGCACCGATTGAATCGCAGGGCCGATACTTGCTTAGAAACGCCTCTTCCGGAGTTGCGTTTTCTCGGGTGTGGTTTTTAATTTTTGGGCTTTAATTTATGAAATAAAATAAAGTTATACAACAAACTTTATTTTATTTCACTTAAAGCCACTTAAACGCCACTTTAAGCTGCTTAAGCTGAGTTGAAGGTGATCGGGTAGAACCCAAAATATCCTACCCTCCTGGTAGGATATTTGTGAGGTGGGGCCCGCACGAGCCCCGCCGTTTCATTTCTGCTAAGTAATGCACCTGCGAAAACCCGTCATTATGAAAGTCAACTGACGTGTTTTCTTAAATTCTTATCGCACCAATTAATTGGGCGGTTTTATTCATTGAATTAATTCTATGAATTAATTTAATCGTTTCTTAACCTGTTTACAATCTGTTGGCATATTAATAAAATAAGACCAACACATGACTTCTGGAGAATTTCTTGTGGAGAGGTTTTAACAAATCTTGTGCCTTCATACTCCTTCGCAAAGAACGCGAAGAATGCGAAGAACGCCGTCACCCTCGAAGATTGATGACGCTTCTTCCGAGATGTTATTCCCCACAATGATCTCCGATCACCAACTGCTTGAGGTAGGAGATTTCTGGTTTCTACTTTTAATTTCCTTGTGGATTATAACAACAATATGGATTTAATTATTATTAATTAAATCTACTTGTTCTTGAACCTCAGAGTTCTTCGACGCAACACCCCTCCCATCCGCGACGACGCGACGCCCTTCCGCGACGCAACGATCGCCTCCTTCTGCGACGATCAATTCTACGAAGAACACGCGTGCGACGACATGAGGAGGTAGGGTTTTTTTGTGAAATAATTTATATTCCCGTGATTGTTTATTTAAAAATGAAGATCCCGTATCAAGTTCAATTTTAATTCTATTTAAAATTGTGCCTTGTTTATTATTCATGTGTTGAATATTTTATTCCCGATTGTTATCACAAAACGCGGAGGGTGCGGGCCAAACAAACACGGCCTGAAAACCCTCCACAGTTCTTCGTTGATGCGCAGATTGGCGGGCGATGACAAAACATGCCGCAGGGACAATCCGTTGTTTCCGCAGTGAAGAACGGGACCCGGGAGGAGCTTCGGCACAGACGAGAAGGAAATCTGACCACCGGAGCAACTCCGGTGGCCCGCGGAAGCCACCGGCGGTGCGGCGGCGTCAGCGGCCGCGCGGGTCCGACATGCACGGGATGCGGCAAAGTCGCATCCGCTGACTCTAGCGCGGCCCCATGTGGGCCGCGAAACCTTGTTCCCGCGGGGGCAGCACCACCCCGCAGCTCCCTCGCTCGGCCGCTCGGCCGAGCAGAGCCGGGATGAGCCGGGCCGGCCCGACCAGCCGGGTCGCGCCCTGGCCGGACTTGGCCACGCCGAACCGGGCCACACCGAACCGGGTCCGACCCAGACCCGGGTCGGGTAGACCTGGTTTGGGCCGACCCAGGGGGTTGGGCCGGGTCGGTCCGGGCCCAGACCCCCCGTCTTCGGACAGTTTCCGGTCTTTTGACCGTAACTTGAGCTATGGGCCTCCGAACGATGCGCTGTCAGTGGAGATGCAATCCTTGGATCGAGATGGTCGTTTCGGTATATCGCACTCAAGGTTTTAGATTACTTTGGGTTCGGCCGGGTTGGTTCGTCCAAGAAACCAACCGGGCCCTCGGAGCGGAAACACTCATATCTTGAGCTCCGGACGTCAGATTGACGTGCCGTCAACTTTGGTGGACTCCTCTTAGTGAGATGGATCTTTTGGCTCACTCCTCATGAGGTTTGGACGTAGGTGGAGTATGGTCGGGTTGGTTTTTTCTTAAAAACCAACTGGGCCCCTGGGACGAAAAAGCCAATATCTCTCAGACCGAGAGTCCGATTGATGCGCCGTCTGTTGCGTTGAGTTCCTATTGACGATACGGAACTTTTGGATACATCAACTTTGGACTTTGTGTCAGTTGATGTATCAGCCTCTCGGCTAGTGGAGCGGACCCTCCCGAACGAGCTTGCTGTGTGCGGGAACCCTAGTGCTGGCTACGACTGCGACTATAAAGAGTGCTTGTCTTGTATCCTATGTGGGTTCCAGCTGTGCTGGTCTTGTATCCTATGTGGGTCCCATCTTAGAAGATTCAGTGTTGTTCGTGTATCCTATGTGGGTCCTAGCATAGATGAATCAATGAAGAGTGCTGGTCTTGTATCCTATGTGGGTCCCAGCTATGCTGGTCTTGTATCCTATGTGGGTCCCACCTGTGCTGTTCTTGTATCCTATGTGGGTCCCAGCTTAGATGATTTAGTGCTGGTCTTGTATCCTATGTGGGTCCCAACATAGATGAATCAATGAAGACAGCTGGTCTTGTATCTTAAGTGGGTCCCAACTTAGATGATTCAGTATCTATATCTGATCAACCCTTTCACCTTTTTGAGGATGTATACCTGTGTGAGCTGAATCCTGTGTGAGCTGAATCCTGTGTGAGCTGAATCCTGTGTGAGATGAATCCTGTTCTACTCTCCTTTGTGGATTGTGTTATGCTATCCTGTGTGGATTTATGTTTTTCTTTCCTTTGTGGATTGTGTTGTGTAATCCTGTGTGGATTTATGTATTGCTTTCCTGTGTGGACTGGGTTGTACTAGAGCTCAGATGTTGGAGCCGAGTGAGAATTTAGGACTTAGGTATATGTATGGGTATATACCTAAGTCGTGTCGGATGTTACTTCGTGATTGTATCTTCCCTTTGTGGTTTATCATATATGGATTTTGAGAGACCTTCGAGGGTCTCGGGGTCCCTACTGAGTAGCTTATACTCACCCCTGCACGGGCTATGCCCGCACTACATTGTGTTGGTTGCAGACAACGGACATCGTTGAACGTGGTTGAGGCTTGCAGAGCAGGACAGTACCTAGAGGTGGACGACTGGGCGGGACACACTCAGAGCGGACGGTGGGACTCGAGGAGCAGTGGAGCTATATGTACCCCCCCTTCATGTGGGATTTCCAGTGGACAGCTCGGCGTAGCGGCTTTTACTTTTCAGTTGCTGTTTTTCCCCTTTTAGTTGTACTTTACAGTTGGGCTTGTATTTCCGGCCCCCTTTACTTTCTTCACTTACTGTTGTACCAATTTTTACTTAGTGTTACTTTTTCCGCTTGCTTACTCTGTGGGGTTTGTTTACTTTTATAAAGGCAATGCCTTCCCTGTTTCCGGGATTTACGCCTTTGGTGCTAGTCGCCAGCCCCTGGCCTATGGAAGTCAGGCTTAGGGTAGTCACGGCACGGGCCCCGAGGACGGGTCGTGACAGCTTTAATTACTCAAGGATTATTATTGCACGATACACTACCACCCGGTGAAGGTAAACAAGTTGGCTGATGCTTTGAGCAGAAAAGATCATGGAGTTTTGAACAATATGAGAATTGAAAGGGATCCAATTTTCATGGATCTAGTGAAGATGGACATGGGAATAACCAGGGAAGGTGAAACATCAATGCTTTTTCAAATGGTTTCCAAACCATCTTTACTAGAAAGGATTAAGTGTTCTTAGACCGATGATGAAGAATTTCAAAAGAAGATTAAAGCTGTGAATCATGGGAGATTTAGAGACTTTGTGTATGAAGATGGAATTTTGAAATTTAGGAAGAGACATTGTGTTCCCGATATACCTAATATAAAAAGGGAATTGCTGGATGATGCTCATAGTTTCAATTTCTCTATACACCCTGGGAGCACCAAAATGTATAGAGATTTGAAAGAACATTTTTGGTGGGACAACAAGAAGGGGGAGATTGCGGATTCTGTGTCAAGATATATGGTTTGTCAACAAGCGAAAGCTCTAAGGCAACAACATGGTGGAGTATTGCAACCTCTTATCATACCTGAGTGGAAATGGGACAATATTTCAATGGACTTTGTCATGGGGCTACCAAAGACTCCTAGATGGAATGATGCAATATGGGTCATTATTGATCATCTTACAAAGTCAGAACATTTTCTTGCAATAAGGGAAGATTCACCACTTGAAAGACTAGCAAGACTATATATTAATGAAGTTGTGAGACTTCATGGAGTACCCATATCGATTGTTTCTGATCGTGATCCCCGTTTTACTTCAAGATTCTAGAGAATTCTTCAGAAAGCCTTGGATACTGAACTTCATTTGAGCACTGCCTACCACCCTCAAATAGATGGACAATTAGAACGAACTATTAAAACCTTAGAAGATATGTTGAGATCCTTCACACTTGACTTTTAGGGTATGTGGGATCAATATTTACCTCTCATATAATTTTCCTATAATAATAACTTCCATTCGAGTATTCATATGGTACCATATGAAGCGTTATACAGAAAGAGATGTCGCACACCAACCTGTGGGGATTACGTTGGTGAACGAAAACTTGTAGGCCCATAACTGGTGGAGGAAACGATGGAAAATGTGAAGGTAATCCAAAACCATATCAAAGTCGCTCAAAGTAGGCAGAAGAGCTATACCGATAATCGAAGGAAGGATTTGGAATTTTAAGTCGGTGATCATGTTTTCCTGAAGATATCTCTATGGAAGGGAGTCATACGTTTTGGTGAGAAAGGTAAATTGAGTCCCAGGTTCATCGGACCTTTAGAAATTTTAGAACGAATTGGGGCTGTAGCTTACCGTTTGGCAATGCCGCCAAATCTCTCCAAAGTTCACGATGTGTTCCACGTATCACTATTGAGGAAATACATGCCTGAACCAATGCATGTACTCACCTATGAGGAATTAGAACTGAAACCCAATCTATCTTATTGCGAAGATCCCATCAATATTTTTGATACGAGAGAACATGTACTGAGAAACCGAACAACTCGTTTGGTAAAAGTCTTGTGGTGAAACCATAAGATTGAAGAGGCAATGTGGGAACCCGAGGATCTTTTGATGAAGAACCACCCGAGTCTTTTCAAGTGGTATTATTCTAGAAATTTCGAGGATGAAATTATTTGAGGAGCGGAGAATGTAACACCCCAAGCTTCTACGGTATGCTTCTCTTTGAATAATGCAATAGTGTGTGTTGTACGCAACATCAAGTTCTAACACACACCACAACCAATCAAACTAGTCCTTATGAATAGTAATCTCTAATTTTTAAAATTTTAGAAATTTTATCTCTCAAAATGGACTTCATTTTTGGATTCAGAGTATCGAATTTATCCTAAGGTGAATGTTTGGTACCTTTCGGATAACTTTAATATTTTGATGAATAGTGAAAATTACTAAATTTTTAATTAAAAACAACTTTTTTAATCAAAATAATTAATAGTGATAAATTATGAATTTTAGTGGTTCAAAAGTATATTTAGAATTTATTTTCAGCATTTAATACAATGTTGGTCATTGGACCTAATTTTACAATTAAACCGGACATAAACAAGTAGCAATCTTTTGATAGTTATTATATCTTAAAAACACGCTTTTTGTTTGGACAACGGAAATTAATTTTAAATTAATTTCTTCCACTTATTTGTTTTTAATTTGGAAAAATGGATTCCATATTTGGAATCATTATGTCCAAATTGTGTAAATAGGTAACTTTTATTTTTAGACATTTTGAATAATTACTTCGGTAAATATTTTATTTACCATGGTTAAAGGGTAAATCCGGTAAATAAGGGTTAAAACATAATATTATAATAATACTAAATTACCCTAAAACGTGTCCTAACATTATTGGTGGATACATGTACGAACATGGGCATCTTTGGGTCGATTTTGGGACCCCATGGAGCCACTTGTAGGTGATAGGGTCACTTTATTTTAATTAAGTTAAAATAAATACAAAAATGACATAAACATATAGCTTTTAGGAAATGTTTTTTTACATTGGGTTATATATGTTTTATTTTAGACTATAAACATGAATTAGAAAGATAAAAAGATTCAATACAGAATGGTATTTTATTTATAATTTTTAGACATTATATAATTTAATTTATTTGTGACACAATTGTGATGCTGTAGTTATCTAATTAATGAAAAATTTGAATAATTGATATTATAAATACCCAAATAAATGTAATTTGAGACTTTTTAAAAATATCAATAATTTTATAGGATAATATGACATGTTAGTACTGATTTAATTAACTTTTTTCTAAGTAATAATTCTATTATGATTTTTACAAAAATCAATTATTGAATAGTGTCAAAATTGACATAAAAGTGTTTTTAAAACAAATATTATATTATTAATTTATATTCAATTCCTAAAAATATAAGTTTCATCCAAGGGAACTATATCATGATAATTGTATCATTAATGGACCTCTTGGGGGTCGATTGGAGGTATATAGTATGTTTATTAACTATATAATATAAAAATACAAAGTGACATGTTAAGTGTCAAACTAATTAACTAAGAGTGAAAACTAAACGATAAGGTTAATATAATGACCCAAACCAGTCTAAATTCTATTGGATAAGTGGTTTTAGACCTATCCCCACCTTAACCTTTAAATAATCCACTTTGGAGCCATTAGAAACCTAATATGAATTTATTATAAAATAATATTTCTAGCTTTTCCAAAGGTTCCCTCACCCCTCTTATAAAAGGGAACACACCCTTATCATTAATTCACACATTCAAAGCCTTTTGGTTTTGCCAACCCCTGCCCAAATACTCTTTAAAATACCCTCACTTCATCATAGAGGCCTTACTTTAGTCAGAAAGCCAACCTATGGAGCCCTTTTGATCAAATCAAAAGGAAGAACCCGAAGAAGTGGTAATGATTTCACCAACCTTTTTCAAATTACTTTCTTCATCCACTTATTATTTCATTGTTATTACCATTATAAAATTATAAATCCAGTATATTATATATACTTTGATGTTATTATGAACATGGTACAACCATATTTCAGTATTCTATTCATCCTTTCAATGACATGTCACCATACGTGCGTACGTACGACTTACCGTCTCCACGTTGTGGTGTAATTGTTATTCAAAACATTATTTTTTGGATGGGTATAATAATGATTTGTAATTAATATAAATAATAAATATAACATGATAATGATTCTGTATATATGATATACAAAACAATTATATATTATTTTAATATCAAAATAATGATATTGTCGCTCGTGCGTACGCACGGACTACCATCTCCGCGAACGCGATGAGATTCATTATCCACCATATCCATTCAAGTATAATTATCATTTGATTATTTAAAAATAATTTTTATGGACTTGATATCATTCTGGATATGAATAAGATACAACCTATCCATGAAAAACATGGCTTACATAACAAAACATATAAAAGAAAACGAGTAAGTTAACACCCGAAATGACGATAATACTAAGATATTATTAACAAAGCAATGTTAAAAGATCATATATGATATCATATTAGTATATATAATATTTTTAAAATTTAATAACAATTATTTCACTATTATACAGGAGTTTAACCTACTCCAACCATGGAAAAGTACAAGGTAAGGGTTTATTTCACAATCTCATCATTATCCGAGGTTGTTTATACATAATAATCTACTGGGACTTCATTATCATCCACATCCATGTTTCATAAAAATGTATTTCAAAACATTTATAATATTTACTAGAATATGGGTTAAATTCATTTATACACTGGTTGACTTTTATAAGTGGTTTATAAAGGAATCTTTTTGTCATTTTCCAATCAAGGTCGTTTTTAACCTTGTCGACAGAATTAAGGTAAGAATGTTTTTTTAACTTATACGGAGGGTGAGGCTATTTTCCGCCATTATAAAATCGTCGAAGCTTTCCTTACAAGCTTATAAGAATATTTTTAATGAAGATGTTTTATTTTATAAATATATTACTCTTAAATGATTTCAAAATAGAAAGATATATTCTCAAAAAATATTTTTGATTTCATCTATGTCAACATCCTTTGAGGGATTTTATGCTTATTTGAAGTTGATTTATTATGATACAAAACTTCTATATTATATTGAAGGTTTTGTGATATTTTTGACTATGTATGTGTTATTTTTATACCATTCATGGTTTATGGATGAAGTATTTACATTTCATATGCATGTTTTATTATGAATGTTTATGTTATGTTTAAACCTTTTCATATGGGAATGCATTGGAATTAATATGTGACGGGTGGAGCCCTCTATAGCTCCTCAATGCATCGGTAGGTATCACGAGACAAACTAGTGTCTTGGCACAACACATTGAAAAAATTTTATTTATAGTCTTCGCATGAGGCCTTGGCTATGTGGTTATGATAGTCTGGCATTTTGCATTCCATCATTATGAAAGTGGTTATTGATATTGCATGTGATTATCCGATTAGTAGAATATCCATGTGAATAAGTAAATGGTATTATTTAATTTCATTTTTTCCATATGATGTTGATGTTCATGTTTAAAAATGCTTTTGTTTTAGTTATACATTTCCTTAAATGTTTATTCTTATTTATGAAAGTTTACACTATATTATTATCCTTACTGGGTATTTGAGCTCACCCTTTTTATATGTTTTATCTTTCCCAGGATGTGAAGAAGTAAATTATGAATGACCTGCAGGGATAGTATGAGGGGATAATAGTGTGGACTATGGAGACTACGTTGTTGTAGTTTTCATTTTTATGATGCAATGTAAAACTTTATGAATATATCTAGTGTTTCCAAGGTTACTAAACTGATCGGTTTTTCAAGATTTGATATTTCTTGTGATCATGCCAATGTTATGTAATAGTGAACCGAATCTGGGTAACTGGGGTCATGGAGTTACACCTGTTGTGGAGTGTGAGGAACAAAGCCTTTCCTACTGATGAGAATCTGCAACATATGGGTGTGACGATGGCTTCCAGGTGCTGGTGCTGCAGGTCCTCTAGACAAGAAACTGTGGGACATTTGTTCCATTATAGTGAATGGACCAGAGGGTTATGGCAGAACTTCGGGGCTTTCTTTGGCTGGGTCGTGTCTGACGGGGTGTAGGATGATTTTCTCAGGTCGTTGGTTTAGAGGAGCGGGGACTCATGGGGTTGATAGAAAGGCCAAGACTATTATTCTTATTGCAGGTTGCTGGACCATTTGGAAGGCTAGAAATGCTGCTTGCCACAAAAAAGGTTCAAGATCTCAGGTAAGTATAATTTTCAACATGAAAAACAATCTTCTGGATCTGATTCGGTTATGCCCCGATTGTAAATCAGTACCGTCTGTGAACTCAATAATCCCAAACCTCTCACGTGACAATCAGGCTAACAATTCGGGAAGGGGATGTTGGGTCCTTTGGCGACCTCCTAGCCAGGGGGTAAAGCTTAATATAGATGGGTCCCTTCTCAGTGGGGAGATGCGTGTGGGTGGGGTTGTTAGGGATCACATGGGCTCTATTATTGTAGCATTCGAAGCCTTCTATGGCCGACGTGATGTATTACAGGTGGAGGATTTGGCCTTGGCTACTGGGTTGGAGATATGCAACCAAAGGCATATTAATCTTGAGATGCTGGAGACAGACTCCATGATACTGTATAAAGCATTGTTAGACAAGGAAAATTTTCCTTGGAACATCACATACACTATCAGAAAATGCAAAATACTCATAGGTAATCATATTTAGGTATCCCACACATGGTGGGAGGGGAACATGGTGGCAGATTTTTTGGCGTCTACGGATTCCGCAAATCAAATCATGCATTATTTCATTTTTTTGGGTTCTTTTTTAAAATAGGGGATGCAATTTATGGCCAACGATGCTTTGGGATTACATTACTTTAGACCACTATTATTTTTCTTTTGGTTTCTTCTGTACAGTGGCTTTTCATATTCAATAAAAATGTAAGTTTTTAGTCCAAAAAAAGAAAAAAATAAAAATAAAAAAATATTGTTTAAATTATTAAATAATTTAAATATATAATTAACTGATAATTAATTATATTATTAAATTAAAATAGAGGGATGATGGTAATCTGATGGTTGATGTAATTTTAAGATAATCAAATTGATTCCATGCACATGAGTAATTAAAAATGTTCATCTATTAGATTAATAAGTATTTATAAATAATGAGAATAATTTTTATGATTTTTGTTGACGATAATTTAAAAGGTATGACAAATGAGAATGGTTTGAGACTTGAAATCATCTTTAAATTGATTTTTTATTTAAATTTATTGTTTTTTATGGATTTATGTATTATTATTCTCATAGTTGGGAACTTTGAATTAAAAATAATTTAATTGAATATTTAATAATAAACAGTTGTGTGATAATGATTTTTGTAGGGAAATGTTTTTTTTGATAAGGTCGATTGCCTTAAGTTTGGAGCTATGAGACCCCGTTTCTTGTGGAGGGTTGATACTTATTGTAGTTACTTGATTGACATATTGTTTATGCTTGTTTATTCCTGAATATATTTTTATATGATCATATATTGATGATTTGGGGATATATAATGTGATACGGGAATGGGAGGCTCATATGTGATGTGATCCTGGGATGGATGAGCCTGAGATGTATGATGTGATATGTGTGGTTTGTCCTGGATGATGTGGAAACAACTGGTGCCGATGATGGTGAGATGCATTTGGATTTTCATGTCGGTGTCAGGGATGACACAAGAGACGATGTTACTGGTTGATGTTGGGAATACTCATTGATGTGATGCTGAGATATGGTATTATCTATTTGATTCTATTTTATGATCGATGGATGTGCTTCTTGTTTTATCTATATTCTCATCTCCAATTCTTGAGGCAGTTTGGTGGACTTGGTTGCATGATTACACTTTGTGGTAGCTTGATATGGTTTTCCTAGAGTACTATGTTTATGGAATTATTCTAATAATGAATAAATAATTATTAACCCATGGGGTTTCTGTTGAGTGAATAGAAATTATTATAAAAGATGTTAATCTTGATAAACCATGGACTTGTTTTGGATTATGCCTTGAGGGATCAAATTTACTCTGATGAATAATGTAATATAATGTGGAATAATGTTAATTGTTAATTAGTGTCTAATGATTTACTTAATGGAAGGAAATGGTAAAATAATAGAGGTAATTAATGTAGCTCTTTTAAATGCTTATGTGCTGATAGGATATCCCTTCATAGTAGTGCGAATCCGGAGTCTGAGCGATGTTAGGTAGAGTTGAGTATAATACTAGGTTATTCCTATAGTGTTGTTGTGAGATATATTATATCATATATATTTTAGGATTTGATATGAGTCCCCCCACATGTTTATTAGGTTAATTTACACCAAGTGGACTCTCGGATGGTATTTTCCCCAACATCCTAGTGGGAGGATGGATAGATTACTACCCCATATGGACCTGCTCTCATCTTTTGGTAGTTACTTGTGATGATATGAACAATAGTTAGTTTCCCATATATGTATAGGGAGGTATGATATGTCTTTTAGTTATCTCATACACATGTATTAATGGATATTTTATCTAAATGATTATGATTGGTGCGATGTGTATAAGTTGTTATGGGTAGAGGCACTTACTTGGGGGAGGGGATGTAATGGATTAAGGTATAGTACTTGATGTTTTATATACATCATAAGAACTATTGTGGATCCAAAAAACTACTTCTTTACTATATATGGCTATGTGATTCGAGATTATGTGATGATGTGATTCACAAGGTGCATGTTGTGATACCTTGCCCATGTTTTTTTGGGTTGGATTACTTTTGGGGAGAGAAGCCTTATGACATGTGATATTGGGTGGGAGTGGAGAAATAGTAGGGAAGTAAGAGTAGGGTACCCTTGATTTTTAATTAATATATTATATTTTCCATTGTATGTGATACTTGGTGATAGTTATCTATGGATAAGTTAGTATATTAATATACCTATTTTGAAGATGAGTTAGTTTTACTATTTTCAGTATGGTTTAACATGATTTCTTTATCTGTTTAACAATAGTCTATGGAAAGGATCCTAACGGTTATAATGTTATTATCCCCCAAAATTTATATTAACTGTTTTTATAGATAGATAAATTAGGTTGGATACCATGTTAGATATTACTAGATCATGGTTTAGTATAAGTTATTTGGGCTTTGTGTTCGCCACCTTGTTTATCATTTGTTACTTGTAGTTTCCCTTACAATTGTTGTATTACTATACGATATTGAATTGTATCATTTTGTATTTCGTTATAATTATAAATGTATAAGTATGTGTTTTTAGAGTATCATTAATATCTATCTCTTATATATATTCCTATGAAAGGGGAATTCCACCCATATATATGTTTATTATACCATCGTTGCGAGTCGCCAACCCGAGGCCTACTAGATGCGGGACTCGGGTAGTCCTCATATCTGTCCTATCAATAATGCATCTTTGGGGTAGGGGTTATTATATATAATGTATATATACCATAAATAAAAAATAAAAACCATCCATAAAATATGGTAATGGAAAATTAAATTCATCGCTTCGTGCACATGAAAGTATCTATGTATGGATGAGCGATCCATTCATTTCCTATTAGATGTAGGAGGTGGTTGAAAAGGGTTTAACCATAAACCTATGATTGTTTAAATATATTGGAGATACAAATTTCATAATATTAGAATGGTTGTTATATTATTTTAATGAGGTAAAATAAGATATGAACTTAAATAAACTCCGTTAAGTTGTATACATGCTCGTTGAATACCCTCCATTTGATTGAGCATAATTCCTTTAAAAGAGGAGTATATAGGTACTATATGGGTTTCAGTACATTTGAATCAATGTTTTTATTAGGATTTGAGTATATTTTTGATCCAAAATATAACACTTATATTTCCGTAGAAATCATGGATTGAGTCCCTTTTTGAAGGAAAAAATCAATGACATTTTCATTATTTTTCAATCATTAAGGGTCATGAATGTAATTTTAAAAATAATTAGTAGAACATAAATAAAACATGCATGATAGAATTGTATGTTACCATATATGTGATTAAATATTTCATTTTTATTATTTCTAATTATTTAAAACTGATTTTCAAACATTAAATACTATTTAAGACCATTTGTTGGACAATTCATAAAATTTTTCTTTAAAAATATAAAAATAAAAATGGAATTTAAATTAAAACAAAGAAATAAACCATTATATTTAATTATTACCTATATAATCCTTCTATATCCATAATTCATCCAAAAATATACTTTTAATGTTTTCTTAATCATTTACCTAATTTTTCTCTTATTTTTATAAATGATACGCTAACACATCATAAATGTTTTAGATAATTATAAAATTTTTCAGAATTATTAATAAATAATAAAAATATCTATAATTTATTCTCCATAATTTTATTTATATAATTTCACTCTTAATTTATATTTAATATTATTCTTACCATGACAACTTATTTAAGATATTAAATGAGAGAATGTGACATTTTTCTAAATATATTTTCTTTAATAAAAAAAAGATAGTCCAAATCATTTGGAGTGGGTAGAAAATTGATCATAATTAACCAGGTATAGTAGATTGGTTATTAAATACACATACAATAATTTTTAGAGAATATTACTTGATATTATCGTAAAATTTTAAACTTAATTATGTCATTTTATTATTTTCTATTGTGACACAACAGTTACTATTAACTATGATTAAAAATGTCATTGAACTTATTACCAAATTTGAAACACCAAATTTTGAAAATTTTACCAATTTTTCAATGTTATATTTTTTCAAATTTATAGGAATTACATTTAATATCAATTTATAAAATGACAAAAAAACCCATTTTTAGAAGAAAACTGGTTTTAGACATAAAAAAAATTTATTCCAAAATCATGTATAATTTTTACTACCATTCAATTAATTATATTATTCTTAATAAAATAATATTTATTTTAATGTAAATATATTTCACCACTAAAAGGATACATATGATAACTTGATCAAAATAAATGTTCCAAAATATTTCTTTACTAAATAAAAAAATTATATTGATTTAAAAAATGTTAGCCATAGATTTATAAGTTCAAAAATATAATTTCAAATTAATTATATTCATAATTAAATACCAATTTGTTTCTACAAAAAATATTTCAAAAATATTGATGCCATTCCCGTTTCATGATAATATCATAAACCTTTTTGTATATCTAAAGTCAGTATTTTTCACATTTACCCCAAATCATCATTTTCAGAAAAATACCATAAAATTATCTTAATATTATTTTTATATGATGATTAAAAAAATTATTTTTTTTCTAAAATTTAATTTTGAATAGTGGAATAAATTAATTATAATATATGGATAAAAAATTCTGTAAAACCTTTTTCTAATGAAAATCAAATTTTGAAGTATGGAATGAATTTATACTCATTCATTATTATGTAACTACCCCCATAGGACTTTAATTTTTTTTAAATATTATCTATTAATTTCTATAAAATAATTGATCTATATTAATTAACATAATTTAATTTAAAAAAAATACCTTGTCTACTAGAATTAGTGTTCAAAAAATATATTCTTTAATCATACATGATTTTATATAAAATTTTGTTTTTATTTCTTAGGAATTAATTAATAAATTTTAATAAGGAAATTATTTAACATATATTTCATAATGTAGTAATACAAATCATACTATCCAAAAAATGACTAGGTTATAATAGCAATAATAAAATAAAAATATTTTATTACAATAACATAGTTTCTTTTACGCTTGGTATAGCATGTGTTACCCACAATCAAACATGGTTTTATTTTTGAAGTAATATAAAAATAAAATATTTTGGGGTCACATTATACCCATTAAAAATATTACTTCCTCACAATTTTATCTCTTGTATGACAAAAAAATCTAAAATTTTATTAGAAAAAATTTCTTGGGCATATAAGAAAAATTTGAAAAATGAGAAAAAATAATTTTAAATCCACATTAATATAATTTTATTTTGAAATGGTAATTAATTTATAGGTTTATAAAAGGAAACATATCATTTACTTAGTATTTATTAATCCATTCATTTAACATAATGTGATTGATTCGAGTTAAAGAGTTTCAAAAAGATCACCTTCATAGTTGAGTGATATTTTCTATATAAGGTTCAATATATTTATCTTCCTATTATTTTAGTTAAGGAATTCATTTCCTATTAAGATATACAATACGAAAAAATATACTTACAAGAAATCAATCCATTCCAAAATCATAATTTATTCCTTTAGTTGTATTTTTAAATGTTTTCCACCTATACTTAATTTAATATTTTTAATGCTAGATTGTATAATTTATAATTTATGAAGTACGAAAATAAATTTTCTATTAATCAAATGATCAAAAAAATGATGACAAGTTATTTCTCTTATTTTTATTCATTAACCCAAGAAATGGTTACCATATGATAAGATAATTTTTGTTATGAATAAATCGTCACAGGAAGAAACATAGAATTGAAACCCAAAGCCTCAATAATAATACCTAAAGGTCATCTTTAAACATTCCAAAAACAAGTTACATAAATTATATTCAAAATATTCTGAAGAAAATTTGAAACCCAAAACTCAAACATATTTGATAAAATATTTTTATAAGATAAAATTAACATTTATCTCTGAGAAACATAAATCACTATTAAAGACAATTACAAAAAATATATATTATATATTCATATAATATCTTAAACAAGCTAATAATTTGAAAAAAAATCAAATATGATTCAATAAATTAACCTAATATTTTCCCTCAAATTCAATTTCCATAACCAATTTAATGTTCCAAAAAGAGATTAATTATTTAAAAATAATAGTAATCACTTAGTCAAAAAATAACTTTTCAATCCCATTGTTATCTATATGATGAAACATATATTCCCAAAATGTAATAAATCTTTATTCAAATTAACGAAAATTACCTCAATATAAAACATGATATTAAAACGAAAGGATATCAATACATTTCAACATATATCTAAAAAATATAAAATCATTCCCTAAAAAATAACATTTTCATTAAAAATCTTACTAAACCCCAAGGTTTTATTACCATAAAGGTCTCCCCTAATATCTATAATAATCATAATATTCCATAATAAACACAAGAAGGGTATCTATTCCCTTAAAATCATTATCATCCTATAAATTATTAACCCATTATGGTGTCTAAAAATCCTAAAATATCTTCATCAAAATCATCATGAACTCTAAATTTTTCTAGTCATTTTTTAATACGACCAACTACCACACCCTAAACCCATACACTTAGATATAGTGCTAAAAATATATACTTTACAATTACATATTTGATACAAACATATGTTAATATATTTTAATATCCCATAATGATATAATCAAAAGGAAACATTGATACACATTAAAACTCTAGACCGTTTAGTTTTAACGTTTTAAAGAATTAAAAAAACCAAATTCTTAACAAAATATGTAAATTTATAAAATAATGTTAAATTTTCCTATTATACCAAGTTTTTTTATTCTATGATAATTATTCAACATACCCCCATAAAATTCACTACACATTAAACCATTCTTTACACAACTGACTTAACATCAATCATATAATAAGTGGAAATGGAGACTTAGTATGAGTAAGCATTAGCATTAACAATTTAATTTCATAAATGGGAATAAGGGTAAGAGAAAATAATCAAAGTTCACTATTATAAAATATGATAATTCATAACCAACAAAACCTGGATCATAAAATTTGATTCATCGAATGAAGATTTCATCATAATAAAAGAGATATTTTATTCAACAATCACGATCCAAGTAAAATCAATCGTTGCTCAAATGAACCTTTAAGAAGTATAAAAATTATAGAGAAACTGTGTTGGTATCTTAGAAAATTATTTTCACTAACCCTGTTCACTTCTTCTTAACCCATACTGAAATAATATATTCCCAATTAATTCCAGAGGGGAAACCTACTTGGTTTACCCCTCAATTTTCACCATCAAAGACAAAATTATTACCCAATTAATTAGAGTGCTATTGTGGGACCACCCATTATTTTGAACTATAGCAGGACCACTCATCATTATCAATAATGTTAACGTACAATGTAATAAATAAAATTTTTGTAATAATTCAATTTTATTTATAACACCATTGAAAAATACAATAATTATTTTATATATTGATTGGCCAATTGAAAAAAATTGGTTTCATAAAAATATATTTTAAAAATCACCATAATCCTTATAGATAAAATATTAAGATTGAACCATTAAATCTTATTCACATTGAATCATTTTAATAGTTTATAATATGATTAAATATATGAAAAACCATTTCATAAAATCATTAATAAATATAGTTTGTGAAAATATTAAGGAATTCCCCCTTTTAGGAACTTCTAAAACTAAAAATTCATGAAACAAAGGTGTCATGAAAATTTTATATTGAATCATGGAAAATTAAAAGGTTTTATTTATAATGAATTATTTTTATTATAGTTAGATATATGTTAATGCTTCAAATGATTAGAAATATATTTTAAAAATTTTATAAATAGTGTCAAAAATGACCCATGCGGGAAACGTAAACAAGATTCCATTTAAAAAAATTTAAAAGAAATTTAGAGTAAGTTAAAAATTAATATAATAAATAATTTTAATTTAAATAATAAAAAACATGAATAGTTTTAATAAATATAGATATGGAGGGGGAAGAGTTTGGTAAAATACCTTAATAACATTATAATAATCATTTTTCAATAAAACCCTTTACAATTATTTAAATCCAGAAACACTAAAAAAGAACGAACCTACGAAGGAAAATTAAATATATTGAGTAGAATAAGATTTAAAATATTATATTTTAATAGGAATTATAAATACCATGTAAATTAATATTGGTGAATCAATCAAAATTTGTTTCAAAGGAAAAAGATTTAAAAGAGAAACCATTACAAATTCAGTAATGATTAAGTAAAAAATGTACCGAATGAAAGAACATTATATGATTCAATATAACGAGTAATTTTTTAGAAAAAATATATTAAAATCCTTTCATCCAGATTTGATTAAAAAATACTATATTACTAATTTTATACAACATGAAACATGGATCAAGGAATTGAAATTTGAGATTGAAAACATTTAAAATGTTTGAAAAAAAATTAAATTAGAATCCTAAAGTGAAAGGATTTTGTGGAACAAATATAAATACTAAATGTTTTTGTTTAAAAATGGTATAAATAATTATATTTCATAACCAACATAATATTTTCAATAAATGGTTAATCAATAAGTGATACAACTCAATGAAAATAAATTAAGTAAAAAATCACATTACTAAGGACTTCAACGTTGTCCAACATTCTCTAAAATCACTTTACAATAAATATAAACTATTTATAATTAAATAAAAGAAGAATATTTACATATAACATACTGTTAATCATTTACTAAGAACTTATTTATATCCATTTATTTATAAATCATTTTTAAATCAACTTTTATGTGTTAAATTTCCAATTTCCCATTGATATTTTGATTTGATGATATTGGTCCATGAACCTTTTTCATTCTTCCATAATCTTTGGAATATTAAAAAATTTATAATTATTTTTTTTATATTAAATATATTTTAATAACAATACATTCAAGTAGGTCACGAAAAAATTTCTATATTATTCCTTGAAGATGGTCGTCCGTATGTATGGAAAAATGACGCATTTATTTTTCCACTGTGTGGAAAGGAATGAAGGAATATAATATTTTACTTTCCCATAATCATTAATATTATATAAATGTTATATCTATTCATTATTTAAATACTTCTAGTTAATTATGTGAGGTGGTAATGAAAATTAAATCACATCTCTTTATGGAGGTGGTAGTCGACTTGTACGCAAAAGTGACATTATAAATTTACAATGAATAGAAGGGTAAAAATATAGATAATATATTGTATTTTTTAAAAACATAATTATATACTGAATATTATTTATATACCTTAAATACATCAAAATAACTATTCTTAAAATTTGGTGAGGTAAAATAAAATACATTTCTTCATAGAGATGGTAGTTTGTACATACACATGGTATAATATTTAATTTTGAATTGGTTTGAAAATATTTTTCACATAAGAATAAAGAAATATTAGTATCGTGTTGATATTTAAGTTATATTATATTTATTGTTATGATTGATCTGAATGAGGTAGAATACTATATAAAATTAAATGAAATCGATAAACAATTATATATCCTCTTTCGATATCCCCCTTTCTATTGAGCTTAATTCCTTTGAAGGAGTGGATTTGGTCACTAAAGGATCCAGGGGACATGGGTATGTATATTTATAGTTTTATTTGTGTATATTATTGAGATAAAATAGAAATAATATATTCTTTTTGAAATCATAGATTGAGTCACTTTTTATATGAAAAAATCAATTCCATTTTCATAATTTTTCAATAATTAATGGTCATGATTGTAATTTTTAAAAATTAATGTGGGAAATAAATAGATTATGAAAATTACAGACCATAATATCCTATACATTTGAGTTAGGAGAGTGTTTTTTTAGATTTTATAACGACTTAAAAATAAATTTAAATCATTAAATACCATTTAAGGTAATCTTCAGGACCATTTAAAAATTTGGATGTTAAAAATTTAAATAGAACAATAAAATTAATATTAAAACACAAATATCATTAGTTATCCTTTAAAATTACTAATAAAATCTATTTTTATACTTTATAATGACTTAAAAATAAATTTAAAATATTAAATACCATTTATGATCATTTTTAAGACTATTTAAAAAATTTTTATGTTAAACATTTAAATAAAACAATAAAAATAATATTAAAACACAAATATCATTAGTTAACCTTTAAAATTACTAATAAAATTTATGAAACACTTTATTTAAACAAAAAAAATAATCTTTTAACGTTTTTAAAATCATTTATTTTATTATTTTTTTATTTATATAAACATTACGTTAACAGAATTGTAGTCTTTTAGAAATTTATACAATTTTATAAATACAATAAAAAAATTAATATAATTTATTCTCTATAATTTTATTCATATTTTTTCATTCATAAGGTATATTTACTGTTATCATTTCCATTAAAAAATATTTATAATTTAAATGAGTGAAAGTGATGTTATTTGAAAAATAATTTTATTAATATAAAAATGGAATTCATAATCATGTCAAGTGGATCCAAAATAGATAAAAATTAACCAAGAATATGGGATTTTTTTACCAAGAATCATCCAACCATTTGGTTATAATATTTTTTGAACTTATAGAAAATTAATTTATACCAAAATTTCATATAATTATGATTAACATTGAATTAATTGGATTATTTTTTATTAATAGAGAATTATTTGAAAATAAAAAAAATTTAGAACTAATATCTACCTTATAAAAACATGACCGAAATAGGAGTAATATAAAATAATTTTTATATGAATAAAAAAATTTCTTAGATTTAAAAAATGTCACCAATAGATTTATATATTCCAATTTATATTTATTAATGAATTTTATTACTTCTTAAATTCATTTTTTTATTTAAAGTGGATTTTGAAAACTTTTAATTATTTCTTGTATCATGATAACATCATAAAACTAACAGTATTTGTAAAATTTTTATTTGTCACTTTTTACACAAAATTCCACTATTTTATAAAAAATGTAACTTAATATTATTTTTGAAATGTTATATCAAAAATTAATTTTGATTTATCCAGTAAAATTTCTAAAATCAACAAAAATTAATCATAATACCCATGCACAATGTGAAAATATAACCATTGTTGAAGTATAAAATGAATCTATATGCATTCCTTGTTTAGTAATCACCATTATATAAATGATACATTATTTTATGAAACATATAATATATTCATTTCCATAAAATCAATAATTTATAGTTATTAACATAATTTACTTCGATTAAAAATACATTTCATAGATAAATCATTTAAAAAACACTATTAAATCATAAATGATTTTATTTAAAATTAACTTCTTATTTCATAGGATTTAATCTAAACATTTTAAATAGTTAAAATTTTCAGAAAATATTTTTTAGTTTTTTACTCCAATTCATAATCACCAAAACAATGTCCAGGTTATAATGAGAATATATAAATAAATATATTTTTATAGTATATCACATTTCATTTTAATATTGATATTGTTAGTGATACACACAATTGAAAACTGAATTCATTTTAAGTTAATATAGAAAAAAAATCATGGGGTGTTAAATATCATGACTTGTTGTTAATGGCTTATTATGTTTGTTTTAAAAATTTATGATGATGTTATCATTGCTATATTATCATTATATTCTCTCTTATTATCTTTATTTGATAAGGCTTATGTTTATCCTTATAGTGAATTTGAGCTCACCATTATTATGTTTTTTCCCTTTTTATAAAAAATGATATTATATAATGATTTTCAAGATGGATTTTATGTGTTGAAAATATTTTGGCAGATGTTGAAGATTTATTATTAAATAATAATATCTTTATATAATGGAAAAATTATTATTTTATGATAAAGACATAGGATTGGATATATAAATGTTTATTCATAATTACTTAGAGATCAGTACCTAAAGAGGACATTCATATATAAGTTTATAAATAATTTATTTTTATGTTGTTATTATAGACTATTAAAATTGGGTCTCCTTATTTAGTTTTAATTCCAATATGTAATGATTTAGGTTTTTTAAACTAGATCCAATAGAGTGGTTGTTGGTCTATCATAGTTGGTATAAAAGTAGTGTTTAAATATCTTTTTAGGTTAACAAGTTATCAACAAAGTGTATTTTAAGCATTTTTGATACATTTAAGGGTTGATATGTCTATTTTTGGTCATATGTTTAAATCCATATACAAAATTTTTAGATTTTTTGTGATTGGATTTTAAGGATACTAAATATATGATATGGGATGTTTATTGTATTTTTATAGGTCATTGTGGTAAATGTTACCATTGTGTTAAAGATATAATTTAGTCTGAAGGATATTTGGAAAAAATGGTAATATATTTATGAGTACATAAGATGAAAATAATTTCAAAAATATAATGTTACCAAACCTTTGATTTTATGGTTATTATTTCAATTTAGAAAAATGGGTTAATTGGTTTTTTGAATATATGATGAGTTGTATAGATTACATTGTGGGATGAATGGTTATTTTCTGATAATAAAATTAGTTTATTTGGGGAAAATATTAATATCCATTATAGGTATGTATAATTAAGGTTTATGTTTATTAGTATGAAATTAATGTTGTTTGGAGATATGAATAAGTTATATTTTAAAAGGATAGGTTTCTATATATTTTTTCAGGTTTGAATATCATTAACATGATAGTGTTAACTTGAGGTTTGTTATTAGGGGTATTAAAGGATAAAACTTATTTAAATATAATTTGAACTAATAGTGAGTTATTATGGTGTAATTAAATCAAATGTATCATGGGATGGAATAAATCTGTTATGTTATAATAAATCTTTGGATTCATTTTACTAATTATATTATTTTCTACTCTAATTATTACTTTCTTCCCCACACAAAACATTTTGTTTTATTCAATGGAAAAAAATTGATGTTATTGAATTAACAATGAATGTTATCGATAGTGCAATGGCTATCCTGATGATAAAACACATAAAATGGGAGTTGGAATGAATAATATTATGGAAATTCCTAACTAGATATATTGAGATGGGATTAAAAATTTAGACACTTTCATTCCTCTAAAATCATAAAATAAGAGAAAAATGGGGGTTTAGAGAAATTTATACGATTCAATCAATTTAGGAAGGAAAATTCATTAAACAACATGTTGAAAATGTGAGTGAACCGTAGAGGAAACTATTTACATGGAATAGGTAAATCCTCCAAATGTGAATGGGAAGTTCATCAAGTACATGAATTCTAATGAGTTAATTAGAGGCATATTAAGTAAATTGAAGGATGAAAATAGAAACCTAAGGTGACACCCACACATCAACGATTCAATTGTTAAGAGTGTATAAATTATATTATAATGTGTAGCAATCCATGGGTTTATGACTACAATTTGTATCATCAACAACATTATTATAGGAACAAGTGGAATGTTTATGAAATAAGTGGTTCGATATAATTAATTAGTTTATGTTTCACTCATCATTCACTAAAGAAAAAAATTCCCTATTTGATTCTAAATTTATGCACTCCATTTTATAAAGAATGTTTTTTTATTTGTATAAAATCACTATACTAGTGATTAAATAACTAATTATCCTTTAAATTTATAATTTATATGATCAATTTATCCCATGAATAATACCCATATCCAATAGAAGATTGTATGAATGTACATCCAAGAAATCTGATTAGTCTCTCATGAGTAAAATTTGATGTGATTCATTACATGGATTGGATATCTCTAAACAGAGTATATATCAATTATTTATTTAGGGATGTAACATTTAATATGGTTTTTATTGATTAATGGATTAATATAAACTCCAATCAAAAGGAATTTCATTATAAGAGTCTTAATACCTCTTCATCAGGGGTATTTGGATCAAATGGATGGGAATAAACATAATATAAGGGACATATTTATTTTAATGGTAAAATATGAGTTTATTAGTCCTAAAAAAGTTAAAAAGATTAATATCTCATCTTTAGTCCTTACCATCTTAGTGATAAAATTAGTTATTTTCATTACTAGGTAAAAAAAATTAAGAGGGTGTAATATCATTAGGGGGGAGTAAATTATCACACCGTGAGATTTTTGAATATCTTCCCTATAATAAATTTCATGAGTTTGTTAGCATGTGATATATACAACACCAAATATATGTGAGTGGTTATTTAATACCATACAAAATTAACGGAATTATTCTATAGTTAAATTTAATTACATTATAAAAAGTATTCAAATTTACTTAAGAAAAAACAATTGATTTTAAAGAGACTATATTGCACTGTATTATTGAATTATTTATTTATGTTAAATTTATTACATTTCTAAAATTGATATTAATAATATTTTTTTATAAAAATTATAATATTTAATACTAAAAAAATGAATATCTTGGTTAAAATTATTCCAAAACAATAAGAAATTCTATTTTAATTATTCATGGAAATGTTTTTATTTAAATTAATGTTTTTATTATATATTAAATATGTTTTAAAAGAAATCTAAATTTCAAAATTTTATAATTTCATTTTCTACAAATGAATTTCATTTTTTGGATTAATAATGTTAGAATTTGATTAAGGGGTTTTTTGTATTGTTTCTGAAATAGTTCATTTTGGCGTGAATAGCGAATAATAGTAATTTATTCAAATACTACCTTTTTATAAAATTATCATTACATAAGAATTAATTTAATTTTTAGGAAACATTATTTTCCAAAAAAATTTATATTTTAAAAGTAATGTAATCCATTTAAAAATATAATATTGAAATTAAAAATCTATGTTTGACATTTAGGAAATTATTGTTCTTTATTTCATAAACCTTAAATATTTTCCTTCTGTTTGGTTTTTTTAGGTATTCATGAATTATATCTATATTTCCCCCACTTTAGTCTTCAAAAATATGTAAATAACGATTTTAATAAAATATGTACATATTTTTCCATGTTGGTTGAGATTATTTCTTTCCTATATCCATTCTTTTGAATTTTATTTTATGAAATTTCTTATTTACTTTAAAAATATTGATATATGTATTTTTCTACTTTCCTGAACTCTGTTGATTTTTTCAGTAAATTATTCATATAATTTATGAATGGGTAATTTTTTAATTTCATTATAAAAGAATAAAAGTTTTATTTTAAAACAATTATGGAATAAATGGATTTTCTAACCATCCAATACCTTCTTCTTGGTGTATCTTTCTTTACATGTTTCATATTTACCAAAATAAAATGATGTTTTGTCCTGTTTTTTGAAAAATATTTCTAATTATTTTGTAATTTTTTATTCTATGCCATCATACTTTAAGAATTTTTATTATTCACTAGGGATATGATCTTATGATACCATATAATTATTTCCTATATAGTTTATAATTATTTTTTTTATTATTTTTCATGAAACTCATTTCATTCTAGTGGGTTAATTAAATTATGAAAGAATGATGAATGATTTGGAACATATATGAATAGTTAATTATATGCTGGGTGGATCCATTATCTACCAGAAAGAAATCATGTCTGTTTTATATATAAAGAGCTTAAAATATTATATGGGAGGTTTTCCCATGACCTTTAAGGAACCCAAGGGATAAGAAAATTCCAAATATAGTACATGACAAGTCATCCTAAGACTAAGAGGGTACACAGATGGTTAGACCTAGCCCAAAAATGTTACATGTGCAGAAGGTACATGCCATATATGTAATAAATGTCATGGTGAGTATCCTTGACATATTTATTTTATTTTTATTGAAAATATAAAGAGAACCCAACCCACTATTGGACTCTATCCACTATGTTTATGGGAAAGAGGAGTGAACCCCATCCACTACAGGACTCTATCCGTAATGATAGTTTTGGTAGTGAGCTTTGACTATGATTTTTTTTCACTACTTATATATTTTCAATAATCTTATTCCATATACTTATGGTATTTTATCATGGATAATAATTTATTATTAATGATTCCACACCATTATGAATCATGTCATTTACTACAAAAAAGTCATATGTTATGACTCTTGTTTTTTTTCTATGATTCTATATACTTAGGAATCATATATATTTTGTGTATATATATCACACCATATCTTTTTCATTCAAATTTCATAAAATTGAGCCTATTAAAATAAGAATTTAATTTATTATATTTTAATGTAATTAAAATTTTCAAGGGTGATAGTCATGTCACTTATGAAATGGGACATCCTCTCCTCACATCTACACATGATTTAAGCTAATAAGCTCAACCAAGATCATCACAAATAACCTTTAAAATAAAATCCTAATGTCATAGAGGTTATTGATTCCTAATATTACATTCCTTGATGTCTTAATGTGTTTTAAATAGGATTTTATTCAAAGAAGAGGTATATGTTATCACAGATATATTTCATGATTCTTTCTTCTTAAGCATCATAAAAATCCTCTATAACCATGTTAACTTAATTAAATCACTATATTTAATATTTCGATTTTTTTTAATTTCACAACCATTATCAAATTCCTTTATATATAATGTAAAATTTAATCTTTTCTCATGCATATGTGTGTACTAATGCACCAATGAATTGATAATTTTCAATTTTCATTTTCTTCTTTCATAGATGGTTATATAGATGAATTTAGGGGAAATTTTCCATAAATATTATATTTTTATGATTATTAAAAGAAAAATTATTATTTTACTATATTTCCTTCCATCCATTGAAAAAATTGATGTATCTTTCATACGTTTGTGTGGATTACCAACTCAATAAAGCGATGTGATTCATCTTCCCCACAAACACACATGGATGATTATAAAATATAGAAAATGAATAAATATAATATTTTTGTAATAAGATTAAGATTATTTAATATTGGTATTGTCATTATAAAATGTCACGACCCGACCCTACCCGGGCTCGAGCCGCAACTACCCCAAGCCCGCCTCCATAGGCCAGGGGCTGGCGACCAGCGCCAAAGACACAACAACTCGGGGAGGCCTTTGCCTAAGAACCTGTACACACCCACGCAACAAACTCAATGCAACAATGCAGAGTAAAAGTAGAGACAAGTACAGAAAAGGGCAACTTCTATATAAACCACAAAGTGCATCGACCTCTAACAGTACAATGTACATGCTGAAAAGAAAAAGGGGCAAAAAACGCGCCAAATAAAAAGTGCCACAACCCGACAACAGGTAAACAAAAAGAAATAGCTGACGGGTCTGCCACCTGGAACCCGGCCACGACCACCGCATGCGGTCCAAGCTCCCAAGCTCCTACTCTCCACAGAAGTCACGCTCCACCTGTCCATCGTCTGCAAGGGCACACATAGTGCAGGAAAAACCCAAGCAGGGGAGAGTATAAAAATACTCAGTAGGATACCCCGAAGGCTTGAGTGAGCAACAAAGGAGGTACCGAAGGGTGAGCGGTAGAGAGAATAGAAAAGTAGAGGAGTACAACTGAAAGTGCAGCAAAGAGTCCAGCTCAACCCAACAAGATTAACGTAGAAGACTCGTCCTAACACAAGGAGCTAGAAACGGTGAGAAGATGCACTTCTCGTCGAGATTTCGCTGCCTATAGTAGGAGAGTAGAGTCGTCCAACCACGAGATGCTAGACACGGAAAGCACATGGCATACCCCGCACGTCTTTGCCTCCTCTGGAAGGAGAGTAGCCAAAACCCAAGGAGTGGGTACCAGAACAAGGTATATACATATACATATGCTCAACAAGAAACCCGGACGACGTCGTAAGGGGATCCCCATCCCGTAGCTCAGCCCAAGAAAGATTCGCCAACAGTCCCAGACATAACCCATCATCGTCGCCCAGCAACCCGCATGTCTTCCCTGAACTACAGGCCAAGGGCTCAATCACCACACCTCGATACTATCCGCTTTGGGCGGCACTGACTAGCCAGGACGGTTTTAGATCGTGTCGCAAGAACGCGTCTCGGTGGGGAAAGTGCCCCTCGTACTTGAGAGTTCTAGGGAAAGTCAAACCACGCCTCGACACTGCCCCGCAGTCGAGAGGTCCCCTCAAAGTCAAGTCGTTCCAACACTGACCCGTACAACCAAGGGTCCTACTCCGGTAATCACGGAGGTAAGACACAGACTAGCCTAGTCGAGAAGACTGAGTCTAGAATACCAACTGGTATCCCACTGCCCAGCCCTGCTGGAGGGTAATTCATAACCCAATGTCGGGTGACCCACTGCCCAGCCCTGCTGGAGGGTAAGCCTTAATGCATCAACCGGTGACCGACTGCATAGCCCCGCTAGAGGGTAAACCATAATCAGATATCGGGTGACCCACTACCCAGCCCTGTTGGAGGGTAAACCCTAATACATCATCAGGCGACCCACTGCCCAGCCCCGCTGGAGGGTAGACCTGGAATAAGTCGACAGGCGACCCACTGCCCAGCCTTGCCGGAGGGTAGACCTGGAACTAGATGACGGGCGACCCACTGCCCAGCCCTGCTGGAGGGTAGACCCTAAGAGGTCGTCGGGTGACCTACTGCCCAGTCTCTGCTAGAGGGTAGACCCTAATAGCACCGGGTGACCCACTGCCCAGTCTCTGCTGGAGGGTAAACCCTAGAAGTCCGTGAGCAACCCACTGCCCAGCCCTGCTGGAGGGTAAGCCTGAGGAAGCCGATGAGTAACCCACTGCCCAGCCCCGCTGGAGGGTAAGACTCAGAACTGCTATGCCATTTCCACAGGAGGGTACATCACTGGCCGACCGAACACGGAGTGGGTGTCGCGCAACCACCCAACTCTAGAATAGCTCTCCCAAAAGAGGTCCAGCATCTACCCCAGCACTGGGTGTCACTAGCACCGCTACCGTCCAATCCATCGAGAACAAAACCAGGGGGAGACCACTCAACCCTGCTGGTCAACAAACACACTGAGGGACCCTCTACGTCGCGAGAGTTCAAAGTACGTAAGACAGAACACGGCGCGCACATGGGGCCCACACGACGTGTGGCCCCAAGTCAACCCCAACTGAGCGCACACCCGTCTCAGGTACAAACCACACGTACCTCCAAGCGCTCTCGTATACTCCTAGAGTATACCTCGTCTCCAGCCCAAGGCTATCATGCACCCGGCACCCAACGTCAGCGCAAAGGCGTGACATAACAACTCCACCTCAAAGGCCCAGACACGACCATACACATCTCGTGAAACATTTACGTCACTCTCCCAAGAGTGCACGATCACACACCAAGGGTCTGCTACAGCAAAAGTAGGGAAAACCACCACTCGAGCACCTTCCGTGCTTCCACATTTCTCAAGATCGAGCAAGAGGCTCCATATAGCCAAACAGATCACACCGTTGTAATCCTTACGCAAAAACACGCGAGTTAGACAACTCACTCGCCCAAAACGGTCAACAGGTGAAAAAGGTACTATTCACCGTGACCAACCTAGGTGGGGCCCACCCCAAGATCCCAAGACTGAACCAACGGATCACACCACAACGATCCCCTCGGAAAAACACACGGGATTGAGTACTTAATTTCCCAAAACGGACACCCGGTGAAAAGTGCACTATTCACCGTAGCCGGGTCAGGTGGGACCCACACCACGTATCCGAAAGAGGTCGGGTGGATAGCGCCATCGCGATGCTCTCAGAAAAACATGTTGAAAGCACTACTCGCTTGAGTGGAACATGTATCCTGAGAAAGAGGTGCGTTCCGGCGCACCGCACACGAGCGGCGCCACGTGGGACCTGCATCCCGGTCCCGAAACTCAACGGTCGGATCGCACCGTTGCGATCCTCTCGAAAAAGTACACAAGATGGACTACTCATTCGTCCAAAACGGTCGCCCGGTGATAAAAATGGAAATCACCGTCAACTCCCAAACGGCCCTCGTGGGCCCCGCACCATCATGCCGAATTAGGTCGGGCGGATTGCCCCATTGCAATCCCCTCAGAAAAACACCCAACATCGACTGCTCGCATGCCCCGAATGGACGTCCGAGGAAAAAGTCGCTAAAAGCTGCACGCAGCTCAAAAGACGGGCCGTGGGGCCTGCGCCTCAACTCCAGCCTCAATGCTTGGAACCGCACTAGAAACCTCCGCCTCAGTGCTAGGGTCACAACGCCACTGATGGCGCTCAAAACGGATGTCGGACGCGTCCGCGCCATCCAAAACCAGAATCCCGGGAAAAGCACTCGTCCACTTAAGGACGCGTCGCGCCTCAGCGACCCCTCGTTTCGGGAATTTAAAATTCCCGAAACCATCTCAAAAGATTCGCCTCGATGTAATCTCCGCACTGCCGCAGACGGTGCGCAAAACGGACGCCCGTTGCCTGAAATACGGGCGTCCGAAGGCTGAGGGGCAAAGCCCCTTGGGGCGGACCGGCCCGGACCGGCCGGTCCGCCCTGCTCGGGCCGGCCCGCACCGGCCGGTCCGGTCCGCACAGCCGGCCCGCGGCTCAGCCGCGGGTCCGGATCACCCCGCCGCGGCTCGCTTCAGCCAACCGGCCGCCTCGCGGCCGGTTGTTCCCCCACAGCGACCCACGATTCGCGGGTCCCGGTCGCGCACGGGGGTCACGCGGTTCGAGGCCCCCTCCTCACCTCCGCTCGCCGGCGCCCGCAGCGGCTTCCGACAGCCGCCGCCGAAGCGCGCCGCCGCCTTCCGGAAGCGCCGCCGCCGCCCTGCTGCCTGCCGTAGCCGGCCCGCCATCCCGGAACCACCGTTCGCCGCCTCGGATCGATGTCGCGCCGCCCTGGGAACCTGCCGGACCGCCGGAATTCGCCGGGACTACCCAGAATTCTGGCAACCTGCGACGATCAACCCTGGGCTCCTCCGAGCTCGGATTTTGATTTTGAAACAAGCTATGGAAAGAGGAAAACCTCTACTACGCATTTATGTGGTTTGATCGAAGAGAAAACAACAAATCGACGCTAAAATCGGGGTTCAAAGGGGGGGGGGGGTTCGGGAATTAAAACTCAAAAACAAAACCCTACCTCGCGGGCGTTGCCCGGAGCTTCGCCTCCAAACCGCCACCTTGCCGGAGTCTCCTTGCCAGAGCTCGCCTCACCGGAGATGAAGGAGGGGGAGGATGGTTTGAGGAAGAAGAGAAGAAGAAGAAGCGGGGGTGTTTAAGTACAAAACACTTAAACGCCAGCCCGACAGCCCCGAACCCGAACTCTCGACGGGGTCAGGATTTAGCCTCCCCTAGGCTAAGAACCACACACTGAGCACAATGGCGGTCTCGGAATTTTATTCCGAGACCCCATTCAAAAGTTATAAAACTTAGCACCCGAGGCCGCCAAATTATGAAAACGCCCCTGGGGCCATTTTTCACAGACGGCTCGCACCCGCAAAACTTATACCCCTTCTAGGGTAAACGGCACGCTCCGAACTCAACTGTGCCCTCGGTTTTCCAATCCGAGCCACCGTTTAAGAGATACCAGCATTTCTCCAGTAAACGAATAAATTAATTTATTTATTTATCCGTTTAACATTCCGGGAGCGGGTGAGGGGTCCAAAAATCCCGCGCTAACAAGTTTTATGTCGTTCCTAGGGTAAACACCCCATTCCGGACCCATCCGTACACTCGGATCCTTGATCCGGATCACCGTCTAGGAGTTATCCCATTTATTTAGCATTTTCAGTGTGAACGCACTGAAAATTTAATTCCGGCCACTCCGGGGCTCGGAATCGCACGCCGTCTGAAGGCGCTGCTCTGAAATATCATAAAGAATATTCCAAAGCCTTTCTCAGAGAAAACCAGGTTCTTACATCATTCCCTCCTTCAATATTTTCGTCCTAGAAAAGAAAAACTAGGGAGCAACACAGGGTACTAAGCCCACACCTGGCTTTTCCATACCCAGAAGAACCCACGCACAGCTCTGCGTCACTCACACAGACCAATTGATTGATCTATTCATGCTAGGTCAGCCCTTGCCGACATCGTGAAACCAGTCCAGACTTTGGGGTTAGGGAAAGGCGGTAGGGTACCTCGCCATCCCTTTTCATGGTCTCAAACTGCCCGAAGGCCCTCGGGGGTAGCTCACCTCCCCGGTCAAACCTCTACGTCGCATGCCGTGACTGGAATCACCGCCTGCACCTGGAACAAGGCCTGGTGATTTCCTCCTTCAGAATATCCATATGGTGAAGCACCCAAGGATATCTGGTCACGCTATGCTCCACAGTCGATGCTCTCTTACACGCTCAAAAGGCGAAGGAGTCAACACCATTGACTAAAGGAAAAGGTCTCACGCCTTTCTCCTTACCACCATAGGGTTACACCGACGCCCTGCGTCACCCTGGTAACACCTCAAACAAGGAGTAGGGAGAAAAGCCTTTCACATGAAGAGCCCTACAATTCTACTTCAAAAAGTAGAAGAGTCGCAAGGGGTACCTCTCACCATCCCATGCTCTGTAGGATCGTAGACATCCAAAGCTCGTGGCTACCCACGGTCCCAACCGTCTGCTCTCGGAGCTTGACATGGACTGCCTAGTGGTGATGGGGAGATCTCGTAACGTCGTCCCCCACCACCAGCTCCTCCCGCTCCTCTGCTAGCACCACCTAGCTGGGAACTACTCCGATCACGGTGCTGCCTCTGCCATGGTGGTGCACCTGCTGCCTGCCCGAAGCTCCCAGCAACTCAGGTCGGGCAGTCTCGTGCCAAGTGACCTCGCCCGTCACAAGAATAGCACCGGTGCTCTCTGGGCTGCCCTGGTGCCCTCTGGTGCCCCTGTGGTGTACAACCATGGCCCGAGATCCACTCACGGAAGGGCACCCTCGGCTGAGGCCCTGCGCCTTTTCACCACAGTGGTATACAACCACGTCTCTGAAACCAGCAGTGGGGAGGCCACCTGCATCGAGATCTTGGCCTCCGGCGCCTGCTAGCTACGACAGACTCCCCGACTCCATCGCGCCCACTGCCACTACCAACCGGAAAACACGACAGGAAGCCCTCTATCACCAGCGCCTGCTCTAGCACCCCGGCATATGTGGAAATGCCCAAGGGTATTATGACATCACGAATCTCTCGGCGGAGACCCTGCTCAATCTTCCGCGCTCGGAGGTTGTCTCCATGGACCAAGTCCGGGTAAAAGCGTGCACGATCTGCAAAACTAGCCGCGTACTCGGCCACCGTCATCCCTCCATGCTGAAACTGCAGGAGCTCCTGAATCTGAATGGAGCGCAAGCAGGAGGGGAAAAACTCCTCCCATAGAAACAACTGAAAGTCGTCCAACGAAAGTGATGACTCCTCAAGAAACTGAGTCACCAGACTCCACCAACGCCAAGCTCCTCCACGAAAAGGGTGGCTGTCAACGCCACTCTCTAATCTGCCGGCATCTGCACAAGCCTGAAAAGGCGAACCACTGCCTCGAGCCAAACCTCTGTTGCCTGAGGGTCTGGCTCACCACTGAACCTCAGCGGTCCCTGCCACTGGAACTCACGGAGCGCGCTCAACCTGCGCTCAAGTTCAGCCTGCTCCGCTGAAACTGTCTGTTTCTCAACAGGTGGGGGTGCTGCTACCGGCCCACCCGGAGAAAGGGGCTCACATGATGGGTTCTGGACTGTGGCCTCATAGCTCAGAGGGTCGTCATCATGAACCAAAGCTGGTATCCTGGCTGGCTGTCCTCACTGAGACATCCTGAGTTTTATCAAGGAGTGCCGTGGTAAGATGAGCATATATGTATATACCAATAACAACAATGGGGAGCTAACTCAAGAAGGACAGTCAAAAACTCAATCCTACGTGATGCACAAAAATATTTCCCCTGTAACAAGTGTCTCATCATGCCGAGTCGACAAGCGGGTTATCAAGGTCCTGGTGAATGGATACTTCGGTCGCCGCACCATCACTGGACTCCCAGGACTGAGAGCCGCTCTCGAGACACGTTAACACTGTTTCCCTAAATCCCAACCAATTCCTCTTTTAGGGACGTCCGTACAACGTCCCAAGAAACGAACCACCTCTGATACCACTTTGTCATGACCCGACCCTACCCGGGCTCGAGCCGCAACTACCCCAAGCCCGCCTCCATAGGCCAGGGGCTGGCGACCAGCGCCGAAGGCACAACAACTTGGGGAGGCCTTTGCCTAAGCACCTGTACACACCCACACAGAAAACTCAATGCAACAATGCAGAGTAAAAGTAGAGACAAGTAAAGAAAAGGGCAACTGTTATATAAACCACAAAGTGCATCGACCTCTAACAGTACAAAGTACAAGATGAAAAGAAAAAGGGGCAAAACACGCGCCCAATGAAAAGTGCCACAACCATACAACAGGTAAACAAAAAGAAACAGCTAACGGTTCTGCCACCTGGAACCCGACCATGACCACAACACACGGTCCAAGCTCCCAAGCTACTACGCTCCACTGAAGTCACGCTCCACCTGTCCGTCGTCTGCAAGGGCACACCAAGTGCGGGCAAAACCCAAGCAGGGGTGAGTATAAAAATACTCAGTAGGATACCCCGAAGGCTCGAGGGAGCAACAAAGGAGGTACTGAAGGGTGAGCGGTAGAGCGAACAGAAACGTAGAGGAGTACAACTGAAAGTGCAGCCAAGAATCTATCTCAACCCAACAAGAGTAACGTAGAAGACTCGTCCTAACACAAGGAGCTAGGAACGGTGAGAAGATGCACTTCTCGTCGAGTTTTTGCTGCCTATAGTAGGAGAGTAGACTCGTCCAACCCCGAGATGCTAGACACCGAAAGCACGTGGCATACTTCATGCGTCTTTGCCTCCTCTGGAAGGAGAGTAGCCAAAACCCAAGGAGTGGGTACCAGAACAACGTATATACATATACATATGATCAACAAGAAACACGAACGACGTCGTAAGGGGATCCCAGTCCTGTAGCTCAGCCCAAGAAAGAGTCGCCAACAGTCCCAGACATAACCCATCATCGTCGCCCACCAACCCGCACGTCTGCCCTGAACTGCAAGCCAAGGGATCTATCACCACACCTCGATACTATCCTCTTTGGGCGGCACTGACTCGGCCGCACGGTTTTAGATCGCGTCGCAAGAACGCATCTCGGTGGGGAAAGTGCCCCTCGTACTTGAGAGTTCTAGGGAAAGTCAAACCATGCCTCGACACTACCCTGCAGTCGAGACGTCCCCTCAAAGTCAAGCCGTTCCAACACTGACCCGTACAACCAAGGGTCCCGCTCCAGTAATCACGGAGGTATGCCACAGACTAGCCTAGTCGAGAGGACTGAGTATGGAATGACAACTGGTATCCCACTGCCTAGCCCTGCTGGAGGGTAATTCATAACCCAATGTCGGGTGACCCACTGCCCAGCCTTGCTGGAGGGTAAGCCTTAATGCATCAACCGGTGACCCACTGCCTAGCCCCGATGGAGGGTAGACCATAATCAGATATCGGGTGACCCACTGCCCAGCCCTGCTGGAGGGTAAACCCTAATACATCATCAGGCGACCCACTGCCCAACCCCGCTGGAGGGTAGACCTGGAATAAGTCGACAGGTGACCCACTGCCCAGCCTTGCCGGAGGGTAGACCTGGAACTAGATGACGGGCGACCCACTGCCCAGCCCTGCTGGAGGGTAGACCCTAAGAGGTCGTCGGGTGACCCACTACCCAGTCTCTGCAGGAGGGTAGACCCTAATAACACCGAGTGACCCACTGCCCAGTCTCTGCTGGAGGGTAAACCCTAGAAGTCTGTGAGCAACCCACTGCCAAGCCCTGTTGGAGGGTAAGCCCGAGGAAGCCAAGGAGTAACCCACTGCCCAGCCCCGCTGGAGGGTAAGACTCAGAACTGCTCTTCCATTTCCACAGGAGGGTACATCACTGGCTGACCGAACATGGAGTGGGTGTCGCGCAACCACCCATCTCCAGATCAGCTCTCCCAAAAGAGGTGGAGCGTCTGCCCCAGCACTGGGTGTCACTAGCACCGCTACTGGCCAATCCATCGAAAAAAACCAGGGGAGACCACTCAACCCTGCTGGTCAACAAACACACTGAGGGACCCTCTACGTCGCGAGAGGTCAAAGTACGTAAGGCAGAACACGACACGCACATGGGGCCCACACGACGAGTGGCCCCAAGTCAACCCCAACTTAGTGCACAAACGTCTCAGGTACTATCCAAACGTACCTCCAAGCGCTCTCGTATACTCCCAGAGTATACCTCGTCTCCAGCCCAAGGGTATCATGCACCCGACACCCAACGTCAGCGCGTAGGTGTGACGTAACAACTCCACCTCAAAGGCCCAGAGACGGCCATCCACATATCATGAAACATTTACGTCACTCTCCCAAGAGTGGACGATCACACGCCAAGGGTCTGCTATAGACAAAGTTGGGCGAACCACCACTAGAGCACCTTATGTACTTCCACATTTCTCAAGATTGCGCAAGAGGCTCCGTACAGCCAAACGGATCACACCGTTGTAATCCTTGCGCAAAAACACGCGAGTTAGACTACTCACTCGCCCGAAACGGCCAACAGGTGAAAAAGGTACTATTCACCATGACCAACCTAAGTGGGGCCCACCCCAAAATCCCAAGACCGAAGCAACGGATCACGCCACTGCGATCCCCTTGAAAAAACACACGGTATTGAGTACTCAATTGCCCAAAACGGACACCCGGTGAAAAGTGCACTATTCACTGTAGCCGGGTCTGGGGGGACCCCCACCACGTCTCCGAAAGAGGTCGGGAGGACTGCGCCATCATGATGCTCTCAGAAAAACACATCTAAAGCACTACTCGCTTGAGTGGAATGGGTATCCAGAGAAAGAGGTGTGTTCCGGCGCACCGCGCACGAGCGGCGCCATGTGGGACCCGCATCCCGGTCCCGAAACTCAACGGGCGGATCGCACCGTTGCGATCCTCTCGAAAAAGTACACAGGATGGACTACTCATTCGTCCAAAAATGTCGCCCGGTGATAAAACTGGAAATCACCGTCAACTCCCAAACGACCCTCGTGGGCCCCGCACCATCGTGCCGAATTAGGGTGGGCATATTGCACAATTGCAATCCCCTCGGAAAAACACCCAACATCAACTGCTCGCACGCCCCGAACGGACGTCCGAGGAAAAAGTCGCTAAAAGCTGCACGCAGCTCAAAAGACGGGCCGTGGGGCCCATGCCTCAACTCCAGCCTCAATGCCTGGAACCTCACTGGAAACCTCCGCCTCAGTTCCAAGGTCACAACGCCGCTGACGGTGCTCAAAACGGATTTCGGACGCGTCCACGCCGTCCAAAACCAGAATCCCGGGAAAAGCGCTCGTCCACTTAAGGACGCGTCGCACCTCAGAGACCCCTCGTTTCGGGAATTTAAAATTCCCAAAACCATCTCAAAAGCTTTGCCTCGATGTAAGCTCCGCGCTGCCGTAGACGGTGCGCAAAACGGACGCTCGTAGCCCGAAATACGAGCGTCCGAAGGCTGAGGGGCAAAGCCCCTTTGGCCGGACCGGCTGGTCCGCCCTGCTCGTGCCGGCCCGCGCCGGCCGGTCCGGTCCGCGTAGCCGGCCCGCGGCTCAGCCGCGGGTCCGGATCACCCCGCCACGGCCAGCTGGCCGCGGCTCGCTTCGGCCTCGCGGCTGGTTGATCCCCCACTGCGACCCGCGATTCGCGGGTCGCGGTCGCGCGGTTCGCGGCCCCCTCCTCACCTCCGCTCGCCGGCGCCCGCGCCGGCTTCCGACAGCAGCCGCCGAAGCGCGCCGCCGCCTCCCGGAAGCGCCGCCGCCGCCCTGCTACCTGCCGTAGCCAGCCCTCCATCCCGGAACCGCCGTCCGCCGCCTCATATCGATGCCACACCGCCATGGGAACCCGCCGGACTGCCGGAATTCGCCGGGACTACCCAGAATTCTGGCAACCTTCGACGATCAACCCTAGGCTTCTCCGAGCTCGGATTTTGATTCCGAAACAAGAAATGGAAAGATGGAAACCTCTACTACGCATTTATGTGGTTTGATCGAAGAGAAAACAACAAATCGACGCTAAAATCGGGGTTCAAATGGGGGGTCGGGAATTAAAACTCAAAAACAAAACCCTACCTCACGGGCGTTGCCCGGAGCTTCGCCGCCGAACTGCCGCCTTGCCGGAGTCACCTTGCCGGAGCTCGCCTCGCCGGAGATGAAGGAGGGGGAGGAGGGTTTGAGGAAGAAGGGAAGAAGAAGAAGGGGGTGTTTAAGTATAAAACACTTAAAGGCCTACCCGACAGCCCCGAACCCGAACTCCCGACGGGGTCGGGATTTAGCGTCCCCTAGGCTAAGAACCACGCTCTGAGCACAACGGCGGTCTCCGAATTTTATTCCGAGACACCGTTCAAAAGTTATAAAACTTAGCGCCAGAGGCCGCCAAATTATGAAAACGCCCTTGGGGCCATTTTTCACAGACGGCCCGCGCCCGCAAAACTTATACCCCTCCTAGGGTAAATGGCACGCTCCGAACTCAACTTTTCCCTCGGTTTCCCAATCCGAACCACAGTTTAAGAGATTAGCATTTCTCCAGTAAACGAATAAATTAGTTAATTTATTTATCCGTTTAACGTTCCGGGAGCGGGCGAGGGGTCCAAACATCCCGCGCCGACAAGTTTTATGTCGTTCCTAGGGCAAACACCCCATTCCGGACCCATCCGTACACTCGGATCCCTAATACAGATCACCGTTTAGGATTTATCCCATTTATTTAGCATTTCTAGTGTGAACACACTGAAAATTTAATTCCAGCCACACCGGGGCTCGGAATCGCACGCCGTCTGAAGGCGCTGCTCTGGAATATCATCAAGAATATTCCAAAGTCTTTCTCAGCAAAACCCGGGTTCTTACAAAAAATGAAATTTTTAAATCATTTAATTGATATAACACTATGATTAAAATGACTTGTTGCGACATGCTATTTTTGACGGGCACATCACCAGTTGTAAAAAGTCCCATATGGAGGACGTTTTGTAATGGGATTCAAATCCCGTTGCAAAAATAATTAAATAAATGGTTATTTATGATGATAAAAAGAACATCTCTCAAATACTTTTGGTTCACATTCCTACCACAACATAAGAAAGGGTAATTATGACCAATGTTTGTTCCCATCACAAATACCCTTTGTCATGTAAAATTATTTATTATGGAAAAAAGTTTTCATTGAAATTTTCCTTGTTCAATTATAGTAATTTGAGATAGAAATTAATGTATTTCACCAATAATTTTTCAACAGGCGAGTATTTGTGATGGTAACAATCAAGAATAACTTTTTAATCGCCGCCTTGGTTATTTATTGAAGGAACTATGTGTGATAGGTACAATAACAAATAGTATTATTTCTGACACTAATCTTATTGTAAATAATACCCTCAAAACTAATCTAACACATATATACACCCCCTTAATTTTTCCTCTTCATTCTATACTTAAACTTTTCTATTCTCAATGTTCATCTTCTTCACTTCAATAGTTCAATTAAATGTTTATTTTTTCATAGGGAAGAGAATTTTGTAATTTTCAGTTCGCAAAAGCATCATTTTTAAGGTATGCATGTAATGTTTTTAATTTGGGTTATTTTATATTTGATTTTAATATTATTAATTTGTAGTAATTATAGTTTATTAGATGCAATTATTTATAATTAGTAGTAGTTATATTAAATTATTAATATTTATTTTTTATCAGCAGTATTGTTTTGAATTAAAAAGTAAATAGTTTTCATTTGTAATTATTAATTTTAATTTTTAGTGAGTGAGTGTTATTAATTGTAATTACTTATAATTGTGAAATAGTATTAATCAAAATACATAGAAATAATTTATAGAATCTACTCATAAGTAATAATAATTTATAATTGTTTTTATAAATAATAATAATTAGTAAAAATTAAGTTTAAAAAACAATAATTCGTAAAAAATACAAGTTATTTCTAAAAATTAAAGGAAAATCACTATAATTTAAAAATTTAGCATTTTTAGTAATTTTATTTGGTATTTAGTAAACAATAGTGAAAATTAATGTTAAATCACTACAATTGGTAAAAATTACGAGTAATTAGTAAAAATTATTGATATATTACTATAATTATTTCAAATTAGTGAAAATAACTAAAAATTAGTAAAAATTATCGATAAAACACAATAATTTTTAAAAATTATAAAAAATAGAAATAATTAGTTTAAATTTTTAGAAATTGTTTATTGTGACTAAAAATTAATTCAAATTATCAATGATTAGTGAAAATAATTAAAATGGATAGTAAAACAGTGTAATTAAAAATAACTAGTAGTAATTAAAAAATATTAATGGTAAATAATTACAATTATTAAATATTATTGGTAATAATTAAAAGTTAATGTAAAATCACTTTAATTATTAAAACATTATTTTAATTTGTTAAAAATTTATAGAAATAACCAGTAATTAGTAAAAATTGGTAAAAATGAAAATAAAATCACTTTAATTAGTAAAATTTAATGTTAATTTGTAAAAAATAGCTATAATTAGTAAATATTGTCGATAAATTACTATAATTAAAAACATTAATGTTATTTCATAAGAATTAGTGATAAATTACTATAATTAGAAACATTTAACAGTAATTCATAAAAATTATTGATAAATTACTATAATTATTTTAAATTAGTGGTTATGAAAAATAATTTTTAAAAATAAGTATTAGTACGTTAAATTTTCTAAAAAAATAATATTGTTTGTAAAAAATAATAAAAATAAGAGAACACTATAAAAAAATAGAGAAATTATTTGTAATGACTAAAAATTAGTAAAAATTACAATGATGCCTAAAAATTAATCAAAAGTAGCGGTAAAGAAGTACAATTAAAAATAATTAGCAGTAATTAGTAAAAATTAATGGTAAATCACTATAATTATTAAATATTGGTAGAAATTATTAAAAATTAAAGTTAAATTAGTTTAATTATTAAAAATTATTTATAATTAGTAAAATTTGGAAAAATTAAAACTACATGGTAAATATTAATAATAATGAAATCATTATAATTAGTAAAAATTATTGGTATTTAATAAAAAATAGCACTAAATCACATTAATTATTTAAAATTAATGATAATTAGTAAATCTTAGTGATAATTAGTTTTGAATCACTATAAATAAGTAAAAAATAGTATTAATTAGCAATAATTAGTGGTAATTAGTAATAATTATCATATATTAGTACTAATTAGTAAAAAATAATGGTAATTAGTGGTTCTTAGTAATAATTATTTGTAATTAGAAGTACATAGTAATATATTGTATTTTTTTGTATATGTTACGAGAAAACCAAAAATGAAATAGGTCATCAATTTATAGGTGATGAGAAATGAAGAATTTAGATAGGGTTGACAAAAATTGGTGTAATGAAAATTTTGGATGTGGTTGGAATAAATTGGTTTCATCACTGAAAGATTTTATAATATATGATTTACTCCTTTTTAATAATTTATATTATATTTTATTTCTTTATATTAAATTATACAAAAAATTATTAGGAATTAGGGGTATTTATTTATTATTACCACTAATTATCATATTTTTTTAGTATAATTTTATATAATGTATTAAAATATAATAAAAATTACTAAAATTGTGTAAATAATAGATTTTATGATCTTTAGGTGATTATAAATTGCTTATTTATTCCAATAATGTCCAAATTTTTCATTTTGTTTCTAGAAACAGATTATGTATAATGTGATGCATTTATGAAAGTAGTAACAGTAGGAGGAGGATATGCGTCGATGAGAGGAAATGGTTGGAATTAATTTATGTAATGAAATTTTTTGACATAGATGAGGTAAATTTTTTTCATCACCTGAGTATTATAAAATCTATGATTTGCCTCTATTTAGTAGATCATTTAATTTCAAATCATCCGGTGATTATAAATGTTCAATTTGTGCCAAACATGTCTAAATTTTCTTTTAGGTTACCAGAACTAGGTAATCCAGGATATGATGTGTCGATGGTAGTAGCAATGGAAGGAATTTGAGATTCATTGATGGAAGAAAAATTAGCAAGAGAAGATGATGGATTAAATTTGACAGTTATTGTAAATTAGAAATATTTAGTTTCAATAAGTAAGAATTTGTAAAAAATTAGTAAATATTAGTTATAAATTAGTAAAAAATAATGGCAAATCACTATAATTACTAAATTTAGTAGTAATTAGAAAAGATCGAATTTTTTTTATGAAATTATTAAAGGATAGTAAAATGAATATTAACTAATTATAATTAGTAAAAAGTTATTTTAATTAGTAAAAATGTCTAGTAATTAGTAAAAATCTTAGGTAAATAAATAAAATTGACAATATTTACAATAAATGATAATTATTTAATTTTCCACTCTTGTTTAGATAATATTTTTATTATATCAAATTATTCAAAAAAATTATTTATTTTATATTTTTAAAGAAATATGGAACAAGGAAGTCAAAAATATTTTTTATTACATGATCACGATTGGATAAATCATCATAGGTATCCATCTGGTTCTAGTATTAATCTTTTATATATTCAGTGGTTTGAATATTTTTTATCATTTGAAGCATCTAAACCATAATTTTTTTTAGAAGGGAAAATTAAGTGTCCATGTATGAAATTTTATCTAAGGAGGTTTGAAGATTTTGATAATGTTTTTGATCAACTATAAAAATTTTATTTTCGAATTGATTATATTTTTTTGTATCTACATGGGGAATCTAGTTCTAGAGAAGATACTAATAATTCTGTTCCCAATCCACCACAATTTCAAAATTTAGTGCATGATGTTGTTAGTACATCATTTTAAAAAATAAGACTTAGGATGATATTGATTTAATCCCTAAGTTATAACCATATCAATTTAATGAGTTATTAAAGTATTCTAAGGATTCCTTATATCCTAGTTATACGATAAGAACATTAGATGGGTTGAAATATTTATGGTTATTAAATCATTCAATGGAATGTTAAATAAATTTTTTGATCTGATATTCTCTCTCATTAAAGAATTTTTACCTAAAGTAAATGTGTTGTCTATAAAATTCTATGAGAGTAATAGGATGGTATGTAATTTGGGTCTTAGTTATAAGAAAATTCTTTCATGTTCTATTTATTTCATCTTATATTATGGTGAAAATGCGTTATTGGTTAGTTTTCCGAGTTGTGGACTATCAATGCATAAAGAGTCTAAACTAAGGAAGTATAGATAGATTATTCTAAAAAAGTTTTCGTATTTATCAATTACACCTATATTGTAAAATTAATTTTTGTCCCAGAATAAAACGTCAAGGATTTTGTGGAACAAAATATATATTTCAATAGGTAAAAGCATAAATCATCATTGTGATGGAGTTTTATGGAAGAAGTTTGACCAAGTACCTCAGTATTTAACTTCATAAGATCGAAATATGTGAATAGGTATTTCTTCTGAGGATTTTGGACCATTTGGTTCTTACAATAGTCAATATTCTTACTAGCCCATATTTATCACTGCATACAATTTACCACCATTGATGTAGAGAAATAAAACATATAACTTTTTACATTTTTAATTCTAGGACAACCAAAAAATAATATCAAAGTTTATATGAATCCATTTATTGATGAGTTAAATTTATTATGGAGTAATGGTTTCAATACATATGCTTTTTTCATAAAAACAAATTCCATACTATAAGCTTCATTAATTTAGAAATTAGTGAATTTATAGCATATGGAATGTTATCAAGATGGATTATATATGGTCCAAAATCTTGTTCATATTTTATGAGTGAACACAATGTATTTATTAACATTAATGGAAGAAAAACTTATTTATTCAACTAGAATTGAAGATTTCTTCCTACCAGTCATCCTTTTTAGAGGAAAAAATATCACATTAAAAAATGATCTATTTAAAGGGTTGAAACTCAAATAATGATCTTGTTATTGAGTTAAAATATATTATCTCTTTATTACCCACCTTTACATTTGGAACAACTACAAACTAATAAAAATTGATGGCTTTGGGAATTTTTTTTGGATTAAATGATGCATTTTTTGGGACCTTTTATATTAGTCAGATTTATTATCCCATCACATGTTGAATGTCTTGCATATTGAGAAGAACTATTTTGATAATATATTTTACACATTTTTAGATTCACCTGGTAAGAAAAAAGATAACGTAAAGGCATAATTAGATCTTTTCTGAACTTGTAGGTGACCAAAACATGAATTTTTGGAAAATGATATATCATATATGTTAATGAAGCCAAAATTGACTTATATATTTTCAAAATATTATCTTTTATTATTTTTTTATTAGATTATATATTTGAGCCTTCTTGCAGGTTATATTTCCAATTTTTATATATGTTCAAAAAATGGTCATATTATTAGATTAAAAAATTCATGACTACCATTTTATAGTGATAATAATTCCACCGATTTAATTTAGAGGTTTTTTTGAATTCTATGACTTAGGATGCGCTAATATAAATATCATATTTTTTCTAAGAAATTTATGTTGATAAAAAATACTACAATACACTATGTAGACTACAAGTAGTCATAGTTTTAATTATATATAAATTGGGGGAAAACCATTGGGTATCATTGATTCAATAGAAACATTGATATTAAATTTTACACATGAAGAAAAATGTAGAGGGAAAATATTTTTCTAATGGATGTAACGATACAAGAGATTCATGTAAAAATTGAAGAAAAAGGTATATAACAATGTAATAATGAATGGTTCAATTGAAAAAGCTTATTTACAGGAGGGAATTTCTTTTTTATGATCTCATTATTTTAAATCTAAATATCCCTCACAGTATAACCAAATGGGTCGTAATAATGGAATAGTTGATAATGAAATGAATAATCAATTATCAGTTTTTAATAATCCTAAATTTTCCTTTGGTGGAGTTCATGAACTATGCATTTCAGATGATGAACATCATAGGGATCATACACATGTTCTACTCAACTTTTAAAAATTGAAACCATTATTATAGTGAGTTATACTATCATTTATTTTTTATTTAAAAAAACTAAAATGATATGATTTTCATTATAGGCTATATGATAAGAATAATAAGAAATAGTTTCCACAAATTACAATAGCTGCTCTTGATGAATGTTATCAAAATTGTTTTCCAAGGGGTTTCAAAAATTAATAAAGTAGACTGTTTATGGTTTATCATATAAAATAAATATATTAATTTTTATATTGATATATATATATATTTTTAAATTTTCTGTAATCTCAACACATTAATTAAATTGGTAATTGATAGTGTGTATGAGTAAACCACCATCCGAAATGGTTAAATCATATAATGAATGTGTGGTTAATGGTTATTGATTTCATACATATTAATATGAGGATAAAATAAATAGTTGTGTTTTCTTAAGAGGATATCATCATAGAGACAGTGAATTTTAACGTTATCACTTACTAGAAGAAATAATTAAATAGTGTTATATGGGACCAAATTCCAAAATGTTATTTAAATTTTATTTGTTGGATACTGATGTAGGTTTTCATGTTAACCCACTTAAGGAAATAAATGTTATTAAATATAAAATACTTCTTATAGTAAATGAACCATTTATATTAGATCATTAGGAACATAAAATTTATTATGTAAATTATCATGTTTCTTCAAGAGAGTTATGTGATATATAGAGCATAATAAAAATTAAATCTCAAGAAAATCAATTTTACCAGAGTAAATGTGGTTCTTTGGAAGTGAAAGTAATTTAAAATATCTAAGAGAAAAATACAAATACATATTTTCCATGAAGTGACATGAATATTGATGATGAAACCCCATAGTTATGGGTCAATGGTGGAAATGATATTGTTGATATAACAATTGGATTTGAAATAGAAAGACATGATGTAGTTGAAACTCATTCAGAAATTGATGATTTTGAGAAGGAATATGAAGATATTGACACCATAATTTACGAAAATGATGATAAAGTTGATTATTCACACAATTAAATTCTAGTTATAATATTATATAATATATTTATATATAATTCAAATCTTTAGTTTTTTCTGACAACAATCATTTCATGTTTCAATTGGCTGATAACCGTTTATCTGATTTTTTTCTGAGTTAGATGGGTCTGTAGTAACTGCTGACAAACATAATTCAAAATCATCTAAACCTTAAACTACTAGTTGTTCACGATGACTTTTATGGGTCATGGTCGACGTTCACATCTTATGTTTTCTCTACTCTTGTAGATGTATGTTTAGTTGCATATTTTATTTAGTTTTCATTAGATTTCATAAATTTATTTATATAAAAGTTGTTTGATTATTTGTGCAGTATTTTTGTAGATTTTCATAGATAACTGTTAGATAGGGGAGTTCAATGTTACAAAATTATTTTTCTAAGGTATGGGTGACATGTGATCAGATTCTAAATGATGTTTGGCACCAAATGTTTGATCATTGAATTTTTCATAAATAAATAATAGTTATTTTTTAATTTACATAATTATTATCTTGATATTAATAATAATTTTCGGTTTTATGTTTTCTCATTGATGATATAATGAATTCCTCTATTTGGGAGGCATGAGTGATTCCATTAGTTTCTGCACAATCTTAGTAGGACAACCATGCTGAAAGTGGAAGTCATTGATTTTGATCAGTCTTTCTACGTGCCCCAACCATATTATATCTCATCTCTGGTTTGGGGTGAATTATTTCCATACAAGATGGGAGAAATTTTGTAGATGAGAGCATGATTAGGTCAACATAACCAGGGGAGGCAAGAGGTGACTCATCGCACAAGTAGTCATAAATTTAGTATTCTTTGGAGAGATATGATAAATACTTTTTTAAAAATTTTATATAATAGTAAATGTGTACGTTTTTATACTCTTATAGGTAGTCGAACATCATGATATTATGGAGTTTTACATTTATAAGAGGATGTATAATGATATTTTAACTATAGATATTATAGGTGGTCTCCATCATAATACTTTGTCCAGTGTAATTTTTTGAGTTATAAAATCAACTACAAATAATAATATAAATATCTAAAATTTAAATTGAAATTGAAGGAGTCATATGAGACCACACATTCTCAGAAAAGGCCGAGTTAGGGTAGGACTAAAGATTATACCACTAGTTCATTTGGATTTGATGATGAAGCATAGATATAGCTGAGTCAACATGCCTTAGAGAAATGATGAGTTTTTGGTATCACCTCTCGATTGATACATGTGAGCTATTATGTTACCACTGTAATGTCGTCATCCAACTAAAGTGGAGATTCAGTAGAGTGATAAAAATCTTATTTACAATATGAAGATTTTTTGTGAGCTTAGTTTGAGTTTATAGAGACCATGTATATGAGAGGAGAAGCATCATGAGGACAATATTAAGTACATGTGACATATGAATCATGGTTTAAATATGAATATATCTCCACCACCTCCTCCACCCCCTCAGTTATTTATATGTTTTTTTAAAAAACAAATGATTGTATATAATATTTGTAATATTTTTATTATGTCATAAATTAAATGTTATACATTTTTTGGTTTTATGCTATTGAGAATATTATAATTTTATTATTATATTATATTATAATTATTATTATTTAGATTTATTGTTTTTATTTTTAATTTTTTTAACTTTTTTTAAGGGGAGGATCAACCTCTCTATAATACTTATTTTTGAAAGGTGGATGATCCTATCACAGTAGACTTTTTTTTTCAATTCCCATAATTTTCTCTCTGTTTGGATTCCTACCCATTGAAATTATTGTTTTTTACAATGAAGCATCACATATATTTTTTTTGTGATGGCGCATATCAATTTTTTTGTGAAGTCATTTTACGTAATTTTTCATTTGTGATGGGGTCCCATCACAAATGTCCCATTGCACATCCTTTAATTTATAGTTGTGTAATGTCTTCTTATTTTGGATGGTTTCCCCACTATATGAACATTTTTATTGTCTTTATGAAATTGATGAGTATAAAATATTATGTATTGTTAATATTACATAAAAATTATTAATTTTGGCTATTTTTCATTAATATGTAGTGGTAATATTCAATATTTTATTTATGTATTAGTTGAATTATTTTTACAAATACCATAATCATTGAGACCATAAATTTTGGAGTATTTCTAATGATCTCTTAACATAATTTTCGTAAAGTGACTATGAAACCCCAAAACCATGTCATGAATAATCATTAAATATTCATTATAAATCATTATATAATGAACACATGAATAGGGTTCTAGGACTATAATTTTCGAAACAAAACAAACTTGAAAAAATTAGTAATTAACAAAATATATTTACATTATCAATGAAATACTATTAAGTGGGTAATAAAAAATTATAAGGGAGTGAAATATAGTAATGAAATAATGAATATGGTACTATTATATATATTTTATAAATATATATATTTTTATATAGGATTTGATAATTTGTTCAACTATTAAGAATTCTACGGAAAGTGTATTTTAAATTGAATTTAATTTCATTGGGTTGCGTCATTTCTCTTTTGACTATGTTTTTAAAATATTATGTTTGTTACAACCTCTTATAGTTTATGTGGTATTTCCAACTTTTTATGTGTATTTAAATTTATTTCATATACTAATTACATTAATGAATTCCTATTTAAAATGTTTTGAATATTTATTGGGGTTTTTGAATTCACTTTTCTTTATTTGAGACATGTTCCATATTCACCACTAGTTTTATATTGCATAGAGTATATAATTTAGGTTTCTGTATTTTTTTCATGATTCTCATAAAAATTATTTGGATTAAAAAAACCATCAATGTTTTTCTCTTTCATTTTATTGTTATTGAATGATTACCAAAGTTATGAGTTTTTAGTTTATAATCTCACTTTTATCAGGGTTATTTATATTTGAGTATATATTATTTTAATTAAATGTTATTTCATTATTAAACCATGTATAAGTTATTATACACTATTTATTCATATGTTTTTTATGTTTTCCTTTCATTTCCATTTTATTTGGTCCAAAAAAACCAAATCAATGGTTTTAAGAATGAACAAACTTATTTATTCTTTTTTATGGGGATTCCTATTATTTAAGTCATTATTCTTTTCAATTATTCAAGAATGATATTTTCTATACTCAAATTGTTGTTTAAATTAATTTGTAACTAAATTAAAATTCCTTTTCAATGTTATAAAAAATAATATATTAAATGTTTCCCTGATAATCATTGAAATTATGCATTGACCCTCATTATTCATAAAATAATGAATAAGTACACACTATCATGACCCAATAGAGCATATGAATACCTTTTCTAGATTATCTTAGTGTTTATTATTCAATTTAGGAAACTAAATTTTTTTCATTATATAGGATGTATTTGAAATATTTATATCACCTTGCATGATTTCTAATGAAATCTTAACATCATGATACAAGGGAATACTAGGACACTCTTCAAAAAATTATTCATTATAGTTATAAAAAATAATAATGTCATCAATTTTGTGTTCCCCCCTATACATTCTAAATAAATACCCCTAATTAATATGTTGTAAGGTCCATATAAAAAATTTAATTCCTTTAGTTGTTAATGTTATTTGTTGCATTGATAAACCATTATATATTGATTTTTAATATCAAATATTACATCCATTCCATATAAATTGATATGGGATCTATATAGGGAGAAATAATTAATTTAAAAATTTACATCAAATTTAGATATAAGTAGAATATTAATATTTGTTGGTATAAAATTCCCAAAAACATCTATGGAATATGAGTGATAGTCAAAATATGCAATAATTGAACCATTAAAAATTTTAACCAATAAACCAATATAAAAGAATTTGAGGTGGTGTTGTGATAATATTATAAAATTATTTAAATATATAATAGTTTATAGAACTAGAATAAAATATCAATCTTATAGTTCTATTGTGCATGATAAGTTTTACTTTCCACACATTATTCTCATGACCTACTTCTGCTATCTGATTTCATAATCCCTTGCTTTTTATTTAATATTATGATGTTGCTGAAAGAAATTCATCATTAGCCCTTCTATTTTGTCACTACATAGAATAATGTCCATACTCCTTGTAATTATAGTACAAGATTGTTTGTGGAACCTTATATTGAGATTTACTCCTACATATTTCACTGGATGACCTCTTCAAATCACTTTGTAATTAATGTGCCTCATGACCTTTGTTTCCACATATAAATAATTTATCTATGAATTCGATATAATTTTACATAATCCAATTATAATGTTTTTGGAAAAAATTAATTTTAATTATCTTTCCAAAATAAGTCTTAATATTTGAATCTATAGGAAAATAAATTTTTATCTTATCCTCCCTAGAACCATTAGAATAATGGGATTTCTATACTCCATTTTCACATATATAGAAAATAAGAAACTAAAATATAGTTATCAATGTATCTCACAACCAATCCATCTAAGATATATTGTTTAAAATAATTAAAATAATTAATCTATTATACATTAATAATAAACTATGAAACCATAAGTGTACCTTGAATGTATAATTATTGAATATATCATTCTTCTATCACATAAATACAAGAAAGGGTATATTATTGGATCCTTTAGAGGATTAATTTATTGAGAAATGGACCAAGATAATAACTATGATTAATATACATAGGTTTCATGGATTGTCTGGATACTGTAGAATCCATTTGTAAAATATCATGTTAATATTAAATCAACTAACCAAGTGTATGTGGATTGAAGCCTCATTCATTTAGACATGTCAGTGTAAATAGGATTTAAATAATTTGGAGAGAAGTTCAGTTAGTGTACTTATACATAACCTACCCTTTGATGGATATGATTTTTAACATATAATAATGAATCAAATAATTTATTTGGATATATTATTATAGATAATTACATGGTAGTACAGTATGAATAATTAAAATTAAGGATCCATGAAAAATATTACATGGTTCTTGATTTACTTATATCAGTAACTTATTCAATGAATATATTGATTAATTTTATTTATGTTGAATCGTGTGACATATATACATATCATGGAATTTTAGATTATATATTCCTAGATAAAGAGTGGAATATTCACCAAAGGATATAGTGGTATTTGATTAAAAATTATGACTTCTGAATATGTTACCACCCATTGAAGGTGAACAAGGTTGTTGATGCTATATTTTATAAGGACCATCCATGTTTGTTCATGAAGTGGTTTTAATGAGATAAATAACTTATTTATTTATATAAGTTGGAATTCAAAATCATGAGGTATGAAAATAATTACAATCATACTCAAATAAAAACTCAAATAACCATCCATTCTAATATTAATGTGGTGAAGAAGAATATTTAAAAAAATTAAATGTAGGAAAGGGATGTTTAAAAGTTTAAATTTGATTATTATGGAGTTATATTATTTATAAACTAATTATGTATCCCTTAAACAACATAATTATTAACAGAGGTATTAGGAGAAACTCATAGATCATTTTTCTATACCTATCCTAGAAGTAAAGATATATATATATATATATATCTAAAAGACCATTCCTAGTGGGACAACATTAAAAGGGATATTGTATAGTATGTATCTCATTAATTGGTATTTCATCATGTTAACTATGAATGTAAAAAATTTAATGGGATGATGAAATAATTTTCCATATTAATATGAAAATGGGAAGACATCACCATAGATTTTGTCACAGGACTCCCTGAAAAAATCCTCTGGCTCCATTTTTGATGTAGTCGATCACCTTATAATGTTAGAAAATTACATTATTATTAGAAAATATTTATATCTTGATCAATATATATATATATATATTAAATAAGTGTAATGGGTTTATGGAGTACCAAACTCAATCATATCTGATCAATAACTTAGGTGTCATGAACTGAATCGATCGCCACCAAAAATGGCACCAAACCCAGCCCGTGACAAGGCCCGAAGGGCATTCCCGATCCCCACAGGCTAGCACATGTTCCTGGGTATCATAAAATTAAAATTGGGAACGATTTACCCGAATTTATTAACATAAAACAACAAAAGAATACAATGAAACAAATATGGATTTTTAAAACCAAACAATCTTTTACAAAGATTCAGAACTGAATTACATAGCTTAAAACAAATCAAAAAGACTTTAACAAAGGTACAAAACCAAATAAGGACATCCCAAGAACCCTCATGTCAAGGGGCACCGCACTCAAGCCACCTCCACAAGACTTCACCACCAAGGACCTACTAGAAACCCGAACCACTAGAACTAAAAAATCTATACTCAACCTGCGACAACAAAAAAAACCAAGTCTACTTACACCCAAGGGTCTAAGTAGGGTGTGATCCAATTCCCAGTAGGATACCACCACTAAGAGATTCCATGTTATAAACATTTAAAGATGAAAAGCATGCACGTTTTCAGAAACATGAAAAGCTAGTTACAATTTCTAAAAGATGCAACTTTGAATAAAAACAGTTTTCAAGTGGGCTATTTTACCGGGTTAACCTTTTAAAATAAACAACAAAGCTACTATATTTTCCAGCCAAATGTACCGTATGACGATGGTAAGTATAAAGTAACTAATGAGCACAAGCAATTGGAAATAACCCCTAGGCACTAGCTAGATGTGGGTCCCAGGTACCTCGTATCACGGTGAGAGTAACCATCACAAATATCCATTCTCGTGCACGAGCCACTAGTAGGGAACATAGCCATAAACTAGTGGTCCCCAATCATCATCATCATAGTATAGTTAGAGTTGTAAGTGTCAATCTTTCTAAGTGAAACTGAGGCCAAACCCCACAGATTCACTAGCATACTAGTACACGTCCACCCACCTAGATACCTATGTTTTCCCCTTGTGCTCAAACAAGTTCAACAAGTCAAGAAATATACATAGAACATGGAAATATCATTTCCACATCACAAATTCACCAAACAGCCCATATGTATAACACACAATTCACAAAAATCTATTTTTCATTCAAAATGATTTTGAAATCCGACTCACACCAAAATAGGCCACAACACTTTTTTCATAACTTTCACAATCCAACACATCCTTCAATAATTTTATGAAGTCCCTAAAAATATGATAAACATCACATAACAGAACTATTCACATTTAAAATGGTTCATTTGAAAGTATAAAAAATCCAAAATAGTTTTCCAATATGGTTTCACCTCTTACATAAATCATTAAACCACTCAAAACATTCATAAAACAATTCCAAATAGTGTACCCAAGCTTTTCAAATAAAACCCTTTTCAAAACGATATTTCAAGGACAAAATCACATCAATAAAAATTCAAAACAGAATTGGAAGACCCAAAAACATTTATTAAACAACCCCCATGTGTTATACAAACACCTCAAACAATAGTACAAAAGATCCACATGAAACGCACGCGTTTTCAAAATGACTTTCAAGAAGTAAAATAAAGTTTTACACCTTAAACCCTTAAAAAAACATCTTTATGAACTAGTGGCACAAAAATACCCCAAAAAAATCATAAATTTCATCCCAAAAATATTTATTAAACAAAATTCATATGTTATAAAACAATCCAAAAAAATACCCAAATGGTTGCACATGAAAACATCGAATTTTAAGCTAAAATGAAACTATAAAAACAAATGATTTACCAAATCCAACATAAACAGTTCATACACCACACATATCATATTAGGAACATGAATAATAAGTAATTTAATCAAACTAACTCATCTAGAAATGTTTATACATGTAATCACCTACATTTTATGACGAAACCCTCAAAACATGGTGTGAAACATCAACCGCACCACCACCGCACCTCAAGGAAGACAAATTCAGACCTAGATCACAAAATTTGTCCAAAAATACACCGAATGAAACCCTAGGATCGAAACCTAACTTTTAGAACTTTTAGAACATAATGAAAGAGGGAGGAAACCCTAAATGAAAAGGAAGAAACCAAGAAGGAATCACTTACCCAAAACAATACTGAAGAAAACGACCCAAAATCGACTAGAATATTTTTTTTAAAATAGATAAAAATTTAATGGAGTTTCGATCAATAATTATGAGGTCATGTAGGAACCATAATGTTGGGAAAATAATAAATATTATAGGAGTTATAAAAGGATCAATTTAAGTCTTCAAATATGGGCGATTTGTGCAATCCAGAGAAATGTCTCCCAATTTCGCGATGCAACCGAGCTCAAAATAGTGGGAGGAGACTTTGGTGGGGGGGAGATTTAGGTATGTGGGCTCGAGGAAGAGTTTGAATCACCAAAAAAATGCAAATAGTGAAGGAGATATTAAAAAATTCAAACATATTTTTAATGCAGGAAATGGGCTTTTGGGCAGGCAAAATATCTTAAATAAAAAGCCATATCCACCATGATTATGGATTCCTAAATGGTCCAAATTAATATTGTGGTGTTAATATGTCAGTGGATGACAATTAGGAATTGGAATGGATGAAAAATGTTGAAAAATGATGATGTTATAAAGGAATCAAAATTTGTTTTTAAATCTCGATTTGGGCTCACGGTTTGGCCAAATTCATAAAAACTCACCCATTCCTCCATAAATGCTTGGGAAACCCTCAAAAAAAAGAATGAATGGAAATTAAAATAAAAATAATTTTAAAATAGGAAATTTATGGGAAATAAGGATTACCATAAAGTATTAGAGAAAACTTCTGCAGGCCTTGAATAAAGAGTTGAACATTTTCTCTAAATAATAACATCATAATATGGTCTGTTAGAGAGGATCATTAAATCCATATAAGATATATTTATACATTTCTATATAGAATATTAATGTGGTTTGGATCAACAACTTCAAATTTTAAATTTTTTATATAAATATATCTTTCACTTGAGCATTCTGTTGGATCCATATGAATCCCTCTATGTAAAAGAGTGTATAAATCCAACATGTGATGGTGAATTTTGATAGAAAAATATATTAATGTTTAATATATTTAAATAAATGGTAAAAAAAATTAGACCAATTGAAAAAAATTATAATATCTTTGAGTCAACAGAACAATTCTTCTGACAGTTTATTGAACATTCTATTTCCAAAAGAGGTTGAAAAGGTATTTTTATGAATATATCCTTAGAATATTTTTATATTATTAGTAAATAATAGAAATATGATACCTAGATATATCTTCCCTTATGAAATTATTGATTTTATTGAAGATTAATTGGTGGAGTTTTTTTGTTAGAGATAAAATGTTTTGTAGAATGTACCCACTCACATTTTCAATGTTTTTTTGGAAAACCATAAATTTTAGGAATCTACATGGGAACCCAAGGATATAATCAGGTAGAATTGTCATCATTTTTCATCAAATTAATCAAATTTCTTTGTAAAAAATCTTATAAGGTGGTAGAATATAACACCCCATGATTATGGAATGTATTTCTTTTTAAAACATTTGATGTGTTTGATAGATTGCAATGCATGGAAACCCAAACTTAACAGAAAAATTATTTATTAAAATTTAAAATTTAATATATTATTATTGAACTTTAGGAAATATAATTAATAAAATCAATTAATTCATTATATGAATTACTACTTTTATAATATTGGTTAAACAAAAAGGTGTTGTTGGAAAACATTAGTTTATTATATCTGTTTTATTTAAAACATAATTTCTCCTATTTATATTATAAAGATAATTGAAAAAAATTATTAATTCATGTAAATAAATTATTGATCAATCATATAATGATTATAAAATTTTTATAAATGAATAAAATATAATTTGAAAGTAAACAAACATTTTTTTTCAAGAGACAATTTTTTGAGAGATGATTATTTTATCATAATAAATAAAATTAGTAACCATTGACAAATTATTTTAATTAAATTTAGTGAAAATATATTATATCCGAAAAATTAAAATTCATATTTTGGATGTTACTTGGATGGGAATTAGAATACTACATTTTTAATTCATAGAGTCATTTTTTCTAAATATGGGGTTTCAACATTTTTTTAAAGATATAAGAAATAATTTCATTCTAATCTAAGTACGAAATCATACAATATTGATTCCATATTAATAATTTTTATAGTAACCCTTTAAAAAAGAGTAGATTAGTTGTAGTTTTTTAGAAGGGTTTATTCATAACACCCTCTAAATTAATTTAAGAGGGGGTTCCACACAATCCACTCTAATTATTGAATTTATAGGGGTTTCACAACCCCCTCTAATTTTTTTTTACCATTTTTTCATTGTTATATTTGTTTTGATTTTCGAGGAAGGTGTGTCAAAACCACCAGTACTTTAATAATTAGTGGCACTATATATTTGGTTTAATTTTGGAGGAATTATATTTATTTAGAAAATAGATGTTTTATATATACATAACATTTGAATAATTTTTTAAATAAATAATGGGGGTTCATAGCCCCTTATAATCTCTAAAATTAAAGGAGGTTCATGAACTACCATTAATTCCATAGATTAGAGGGGGTTTTGAACCCCTTCTAATTTTAGAAAATAGAGGGGGTTGTGAACCCCCTCTAATTTGTGGCATTATATTGGGTTTATGAACTATCGTTAATCCCTTTGATTAGAGGGAGGTTTTAACCCCCTCTAAAATCATATTTTTTTCTTAAACTAAATATATTATAAATTCAAATTTTATAATATATATTTATAGGTGGACATGTGGACATGTGTATGTGTATATATATATATTACTCAAATACATTATATAAATGTATTAAAATGAATTATAATTATATATATATATATAAAGTCATTATATAAATACATTAAATAAATACTTATACATACAAAAAAATGTATACATATATAAATATTGGAATATATAATATAAATATAAATATAAATATATTCATACATTTATATATGATTTATATATGGTTTTATAAATACTATACCTTTATATTATGATTAATATTATACATATATTAAATTAAATAGATTTTTATTGTATATTGACGTATAAATACATTTATATTATATAATGTATAAAAATAGATATAATATAGATATATAAAAATAAAAATATGATTCTATATATTATATATTTATATTATATATATTATTATATATATTTTTAATACATAAATTTATATATAATATACAACTATTTTATATATTTTTCAGTATACCATATTAATTTTATATTAACTTAGTAGATATATATAAAATTTAATTATATTATATTTTTTCTATTATATAACTGTATTTAATTTGATTTATATGTATACTAAAATATAATTGTATAATTTTATGTACATTTATAAATATATATATATATATGTATTTCAATAAATTATAGTTCATATAATATTAATTATATAAAACATAAAGGAATAAACATATTATATAAAAAAAAATATAATTTATTTAACAATATATCTTATAAAAACTAATTCTTTTAGTTTTTATAATTTTTATTTTAATAATAAAAAATTTAATTTTAAATAACCTTTTTATGCTTATATATTATATATAATTAATATTATGTAATATACAATTTATACAAATAAAAATATATTAATGTACACAATATTATACAACTATATTTATTGAAATACATATATGTTAATGTACATAATATTATAAAATTGTATTTATAGAAATACATAAATATTAAAGTGGTTAATGATAAATATATGTATTGAAATATATTATAAATATATTTCTATGAACTATATTTCTTATATAATTAATTAAATATTGGTATAAGTTTTATTTCATATATAATATTTGAATAAATTTTATTTCATATAATACTAATTATATTTAATATATATTGGTATAAAATTTATTTCATAAATAAATATATTTTTATATAATATTAATTATATATAATATATAATATGTATATATAATATTATAAAATTTATAAAAATAAATATATATTATTGTTCCTAATAATAAATATATGTATTGAAATATATTCTCTGAATATATTTTTAAAGACATTATATAGATATAATAAACAAATAATTATATATATATATTATAAATAAACATGTAAATAATATATAAATATGTGTTGTAGAATATAACTAATTTACATAAATATATTTATATATGTGTATATACGTAACATAAATAGAATTATAAAATATATTTAGTCAAATTTATGAAAATACACATATAAAACATATTGTTTATTATATAACTATAAATTGAATAAAATATAAATACATAAACACATAATTTAAAGATATATGATTTAATTCATATAAATATATATGGTGGTTATTTATTTATATGTATTTAAATATTTACTAAAAAAATATTTATTTGAATCAGTATACTAATATATATATATATATAAACAATATGTTGTGTGCAAATAAAAACAAAATTTGGTTACCTTAGTGCCTGAGGAGATGTCCATTGATGTGAAGGTGCAGGTTTTGATTCCCATGAGAGACATTTTTCTCAAGTCCTTGAAGGATGGGTGGGGTCAGCCTCTCGTGACACATTGCTCCTGGACAGGGAGGCGGACACATGGTCATGAGTGAACTGGAGGCACAAACAATACAAGTGGGCATACAATTTGGGGGGGGGGGGGGTTATAAGGGTGGGACTAGAGTGGGAGGTGGACTTGCAGGAGAAAATAGGTTGGGGGAGAACATGAACTGGAAGGAGGGGTGTGGGGACATGAGGGGGAGAGGCCAAGGGGATCTTTAGGGGGAGGGGGAACATGGGAGAACTGGAGGTGGAGAAGAAATTGAGGATTACTAAAAAATTAAAATAAATATTTAGAGGCAGTTCATTAAAACCTAATCTAATACCTAAAAATTAGACCTTAATTAGAGTCAGATAAAACAACCTCTAATTTATCCTTAAATAGAATTGGTTCTAAAATTGCCCATAATATATGAAGCAATAACTCACTATGTGGGGGTCAGAAACAATCCAAAATTTGGAATAAAAATTATTAGGGGTTAAAAAACCCACTAAACTAGGATTTTTCCATTACATTAGAGGGGGTTTAACCACCTCTAACACAACATCCACTAATTTTGGCAATATTATACCAGTGGTTCTTCAAAACCATCTCTAATAATAGTCAGGAGGAATATTAGTTCTGGTTCCTCATAACATCCACTAATGTGTTTAGAAGGGGTTATAACCCCTTCGAAACAAATGAATAACCTCCCTAATTTGGAAATTTATTTGTAGAGTAAATAATTTTTAATAATTTTAGCTAAATTTATATTCATAATGAATATTTATCATGATAAAAATATTTCCACCATGGTACATTTTAAAAGGATTTAAGATGCGGTAAAATTAAGTGATAAGGCCTCAAACATCACTAAAACAATCTAAATAAGATTATTTGCGTGTATTTAAAACATAAACTATCCTATCATAAATATTTAACTAAATAAAATTAAATTAACATGATAAATTCATTTATTATATTCTAAAGTTCTTAATTTTTATAAGGACGTTACTCCTCGCACTTATAAAAGGGAACTTCCACTTATAAACTCTATACACCATTTCAGCAATTTATGATGGACAATATCAGTCCAAATAAAATCCTAACACTACTACCCATGTTTTAGAGGATTATTCCTTCCTAATCCAACCCTAAAAACCATATGGTGTTTTCCATAGGACATTATCTATGTAATAGTGTATAAGAGTTCATACGAAGAAATATAAGAATTGGGGTAAATATTTATGTTACAATCTATCTTCAAATTTTTTTATATTTAAGTTTAAAATTAAAGAAACTATATATTATATATTATTATAATATATCTATTTTATTCCCCCATTGTTATTCCTTTTGTTTTAAACTATTATTTACATTTACCAATATTTTCTACTATGAAATTTTGAAGGAATGTTTTTATGAAATTATTACAATTATTATTATTTTAGGTTAATATTATTTTCCTTCCATGTCTATATTCATAAAAATATAGAGAAAATGTTCTTATCTATAATATGATTATATTTAATGTTTTTTTATACATTAATAAGTTATTTTTTAGATGGATTTAAAAGGAATCTTTTCAACTCATTATTATATGACTAATATTTTACTTTTAATTTTTTTTGAAAGAATGTTTTTTCTTGCATTTATATGGAATAAGAAAATTTGCTGATATTCAAATTAATTTATTATTTATGTAAATTTGTTTAAAATATTCAATAGTTTTTCATACAAATCCCATTTCTATTTTTTTGGTAATTTTTAGTTATAAAGTTTTACCCAATGAAAAGGATGTTTAATCTTACTTCTGAAAAAAAAATTATAATGCTTATATGAAAATATATTTATTAGATTTCAAAATTCATTAATATTTTTATTCTTTATTATGTATATTTTCTTAGGATACCATCCATTTCCTTTATATTAATATCTTATAAGAATTATGTTTCAATGGTTCTTTATAAAACCATTTTCATTCCGATGTGTTAATTAAGATATGATTGAATGATGAATGATTTTATATTCTAATGGAATATATATGAATGAATTATTATTTTAAAAGTAGGTCTGTTATATTTCTCTAATACATTGGTAAATATATTATATATTATGATATTAAAATGGTACATGGAAGGTTGTCCCACTCTTAAGGGAGACCTAGTGTATTCTTTAAGCCTAAGAGGGTACTTGTGTGATTAGCCCAAGTTGAAGGGGGTACACAGTCAGTTGTCTCAAGCTAAAGAATGTACATCAGTAGTTACCCAAAGCCTAGTATATTATTAATTTAATTGTATGTTGACTTGAAATATGATTACTATGTTTTCTAGAATAGGGAGTGAACCCAATCCACCATGGATCTTTGTTTACAATGATAGTCTTAGCAGTTCTACATGAGTAAGTAACTGATTCTCTATGTTTCTGTGTATTTAAAAAACATATGTCATGTGATTATGATATGATCTCATGTTTTGTGATTTATTATTTATGATTCTACACTCTTCTGACTCACAAATTCTATTAGGATAAAGCCTTATTCCATGACTTATGTTTTATGGTATATTACTTGTTGTTTATGATCTTGTATGTTTTGATCTTATTCAAATAACATATATATTATCTCATTATCACTTATGATCATTGATTTATATCACCAATGTAAACCCAAACTAAGAATTATAGCTCTCCATTCTTATTTTTCTATTTCTGAAGGTGATAAGAAAAGATTTTATGTTGGTGATTTATAAGAAGGTTACAATTTCAAAAAAAGTAGAAATGGAAAATATTTCAGGAAATATGTTTATTATATATCTAGTGTTCAAAAAAATAAAAAAAAATAGTTATAATGACTTTTGACATTTCTTAAATATTCATTTAAAATGATATTATATTTTGTATGTGATATTAATTTAAGTTCAGTAAGAAAAAGGATTCCTGAAACATAATTAAAAAATAATCAACATAATCCGTATATAGAAAGGTTGATGATGGTATCATAAGATTATATCTCAATTGAAGCATAATATTTTTTATATTATTTGGATATAGATGAAATTTTTTTATAAAATAAATAGAAAAATTCTTCGAAAATCAAGAGAAAAATTCTTTTTATTATGGTAATTATTATAATCTAAAACACCCAAAAAAATGGGAATAAAATTTTATTTATTAAACAAATGAAAAAATTAAAGGGTAGTTAACGAAAAATAAAGGACATGACATCTCAAAAATCTATTCATGCCATAAATGTTGAAAACAATTTTTTTACACTTTTATAATGAAATTAATAAAACCCTTTCAAAAAACAATAAGATGATTTCATTGTATAATTTATAATGAATGTAAAGAGAGTTAAGAAAGAAAATTACATATATTTTAAAATATGCTAAGAATTATATTAAAATAATTTTAAAGGACATGGATATGGAAGGTAACGACTCATGACCAAATATGATAAATTAGTTAACTTTTACTAAAAACATTATTTTGCTATTGTTGATTACAAAGGAGGGTAAATATGTGATGTATACTTGAATAAATTATAAATAATGAAAGGATAAGAGAATATCTGGGATTTGAGAAATAAATAAAATAAAATATTCCACAACTGGATTTTAAACATAAAAAATCTTGAGAAAAAGTGACATTGTAACATAAACACTTTCAGATTATATAATATTTGAATTAAAACCTCATGAAATAGAGAAAGTTATATGGATTAGTAAATACCTATAGTTTTCATGAAAATAAACATAAAATTCATTAATATATAGTATATACACCCTAAAATATAATACAATAGGTGAAATAAAATTTGTCTAAAAGAAAGAATAGTGAGATGAGAAAACCTTATGAGGATTTGAAATATTTAAAATAGTAATCCATTAATGAAACAATTATATAATAAATATTTCAATCCAAATAAAATAATTATAAATATATTATAAAAAATTTGATGTTAAAAACACATAATATTTGAATAACATAGTCATTTGAGAAGTTATATAACCTGATGAAAAAAATTTTTTATATAAAATACCCTATCCAAAAGTTCCTTATATATTCTTATTCTCCATAAAATATAATTTATCAATAATTCTTCATTAAATCTGTATCTATGTGTAAATTGTTTATTTTTCCAATTATTATTATAATTGATGATTCTATCCCTTAAACCATGGTCACAATTTCATCATCTATATAATATTTATAAATTCATAAATATCATATTAATTCATTATACACACACAGAATTATATATATATATATAGAACCATCCTTGTTTGGTGGGGATGAAAACATAATTACATTAATTTTTATATGTCTTCTTTTACACGTATGTATAAGTGATTCGTTGATTTTTCAATGGATATAGAGAAATAAATTTAAGTATTTAATTATGTTTTTATCATAATAAAAATTTCATGAATATCATATATATTCACTAAATTGATATATATAACCATCTATGAGAGATGATAATGAAAAATGAAAAATATCACTTCATGGAGGTTGTAGTCCCCACATTTGCATGAGGGAAGTTTAAAATTTCCATTGGATATAAAGGACATTAAAATTGGTTGTTCCATTGTCACAAAAAATATTATATAAAATATATTGATTTTGTTCTCTTTTTATGTTTATAAAATAATTTGTGGAGGTTTAAGAAGAAAAAAATCTTATACCTCTTCCATAGATAATCTGATATGAAAAATACATTAATGCTTCATTTATCTGTCATTTGGGATGAAGAAAACGAATAGTACATGGGTATGAGACTTGTTATTGTAATTGGTAAGATATTGATTAATATATGTTCTTATTTAGTGAAGGGAAGTGTGAAGACTAGTATCCCTTTTATAATTGAGGGAAGTGGTACACTTCTAAATATTAAGAACATCAAAATATAATAAATTTATTTATCATAAATAGTTAAACCAATTTAGATTAATTTAAAATATATGATATGGTAAAATATAAATTAACTCCAATAATAATATTTATATAGGTTTTAATATTATTTAAATCCTTATATCTTAGTTTAACCCCATTTTAACCCTTTTGACATTTACCATGGTGATAGTCTTTTACCATGGAAATATTTCATTATGAATAAAACTTAAATTGATCTCATATTTTTTTTAATATTTTAATCCCAAATATTTTATACATGTATTATTATTAACTTTTTCATAGCTGGTAAAAATTATTTTTAATATAAGTTCATACAACGCAACTAAATCCATTATTTGAAGGATTCCATTTTTGAGAATAAAATATTTTTTTATAAATTTTTTTTAATTCAAATAAGATTAATTGGGATTTTTTAACAAACAATTTGGACTTATTTGACATTCAAACCAAACCAGAATTTAATGTAATCTTATTAAAAAGTGATTAAAAAGGTGAACCAAAAATAATTTTTATTAGAATAAAAACATTACATAGATTTTAAAAAATGTCAATTGACTATTTCGGATAAATTTAAATACACATTAGAATGTGGAAATGGAAAATAAAAATTCATAAGTAATACCAGACATAATATTTGAATAATATAGTTAATGGAGATGTGATGTGAACAATTAAAATAAAATCGAGTTAAAAACACACTTACCTCAGACTTTTTCTTGGCCCAACATATTCTCAAATACTATGTAATAAATTAAGACTAATTATAAACATATACAAGAAATATATTCATAATTATATTACTATATGTTCTCCCTTATAATTTAATATTTTATACAAAATAATAATTATTTATTAAAATCAATATTTCTCTAGGCTAACTATTTTTTTATGCCCATGTTCGGATACTACAGATCTGATACTATCACATTGGTCCTGGTTTCATCATACCTTTTTAGTTAATATCTAAATCATAATTTTAACATAGAATTAGTGTAACCTAATCCCTCGGTTGAACATTTTTTATCATTACATATGGAAAACTTAAGAATAAACGTTTTGGTTATTATAATAAATGATAATGAAATTTAATTTATAGGTAAATACAATTGTTTATATTAACATACATAATTAAAAATTATTTAAATTTATTATTTTTACATAAGATTACCAATAAATAAAATTCTTTAATTATTCAAGGAATAATCAATATAAAAATGATCATATACTTGGTGAAACTGGCCAAATAGAAACACATTATAATGAATGAATGAATACAAAACATTATTATATAATTATAGTATCACTTTCAAATAGGTAAATCATATAATAAATAGAATATTTATTCATAAAATATAATCTTAGAATTATCTATGTAAATTAGTGATGAAAATGAATTATATCACTTCGTGGAGGCGGTAGTCAGCACATTTGCACTTGTAGTTTTTCTATTTTCTAATGGTTTGAATAAAATATAGATAAATAATAATAAATCATTACAGAATCATAAATATAAAATAAATATCTTTTATATATTCCTTAAAACCATGTAAAAACCAAAATATGATAGATAATTATGAAAAATGAGAAATACTACTTTATGCAGATGGTAGTTGACAAACACACATTAGAAATCTTTACATTTTCTATTAGATGGGATGGTTATAGAGAATGGTTTTACGATGAACAAAAAAATTTAAATATATAGATTTTATTATGTTAATATAGTCATAGTAGTTATAAAAATAAAATATTTGAGAAATTTTGGAAACAATATATACATATTCCTTGGATAATCACCTTTTAAAAAAACCTAAGGATTCATGGACGTGTCCTTTAGGAATCCCAAAATATCTAGGATGTGGGGAATAGATTTTATAATGTATTTGGGTATATTTTTTTTGATATGAGGTGCTCAATTTTAATGTATATGTGATGAGATGAAGTTCCATTTTATTAGTGAGGGGAGTTATACCACTATAATTTATAAGAACTTTTAAATATAATAAATGTATTTCTCATGGAAAATGACTCAAATTTAGTAAAATTTAAAAAATAGGATAAATAAGGGTATAAGTAAACCAAAAAAGGAAATTTATTTAGTAGTTTTATATATTTTTGGCCTTATCACTTTGTTTAACCCTCATTAAAACTTCGAACCCAAACCATGGTAACATACTTTTTACCATGGAAATTGTTAACTAGGAATATAAATTAAAATGGGAAATATTAATTTTTTTTGAATATTTTTATCCATGATATGGAGTAAATTGTGTAATATTCAATATCTAAATGTGGTTAAATTTAGCTTAAATATATGTTCAATAAAATCAATTAAAAACAATATTTTAGAGAAATTCATTATTTTACATAAAAATGACTCTACACCAAAATAAAATATAATATTTATTCAAATGGAGTTAATTTTATTATTTTTTAAAAAACTAGAATTAATTTAATTTTAAACAAAACTATTTTCTAAATTAACCTTTTGAATACATGATCAAAAAATACCAAAAGTTGTTTTTATTTGAATTTAAACATAACATTGATTTCTTAAATATCAAAAATTGTTTTCAATATTCAATATTATATATTGAAATTAAATATATTACATATTAAATATATATTTTGTTTATAAAAAATGATTCAAAAATTTTATTGTCATTCTTATATCATTATAATTTCATAAAAGTAACAGTATTTGAAAAACTGTTATTTTTCATAATTCGCACCAAAATCAAATATTGTTTAAAAATTCCAGAAATTAACCTGATGAAAATTTTTACGTGATGAATAAATAAATATTTTCATTTTTTTTCAAAAAAAGTAAAAAATTAAAAAATTTATCTTTCAAAAGGAAGATAATATATTTATTAAAAATAATATATATATATATATATATTAAAAAGATTATTTATTGTTATTTAATAAATATATGGATGTTATTAATTTATTTCACTAATAATTATTATAATTTCATCAATAGATTCTATAAATACCATTTTCTAAAATTTATTCATTTTTATGAAAATTTATAACTCAATAAAATAGTTCAAATAGTCTTTATAATCCATTAAATTTTATTAAGTGATTTTTACCCCTTTTTACAAAGTGATTTCATCTAACTATATAATAATTTCTTCATTTATTATATTTATAAGGAATTATTCACTTATTTTTGGTTTTATGGGATGAAAAATATTTCAAGCCTATAAAATTTATTAAATAGAAAATATTATGAAATCTTGGGGTGTTATATTTTACATCCTTAAAAAATTTACACAATAAAAATTTTATTTAACACTTAGTAATGGGAATATCGAATAGAATTCATAAGATATTTAAAGATAAAGATTAGATATGAATCTTACTATCTTTGGCCATTCTAGGAAATTCAACTTTCACCCATATAATAGACATGTCCATGATATTATGTTTCTCCCAAACTAGTTGGTCTAAATGCCCTTATGAAGAGATATTGAGACTCATATAAAGTAATTAATTTTAATTTGGAGTTTATAGACATACTTGAATTAACAAAGATCATATAAAATGTGACTTTTATACCTCAAAATTGATAGAGAATCTTTATAGATAGATAAAATGCCTGCCAAAATGACATAAAAATTTAATAAAGGGAGAATAATAAGATTTAAATGAATATTATTTGAATAATATTCTTTTAGTAAGGGGTTATATTTATGGGATAGAATCATCATAAAAATAATAAATTTAACATTTAATTTGTCATCTAATTAGTATTGTGGCCATTTTATTCCTTTAGTAATATTTTTAGATAAAAAGATAATTCTGATTCGATATAAAATAGGGATTTTATTGTTATTAAGTGGATAGTGTGATCACCTTAAATCACATAATTGTAAATAACCACTTTAGCCATTGAAATTTCACAAAAGTACAATTTTTAGGCTTCTTTTGGTATTGATTCCCCCAAGTTCCAACCATTAAATAAAACTAAAATAGTCATTTCATGAATCAATAAATTATTATGGTACAAAATATTTTCATAATAAAAATAAATCAAAATATTTTTTATCCGGTAAAAACTCTATTTCAACCCATAATATTTTTAATTCAATTATGATACTATAACCCTATATTTGGTAAACTCCAATTTCCATATGTTTTATTTACTAATCCCAAAAAATAACAAAACATAAATTAGTAGGATATTTATTACTATAGTAAAAATCAAAAAGTTATAGAAACATATAATCTTAAAATTCAGCTATTCCTTATCTTGAAACTATTTTAATCTCATAATAATTAAAAAAAATACCATTATCATATATACCTCAAAAATATATTAAATTTTTATAAATTAAACTAAATTTATTATTATAAAATAAATTTTCTATCCCTAAGGTTATCTACACCACTCAATATATAAACACAAAATTGATTATACAATTATCCCAATTAAGCATAAGTACCTTAACACCATGGTTTATATTAACGAAAATCATAATTAATAATTTTCCCTTTACACCCACAAAAATATATAAACATTCTTTATAAATAACTCTAACACTAAATCACATGTTATACCTAAGGGTTAAAAATACTTCCTTATTATATTAAAACCCAAAAACGATCTCCCATAATATCATATGTCACCTAAAAAATACCATCACATAAAACCTCATAATGGAATATACTCTTTTAAACTTACAATCATCTACCAACATATTAACCATTGATGGTATTAAAAATCATAAATATCCTCATCTAGAAACATCAAAACCTTTAAAATTATCTAAACTTTTCCTTAAGAACAAATGAGATAGTTAGTTTGTAGTACACCCATATATAATGTAAAAAACATAATTATTAACCCTCTACAATTGATTAAAACTATAGACAAAAACATTTAATATCATATGATTATAATACCCAAAGAATGTATTTTTAAAATTACATACCCAATGCCTTTTTGGGTTTGGATTTATAGAAATTTAAGAAAATAAATTTCATAGAAAATCCCATGCATTTCATATAAAATGTGATATTTTCCCATTATAGAAATAACTTATTATTACATAATAATTTCTTAACATATTGAAAAAATTCAAGACCCCTTCTCTTAGATCTAGTTTCGAACACACAATTCCTTAAATAATTTAATTTTAGAAAACTATTGTGACATAATGTTTTCCTTCTTAAAATATAAATTAGAATAAATTGTTGAGTCACTAACATACTGAAGAATTTTTTTTAGATCTACTAATATTTAAGAAAAACATTTCCATTAAAATAACAATAATATATTTTAAAATTGGAATTTTTTTGATTATAATAGAATATATTATTTCGTAATAAATCTTAAACATCTCTAACAAAAATTTTCCACACATGAAATACTTAATTACATATCTAATATTATATTATTTTTTATAACTTTATGAAGTATAAACATGATAAAGGTGAGATTAAACACATACTAATGTAAAAAATAGGTATTATCAGTATAATATCACAAGTTATAATATGATGATAATATGGGTATGTGAACATGATCTTATATTATAAAAATATTTCAAAAAATTCAGGGACCATAAATCACGATTCATTCCATAGTATTTTTTCCAAAAAAATAAATGAAAAATAAGTGTATTAAATCATAAATAATTAATAATGTTCACTAAGAGTACCAAAAACTGTGTGTTATAATTTTTTGGAGTAAAGATAAGAATATGAAATCATTTTTTTGGTCAAGGGTTAACTTCCAAGACCATCATAAATTTTGTACATAGTCCCATTGTGGATTGGTTTGACTCCCCATTCCTATAATCATATTGAATAGAGTATGATAATGTATTGGGCTTAATATCCCTTCCTTATTAACATAGCTATAATACATGAAGTCCACTCACCATAATATTCAATATAAATTAGTCTTAGGAAAACACCTATATACCTTCTTTGGAACTATTCCAAGCTACCGTGTACCATCTTGGGGTTGTGATAATAACTAAATTAACCCGTTGGGATTGGGAAAACCTCTTGTGTACACTTTTGAGATCATGAGTTATATACAATTACCCAATTAATTACAGGTCTATAATGGACCCACCCATAATATAATAAATGAGTCATATATATTTCAAAACATCCATCATTCCTTTATAATATAATTAACCTTTGAAAAAAATCAGTCAATAAAAAACATTAAAACCAAATGATTATTAGCCATATAGAGGCAAGATGTGGATGGTATCATAAAATCATACCCATTTGTAAGTATATAAACACTTAAAGGATCCTGAAAATGTCCAAAAAAAGTATAATCATTAGAAATTTGATTTGAAAAAAAAAGTGAATGAATCTCTCTATTTTGGTAACATTTAATATATAATAAATTTTAGAACACAGGGATATTATTTTTTTTATAAAACCACTAAAACTTATAAAGAAAGCTTCATAACCAAGAAAGGATGTGAATGTGAGAAAATCCATTCATGTTATTAAAATTTGAAAAAAAATTAATTTTACACTTTTGTTGTGGAAGAAGAAAATTACTTGTTTGGAAAATGATAACAAGATTCATTTAAAATGTTTTTAATTAAAATCAATAAAATTGGAAAATAATTTTAGATTTATTTTTAAATAATATTATAATATTCATAAAATAATTTTGAATAATATAGATATGTGACAAAAATATTCATGAAATAAATAATATATATATGCTGTTTTCTTAAAAATATTATTTTCACAATTTTTTTACACCAATGTGGGAAAAGATGAGAACGATTATTGAGAATATTAAAAATATATAAATTATAAGAAAATATATGAGGTTTAGGAAATAAATAACATATCATTTCCTATAAAAGAGATTGAAACATTAATCATCAAGAAAAAAAGTTATATTATAACATTATCACTGACATCATTAGTTATCTGTAAATTAAAACATCATGAAAGATATAGCATGGTGGGATTGGTAAATTACTATAATTTCCATTATAAGAATCATAAAATTTGATGGGAATTATATAAACCACACAATATATAATATGAGGTGGATGTTGAATATTTATTAAGGAAAAATGATTTTTGAAACCGTTAGAATGATTCATAAAATTTGAGACAAGAGTTCATAAATGAAACAATTATATGGAACAAATGTAAATTGACATAAAATAAATGGAAATACAATAAAATATATTAGAGGTCATAAAAAATAGTTATTAAATAATATATTCAATAAATAAGTGATATAACATATTGAAATGAATTTGAGTTAAAAATACATCCACATAATGTATTGACTTTCTTTGTACACGCTCTAACATCGCATTTATTAAGAATTTATCATTATATTCTATCTTTAGGTGTCAACTGTTATATATTCCACATATGTTTCTATTGAGATATTCCAAACCTTGAACATTGGAAATGGTTTCCCCATTAATAGAATAATTATAAACTAATAAATAACCTATTTTTTAATTATTTATAATTTCAGGACCATACATGTATGGTGGTGAAAACAATTATTAAATTAATTTTTGTGAAGGTAGTATGTCGCACATACGCAAGAGTGATGATTAAATATTTTAAAGGATTAAATGACATAAAGGTAATTAGTAATTTATCTCTAAATAATTATAAATATATCATAAAAATATTATATATTCATTTAATCCATATATAAAACAATTTATCAGATATTCCAATGAAAAGTAAAAAATATTTCTTCATGGATGTGTTAGTATACACATACTCTTGAGAGAAGATTACACTTTTCATTAGATAGAAATAGAAATTAAAATCCCCTTACCATTACTATATAGAAAGACTTTAGCACAGTAATGTTACTAATATAATTATATTAATATAGTTATAAATTATTTTGATGAGATTCAATATGAAACTTGAAAATTATTGATAAGGATAAACACCACTTCATTGGAAAATAACATTTTAAAGACACCTTAAGGATTCATGGATTATTCTTTCCGAAATAACAGAACTGCTAAGACATAGGTAAGAGAGTTGGAAAGGTAATTAGATAGGTATTTTTTGATCTATAGTGATTAATTTGTGGGTTGAAATGAGAATATGAAGTTATATTTTACAAGGTAAGGGAGTGGCGGATTTTTAATAGGTAGGGGTAAAACCCACCATTTTTTATTAGACCATACCCCACTCAATTTTTTTTGGAGAAGAGTAATCCCATTACCTGACACATTGGAATAGTTGAAATTAAATACCATGAAAACATATAATCATAGGCCCAAACCCATTGGTCCAAACTAATAACTCGAAGGCCAATGTAGTATACTCCATTTCCGGTTGGTCCACTATGCCTGCTGCTGCATATCTCACTTGATCCTCCTAGTTGTATTCCATCACACGACACCATAGGAACTTCTTGACACCATTGGTCATCCACTACATATATTTATGATGAAAAATAATTTAAAAATATATAAAATATAAAACATTATTTGATAGTTAAATGAAATTACTATAAAAAGTTGTCAAAATCACATAACAAAAATAATTAAAACTAAAGATACTATTTTGAAATGTTTTATTGAATTTTCAATTTCCATTAAATTTAATAATTTTGAAAAAAATATCAATATAATTCACAAATAATTTTTTTATAATTATTAATATAATAAATTAATTACATCAATATAAATATTAAGAAACTATAATTATTGTTGATTCAATCATTCATGAGTGCAAAAAATTCTTTTGTTCAATAATATTATTATAATTGTATATTACATATGTTATTTATAAAAGATACTTTTAATAATTTTTGAATTTGTTTTCAGAAATAAGTAATTTGTTATCTAATTATAATTTTTATAATTGGAATGAAGGGATTTTTTAGTTTTCTAGAATAGTTGTTTTTTGGGTGAATAGTTTAAAAAATTAATTTTTCAAATACTTTCATTTTATGACATTATAGGGATATAATAATGAAATTAAGGTTTATAAATAAAATTTATAGAAAAAATATATATTTAATGGGTACTATAATTCATTAAAAAATTTAATTTCAATCTTATAAATCAATGTTTTACATTTAATAAATCAATGAAATATTATTATTCTAATAAAAACTATTTCAGGATATTCTCTTAAAATTGAGTATTCACAAGGATACATTAAAATTTTGTTTGGTATAAAATTTAAATGATTAAAATTTAATTAAAAATAATATAATAAAATAAATGGAAATTATAATTATAATTTATTTTGATGTAAAATCATTTTTATTATCAAAAAGGAATCTTCTATAAGATCTATTTGTCATTGAATTTTTGAAACTTGTAATAAAAGTAATTTTTTAAACATATTTAACTTTAATATTATAAAATTGATTATATATTTGGGATTATTATATTCAAATTATGTAATAATGCCCAATTAATTTTCTTATTCATAATGAAATGTACCATTGGATTTTTTTCCACAATAATGGTTAAAAGGGTTAACATGGGGTTAAACTAAGAGATAAGGATTCAAATATCCCTAAATTTTTTCTCATTTTTAATGTTTGTGTGTATTTTTTCCATGAAATATCATATATTTTATTTTAAACCAAATTTGATCAAATTTACATGATAAAAATATTTATTATAATTTAAAGTTCTACATATTTATAATAGGACAATATACACACTTCTAATAAGGTACCTCCTCTTATCAGTTACACACACTAAAATACCAACTTATCTCAACCAATATCTACCAAAATACCTTCCCCAATATCCTATACATATTAAAAATGTTCAATCATTCATGAAATATGTATCCAATAATATTTAAGGTTTTTTAAAAGGATATTTTCCAAGAATGTGGTATATGTTATTACCAACATTTTCAAGTTTAATTTTTATTAAAACCCATAAAAATATTCTATATCCCTATAAATATATTTAAATATTTTTATTTATTATAGTAACATGTTTTTGTAATAATTTTACATCCATTTTCTTTATCGTTTCCATCTAAAAGAAAAATTAAATATTTTCCTACACTTACATGCAGTCTTCTGCTTCCATCAAATGATATTTTTAATTTTTCATTATCACTGTTGAAAGATAATTATTTAGATTTAATAATATATATATATATATATTATATTTATTATTATGGATAGATAAATTATAGCATAAATTTATTTCATTACATTGACCGAAAAATAAAAACAACACTAGATTGTACATGTGGGCTACCATATCCAAGAAGTGATGTAATTCATTTCAATCTCTTTCATACATATATCATTATAAATGTATATATAATGAATAAATATGTTATATATAAAATTATTAATATTTTTTAATATTCATATTATTATTATATAATAATATTTTCTTATTCATTCAATCGTTATATCGTGTTTTTCATTTGGTCAGTGTTTCCAACAATATAAAAATTATTATAATTATTCTATCATGAATCATTATGTTGTATTATGTAATATAATTATTAGAAAATATTCATAAATTTAATAATTTTAAAATTTTTGGATAGGAATTATTCATAATTATATTTACCAATAAATTAGATTCTTCTTTTAAATTTAATAATCAACAAAAAGATAATTTTTAGGACTTTCATGAAAATAGTTAACATAGGTTCTATAATGTGGTTATAAAAAAAATGAAAATATCAATATTTATAAATTAATGTAAAAAACCAGATGATGAAAAAATTTCTAAGGTGCAAATACATGAACCTTATAATCAATACATGCATAGAAAACTGAATAGTTAGCATATAAGAATATTTATTTAAATAGAGAATTAATATTTACTGATTAAAATGAAATTATGTGGGAATCACTACAGGAAACATAGGCTATAACAACAATTTCAAACTATTGGTATAGGCTAGAAAACCATAGGTATAATATATACCATCAGTTTTCCAAACTGTAGGTTTTTAAGGTGTGGGGACAGGCCTATGCCAATGGTTATTCATAAAACATTGGGGTAGGATAAAGAAAGTTATAGTATACCAATGGTTTATTAATAACTATTGGAATAGATTTATCCGAACAGATTATAAATTGTGGGTCTTTTGGTATATATAGTGTATACCAATAGTTCTTAAACAATTGGTATAATGTTTTACCAACAGTTTATCTATAGTTGTTGGCATATATGTTTTGTTCAAACTACACCAACGATTTGTAAACTGTTGTTAAAGCTGTTTCTGAATATTTTAGAAATTATTGGACTCTTGTAATGCTATTTTTGCATCACTATACCAGTGGTTTATAAGCTGTTGGTATATAACTGACCCAGAGGACGTAGGCTGTAGAACCCCATGATCTGATCTATAGAATTTGATATAGATGCTTCCCCTCTCCCCTATACATATACCACAAACATCACAAAAAACACTCCAATACTATATATAGAATTTTAAAAACAAACAAGACAATGAAAAATACACTACAATATAATATACTTAATTCATAAAATTAGGATGCCAATGACTAATGGATGAAAATTTGGGAATTAGGGTGTTTTGATGTTTGATATATTAAGATCCTAAAGAATTATTTTCGGTTAGGTGTATGGGTTACTCATGTTGTATTTAAAAAAATAATCATCTTGGAATATTATAGGTGAGATTACAACCATTATATCAATGAGTGAAGGTGGAAGTTTGGATTCAGTGAGTTTTATTAACCCAAATAGATAGAATTGGGACTGTATTATTGGTGAATGATTGGAGAATAGATTAGTCTTACTTGTTTCCCAATTATCATTATATCTACAGATTTCAAAGTGATCAGTTGGAATAATCTATGTATAAGGTTATGTAATTAGTGCTTACTTTAATAAAAAACCTCTTATGATAAGAGTTTTAAATATTCCAGTACTAGTGGAGGGAGTAAATCCACTTTTCTGCATAAATTAGTTGAGATTTACCTGGTTTCAAAAGGAGAGGATAGTAAAATATTGTGTAGTTAACTGGGTGTTTATGCAACATCATAGATGAAAATGCATCATGGTTATGAAGATTATGTTTCACTATAGTTTAGGTGGTTGTGTAACCTTGAAATTTCATTAATTTTGAAACAACATGATTGGGATAATTAATCTAGTGTAATAGTGAGAAGGCCAAGTATATTTTCTAGGAGTCATCCATGTTATTAAAACAAATTATGGGTGTTAAGTATTAGAACAATATTTTTTATTGAAAATCCAATTTGGTAGGATTGGTGACTTGATAACATGATAGTATCAGGTTTGGAATTGGGAAAATGTTGGGGGATTGGATTCCAATAGAAGTAATATTGGTTAGTGGATAATTATATGTAGTTATTTAGAATTATAAGATTTATGGTAATCAGTTTATAAGTATTTGAGTCAACATTTCATGATGATTAATGGTGTTTTCCTATACTATATTGAATGGATTACTTGATATTTTTTTCAACATAACATGAATTGAATTTAGGGTGTCATTAGAAGGTGAAGTATAGATATAACCACTATTAATTTAATACATTTATAGGTAGAATTATTAACATGGGACATGCATATTTTCACGACCTGTCCTCTGGGCCCGTGCCGTGACTACCCCAAGCCCACCTTCCATAGGCCAGGGGCTGGCGACTAGCACCAATGGCATAAATCCTGATAAAAGGGAAGGCATTGCCTTTATATAAGAAAACAAACACCATAGAGTATGCGAGCTAAATTAACCAATAAGTAAACTAAGTACAAAAGTCAAGGCTGGAAAGTAAATGGGCCGGTATACAAACCCAACTAAAAGTACAGTTCAACCGAGAAAAGAAAGTACAACAGCTGAAAAGTAAATCAGAAACCACCAAGTCATCCTTTGGAAACCCCACCTGAAAGGTGGGTACAGATGGTCTCTTCTGCTCCTCGAATCTGTCCGTCTGCACCATGTACATCCCACCTGATATTCTACCTCTAGATACCATCCCTCTCCACAAGTCTCAACCACAATCAGCACTGTCCATCGTCTGCATCCAACACAACTTAGTGTCGGCATAGCCTGTGTAGGGATGAGTATACGATACTCAGTAGGGACCCCGAGACCCTCAAGGTCTCACTAAATCCAATAAGGATAACCACTAAGAGGGATCTCAACAGATAACCCTTACTTAGGTATATTCCCATACATATACCTATGTTATCAAATATCCCTTCTCAATCATGAGGTAACACACATGTATGAAATCAATGGATAACCACTACTCAGGTATATGCTCATACATATACATAAGTTATCAAGTAACCCATCTCAATGAAGATGTAAACACAAAGGTCATTGACTCCGCTCAAACCCGTATTTTCATTATTGAAACCACAACTGTAGGAGAACTCCTCCTCTGTCAAGTACAGTGGCACCGTCATGACTCTGAGGCACTACTCACTAACCTTAGACTACTGATGTACTCCTACCGTCGAGTACCACGGGTCTGCTGAAAATTATCGGGTGCTCCGATCGCTGTGGGTCTACCGCCACATACCGGGCACTCCCCATAATAGTCGTCAGAGGTACTCCTCGTGATGAGTACCACGGGTCTGCTGCACACTACCAGCCGCTCCATCCACCGTGGGTCTGCCTCTAAATAACGGGCGATCCGTCCAGTAGTCTAATCAAATCAATCTGACTCGAATCGTTCAAGCAGTCATCTGGTCTACAGCTACTACGTCTCAGCACTCTGTATGCTCGTCTCTGGGAGGGTCCGCTCCATGAGCCACTGGTCCATACTCCAAGTATCATAATCTCCCATGAAAACGTATCACAAAGGTCCACCTCAACACAGGGGTCTCAACGCAACAAACGGCGCGTCAATCGGACGCCCTGTCAGTAAGTTATTATCCTTTTTGTTCTGGGGGCCCGGTTGGTTTCGTGTACGAACCAACCCGACCATATCGAAACTTTACCAAATGTTTGAGTGAAATATACCAAAACGACCGTCTCCATCCAAGTATCTCTATGCAACTTATGGTGTGTCGATCAGAGGTCCGTAGCCCATGATATGGGGGTTTGAACAAACCTGGTCTGAAAATAGGGGGACTGGGCCCGGTCTGACCCGAGTCGACCCGACCCGGGTCCGGGTCCGGCCCGATTGGGTGCGGCCCTGCCCGGCTGACGCAGCCCGGACCGGCGCTGGTGGGCCGGCCCGACGCGTCCTACGGCCTGGCTCAAAAGCCGGCCGCGGCTCGGCTGTCGGCCGAGCGAGGTGCGAAGGGGGCACGACCCCTTTTTTTTCAGAAACTGCTAGTCTGGTTGGGGGGGGGGGGGGGTTACACACCCCCCCAATTTTGGGAAATGGCCGACCTTAATGGCTGGCCGGTAGTGAGCTGTCACAGGACCTGTGGGGTTCCCGCCTCCTAGAGCACCATCGGCTGGCTGTCGGCCCCTTCTAGACCGCCGCCGCCTAAGGCCGCGACTCTTCCTCGACCGGCGCGGCACGACGGCGCCACAACCTCCCTTCGTTTATCCAGCACGGTGTGACAGCGCCGCACATCACAATCGCGGCCCTCTCCGGCCTCGGTCCCTTCGGCCTCACCAGCGCAGCATGATGGTGCCGCGCACCACCGCCGCGTCCCGCTCTGGTCGCGGTCCTCTTCGTCCTTGTACGGTGCAACGACACCATGCCTCCTTTGCCTCAATCGTCAACGTTGATTAACAAGAAAGCGGGGAGGAGAATCAACAATGTTTTTGTGGTCCGATATTCTCCCGTTATTTTGATAACAAGTGGCCAAAGTATATGTGATTCCCAATGATAAAACAAGCACAATTTTAATTCATTAAAATTGAACTTAACCCCTACCTCGTGTCGTTCATCGTTCGTTGACGATATCGAAAATGGGAGTGGACATCTGTTCGTTGACGTCGTCGCAAGGTAAGAGGTGATGGTGACGATGGTCATTGGCGTTTGTCGTTTCCTCAAAGGCCTTCGATCCGGCTCGAGCGTCGTTCGTTGGAGATCCGACAGATGGAGAACCGTTCTTCGTGGGAGAATGATGTTATTCAATGAAGGAGATGAAGTGTAATTCACAACTCAAGAGCACTATCTCCAAAATCTCCACACAACCCATCCAAAAATAAAATAAGGTTTCTCCCTTCTTTTATTTTAATCATGCCATGCATAATAAGTTCAAATTTCAAACACTTAATTGAATAAAAGTTTCAATAACTTAATTAAAGTGTGAGTTTTCATGAGTTATGAGGGAGAGAGGGAGAGAAGGAGTTACCCAAATAAAGATGAGTTAACAAAAATAAAGACAGAGTTAGAAAATTGAGAGGGAGGTGAGGAGTTAGGGTCTTGTGTGGGCCCCTCCTCACTAAACCCTCCCATTTTGTAGGATAAATATTATCCTCCAGAAATAAAAATATTAAACGCATATTTTTATTTATTCTTTACAAACAAACCGAAAAATTAACCTCTTCTCCCATCAAAACACAACTATTTTAAAGGTCCCCTTAAGCAATTACTGGCGTTGAAGTTTCATCAGTGCCCTCAAATTTCAATTCCGAGCACCAGTTTATAAGATAGAAAAACACGCTCGTTCGTTCCCTGAACGTATCCGAGCTAAGCTTTGGAAATTGATTCTGGACACACCGGGCCTCGGAATCAGGTGCCGTCAGAAACTGCGGACTCGTAAAATTCCAAAGAATTTAAGAAAAAAAATTCCTTGAAATTTCTGTGTCTTTACATTACTCCCACATCAGGTCTTTACGTCCCCATAATGCTACAAAAAAACTAGGGAAACTAAAGGAGGTACCTAGAACGCATCTGCGCCTCCCTCTCCCAAGTGCTCTCCTAGAGGTTCTCGTGCTACCAACAAAAGAACACAAGAGACATCGATCATCCCCATAGGACCTGATCATGTCGACCCTCAACTTCTACTGAAAACCCGTGGAAGTCACCCCGTCATCGATATCTTGCTCTCTGTGGTTGATGATAACGAAAAAGGTCGTGCACACATCTCCTCAACTAAGATATGTGAACGACGTCATACACTCGGTGCATCTGAGGTGGAAATGGTAGGTGGTAAGACATCTTGATTACTCTAATAGGGACCCGGAATGGTCCATTGAACCTCAGATATTACTTTCATCTTCGGCCACATCTCTGTAGACCATGTCACGATGAGACCCGTATAAAACATTGTCATCACCCTCGAACTCCAGTGGTCTTGTCTCTTGTCAGCATAGGACATTAGTCTGCTCCGTGTAGTCTTCATCTGCTCTTAGATGATCTGAACCTTTTCTATCATAACCTGAACAATCTCTGGTTCTACACGAGCTGACTCTATCACTATCCAGAAAGGATATCTGAAACATGACCCGCTGCTGTCTCTCCACTCCTAACAGTTGAATGTAAGATCTCCTACATACGGAATTTTCTACAATGTCCCCCTCTCCAGGAGTATAAACTATCTTGAAGTCGTAGTCCTGGAGGAATTCAAGGTAACACCATTGTCTCTGGTTCCTGTCCTTCCGAGAGAAGACACACCTGAGACTATTGAGTTGGAGAGAACCGTAAACAATTCACTCAACGATCAATGGGTGACACTAGCCAATTGTAAGAACTCATTCCAACCCTTCATTGTTTACGTTCTTCAAGAGATTCTGAGATTTTTCCTCTACCAAAAAGAGAAATCTGGTCTCATCCCTTGGATGAACCACTTTCTTTGCCTAATACAATCAATCCTGATATGAACGGTACAATTTCATGCCATGGACAACGTCGTAAGGCCTCGATGCTACAACCAAGAGATCCAACCGTTACTCTCACCTCCAAGGGTCGAGTCACACTATCGGAAGCAGTGTGTCGTCACTGTGTGTCCTCCAGTAGGTATCTCAAAAGTGAGGATCAAGCCAACTGTTTTTAAAAGGAACCTCTTTGTATCAACCGTACAGAGAGGAAAGGAATGTAATCATCACAATGAAAGGTATATTTTATTACTGCAACTCAAAGTAAAAGACACATACAACCACAACAACAATAAAAAGAAATATAGAAGCACCAAGAACAAGGGCCTCCATTCCTAGACCCACTCCTATCCACCTGCTTCCAGAGCTCTGTAGTCATATGATTCAGGTGCCTAAAGCTGAGCTCTCCCATATCCACCCGTTCCCTGCGGTCGGAGTGGTCCTCCGGGTGGTGGTGGTGGCAACACCTCGAAGCATCGTCCACCTCCATCTACACGATGAGATCCTCTGCCTCTACTACCTTCTCATTGCATTCCACCTTGATTGAACCTCTGCCTCTGCCTGGGAGGTTATTCATCTATCTGCGGATCATCTGTATGGTGGGTCGGACAGTCACGTGCCATGTGACCAAGCCCGCCGCAGGAGTAACAATGCCCGCTCTTGGCAAGACTGGATCTAACACCACTCCGGTTGCCCCACACAACTGAAATTATGTCATGCAGTATGCCACCGGTGGGTTTGGTCCTCTTGGACCCCTATGTCATCTATCTACTACCAGCTGCAGAAGACTCCGCTGCAAGTCAACTAGTGGTTGCTCCCACTGCTAAAGTCAGCTTAACAAGGAATCTCTTCACTAAGAGGGCTCGATCCAACACCCATGCCTGAGTCAGGAAGCTAAGAGGGATCATTGGAGCTCTGATCTCATGCCTTAGTCCCTGGTCAAAGGTCTGAGCCCTTAAAATTGGGTCACGTACCATGTCTGTAGAGTAGTGCGAGAGGTCTGTGAACCTCGCTGAGTACTGTGCTACTGTCATGTTGCCCTACTGCAGATGCAGTAGCTCATGTATCTGCACCACGCAAAGGGTGGCTAGTACGAACTCTGCTTGGAAGAGGCTCTCGATGTCTTCCCATAGGAGTTTCACCTCGTCGTGCATCTGGTGCATCAGGCTCCACCATCTGCCTGCTGCTTCCTGAAGGAGGCTGGCAGCAAGGATCACCATGAAGTCCGATGGTGTACCTACTGTCTAAAAGACTCTCACCAAAGCCTCCAGCCAATCCTCAGCCACATGTGGGTCCGTCTCTCCCTAGAACCTAGTTGGCCTCTGGCACTGGAACTCATGCAGCGTGCTCAAGCGGCGGGAATCGCTTGTAGCTGGGGCTGGTGGCATCGATGGCCCAATGAATGGTAGTACCACTGGTGCCTCCACTGGTGCCTCAACTGAAAGAGGGACCTATACTGAGGCCTCGTTGCTCAGCGGGCTGTCAGTATATACAACTCTTGGGGATCTATCTAGTCGTCCGCGAGGAGACATCATAAAATAAACAGATGTGACATGGTCAAAAGAATAAACCTGGGGAGCTGACCTCGTCTGATCTAACTTAAAAGGAACTTTGAAAACACACACGCAATCAATGTTTTCATGCACTGAGTCTGAAATAAGAAGTCAGTGTCCTGGTGTATGGATATGCCGGCCGCCCGCCCCAACACTGGACTCCCTAAACTGAAAACCACACTTAGTACCCTTAACTCTATGGCTTCATAGAAATAAAATATCAAAGATCAGAGTTATGCGGTAGAACCTACTCCTCTGATACTAATTTGTCACGACCCATCCTCGGGGCCCATGCCGTGATTACCCCAAGCCCGCCTTCCATAGGCCATGGGCTGGCGACTATCACCAAAGTCGTAAATCCCGATAAAAGGGAAGGCATTTCCTTTATATAAGAAAAAAAACACCATAGAGTATGCAAGCTGAAGTAAACACTATGTAAACTATGTACAAAAGTCAGGGCTGTAATGTAAATGGGACAGTATACAAACCCAACTGAAATTATAGTTCAACCGAGAAAAGAAAGTACAAAAGTTGAAAAGTAAATCGAAAACCACCATGTCATCATTCGGAAACCCCACCTAAAGGGTGGGTATAGATGGTCTCCTCTGCTCCTCGAATCTGTCCTTCCACACCGTGTACGTCCCGCCTGATAGTCCACCTCTAGATACCATCCCGCTCCACAAGTCTCAACCACGATCAATGCTGTCCGTCTTCTGCATCCAACACAACGTAGTGAAGGCATAGCCCGTGTAGGGATGAGTATACGATACTAAGTAGGGACCCTGAGACCCGCAAGGTCTCACTAAATCTAATAAGGATAACCACTAAGAAGGATCTCAACAAATAACCCTTACATAGGTATATGCCCACACATTTACCTAAGTTATCAAATATCCCATCTCAATCATGAGGTAAAACATAGGTATGAAATCAACAGATAACCACTACTCAGGTATATGCTCATACATATACCTAAGTTATCAAGTAACCCTTCTCAATCAAGAGGTTAACACAAAGGTCATTGACTCAGCTCAAACCAGGATTTTTATTATCGAAACCACAATTGCTGGATAACTACTCCTCTATCGAGTAAAATGGCCCTATTATGGCTCTGAGGCACTACTCACTAAGCTTAGACTGCTTATGTACTCCTCCCATTGAGTACCGCGGGTCTGCTGAAAATTATCGGGTGCTCCGTCCGCTGTGGGTCTGCCACCAAATACCGGGCGCTCCACCTAATAACCGTCAGAGGTACTCCTCTTTCCGAGTACCGCAGTTCTGCTACCAACTACCAGGCACTCTGTCCACCATGGGTCTACCTCTAAATATCAGGTGATCCGTCCACCAGGCTAATCAAATCAATTTGACTCGACTCGTTCAAGTAGTCATCAGGTCTACAGCTACTAGGTCTCCGCACTCTATATACACGTCTCCTGGAGGGTCCGATCCATGATCCACTGGTTGATACTCCAAGTATCACAAACACCCATGAAGATGAATCACAAATTTCCACCTCGTCACAGGGGTCTCAACGCAACAAACAGCGCGTCAATCAGACGCCCGGTCTGTAAGTTATTAGCCTTTTTGTTCTGGGGGCACTGTTCGTTTCGTGTACGAACCAACCCGACCATATCCAAACTTTTCCAAACGTTTGTGTGTGATATACTGAAATGAACGTCTCGATGCAAGTATCTCTACGCAACTGACGGTGCGTCGATCAGAGGTCCGTATCCCAAGATATGTGGGTTTGAACGAACATGGTCCGAAAAAAGGGGGACTGGGCCTGGTCCGACCCGACCCCCTACCCCCTGGGTGGCCCAAACCAGGTCGATCCGACCCGGTTCTGGGTCCGGGCTGATTGGGTGCGGCCCATCCCGGCTGACGCGGCCCGGAGAGGCCTGTGGCTTCGCCCGGAAGCCGGTCGCGGCTCGGCTGTCGACCGAGCGGGGTGCGATGGGGTCGCGAACCCCTTTGTTTCGGAAACAGCTAGTCTCGTCCAAAGGGGGGGGGGGGTTACACACACCCCATATTTCAGGTAACGGCTGGCCTTAATGGCCGACCTGTAGTGAGCCTCCGTGGGACCCGTGTGGGTCCCGCCTCCTGGAGCGCCAGCGGCTGGTTGCCGACCCCTGCTAGACCGCCGCAACCTAAGGCAGTAGCTCTTCCTCATCCAGCGCGACACGATGGTGCCACGAACTCGCTTGGTTTCTCTGTGATGGCGTGATGGCGCCGCAAACCACCGCCTCAACCCGCTCCGTCCATGATCCCTTCGACCTCACAGGCGCTGTGCGATGGTGCCGCGCACCACCGCCGCAGACCTCTTCATCCCTGCATGGTGCAACGACACCGTGCCGCCTTCACCTAAATCGTCAACGTTGATCAACAAGAAAGTGGGGAGGAGAATTGGCCATGTTTTTGCTGTCCGATCTCATCCCGTTATTTAGATAACAAGCCTCCAAAGTATACAAGATGCCCAATGATAAAACTAGAACAATTTTAATTCATAAAAATTGAACTTAACCCCTACCTCGTGTCGTTCGTCGTTCGTTGATGATAACACTAATGGGAGTGGACATCGGTTTGTTGACATCGGCCCAAGGTTAGAGGTGATGGTGACGATGATTTTTGGCATTTGTCGTTTCCTCAAAGGCCTTCGATCCGGCTCGAGCATCGTTCGTTGTAGATCTGACGGATGGAGAACCGTTCTTCACGGGAGAATGATGTTCTTCAATGAAGGAGATGAAGTGTTCTTCACAACTCAAGAGATTTATCTCCAAAATCTCCACACAACCCAAAAAAAAAGGTTTCTCCCTTATTTTATTTTAATCATTCCATGCATAAAAAGTTTAAATTTCAAACACTTAATTGATTAAGAGATTCAATAACTTAATTAAACTGTGAGTTGGCATGAGTTATGAGGGAGAGAGGGAGAGAAGGAGTTACCCAAATAAAGATGAGTTAACAAAAATAAAGAGGGATTTAGGGAGTTGAGAAGGAGGTGAGGAGTTAGGGTCTCGTGTGGGCCCCTCCTCACTAAACCCCCCCATTTTGAGGATCGGGGCTATTTGGTTGTCATTAATTTAAAAAGGAATAATAATTTAGTATCCTTCAAAGAGATGTACCTAAATAAATATATATAACTTAAAGTGTCTCATGTCTTGAACTTTGGTTAATGTCATTTATGATGGATGTGTATCTAGTATGTCGGAAATGAAGTATTTTAGTAGTTGCAGTGTTGGTGAATTATATTGGTAACATTAAAATTTTATATATGAAAATACCTATTATGAATCATTATAACTTTCTTGGTAGAATATGTCTATATGGTGGCTCATGTTTATGGGAATGAATTTATCAAATTTTATTAGATTCTTAGTGAATTGTTCAAACCATATTCTCAGAATATGAGCATGGTAAGGTAATTTTCTCTAAATTATAGAGGGTTGAAGAGAAAAAGATACAAATAAATCCTCTCTGTATATACACCATACGTAACAAAAAATAGAATTTTACTAATATTGTGACTGAGTGTTTCATAGGTAATGATTATATAATATCACAATAATGGGATTTCTTATAGCTTGAATAGTTCATGAAGTTACATATGATAGGTAGATTCCTTGATGGTTTGGGAAGAAATTTAGTTGTATCAAAAAGAAGTTTCACACTACTCCCACTAGTGTTCTAACTGAAAAATAATCATTTTTAGTGAAAAAAGCAGATGATTTTTTTGTTTGAAATGGGTACACAAGTGATGCCTCCATCAATTTCAGCCACCATTGCAATCATAGTGGAAAATTTCATCACCTTGATCTAATCATCCTGATGGTAAATTCGGAACATTAGTATTCGGGTTTAATAACCCATTAGTATATGAAAGTGATTAAGAACCATAGAAGAAATTAAAATAAAAAAATCATAAGAAAAAGATTTCTCAGTAAAAAAGAGGTATAAAGGCATATGAAGAGGGTCTTTTTTAGTGGGTCCTTTTCATGATAGCTAATAAGGAAATATGTAATGTATATTTACATTAAACATTCATAGAGGGGATCAACCATTACACTTTTATGTACATGATAAGGTAAGTGTTACCTTATATATAAAGTTATACATGATGTGGTATGGGTAATTAGAATAGCAACAAGACTATAAAAATCATGCATGTTCTTCACAATGAGAGAATCCTTTTTCAAAATATGTAAATTAAAGAATGTTTCAATATTGGGAGGGAAGACAAAAAATGTTCATGCCGATCGTGTGTGTCTACTAAGTCTTATATTTCATAAGGAAAATCATTTCATTATTCCATAACAAATATTTAAAACTACACGATCTCATCAATTTATGTGAAGGTGGAATCCCTTATGAATTTATATCTATATGAACCATTCAATCATGTTACCTTATTCTCTATATCTGATACACTTACGTTACTTGAATCACATAAACTACACCACAAGATATGGAATCATTATATGATACAGTTGTGAGGCGTCTTTGATGATGATGTCATCAAGAATTCCTGTTGAAAACTGGGATCGAGCCATTGAGTGATGTGACAAATACATATGATGTAAATATTTGACATAAGTTTTATATAGTACCCCAAATATAACATGGGTCCCTAGTATTCATATCCTATCTACGATATAGAAATTTACACATGGGGGATTATTTAATTGGGTATATAATAATGATTATGAGATACATAGCTCATCCCTATGATTTGGATGGTCGATCCTGATGGCATACATGTTCTTGGTTAGGGTGCCATAGATGTATAGGATTTCTTATTTTGGATTGGTGGCTTAAGGGTTGTTTTGATTCAGTGATTACCAAGGAAGAATAAGGAAGGACATGTTTAGTGTAGAGACATGTTTCCTACAAGGGAATAATGTGAGTCTGGTAATATGTTTTTTGTTTTGGTTGTGTTAGTTTGTGGAGAAGCATGTGGATGATATTGGAATGACATGGTGCACATAAAATGCATAAAATTTGAAAATGACACTGTGTGGTGGGTGATCATTAGATAAATCATGCAACATGTAAAGTGCATGATATTTTAGAGGAGTTATAAGGCACATCTTGGATGGCATGATGACATGTCATAGAAAATATTCCATTTAATTTAGTGAAGTATGACTTTGGGAGTATGAGTTGGATTATATATTGGGTGGAACAAGATTTTAGACCCACTACACAAGATAATATGGGAATAGAAAGCAATTTTATAATGTTGTACCTGTTTTAATTGTAAATCAGGGATAATAGTGATAGGCACAATTATTGAGTTATTATTTAAGAATGTATTTATTGATAGTGAGGTTCTATCCTCTACACTGATTTAATTTAGACCCCCTACCCACCTACATTTCCCCCTCCCCCCTCACCACCAATTGACTCCCCATAAACATCCCCCTCTACCCTGCACACCCCCATCCCATCCTGCTCACTGCACACCCCCACGTACACACCCCTCCCACACGCACTTGCATAGACCCCCCCCCCACATGCACACCCCCTCCCCACCTACACAACCTGCCCACCTGCACATCCCCCACAAGAAAAGACACCCTCCACCAACCCCCACCTTCACAACCCTCTCCCCCAACCCCCCATCTGAACACCCCTCCTCCCAAACCCCCAACTGCACAACCCACCCTCCACCACACACATAGTAGACTCTACCTTGCACACCCACTCCACACTTCACACCTCCTCTCCACCTACACACTTCACTTCCCCACACCTTTACACCTCTACTTCACCTGCATAGCCCCCCCCCACCCACACCCCACCTACACATCCCCCCCACTCCCCACCTTCACAAACCACCTCCCCCAACCCCCACTTGGAGATCCCCCCTCCCAAGTGAGATCAATATTTGATGTAAGGATATAACCTGAGTGAGATTGTTGAGGTCTAGAGTAAGATGCAGGAACCTTCCCTAAGTGTTAGTGTATGAGTTTTGGGTTATATTTTTAGATAAACTCTATTTCAACATTCTCCAAAACATGTGAGGTTAGTTGTTGGGGCTCCCTAGGTAGCTCTCGCTGAACATTAATAATTGATTCATGTTGTATATTTGTAATTATTTTATTTTCCCATGCATTTATACATAGTATATAATGATGTATATTGGGGGATATTGATGAGACCCTACTGAGTTATGTCATGGTGATGTGATAGGTTATTATTGGTTGTCTCTTAGAAAAAATTTCTAATGATTTCACTAATGTTTTATTTTGATTATGTTATTTATATTTTTTTATTTAGGAGGGTTTAGAGAGAATAATATCTCCACAGTAATTATAAACTGCTGACATTAGTCTAAAGAATCTGGTATAATAACATTTGACACATTTTTATGTCATATGTGCCTCATTATATAGAAATACAGAAAATGGTATTAGTAAGAAAATGTGTTTTTCATTAATCTATTTTAAACCAACCCATAACCTAAAAATTTAAAAAATTAATTGTTCATACTCTATTTTCAAAGAAAGATATTAGTTTGGAAGTAAAATTTTCCCAAAATATGAATGTGAACATGATGAATGGTAGAAAATAGAGTGCACAAACAACACCAATATTGCGTAGCACACCTAGAAAAACTAGTGATGAAGACAATGGTTCAAGAAGGGAAATTCATTGTCTATGTGTATGGTAAAGTATTTGTAACATGCCAATTTCACATTTATAAACAATCAAACCACTAAATCATGAGAGATTTCAGTGGATGAGGTAATAAATTAAACATGGTATTTAAAAATACAAAATAAATATAGGTAGGAGTTGTAACAAAAACTCACAAATTTGAAGTGGTAATTAATAGTACAGATTGTTGGAAGAGGAGTGGTCACCAGTTGGGATGAGATTACAACTCTAGTAGGGAAAATATTAATCTAATCTGGAAAGGGAAGTGGGGGATCAAGTGTATTTGGGTAAAAACTATCCCAATGATTTTAAAAAATGTTGGGAAACATCACCTTAACAAATGGTCTACAAAAACCATTGGTAATTATCACTATACCCCAACTATATCCCAACAGTTTACAAAAATCATTGGAAAAAATCCATATACCCCATTAGTTTACACAAACTATTTGGAAATACTACACTGAAGCACTAAATCCCAATGGTTTTCAAAAAACATTGGAAAAAACCCTTTATCCCAACGGTTTAGACAAACCGTTGGGATAACGGTGATTGTATAAGTAATATTATCTAGTAGTGAGTTATTTATATTAATATATTTATGAATATTTTTTGTTATAGATTTATAACACGTTTAAATTTATAAAATACTATATAATAATGTGTTCATCCATATGTAAATCAGAGGTAAGGATATTTTTGACTTAATTTCCTTTCATAAAGTTACATCACATTTCAATTGAATATGTTATACCATTATGAGGCATGCTATGAACCGTAATTTGTTTTGGTTATATTATACCTAATTATATATTCAATTTCATTTTTCAAATTACCTATTCATTTATGGATTCAAATTTCCAAATTTTAAAATATTCATAAGGATTTCTCGTCAAAAGATTCTTTCTGTGAGACATATTACATATTCACTAATTAGTTTATAATGTGTTTTTTATATACTACCAATGAATTTATTTTATGGTTAATATCTTGAAAACTATGGTGTTATAAAATCCATCTATGGATCTCTCTTTCATGAGGTTTTGATTTTAGAATTTTCAAATTCGCAAGGGTTTATGTGAAAATATCACTTTTATTAGGTATTTTTTTTTGAATTACAAATATGGGAAATTATATGTTTTTTTATTAAACCCCATATATTTTATCCAAGTACAATTACTCATTCTTTTAATTATTCTTTCTATTTCTACACACTTTTTCTCATAAAATTTTGACGAATGTTATTAATCAACGTTGACCGTATTTATTTTAGGTTATAAATGTTATGCTTATATATAAAATTTCATAAAAAAGATTCAATAATATTATTTTATATACTCTAATTATTTTTTAATGTCTTTTAAAACTATACCATACTTTATTTACAAATATTTAATAAAGGAATATTTTACATTTTTTTTGGTTTAAATTTTTTATGACTTCTAATAAAATATTGTAAATACTTTTTTTCTTAAATATATAACTCCGGAAATTATTTTCCTATAATAATAATATTTATTCACCATTTAAATTATGTTTAAAAGTTTCCTAGTATTTTCAAAAAATTATATTTCTTGGGGAATTAATTTTAGTTTTATAACCATGAAAGATAAAAGGTGTTTTCCCCTTCATTTCAAAAAAAATATTGACTTTTTTAAAATATTTTTCATCTACATCCACATCCTATTAGGACTTTTATTCACCATTTGGGATTTGGTCATATTATACCATTCATATCCATTATCAAGATTGTTTTTGATCACAATGGTAACGAACCCAACTATAATATCATTGATTTGGTATATACTTTATTGTATTGGTACTATATAAAAGAGAGCACATACTGAAGGACCGAATAGTTTAGTAGTATCGAAGAACCATATACATATATTTTAACCTATTTACATAGGAAAAAAACATAGAACATAATGAAATAAAATGTTCAAAATTCTTAAAAATCATTCAAATAAATATTCTTTATATCCATAGAAAATGGAAAAAATAACGGTGGGTTAAAATTCTAAGTAAGGGTTACAGAAAATGAAAGATATCATAAATAAATTAGGCATACTAAATAAAGAAATGTAAATAACATAACATAAATTACCTAAAATCCACAAACCAAGAATAAAATTCAACTAGAGATAATATCACTGAGAAGATATAATGGATAATAATAATAATTGAATTATAAATGAAGTAAATTCATAATTATTATATTACATAATCTTAATAAACATGATACCTATATTTTAGGACCTATCATCAGATAATATTAATATACGGGTAAAAAGCCTTCTAATTTGGCTAACTAAATTGTCTCATAAGACCAATCAATGCATAAAGGGGTATATAAAGTCATACCCCACCTTTTAATACATGTAAAAATCATTACTAATTTATTGAGTAATCATTTTTATTCATGTATAAATATTACATAACATAATAGATATATATTGAGTAAAGACTATAGATTTATCAATATTTAATCATTTAAAAAAATTACATTCAAAGTAGAAAACCATTTTTTAAAATGGAATAACATTTAAAAAATAATCATATCCAAGTTACAATTAATATGTATATTTAATAGAAATATAATTTACAATGACAAATGATAAAAATAAATTGGTTGTATCAATAGAATGTTTATAATCCCAAAATAAAGTGAGAATGTTCAATAATTGTTACCACTTTGGTAACTTTTAAACAGTAACCACATGAAGAATAAAAATAAAAAAACATAAAAATCATAAATAAATATGTATCCATGTTAAATCAATCAAATTGGATGTATATACATCCAATAAAAGTGAATAGGTGTATATTAACAAATATGTATCAATAAAATGGAAATTGAGTTGAAATTCATTTCCTCATGCATCCATTTGGTCGAACTAGTTTTAATATCAAGTATAAAAGTTTTAATAATATTATAAATTTTCAACTGAAAAAATTAAAATTTATAATATAATATAAGATACTATTATAAAATTTTACCCATTTTACTAATAATATTTTATTATTTTTATTATTTTAGATGTTAACTCCATTGTTTTATCAGGCGTTTTCTACTACAAAAGTTTCAGTTATTAGGAATAATTTATAGATAAATAATAAAAATAAATATATTAATGATAAAAAATAATATTTACTCATTATATTCATTTTTAGACTCATTATTGATATTTGAAGATGGAAAATAAATCATAACACTTTTAATAGACGGTTGACTGTATGTACGCATGAGTAATGCTATCATTGATTTAATGGTTAAAATGGTATGTTATTGGGTGATATATTAATTTTAAAAATAAATATCATATCATATATATCAAATTTATTTTTTAAATTCACCCTTTATTAACTTCCATATAAAGCGTTAGTGAAAAATGAATCAAACAACTTCGTTAGGCAGTTATCTACCGTACAAATGACCAACATTATCGTATTTTAAATGGAATGTAATGTAAGAATTTATATTTTATATTTTAATTGAGTAAGTATATTTATATGAAAAATTATATATATATACATTTATTCTATATTTTTGTCCTACTAGGAGAGTTGTTTATTGAAAACAAGGTAATCTGTTCGTGAGGTGGTAGTCCGTTGTACACACGATTGACGATTTTATATCCAATTTATTGAAAGTGAAGATGGATAAAAATTATTACATAAAAATAAAAACATATACTTATGTGGTATATAATTTTGTTTTTGTAGTGGAATTATTATGACATAAATGAATGTGGAAAATAAGTAAGAAAAAGAAAGAGTTTCTTTAAGATGATTACCTTCTCTTAGAGAACCCCCATTAGATCTCTTTTTGAGGACCCTATGGATGGTGTTTTGATAATAATAGAACCAATATAATGAGGATAAGGTTTTTTTAGAGTTATTTTTTCATGGTATTTTCATTTCATATGGCTTTAGAGGTGTGAAATGTGAGGGGAATTTAGCCATTTTATAATTGAGGAAAAGTGTTATATTAGTAAATACCCAAAGAAATTAAATAATAGGAAGGAACACTCATCCAAATTGCCTTAAAATTTATAAATAATTTATTTCTAGTAATATATAGTCTATCCAAAATTCCAACACAAAAAATTTGTTTTGAATAAAGTTTCTATTATCCTTTAAGATTAGTTAATTTTATAATTTTATTTCTCTCCACTGGATCATGTATCTTTTTATAAATCAAGGAAATATAACATTTAATAAAAAATTAAAATGATACTTTTTATATATTTTGGAACCAATTATTATAAATATAAAATCCAATTTATCAAATAAAAAATTTATATGTATGTAAAATTAATTTTAACCCAAGTGCATGTAATGTTAAAATCCTCATTCTTACCATAACTGACATAATTAATTTTTTATTTATTTTATCATTATGATGGAAGATAAATAAGTTAACCTTATTAACTAATATTAATTTATATTATTATTCAATTATGGAATAAATTTTATAAAATTTTCTCTCTTATGTAGAAAATTGTAATTTTAAATAATCCCAAAATTTATGTTGAAAAATCGGGTTTCAAGAAGTACATTTTCTCAAGCATAAGAAAATCTTATTTTAAAGATATATATAGTAATAATCTGTATATTTATTTATATTTATATATTTCTTTATGTAATCTATAAAATTAATATAAATTATTCATCTTTATAGATATTTTTAGTTATTTAAAATGGATACACATAATCCCTTTTTAAAAGGAAATCAATTTTCTAAAAAATAAATAGTTTTAGGAAAAATAATTTCTTTACCTCCAAAAGTTATTATCTTTATTTCTATTAAATTAATATTTAATAAATTTTTAATTAAAAATATTATTATATATTAATAGAAATACAAGTAGGAATAGTTAAATACTATGTTTTCAATTATTCCTAAAATATTATTTCTAATGGAAATGTTCCCAAATTCATTCAAGGATTATTTTGACCAAGTAAGTTAAAAATTGGCATTAAAAATATTAAATTAGAATCTTCATTCCATAAAATTTTAAAATTTGAGTTATATAATAGTTTAATTACAGTATAATATTCAATTACAATAATCGAGGCTTGGGGTTTCATGTATTATATGCTATGAAAGAGTTTGAATTTATTTTGAAAGAAATATATTGTATGGTCTTCGGTTTTTACAATAATGGTTTAATGATGACTCATTAAACCATTTTCTTTATCGTGGTTTAATTGAACTTTGATGGTTTGGTTAATTATCTTATTTTCTTTATCAATATATACGAATGGTTTATTATGTGAAGGGTACGTCTATTATTTTCATCCAAAGTGTTGGGTGATGTTTTATATCTCATGATCTCAAAAGGGTACATGGGAGTTTATCCTATTCCCAATAGGGGACACAAGTGATTAGACCAATACAATGTGGGCACATATATTATTATCCCAATCTAAAAAATTGGAATGAGATTATATCCTTTGCCTAATGGGTTACAAATATTATTATACCGACCCCAAGAGGGTATAGAGTTAGTCATCCAATGTCTAAGAAGGTAAAAAAGTATTTATCCCAAGATTACTATGTAATTATTGTCATGGTGAGTAGTCTTTAAATGTTTTTACTTTGATTATGGATAAACTGGTGATCCAAATCCAATAGAAAAATATTTACACTATGAAAATCATGGTAGTGAGCCCTGATTAAGGAATTTTATTAAATATTATATGTTTGCCAAAATATTATGTCTTATGCTTTTAAAATGATCTCATGACTCATGATATATTATATATGATTCTATACTCTTATTACTTTTGTATTTTATTATGAAAAAGACTTGCTCCAGGACTAATGTTGTATGGTATATGACTTTTTGGGTATGATATCATATGTTATGAATGTATTAACTTATCATTAGTCTTAGCTTATGTTCAATGAGGATTATCGATGGAAATCTTTTATATTTAACCTTACTAGGATTTTAATTTATCCCTTTCATTTATTCTTATTCACTTAAATAAACTATTTAATCACTTAAATAAATATTACATCATTTCAGATAAATGTTAAATTTTTTCCCAATAATACATATCCCACAATACTATATGTTTTATGTCATTTGATATATGATACATAATAAACTTATATAATGAATGATCTTCAACAGTCCCAAAATTTGAATCTCACATATTACCCTTCTTAGACATTTCCTAGATAAAGTCTTTATTTATTGGGAAATGAAAACATAATAATTGGTGAGATTAGATATTCATAAGGGTAAACATGTTAGATATCAATAGTTGAACATAAGTGATCATACGATAATATTAAGGGTATAAGAACATGATTATAACTTATTAAATCATACCTAATAATTCCACAAAAAATAAATACGAGTCATGGACTAATGTTTTATCATAACAAAATATGTGAGTCATAAAAGTGTAAAATAATCCATAATAAATCATGATTCAGGATATCCTATCATAATTATAAGATAGGAATTTTTTTCATACACTTAATAATACAAAATAATTTCCTTAAACAATTATCTCTACCAAGACTATCATTGTGGGTTGCCAACAATAGTGGAAAAGGTTCACTCCCACTCCCATAAATATAGTAATCATATGTAGAGGCATATCACCCTTAAAGTTATTATATATTAGTCTTGGAATAATTATCTATCTACCTTAATGGTCATGTGACTTCTAATCATGTATAATCCTGGGCTTGGGATAATAAATTTTGTGCAGTATTTGGCATGGTTAAATAACATAAGAATCTTCATGTGCTTAGCATAGTAAGACATGTACCCTTTTGAGATAATGAGATATAAAACATTACTCAATGATTTAGAGGGTAATATATTTAAGGGCCCACGAATCACATAATTAAATCCTTACAAATATGTGACATAAGATCATAAAAATAGTTATAATTTCAACATAAATTAATTACCCTATGAGAAAGAAATGGGTTTTATGAAAAAGTCATATTAAAAATCCAGTAAGAGAAAGTGATTATATGTTATAATAAGACTATTTACTCATAAAAGCATTAAAATCTAAAATGTATGTTAATATAGATGAAAAATACTTCCTTAAAATAATTATAAAGAGTCTTTGAAAAACAATAATATCATTTTTTATATTTTAAAACAGTAATGTCTAAGAAATTTTTTTTCTGTTATGTTTTTTTTTCAATTTTTTTGAACATTATAATGGATGATTTATGATGAAGAAGAGAAATGATATTTTGGAAATAAATTCATAATATAAGAATTTAAAAACATTAATTTGACACTTATAAATGAATTTGAAAATGATCCATTTATTAAATTAATAATAATATACTAAAATGTATCAATTTTTTTTTAAAAAATATAATAAAAATACCATTAAAAATATTTTATAATTTGATAATAAATTTTTTAAAATAATTATGAAGGTAATAGATATGGATGATAAATATTCCCAATCATGAAAAGTAATTAAGGTCATATTTTCATAAAATAGTTCTTTCATTTTTTGTATAAAAAGGTGGGGGGAATAAATAACACTTGAAAACTACCTAAATAACTCTAGGATATAAAAATTGATGGATTTTAGAATATAACTAACATGGAATTCATAACAAAAATTGAAACATCGATAATCTTAATGAAAATTGAGATTATAACATAAACCCTTATTGTTTTGGGAATCATTGAATAAAAACCTCATGAAATAGAGAACCTTATTTGGGTTTTGAAATAAAAATAATTTATATAAGAATAGTGATAAAATATATTAATTTATATTATATAAACAACATAATTTAAAATAAAGTGGTGGATATGACATATGGATCAATGAATGAAATGTGAGATGAGAAACCTTTTCAATGATTCATAAAATTTGAAATATGAGTAAATCAATGAAATAATTATGTGTAACAATTTAAAATAATTATATAATTTTTTAATATTTAATAGAATATCAAAGTTTATATGATACATAATCTAGGCATAACAAAGTCAATGATTAAGCAAATAAACCTAGTTAAAGGAAATTGGGTTAAAAATCTCCTTACTGTTGGCTTAAACATGGCTAGAGATGTTATAAACACGTGTATAATAAATTTTGACTTATTATAAATCTTTATTATTGCCATATTAATACTTATCATTATATATGTAATTCTATTATATATTATTATTACCCATTTAACAAAAATTCTTTGTTAAAATCAATATTTTTTTAATGTTTACTATTATGTTTTCCACTCATTAAATAATTCGACAGTTCTAGTATAAGAACCCTGGCCATAGTTTCAACATTTATATAATTTTAAATTATATTTAAATAATTTAGTATACATTGTTATTTATATTATAATATCTTTGTGGAACATGTGTTAACGCTTCTCATTGAACGCTTAAAAATTCCATTTTTGTGAATGTCAAATTTGACAAAAGAATTGAACAAATAGCTAAATATTATTTTAAATATTATCATTTAATAAATATTAAAATATAATTATATTATAATTATTGAGTTATTTTATTAGTATAGAACATTTGATTATTATCCATGAAATAAATATTATATAAATGGTCATATAGTTGGTTAAACAAACAAAATCAAAAACACTTTATAATGACTCAATGATTAAGAAAAATATTATCATATATTTATTGAATCAATTTAAATGAAATTTAATCATTTTATAAATTTTATATTTTTTCAATATATACACTTATAGAATGAATCCTGTACGTTGGTGTTGATTATTAATTACATCACTTCATGGAGGTGGTAGTTCCCACATATGAGTGAGAAAAGATAAAATATCCAATATATAAAAAGGGGAATAAAATGGTTTTACCAATAAAATAAAAATATTATATATATTAAATATTTACTTTTTATTATTTCAAATTGATTATAGTAAAATTTTATGATATTTAAGAAAAATTAAACCTAAAAATGTCAATAATAACATATAAATCTTTCTTGGATAACATCCTTTCAAAAACACAGAAAAGATTCTTAGATAGGACTTTTACGAGGACCATAACTTCTATGATATCTGAAGTTGAATTTGGATGGTATTTGGGAATATCATGGGTATGCTATGGTTCTTAAGTGGTGTTTATAATGGAGAATAGGATGACCCTTTTTATAAGTAAGGGGAGTGCACCATTGTAAATATTAAAAAAATTAAAATATAATTAATTCATCTCTCAAGGAAAGTGGCTCCAACTTTGTCTAATTAGGAATATAAGATATTTTAGGGTTAAATTATACTAAAACAATAAAATTTCTGTATATTTTACAGATATTTTTTTCTTTATCTCCTTGTTCAACCACACCCCATGTTTACCCTTTTAAACTAAAATGTGGCGACCAATATTATTTCATTATAATTATTCTTTACGAATAAAGAATGCAATGGGATTTAATAAATCATTTTAAAATTATAATACCAAATATAGAATCAATTTTTTATGATTCAAATTCTAAAAGTGGAAAAATTAAAATAAATATATTTTAACAAAATGCAATGAAAAGGTATTTCTAGAAAAAAAATTCCTTTTTGATCATAAAATAATTTTATAAAAAAAATTATAATATCGATTCACGTGTAATTAAAAATATTTATTTTTACAAAATTTGACTTATTTAAATTTAATACTAAACTAAATCATAATGTTACAATCTGAATAAATTATTAATAAAGGAGAACCAAAAAATATTTTTATTTGGATACAAACTTTATTTGGATTTTCTTTGTGTAAATAATTGATATATAAGTACAATATTTTATATTTAAATTAGTTATATTGCGTATTATTTTTATTTATATATATTTTTTATAATTTATTTATAAAAATCCCATTTATTTTTATATCATTATTAAGTCACAAAATAAAATTATTTGTAAAATCTTTATTTTTCATTATTGAACCAAAAATATACAATTTTTTAAATTTAAAAATAACCGCATTAAAAAATTATAAAATGAAGAATTAGAAAATTAATTTAATTCTCATAATTTAATTATAAAATTTATTTATAATTTAAATAAATTTATATATAGTATATAATAATTTTTTAACAAATCATTTTTGTTTATTGATTAATAATTCAATGTAAATTCATTAAAATATATTATTAAATATATGTTTTTAATAAATTTATTTAATTAATAATTTTTTATATTTTATCAAGTCATTTTATTAATATCATTTATATGAATTATAAAATACAATGAAATTTTATAATTTATAAAAAATTTGAAACAATATATTTTGAATAAATTATGTTTTCTTATGTGAAAATGACCCATTTCTACAATGAAAATTATTTTAAATGGGTAATAACGTATTATATTTTCTAATATATGTATATATAATAAAAATGTTGTAGGCGGACTCTCTGCTCAGAGCTTGTGATGGTGGAACCCTGGAACATGTTGAATGAAGCTTTCCCCCCCTTCCTAGTGGCCGGAGGGGGGAGGATGATTTGGTTTTACTACCTCTAAAGCCCCAGAGTCCCTTTGTGCCTTTTACTAACCCTAATTATCTTACAGAGTTTTCGATGATATCATTAAATCTGAAGGTGACTGAACTTCATCTTAGAAATCCTCATCTTCCGATCTTGATGTCAGATTTCTTTGATGTGATGAGGCACCTAGATTTGACCGTGGTGGCTCGATTCAACACCTGAAGGTCTTCAGTGTATGACTTTGATTAGTTTGTATTTGGTAAATGGGACTTGCGAGATCACGCAGTTGTTGGTCTTCTTGATAATCATCTTTTCATGATCTAATTTTCTTCCGACGAAGATCTTGTTTGTGCATGGTCCAACACTCCCTGATGTGGCAATAGATGCAAACTAATTCTTTTTCGGTGGATGATTGACTTCTTTATGAACCAAGATCCTACATCCATTCCGGTTTGGGTAAGTCTACCCCACCTTCCCCTACCCTTTCAAAATCCAGTGATTATTCGTATTCTTGGGAATATGGTAGGGCTTTTATTATGTTTTAAAGTGCGTATGTATACTTTGATCCACTCGATCATTCCTTGGTGCGGTGTTGAGGTGGACATTTCTGGACCTCCGGTGGAATGGGTTTGGATCTCAGCAGGGGAGGAATTCAGATGGAAGCAAGCTGTTACTTACGAATACTAGATTGAATACTTCTCAAACTGTAATAGATTGGGGCACTCATGTTTGAGATGTCATACTAGAATCAAGAGCAAGAGGCCACCAAGAATGAGTAAGAGGACAGAGAACAGGAGGTCCGCTGTGGATGATACTAGCACGACAACTAGTTTGGGACCTCGGGATACAATGATGGTTGACACATCAGCAGGAGTTCCTAAAAATCCATTGGTGTTTGTTGTGTTAAATTGGCTTAGGTACGATCAAAATAATGGGAATGATACGACAAAAATTGATCCCAGGGGTGTTGGTGGTAGCGGTCTGGCAAGTCCTTCAGATGAACTGAGGAATGCGGACCTTCACCAAGAGCCAAAGGCATCTGTTCTATTGGATCAAGATGTTCTTACTTCTGTTGGCATCCTTCGGACTGATGCTGGTGTGGATAATCAGAGGAGGGGGAGCCGCAGTGGTGTTGTGAGTAAGGGCGGGCTGGGGTTTTCTTTGCCTACAGACAAGGACCACAGGCGGTCTCCTATAGTGAAGGACCTGGATTCTGCTAGATGTAATGCTAATAGAATTGTTGGAGTTCCAGAGGCCTTTGCAGGCATATGCAGTGGTCAGGGTAATGCTGATAGTGGTGTGACTTTTACAATACCCATGGGGAATCGATTTCAAGGGTTATGAAGTGCAATTGTGGATGAGACGTCTCCATTACATGGAAGTGAAAACATGCAGATTGAGTCAAAGGAGGATGTTGTAATGTTTAAAGATGTGATAAATGCTGATCAGGAAGTGGGGGAGCCCCCCCCAGTATTTGGCTATGATTGATATGAATCATCTGTTTCAGCAGGACTGCTTAGTGAAGTATCTAGAGATGCAGATACATGGAAAATTGGGGGATCATGCTGATAGTGATAAAGAAAATTATGGTGACACAGTTAGGCCTTCATACAGTGACATTGTCCAAGCGGGAAAAATATGCAGTCAGTGAACCAGGAAAATATGATTGATTCTCGGTAAGGAAAGATGAGGAAGGACTACTCCCATTTTCCAAAGCCAATTTCTACTAGATCTACTGTTAAGAATATGTAATCTTCTAGTGAGTTTCTTTCACTGGAGTGGTTTAATCTGAGAAGGAAGTACGCTAAATTTATGAAGCATTATGAAATTTCGGAGTGGTAATCAGCGATTGTGGAAGAATCCTTTTATCATGGAGGAGGTGATGGGTGTGACTTTGAGGATATGTAATGGTTGTTTTGGGTCTATGATGCTTGTTTCTTGATATTTTCTTTTATTCTAATAAATAGTCAGGGGTTCTACCTCTGGCTACGCTTTTCTGGTATATATATATATATTATAAAACTATCTTTTATATTTTATGTTTCATAAGATATCAAAAAAATCAAATAAATTAAATTGAAAATAGTAAAAAATATATGGGTGATGCATTCTACACTGTTAAATAAATTTCACACTCACAATTATTTAGTCACTTATTGATTAGTCTAGATATGGGTATCCAATATATAATCAAATATCAAGATTATATATCAATTTTAATATCTTTGGTAGGACCATGAAACTCAAGTTTTAACCTTACAACAAATATTTCCCTAATATTATCTTCACATTACAAACTGGTTAGTCATTATATGAAATCATAATGAAGATATGAACTATTATCATATATTTATTTATCTAGTCATTGATGTAGTGATTTAACACCCTTAAAAACATCTAGAAAGATAGGTTTTATATGAATTCAAATTTCATATTTTTAGTTATTGATTGACTTATTAGTGTATAATATGACACATTATTTTCATGAACCACTTCAATAGTTTTTATTTAAATAACTAACCCCTTTTACATTTCTATCGTTTTTGATGAAATTAATAATTTCCATTAACCTATTATTTTGAATATTTATAGGAATAATATCTGTAATCCTTATAATTGAAGCATTGTACCATGAGTGACACCTTTATCCATGATTTTACCCATTCAATTTCAATAGTTTAATATTCATATCTCCAAAATATTTGTGTGCCTAATGACCTTCACATTGATAATGGAATCATTTACTTGTTCCATGGAAACCATTTCACCAATTAATTTTCCACATTTTTTCATGTATTATGAAATATTTTCCATTTTCCTTGGATTATAACATCGTAGCTTCAAAGAATCTATATTTTTCACTTATTTTATATTTTTATGGGAAAGAAGAAGTTTAAATTATTACTAAAAAATTAAGATCTTTGTTTAGCCTTAACTAAATGATTTTTCATTCAAGAACCATTGTAATTTAGTAACACATGAGGAAATATATTGCATAATCTATCATATTCAATGTTAATGTAGTTACCCCAAGATCAGGTTATGGACTAAAACCATACAAAAAAAATATGAGAATCATGAAATAATAAATGAAAATAATTATATCATAATAAAAATAAATACTCTTATATCTTATCCTATAACAACTTCAATTTAAACAATGATATATTTTGGTTTAATTATTACATTATTACTCTCCCTTAGTTAAAATAAGATTTCATAAAGTTTCTTCTCCCAATCCGTAAAAATAACCAAATCAAAATTATCATGATCAATTTTAAATTTTTATATACCCTAAAATATTTGAAACATATGATCTTAAAATTTAACTAAACCTTACCCAAAAAATATTAATTGTATACTAATAATATGTGTCCTAATCATATAGAACAAAATATATATGAATCTATGATTAAAATAACATGAAATATTTATAACCATTTCACTTTTCCATACTCATAGATTATATATATGTAAATATATCTTCCCAAAATTGAATAACCAACATCCCAGAATAAACATAAGAATATTAACATAACAGAATTTTTTAAACCTAATGGTTATGAATAATTTTTCATATTATATCCTCATAAAAATATTTATAATTTCATCACAGCTTAATTAACAGATGGTAATGACCTAGATTTAATGACATCTTCCTTAAAAAATAGTCATGAAAATCCATACATATAAAGAAAGTGGATGGAATCATTAGATCATGTCCCTTGCGAATCATAAAAATCCTTAAATGATGTTTATATATATATATATATTAAAAATACATATATAAAATAATTTTAAACGTGGTATAAAAAACATGTATAAATATCATATTCTTTTAGTAACTTTGGAAAACATAAAATTCCCAAAAAATGAGAATAATAATTGTTTTAAATCCATTGAAATTCATAAAGTAATATTTGTATAAAATAATGGACATGAGGTTAGGAATTTTCAAGCACCCACCCAATGGGGCCTTGAGATGCAACAACCCGAAGCCCACCTATAATAGGGTAGAGACTGTCAACTAGCTCTAAGAAGGTTAATCTCATACATGGTGGGAATTATCCTAAAGCACCTATATGCACATAGACACCTCCAATCCCTTACAATACTAAAATATAGAAAAACTAAAAAAAATTGATGCATACATCCACAATACATTAAAAAGAGAATGAAATAAAGTAATAGAAGTAAAAATTGGTACAAATATAAGACCAACCAAAATTTTAATGAAAAGTATGACTTTCTTAGAAGGAAGGGCCTGTTGTCAAATTAAACATCAGCAAACACCTAGGTATGTCTATCCCAAACTATCATCATCTTCTCATAGTCCACCAAGGACTCTAAATTTTTTTTATCATCTGTATAAGTCATGAAACATGTGGGAATATCCCATGTATGTCTGAGTATAATAATACCCTGTAGGGCACCGTAAAATAACAAAACACAACAATCTAAATGTAATCCTCTCATCCCAGGATTTCTCAATCACAATGTGATATATATAATAAAACATCTACATATACTCAGAACGTTGCCACATTCCCCATTAATATTACCATTTATATCTATAGAACAACTATGAAGGCTTCCAGATAACACTCATCCAAGATATTTGACTCCATGCTCCCAACCATCCCTGATGGCGCTCAACTGGGAGAACACACTCCCAGATTTTGATAGAACTAATTATACATGTCTATGAATTACTAATCATCTTGTATCTTCGTAATAAGTATATTAAAAAAGTTTGAAGAGAACTATAAATAATTGTAGATTAGAATTTGGTCAGTGGGAATAAAAAAACCCAATCTGGAGTAAATATCTATGTAGAAGATCGATTCCCACATAGTTTTGGTCACGATAATACCAAGAAACCCACCTAGTTAATGAAGATGGTAGGGGATCTCTCTCTGGATCTTGATAAATTATTCCCAAAACTCTATCCAAGAAGTCCCACTAAAAGGATCATTATCCAATTTGTAGGATATGATTCCATACTAACCCTATAGGAATGGACCAAGGGTTTAGAATCTATTGATAATAGTCCAAAGAAGCTCACAGAAGCTCTAAAAAAAGACTATCTAAGAATAAAGTGGAATCTAACTGATCCTTAAAGGTGTACATGGTGTTCTTCAAAGGGTAAACACTGTTTCTCTCTAATATTGGCACTTCCCATGTATAATCATCACATAATATTCACTTTTTCTTGATATATAGCTTGTCCCAATGGTTTATAACATGTTAATGTTTGGGATGGTGCTCAACATGTAGTATTCCCAAGATCACATACTTTCCTAAGTACATGGAATGTGGATTTCCAAACATGGTGTGTATGACCCCACAATATCTTGGGTGTGTACTCTATATACACACTGATCCGATTACTAGGGTGTGTATGATATGTGACATTGTCTACATGGCATGAAACTCTAACTTGCCTCATGAAAATTTACTCCTTATACACATTGAACTGGTTAGATATGGGTCACACAGTGTGTGAAATGGGTCTCATGGAATGTGATACTTTACTCAATGCAAGAAACCTATAGCCACCCAGAAGGGACTATATGATGTTTTTTCATTGGACGAAACACCATGTAGTTAGGTTTTTCATTGAAATTTCATAACATTCATGCATTATTCTAAGCCATCCAAACACATCAATCCACTGAGAATGATTCAGGAACATTCTACACTCCTATGGTCTGTTCCACCCTCTTTGATATCGTACAATGATTTGGGAACATTCCCCCTCAACTGCAATATGTGCGGAACACCAAAAAATGGAAACTAATATGGCCATAGAGTTAAGAATTACACCACCTCACTATCCAAAAATAGGAGTCAGAAAATAAAGCTCTTGAGATTCCAAAATATTGTCAACCACCTTGTCTATGGATCTATAACTCTCCAAATAAAATGGCCTCAATCGTTTGTACATTGTAGACTCTTGAGGTTTACAAAAAGTCATAATCATCCCCTAGATGAATTTATCACATTTTTACCACTACTAGAACCGAAAATACAACCCAAGAAATGTTGATAACTGGATCTGACCAGTATAACAATGTCCAGAGTGGTCACTCCTATGTGGCCTTGAAATGGTGCTACTCCGGGGGGGGGGGGATTTAGAATCAATATGACATATAAATTCCACCGAAGATAGATGATTCTCCATGTTTTGGCTCACAAATAACATGAAAAACCATATAATTATCACTAGAACCAGAATGACCCATTCTACCTAGAAAACATGCTTAGGAAAAACATTATTTCCATTTGTAAGTAAGACCTTGAAGGCCTCTAACAACCTCTCCCAAATCATGCTATAAAGAAATAATCAATGATAGAAATTATTTTGGATGGAATTAAATGAATATTTACTACCTCATGAATATAAATCTATCCCAACACTCCGCTAATATACATTTTTAATCTACTATAGATAGTAAAAAAATTGATTTTAACTCAAATGAGTGTTCTAACTCATGTTCATATGTAAATGATTTCAAGAGTCTTAAAACATTATCCCTTAAACTAGATATACCACTAAGGGAAAAAACATCTTCTACATAATATCTCACATCATGTAATGAATCACTATATATCCATGGAAAATGATGATGTGATTCCCCCTTCAAGTAATTTCATCATGAATATATTTAGTGGATACTCGATCATGCAAGATCTCTTAGTCGGTATTCCCATGTTGTGCCTCCCTAAATCGATGAAGAATAAAAGGTGTTAAAATAAAAAAATAGAGGTAAAATAAAGCATCATAACCCAACGAATGGTCATCATTAAATATTTAATCTTATCCATCACCTCGCTTGTCAACTACAGATGAACAAACTTGCTACCAGAATATGCAGTCACGTCCATGCACTAATTTCCCCTTAAGATCACACCACTACTAAATTTGCAGGGTCTAGATTCAATCCCATTTATGAGAAGACATATTAAAATGTGTAACTCGATGAGATATTAAATATGACTCCCAGATCATGTCTACGTACTTAATCCCATGTTGCACATGCTCTAACATCGACAATGAGGAAATGAGGTTCTATTGCATAAGACATCCAAAAACTGATCCAAGAATTGTTAGGGAACAAACACATACATTTCATCGATTCTTATATGGTATTAAACACATTAAATGGTACGAACAAGGACTCAAAACAACTATATTGTCTCTATGAATCCAATCATGGTATATCCACCTCTCGAACCTGGACCCAGTGATAATACATTTTGTGGTAATACTTTGAGATCTAATTTACATCCATCCATTGATCGAATAGGTCATAGATTATCAAGATGGGATACATTACATTATTTTTTCTTGTCTTAGTGAAAGAAACCCACAACCAACCTCAATTACTCATAAACCACTCAAGAAAATATCATAGGGCTTCCCATGAAAACACATTGTGTATTACAAAGCCCCAAATAAGAAGACTCTATCTATCACTTCTCAAACCCACATAAATACATAGGGTTATCTGATATTATAGAACAAATATTGGGTCATCCATTTTGTGTGTTAACAAAATAACTAATCTCTTGATGGAGATGTAAAATTAGGCTATCCTAAAGAAGGATTCCCTCATACTCCTACAAAATCATAAGATATTAAAGCTCATAACATCTTTGGCAGAGAAAACATTTTCGACAATTTAAATATTAATTTCAGTTCATTTAACACCAAAAAGTGTTATTTATAATGAAATTGTCAAATTTTATTGTTATTGAGTTATTTTTATCCTCGAAAAATAAAATGTATTGGATTTTATATGTTTTATTTTTATTTTTTAATTATTCCATAAAATCTTATATAGTTATATAAATTTTGAAATTCCTTTTTTCAGGATTATATACATGTTGGTATTCATTTCATCTTTCTATAACCAAAGAAAAATAAACAATTACAAGAACCAAAACTACCTCACAATCTGGATAACAAAATATGTACACAGATATGGATGTTTTTATGATGATCCCATATCTCATAAATTTCTGAACACAATAAACTAAATCATGACATTAATATATATAAGATATGAATGAAAATCATTAATTATGGTGGGTATAAGTGATTACTTCTTTGTTAAGACTATAAATTTAGGGGAATAAAATGTTCTATATTATGAAGAGTCTTTCTATCCAAAATAAATATTCAAAGTAAATTGGATATATATCTCTTCAGACATATTCAATTAATTTAATATTTTTTGTGCTAAAATTTGATATGTAATGGAAAAGAGTTGAATAATAAAACACTTTAAATTCATCAATTTCATGGGGATACCATGAAGAATCTTTTGTAGGATATTTTTTGAGCCCAATGCTAACCCCCACTCCCTATAAAAATTGACTTCATCTTCATTCCAAAGGGTTGAAAACATGGGGGTATCCTTTATTGTAAGTTTTCTATATTTTTTTGGTAATTTTATTTTTTCATTTTATTATGAATTTATAGTATACTTTATTCTTTTAATCACCTCATTCCCTCATTTTTTGTGTTTCCATATCCTTCTCTTAGCAACCATGATCTCTTATAATCCGGATTATGTGTAACTAACATGAATAAGTTACAGTGAGATAAATTTGGTGTTGAAAAATATTAATTGAACATTAATGTTTTATTTTTTCTATTTTCTAAGAGTTAGTCCATGTGTGATCTTACTGGGAAAGATGACTTTATGTCTCTACTTGCAAACTGAGGTTTAGATATTACTTTTAAAATATTCTCCCTCGATCAAAGAGGTGGATGTGTGATATCTTGGTGATCATTGAGTGTACTATATATTTTAAAAAATATCCCCAAGGTATTTTAAATTTATATGATGGATTATATTCATTATTTTATTTTGAAACTAATAATATGATGATGAACCTTCACACTGGGTATTGTCATGGGTGGAGATCCTTTCTATCTAGCATCATTCAATCTATCTACATTACATTATATTTTTAAATATATATATATATATATATATTGAAATTTTTTATATCTTTCAAACGCAAATTTTTATTTTATTTTGTTTTATATTAGTTATTATTTAAATAGCGATAATAGAAATCAGGTGTTGTGTAAGCTGCCTCCTCAAGACCGACCCTAGTTGTGTACAATATTGTATGATTAAGTAAATAATATATTTAATAGGGGTAAAAAAACCACAAACAACAATATGGAATCACCTTTTGTGGAGGAAAACCACTTCTACACCCATTTTTCATAAAAAACATAAAAAAATAATCAATTTCCAAAAGAACTATTAATTATCCAAAATGTATTAAAAATATAATTTTTATGCATGGACCGAATACTCTAAGGTGAAACTATAAGAAGAAATTTAAAAAATCTCATATGCAAGATCTCTATGAATAAATAAAGGGCTTGTAGATAAAAATGGAATGGCTAATTGAATATATACAATAAAATCACGTGAAATCAGAACATGAACCCAATCTAAAATTTGGATAGGATCCTAAAACAAAACTACTAGTGGAGGAGACTTAATCAATAAATTTTATGATAAAAAACCTAAGAAGGTCAATGAAGATCAACTAAAATAATTAATGACATCATCACATAATCATCCTTTTCTCAATGAGGTCCCTGATGTTCTCATTAAAGACGATGAACTAATAGGAGATCATCATTTTTTAGAAATACCCTAGAATTTATTTGTTGCTGATAACCTAAAACAAGATCCTCCCATCCCTATCAATGATAAATTATCACCTCTCTACCTCTATCATTTTTTTGGAATATGAGGATTAAGATACACCTATTGTGATTGTGTTTCCATGTTTTATGCCAAAATAGATCAATTTCTATGTTGACATACATGAAATGGAAGATTTATTTATTGATTACTCATGTTATAATAATATTCAAGCTAAATAGTTTTTAAATTTCTCTATTTTTGAATTTTATTATATTTAAAAATAAGAATAGGAAAAGGGTGTTAAAAGATATTTCACAGAATTAGTTGATTTAGAATAAAATATAGATAAGCATGTGGTTATTTTACTACCACCTCTACCAAAAAAATTATACCATATGGAGGATCACACCAAAGATTTTAACATTGAGAACCCCAATTTTCTTGTCCCTCCCACTATAGACCTCAAATAATTTATTTCTAATTTATTGTTGTTGTAAATATTCTTATATTTTTTGTAGTTATCTATTATCATTGTTGACTGATGGACATTAGGAAAAGTCACATGTGGTGTTTCATCTCATGGAAAACACACCCACTCTTGGATTGGGGATGATCCACAAAAATTACCTAACTAAGTGAACGAAACATGGTACCTTCTTGGGGGTAAAACCGAGAATTATAACTTTTTTCCCCTTTGTATTTATTATTATTTTTTTCCTTGTTTTTTGTTCCTTTATTTCATATTTTTTTGTATTGGTAGTATCTAGGATGTTAACTCAAGTTCAATACTGAAAAATAAATCTTGTTGTGTATATATTTCTCTTTATTTTATTTATTACCCAATTCAAATTATACGTGATAAAAATTCTTGAAACAATTAAACTAAAATAAGGCTTGTAAATTGAATATGTGTAGTGTATGGATTTTAATATGTTTTTATGATTTTTTTGAATCTATTTTAATTGTCACGTCTTTTTTTCTGAAATTTGTAGGTTTTTTTTTCATTTTTTTGTGTCATTTTTAGGAATCTTGAGTTGAATCGTATAATTTAGAAATTTAAAACCATATTGGTATTTTTAGAAAATGTCTTCATTTTCATTTTTAGGATTTACATTATTTATGAATGGATTTTATTTTGTGATTTACAATTTTTTCAATTGACGATGTTTGATTAATTGTGAAAATCATGTGCACCAGTGTTGTCCAAATTCAAAATCCCTCCCAAATAGAGAGGTTTTTAAACCTATTGTTATCTTTTTTACATTTATAATTTTATTGAGAGTCAAGATAAATGTTTTTATGCTAAAAAATAATTTCCTCCTCTTTTTCAATGATTTTAGAATTCATGTAATGTTTCAAATATTATTTAGGCCCCACTTTGAAACCCCTTTTTGCATTGAATTCTTATTTTTTCATACATTTTCATTTAAAATTTATTAATACATTAGTTTTCAGGAAATACCATCTAAGTAAGACATATTTAACTCAATATATACCTTTAAAAAAAAATTTGATGTTCAATTCTTTATTATTTCGGTAGTCAACTATAGTGGTGGGAGAAGATGAGTAGTATTTTTCTTTCCTTAATAATGTGTTTGAATTGAAATGAAGAAATTGTTGCCATATTTATTTCCTCTTTTAATGAAATATATTTCATGATTGAAGGTTTTATGGATATACTAAAACATACTTTCAAATATAGTCTAGGTTATCTCAAAAATCTAGAGATAATAAAATGATTTTCTTTTCCAACGAAACGTGATTCTGAAGAGATATCCAGAACTAAATTCAAGCTGAAGCAATGAAAAAAATTGGGGAAAAGAGAGAATAAATAATTATCATTAATTATAAAATTAAAATTTCTAATTTCCAAAATAAATAAAGTGGTTTTTGTGGGTGGTTAATTTTTTAGCTTATTGAGGAACATGCCATTATACAGACAAAAAAATTTCATCAATTTACTTCACTTTAGAGCTTAACCCACCACAATCTAGCTTAGATTTATTTACATTTAAAACCTTCCTACCCTCATCCTTATAAAAGGATTTAAAAATACCTAATGATTGAAAAATTTGTGAATCTCTGAAGTAGATATACAATGAATATAAAAAGCCTATAAGAATCACAAAGTTTTTTGAGATTGAGAAAAACTCTACATTATAATACCATGGGTGATGAGAGAAATATTAATCGAGGGAGGTAGGTATAATATACAAAAGTTTATTAACATGATATTGAATTTATGAATGGAATTTTTTATGGGTTATGTAATTTTGACCCATGTAGGAGGCATGATATTTTCCTTTATGTGATAATTGTGTTGTGTTGTAATTTATGCTTTGGGAAGTTTGTATTGACCACAATATAAGACGATTTCCCAGGAGTACAATGTTTATCTCTGGTGAAATTGATAGGGAAAATACTTTCAATAATTTTTTTTATTTGAATATTTTTAATATCCTCAAGTAGTTATTTTAAATTAAATTTTTACATTTTAGGAATATAGTGGTATTTTGAAATTAATTGAAAAAAGGCATATTATGGATTTTAACAGTTTTATTTTTATTTATTATATAGACCATAACATCATATAAAAAATATTAATGGTGAAATTACTATTTTATGTTTACATAAATGTTATGATTAAATTAGTTCTTCTAGAACCAAATCTCAATCCACCATTTGAAGGCCCAAAACAAACTCAAAAGGCAGACCTCAAAAACTGTACACATATTTGGTGATGTTTTATGATGAGGCCATATATCACTACTAGCCAATCCAAATGAAATTATAATTAGAGATTGATATCTATACAATATTAATGTGAAAAATTAATTAATCTGGTAATGTGTGATTACTAAATTTTAAGGCCTAAAATTCATTGAAAACTAGAGATATGGAATACAAAGCTATTTAGAATAAATATCCATAGTAAATTAGCTACATGTCTCTCCAAAAAAGTCCAATGAATATAAAATTTTGGGGAAAGTTATAGGAGACGTGATTGAATAAATTTATATTATAAAAAATTTCCCAATATGTTAATTTGATAGAGTTACCACGTGTTGGATTTTAGAGCATATTTTTGGATCGAAATTCCAACCCCCTATCCCTAAAATTTTTTACTTCATCTTCATTCCAAAGGTTTTGAAAGTTGGGGGTAAACATTGATGGAAATTTTAAATAGTCTATTTTATTTTTTAATATTATTCTAACTTTTTAATATATTTTAGTCTTATTCTCCATCACATTATCTCATTATTTTGTGTTTCCACCTCATTCTCTTCTCCACTATTTTCTCCAATAATTAATATTAGGAGTGACTAAAAAAAATAAGCTTCCAGGGGATCAATCCAGTGTTTTACCCAATTCATTGAATATTCATGATTTATTTTTATTATTTTTTTATTGTATATTTTAGGGGGAACATAGTGTAAAAATTCATTTTTGTCTCTATTAGCCACATGAGGTTTAGCTTTCTCTTCTGCAATATTCTCCATCGAATGAGGAGGTGGATGTGTGTTCTCTCAGAGAACATTATTTATAATGTATATTAAAAACCAAAAGTAATAGGTTATATTCATGAATTAGATGTATCGTTTTCATAAAGTATATTTTAAACCAATTATGAGATGATAAAAGTTCACTCGGGATAATCTCTTAAGAGCATCTCCTTTCTGTCTTGTATCATTGATACATTCTACATTCATTCTTACTGCATTGAATTATATATATATATATATTAATATCCTATGCATCATTAAAACCAACCATTTTGTATTACTTCATATTATATTAGTTATAATTTAAATAGTGATAATAGAAATTTGGTGTGGTGTAAGATGCCTCCTTGAGACTGACCCTAAGTGTGCACTATATTACATGTTAAGGTAAATAAAATATTGGCTTGGGATCCATGAAAAATAAAAATTCATCAATCTAATACCCAATGATTTTTAAAATCTAAATAATAATAAGTCAAATATTAAATAATCCACATGATCTCATCCTTCTCTGTCTGGGGTGACTCTTTCTCAATGGAGGAAATCTCCATACTAACAATATGGAAGCACTTCTACTCTCACTGGTCAAAACATCCATTCATGGATGGTAGGAAAAAAATACATATTGGGGAAAACATTTAGGTTCACACTACCAGTATGAATAAATTACGTGTTAGGATCTATTTCACCTCCTAGGGTTAGGTCACACTATTGGTAGATGCATATATTCATTGACCCTCTATCTAGAAGCATCTAACATAATGCTAAACAAAAAAGGCCTCCACTATAATTACAAGGACTCGAACATGGGATTCACTTTGAAAAAAGTGGCTCAAAACACTATGTGAAAAAAAAAATTAGGGAAGTGAAGAGGCATGTCATACCTCAAAATATAGTATAACAATATATTCTTAATGTACATAAACATTAAATCATTTTTTGAATGATTAAAACATTACAAAAATATATTCCCACAAACCATGTTAGTTTATTATCATTGGAAACACGGAACAAAAATATTCTAACTCCACGAATGATCTTTAATGTCTCCCAAAAATATCTTCCACCTTAGTAATTTTACATAAAAATCATTATTCAAAATTTGGGGAAATGAAACATAAAAATGGTTGAAATTAGATACACATTAAGGGTAAATAAGGGATATATGTAAGTATAACTTGGGAGTAAGGGTATGAGAATGTGATTGTAAAATTAAAATATCATACCTTATATATCAAATATCATAAATGTAAATCATTGAATAAAGATTAGCATTTCATAAAAAATGAATCATAAGGGAATCAAGAGTATGAGCCATAAAATAATAATATATAAATATGACATGAAATTTTGGAATACCCATTAACATGTAATATCATTCCGTATAATTCATGTCACATTGCTAGAACCTATTTGGGCACTTCATGGGGACTACACCTGTAAGTGGTCAGTTTTCCCCATATTCCAATATTGGATCTAGTTTCCCCATATTCCAAAAGTGGATTGGATATCTCCATCTTCCCTCTTCATGGTGACTACACCAACTTTATGGGAAACACCACCATCCCTAGTCACATCCCTTTCCATACAAGGGATCAATTTTCCCTATCTTCCCATGGTGGATCCGAACCGCCTAATTGATTCCCATCATTTTCTCCGGAGATATAAATATTTACCCAATTTATTTAAGGGAGATATAGGTCCCCCCATCTCATACTAAAATAATTCTTTCATTTTTCAAAAAATAATAATAATTTCATCACACAAAGACCAATTAAATAAGATGGGTTTCTTAAGAATACTTTCATAGAACCTAAAATGAAATGGTTTTCATAAACATCATATTATATCGTAACCATTTAAAAAATATAGGTTTGAAAATCATTTCATGAAAGAAAAACCTGTGAAAATAACTGGGTTTCATGATAATAAAACCCATGGAAGAGGATCTAGTTTCATGATCATATATCTTGGGAAAGAGAAATAGGTTTCATAAAAAACATGACATCAAAACATAAATCATTAATAGAAATAATATGAATGATAAATTTGGATAATTTCCTAAAAAGGGATGAGTAACACCAATGGATGTGATCATAGATGGAAAAGAGTCTGAAAATATCCTTTTAAAATCATTTCTTGAGGAAAATATCCTTTCTTCATTAAAAAAAGTATTTTAAAGCATAATTCCTTTTATTAAAATGATTTACCTTGAATATAAATTTAAAACATTGAAATAAGGCCAGAAATAATTTTTTTAATGAATTATCTATTAAAATACTTTGAAAACATTGAAAGTAGGCCTTTAATAAATTTAAAAATATTATCCCATAAAATTGAATAAGAAAATTGATTTTTTTGAGAATTATTCCATTGAAAATAAATTTTAAATATATAAAATAAAAATAAAAATCCTTTAAATACTCTTATTTAAAAAAAACCTTTTTAGAAAATATAATGGAGGATTTCAAATGAACATACACCAAATTTTTACCATATACCATTATAAAAAAATCATATAAAACCACATTAAAATAATGAATTTCAAAAATATTTAGAAAGAATATTATTTACAAAATAGAATTATAATACATTAAAATAACCTTAATGAGAATGATGATCATAATAAACGGTAAAACTATATGTGTTGAACATTCATTTTTCACCGTAAAAAGTTAAGAAAAGTTATTCAACCAAAAAATGAAAAGAATATTCCATTTTAAAAACTATTTTTGATTTAAAAGGTCAAAAAATAGGTATGAAATTATTTTCTGTATAATAGGATAATATTATAATATTTTTGGAATCTTTTTAGAAAATAAGGTATTGAAGGAATATAGATTTTGACCGAAAAAGAGATAAATCAAGAATTTATTAAAAATGGTTTATTGATCATATTTTTACCAAATAGTGAAAAAAAGGTACCTATAATTCTATATAACATTACTAAATATTATTTAAAAATACCATGAGAGTTTCTAAGAGATAAATCATAATATTTATTCAATTAGAGAATAATCAAAAACAATTTAGATTTTTTTTGAAAAGAATATATCATTAATGACAAAGATTAGCAGAAGTACATGCACGAAGCCATGAAGGGAAATTGTCCAGCCAGAGCTGGTTAGTGCCGAATGGGCCTGAGGACACTAGCTGATGGGTCGCATTGTTCCCTTCCCTTCTGGTAAAACAAAAGGTTCACAATGAGAAACATTTTCTGAGTGAGAGAATTCGCCTAACAATGGCGCCAAATGACTGGAGTTCTCCGTCGTTGAGATTGATAGCGTCGATAACAGAAAGAAAGTCAGACTCAATGATGATGTCGCCCCATCCACATTCAATAGCGAGCATCATACCACCAAGGATGGCCTTGGCTTCAGCGACCATAGGTTCCCAGAATGTTTGATGTGGTTCATACTTAGTAGCAAGGATATTCCCCAGATGATTTCGGGAAAGGTGGCCAAGGGTAACAAGCCCAACTTTTGGAAGCGACGCTTCCACATTGATCTTGAGAATCCCTTTCATTGGGCGATTCCAGGGAACATGAGGAGGGGGGATGGTATAGAACATCCGTTGTGGCCTTCCGAACCTTCATCCCAAGAGGAAGCACGATCAATCCAGAATTTGGGGGGTCTGAAGGCATGATGAAAAATAGCGTCGTTGTGCCGAACCCAAATAATCCAGGCCCGAGTGCAGAGTGAACCAACATCAGCTTGGAGGAGAGAGGAGTACCAATGCGTCAGAAGATCGATAAGGTCAGAAGGTAATGCCAGCAAGCAGAAGAAGCTGAGCCCCATAGATTCCAGATTTCTTTAGCTCCCGGGCAGAGAATGATAGCGTGTAGAGGGGTTTCAGGAGTGTTCGGGCAGAAAGGGAAAGAGGTGGTGCTGGCCATATGTTGAAAAACGAGAAGGATCATTGTTGGGAGAGTACTCATACAAACCTGCCACCATAAATGATGAATATTTGGGGGACGTTCAGTGACCAAATCGATTTCCAATGACCCTTGTCCCTGCCAACTAGGTGGGTTCTAAGAGCAAGTCTGTAGCCGGATATCACCGTTTAAATGCCCGAAATATCATTGATCTAGAAGTGACGGTCAGGGCCTGCGTCATGTACCCAGGGGATGCTGAGGATAATTCTTTGATCTCTTTCATTAAACCATTCAAGGATCTTTTCCAAACACCACCCATGTCCCCTGTCGGAAAGGAGGCAGCTGATAGTGGCGTCTTCCAGACCAGGTCGGGCAGGGGATGTAGCCCGTAAACCATCCTTATCAACACGCAAGGGATCAGACCAAATTTTTACAGATGATCCAGTCCCAATTTTCCTACCCAATCCTTTATCCAGGAGCTTTTCTCCCCCAGATGCTTCTCCAGAGGAAGATGGGGCGAGGAACAAGAGATCAAGCAAGAAAGTCCATGTCGGTAAAATACATAGCTTGTAAAACTCGTGCACAAAGAGATGAAGGGCGGTCAATGAGGCTCCATACTTGCTTATCCAAAATCGCGTCATTGAAGAGAGGAAGAATCTGAAACCCCATCCACCCTCTAGTTTGGGTTTGCAGTGTTTCACCCAGGCCATCCAATGGGGTCGATTCCTTCAATCGTGCTTCCCCCACAAAAAATTGGTAGTATGTGTGTGGATCTGATTGGTGATGGCCACCGGGATCTTAAAAAGGGACATAAAGTAGCTGGGAACAGATTGGATTACAGGTTTGATGATAGTCTCTTTTCCAGCTTTCAAAATTCTTTTAGGGGTCCAACCTTGGATTTTAGCCTCAATCCTGTCCATGATGGATGCGAGGATTTTTTTTAGACCAGCCAATAACCGTGGATAGCCCAAGATACTTCTGATGTTTAACAACCATATGGATGCTAGATGAAGCACAAAGTTCATTCCTATTAGACAGAGGAACCCCTGCACTGAAGGAAATTTCAGATTTAATATGATGGATTGTTTGGCCAGAAGCCCTCTCATACGGGCGGATCATCTGGCAGATCACCCGGCATTCGTTAATTGTTGCTCTAGAAAAAAGAAGGCAGTCGTCAGCAAAGAAGATATGAGACACTGGAGGGCTAACTCGATAAAAATTTTCCCCATGAATAGAAATAGAAGAAGTACCCTAGGAAATAAGATTAGAAAACACGTCAGCCACCAAGATGAAGAGGAAGGGGGATAGAGGGTCTCCCTGGCGAAGGCCTCAAGAAGGGGTGAAAGCTATGGTAAGATCCCCATTGACCTTGATTTTAAACGAGACAGTCGAGACACAGTCCATGACCATGTCTATCCATTTGGTGTAAAAACCCATCTTCTACATAACGACTCTAAGGAAGTTCCATTCAACCCTATCGTAGGCCTTGTACATATCCAATTTCCAGGCCATGGTTCCTCTCTTCGCCGTGGAGTGTGATTTTATAGAGTGGGACACTTCATGGGCCACAATCAATTATTAGTGATCAATCTCTTGGCCATGAAGGTTCTATGATTTTTAGAGATAATATCTAGTAGCCAAGGTCACAGCTGATTGACAAGGATCTTTGAGAAGATCTTGTAAGTGAAATTACAGAGGCTGATAGGTCGATAGTCAAGGATCGCCACAGGTATATTGATTTTGGGGATTAAGACGAGGACAGTTTCATTGATTGCCGCAATGCAGGTGTTGCCATCCCAAATATTTTTAATCAAATTGCATATGTCAGGACTGATAATGTGCCAATATTGCTTAAAAAAGAGGGCATGGAACCCATCTGGTCCAGGAGCCTTGTTGGGATGATGATGATTCAAAACCAGGCGTATCTTGTCATCTATCACCTCTTTGGAGAGCTTCATATTGATCTCATCTGTGATTACAGGTCGGATACATTCTTCCACCACAACAGACATGAAAGGGGTTCCTACAGAGAAGATGTTCTGGTAAAATCCAGTCAAGGCCTCATGGATACCATTGGTGTTAGAAACATTTCTTCCATTGGGCTGTGATAAGCAGGTAATGGAGTTTTTCATCCACCGGGGGGTAGCATTCTGATGAAAATACTGGGTGTTAGCATCCCCTTATTTTATATGGTTGCCCCGCGCGCGCATAGCCCAGAAACTTTCCTTGATATGTAAGGTCGTGTCTATATCTCTTTGTATGGTGCCAATCTTAGAGAGATTGCGATTGGATGTGGGTTTTTTGAGGAGAAAGTTCAGTCTCTTTTCAAGGGCGCTGTAGTGTCGGTCAGGTTTTCAGAATTTCTTATAGCTCCACGACCTCAGATCGGATGTGACCTGTTGAAGGTTGAGGCAAACATCCCTGTGACTACATTTCCAGCTTGATCAGATCACCTCTTCACATTCCTGATCTTTTGACCAGAATATCTCAAATCTGAAGGGTCTGGAAAAAGGTCTAGTACGTTTGCCATGGGTACAGTCAATGAGGATTGGATAGTGGTCTGAGTAGTTGAGGGCCATGTGTTTGATATGAAACATGCGTAACATATTAATCTAATCATAAGAGCTCACAAATCTTTCAAGATGCTTAGTGATACGGGTTCCTTCTAAGTTTCCATGGAACCAAGTAAATGTAATTCCTGAGTACCCCAGATCGACCAGGTCCACCCTGGAAACTACATCCTTAATGCATGACATTGAAACTAAAGGTTGGATGGTTCCATCCGTCTTTTCCTTATGGAACATGATCTCATTGAAGTATCCGCCAAACATAATAGGGGACGGTAAGTCAACTCGTAGCTTGCATAGAAGATCCCATGACTTCACCTTGTCATTATGGGATGGCCAGCCGTAGAAACCCACAGAATTCCAGGGTGGGTGAAGGTCCGTCTGAATAGTGGCTGCTATATAGTGCGGGGAGAAGGACAAAATTTTGGCATCGACATTGTCCTTCCAAAGGAGACAGAGTCCACCAGAGTGGCCTTGTCTAGGCACCGGGAAACAGCCTTGGAAGTCACACTTCAGAGCAATACCATTGGTTTCCTTGCATTCCAATATGGTTTTGGAGAGGAAAACAATATCGGGGCGACTTTGAGCGCAATTGCGCTGAAGCATGTGAACCATTTGGGGGTTGCCAAGCCCATGACAGTTGCAACATAAGACAATCATTGCTCTAGGAGGGGCTGGGACTGTCCCACCGCCGCCTCTGGTATCTGTGATCTTACTTTTCCATCTTTCGTGTTCCATCTTTTGGTGAGGTTCTTTCCTAATTGACATGTTTCATTTTGTCTCTTCCTCACCTGGAGTTTTGGGTCTTCTGTGTGACCATCACTCTCGCCTCGTTGCCTCCTTTTCCTCGTTCGATGGGTGATTGGACCCATTAGTGAAGGTCCAGACATACTATGGTGCTTCATCAGAAGAGTGCTAGCTGCAGTCAATGGTGAGTCAGGGTCCGGATCTGGAGGTTCGACATGCATCAGCATCGGCTTTGAGCAATATGACGGGGAATTTTTTTGCATCATCTTCACTATTCCCAGAGTTGGAGAATTGTCCCTCAGGGGTTTTGGATGAACTCTAGCTTCTCTCTGAGTGCTAGCTTCTCCCTGAGTGGGAGGGCCATCCTTTAGGGAATTCATTGGAAGAGGCATTAAGGTTGTTTCAGGTATGGGGTTTATCGGACTAGAATGTTCCAAAATGAGATGGTCACGGTCTTTTTGTTTTTCCGTCTCCGAGATGAAAGCATGTTTATTCAGTTTGGAACGGAGCTAGGGGCCGTACTGGGGGATAGTGTTACCTGCATCACTCTTATGTTTAGTGGTGCATGTTTTTTCTAGATAGGAAAGGCGACCATAGTGAAATTAGAAGATTGGAAGTTTCTCAAACTTGAATGATATCCAAGTGTTGGTATCTTCAATATTTATGAACATTCCCCTCATCAGTTGCTCTAACACATCGAACTCCACATTAATTCGAACCTCGAGACCCCATTGTATTTGGTCTGAGCTTTCCTGCTCAAGAAAGTTCCCAAAACTATCTTTAAATCCCCTCATTGTATGTTTCGTTCTGGCATGGAAGGGGATTCCTTTAATTTGTATCCAGAAGGGGGAACGGGTTAAAATCACTTACTGGATATCCCCCCCTTTAAATCTTCCATGAGAAGGAGTTGATTATCGAAGGACCATGGTCTGCCGCACATGATTTTATCTCTATATTTCTATTTAAATAACTCAAAGACGAATTTGTTCATCCCCGCTTCCTGAATAGCCACTCCTGCCTCAAGTGTCCAGATATTCTGTAGAGTGTTCTTTAGTGCCCCCTGGTTAACCGATATGTTTTCCACAAACTTTCCCACCACGAGCAGAGACAAGAGCTTTTCTAGGAATGTGTCTTCGTTTTGCTGTACCTCAATTGATTCCATTTCTTTGTCCGTCAGGGCCAATCACTTCCATTTATTGACCAAATCCTCATCCATGATGCACAAAAGATTACGGAAACTCCAATGGGCCGGTGTCTTTGTAGCCCCACGACCCTCACTTGGGTCAAAGCCCGGTGCCACAAAGGCCTCCCAAGCCGTATTCCCCAAGGCTGCCTCCAGCCACGAATCACACCCCTGGCCAGGCTATACGACCAAAACAGTCAACAGTGTCTCTTGGTTGGCTGTATCCAAGAAACTCTCACTGCAACACACCCCACTCTTCATGAGGCAACACCCCTAACGGACCTTCGGCCTTCACAACACAACAAGTGCTTCAAGACGATACAATTCACACCAGGCCCACCTCACGCCACTGCGTAGCTGAGCTTCGCCACAACAACAAACCCCCTCCAAACAGATCAAACCCCCACAACTTTATTAGCACAACAACAACTTCACAATCATATACATCGCGAAAAAACAATGCGGACAAATCTCACGAGAGGCACTTCATGAGGCAGACCACACCGCGACAGTCGCTTCACGGTCTCTCAGCGCAGTGAGTCGATGCGGAAGGAGCTTCGCGATTCCAGACCAGTTCGCGGCGGAGACTTCGTAAATCAAGGAGAACGAAATTGGCGCATTGACTATTCACGGAAAGAGCTTTGCAATTCCAGACCAGTTCGCGGCGGAGCATCGCGATTCCAGACCAGTTCACGGCGGAGACTTCGCAAATCAAGGAGAGTGAAACTGGTGCAGTGAATCGTCATGGAAGGAGCTTCGTGATTCCAGACTAGTTCGCGGTGAATCTTCACGATTCCATAGCAGTGCTCACGTCATGAGCCCGAACCCCTTCACGGTGGACACTTCTCGAGTCAGGGAGAAAGGAGACCTGCAACAGTGTAGAGTCCTCTCTATGGAATTGGGTAGAAGAGAAGGAGAGGGGGAAATGTGGAATCCTCGAATTTGAGATTTCCTCGAGACTCTAAGTGCCAGAATCTGACTCCAAAAGGGGACTTTCAGAAGGGACGGGATTCCGCGAGAAGATGGTGAAGTCAGGAGCCGTGGGCGCACAGATCAAGAGTGTTGGTGATGAGAGAGTATGGGGAGATGGCGACGCGTTCCCTCACGCAAATCTATTGCCGACGGGGGGGGGGGGGGGGGACAGAAGGAGCTTCAGGGCCCCAAGGGAGGCCTAATCCAACGCTTGAGTCAAAGACGGGCAGATGAGGGAGAGCCAGTTACTTCTAGAGCACAGACGATGGGAACAAGGAGACAGAAAGGGAGAAGGGAGGTAGAGGGTGAGATCCCGCAACAATGAGATGGGGAAAGACAATGGAAGGAGGATAACCAGAGTCACCAGAGCTGGGGACTAGAAAACGTCACAGATCTCGGGCGGGGTACTTGAAGGGAGACGGCGCCGCCAGAACCCGGTTGGAAAAAAAAACTGAAACCATAAGAATTCCTAGGAGGGAGCTCTCACGCAGGAGAGACTTCAAAAAAAATTAGATAAATGGTGAGATAGTAGCAAAAAACCATTACTAATTTGGTTACATTGAATCATAATAAAATGGATATAATAAAATTACATAAATCATAAAATATAATTAATATAAGTAGATTCATTAATTAACATTTCAAAGGATGTATATACTCCTCATGAAAATATAAACATGTTTCACAAGACATGTATTTAAAATAAGGATATTTGAGACAAAATTAGTATAGTGATTTGGTAACTTTGGAAACATAAAACCCATTAAAGAGATATAAAAAAATTGATATGTAAATAAATATTAATTTAAGTATAATAATCATATAACACATCAATCGGTAGTATATAAACTATAAAAAATAATGAGTGGTGAATAGGGAATATATCTCACAGAAATAATAAGTGAGATGAAATTCCCCTACCTTATGCCTTGAATCCCTTTGCACTCATAAACAATTAATATATACTAAATAAATTTCTGTTATAAATATTTTAAATAACTATATTTTTATATCTAATACCATATATTGTTTTATTGTTAATTTATATTACCTTCTTATTAAAAATTACTAGTTAAGGTTTCAGGTAAGGTAATATCTGCTTTGTTCTTCATATGTGCCATAGTTTGTTATATTTTTATCTATATAATTATATCAGGATTTAGATAATTTAAAAAATTATATTAATATCATGAATATTATATATTTATTTATTTTTAATAATATTTGGAATTTATAAATTTGAAATACAATACACTATTCATAGAGATGGGAGGCAGTATGTATTCTGGAACGTTGTTTCTGTTTTTTTCATATTTAATAAAATAAAGAAAATAAAATTTATAAATATAATATCATTAAATTATAATTATATTTCATAAATATCAAATATTTTCACTAGACCCATCTTTAATACATTCCATGTAGTGTTTGTAGGAATCATATCACTTTAAGAAGGCGGTCGTCCAAGCTTCCCCAAATGACATTATCAAAAGCATGGTGACATGTGTTACATAATAATTAAGCAATAATAAATAGATCATATAAATCATATATATAATATAAAAATAGAGGCTTAATCATAATTCCACACCATGAGATGTGTTAAAATAAGAATGACCATCATCATTTCATGAGGAGGTAGTTCGCCGTACACAAGAACAATAAGTTCATTCCCCATTAGATTGAAGTGTGTGTATGTGTAGGTCAAAACCTCACGATAAAAAAAATATTATTATATTTAAGATTATGAGGCTATCATGTATGCATTTAATAATAATAATTGAGGCAGAGGAGAAAGAAAATTAAGGAAATGGGCTTGAGGAAGGATGTTACCTCTTCTTTGGGTAACTCTATTTGGTTTCCACCGAAGGGATTCCTTTTTTGGATTTCTTCCCAAAGGGAGGCTTGAAGAAGGAACATATGGATGATTAAAAGTAAATTGGGAAGATATTTTCCAATTTTATGTGGTTTTGGGGGTGTGAATAAGTGTGGAGGTGATAGCCTTTTATAGGAGAGAGAGGGGACACACTTGGCATTTTTTGAAAACAAGTTAAATAAATCGATGTTTTTAACTAACATTAGTCATCATAAAATAACCAAAATCAATAATGGAAAATTTAAGAAATATATATATTGATAAATGTGGTTTTGAAAAAAATATTATAGGTCATTTGGGCCCTTGTGTTTAATTTTAACCACTTTTAAGCTTAATTTTACATTAATTACAATAATTAATTTTAACCAATTTCACTAATATATTTGGTAAAATAATTTCAGTTTATCATATTAGATTATAAATATTATAAATAATACAACCTTTTTTATCCATTTTTCTAAAATAAATGCCATGAATTGGAAAAATTACGTTTCATGATAATCTTGCAGGCATGCCGAGAATGTGTGTTTTTAAAATCAGAATGTTCAAAATTTAATTATGATTTTATATCTAAATTCAACATGAAAAGGATTCCAAAAACCTAAATTGGATTAATATATTTATTATTTATGTATTTTTACATTAAAAATAACTTAAAATATAATATAATTATATATATAATTTATATGAAATAACAGTTTTGAATTAAAATTAAACATTTTTCACTTTTCCAACAAAAATGAGGTTTTATTTAAAAATATGAAAAATTAACCGAATGAAAATTTTAAAATTCAGGATTAAAACATTATTTTTATTTTATGAAATTAATGTTCCAAAATTTTATATAATTAATATTAATATTTTTCATAAAAGGATATAAAAATAATTCCTTTTTGAAGATAGTATTTCCAATCATATATGGACTATACAAAAAAGTATAGGTCTTATAATTACATTGTTTTATTTATATAAAATATTTTAAATAATATTTAATTTTTATACTACTATTAAAATTATTATTTTTGATTGCTCCGTTATAACTATCTTGTTAAATAAATTATACCAAAAAATTATATTTCATAGAAACTCAGTGTTGCATGTAACACTAGCAAATTCAGGGTTGTTTATCACAGAAACGAAGTGAGTATTTCATGTAGGAAAAACATATTTTTGGGAATTATATAACAAAATATTTACCAGTTGTAGTATATAAACCAAGAATAAATTTGGGATTTAATATAACATTAGATATATTCACAGTTGTGTGAAATAAAAAATATCAAAAAGATTAAACTAATTTGAAAAAAATATTTCACAAAACATGGTGTTTTACATTATACCCCCTTAAAATGAATTTCTAACTTGAAATTATTCCGGGATATCAGTTTTTTAACAATTTTAATTTCAGTTAATAGAATCCAACATCATAATAATGGGCACAAAACATTCCATTAAAAAAAGAAAGTTGGAACCATAACACATACCCAAAGTAACTAATTACTGGGTTTCTACGTAAAATAACATAGGTCGAATGTGAAAAAAATGACATGGTAGATTAATCTATCTATCATATTCTGGAGAAGATTGAAATATAAACTATTTAGGAGAATGTTAATAATTAAAAATCCACAAAATTATGATTCTCTTTGGGACCGTTTGATTCATCAGAAAAGAAGGTACTAGGATTTCCTTTTCATTTTCAAGATTCTTTTCCATGAGTTTAATAGTTTTCTTGAGATGTTATAAATAAATTATTTCATTCAATTTTATAACTAAAATATTAACCTTTGGTTTTGTCTTGACCAATTTTTACTTCACCACTTTCTCTAAAAGAATGGAGAGTTTTTCAGTTTTGGAAGCACTAACAATTATTGAGTTCCAAGATAAGTCATCCCATCTATCTTAAGATACCTTTAACACAAATTTGTAAGAATTCATTTTATAGTATGCATAAATACACATGTGATGAGGTAATAATTTAATCTAAAAAACAATATCATAAGTTTATCCTAAACATTTCATAAATGGTTAACCTTTTTACCCTTCTAAAATATGAAAATCCAAACAATTAGAAATATTTCCATGAAATCATCTTTACTATGATCTACCATATATCAAAAACTATTTAGTGGTTGTCACATTCTAAAAATGTAAATACACTCATCGTATACTCACTTCAAACACTATAAAAACCTTAATTACCATAAATCCTATTAGAAAACATACATGATTCGTTATTCCTAATATCACTAGATATATTCCCTGAATCCGAAGATGTTGTAAACATAATCAATGATAACATAAAACACTTTTCAAAATGTCCTTAATTAGTTCCATGGTAATAAATACTATCAAATTTACTTATTCATATCTGAAATATATATATCCAAACAAAATTATCTTAACATAATTAAGATATTATGTTTTATATTACCTTTGTCAAAATATCACATTGTCATTAAATCCAACCTCCAATCCATAAGAAGAATTCAGCATAATATTATAATTCCTTCAAAAAACATAAAATGGAAAATACTTGTATATTTCATCATTTATATGATATAATTATTGAATCTAAATATATAAAAACACTGATTATTACACTTCATCCATAATCAATAAGAAGGTTACATTATCCTATTACTTAATACATCTTTCCTTTCACTTTTCATCTATAGTCTCATCATTTACAAAAATATAACCATTACAAGTTCCAACTTGATGATTCTCTTCCAAATCATTCCACTTAGGAAATAAATTAAAATAATTACCATTCATTCCATAATTAAAAAATTTAATGTTTGAGTTTATTATAGGTGGGATAATAATCCAATCCATTTTGTTAACAAAACCTTTCTTCTTTCTTCTGCAGTTACTTGCATTGTGTCCTTTTATATAGACAAAACATATTCTTTTTTACTCTATGAAATTCACTTTTGCGTTCCATTCCACATTATTGAATCAATGGGAACTGGATCCTCTTTCATCCATGGTCTCTATTAACTGAAATCTTAGTGAACTAATTTCTTATCATCCTTGGTTAGTCTGAGCGTTGGTTAAGGTAAACATTGTTAATCATGTTTCATGGAAAATAATTAGGAATTATGAAAATATCATTCAGTACAATGACCATCACATTTGAATTCTCATTATAAAATCATCTGGCACATTCATCATTAACTCAGTTTCTCCTGGTTCAATCCATTGACTACAACTAGAAAGCATTGAGTATGCAAAAATTATCATAGTGAGGAACAACATAATCATGAAGGACCACTAATTAGAAATATAAATTATGAAAAATTACCTAATATATGAATCATTATGTTTATCATAGGTTATTCATATCCAACTAATTATTAAATATTTTAGGATGGTCTGGGAAGATTTTGTGAATTCTTAAAGAATATCCCCCAAGAGTGTCAATCTAGGTACACATTAAGACCCATTTTTGTGTACCACATTACACTCAATTTAGGCCCAACAAACCTTATTAGAGTTTTTACTCCTAATTTTATATATTCTAGAACCACATCCACTTGTATGTTTTAGAAGGTGATATATTTCTTGGAATCCAATCACTGAATCATTTACTAAAATTCTTGGTCATTTTCTTATAATTTTTATTATCCTTAGAAATTTCTATACAGTTCTCAGTAAGGTTTTATCATTCTATATTAAATAGGTTGACCTAATATTTTAACTAATACCAACTATAGTGACATAATATTAACATATATAGAAATTTCCTCATTTTTTTAGAATACTGAAAAAATTAAAAAAACGATTCTAAAATCTGCATTTATTTAGTGTGTTTGGAAACATGAAAAAAATTTTACTTAATCAGTGAAAGGTCTTCATTGTTTACCACAAATATGTCCCCCATTTTTAATTCTACATAAAATCCATTACTCATAAATTTTGGAATGTAAATATGAAAAGGGTGAGATCAGATGCTGAGTTAGGGAAAATAAGTAAGATAAGTAAGAATTACTAGATAATAAGGATATGAGAACATGATAATAATCTTATAAGATCATAACATATATACTATAGATGATAAACGTAAATCATGGTACAAATATTAGTTGTTTTTAAGACATTAATCTTAAGGGAATCAAGAGTATGGGCCATGAAATCATAACATAGGAATAAGACATGGAATTTTGGTATCCACACAAACGTGTAATATTATTACCTATAAGTTAAAAAGTATTTATAGAAATTATCAAGGAAATTCACGGGGACAACACCAACTATGTGGGACACACCACCATCCCTAATCACATTCCTTATAAAAGATATTGTTTCCCCATCATACCATAGTGGATCGGGTTTCCCCATATTCCAATAGTACATCGGGTTTCCCGATCATCCATATTCATGGAGACTAAACCTACTGGGCATTACTCACCATCATCCCCTATTGTAGTCCATTAATTATAAGGGATTTGGTTTCCCCATATTACCATAGTGGATCAAGACCATCGACTTGATGCCCACAATTATCCCATGATACATACATAATTACCCAATGCATTGGAGGTAGATATATGCCCCACATCTCATAATAAAATCACATATACATGTTCCACAAGACAATAAAACATTAATCATATAATAAAACATAAATAGTGATGGATTTAGTAGACATAATATCATAACCCATGAAAGGAAGTGGGTTTCATAAAAATTTAATCATATTATAACCTTTGTAAAAATTACGTTCATAAATAATTTAATCAATGAATTACCCATGAAAATAAGTGGGTTTAATATGCATAAAAAATAAAGAGGAACCCGTTTCATATACGTATAACCCATCAAATAGAAACTAGTTTCATAAACATTATTCCATCGAATCATGAACCATTCATAGAAATAATATCAATGAATCTTTTGGATCATTTCCAAGAAAGTCACGAGTTACAACAATGGATTTCATCTTAGTTAGAAAATAATTTCGAAATATCCTTTTAAAAAAATCTCTTGAGGAAAATATCTTATCTTATTAAAAAAATATATTAAAAAATATTTTTTTGGAAAAAATTTTCATCTAAAATACATTTCAAACACATAATGAACTCTTGATATCATTTTATAAACTTTTATCTTCAAAAATACATTTAAATAATTGAATAAATTCTTGAAATCATTTTTGGAAATATTTTCCCTTGAAATATTATAAAAGAAGCTTGAAAACACTTTAAAATCCATTCTATTGGAATATAACCTATTTTTTTATAAAATAATATAAAAAATCATTGAAATTCATTTATTTGTAAATAATTTTTTTAACATTATAAACTATGTATTAAAATTATTTAAAACACTTTTTAAACATAAAAGTTATTGAAATAATTTTTTTCTAAAAAAATAAAATACAGAATTTACATAATAAATGAAAAAAATATATTTTAAAAAAATAACATTATAATCAAGTAAATAATCATAAAAGGAATAATAGTCATAGTGGTGTGTAAATCTATACAAACAGTATATTCCTTTTACATTGTAAAAAGTTTAAAAATGCGCTTCTACAAAAAAAAATATTACATTCAAAAGATTTTTAAAAGGAAAAAATGGGTAAAAATTTACATTAAATATCATAGGATAATTTTATAATATTTTTGGAAACATTTTTAAAAAACATGGTGGTGAAGGAATAGATATTTCCAACCAAAGAGTGTGGTAAAGTAAGACGTTATTATAAAAAGTTTCTTTATCATATTATATACCATAGAGTGTAAAAATGACACATTTACTTTTATATATCACGAGTAACCATAGGGTAATAAAACCCATTATATTTCTTGAGATATTGATTGTAATATTTTGTCAATGGGAGAAAATCCGTAAACAATCTTGGTAAACAGTGAGATTATAGTTATTAATCAATACCATTTTTTAAATTTCAATCATAATACAATGAAAAGAATAAAATTAAATGAACCATAAAATATCATGAAAATAAGTATATTCATGATATAACATGTCAAATTAATTATATACCCCTCATGAAATAATATAGGTTTATTACATGGCATGTTTCTCAACGAAGAAAAATTGGGACAAAATTACATTACTGATTTGGTAACTTTTTAAACATAAACCCCATAAAAGAAAGATAAATAATGGATATGTAAATACCAATAAATTTATGTATAATAATCATACAACATATCCATGGTTATTTAACACACCATAAAAAGAAATGATTGGTTAATAAGGCATGTATCTCACTGAAATAAAAATTGAGATGAAATTCTCTTATTTTTTGTCTTGAATTTATTCATACACGAACAAAAATCCAGTGTAATAAATATTAATCTATTATATAGACCTTAAATAACCCTATTATTTTTTATAATATAAAATATGTTTTTATTTTGTATTTATTTTACCCTCTTATTAATAATTCCAAGTTAAGTTTTCATGTCGAGTAATATCTGCTTTGGTTTTCACTTGTGTCATAATTTGTTATATTTTTTGTCCTCACAATTATATCAAAATTTACATAATTTAAAACCCTATATAAATATAATTTATATTTGTCATATATTTATTTATAATAATCTAGATAATATATAAATATGAAGTATATATCACTGTTCCTAGGGACGGTAGGCCGTTTGTACGCATGAAGGTTTTTTATGTTTTTTTATTGAAAGAAAGTAAATAATTTATATATATAAATATATATTATATTTATAGTAGAATTATTATGTCATATATATCATATATTTTCACAAAATATATCTCTAATACATTATATGTTGTGTGTGAATGAATCACAATGCTTGAAGAGGTGTTAGTCCACACTTTCCCCAACAGAATTATTGTATTTACACAAATGGAACGAATGATGTTATGTGTTATATAATAATTAAAACATAATTAATACATCATATATATAATAGATATAATATTAGAATATATTTTTCATCAAAATTCATAAATATTATGAGAATTAAAGGAAAAATGAATAACATCATTTCGTGAGGTGGTAATTCCTCATAAACAGGAACAGTAAGGTCATTACCCATTAGATGAAAGTGTGTGTAACTGTTGGTATAACACATTTTATAAAAACATATCCATATATTAGGGATACATATATATATATATTAATTTAATTTGATTAATTGAGGTAATATAGAAATAAATTAAAGGGATGGTACTTGAGGATGGATGCTACCTCTTCATTGGGTAACTCCTTCTGGATTGCACCAAAGGGATTCATTGGTTGTCTTTCCCCCAAAAGGGAGGATTCAAGGAAGAAAGAAGGTATTTTTTGAATTTAATTAGGTATATTGTTTCTGAACATAAGTGGTATGATATGATTGATGAATTGGGAGAGTTGGTGTCTTTTTTATAGGGGAGGGGGTGGGGACAGTGATAGACTTGGTAATTTTTAAAAACAAGTTAGTTGTACCGACGTTTTTACCTAAAAAGTTCATTAAAAAAACAACACTAAATAATGGAAGGATAATTAATGAATTATTACCTAAAAATTGGTTTTGGACATGTTTATAGACCTTATGTTTGAGTTTTAGTCACTTGTTAAGTATAATTTTACCTTAATCACTATAATTATTTTTAAACACATTCACAATTATTTTTGGTAAAAAATTAAATTTATCATATAATAATATAATTATTATACTTATTAAAACTATGTATGTAAATAATTATAAATTCAATTTACAAAATCAGAAAAATAATGTTCAATTCTAATTTCACAGAGGTGGTGAGAAAGTAGGGTTTTAAAGTGAGAATGTACAAGATTTCATTAAACATTTATATCAAAATTTAACATTAAAATAATTCCAATGACATAAATTGGATTAATAAATGAATAATTTATATATTTTGACTTTAAATCAAACATAAAATATAATTTTACTATATAAATAAATTATACAAAAAAAGCATGTTTGATTAAAAATTCAGTATTTTTCACTGTTCACCCAAAATGACATTTTCCAGAAAAATCCAAAAAAATCACCCTAATATAATTTAGAAATTATGATTCAAAAATGATGGTTATTTTGTCAAATTAAAATTTTAAAAGTGTCTAAAATTAATGAAATCATTTTTTGCAGAAGGACATAAAGAGAAGTTCTTTGGGGATATAGTATTTCAAAACATATAATGACCTTTCCAAAAATTATATGTTTTATAATAAATAAATTTTATTTGATACTACCATTATAAATAAAATTTAAAAAGTGGTTATTAATATGCATAATATTTTTTAACAGCTATGTTATAACTATATAATTTAATCAATTATAATAACAAAATGTTGTTTCATAGAAACTTAATATTGCATTTAACTCAAGACAAGTTGGTGTTGCATATAACAAAAGAAAAATCAGTGTTGTGTGTAGTGAAACATTATAATTGGTTATTTTATAATTAATGATTAATATGGTTTAAATTAAAAAGTAATAATAACATTGTTCTTTCATTTAACACATGCCAAATTCATTATTCCATGAAATTAAAAATATCAATAAGATGAAATTAATTTGAGAAAACATATTTCACAAAAAATCCGGTTATTAGTTGAACTCAAATCCTCTGTGAGATCCCACCAATTAGAACTCATTATTTTATTATCAACCCTTTTTACCCAAAAAAAGGATTTATTTGACACAAAATTACATCAAAAAACATTAAACACATAAGTTAGAGATACTCATACACTACACAACGACATTATCCTCTTTAGGAGGAACTGAATCTCTACTATGGGTTTGGATTATGTCAAAAAACACATATCAGGGGGGGAATTGTACCTATTACATTAATTCCTAAATTCACATCAATAATCACCAAAAAATGACTCTACTAATACACTGAAAAACCCTAAATAAGTGTCACTTCTTTGACCACCATTAGAGTGGGGTCTTATCTTTGCAGAACTTTCAGACCACACACTCTCGCCACTCCTCAACAATCCAAGAAGGGGGTATAACCAACCATGTAACCATTATGATATATAAATCTATAAATCAAGATGAAAAATCTTCATAAGTGTTCCATATTCTAGTACGACCAGATCTAACAAGTACTCCATGAAGAAAATAGATTGTAGGCTCAGCCATCCACTTGGTTTGGGTCCTCTAATAATAAAAAACCATACCATTTTCTCAACTCAAACCTATATCACACAAGTTTTGGTATCGTCACATAAACATAGAAATACTTATCATTGGAACTTGAATAATAAACCAATCCTAATCATACCATCATCTTAACTTCTTGGACCTGTCAACTACTCAACATATAGACCTTCATCTGTATGACCCCCAATAGGATCCACACATTATATAATAGGCAGAAACACTTCGTTGTGCATACTTGGGGAAAAAACACATCATGATTGGGTATTTGTACTGAAAACTGATCCCTCATTTAGTTTTCTTCTTGTTACCATATTGTAATCCTAGATAGATATTATCATTGAAATATCATTAATAATGTCAAGCTATACCATAATCAATTAGTATATAATGGGAGACAACTCAAAAAGGAATTGGATCCCGTTACCCATTTCTATATGATTCATTTCCCAATTTTTTACCTATAAATAGTGTCTACTTATACCATGTTAACAAGAAGGTTATAATTATCTTGGTTAATGGATACATTGGTTTCCACATAAATATTAGACACCCTGGCCTGAGATAAATTATCGAAACCAGTTAATATTATTTCCCTTGTTCAAAAAATAAAACCTCATAAATATACAAAAGAAACTCCAAAATCATTTCCTAAATCCCAAAAGTGTCACAAGGATTATTGATGGGTACTTAACTAATACTATTCTATCATGTATTGATCCGATGGGACCCGAGATACATGTACCCCAATCCCACCTCTAATGGGCAAAGGGCCGGTAACTTACTCCAGGAAGCCATATCACACATATGAGAGGAATTATCCAAAAGTACCTACATGTGCACAAACATATATAAAAAACATTCAATTATTAAATTTAAAATAACTGATAAAAACTCATGAATATATATATAATTTCACAACCACAATTTGATATATTATACAAGGAAATAAAAAGGGGTCAAATACTAGCCTAACCAAAACTAGAAAGTAATGTTCAACCAACTAAGAGGGAGGGGATTAATATAAAATGAAACACTAATTAATGCCTAGATATATCTACCAATAACTAGCTCCCCCAAATCCTAGTCCACCAATAAATCCAAAAAAGGAGTTTCATCTACTTATGTCAGGAAACATGTGGAAGATCCCATGCATGGGTGAGTATAACAATACCCAATTGGAAACCTCTAAATAACTTGAAAATCATCAAGAGTAGTAAACTCATCATAGGACATGTTAATGATAACATGAGACATATAATAAACCATTCATATATAATTAAAAAGATTCCATATCCCAAATGCTCATAAGTGCTTCCAAACATAGAATCGCTATGAAGAGTTCAATATGATGCTCATATAGAATATTTCACTCCACAAGCATTACCATTACTGTTGGAACTCAACCAGGAGAATATTCTCCATGATCCAAATAGAAATTATAATTTCTTTCCAAGATGTACTACTCATAGGGTCTCTCCATAATATGTATACACTATAATTACAAACATAATGATAAAAAAATGAGGATCACACCCATGGCCATGGGGTATACAAACAACATAATCTAGTGTAACTCGATAAGAAAGGGATTTAATCATACCTAGGTTGGTAAGGATGATACTAAGAACAATAGCTAGGTTAAGATGATTATAAAGGATCTCTCTCTAATACTTATGGAAGGATCCAAAAATGCCTATATATGATGTCCCACTAAAGGGATCACCGTCATATGTATAGGATGAAATTACATACTAGCCCTTATGGAATGAGCCAAGGGATCACAATAATATGATATTAGTCTAAGTAAGATATCCCCAGCCCTCAACAAAGGTGATCTATGAAGAACTAAAAATCTAACATGCCTCTAAATGAGTACAAGGTGTGTCCCTAGGGGTACACTGCGTGTCTCATTAGGCGTGGAACTGTCTGTGACTCATGCTCACATGGAATACTCTATTTCTCAATATAGAGTGTGTCCCAAGGGTACCCAGTATGTACAATTTGGGCTTGGAACAAAGTGTATATCCTTTGAATTCCAATGTACTTTCCTAAAAACATGGAATATAGACCACCCTTAATAGAATTTAAAAACAAATAATTTTGGGGGTGTGTACTCTTTATACACATTGATCCTTCTACGATGGTGTACATGGAATGTGGAATGGTCCACATGATGTGATTCTCTCCCAGACCTATTTGGTGTGTACTAGTTATACACACTGAACTGGTCATCTAAGGGTCACATGACGTGTGACACATGTCAAAATTCATGTGATACTTTTCTTCATGATGAAACCCTTGAAGGGTATAATGGGACTAACTTCTGTGTGTTCATAGGAGTAAATGTCATGTATCTAATTTTTGAGAAATTGAAGAATGTATACACATTCGACCAGGCCATCCACACCCATTGATTTTTTAACACCCTAAGATTTTGTGAAATATTAATTTTCATAGAAAGTATTATACATATTTTATTTATATTATTTCACTAATTAAAATATACATTTCACATGGAACCGACTTGGCTTTCGATACACGAAACACTTACTTGGAATGCATTATATGCGACACTGAGTTTCTACAAAACATAATTTTATTATTATAATTAACTAAATGAGATAATTATAACCTATATGTCAAATTTAATAATATGACTAGTAATTATAAGTTTTAATATATTATTTATAATCATTTCACATTAATAAAATAAATTTATTATGAAATATATAATTTTTTCTAAAGCCTTTATATTTTTAAAGAAGTATTTTCTTAAAGAAACTATTTTTTATGTCCATTAGTTAGAAATTGTAAAATTAATTTCAGAAACTAAAATAAATTGAATTTGATAAAATGAAAATAATTTTAGAGTTCAGAATTTTTAAATTAAATTAGGTTGATTTTTTGGTATTTTTCCGAGAAACATCATTTTTGGGTTAATTGTAAAAATTAATGTAATTTATTTAAAAACAACCATTTTGTTTAAGTAATTATTAGTGTTAAATTATATTTAAAATTATGTTTCAAAGTAACAAAATATAAATTATTAATATATTACTCCAATTTATATCATTGGATTCATTTTTTATTTTGAAAATATATGTAAAAACTTATTGAAATTTTTGAGGTTTTTACTTTTAAAACCCCTTTTCTCACCACATCTATAGGATTATTAAACGTAATTTTTCCACTCTTGTGATTTAAATTATTTAAAACAAAAATGCATGGTAGTAACCAGTATGATATTTATATTCTAATATGATACACTTAAATTTTGTTCAAAAATATTAGTGAAAGTGTTTAAAACTAATCACAACAATTATTATAAGATTAAGTTTATTTAAGGACTAAACCATAATGTTAATTATCAAAATGACCTGAAAATTTTCCAAAATCCATTACAATCTAATAATTCTACCATATCCCATATTTTTTCAAATATTATGTGTTATTTGGATATTATTAAATGGATGTTCCCAATATAAAATTTTAAGGAAAAGGAAAAAAAGGGATCTTTCCTTTCCTTTAAAATTTATAAAACACAAAGATTTGTATGAAACATCATATTTTAGGTTATGAATATAAAATTGAAAGATTAATTAGTTATTATTATCATAATAATTTATCAATAATTTTGAGAGATGATTTAGTGACATAAAATGATTACAAAAAAAATGTGGTGATTATTTAGTCCATAATAAACTATACTAACTTATAAAATAAATGTTAAAAATTAAGTGAATAGATTGAATTATTTTCTTTAATTATTTTATATGATTAATATATCCGATTTAACATCTTTAAAATTATTTTATTTTAATTCCAATTTTTTTTGATATTTTAAAATTAAAATTAAATAAATAATGTCAAAATTGATATTATTGTTATTTTAAAATAAATTATATTCTATTAATGGATTTGAAATTAATAAAATACTATATTATTTCAATGGATTTTTAGTGGTAAATTTTTTTTAAGATGATCTTTTAAAGTACCAACTTTTCATTATAATTGACACACTAACCCATTGATTATAAAAACGTTGTATGTATGGTCCATGTTTCAGTAGTGTTTTGCGAGTCACATGCGCATTTTTTAAAAATTAATTTCAAAAAACAAAATAGTGTTGTATTTTTTAAATAAAGTGTCAAACTAAAAAATTATTTCATATATATTATATAATAAATCTCACAGTATTTTAGATTTAATGGTTAAATTATGTAGGTTAGAAAACTAGATGCTTTAATAAAAACTAAAATAATAAATTAGTGGAATCTTAAAAATTACAGATCTAAGTTATTAAAATGAACATATTTATATGTGGTGTAGATTTGGTTCAACCAAAATTTCAAATTTCTCCATTTTTTTCCATTTTTAAGGCACATTATGTAAATGAAACCTCCCATTATTGAATACCTTTTGTTATTTACAAGAGTTCCACTCTCCCTCCACAATAAAAATGAATGCACTCTACCCCTTAATAAAACCTCCCAAGACAAATTATATCATCCAAACATTGAAAAAATAGTATCCAAACATAAATAAATTCTTTATTTAATCCACCATTTGGGAATTAATCAATCCATTAATCTTTATGGCACAAACTAAAATGAGTTTCTAGATTAAGAGGTACCGTCATCCCTCAAACTCCTTTCTTTTATTTTCTTTATCCACAACTAAAATCATATTATTCAATAATTTTATTAAAAACCATTATCCTTAATATAATAGTTTTTTTATGACAGATTTGAAACCTAAACATACCCACACTTCCTTCTAATCGATAACCAAAATATTGTTTATGTGTACGGAGAACTACCACATCCCAAAACAATGATTGTTATTTTTTCATTTACCACGTATCATGGTGGAAATTGTGATGGAATATATATATATATATATAATATTAGTTATTTATTTATGATAATTTAATTATTTTAAAACCCATATATTTATACTTTCCATTCTTTTTAATACAATAATTTCGTTTTAGGAAGTGTGGACAACCACCCCTCAATGTGATGTCATTCGTTCACAGGCTACATGGAATGTATTAATGATGGGTTTAATGAAATTATATGATATATATAACATTATTATGTGACTTTAGTAATTTTATATACATATATATATATTTTACTTGTTTCTTTCAATACGATAATAAAAACAGAAACAATGTTTACGCATACGCAAAGGTTACTATCTCCATGAATGTTGTATTCCATTTCATATTTCTATATTAAATATAATATTATAATAAAAATATAGTCAATATTAATGGTATTTATATCAATTTCTATATTATGGAATCATTATATAATTATAAAGACCAAAAATATAACAAATTAAGACACATATAAAAAACAAACCAGATATTACCTAAAGTGAAAAATAAACATAAGATTGTTAACAATATGGTAATATAAGATCACAATAAAACCATATGTGGTAATTTATATAATAATATTAGTAATTAAAAGATTATTAATAAATTTATATTTATTATACATGTGTTTTTAAAGAGTACGATGGATGTTAGGACATAAGGTAATGGGATTTCATCTCGCTTTTATGTGGAATTTATGCTTTATTCACAAACCATCCCTCTTGTGTGAGGTGTATAATAAAAAATTTAGGTATTATATTATTCATATAAATAAAATTATAGGTTTCTAAATATCCATTCTTTGATCTTCCCTTTATAGGGTTTATAATTCAAAACTTACCAAATCAGTAAGACAGTTTTGCCTCAATTTACCTTCATTGAGACACATACCAAGTTACGCACCTATATTTTTTATATAAAGTGTAAATATTTAATTTTACATGTTATATTATTAATATACATAATTTAATGATTTTTAATATTATATTTTTTAAAATTTCTTACTTGGGGAGTGTGATAAAAAAGTAACTAAGTGACTAGAGTTTAAAGAAATAATCTCAATGAATTTTGTGACTCTTTATGATCATGCTTCCCTTATTTAAATATTATCATCCATATATCATGATAATGAATGAATTTTATTATCCTCTAGTTATTCATGATATATTCATGTTTTGGTACAATTTTTTACTCTTTGGTACATAATATTATTAAAAATTTGTTTTTAAGAAACTTGGACTTTACCATGCTCTTCGATAAGAAATATATGTTATTTCAAAACCATGTTTTCATAAATTGTTTTAAAAATGTTTTCAATATTTTTTTTATTATATAAAGGATTTTAAAGGAATTATTTTTCAAAACATTTTCTTTATTTATCTATAAGTTTTCAATGCATTTTTAATGAAATAGTTTTATAAATGTTTTGAATGAATATTTATATGTTTTAAAAAAAATTCCAAATCAAAAGGGTTTCAATTTTTTTTGAAGTTTATATTATATGATTTCCAGGGAAAAGGTTTTCAAAAATTATTCCATATTATTATTTTTGGATTTCCAGTGAAAAGGATTCAAAAGGATTTTCAAGACTTGTTTCTAGGATTTCAAAATATTTTTAATGAAAATGGTATTCAAAAGGATTATTCTTTTAAAAATAATTTTCAATGAAGAAAATATATTTTCCTCCAGACATTTTTATGAAACATTTTAAAATAAAATTTACATATACAATGACATCTATTGATGTTACACATGTATTTTTAGTAAATGATCTAAATTTTACATTCATATTCTTTCTGTAAGTGGGATATGATTGATGTGGAGGTATTTAGGTAACATGTTTATTTTATTAGGTTTTATTTTTATTATATCCATTTAACTTTAATGGGTTCTGATTTTGATGAGATGATTATGAATCTTGTATTTTTTCCATAGGTTATGATATTCTTACATTTTTATGATAATCATTTCATTTAATGGGTTAAGATATGATTTTTTATAAATTTGTGGCACATGTATATATGATTTCATAATGAGATGCATGATACCTATATATGACTCTAATTAATTGGGTAAGAATCTATATCTATTGAGATAGACTAGGTTGGTATTGGAAGTGAACTTTGAATACTAATTTGTCTATGAGAGTGAACCATGTATTCCAAGATGGTATGAGTAGTGAAATCATACTACTAAGATGGACATGGGAGTGAAATTTGATTACCAATATGGCATAAGATGTGAAACTATAATAATAAAATGGTATTGTAAGAGATACCTTTTCTACTATAGAAATAATATTATATACTTATATGTTTTACATAATTCTTTGTTTTATTCCAATGGTATGCTTCCATAGATTGTGGTAATTATTTCGTTATGATTCATGTCTTATGAACTACAATTCTTTAGGTTATGTTTCATATATATGATCTTTGTTATGAATGTTATGATCATATATTTTCCTGACCATGTACTCATACACTTATTTTCATGATTATGCTTACATATATATGTTGTTTACCTATATTGATCATCTGAGCTCACCCATTTTTATGAATCCTTCCCCATTTTATGAAGATATGTATTAGTTTTGTTAAGTCTAATATGGGTTCTAGTCATGAAAAACCAAGAAATAGATACTATAGATAACTTATGTGTCATTATTTATATTTCCATGTTTCTAAATCCACTTGACTACTATGGTCTTTAGTTGTCTATTTCTATAATGTTTTATGTATTCCAAAAAATTTATGTAATGTTAATATATGTCAAATTTGGGTGGTTTTAATTGGTAATAGATTAGAGGTTTTTTATCCTTTTTAAACAAGGATGTTAAAAAATAAGGGTGAACCCTTAGTAAATTTCTAAGGACATGTACATGGATGTCTATATGGATAATTATATGGATTTTTCAACATTTATGAAAATGTCCGAGATTTTTGGTAAATTATAGTGTGAGTGGTATCCGAGAAATACATCCCTGTTTGGAAACTACAATTGGATGTGGATTTGACACAAATGTACATAGGGGTAAAAACTCCGACAATATGTTCAGGGCCTAACTCTGGGTAATATGGTACATGACAATGAGCATTGCTGCACACCTGGTTTGACCCTCCTAGGGAATATGCATTGGGAATTAACAATACTAATTTTAAACTATCATGAAATATTTAAATATAGTTTTTCCATGAATAACTGGGGACCAACCTAGTGTGTCATAGTTTAAGAATGGATTCTTGATTTTGACATCCAATAATTAATTCTCTTATGACATTGTTATATTCTACTGTGATAAGTGATCACCACACTATGCATATGGTTTTATTAAACAATAGGAAATATAAGGAAATGAATTACCATCAAATGTGATTGATGAATTTTTATTGAGAAGTAATGTAGGATTACCACTGGAGTGATTGATGATGTGATCAAGAGAAATTTATTTTCATTTAACTTGAGTAATAATGTGTACGTTAACCCTCTCTCAGACACACCAAGGGAGACAAAGAAGGATTATTTTGAGAGTTTGGTTAATGGATACCATTGAGAAAAGAATATTTAGTTTCATTTATGTCAATAATGTGGAAATAATCACCTATGTGAATATCTTAGAGGAACATGGTGATTTGTTTTCTATGGAAACGAAAGAAACAAATCTAGTGACAACAAGGGAAAAAATAAAATGTCTAGTTAAATAAATGGATGAGAAAATGGACTCCCTAATGCATCATTGATGGTTAAGTGTTTCAAGGATGGAAAAGATATTCATTATGAAATTCAGTCTCCAGAGATGAATACTATTGAAGAGAATCAGTAAGGTGGTACATGAAATAATTTTTCTAATTATGTTGAAGAAACCAAAAATAGCTTATAAAAGGCATGCTATGTTTTAATAGTATTTTTGTTAATATTTAATTAATTGAGTTTGATAAATTTTAAAAAATTATTTGTATTTCATATTCTTGGAAATAGGTATTAAGGAATAAGTTGGTAAATCATGACTAATGGTTCAAGAATAAATTTGAATTATTGATGTTTATATGTTATGGAATTCGACGATTATTTTTTTCAAATCATGAAATATATAAGTATTTTCAGAATAAGTTATTTTATAATTTTATAAGATATATTAAATGATGAAGGTGAGGTAGAAAATTGATTTCATAGAAAGATAATATTTTGATTCAGGGATGGTGACCATTAATTAATGACTGATAATGACATATTGATGTTGGAATAATGATATGCCTGATATCAATAAGTAAATTGGATGTTATGGATTGACCTAGAAATTATTTTTGGAAAGAGTTATATTTCACCATGGATGAAGTTTATCACTTTTTATATTTAAATAATATAACTAGTTATCATCAGAATAATGAATGTACGAATGTTTTCGAAAATAATTTATGGTAACTAAGGGAATATAATATCATGGTATTCAAATGTTTGGAATATAACAACCAATTTGTAATTTGTTTTATATGGGGATCAGTGCTAAGAAAATTTCATGAATTTTTGTTCTAAATATTTCAATTTTCATCTTTTGGAAGGGTTGTATGGTTAACCATTTATGTAAATATTACAAAAAAATATAGACTAATTTGGTACGATTAAAGTGTTATATCTCCATATGGGGATCTATTCATATTGGATAGTTTGTTCAAACTACTTTCCATTGATGAAAATTGAAGGGTTGGAATATCATGGATATCATGATCTGTTAGTAAATCAGGAATAAAATTTAACCTTATTTTTTTAGAAAGAGTTGGGGTGGATCAAGGAACAACAATGGTAGACATTTTCCTAAAATCATGTTAGTACTTCTTTTCATGAAAATTTTTCAACATTAGGGAAAAGGATGTTCAAGATTTTTTTTGTTCTAGTGACTTCGTTTTTGATGAACCATAAAGACCCATTATTGATTATAAATTTATGGATTTGTGATTTTTACGATTATCCTAAAATGTTTTTCGATTACTCTCTTTTAGAACTTGATGGTATGATTTGTCTTCCATATCCATGTTTTCACTTTCCACCTACGTTATCTGATGTAGAAATTTCATTATAAGTTACATTGGAAAACCATTAGGGTATGAAAATTATCTTTTTAAGGTACTTTTTAGTATTAATTTTTAAGAAGTGTATTTATATGAATTAATCTTGCATGTATTAAACCATCAATAACCTAGATGAAATTCAAGGGAACATTTCATTTTAAGGGGGGTAGAATGTGACAACCCATGATTTTGTGGGTTTTTTTGTGGAAATTAATTGGTTTTCATTGATGTGTTTTATTACATTATGTAAAATATTCCTTTAATATGGAACTTAATTGTCTTGTAGTATAAGAAACACTGACATTTCGTGTTTTATACATAACACTAAGCTTCTACAAAACATCATTTTATTCTCAAGTTTGTTTAAATGAGATAATTATAACCTTGAAATTAAAATTAGTAATATGAATAGTAATAACTACTAAAAATATATTATTTATAATTTTTTTCCCATAAATTATAAATATTTGTAAGGAAATATATAATTTCTGTTAATGCCTTTGTTTGTTTTAAAATAATATTTTCCAAAAGAAGCTTCCTTTTATCTCCGTCTTTGAATAATAGTAAAATTGATTTCAAACACCAAAAAATTTGAAATCGATAAAATTAAAATCATTTTTTAATTCATAATGTTTAAATTTGGTTAGGGTAAATTTTGGTTATTTTTATGAGAATTTTTTTGTGAATAGTAAAAATTACTACAATTTTGTTAAAAACATCATTTTCATTTAATTATGATTAGTGTTAAATTATTTTTTAAATTTGATTTATAAGGAAAAAATAGATAAATTATGTATATATGAATCAAATTTATGTAATTGGAGTCATTTTTTATATTTATATTAGATATAAAACGTTATTGAACTTTTGAATGCTTTTTGGTTAAAGCCCCGCTTTATTGTCATGTTTACGGGATTAACATTAAAATTAATTTTACCACATATGTGATTTGAATTTTCAAAATAATATATATCAAATTTATTAATAAAGATGAAATTTTTATACTAACAATATAACAAAGATATTTGTGAAATTGCATAAAATTCATCACCTTGATTAAAGTAAGATTAATCTTAATTAAGGACTAAACCATAATTTTAAAGACCAAAATGACATAGGAACCTATCCAAAGGCCAATGGGTGGGAACAAATAGTCTCTATACCCTCTTGAATCTAATGTTATAGGTTTTTTTGGTATAATTGAATGGAATTTACATATATAAATGGTTAAGTATGAAAAAAATACAAAAAGGTATCTTTCCTTACCTTTAAAATTTATTAAACATTGAGATATGGAAAAAACAACATATTATATATTATCGAAATAATTTTCATACATTAATGTGTTATTTATATATTAAAAATTTATCAATTATTTTTTGAGATGATTCAGTTATTCAAAATTTTTATAGAACACCAACGTAATGATTATTTAGTTAATGATTAACTAAAATAAATGATACTATAAATGTGAAAAGTAAAGAAAATTCATTGAATTATTGAATTCAATTATTTTTTAAGAATAATATATCATTTTAATAATATTTAAAATTATTTTATTTGAAATAAAATATTATTTTTATATTTTAAAATTAAAATTAAATAAATAATGTCAAAATTGACAATATTGTTATTTTACAATAAATAATATTTTATGATAGGATTTAAAATTAAAAAACATTACTATATTGGTATCAGTGATATTTAAGTGTTATTTTTTTTAAAATATGGCCTATTAATGGACCAATTTAGCTTTCATAAAAACAAATTTTCCTATAGACGGTAAAAACGTTGGTATCACAGTTTAGATTTGAGAAGTGTTTTGAGCCTCACGTGTACTTATTTCAAAAATTAATTTCCAAAAAACACAGTATTATTATTTTTGAAATTGTGTATAATATTTATAATTTATTGGATCTATAATATATATAAAATGTTACTTTATCTTTGTATTAATATTTTATTACTTATTTTAGAAAACTAGAGGCTTTAATTACAACCAAAATAATAAATCTGAGGAATCATAGATGTTAAGGAACCATATTACTAAAATGAACATATTAATTTGTGGGGTATATTTGGTTCTTCCATAAATTCACATTACTCCATTTTTATAACTTTTTAGTCACATTAGCTAATTGATACCTCCCAATATTAAATACCTTTTGTTATTTACAAGAGTGTCACGCCCCCTCCACTTTAAAAATGAATGCACTCTACCCCTTACACAAACCTCTGAACCCATTTTGGACCATCCAAACTCTACTAAAACAGCCCCGAAAAACCCTACCATCCTCATTTAAGCATCAAATTTTTAGGAAGCAACCAAAATAATAATTTTTTCACAATCTAAAATGAGTTACGTGACTAAGAGGAAACATCTTCCCTCAAAATCAGTTATTTTATATTCTTTCTCCACTGCTTAAAATATTATTATTACATTATGTTATAACAAAAATAGTATCCAAAATATACCAGTATTTTGATCTTATAATTTTCTACCTAAACTTAGAAAAACTCCCATTTAATTTTTAATGAATATACTGTTTATGTGTATGACGAACTACCACCTCACTAAAAGATGATTGATCATTTTTTCATTTACATTATATAATGGTGGAAATTACGATGGAAAATTTGTTCATATATTTTATATATAATATTTATTATTTATTTGATATTATGTAATTTTTTTAAAAAAAATATATTTGTACATTCAATTTTGTGTTAATATAATAATTTCATTTAAGGAAGTTTGGACTACCGCCCCCACAAAGCGATCAGATTCATTTAAAGACTACATGGATTGTATTAAGGGTGTGATTAGTTAAACTATATGATATATATAAAATTATAATTATAATTTAATGATATTATATACATATATACATATATTCCATTTTATTTTAGTCTTTCAGTACACTATCAAGAACTGAAACATCATTCATGCATACGTACGACTTTCCATCTCCATAAGTAGTGTATTTAATAACATATTATTGTTAAAAAGAGGGGAATATATGTTAATAAAAAAACCAAATATGGTATTAGATATAATTATAAGGTTTTTAAAATCATTATAATAAATTTATATTTATTATACATGTGGTTTTAATGAGTACGATTAGAGTCAAGACACAGGGTAAGGGGATTTCATCTCACTTTTTATTTCTATGTGATCCATTCTTTATTCACCACCCATTCCATTTATATGGTTTTTATACTTACCATGTATGTATTATATGATTATCATATATAACATTATGGGTATTCTATTATCTTACTTTCATGTGGTTTATGTTTCAAAAGTAACCAAATCGTTGTGATTTTTTCAACCAATTTACCTTCTTTTTGAGACACATACCATGTTATGCGCCAATTTATTTTTTTTATAACAGGTATAAATACTATCTTTGACATGTTATATCATGAATTTCCTTCCTTTCATGATATTTTATGCTTAATCTAATTTATCATTCTTACATGGGGAGTAATTTTTATTGTTAAAAAGTGATAATATTTTATTGAATCAATCTACATTATTTAAAAGATTGTTTATGATTATGCTTCCACTATTGAAATTATATAATCCATATCACAAGAAAATTCAGGATTTTTATTCTCCTATGGTTATTCATGATAAATTAATGTATAATAACCATATTTCTACACTTTGGTCTTAGAAATATTAAAAATGGGTTTTTAATAAAGTCGGATGTTACCTACCACTTCGATTAGAAATAAATGTTATTTCAAAACCATGTTTTCTAAAAAGTGTCTCCAAAATTTTTCAATATTTATTTATTTGTTTTCAAAGTATTTTAAAATTAATGGCTTCCAAAAAATTTTACATATTTATTATTATTATTTCAAATTAATTTCAGTGAAATGGATTTCAAAATTGTTTTCAATCTCTCTTTATATTTTTAAAAATTGTTTTCATAGATAAAGGGTTTTAAAATGTTTTTAATATTATTTTTTATGATTTCAACGAAATGAATTTTAAAAATATTCTCAATATTATTATTTTTGTTATCATGGTAAATGGTTTTAAAATATATTTCAAGGATTTTTCCAAGTTTTTAAAGTATTTTTAAAGAAAAATTGTATCAAAAGTTTTTTTTGCATTAAAAAGAGTTTTTCAAAAAAGAAAGAATATTTTACTTCAAGATATTTTTAAGAAAGATATATTGAATTTATATTCCATCGAAGATAAGATACATTGATTCTACTCATGCATCTCTATGAAATGATTAAAAGGTTCCATTAATATTATTTCTCTATATTGGTTTGGATTTATGTGATGGTATTTATAAAACCAATTTTTTTCATAGGTTATGTGTTTATGATATCTATTTATCTTTCATGGGATATGGTTTTTATAAGATGATTGTAAAACCTCTATATTTTTCTATATGTTATGATATTGTTACATGTTTATGATACCCATTTCATTTATTTGGTTAATATATTATTATTATTTTATTTTGTGGAAAATTCATGTATGATTTCACTTTGAGATGGGTGGTTCATATATCTATATCCAATTTTTTGGTTAAAGATTTATATCTAATGAGATCGACTAAGAAACTATTGGGAGTGAACTTGTACTACTATAATAGTCGTGGGAGTGAATCATTACTACTAAGTTGGTATTTTGAGAGAACCTGTACAAATAATATGGTCTTGGTGGTGATGCCTTAGATATTGTGGAAATCATATTGTACATACTTATGTGTTTGAAAAATTTCCATGTTTTATTCCAATGCTATTCTGTTATAGATTATATTCATTATTTCCCTTTGATTCAGGACATATGGACTACCAATATTTATGAAATGTTTTTAGATATTTGATAATCATGGTATGATATTAATTTTTCATGACCATATACTCATACCCATAAGCTCCTGATTATGCTTACATATCTCCCTTTTTACACTAATTAACAACTAAACACACCCCTTTTTTATATTTCCTTCCCCAATTTAGTAATATATGTATTATTTTTTTTGTGTATAATAATGGTCATAGTCATTAAGAACCTATATGGTGATAATGTAGCTCACTTATGTATTAGAATTTATGTTTACATTTTTCTTAAGGCACTATACTAGTACAGTCTTTGGGCATCTTTTTGTATAATGTTTTATGTATTCCAAAAAATTTATGTAATGTTAATGAATATTGAGATGGGTTCATTATATATTCTACTAAGAATCATGCAACACATTGTGGATCTCGGGTGCACCAAACGCCCATTAAATTATCAGACAGATTCTTACCATTCCAACAATACCCATAGTTAGGGAATCAACATCCTTCTCTCCTCGCAAGTACTTCACACCTAAATGAAATCATGAACATCCAATATATAAATTGATTATTTTCTAAGTGGTATAAAATAATAAGGTAATAAAATACCAATCTATGAACCTTAGTAATGATATATTTCAAAAATTGTCAAATGTGAAACGATTGTTCAATGGGTATTTGTCGAACCATTACCCCAATGAAATTTCCAATGATGAATGCATACAGAACAGGAAAAAAACAATAAACCATAAAATCATGAAATGTATGTCAGGATTTGTTTATTTTTTCCATAATTATCTATCATAGGTAATATTGACAATGTGTTATAAAAATCAACACAGAAATAACTAATGGTTATCCCCAAATCACGCATATAAACTCATACCCTCCAAATAATAAGGCTAAAAATCAATCTGTTAGTTAGTTAATTCATTTTTATACCCTCAAAAAATTTTCTCTAATTTAGTCCACATTAAAATATTGGATAATATATCATTTCAATACTCACAAGAAATCATATTTATACTAATTTTAGAGGTATTTTATACCTTATATGTTTTTTTAACACATATTATAAGCCTTATATATTACCATGATATCTAAATTTTAAAAATTGGAAACAATTCATTATGGCCAAAAATTGAAATATACCATATTAAAATGCTAGAATATTTTGATCCCAAATGTAGAATACATTTTATATGATTAAATAGATTTTATTTGAAAATAACTTTTAATATACATTTTAAATATGAAATGAAACATCTTTTTAAAAAATTACATTTCAGAATAACAAAATAATTGACAAAAAATCAAGTATAATATTGATTCCTAAGAAATTAATTTAATTATTTCCAACAAAAGATTACTTATTTGATTTTAAACCCAAAATAAACCATATTAATAATTTATTAAACATTTAATAATAAAATATAGATTGTATTTGAATAAAACAATTACTTTTATTTCCTAAATTTCAAACATATATTTCCAATAAAAATTATATTTTTAAAATTACTAAATTACATATAAAATATATATTATTTATATAAAAAATGTTTCATAAACATTATATTAATATTTATATCATGATAATCTCATAAAATTAAATTATATGTTAAATTGATATTACCCCTAATCATCGATAAACTATATTTTTAAAAAAAATATAACATAATCTAATTTTGATATGATGAGTTAAAAATTGAAGTTTATTTTTTAAAATTAAAAATCTAAAACCTATAAATTCTTACTTCAAATAAAATATATATAATATAAAAGAAAAACAAACCTTTAAAATCCCTTTTTCTTTGTCATGAATAATTAAATTTACATCCCTTGTAGACGCTTAATCGTTAAATGGATGTTATTAATTTTTTAATATTTATTATAATATCATAAATAGATTATATTAATTAAATTTTCTCTAAAATAATAATTTTAATGAAAATGTATAATTAAATAAAATTGTAAAAATAGACTCGTTAGAATCAATTATGTTTTATTCGGTTAATTTAACACCTTTAGAAAGAATTTTCATTTAACTATGTAAAATTTTTGTCTATTGTTTATAATATTAAATTATTATCACTTCAATTTCGGTATCTCAGGCATCAAAATCTATAAAGAATAATATTATTTAATGTAAAATATATTATAAAATCTTAGGGCTATACATTCTCTTCCCCTTAAATAAATTACATCCTCACAATTTTTATTTTCACTCACACATAGAAATAGATAAGACTATACATAAGATGGATGTGAATCTAGGTATAATTACTAATTGGATATCAACATATCTGGATTGTAAAATTAGGAAAACTCATTTTTTACTTCAAGATTTGGTATTGAGACCCATATAATTTAATTAAGTCCCATAGGAAATTTATTGTCAGCCTCACTATAATATATTATCATTCTTTGATTCAAAATATAGATTATTTCTTATTTATCCCATATTTAATATGGTCATTGTAAAAATATATCAATCATAGGAAAAAAAACATATAATTTCACTATATTAATTATATTATTTATATGAAAATTATTCCCAAAATATTATATTCGAAACTATTTATAAACATTCGATGCAATCATTATACCTCTAAGAAAAATCATCCATAATTATTTATATATTCATTGAGTTGGTTATTGGATGACCTTAATAAAATGTCTAGATATAATGGTATGGTTGATCCCAAAATGAAATTTGAAATTTATTGAAATACATTCGACAATTAGAGAATCTTACACAATTTTTTCATGAATGAAATCTATGTTTGTGATCACATATCCCTTCCCATTTCGACATTATTAGGTGGTTGGAGATGTAGATAATAATACTTTACCCATGTATTGGGGAATTTATTTTCATAATTCCCAAACTCCTCAATATTGAAGCAATTATGTGTCTGTGTAGTAATTGTTTAAACTTTTATACTATTAATTTTTTTTAACTCTATATCTCTCGTCGAAAACCACTATCTTGATGGAAAATATTTTTGAACTTGAAATATTACCCTCTTCCTTTCCAAAATATTCATTCTTGTTTCGTCCCATATTTTGTGCATGTAGGTGGGTTAGTTTTCTTCCCTTCAAGTGACTTTTTACTCAAACTTCCATGATTTTTTTATTTCAGTTTATTATCACTAAATCCCTTGGAATTCTGAGTGCCTCATGTTTATATTTCAACATTAGGAACACATTGAATAAATTTCCCGTAGCTACCGATGTACCATATACAAGATTCAATTTAGATACCAGTGTTTATACCAGATAAAGAAATTTATCTTTCTTTTATAGGGAGTAAAACAACCAAAAGTGTTCCATTCATATATATAGATATTTTCCTAATAGGATCTAATGAATTCATCCTCCATTTGTTTTATCTCTATTAAATGTCACTCCATTTTTGTGTAAAGTGTTTGGGGAAAATGTTTATTGAAAAATACATTCTCAAACTCCTCCCATTTGATGGAGTCAAATTGTTCCTCTAGTGCCATGTTCTTGGAAAGGTTCCACAATTGGTAAGACACACCCACCAAGGGATTTAGGGTTAAATAAACCTTCTTATGGTCCATGTTCTAGAGAACATAAAATATATATTATGTCACATTGATAAATTTAATAGTAAATTATGTATTAAAAGACCCACTAAAATAACTTGGATTTATCAGCAGGAAAGAATAAACAATGAGTTTCTACCTAGTTAGTGTATTTGGGTTCTTAACATGCTTAATGTTATTATTATTTTCTTTATATTGTTGGTAAATAATTGTTCTGAAATTCTATACTCTATCTTTCTTCCCATTTGTTATTGTAGAAGGACAATCCACACATTTTCCATCACACCCATTATTGAATTTATTTCTCTTAGTTTCATTAATTTACTTAAAAATGTAATGATAAGGATGATAATACTTATAAAAAGTAAATTATGATCTTATAATAAATATAAAATTGATAATGTGCATAATGTATTCATATATTCTCCAAAATGTACCTATATTATCTCAAATAACATGAATCATCGTGATATAAAAACAAAATAGTCATATATGCTAAAAAAAATATAACTCAATACATATATCTCTTATTATATAATCACATATGACCTAAAAACCTTATAATAGTCAATAATTTTTCATTTAGCATAATTTGAAAACCATTTATCCCAAAAAACCATAATAAACTTAACATCACATAATATACTAACCCTAAAAGGTTTGTTGACCTTTCAACTTTTGCCCATAATATAATTCATGTAAAATAATCTCTATTCTATATCATATATTAATACAAATGATTATATATACCTAAATAATCTATCAAAACAACCCAAAAAATAACACTAGTCAATTTTAAATCGCACGATATAAAACCACAAAGGGTATTTATTCCATTAATCTTATGATCTAACAAGGTCTCATTAAAAAATAATGGAATCCAAAAATATTTAAAATATTGGAATATTGTAACTTCATAACCTCTAATTCCACAAATACCCTTACTTCTATTACAAATATAATTCCTCAAACCCGCACACATGAAATATAGTGATAAAAATATGTTCATTACACACAGGATTCGATACAAAGAAATACAACTCAATTTGAACTATCGATAAATAAAATTTCAATTAAAAATATTAGGAAACTTATAAATATAATATAATTCAATGAATAGATTTTTAGGGAGTTATGGAAAAAATTACATAAAAATAATCATATATTTATCACCAAATTGGATTTTTTTCCATTATACGAATAACATATTATTTCATAAAAATTCTTCAAAAACACGTAAAAAATTCTAAACACATGATTTTATTTTTAGCCATAACATTCATAATTTCTATTTCATAACATAGGTAAATTTAAATATAATAAAAAGTGAGATCAAATTATCTATAAGTGTAAAAATGATAGGTCTAATAAATGATAAAAATTGAACAAAACATAATTATAATGGTAATAGATCCTAATCTTAACATAAGAAAACAAACATAAAATGTTATAAACTATAAACCATGATCCATGGAATAATGATTTTTTATAATAAGATACATTAGTCATAAGATTGTGGAATCATCAAAAATAAATTATGATTCATGAGTGTGTATCAAATCATAAGTATTATATTTGTGGAATAAATACAAACAAAAACAATTATGAAATTGTGAAAGAAGCTAACTAAAATCATGTTCACCCAAAATCGAGTGAGAAAATATACTCATTATCATGTAAACTTAATAATATTTGAACATAACTAAATTAAATCACACCCCTTTAGTAATATGTTAACATAGTTTACCATAATCAAAACCATACACAAACATCATTGCCTAATAAGGATTAAAACATTATCCCATGCATTATATAGATATATAACTTTATTGACACCCATAAAATAATTTATATCATATATATGTATTCTAAGAGATGAAAATTACATTCATAATTTATCATATCTTAAAAAACCCTCGAAAATATAAGGGCTTTCAACATAAAATCCTTCAAAAATCTCAATTCCAACTTTTTTAACTAACTAGTGAAAATAAATGGGTTTCATGAACACATCATCAAAAAATAAACATAATAATCCATTTATAGAAAGGAAGTGTATGTTATCATAAATAATATCCTCAATGAATCATAGAAATCCTTAAATGTTATGGACAAAGATGAAAATTATTTTATAAAATTATTTTAAAAATGATTTTAAAAAGAATGAGAAATATCAATTTTTTGTATATTTAAATAAATAACTATTTTAAAAAAGCTAATATGATTTTCATTTTAAAATAATGGAATTTATAAAGGAATAATAATGATTAATAAATGAAAATATGGTGGTAAAACCCATTCACTCTATAAATTTTTAAAAACATTATTTTTAAAATTTTGGAAATGATGTCAATGATGAAACATTTATAAAAAATTAAAAGTTTCCTAAAAACAATATATAGAAAGTAAATGATACTATAAAAATACAACTATAAATAGTTAAAAATTATATAATAACATTTTTAATTTTTTAAGAACATCAATTTAGAGTAAAAATATTTTACAGTGAAAATGATAAATAAGGTTAACTATTCTCAAAAAAATATTGCAATCATTTTCTGTACCAAAGAGGGGGTGTGTGGTATAAATGGATTGAATAAATTTGAAGATATAAAGAAATATTGGGGAAAATAATAGTTTATTTCAAATAGGTAAATAATATATAATTCCTTAAATTTTATGTGAAACATAACTAATCTTATTAAAAATTGAGATTCTAACATAACCACTTACAGCTTTGGAAATCGTTGAATTTAAACCCAATAAAAAAAATAACATGAAGTAGAAATTTAAATCTAATAATTAAATATTTAATAATTATATAATATTTTAAATATGTAGAATATATGTAATATATATGAATATAGGCTCATTATTCAAAACATTTCCCAAAGGATTAAATTTTAGATGAAAAACTCTTACTACAAGTCCGTACTTGATTCATACATGTTCATAACTACAATATAATAAATTTATTTTATTTTAAATCCATTCCAAGTCAATATTTATTGCCATATTACTATATATAATTTCCTAATAAGTTACAATTTCCCCTATAATGGAAAATATTTTCTAATGTCAATATTTTTCTATTGTGTACTATGTTTTCTATGCTTGTTATGATTCAATAGTTCTAGTACACAAAACCATGAAATTTTTTAATCATACATATAATTTTAATGAATATTTAACGCATTATTTTGATTTAATTCTATTATTTCATAAACATTATAGAGAATAATGGTATAGGTAGAAAAATTAAAAATTCTATTTTCATTGGTTATTGAATTAAACAAAAGGATTGAATTTAAAGGTAAATATATTTTTAATAATAATAGTAATTAATTATAAAAAATATTAAATTTAAAATATTTATGAAATATTACTAATATATTGTTTTTCATAATAAATCAAGATATAAAAATTATAAAAAAGTTCTTGCAGATTTTATAATTAACCAAAAAAATGTTGTAACGATTGAATGAGTAAGAAAATGTAATTGTATAATAATAATATCAATTTTAAAAAAATAATTGTAATTTAATAAATACTTTATTTAATAGTTATATTAATTTTTAGAATCATCCACTTAGCACAGTGGAGAAAAATAAATCACATCAATTCAGGGATGTGGCAGACTGCAAATACACACAAATGATGTTTCTATTTTTCAATAGTTGGAATGATAAAAAGTAATTTTATTAAATATTATTGAATAATAAATAAATTAAATATATAAAATATATTCATTAAACACATATATATCTCTCTTCTTATTGATATGTAAATAAAAAATGAAAAATATCACTTCCTTGAGGCGGTTGTCTTGACGTACACATGAGGGATGTTTTGTAAAAGAGATAGAAAATGGTTGTACCATAGATATAAAACTATATATATATATATAATTAATATACGTATGATATTATTTTAATATGGTTATATAATATTTTTATGAGGTTTAATAAGAATTAAATATATAATAACTCAATAAGAACAAATACACAATTCTTGGATAATCTACATTGAAAAACCCTTTAAGGATTCTTGTATGGGTATTTTGTTAAAGACCAAACCTTTAGGAAATGAGGATAAGATTTAGAAATATATTTGGGAATATCATAGTAAATTTATGGTTCTAAATATTTCTGTATAAGTGAGGATAGTGGGTTCCATTTTATAAGTGAGGTGTATGACACATTTGTAAGCATTACTAACATTAAAATGTAATTAGTATCTTTGTCATGGAAATTGGATCCAATCATACCCTATATAACATATAAATTTGTTTTTGATAGAAATAATCTAGTAAAATAAAAAAATTATATGATCAATCTTTCTTCTAACAATTATGTCTTGTTTTAACCACTCACTACCACATATTAACACTTTTAACCGTTACTGTGGAGAAAAATGTTTTATAATGGTACCTTTTCATTATGAATAAAAAATGATATTAGTTTTGTTAAATTATTTAATTATTTCAATCCCAAATACTAGATCATTTTTAAGAGAATATATTTTTATAGTTGGTAGATATAATATTTAATATATGTTCACAAAAGTCTAAGAAAAGCTGTATTTAGAAAAAATCATTTTTGATCAAAAAAATGATTTTACACCAAAATAAATTATAATATTTAATCCAATGGAATTAATTCAATTATGATCAATCAAATTATACTTATTTAACTTAAAAAACCAAAACAAAAAATAGTTTATCTTTATGACTACTTGATTACAATAAAATAACCAAAAATAGATTTCATTTTAATAAAAATAATATTTAGATTTCTAAAATGTCAATAATTGATTTCAAAGTTTGAAATTATAATTTAAAATGAATTAAGTTACTTATTATATATATAATTGGTATTGAATAATATTTTATTAAATATTCAATTCATTATTATACCATGATAATTTCATAAAATGACATTCTTTGTAAAATTAATATTTTACCCTCATTCCTGAAGAACCAAATTTTTTGGGAAAACACAAAATATTTTATTCGTCAAATTATGATACTATGAACATGAAAATGATGCTAATTTTTTAAATTTGAAATCGTTAAATTTAGATAATTTTATTTAAAATGAAATATATATAGTACATAAAAAATTAATGTTTCAAAACAAAACATTTTCTATTATAAATTAATATAAATTCATAATACCTTAAGGTTTCATATTAATTTTATCAAAATTATTAATTTATTTTGACAATAATTATCATATTTATATAAAAATATTGTAGAAATTTTTTCAAAAAGAATTATATTTAATAAAAAAGGTATTATTAAATAAAATAATTAAAATGGTCTCTTTAGAATCAATTATGATTTCTTGTGTGAATTTGACCACTTCTTACATTATAATTTCATTGAAATATCTAATAATATCGTAAATTGTTTATTATATAAAATAATTATTCACCTATATAATATTTTTTTTGATTCAATATCTATCAAACATAATATTATTTAAATAAAAATACATTCTAAAATATGGGGGTGTTACACAAATGTAATTCCTCAATATTTTGGAACATATTTATCTTAAAGAAATTTTTTGGGTTCTATAGCTTATGGTGCACATAATACCAAACAATAGTGGATAATGATTTATTAAATTTAATATAGTATTATATAAAAATTATATGATATATAATTAGTAAAATCAATAAATTACATATAAGTATTACTATTTTAATTGTTTTTGGTCAATAAGTAATGTATTGTTTACAATAATTTTTTATTATATATTATCTAATTAAAATATAATTTATAATATTTGGATTTTTATAATTTGGTAAAAATATTTTTTATACATGACTAAGGTAACGCCCCGACCCCAGTTACCCAGAGGCGGTGCATTACTTCGTAACATTGGAATGATCACAAAAGATCAAGTCTCGAAGGACCGATTAGTTTAGTAGCCTTGGAAACACTAGGTACAATCATAAGTCTTACATTACATCATAAAGTATAAAAAACGACAACATCTTCTCTTCATATCCCCTTATATTATCCCTGTAGGTCATTCATAATATACTTCTTCACATCCTGGAAAAATTAAAACATTGAAAGGGGTGAGCTCAGATGCTCTGTAAGGATAACAATATAGTGGAAGCTTTCATCAATAAACATAAACATTTAAGGCAATGTATAACTAAAACAAAAGCCTTTTAAATTTGAACTTCAACATAATATGGAAAATGTAAAATGAGATAATTCCATTTACTTCTTAACATGGATATTATACTAGTCGAATAATCACATGCAATATCAATAACCACTTCTATAATGATGGAATGCCTAATGCCAGAATATCATAACCATGTAGCCAAGGCCTCGTGCCAAGACTACAAATAAGATTTAGTCAAGGACTCGTGCCAAGACACTAGATTGTCTTATGAGACCTACCAATGCATCGAGGAGCTATAGCAGGCTCCACCCGTTACTTATTAAGTCCAATGCATTCCTCATATGAACAGGTTTAAACATATCATAAACCATAACATAATCGTTTCACATAAAACATGCATAAAGGAAACATAACATTTCCACATTTCAATCACAAGGTATCAATACAACACATTGATAAAAACACTTTCAAAAACATTTTCAATACCAAAATAGAAAATTAAAACTTTGTATTTATTTTTCATTTAAAAAAAGTTATGGCTTGTAGAGGAAGCCGAAACTCAAATAATGGTCATGGCGGAGGAGAATTCGTTTTCGCCGTATACATACAACAAGAAAAACATTCCTTTTTGTAATCTATTAAAACACGACGTATAAAAAGATTCCTTTTGAATAAACGTAAAAGTCAAAGGGGTTTATACACCATATAAAGAAAAGTTGTGTATAAAACCAAATATGCCTCAATGAAAGGAGATTGAGACGAAGTCCTTACAAAGAAAATTTTTAAAATAAAATAGATCTATTATGTGTATTCACTATAAGTACACATAAATAAATTACAAATACAAGATAGGACATAATAATATCATGACATAATTTGAAAGTAGGAGATTAACCCAAATAATGGAAATTACGTTAAGAAATTCCCTTACCTTGCATCCTGTCTTGACTCGACCATTCTTTAACCTCCTGAATAATAAACTAGAGTTAATTTATAATTGCATAATAACCTTTTTCAAGTTTTTTATTCCTTTTATATCACTTATTACCATGTTATGAACATTATGTAATTATTTATGTTAATAACGGTCATTTTGTCGATCTTTGGTACTGGAGTCAAAAATAAACTACTTATAATTACAAGTTGTTCATGTGGTGAAATATCCATTATATACAGAATTATATTCATGATATATGTAGAATATATCTCATATATATCCAGTATATACATGCATTAATAATTTTCCATAACGTTTATAGGTAAGAAATGAAATGCACCGTTCATGTAGATGGTTAGCTGTACGTACGCATGAACGCTACTTTCATTTCTATATTGTATTTAATGAAATCATAATGATATAAAGGTATATTATAATTCCAGTATAATATCATATATAATATCATTTACTCCATCATTTATACATCCCACATATGGCATTAACGATTCAAATCACTTTGAGGGAGCGGTAGTCCGCACTTCCTAAAATGAAAATATCACGTTTACCCATAATGGAAACAATAAAGATATGCCATAAATTAAAAATACAGAATCTTAAGTAAAACATAAAAATGTTATATATCATTTATAAATATATTGACATCTTAATGGCCACCTTTGAAGGTTTTATATGAGTGTTGAACAATCATCGTTTTGTGAGGCAGAAATTCGCCATCCACAGAAACTGTATGTTCTTTAACCATTAGATGTAGGTGTGTGTAAGTGTAGCTTGAATACTTATTATAACAACATACTAGTATATTTAGGATACTGGTTTTGTAACAAAATAAATGAATAAAAATATTTTAGTGGGTTGGATAATAAAAATAAAACAAAATAACATAAGCGAAGACATAACCTTAAAATCGGGTAACACGTTTGATTTGAGCCAATGGCTTCCTTGGGAAGAATTATGCCCTAAGTGAGTATTCTAGGAGTAAGGGAGGGAAGTTGGGAGAGTATTTGGGCAGAGGTTGGCCGAGCCAGAAGGCTTTGGAAGTGTGAGTAAGGTGGTAGTGGTGGGGGCCTTTTATAAGTGAAGAGGAGGGGCACTCTTGGAATGTCATGAAATGTTACTTTATTAAGAAATTCTTTTCGGATTCTAAAGGTCCCACAATGATATATTTATAGGATTAGGTGATATGGGTTGTAAATATCCGAATCCAATAGGTTTTTGACAAGTGTAAGCCTTAGATTTTATATTATCCTTTCATTGGATTTAAATCGTTAATTAATGAGGTAATCACGACATCATCATGGTGTCATAAATAATTTAATTTATTTAATGTCTAAAAATTATAAAAAATTATCATGATATAGGAAATCTTTTTTTCTTTTTAATTAATATTTATATTTAAAAATATGACTTGTATAACCCCATTTAATTTTTTTAGTAAAACAACATATGTTTGTGACATTTTTATTTTTACTTTAAATAAAAAGTTATTTATGTCATTTTCCTACCAAAGTGGCTCCATGGGGTCCCCAAGTTGACCAAAGGATTTTATTGGTCGTCCATGACACATAAAATAGGGGTAGGACAACTGTAAAAGTATTTTCATATTTTTATAATATCATTTTTACCATAAATTTTACTAATTATCTTTAATCGCGATTAATTAAACCTAAAAGTTACTATTCACCAAAAAATTATTTTAATCCCATTGAACCAAATTTTAATTCCTAATGATGACCATTTATGTCAGATTTTTGAAAATCAAATCATAGAAGTGGTAATATTTAATTGAAATGAAAAATCAGTTATTTAACTACCACTCAGTGGATTCACTATTCATCAAAAATTGAAGTTTTTCAGAACAATGCCAAAATTTCACCCTAAGCTATAATGGATATTCCAAATTCAAAAATGATGTATATTTTCCAAAATTCCCAACATTTAAGTTTCATTAATTAATTTTATAATTAATTCCTGCTGTCACAACAAATATCGTGTTTTTATGTAGCAATATATATCAAAAGATTGACAATTGTTAGTCTAATTTCAAAGTGAAATTAATTATAATGAACACCATTGGATAAAATGGTAAAAATATATTCTAATTATACTTTAAAACCACTCAATAGTATAATTTATCAGTATAAATTATTTTGATTAAAAAAGTTTTTTTTATGTATTCTTCACTATTCATAAAAAAATTGAATGTTCTCCGAAAATTACCAAGAATTCAACTTAGGATAATTTCGATATTCCAAATACAAAAATGAAGTCCATTTGGAAAGATAAAATTTCAAAAATTAGGTATTACTATTCATAATGGCTACTTTGATTGGTTGTGGTGTGTGTTATAACTCGAAGTTGCGTACAACACACGCTACTGTATTATTCAAAGAGTAGTGTACCGTGGAATCTTGGGGTGTTACATTCTCCCCTCCTTCAATAAATTGAATCCTCGCAATTTGAAATTTTTCTTTGAAAATAAAAGGATGAAAATAGAAAATAGAATTGTTGAAAACCCACATCGGAAATAAGGTTAATAAAAATATAACATTAAAAGAAAGAATGAAAAGTACAAAGGTCACCTGAGATTGCCCATACTAGGATTCTATGAAAATATGGATATGGAAGGAAAACAAACCATCAAGGTCTGATGGGGAGTTGTAGAACACTGGATTAGGAGAAAGTTAACCATAAGAAAATCACAAACTTGTGATTGGTTAAACAGTCATTGAATCCCCAGTTAAAAAAGTTAACCATCAATGTTTTTGTTTTAAGTTACCTTTTACAAAGTTGAGGAATTTATTTAGGAGATTAATAAGAATTTAAGGGAATATACATACTTGTTATATAGACTTTCATTCTTTAATAAATATTTACCACAAACCCATCTTTCACTCTAAAAGGTAATAGAACTCAAAAATATTCTATTTATCCTAATTGTATAAGGTTTCAAATATTAAAACATACCATTTAGATTAGTAAAACTATTTTGTAATAACCCGGGACTTCCTGTTGGCTAGTGGTAGGTAACAAAGGTCTGTCACACTATGGTTGTGGGTTCGATTCTTGCATCTTTGTCTGACGCGACGAGTTATGCCCCACCCTACAGGTTGTCCTTTTCCGAAAACTATAGTATTATAATATTCCAAAAATAATCTTCATAAATGTTTTAACCTTAAACAATACTATCCAAAGTTCAACTTAATCCATCCCAAACTTTATAGTTATCCAAAATACCTCCATCCAGACTTTCTCTAAAAGGTCTCTAAATTACAAAATCAATTGTATTATCAGATTCCTTAAACAAGGTAAAGTTTATCTTATTGTCACATACAAAAATATGATTACCTTAATCATATTAAAACCTTAATGAAATCAACAAGTACTACAGTACAACCCTTTTATATATATATCACATTATTATAATAACCAGAATATAATCCATGAGTCCAAAAGCACCAATACATTCATTATTCTGCTTCAACTTTAGTATCAACATAAGATTTTCCTTGATCCCTTGGCCTTTTCTGAGGTATGTTTCCTTGATTCTTAGGACATTCATTGGCATAATGACCCATTTCCCTAAAATTGTAGCATTCAACATTGATAGCCTCTTTCTTTCCCTTACAATCATGACCCTGGTGACCTTTTTCTCCACATTTGTAACAAACTCCCATTCCTTTTAGGCAAGTACCAGGGTGATTCTTCCCACAATTATCACATAATCGAAAATCTTTCTTTCCCTTTTCCCCTTTATCTGTCTCTTGTTCCACCGTTCTCTTCTTCTCTTGCTTTACTTTGTTGTCATAAGACATAGAGAATTCCTTTTCTGTCTTGATAGCACATGAGACTATATCCTCGTATGTTGAGAAATATTGTGATACTAAAGCTCGATGGAGAAATGGTTTTAACCCATAAAAGAAACTATCAATCTTACTTCATTGGTTACATATATATTCTGCAGCATGCCTTGCGAATTTTGTAAAGTTAGCCTCATACTTTGAGATATTCTCATCCTCCTTCTACCTCAGACTCAGAAATTTCCTTTCCATATCTGCTCGATGGTCACGTGGAAAGTATTTTTCTATGAAAATTTCCTTAAACTCCTTCCATTCAATACATGATACTTCTTCATCTTCCTTTGTGTTTTGAATCAGCGACCACCATTGATCGGCATCTCCAGTGAGGCGGTAGACTTCCATGATAACCTTCTCCCTTTCGCTACTCCCCAAGGTGTGGAATATTTTCTCTAAGGAGTTTATCCATTGCTTAGATACTAATGGATTTGTACACCCATTAAATGTTGGCGGTTGTTGCCTCATGAAGCGATCTAACATTGATCCTCCACATTGCGGATCAGGGTGCTCTATATGAGTAAGGTTATTATTCATAACCTGAGTGAGTTGTCCTAGTACGGTAATAAGTTGATCATCACCAGTTTTATCTCCAGATCCACAATAAATATATTGAGCAGGATGGAAATCCCTACATGGAGCACGTGCATTTATACGGTTTCCATTCCTTCCACAAGGCACCATTTCTAAACAATGGCATAAACAAGATTAGTTTATGAATCAAAATACATAATTAAATACTTGTAAAACACATAACACTAATTGAACTATTTATGGATATAATCCATTATGATAAAAAAAGTTTTATTTGAGGAAGTATATACTCATAACCCTTCATAGTGGTTTGAAAAGAAAATGAGAATTATCCTAAGAATATCCCCTGGGAGTTTCGTAACCAAGAGTGCAGCAAGGCCCGTTGTCGTGCACCAGTTCCCGTTCGAGTCTAGCTCAAAGCGGTGTTTTCAGGTTTTACCCCGAGGTATATCTATGCCAGAGCCACCTCTACCTGCTCGTATCTAGATAGGGATGTATTGCTTGGAAAACTCACAAAATCTATATAATACCAAAATTCTAGGAAGTTCTTCTATACTAATCCTCAAAGTCTATCTTTGGGATGTGTGCTCTAATCAGAGTTTATCTAAATCTAGCTTCCAAGGTTAGTACTAAACTACCACTGATATTAACTGTAACACCCCGACCCTAGTTACCCAGAGTCGGTGCATTACTTCGTAACATTGGCATGATCACAAAAGTTCAAGTCACGAAAGACCGATTAGTTTAGTAGCCTTGGAAACACTAGATACATTCATAAGTCTTACATTACATCATAAAGTAAAACAAAACTACAACATATTCTCTTCATGTCCCCTTATATTATCCCTTCAGGTCATTCATAATATACTTCTTCACATCTTGGAAAAATTAAAACATTGAAAGGGGTGAGCTCAGATGCTCAGTAAGGATAACAATATAGCGGAAGCTTTCATAAATAAACACAAACATTTAAGGAAATGTATAACTAAAAATAAGCCTTTTAAACTTGAACTTCAACATAATATGGAAAATGTAAAATGAGATAATTCCATTTACTTCTTCACATGGATATTCTACTGGTCGAATAATCACATGCAATATCAATAACCACTTTTATAATGATGGAATGCATAATGCCAGACTATCATAACCATGTAGCCAAGGCCTCATGCCAAGGCTACAAAAAAGATTTTGTCAAGGCCTCGTGCCAAGACACTAGTTTTTCTAATGAGACCTAACGATGCATCGAGGAGCTATAGCGGGCTCCACCCGTCACTTATTTAGTCCAATGCATTCCTCATAAGAACAGGTTTAAACATATCATAAACCATAACATTATCCTATCACATAAAACATTCATAAAGGAAACATAACATTTTCACATTTCAATCACAAGGTATCAATAAAATACATTGATAAAAACACTTTCAAAAACATTTTCAATACCAAAATATAAATATAAAACATTGTATTTATTTTTCATTTAAAAAAGTTATGGCCTGTAGAGGAAGCTGAAACTCAAATAATGGTCACGGCAGTAGAGAAGTCGTTGTCTCCGTATACGTACAACAAGAAAAACATTCCTTTTTTTGTTTATTAAAACGCTTCATATAAAAGGATTCCTTTTGAATAAATGTAAAAGTCAAAGGGGTTTATACACCATATAAAGGAAAGTTGTGTATAAAACCCAATATGCCTCAATAAAAGGAGATTGAGACGAAGTCCTTAAAAAGATCATTTTTAAAATAAATAGATCTATTAAGTGTATTTAATATAATTACACATAAATAAAGTACAAATACAAGATTGGACATAATAATATCATGACATAATTTGAAATTAGGAGCTTAACCCAAAGAATGGAAATTGGTTTAAGAAATTCCCTTACCTTGGGTCCTATCTTGACTCGACCGTTCTTTAACCTCCTAAATAATAAACTAGAGTTAATTTATAATTGCATTATAACCTTTTTAAAGTTTTTTATTCCTTTTATATCACTTATTACCATGTTATGAACATTGTGTAATTATTTAAGTTAATAACGGTCGTTTTGTCGATCTTTGGTACTTGAGTCAAAAATAAACTTCTTATAATTACATGTTGTTCATGTGGTGAAATATCCATTATATCCATAATTATATTCATGATATAGATATCATATATCTCATATATATCCAGTATATACATGCATTTATAATATTCCATAATGTTTAGAGGTAAGAAATGAAATGCACCGTTCATGGAGACGGTAAGCCGTATATACGCATGAACGCTAATTTCATTTCTATTTCGTATTTAATGAAATCATAATGATATAAAGGTATATTATAATTCCAGTATAATATCATATATAATATCATTTAATCCATCCTTTATACATCCCACATAAGGCATTAATGATTCAAATCACTTTGAGGGGGCGATAGTCCGCACTTCCTAAAATGAAAATATCGCGTTTACCCATAATGAAAACAATAAAGGTATTCCATAAATGAAAAATACATAACCTTAAGTAAAACATAAACATATTATATATCATTTATAAATAGAGTGACATCTTAATGGCCACCTTTGAAGGTGTTATATGAGTGTTGAACAATCATCGTTTCGTGAGGCAGAAATTCGCCATCCACAGAAACAATATGCTCTTTATCCATTAAGTGTAGGTGTGTGTAAGTGAAGCTCAAATACATCTTATAACAACATACTAGTATATTGAGGATACTGTTTTTGTTACAAATGAAATTAATAAAAATATTTTTGGGGGTTGGATATGCAAAATAAAAAAAATAACATAAGCGAAGACATTACCTTAAAATCGGGTAACTCTTTTGATTTGAGCCAAAGGCTTCCTTGGGAAGAATTCTGCCCAAATAGAGGCTTCTTTAAGTAAGGGAGGGAAGTTGGTAGAGTATTTGGGAAGAGTTTGGACGAGCCAAAAGGCTTTGAATGTGTGAGTAAGGTTGTAGTGGTGGGGGCCTTTTATAAGTGAAGAGGAGGGGCACTCTTGGAATGTCATGAAATGTTACTTTATTAAGAAATTATTTTCGGATTCGAAAGGTCCCACAATGATATATTTCTAGGATAAGGTGATAAGGGTTCGAAATATCCTCATCCTATAGGTTTTTGACAAATGTAAGCCTTATATTTTACATTATCCTTTCATTTTATTAAAATTGTTAATTAATGAGGTAATCGCGGCATCATCATGGTGTCATAAATAATTTAATTTATTTAATGTCTAAAAATTATAAAAAAATTATCATGATGTAGGAAATCGTTTTAGATTTCTAAAGAATATTTATATTCAAAAATATTACTTGTATAACCCCATTTAAAAATTGTTTTAGTAAAACAACTTATGTTTGTGACATTTTTATTTTAACTTTAAATAAAAAGTTATTTATGTCATCTTCCTACCAATGTGGCTCCATGGGGTCCCCATGTTGACCCATGGATTTTCTTGGTCGGCCATGACACATCCAATATGGGTAGGACAAGTTTAAAGGTATTTTTATATTTTTATAATATCATTTTTACCTTAAATTTCACTGATTACCTTTAATCGCGATTAATTAAACATAAAAGTTACTTTTCACCAAAAAATTATTTTAATCCCATTGAACCAAATTTTACTTCCTAATGAAAACCATGTATGTTGTACTTTTGGAAATAAAATCACAGAAGTGGTAATATTTCATTTAAACAAAAAATCAGTTATTTAACTACCACTTAGTAGTTTCACTATTCATCAAACATTGAAGTTGTTCTAAACAATGCCAAATTTTCACCCTAAGATATAATTGATATTAGAAATTCAAAAATGATGTCTATTTTAAGAAATTCAGAACATATATGTTTCTTTAATTAATTTTATAATTAATTCCCGCTGTCACAACAAATAGCATGTTTTTAAGAAACAATATATATCAAAAGATTGACAATTGTTTATGTCTAATTTCAAAGTGAAATTAATTATAATGAACACCATTGGATAAAATGGTAATAATATATTCTAATTATACTATAAAACCACTCAATAGTGTAATTTATCACTATAAATTATTTTGATTAAAAAAGTTGTTTTTAAGTATTCTTCACTATTCATAAAAAAATTGATGTTCTCCAAAAATTACAAAGAATTCAACTTAGGATAATTTCGATATTCCGAATACAAAAACAAAGTCCATTTGGAAAGATAAAATTTAAAAAAGTAGGTATTAATATTAATAATGGCTACTTTGATTGGTTGTGGTTTGTGTTAGAACTCGATGTTGCGTACAACACACGCTACTGTATTATTCAAAGAGAAGTGTACCATGGAAGCTCGGGGTGTTACAACTAATTTTCTTTATAATTCATATATTTATTATAAAATAGTTGTAAATGAACATAAATTCATTTTAAGGTAAAAAGCATATATTTTTTATGAAAACTATATATTTAGAAGTGAATTTTATTTTTATCTATGTATATTAAATTAATCCCTAATTATTAATAGTTTCAATTAAATATATAGGTAATACATTCAATAAAATAAATATCATTATTATATTGACAATTTCTTGGAATTGAATGAGAGTAATATCATTTTCAAACATAAAATAATTATTTTTTCATTAAAACGTTTATCTTCATTTGATGTTAGGATATTAGAATTAATTTAACCCCAATATAATAATTGAGAATTTTAAAATATATTCTATTTTATTAATCATCCAAATAAATTTTATTTAAAAATTAAAACAAAATTTTCTTTAGTAATGAATAGTTAATATCAAAAAATCATTTCTCTATGGTATGGGTTAAAAGGATTAATAATGGGTTTAATCTAAAGTACAAGGCAAAAAATGTCAATAAAATGTATCTAAATATTATTAGTTTAGTTTATTTAAATCTTAACCTATCCATGATTTAAAATTGAATAATTGGAGCCTGTTTCCATGACAATAATATTTATAATATTTTAATGTTCTGAATATTTATAAGGGCGCCACTCCCCTCACTTATAAAAAGAAACCTCATTTTCTACGTATGAACACCACTTTAGAACATTAAATATGTCTAGAACCACCTAAATTCCTTCCCACCTCTCATACCCATGTCCTACACATGTTATGCTTCCTGAGAGAACCATCCACGAATCCTTAAAATGTTTTTTAAATGTGAGTATTCAAGGAAAAGTTATATAATCTTGATGACATTTTAAATTTTAATTGTTCTAGGAATTATTCATAATAATTTATAATGTTACTAATATAATTAAATAATTTTTTTAATGTGTTTTTTTACTATTAAAGAAATTATTTGTCTTTTTTATCTATTTAAAAATGTAAACATTATTGATGTGTACATGTGGACAACCTCCTATATGAGGAAATATTATTAATTTTTCATTACGTCATACCATGGCCATTTATAAAGAGAGTTTAAATTAATATATATTAAATTTATTATATAATTATGATTCTATAAATTTAAATTATTTTTTCACATTCTTTTTTCCCAACTATTGTATAATAGAAACGTCACATGTGTGTTTATACTAACTACAATCTCTAAAAATTGATGTAATTAATGTTTCATAAATGCCTTATATGGATAGTTTTAAAAGTGTATATAATGAATAATTATTATTTTTATGATATAATTATGATTTTTGATACCTTGCAACAATGAATAAGGAGCAAGGACTTGAACCTCCAAACATAAATATATGCAAAAAATAGAGAGTTGACACTTGAATATGGATTTTAGTAATGAATTATTAAGAAAATGTGTTAATTGAATTTATAATGGAATTATTTATATTAATAAATTTTCTAATATGTCCCTTTTATATATTTATAATAATTATAAATATATAATATTGGAGGTCAGAGTGTGTAAAAAGAATCCTAATGTAAGGGTTTATATTTCTATATCACTTTTATCAGGAATATTTTTGCCGAAAACGTTTTTTACGTCGGTTATTTTTAATTTTTTACGTCAGTTTCTAGCCGACGTTAATACGTGCGACGTTATAAATAAGGTTTTTGATGTCGGTTATTTAAAAACTGACGTCAAAAACATAAAATCGCGATGTTTATCACGTTTTTTATTTTAGATCCGACGTGATAAAGGGCCTGGAGAATGGTTTATCATGTCGGTTATTGAATAAACGACGTGATAAATGGCCTGGACAATGGTTTATCATGTCGCTTCCTAAACAACCGACATGATAAACCGGGGTTAGGGGGTTTATCACGTCGGTTCTATAATAACCGACGTGATAAACTGGGGTGAGCTTGTTTTATCAAATCGGTTCATATTAAACCGACGTGAAAAACTGGGGGAAGGGGGTTTATCACGTCGTTTCTTATATAACCGCCATGATAAACCAGAGGGAGGCGGTTTATCACGTTGGTTATTAAAGAACCGACGTGATAAACCATTGTCCAGGCCGTTTATCACGCCAATTATTGAATAACCGACGTGATAAACCATTCTCCAGGCCCTTTATAACATCGGTTATTAAATAACCGATGTGATAAACCATTCTCCAGGACTTTTATCACATCGGTTATTAAATAACCGGCGTGATAAACAATTATGCAGGCCTTTTATCACGTCGGTTATTAAATAATAGATGTGATAAACTATTTTCCAGGCATTTTAACACATCGGTTATTAAATAACCGACATGATAAACTATTTTCCAGGCATTTTATCACATCTGTTATTAAATAACCGACGTTAAAAACCCAATTTTTTTAACAGAATGCAGTTATCTTCTCTCCACTAGAATCAACCAGAAAACAAATCAAGAAATCGTACTACAAAATCATAAGTACATCAAAATTAAGCATGTACATAGATTACATATAAAACCTACCCCCTAGACAGCATCCACCCTCATTTATACCCCATGGACAGCCCTCCCCCACCCCGTTGGAGCCCTCACCCTCATGTATACCCCTGGACAACATCCACCCTCATTTATACCCCATGGACAACCCTCCCCCACCCCGTTGGAGCCCTCACCCTCATGTATACCCCCTAGACAGCCCTCCCCCACCCCATTGGAGCTACCACCCTCATGTATACCCCTTGGACAACCCTCCCCCACCCCATTGGAGCCCCCACCACACTCCTAGACTACCCCCCGACCCCCGGACACCCCCAAACACCCCTCGACAACCCCCCACCCGCCTGAACAACACCTCCTCACCCCCTCACCCCACTTGACAGCCCCACCACACCCCTGGACAGCCCCAAACACCCCTGGACAACCCCCTCCCCCCCACCCCTGGATAGCACTCCCACACCCCTGGACCGGCTTCCCACACCCCTAGACAACCCCCCACCCCTGGACAGCACTCCCACCCCCTGGACATCCCTGCCACCCCCCAAGACTGTCCCCCACCCCACCGGACATCCCTCCCAGACCGTTGTACACCCCCAACCCCACTGAACACACCCCCAGACCCTTGGAACCCCTCCCCCACAGACCTAAATCCATACGAGAAAAACCATCAAAAGTAGACCAAAACAAGAAGTAGAGGAAAATTAAACATTCACTTATATAACATTCAAAACCTACACTGTCAACTTCAAAAAAAAACTAAATCCAACATAAAAAACTACCAAATACACAATTAAAATGACAATATTCAAAATTACATTTTACATTACAAATAACTAAAATTCAATCAAACTTGTAAAATAATTTGACCACTCCACTTGTACGTGTTTGATGTCTTCAGCATTATAGGGTTGAGGGTCATCAAAAAGATACAAATGAAAAAGATGATAGTTAATGTTTATAATGAAGAAATCAAATTGAAATTTTATGGCAAAGTTTAAGAGGAAATCGTAAAATTCACAACTGTTCCAGTTGTTATTATTTCATACATAAATCGAAATATATAATATCCACATTCAATGAGGCCTTGTTGTTCATGATAATTCTGTTTTGAATGAGTGTAAATTCAATATATTATTTTTATGTAATAAATCAAAAAGTACAAATTATAAATGGAAATTTACCTTCTCATTTACATATTTGATCTTGGCATTTATTTTCTTTGTGTTTCTTGAAAAGTAGACCCATGCACTATTAGAAAATAATACGAATGGGGTAAATTTAAAATTAATTATAATATATAAAACTATTGAGAAATTGAAACTTACTTTTCCAATATATTCTTAAAACATTCCCGCACATTACCATGAACAGAGCATACCCAATAAAGAGCTTTCTCCCTTGGGCAAAAAATCCCTAACATCCAATGATCACTGATAAAAGGAAATTTAAGGTTAGTGATTTTTTATGTAAAAATATAATTAAATCTTTGAGAGAAATGTGTTTCATACCTCTCACAAAAAGGCATCATCCAAAATTGTTTGATTATATTCTTTTCTAATATTTCAGCAATATAAACCATTCTTTGTTCATCAGTCAATGCACATGCTTTAGGGGAAATTAATTGCGAGTCCATGAATCCATATACTTCTATCAGTTCATTCCTCTCAGAAATTTTATAAAGATACCTAATACAAAACATACATAAGTATACATATTTAATAAATATAACGTAGGGAAAATGTGTTAAGACTTACATGGAAAAAATTTGCACCACATTGATGCCCAACTTATCTCCAGTAACAAGCTCCATGATATCAGATATTGTAATCCCCACACATATTTCACGTCCACAAACATGAGATTGCTTTGGAAACTCATAAAAACCCAACAACAAATGTGAATATCTTGACAATCTTTCAAGACCTCTGGAATCTGTATCTGATGTCATAACATGTTGTCTTTGTTGTTGTCTATACAGTATTTCCTTACCTTTGAAGTATTCATGTGAAAAAAAATTGAGAAATATAGTAGTTTTCAAATGATAAAACAACTTTAATAAAAAAATAAAATAAAAGATATAACATTCATACTTCTATGGTAATGAGTCGAAGAAGTCTGGATGGCCAAACTAAAAAATGGTCGGTACTCTGTCCAACTGTCGTCGCCTCATCTGTAGGTATTGGTACCCTAGCTGATCTATCTATAATATCCTGTACAGTGACCCTCTGATTCTCTACCTCTAATTGTTGATGATGAACTATATCTCCTATACAATATACCAACTCATATGCTACTATATGATGTTGAGAATCATCAACATACAACTCGCAATATGTAGGAAGCTACGGCGGAGGCGTAGGATAAAAAATGGGGTCTGCAGGCTGAGGTGGGGGAGTGGGAGCTACTGGTGGAGGTGGAGGATAAATAATGGGGTCTGCAGGGGGAGGTGGAGGAGTGGGAGCTGCAGTCTGAAATTTTCTTTGCATTTCTGCAAACATAGACTGCACCGACTCTCTAATCTTGTCTTCCATCGTCGCATTAATATTTTGAAATTCAGCCTCCATGGATTCTATTTTTTTATAAACCCCCTCAATGTTAGAAGTTGAAGAACATGGAAACACTTTTCTTACCGATACACCTTCTGAATATCCTCTTACACGACCAGGATATTCGGGCCTTCCCAATGCTGCACATAAAATATCTTCCCTCCTAGTAGCTGTAAATGTCCCCTCTGAACTCTGCTCCTAAAGAGAGTCCTGTATTAATTAATTGAACATTTCTATAATGATTGAAACTTATATGAAGAAAAAAGTTAACTTAAATAAATTAAATAGATATCTTAAAATCCTCTCAGCTATGATTCTCGATTCTTCCGAAAGATATTTCCCTTTTTTCCCTTCCGATATCTCTTCCATTTTTCATGTCTAGATGGAGGGGATAGAGGGGCCACCTCTCAAGAGCTTAAGACTCAGCTCTTAGTTGTCGAAATTTTTCCGCCATCATTTTTTCTTCCAATAATGTATACCCTCCCCGAGATAAACTATGAGTGTATACATTTTTAGATTGGATCTCCTGATGAGCTTTCCTTGTTTGCTGTAATTTAAGAATAATAAATCATTAACAAAACATTAATAAAATCATTTATATAAGAAAGTTTATAAAAGTTTACATTTCCCTTACCAGAAATGACTCTTTTTTCTACTTTCAAAAAACTTTCTCCATGTGTCTTCATCTATAAAAGGATATATACGAGATGGATTGTCATGACTCCTATGACCATAAATGAAATCAGATGAGAGGGTTGATTTGAAATCCCTCCATCTCCTGGCAGCCAACGATAAGAATTTCTTCCTGACTCCTCCAGTGTCAGTAATATCAAATGTCATCTTATATAGAAGAGGTTAAACATATTATATATATACTAGAAACATAAAAAGAATGGCCAAACAATGACAAAAGATCTTACCAAAATCATCTCCCACAACTGAGAGATAATCTCTTTATACACACCTCTCCAATCATCATACAAAATGCTTACTTTGGTCTTAGCCTGAGTTTCAACAAAACTCATTAAATCTTAGGCATTCGGACCTCTAGGAATATCATCATCATCAAACTCAAATACTATCCTCTGATCCTGCGTATGGGCAAGTGATAATTTTGGTAAACATGTGCACCCACGTTTATCAACCTTTGAACTCTTTGTCGTAATAGGCGCATGTGAATGTTCATCCCCAGAGGTATGACCAGCAATATGCTCCTCTCCAGAATCATGTGGTTGACAATCTGAATGATCTGTCATTATCCTTCAAATAAAAAAAAAACAAACATCAGTTCGAAAATATACAAATTCAAATATTTTAATACTACTGTAATCAGAAAATAGAAAAGTGTACTAAGTTACATAATAGTAAACATTGGTAATATGGTAATCATGTTAAACAATGGTAAAGATGGAAAAGATGGCCAAGATGGTCAAGATGGTAAAAATGGTAAAAATGGTAAACCTGGTAAACATTGTAAACATGGTAAAGTAATTGTCAGTGAACAAATATACAAATTCAAATATTTTAATACTAATATAATCAGAAAATAGAAAAGTGTAATAAGTTACATAATAGTAATCATTGGTAATAAGGTAAGAATGTTAAACAATGGTAATGATGGAAAATATGGTCAAGATGGTCAAAATGGTAAAAATTTTAAAAATTGTAAACCTGATAAACATTGTAAACATGGTAAAGTAATTGTCAGTGAACAAAAATAAGCATTTTAAAATTCATGTAATGGTTATAAACATGATAAAGTAAACTAAACAAACTTAAAAAAAACAAAAACATATACTTATTTTATTTTAAAACATGTTTTAATAAATAAAAAACTTACAATATCTAACATTTATGGAAAAAATAAATGTAAACAAGAAATAAACATATGTTACCTGTAATTTTAGGAATGTACAAATGGATTTTTTTCCCAAATTCCTTTGTCGTGATCGTTCCTTAGGGCACAAACTATGTATTCAACATGATCATCATTATGTTCTATTAATATTTCCATGGAAGTAGGGATCTCACATAAATCAGCATATTCATCAAGTTCATCCTCACCAACATATTGTTATTTCCCTTGTAAAACAACAGCCCACTGCATATCTGATTGATCTACTACATAAAAAATTTGTTTTGCATGTGTTGCCATTATAAAAGAAACAGCTGTGTCTTCCAATCTATTCAGATTAACAAGTGTCATTCCAAATTCATCATGTCTGATGCTGTTATTACCATTAAACCATTTACAGTTAAAAACGGGAACTTTAATTTTAAAGTAATCAACCTCCCATATGTCTTCAATCACTCCATAATATGCATTTGATGCAGAAATTGGGTTTTTGTCCTTAGCACTCGAAAAATGCATTGCTTCTGCAAACACCAATACACCACTATTCTGAACTGCACTTCTGTTGTCCTGAGCTTTTGTATAAAATGTATAACCATTAATGTCATAACCGTACCATGTTATCACATTTAAACATGGACCACCAACTATCCATTTTAATGTCTCTGATACATCTGATCTACCAAGCAAAGTCTTTTTAATCCATGACAAAAAAGTTTTGTTGTGATCATTCAAAATCCACATTTCTTTCTTCTTTGGATGACATTGTTTCAACTCATTAATATGCAATGTGATATGCGGTTGAGCATCAGCTATGTTATTCAAGATGTATGATTATAACTTCTTCATCTGTTTAGCTGAAAATGATTTGACTTTCAAGCCGAGAATCCCCTTTCCCTCATTATTAACTCGTTCATGGCAAGATGGTGGCAAACCTATGTGTTGCGCCGTAGCCATGTAGCTCGTACAAAAATCTGCTACCTCCTCAGAAATATACTTTTCAATAATGGAGGCTTCAGGTCAATATAGATTTTTAACATAACCCTTTAATATTTTCATATACCTTTCAAAAGGATACATCCAACGAAGATATACAGGTCCACAATGCTTTATTTCTCGAACCAGATGAATCATTAAATGCACCATTATATCAAAAAAAGTTGGAGGAAAATACATTTCCAATTGACAAAGTATAAAAATTGCATCCTTTTCCAAAATGTTCAAAGCATTCATGTTAATCACCTTTTTACAAATTGAATTGAAAAAATAACACAACTTCATTATAGTCTTTCTGACACGAATGAGAAATATTCCACGCAATGCAACTGGTAGAATTTGTGGCATCATGACGTGACAATCATGTGATTTCATACCTATCAACTTCAAGTCCTTCAATGCGACAAAATTTTTTACATTAGAAGAATAACCTTGAGGCACTTTGGTTTCATGAAGACACTGACAGAAGCTAATTTTCTCCCTCTTCGATAATGTATGACAAGCCGGGGGAAGAAATGTTCGTCTTCCTTTAGGAGTGGGAGCTAACTCCAAACGTATTCCCATTGATAGTAAGTCTAATCTTGCATTCAACCCATCTTTAGTATTTACTTTAATATCTAACAATGTTCCAATCAAATAATCACAGATATTCTTCTCCACGTGCATGACATCAATATTATGTTTAACTTTATGATACCTCCAATATGGCAGCTCAAAAAAAAATTGACCTTTTCTTCCAAATATGTCTATCATTACCAGATTTCTATGTCTTTCCCAATGTCACGTCAAGGTTTTTCACCCTCTCAAAATACAGATCAGGGGATAAAGGTTTTGGAGTAGTATCAAATTCTTGTGAAACATTGAATTCATTTTTTAGTCTTCTATAAGGGTGTTCCATAGACAAAAACTTTCGATGACCCATGTACACTGTTTTCCTCCCATGATGCAATTGACAATAGGACGTCTGTTGTTCACAAATTGGACATGCTTTATGCCCTTTAACACTGTATCCAGACAAATTTACATATGCTGGGAAGTCATTTATAGTGAACAGAAGCACTGCATACAGTTGAAAATATTCCATTTTATAAGAATCATACACCCTAATACCATCAGCCCATAACAGTTTCAAATCATCAATCCACGGTGACAAGTAAACATCAATATCATTACCGGGTTTATTTGGGCCAGAGATCATTGTACTCAATATGACATATTTTCACTTCATACAAACTTCAGGAGAGAGGTTGTAAATTACCAATATAATAGGCCATGAACTATGTGTGCTACTGAGTGTTCGGTATGGATTCATTCCATCTGTGCACAACCCTAGTCTGATATTTCTAATTTCATTTCCAAATGTAGAATACTGTGCATCAATTTTCTTCCATTGTGGACAATCAGCTGGATAACGTATATTTCCATCACATACCCACTCTTCAGCATGCCATCTTAACCTTTTTGCATAATGTGAATTAGCAAATAACCGTTTGAAATGATTAATTATAGGAAGATACCAAAATACCTTTGAAGGGAGATTTGTAATCTCTACATCAGCCTGTGATTTTTCTTTCACCTTATACTGTGATGTCCCACATTTAGGACACTCTGACAAAAATTCATATTCCTTCCTATATATAATGCAGTCATTCAGACAGGCATGTATTTTCTTGTATCCCAATCCCACCGGGCATAATATTTTCTTGGCTTTGTAATGTGAATCCGAAAGATCGTTATCTTTTGGAAGAATGTCTTTAATCAATTGTAACAGCTCTGTAAAACTTCTGTCACTCCATCCATGCTTCAACTTCAGGTTAATCAATATTAACACCGCCGACAAAACCGTAAAATCTGTACAACCGGGATATAATGGTTTTTCAGTATCACCATATAGACGCGCAACTGTCGGTTCTATCGCAATTTGTTCTGCTACAATATCGCGAATCATTTCTTCAATTCCATCGGAGTTACCATCTTGCGAATCATCATCATCAGTGATATTCCGTCCAGTTTCACCATGCCAAATCCATGGGCTGTAACTCAGATTAAAACCATGACAAATCAGATGATCTTTTATCTCTCTACTTTTCAACTTCTACATATTCAAACATTTCAGGCATGGACAGAAATAAATGTCACTACTTGGAACATTTCGTTTTTCAAATTCCAAAAAGGCATCAACACCTTCCTCAAATTCATTGCTGATTCGATGTGCCATAATCCAACTTCGACTCATTATTACCTATAACAAATATAAACAAAAAATATATATTTTTAAGATAAGAAAAATACATGTTTATATGAAAAAAATCATAATTTGAATGTAAAACAATTTAAAATATAAAAAAATCTATAGGTATTTAAAAAAATATGCTTGAATATTATTTTTAAAACAAAATATAGTTAGATATAATAGTTTTAAATTTCATTGAATCAAAGAAAACCATGACGCCTACATAGTTTAATATTGATTTTGGTTTTGATGTTTTAATATATTAGATAAACAACCTATTTTAAAGGGAATGCAGACCTTGATATTGGTCTTCATCACCCTTCGGTGTGACTGGAAAAAAGAGGTCTACCAGCATGTTATTATTTTATCAGCAATTCACTCATTCTTGTTTCTGCTGATCGTTAGTTGCATTGGTAGGCTAAGAGGGCCGCCCAACGTGTCCAACACTGGTCTACTTAGAATAACAATAGTCCCACTGATTCGGTTTAATCCTTTATTTCTTCTTTTTAATCCCATGTAACATATCTTTTGGGGATTTGATTTTGTTCTTGGCCTTCAGCTTTAATGGTTATCAATCAAAATAAAACTCGACTAAAAACTCTGTTTATTTTTGGTTTTCAAAATCCAAAAATGTAAACAAAACAACAATGGACAAAAACTGAATTCCAAATACAGGAAACATATTCAGAAATTCTAAACACCAAGAATTAACAAATATCAACAACAATAGTGAATAGCCTGGCAATTACAAGACTAAACAGTTATTCAAATGCAAACTGCTTATATTAATTATCATAAAAACAGAAAACAAAAATCTTTAAAAAAACTAATTCAACCAAAACAGAACCAAAAAACATAAGAAATAATTTCCAGATTAAGCAACATTTATATCCAGAACCATAAGCATGTTATAGTATAAAAAGTAACCATAACAGTGAGAAATATTAAATAATTTCACAAACAATCAGCATCGATTTACATAAATGCAACATAGTATGTTTTAAAAACAAAATACAAATAACCATTTGTAATAACAAAAAATTCCACGAGATTCTCAACATGATTAAATATATAATCGTATCTGATGCAAACAAATTACATCAAGAATCGAAACAAAAACGAAGGAAATAAATTCGTGGAAGGCTTACTTGAATATTGCGATTTGAGTTGATAGATCCGAGAGGAGTGAATAAGATAAACAATGAAGCCAAAAATGAGTTTAACGCAGGTCGATCGACGAGCCGATTAGGGTTTACTGCGCGAGAGAAACGAGCCGACGGACTGTCAATTGAAAAATCTTAAATGACAGTCCACGAGCTTTAATTTATTTAAAAGTTTTATAACGTCAGTTATATAATAACCGATGTTATAGACTATTTTTTAAATTTATAATGTCGGTTATTTTAAAACCGATGTAAAAAAGCTCCCGCGCATTGGTTTTTACGTCGGTTATTTTATAACCGACGTAAAAAACGATATATCTGCGGGTTTTTACGTCGGTTATTTTATAAAGGACGTAAACCCCCCCCCCCCGTGCTTTGGTTTTTTACGTCGATTATAAAATAACGGACGTAAAAAACGCGTTGATATCTCGTTTTTTACGTCGGTTATAAGATTACCGACATAAAAAACCAATGCGCGGGGGGTATTTTACGTCGGTTATTTGGAAACCAACGTAACAAACCTGATATCTACGCATTTTTGTACGTCGGTTATAAGATAACCGACGTAAAAAACCAATGCGCGGGGGGTTTTTTACATCGGTTATTTGCAAACCGACCTAAAAAACTGGATATGCACGCGTTTTTTACGTCTGTTATCAAATAATCGACCTAAAAAACCAATGCCCATGGGGGTTTTTACTTCGGTTTTAAAATAACCGACGTAAAAAACCCCGCGCTTTGATTTTTTACGTCGGTTATTTGATAACCGACGTAAAAAATGCGTTGATCTTGGGTTTGTTACGTCGGTTTCCAAATAACCGACGAAAAAACCCCACGCGCATTGGTTTTTTCGTCGGTTATAAGATAACCAACGTAAAAACCCAACAGGCACGATTTGTAACGTCGGTAATTAAAATAACCAATGTTAAAAATCAACTCGCCGCATATTTATGTCGGTTATATATAACCGACGTAGAAAATGGTGACGTAAAAAATGTTTTCTACACTAGTGATTATGGTTATTATAGATTCTTTCACGTATTCTTCTGATTTCCCCCTCTTTAGAGCTCAACGTTTCTAAAATAATTTTTTTAAGAAAGTCGAACTTATATTTTTTCTTATGCTAATAATATTTTTATTATATTTTAATATTCCTTATAATATTTATAAAATGTTATTTAACATAATATAATTATTTTTCTATGAAATTTTAAATAATATTTTACATTATTTTTAAATGATTTTTGAAAGGAATTACTTCAATTTTTTATGAGAACCCATTTTAACTTTTTTCGAAAGTGTGGAAAAGGGTTTTTATCAAAAATATATAGAATGAACGAATTGAATTAACATAAAATCATTAATTCATTAATTAAATTAGTTAAAAATCATCATGGTCTATAAATGTCAATCTTCATTGATTAAATGTTTGAATAAATTCTTTTGAAAATCTAATGTGGGTGGAAACATTTAAAATATACTATTATCATTATTAAATAGAGAAAAATATATAAACATATAAAAGATGGTGGGATGGGAGTAGTGAAATTTTCCATATTCGATGAGGCTCTTAAAGTCATGTTTTTATAGAATGTTCTTATATATTCTTATAGGATTCAATTATAGAATAACCATTTTATTTTTTACTTGTTTATGTGAAGACCAATTATCTTTACTCTTCTATTTGGTCCTCTGTATATAATTCTTATACTCTTGTGATAATGTATATTTGATATATACCTTATATCTATTCATATATTATTTTCAATAATGATAATTGGTTAGGTCCCACACAATTTGATCGATTTGATGAGAAGATTGATGACATTGATATAGTAATTATAGAAAAAAAATTACATCCCTGGATATTCTTCCCTCAAATTTAACGGATTATTTCACTCCTTATCTCATGCATTCCCATTAAGGATATATTTATTTGGGAAGTATTGATGAATATAACATTTACCTATATGCTTTACTATTTTTTACCATTTGTCGACCAATAGATATTTCATCTAATCTTCAACAATTTTATTAACATTTGATTTCTCCCTCTATGTACTTTTTCACATGAAGGGAATCCTTTAAAAGTATTCCTAATAATGACATGTTCTAAATAACTAGTGGTTAGTTATGTTCCAAATGCATTATCATTGAATTTAAAGAAGGATCGATCTCGCACACATCTTTAAATGGATTTTTTTCTAAATAAATGTGGGGTATAATTTCAAATCTCTTTTAAATAGAGATAATTTCTTTTAGTGAGATGAAAATATTGTTGGATTTATGTACCACTCAATAGTTTTCTATTTTCTTTAAAACATTATTAAGGTTTGTGGTAAATTAGGTATTTTACATATAGATTGAACATGAACAATAATTGGAATGATAGAAAATCTATAAATACTAGTTTAGAAATCTGAAGCATCAATTCATAAATCTATGTTCAAATTTAATTGAGTATTAGATAGTCTAAAATCTATATTAAAGTGCACCATATTTTAGATAAGTTGAGTATACATGGAAATTTATGATATTAAAAGGGTTTTATTCTTATTTTTTGGAACCTCCTATCCTAGTTTGAATCAATATCATCTTTGAAGGTGGCTCAAAAGGAAATCCTAATCTAACATGATGTGGGGGAATTTTCAGATGTGACCACGGAGGACCTATCTCTTACTTATTAATTGACTTTTAAATAGTGGTTTTGAAGAAGATGATAAGGATAGAGTAATTATGGATATAAAAAATTATTGATTTATTGTTTATAAGAGAATTTTTCAGGATCATGATTAATATTTTATTTTTTGTGTCATCAAGCTTGTGACTTTAACTCTTTCTCAAAGTCCTACCATTATAAACCTCTATATTTTAGAAAACAATTAATTTTTGGTTACTAATATCTATAGTTATGAAAATATTTTTTTACTCTCTTTATAATTTTAGGGATTTATTACAGTGATGTTTTTTGGATTTTGATACAATTTATTTGATGATGGATCATTCCTATATTGACATTTTTAAAAAAAATCATTATATTTTGATAATATTTGCAACTCCTGATTTTTATGGGGGAAATATAATTATTTTTATCATCAAAAAAATTATTCCATATATTTTGATACTTTTTTACCAATATTTTTAATAAATGGTGGTTATCTATTATATTTCGAAGAATATTTCAAATATATTTATAAAATTATTTTCCATCTCTGTGAACATCTTATAAGGATTATTTGTTATCATAAAAATATAATCCTATGAAACCATCCACTTAAGATATATTGATTTATTATGATGATGATTATTTAATGAAGTTTCATGAAACCGATTTATTTTTCACTTGTTAATTATACTATAATTGAAGGAATAATTCTTACATATTCTTGGTTATGTAAATGAATAATTTATTATATTAATATTGGGTACATTATATAAATCAAATTCAATAGGTAATTTTTTATATAATGATAAATTAAAAGTTAAAATGGATGGTTTCCTGAATCAAAAGGTTTTATTGGAGGTTTTACCAAGCCCAGGAGGATATATTGGTTGTTAGAACAGGTCTAAGAGGGTATAGGGGTGATTATTCCCATCCTAAGACTGTACATGAAGGATTATCCCACACCATATGGGGTACACATGAAATTACAAAATTCCCAGTAAGGTATATAAGAACTTATACCAAGCCTATTATTAAATGAATTTATGTGTCATTATCCCTAACATATAATTAATATGATTATAATAATGGGGTGTGAACCCAATGCCCCATGGTACTCTATACACTTTGATAATCTTAGAGACAATCCTTGATTATGGAAATAATTTTATAATTTTATGTGTTTTCCAAAAAATTATGTATTATGATTATGAAATGAAATCATGGTTATGATTAAATATTGAGTATTTTCAACACTTTTGACTCATGTAATTTATTACAAAAAATCCCTATTTTATGACTCGTGGTTTTTGTTCTAACTTTTTAGGTATGATATCTTATGTTATAATCATGTTCTAATTACCTAAATATTTACTCATTCTCTTTTATGATAATCAATTTATATTTATCATGTTTACACTTATTGAATATCTAGGATCACCATGTATTATGTTTTTACTTCCCATTGTTATGGAAGAAGGTTTTAATTAGTTAATTTTTTAGATGGATGCTTTGTGAAAATTAATATGCGGGATATATTGAAGACATTTCCTGAAATATTTTGACTATATAAATATTCTCCAAATAAAAAAATCCTTTATGGTTCATATGTATGATATTTATTGAAAATTTATCTAAAATGGTGTAATATTTATATAAGTGAGGCCTCAGTAGAATCAATTGGTATAAAAGTTGGATTTATTTATTTTTAGAGATAATGTTATAAAAAATAGTGAAATATAATCTATGACTACCTGTCATAAATTAATGTGATATACTATTAACATAATTATTCATAGGTTGAGAAGATTTCATTGTAATTTAGTACCTTATAAGAATGATCATTATCAATATATTATTGTTCACTATTATTATTGATGTTTCATAATTACATAAATATTTTCAGGTTTACTAATTGATTTTAATAAGAAAAAAAATCAAGTTAATGATAAGTGATATAACCAATGTAATTACCATACTTATGAACAACCAAAATTGATCAGAATTTGGGCGAAACTTCTTATGGCTATACTCAACCATCTGTCCAATGATATGAATAGAAATATGAATCATATCCTGCATCCTAATTTCCAATGAAAGGAAAAACCATATGATTAATTAATTTATGTCAAAAACTACTCCTTCTTTCAATGGGTCCTCTAATCCACTTATTAATGTGAAATTATGAAATTATATAAAACATATATTCTCCCATATCAAGTTCTCGAACAATGAGAATGTTATTTATGTTTGTATCATTATGAAGGGGAAGATGATTAACGGTAGATTTTTATTGAGAATATATGAAAATATTAATTTCTTGAATTCTTGAAATGGGAATATTTTATGAATATATTTTTAATATGTATTTTAATATAATTATTAACTCTAAAATAGAGATAATTTTTAAAACTAAAGATTATGAATAATGAATCCATTAGTACCAATATGGAATATTTTATGAGACGTGAAATGTATGATTTATAAAATATCACCAATGATGAAAAAAAAAATATTAATTATTTACTATGATTAAACAATTTATCTGAAAGGAAAAATCTTTTAGAGACATTTATATTATTGAATAATTTATATATTATGCTTTATGAGTATAAATAAAGATTTTATTCTCCAATTATTGTCCTATTATTCAGTAAAAGAAAGGATAAATGGATTTATATATTGATTTCAATTTTAAAACCCACAAATTAATGAATATTAATGTACATTTATGGGAGTAATGTTATAAATTGAATACTGAAAATTGTTTTTATGGTATAAGTAATTTTTTCAAGTTTGGAAAAGAGGGTAATAGAGGAAATGGATGTTGAATTTATTTAAAGAGGTCAAACAATGAAATTAATGGAAATAAATTCCAATAAAATGTTCCACACACACACCAATGAAATAATTGCAAGGAGTATGGAAATTATGATAAAAAGATCTTAAATGTAAGGCTTAATGATGGAAATTTGTGTCAAAACCTTCTTAATCCAATGTAAAAATTGACTGTTTATGTAATCACAACTTTTTTATGAGGTTACTGAGAACTAGTGTTGAATAGTGCCCTTATTATCCACTATAGAACTAAAAATTTATTATTTGATTATAGTTTTAACCAGTGTTTTATATTTAAATAATTTTATAATCTTATGACAACAATACATTAATGGTTTGTTATTAATTTATTTCCAAAATTCCAAAATGGTATAATAATATTATCAAAAGTCAATAGATCATGGATTATATAAGTTACTGTGAATATATTCCTAAAAATCTTGTTATTTTTCTTATAGTTTTATTTCATATCATTTTGAGAATTTATTTGATATATATAAATGTCCCCTATCAATTACTCAGGATGGGAAGTCATATTTCATATTCTTAATCAACTTATGATCATGGATCATAAAAAGATGTATAAGAAATTCCAATAGAAATTACATCAGTTATATTTCTCATAAACACTATTCTTGAGGGGTTTTAATTTTAAAGGGTTTGGGAGAAACCTGATATCAAAGATGTTCCTATTTATTAGGAACATTTATCAATATTTATGAATTTTGTTTCAATGTCTTCCAAATAATTTTGAATTCATGTTTTCAATAGTTATCATAATTGGTGGTATAATTATTTCAAAGACTCATTTTAGAAAATAACCAATTGGTTTGTATTAATTGAATAAATAAATCATGAGAAACTTGAAAAGGGATTCAGAATCCCTAATGCATCACCACCAAGTTCACCTTTTTATTATTAAAAATTATGATGGGTTACTACATCTTTATATTTATTATCAGGATCTTGACAATATTGGAGTCAAGAGAAATCATCCACAAAAATGAATTAATGAATTTTTTTATCAACTGAACATTTCTCAATAATTTCTCTAGGATTCATTTTTAATTTTGATGTCATCAGTTTCTGGTAAAAACTATGGATATACCCATGAAACTTTCTATATGAGGCATTGTAAATATGAAATTTTATTGATTCCAGTCGATATTACAAATGAAACCTATATATTAATTTATCTAATTAAAATAGTCTATATAGATTACCATAATCAATTAGTGGTTTTCCTTGTTGATGATATTCTCATATATTCCATGATTAATAAAGACCATTTCAATAATATTTTAAATAACTTGAGAAAGGATATGTTTTTTTCCAAATTTATAATGTGTAAAGTATTTATACATAAAGTAACATTATTGGGTTATGTAATTACATGATTGGGTATATTAGTGTATCCTTAAAATACGGAAGTTATTAAGCAATGGACCATGCAGATAGTTGTTATTAAGATCCATGGTTTTCCTAGATTCAATGTATACTACCAATTATTTGGGTAAAATCTCTCACTATTAACAAATCTTCTAACCCACATAATGTTGATGAATACTAAGTTAATTTAGAAAGATGAATGTGATGAAACATTCTAGGAGCATAAGTGAATGTTGGCCAATGGACTAGTGATTACACTACCATTTAGCTGGTAATGTTTAGTAATATATAGTAATTCATAAAATAAAGGACATGGATGTGTCCTTATAGAAAATTATATAGTATTAGAGTATTCCTAGTGATAATTTTATTTTCATCAGAAAATTTACCCTAATCATGATTTATAAGTGTGAATTTAATATTTTGGTTGGAAATATTGATGAATTAACATTATTATTAAATGTATATTATATATAATTATCATAAATTCTAGAAAAATACATTTCCTCAAAAGGGGATTAATTTGAACCAATTTTTATGGTAGGAGTTGATAAAATATTATAGCTAATTATTACATTACCACATTTTAAAGGAAAAAACATGAATAATTCTCTAATCCCAAAAGGATAATTCTAGTCTATTAATAATGAGGATTTAAAGTGACTTATTACTTATGGAATTAAAGATAACAGACCTTAAAATCTTGAGGGGAAAGAATACATCATATATTTCTAAAATAACTATTCAACCAACCAGTTATAAGAATATAAAATAGGAATATTTTTTTAAAAGCAGAGTGCCAAGGACATTTATATTAAAAAAACAAGCATAAAAGATGAGTGAAGTAGTTTATTTCACACAGGTCTCTAGCCCTCATCAGGAGTGCCCAATTTTTTTTATCTTAACAGCAATCTCATGATCTACATCCCACAAGGCGCCCACATCAAATCCATGACCTCACCCACATCTCCGACCCCTATATTGAAGGGATTTAAGATTCCTCACTTGTTGAATGAGGCTTTCAATGTCTTAAACCGAACATGAATCCATAGAGTGTGATTCATCCTGCCTTGAGTTCAGGTCTGCTCGACCTCACCCACGACCATAACTACTTGGTAGTCATCTGTGCTTCTATCTTATGGTTTGTTGCAAGGAGACATCCTCCTCCTCTGAAACAGGAATAATGTCAGTCATGGGGGGGGATCCTCTTTCCTCTACAGAGGTTCCTGTAGTCGTGATGGGGAGAGAATCAATGTCGGCGTTTCCACCTTAGCTCGGGGATGATCAACAGTCGCAGCCTTCCAATGACCCGCATAACTACTAAGAGAAATTGCATTAGCAGTGGGCTCTTGCACAAAAAGGTAAGTCTGTGGATCTATCTATTCAGGTCAGGGAAGAAAGTAAGGAGTATTCTAGAGTTAAATTTTGAATATGACTGAATGATATGATTTAGGAACCAAATATTTTTACCTTCAATTCCTGAGTTAAAGAATGAGCTATTTGATGAAGCACATAGCTCATAAATCTCCATAAATCCTATAATTATAACTATATATTTTTTAAATCTCATTTTAGATGTGACAAAAAAATGTATATTTTGGATGATGTATCCTGATGAGTGGTATATCAGTAAGTTATGGTTTTATATTAATATTATATGGGGATGATTTAATCATTACCCATATCTATCTGGATGTGGGAAAACATCACCCTGTATTTTATCATAGGAATCGAAAATAAATCTAAAATCTATAACGCCAACTGGGTTGTTGTCAATCCCCTTACGAAGATAAAACATTACATTTATCTTAGAGATGATTTCTTACTTGATCAATATTACAAATATATAATCAAAGAATATTTCGAGGTTGTATAAAGTACCACTCTCATTCATATCTGATTGATATCCCACGATTAACTTGAAATCTAGGGAAGTATTAAAAATGAACTAAATACGGAGTTAAACATTACGACTACTTATTATCCTTGGACAGATCGTTAGTGAGACCTTAAAACGATAATAGATATATTGATATCTTACTCTATAAATTCAAAAAGTTGTAGGGAACAAAAACACCCCTAAGTAAAATTTTCTTATACCAATAGATTCACGTTGTAATTAAAATGGATCCATATAAATCCTTTAATTTAATGTAGTACATAACTCCATCATGTTGTGATGATGTTGGAGAATGAATACTCTTTGGGACTAAGATAAAGAAGAAATTATAGATAATGTTAGATCCATTCAATAATGCATCCTAACAGATATAAGTCAATATAAATGTTATAATGATAATAAAATAACAGATCTAGAGTTTGTAGTTAGTAATAGGGTATTCCCATGAATAAATTATTTTTATTAATTTATGATATTTGGAAAGAGAGGGAATATGATCCACTGATATATTATCCATTAATAGATTCTTTATTAAATTAGGATGATATATTATCAATTAGAACATTCACCAAACCTCACATAAGTTTACATAGTGTTCCAAGTGTTACTTTGGAGAAAGTATATACTTGATACCTAAATGTATTAAGTGCATATGTTATACTTATAATTCATGATTAACATTATGAATAATAATTAATAGATATTCCTAATCAAACAGGTAATGTCATAGAGAATATGAAAACCCACATGGATACATTTTATTATTATGAAACCATTTATTTTATGAATATATATAATGAGGTTGAAATACAATAATTTTTTTGAATAATGTAATTTTGAAGGAAAAATTCTTTTAAGAGGGGTAAAATGCATTTCATTAAGATTTTATAATATATTTCTCTATAATAAATTGTATGTGTTTGATAGCCTGAGATGAAAACAACACTAAAAATTAATGAATAATTCTGTATTATAGTGACAAAATAAATATATTAGAATAAAATTAAATGAAATATAGATATTGAATTTTATTAAGTAATTATAATCATAATTACTTTCAATATTTTTAATTAAACAAAACATATTATTTACAGACATTTTTTTATTATTGATTCTTTATTTGAATGTTAATTTTACTTATTTGGAGTATTAAAATAATAAAAAAATATTACTTATATATGTAGAGAAATAAATTGGTATTCCTAAATTGATAATTAAATGGTATTAAATGGTGTTAAATTCAAATTATGATAAAAATAGATATTTTTTAAAAATGTAGTTTTATAAAGTAATTTATTTTTATATTAATATATTTAAATAATAAAAAATTGATTGATGGATTTAATGAAATTATTAGACAGTATGTTCTATTTTATTAATTTACATTCATATGGTGGTAATTTATATATATGTTAAATTTAATTAGTGAAATAGATTAAATATATTTTTACAAAAATGGTTTTTATACGTTTTATGCCCAATATTGGAATTAATTTATAAATCCTATAATAATTGAATCCTTTTAAATTGACTACATATTTTTGATCATCAAAATAAATTTTGGTGAATATCTTAAACTTAATTTTTGGGGACAAATAATAGTTTCTATGGTAAAAATCCTATCACCACTATAAGTATTAAATGGGTTAAAGTTGGTTAAACTAATAGATGAGGCTTAAAATATCAATAAAATGAAACTAAATAATATTTTAGGATTACGTTTATAAATTAAACTATTATTTCATGTATATTAAACTTAATTGGATCCACTTTCCATGATAAATACATTTTTTTGTATTTTAATGTTATTAATAATTTCAAGGGTACTACTTCCCATAATTAAAAAAGTGAACATACTCTATTCAACTCTAAAATCCACTTGAGAACAAAACATTAAACAATATCTAACCAAATAAGATCCTAAATATACTCCATATATCATATTAGTTCTAATATTCCAAAAATATCCCTCTAGAAGGACTACTATTTTTTTCAAATGAGATTATATATGGAAGATGAATATAATATTACATACCTTTTTCATGTTTCTTTCTTATTAAGCCTCCTCAAAGTATTCTATAACCATATTAATATAATTAAATAATTATCTTTATTATATTAATTTTATATGTTAATGGTATAACAGTTTTCTCTCTATTTTCAATCTAATTGAAAAATCAAACTTCACTCATGCGTATTTGCATACTACAACCTCCATGAAGAGATGTTTTTTATTTTTCTTCAGTATATATCATATATGGTTTTATTGGTTTATTTATTGAATATATATATTATTCTTATTTTATTATTGATTCTAAAAAGATGAATTACAATTCAATATTCTCTCTCTCCATCCTTTAAAAAATAGAAACATCACTTGTGCGTATGTTTGGACTCCCTTCTCCATGTAGTGGTGTAATTAAATTTTCATCACCAACCAATATGGACAGTTTTAAAAGAATATTTAATATGTAAATATGACATTTTTCTCATTTTTATGATTTTGGATATTATAAAACCATGAACATAGTTAAATGACCATAATCACAAAACCTAAACATATGTGCAAAATAGAATAGATGACACCTGAATATTTATTTTAATTAAGAATTATTAATAAATATTAAATTAAAAAATATAATTTAATGATATATAAAAAGGTAATTATAAATATGCTCTTATTATAGATTTATAATAGTTTTTATCATTTATATTAGAGGTGAGAGTATGTATAAAAGATGTTTATACTTGAGGTAAGGATTTATCTATCAATCGCACTTTTATTGGGATTGTCTATGTTTCACTATCTATCATAGGGAAAAATAAGTCTATTACTTTTTAAAACCCTTTTATTTTATTTAACTCAATTTATTACTATGTATTATATGAATTCATTACATTTTCACCTCTTTGGAGCCTAAAATGTATAAAAAAAAATTTTAGTGTAGACATGGACTTATTTCTTCTTTTAAGTCAAGAATTTGTTTCTTCCATGGCAATATAATTTGAAATGATTCAAGAATAGGATTTTAAATACAAAGTTCTTTTTTAAACTAATTTTAAACTATAATTTACTTTTTTTTAATTTTTTAAAATTAACCTTTTAAAATGATTTTCATTTGACTCATTGTTGAATTTTACAAAAATTATGATTGGAACGTTTTCCTTTAATTTATACAATATGAACATAAAACCACTAATAATCCCTTTTTTCCATAGAATTATAAAAAATTATCCAATTAATTGGAGAGATATAATATAAAAATTCATCACATAATAAACCATTTATATAAATTTATCAACATTATAAGAGATTTCATCATTCCTTCACAGTTTAATTAACATATTAGACAGATACATATTTCATGACATATCTTATGAATAACATTATCATAATATAAGTTGTGTGAATCATAAAAATTATTTACAACTAAATTTTATATATAACTATTATAAGGGAATTTTATGGGATAATAAGGGAATTATATGGGAATATAAGATCATATACCTAGTGATTCATAAAAATTCTTTAATGGTTATTTACATCAATGAAAATCCTTTTATAAAAGAATTGGAATTATTTTTTGAGGAATATGAAAAAAAAAAATTAATTTTGAAAAATTTTAAAACAAAAATTTTTATATAACATTAGTAACATGACTTTATTTTAAAAACAATATAAAATATTAATTAAATGGAAATTATGAATAAAGGACATAGTGGTGGGAAAATTCATTCATTCTATATACATGTGTGGAAAACATTTTTTTCACACTTTTGTAAAAAGTAATTTTATATTGAAGCATTTAAAAAGATCTCTTTTTAATAATTTGAAAATATTGAAAAACTTATTTTCAAATAAAATTTTAAAATAATTAAACTATATAAATTAAATTAATTATAATATTTTAAAAAATATGGACAGGGATGGAAAACATTCTAAACCTAAAATACCAAACCATGATTCTTTTTGTAAAAACATTCTCTTCAGTATTTTTTATTTAAAAGATGTTAAACTTTGAAAGAATACTAGAAAAATATAATAATAGAAATGAAATTTGAAATGATATTTTTATTAAAATATTAATAATGTATTATTTCTTTTAATGTAAATTTAAAAGTAAACGATCTTGATAAAATCGATATTGTAACATAAATCCTCACCTCATGTTTAGACTTGATTTATACACACTCTAACCACCAATATAATAAATTTATAAAAATTATAAATCTGTCAAAAATATTCATACATATATTAAAGTAAACCATTATTTTATAATTTTTTATTTTTTGTTTATTTATAAATTTTCATTATTATCAATATTCAGGTGTTAGTTGTTCTATTTTACATGTATATTCTTATTCAAAAAATCATATCCTTTAAACTCTGACATTGTTTGATTAGATATAGAATTATAATAATGTGATAAATATAAAATTCAATCGTTATATATTCCATTATGGTCATATATATAAGGTTCTGATGAAATAATAACTATATCTCTTTGGGGAGAAAGTAGTTTGTACATAAGAAGTTGGTGATTCCATTTTCTAATGGATGGAAATAATGAAAGTTGAAATATAATTTTTTTTCCTGATTCATAATTTTAATATATATTAATTAAATAAATTTATATTTCCATCTATGGTAGAATGTCATGAAAAAAGTATTAATTCTTTTTTATAGTGGTAGTAGTCTTCACGCATGTGTGAAATAAGATTGAAATTTCTAGTATAAGGAAATGAGATTGAAAATTGGTTTAACATTAACATTACAAAATTATATAATAGTAATGATAATTATGTAATTATATTATGGTTTTAATTGATGGTTTTTTGGAGATTTAGGAATAAAAAAATTAAAAAATACTAGAAATATCATATACTTATTCCTTGGATAATCTCTTTTATAAGACATTATAAGAATTATTGAATTGGTATTCTGGGAAGACCAAAACCTCTATGATGTTGACCGGGTAAATTCTTATGTACATTTTCTAGCTAACGTTCCTAATTAGTGTAGTGAGGTGAGAAGGGGTGGGTCCCTTTTATAGGTTAGGGGAGTGGCAGCCTTGTAAATCTTAGGAACATAAATATAGAATAAATGTCTTTATCATGGAAAGTTTCATAAATTTTATATATATGTAAATATTCTATAGGGAAATATAATAATCGACCAAAATAACAATATTTAAAAAAATAGTGATATTAGAATACTTTTATCTTTTTAATCCTCATGTTATTTGTTAAATCCCTTATTGTGGAGATATTATTTTTTTCTATGGTGACTACTCATTGAGGAAAACAATTTTGTTAACCATACTAGCCAATATGTCATATTTTGATTAAAAATATATAATAAAATTTCAATATTAATTTCATATAGGTTTAATAAAATAATTCCAATATCCACCCAAAAAAATATCTATAACCATTTTTTAAATAAAATCTATCATTTAGAATGACATATATTTTTGTTTCTTCCTTTCTGAATTAAAAAACACTTAAGGAATTTCAATTTATCTGATTGAATATATTTTAGAAAATTTTCATTAAAAATTTTATTTATAGTGATGAATTTAATTAATTAAGATAAAAAATTATGCTATAAAATACATTTTTCCTAAAAATATATCTTTATTACATTTAAAAGAATTTTTTATCATTTTTAATGATTTAATAATCAATATATGAATACTTTTTAATTTTTTACCACTATAGACAACAATTATTAATAATTTTAAAGCTCAAAATAAGGCAAAAAAACTTGTAAATAAATTTATATATTTAAAAAAATGTTACCCATACATTCATATCTAAAAAATAAAAATGAATATATTACTTATTATAATTACTTAAATTATTTTAATAATTATTTTTCATTTATTTATATTTTTATATTTTACATTTTTTATTGTTATAAAACATTTTTCATTGATGTTTTTTATTTCTAGCATCACAAAATATCAATCAGATCATATTTATTAAAGATAAATATATGTTAAAATTTTGTGGTGTTATATTCTACACTCCTTATAATATCTTCACCACAGAAATTATGTTACTCTGAAGAAATTAATGTGGATACATTTACCTCATCATTTCCTTTTGTTACCACGTAAATTCTTAAAATTTAATGTTTTTCTAGTAAACCATGAATAGGTGAGTGGTCTTGTTCCACAACACATTATCTCTTTGATCTATAATATCTTCTCGTTATTCATCATAAGAAAAAACAACCTCTAGCCAAAAAACCTATGAGATTTATACATATGGTGAATTAGGTATATACATCCTTATAAGAAATAAATGACATGCCTTGTTGACGTTGGATAGGTCTTGAAGATGTTCTGATTGACACACTATGATATGATCAAGAATGATAGTGGGACCAATATAAATGGGTCCCATCATTCCCTTATTTCAAAATATAAAAATATTATTCCAAGTAGATATTCATAGGAATACATTATCACTAAATTTGAAATCTATATTTCTATATCAATTTCCAACTTACCATTTATTTAAACGCAAAGTTATCTTAATGTGCTTCAGAATAGATCTATATTTTTCTTGCATTTTGTAATCTAGATGAGGCCTTAAAATATTTTTTACTCCAACTTTACTTTGAAATAATATATACTCACTAATTTATTTAAATGGAATTATTAGGATCTATATGAAATTTTGATTTAAATTATTTTCATTATAAAATTATACCAGTGGAAGGTGTTGATCCCAACCAATTTATAAATCTATAGAGAAATCTGTCAATATTTTTTATAAGGTTTGAATGTTCCTCTTAGACTGACCATATTTTTTAGGATGATATATATTGTTAAATTAAAACTATATGTTTGATACTTGATAAAAACATCTCAAAAAAATTTGAATAAAGCCTCATATATCAATAAAATACAATTGGGAGTGGTACTCCATGAAACCATACCACATTCTTAATATATATCATGGAAGGAAATATTCTAAAATGGAAATGAAGATCACTAATTTTGTAAGTTGATTAACTATAACCAAATTATTGTTATATCTATTAGAGGTCTTGGATATCCCTTTGATAACATCCATGGTTATGTTTTCCCCTTTCCACATAGGTATGAGTTGTGGTTTCATCATCCTCTTAGACATATAATATTTAGACATAAAATTCTAACATACTAAGTATTGTGATATATACTCCATAATTAACATTATTCATGATATCCCACCAAAAAGTATCTTTGATATATAGATATATTATTATAGATCCAATATAAATTGATATCTATTAGCTATGTTATTCCGCCAATAAATCCTTTATTAATTATGTTATTAAATGGAAGCTTATATGGTTTATGAGTCATATCAATCTATCATCATCACAATTCAACATTAGAAGTTTCATTAATTTTTTTATATTTTAAAACATAATTTTGTTCCCCTATAATCTTATCATATATAGATAGTATAACAATAATGTTATAAAGATGATATTTCTCCCATTACCTCATGATTTTGAGGTCTATCATCTACTATAACATACTGGTACAAATACATCCCTATTTTATATTTGAGTGGTTATCTGTCAGGTTTGGGATGTGTTAAAAGAGTCTTTGGGTAGTTTCAATGTGCCTAATCTTAATTTGGGGATATAAGATGGCCACTAGATTTCCCTTAGAACCAACTGGCCTATGCCAGTGGCATGCTAGTAGATTGGTGTCCATATAGGATCTCCATTATACAACATTTGGAGAAAAATATTCTCATATTTATCGGCCTGAATTATGCCATAATTATTATTATATCTATAGGACATAATGTGGTCCCTTACTGGCTAGATGGTAGTTCTCCCTATACCCATCGTACTACTATTGTAGATACCAGCTAGTTAATGGAAACCAATGAGGAGGTGGTGGCATCAAGATAAGCCAGATATCTAAGAGTGTAATCATAATTATATACTTTTGAAACCATTTAGAAATATATTAATCCATAATTCTAGAAACTAAAATGCCTATGGATCATAAAAACGATTTCATCAGGAATTATCTTACACTTCAAACTTCATTGATTGGTGTTTTATTTATACATTGATTGGTTGTCAATGATTTGGTAAGTGTGATTAAATCTATTATTTTTATTCAATATAATAAGTAATTAGTTCTTCTTCTAGGATGAGTTATTGAAATATATTAATCATTTTATAGTATCTCTCTCTCAAAAAATTCTAGATTCTCATTATGTTAATATTTTAATGGATAGATATCATTTTGATTATGGTGTGGTTCATGTGGTCTTTAAGGTATGATCTAATCTATCATCTTTTCCAAACATATTATTTTTGAAACATGATTTTATGATTTGGTAATTTATGTTTAGGTCCTCTATAAAATTTTTATTTGTTCCACATCCATCCAATGTTGGATCGCATTGTCAATGGTTTCCAACCCAAGTGTGAGGTAATTTTATACATCTATTTCCAATGTTTGATGAACTATGAATCCTCATATTTTTCTCAATGGATCTCTATTTTGAAATTATAATGATCATTTTTTTTTCCATAAATGGATATTTTTTATTGCAGTTTTTTTACTCTTGTTTTGGAAGGAAAATGGGTTTTTAAATAATTATGAAATAGTTTGTGAACTTTAATTTCAAATCAAGATTTGATGACAGAAAAGAGTTTATTGGGAATTGTATTGTAAAATTTGGTAGAACATTCTTAAAATATTTGATGCATTTGGTGCATAAGATATATAGGTACCTAGGTGTTGGGGGGAGGATATTTTTGGTCCTTATTCTTTGAAATTGTATATGCATTCACTTTTTGGGGTTTTACTATAATAGTAGATTATATAATCATTGGATATAGGAACATGTTATTGAAAACATCAAGGGGATCAACTTATTGGGTGTTCCATAATCCCAACATAGATGTTGTTTTAAATATCGGGTTTGTATATTGAACACTTTTTTATTGTTAGGGTACTAGATACCTAGAAAGACCATGCCAATATGATCCTATGGGTGATCTATATTGTGATTTTTCTATTAATTATCTTGGTTTTGATATGATATATGATTCATTCTTGGATAAAAGTAAAATTATATATTTTAAACATGATTCTAAACTATATTATCTTGGCTTGTTTCAAAATAGTGGAATAAGGTAATTATTATTCCAAAGACTTCTTATAAATGTGAAACAGTTTTATCATTCCATGTTAGTCATGTATTGATAATATTTAAATAATATAATAGAGTATTTTTATAAAAAACATGGGTCAGATCCCATATAGAATGTTTATCTCAATCACTTTATTCTCCATAATGGGTGTGTAGACCATTTTATTAATGCAGAAAAGTGAAATGAACCAGAATGAGTTGGTGGGGGTTCATATCAGAAGGGTATGGGTAGTTGATGGTAAAATGGCTGGATGATTCCCATGTATCATCTTGAGTAGTTTCAGATTGTCAAGTGGAATTTTATTTTGTTTCTAGAGTTTTCACATTAGATATTTTTTACTAATGTATGTATCATTTTTTATTATATTTCTCTCTATTTATTCAATGTATCTTATTTCGGGTTGGTAAAATCATTCCAAATGTTTTTTTATTCTATAGTAAGAGTCATCAACTCTAGGGGGGTTAGGAAATACCTTTATATCTTATCATGATATAGATTAAATAATAGTTATATGGGGTTTTAATATGGTTTGTGAAAATTTTGTATCAAAGGGATGGTTTATCCTCAAGTGTCCACTTCATGAGAAGTTGGAAGATTGGATATAGAATTTTCATGACTTTTGGAGTCTGTTTGGAGTGATTCCATTGATATATGACGTCATTATTGTCCTTATGTCTCCATGGAATGCTTCTTTGTGTCTTCTATGTTAGGTTTTTATCTAGAACATAGTTTCAAATTTTATTTTTTTTGTTAAAATACAGATTCTTTCATTGTGTAATTGTTTCCTTCAATTTTTGGTATGAAGAATCATGCATTTGAGATATATTTCAGGGGTTCTTCATGACGGTGATGTGGAATATTATTCTTAAGTGAATACATGTACTGATAAAAATTTATTAGAGGTTATTGTTTTGGAAGTTCAATACAATAAAAAAATATAATTAATATCCATAAATATGTTTTTTAGGTTAAACTAGGTGTTGGAGGAGAGAATGATCAATAATGGGAGTTATTGTGCAAGGATACCATATCTGTTAAGGGAAATAATGACCTTTAAGAGGTGTATGATGTCTTGGGCATGACTAATATGGTCCTCAACTTCCTATAAGATGCTTAAATATTTATGGTGAAGTGTTATACTTTTAATATTGTGGGTTAAAATAAGATGTTGGGGTACTCCATGGTTCAGGATAATTGATTTATAGTCTTTGAGTGGTTTAAATTCAAGACCCTTTAATTTTAGTAGTTTTGGAAATAATACATGATGATTTAGTATTTTATGGATTTTAACTATTTTTAGAAGGGTGATGATTTTTTTGAAATGTAAACCATCCATTTTACTAGGTGGATATTTTTCTCCTTAGTTAGTGAAGAATATGAAATTGAAGGCTCCAAAGTAATACAAGTATCACAACCAAACATACATTTTTTGATATATATATATACAAAATATAACAACCTTTGATAATTTTTTTGATAGGGTGATAATGGTAGATATTGATATGGTGGGAAATTCCTATTTTATTGGTTATTACCTTCCACCAAATGTGAGTTATAGAGGAACACGAGGGAAGAGGGGAAGTGGAACGAAAATATCACAGGTAGTAAAAGCAGTTATCAGTATCTAGAATCCTATACTCTATTATAAGTATCCAATAGTGTACCTATGATATGAAATTAGTGTGGTTGTTAGGGAACACCCATTGATTTCTCTATTCACTTTCAAAGAACTACACTTCATGTGGTTATTGCGGTTGTATACAACATTCACATCCAGAACCATATATGCAATGATATATAAAGGGATCATCGTATCTAAATTGAATAGTGGCATAATCTTACAAATACATTTTGACATGTATCTATCCACATGTATCTAGATTGAATTAAAGTCACATAGTAGAGGTTCTTTTTGTGGAAGTTGATACGGAGCCACTTCTTGTGGGAGGTAACATATTTATTGCATATTTTACCATAAATATTATATTTTCTAATATTACATCACACCAATTTATTTCTAATAATTTCATGGACGTGTTGAAACATCCAATGGATCTGATATCATTTGTAATGGAGCTAGTTACACATTTAGGAAGTATAAAGACCAATGGTTTCATTTCCCTTCGTTTTCTCTCTTAATAGTAGATGCATAGAAATTCGGGGACATTCAAGTTATTGATCTAGGTATTTTCAACGTCATCATCAAGAGGGATTGTCTAGTTACTCATAGAGAAAATATTTATTATTTTCATTATAATGTTTCATTCTTTACTATTGATGGGATATTTTGAGTTCTTTAGGTATAGTGTGATTCTAGGTCCAATCATGCGTGACTTTCTTTCTAGGATCTCAGGAGTCTATTATCTACTATTTTAGTTAATGCCAATTTTATTTCCTATCATGTTCATATTCCATTGATTGTTCTAGATTTCCCTAAGGTTTACCAAGTTATCTTCTCTAATATTCCCCCCAAAAAGGAGGTTGAGTTCCTAATTGATTATCTGTTGAGAATATTATATACTTATGTAAAATAAGATCATATGAATCCAACTATATTGAAGGATTTTATAATTTAGTTTTACAACCTATAAGTGGATATATTTGTTTGTCCTAGTTTTCATGGTGTATAGAACTGATTATGTTTTCCCAAAAGACCGGTGGTTTCATTCATTTATGCATAGACTATCAGAAGCACAAAAATGTAAATATTAATAAAAAGTATCATTTTCCATGTATTGATGACCGGTTTGATCAGTTAAAGTATGAAAGGTGGTTTTTGAAAATTGAGCATCAGTTAGGTAATCCTCATCTCATTGTTATGGAATAATATATCAATAAGACCAATTTCAGGACAAGGTATGGAAACTAGGAATATCTAGTAATTCATTTTGGAGTAAAAAATGCTCTTATTGTATTTATGTCTATGAGGAACCAAATATTTTATTAGTATCATGAAATTATTTTATGGTATTTAGTGAATATATGCTGATTTATTAAAGATTTTAATGGCGTCATAAATGAAATCTAAATTTGGTTTTGTGAATATTGAGAAGTCACTAACTTTATAAGAATCAATCAAAATTAAATTTATGTATTTTAGAGGTGATGCTCTTGGTATCATGAGATTTTAGAACAAAATCTCTCACACTACTGGAAATCCCAATTTTACCAACGCTTATATCCCAACGGTTTGATAAACCGTTGGGAATGGTTATGTATACCAACGATTTTAAGAAAACCGTTGCCATAGAGGCTTTTATGAAGATTTTTACCAACGTTTTATACAACCGTTGGTATAGGGCTCCATGAAGAGACTTTTACCAACGATTATACACTAACCGTTGGTATATGTTGGAATCTATACCAACGGTTTGTGTAAACCGTTGGTATAGACCTTGGTAAACATACATTCCTAACGGTTTTTAAAAACCGTTGGGAAAGTTTCCCCCTAAATCAAGTAGCCCCTTCGCTCGATTACAGTCCCCCTCCGCTCGACTGCAGCCCTAAATTGAAGCTCTTCTAACGCACTCTCATTACCCAGTCTCCCAAACTCCATCCATCCTCTTCAATCAAACAATTTTTCTGTTCTACACTTCAAATCTGTAAGTTCTAATATTCTTCATCTATTTTTTATTTTCTATTTTTATTTGACCTAAATGTCTCGGATCTCTCTATACAAGTACTCAGAAACTCGTTCCACTCATATATCCATATTCAATCAAATAATTTTGTAGTTCAACACTCTAAATATATAAGTACTACCTTAGTTTTAATGTTTTACATCTATTATTTTTGTTTTCTGTTTTAATTTGGTATAAACTAGGTTGTGTTGTTTATGGAATGTGAAGGTTAGTGTTATTGAGGATGAATTGGATGTTGGTTGGGTGATGGATTGGAATTGTGATGTTTTTTGGATTAAGTTTAGTTAATCTTCAATGAATTATTTGGGGATTTCCTCCCTTTAACAGAGCCCCCACTCCTCATGGACCCTAGACACCCCCCCTCTTGGACCCTGGACAGTCCCCCCTCCTGGAACTTGGACAGCCTGGCCCCCATCTTTCCTGAAACTTGGACATCCCCCCTCATGGACCCTGGACAACCCCCCTCCACCCTCATCCTAGGACCTTGTATAGTCCCCCCTCCTTCCTGGACCCTAGGAAGCCCCCACCCTCCACCATGGACCCTGGATATCCCCCCTCCTCGATGGACCCTGGACAACCCCCCCTTTTTACTGGACCATGGACATCCCCTTATCCCCTTCTCCTTGACCCTGGACAGCCCCCCGCCCCCCTTCCTAGACCCTGGACAGCCCCCCACCCCTCCTCCTAGACCTTGGACATCCCCCTCACCCCCTCCTCAACCACCAAATACCCCCCAACTTCAAAACATTGACCACCAAACTTGGACATGCTGTATTTTCTCTAAAAAGATAGATTTATCCTCAAACCACCTCAATAATATCCTAAACAATGCTTATAATGTGGTTTTCACCACATAACATCCAATTGTATTCCAATTCACTAGTCTATCCTCCCTTGTCTAGATTTCACAAAAAGTGTTCAACCATAAAGATCCAAATGAAAATAAATTGATATAAGAAATTTGATAATGGATTAAAATTTCAAATTGCGATCCAATGAGGAATATTTGAGATATTATGCATCATGTCCATGAGTAAATCCATTTTTATATATTCGATAAGTTATTTTTCACAATTTTCACACATTAATTGTTTGTAAAAATGGTACAATCATTTATAAAGGTTCTAATATATAAAAATTAATCTATTTTTGGATGCAGCTTAACCAACAATGTCTAGATTGTCTGCCACTTCCATGATCATCGATGTGCACGTCCCGTCTCCATCTGACCTCGCATGACGGGTGACTCAGCGTCTGACTGATGACGAGCACCGGATTCTCTTACTTCCACACCAGATTCATGCCCGCTACGCTCCTGAAGTGATCAATCCCAATCCATGTCTAGATGGTGACGAGCAGAAGATTCTCTTACTTCCACACCAGATTCACGCCCGCTACGCTCTTGAAGTGATCAATCCCACTAAGCGTCCATGTGAGCTTGATGACACGGCCACCAGTTCTTGTAAGAGGCAGAGGAGTTCTGAGTTGATGGACCAAGATTATTGACTAGTGTCCATCCATCTGGCTGAAGACGTAAAACATAGTGCTTACTAGGAGGTAACCCATATTCTAGATTTTCATCAATTTGTATTTTTTACTCCGTTTTAGGAAATAAACATGGCATGTATGCAACAATTTTTTTGCTGCTTCTAATCTGTATGTGCACTTGTCATTACTCTGCATGACTGCTTCTATTTTGTCTGATCCTTGGTGTTATTTTTTATGACATGATGCAGCTATGTTCTGTCTATTTGTAGATTTTACAGGTACATAAGTAAGTGAACTTTTCATTATTCCATTCTTTCAGTTCTTCGGCCGATGGTACGAGGGAGGTTCGTACTAGAGGTAGATGAGCATCTCCGGGTACCTGACTAGACCCTTCCCCTCTGACCAAACACATTCGGTTTATTTTGAAACATAAGGTAAAAAATACATGGGTCAAATTTGACGTGTATAAGTCAACCTCGCCTCAATAAAAGGCACGGTGTGGCCAGGATCACTCAAACTGCCTCTCTTTTGTTCAAAATTGACTTATTTTTAAATGAAATCAACAACTGACATATGGGAAACTGACCAAACGCCTTCGGATTGTGTTCAAACTTTAGGAAAACTATCCATGGATCATATGTGACATGTAAAAGTCAACTCCGCCTCAATCTGATGCGCGGTGTGGTCGGTATCACTCCAAGTGTATGTATTTTGTTTAAAATGGACAATATTTTACGTACATACACCAATCCAATAAAACAGATTTTGATTGTGTTGATACTTTTAAACAATGATCCATGACTCATATGTGATGTGTATGAGTCAACCCTATCTCAATTCGAGACCCGGTGTGGCCGATACCACTCAAAGTGCCTCTGTTTTGTTAAAAATGGACTTAATTTTAAGTGAAATCAACAACTGACATAAGGAAAACTGACCAAACGCATTCGTATTCTATTGAAACATAAGAAAAACAATCCATGAGTCAAATGTGACGTGTATGAGTCAAATCCGCCTCAATATAATGTTCGTTGTGGCCGACACCACTCAAAATGCCTCTATTTTGTTAAAAATGGACTTAATTTTAAGTGAAATCAACAACTGACATACAGTAAACCGACCAAACGCATTCAGATTCTATTGATACTATAGGAAAACGATACATGGGTCATATGTGACATGTACGAGTCAACTCCACCTCAATCTAAGCCGCGGTGTGGACGGTACCATTCAATATATATATTTTTTGTTCAAAATGACTTTAATTTTAAGTGAAAATAACAACTGACATATGGAAAACCAACCAAATGCATTCCAAATCTGTTTAAACTTTAGGAAAATGATACATGGGTCATATGTGACATGTACGAGTCAACCCCGCCTCAATCCAAGGCACATTATGGCCAGAACCACCCAAACCTACCCTCTTTTGTTTAAAATGGACAATATTTTACGTACATATGCCAAATAAATCAAACGGATTCTGATTGTGTTGATAATTTTTCACAACGATTCATGACTCATATGTGATGTATAAGAGTCAAACCCGCCTCAATTTGAGGCCCGGTGTGGCCGACACCACTCAAAGTTCCTCTGTTTTGTTAAAAATGGACTTAATTTTAAGTGAAATCAACAACTGACATACAACAAACCGACCAAACGCATTTGGATTATATTGAAACTTAAGGAAAAAAATCCCTGAGTCAAATTTGATGTGTACGAGTTAAACCCGCCTCAATACAAGGCCCGGTGTGGCCGACACCACTCAAAGTGCCTCTTTTTTTTAAATGTACTTAATTTTAAGTGAAAACAACAACTGTCATACGGAAAACTAACCAATCGCCTACGGATTCTATTGAAACTTTAGAAAAATGATCCATGGGTCATATTTGAGGTGTACGAGTCAATTCCACCTCAATCCGAGGCATCGTGGGGGAGGGACCACCCAAATTGCTAGTCTTTTGTTGAAAATGGACTAAATTGTAAGTGAAAACAACAACTGTCTTACGGGAAACTGACTAAATGCGTTCCAAATCTATTTAAACTTTATCACAACGATCCATGGGTCATATGTAATGAGTAAGAGTCAATACCGCCTCAATCCGAGGCACGGTGTGGCCGACACCACCCAAACTGTCTCTCTTATGTTAAAAATGGACAATATTTTACGTGCATACGTCGAACCAATCAAACGGATTCTGATTGTGTTGATACTTTTGAACAACAATCCATGACTCATATTTGATGTTTAAGAGTCAACCCTGCCTCAATCCGAGGCCCGGTGAGGCCGACACCACTCAAAGTGCCTCTGTTTTGTTAAAAATGGACTTAATATTAAGTGAAAACAATAACTGATATACGCCAAACCGACCAAACACATTCGAATTATATTTAAACTTAAGGAAAACGATCCATGAGTCAAATGTGACCTGTATGAGTCAACTATGCCTCTATCTGAGCCACGGTGTGGCCAAGACCACTCAAACTGTCTCTCTTTTGTTCAAAATGGACTAAATTGTAAGTGAAATCAACAACTGACATAAGGGAAACCTACGAAACGCCTTTGGATTCTGTTGAAACTTTAGGAAAATGATTCATTGGTCATATTTTATGTGTACGAGTCAACCCCGCCTCAATCCGAGGCTCCGTGTGGACGGGACCACCCAAAATGCCTCTCTTTTGTTCAAAATGGACAATATTTTACGTACATACGCCAAACCGATCAAATGGATTTTGATTGTGTTGAAACATTAGGAAAATGATCCATTTTACATATGTGACATGTACAAGTTAGCTCCGCCTCAATCCGAGGCCCGGCATGGCCAACACCACTCAAAGTGGCTCTCTTTTGTTTAAAATGGACTTAATTTTAAGTGAAAACAACAACTGAAATACGTCAAAGCAACCAAACGCCTTCATATTCTGTTGAAACTTTAGGAAAACGATCCATGGGTCAGATATGACGTGTTAGAGTCAACCTAGCCTCAATCCAAGCCATGGTGTGGCCGAGACCACTAAAATTGTCTCTCTTTTGTTGAAAGTGGACTAAATTGTAAATGAAAACAACAACTGACATACTCCAAACCAACCAAACGACTACTGATTCTATTGAAACATTAGGAAAATGATCCATGGGTCATATGTGACGTGTACGAGTCAACCCTGCCTCAATCTGAGTTGCGGTGTGACCAGGACCACACAAATTGTCTCTCTTTTGTTCAAAATGGACTAAATTGCATGTGAAATCAACAACTGACATACGAAAAACCGACCAAACGCTTCAGATTCTGTTGAAACTTTAGGAAAATAATCCATGGGTCATATGTGACATGTACAAGTCAATCGCGCCTCAATCCGAGGCACCGTGGGGCCGGGACCACCCAAACTGCCTCTCTTTTGTTCCAAATGGACAATATTTTACGTACATAGGCCAAACCGATCAAACGGATTCGGATTGGGTTGAAACTCTAGGACAATGATCCTTGGCTCATATGTGACGTGTAAGAGTTAACCCCGCCTTAATACGAGGCCCAGTGTGACCGACACCACTCAAAGTGCCTCTCTATTTTTTAAAATGTACTTAATTTTAAGTGAAAACAACAACTGACATACGGAAAACTGACCAAACGCCTATGGATTCTATTGAAACTTTAGTAAAACGATCCATGGGTCATATGTGATGTGTACGAGTCAACCCCACCTCAATAAGAGGCCCGGTGTGGCCGACACCAATCAATGTGCCTCTATTTTGTTTAAAATGGACTTAATTTTAAGTGAAAACAACAACTGACATACGCCAAACCAACCAAACGCCTTCGGATTCTGTTGAAATCTTGGTAGAATGATCCATGGGTCATATTTGATGTGTATGAGTCAACCCCGCCTCAATCTGAGCCGCGGTGTGGTCGGGACCACTCAAACTATCTCTCTTTTGTTCAAAATGGACTAAATTGTAAGTGATATCAACAAATGACATACGAGAAAACTACCAAACACCTTCGGATTATGTTTACACTTTAGGAAAACGATCCATGGGTCATATGTGATGTGTACGAGTCAACCCTGCCTCAAACCAAGGCGTCGTGTGGCCTGGACCACCCAAACTACCTCTCTTTTGTTCAAAATGGACAATATTTTACGTACATACGCCAAACCGATCAAATGGATTCTGATTATGTTGAAACTTTAGGAAAATGATCCATGTCTTATATGTGATGTGTAAGCGTCAACCCCGCCTCAATCCGAAGAACGGTGTGGCCGAAACCACTCAAAGTGCCTCTCTTTTGTTTTAAATGAACTTAATTTTTAGTGAAAACAACAACTGACATAAGCCAAACCGACCAAAAACCTTCGGATTCTGTTGAAACTTTAGGAAAACGATCCATGGGTCATATGTGACATGTAATAGTCAACTCTGCCTCAATCCAAGCCACAGTGTGGCTGGGACCACTTAAACAGTATCTCTTTTGTTGAAAATGGACTAAATTGTAAATGAAATCAACAACTGTCATACGGGAAATCAACCAAATGCCTTCAGATTCTATTGACACTTTAGGAAAAGGATTCATGGGTCATATTCGATGTGTATGACTCAATCCCGCCTCAATCCGAGGTGCGGTGTGGCCGACACCACCCAAATTGTCTCTCTTTTGTTAAAAATGGACAATATTTTATGTACATACGCCAAACCGATCAAACGGATTCTGATTGTGATGAAACTTTAGGAAAACGATCCATGGCTAATATGTGACGTGTACGAGTCAACTCTTCCTCAATATGAGGCCCGGTGGGGCCGTCACCACTCAAAGTATCTCTCTTTTGTTTAAAATGGACTTAATTTTAAGTGAAAACAACAACTGACATACGCCAAACCAACCAAACGCCTTCGAATTCTATTGAAACTTTGTGAAAACGATCCATGGGTCATATTTGACGTTTAAGAGTCAACTCCGCCTCAATCCGAGCCACGGTGTGGCTGGGACCACTCAAACTTTCTCTATTTTTTTAAAATAGACTAAATTGTAAGTGATATCAACAACTGACATACGGGAAATGGACCAAACGCCTTCGTATTCAGTTGAAACTTTGGGAAAACGATCCATGGGTCATATGGGATGTGTACGAGTCATCCCCGCCTCAATTGGAGTCAACGTGGGGCCGGGACCACCCAAAATGCCTCTCTTTTATTCAAAATGGATAATATTTTACGTACATACGCCAAACCGATCAAGCAGATTCAGATTGTGTTGAAACTTTAGGAAAATGATTCATGGATCATATGTGACGTGTACCAGTCAACCCCGACTCAATCCGAGGCCCGGTGTGGCACTTATGGAGTCATAAGTGATGAGACTCCTAAGAAAATACATTTTCACCATATATTAGAAAAGTAGTTGTCATATGAAGATTGAAATGGGTGTAAATAATATTTGAGTTATTGAAATTCTTATTCAAATATACTGAATGATGGTTGTCATATGAAGATTCAAATGGGGAATTATTCACCATGTCTCTAATCAAAGAGGTGGTCTTTTTTTGTTGTTTTATGTTTTCACTGTTTTAAGTGCTTTTTTGTATGCAGGTGTATGCACAGGAGGGGCTTCTGTGCAACAATTTTGGAAATACACAATACCAACGGTTTAGAACCGTTGGTATAATTTGAGAAGAATTATACCAACGGTTTGTAACCATTGTTATAGTATTTTTTATTGAACATATGCCAACGGTTTCATTGAAACCATTAGGAAAAAACTATACCAACGGTTGTAAACCGTTGGTATAATATCAAAATCATAGAATTCCCAACAGTTTAAAACCGTTGGGTAAACCTATACCAACGGTTCAACAAGAACCGTTGGCAAATCAAGACATAGAGTGGGCTATACCAACGGTTTAGTTCAAACCGTTGGTATAGATCTTTCCCCACGCCTTACTTCCCTACGGTTTGGACAACCCTTGGTATAGAATATACCAACGGTTTTCCAGCCTATACCAATGGTTTAGAACCGTTGGTATATCCTCCATTTCCAGTAGTGTCAGATGATCCTAAATAGGTGAAGGTATTCTTGTCATGGGATGATCCAAATAATGGATATTGGATATGGAGTTTCCTATGAAAAAGTGTATATAATTAGGGTTTCATCATGGCTATCTCAAGATAGTATTAATTTCGACTACTCTTACCATGAAAAAGGAGTAATAATATTGGGATGATAAATTTCAAGGTTATTTGAATGAATTAAACTGACAACTAATATCTTCCAAAATTTAGATTTTGTCAAAAATATGAAATTTTTATGTGGAATATGGATAAATTATTAGCACTGGTTTGGAATGTATGCTTAAAAGGTTGAATTTTTTTGACATAATACTCTTATCATATTTAGTTTATCGAGAATAATTACTTCACACATGACTTGAAATACATTTATATTATGCATGCTCTTAAATATTACATAAAATATATTTTCTAGGATAGGTTCATAGTATTTTAAGATCATAAGATAAAGAATTATATTATCTAACAAAAGTATTTTAAATCAATATAATAGTGCTGGTTGTAATACAAACGTACATTTTAATTTGAATCTACTAAAAACCATTGTAATGGAATATTGTGTTTGATGCTCTCAGTAGGATGTTTTATTCTTAGGTTATCTTGGAATCAAAAGAGGCGTGGGATCATATGGGTATTTTCAATACTTTTTCATCATCTATCCTTATGTATATTTTGTTTAACTGATTGTTATATGAATATTTTAGAGGAATTAGGTAATCCTTACATTGTGGGAGGAACGTTCCACATTTATCACTCCCCTCTGGTGGAATTCTACACTTTGGGAGTCAGGTAATCATCCATTTTTGGCTAATAATTGTATTTTTCATGATTGTAATAGTTTATTGGGGTTTATTTAACTAGGAACTATAAAGATGAATTATTACATGATATAGTGTTTTTGGATTCTGAATATATATCACAAAATAGATGATTATGTGTATTTCTATTATGTCTTCTATTAGAATAAGGAATACCTCTTAAATCCTTTTGGTTCACTGCAACCACTTCTATTTCTAGTTTATATGTTTGAAGAGGTTAATATAGAATTTATATTTAGACCACAATAGACGTCATGAGTAATGATTGGACATGTGTTATGATTGATTATTTACAGAAATCATCTCATTTCATGCTTTTTAGGGGCACCAATAAAGTTAAATATCTTGGTAAGATTTATTAGTAGGAGATTATGAGATTACATGGGGTCCAAAATGAAATTTTCTATAACATGGATCCCATGTTCACCTTAAAATACTTAAATGGTATTTAAGAGGAAATGAGAACTTATTTAAGATTGAGTATAATTTATTATTAATACAGCATTGGCTAAAGAGATCATAGTTTTTAGATCCATGAGGATAAGAACTGTTCTAATGTCTTATTTTTAACAGTATCTTGGGATAACCATCTAAGAATGGTTGAGTTTTTATATAATAATAGTTATAATTCATCTATCATAATGGCTCCTTTCACAGTTTGTGTGGTCTATCATATTTTTTTCCAATTTATGGGTTAGAGGTGGCTAAAGCATCTATCATCATACCGAGTATCATTCAGTATGTATCAGAATGGATCCATGATATACCATAATCTTTTTTGTTATAGATCACATTCATTAAAAATCAATTGAGAATTTTCAACATCATCCATTTCTTTTTTCTAGTGTTTACTGTGTATTTTTAATGGTTCCTCATTTTTAGGTTCACAATCAGCTTTGGAAATAAGGTATGTTTTCACTAAGAAAATTTTGAATAATCTATATCAATAAGCACATTGTATAGGTTTCATATCAAATGGTGTTATCATTTTATTTGACAGGTATTAATTTTTTTTCTACGTATATCATCTATTGAAATATGGTTTTGATCCTCCCCATGTTTTATGTTTGGAGGAGAGAGAGTTGGAGATAGATGTTTCAATTGTAAAATATATAGGGTAGATCGTTGACTCTCATAAAAATTTTCTTCATGGAAAATATATGTAATTTATTAATGTGTTATGGGATCATAGATTAGATTCTCATAAGTCTTGGTATTCTGAATCACGGCTGAGGGAGTAGTGGACTTACCTTTTTTCCATAGCTTCTTTCTGCAATATTTCTTTTCTAGGGAGAGAATGTACTATTATGGGATGAATAATAATGTAATATTCCAAATAAATAATTATTTTCGGTTCAAGATGATATATTTGAGGTCTCAAATATTTAAATAGAGACATTAAGGACTGTCAACATGACTTAAATTTAAATTATCTCATTAGAAGCCATCAAACAACTGGTGGCATGCTACCAAATTGGAGAAACTATAAAACCTCCCTCAACAAGTATATGGGGATCTCAAGGCTATAAGAATTGTTCCTATAGCCAATACCCTATTACTTAGCCTCCATTGTCCCACCGAAAGGCCATCGAGTAGCTACTACACCACTATAGTGGTAACCAGCCATTCGATAGTGTCGATATGGGATAGAGAAGTAAGGGTGAAAATGTAATTTTATAACCCTAGAAAACCTAATTAACTTTTAACCTATCACTATCAAACCTAATTCTATCAATTCTCTTGGAGAGGATTTTTTTAGTTGATCAAATATCCTTTATGATTGAATGATATATGTTTTGTTTCAAGATCAATTGGTTGTCAATGAATTGGTACATGTGAAACGACCTTTTCTATTCTTTCATGATCACATGGAATTGGAAGTGGTTCTAGGATATGTTGATGGAATGTATTGATCATGTATTGGCCTCTTTTTTGTAATCTTATAGATTAATCATGTGTTCATATTCTAAGGTCCAGATCTTATGTTGATTGTGGTGTTGTGTTTGTGATCATTGACATCAGCGGAAATATATCAACACCACTGACAATATTATTATGGAAACATGATTCCAAGATGTGAGAATCAATGTTTAGGGACTCATTTTTATTATTCAAGTGCATCCTTTCCTATATGTGTGTAGATACTATTATGGCTAACATGAAACACAACTATTATGTTGGTCATTTCATCTTTGATATATATCTAATGAAAAATGATTTCTCTTGTTTTTATTAGTGTTTTTACAATTGTTAATTGGCATGATCATTGATTTTTTCGATACTTATTTTTATATGGGTTTTGATAAATGATGGGATTCCCCCATATTATAGTAAAATATATTTCTTTTTTAATTCATTATGAAATAAATAGTAAAATTGGTTTTCAAAGTATTATTTTTGGAATGAAATCATAGTTTTTGAATTGTCATATAATATGTGTTAAAACCTTTGTAAATTATTTGAAACATAAATCACTTGAGAGTATTGGATACCTAGGTGGGGGTCTTCTATTGTTGGGATTTTCCCTTGACATTATAGTGGGGTTCACTATATTAGGTGTTCTTCCTTTCTTAAATAATTATTTCATTGGATCTAGGAACTACTTCATAACACCTTAGTGGATTCATATTCTTGGGTGTCTCTCTATAATATGATTATAAATTATTAGAATTTAGGGACTTGATGTGAATACTAGTTTTTTCATTGGGGTAAGAGATTCCATGATAGCCCCGACATATGTTATCCTTGGGGTGATCTTCAATTTTCATTGGATTTTAATTATTTCGTATATAATATGATATGTGATAAATTGTTATATGAAAGTAAAATAATTTATTTGAATCATGATTTAGAACTATATTTGGTATACTTTTTTAAAACAGCATAATGAGGAATTTTTTTACAATGCATTTCGAAAATTGTGAAATTATTTTAACATTAAATGATTTTCAGACATCATTGATATATAGAATTTTTAACCATGTATTTTCATAGAACACATCAGTGGAATCCTAGAAATCCTATTTAGATAATACCCTACACACTCCCTGTGGGTGTATAAAAATTCATGTTTTTAATACATTAAAGGTAATGGTGCTATAGTGAGTTGGAAAGGGTTCATGTTTATGGGTAGATACCGGTGACATGGTGGGATGTTGCCTTCATATCCCATGGAGTAGTCATCAGTTGTTGGGTTGTCTTTTATTATGTCCCAATATTTGATACCTTGGATGTTTCACTTCCACCGTTATCATTTTTTACTATGTCATTTTACTTTTATGGTTATCATTTACTATATGTATGATATGAATATTTTTTTGTATGGTAAAATCATTCCGACTAGTTTTTGTGAATGCTCGGATGAAAGTTTCTAGCTAGTGGGGTTTAGGAAGGCCCATCCGGTCTTGTCATGGTTGATTTGGGAGCCTTGTGGGATTGGGTTTTCGGGGTGGGTAAATCTGCAAATCTATAACTAATAGATCATTTTCAATCCTTATTATGTACAAACTAGCGTAGTTCTTCTAATATGGATCAGAATAAACTTTTTTCCCTTCCCAAAGTTATAATGTATTCTGAAAATATATTCTTCAATCACCTCCAACCATCTCCTTTGGATCATCTTCCACTCATTATATGCATATATATACTTCATGATTTTATGATTAGTATGAACATCACAAATTTTACCATATTGATAATTCCTCTATATTTTCATTTTAAAAAATACATATACCTAATACAAATAAAGGGTAAGTTAATTTCTCTCATGAAAATTTAATTTTACAATGGAATACGCCACTACCATTACATTATACACGAGAACACATAAATTTACATTTACTTATTCATCATGGTATATTACAAACCCTTATATACTACAAGGTTTTATATGTTGAATAGTACTAAAAACCCTGTTGACTTGTCTGTTAATTCATATCAGTTTTCTACATCTATTTAAGAGTTTATATAATGTTTTTAATGTCATTATATGTCTAAAATTAGTTAATAATTTCATTTTATTTAATTTTAATATAAAATTTTATATTATTGAATTCTATATTTAATGTATTATTTTATGTTTAAATTTTAAATTTTTTCCATCTTAGAGTTTATCATTTAATTTTGAAGTTTATTCGAAAAAAATATTATTTAGTTTCATTATTTTTTATGCTTGGTTAAATAATTTTCTATTTCCATGTTTTTTTAATTTATTTGTTATTTAATGTTTAATTTTGTTTTTAATCTATACATTAAACTATTTAATAATTTATAACATTAATTTATAATTTTATACTTTTGAATTTTTATTATTTCATTCATTAAGTAAAAAAATAAATATAAATATATTTAAATCTATGTTTATAGATTTCAATGGATAAATTTATTTTTATGTTGGATTTTTCATACCTGAGTAATCACATAACTATTTTGAGTGTTACAATCAATAGAGTTGAATTTAGAAGAGTATCTATTTATGGTTTCATTTTGTCTAACCGTATACTTCAATTAAGATATGCATATACATATCCTATTATTCCTAGATATACATAAAGAAATTTCAAGTTATTTTACATAGGTAAATATGGGGAGGAAATCAAGTATAGGTTTCCCACATCCACCTTTACAAGGAGCAGTCTTCATGGATGATTTTATAGATCAAAAAATAGTTTTTCTATCTACCTACCATGTGTTGAAATTCAAAAAATTAAATTACTGAATATTAAACTTTATATTATATTTTAAATTCATTATAACATGAGGTTCATGAAAAATATGAATTGATAATTGAATATTGAATATGGATAGGTAGGATTCTTGATAAATTCACTAGTTATTTCATAAATCATGTCAAAGTATGTATGTATGAGATTCATTCATGCACCAAATAAGCACGAGAAATGAAGTTCAGAATAGTTGAAGATAACCAGCATCAAAGAAAGTAGAGGGGACCATGGTTTATCCTAATCTCATATTGATTTATTTCTAAATATTGAACCATAAAAGATGTTGGATCTATTGAAAATATTCTGGAATGACTAACTGAGTATCAAAAGGCAGATTGAATTAAAATTTTTATAAACCGATTTGATCATAATTTTAGGATGAATGAAGTCACTCAAAGTGTGATATTTTGTTAACATTTTGTGATGAGGAATATATTGATGATATTTAGGCTCATTATCTGATATTGACTGATGTTAGGATGAAATATTTGGATAAATCTTATTTTTTCTAAACAAGCGATAGGTGATCAATTGTGGTCAATTTTTGGGTAAATTATCATAGTAAGTCAACCCATATTATAGTTTTACATCAGTTTGGGTTCATATATTTCTTTTATATGGTTATGTTTTGAATATGATGGTACCTATTGAATCTGATTATTGTGGTATTGGTGGAATAGGAAGAAGCACAATAACTACTCAGTTAAATGAATGAGTTCGTATATAGAAAATTTTCGGGCTTATGGTAACAATGGAAGAAGTTCTAGAGTGACTCATAATCTAGTTCAAATAGACGGTATGAGTTTATACTAGGTTTTTTCTAAAATATATAAAGCTGTGGGAGATTTGTATCAGAGTATAAAGTTCCAATTTCTAAAATATTAAATACATGATTTGGTGATATTTTCATCCTAATTATGACATTTCTAGAAGAAATGGTGAATCATATTAGGTTTTATTGTTGGAAGATGGATAAGTTGGAGGATTGTTGATAAAAAATATAGTGAAAAAATGAATAGATATAAAGATGGGTAAATTCTAGTGAATTTATGATATTTTTAATATATTCATTACATGGAAAAATTTCTATGGGAATGTGGTTTGAAATTTTGATTCATTTCATAGTTAGGAGAGAACCTATGTACATTAACACAATCCGTGCTTGATTATTTACTATTTTAGGAGATAAATTATTATGGGTCAATAAATAAATAACAAACTATGTATGTTTTAGTGTTTTTTGAAAAAAAATTTATATCAATTATAGGTATTGTTGACTTGATCATTTTGGAAATCGTTTTGATTTTTCTATTTTTCATTTACTCTTTTTATTTATACTTCTCTTCTACAATTATATTCATATACATACATTGATTTCATTTAAAATTAACCATTTATTATAATTATTTACTATTTGAAAATATATAAAAATAACAAAAATATTTTGGAAGTATCGCTAGGATAAACACAATACTACCTCGAGATCAACCCATGAGTTAGACACTGAGCTATAAATAGGGAAATATAAATATATCATTGAAGTTACATATAACATTATATAAACACAGAGAACCATTTTAAAGGAAGAATATATTTTTTATAGAAACATATTTATAAATTTCAAAATTCCAAAAAAATAAAATTATACAATATTAATAAATTGATGAAACCTCCTCTATAATCAGATGTCATTGATGGCTTCACTGTCTATAAAATGAGAGAATAGTTTAATATTTTAAGTGAATAAGAGATTTATGGACTCATTAAATATTATAAGGAGAAAATTCCAAATTATTTAGAACCATTGGAAAAAGAACTCAAATAATTTCCACACATATTCCATATGTTTTATGTCGGTTAGGTTCAAATAGATGAACTCATCCCTCTTGTATTTTAACAATAAGTGAAGGAGGTTAAATTATGGTTGAAATTAAAAAGACTTCATTCAATGATTTTTTTGGGATATAAAGAGAGGATACCATATAAATTATGTCAATCCTGTAAAAATTAGGAGGTTCAATCATACTATTTTTTTTTGTGATGATCCCATTTGTTCTTTTCTAAATAACATTTCATCAACCTTTTTATAGGTTAATCCTAATCAGTTGACCTTATATATTTTTTTAATATCTAGACCATTTATAGAGATGTGTTGGGATTTTTTTGATATACTATTTCTTATTTTTTGAGTTATTTTTGTTTGGGTGTTACCTTGGGGAGTTATTGGGTGAAATTGGAGAAAATAGGTTATAGGAGAGGCAACACAAAGTATTCCTAAATTGTACACCCATCCAAGAAAATGGTTTAACCCATGTAGAGGTGATTCACATGGATGGTGCATGGTTTGGGGAATTAATCACCCTTGTAGGATTAACCATGTTCCTCCCCCCAAATAGGGGCACACTATTTATGAATAGGATTTGGAATACTATGTGCCCCTACCCAGGAAATTGTGCACAAGATTTTAATTATCCTGAAAATTAGATTTTAAAATCCAAAACCCCATGGAATTCAACCAAATTCAATACAACACGGCTATAAACTATTCCAATAATGTTTTTAGGTTCTAGAAAATATTCATTTGTCTCCCAACCTCTTTTATTATATATTCTATTCTTAGATCAAAGATCTTCACCTCTTCTATTAAGTGAATCAGATCCTCTTCAACATTCTTCCCGCATCATTTTAAGGGATTTTTTCAACTATTACTTTTAGATATGGATCTTGTTTTTATAATTCATGATCCTTTTAATCTTATTTCTATGGTTTTACTTGGGATCGTATTCTTTGTTTTGGGCTTGACCAATCTCTTATAATATGGGGATTTTAAGTTGGGTGATCACCCATCAATGATTTGATATAGGTGGTCTAGATTATGACCCCATAGTCTTGATGTAATTATATTTCTGTAATTTTTTAAATTTAAATTTCCATTATTTTTAAATTTCATTGATAATTGAATTGATTCTTTTAATTTACATGTGTTAAAATTTAGGTTAATTGGGAATATTGGATGGTGGAATTGAATTAATTTATTGTTTAATTAATTAATGGGAAATTGGTATTGTGAACTCAGATTGAATTTTATTAATTAATTTGTGAAATAATTAATTGAAATTTATGTGATTATGAAATTGGAATTGGATTAATTAATTGTTGAATTAATTAATTGTTGAATTAATTAATGGGATATTGGGATTGTGAAATTTGATTTAACATTAATAATTAATTTGTGAATTATTTAATGAAAACTGTTGTGATTAAGAAATTAGAGGTGGGTTACTTAATTATTGAATTAATTTGTGGATTGTTGTAAAATTTCAATTGAATTAATTGGTTAATTAATTAATTGTGTGATTGGTCAATTATTTTTTTATGACATAATTTAAAATTTCAATCATAAGAGGGTTTTATAAACCATAGTGTTTATGAAATTTTTATTAGAGGGTTAATCGTGATTAACCATGATTGATGAGAAATATGTGATATTGGAATATATGTGATATTGGTATATATATGTGATATTTTGATATATGTGATTTACTAGAGTGGGTCATGGTCTACTACATTAAAAGGCCATAGTGATGAATTGATTGATAAATATTTGTGGGATATGGTCTGCTACATCAAAATACCAATAGTGATGAATTGATTGATAAAAATGTGTGGGACATGGACTACTACATCAAAATCCCATATTAATTAATTGATTGATAAAAAAAGGTTTCGAGATATGATTGATGATACAAATATCAAAAATAATATACAAATATGGGACATTGACTGAGGCTCCAAATACCCATGTAACCTTAAGCTGTGTGATAGTGACTAAGGCTTTTAACACCAATGGGGTCTCAGACACAAAGTTCTAGACCCTTGAGTTGGAAATGGAAAATGGTTCCAAGTGTCCATGATATGATTTAATTAAATTATAAATGATAGCCACAAAAGTTTTATGTGGTTTAGATTCTGGAAAATGCAGAAGAATATATTGGGAATTCGGGCGTCCTTGTGAGCATGAGGGTCTATATGGTTAATTTAAAAAATAATAATTGTGAAAAATATTAACTTATGTATTGTGGATTATTCTTTTTCAAACTGAATAATCTCTTATTGAGTACATATTGATTTAGGAAATTTTGGTCATGGCCTTCTATGCCTTACTCACTCTACATAGAGTGCCTGATCAGCACTCGAATAGATTTCATGGTTACAAGAATAGACAAGGGAAAGATCCTTTTTTAGATATTTGATTTGGGATAATGCATGAATAAGGGAACCAGACATGGTGTCTGGGCCAACTTTTTAGTTTTTATTGTATTTATTAATTTTGGGTATTTCATATTGAAACTTGAAACATATTAGAAAATTCATATTTCCTACATTAGTTTTGGATTTTTTATTTCATGCTTTCGTTGTCTTGTAATACTAGTTTGGTTTGGATATTGGTTATATAATTTTTTAATTCATTATTTTCTTATGTTTTGGATATACATTGATATAGATGGTATAATATACAGATTATTGATATTGGAAACTCACATCTAGTCAGTAGCCTCTTGAATATAGGTTGGCATGCCTAAGGTCATGTGACTGACTAGATCAGGGCACCTGTGTGTGAAAACTAGGATAAGATGTTACAAAGTTATATATTATGAGTTTTGTTTTATTTTTTTTCAAACAATTTTTTAAATATAGATATGATAATAGAATGATCTTGGCCTTGGTTAGGAGGTTTTTTCTGGGATTATCTAACCCATGTGCGAGGGTAAAAGACATGTACCAACTGTGTGATTGTTTTTATTGATGTGTGTCATTATAGTTGATGTTATTTCACCTTGACTGTTGCACTTGTTGTGTGATGTGATTGTTTTTTCTAAGATTTTATGATATGTGAATCGTGGAATAGAATATCATAAGATTTGAGTATTCATGCATCATTCCTGGAACATAATATTATTTTGTGACAGACATCATTTTGTGCATGCATGAGAAAATGGGTTTTGGTTAAGTTGTTAAATTTGAAATATTTTCCCTTGATTTTATAATTGATCATAACATAGTTCCTAATATAGATTTTATAATTTTTAAATGATTCTAAGTGTGAATAAATGGGTATCTAATTAGAAACAAGAATTTTACAATGTGTTTACCCTTATCAACCATGACCTAGATATAAGATTGTTAAGGTTAATGATAGAACCTCTCTTATAACCATGTAGTGGGATATAATCTACTAGTAGTGGAGCCTAAGTCCATGATGGTGCTCGGTGAGGAATTCATGCAGTATTTATGAGAGATTCTTTTCTTATATTTTTTGGAAAGAGACCATTGGTGCGTTGTGAGAAACATATCCAAATCGACAAGGGAGTTTCTATTGTGGAACCCTCATACTTTCACTAGAGAGGGTGTAAATGAGGAATAATAGTTTTGGATAGAGTGCTTAAAAACATAATTGACTATTTATAGACTCCTTCTAAGAATAGTGTCATATGGGTTTATTATGTGTTGTGAGGATCAACAAAGCGCTTATGGGATTTTTAGGCTTAGATAGTGACGTCATGAGGAAGGAAATAGAAGGTCTTTTTAGAGGGGTTCTTGGAGAAATTAAATATGGAGAGATTGAGACTGGAGACAGATGGTAGTTTCATGCAATTGATTTAGGGTAGTAGGCCTTTTATGGACTATGATAGTCTCTTTATAGACTATTAGAGATTTTTTCTATCATTGGTAGGGGATAAGACAGATACAAAAAATCATTTCAAGGATTGCATTAAATGTGAGATTATGTCCTAGGTTGACCTATTTCGGTTAAATAAGTTTTATGAGGTGGTGGATTTGTATCTCAGAACTAAGAAGAACCTGATAGAGGATTTCCGAGGAGGGAAGGTCGTTGCTACTAGATGATCATGAGGAATGTTTTCTAAGTGTATGAAGCACCACTATGATAATGTCGACAAGAGATGTGTAAGGAATATTGGATAGAGGGAGGATCAGTTACTGAGTATCTCCCATGATTTAAATTCCATTAGGGAGGTAGGTTGGTCCACTGTAATTGACATTTTCCTCACCCACCAATAGAGTTCTGACATTGCTGAAGTACAAGTAATCTACCAATGTTCTTTAGGAATGAAAAATAGATAGGTAAATATGGTGTAGCTAGATAGAAATAGAGTTTGGAAATGGATTATTCTACACTATATTAGTCTAGTAGCTAGAGTTCTATGGGATGTTTTGGTTGAGGAAGTGGAAGTGGAGAATCTGGAAATATTGTCTGTATCAATAGTGTTGTGCAGCTAAGGGGACTCAGACTACATCACAAGTAAGAGGAGAAGTGTAGTTTCATTCCATTAAGTATACAATGGTGGATAGTGATTCTATACTATCTACAATTAGAGGTACTATTATTGTATATTCTATGACTGATAGTTACTTATTGGATATTAGTTCCTCTCATTCCTTTATATCTGCACAAATTGTTAGTTATTAGAGACTGGTGGTGGATTTTATGAGTGGTAAGATAATAATAGATACAACTTTTGGAGTATGGTGGAGAGAAATATATTTATACAATGGGTGTAATATTGTGGTTTGGGAGAATCATTTCAGTTGGGATATTTACAACCTTAGCATGTTTAGTTTTGACCTAATTATTGCATGGAATGGTTAGTATAAGTCAACGAAAACAATAATTTTTATTATAGAATAGTGACATTTATGCTTCTTGAGGAGGAGAAATATATTCATTGTAAATATTGGGATATCCAAGTGGGTTTTTAGGTCTTTTCCACCATATAGAATGACACCAACAGAGATTTAAGAGAATAAGACATGGCTATAAGAGTTTATGGATATGGATTTTATCAGTTTAAGTACGCACCTTGGGGTTCTCTAATTTTTTTTCTAAAAATGGTGATAGGAATTTCTGCTCATGTGTTGATTACTTGATGATAAACCAGATGATCAAGAAGAACTGGTATCCACTTCCAATTATCGATGATCTATTTGACTTGTTAATAAGAGCTTTTGTTTTCTCAAAGATCAATTTTAGATCAAGTGTATCACCATTTGAGAGTTTGAACTTCTCATATGTTAAGTAATTATTTTAAGAGTAGTTATGACTTTAGGAGTTCATTGTAATGTCATTTGGGTTAAAAAATTCACCAATTTTTTTTTATGGTAAAGAGAATAATCAATAAATACTTGTATAAGTTTGTGGTAGTGTTTTTCTATGAAATAATGGTGTATTACTAGACACATGACGATCCTTCTAAACATATTGATTCTATTTTGAGTACACTGAAAGATAATGAGACATACTATGAGCTATATAAGTGTAATTTTTGAATTTTTCTAGTACACTTCCTAGGGATAATCACATCGGAGAAAGGTGTGTCGGTGGACGTAGAGAAAGTGCATGTAGGTGTTTCTTGGGAAAAGCCCAAGATTTTTTCCAATATCTGTATTTTTATTTGGAAATCAGGTTATTATCAGAGATTCATACAAGAATATTTCATTTTGGTAGCACTAATTTGGAGCATGAATAAATACAGGATAAGTTTTAATGTAAGAAATAATATGACAATTACTTCAAATATTTGAAAAAGTATTTTATAATGACACTAATCTTGATCATACCTAAGCCATGTGAAGAGTATAAAATGTTTTATGAGGCTCTAGGATTGAGATTGGGGTAGTGTTGATGCCTGGAGATCTATTTGTGGTGTTCAATTCTCAACTATGGAGGCCACAAGAATGTAACTACCATACACATGACCCTGATATGACTATATTTTTTTTTTCTGAAGTGTTGGTGACATTATTTGTTGGGAGAGATGTTTACTATGCATACAGATCACCAGGATATAAATTATATCATTTTTTAGTGATACTTGAATCACGAATAAAATATATGGGTTGATTATATGATTTTATTTGACTTTGATCTAGTATATACACTTGGGCAGGGATATAGTGTTGTTTATTATTCAAGTAAGAAAAAAGAAGACTTCGTAATCTGAGTACTCTAGTGCTAAGTTGAATATGATGACCATTCTGGCAGATATTCATGTTTTAGTTTGAGATATCCAGGAGAAGATGACTCTAGTATCATTTTAATTATAATATACACTTTTAGTCAGATTAGAGATGAGTAGTATGAGGACTAAGAATGTTTGGCCATTAGGGAATTCCTTGAAGGTAGAGAGTTTACTTCTGATAGAACCATATAAGAGGATGAGATCATCTATGTTATGAATTATGTAGTTATTCATATGAGTATGTGTGATGAGCTAATGTATGAATTTCATGCCTCAAAGTGGGCGGTGCATCAAGGTGTGTCTGAAATGCATAGTGGCCTACGATGACAATTTTTGTGGTTGGGAATGAAAAAGGAGATAGTACAATTTGTGACCTGATGCTTCCACTGTTAACTGGTAAACACTAAGAATCAATGAAATGGTTGTTTACTATAATTATGACTAATTTAAGAATGGAATTTGGGAGACGTTACTGTGGAATTTTTGGTGGTTCACCAACTGATGCTTTAGAAGAATTATTTTTTGGATGATTATAGATTGATTGATTACGGTAACATGTTTCATGACTATACAAGATAGTTTATCAATGGAGATGATGGGGTCTTTGTATATTCAGAAGATAGTCCATTTTCTGTTGGTTACATTGAGAATTGTTTTATAAAATGTATCAAACATTACTTTTCACTAATTGGGGGCTTACAAAATATATTTTATACACATTTTTTGTGGAGTATGAAATTCAACCCACAAATAGATGGGAATAATGAGAACACTATACCAGTACTTAGGGATGTTATTCAAGTGTTTATCCTAGAATTTAGTGGGTCTTTAGAGAAAAACCATGTATTGGTGGAGTTCACCAATAAAAATGTTTTAAGGAAACTATTCAATTTGAACCATATGAAGAAATTTATGGTAGACCCTAAATACAACCTCTTTGGTGGATGGTAGTAGGTGAGTTAGATATTTTAAGAATAAGTATGAGGGAGGAGATGTTTGAGTAGGTACATCTGACTGAAAAATGTATGTCTATGGCTCAATGTATAAAGAAGACATATGTCATTAGAAATTTATAGACCCTAGAGTTTATAGAGGGTGATCATGTATTCTTTTTGGTATCTCTAATATTAGGTCACCATGGGATTCAGAGATAGGGAATATTTTTGCCCAAGTTTGTTGGACTATTTGTGGTTGTCGAGAGATCCTTGTTGGTGGCGTATCGATTTTCTATTCTATAGAGGTTTAGTGTTATGCATGATGTTTTTCACATGTCAAAAAATTATTATTATCATCCAAAACCTTCGCATTTCCATGATGTGGATGATATTGATATTGAGATAGAAGCATCCTTTTAGAAGAATCTAATACGTGCTTTGGATCCCATTGGGAATTTGTTGAGGGGAAAGATAATGGAAATATCTTTTTGGAAAAAAGGCCATGCTTAAAATGAAACATGGGGGAGTGACGCATATGTGCACTCTAAGTGGATCAGTCTTTTTGACTTGGAATCTTAGATATTCCTGGGAGTATAGCTCAAGGATGAGATATAAGACCCTAACCATTTTTCAAGATGTCTCACGATTATTTTTAGGTACAATTGTTTTGAGGGTTTTGTGTACATTTTTTTGGGTGTTACATTTTTTAGTTTTTGAATGAATTTTGGGATTATTGAAAGTTGTGGAGGCAGTACATGTTTGGTGTACGATTTGGACAAACAGTGCACCCAACCCATCAGACCATGTGAACCCAAATAGATGGGATTCACATGGCTAGTTCATGGCTGGTCAAACAATATTCCATTTTAGGAGTAATCATGCACCCCCACCACCCTTAAAAGAGGTATACAGTTTGAAAAACGATGATCCCCTTCCCAGAAATCCATGCACACAATTATAATTTGCCTAAAAATTTGATTCTAAAATATTTACCCACCTGATATTCACCCCAATTTGACCAAACTCACCCCTAACCAATTCCTCAAATTTTTATAGTTTATTATATGGATTCCTAGGGCTCCTAAACTATGTTTTTCCTGATTCAAATCTCGGAATAAAGATATGAATCTCTCCCGATATGTGAATATATTCGTGTGTGGTTTCCTCCCCATTACCCATTCTTAAAACATCAATTAAAGGGATGTTTTTCCCTATTGGTTTAAGATATTGATATTTTCTTGATAGATCATGATATGTTTGATATTGTCTCTAATAGTAAACCCAATATTTCATTCTCCATCATGGGATTGTCCTATCTATTTCAATTTGGTTATTTTAGGTTGGGTTATCACCTATCAGTGATTTGAGGTACGTGGTCTAAATTATGATCCCATATACTAGATTTTATTATTTGTATGTAATTATGGGAATTAAAATTTATGTGATTTTGAAATTGAATTGATAGTTCAATTTATTTCTTTTATTTTCATTATGTTAAATATTTAGGTTAATTAGGGAAATTTAAGGTTGGAATTTAATTAATAAATATCAAAATTAATTAATGGGATATTGGGATTGTAAAATTTGATTGAATTGGATTAAATAAAATTTAAATTATTTTATCAAAATTATATTTAATATGAAATTTTAATTATATTAATCAATTATTGAATTAAATAATTTCTCATTGTTATTATGGAATAGAATTAATTAATTATTGAACATATTAATGGGATATTGGTAGTTTGAAATTTTATTGAATTTGATTTATTAATTTGAGAATTAATTGAGGAAATTTTTTGGTATTATTAAATTAGAATTGGATTAATTAATTATTGAATTAATTAAAGGATTATAGTCATCATGGATTTAAATTAATTAATCTGTTAATTAATTAATAGATTGTGTGATTGGTCAATTAATGTGTTCATGTGTTATTTGAAAATTAAAATTATGGTATGGTTGGATGAACCAATATGTTTATAAATTGTGATATGCGGGTTAATGTTGATTAACCCTGATTTTTGATATATTGGTTATATTCATATATATGTTATATTGGTATATAAGTGATATTGTGATATATGTGATATATGTATGTGGGACATGGTCCGATGCATCAAAACCCCCTTGCACTGAATGAATAGATAAATTATTATGTGATATGTTATGCTGCAAAAAACACCATAGTGATGAATTGATTGATAAGCATGTTTGGGACATGGTTTTCTACATCATAAACCTATTGAGATGAATTTATTGATAAATAAGGTGTGGGAAAGGGAATAATAATTAAAATACCTATATGAGTTATGAGTATGGTATAGGGACTAAGGATCCAAATACCCATTTGACATTATGGAGATGTATATATACTAAGGCTCTAATTATCCATGAGGTGTTAGACCAGATGTTCTATAACCAAGAGTTGGACTTGGAAACTCATACCATGTGGCCGTGACATAATTGAGTGAGGTGATAAATGGTAACCATGGAATTTTTATGCGGTTCAGACTCCGACATGGGATAAACAAGGTATTGAGAGCTCAGGTTTCCTTGGAAACCCATGGTTTTTGGTTGTTAATTTAAATAATAAGAAATTTGAAAATAGTTTACTAATGAATTATGATTTATTGTTTATAAAACAACATAAAATTTAGTTGAATGGTTTTTTAAACCATTGGGGGTGGCTTACTGAAATGTACTCACACCCAACTCGTACCGACAGATCGGTACCTGAATAGATTTCATGGATGTAGGATAGGATAAGGAAAAGAACCTCTGTAAGAATTCGGAGTTGGGATGTTGCATAGATGTGGGAACCAAACATGGTGTCGGGGCCCAATTGGGAGTTGTCCGAGTATTTATTTATTTGGGGTTATTCATATTGGATGTTGACAAATATTTTAAATGGAATTATTTTTTATTTAGTTTGGGATATGTTATTTCCTATTTTGGCCATCAAGTGACATTTTTTTGGTTTTTTTATTGTTTATATAATTTTCCTATTTATTTTTTCTACTATTTTTCTATATTGATAAAGGGGTAATAGTCACCCCATTAATGATATTAGACCCTCCTTACTCCCAGGTTTCAAATAGTGTACAAGGACGCATGCATGAGGTCTTATGACTGACTGGATCAGGGTACCATTGTGTGGAACCGAGGCTAGGAAGTTACATTTTCCATGTATGGCTCCCCAAATTTTATGGTTTTTAGGGTAGACTAGGAGATGATACCATCTCACTCATGTGATGGAATTTCCCCCAGGTTCCCTATATACTTTTTATGAACAACATGTTAGACAATGTTACATATTTTTTTATTTATTTAAATATTTTTATTTTTTTATATTTATTATTTAGATCATAGTTTTATTTATACTTCTCTGTTTATATGTATATTGAAGAGAAAACTAATTTTTTTGATGTCATGGAGGGTCAAGATGATTATAAAATGTCACTAATAGAGAAAATTATAAAGCACTCAAAACCCACCGAAAATATCTATTTTGGGGTTTTATAAAATAAAGATATTGATCCCACAACATAGGTGGTGTTTTATCCAGAATTGGTGCCCCAAAAATTTGGATTATCTCTGAATTTTCCTTGAGTCGTTTTTTACAATTTTATATGGAAATGTGTGATGATAATTTAATTGTAAATGTTTAATTCCATTTTTTAGGTTATGGTTCCATGAATTATTCTCTCATCTACCTTGCACAAGGAAAATTAAACTAAATTAAAATGGGAGTTTAAAACAAGTCACTTATATTTTTAAGGAGGTTCTAATTGTAAAATAAATCATTCCTAGTACAAAAGACAAGTGTGATTTCAAAGACATTGGAAAAATATCCCTATGGTGGGTTTTAACCATGAAACTACATCCACCAAATGATAAAGGATGAATCAAGGATTGTATAATTGTGGGTAGTCAAAACACAGCAGTGTGTAATGGGTTTAAGCCATGATTTTCATTATTTCATTTTTTTAGATTCTCTTTCAAATTTTCTTATTTAATATTTTTTTTCAACTTTTTTTATTGGAAAATTAGGATGTGGCACATTCCACCATGTTTCATCCTATCTTGTGTAACATCTATCATATCAACTGAGCATCCAGGTTTAATTATTATTCACTATATTATTAATATTTTAAATTGTTGTTACATATTGAAAATGAGTTGTGGGTGAGGGGTATATTACAATTTATTTATTTCTCTAGTATTCAAGTTTATGTGAATTTTTTATTACGAAATTAAATTTCAGACATGATGAATTAAATTTTTTTGAGAAAATATTTTATGATATCTATAATAATTTGTGCATGTATATTTTAATGTTTAATTAATTAGTGATGTGGTAAAAATAATCTTACATCTTGTTGAAGTATAAATTCAATGATTTTTAAGGACCAATAGAATCTATATTCTTGAGGAACATTGAACTAACATCCCATTACTTTCAATCTGGATAAAATATGTATTGTCTATTAAATAGTAGAATTTAATACATGTAATTTTCATCTTTTATTAGTTGGAAATGAAAAAACACATGGAATTTTTGTAAAAAATTTAACTATCATTGCTCAAATTCAAAGTTCAAATCTTCCTAACCCGAGGAGTTTCATTTTATTTTATAAAAACTTTATTCTTCTAAAATTTCAGAACATGCTTGTTAATAATGGTGTAATTAATATTTTAAAATTATATAATTATGTGATCTTTTTTTGGAAAAATAAACTTCTTAAATATTCTATTTTATGTTACCCTTTGTACTGACTTTATGTTCTAAAATGTTGGTTTTCATGTCTATTTACAAAACTTTTTAAAAATAATTGGTAAACGTCAAATGATGACATGGATATTCATTGAAAACTACGAATTTATGTTTTCGTTATTGATATAATAACTAGTAAGAATATTTTTTATATAATGTGTGATTGTTTCCAAATTTGTGGCAAAAAGATATTATGATTTTCCCATGAACAATTAAAAATATTTTTTACGTAATGGAATCTAATGATTTATTTGATCGGTAATGTTTTTTTAATTATTTTCTCTCACTTTAAGCGTGAAAATAATGACTTTTTTGAGTTTTAAGTGTGAGGTTTATTTTATGAAAAAAACTATACTTCATTGTTTAACCCATAAAATACATTTAAATTTCGTAAAAATGTTGTGATTTTAGGAATCACGTATACCACCTCATTGGATGATTTTTTTCTCATATTTGACTATTTTCACACCACTTTGAGGAGATTTTTCATTAGTACCTTATGAATTCAATAAAGTAAGAATTTTTTTTTACTATATTGAAAAATGGTTTTTAGTAAAAACATTTTTATAAAATTATATAATAATTATATATATTGAAATATTAAATTTTAAATTAACTGATAATATATGCATCCAAATGGATTATGAAATGAAAATCCTAATCTAGGATATCCTAATTCTTTTATAACTTTCATTATTTTATTCTTTTCTTTCCTTATTCATTAACTATATAATGTGTTATTTATTCCACCAATAAATTTTCAACCCACCCCATCCTGCGGTGTGCATATTTATTATGTTCCATTAACTTATGAGAGTATATTCACCTATAGGTAATAATATTTTTTGAATAAAAGTTGGATGAAAATTTATGTTTATTAAATCTACTTCAAAATTTTCAATTGTAAACAATTTTATATGATATTAAAAAAAATTCATTGGAAATATTTAATTCCAAGGAAAATTCATTTTTTCACTTGAGATAATCCATGGGTTAAAATCAGTTTGAAAATTAATTCTTCATGATATTTTTTTCAAAATTCTGATTCATTTTTTACCAATAAATATCTACAGTGTTCTTTATTGTGGATGAGAAACATAATTAGAGTGTAAGAGTTTGATTTGGATTTGAATTAATATATTTTCACATATTAATTTTTTAATTTAAATTATGTTTTAAATTTTGAAACGTTCCTCTAACTGGTTAATTATTTTGTTGTGGTTAATTTTATACATATTTTTTAATTAAGGGAATATTAAGTTTAATTTTTTGTGTTTAAAATATAAATTTTCTCCTTAATTTAATATATTATCTATTTTTTTTGTTTCTCTTAACATTAATTTATATATATATCCATTGTTTTAATATTTTATTCTGTTAATTTAATTTTATATTTCCTTGTTCTTTAATTAATTATTTAATTGATGTTTAATTTGATTTTCAATCTAATAACATAATATATTTAATATTTTGTATCATTAATTTACAATTTTATAATTAATGAATTACTTTTATTGTTTATTTATTATGTAAATAATTAATTAATATTTGAAATTTAAATTCTCATTTTTAAATGGATGAATTTTAATTTTTTTTATTTTTCCTACAAGAGTAATCAAATTAGGATTTTGAGTATGATAATTGGTTCGGTAAACTTCATAGGAGTATCTTTCTATGGTTTTGTTTCATCCATCCTGATATTCAAATTTTGTGGTGTATTAATGTACCCAATTGTGTCCTTATCGATATATAGGAATATCAAGTGCATCCCCATAATCAAATCATGGTAGGAAATCACAAACTAATTTCACATATCTAATTTTACAATGAGAAATCTGAACAATTTTTTTTTAAAATTAATGCAATTGATTTTATATATTCCAAACATTCATAGTAAATATTACCATTTATTTATGTATCCAATTATTGAACCTAATACAAATACATAAATTTATTATGTATATATATTCATTAAATAGACAAACCAAGAATTGAATGTCAAAGATGGTGAGACCAAATTACCAGTATGATCACATGTTTTAGATTAAATACCGTTAAAGAAAGTTACTGTGAAATTAATCCAAGCATGGAAGAAGCTTGAGATATGAAATTCATAGTGGTTGGTGAAAATGGGGATTATCCCAAGAGGAAAGTAACATGGCTAACACTAAGACGTACCATTATTTTTTTGGATGATGAATGAAAGATGATGTTCAATATGATGAGGTGATTCATGAAAGTTTGAATGGGAAAAAATATGGATTTGATCTAGTACCTTTTGGAACTTATTTGTTTACATTTGAAGATAAAATGAAATTGTTCTATGTGTGTTTTTTTTCTAATTATTTCACTAAGTAATTAAATAATGATTTGTAGGTTTATTCCCTAATCAGGAATGAATTTGGGTTGATGTTTTTTTAGGAATCATAATTGTGAATGTTTGGATATGGATGATTTATAGTGATCTAATTTGGTTTTAATTTGCATAGGAGGTAGAACAAGTTTGATTAGTGTATGATGACTTGCCTTTGGGTATTTCTTTTGATGGGTCAAGCCATTATTAATTAGGAGAAATATTCTACCCAATTTTTTTGGTCATATAGGCACTTTAAGAAGAACATTGACTACTTGGATAAATGAATTTGTGAGTCTCTAGATAACATTAGTGATTAATGTGGTTGTGGAATAAGGTTTAGGATTACTTAAGACATATTGAAAATAAAAGGGATGAGTTCATATGAATCTTTTTATGAAATATATTGAATCCATAAAAGATTTTTAGTAGAGGTTAAATTGATGAGTTTTAAAATATGTAAACCATTAGTTTCTGAGGTTGTCCAAAAAATTATGTCATTTCAGTATCAAATGGTGAATCATATTGGGTTTCATTTCAAGAATCTAGACTTATGGGGGATATTGGTTAACAAAACAATTAATAAAATAAATGACAACATTTATTGTAGGGTAAAAAATAGGGGTATTCATAAAATATTTATTTAGATATAAATACACTTGAACACATCCCTTTTGATCAAATACTAAACCACATGAAGGGAGATACATTCTCTTAATGGATTTTTGGTGTTTCACTAAAAGAGGATCCAACAAATTGATGTATGAAAAAGAGATCTATCTACTTATTCATCAACAATGTTAGTATTTTCACCTTTATCATTAAATATTATGAAATTGTTTCTTTAAGGGATGTCAAGGAATATTTTATAGACTTTCACTATATCTTAACATCTTATTCCACTTGTCAATTTTTATAAAATTTTCAATAATATTTATTAAAATTTCCCCCTCTTTTTTGTGATCTATAACATCCAAAAATAGAGTAATAACCCAAGTAACTAGTTCCATGAAGCGAAACACATTGATACATAGATGTTAAATATTTCTTTAAGTTTCAGAAATATTATACACTGTTGGAAAATTGAAACTATGAATAAAGGATAGATGATGGAATTTTTTTCCACAATAAAGTTGACTAGTTTTTTTGTTCTCTATCCATTTTCCTCTTCTTTAATGATTCATTCGATAAAGTATCCAATGTGACATTTTCTTGTTTAGGATCGTGTGATGATCAACTTTTTAAGGAATAAATTATATTAGAAATTGTTTTTACGTTGTTATTAACTAAATATTTAAGAGAGAACTTATGTACATGTAGACATTCTAGGAATAAATTTTTTATTTTTTAGGAGTGGTAGGTGTTTTTTTCAATACATTAAGAATACATTGAGTACGATTGAGTGGTTTTAAGATAATTTATTTTGATCAATGGTAGGCTGTAGAGAGATGATCATTCTTGAACTTTTTTCATTCGTTTAAATTTCCATATACACATTTTATTTATTTTTATCTTATCAATTTCTATTCCTATTTTAGTTTCTATTTAATATAAGATTCATTGTTTATTTTTCCTATTTTTTGTTTTAAAAATAAATAAAAAGGGAAATGATTTTGTTAATATCACATTGATTATCACACTGCCTCTCCGAGATCGACCGTGAGGATATGAACTATTTTATATGATGAATACTGTAAATTTATATTTAATATTCAGTTAACCGGATATCACTTATGTTTATCTACATAAAATTTTCCTCTAATTAATTTGAAAAAATAAACATTTATCACTTACAGCAAACATGTTAGTGTATTTGATATTTGAGAGAAATATTTCTCCAATAATCGATAGTTTCCATCCCATCCAAGAAAACTAGGGACCTTATTTATAGTAATAATATTGAATTTTTTTTAATAACATCTATAATTTATTGATCCCATGAAATATCTTTTCTTTTAATTAAATATCCATATAATTATACATTTTGTTTCTAAATTTATATTTACTAAATATTTAAAATAACATCTCTATTCTCAGTGACTTCAATACTATTATCTAATGTACTATATATTCATTCATTTTCATCGAATATATATTAATATCATCAGCAAATACTATCATGGAAAATAATGTAATCTATAAATTTTGGATATTTTAGATCTATAATGGTAATAGGGGAATTGGTAAGTACAAATGGCATCACTGTAAATTAATACTGTTCATACCATATACCGATGAAAATAATGGTTATATCATCATATTTATCTATTAATTGTTAATATCCAAATTTAAGTTCAATATTAGAAATTTCTGGAGAAACACCCAGTTGATCAAACTGGTAATCAATATATATATATAAATATATTTTTTCTTGATAGTGATCTTGTTACATCCCCAATATTTAATAGAAAGGAACATTGGTCCATATCTATTCTTAACAAGAAGAATAAGTACATATCAAGGTAATAAACTAGGGTGTATGAAACCCATTTCTATATTCTCAAATATTTTCTTCTTCAATTCCTATAACTCAATTAGGGGTATTATATAAGGATTATTTAAATTTCTAGGTAACTATGTATTAGTTATACTGAAAAATATACTTCACAATTTAGGGGATAAATATGAAATAATTTAGAAAATACATCAATATATTTATAAATAATAGGTATATATTCAATTTTTAGTTTATCCCCAACAATTTGGAACAAATAAGCCCCATGAATAGGTAGTAAGAACAATTTAATAGAAGTAATTTCCATTAGAAGGTAATGTTCATCAACAGAAAAATAGATGTTTAAATATTGATTCAGAATATCAAATCTCACTACCCTTTCTTGGTAGTTGATATGGGATATATATATATATATATATAAAGAGAAGTTATCCATTCCCAAATTTTCATGAAATTAAACTATATAAAGAATAATAGGATTTTCAAAAAGAACAGTCCCAGAATCACTTATCAGAGAGGAGATATAGACTTCATATGTAATTATCCTACCATTTTTTCAAAAATAAATCAATATATAACCATTAAGTAAGTTATGAGATACTCTTGAATGTTCCTCAACCATAAATGAGTGGTTGGAACATAAATTAAATAAGTTATATTTAGTTTTAAAGTGGATAATATGTTTACATTTCACCACTAAATTATCTTAACCTACTCCAATTGTTTTGATTGCATAAGACATACCATATTCTATTGAATTTATATTTTTTTATGCTGATTGCTTCCATTTAACCATGGATTCATGTACCAGTTTTTGTGATTTCTATACTCCTTGAGATTATATAATTGGAGTGTGGGTGAAATTGTTAATCATTATGTCTCTATAATAATTTTATTAGTCGACCTCTTTATATCACATCAGTATTCATATGCTCTATGACCTACCTTCCCATAATTCAAATATTTACCTATCTCTTGGAGTGAATTTCCTCTATTCGTATCATATCATTTTTAACATAAGGTAATATTAATTTTATTTCCACCAATAGTTTTGTTATTTTATTCCTTATGTTGAACCATTTTTATCTTCTTGTCCCAAAAAACATTGAGAAAATGATAGATGCCCCCTCTATTTATAAACTGAGAGAATTTCATACGACTACATCATAAATATCAAATATGTTTATAGAAAATAACATCAGGATAATTTGTTTTATCCCACTAAAATAAATAAATTTTTATTGCATAGTCGATGGTGAAACTAAAATCATACCTATAAATTCCAATTAAATTTACCTAATAGGTTACAATGGATTCATTATCCTTTTTTATTCATTTTGGGAATCCCCCCTCTATTTTAGTGTGAAGAGTTCAAAGAAAATAATTATTTTAACATATGATCTTAAAATATTCCCATGTCATGGAGTCAATATCTAACGCTTCCATCATATTATTGATCAAATTCCACCATTGATCAGCATCACCTTCCAAACAATATAGACCCAAAAAAATATTCTCATGGTTCTAGTCCTATAAAATAATGAATATATTCTATATACCATTGAAATATTTATCAAAAAAGATGGATCAAAGGAATGAATAAAGAAAGATGGTTGTTTTCTAATAAAATGATCAATGGTGATTTATTCTACCCTTTGTAAATTTGTATGTTTGAGATAATTCATAACATCATTCATATTTTTAGAGTGTTAGGTTACAATAAATTCAATATAATTCATATCATATCCCATTACTACTAGTGTATCTTGAGGAAATTTATTTCATTGTCCATTAAATTTCACATTAACACGAATCCTCTGGGTTCTAGTCGTTTACTAAAAAAACAATTCTATGTCAGTATCAAACAACAATAATCAATGTTATAAATCATATGATAATGTACATCATTCCAATGATGTCCAAAATTATCACACATTTTTATCAACATATACCACCTTAGGTTTATCTAATACCACATTTATGTATCTTGGGTTGTCATAGGTAATATTCTCTCATTTATCATAACCTTATCTCCAAAAATAATTAAACCCGACTTTGATACAATCTAAAGTGACCCAAGCCGGAACTACACAAATTTTTATTCATTTTAAATGAATTTATAATATATCCCAATGATAATATATTTTTTATATGCATAATGACATAGTATATTTGGATACTATATGCAAAATAATTATATTTACCAAAGGATTGAAAATTCCTCCCATAATTTTCATGCCACATTTAGCCTTCCCAGATATTTCCTAATTAAAACCATTTTTAATAACTTATAGATATTGAAATATAATAAAGGGTGAGATTATATTCTAGGTAAGGGTAAACAAGTGATATATCAATCGATGATCATAAGTGAGAAATAGTTAATTTTATGTGTATGATAACATGATTATAACTTATGAGATCATAATCAACACTTCATAAACATTAAAGCAATAGTCATGTCATAAGGATTTGTAAAAATAAAAGACACGAGTGATATGGGTGAAAAATTAACTATAAGAAATCGTGATCCAATACAACATATTATAATCCTAATAAACAAGTTTTTGTAATGCACATTACCATAGAAAAAAATATTCCATAATCAAGGATCACTTCCACGTATATCATATTGGATGAATTCTCATAGTGGGTTGGGTTACCTCCCCATTCCCAAAAATAATTTAATCATATTTCAAGGAGACTCACCATGAAATTCATTACATAGTCGGACTTAGATAAAGACCCATCTATATTATTGGGATTTTAAAAAATGTTAGATTTTGTGTCCTGAGAACCAACTGTTTTTACATTGATTACATGAATGTAAACTTATTATATATTGTTCATTGTTCTTATGGACTATAATATAATTATTTCCTAGAATATTTGTTTCAATAATAAGGTTATGGAAGATCTCAATTATTATAAGAAACTTAAAATGCAATAACAATATTGTTATATAAAGTTCTACAGTTGGATGAAATAATATGATAGGACACATAGTATACAGACCATCATCTTCGAGTACTCGTACAAAGACGAGACTCTCTCTCATGGAGTTCGCACATGGTAATCTCGAATATGGGAGATTATGAGAATAGACCCACCTGTAGTAACTCTGTATGTCTTGGTGTCATCGTACATTACTATCTACGAGTGTGTATAATGGTCCTTAGACTGGTTGATTATCATTAACTCTTGTCATTATTCACGCACTTATATTTGCTAACGAAAACAATCACAAAGATTGTTGGTAGGAAGTAGGATATGTTGGGTGCATCACAAATGTCATGTTGTTAGTGGATAAGTTGAGAAAGTATTTGTCCCTTTCATATTTATGGAAGTAGATATCTTAGGCCCTTTGGTTGAAAAAGAACTGTCACCCAAATTCCATGGCCATGTTGTAAAGACGAGTTTATTTCTCGAAGTCAAAGATTGAAAAATCATGAATATAGGTTTATGACACTACTATGAAACCTACATGATGAGATATTGAGAAAAAGGGATTAAATTACACGATAATAATTCGTATGAGGTGAAATTTCAATGCGGTGTCAACTTATTTCTCTTGGGTTCTTGGACCCGTTTCTAGACCGTAATCTTGGACTTTTGGCATGCCCGCCTAATGCCAATGAGAAAGAGGCCTAAAGGGTCACACACTAAGTGTATCAAAGTATCTCAAGTAGAATAATGTTTATTCCCATACGTGGTTTAATAATTATTAAAGGAACCCTAAATCATTTTAATGATGGAGGGGGAATAAAATGAAAAAAAGATATACATGACATGTATTAATGATTACACGCTGTGTAGTTTTCATTTAGGAAAGGAAATGAAAAACTAGTACATACTGTGTCTTAATGATTACACACAGTGTAGTTTTTTTATGAAAAACAAGTACTTGCCGTGTATTAATGATTACATGCCATTTATTTTTTCCAGTCGGGATGTTGAGGATATAATATTTTTTTAGTTAATGATATTTATTATAATTAGTGTGGGTGCATGTCAAGGAATTATTTATTCAACATGGGGGTTTCAAAAAGAGTTAATTAAATAAATAAAACATGTAACGCATTTATTTATTTTCATAACTCTATAACCTCAAACCCAATTATAATTATCCTCACAACCCCAAAAAAATTTCCAAATCATTGTGAACAACAATTCTGGAGAATTCTATCAAGACCGAACTAACTCCTTCCTCTAAGATCACTCTCAAGACCGAGAGAGATCCTCCTCCATCAGATTGAGATGATCTAAGGCGAAAAACACATTAAAAGGTTTCTCCACACTAGCACCTGGAGAATCCTTTGGCAACTTCTAGAGATACGTGGTACATGTGTGGATCACCACTAGAGGAATTCCATCCTTGGCTTCTCCGACGCAATGACGAATCACATCGGAATGTGATCAGAAATATTAGTGAAGAAAGAAAACCAAAATGTACATCTTTTCAATTAACTAAATTAATTATAATCTACCTATGATGATCCTCATATGTTGTTCCAGGACTATCCTTCTTCTTTTTCTATTTCTGTGATTCGATCTGTGGAGTCTGGCATTTATCGTCGTATTGATCCTTAATTGATCACTGCTAATGACAAAAAGCCATGTGGGCGCATCAATCCACATTCTTCCGCTACGCACAGATACTTAAATTTGTAACAGAGCGAGGTTAAAACATTGATTATAGTTATTTAAGATTCATTGATAAGTTATGAATTTATATTTGATTCAATTCAAGATAAATCATTCTATAAAACTGAATAAACAAAATTTTTTCTTCCTCTTTCATTTCTCGGTTAAAATTACAGAAACAGACTTTTAATTTTAATTTATATTAAAATAAAAATTAGGAAGTCATCCAGAGGATCCGCTCTTTCTGTCTGTACAACACAAGAAAACATGGTGTGTAGTAAAAATACACACCGTGTACTTAGGTTCAATGAAACAATACTGGTCCGCCAAACCACTCCATGCAAATTGAGCATGCCTAAGAATTTATTACACCATGTTGATCAGAACTGAACGATGCATGGAAACCAGAATACACGACGTGTATGTTGAATTAACATTTCATGTAGTCCGATCCAGCCTACGTGAAACCGTGTACAAGGAGAAGACGTGTACCACGTACACAGGATTTCTAGGCCGGTGACCGTGTAACAAGGAAGTATACACCATGTTAGATTAATCTAGACACCTTATACACCAAAATTTCCAATGTTTAGAAAACACGCAAAATCCCCCAACGTGTACTTTTGATAAATTGTAAAAACAAATACATGCCGTGTGAACATAACCAACACGCCGTGTACTTTCCAAAATGGAATTTCACCAGGTTTTCTCCAATGTACAAAGACCCGTATAAGGAATATGGATGAGAAGGATCTCAAGGAAATTGAGAAATAAATTTAAGATAATGATTTAATTAATTATAAGATTATAATTAATTGAATTGAAATGTGACTTATCTTAAATAAAAGAAAGATTAAAAGAAATTTGAATACAAAATATGCATAAATGTCATTACATGCTATTGATGATCATGATCTAGACCAAAGACCCTTTGTGTGTGTATGGTTTCATTTAAATCTATTAGATTTAAATTCATTGGCATGAGATCCTTCTTTCAATAATATGTAGGGCCTACATGCCCATGGTTTCTCTAATATAAACCCCATGTAATGGAGGATCACCCAAGTCATAGGGGACGGTTCAAACCCAAATCTGAGATGAAACCAATCCATGTAGATAAAAAGGTGGAAAGGTGGGAGATGGAAAACATAAACCATCAGGTTCAACGTGTTTTCCCTAGGCCAGGGTTAGCTTATGAAAACCTCTATATAAACTAACCAATAGAAGTTCATGATCATGTCATATTATTTTATGTATGTCTGAATTCATGGTTTATTTATTATGAATGTGTAGTAACAATCACATAATTAGTGAAATAAATAAGCATGCAAGGATGGAATAAAATAAAAACCAAAATATGCATAAATATTATCAGAACATGGTTAATCACTAAAGAAATCATCACTTAATATTAACAAGCATGTGATAATGAAAAAATATGCATAAAGAATAAAATCCCTCAAATACCATAATAAGTTAGACCAATCCTTCTGTTACATGATTAAGGGAAAGACTCAATAAAACTATGTGTTTGACCAACCCTTATTGGGACACATAATTTTATAAATGAATCTCAAATGAATTTTTTGGGTTTAAATAAACATTTTACATCAATAGGAGTATCCCTTGCTAGACTTGTTTTAAAATGGAGGAAAGTGTTGAGGAAATCCAAGTGAAGATTTCAGGAATGGGGAGTCCACTCAACAGATCAATGAACTGTAAGATCACAGTTGGAAAATACCACCCTACCTAAATACCGTCAAATAGCTTGACCAACCCTTATTGGGGTTATGCAATGGGGAATATAGATGTAATTCCCCGACCCCAGTTACCCGGAGTCGGTGCATTATTACATGACATTGGCATGATCACAATAAAGATCAAATCTCGAAAGCCCGATTGGTTTAGTAGACTTGGAAACACTAGATATATTCATAAGGTTTTCATTACATCATAAAATTAAAACTACAACAACATAGTCTCCATATTCCACACTCTTATACCCTCACACTATCCCTGCAGGTCATTCATAAATTACTTCTTCCCATCCTGGGAAAAATAAAACATAGAAAAGGGGTGAGCTCAAATGCCCAGTAAGGATAAAAATATAGCAGAAACTTTCATAAATAAGAATAAACATTAAAGGCAATGTATAACTAAAACAAAAGCCTTTTGAACTTGAACTGCAACATAGTATGGAAAAAGTAAAATGAAATAATGCCATTTACTTATTCACATGGATATTCTATTAATCAAATAATCACATGAAATATCAATAACCGCTATCATAATGATGGAATGCATAATGCCAGACTATCATAACCATATATCCAAGGCCTTGTGCCAAGACAACAAATAATATTTTGTCAAGTCCTTGTTCCAAGACACTAGCTTGTCTCCTGAGACCTACCGATGCATTGAGGAGCTATAGCGGGCTCCACCCATCACATATTAAGTCCAATGCATTCCCATATGAAAAGGTTTAAATATAACATAAACATTCCTATTAAAAATAGCATATGAAATGTAAATACTTCGTCCATAAACCATGAAAATAACATATCCATAGTCAAACATATCACAAAACCTTCAATACAATATGGCAGTTTTGTTTCATAATAAATCATCTCCATATAAGCTTAAAATCCATCAAAGGATGTTGACATAGATGAAATCAAAACTCTTTTTAGAGAAAGATCTCTTTTTATTTTAAAATCATTTAAGAGTCATATAAAATGAAACATTTCTTTTAAATTATTCTTATACGATTTTAAGGGAAGCTTCAACGACTTTATAATGGCGGAAAATTGCCGCACCCGCCGTATAAGTTAAAAAAAACATTCTTACCTTAATTCTGTCAAAAGGTTAAAAAACACCTTATTTTGAAAAAGACAGAAAGATTCCTTTATAAACCTCTTATAAAATTAAAACAAGGGTATAAATTATTTTAACCAATATTCTTGTAAATGGTAAAAATGTTTTGAAATACATTTTGGAGAAACATGGATGTGGATGATAAAGAAATCCCAGTAGATTATTACATATAAACAACCTCGGATAATGAAGAGATTGAGAAATAAACCCTAAACTTGTACTTTTCCTTTTTTGAGGGTTGGTTAACCTCCTGTATAATGGTGAAATAATTTTTATTAAATTATACAGGTATCATATATATTAATATGATATCATATATTATCTTTTAACATAGCTTTGTTAATAATATCTTAGTATTATGGTCGTTTCAGGTGTTAACTTACTCATTTTATTTTATATGTTTTGTTACGTAAGCCATGTTTGTCATGGATAGGTTGTATCTTATTCATATCCAGAATGATATCATGTCCTTAAACATTATTTTTAAATTATCAAATGATAATTATACTTGAATGGATACGATGAAGAATGAATCTCATCGCGTTCGTGGAGGCGGTAGTTCGTACATACGCACGAGCGACAATATCATTCTTTTGATATTAAAATAATATATAATTGGATGGTATAACATATATACAGAATTATTATTATGTTATATTTAGTATTTACATGAGTTACACATCATTATTATACCCATCCAAATAATAATTTATTGAATAACAATTACCCCATGACGTGGAGAAGGTAAGCCATACGTATGCACGTATGGTGACATGTTATTCCAAGGATGGATAGAATACTGAATATGGTCATACCATATTTATAATAACATCAAAGTATATATAAGATACTAGAGTTATTATTTTATAATTGTAATAACAATGAATGAAGAAGTGGAAGAAGAAACAAATTTGAAAAAGGGTGGTGAAAACATTACCTCTTCTTCGGGTTCTTCCTTTTGATTTGGAAAAAAGGGCTCTTAGGTTGGATTTCTGACTTAATGAAGGCCTCTAGGATGAATTTATGGATGTTGAGAGAGTATTTGGGCAGAGTTTGTCCGAGCCAAAAGGCTTTAATGGTGTGAGTTAATGAGAAGGGGGAGTGCCCTTTTATAAGAGGTGTGTGGGGCACCTTTGGAAAAGCTAGAAATATTAAATTATAATAAATTCATATTCCGTTTATAATCGCTCCAAAGTTTATTATTCAAAGGTTAAGGTGGGTATAGGTCTAAATCAATTCAACCAATAGAATTTAGACAGGTGTGGGTTACTATAATAACCTTATCTTTTAGTTTTAACTCTTAGTTAATTAGTTTGACATTTACCATGTCACATTGTATTTTTATATTATATAGTTAATAAACTTACAATATATATCCAAGAGACCCCCATGTGGTCAATTAATGATACAAATATCATGATATAAGTGTCTTGGCCGAACCTTACTTTTTTAGGAATTTAATATCAATTAATAATATAATATTTTTTTTCAAAACTCTTTTATGACAATTTTGACACTATTCAATAGTTGATTTTTGTGAAACTTATAACAGAATTATTACTTCTAAAAAAGTTACTTATGTCAATCCTAACATGTAATATTAACCTTGAAAATTAGTGTAATTCATTAAAAGTCTCAAATTATATTTATTTGTGTATTTATAATATCAATTATTTTAATTTTTCACTATTATGGTAATTACAGCATCCTCATTGTGTAATAAATAAATTTAATTATTTAATGTCTAAAAATTATAAATAAACATTCATTATGTAAGAAATCGTTTTATCTTTCTAATGAATATTTACAATCGAATTTATCTTATTTATAACACTATATTAAAAATGTTTTAGTAAATAAACTTTGATTTTAAGCCTTTTAACTCTTCTTCGAATTAAATAATAATAAATGTCCTAATCTAATCCAAGTGGACCTAAATGATAATATTTTATTCCTATGGTTATTTTTGGTCATGATACACTTGTCCAATAGAATTAGGACATGTGTTAGGATAATATTAATATCATTTTTACCCTTAATTACCCTATTTACTTTTAACCGTGGTAAATAAAAGTAAAAAGTTACTATCCACCAAAAATTATTTTCATCTCATTGAACCGCATTTTACTTCGTGATATTAACCATGTATCTCGTAATTTTGAAATTCCATTCACAGAAGTGGAAGAATTAAGTTTTATGAAAAAATCAGTTTTTTAACAACCACTTAGTAGTTTCACTATTCATCAAAAATTGATGTTTTTCAGAACAATGTCAAAATTTCACCCTAAGATATAATTGATATTCAGAATTCAAAAATGATGTTTATTTGAAAAAAATCCAAACATATAAGTTTCATTAATTAATTTTATAAGTAATTCCCGCTGTCACAACAAATAACAGGTTTTTAAGAAATAATATATACCAATGGATTTACAATTGTTTATGTCCAATTTTAAAGTGAAATTAATTATAATGAACTCCATTGGATAAAATGGTAAAAATATATTCTAATTATACTTTAAAACCACTAAATAATATGATTTATCACTATAAATTCTTTTGATTAAAAAGTTGTTTTTAAGTATTTTTCACTATTGATAAAAATTGGAAGTTCTCAGAAAAATAACAAAAATTAATCTTAGGATAATTTCGATATTCCGAAACCAAAAATGAAGTCCATTTTGAAATATAAAATATATATAATTTCAAAAAGTAGGTATTACTATTCATAAAGGCTAGTTTTATTGGTTGTGGTGTGTTAGAACTTGATGTTGCGTATAACACACGCTATCGCATTATTCAAAGAGAAGCGTACCGTAGAAGCTTGGGGTGTTACATTCTCCCCTCCTTCGAATAATTTCGTTCTCGAAATTTGTAGAATACTATCACATGAAAAGACTCAGGTGGTTCTTCATCATAATTTCCTCGGGTTCCCATGTTGCCTCTTCCATCTTATGGTTTCTCCACAAAACTTTTACCAGATGCGTCGTCCGGTTTCTCAGTACTTGTTCTCTTGTATCAAGAATCCTGACATGCTCTTCAAAATAAGACAGATCGGGTTCCAGTTCTAATTATTCATAGGTGAGTACATGCGTTGGGTCATGAATGTATTTCCTCACACTACTGGAAAAGGGATCTTTCCCAACAGTTGTGTACCAACGGTTCAAAGAACCGTTGGCATATCATATCTTTCCCAACGGTTTCTATAAACCGTTGGGAAAAACCCCTCAATGCATAGTTTTCCCAACGGTTGTATGAAACCGTTGGGAAAGATAGGTTTTTCCCATTGTTTTCCCAACGGTTATATGGAAACCGTTGGGAAAGATGGTTTTTCCCAACGGTTCTTAGAACCGTTGGGAAAAGTGGTGAAGAAATTGGGAAAGGTTGGTCTTTCCCAACGGTTATTAAAAACCGTTGGGAAAAAAAAGCCCCAAATACCAAATCGAGCCAGCGGCCTCCCCACATTACAGAAGCATTCACCTCGTGTCCTCCTGGAGCGATTTCTTGCGGAAGGACCTCCCAATCCCCACATCGTCCATCAGATCAGCACCTACCAGGTTAGACTCCTATATTTTATCAACGATATAGTTCAGCTCTTATAAATCATATACTTCTATTCTTGATTTTGTTATTCCCAATTATTAGGGTTTTTGTAAAAATTTATGATTGTTTCATGGTGGTCATGTGCACCACTATAGGTACATTGATTCACTAATTTATTTTGGTATTTCCATAAAATTCGAATACAATTTATTAATGAATCAATGTTGGGTGTTAACATGAAATTCATGTTCTTGATTTTTGTTGAACACCTTATTTATGGTATGGGGTAAGATTATTTAAAGTGTAAACAAATACTTATATAGAATTTCCTTGTAAAACCTGATGGTTTAATTCTAGTTAAATGGAATCATAATTTTTTATGTTATTAATATTTAGTAATTGGTGAGGTGAATCATATATGTATATGAAAAATAGATCAAGATCATTTAGTATTGGATAGAATTATTCCCTAGTAATGTGAGACCCTTATGTTGTTGGGTGAGTATGGAGTAGTGAGATATATTGCTTGTTACTTACCTTTTTTCAATTCTATGAGCTAATGATGGCATGCACTAATTTTTTGAGATCTTTCAATGTTTTTATGTTTTTGATAGTGATCCATGATGTGTATCCTAGTATGTAAGATCTTGTTGGGTATTAGACCCTAGATTGGGTGAATTTGTATGCGGTAGGGTGCTTTCTAGGATGGGTTGTAGTGATGTGATGGTAACATATGAGAGGGGTGGGTCTTACTAATGTGGATTCATTCTATATCATAAGCATGTAAATATAATTTGTATTATGATAACTAAATGTGAATGATGTGTGATCAAATATTGTCTTATCCTGGAGAATTCCTTGTGATATATTGATATGGTGGCATGAGTGATGATGCATGTGGTGACATGACCAACATACATGTGTTTCATGGTTAGTGATCAATTAGGCTAATGATCCTATGATCATTGGGATGTGACTCTCAATGATTCAAGAAGAGTTATTAATATGATAACATGAGGGTGTGTTCCTATTTGGTTTTGTCATTCGGTCAGTTTGGACCCCCCCACGCGCGTTTATCAAGCGCGCGCAACGCTTAAAGAACGCATAATGAGACCTCCCGCGCAGACCGCACGTCCGATTGACGTTCCGTCTATGTGTGCACGTCGCGAATAATAATGGGATTGTTGTCCTGTGATTTCAAGTCAATCTGATGTCGTCCGCTATGAGTTTGAACGTTAGACGCCCATTTTGGCCGTTTATGACACCAGAACGGCGTTACCGGTCACCGCGGGAACACGGCACGGCCGATTGACGTGCCGTCTGCTCGACCACTTCATAAATCACTCACCCGTATTTTTTGTCTGATTTCAGGCCATTCTGACTTCGTTCGGCCTGTTTGGACCCCCTCGCGCGCGTTTACGAAGCACGCTCATCACTTAATACACGAATATTGAGCCGTACCGCGCAAACCGCACGTCCGATTGACGTGACCTATGCGCGTAAACGTCACGAATAATAATTAGAATGTCTCACGGTGGTTTCAGCTCAATCCGGAGACGCGGTGTGGCCGACACTGTTGTACCCCACTCTCTTGGATTTTAATGATCACAATCACTCTCATCGTGATCTAATATTGTTTCAAGTGTTTTTGATGGTAGGAAATAGGGTGCCTAGAAGCTGGCCCAAGAAGTATTCAAAGTGGACTGTTTAAGTCCACCGGCCAGCCGGTGTGAGACCACCGGCCGGCCGGTAAGGGCACCGGCCAGCCGGATCCAGCCCATCGGCCAGCCGGTGGACAAGGCAGAAGGGCTTGCCCTCTGCCAGGTGCCACCGGTCAGCCGGTGTCTGGACACCGGCCAACCGGTGGGTCCAGACAGAATGGGAAGCCTTCTGTCCAGACCACCGGCCAGCCGGTGGCCTCCTCACCGGCCAGCCGGTGGGACTCCTTGGAATAGTGAGACCTACTGTCTCACCACCGGCCAGCCGGTGTGATTCTCACCGGCCAGCCGGTGGCTCCTGGGCAGAAGCTCTCTCCACCTTCCAAGGCACCGGCCAGCCGGTGGACAAGCACCGGTCAGCCGGTAAGCAAAGTCAAACTAGCCGTTAGAGCTTGACCAGACTTGCCCACTTTATCCCCAACGGCTCCGAAAGCCCTCCAACGGCCATATTGAAGTATTTGGGAGTATTTCTCCTATAAATAGACGTCCATGGATGCCGGGAAGACTACCGATGATATACCGAAGCATACCAAAGCTATTTTTCATTTGAGCCTCCTACGACAATTCTCAAAGGCCACTTGAGATCCAATTGCAATCCTTCGTAATCTATTTAAACTTTAGGAAAACAATCCATGGGTCATATTTGATGTGTAAGAGTCAATACCACCTCAATCCGAGGCATGGTGAGGCCGACACCACCCAAACCGTCTCTCATATGTTAAAAATGGACAACATTTTACATACATACGCCAAAATGATCAAACAAATTCTGATTGTGTTGAAACATTAGGATAACAATCCATGGCTCATATGTGACATGTACGAGTCAACGCCGCCTCAATCCGAGGTCCGTTGGGGCCGACACCACTCCAAGTGTCTCTCTTTTGTTTAAAATGGACATAACTTTAAGTGAAAACAACTGTTGACAAACGCCAAACCAACCAAACGCATTAGGATTCTATTGAAACTTTAGAAAAATGATCCATGGGTCATATTTGACTTTTACGAATCAAACCTACTTCAATCCAAGCCACGGTGTGGCCAGGACCACTCAAATTGTCTCTCTTTTCTTGAAAAGGGACTAAATTGTAAGTGATATCAACAACTGACATACGAGAAACAGACCAAATACCTCTTAATTCTTTTGACACTTTAGTAAAACAATCCATGGGTCATATGTGACATGTACGAGTCAATCCCACCTCAATACGAGTCACCGTGGGGCGGGGACCACCCAAACTACCTCTCATTTGTTCAAAATGGATTAATATTTTACGTACATATGCCAAACCGATCAAACGGATTTTGATTGTGTTGAAACTTAAGGACAATGATCCATGGATCATATTTGATGTGTACCAGTCAACCCAGCCTCAATTTGAGGCATGGTGTGGCACTTACTGAGTTAAAAGTGATGAGACTCCTATGAAAATACCTTTTCACTATATATTATAAAAGTTGTTGTCGTATGAAGATTGAAATGGGTGTAAATAATATTTGACTTATTGAAACTCTGATTCAACTATACTGGATGATTTTTGTCATATGAAGATTAAAATGGGGAATTATTCACCATGACTCTATTCAAAGAGGTGGTGTTCTTTTTTGTTGTTTTAAGTGTGTCAGTGTTTTTGTCATATGAAGATTCAAATGGGGAATTATTCAGAATGATTCTATTCAAAGAGGTGGTGTTTTTTTCAGTGTTGTTTTTTATGCAGGTGCACTGGAGGGGCCACTGGAGGAGCTGCTGACAATTCTGAAAATACTGAATACCAACGGTTGTAAACCGTTGGTATACTTTTCCATACTTAAACATATGCCAACGGTTTCCATGAAACCGTTGGGAAAAAATCTATACCAACGGTTTACAACCGTTGGTATAAAATAAAAACCATTGAATTCCCAACGGTTTCATGAAAACCGTTGGGAAAAATACTATACCAACGGTTGTAAACCATTGGTATAAGATGAGAATATAGTATTCCCAAACCGTTGGGTAAACCTATACCAACGGTTCAGCAAGAACCGTTGGCAAATCCACACCTCCAGTGGGCTACCCCAACGGTTTACTTCAAACCGTTGGTATATATCTTTCCCCACACCTTACTTCCCTACGGTTTGGACAACCGTTGGTATAGAATATACCAACGGTTCTCCAGCCTATACCAACGGTTCTAAACCGTTGGTATATCCTTTATTTCCAGTAGTGTCAACAGAGATATGTGGAACACATCGTGAACTTTGGAGAGACTTGGCGGCATTTCCAATCAGTAAGCTACAAACCCAATTCAATCTAGAATTTTGAAAGGTCTGGTATACCTGGGACTCAATTTACCTTTCATACCAAAACGTATAACTCCCTTCCATGGAGATACCTTCAAGAAAACATGATCACCGAATGGAAATTCCAAATCCTTCCTTCAATTATCGACATAGCTCTTTTGCCAAATTTGAGATGCTTTGATGTGATTTTGGATTACATTCACCTTTTTCATCGTTTCCTCCACCAGTTCTGGACCTACAAGTTTTCTTTTACCAACGTCATCCCAACAGGTTTGTGTGCGACATCTCTTTCTGTATAACGCTTCATATGGTGCCATCTGAATACTCGAATGGAATCTATTGTTATAGGAAAATTCTACCAAAGGTAAATATTGATCCCGCATACCCTGAAAGTCAAGTGAACAAGATCTCATTATGTCTTATAAGGTTTGAATAGTCCGTTCTGATTGTCCGTCTGTCTGAGGGTGGTAGGCATTGCTCAAATGAAGTTTAGTATCCAGGGATTTCTGAAGACTCTTCCAGAATCTTGAAGTAAAATGGGGATCACGATCAGAAATAATCGATAGGGGTACACCATGAAGTCTCACAACCTCATTAATATATAGTATTGCTAGACGTTCCAGTGGTAGATCTTCTCTTATAGCAAGAAAATTTGCTGACATGGTAAGACGATCAACAATAATCCATATTGCATCGTTCCTTCTAGGAGTCTTTGATAGTCGAATGACAAAGTCCATCGTAATATTTTCCCATTTACACTCAGGTATGGGAAGAGGTTTCAATACTCCACCAGGATATTTCCTTCCAGCTTTCACTTGTTGAAAAACCATACATCTTGACACAAAATCGACAATCTCCCTCTTCATGTTGTGCCACCAAAAATGTTCCTTAAAATCTCTATACATTATGGTGCTCCCAGGGTGTATAGAGAAATTGGAACTATGATCATCATCCAACAATTCCCTTTTTAGATCAGGTATATTGGGAACACAAAGCCTCTTCCCGAATTTCAAAATTCCATTTTCATACACAAAATCTCTCAATCTCCCATCATTCAAAGCTTTAATCTTCTTTTGAAATTCTACATCATTAGTCTGAGAACTCTTAATCCTTTCTAAGAAAGATGGTTTGGTAACCATTTGAAAAAGCATTGATGTTTCACCTTCCCTAGTTATTCCCATGTCCATCTTCACTAGATCTATGAAAATTAGAACCCTTTCAATTCTCATCACGTTCAAAACTCCATGGTCTTTTCTGCTCAAAGCATCTACCACCTTGTTTGCTTTCCCCGGGTGGTAGTGTATCGTACAATCATAATCCTCGAGTAATTAAAGACATCTTCTTTGCCTCATGTTGAGTTCTTTTTGTTAGAAAATATACTTCAAACTCTTTTGATCAGTATAAATCTCAAATTTCTCACTATAGATGTAGTGCCTCCATATATTCAAAGAAAAGATCACAAATTCTTGCTCGAGATCATGAGTAGGATAGTTTTTTTCATGAATTTTCAACTGTCTTTATTCATAGGCAATAACCCTATCATTCTTCATAAGGACACAACCAAGTCCTTTCTTCGATGCATCACTATAAATAACGAACCCATCATTCCCCAATGGTAGAGTAAATATAAGAGCATTGAACAATATTATTTTTAGTTCGTCAAAACATCCTTCACACTCTTTTGTCCAAAAAAATTTAACCCCTTTACGTGTAAACTTCGTTAATGGGTTAGACAATCGGGCAAAGTTCTGGACGAAAAGTCGATAATAACCTGCTTAACTAATAAAATGACGTACCTCAGTTATATTCATAGGTGCTGGAAATTCTTGGATTGCTTTAGTCATAGAAGGATCAACAGAGATTCCATCTTTAGAGACAATATGGACACTAAAATAAATCTCTTGAAGCAAGAATTCATACTTTCTAAACATCCCATATAATTCATGTCATCTTAGAGTCTTCAAGATAATGTGCTAGTGATTTTCTTGATCTTCGTAGCATTTTGAGTATACCAAGATACCATCAATAAATACAACCAAAAATTCATAGAGATATTCCTTGAAAACTCTATTCATCAGATCCATGAATACAGAGGGAGCATTAGTCAATCCAAAAGTCATTACTGTAAACTCATAATGCCTGTACCTGGTTCGAAATGCTATCTTCAGAATGCCTTTATTCTTCACACACAACTGATGGTATCGAGATCGAAGGTCAATCATTAAAAAATATTGAGTTTCATGCAGTTGGTCAAATAAATCATCAATGCGAGGTAGTGGATACTTGTTCTTTTTTGTTATGGCATTAATCTCCCTATAGTCGATACATAACCTCATAGATCCATCTTTCTTTTTAACAAAAAGAACTGGGGCTCCCAATGGAGAAACAATAGGGAGAATAAATCCCTTATTACTCAATTCATCTAGTTGTTTCTTTAGTTCAACTAATTCTACAATGGCCATTCTATAAGGGGTCTTCGATATAGGCCTTGATCTAGGAATTAAATCAATGGAAAACTCAACTTATCGTTTCGGAGGAGGTCCAGGAAAATCTTCCGGAAATACATCTACATATTCTTTCACAATAGGTACATCCTCTATTTGAACATTCCTTTCATCCCCCATAGTCATTTATTTCTATTCCTCCCCAATAATTGAATTTAGTGGATCTACTGGGGGTGGATCTAGATAAGAATTAGGTGGTGACGATTCTGCTCTAAAGATAAGGTGTTCCTTATCATCATCATCAAAAATTGTAACATCCTTCTTCTTACAATAAATCTTCACATCATAGTCCGAAATCCAATCCATACTGAGGATTATATCAAACTCAATAATAGGTATGACGATGAGATCAGAAAATAAAGAAAATTTATGTGCTCTAATGGGGACTGATTCACAAAACTTTTTGGCAATGATACTTTCCTTAGGAGTATTAACTGACAACTCCCTTGTTAAATCAAATTGGAAATATCTAATTTTCTTAGAAAACTGGGAATATATGAAACAATGAAATGATCCAGAATCAAATAATGCATTTTCTAAACTTGAGGAAACCATTAAATTAGCCGCCACCACGTCTTTTGGAGCTTCTACCTCAGCAGTAGTGATAGCATAAGCTTGTCCTTAATCCCTTGGCCTTTTCTGAGGTAAGTTCCCCTAACGATTAGGACATTCATTTGCATAATGTCCCATATCTCTAAAATTGTAGCATTGAACATTGGTAGCTTCCTTCTTCCCTTTGCATTCACGAGCTTGGTGGCCTTTTTCAACACACTTATAACAGACACCCATTCCCTTCATGCATATACCGGGGTGTTTCTTCCCACATTTACCACAGGATTGATATTCAACATTTCCCTTCTTCCCATTATTTTCATTCCCAGATTGATCAGTAGAGCTCTTCTTCTCTTGCTTTGCTTTAAATTCATAAGACTTAGAGAATTACTTTTCTATTTTGATAGCACATAAGACAATGTCTTCGTACGACGAGAAGGATTGGGAGACTAATGCCTGAGGGAGAAATGGTTTTAACCCATCAAAGAAACGATCAATATTACTTCTTGGGTTATGTATATAATCTCCGTCATACCTTTCTAACCTTGTAATGTTAGCCTCATACTTTGCGACATTCTCATCCTCCTTTGTCTCAGACTCAGAAATTGCCTTTCTGTATCTGCTCGATGGTCACGAGGAAAGTATTTTTCTAAAAACAGATCTTTGAACTCCCTCCATTCCATATTTTATACTTCATCAACTTCCTTTGTGTTTTGAATCAATGACCACCATTGATCATCATCTTCAGTGAGGTGGTAAACTGCCATGATAACTTTTTCCCTTTCACTACTCCCCAAAGTCTGAAATATTTTCTCTAGGGAATTTATCCATTACTCAGCTACTAAGGGATTTGTACTCTCATTGAACGTTGGTGGTTGTTGCCTCATGAATCGATCTAACATTGATCCTCCACGCTTAAGATCAGGGTGCTCCATACGGGTAAGGTTATTATTCATAACTTGAGTGAGTTTTCCCGGTATGGTGATTAGCTGATCAGCACTAGTTGCATCACTGGCTCCACTATAATTATCTTGAGCAGGAGGGAAATCCCTACATGGAGTGCGTGCATTGATACGGTTTCCATTTCTTCCACTAGACGCCATTTCTAAACAATGGCATAAACTAGATCAGTTTATGAATCAAAATACATAATTCTATAATTATAAAACACTTAACATAAATTGAACTATTTTTGGATATAATCCATAATCATAATAATGTTTTCTTTGAGGAAGTATATACTCATTAAACCTTCATAATGATTTGTAAAGAAAATGAGGGTTATCCTAAGCAAATCCCCCGGGAGTGTCGTAACCAAGAGTGCAGCAAGGCCCGTTGTCGTGCACCCGTTCCCGTTCGAGTCTAGCTCAAAGCGGTGTTTTCGGGTTTTACCCCTAGGTACATCTATGCCAGAGCCGCCTCTACCTGCTCATATCCAGACAGGGATGTATTGCTCGGAAAACTCACAAAATCTCTACAATACCAAAATTCTAGGAAATTCTTCTATACTAATCCTTAAAGTCCATCTTAGGTCTACGTGCTCTAATCAGAGTTTATCTAAATCTAGCTTCCAAGGTTTGTACTAAACTTCCTCTGATACCAACTGTAATGCCCCAACCCCAGTTACCCAGATTCGGTGCATTATTACATGACATTGGCATGATCACAAGAAAGATCAAATCTCGAAATACAGATTGGTTTATTAGCCATGGAAACACAAGATATATTCATAAGGTTTACATTACATCATAAAATGAAAACTACAACAACATAGTCTCCATAGTCCAAACTCATATCCCCTCACACTATCCTTACAGGTCATTCATAAATTACTTCTTCACATCCTAGGAAAAATAAAACATTGAAAAGGGGTGAGCTCAAATGCCATGTAAGGATAACAATATAGTGGAAACTTTCATAAATAAGAATAAACATTTAAGGCAATGTATAACTAAAACAAAAGTCTTTTAAACTTGAACATCAAAATAGTATGGAAAAAGTAAAATGAAATAATTCCATTTACTTCTTCACATAGATATTCTACTAATCGAATAATCACATGCAATATCAATAACCACTATCATAATGAAGGAATGCATAATGCCAGACCATCATAACCACATAGCCAAGGCTTCATGCCAGGATTACAAATAAGATTTTGTCAAGGCCTTGTTCCAAGACACTAGTTTGTCTCACGAGTCCTACCGATGCATCGTGGAGCTATAGCGGGCTCCACCCATCACATGTTAAGTCCAATGCATTCCCATATGAAAAGGTTTAAACATAACATAATCATTTTTATTAAAACTAGAATACGAAATGTAAATACATCATCCATAAACCATGAAAATAACATATCCATCGTCAAACATATCCCAAAACCTTAAATTCAATATGAAAGTTTTGTTTAATAATAAATCATCTCCAAATAAGCTTCAAATCCATCAAAGGATGTTGACATAGATGAAATCAAAACTCTTTTTAGAGAAATATCTCTTTTTATTTTGAAATAATTTAAGAGTAATATAAAATGAAACATTTTCTTCGAAAGTATTCTTATAAGCTCGTAAGGGAAGTTTTGACGATTTTATAATGGCGGAAAATAGCCACACTCGCCGTATAAGTTAAAAAAACATTCATACCTTTATAAACCTCATATAAAAGTCAAACACAGGTATAAATGACTTTAACCAATATTCTTGTAAAAGGTAAAAATGTTTTGAAATACATTTTGGAGAAACATGGATGTGGATGATAAAGAAATCCCAGTATATTATTACGTATAAACAACCTCGGATAATGATGAAATTGCGAAATAAACCCTTACCTTGTACTTTTCCTTGATTGAGGGTTGGTTAACATCCTGTATAATGGTGAAATAATTGTTATTAAATTATACACGAATCATATATATTAATATGATATCATATATGATCTTTTAACATTTCTTTGTTAATAATATCTTAGTATTACCGTCGTTTCGGGAGTTAACTTACTCATTTTCTTTGATATGTTTTGTTATGTAAGTGATGTTTATCATGGATAGGTTGTATCTTATTCATGTATATTATGATATCAAGTCCTTAATAATTATTTTTAAATCATCAAATGATAATTATACTTGAATGGATGCGATGTAGAATGAATCTCATTGCGTTCGTGGAGACGGTAGTCCGTACGTACGCACGAGCGACAATAACCGTCTTTTGATATTAAAATAATATATAATTGGATGGGATAACATATATAAATAATTATTATTATGTTATATTTATTATTTACATGATTTACACATCATTATTATACCCATCCAAATAATAATTTATTGAATAACAATTACACCACGACGTGGAGACGGTAAGCCGTACGTACACACGTATGGTGACATGTTATTCAAAGGATGGACAGAATAATGAATATGATTGTACAATATTTATAATAACATCACAGTATATATAAGATATTGGAGTTATTATTTTAGAATGGTAATAACAAAGAAGGAAGAAGTGGAAGAAGAAATGAATTTGAAAAAGGGTGGTGAAAACATTACCTCTTCTTCGGGTTCTTCCTTTTGATTTGATCAAAAGGGCTCTTAGGTTGGCTTTCTTACTAAAGTAAGGCCTTTAGGATGAAGTGAGGTATGTTGAGAGAGTATTTGGGCATAGTTTGGCCGAGCCAAAAGGCTTTGGAGGTGTGAGTCAATGAGAATGGGGGGTTCCCTTTAATAAGAGGGGTGAGGGGGACCTTTGGAAAATCTTGAAATATTAATTTATAATAAATTCATATTCGGTTTCTAATGGCTCTAAAGTTTATTATTCAAAGGTTAAGGTGGGGATGGGTCTAAAATCATTGAAAAAATAGAATTTAGACAGGTTTGGGTTACTATATTAACCTTATTTTTTATTTTTAACTCATAGTTAATTAGTTTGACATTTACCATGTCACTTTGTATTTTTATATTATATAGTTAATAAACATACTATATACATCCAATAGACCCCCAAGTGGTCCATTAATGATAAAAATATCATTATATCAGTCTATTTTCCTATCCTTAGATTTTAGGTATTTAATATCAATTAATAATATAATATTTGTTTTAAAAACTATTTTATGTAAATTTTGACACTATTCAATAGTTGATTTTTTTGAAACTTATAACAGAATTATTACTTCTAAAAAAGTTACTTAAGTAAATACTAACATGTCATATTATCCTATAAAATTAGTTTAATTCATTAAAAGTCTCAAATTATATTTATTTGGCTATTTATAATATCAATTTTTTTAATTTTTCACTATTATGGTAATTTCTGCATCATCATTGTGTCATAAATAAATTAAATTATTTAATGTCTAAAAATTATAAATAAAATATCATTTTTTAGGAAACATTTTTATCTTTCTAATGAATATTTACAATCTAATTTATATTATGTATAACCCTATATTAAAAAATGTTTAGTAAATAAACTTTGATTTTAACTCTTTTAACTCTTCTTTGAATTAAATAATAATAAATGTCCTAATCTAATCCAAGTGGACCTAAATGATAATATTTTATTCCTAAGGTTGTTTTTGGTCGAGATAAAATTGTCTAATAGAATTAGGACATGTGTTAGGGTAATATTAATGTCATTTTTACCCTTAATTAACCTATTTACTTTTAACCGTGGTAAATGAAAGTAAAAATTTACTATTCACCAAATATTATTTTCATCTCATTGAACCACATTTTACTTCTTGATATTAACCATGTCTCTCGGATTTTAAAAATTCCATTCACAGAAGCAGTAGAATTATGTTTTATGAAAAATTCAGTTTTTTAACTACCACTTAGTAGTTTCACTAGTCGTCAAAATAGAAATTTTTCAGAATTATGTCAAAATTTCACCATAAGATATAATTGATATTCTGAATTAAAAAATGATGTCTATTTTAAAAAATTCCAAACATATACGTTGCATTAATTAATTTTATAATTAATTCCCGCTGCCACAACAAATAACGTGTTTTTAAGAAACAATATATACCAAAAGATTGACAATCGTTTATGTCCAATATTAAAGTGAAATTAATTCTAATGAACTCCATTGGATAAAATTGTAAAAATATATTCTAATTATACTTTAAAACAACTCAATAATATAATTTATCACTATAAATTATTTTGATTAAAAAAGTTGTTTTTAAGTATATTTCACTATTCATAAAAATTGGATGTTCTCAGAAAAATACCAAAAATTCATCTTAAGATAATTTCGATATTCCGAAACAAAAAATGAAGTCTATTTTGAAATATATAATATATATAATTTCAAAAAGTAGGTATTACTATTCATAACGGATAGTTTGATATGTTGTGGTGTGTTAGAACTCAATGTTGTGTACAACACACGCTATCATATTATTCAAAGAGAAGCGTACCGTAGAAGCATGGGGTGTTACAATAGATCCTTACCACTATAATGTCATGGGAATTGGACATTCCATGTTCAATGATGAGGTTCATTGGGACTTGATAAAATAGTGGGAGAATTAATAAATTCATTTATTATTTTTCATAAAATGTAATCAAAAGGTACTGATAAATATACTCTATGAATTTGTAGAATCAATATTAAAAACTCGCCAGCCACATTTAATCTGTGATCAATTATATAAAAAGACAATATCCTCACTGTTAGTAACTTTCAAGAATGGTTTAGGCACCTTCAGGTTATCCTACACTTTGAACCAATGTTTTCCGTTTGGGAGTCCTCACTTCCGGATTCTCCCACGCATGGGGTGGGTGATGAAGATTTCCTTGCCTATAATCAACATTCGAACGATTCACTTGATGTTCAATGTTTGATACTACCATCAATATCTTGTGAGCTCATGAAGTCTCATGAAGACATGGATGCCTATAGCATCCTCGATCACCTCCGTGGTCTATACCAGGAGAGAGAAATATAGGAAAGGTTTGAGATATCTAAGGATCTATTCCTGAGAAATCTTGGAGAGGGTGCCCCATATGGGCCTCAAGTAGTCAAGCTCAGTGGCTACATTGAGTGCTTGGAGGTTATAGGGTTCAAACTCCTCGAAGAACTGGGTATCAATCTCATTCTTACAAAACTCCACCAGATCATCTCTAACTTTGTTGTAATTTTTAACATGAACAACATTGAGAAGTCTCTATCTGATCTCCTTATCCTCATTATCCAAGTGGACAATGATATGAATTGTGAAAAGCCTTCTGTATTTATGGTGAACATAAAGAAAGGGAAGGCGAAGAGATTAATGACCAAATCTTCTTCAAGGCCTTCCAAGAAAAGGAAGATCAAAGGGGAGGGAATAAAATAGGAGGCTGTTTTTTTCGCATGTGGGAAGAAGGGCCACTGGAAGAAAAATTGCACCCATCAAAGGTAGAAAGGGGAATCTTCAGGTGAATTTGTTATCGAATGAAATCTATCTGTGTCTAATAATTTGGTATTAGATACTACTTGTGGTGCTCACATTTGTATCCAAATATAGGAACCAAGTAGATTCAAAAAGATTGACCGAGGTGAGGTGGATCTGCGAGTAGCCAATGGAGCCAGACTCTCTGTTGTAGCTGTCGGAGACTACCACCTCACATTGACTACTGGAATGGTCTTGGTATTTAAAGGATGTTATTATGTACCCTCTATAACCAAAACATTATTTCAGTATCTAGATTAGATACTGATGGATTCATCTTCATGTTTCAAAATGATTTTTTCTACATTTATAAAGATAGAATTTCTGGTAGGGCACATTCATATAATGGCCTTTATGTGTTAGACTACACAAACCATGTAATGGAAATCGATGAAAAAGTTAATTCACAAGACTTATAACACACCCCACTTTGGCATCACCGGCTAGGTCATGTCAATGATAACTTTTAGACAAAATTACATCAAGATGGGTATTTAGATTCTTTTGAACGAAAACCACATGGTGTATGTCATGTGTGTCTATAAGGAAAAATGACCAAAGCCCCATTTTGTGGGAAAGGTGAAAGGGCTAAAGATCTTCTAGAATTTGTTCATACATACGTAGGTGGACCATTTCCATTTGGAGCAAGGGGTTTTTTCCTGTACTTCATAACTTTTACTGATGAATTTAGTAGATGTGGATATATTTACTTAATGAGGTATAAGTCAGATTTTTTCGATCGGTTCAAAGAATACAATAATAATGTTGATAACTAGCTTCGTATGAAGATTAAGAAACTCTACTCAGATAGAGGAGGATAATATCTTAATTAGGACTTTATTGATTTCTTACGGTAGTTTGGGATTCTATCTCAACTTAGTCCTCCTTACACACCTTAGTGGAATGGTGGAAGTGAAAGAATGAACCGCACCCTATTGGAAATAGTGAGATCAATGATGATTCTTGTGATTCTTCTATTATCCTTTGGGGATTTTCATTACAAACAGAACCACACATACAACACCAAGTACCAACTAAATTAATAAATAGTATTCCATACAAGTTATGGAGTGGACGCAAATCCATGTTATCAAATTTACAGGTGTGGGGTAATGAAGCATTTGTTAAGGCCTCTTCAGGTAACAAACTAGCACCCTAGGGAACAAATTCTATCTTTATAGGATATCCCAAGGAAACAAAGGGATATTACCTATAAAACCCCTCATATAAAATGGTTACACTGGCAAGACACACAATATTCCTTGAGAGGGAGAACATATCCATAAGAGGTAGTGGGAGCGAGATAGACTTCAATGAAGTCAAGTCTCAAGATACACAGAAGATGGTACAAGAACAGATTCCACAAAGCCTCGAGAAAGAACAATCTGTTCCCGAGACACAAGAACTACGTAGGAGCATGAGAGAGGTGAGAGAACCACAATGAAATGGTTTTCTTGTTATCGAGGATGGTGACTTGTTATTGGTTGACAATGATGATCCTCTTACCTACAAGGAAGCAGTTTAAGGCATAGATGTTTCCAAGTGGCAGGAAACCATGAATTATGAAATGGATTCCATGAACCAAAACCATGTCCATATTTTGGTATATCCTCTAGTATATGTAAAGCCTATTTTTAATAATTGGGTATTCGAGAAGAAAATGGACATGGAGGGACAAGTCAGCACCAATAAAGTATGACTAGTTGGAAAAGGTTTTAGACATCGTCATGGAATTGACTATGATGAAACATTTTCACCGTTTGTGATGCTAAAATCCATTAGAATTTTATTGGCCATTGAACTTATCATTACTATGAAATTTGGTAAATAGATGTCAAAATATAATTCCCTAATGGGAACCTCCAGGAAGATGTCTACCTGACACAACCTGAAGGGTTTGGGACTCCAAAGGATGCCAAGAAGGTATGCAAGTTCCCGAAATCCATTTACGGATTAAACAAGCATCAAGGTCATGGATCATTCATTTTGATGAGGCCGTAATAGAATTTGGATTTGTTAAGAATTAATTTGTGCCTTGTGTCTACAAATGGATTAATGTAAGTGCAGTCGTTTTCCTAATATTTTATGTTAATGACAAATTACTAATTGGAAACAAAGTACCTGTCTTACAGTCAGTTAAGGCATGGTTGGATAAATGCTTTTTCTATGAAAGACTTGGGCAACGTGACATATATTCTTGGGATCACGATCCACTGTGATAGATCCAAGAGAATGCTGGGCCTAAGTCAAAGTATATACATTGACAAGATACTGAATAGATTTAGTATGGAACAGTCTAAGAGGGGATTGTTTCCAGTATCACATGGTATTCATCTTTCCAAGCAAATGTTTCCTCAAACACATGAGGAAGTAAAGAAAATGTCAAGGATCCATTACACATCCGTGATTGGGTCTATTATGTATGGTATTCTATGTAAGAGGCTAGATGTTGCTTATGCATTATGTGCAGTAGGCAGATATCAAGCGGATCCAGGAGATAGCCATTGGATGGAAGTCAAGACTATCCTTAATTATCTGAGGCGTACTGAGGATATGTTCTGGATTTATGGAGGATATGAGGAACTAGTCATCATAGGACATGTAGATGCTAGTTTCTAGACTAATCAAGATGACATGACGTCATAAGCTGGATACATCATCAGTTTGAATGGGGGTGCAGGGAGATAGAAGAGATCAAATCAATGTGTGGTGGTTGATTCTACTGTGGAGTCTGAGTATATCACAACTTCTGAAGCAGCTAAAGAAGCAGTATGGATGTGAAGCTTCATCCAAGAGATGTATGTAGTACCTAGCAGTAAAGATCATATCACACTCTATTGTGATAATACTACAGCGGTGGAACTTTCGAAAGAGCCAAGGTCACATCAGTAGACAAAGCACATACATCGGAAGTATCATCTCTTGAGGGATTTTTCTCTAAGAGGTGAAGTTGCAGTGAGCATTATTTCAAGAGAAGACAATGTGGCGGACCACCTGACGAAAACCTTGACTCGACAGAAACATGATCATCATGTGAGGTCTAGCTTACTAGAAGTTGTAGGTAGTTGGCTCTAGTCTAAGTTGGAGTTTTTAAGAGTTGGTGTCCTGAGAAAAAACTGTTTGTACTTTGATTACATGAATTTACACTTATTATATATTTTTCATTGTTCTTCATGACTATAATATAATGATGTCCTGGAATATTTGTTGCATTAATAAGGTCATGGAAGATCCCCTCTATGATGAAAACCTTGAAATTCTATAAAAATATTCTTAAATAAAGTTATATTGTTGGATGACATACTATGATAGGACACATAGTATACGGAACGTCATGTGTGAGTACTTGTAAGAAGGTGAGACCCTCCCTCATGGAGTTTACACTTTGTAATCTCCATGATATGAGATTATGAGAACAGACCCACCTGTAGTAATTCATCCTGTCTTGGTGTCATCGAACATTACTATCTACAAGCGTGTTTAATGGTCCATAGACTGTAAGATTATCATTAAATCATGCCATGACTCACACACTTATACTTCATGACGAAAACCGTCACGAAGACAGTTGGATGGAAGTATGGTACGTTGGGTGCATCATGAATGACATATTGTTAATGGATAAGTCGAGGAAGGATTTTTCCCTTCCATATTTATGGAAGTAGCTATCTTGTGCCCTTAGATTAAAATAGAACTATCGCCCAAATTACATGGCCATGGTGTAATGAAAAATTTATTTCTGGAAGTCAAAGAATGACATATCATGTATATAGGTTTATGAAACTACCATGAAACCTGCTTAATGAGATATTGATACAAAGGTATTAAATTACATGGTAAGAGTTTGTGTGAGGTGACATGTCAATACAGAGTTATCTTATTCCTCTTGGGTGCCTTCACCTATTGCTAGACTGTAATCTTGGAATTTAGGCAAGCCCGCCTAATGCCAATGAGAAAGAGGCCTAGAGGGTCACATGCTAAGTGTATCCAAGTATCTCAAGTAGAATAAAGATTATTCCCATATGTGGTTTAATAATTATTTATGGAAGCCTAAATCATTTTAATGATGGAGGAAGAATAAAATTAAAAAAATATATACATTCTGTGAATTAATGATTACACGCTCTGTAGTTTTCATTTAGGATATGAGATGAAAAACCAGTACATGCTATGTATTAATGATTACACGTTGTGTAGTTTTTTCAGTCAGGATTTGGAGGATATAATATTTTTTCATTAAATGATATTTATTATAATCAGTGTGGGAACATGTCAAAGAATTAATTATTTGACATTGTGTTTTCAATAAGAGTTAATGAAATAAATAAAACGTGTTACACATTTATTTATTATCGTAACTCTATAACCTCAAACCTGATTCTAAATATCCTCACAACCCCAAAACATTTTCAAAATCGTTGTGCACAACAATTAGGTATAATTCTCTCTAGATCGAAAGAACTCCTTACTCTATGAATTCTCTCCAGTCTGAGATAGATCCTCCTCTATCAGATCTAGAAGATCTAAGGAGGACAACACAAGAAGAGGTTTCTCCATGCGAGCGTGCATAGATTCCTTTGATGACATCCATAGATACGTGGTGCATGTGTGGATCACCGGTATATGAAGTCTGTCCTTGGATTCTGCAACGCAATGACGAATCACATCAGAACGTCATCAGAAATATCAAAGAAGAAAGAACACCAAAAAGTAACTTTTTTTCAATTAATTAAATTAATTATAATCAACCTATAAAGATAATCATTTGTGGTTCTGGTAATATCCTTCTTCTTTGTCTATTTCTGTGATTCGATATGTGGAGGCTGACATTTATCATTGTATTGATCTCAGATTGATCACTCCTAATGATAAAAATCCAAGTGGTCACATCCCCCCATGTGCTTCTATTACGCCCAGATCCTTCAAAAAATACTTGTATTCCCGATTATTCTTAGGATAATCACACACATGCACTCTTTCATTTGGTATAATCACTTGTGTAACCTATTGGTCTAAGAATAATCACCAATGTACCATCTTGAGTATTGGAAAAACACCTATGTACCCTAGGACATGGGAAAACTCATTGTGTAGAATTTTGATATCATGATATATAAAACATTATTCAATAAATTGGATAAAATAATAGATTAAATTCTCATATAATAAACTTTTCATATATATACTACAATATTAGAAGAGAATTCATTGTTTCTTTAGAGTTTAATAAACATGTATGAAACTATTTTCATGACACATCATTAACAAAAATTAAAACATCATCATAATAATCTATTCATTGAAATTATGTGGATGGAAGCATTAAATTATATCCCAAATAAAGTATAAAAATCCTTAATTTATATTGATATATATTTAAAATAATTCTACAAATAGAAAATATGTTTTATTTGGAAAATATAATAAAACATTCTTTTCTTTTGGAAACATTTAGAAAAAATAATTCACAGAAGAATGAAAGTAAAATTATATTTTAAAATCCATTTGAATTTTAATATAATTTAAATAATAAATAATTAGAATTATTATAGGAAAATGTGTTAATGTCAAATATATTTAATGAAAACATAGTTTATAAATATATATATACTTCCCATAGGAGTTTCACCCTTTTAAATATAAATAATTTTTAAATATAATAGATGTATTTCCCTTTGAATGTTAATAACATCAAGTAAAATTTAGAATATATAATATTTTACTACATAAATACACAAACATAATAATACTTAGACAAGTTTTATGGAAATTTAAATCTTTATCTGTTGGTTTAACCCCCCCTTATTGAACCTTTTAACCATTGGAGTGGTGAAATGATTTTCACCATGGTAAATAATAATTATTTCTAAAAATTTAGTTTGATTAATTACACAATATACATTTTGATGATTAAAAATATGGAATATATTTTAAAATATTCATCCTATTATTTTGGAGTTCAACAGTCATTACCATAGAAGTATTTATAAGGAACCATATAAATTATTGATTAAAAGCTAAACACCGTTGTAATCCTTTGAGGATGTTCTTGAATTTAATTTTAGGGTTTGAATGTTTCTCTCAGACTAACCATCAATTGGAAGATGTTTTTTAGTAAAAAAATTAAACTCTATATTCAAGGATTTTTGAATATTTTTACATAACTTCTATATAAAACTCATATCTCAATTATATTTAACTCAGAGTGAAATTCTATGAAACCATACAAATTCTTTAATGTATATCCCAAAATTTTTATCATGGTATAAATATTCTCTAAAAGAATTGAAATATATTTTCTTCATAAGGTGGTGAACTGTAATAAAAATATAATTATGTACTTTAAATGTCTTACATAGTCATATGATGAAATCTAGATTAATGGTTTCCCATTTCCATATAGGTATGGGTAAATTTTGAATCATCCCTTTAGACTTAATATGATCATCCTAAACTTTTTGAAATTAAAAGCTTTAAGATACATATTATGTAATAAAAACTAAATTAATATGAAGTATTAACCATATAATGGAATTAATTTCCATTATTATTTCATGTTCATCCTCCCACAGATATACAATAATAGGATGCTTAAAAATATAAAATGTTATTTACCTTCCTCAAAAATTGATATGGGAAGTATATATTGATTAAAAATCCATCCAAAATTCCATATCAAATTAAATAATAGATAGAATAAAAATATTTGTAGGAATAAAAAATACATAAACATATTTGGAAGAGGGTTTATTGAAATTATATGTAATCATCATACCATTATGTGTTTTCATAGTTAAAATCAAATTATAACCATTGGGCTAGTGATGTGATAAACATAGTAAATTTTTTAAATGTGAAATAATGGGAATAAACTTAATCTCATTAGAAATTTATATTTATTTAATGGGTGATAAGAATAACTTTCACCAATTATTTCTTATTACTCTCTTTAGAAGTTTTGATTGTATATGTGATCCTTTTGTCCCCATTCATAGGATGATTTTGATGTCAAATTTCATCCTTAATACTAAGATTCATGAATTTTAAGTATAATTTATTTACTCCTTTTAATTATAACCTTGATCTATGGGTGTAATAATTGATTTATCATTTTCTCCAATCATTTAATTGGATATACTATACTAATTTCCTTTCAATTCAAATGCTCGATGTTATTATTATCCATACTTGATGCATTTACATATTCCTTGGCAACAATTTCCCATAATTATATTCTAAATGTTTTTATAATGTAACATTAATTTTATTTCTTATGTAGACTTCACTATTAGAATATCTAATAAAATAAATTTTTTACATCCTGTACCCTAAACAAAGAAGAAATGTAGGGTTCCTACTCTCCATATCCTCACTAAAATCACAACAAATGACTTCTTTATAACATTCAAAACCACTGATAGAGACCTTTAAGATCCTTGGCTTTATCCCAATAATGAGTAGAGTTATTTCTCTTTAATTCATGATGGTGAAACCAAAACTAAACCTAACAAGACTGGTGAAATTTTCCACATAGGTACCGATGGATTCATTATCTTTCTATGTTAGTTCCAGGAGTTGCCTCTATATTTTAGGGTGTAGAGTTCAAGGAAAAACAAATTGAAAAACATTTTTATTCTATCTTATTATGATATGGAGTCAATATTTTCCTCTTACCTCATATTCATGATAATATTACACAATTTTTGAGCTTCACCTTTAAAATGATACACACCGAAAACCTCATTCTCATTGTATGAGCACTAGAGAATAGAGATTATCTTTTCTATATCATTGATCATTTACTCAACAATTAGTAGATCAGTGGACCAATTAAATGATGTTGGATGTTTCCACAAAAATGATATAATGATGTATTTTTTTTCTTCCTTTAGATATGATCAGGTTGAATCATGTAAGAATTAAAAACATTATAGAGTTGGGTGATCATAGCAACAAGATTTTATAATCATGATTCCACTATATTTGGTTTATCATGTGGAAGGAAATTTATTTGAGTGTCACATTTTTATATTAACATGATTCATCTAAGTTTAAATCATTGAAAAAAACTATAAAACATCATATAAGTATTAAGAATCAAAATTCAAAGAGAAAAGTCATCTAATAAGGAAAATAAATCATAAATTTTACTAAATCATGACACCTTTTTGTTATCATATAACACTTTAGGTTCATCATATATCTGTTTGGTTAATCATTTGTTATTTTAGGTTTTATACTATAATTGTTTATAACCATATCACTTATAATTATTAAACCCTTCATTGATATCATTTTAGAGGCATGATCACCACACAAAAAACTGTTATATCATTTTAGATGAATATCCAATACATATCATAATAACACATGTTTTAGAACTATAATGTTTTAAAGCATTGAGTGAATAAAAACATAATATACTTATTTAATGAAATATGTGCGATATATCAAAAAAAATCCTCATATTGTACCCTAATTAAAAAAATTACTTTTTAAAATCATTTATTATAAACTGGAAACATGGAAATATAAAAAAGTGTGAGATAAAATACTCAATAAGGGTAAACATATGGGATATAAATTGATGATTATAAGAGAGTATAATATAATCTTGATAATTTTGGAACTTGATTTGAACGTACAAGATCATACCTAGAAATCATATACCATAAAACATGAGTCATGGAATAATTTTTTTCCATAACAAAAGAATTAGTCGTAATAGTACATAATCATCAATAATAAATCATGAGAAAGGAGATCAAATCAAAATAATAAGAAATATTTTTTTAATACACATAATAAAAAATAATAATTCATTAATAAATGATCACTACAAAGAATACTATAGTGGGAAGTGTACCATAGTGGATTGTGTTCACTCCCTATTCCCATAAAAATATTAATTATATATCAATGCTACTCACCATGGAATTAATCACATTATGGGCTAGGAAAAAGTACCCATGGTCATTTTTAGACATGGAAAAATAGACCATATACCCTATTAGGCCCTATCTAGTAAACCATGTACCCTCATGGTATTTTTTAAATCACATATGTACCTTCTTGTTCCTGGGATAATAACTTATGCACCCTCTTTGTCCTAGCACAACCTCTTATGTACACTTTTCTTAGTATAAACTCGTATATACACAACCAATCTCTTATGGTATAAAAAATTACCCATTAATTGTTTCTTATAAAATACCCACCAGTCACTTATTAAATCATTCATATATATATTCAAAAATAACATACGATCATTTATAATTCCATAAATTTTTATTTAACCCATCATATGAAAATGGGTTTTAGGAAACATTATTACAAAATCAAAATCATAAGACATAAATAGGTGTGAAGCGGGTGATATTATAAGATCATATCTCTGGCAAATCATAATAATACTTAATGTTTGTTGAAATAGATTCCTTCTAAACATTTGAATGGAAAATAAACTATATTTTAAAATTAATTGATAACATTATTGGTGACCATAATATAAAAATATTGAAATATATTAAAGAATTTGTTCACGGAATAAAAATATTCACTAACTAAAATAATAAATAAGGGTGTGTTTTATTAAAAAAAATTATTTTTTTATTAGTAAAGAGGTGGAAATAGAAATAATACATAAAAACTCAATAATTACTTTTGGATAATATAATGAATGTGTTTTAATATATAAATATCATATAATTTCCCAAAACATAAGCTGAAACATTGAAGATGGGTTGTATAAATTCAATGGTTTTTATCCCAAACATATGTCAATGGATGATATGCGTAAATAATGTTCAACTGTACATTTAATTTTATGAAATAATTCAACCAAACATTGAGTAAAACCTTCTATATTAATCTGATATGATTAATAGTGTTACTCAATGAAACCTTACATATTCAATAAATTATATCCTCGAAAGAAAATCAAGGAAGAAATATTTCTTTAACAATAATGAAATATGTTAGCTTAATATGGGAATTAATTATAACCCAAATATTGTTATGGCCTATAGATATGTTGGGGAGTACAATTATTAAATTCATAGTGATTTGTTCCGTTTACATATAATTATGGACAATGGTTTAATCATCCAAATAGATTTTTAATGTTTGTACAGAACATTTAGGATAACTATGCCTATAGATACATACTCCACAATATATGTTTTCTTTTTTTCCACTAGAAATTATCTTTCATGCATTTATATATATATATGTATTCCCATTATGGATATATAATGATAAGATATATATGATATTTAATAGATATTTATTTATTTTAGTTATTTAAGGGACACATATACGGTTCCTAAATCCTCTCATTCTAACATAATCACAATTCAACACTATAATATTCCGTACATTATTTTTTAGTTTTAAATTTGACATCTTAACTTATTTATTATTCTCATATATGGGCGGTTGAATATTAATTTGAGTATAATATAATTTCTCTCAAGACCCCATGATTTTTAGGTCTATCATTTGTAAAAAAATTAATTTTTCTCTTTGAATCCTAATCATGGAGAAAATTGAATGATCTATTTGAAACAAAACATTTACCACCTAATTCCCCTTCTCAATAGGGTTACATGTGAAGAAGTCATAATCATTAATTAACTACCACCATAACATAATTTTCATATTAAACTATTTTTTCTATAATATATAATCCATGATATTATAATTAGTATATATATCACACCTCTCACCATTTAGATAATAAATACATATATTGAATCCAGAAATCATTAATTCTTACTCTAAATCATGAGTAATATATGTTTTATCATCAACATTCAATTATCCAGAAGAATACACTACAGTCGTTTCATTCAATATGAGAACACATCCGTGTTCCATATTAGACACAACACTATATATTAAAAAAATGTTTCTGTTATAGGGTTGTGTATCTAGAGATTCATTGACATACTATATCATCATCTCTGTGATTTTTTCATTAAATTCATCTATAAAAATGAGCGTTGATACCTTTCACTACACATCAGTAAGTTGATTTTATAGACATGAGAAATTTATCACAAAGCATTGATAGAAAACATATGACAAACTAAAATTGTATATCCTGTCATTATGGCCTAATTGGGATATTTTTCTATAAATTCCATCTTTTTAGGACCACTGATATACAAAAACTTGTAATTATGTGACTCAATAATGATATTTTTTATAGAAATAATTCTCACTTTATAAATTTTGAAAAAATCTTCTCCTTTCTTATGTACTTCAAAAAATCATCAAATTATATTCATACTCTTCCTTCCTATTGGAATTTATGATATTTTCATATATAAATACTACCAAGATCATATCAATGAAATCTATATAGAATATATTCATTAGATTTAGGGAGATAATATGGGAATTCATAATTCCAAATGGAATCACTATAAATTCTTAATCCCCATTCCTTATATGAAAGGTTTTTCTGGATATAACTACCATTTTACCCTTATCTGATGATATCTACATCATAGATCAAACATGGAAAAGCATTAAAATCTAAAGTATTAACTAAAAATGGAAACAATACTAGGTATATAATACTTGTTTCTAATAATTTTATTATTATGTTTTTGATAATCATTTTAAAGATGTATTGGACCGAATTTAATCTAAATAAATATATCATGTGCAACCTATAGTGGTGTGTAACACCAATAAATTTTGTGAAATAATTATTTCAAATAAATTTAAACATTTTTTAATATATTTCACAACATTGAACATCATGTTTTAATGAAATATGAAAAACTTTTAAAATATAATTATTTAATATAATTATTATCGCCTAGCCATTTGAATATAAGGTATAAATTGGATTAAGTAGTTTATAGAAATATATTGTTTACATATGTATATAAAATTAATTAAATTATTTCCAATTAATTATAAATGAAACTAAGAACCCTTTGAAAATAAATAACATATTTTTATAAGAAAATAATTTTTATATACACACAAAATAAATTACATTAATAAATTAAATACAAAAACTTTGGTTAATTATTTTAATTAAATATATATATTGTATATTGAATTATATTACCATTAACAATCATATGTTAATTAAATACAATTGATATGAATAAATCAAATTTTAAGCTAAAATTTTTATTTTTCTAAAAACAAGTTTTGCTGTATTTTGAACACTTATTTTAAAAAAAATCACAATTAATTGTTAATTTATCTTAAAAAATTAAATTATAATTTCAATTAATCGTTTTTAAATTATCATAGAGTATTTTATTTCATATGTTTCGCAAGAAGATCAATTTTTTTTGTGAATAGTGAGTAATATAAGTTTCTATTAAAAAATAATCCTTTCATTTTAGAAATTTAAGAGCAAATTTATATTTTAATATAATTTTAAAATTAAAATTAGTAAAATTATATATATATTAATAAAATTTAGTGATTTTATATCAATTTAATATTAAATTTAGTTATACATTTTTTAATATTTTGAAAATTGTTTTTTTGGAAAACTGATTTTTCATCATATCTGTAAGGTTAATGTTAAATTACATTTTCATGTTATGTGAATGTAGATTGAAAAAATGGATTCAATATTTGGAATCATAAAAATTTATATTATATATAATGTTCAACATATTTTTTAACCAAAATGAATGGTAAAACAGTAAAAATTAATTACAACAGTTAAGGTGAACTTGGTCCATTGAGAGGTTAAAATAAACAAAAAGTGGAAAAATATAAAATAAAATCATAATAATTATGTTTTTTTAGAAATATATAGATATTATAACATCTATGGTTTTATAATGGACTATTTTTAGTCTTTTTAAATCCTAGAAAAAACAGTACACCTTTTTCTTTTCAAATATTACAAGTGTCCCACTCACCTAACATATAAAAGACCACACAATCCGGTTGACCATTCACACATAGAAAACCTATTGGGTCATACATGAACTACCCAAATAAGATATTATATTCCTTAATATCATCTTATAATCATTATTTTGGTAAAAAAACATATCCTAAGAATACTTGAGCTGTAAACCAAATGAATTTATCTGAAACATAGGTAACATCCCATAACCAAGCATTCTAAATTATTTTTTCTCCACCTCATTAAATTATTATTAAAACATAATTATAAACTAACCTTATTATATTCTATATAGTAATATGTTCGTCAGGTTAATTTAATGACCTTTAACTATCTCCACTTCTATCAAATGGGATACAAAATCATTATTTGTGTGTACAATGACCTACTACCTCATAAACTGATGTTTTTCATTTTCTATTATCACAATGCACAACTATATATTATAATGGATTAAATTTTAATATATTTTATTTATGATATTATTATTCATCTTTAATTATAATAATACATGTACCTTTTACCTCCCAACCCATTGGAAAACAATACCCTCTCTCATTGTACGACAAACTATTGCCTCATGAACCGATGCGATGTTTTAATAATTTTTTTAATATCATAGTGTTAAATATATATTAAATTAATTTGTATTATATTTTTAAAATAATTATAATTATTTAATTATTATATCCCACATTCCTTATTTTGTTTTTTTGTAGGGAAAATGATAACTTTGTTCATGTGTGTGACTCACTACGGCCTCGGGAGGTGATGCAATTTGTTTTTCACTAATTATTTTCATTGAAAGTAATTAGGTAAACTTTTATTAATATATTTGATATATATAAAATAATTATAAATATTTAATTTTAATTACCATATAATTTTAATTTATTTCATCTTCCTATAAAATGGAAATAGTGATCATGCATACATATGGCCTATCATCTCCATAAACAATGTATTTTTTTCAATCTATAACATTTATGGATTATGATAAATTAATATATAATGAATATATATGATATTTATATCGTGGTTGAAATTTTAATTCGTATGGAAGAAATATTAAATTTAGAGGACTGAACGTTAAAAAAATCAAATCAATAAGAGAAGTAAAAGTAGTCATTACCTGAAATGTGATTTAAAGAATGAATTATTGATAAACCAATAATAAAATACTATAATTAAATAATATATGGTACTATATATATAATTATATTTATATAATCTATTTTTAATAATCTTATATTTATTATATATGTGGTTTGAATGTGTTTGAAGGAATTCAAGACTTGATGTAATGGATTTCCGTCTCACTTTCACTTTCGAAGAGAAATGTTTCATATTCACCACATGTTTCTTTTATGTGCTATATATACATATCATGATTATATTTTATAATTAATTTCCTGGGAAATATTGGGATTTATATATCTAATTTATGATCTCTCTTTCATGGGGTTCACAGTTTCTATCTTAACAATATAGTAACGGATATTTGTCTCAATTGTTCTTATTTGGATCATAGGTTATTCTATGAACATATAATATTTTATGTGGTGTATATACATTCCATTTGACATTATATGTCATTAATACCCTTATATTAAATATATTTATGTTATTATTTTATATGGATTATGATTCAAATTTTACCAATCTGGTAAGGGATTGACATTATGATCTCATTATCCACGTGGATTATTTATGATCATATTTTCAATGATGAAATATTATGATTCATATCTCAATGAACTAATGAAATTTATTATACTATTTTTATTAAATGATAATAAATATATTTCATTCACTTTCCTCTCTTTATATACTGAAGATTAAAAAAATTATAAAAAATTACTTTATTTTCCATTTTAGTTGAAAATCATTATCCTTATAAAATCAAGTTTTTTAAATTTTTACCAGAATGTTTCTAAAATTATAAAAAATAATTATCAAATACTTTTGTTCACATTTTTAACTAATGAAAAAAAAAATGGATGTTTATATCAATTTCAAAACAATTCATGTTTGGTTTTTATTGAAAATGTGAAATGAATCATTATTCTAACATATATATAATTTTCCTCAACCATGACTACTAAATGTTTTAAATATTCTTTCCTAAGTTTGATGGTTATTTTAAAAAAATGAATTTTCAAAAACGTTTTATGTATAAAAAATAAATTTGAAAAGGATATTTTTCTCATGAAATGTTTTAAATTATTTTTAAAAAATCATTTATGATCTTCATAGGTTATTTAGAAAGAATTTTAATTTTAAAAAAAATTATGTTTTAAATAGATCTTTAAGTGGAAAGGATATTTTCCTTTGGAAATATTCCATGTGGTTTTTTTAAAATCAGTTTCCTTCTAAGATGACATCATTGGATGTTACATAATATTTAATGTGGATGTGACCCAATGATACCATCTTTATTATTTCTCTTGGTGGTTTAGGATTATGATGAAAATATGTTTATGAAACCCATTTCATTTCATGGGTTGAAATTTAATAAAATGTTTAAGGAACCATTCCCCTTTTATGAGTTATGATGTGATGAATGTTTTATGATCTTGTGGCACACAAACATATAGATTATGTAGTAGGGGGTCCTATATCTACCTCCAATGAATTATGCAATGATGGGTAACTCATGAGTAAATATGTTACATGTGAATCTAATTAAATATTAAAAACGTTATTTGTGAACCTGATTACTTGTTCACAATGATATGTCTGAACCTGGTGGCATGTCCACAATTTTATGCACGAAATCAATTTCATGTTCAGAGTATTCCTATTAGACTAAGATGAATTTCCATTAGGTAATGTGTGGACCTGGTTTCATCTAAATAAGTTTTAGAGAGTGAATTATTTCAGGTTCTTAACTTACTATGTGAACCTATCTCTCTTTATACATGTTCACAATGTTATAAGCACATATATATACCCCAAATCTATGTCTTAAGCTGATGTTGTGTTCTCTTTGCTCATGTTATTTTATTCCCTTGTGATTCATATCTTGTTAGTGTAAAATATTTATTCCATGACATGATATATTGTTATCTAGTATGTATGTTATAGTTTTTAAATGTCATTTTCATGTAATCATACCCTTATGATCATGTTTTGTTTATATATTTCCCATGTAAACCCTTACATAGCATTAAGGATCACCCTATCTTAGGTTTCCTTTTTAAGGTTATAGTGAATTTTTTTATCAAGGTTATGTTTATAAAGATTAAAAAAGTTGAAAATATTTATAGGAGATGTAGAAGATCTATCAATAAAAAAAGAAGATTGTTAACATAGTCTCTAAAGTCAGTAAACCTTTATGATTCTCTGGAACATGTTTATAAAATGTAAGGCATATAAATCCGAATATATTTAATATTTTTGTATGATAATTTGGGTCTCTATATGGTGAACTAGAGAGTATGAATCCCTTTTATATATTTTACTATATTTGATTCATTAATTTATTCAGCCAAATTTCGGTCTTTCTATAAAGAGTGATTGAATTATGTGTAGCACCTGGAATAAGTTATATTGAAAAAAAAACATTTAAATTTTATGGTAGACTGAGAAACTATTTAAGAAATATATAAAAATATTATCAAAAAATCGACATATATTCAATGTTTAGTTTTTACCCAACCATTAGAAATAAATACCTCTCATGAATAGGTAATAAGTCCCGTATAATAGAAGTAATGTACATTTTAAGTACATGTTCATCCAAGCATTAACCGAAAATCGTTGGATGATTTAAAATACCCAATGTGACTTCACATACTTAATAATTAATATGGGATCACTATAAATTTATCTAATCCATGCGAAGAATAAAACAAATTCCACAATAGTGAGAATAATAAGATTTACAAAAATCATATTCCTTCAAAACACTATCATTATAGAAATATATATAACATATTAAATCATCATTCCATTAAGGTTTTTCAATAATATGTAAATTTTTAGCAAATAGAGTTAGAACTGTGATTCTCTTTGAAAATTCATTACTTATAAAATAGTGTATTGAACTAGAATGAATCTATACATTATGAGTTCTATTGTGAGTAATATGTGTTCCTTTTAGTACTTAGTTCTCATGAACGACCTCAATATTTGGTATTAAAAAACACTTCAATTTTTTTAATTTTTCTTAGGAGGCTATTGGTATCAATTTTCATTTTTATCCATTAGATTCATTTATTCATTTGACTGATTTTATATTCCTTGAAATTATATCATAGTAGTATAGGTGGAACATATGATTGAGTTTTCCCTTTATTCTGTCCATTAGATGACCTCTTCCAATCCTATCAAAATTTATGTTCTCAATTTCCATCTTTTACACAGTATTATCATTTACCTATTCCTAGGTTAAAATTTATTCTTTATATCTGTTGATATTTTTTTGGTATAAATGAATATTAATTTTCTTTCCATGAGGGGTTTTATTATTTCCTTTTCCACAGAAATCCATTTTTATATTCTTGACCCCCAAACAATGAGAATAATGAATATTTTAGCACACCATAATAACACTGATAACACATATTTTGTTGTTTTAGTTTCTCTAAAATTATATCATATCCAATTCCTTTATATAATATTTTTAGGACATAATAAAATGATAATATTTTCATTAATATTTTAGAATAAAACCAGAATAATACATTGAAAGTCCTCTGAAATTTAACTCATAGATACTAATGGTTTCATCAACCTTCTTTCTTTAGTTATATGAATTCCCCCTTCCATTTTAGTTTACAGAGTTTCAGAAAAATAATTAATGAAAAACACCATAAAAATATCTTCCTATGTCATGGAGTTAATATTTCCTTTTTATGTATTATTCTTGATAGGAGTCCACTATTGATCAGTTTTACCTTCCAAATGATACCCAATCAAAATATCATTATCGGGTTCCAATAATAGCAAAATGAAGAATATATTTTCTATAAATTTTCTCAATTTCTTATAAATAGGTTGATCATAGGACCCAATAAATGATGTTCTATACAATCACATAAAATAATCAAGGATAATTTATACATTTATAATTTTGTAGTATCATCATGATTCATGTTACTTTTAATATCATGGGAGGGGTAGGAGAGAACATCCAAAAGATTTGGTATCCCATTTCACATTTCATTTGGATTCTTATGAGGATGGTCATTGTGCTGTTTGTCGCATTCGTTATTAACATCATAACTCATGGTTAAATTCATTGAAATAAAATCTTTGTGTGGGTATCAATAATCAATAATCAAATTGATCAACAATATGTTAATTAAAATTATTCCAAATATATCCAAAATTGTGACCCATTTTCATCAACCTATAAAACTTTAGGTTCATCCCATACCACTTAGGTTTATTATAAGTTTTTATAGGTTTTATCCTCTAATTTATCATAAAAGTATCTCAAAAAATAACTAAACCTTATTTTACACTAATTGAATTAACCCAAAAATCATCTAAATTAATATAACATAATTTTAGATGAATTTTCAATATATCCAAAAATAATACATTTCCAAGAAACATAAAGGTTTAGTGTCTTTAAGGACTAGGTACAAAATCATCTTATTTCCTGAAAAAATGGTTAAAAACTACCATTATGTTCTTCCCAAATAGTAACCTTATTATAAATTTACTACTATTATCCTTTATTAAAAACACATTTAAATGAATAAAATATGAAAGGGTGAGCTCAAATTCAAAGTAATGGTAAACATTTACGTTTCTAATTGATGATCTTAAGTGAAAAATAGATAAGACTATAGGTATGAGAACATGATAAAAAATAATAGACCATACCTACCAATTCATAGACAACAAAATTTAAATCATTGAATATTTCTTTATCATAAAAAAATCATGATTCTTAAGTTGTAAGAGTCATAAAAAAGCAGTCATGATCTTGGATATCTTTTCTTATGCTAAAGGCAAAAGTTTGTGGCATACACATTAAAAAACCAAAATTATTTTTGTAATCAAGGATCATTTCCAACAATATCATAATGGATAGAGTACCAAAATGGATTAAGTGAAATCCCAATTCTTATAAATATAGAAATCCTTTCTCAAGTATACTAACTATGGCCCTCATCACATAGTATACATGGGCTAACTACCCATGTACCTTCTTGGGATTGTGCCAAAAACTCATTATGGATCTTTGGGTTTCAATAATCACACGTGTACCCTCTTGGGATTGAGAAAACCATTAATGTAAATTTTTTATTGGTATAGCCTCTTGGGATCCCTTTTTGGAAACATAGAACAAATAATTTTCCAAACTATAAATTAGAATATAAAAAATCCCAATAAAAGTGAGATTACAAAATAAACCTTTACCTCAAGTCCTTCCTTGATTCATAATCACCCTAACCAGAAAATATATTAAATTTAGACTTATTATAAATATTAAATATATTTATATTTATACTTATGTTGTTATTTAAATTTACCCTATAATTTCAATTTACTGTTTTATAAATAGTAGTCCATTAATATAAATATTTTGTGTTAATTATTTTTTATTTCATGTTTGTTTCGGTAGAGAGATTATAGGATTTAATCCTTTAAAAAAATATTATGATCTCCAAAATTTTATCCATTTAATAAATATTTTATTTATGAAATATATAAAATTTTAGAAATAGATACATCACATTATGATGGTAATGAATTACATCACTTCATAGAGAAGGTAGTTCACAAGTACACATGGTTGATGTTTTCATTTTTCAGATGGGAAGAAAAAAATTTATATTTATTGATTCATAAATATATAATATATATTCATTAAATCTATCTTTATAATCATCTGTTTGAGATGTTAATGAAAAAAATGAAAAGTATCTCTTCGTGGTGGCGGTGGCATACACATATACCTGAGAGAAATATATATTTTAAATTATATGGAAATGATATTGAAAAAAATTTCTCCATTAACATAAAAATATTAATATAGTTAGTATAATTATTTAATTATATTAATATGGTTATAGAAAATTTATAGGAGTTTTAAGAAGAAAGAAATGTGAAAACCGTCAGTAAGAACATATACCTCTTCCTTGGTTAACCTTCATTAGAAAACACCTTAACGATTCTTGTCTGGGTATTTTGGTAAGATGAAAACCTATGAAATTATACTTGTTATTACATTTGGGATTTTCATGGATAATATATAGTGCTCAAGTCGTTTTAGTATTGAAAAGAGAAGGTCTACTTTTATTAGTGAGGGGGTAGAACCCATGAAAATATTAAGAACTTTAAAAATATAAAAAAATTATTTTTCAAGTAAATTTTCTCCATGTTACTAAAATTTAAAATACAGGATAGTTTTTGTTAATAATACAATAAAATAATTATATTTTGATATAGTCTAGTTGTATTTTATGAATTATCTCTCAGTTTAAAGCTCTTGTTGAACCTTTTAACCCATATAATGGTAACATGGTTTTTACCATGGTAACCACTCATTATAGATAATAATTTTTTTAACCTTATTGTTAAATAAATTTTATAATGATTGAAAATATGGATCGAGTTTTTTTAAATTCAATTTATAGAGGTGAACTAAAAAATAATAATATGTTTACCCGAACCAGATAAATACCATTTTTCAAGAAAATGTGTCTTTAAGCAAATAAAAGGTATTATTCTCAATACATTGCTAGTAATAACCACTAGATCGATGTAAATTCATATTATTGAATATTTTTTCTATTTATATAAATAGAATCATTCAATTGTAGTGGATGATCTAATTTATTAAGGTTTAATTTTATTATGATAATAAAAAATAATATTTTTGAAAAAATATATGTTTTTATATTTAAAATAACATATCATCGTTTATAAACATTTTTTAATCAATATATTAATGATTATTTATTTTATTCATGTATAAAAAAATAATTTTTTACAAGTTTAATAAACTAAATAAAAGGAATTATATTTTCAATAAAATATATTTAATAAAAATGTTTCAAAACATGAAATTTCTATTTAACCAAAAAAATTAAGTAATAATAGTTTTGATTAGTGAATTGATTTTATTAAATATTTTTCATTTAATTTTTTTGTTATATATATAATTTTTTATCTTAATAAAGCAATATCAACTTTTGTTCAGTTTTGCATTCTTGACAAACTATCAAACATATCAAATTTATTAAAATGAAGTACAATTTAAAACATCACGATGTTTATTTATCAAACCTTATATGAATATCACACTTGAGAATATGTTATTATAAAGACCAACATGAGGATAATTATGCCTCATTATATCCTCAAATTATAACACATTTTCCACAAATTCATAGGTTTTCCACAAATCATTGACTAGATTAGTGGCCTTGTTCCACAACACTTTATCTCTTTGATTCAAATTCTCCACCGGTTGTAACTCATAATAAATACCATGAAACACTAGTAAGCTTTTTATGAATATGAAAAATATAGGAATTGTTATAAACTACCTTAATATTGATACATGGAATACGTTGTGAAATTGGGATATGATTAGTGGAATCGATAAGAGATATTCAAGAATATTGATACAATCCGAAATATTATGGGAAATAATATATAATAAAATCAGCATCCCATTATTTCTAAATCTCATAAAATAGTCCCAATGATATATTCAATGGAGTACCGTGTCACCAACTTACAACTTTATGTACCTCTTTCTATTTTTAGTATAGATGTTTTTGTTAACTCTTTTCTACTCTAATGTGATTGCAAATTTATCTAACATTCTATATCATTTATATAGTTCCCCAATAGCCATTTTTCTTCATCATTTTCCCAAAATGATGAATTTTTTCACATCATTACATGGTGGTATTCATAATGATCAATTTGAATGACTGAGTGAATGTAATTTTTATATGTATATTTGAATAGAGGACGGTGGTGATCCCAACTACCTTTTAAATCTAATGAGATAAATCTTAGAATTTCTTCTAGTGTTATCATGGTCCTCTTAGACTGACTACTAGTATTATGTTGATATTCAGTGATAAATTTCAAATCTATATTCAATTTTTATTGAAGACATATCCATAACATTTAGTTAATCCTTCGATACTAACCAAATATCATTAATAGTGGAACTCAATACATCCCTACCACTTTTGTAAATTATATCCTATAATGTTGGTTAAGTGACAACTATTGGCTAATATTAATGAAATGTGATGTCTCTAAATAGAAATTGAAAATAACCCAAAAGTAATTATGGGAATTGGATGTATTGGGAAGTCCCATTATGATATCCATGATGATTATTTACTATTTTATATAGTTATTAGTAATGGTTTCTTCATATGTTTAGAATTATAGTATTCAACCCAAAATCGTTTACATAATAGGCATCAATATAGTGTATTAAAAACCCTTATTCATTTTACCTCTCTATAAATTATCTTAGATATCTCTAAACATCGTTGTAATTTTACAATGTATAGAGAATGATGATCCATGTGCTTTATCCAATAGATTTTTTTGTATTGATGTGATACATATTTGGTTCCTGAATATTCTCATTCCATCAATGTCCCAATTCAACTAAATAACATTAAAAATGTTATTTTTAGTTCTAAATCTTCCTTCCATGCCATATTAATCTTCACATGGATGGATTTATGGTTGTTGTTTCATTGGAGAAATATTGGATTCCCCCACTTCAAACATGATATAAATGTCCACCCTCTCTAACTCAAAAATTAATGGATCTATTTTAATCCTCATCATTGAAATAACTAACATGATCCTTCCATGTCAGGGAAAGAACCACTTAGATCATATTTTTTGGGTGGTAATTTGTTATGAATTAATATTATTTAAGAAACTCTTCCCATCTCTTTTGGTGTACATTCAACTAATTTTATTGGAATAAATACTACAAGATTTAATTATTATCATATATATCACACCTTTAACTAGGAACATAATTCCTCCACATTTTCAAAGAAAACAATTATCACTACTCAATCCAAATAAATAGTTGGGTAATTTTTCTCATTAACCATCAATATTTGGTAGGCATACACTACTACCATGTAATTATTCAATAAAACAAATCCTAGTACCCTTTAATGGATCAATATTCATTAAAAACCCATATCCACTGTTGGGTAGTCTTGAAGAGGCTAATTGAATGGTTGTTGTATCAATATTATATATATTCCCAATGTATCTAGATGAATATAGTAAATGTCTAGGTAATAAATATAATAACAGATTTAAGATGTATTAATCTTTTTAATGTTACATTCACGTGTGATAATTTTTTTAATCTTCTTAATATAGAAAATATATGCTAATGATGTGTGGAGACTGTATATTATTTAATGTAAATAAAGAAGTGAAGATGATTCTTTTGATGAATTTGAATGATGAATACAATTTAGATAATTTTATGAGGAATTGGTATTTATGAATTATGGAAGAACAGTTTTTTATTATATATGATTGAATTCCAAGAATTTCAAAATATTTTTTGAGAATTGTATGGGGAATAAATTCAAGAAAATTATTATAATGATTATTTTTTAGGCAATTTATTTGTGTGGGGTCTGTTTTAAATGTACCCAGCAATAGTCTATCAAGAAAAACTATTATGGATGGGAGGATATATAGAATAGATAGATAAAAAAGTAACACACATTGAAACTTAAAGAATATGGATCAGTATACAGGAGAAGTTTTTGGTAATCCCGATTATAGGGTCAGGAACAATAGTCGTAGGGTAAAACTAGTTCTAGTTATAACTCAAAATTTATGGTAGAGTGCACATTTCCTTACTAAATAGAGGAATCGCAATAACATTTCCAATATGTGGTAGTTAAAATTGTAATTTTTATTTTTTACATGTGGATATCTCTAGTTCAAATGGACATCACGCTCATGATTTTAATACTCGAAAACATTCATTTTAAAAACAATGATGCTTTCATTGGATGTCATCTTTAATATCTATCCCACGAGATCCATCTACAACATAATTACAACCCACATGCCAAAAAATATTGAATTAATAGGGAAGATTGTGTTTTGGTCATATAAATAATGTCTCATAGAGATCGATTATTTTACATTTATACCATAAATATAAAGTGTTCATGAATGTACCTAAAACAACTTAGTTGATAGTGAACCATTCATACCATCAACTACACGACACGAAAAAGATTTTATATTCATAAAATTCAATAAATCTAATATAGTTTGAATTTGGTATCATGTAAAGGTTATTTCAATGAAAATTTACATTTTTTGAAATGTTGTCAATGAGTTCCTCTAGCCACAAATATATTTTTCAAACCATAGAATAGTAAGTTTCTTTAGTTATTTAGTTTTGAAAGTGAAAAAATCTAGAACCCCAACATAATCATAGTCTCTAAGGTGGAAAAATGGTTCTATAAATAACCTTGATCCTCTATATTGTTATATTATCCAAAACATGCAGTGAGAGTTTGTTTAAAAGTAGATAGAGAGAGAGAGAGAAAATAAATATTCTTTCTCCTCTCACAATATCAAAACTTGGAGTGAGAATTTTGTACATATGATAAATCTAATAAATATATTACATCCTCATGGTTTTTTCTATGAAAATGTAATTTGTTTTTATACTCTTTCATTATGTTATCCACCTAATGTGTTTATCTACAAGATGTTGAAGTGCTTTACATACATAAAATATGTGAATAAGAAGAATATAAAACAACATACTCATTTTTTATAATATGTGAATCATGAAATGAATTATGCATGAAAAAATGGAATGATGTTAGAATGAGGCTTCAAGATGATCAAGTAAATTTTTTATTGGTAGTATAGTGAGGAATTATCAAATTTCCAGAATAAATACTAAAGGTAGTACTATGTTTAAAAATTATAATCATATGAAAATTTTAGTTGTGAAATTTTTATTGAGAATAATTATTGTACACATTTGCAAGCATCATTCAAAGTTGAAATAATTTTAGAAGACGATGCAGTAATGAATATGTATATCAAGAATGAGAACAATTCGTTTATAAAGAAGTTTAATTCAAATTAAATATTCCCTTTATGAAGTGTAGAAGTAAAAAGAAATTTAGACATAGTATGGGAATCTATTATACCTGAGAATTTATTGTTTTTATAATATTAATATAATTAAAATATTTGTTGTGGGTTTCTTGATAGATAAATATTCATAAAGTAACTATTAATGTTCCTGAGGACTGTTCATGAGAATGACCTATTGATCTAGATTTCTTGTGGAGGTAAATAATTCAATTTGAGGTTCCAAACAATCCTAGTGCATATCAAGATATTTCTATCATGAGATCAAAGATAAAGAAGTCCCTTGTAATTATAGAATCAAAACAGTCCCTAAAGAGGATATTTCATTTGTAGTGTATAATTAATTATTATTTATATTTTAATTTGGGTGTATAACCAACTACTATTTTAGTTAATTGTGAATAAAGTGAGGAATAGTGGTTTGGATGTCTAACCAACATGACAATGATTATTCCTTTATATCAAAATTTATTAATATTTTGTGTGGATCTCTATTTCATTACTACTACACAATAAGTGAGATTATGATGAATTATTCAGAGGATTATGAACCTTATAATGTTTTATATATGGAATTAAAATTAAAATAATCTATAAAATAAGACCACTAATTCACCCCCCCCCCCAGTTGTCATTCTAGACATGGGAATGTTACAGAGAATTAGAGCAATGTTTTCATCAAAATATAAAAAGGATGTTTCTGAAACATAGATAATATTAATTCCATGAATAGTATGATTGTTCTAATACCTTATGGAAATAATTATGACAACTGTGGGAATAGTATAGTACCCTTCATCTTTTCACTTATGCTAAAATTGTGAGATGTTCAAATAGTCATTTTACCCCCATTACATAATATGTTGTTATGAATAATGCTAAAAATAGTAATATGGAGTTATTTTAAGAGTTTTAAAATTCCATCATGATGTTTATAATTTAAATTTTTAAAACAATTCTCATGGGTCGCAAAACTTGAAAATATATCTTGGATAAATTTAAAATAATCTATGATTGGAATGTCATAGTTATTTAATATAAACTTTTAATATGGAGTGAGAATTTTGAGGATATAAAAATGGATAGTGAGGCGAATATTGATGATTATTTTGTGAATATGAATAACATAATTAGTAATATTTTATATTATGGGAATAACATGGATGATTAAATCATTTTAAAAATAATTATTAGTTATGTTTCATATCATATTGATCAAAATATTTCATCTCTTCATGAAATAAAAGATTTTATAGGTTATGAGTTGCATAATATACTTGTTTCTTATAATATTATAAAATAACCAACACTTAAAAATAAAAAATAGGAAATTTCTATTGAATCCAATGAAAAAAATTTATGGATGGATGGGTTGCCGAATTAGGAGATTCAGATACTGAAGAATATGGACATCTTAGTTAAATCATTTAACTTATATAAAGGGATTCAAAAATTGGAAATTTTAAAGTAAATAGGTAATAAATTTGAAAATTTAGTGAATTTTGAAGGAATTAGACACATTTAATTTGATTTTCTAAAAAATATGGTTGCTAAATTTAAATCCAAAGAGAATGATGAAAATTTGTAAAAATATAAAATCTATAATAAGAAAAAACCACCTTTTAGTAGTATGAAATAAATTTCAATGAGCAAGGATAAGAAACATTATTAATTATCAAGTAGTTAATTATATTATGAGGGTAATTCTCTCACTAATGAAGAAAACATATTTTATTCACCATGTTGTGATGATGATATAGAAAAATAGAGAGAGTTGTAATGCTAGTGCAATGTTAATTTAGAAGATAATATTTAGGTGATTACAAAGAATTGATAAGAATATTTAAAATTGATAAATGAGAAAAAGGGTTTGAAGAAAAATAATATATAGTTAGAATGACATATTTCTATGTTGATGATATTCAAAAGTTAATATTTAGTAAAACTGATTAAGAAGAAATTATCGATGATCATGAGGAGAAGTCTGTTTTAAGGATGGAATAACTTGGTGATTCACAATAAAGGTGTCATGTTATTTAATATGAGCTAAATAAAATTAGGTAAAACATCATAAATATAGGTGAGGTTTAAATAGAATCATCTCCTATTAATGAGAATTGGGATATAATATGAAACTGAAAACTACACATTATCTAACCCAATATAATTATTAAAATACTAATAGTTCCATAGAAAAACTGATTCAGAACCTTTTTGGGTAAATAAAACTTAGAGAGAGTATTCCACATAAAAGTATTGTATATATATTTTAAGAAGACCACTACCCCTAGACAATTTAAGGCTCAAACTGAAGAAATATAGACACAAAAAAATTAAAAAATGTTTTTTCAAAATGGAAATATAAATTTATAAGTTTTCATGTGTTTTAGAAAATATGGATCAAAATTTTATTCATGTTTTCATAATATATAATTTTAATAAATGATGCATGAATTAACGGGGAGTAATAGTGAAAAATTGATAAGAAATTAAAAAAAAATGATTGTTGTGACCTGATCTACACTAACCCTTTCGAAACAGAATATATTTTTATATTTATAAGAATTTTGTGGTAGGTATGTAAAATAATATCAGAAGGATAAAGAATTAATGACTATACATATAGGAGAGATTCCCTATGTTTAGAAATGAATGAAAATATAGAATGTTAGAAGGTAGAAATAAACATATTTAAATTTATTTCATATGGTTTGTGACAAGCCCAATGAGGATGAGAAGGTCAAGAAAATATTTTTAGTGATCCGAGCTAGTTACATGATAATAACTAGTAGAATAGTGAAATTAAATATTAATAATAAAATAAATATATTATTTACAAAAGAATAATTTTTCATTCTTGATAATAAATCCAAAAACACATTTATTAATTATTTATAAAAACCATTTGAAAGGAAAGGTAAATATGGGAATAAGAAAATAGATAGTATAAAAGTATTGCTAAAAAAATAAGATTCAATGAGAAAGATAATCCGAGATCCAGGGGATGAATTTTCAATGAAACATTATATTGAAAAATATATGTCAAAAAAATAATATTCTCAAGGGAAGAATGAAAATTAACTTTTGAGACTCAACATAAAACAAAGTGTCCTAGTAAATCATTCCATGCCATTTTTTTAGGAAAGGGGGAGTAAAGATGAGTAAAATCTATTAAATCATCACTACAATTTGAGGGTGTAAATTTGGAAACTATTTATAAAAAAATTAAATATTATTTATGAAAATAACTCCCACATCGCAATTTTTAATTAGTTATGAATTAAAAACAATCTGGGTTTATTTTGTGTTAAAAATGGGCAGTTATATGTTTTTCACATTAAACATTCAGTTCTGTTTGTTCAAATGATTTAATATTGAATTAATTTCATGATTTGATTATTTAAACCAAATCAAAATCAAAATATATATTTATCTATGAATAGTATCACATGAATGATTTATATGGACATCATTTAAATCCTTGTTTAATCCCTATTATTTTCTACACTTTGTTTCCCCATAATAACATAGAGAGTAATTATTAAAGGATCTATGTTGTAGAACATCTTGTGATGTCATCCTTCTCTCATGAGTAGTTAAAGATATAATTCTATATAGAATAGAGAAAGAGATGATGTGTTGATAGAATGTGAAGGAGATTAATGATTTGAGAAGACCCCATTTTATATTTTCATTTGTTATCAATATGTGGGAGAAAAACTGTGACTTTATAAAGTAAAGTAGTATTGAAAAAAATAAAAGGGTCATATTTAAGAGATGATGTAAATGATTCTTGTATTAATTTTTTAAATGTTTTCAATGTATGATGAGAAAAAGATTCAATGGGAATAGATGACTTAAATGATGATGGTTTGATGATTTTCTAAATTTTAATAAGTAAAATATAATTATTATGATTTTCGAATTATTCTTAATATCCAAAACAACTTTTAATTATGTTCATATACTAATTTTTTTTAATATTAGTAAATAATTAAATATAAATATTTTAAATGATTTTGAATATTTAATAAAATTTTGATTATTTTTGGAATATTTAATATTGATAAATTGAGGGTGAGGAGTTTCATATATTATATTCATTAATTTAATGAAATAAAAAACATTTTTTGAGAATGGGATGGAGAATTAGTTTTTTATAATAATTTTAAATCTAGATTTTTGGAAAATCATTTTTATAGGTTGTGTTTAAAATGATCAAATTCATATACAACCACTAAATATGGGAGATATTTAGTGGTCTTGTAGAATGAATAGTCTCATTCATGGCCCATAAAAACACATTGGCCTCTACATAAAAGAATTTTGTGGTTAGCCTCGCTATGGGGTTCGTATAACAGGTTATAGGGCACTACAAAACCCAGTTATACTTTAACAGTCATTATAGAGTGTATAGTACATAATTTAGAAGTCGCCTCATGAAATTAATATTATGTTGGATCATTACCTATGTACTTTTGATATATATAAATGTGAACTATTTTAATTAAATGAGATATGAATTTAGGATTTTAATATAGGGCCACGTATATTTAAATAAAATAACTTTGATTAAATTAGATACAACAACAATTTAAATCTTATAAGGTCTTCCTATAATAAAACTACAACCCTCACATTGTATTGGGTTAGATTTAATGATGGATCATATTTCATGGCCTTCTCCTGAATATAACATGGAGTTTAATGGTTTATTTATAATATTAAAAAATAATTAGTTCATGCATGGAATTTGAACATGAAAGTTAAAAGTGAAATTTTGATCCATTCGGCTGGATGAAAATGTTGGTGATGTGTTCTGCCATCCTAGAAATCATATAATGAACCTATTCAAAGATGGTTGATGCACATAGTAAAATTAGAACACATAAACATATACATTTATAAAATTATTTGAGACCCTAAAGTAGTGGAATGGATTTATAAACACCCTTAATCCTCACCATTTGTTTTGATGAGATAAATTTTAATCAAGATGTAGTCTGAAAACATAGTGTTAGAGAGATGGAGAAAGAGAACATTGGTTCTCTCTGTTCTTGCAATTTCTTTTCAATGAGTGAGTATTTGTGATATATAAAGTATCCATGAAATATCTTTTATGCTTATTATTTTTCTATGCAATGTTCCTAAAATATTCTACTCTTGTATGATGTTTTTAAACTAATGTATTTAGATGCGTAAAGTTAATGTGATCCATTTTGATTATTTTCTTGAAGAAACATGAAGTTGAAACAATATACTCAATTGCTATGCTAGGTGAAGAGATAATCGGGAAATTATTTAGGAATTATGAAAGGAATATTATGGGTGTGGGGATTTATAATGCAAGAGTCAAAAATTTTAAAAAATCATAATGAGGCAGTATAAAAATTTGAGAATATATATAGAAGATAATTCAATGTGATGTAGTGTAAATATTGAAAAACGTTTAGTTTTTAAACTAATTTTGAGAATAAAACAATACACTTGGTAACTCATGATTATCAGTTGATAAATATTTTGGAGACTCTGCATGGTAAAATATGTGCAAAAAGAAATGGAAATATGCATATATTAGGAGGGGTAAAGCTCATGAAATCTTCTTTTCTTGAATAGTGTGAAATGAAGAATAAAATGGGAATTAGAGTATAAATATTTCAAACCAAAGTGTTCATAGTATTGTGAAGATCCATATCATTAAAGGATATATCATGAGTTTTGATAGTAAAAAGTCATTTCCAATTAGCTAGTGCAATTCATGAAAACTATACAGAAAGATGACATGTTGAATAGACCACTTATAGAAGAAGATAAATTTTACGGAATTTTTTTATGAAACCTGGAATAAATATATATCATTTTATTATTTGATCAATTTTTAAGTAGGGTCATGTGATAGGGGTGCATAAAAATCCCTTTAAGAGAAAAATACAATTTTAGTGTATAATTATTTATTGAGAAATTTTTGTTGGGGTGTCTAACTGACCACAAATGTAGTGAATTATGAATATATTGACGAATTTGCATTGGGGTGTCAAACCCACGTGAATATTAGTAGGATATTATGTATAACCATTTAATTAAATTTGTCTATTCTATATTTCACTACTATCATACATGAGTTGAGGCTATGAGATATTATAGATAATATCTACAATCATAACATGTTTTAATATAGTGAATTTAAAAATTAAACAAATCCTAAAAGAATACCATGGATTCCAAACCCCTTCACCTCTAAATTTTTAATCAAGCATGTGTAACATTTGGTGTCTCTTTAGGATCATAGTCTATTCTTATATATAAATTCTTGAAATTTTCAATATATTCATCTATCCATAATAAATTGTCTTATTCTATACTATCTTGGCTTATTGAATTGATAGTGATGATTAATTTCTCACTAAGAATTTATAGTATCTAGAAGATCTATGAAAATAGTGGATCTCAATAATATTTATTTATCTATCCCATTTCTTAATAACTTTCAATATATATGGTTCCACTAATATAAAATGTATTATAATTACATGACCTAAAAATGATACTTACTTAACCTAAATTATCACTTTTTATATTTGGTAAAAAAACTCTCTTTTCTCAAAGCCTTTAATACAATCTAAAATGATCATTTTGTTCTTCCTTTGTCAATGAATATATGAGAATATCATATATAAATTCTACCATGGAAAAATAAAGGTAATCTTAATATTCACTATTCACAAGAACTATGATTATAGAAGATGCATTGGTAAGTCCAAATGGAATCACTATATATTCCAAAACAATATTCCTGAAATCAATGGATGTCATGGGTATATCCATGCTGAAGATAATTAATAAAAAATTATTGATCAGTATATAGTTTATCAAACAAGTCTATAATTCAAGGCAGAGGATAATCGATCTTGATTTTGATCTTATTATGTTCCCATAAAAAAATGTATAGATACATTAGACCATTTTTTCTGAATAAAAAGAATAGGTGCACCTCATGGTGATGCAGTAGTGTATATGAATCCAATTTCTAGATTATCATGGAGTTTCTTCTTCAATTACTACAACTCAGTAGGGTATGTTATATAAGGATCCTTTAAAATATTTGTTGCTATAGGTATTAGTTCTATTGAAAACTCAACTTTTAGAGTTAGCAGAATATTTGGATTCTCTCCAAAAAACATGTCAGTATATTTCTATTCAATAGGCATATCTTCATTGTTGTTTTCTCCTTGATCATTTAAAACCAATACCAATATTCAATAGGTAGTAAAACACATAAAATGGATGAAAATTCAATTATATGTTCATGTTAATACACATATTGATATCTAATTAATATATATATATATATGGTATTTCATGGTATAATTATAACTAAACAGACACATACCTCACATACACAGGTGGGAATGGTATGTAATTCCCCCTAAGGGATAATTAACCCATCAACACAGTCATGGGTGTGCAACCCTTTATTTAATCATGCCTACATCATCATCAACCAGTATCATACATACATAACCATCGCTATGTCACTTAATGTTCTAGTTCCTTCTACAAAAATCTCCAAAGATGCTTTCCAGGATTCAGACCCCAATATTTTGGATACATTATAATGAGTTTTACTACTCAAAATCCACCCCATTATAGCCTATAAGTATAGATGATCATATTTAGATTCATAATATCATATATGAATTCGGTTACTCATAAATTGTTGTGGGATCAACATAGGGAATGTTAATCCATTCCCAAAATTAAATAAATTTCAACTAAATAGAGAATATTTTTTTTACAATAATCACATTCAAAATATACTCTATCTGAGAGGTGAAATATACTTAAGAATGAATTTTAAAAAATTTGGTACTTCAACTAATAAATAAATATCTAACCATTGAGTAAGTGACGTGATACTCTAATAAAATTCCTCTGATATAAACGAGTGGGTAGAACCTAAATAATAAAAAGTCCTTTTAGTTATAGAATAAATGATATGTTTAACTTTCACTAAATAGTTCTCATAACCCACTTCAGTGATTTTGATTGTATACTCCTTCCAATTATCCTTTTTATTAGGATTTTATTGATGTCGATTTTCATTATTATGACTTAGAATCATGCAATAGATGACTTAAATTCAATAAAATGTAATTATAAAATTGGATTTTATGTGAATCATTCAATTAATACTTCTCTCCATTCATTTCATTGGTTAACCTTTTCATATCACTTTTATATTCATGTGCAATATTACAATGTTATACAAAAATAAATCATTTAAACATCCCATTGAGAAAATATCCACTATTATTATTTTAACATATTTTTCATTATTGAGTTATAAAGACGCTTACCACCATGGGTTCAGTTATTTGAATCTATGTATAAATCCATTTATCTATTTTGGTCTCAAAAAACTGGGAGAAAAATGAGAGATTACACTATCCATTTATACCTTGAAAGCATGCTAGTTAACTTATTCATTGTTTTCAATGTCACTTATAGTTAATTAATTATTAATACTTGATTTCATTTCACTAAATAGTCTATAAAAATATTTTCTAGTTGATCATGAAACCATAATTTTACCATCATTATATGCGGAGATTTTCCACATAGGTATTAAGGGATTCATCATTGTTGTTCTTTAGTTCCAAGAATTTCCTCCCCATTTTAGTTATATTAGTTTAAGTAAAATATTAATTGAAACATACTATTTTAAACACTTCCCATGTTAGGGAATCAGTATATTCCTCTTTAGTTTTATTCTGGATAACAGTCCACCGTTAATCAGTTTCACCTTCCAAATGATACACCAATAAACAAACTTCTCATGCTACAACCTCTAAAGAATGTATAATATATTTTCTATATAATTTAACAATATTAAACAATAATTGGATAAGATAAACCATAACATATTTAAACATTTATTCATAAAATAATCAATGGGGAGTGATTTCTTCGTCTGGGAATTTTTAAGTTAATCTTGGTTCATGAGACCATTTATAACTTGAGTGAGATGGGTGAGAAAATCAACAAGATGTTTCATCCCATATCCTAGTCCACTTTCTTTCTCATGAGGACATAAATTTCATTTTTTTGTAATATTTTTCATTAACAAGATTACTCATGATTCTAGCCATTGGCTAAATATAAGGCCCCAACCTTAAACCTTACTTAATATTGAATTAAATGAATAATTCACATTGAGGATCATTTCAGGTTTAGAGTTTTAGAGAATTAGGACACAACTATTACATCTCAAAAGATTAAAAAGTAGAAACTTCTACTATGTTTCCATAAAATAAAAACTCTTAAAAAGAAACATGTCTAGTTCCATGTTTTAGGTAGCATGACTTTCCCTTGATCCCATCCTTGACCCTATTCCACGTTAAGTCCTGTGAAAAACATTTCAAAAACTTGGGATGAGCATAAAAAGCTCAGTAAGGGATACAAAAAGAATGAAAACTGTTATTTTTTCAAAACAGTAAGTATACCATGTATACTTTTTCAAAGTAATACTATTCACCATTTCGAAGTAGTAAAAAGTCTTCACTGAAAAAAATGGTCATTACTTACCCTTCTCTAAACAAAAGATTACCATAAAACCCATATAAATATCCCATAACATATAAAGATAACTTGGGCCATAAACATACTTACGTGGAATAACCATAAGGTCGACTTCCACACATATCACTTAATGGAATAGCCATTCGGCCAACTTCCATACATACTTAATGGAATATCCATACGACCGACTTCCATACCCAATGCATTGGGGGTTATAATGTAACCACCCATCCTGGTATTCACGGAACCACCCTTCATAATGTCCAAGTACCATTATTACACATGAAATATTGAAAATATAAACATTTAAATAACAACATTTCATTTTCAATCACAATAAGTAATTCCCAGATATTGAATTAATCAATCCATTTTCAAAAACCATTTAAAATAGATTTCTGAATCAAAGTGTCCCATACCACTTTGAAGCTTTTAATGGAATTATAATTTTAAAACATTATTGTCCATATAAATAAATACTGAAAACCATTTTGAAAACATGGACATTAAAGATAAAGATTTAGAATAATAAATCTTTAAAACATTTAAAATGATATTTTTGTTAAAGAGTTTTTAACAAAATGAGAGACTCTTGAATACAAATAATTGCGGTATAACATTTAATACGAACTTTATAATATCATGAGAATAAAGGGATTCATGATATAATATGTAAAAGGATAGTATACACACCATATAAGAGTGAATTGGTGCATAACAACAATGAAGTCTCAAAAGAAATGTAAAATGAGATGAAATCCATTATAAAGAAGGTATCCTTAAATTAAGGATAATTCAATCTCATAATTATGTATGAAAAATATAAATACACCAAATATAAGTGGATATTAAGTTTAAAACAATCAAAGGTCATTCACACATATTCAAAGGATGACATATTCAATAACTACATGTTGAAACCAAAGAAATCAAAATTGGGGTAAGAAGTTCCCTTGGTAAAATTCGATAGCCTAACGACGTCACATAAAATTTTACAAAAAGGGTTTATGGGAGAGATAAAGGGGATCTCATCACTTGGACATAATATTTAAATAAATAAGGATATAGAAGAACATATCCCAACATAATAGTATGTGAATTAAAAGACGTAACAAAAGAAGTCTTTTAAAAAATGGAGGGTGAAAGGTTCCCTTACAGACATGGGTATCTTTCGAGACATGCACCCCGTGAAAGAATTACAATAAAACATTGATGTAAATACTCATAAATGAATGTATATTACACAATGAGTAAAATAATGGGCAGTACATACACCACTCAACGGAAATTGTGGAAAATGTATCATAAATCTCATGGAAATAAAAGTGAGACGAAAAATCTCTTATTAAAACTCGGCAGCCTAACGTCGCCACAAAAACATACAAAAAAGGATTGATGGGATCAAATAGGATCTCTCATAATATTAACATAAAGATTAAAAAAAGAGGAATATAAAAGAACATCCCCCAACATAACAAATAAAAGCATAAAAGAAGTGACATAAAGGAGAGTACTTTAAAAGAAAGAGAGAGGTTAGATCTCTTACGAAAATTCGGCAGCCTAACGGCGCCACTCAAAACATCCAAAATGGATTGATGAAAGAGAATAGGTTCTCTCATCATATTAACATAAAATTACAGTAAGATTAATATATAAAGAACATCCCAATAAAAAGAAAGATGAGCTTTAGAAGGAATGACATAAAAGAGTGTACTTAAAAAGAAATAGAGGAGTAAGATCCCTTACCTCAGGTCCGACTTGACTTGATCATTCTTTAATCTCGTGAATAATAAATGTGAGTTAATTTATACTTCCTTAATAACCTTTATCAAGTTCATTATTCCTTTTATATCACTTATTACCATGTCATAGACATTATATAATCAATTAAGTTAATAATGTTTGTTTTGTCGATACTTGGTTCTTAAGTCGAAAGTGGACTTCTTACAATTACATGTTGTTCATGTGGTCAAAGGTTCATTATATCCAGAATTTTATTCATGATTTATATATCATATATGTCATATATATCTTGTATATTCATGCATTTATAATATTACATAACATTTAGAGTTTAGAAATGAAATGCACCGTTCATTTAGATGGTATGTCGTACGTACGCATGAACGCTACTTCCATTTCTATTTCATATTTAATGGAATTAAAACATAATGATACATAATAGTATTTTAATTCCAGTATGGTATCATATATAATAGCATTAAATAAATCCTTTATACGTACCACATATGGTATTAACGAATCAAATAACTTTGAGGGGGCGGTAGTCGGCACTTCCTTAAATGAAGATATCGCGTTTACCCATAATGGAAACCTTAAAGGTATACCATAAATGAAAAATACAGAAGCATAAGTAAAACATAAACATATTAGATATCATATATATATATTTTCATCTTAATTTCCACCTTTGAAGGTGTTAGAATAATGTTGAACATTCATCGTTTTAGGAGGCAGAAATTCGCCATCCACGGAAACAGTATATTTTTTAACCATTAGATGTAGGTGTGTGTAAGTGTAGCTCGAATAATTCTTATAAAAACATCCCAGTATATTGAAGATATTGGATTTGTTACAAAATAAATGAATAAAAAGAGTTTAGGGGGTTGGAGAAGCAAAATAAAACAATAGAACACAAGTGAAGACATTACCTTTAAATCGGGTAACTTCCTTTGATTTGAGATCAAAGGCTTCCTTGGAAAGTACTCTACCCAAAGTAAGGCTTCAAGGAGTTAGAGAGAGATGTGGAGAGATTAAATGGGAAGATTTTGGCCGAGCCAAAGGCTTGAGAGGTGTGGTAAAGAGGTAGAGGTGAAGGCCTTTTATAAGAGGAGAGGAGGGGCACTCTTGGAAAGTAAGAAAATGTTACTTTATTTGAAAATGAGTTTCAGATTTAAAAGGTCCCACATTGATATAATTCGGGGATATGGTGATAAGGGTACAAAATCCACCCATCCAATAGGTTTTAGAAATGTGTAGGTCTTTGATATTACATTATCATTCCATTTTATTTAAATCGATAAATAATGAGGTCATCGCTGCATCATCATGATGTCATAAATAATTTAATTTATTTAATGTCTAAAAATTATAAAAAAAACTATGATGTGGAAAATATTTTTATCTTTACAATTACTATTTATAGTCAAATATCTGACTTCTATAACCCCATGTAAAAATTGTTTTAGTAAAACATCTCATGTTTGTGTCATTTTTACTTTATCATTAAATAAAAAGGTATTTATGTAATTTTCCAACCAAAGTGGCTCCATGGGGTCCCCAAGTTGACCCATGGATTGTCTTGGTCGGACATGACACATCCAATGAGGATAGGACATGTGCCTAGGTCATTTAATTTTATTAAAACATTATTCATACCTTAAACTACACTAATTACCTCTAATCGCGATTAAAAACATAATAAGTTTCTATTCAGCAAAAAATAATTTTAATCCCTTTGAAACAAATTTTACTTCTTAATTAAAACAATGTATGTCGGATTTTTGAAATTCAAAACACAAGGGTTGCAAAATTTCATGTAAACGGAAAATCAATTTTTATAAGTACCACTTAGTGGTTTCAGTATACATCAAAAACTAAAGTTTTTCAGAAAATTACCAAAAATTCACCCTAAAATATATTTGATATTCTGAATTCAAAATTTATGTCCATTTTACCAAATTCAAAACATATAATTTTCATTAATTAATTTAATAATTAATTCCCACTGTCAAAACAAATAGCGTGTTTTTATGAAACAAAAAGTATCAAAAGATTGACACTAGTTTAAGTCCGATTCAAAAGTGAAATTAACTGCAACGACCACTATTGGATTAAATGGTAAAAATATATTCTAGTTTCACTTTAAAACCAATTCAAAAGATAATCTAATCATATAAATAAATTATATTAAAAATAGGTTTTGAATTAAAATACAACATTTTTCACTATTCATTAAAAATTGAACTTTTTCGGAAAAATACAAAAAATTTACACAAAGTAAATTTTGATGTCCCGATTCTAAAGAAGAATATTATTTTGTCAAATATAACACATAAAATTGTCAAAAAGTAGATTTAAAAGAGTTTCTCCATCAAAAGGCTGTTAATTGACCTTTTAAAGAATATTAGAATGTTTACGTTTAAAATTGGATTCATTCTCATTTTTAATCCTCTAACATTTATTGTAAAAAGTAAAAATATTTGACAACCATATATAATCATTTTTTAGTTAGTTCTGTTCATTCCCGCCATTACAACGGCTAGGAGTTAACTACTATTTAAAATAATATTATTTTACTATTAGAGTGCAACGTAAGATTCCTAAGAAACTCGTTGTTGCGTATTTGGTACGCCATCGAGCATAGAATCCCATTTAAAGAAATATTAATATTTGATTCATAAATATGGATAAATGTAAATATTTCATATTCTTTATTTACCTGGGGTGTTACATCCTTCCCCCCTTTTGGGAATTGCGTCCTCGCAATTTTAAAATTGGGCTTGGAAACATCCTTGAATGTCCCACATCAGAACAAGAGTCGGTAAAACAATCACTTTAAAATAAAGAAAGATAAGTACAAAGGTCACCTGAGTTAACCCATACTAGGATTCCAAGTACGAAAATATGGGCATGGAGGAAAAAACAAAGGGTCATGTTTCGATGGAGAGTGATAGAAAACATGTTTAGGAGAAAGTTAACCACAAGAAAATCACAAACATGTGATGGGTTAAACGATATTTGATTCCCCAGTAGGAAAGGTTAATAGACAACATTTTTGTTTTAAGTTACTTTTTATTGAGGAATTTATTCATAAGGAAACATAATCACTTATCATCTTGACATTCAACTTTTTCTCCAAAAGACGAGTATTTTAGGAAGACTTGTTCACATTAAGAGTACTATAATCAACTTCTAGAGAATCACCTAATCCACAAAAGAGAACTATATACTTCCCATGTCTTTAGACCAAAACCAAAACCAAAAAGGCTAGTACAAGATCAGATAATCCAGAAAGGATAACCCCTTATAAAAAGAAAATCTATTCTTAATCTCCAAAATTTGTCCAACAAAACCCAAAGTTCAACGAGGACCATTCGATAATCAATTTGTCCATAAAATTCTTCAAAGTAAACCAAACTAATATCGAAACACAAATATTTGAGGGATTTAGTCACATATTCTTCCAAGTTAAATCGTAACATTTATCTCTAAACAACATCAGTTGCTCTTAATTTCTCGTATTGAAAAGTAATTAACCTAATCAAATATCCTCCATGATAGGTTAATAAATATCCATAGATAACCCAAAATCAACCTACTCTTAATTCATGAAATCATCTAACTAAAAAGAATCAGTAAAACTAACTAGGGACTTTACGTAGTCCAGTGGTAGGTGATAAATACCAGTTGCACATTGGTTGTGGGTTTGATTCCCACAGCTTTGTCTGACATGAGAGATTGTCACATGGTCTGCATGTTGTCCTTTTTCCAAAACTATATAATTCTCAAATCATTCCCCAAAAAGAGATAAAATCATCAAAAAAAACCATAACATAACTTAACCTCAATTTTATCTCATGCCTTTTACTTCCATCATAACATATAGTAACCCATAATTACCTCAAAAGTAAGGATCATATAAACTCTAATGGTTACCTTTATAATTATTACCTTAACATCAACATCGATTGGTCATCTCATACATGATGCATTACAGAACATAACAAGGTTCAAGTGGTTGATCATGACTCCTTGATAGTTTGTTTAGAACAACCACGAGTTTCCTCATTGAATCACCCATTTTATCTAGTATCTTAAACAGAGAACCACCACAGTTTCCATCAAACCAGTTGTCTCTTTGGTGCCTACTAGATCCATCCATTTACTAAAAATAGAAAGGTCAGTGTGAGTATATCAACATAACCATAATGTACTAATGAGTGATATAAACACTCATATATACTTACTCATTCACTTTATCTAAAAACTATGACACTTTCTAAAATCCTAGCCAATATGGTAATTTCACTTATGCTTAAAGAATACCCTAACCTCTAAAGTTATCTAAACCGACCTTTGATACCAACTATACGGCCCCGGCCATAAACCTTACTCAATATTGAATTAAATGAATAATTCACATTGAGGATATTTTCAGGTTTAGAGTTTTAGATAATTATGACATAACTATTACATCTCAAAAGATTACAAAGTATAAACTTATACTAAGATTCCATAAAATAGAAACTCTTAAAAAGAAACATGTATAGTTCTATGTTTTAGGTAGCATGACGTTCCCTTGATCCCATCCTTGACCCTATTCCACGTTAAGTCCTGTGAAAAACATTTCAAAAACTTGGGATGAGCATAAAAAGCTCAGTAAGGGATACAAAAAGAATGAAAACTGTTAGTTTTTCAAAACAACAAGTAAACCATGTATACTTTATCAAAGTAATACTTTTCACCTTTTCGAAGTAGTAAAAACTCTTCACTGAAAAAAAGTTCATTACTTACCCTTCTGTAACCAAAAGATTACCATAAAACCCATATAAAGATACCATAACATATAAAGGTAACGTGAGACATAAACATACTTAAGTGGAAAAACCATAAGGTCGACTTCCACACATATCACTTAATGGAATAGCCATTCAGCCAACTTCTATACATACTTAATGGAATAGCCATACGACCGACTTCCATACCCAATGCATTGGAGGTTATAACGTAACCAACCGTCCTAGTATTCACGGCACCACCCGTCACGATGTCCAAGTACCATTATTACACATAAAATATTGAAAATATAAATATTTCAATAACAACATTTCATTTTCAATCACAATAAGTAATTCCCAGATATTGAATTAATCAATCCATTTTCAAAAACCATTAAAAATATATTTTTGAATCAAAATGTCCCATACCACTTTGATGATTTTAATGGAATAATAATTTTAAAACATTAATATCCATATAAATAAATACTGAAAACCATTTTGAAAACATGGACATTAAAGATAAAGATTTAGAATAATAAATCTTTAAAACATTTAAAATGATATTTTTGTTAAAGAGTTTTTAACAAAATGAGAGACTCTTGAATACAAATAATTGCGGAATAACATTTAATCCGAACATTATAATATCATGAGAATAAAGGTATTCATGATATAATATGTAAAAGGAAAGTATACACACCATATAAGAGTGAATTAGTGCATAACAACAATGAAGTCTCAAAAGAAATGTTAAATGAGATGAAATCCATTATAAAGAAGGTATCCTTAAATTAAGGATAATTCAATCTCATAATTATGTGTGACAAATATAAATACACCCAATATAAGTGGATATTAAGTGTAAAACAATCAAAGGTCATTCACACATATTCAAAGTATGAAATATTCAATAACTACATGTTGAACCCAAAGAAATCGAAATTGGGTTAAGAAGTTCCCTTGGTAAAATTCGACAGCCTAACGGCGTCACATAAAATTTTACAAAAAGGGTTGATGAGAGAGATAAAGGGGATCTCATCACTTGGACATAAAATTTACATAAATAAGGATATAGAATAAAATATCCCAACATAATTTTATGTGAATTAAAAGACGTAACAAAAGAAGTCTTTTAAAAAAAAGGAGCGTGAATGGTTCCCTTATCGACATGGGCATCTTTCGAGACATGCACCCCGTGAAAGAAGGACAATACAACATTGATGTAAATACTCATAAATTAAATTGTAATACACAATGAGTAAAATATTGGGCAGTAAATACACCACTCAAGGGAAATTGTGGCAAATGTAGCATAAATCTCACGGGAATAAAAGTGAGATGAAAAATCCCTTACGAAAACTCAGCAGCCTAATGGCGCCACATAAAACCTACAAAAAAGTATTGATGAGATCAAATAAGGTCTCTCATCATATTAACATAATGTTTAACGAAAGAGGAATATAAAAGAACATCCCCTATCATAACAAAGAGGAGCTTAAAAGAAGTGACATAAAGGAGAGTACTTTAAAAAAAAGAGAGAGGTCAGATCTCTTACGAAAATTCGGCAGCCTAACGGCGCCACCCAAAACTTCCACAATGGATTGATTTGAGAGAATAGGGCCTTTCATCATATGAAAATAAAATTACAGTAATATTAATATATAAATAACATCCCAATAACAAGAAATATGAGCTTTAGAAGGAATGACATAAAACAGTGTACTTAAAAAGAAAGAGAGGAGTAAGATCTCTTACCTCGGGTCCGACTTGACTCGATCTTTCTTTAATCTCCTGAATAATAAACATGAGTTAATTTATACTTCCTTAAGAACCTTTATCAAGTTCATTATTTCTTTTATATCACTTATTACCATGTCATATACATTATGTAATCATTTAAGTTAATAATATTTGTTTTTTCGATACTTGGTTCTTAAGTCAAAAGTGGACTTCTTACAATTACATGTTGTTCGTGTGGTCAAAGGTTAATTATATCCAGAATTGTATTCATGATTTATATATCATATATTTCATATATATCCCATATATTCATTCATTTATAATATTACATAACATTTAGAGTTAAGAAATGAAATGCACCGTTAATGGAGACGGTAAGCCATACGTATGCATGAACACTACTTCCATTTCTATTTCATATTTAATGGAATTAAAACATAATGATACATAATAGTATTTTAATTCCAGTATGGTATCATATATACTATCATTAATTATATCCTTTATACATACCACATATGGTATTAACGAATCAAATCATTTTGAGGGGGTGGTAGTCCGCACTTCCTTAAATGAAGATATCGCGTTTACCCATAATGGAAACCATAAAGGTATGCCATAAATGGAAAATACAGAAGATTAAGTAAAACATAAACATATTAGATATCATATATAAATATATTGTCATCTTAATTGCCACATTTGAAGGTGTTAGAAGAATGTTGAACAATCATCGTTTCGGGAGGCAGAAATTCGCCATCCCCGGAAACAGTATGTTCTTTAACCATTAGATGTAGGTGTGTGTAAGTGTAGCTCGAATAATTCTTATAACAACATACTAGTATATTGAAGATACTTTATTTGTTACAAAATAAATGAATAAAAAGAGTTTAGGGGGTTGGAGAAGAAAAATAAAACAAAACAACACAAGTGAAGACATTACATTTAAATCGGGTAACTTCCTTTGATTTGAGCTCAAAGGCTTCCTTGGAAAGGATTCTACCCAAAGTGAGGCTTCAAGGAGCTAGAGAGGGATGTGGAGAGATTCAATGGGCAGAGTTTGGCCGAGATAAAGGCTTGAGAGGTGTTGGTAAGGAAGTAGAGGTGGGGGCCTTTTATAAGAGGAGAGGAGGGGAACTCTTGGAAAGTAAGAAAATGTTACTTTATTTGAAAATGAGTTTCAGATTTACAAGGTCCCACATTTATATAATTTGTGGGTAATGTGATAAGGGTTCGAAATACACCCATCCAATAGGTTTTTGACATGTGTAGGGCTTAGATATTACATTATCTTTCCATTTTATTTAAATCATTAAATAATGAGGTCATCGCTGAATCATCACGATGTCATAAATAATTTAATTTATTTAATGTATAAAATTTATAAAAAAATACTATGATGTAGGAAATCGTTTTAGCTTTCCAATTAATATTTATAGTCAAAACCCTGACTTGTATTACCCCCTATAAAAATTATTTTAGTAAAACATCTCATGTTTGTGTCAATTTTACTTTATCATTAAATAAAAAGGTATTTATGTCATTTTACAACCAAAGTGACTCCATGGGGTCCCGAAGTTGACCCATGGATTGTCTTGGTAGGTCATGACACATAAAATGAGGGTAGCACATGTTTATAGGTTATTTCATTTTATTAAAACATTATTCTTACCTTAAGCTACACTAATTTCCTCTAATCGCGATTAAAAACTTAGTAAGTTACTATTCACCAAAAAATTATTTTATTCCCTTTGAACAAAATTTTACTTATTAATGAAAAACATGTATGTAATATTTTTTAAATTCAAAAAAAAGGTGGAAAAAATTCATTTAAATGGAAAATCAGTTTTTATATGTACCACTTAGTGGTTTCACTATTCATCAAAAATTGAATTTTTTCAGAAAATTACCAAATATTCACCCTAAGTTATATTTGATATTCCGAATTAAAAAATGATTTCCATTTTAAAAAATTCAAAACATATAAGTTGCATTAATTAATTTAATAATTATTTCCTGCTGTCAAAACAAATAGCGTGTTTTTATGAAACAAAAAGAATCAAAAGATTGACACTAGTTTAAGTTAGATTTCAAAGTGAAATTAATTCGAACAACCACTATTGGATTAAATGGTAAAAATATATTCTAGTTTCACTTTAAAAACAATTCAAAAGATAATCTAATCATATAAATAAATTAGATTAAATAGAGTTTTTGAATTAAAATACAACATTTTTCACTATTCATTAAAAATTGAACTTTTTCAGAAAAATACAAAAAATTTACACAAAGTAAAATTTGATGTCCCGATTCTAATAAAGAATATTATTTTGTCCAATATAGCACATAAAATTGTCAAAATGTGGATTTAAAAGAGGTTTTCCATAAAAAGGCGGTTAATCGACCTTTTAAAGAATTTTAGAATGTTTACGTTTAAAATTGGATTCATTCGCTTTTTTAATCCTCTAACATTTATTGTAAAAAGTAAAAAAAATTTGACAACCATATATAATCATTTTGTAGTTAGTTCTATTCATTCATTCCATTACAACGGCTAGGCGTTAACTACCATTTAAAATAATATTAATTTACTATTAGAGTGCAATGTAAGATTCCTAAGAAACTCGTTGTTGCATATGGGGTAAGCCATCGAGCATAGCATACCCTTTAAATTAATATTAATATTTGATTCAAAAATATGGATAAATATAAAGATGTCATATTCTTTATTTACCTAGGGTGTTATAGTAAAACTAAAACATTTTTTGATTCTATAGAATCAATAATCAGATAGGCCAATCATATTATTGTAAAAATGATTCATAGGATATTCTAAATTATTATAGATTCATATCAACTAATGAAACATTATTCTTACCCAATATCACATTGGTTTATTGTATTTTTTTGTAGGTTTAATCCCATATTTTCTCAAAACCTAGTCTCCAAAAATAATTAAACTCTACTTTTAAAACAACTAAAATTCCCCTTGAATTATCTAGGTAAATTTATATCATCTTAGACACACATTAAATATATATTTTAAATTTTTTTTGTTAATAACTATAAAGGTTTGGAGTTTTTTAACACCTGATAAAAATCATCTTATTTCATCAAATATCATTAACATCATCCAAAATGTTCTTCTCAAATTTCACCCATCTTATACATTTACTAAATAAAACGATTCTTGATAACCATGATAAATGTAAACAAAATAAAGGGTGATTTTATATGCACTATAAGGGTATATATGGTAGATAACAATAAATGATCCTATGTGATATTAATATAACATTAATGTTATGGGAAAATAATTATTATATAAAATATTATTCCCAATAATTCATTGATAACAAAACATTAGTCATAGAAAATAGATTTTTCATAACAAATGGAATGAGTCATAAGTGTGGGAAATCATTAATAATAAATCATGATCTATGATAGTGTATAATAAGAATAAAACATGGGTTTTTGGAATACACATAAGTATAAAATGTGATTTCATTAAATTGGTATTACTTCTAAGACTATCATTGTTGATTGAGAAATATAGTGGATTAGTTTTACTATTTATTCAAAAAAATAGTAATCATGTGTCAAGGATATTGACTATGAAATTTAAAAAATAATAGGCTTCATATAAATACTTGTTTACCATATTGGTTCTATGAAAAATACCTATGTACCAATTCCGGCTTGGGATAATCGCCGTTATACACTCTCTCGATTTGGATAACCACCTTTATTCCCTCTTAGGCTTGGGATAATCACCCATGAACCCTCTTAGGCTTGGGACATCCTCTCATGTACCCCTGAGACTGGGATAATATACCATGATCTATTTTGAGATCATGGTATATAGAAAAATATTGTAAGTAATGGAGGTCTATAACAAAATTGGATATCACATTTTGAATCATTCACTTATAATCCAAAAGAACAAGAAAAAAATTAATCCTTAACTTACAGTTTAATTAACCTATGTGAAAGAAACATGTTTAATAAACCCTCATTTATACATCCTCATCAGATTCTATCCATATAAAGTAAGTGGAAATAATCATTTGATCATAACAACCATGAATCATAACAATTATAAAAGATTGTTAACATAGATGAAAAATAAACTTATAAAAGTAATTGATATATGCCTTTAAAAATAATAAAAACCCTCATTTTCTTTTTGATTCATTCAAAAAATAAAAATTAATAGAATGATGGGAATAATATTTTCTTTGAAAACCCATTGATACTTGTAGAGTAATTTAAACTCTTAAGAAATTACATTGTGGTTGTAAAATCTGTTATTATAACATATATTTTTAAAAAACCGTCTTTTATACTTTTGTAAGATTTCAAAAGTGATTCCTCTAAAAAATAGTAGAAAAATACATTATAAAATGGAAAATAATGTTAAAAATAGTTAAAAATTACATTAAAACATTGGAGTATGTAAAAGAAAATTATTTATTCACTTTAAATAATACGTAAATGGGAGAAAAATATTTCAAGCCTAAAAAAGTCCATTTCACATAAAATAATTATTTAATACATTCGGAGAAACAAATAGGTGGAAATGGAAAGAATACATAAAAACATATGAATAAAAAATTAAAAATATTATTTATGGGGTTTAGGGAAAAAATAATATATGATTTTTGGTAATTTAAATTGAACTATAAACAGGCCTGATAAATGTGAGATTGAAACATAAACCCTTGCCTCATGTCTAGAATTGCATCATGAACAATCCAAAGAACCTATATAGAAATTTTATAATTATTATAAATCTATAGGAGAAACATATTTATAAATAAAATACTTAATATCCTTATCTTATAACATTCAATTAACCATTTATTAATAATTCTTAATTAAATTCAACATGTTGGTGTCAACTGTCCTCTTTTCGACCCATGTTTTGGTTCAACAATTTAAATAATTACACCTTATTCATGGTTACATCATCCCCAAGAACATAATAATTAAATTAATATTATATTTTTCAATATATTAAATTTTAAATCCATTCATATAATGGTATGATGAAAAAAAATTACATCACTTCATGGGGGCATTTTTATCTGTGCATGCACGGATGATGTTTCCATTTTTTAATAGACGGAATTAAATAAAGGTGAAAGATAATTTATATTTCCATAAATATAAATTTATCATATATATCATATATATTAATTAATCCCATAAATATTAGAATTTATGAATGACATTGATGAAGAAGTAATGATATCGCCCTATAGGGGTGGTATTCCACAAGTATGCATGAGAGATGTCTACATTTTCTATTAGATGATAAGAGAAAATAAAATGGATGTTAAATTAAAATAAAAAAAGATAAATATAGTTAATATACTAATTTTTTTATGTTAATTTGGTTGTATAAAATTTTAAATTGTTTTAAGAATAAATAATCTTGAAAAATGTTGGTTAGAACATATACCACTTCCATGGACAATCTCATTCTCAAAAAACCCCAAGGATTATTGGATTGTTATTTTGGGTATTAATTAACCTCTATTTCATGGTAAGTATAACTTTTTGGTATTTGGGAATATCTTGGTCAACCTGAGGTTCTCAAGTAGTGTAGAGAGGTTAGAAGATGAGTTTACCTTTTATAAGAGAGGGGATTGGAACTCCAGTAAATATTATAAATATTAACAAATCCAAGAAAGTATAACCAATTTAGTCCATTATTTAAGATATTATAGTATAAGATTTACATCCACTTAAATAATAAATTTTTTAAACATTTCGTTGATATATTAATTCTTATCACTTATTATACCATCCTCATTAACTCCATTAACACTTACTATGGTGACATGTTTTTCAGCACGGTAACTATTCATTATGACTAAAAAATTAAATTATCCAAATTACCCAATATATATTACTCGAATTAATGATATTTGATCCATTTTAATATATTAAATTCCATTATATGGTAAAAATTAATTATAATATAGACTAAAAAATTAAAAAAATCAATAATATGTACATTTAAGCATAAAGATGACTTTATTCTCATTCATTACCTTGTAAAAAACAACATATGAATGTTAATTTACATTATTAAAAACATTATCAATGAAGTTTCTTGAAATAATTAATAAAATGAAATATGTTTTATAGTTTCCCAAGCATTTCACGTATAAATATAACATCTTAATAGATTAATATTAAATATATAACATTATGATCTACACAATACCATTAATGGTTCAGTGTATTGGGAGACTAGATACCCAAACATCTAATTTAAGAAAATTATAAATCATCTATTTTGATTTTCTTATCACTTTTTACCCTTCTTGACACACCCTACTTAAAAGCATTCTCTATATCATGGAAAAATGAAACAGAAAATGGGGTTAGCTCTGGTTCTCAATAAGGGTGAATGTGGAATATACTAATTGATGAGCATATAAAATCCAATGAAAAAATTAGGGTATGATAAATTGGTCATAAAATACAATGTTAAAATCTAATCTATATAAGATCATAAACATGGGTAACAATATAAAACTTTAAATTTTCAATATAACTAAATCATAAGGGTGATATATCATTAAAAATATATAATGAACCACTAGTTTTAATCATAAGAATAATAACATGTAATAAAGTGTGGAACCATCATAAGTATCGAAACAATTTCATATATCAAGTTTAAATATTGAGATAATTGAATGATAGTGGATCAATCATCAACAGATGATTCCCATATTCTAATAGATCATGCATCATCACATGTTTCCCATAGTAGATTAAGAACATATACTATTTTCCTATAGTGGATCAATCACATCGACTTGTTTCCCATAATTATATCATGATATATTAAAATTTTCTCAATAAATTGGAGGGATATATAATTCCTTTTCTTCCAATAACATAATTAAATCCATTGAAATGTGATTAGTAATATTCTAAAACACTCATCATTTCATCAAATCATAACCTATAAAAAAGAAATGAGCTTAAAAGACATTTAATAATTTCATTATAGAATAACACATGGGTAAAGAATGGGATTTGTAAACATATCATAATCATTAACCATCTATATAAATAATAGGGAAGATATTATTTGATTATATCCCTTATAGAGAATGTGTAACATCAAAGGATGTTATCATAGACAAAAATTGTATTTAAAATATACCTCAAATATTTTTTATTCAAAATACCTCATTCAATTTGAAATCACATCATTAAAATATATAAATTTCCAAAATATTATAAAAAAATATTTATTTGAAAATAACCATGGAATATTAGAAAATAATATTTAAATCATTGATAATCATGATGATGGGAAATTTATTTCAGGTACCTTATGTTAAAATAATGAATCATTTAAAATTTTTGGTAAAAAGATAAATGTACAGCAGTCAAAAAAAGAAAATAACAATTGTTTGAATTTTTTTATAAAATATAAAACATGTGTAAAAACTAATTTAAACCCCAATTGTATAATATTAAAAAAATTCATTAAATTATTTTTAGAAAACATGGAGATATAAGAAAACAGATTTTTGATTGAATAGAGAAAGAAAGTATTATTTCCAAAGAAATATTGTTTTAGTCTCCTTAGTACATATAGAGAGAAATGAAAGAAAAAAATGTATTCTTTATATATACCCAGAATGATAAAAATGAATTGGATATATTAGATAAGGGTTATATAATTTCCCCAATGGAAATTCATGCATAAACAATATTGAAAAAAATGGGATTAATACATAAATACCTTACCTAAGTCTTGTATTTCTTGGTATCCATTCGAACCTCATGAATAATAAATATTGACTTATTGTAAATTTAATCTATAACCATTCTCATATATATACAAACATATATGATTTACTGATAATATCTTATCACTTGTCATAAAAAATTGTTTTATTAAAATCATTGTTCTGGGTGACAACTATTTCATTTTTATGGTTGTTTTGGTTTATCAGTCTTGGTAAATAAACATTGATCATGGTTCCATAATCTCCAAAATGTTAATCATGAAGTAAATATAATATATATTAATTATACATATTCATTTTCATCCATAATATTTAGAGATAAAAAAATTAGTTACACTCTTCATAGAGATTGTAGGTCATATGTACACATTAATGCTAATTTCACTTTTTGAAGGATGGATTGAAATAAATATAGATTATAATTAACCTTTATATAATTATAATTATAATATTTATTTAATATATGTTTTATAAATTCATTTCATTTAACCATCCATGAAAAATGGAAGTGGAAAATTTATCACATCACTTTGTGGAGGTTGTAGTCCACACTTATGCACAAGAGACATAATCATTATCCAACGGATAAGAAGATGGAAGATAATGTTTCTTCCATCATCATAATGAAAAATTATTATATATATATATATATATTACTAAATTATATTATTCTGATTTAATACCATATATTTATATGTGTTATGGTAAAAAATAAAAATGAAAACACTCATTTAAGATTTATACCTCTTCTTTGAGAAGCATTCATTGGATTACACCTTGATCCTTGAAAGGATGGTTTTTTGGTAAGAACAGAAGCTCAAGGATGTGACAAATTATGATATGAAGTAATTATTTATGGATTTTTAATACTATAAGGTGAAAAGGGTTTTATTAATATAGGATAATAGTTTACCTTTTATAAGTGGGGAGAGGGGCTCTCTTAGAATAACATTATTTATTAAATTGACATAAATTAATTTTGAAGTTAAAGTAACTATAAACTGAGATATTTAAAATATACGGTGGTATTGTGTTGAAATAATCTCATTAAAAACCATTTGGGAATGTTTATATGATTTATTCACCTTTTTCCCTTTGTTTTAACCCCCCAAATAACCCTTTTTACAACTGCCACAATATCAACGCCTTTTAATCTTTAAGTGCTAATTATTCTACCATAATAAAGAAAATTACCCCATAAATGGAATGAGGTTTATATTTTCAACAATATCATGTTATCATGGCCGGATATAGGGTTGTATGACTTTTAAATCATTTAATAAAATATTTTTTATTATTAAATATTGTTAAATTCATTTTAAAAAATATAGGTATTATTGAAATATAACAGGTCTTTTAATCGTGTAAAATAGTTCCAAAACTACATTTATTCCATGATAATAAATATTTAGTCCTAATATAACCATCCAAACCAATATTTACATGTTTAGATATCATTTTCGACATTATCTTCCAATTAAACCTCTTGGTTAAACAATTTTAATCTTAACCAAGAAAATTCATATATCAATATTAAAAGCTTAAAATTTTACATATAATACAATAAATTAATCATAAATGGAAAAGGAATTGAATTATATACAATTTAAAATCCTTCTTATCATTTTTATGATTTTTATGATTTTTAAATAATTTAATAATATATATTTATCATAAGACAATATTAATTCCATTTTAAGAACTACTCACATAATGTAACACTGAAAAGATAATAAAAATAATTTAATTAAAATTTAAACTTTTAAAACATCTCTACGATATTATATTTATCATAAAAACTCTTGAAACACAATAATTCATCCAAATTGTATTAATTTAAATATTTTTAATATCATTTGTTGACTTTTCTATTATTAAAATAAATATTGTTTCATCATTGTGAAAGAAGAATTATATTGTGCCTAAAATCTATTTTTAACATATTGATTATAAATATAAAATCCATTATTAATGTTAAGTTCATAAATTAGCAGAATTTTATTTAAAATTATACCACCAAAATGTGATGAAAATAATCTTCCCATAATTTTTTAAGTATAAAAATTATTTATTCCAAAATAAAATATTAAAATAATTAAAATTACTTTAATTGGATTAATTGGATTATAAACTAATTAAATTTATTTAAAAACTGTTTATGTTAAAATTCAACTTTGTAAATGGTTTAATTAAAAATATTTCTATTGTGCCTAAAATTACACGGGGAGAGTCGACCCCTAAAAATACCATGAGACCCTAAAATAGTGTAGCCACTAAGATATGCCCCAACGGTAAAATGCATTAAATATTATTTTATGTAAAATTAATTTTCAAAACCTAAAAATACTTCACAAAAAATTTAGTTCTTATTCGATAATCTATAATAAATACATTTTATTGATTATGAATACTATACGTATATTTTATAATATTCATTATAATATTTTTACCTTATAATTAAATATATATGATATAATGGAAGAAATTAATCAATAATAATTTTGAAATACATCTCAATTTACTTAAAACTCGATGTTGTGTGTTAAAGAAGCAATCTATATTAGTTTTTTTAGATAAACCCTATATCTGTCACATTCACCATCATTAAATAATTTCTAGACTCCATATTTTATATTTTTTATCAAAGGTGAAATATTTTAAAATACCTTTCTTGAAAACCATGATCTTGGAGAGAGATATTATATCTCATTTTAAAAAGTAGAAGTATACTTGATAAAGGTTACATCAAATAATGAATAATCTGGTTCAAAAATATAGAGAATATGTTTGGGTGGTTAAAATAAATACCTGGAGGAGAAAACTACCATCCTAAGATTAATAGAGAGTGATAGAGAACATGGTCATGAGAATGTTACATGCGAAAAATACCCAAAAAGGGTGTGGTGTAAAATAACCAAGAATTAATTAAAAATAATAGAAGAAGGATAATATTTTTATTTCAAAATCTATTTACTGTAATAGAGATATAGTTTTACTATAAAGATATAAAAAATAATATGGAATTAAATGATTCCATTCCAATTAATAATAATAAATTCAACATTTGGATGTTCTTTGATGAATTTCCACATCAGTTTTTATTATATAAAATGAATATTCAAGGTTTAAATTTCATTCATGATTGGAGCTCTTGAATTAACATTAAAATTACCATAAAATCGATTAAATAATGAAATATACCATTATAGATAAATTTAATTCCATATTTTTATGTTTATTAGTGTGATTCTCATATGTTTATGGACTTATGAATGTTTTGGGAGTTTTTCTATAGATCATAGGCTAAACATTGGTTACATGGTTTGTTTATGAAATAAATTATAAATTAATAGTGTAAATGTGTTTTGGGAAAAAATCATCGAAATATGTTTGGTTTTTAAGTATTTTTTTCCATAAACCAAATCTTTACATCATTAATAGGTCCCTAATGATTATTTTCATTAAAGTGACCTGTTTTCTAGAATACATTAATCATGTGAAATTAATTCCATAAATCCCTAGTTTATGGTGCAAATCCTCCATTCCATGTTTGTTTTATCTCTTTTAATCCTGAATTTTAATCCATTCAACTTTTCTATCCCTTTATTGAACCACTACTAGAAATATGGGCTTTTGAGCCCCTTTACCTATAGGGATCGCTACTGGCGGTCGCTATAGGTAACCAATAGCGACCGCCATTGGCGGTCGCCACGTTTCCCTAAAAAAGGATTCGGCCCCCCCTGAACCCTCCCTCTTCTCGTGAAGGGCCCCCTCCCAAACACTTCCCCCCTCCCCGTCGCCCGCGACCTCCCCGTCACCGTGAGCCCTCCCCTTCGCCCCTCCCTCCCCGTCGCCCCACCCTCCGCCGCCCCGCCCTCCGCCACCCCGCCCTCCACCGCCCCGCCCTCCGCCGCCCCGCCCTCCCCCAACCCGCCCTCCACCGTCCCTCCCTCCACCGCCCCGCCCTTCGGCCGGCCACCCTCCACCGGCCCCGCCCTCTGTAGGCCCCACCCTCCGTCGGCCACCCTCTGGCCGCCCTCTGCCCTCCGGCCTCCCTCCACCCTCCGCCGGCCCCGCACTCGACTGGCCACCCTACGGCCGCCCTCCGCCCTCCGGCCACCCTCCGACCTGCCCTCCATCTCTTCTGGGATTCCTCCAACTCGGCCCTCTGACTCCGGCCGCCCTCCGCCCTCCGGCTCCGGCTGCCCTCCTGCCTCCCTCTGCCCCCGGGCCTCCCCCCACCCACCTCCGGCAGCCCGGAAGCCTTCGAGCAGCCCTCCGGCTGCCCTCTGGCCTTCGTCCTCCAGCCCCTCCGGCCTCCGACCTCCGCCCTCGGCCCTCCACCCCCTCATCCCTCCACCCCAGCACCTAAAACACCCCCACACCCCGCCAACCCACGTCCCCTCTGTCTTCGTCCCCTCCCTCGCCGCACCAACGCCACCCATCCCCTCCTCCACCATCCCCTCCCTCACCACACCAGCTCTGGCTCCAGCTCCCCATCGCTGCCTCTCTTCTCCCTCGCAGCACCGCCTTCCGCACCCCTCCCTTACAGGTTTGTAGCGTAATCATGTATGACATGGGCTTTCACTTACATTATTATTTTATAAATGGTTCACAAACAGTTAATTAGTATTTATTTTAAATATATTTGATATGAAAAATGAAAATGTAATAAGTATTGTGTAAATGGTTGTTATAGGGATCTTATTATGGATAAGAGTTAGATTTATCTTCCAAATCGAACATCTAGAGAGTATTTCAATGTCATTATGTAGTTTATTGACTTCACCAGTGGATTTGAAAGTGACTATATTAGTTTTCCATGTAGAAAATGGGCTAACAAATATCAATTCACATGAGATACTGTGAGGGAGAACCTATTCATTAATAAATTTCTGAAAAATTATAAGAGTTGGACTCGTTATGGAGAAGAATGTGTTCGTTGTGAAAATACGGATGCAGTTCAGATGGATGTTGATTCAAGTATTAATGATCCAATGCATGAAATTCTTACTAAAATGGTATGTGGGTTGGATCCTGAAGGCATTGACATCCAGAATCTTGAGACCGGTGAGATAAATCTTCACTCTGGTGCAGATCATGATTCGAGGAGGTTTTATGAAGCAGTTGATGATGCAAAAACAGAATTATATCCTGGATGTACTTCTTACAACAAATTGTCGTTTATCGTGGAGTTGTTGCATTTGAAGACTTTGAATCATTGGTCAGACACATCATTCAACATGATGTTGGTGTTATTGAAAAAGGTTATTCCTATCGATGCTAATATTCCCCTATAGTATTACCATGCTCGTAAGCTGGTATAGAACATAGGTTTTACATATGAGACCATAGATTCATGTTCAAACAACTATATGTTGTTTAGAAAGGAAACTGCCCATTTGGATATTTGTACGGTTAGTGGTGCTTCCACGTGGAAAGTGAACATGGGAAATCATACTCATCAAGGTCAGATTATGATACAGGGGAAACCGATTGCCGTAAAGCAAATGCGTTACATTCCCCTTAAAACAAAGGTTGAAAAGATTTTTTATTTCATCTAAAGTTCATAATTTAATGAGATGGCATGTAGAAAGAGTTCATGAAAGTGATATGTTAACCCACCCGGCAGACTCTCATCCATGGAAGGATTACGATAAGAGACATCCTGACTTTTCCAAAGATGTTCGTAATATTCGATTGGGATTGGCTGCAGATTGTTTCAATCCATTCAATTCTATATTTGGTGCTACTCATAGCACATGGCTCGTGGGGTTGGTTCTGTATAATCTTCCTCTATGGCTTTGTATGAAGCAAAAATTTATATTACTTTCCACTCTTATTGGTGGATCTAAAAGTCCGGGGGATAAGATTGATGTTTACCTTCAGCCATTGATTGATGAGTTGAATGAATTTTGGTGAGATGGTGTGATGAATTATGACTGTGAAATGAATGAAATATTCAAACTGTAGGTTGCTTTATTGTGGACAATCAATGACTTCCCAGCTTATGAAAATTTATCAGGCTGGAGTACGAAAGGGGAATTTTCTTTCCCTTGTGGCAATAAAAGTAAAAAATAAGTATGGATTAAGCATTCCAAAAAATGGGCATACATGGGTCACAGACGTTTTCTCCCCCCTCAGCACAGGTTCAGAAAGGATAGAGTGGCATTTGATAGTTCTAGAGAGTTCAACCCAGCAACAATGATCATGATAGGAGTCAAAATGTTATCACAGATTGAGGAAGAAAATATCTGCACGGTATATGAAATTCAGGATTTGGTGGCTCCTCCGGTACGTAATATTCGAGCTGCGGGTAGGCAGCGCAGACACAATTGGAAAACGAAACGTTTTTTTATAGTCTTCCATATTGGAAAACTAACATGCTGAAGCATAATTTGGATGTCATGCACATTGAAAATTTTTTTTTTGATAACAAATTGTGGACCATTTTAGGTGTTAGGGGGAAATCGAAGGACCATGTTAATGCACGCCGTGATTTGGAAGAAATGGTTTTAAGGAAACAGTTTCATTTATAGTTAGCTGAGGGAAACAAGGAATATATGCCTGCTGCATAGTATACAATGACTAAAAAGGAGAAAGAGACATTTCTTTCCATTTTGAAGATGCTCAAGGTGCCTGATGGTTACTCTTCTAATATTTCAAAGTGTGTGAATCTGACGAGCAAGACATCGCAAGGGTTGAAAAGTCATGACAATCACATACTACTTCAGCAGTTGATTCCAATCGCAATTTGTGATTGTTTATCCCCCAATGTTTTTCAGCCATTGATTGAGATGAGTAATTTTTTTAGACAGCTTTGTTTACAAAATCAACGAATTAGTGATTTAAAAGGTTTACAGGACCGAATTGTACTTACACTTGGTCACTTTGAGAAAATATCCCCCCCTCTTTTTTCGATGTTATGGTCCACTTGACAGTGCCCCTAACTGATGAAGTAATGGTTGCTGGTCCATTGCAATTCAGGTCGATGTATCCTATTGAGCGGTATTTGAGTACATCGAAATGATTTTTACGCAACAGAGCTCGTCCAGAGGCATCAATAGCCAATGGTTATTTGATGGATGAGTGTACTACTTTTTATGCAGAATATCTTATGGATGTTGAAATAAAATTAGATAAGCCCTCTCAGATTCAAGATGGTCCAGTTGGAGAAGGAACCACATATGATATGGACAACATTGAGTGGATACAAGCACATCGATATATCTTGTTCAATACTCCATCAGTTTCACCATTAATGTTGTAAGTATCTTATCACTTTTATTGTTTAACATTTACATGTTTTGTTTGCATAAGTTGATCATTTAAACATCGCGTTATCATTAGTAGATAACACATTAATGAGATAAAAGAATATATGTATCGTGCGACTGAGTTGCAAATTCAACAGTCTCATTATGCGTCATTTCATGATTGGTTCAATGATTATGTACGTATAAATTGATTTTCATTATGAGTGAAGTATTATAAAAATTTCTTTCATTATATATCATTATTGAATTCTATGAATTATGTAGGTTCATAAGCTGAGGGAGTTAGGGGACCCCATGCTAACGGAAAAATTTATCCAACTGGCTGAGGGTCCATCAATAATGGCTCGTCGTTATAAATCTATAGATGCTAATGGTTTTCGATTTCGCATTAAAGATGTTGAAGACAAAAGAGCGACACAAAATAGTGGCATTGGTTGTCCATTTTTCAATTCGGGTTATTACTATGGTCAATGGATAGAAATCATTGAAGTTTTATACACACACGGGTTGAAGAAAAAATTGTTAATGTGTAATTGGGTTAATCCAGTGCGTGGATGTAAAGTCGATCAATATTAGTTTTCATTGGTAAATTTTAACTATATGTTATAAAGAAATGAACGAGTTGATAATGAACCTTTCATTTTGATATCACAAGTGGAACAAGTATTCTTCGTTACTTTTCCTTCGAATCCTAGTTGGCAAGTTGCTGTCCAAATGTCTTGGTGAGGAGTGTTTGTATTTGAACAAGATGAACCCGAGACTGTTCCTTTCGTTTCCCAACAGCTTGATCAACATACCTTAGTTCAATGTGAAGAATATATTTATTGGGTCAGAGTGGCTATTGAAGGATAAACAGTTGATTTTCATGCTTAAGGAAAGGTATAATTTTTTTCCCGCTATTCAGCCTAAGATATCATAAATTATCTAAACATTTTATAAATCATTATATGTTTTAATCCTCACTTTTGGAATTTTATTCAGTTATAAATATTTCAGTTGATTTAAATCATGTTATATTGTTGTTATTATCGGTGTATCTTCCCATTCAGGTATTCTTCATTTGGTTCATGTGCTGGTTCAATTTTTATTAATTCAATTTGAAATTTGGCTATGCATTGATTGGTTTTATACATAATTTGTATATCTGTTTGGTGAACTTTATGATTTTTTAAAATTCATTCACAACTAATTATTCAGTCCCTTTTTGATTTATTAAAAACAGTACAAGTTTGATTTTTTTAAAAACAATCCAATTTATCATTTGGACACTTTGGATAGTCCCCTTACTAATGTTTTCCATGACTGCAGGCATGTCAGGGGAAGAGGCAGAAGATCCACATCATCCATCTGAGGCATCTAAGTCTCAGGGTCGAGGTATGTTGGAATGTCATTGTCTATATTTTTTATGTAATTAATAAACATATATATATATATATATATATTTATAACATCTGTCAATTTGTATATAAAATTGTTTTCAACCGAATCAGACTCGACTGCTTCTTCATCTCGCAGGAGAGGCCCTGGTCGTGGCATGTTATCAGGGAATTCCGACATGCCTTTTTATGTTTCATTTGATGAGGTATTTCATCCTATGGGACAAAATTCCCCTGCATTTATTCATCAGCTGGGTCATATCATACGGGATCCACATCGATTTCCATTGACCACAAGTGACTTGGCTTCTATCCCTCAGGACACATTAGATCATCTTTGGAGGGAGGTTCAGGTAAGAAGACCATTTTACATTATTCCCTATGTATAAACAACATCAACATATTTGAATTTTTTCTTTAATAGAAAAACTTGAAAGTATGTCCCGATGAGTTTCGGCCAGTGTGTATGAAAAAATTCCGTAAGATGTGGAAAGACTATAAAGGCAAAGTCAAGAGGGACCACTAGGTACCAAATGTGGGTGCCCTTGATATTCTAGAAAAAGTCCTGAGAGGTGTCCTCCCGGCTCAGTGGCGTGATTTAGTTGCATATTGGTCTACTGAGGGTGTTGCGGTTTGTATATTTATTTTGGTATATATATTTTCAAGAATGTGTGATTTGTTTGATATTTGAATGAATTGAATGTAGGAGGTGTCAACAAACCATTCTGAGAATCGAGCGTTGCAGGGACCACCTCACAGGCTTGGGATTCATCACGTGTCTCAGATCTGACATGAGTTATTTCTTATTCATTTTTTAATTTTTTTAATTAATACAGTTTTGTGTTTATATTCTATTCATATATAGTTGCGGGTGCAAGGTGCACCAACTGATAAAATGTCGGTGTGGATGAGGAATCGTGATCGCAATGATCCAGAGGCTGCAGCATAGATAGTAAGTTCTTATACTCATTACCAATACTTACCTAAAATATGTATATTAATATATGTATATATATTTAAATATTTCACAGGCTCAATTTGAAGCTGAATTAGAACATCTTCCAGAGGACCAGCGACATCATCCCATGCGAAGGGATGAGATCTTTCATCACATCATTGGTCGGGATGGGCATGGATATAGTTTGACCTATGGAACATGGATTCCTCATTCTGTAGTGTCACGCGCTGCGGTTGTCGGCCCTGCTGTTGCTCAGATGACATAGTAGTAGTCATATTTCGAGGCACGACTGCAGGCTTCCGAGGAGGAAAATGCGCAATTGGCTGCTGAGTTTAGAGAACAACGAGAATATGTGCGTCTAGGTTATGGTGTAGGGGATCATACGATGCAGGTTTATACTGTATTTATTTATTTAATTTAAATTATTTTTGTTATTAAAATATTCATAATGTTAATTTGTTGTAGGCCCCTGGCCCACCGGATGGAGGTCAGTGATGAACACGCATGATGCATCATATTCACGAGGTGTGTTTCTGCTTTTAATGGTGGGGTTGTTATTGATATTTATGTTGGGTTTCTAGTGAGTCTTTTTTTATTTGGGGGTATCATGTGTGTTTTGGCCTCATGCAATATTTGTGTGCACGAATTGAGAAGTAACCATGAAACTAGTTATTGATTTGGATATTTTTTGTTCATTTAATTTTCAATTTTTAGAATTGCATGTTCTGTAATATTTTTGAAAAAAACATGTGATTCCTAATATAAACCATTAAACTTGTTTTTGATGAATGTGCTGAGTTCATTATTTTTAGTCCCCGGCCTACCCCGGACAGCCCTCCTCGCACTCTGGACAGCCCTCCCCGCACCCCAGACAGCCCTCCCGCACCCCGGACAGCACTCTCTGCACCCCGGACAGGCCCCCCGCACCGAGGACAACCCTCCCCGCACTCTGGACAGCCCTCCCCACACCCCGAACAGAGCTCCCGCTCCCCAGACAGCCATCTCGCACCTCAGACAGCCCTCCCCGCACTCCTGACATCCCTCCACGCACCCCGAACATGCCCCCCGCACCTAGGACAGCCTCCTCGCACTCCGGACAACCCTCCTCGCACTCCGGACAGCCCTCCTTGCACCCCGGACAGCCCCCCCCCCCCCCCGGACACCCCCCCCGCACCCCGGACAGCCCTCCCCGCACTCCGGACAGCCCTTCCAGCACCCCGGACAGCCCTCCCGCACCCCAGACAGCCCTCCTCACACCCTAGACAACCCCCTCGCACCCCGGACAGCCTCCCCGCACCCCGGATAGCCCTCCCCGCACCCCAGAAAGCCCCTCCTCACACCTCAGAAAGCCCCCCCCCCCCCCCCCCCCCCGCACCCCGGACACCCACCCCGCACCCCGGACAGCACGCCCAGCACCCCGGACAGCCCCCCCCCCCCCCCCCCCCCGCACCCCAGACAGGCCCCCCGCACCACGAACAGCCCTCCCCACACCTCGGACAGGCCCCCCTCACCCTGGACAGCCCTCTGTGCACCCCGGACAGCCCTCTCCGCACCCAGGACAGGCCCCCCGCACCGAGGATAGCCTCCCCGCTCCCCAGACAGCCCTCCGCACGCACCGGACAGGCCCCCCGCACCCCGGACAGCCCTCCCTGCACCCCGGACAGGCCCCCCGCACCTAGGATAGCCTTCCCGAACTCCGGACAGCCCTCCCGGCACCCCAAACTGCCATCTCGCACCCCAGACAGCCCTCCCCGCACCCTGGACAGCCCCCTCGCACCCCGGACAGCCTTCCCGCACCCCGGACAGCCCTCCCCGCACCCCGGATAGGCTCCCCACACCCCGGAATGCACCTCCTTGCACCCCAGACAGCCCCCCCCCCCCCCCCCCCCCCCCGCACACCCCGGACACCCTCCCCACTCCCCTGACAGCCCTCCCCGCACCCCGGACAGGCCCCCCGCACCCCACACAGCCCTCCCCTGCCCGATTGTGTCGCTTTCAGCAGCTCGGTGCGCGCTAAAATGACGCGTTGGGGGGTCAAAACCAGCAGAACGACCTCGGAATGCCATGAAACCGTGCGACAACAGCCGTTGTGTGATTTGTGAAACATTCGTGCCGAAGTCATGCAAATCAGAGGTGTTGTTTGACGGAGGTGACCAGAAACGTGTTTCCGGTGTCATAAAACACCAAAAACGGCATGAGACGGTTGAATTCGGAGAGAACGTGCTCCGAATAACTTGAAACCACACTAAAACATTAGGAATATTATTCGCGAAGTGTAGGAGGAGACGGCGCGCCCATCGGACGTGCGGTGCGCGCGGTACAACCGATTGTGTTATTTTCAGCAGCTCGGCGCACGCTAAAATGGCGCGTTGGGAGGTCAAAACCACCTGAACGACCTCGGAATTCCATGAAACCATACGAAAACAGTCGTTGTGTGATTTTTGAAATGTCCGTGCCAACGGTGCGTCAATCGGAGGTGTAGTTTGACGGCGGTGACCAGAAACGCGTTTCCGGTGTCACAACACACCAAAAACGGCGTGAGACGATCGAATTCGGAGAAAACGTGCTCCGAATGACCTGAAACCACACAAAAACATTATGAATATTATTCGTGATGTGTAAGAGGAGATGGCACACCCATTGGACGTGCGGTGCGCGCGGTACGGCCGATTGTGTCGTTTTCAGCACCTCGGCGCGCGCTAAAATGGCGCGTTTGGGGGTCAAAACCATCTGAAAGACCTTGGAATGCCATGAAACCGTAAAAAAACAGACATTGTGTGATTTTTGAAATGGTCGTGCCGACGGAACGTCAATCGGAGGTGTCGTTTGACGGAGGATACCAGAAACGCGTTTCCGGTGTCATAAAACACCTAAAACGGCGTGAGATGGTCGAATTTGGAGCAAACATGCTCCAAATGACCTGAAATCCCACGAAAATATTAGGAATATTATTCTTGACGTGTAGGAGGAGACGAAATTCCCATCAGACGTGCAGTGCGCGTGGTATGGACGATTGTGTCTTTTTCTGCAGCTCGGCGCGTGCTAAAATGGCGTGTTGGGGGGTCAAAACCACCCAAAAGACCTCGGAATTCCATGAAACCGTACAAAAACAGCCTTTGTGTAATTTTTGAAATGGTTGTGCCGAAGGAATGTCAATCGGATGTGTTTTTTGACGGTGGTGACCAGAAATGCGTTTCTGGAGTCATAAAACCCCAAAAACGGCGTGAGACGGTCGAATTCGGAGAAAACGTGCTTCGAATGACCTGAAACCACACAAAAACATTATGAATATTATTCTTGACGTTTAGGAGGAGACGGCGTGCCCATCGGATGTGCGGTGCGCATAGTACGTCCGATTGTATCATTTTCAACAACTCGGCGTGCGCTAAAATGGCGCTTTGGTGGGTCAAAACCACACGAATGACCTCGGAATTCCATGAATTCGTAAGACAGCAGTCGCTGGGTGATTTGTCAAATGGTCATGCCGACAAAACATCAATCAGAGGTTTCGTTTGACGGCAATGACCGGAAATGCGTTTCTGGTGTCATAAAACACCAAAAAATGGCGTGAGACTTTCAAATTCGGAGAAAACGTGCTCCGAATAACCTGAAACCACACAAAAACAATATGAATATTATTCTTGACGTGTAGGAGGAGACAGAATGTCCATCGGACATGCGGTGCGTGCGGTACGGCCGATTTTGTCGTTTTCAGCAGCTCGACGCGGGCTAAAATGGCGCATTGGGGGGTCAAAACCACCCAAACGAACTTGGAATGCCATTAAACCGTACGACAACAGCCGTTGTGTGATTTGTGAAATGGTCATGCTGACAGCACCTCAATCAGAGGTTTCATTTGACAGCACTGACCAGAAATACATTTCCGGTGTTATAAAACACCAAAAACGGCGTGAGACGGTCAAATTTGTAGAAAACGTGCTCCGAATGACCTAAAACCACACGAAAACATTAGGAATATTATTCGTGACGTGTAGGAGGAGACAGAATGCCCACCGGACGTGCGGTGCACGTGGTTCGTTCGATTGTGTCGTTTTTACCAGCTCAGCGCGCGCTAAAATCGTGCGTTGGGGGGTCAAAACCACCCGAACGACCTCGGAATGCCATGAAACCGTACGACAATAGCCGTTGTGTGATTTTTAAAATGTTTGTGCCGACGACACGTCAATCGAAGGTGTCGTTTGACGAAGTTCACCTGAAACGTGTTTCCGATGTCAAAAAACACCAAAAACGGCATGAGATGGTCGAATTTGGAGAAAACGTCCTCCGAATGACCTGAAACTACACGAAAACATTAGGAATATTATTCGTGACGTGTAGGTGGAGACGTCGCACCCATCGGACGTGCGGTGTGCGCGGTACGACCAATTGTGTCGTTTTCAACAGGTCGACGCCTGCTAAAATGGTGCGTTGGGGGGTCAAACCCACCCGAACGACCTAGGAATGCCATGAAACCGTACGACAAAAGCCGTTGTGTGATTTGTGAAATGGTCGTGCCGACGACATGTCAATCTGAGGTGTCGTTTGACGGCGGTGACCGGAAACGCGTTTCCGGTGTCATAAAACACCAAAAACGGCGTGAGAGGGTCTAATTCAGAAAAACGTGCTCTGAATGACCTGAGACCACACGAAAACATTAGGAACATTATTCATGACATGTTGGAGGAGACGGCGCACCCATCGGACGTGCAGTTCCCACGGTACGACCGATTGTGTTGTTTTCAGCAGCTCGACCCACGCTAAAATGGCGCGTTGGGGGGTCAAAACCACCCGAACGACCTCGGAATGATATGAAACCGTACGACAATAGCCTTTTTCTGATTTTTGAAATGTTCATGCCAACGGCTCATCAATCGGAGGTGTCGGTTGACAGCGGTGATCGGAAACGCGTTTCCAGAGTCATAAAACACCAAAAATGGCGTGAGACGGTCGAATTCGGAGCAAACATGCTCTGAAGGACCTGAAACCACACGAAAACATTAGGAATATTAATCTTGACGTGTAGGAGGAGACGGAATGCCCATCGGATTTGTGGTGCGCACGGTACGACCGATTGTGTCATTTTCAGCAGCTCGGTGCGCGCTAAAATGGCGCGTTGGGGGGTCAAAACCACCCGAACGACCTCAGAATGCCATGAAACCGTACAAAAATAGCCATTGTGTGATTTTTGAAATGGTTCTGCTGAAGGCACGTCAATCGGAGGAGTCGTTTGACGGCGGTGACCGAAAATGTGTTTCCGGTGTCATAAAACACCAAAAACGGTGTGAGATGGTCGAATTTGGAGAAAACGTGCTCTGAATGACCTGAAACCACCCAAAAATATTATAAATTTTATTCGTGAGGTTTAGGAGGAGACGGAGCGCCCATCGGACATGCAGTGCACGCGGTACGACCGATTGTGTCGTTTTCAGCAGCTCGGCGCGCGCTAAAATTGCACGTTGGGGGGTCAAAACCACCCGAATGACCTCGGAGTTCCATGAAACCGTATAACAAAAGCCGTTGTGTGATTTTTGAAATGGTGTGCCAGCAGAACGTCAATCGGAGGTGTCGTTTGACAGCGGTGACCAGAAATGCGTTTCTGGTGTCATAAAACACCAAAAAACGGCGTGAGACAGTCAAATTCAGAGAAAACAAGCTTCGAATGACCTGAAACCACACGAAAACATTAGGAATATTATTCATGATGTGTAGGAGGAGACGGAACACCCATCGGACGTGTGGTGAGCGCGGTACGGCCGATTGTGACGTTTACAGCAGCTCGGCGCGCGCTAAAATGGAGCGTTGGGGGGTCAAAACCACCATAATGACTTCGGAATTCCATGAAAACGTACAAAAACAGCCGTTGTTTGATTATTGAAATGGTAGTGCTGACGTCACATCAATCGGAGGTTTCGTTTGATGGCGGTGACCCGAAATGCTTTTTCGGTGTCATAAAACACCAAAAAAAAGCGTGAGACGGTCGAATTCAGAGCAAACGTGCTCCGAATGACCTGGAACCACACGAAAACATTAGGAATATTATTCATGACATGTAGGAGAAGACGTAATGCCCATCGGACATGCGGTGCATGCGGTACGGCCGATTGTATCGTTCTCAGCAGCTCGGCGCGCGCTAAAATGGCGCGTTGGGGGGTCAAAACCACCTGAAAGTCCTCGGAATGCCATGAAACCGTACGACAACAGACCTTGTGTGATTTTTGAAATGGTATTGCCGACGACACGTTTATTGGAGGTTTCTTTTGATGGCGGTGACTGGAAACGCGTTTCCAGTGTCATAAAACACCAAAAACGGCGTGAAACGGTCGAATTCGGATCAAATGTGCTCCGAATGACCTGAAACCACACAAAAACATTAGGAATATTATTCACGACGTGTAGGAGGAGACGGAATGCCCATCGGACGTGCGGTACACATGGTACAGCCGGTTGTGTCATTTTCTGAAGCTCGGCGCGCGCTAAAATGGCGTGTTGGGGGGTCAAAGCCACCCAAACAATCTCAGAATGCCATGAAACCGTACGAAAACAGCCGTTGTTTGATTTTTAAAATTGTCATGTTGACGGAACATCAATCGGAGATGTCGTTTGATGGCAGTGGCTGGAAACACGTTCTCTGTGTCATAAAACACCAAAAACGGCGTGAAACGGTTGAACTCAAAGCAAACATGCTCCGAAAGAACCGAAACCACACGAAAACATTTGGAATATTATTTTTGACATGTAGGAGGAGACAAAACTCGCATCGGACATGCGGTGCGCGCGGTACGGCTGATTGTGTCATTTTCAGTAGCTCGGCTCGCGCTAAAATGGCGCATTGGGGGATAAAACCACCCAAACGACCTCAGAATGCCATGAAACTGTACGATAATAGCCTTTGTGTGTTTTTTGAAATGGTCGTGATGATGGCACATCAATCGGTGGTGTCGTTTGATGGCGGTGACCAGAAACGCGTTTCTGGAGTCATAAAACACCAAAAATGGCGTGAGACGGTCGAATTCGGAGCAAACGTTCTCAGAATGACCAAAATCCTCACGAAAACATTAGAAATACTATTCGTGACGTGTAGGAGGATACGGAATGCCAATCGGATGTGCGGTGTGCGTGGTACAACCGATTGTGTCATTTTCAGCAGCTCGACGCGCACTAAAATGGCGCGTTGGGGGGTCAAAACCACCCGAATGACCTCAGAATGCCATGAAACCGTATGAAACCATCCTTTGTGTGATTTTTGAAATGTTCATTCCAATGGCATGTCAATTGGAGGTGTCGTTTGACAGCGGTGACTGGAAACGCATTTCCGGTGTCATAAAACACCAAAAACGGCGTGAGACGGTCGAATTCGGAGCAAACGTGCTCCGAATGACCTGAAACCACACAAAAACATTGAGAATATTATTAGTGACATGTAGGAGGACACAGAATGCCCATAGGATGTGCGGTGTGCGCGGTATGGCCGATTGTGTCATTTTCAGCAGCTCGGTTCGCGCTAAAATGGCGCGTTGGGGGGTCAAAACCACCCGAATGACCTCAGAATGCCCTGAAACCATACGACAATAGCCATTGTGTGATTTTTGAAATGTTCATGCCAAAAACACATCAATTATAGGTGTCTTTTGATGGTAGTTACCAGAAATGTATTTCCGGTGTCATAAAACACCAAAAACGGCTTCAGACGGTCGAATTCGGAGCAAACGTGCTCCGAATGACCTGAAATGATAGAATTTCTTATATTGGGAGTTTAAAATTATTATAACACCATGATTTTTTGTTAGATTTAATTTTATTATATGTATATAATAACTGAATAATTATGTCCAATTTACGTTAGTTTTGTTTTGTTGTTTTTTTGTCTTATTGTAGGTTTATTGATGAAGAAGATTGAAATGGATGGACCTGCCCGGGTCGTTGAAGCACGTTTATCATTTATTGTTTATGATGATCTTGATTTTTATGCTATTTGAATTTGTTTTCCATTTTTTATGATTTTTACCTTGTTTTATCTCTGATTTTTCATCGTGAAGAAAAAAAACACAATTCGTACATTTCATTAAAAAATGAAAAATATTTTATTTAATATTATATATATATTTATTTAATATATATATATTAAAATATTTAAAACATATTATATATATATATATATTTAAAATATTTTATTTAATATTATATATATAAATATTTTCTTAAATATATATATATATATATATATTTCTTTCAGTAGGAATGTTTTTTTAAAAAAAATTTCCCAGGGTTGCGACCGCCAAAGGCGGTCGCTATAGGCTGCCTGCCGGGCAGCATTAGTGACCACCAAGTGGTCGCTTAAGGCTGGAATTTCAGCCACCTATAGCGACCGCCATTGGCGGTCGCTCTTGGCCTACAATGATGAATCTGAAGCGACCACCAATGGTGGTCACTGGGAGGTCTCTATAGGCCTATAGCGACCGCAAATGCCGGTCGCTAATGCCCGATTTTTTAGTACTGAACATTAGGATCTTATAAGTGATTTTGGGGGGATTCCTCCTCTTGTGAATCATATTGTTTAGTGCTCGATCTTCATATTGGTTACGTTGTGTCCCTCTCTCGATAAATATCTTTTTTTACTTATTCATCCCCATTGGTTGTGGTTATGGAGGTGGGAAGAATTCATGGATTTGTTGATCATGTGATAATTATTCTTTCTTGATTCTTCTAGATATTTTTTTTTTCTTCTTTTGGGGGCTAGTATGTGCTTTGTTCGTGGTGTGGCGTGCATGGTTCTAGAGGTATCTGTGACCTAACCTCTATGTTAATGATTTTTGTTGGGTAATATGACTATAATATATAGTAATCATTGACAGATACTTTATTTTAGTTATTAATTCTTTCTGGTGTTTTGGGATACCTTCACTTTTTTTGTGCGACCAAAGTTAATTTGGGTGGATTTATCTCAAGACTAATTTATGAAAATTGATGACTGTTCAAATTTAATTATATTTTTTTATAAATTAATTGGAATTATTTATCTATTTTTATGTTTGTGATAAATGGTTCTATGAAAATAAGGATCTCCCCCTAATTTGGTAACATCTTACGAATTGTTAAAGCATTGAGAAATGGATTAATTAAATTGTTTTCAAATCATGGTTTTGATGAAGTTATTTGGGAAAAGAAATTGGGAAGGCCTGGGTACTTAGTTGGAAGGTTTATCAAAGGGACTTCATCTATTTTATTGGTGGGAGGTTCTCTCGTAGGTAGTTATTATGCTCCATAGGTATGTTGTTATATGGAAATTTTATTGAAATTATCAGGGTACTCACTCATGGGTTGTTCCTCTGGTACTTATGCATGTGTTCAAAGGATGTGAGTGTGCCCTAGTATTTTATTGTGGTATGACTTATCAAATTTCTTGACCTTTAGTAATTCTTCACATTATTTTCCCGTTATTTGTTCTACTATTTAAACGTTGAATACCATCTTTGATAAATGTGACATGTTTTGAACTGTTTTAGATTCATAATTTCATAATTTTGAAAACAAGGGATTTATTTACCATGATCATGAGATAAAAAGTATTTAACTACATATCATTCTAGGTTTTTAAGTAAATTTAGAATATTGGTATCATTGTACAGATTCTAGACATGGAACACCTTGGTTGGATCCCACTAAGCCTAATTAGCTCATACCCTGCACACCCCTTAAGCTGTGTGTAGACCTTGATGTGTATTTTGATGTAGTAAAAGTCAAGGAACCATAGTGAGGGGTGAGATTCATTTCATTTATTTATGGATATCTTGTTTTCAGATATTGGTCATTTACACATGTATCACATGGAATAAATGTTTTTTTCTCTGGTTGTCCTTTCTAGTTTTGATGTATATATATATTTTGGTTTTTTATCTTCTGTTTTATAGTTGTGTTGATAATGTTTTTTCACATTGGTAATGGAATATAGATATATTTTTTTCTTCTATTTTTTATACCATATATATATATATATATTAAATTATACCTATTTTAGTTTGGCTGAAATAATTCCATTCATTTTCTGTTCGATGCCCTAGTGTTACTCAACTGTCCATGGGGATTAGGAACACCCTTCAGATCATGTTGTATTTTGGTATGTATACTTCATAGACTAGTTATATAGGTTGGGATGTGAATGTTTCTTATAATTGGATGGATATGATCAGCCTTGGGATATTGGTAGATGAGAGATAATATTTTTGGGACATATGGGTAGGTGGTGGTGATTAAATGATAATTTATTACCGAAACAAGAATCAAGTAACCATGGGACGTTTGGATGTACGTCTCCTATATCAGTATTTTAAAATAATATCAATTTCAAATTATTATTTTCCAAATTTAAAAGGGGATTATTCCATTTTTTAATCATATTTTTCAATTTTTGGAGTGCATAATTATGCATCTAAGACTTCTTCCTCAGTTTAAATATGAGGGTGTAGTGGATTCTCCTAAAAAAATCCCAATTTGGATAAAAAAATTAAATATTTTATCATGTGGAATGATTTTTCATATAAAAAAATGTGTCCAAATTTTCGGTTCTAGTTACGGAGGTACATCAAGTAGTTATAGGATATATATATATTTTATTGGATTTCATAAATGAAAATACATCATCCTTTAAATGTATCAGTAATCCTTGATAGGAAGAGGATTTGATGGACAATATCAATAGTGTATTAAATTTTTTATATACAACTAAGGATGTGAAGGTGAAATATGTGACAATAAGGCTCAAGGGTCCAATCAATCGATGGCGGGATTCCATGGAAGAGGCTAAAAAATATGTGGGATTTTATTTAAAGGGTTTCACGAGCCTCTACTTTTAGTAGTACTGCACAATGTCACTATGGATGGATGGGTATCTATAGATTCTTTCTTTTTGGTAAGGAGTGAATTACATGTCAATGTAAACAAATTTTTTTAGTCTGTTTTACACTGGTGGTAGTAAATAATGATTAACTAATAGCTTAAAAGTACCTATAGAGTTTGATACTAGATATCTAATCACATATATACATGTTGATGAATTTTACATATGATGACATAATTGAAAGTACATTGATGGATGATACGAACATGACCTGAATGACTGGTTATAAATTCCCTTATCTTCTACCCATTGGAAGATTCTGTGGTGTATAGGTATGGAAGAGGATGTAACATCAACATTGCAATAGAAGTTTGGTGGGTGGTTCATAGTACTAGGACACCTCTACAATATCTACAGTAGCCATCCATGTTCCCTCGATGTGATACCATTTTGGAAAGGTTGGGCACACCCAATGCTCTTATTCCATATCCCCAAATATATGAAATGATTGTTGCTTATAAAGTCATTTTAGAGGTTCTACCAATCCATTTCTACAGCTTATTATAGACATAAATCATCATACCCAAAAGAAATACTGGTGTATTCAAGAAGTAAAGTTCATGGGGAATATGATTTCTAACAAAGGTATATTAGTTGATCATAATAAATGGAGGGCTATATTGTCATGAGAGTAGCCACAAAATGCCATTGAGATTTATATGTTCTTTGATATTTCTGGATATTACCTTTGGTTCATCGCAGATTTGTTAACATTGGAATCATATTTGACTAGTGCTAGTCTAGCTTTTATGCTGATAAGTGGCAGCTTTTATACTGTGACACTTCTAGTGTTACTCTAGCTTTTATTCTTATAACAGATAATCTTGTGGTGTTATATGTCTCTTGAAATATTTGTATAAATTATTAAAATTACTCCACTAATGATTTTGATCTTACCATAGTTATGTATGCACTAATGCATTCGATACAAGATCTTTTTAGAAAGGTATTCACTTTATTTTTTAACTACAATAGTCTATGTTATATCTCTTCATAGAAAGAATTGAATCTAAATTTGAGTTGGTTGGTAGAGTACCTTATGAAGTTCCATTTTGACATCACAAAAACCGTGGAGATAGGGAATTTAATTTTAGACACACTCAGCATAAACTCGACACAATGGGTTATCTTAAAATGAAATTAATAGTTTATCCTTACAGGAATCTTTAATTAATTTCACCTAGAAGATCGGGTGGAAAATTCAGTCCTGGTTATGACTAGTGTTTAGTTATTTTTGTCACTACTTGAGAATATTCTATAGAGTCAGATGTTGGATGAATAATTTAGAGGAATCATAGAAACCTTTTAATGTTGTTAGACTATATCTGGTTGTTATATCCGTTATGATTGTATACTTAGCTACAATATTTATTTTGTAATCCTAGCATTTGTGAGGATTTAGTTTTTTTTTTGAATTTCATATCACTTCTTGTTCTATTCATATGAGAACTATGAATATTTATTATGAAATTAGATGGTGATTCTGGTGATCGAGTATGAAGCCAGACATAAATTATTTTTTCCCAACAATTACTCCTTTCAATATATAATGTAATATAATTAAAAACCTATAGGGTTTATCCAAACATTTCTAGTTTCTATTTGAATGTGGGATGACGTGTCAATGGACATTAATTTTTTTCCTACCATTGAATCTACAAGGTAAGAGTTCTATTTGGGTGATGGTTGATTGATTAATTATTTATTCTCATTTTATTATGATCAAGACACCACTATGGATAAATATAAAGGTAAACTGTACATACAAGTGAATATGAGGTCACATGGGGTTTTGTCTACCATTGTTTTATATAGAAATCCAAGGATTTCTCTACAGTGCTTGAAGAATATCCAAGAGTTTATAGGGACTTAGATTTGGTGGATTAAAACATACCATCCACAAATAGATGGTTAGAAATAGTTCTCAATTCAGATAATCGGAGATATGATCAATTCATGTGCCTTGTATTTGGGTGGGCTGTGGGATATCCAAGTAAGAGTGGTATCATTATCATGAAATTATATTTACTAGTATTCATTTATAACGGTTCCCTTTGATGAAATGAATGGTCACATTTTTAGGTCACCACCTTGTTAGGCATAGGTGGGTGAGGCCACCTTTTAGGGCCAAGTCATATTTAAGAGATGTTAGAAAGGATATAGGATATATGTTGACATATGGATACAACACAGAGTTAGAATAAATAATGTGTATTATTGATGTTATCCTTTGGAGTTCTCCATTTTTGAATTGGTTTTATTAGGAGCATCTCCTCAGTTGGGTCTCCATTGGCTTCTGAAACTGGGGAAGTTGGCTCCAATATATGTTAGACTATTTGATATCCCTAAAATACATGATCAGGAAGAGTATCAGTTAGCATTTTCAACTCAATTGACATGTATCCATTATTTTTCCAAATATCTCATCCCAGGATATATAATCTTCATCCCTCTAATGTTTTGAGTATGGAATAGATTGATTTGGATCCTGATGTTTTTTAGGGAGCAACTAATAGAGGCCATGTATTCTTAGGAGAATTTATTTCATGGGTAGTCTTTTATGTCATTATCTTAATTATGCTAATATGGATTAGATTCCCAGTAGACTCGGGAATGGGAATCATCAGTGAGGATGAAATTTCCTCACTTATGTTAGGAGAACCCATATTTCACAAGACTTCCTAAGCATAGAAATTATTATGGTGGGTATATTATAAAATCCTAGGTAAAAGGGTCATCCTATTTATTTATTAAGACTGAATTTTTCATGTTTTAAGGTATTCAAGAGTGTTTTGATAGTTTTTAGACATATCCTTGGTAGGGAATAGTATGCAGGGGAAATTTATAGTATAAATAGTTAATTTTAATGTAAATGGGTCATGGGAAAGAAGACATGAAATTGGATTGTGGTGTATATTTTTTTATGTGCTAAAATATGTTTCAAACATTGTAAATATATCACCCATGATTATTTAAACAAGGATCTATGTTTTTCATCATATATTCTTCATGGGATATTTATACAATACATCTCTAGTTACTAATGAAAACCCTTAATTCCCATTATTTTCTAAGAACTATAAGCCAGTTACATAATCCTTATATTTTTTACTCTCTAAGTGGAACTATATTCTCCTCCATGTAATTTTGGGGGCTTCAACCTCTTTTGGATAACTTTGTTTGACACTCAATCATCAGGGTTATTGTGTTTCACCTCTATCAATAAGAGGAATTTCGATTCATAATTTCTATTGATTTGGATTGTGACATTGGACTACCTTGACGGATTGGTTTATAATGTGATGAATTTTATTTTTTGATCCTTCTATATCTATTATGATATCTTTTTTAGGATATTTTCATCTCTTTGGTAGTCGTGCAACGTGTATGGTTCTTGAGGTATTTGTAAACTAATCCTCCAAGTAAGGATTTTTATTGTGGAATTTAATTATAATATGTTGGAATCATTGATAGGAACTCTGATTATTTTTTTGTATTCTATCTAGTGGTTATAGATCTTATCACTTCTGATGTGTGGATTGATTTGATTTGGGTGGTTCTATCTCAATCCTATGTTTTGTAAACTATTTACTTCTCAAATTTTTTATGTTTTTATTAAAATAATTGGAATAATTTATGTATTTGTGTGTGTAAATGGGTTTTCGGATAAGAGAATATATTGATCGGCTATCCAATTTAAGATGTGACATGAAATGTCACTGCATCATTCTTGAAACATTTAAAAGGAAAAAATGGTTGCAGACAATTATCCAATTTTGATAAATATAATATAATATTATTTAAAACCTCAAAAATAATCCACAATTATAAAATTAAATTATTCCATAAATATTTAACCATATGATTACTCCAAAATATGTCTAACCAAATGTAAAATCCAAAAATAATAATGATCTGGAGAACTGTTTATCCCTAGATGACATAAAGTATATCATAATGTCCCATACAATAACTGAGAAAAGCATGGCAATATTTTATATAAAAACATGATACTAAATTGAATCATTATAAAACCTCAATGGAAACATATTTTTTTTCAAAATATTAACATTGTCCACATTCCTAAAATAATATCCCAAAATAATGAATATATTCTATAAATCCAATAAACCAATAATCTTCATAAATGATAACATAAATCATATTTTCCTCCAATTATTAACAAATTTCAAGGTCATACATATTATCCAATATACTTTACCGATATCAATAATTTCTTTATCTCAACTAAATTTTTTTATCTGAACACCTGACAACTATTAAGTGTCATCATTCCCCTAATTTTTTGTTCTCAAAAAATTGACCCCTACCACTAAATCAATTTTATTATTATTAGTAAAAATCAATATATTCTTGAGAAACGAAAATAAAAAATAATGTGGTACTATAATTAGATTTTTCTTGATTATTATAATCATAATATCCTTGATCAAATGTTTTTTTTGATATAATTCATGAATCCAATATCTAAAAACTTCAATAATTTTACTTCAATGATTGGAATAACATTGGTCCTTATCATATGAGTTAACCCTTGAAATAGAGAATTGAATCAAATAATTCCCATTTTCCCCAAATAAAAGACATCAAATTCAATAGAATGTTGTTTCACTATTCCTTTAATTTCAGTATAAAAAACATTAAACAATAAATGGAACTGTATGATAAATTTAATTTTCCACCATTGAAATCTTCATTTCTTCCACATTAATTACTTTTTCTATTCCATTTTTTGACACATAATAAGTATTCTCATTTATTTCAGGAATTTCCTTAATATTTTATTACCATTTTATTAAAATGTTTGAAGCATAATATTGTTTCCTTCATGTTTTTCATCAACTGAAATCCATTGAAACACTCTTTTAAATTATTAAGTATGTAAAAAATCTCAACCATGTTGAGGTTCTTAATAATGTAACATGATAATTGATTTGACATAATCATAGTGTTTCAGATTCTAACTAAAATTATATTTTGTTTCTCATGAGTACAATCATTCCACTATCCTTCACTTTAAGTATTAACATCATTTATTATAGTTAACCCATTGGATAGAACCAAGAAGCATTGTATGAGAGACAATAATCGTAGGAGGATATTATATAATAATGAAAATAATATATATGATTTCTAAATCACGAAACCTTATTTTCAATATATGATAATTTAGGTTTAACCAAGTCCATACATGATAACAACTATTTAAAATCTTCATAATGTATCATAATTAAAATTTTAATTAACCCAGACATATCCCATAGGAGTTTCAAACTAGGTGCATGGTAAGGGAACATTCCATTTACAACAAAATGGTTTTGAAGATACACTTGACCAACTATTTTCAGGGTTACATCCCAAGATTCGTTTATTCCAAAACAAATTTATTTTTAGGTTATATAAAGAGATTTATCTCTATGAAACCCATATAATCCCTATTACAATAAAACATTTTGATTTTAACATACACATAAGTTTATCTCTTGCGGTTTTACTAAATATCACTAATCAAATTCTCTAAATAATATCTAAAACATTCGCTAATACTAACTATAATAGCATAAGTATTTTATATATAAAAATATCATATCATTTAATGAAAATTAAATATATAACATTAATATCTATTTTAGAAATATAAATATTTAGAATATTTAGAAACTACATACCAAAACATCTTACTTTTGTACATTATTTGTTATCATTCATGATATTACTCAATATTGTACCGTTTTTGATATAACCTTCTTAAAAATGTTCATTATAAGCTTGGGAATAGAAACATAATAAAGGGTCATCTCAGAAGATCAATAAAGGTAAACATGGGAGATAATAATTTGTGATCATATGAAAGAAAAAAATAAGCATTAGAATTTGAGATCATGACCATAACATACAAAATTTATACATAATTTATCTAAGATAAAAAAATGATTAATGGTAAGAGAAATTATCTTTTCAATATACATCAATCATAAGGGTGAGCTATCATCACAAATCCCACATGAAATAGGAGTTCAAAACATAGGAATAATAACATTTCATAAAATTGTCACCCCATAATAGGTAAAAATCCATTAAAAATGTCGTGGATAAATTTTGATACCATCAAATCATTTTTTAACGAGTATTGATTCATGTTTCCCACATCATAATTTATCAATAATCACCACCAATTTAACATTTTGGATCAATCACATTGACTAGTTTTCCATAATTATCTCATGGAATATTAAAATTGTCCCAATGAATTTGAGGGATATTCAATTCTCGGCCCAACAATTAGATAACGAAAATAATAAATATTTGTTCCAAAAGATCATAAAATTTTAATCATTTCATCAAATAATAACCAATTAAAAATAAATAGTTTACATAAATTTTTCATCATCTTATTGTAGTAATACCTCTGTCAAAAGAATATGTTTCCCAAAAATCTCATAATCATTTACCTTACAGAAAAATAATATGTATTGTATTATTGGATCATATCCCCAGTAAAAAATAATTAACATAAAATTATTGTATTATAAATGAAAATTTCCTTTAAAATATCTCTAGAATATTTCTTCAGGAAAATACACTTTTCATTTTGAAATAACTTTTCAATAAACCAAATATATACAAAAAATTTATGGAAAACATTTTATTTGAAAATGACCATGTAAAATTTTAATGTAAAATTCAAATAATTGAGTGGCCATGATGTTTCAAAATATTTTCATGTAATTTAGGTTAAAATATGGATTCCATTCACATTTTTTTATAAATTAAAATGAAGCACATTTGGAAAATAAAATAAATTACATTAAATTCATTTATAAAAATTAATACATTGATAAAAATTACTTTAAAAATTAATATAGGCCTTAATATAAATTATTTAATACATTATTTGAAAACATAGGCATGAAAAAATTAGTATTTTAGCGTGAAGAGATAAATATATAATAATTCACATAAAAATATAATTTCAGACTCTTAAGTACATAAAGATAGAAAAATGAAATTCAATAAAATATTCTATTGAAATAAATATATAAAAAAAAATTTATATTTTTTCTCCAAAAATTATTTTATAATTTCATAAAAAAAATCCAAAACCTTCCTGAAAATGTGATTGAGAAAAAAATCCCTTACCTCATATTTCTTCTTCATTTACACACAATTAAACCTACACTATAATTATTATATTTTTATTATATTTTTTTTAAAACCCATATCCTTATATATATTTCATATCATATATTATTTACTAATATCATCTTATTTATTATTTATTAACAATTTGTTATTAAAATCAACATTTTTGGTGATAACTGATTTTTTACGCATTTTTTGTTTAGGTAGTCCTAGTCCTTAAAATTTAATCATGGATCAATCATATATATAATTATAATAATGATATAAATATAATATATATTAATTACATATATGTATATTCATACATAAAAGTTATAGATTTAAAAATGATTTACACCGTTCATGGAGACAGTAGGATATATGTACGATTAAACACCGATTCCACTTTTCAGCTGGTTTAATAAATGAAATGTAATTAATAATTAAAATTTAATGAATAATTATTATTTAATGTAGATAATATATATGAATAATTTCAATAATTTTTACCACCCTTTTAAATGGAATCAAAAAATAAATCATATCATTTTATTGAGGTGGTCGTCCACATGTATGCATGAGCGACATTGCCGTTTCCCAATAGATTGGGAAAAGGTGGACAATGGTTATACCATAATCATAATAAAAATTAAATATATTTAATATACTTAAGTTAAACTATTATAATAGATTCTATATATTTTTAATACGTATAATAAGAAATAAAATTGAAATGTCTCAGTTGAGAGTTATACCTCTCTTTAGAGAAACATTCATTATTTTAAACCTTAAGCATTTAAATGATTATGTTTTGGAAAGTACTATAAACTATAGTGTGACACCACAAGACATTAAAATATTTTACTTTTAGAATAAATTTAATTCATTAGTTATGATGCTTTATTCAGAGATTTAATCAAACACTATGTACAACACTGAGTGAGTTTGTGTAACACGCAATATCGTATTTTACAACCTTTAGGGTCAGACATATTATAAATCCAATTTTATTCAATTTTATATATCTTAATTGATATATTAAACTTATTATTTTAATATTTAATATCAAATTTACCATTGGGTAATTTTCTTTTCTAAGAAGTTTCTGTTTTTTGATGAATAGTGAAAAATACTTAATTGTAGTTAAACATAGCCTTTTCGTTTAATTAATAATTAATGTTAAATTAAACATTAAATTTTATTTTTAGGTCACAATAGTTATATTACATATATATAAATACAATTCAGTTCATTATAATTTTTTATATTCCAATTAGATATAAAAACTAATTCAACTTTTGAACGTCTCTTTTACACACATTCTCACCACATCTGTGGGATTAGTGTTAAACATAATTTAGCCACTTTTATTAGTTTAATTTTATAAAATACATACATGGTTGTAATAATTAATAATTTTTTGGTTTAATAGGATCTAATTACATTTTGGTGAATGTTAACTTTTGCATTTGTTTACCACAATTGAAGATAAATCAAGAGATTAAGGGTAAATATAATAATATATGCATCATAAAGTTACCCTAAATATTATCTTAATTTATTTTTATGTTTTTTTTGACCAAAATCAATCTTGTGACCAAATTATAACCATTTAATCCAAATTGGTTAGAATATGACATTTATTATTTTTTATTTAAAGATATGTTAAAAATCCCATACAAATAATTTTAAAATGTAAATAATTTTTAATATTCGGTAATAAAAAGATAAACAAGACTATAAATATTAATTTTAAATATTTTATTTTGATGTACACCATTATAATTTATATATAATTATTTGTGACCAAATAATTAACTTAAATGGTGACACGATGAAGATACAGTAATTGTTTAAATAACGGGAGAATAAAATAAATGATATTAAAATATTAATAAAAATACAATTTTTGTGACTCAATGTCATCCATGATTTTTATTGATTCATGGAAAATTTTTGTAATGTTTTGTAATTCATAGATCAAATTTATATTGGTTTTTATAAGATAAAATAAGGAATATTTTCACAATTGACAATTAGGATATTTTAAAATAAATTGTATTTTATTAAATGATATAAAATATATAAAAATCTAAAATGTGTAATAAAAAATTGAATATGTCTTAATATTCTATCCTGGGAACATTTAGTGGTCTTTTTTCATTTTATTGTAATTATATTAACCAATAACATATAAATTATATGATATCTTGGTAGTAGTTGAAATGGTTAAATAAGGGTTAAAACATAATGTTATGGATTAAAAAGACAATAAATACTTGTAAAAAAATTATTTGATGAATAATATTCTAACATTATAAAATTATGATATATTTTTAGTTATTAAGTGGACTCTTTGGCTTGAAAATAAATTATATATTATTTACATCAATGATAGTCATAAAATATCACTTTCTTTTCTTATAAAATATCATTTGTGTCCACATTAAGAAAAATTGAATATATAATGATAATGAAGTGTCAATTTTTATCCTAAGGAAGTTAATTTCATTATAGAAATTTATTTTGAATTTTTAAAAATTATTTAATTACCTTAAAAACAACTTCAATAATGAAACAATATTTTTTTAATAAATAGAATAATGAAATAATTGATTTTAATAATATTAAATATGATATATTTGGGATGTGTTAATTTTTCTAGATAATTTTATATACCTATAGGATAATATATAGATTTTTAATGCATTATATTTTAATTCCCACTTGCCATGAGGTATTAAAGGTCAAGATAAAAGTATAATATCAAATTTTACAACAATGATATCTTATTGAATTAAATTATTATTAAATTATATAAAGATCAAAAAAATAAAAATAGTATAGGATATTGTCTAAATTTTCTTCTAATTATCATTTATGGGCCATTTTTTAGTATTTGGATCTAATATAGGCTTATTATATTTTAAAAATTTGGGGATTTCCAAAAGTGCTTTCACCTCATTTATAAAAGGGAACCTCCTTCCTCACTTCCACACACCATTTTCAGCCTTATAGAATGAGAAAACCCAAAAAATTTATCCTCTAAACATTTCTAGTTAAGTTTTGTAGGTTTTGGTTTTGCAAAAATACAAACCCTAGTGTCCCTTAGAGGAGATCCAAAGGATGTCCACAGAAGAAGAGGAGATAGTTTTATGAATTCATTTAAGTTATTTTCTTCTTATACATACTCTTCCTTTTTTTACTTACTGACATAATAAAAATATTATAATTTATATTATAATATGATATTATTCTTATAGTATAATAATATTACTCTTTTTATCCATCCTATAAAAAACAATATCACTATGTGTGCGTACGTATAGCTTGCCGTCTCCATGTTGTGATAAATTTGTTTCCATCACCACATTAGTTTTATGGGTAAAATGGTTGATATAATGGTTATAAATAATAAATATTACATAATATTTAATATTAATAAATAATATACAATTTTAATTGTGACCCTTCTACCAATAAGGAAATCATATCATTGGTCGTGCATACATAAGGCTTACCGTCTCCTCGACATGATGAGATTAATCTTCGATATTAACCATTCTATAATGATTATTAAAATGTATATAATAAGTAAATATGAAATATATGACATATAAAATATACTTGAATAATATATACATACATATATATATATATATTGGTCATTAACATTCTTCCATTTAATATGATATGAAAAAAGAAACCTCATTCATATGTATGTACGACCTACCAACTCCATGGATCGTGTATTTATTTCTTATATCTATCACATATATATATATATACAATATGTATATATATATATGATATATAAATATTTTTTTACATTGATGATGTAATTAAATCATTATATAATTAATAGGATCAAGAATTATGAGTCAAAACACGTATGATAAACAAAGTGGTTAATACCAAAAAAGATGATTTAACTTTGAATTGTTAATAAATGGGAAATATAAAGTCACAAATGAATAATATAAGATATAATAAATGTTATTATGATTCTGAAAAAAGATAATAATATGTTTTAATCTACTATATAATATTTTAATTCACATATGGAGGGAATTAGACCTAGGGTAAGGGTTAATTTCATAATCTCATTATTATCGGAGATTGATTATACATATGTATTTATTGGGACATATTTATCACCCATGTTAATATTTTTTAAAAATATTTTCAAAGAGAATATTTTTAGATTTTAACTTAAGATAATATTTAACTAAACAAAATTTTAATGGTTTTAAATATTTATTTTTCAAAATATTTCTTATCGATTAACTTGTTTTAAAAATGGGTTTTATGTATTTGTTTATAAGAGTAAGAATATTTAAAAAGTTTAATTTTAAAATTTCTCCCAAATGATTCATATTTTTATGGGAAACATTTATTTAAAAATATATAATTTTTAAAATTAATTTTTTTTAAATGTTTGGCTTTCAAATAAATTATTTCAAAGTAAAAAAATGGTATTTTTCATGAAATTCTTAATGGTTTATTATTGTATTTTCATCTATATCAACATCCTCTATTGAAGATTATGTTTGACTGAGATTTATCACTTATGATATCATTTACCAAATTTTATAAAATTATTTTTTATTTATTTTGATTGTGGATGTGATGTTTTGATACCAATCCTAGTTTATAGTTTAAGTATTCTAATTTCATAGGATATTTTTTCAATATGAATGTTTATGTTTTTTAGTTTTTTTCATATGGGGAATAAATTTGACTTAGTAATTGATGAGTGATGTCCATTATAGCATCTTGATGCATCAGTAGGTCTCATGAGACAAATCAAATATAGTTTTTTCATGTCCTTAACCATTTATTTTCAGATGTCTTGGTCGAGGTTTCGATGTTATGTCTCAGATTTCTGACATTATGCATTCCATCATTATGAGATTAGTTATTGATATTCCCTTTGAGTAGTATACTAGTTGAGTATTCATGGTTATTATTTCAAGATCATGTTATTATTTTATTTGAAATTATTCATTATTTCCATTTTGTGATCATGATTATGCTTGATGGTCTTGTTTTTTAGTTATACACATTACCTTAAGGTTAAATATTATTTATTCATTATATCATTTGATGCATGAATACCCTTATTGAGCATATGATCTCACCTATTTCTTATGTTTTATTATTTCTAGGATGATAAGTTGTGAATTATGATTTAAATTCAAGGTTAGGCTTAGTGAAATATAGTATTCTCAAAGGATTCACAAATTTGTATTTTATGTTTGAAATTTTAATTTAAGGATCATGTGTGTAATCTGGTTTTCAAAATTGAAAAACTGATTGGTCATTGTGGATTATAATCTAGTATATATGACAATCTAATAAATTAAGGCACTATCTCTAGGCTACTAGATTCGGGGTTGTTATAGTTATTATCAAAGGATATTTAACAGCAACATTTTAAAATATATTTAGAAATCAAAAATTTAGAAACATAACCATATGAATGACTTTGAGGACAATTCTAAGAATAGGATATCATCGTATCGATTTGTTATTGACTAACCTACTTTAATCCTATGGAAATATGTATTTGGTTAGATGATGGAATAATTTAGATATCATATAAATGACTCTTCATGGATATATAACTTTGATTAGTGTTTCTCATATTGTGATTTGAGTTTTAGTCAATAGTAAGAATTAGAAATTTTATATACGCAATTTTTAAACCACAGGAGATGGAGAGAATAAAAAAGGAAAATTAAATGAGGGGGGTAACAAGAACAAAGATTAAAAAGAATTGTTAATGGTTTAAGAAAGATGAATAATGATTAATGTTCATGGGTATTTAGATAGAATAAATATTTCATCAATATTGTTCTTGTTATAAAAATCATGAGATATATAATAATTGTACTTTAGTACATTTTATTTAATGATTTGGAATCATAAAAGTTTCCATTATGGTTTTTAGGGTGATATAATATTTTGTATGTTAAAATAAGAGCTACATTACTTTCTTTGTAAAAAATATGACATTAACTTGATTTTGGAATTTTAGTGTTCTTCTTCATAAATTTTTGGACTAATAATTTAAACTGCTATATTTTTTATGAGTATTATGGTTGTAATGGATTAATATGATAATTATATATTATTTCATGTGGTAAAAGTATGATTTGGTGGATACTGTAAAAACCTGTAAATTTCAAGGAAATTGTTTTTTAAATTCTTTGGGATTTTACGAGTACGCAGTTTCTGACAGCACCTGATTCTGAGGCCCGGTGTGCCCAGAATCAATTTTTGAAGTTTATCTCAGGTTCATTCATTGAAAGAACGAGCGGGTTTTTCTAACTTTTGAACCGGTGCTCGGAATCGAAATCTGAGGGCACCGATGGAACTGCAGTGCCGGTAATTGCTTAAGAAGACCTTTTCTGAAGTTGCGTTTTCTCGGGAAGAGTTGTTTAAAAATGTGGTTTAAGTGTTAAGAGAATAAAATTTTGTTACAAATTTTATTCCTCTTTCTTAAGTGGTTAAACCCCATGAGAGGGAGATGGGGTGGGACCCACTGAAAACCCAACTCCTCTTGAGAGGATTAAAGAGTGAGGTGGGGCCCACATAAGCCCACCTCTTCAAATTCCAATAACTTCTCTTTTACATTAATGGTTCCAACTTATCACTCAATTTATTATGAAAACTTAATATTAATTAAGTTAAGTTATTTTATCTTTTTAATTTTTTTAAAAGTGTTGGTCAAAGTAATAAAATAAGGCTAAAGCCTTATTTTATTTTTGTTGCTTCGTTGTGTTGAGAGAGGGAGAGTTCTACCATCGAAAAACATCATCTACCTTCTTGAAGAACGCGAAGAAAGTCAATATGACACTTCCTTATCGGACGATATCTGTCAATGTGTACAGAGACACACCCCGCGATGCTATTTTCCGCGACGCTCATCGATCATCAACTCGTTATCGATGTAGGGGTTTGTTTTACGTTTGTGATTATTTTGGCATTCATCATTCAATAATTGGCCACCTGTTATCAATTTAATGGGAGAATGTCGGGCCACACAAACACGGCCGATCCTCCTCCCCTTTGTTGATGTTCACCATCATAGTTAGGAACAAAGGTGGCGCGGTGCAATGACACAGTGCCGGAATGAGGAAAAAACGCGGTGAAGGAGCGCAGCGCCTTCGCACCGCGCCGTTGAGGCCGAAAGAAGCTGCGGCCAGAGTCGGGCCACGGAGGAAGGGCACGTCACCGCCACGCTGCGCCGGAGTACAATAGAGGGCCACGGCCGGGGCGGGCCACACCGGAGGGGCGTGGTGCCGTCGCGCCACGCTAGTCATACAATGGTCGCGGCGGTGCAGAGGAGCATGGCCAGAACTGCCGGCCGCCAGCGCTCAGGAAGTGGGACTAGTTGGTCCTGAGTGGCACAACCGCCCTGATCCGAGAAGTCTGGGGGTTTTAACCCCCAGAAGATGACGAGGCGGGCCCCTCCACGTGGGGGCCACCATTTCAATGCAAGGGGGCAGCCCCCCCCCCCTGTGTCCACTCTGTGCGCGGCGCCGCACTTGGCCGACTGGCCACGCCGGGCTGGACCGCCCATGCTGTTATGGATCCCCACACCGGGCCGCACCATCCGGTCCAGGCCGTGCCCAACTGGGCCGGACCCGGACCCAGGTCGGGTCCACCCTGTTCGGCCCGACCAAGGGGGTATTGGGCCGGGTGGGACCAGGCCCAGACCCCCTATTTTTGGACAGTTTCGTTCAAATGCCCATATCAAGGGCTACAGACCTCTGATCGATGCACCGTCAGTTGTGTGGCGATACTTAGATCAATAAGGTTGTTTTGGTATATTACAATCAAGGTTTCGGTTTACTTTGTATACAGCCGAGTAGGTTCGAACCTGACCCTAATCGGGCCCTCAGAACAGAAACTCTTATAACTTGAGTTCCGGATGTCTGAATGACGTGCCGTTGACTTTTTTGGATTTATTTTGATGAGTCGGAACTTCTGGAATACTTCACCTAAGGTTTGGACACAGTTGGAGAATGGCCGGGTTGGATTGTACCCGAAATCCAACTGGGCCCCTTGAACGAAAAAGCCGATAACTTTCAGACCAGACGTCTGTTTGGAGAACCGTCAGCAGTGTTGGTAATCATGTTGAGAAACGGTCCCTATGAGTATACCCTATGATATTTCGGGGTACAGTTGAGATATGGTTGGGTTGGTTCATACATGAAACCAACTGGGCCCCCGGGACGAAAAGGCTAATAACACATAGACAGGGCGTCTGATTGACGCGTCGTTTGTTGTGTTGTTGTTCCTATGATGTGGCAGACCTTGGGGATACTTCTTCATGGGACATTGTGATACTAGGATTATCAACTAGTAGCTCGTGGAGTGGACCCTCCCGGTGACGAGCGAGCAAAGTGCATAGACCCACTAGCTGGTTGAGACTTGACGACTGCTGACCGATCAACTCAGAGTTATTCGAATAGCCCAGTGGGGAACGCATGGTTGTAGCGGTAGAGCCATGGCAGAGGAGTGCTTGGTTGTAGTGGAAGACCCGTGGTACTCGACAGAAGTAGTACCTCTGTAGGCTATGAGGGGTAGCGCTTGGTTGTAGTGGCAGACCCATGGTGGGAAGCGATTGGTTGTAGTAGTAGGCCCATAGTACTCAACATGTGGAGTACATCAGCAGCCCAAGGTTAGTGGGAAGCGATTGGTCGTAGTGGCTGACCCACTGTACTTGACAGAGGAGGAGTCCTCCAACAGTTTTGGTTTCGACCTCATGAATAAAATCCTAGTTTGAGCTGAGTCTCGACTTTCAATATTTATCTTCGATGTGATTGACTTGATATCCTGTGTGGATTGGATCATACATTCCTGTGTGGATTAGGTCATACTTTCCTGTGTGTATTATGTTATACATTTCTGTGTGGACTGGGTTGTACATGAGCTCGTGAGTTGGAGCTGAACTGGAATTGATGACTTAGGTATATGTATGGGAATATACCTAAGTAGTGTTGGATGATACTTCGTGTTTGTATCATTTCTTTGTGGTTATATTCTATGTGGATTTTGGTAGACCCTCGGGGGTCTCGGGGTCCCTACTGAATATCGTATACTCACCCCTACATAGGCTATGCCCACACCTCGTTGTGTTGGTGGTAGATGACAGAAATCACTGATCATGGATGAGGCTTGTAGAGATGGACGGTACACGGAGGTGGATCTCATGACTAGTAAGAACCCGGAGGTAGATCTCACGACGACTCGGTACCCGGAAAAGACAGACAGACGCGGAGTGCTATGGAGGACATTTGTACCTACCCTTCAGGTAGAAACCCAAAGGACGATCCAGGTGCTTCTTGTCACCTTTCAGCTGTTGTCCTTTGAGTTTTACTTTACTTTCAGTTGTAGCTGTACCTTTCTTTTGGGCTTGTGTTTCTGGCCCCTTGTACTATCAACGCGTTTGTTTTACTGCTTTACTTAGTGTAGATTCTTCTTTTACTCTGTTTGTGTGTGTTTTCATTTCTTAAAGGCAATTCTTTCCCTTTTTATTGGGATTTATGCCTTTGGTGCTAGTCGCCAGCCCCTGGCCTATGGAAGTCGGGCTTGGGGTAGTCACGACATGGGCCCCAAGAATGGGTCGTGACAAATTGGTATTAGAAGAGTTCAGTTCTACTATAGAAATCATGACTCTGGTCATTGTTTTATGTGAAGCAGTAGTGTTAAGGGTATTGAGTATGGTTATCAGTCCAGGGAGTCCAGTGTTGGTGCGGCAGCCGACATATCCATACACCAGGAACCTGACTTCTAATTTACGACTTAGTGCATGAAAAAATTGATTGCATGTGTGTTTCAATGTTTTCATTGTAATTACTTGTGTCAGGTCATCAGGTATATTGTATTGACCATGGAACACCTCTTTCTTTTCAGGATGGCCCCACGACGGTAGCCTGCTAGGGTTCCAAGCGTTGTATGAGATGGCAGCCCACCGAGCGACGAGGCCTCAGTGAAGGGCCCCATTACAGCGGAGGCACCGGCGGTACCTATACCCACCGAGCCACCGATTCCACCAGACCCATTAGCTGAGAGTGCACATCGCCTTAGTGCACTGAATGAGTTTCATCGTCAGAGACCACCAAGGTTCTGCGGAGAGACGGACCCTCAGGCATCTGAGGATTGGCTGGAGGCTATTGTTCGAATTTCCAGATTGGTAGGGATTCCAGCAAACATCATGGTGATCCTTGTGCCAGAATCCTTCAGGAAGCAGCAGGCAGATGGTGGAGCCTGATGCTCCAGGTGCACGAGAAGGAATCACTTCTGTGGGCCGACTTCGAGAGCCTGTTCTTGGCAGAGTTTGTACCAGCCACCCTTCGAGCAGTACGTATATAGGATCTACTTCATCTTTAGCAGGGTAGAATGACAGTGGCGCAGTATCCAGCGAGGTTCGCCGATCTCTCATGCTACTCCACAGATATGGTACGGGAACCGTTCTTCAGGGCCCGAACCTTCGAGCAGGGGCTCAGGCGAGAGATTAGAGCTTCAGTTGTTTCTCACAGCATCCCGATGCAGACAGGGGTGTTGGAGAGAGCCCTATTAGTGAAGAGTTTCCTTACTGAGCAGTCTCCAGCAGCAATACCCACCATTATCCGGCATGCGGAAGAGTCTTCTACAGCGGGCAGTAGACAGATGATGCAGAGGTCCAAGAAGACCAGACCTACAGGTGGTCAGCCGCATGACACAGGATCGTGTGTGTGATGCACCCGAAGAGGAGAACGACTTAATAGGAGAGGACAGTGTTACTCCTGAGGCGGGGTTGGTCACATAGCACGTGACTGTCTGACCCTCCATATAGATGACTTGCAGATAAAAGAAGGACCTCCTAGGCAGAGGCATAGGTTCAATCGAGGTGGACTACAAGGAGAAGGAGAACGAGGAAAGGGAGCTATCCGTGCAGCTAGAGGTGGACGATGCTTCGAGGTGTTGTCACCACCACGACCAGGAGGTCCACCTCGACCTTAGAGAATAGGTGGACATGGTAGAGCTCAGCTTCAGGCAGCTGGAGCATACGTCTATGGAGCTCTGGAAGCATGCAGACAAGAATGGGACAACTTCTAGGCATGGAGACCTTTGATATTGGTGCTACTAATTTCCCTTGATGTCATTGTTGATGTCTTTAGTAGCTATATGTCTATGTAATTCGAGCTGTAGTACTAAAGAAACTTTTTCTTGTGACATTTGCCTCCTTCATTTTTGTGTACTAAGAGATTCCGGTTTGAACTGTTGACTTGACCCTCACTTTTGAGATTCCTACTAGAGGAGACCCAGTGACCACACACTGATGCCGACAGTGTGACTCAACCCTTGGAGGCGAGTGTAATGACTGAATCTCTTGGTAGTAGCATCGAGGCCTTACGACATCATCTGTGGCTTGTATTAGAATCATTCATGTAAGGATTGACTGTATTAGGAAAAGAACGTGGTTCATACAGGGAATGAGACCAGATTTCTCTTATCAACAAAGAAGAAATCTTAGCAACTCTTGTAGGACCATAGATGGTTTAGACTACGATGGGGAAATCGTAGTTTGTTCTGGATCAGATGAGGACTACACAGTACAGATAGTAGATTTAAGCTGATAGGAGACAAAGACCACAAGAGTTCGAGGATGGCGACCACGTTTTCTTACGGGTCTCACCTCGACTTGGATTACGGAGATTTGGACTTGGTGGCAAGTTATCTCTGAGGTTTATCGGATCCTTCCAGGTCCTCAACAGGGTAGGTGAGGTGGCTTACCGCTTGGCCCTCCACCTCAGTTGCACCAAGTTCATGGAGTCATCCACGTATCTCAGCTGAAGAGATGTTTTCATGACCTAATCATCATCATCGACCATTGGGAGCTAGATATCGATGATGGGGTGACTTTCAAAGAGGTTCTATTAGAGATTGAGGTTCGACAGGATTGGGTCCTATGAGGATGGTCGATTCCTCTTGTGCGCATCAGGTGGCAGCATGGGAACCTCTAAGACAACACTTGGGAGTGGGAGGCTTAGATTCGTGCTCAGTACCCTCACTTGTTTCCCTAGTTTGTGATGTATCTTTACGGGGGCGTAAATCCCTGAGGTGTAAGTAATGTAAACACCTGTAAATTTCCATGAATTTTTTTTCTTAAATTCTTTCAGATTTTACGAGTACGCAGTTTCTGACGGCAACTGATTCTGAGGCCCGGTGTGCCCAGAATCAATTTTTGAAGTTTAGCTCGGGTACGTTCAGTGAACAAACGAGCGGATTTTTCAAACTTTTGAACCGGTGATCAGAATCGAAATCTGAGGGCACCGATGGAACCGCAACGCTGGTAATTTCATAAGAAGACCTTTTCTGAAGTTGCGTTTTCTCGGGAAGAGTTGTTTAAAAATGTGGTTTATGTGTTAAGAGAATCAAATTTTGTTTCAAATATTATTCCTCTTTCATAAGTTGATAAACCCATTAGAGGGAGTTGGGGTGGGACCCACTAAAAACCCAACCCCTCTTGGGAGGATTAAAGAGTGAGTTGGGGCCCACACGAGCCCAACTCTTCTAATTCCCATAACTTCTCTTCCGCATTAATGGTGGAAACTTATCACTCCATTTATTATAAAAACATAATATTAATTAAGTTAAGTTATTTCATCTTTTGAATTTTTTTAAAAGTGTTGGAAAAAGTTATAAAATAAGGCTAAAGCCATATTTTATTTTTGTTGCTTCGTTATGTTGAGAGAGGGAGAGTTCTTCCATCGAATAACTTCACCTTCCTCCTGGAAGAACGTGAAGAACACCGACACACCGCTTCCTTCTCGGATGATCTCTGTCAACGTGTATGGAGCCACACCACGCGACGCCGTTTTCCGTGACTCACATCGATCGTCAACTCATTATTGAGGTATGGGTTTGTTTTACGTTCGTGATTATTTTGGCGTTCATCGTTCAATAATTGGCCACCTGTTATCAATTTAACGGGAGGAGGTCAGACCGAACAAACACAGCCAATCCTCCTCCCCTTTGTTGATGTTCACCGTCACGGTTTGGAAGGAAGGCGGCGCGGTGCAACAACACCGCATGGGAACGAGGAAACAACGTGGCGAAGGAGTGCGTCGCCGGCAGGCCGCGCCGTTGAGGCTGAATGAAGCCGCGACCAGAGTCGGGCCGCAGCGGAGGGGTGCGGCGTCGTTGCGTGGCGCCGGAGTACCATGGAGGGCCACGGCCGGGGAGGGCCATGGCAGAGGGGCGCGGCGCCGTCGCGGCGTGCCGGTCAGACGAGGGCCACAACGGTGCAGGGGAAGGCGGCCAGAACTGCCGACCACCGGCGCTCAGGATGCGGGACCAGCTGGTCCCATGTGGCACAACCAGCAAGCCATTACGTCTGGCCGGATCTGAGATGTCCGGGGGTTGTAACCCCCAGCGGATGACGAGGCGGGCCCCTCCAAGTGGGGTCACCTTTTCAATGAAAGGGGCAGCCCCCCCCCCCCCCCCCCCCGCGTCCGCTCAGCGCGTGGCACCGCACCGGGCCGGGCCACCTGCGCTGGGCCACGCCATCCGGGTCGGGCCACGCCCCACCGAACGGGACCCGGACCCAGGTCTGGGCCGCCCAGGGGGGCCTGGGCCGGGTCGGACCGTGCCCAACCCCCTGTTTTGGGACAGTTTCATTCAAACGCCCATATCTTGGGCTACAAACCACCGATTGATGCACCGTAAATTTAGTAGCGATCCTTTGATCGATAAAATCGTTTAAATATATTACAATCAAGGTTTGGGAGAACTTTGTGTATGGACGGGTTGGATTGAACTCGAAACCAACCCGGACCTCGGAGCGGAAACGCTTATAACTTGAGCTCTGGACGTCCAAATGACATGTCATAGACTTTGTTGGATTCCTATTGATGAGAAGACTCTTTTGGAAAACTTAACCTGAGTTTTGGACACAGTTGGAGTAAGGCCGGGTTTTATTTTACCCGAAATCCAACTGGGCCCCTGGAACAGAAAAGCCGATAACATTCAGACCGGATGTCTGTTTGGCGAACCGTCAGTGGCATCGGTAATCATGTTGAGAAATGGTCCCTTTGAGTATACCCTATGAGAGTTTGGGGTAAACTTGATATATGGTCGGGTTGGTTCGTACACAAATCCAACTGGGCCCCCGGGATGAAAAGGCTAATAACACACAGACCAGGTATCCGATTGACGCACCATCTCTTGTGTTGAGGTTTTTATGACGTGGAAGACCATTGGGATATTTCTTCATGGGTTGTTGTGATACTCGGAGTATCGACCAGTAGCTCGTGGAGCAGACTCTCCCGGTGACGAGCGAGCGAAGTGCGGAGACCCAGTAGCTGGTTGAGACTTGACGACTGCTAAACGATCGACTCAGAGTGATTTGGATTTCCCAGTGGGGAGAGCGTGGTTGTAGTAGAAGACCCACAGCGGAGGAGCGCTTGGTTGTAGCGTTATACCTATGGTACTCGACAGAAGGAGTAACTCTGTAGGCTATGAGGGGGATCGCTTTGTTGTAGCGGCAGACCCATGGTGGGAAAAGCTTGTTTGTAGTAGCAGGCCCACAGTACTCGACAGGTGGAGTACTTCAGTAGTCTAAGGTTAGTGGGAAGCACTTGGTTGTAGAGGTAGGCACACTGTACTCGAGAGAGGAAGAGTTCTCGAATAGTTGTGGTTTTGAACTCATGAATAAAATCATGGATTGAGCTGAGTCTTGACTTTCAATCATTATCTTCGATGTGATTAACTTGATATCTTGTTTGGATTGGATCATACATTCCTATGTGGATTGGGTCGTACTTTCCTGTGTGGATTAAGTTATAATTTCCTATGTGGACTGGGTTGTATTTGAGCTTGTGAGTTGGAGCTAATCTAGAATTGATGACTTAGGTATATGTATGGTCATATACCTAAGTAGTGTTGGATGATACTTTGTGTTTGTATCTGTTCTTTGTGGTTATATACTATGTGGATTCTAGGAGACCTTCGAGGGTCTCGGGGTCCCTACTGAGTATCGTATAGTCACCCCTGCACGGGCTATGCCCGCACCTCATTGTGTTGGCTGTAGATGACAAACATCACTGATCGTGGATGAGGCTTGTAGAGATGGACGGTACCCAGAGGTGGATCCCACAACAAGTCAGTACCCGGAGGTAGATCTCACGATGAGTCGGTACCCAAAGGAGACAGACGGACGTGGAGTGCTATGGAGGACATTTGTACCTACCCTTCAGGTAGGAACCCGAAGGACGATCCAGGAGCTGCTTGTCACCTTTCTGCAATTTTCCTTTGATTTGTACTTTACTTTCAGTTGTAGCTGTACCTTTCTTTTGGGCTTGTATTTCTGGCCCCTTGTACAATCAGCGCATTTGTTTTACTGCATTACTTAGTTTAGCTTATGCTTGTACTCTATTTGTTTGTGTTTTTGTTTCGTAAAGGCAATGTGTTCCCTTTTTATTTTGATTTACACCTTTCGTGCTAGTTTCCAGCCCCTGGCCTATGGAAGGTGGTCTTGGGGTAGTCACGGCACGGGCCTCAAGGATTGGTCGTGACAGTTACTATGTGATAATTTTGTTTTATTAAAATAACCATTTATAAGAGGAATGAATTACTTGTGGACATTACTATTCATAAAAAGTTCTTCAAGAATAAAAATCATCTTTAATATCCATTACCTGGCAGTGGAGATTATGTCCAAATATATGATATCAGAACCAAAGGATAATATTATACATACGACATTGAAAGAAATCAATTATGTTTATTTTCATAAGTTTTTACCTTAATTGTAAAACAATCATTTTACATTGTGAAATAGATTTTGGAACAAAATTGTTATCCCAAGACCTTCTTTTCTAATGAATAAAATGGTCCCTTAGATCATCACATATTTATAGCATTTTGATTGTTAGCTTTCTCCTGGTCATGTTCTCCATCACTATCCATCAAAATATGATAGTTATATTAATCTTCCAAGACCATGTTTTCCTACATGGAAATATAGTATGTGTTATATCTAATGGCCATTGTACTTAGATTTCATTATTTTAAAGTGGCACTTTAATCGACCCTTATTCATATGCTGGATTTCAATAATGGAATTTTGAATAGTAAAACCATAGTTACCAAACTTGAATTCAAAAATTATGAGGATGCAATTTAATAGAGGAGAGGAGAATGTAATACCCCAAGACATTACAATATCATTCTTTTTTAAAAAAAAATTTAATTTTGTGGTTAGCATGCTTTATACCAAATTTAAGCTTACATTACACATATCATTGAGTTAAATTGTGTTACATCCAAGATCATGTTTTTCTAGATTTTAATGGAAAACCTATCATAAATCAAATTTATGTCATTAGGATCTTTTTATATTGAAATTAGATATAAAAACATGTTTTACTTTTCAATGTCTCTTTTACCCTCCTTCTCAGCCCTTCTACATGATTACTGTTAAAATTAATTTAGTCACTTATATGAATTGAATTTAAAAAATTGGACATACATGATTGTAATTAACATAAATATTGTGGTACAATAAAATCAACAAATTTTTTATTATATAGTAAGATTATTATTTTTTAACACTATTAAAGGTAAATTAGGTAATTAAGGGTGAAATTAATAATATAAACATTAAAAAGTTAACTAAAACATGTCTTAATTTCATTGGATGAGTGATATTTGACCAAAATCACCCTTATCTAGAAATTATATCCTTTTTTTATCCACTTGGGTAAGAGTATAAAATTTATTATATTTTATTTAAAGAAATGTCAAATATTTCAAACACATAATTTTAAAAAGTATATAATTATTCAAATAGGATTATAAAAAAGATAAAATGAACTATAAATAGTCATTTGAAATCTGAAATATTTATTTACATAACAATATTTTATTTTTATGATTTAATGATAATATAATTAACATAAATGGAGACACAATGAAGATGTAAGAATTGTTAAAATAATGTAAGTATCAAATAAATGATATTAAAAATATAAATATTAATATAATTTGGGTGATTTAATGTTATCCAAGACCTTTTTTATTCATTGGACATGTTTGTAATGTTTTATATTTATTGGATAGAATTTAACATGTTTCTTTTAGTTTTATATAATAAAAAATAATAAATATTTTCAAAATTTTATATTCAAGATATATATAAAATTTCTATATTTTTAATTGACAAAAACTATAAAAAAATAAAATTCCACAAACTAATTGAAATAATCTTAAAATGTCATCAATGATTCATTTAAAAGTATTTTGTCATTTTATAGTACTTTTATCAACCCATAAATCTTAAATTATATAATTTTGTGGTGATAGTAAAAGGTGTTAAATAAGGGTTCCAATAAAATATCACGTTCTTTTTTTTTAATATCTTTTATGTGTACACAAAGAAAAAAATAAGATATGAACAAACCTAAATGCCATTTTTGATCCAAAAAAAGTTATTTTCATTATATAAATTTAGATTTAATTTTTTTAAAATTATATATTTACCTTAAAATATTCTATAATACTAAAACCATATTTCTTTATTGAACAAAAAAATAAAATATTTGAATTTAATAAATTTATTTTTGATATATTTGGGATGATTTAAGGTGAATAAATAATTTTATATACCTATAGAATATAATATAAAAGTTTAAAATAATTATGTTAAAATTCTGAGTTTTTTTGAGGTATTTAAAGTAAAATTAAAATAATAGTATCAAATTTGCCAATAATGATATATTAATAAATTAATTTATTATTAAATTATTTAAAATTTACAAAAATGATAATTAATCACATTCGAATATTATATGGATGAAGATATCTTATAATTATTATATATGTAATATTGTTATATATTTTTCTCTATAATAGTATTATTTTATTTTAATATTTTTATGAATTCCAAAAGTTTTATTCTTCTCAATAATAAAAGGGAACCACCTCTTTCACATAATCACACCAATTTGAGACTTATATCTTGATAAAAACCTACCAATTTCAGAAAGAAAAAATTTGTAATTTACCTGAGGTCATGGTTTTCAAAAAATAAAAACCCTAGTGTCCCTAAGAGGAGATTTAATGGAAGTCCACCGATGAAGAGATAATTGTTTTACCCATTCACTTAAGATATTTTATTCTACTACTTCCTCTCCCTACGTTATTTCTTAAATAAAGTAAGAACTATAGAATGATATATAATATGAGATATTATTATTATTTTGGTACATCCATATTCCTCCATTTATCTATCCTCTGAAAAACAATATCACCTTGGTCGCATATGTATATCTTACTATCTCCGCACTGTGGGGTAATTTTCTTCCATCACCACTTTATTTTGATGGGTATAATGATGGATATAATGGACAAAAATAACAAATATGAAATTATATTAATTTATTATATTTAATATATTTTCTAATTCCAAACCCATTTACTAATAAGGCAATGATATCGTCGCTTGTGCGTACGTACATCTTACCATCTCCACGATGCGAGGAGATTCATCTCCAATGTTAACCATTATAAAATGATTATAAATATTTATATGATTAACAAATATGAAATATATTCCATAAATAATATACTATAATTACATATATATATATATATATATTAATTTATTTTACATACTTTATTCTATTCAATATGATATGAAAATGAAAACAACGTTCATGCGTACGTACGACCTACCATCTTCTGGAAAGGTGTATTCCATTTCCAATATCAATATTTTATATAAATTTATACAAAAAATATATATGATAAATAAATCATCTTTTACCTTATTGATGTAATTAAATCATGATCTAAGTAATAGGATCAATAATTATGATTCAAAACACGTATGATATGCAAATATCTTATTACCCACAATGTTGTTTTATCTATGAATTGTTAATAAAAGGGTAATATAAAGGCATAAATGAATCATATATGATATCATACATATTATTATTATTATTCTCCTAATAGTTGATAATAGGTTAAAATAAACTATACAAGAATTTCATTCACATATGGAGGGAATCAGACTTAATGTAAGGGTTAATTTCACAATCTCATTATTATCTGAGATTGTTAATACGTAAGTATTCATTGGGACATATTTATCATAAATTTACATGTTTCATAAAAATATACAAAGAAATATGATTTTAATGGTTTGATGTATGGTAATATTTTACTAGAACAACATTTTAAATGTTTCTAAGATTTATTCTTCTGAATCATTTTTTTTCATTTCCCTATTTTCAAAATGATTTTTATGTATTTTTTTATAAGGAAATGGTTATTTGAAAATGTTAATTAATATTTCCCTTAAATGTTTCAAATATTTATTTTAATCATTGATTATGAATTATATTTTTTAAATTAGTTCTTTTATAAATGCGCGGCTTTCTATTAAATGATTTCAATATAAAAAATGGTATTTTTTCAACATTTTTTAATGATTTTATTAGAATATTCTGATCTATATACACATCCTCTATTATTTATTCTCCTAGATTAAGGTTATTATTTTATGATATAATTTACTATATTTCATTGAATTATTTATGATTTATTTTGATTTTGGATGTTCTATTTTGAAATAATTTAATGTTTGGGGTTTATGTATTCCCATTTCAGATAGTATTTTTTTTGAAACAAATTTCTATGTTGTTTATTTTTTCATATGGGGAATAATGTTTACATAGTAAGTGAGGGGTGTATCCCAGTATATCCCTTAAATTAATTGTTAGGTATCAAGTGATAAATAAGATATGGTTTTGGCTAAGGACTTATCCATGTTTTTCAGATGTTTTGGCCAAGGTCTTGATGATATGTTTTATATATCTGACATTATGAATTCCCTCATTATAAGAGTAGGTGTTGATATTCCTTGTGATTAATCAACTAGAGGAATATCCATGGTTATTATTTCTTTATTTTGTGATTGTTTTATAAGTAATTATTTATTAATTCTATATTATGCTCAAGATCACATTTAAAGGTCATGTGTTTCTGTTATAAACCTTTACATATGTTTTATCATTATTTATTCCTAATAGATTCCATTTTATGTTTACCCTTACTGAGCATCTAATCTCACCCCTTTCTGATGTTTTATTTTTCTTGGTATGCTAAGATATATATTATGATTTTTATAAAAGGTTAAAATAAGACCAATATGGTGTTCTCAAAGGATTTGTTTACGTAGTATTTCATATTTGAAATTGTAATATAAGGTTCATGTGTATAATATGGTCTTCAAAAAATCTAAATTAATTTTTCATTTGGGATTCAAATATTTTATCTATTCTAATATAATAATGTAAGTCATCTACTCCAGGATACTGGGGTCATGGTCGTTGCTGCTGGTATCAAACAAAGCTTAGTAGAAACTTTGGAAACTATATTAAGAACACAAAAATTATAAAACATAACCCTATAAAGGCCTTTGACAATACGTTTTAGTAAAAGATATCATCATTTAGATTTGGTAATGGTTAAAATAGGTAACTCCTATAAGATTATGGATTTATAATAAGAATAAATAATTTAGAGATCCTGTAAATGATTCTTCGTGAATATGTAAATATGATTAATGTTTCTCACATTGTTCTTGGAGATTTAGTAAATGGTAAAAATCAAATACATTATTCCAAAAAAGTTTATACTATTGCTGATAAAGAGTTTAAAGAAGGAAAATGAAATGAGATATGTATTGAGATATATGAAGTTGAACGATCTTTAATGTTTTAAGAATAATGAATAATTATTAATTTTCATGGGGATTTGGATTCAATAATTATTTCATCAATGGTATTTGGGTTATAAACATAATGATATATATAATGATTTTACTATAGTACTTATTCCTTTAGGATTTGGAATCATGAATGTTTTCATTTAAGCTTTTAACGTGATCAAATATTTTGTATGTGTAAATAAGTGGTACATTATGTTATTTAGGGAAAATATGTCATTAATTTGATTTTGGAATTTTAGTTATCTTAATAATAATTCATTGAATAGAAAATTTAAACAGATACATTTTTTATGAGTATTAAGGTTGGAATGGATTAATTTGAAAATTGGATTTTATTTTTTGAGGTAGCAGTATGATTCAGTGGATACTATTTGATACCATTTTTTGTTTCTTTAATCATTTAAAATAAGAATGAAATACTTTTGGACCTTATGTTTTTTTAAAAGTTCTTCAAGAATAAAAATTCATCATCAATATCCATTTCTAGGCATAGGAGATGATGTTTAAATATATCAAAGAACAACCAAAGGATAAGATTATTCTTTTGAAATTAATGTAATTTAGGTACATTTTTTCTCAAGTGCTTATCTAAATAGTAAAACAATCCCTCAACATTATAAAAATGTTTTTGGAACAAAAACATTATCCTAAAACCTTCTTTATGAATGAATAAAATGGTCCCTTAAATCATCAAATATTCGTAGCTTTGTGACTATTAACTTTCTCCTGGTCATGTTCTCTAACACTATCCATCAGAACATGATATTTATATTTATCTTCCATGACCATGTTTTCCTACAATGAAACCCAGTATCTATCACCCCTGATGACCTTCGTACTTCACATTCTTTATACACAAGTTAATTTGATGTTACACAGAACACTGGATTCTCTTGAGTTATAAGAAATATCATGTGTTACCACTTTTTAATAAAAATCATATTATAAATCAAATTTTGTCATTAGAATCATTTTATATTGAAATTATATATAAAACCATATTGAACTTTTGAACTTCTATATTACTCACCTTCTCGCCACATCTGTTAGATTAGTGTTAAACGTAATTTATCCACATCTGTGAATTGAATTAGGAAAAATAGAAATATATGGTTATAATGAGTATGATGTTTCGGGTCTAACATGATCAAGTTATTTTCGGTGAATAGTAAACATTGTATTTTTTACAAAATTTAAAGGTAAATCAGGTAATTAAGGGTAAAAATAATATTATAAACATTAAAAAGTTACCCTAAATCTTGTCTTAATTTCATTAAATGAGTGGTTATTTACAAAAATATACCTTAGGATGAAATAATAACCAATTTGAGCCACATAGGTATTAATATAAAATTTATTATATTTTATTTAATGATAAGTCCAAAATGTCATGTGCGTATTTTTAATAAGTAAATAATATTTTATATAGTGTTTTAAAAAAATATAAACTTAACTATAAATAGTAATTTTAAAGATAAAATATTTCTCTTCATCCTGATAATATATTTAAAAAATTTAGTGATAATATAATTAACATAAATGGTGACAAAATGTGGAAGCATTTATTACTAAAATAATGGAATTATCAAATAAATGATATTAAAAACATTAATATTATCATAATTTGGGTTATTTATAGTCATAAAAGATTTTTATTGATAAATTAGACATGTTAGTAATGATTTATAAGTCATGGATCTAATTTATATTTATCATTTGAATTTTGTATAATAAAGAATATTGAATAGTGTCAAAATTGATATTTAAGGTAATGACCTGAACTCGATCAGCCACCTGAACAATGCTATATGGGTCGGGTGTTACTACCTTAGGCGCACCTCTATGAATGCCAAAGGATCCGACTAACAGTGAGGGTCTTGTATGTATACATGGGAGGTTATACCCTCTTAGAGGATGATAATGGTACTGGTCCGAGTGTAAAAATAAAGATGTTGCAGAATAAATGACTCTGCAGACTTGAACCCAACCTGCATAGTGGAAGCACATTCAATATCTATAAACAATGGAAGTAATAATTATAAAGAACAATAGTGTAATGTAGACATAACAACATGATGATCACTAGTAATAACTACTGAACAATAAACATACATCCAAATCAGGTCCAACATATCCATATATAAAGGCTCTAATGGATAACTAATAGTAGCTACAAAACACGTAAGCATACTGACAGAAGAAAGAAAGAAAAAAAAGTAAACTCTAACAAGGAAAGACCTCAACGTCCATACCATCTCTAAGAAAGAGCTAATGCATTCATGCTCTTAAAGATGACCTATTTTCTGTACGTAAATCCCTAAAATTTTCACATGTCCCAAAGGGCCCATGTTGGGTATGAGACGAATCTCTGTAGGATACCACCCAACGATGCATACATAACATAAATTTCTATGTTTGAATGAATTAATACGGAAAACAATAAACAGTAAGATGCATAAAAAACACAAACTCCATTGGTGCTCAGCATCCACCATGGAGTGTCAGCTACATCGGCCAATGCCAGAATATCTATCATGTAACACTTCACCAGGTTCCCCATGACATCACGTGTGTCAAGAACTGAAGTCCCGAAGGCATGCCCAGGAAATACTAACTCGGAGGAACAATGCTAATTGTCCTCACTTAAATAAATGGAGGGAAAACGATGTTTTCCCTCAAATAATGTAACCAGAGGGACAACGATGTATTCCCTCGTGTATAGTAACTAGAGGAATAACGACGTCTTCCCTAAAATAATAGTGAGCCTTTTCCCCCAACCATATAGCCTCAATGATGTCCCCTGAGGGCTCCTCACCTTCCACGTTTCTTCCTAAGGCTAGAAACCCCAAACCAAAAGTACATTAACCGCAACTAACGAGGGCCTCATCCCACATGATTGGTCAAAAAAACCTCGTCACAAAGTCTCTCTGTATGAACACTACTCAATGTTCTAGGTGAGTGATAATAACAAAAATAGTACCCAGGCCACAACAGCTATGAAACCTCATGTCCCTATGACTATGTCTCTCAAGTATTAAAATCTCTCCATCCATGTAACCTCGTCCACCCCCAACATGACAGACACCCCGCATCAAGCTGAAGTCTATGACGCAAAATATCGTGGTCAGAACCACCTAATGTAACCAGGGCCATGCCCAACCTGTGATCATCATCACTAAAGAATATATGTTCCATTCCCAACACAACCACAAGGGTTCTAGCATATGCAATTTATAAATTACATATAATAATCAATGGAATCACTTTTAAATAGGAAAAGAAAATGAAACAGTTTAAAACAATAAAATTCAATTATAACAGTTTAGGCATTCCTCGATAAAAATGCCCCGATGAGAAACGACCACTCACCGAACCCCTATCTAAAAAAACAGGTAGCGGGGCATACAAAAAGGTATCAAATAGGTCATATAACAATTAAATAGGAAATAAAAGGTAAAACAGGGTCACTCAAAAAATACCTGAGAACGCGCCAAAGGTCGCACCACCCAAAAGTCTGTGAAAACACAGAAAGAGGTATGATCCACCAACATCATACTAGTCTAATGATACTCCTCTGATAACAGCCCCCAATTAGGTCTAAAACATGATAGATCTACAAAAGGAAAAAAAATTCTCAAACCACTATAACTCATCTTAGACTAAAATCAAGAAGAACGACTCAAGAGGAATCAAGGCCTTACCGAGGGGGTTCTAATGGATTAAACGGTGTTTGAATACAACATTAGACAAAGCAATGAGACGGAATTAAAGTCAAACTGGCTATTTGCGTCTCCTGGACAAAACCCACTTCCCCGTGCCTCAAAACAAGGCTACTGCCGTTAAAAAAAATACACGGTGTGTACTTAGGACTACAGGTCAAGTACCATTTTACTATTTATAAGATGGATGATATTTCACCGAGAAATTGATGACTGACTACATGATATGTACCTATCTACCTATCCGACAGTCCTAACATGCCACCTATAACCCCATAAACGACCCCTCTACATGACACATACAAATAGTACGTGGTGATTACTTTATAAAAACAACCCACCTATCCAACAGGCCTATATGCCTTGTATGGCCTCCACACAGTCAAGGGTACATGACATGTTGAGCAACACTACATGCTGTGTAGTAGGAAAATCCTACACGGTCATCACATGACATTTACTCAACGATCACACAGTCGGTAAGTGCCTAACCTATACACAACGTGTACTTCAGTGTACATGGTTTGTAGTCTAGAAATTTTCAAAACTTGCCTGATTTTCCCAGTTTTTTGAGAAACAAGTCAAAATACAAATAGGTTAATGATTTTCCCCATTCTAAAAACTCGGGTTCTTACATTTAAGATATTATAAAATAATTTTTTTATAAAATCATATAAAATATCTAGAGAACAAAATTTTTCCAACTAATTATATTAAGACTTAAAATGTAAACCATGACTTATTTAATTTTATTTTTCGTATTTAAATTAATTATATTAAATCCTAATTTATTAATTATATGACATCATTGTAATAGTTAAAGGGGTTAAAACAAAATGTTATGGATAAAAAATGTAATAAAAACATGTAAAAAATATTAGATAAATATATTCTAACCCTTATAACATTGTGATCAACTTTAAGATTTTTAATGCGCAGTTTTATGTGAAAATAAATTATATATATATTTAATACAAAGATAGTCACAAAATGACACTTTCTTAGTTTTTAATATCTTTTATTTGTCCACATAAAAAAACAAAGATTTAAATGAGAATAAATGTCTATTATTATCAAAATAATTTTTTTTCATTATAAAAATTTTGTTTTAAATTTTTGAAATTATATAAATAACATAAAATATTCTAAAATAATAAAATAATATTTATTTAATCAATAGAAAAATAAAATTTATTATTTAAATAAAATTAATTTTTATCTATTTGGGATGATTAAATGTGTATTGTTAATTTTATATACCCATATGTTATAATAGATATGTTTGGAAAAATTATATTTGAATTCCCACTTGTCATGAGGTATTTAAAACAAAACTAAAAGTATATTATCAAAATATACAATAATTAACTTGTTGAAATAATTTATTATTAAATTATTTAATAAAAAAATGCTAGACAACCACAATGGGATAGCATGTGGTTGAAAATGTCTTTTTATTTTCATTTAGTTTAAATTTTTATCTATTTTTATCTAGAAGAGTCTTATTATATTTTAATATTTGGTAGTTTCCCAAAAGATCACCTCACCCAAATTCTAAAAGAAAGTCTCTTCCCTTACTTACTATTTAATAATGTGTTTAAATCCACTTTATAGGATTTTCATTCACATATGGAGGGAATCGGAACTATGGTGAGGACTAATTTCACAATATAATTATTATCTAAGATTTTTTATACGTACATATTATTTGGGGAATAATTATCATCCATTTCCACGTTTCTTTAAAATACTTTCAAAAGGAATATTTTTATGTTTTTATATAAGAGAATCATTAACTAAAAAATAATTTCAATAATTTCTAATATTTATTCATCGAAATCTTTCATATTGATGTCCATGATCTAAACATTGGTTTAATGGATTTATTTATAATGACATAAATATTTTAAATTTTCATTTTTTTATGTTCTATAAAAATATTCAATGTGGTATGGGACACTTTGATTAAAAAATCCATTTTTTAAAAGTATTATTTTTTTAATTCACTACTTAGAAATAAATGATTTTAAAGTAAAAGGGGATTTTTCATATGAAATTTCTGATGATTTTATAATATTATTTTCCTCTATGTCAACATCCAATGTTGGATCTTATGTTTAATCAAGATTTATCTCTTATGATATCATTTTCCGTATTTAATCGAATGGTTTATGATTTAGTTTTATTATAAATATTAGATTTTCATATGATTCATAGTTTATGGTTTATTTATTCACATTTAGTATGCCCATTTTTAAATATGAATGTCTATGTTGTTTATGTTTTCATATGAAAAATTAATTGGTCTTAGTAAATGATATGTGATATCCACTATAGCCCTTAGATGCATCGGTAGGTCTCACTAGAAAAATTAGATATTGTTATGGCTGAGGCATTAACCATTTATTTTCATATTTCTTGGCTTATACCTCGACAGTATGTTTTGAATTTTCTACATTATGCATTCTCTCATTATGAGATTAGTTATTAATATTCCATGTAGTTATTTGACTATTAGAATATCCATGGTTATGATTTATATATCATATGAATATTTTATATTTTATTATTTATTATTTCTCCATAATGATCGCAATTTTGTTTGAAGGCATTGAGATTCAGTTATACACCTTTCCTTAAGGTTTATGATTGTTTATTCATAATATCTTATGTTGTATTCTTACCCTTACTATCCATCTGAGATCACCTATTTCTTATGTTTTATTTTTTCTAGGATCCCAAGATATATATTATGATTGATATGCAGAGTTAGTTTGGAGAAATATGGTGTTATCAAAGGAATCTCTATATAATATTTTATGCTCGAAATTATAATTTAAGGTTCCTGTATGTAATCTGGTTTTCAAAACTTCTAAACTTATCCCTCCTTTTGGTATTCAAATATTTTATCTATGCCAATGTAATAAAGGAAAGTACCAAATCCAGGCTAATGGAGTTATGTTAATTACATATAATATATGATGAAGGGTTCAAGGATAGTACTATAGAAGTGATTATAGAATACAAAATTGTCCAAGGGTGTGAAGAAGTGAGGAGAAAAGGTGCCCTTTAATGAGTGAGTAGTGGGGCACACTTGGAATTGCATGAAATATTAAATAGATATAAATTAATTTTCAAGATTAATAAAATATAAATTGATATATTTCTAATATAAGGTTTTAATTTTAATATATTCCTTAATATAATAATATTTTGAAAATTTACGTGATGTTTTGAGCCACATCTCTTTGTTTTAATCACACATTAACCCTTTTTACATGGACATCAATATCAAACTTTTTAATTCATTATGGGTTAATAATGTTACCTAAAAATTAAAATTTAACGATAAATAGAATGTGATCGGTATTTTCAACCATATCCCATTTTATTTGAGAAATATGTGTTTTTTAATAATTATAAAAAATTTAATAATACAAATATTATTTCAAAATATCATTAACATCATTTTTTGACATACATAATAAATTATAATATAGTATCTGTATAAATCATGTAAAATGGTTCAAAATTAAAATGGATTCAAATATAACGAATTTACAATATTAATTTAGTAAAAAATATAAGTTTGATAGAATTTGAAATCATTTAAACATTATCATAGGGTTTAACCCATTGGTAGACTAATATTAATATTAACCACAATAATAACAGTTTCAATATTAAGTTGTTGTAATTTTACTTTTTAGGTGAAACAAGCCTCATAAATGTCCAATAGATGAAATTTTTACAAATTTATATTCCTAATTTATTCAAAATGTTTCGATTATTTTCAAATAATTTAATAATATATATTAATCATAAAATATTATTAATGAAATTTTAATAACTATTCACATAGTTTGACTATGATAACATTATTATAGTAATTTAATTTAAATATAAGGCTTCCAAAAATCTATAATAGAATATATTTATCTAAATATTCAGGTAAACAATAGTACAACCAAATTGTATTGCTATAAATATTTTTTAAATGGTTTATTTTATTTTTATATTTATTGAATAAATATCATATCATCATTGCATAGGAATATAAGGTTAATATTCAACCACTAAATGTTTAAAAAAATTATTATTATAATAAAATTAAATCATATTTTAAATAAAAATTTATAATTGAACATTTCCACTTTTAATCCTAATCAAATAAATTTAGATATATTAAATTAAAGAGAGTAACATTTTGCATTATTTTTTTCATAAACAATTATGAAGGTCATAACTAATGTTAAATGGAACCAGGATACCATATATTTGAGAAATGGATGGAAATGGAAGAAATACACTCATTCAATAGGTTAGATCAAACATATATTGGAATTTGACGGCTATAAACCAATGTTTTAATATTGTTTTACCTATTTTACCAAAACCACAGAGGCATGGTTACTATTCATAGTAACCAAAAATAAAAGGGGCCTATTTTTAAAAAATTGATCTTTCTAATTTCATATAAGGAATAAATTTTCCATGATTCAATTCATATAGGTGGTATAATTTTATTTAAAATTTAACATGTATAATGTGACAGATATAGGTTTTTGAGACAAAATGTTTTCTTAAGTATAAGAATGATTTATACCAAAATTCATTATAAAATTAAATTGAGTGGACTTAATTGGATTTTTAATAATAAAAATTATCTTGTTTTATATTATAAACCATTTTAAAATATTATCGAACTTTTGTAATTTTATAAATTAAATGAAAATTTTAAATAATAACAAATATTTTTCACTATCGATAAAAAAACTAATCTTTTTAAGAAAATTATCAAAAAAAATACTCTAAGATAATTTTAACATAATAATTTCACAAATTAATTTCATTTCGTGAAATATATTTTCAACAAATCATAGTAATTAATTATCATATTCATGATAAAAAAACTATTTTAAGAAAATGCATTTTTGAAGCATAAAACAACTTTGATAAAATTATAGTGAGTGTTTACGTATAATTAATCCAAAAAAATATTCAATAATACATCTATATATATATATTTCAAAATGGAGTTACTCATATACATAACTACCAATTCAATTTCTATGTTTAAATGGTTAAATTTCAATAACAATATTTTAATAATACATCTCAATTTACATAAAGGACATTGTTTCATGTTGAGAAAGTTATGTATATTAATATTATTTTTAAATTAATTTTCATGGTGTTAAAAATTTAATTAATTTAGACCAGAATACATTGTGCTCATAAAAATACAATTTTTTGAAAAATATTTCTTCATTACCTTAAAATTAATTTATTTTCATTTCTATCGATTTTTTAATAAATATATCAATGATTATTCATATTTATAGATGTATAAATAGTACTTTAAAAAAAATTATAGATAATAGAATTTAAATTTTAAATAAAATATATGTAATAAAATAATATTTTTAAACAATAGAATTTTTTTAACCACAAAATATGATAAGTGCATCTTATTAGAACATAATTGATTTTATTAATTTTGTTTCAATAAAATGTCTTCTGATATGTTTCATTTTTTATTATAGTAGATAACTATTCACTTAATTTTTGCGTTTCATGAAATATAAGATATAAATCACATTTGATCGATTAATTATAACTTTATTGTAAAATCTCATCGTGGTTCATTATCCCCCACTTATAAGAATTTATCTATTGAATATTCAATAATTCAAGGAATACAATTGAGTATAAGTCTACCTCAATAAATTCATGAATTCACCCATATCTTCCTCGTATTTATGGGTGTTCTAATGAATTTTAATAGGTGAGAGGCCTTGTTCCATAGAACCTTATATCTTTGATTCTGAATCACATCCTGTTGTTCTTCATAATAATGATCATTCTCCCCTAGTACAACCTTACTTCTTAGTAAAAGTGATTTACTAGGTATTTACATACTTATATGATATATATGTAAGGAATTGTAAATTATAGAGAGGTTATATAGAATCAACAAGTGATAATATATCATTCAGATACAATCCAGAATCACATAAGGACCAATATATCTAGGGACAAAATTTCCTTTCTTTCAAATAACATAACCTTCTTCCATGGATATATTTATAGGAGTACCATATCATCAACTTCGATATATATATATCCATTTATCTATTTTCCTTAAAAAAATTTATTAACACTATATTGTTCTGATATTTTGATGAGGATATCTAACATTATTTTCTATTTCATTGGCTAGCCCATTAAATTATAACTTTTTTTCCAACATTGTCCTGGCATGTTGGAGATCCAAAAAACATTTTATTGATGTATTTATAAGGATCCATCTCAATTCCCATTTGAAATTTATTTACAAAAATAAATTTTAATCGAGTAATGTTTTAATACCAACAACCTTTTAAATCTATATATAAATTTCTCAACATATATTTTTGGGTTTTAATGGTTGATCCAGATAGAGAATTTGTCTGAGGATGATATATAGTGATAATTTTACCTCCATATTCAATTATATCTAAAATTTATCTTAAGGTTTGAAGTAATCCTTACATCTTTATCAGACATGATATAGGGATGAGAACAATGAAACCTTACAACTTAATGCATATTTTCAAAACTTGAGCAAGCGACAAATATTCTCTCACAACCATTGTAACAACCAAAACATTTTAAATAAATATTTTTTCCTAAAAAATTGAGTTATATAATTTTGTTCAGAATAAAATAATAAATTTTTAATAAATAGAATATAAAGAGAAATGCAAAAATATTGTTTCTAATGTTATATGACCATTGGTAAATTTTACAATTGGTTAATATGGATTTTTTGGAACTATAATCTTGATAATAATTTTAACATTGTCATTAGATTTTATAAGTAATATTTTGAAAACAAATTGAAACAGAAAAAAGAATTGATGTCCTCAATCATTAGAGTTTTTGTGTTTCAAGCCCATATTTTTGATCTTGGGGTGGATTTATCATCTCTTGGTTTTACCCTTGACCATCTTAAATATTTACTTCAACAAGTGAAGCTTGACCAAAATCGCATTCAGGAGAAAATTATGTTGGTAGATATTACCACTCGATGGACATTAGTCGAGGCACCCCATGATAGTTACACCATCACACACCATACTCTTAGGGAGTATTCAAGTGTAATAAAGGGTTACATGTCCTGTCCTTAGTGTGTAATTTCTTTTTATAAAAACAATTTTTTCCATCATTTCCTTTTTAAAAATTGTTTGTTTAATAAAATTCTGATGGAATTTGATAAATTTATTTTTCGGATAGAAATTATATTTTCTAGATAATAAATAACTATTTAAATTAACTTATAGATTATGAATAATGTTTATTTTAATGAAATAGGATGATTAAAATAATTTTATTTAAATTGAAATGATAAAAAAATTATTTTTTCAAATGTTAGATATTTTTTTAATGCATTCTACTATGCATTTTGTATCCATTGTTTTTCTAATAAATAAGGTTTTTTATATTTAAAAGGTTAATTTCTCATACTTTGTGAATTTTTATGATAAAATAAACCGCACATTGGAAATAAAAATGTTGAAAATAGGTTAGTACAAATTTATGGGAAATTTCTAACATACATTATTTTTTCATGAATACTAAAAATTGATTTTTGAGTTTTTTGGTATGTTTAATTAGATCATAACTGTGTCATAATTATGTAAAAACTAATTAACAAAATTACACGACTCATTATATTCTATTTTATTAATATAATGTATTTTGATATATTTAAAGCAATTTCAAAAAATATATAATTTACTTTCCATCGTTTAAAATAGAAACATTATCTTCGAAAATGTTATTTTGGGAAAACCTTAATTATCTTTTCCAAAATATGTAATATAAAACTATGGTTGACTCATGTTGATTAAGATATACTAATATTTTTCCCAATATGCAGTGACATGGTTTTTCCCCTATAAGACTTTGGAATATTTCTACATATAATTCCAGAGCTAGGCATAAAGACAGCGTGCGATTTCGAGGCCCGATGTGCCCGAAATAATTTTTTTTTTAAAAAGTTAAGTGTTTTTGTACTATTCACATGGAGGGGTTATGTTTCCTCATAAACGGTAGATCAGATTGGAAATCCGAGGCCACGGTTGCATCCATAGCATTCCGTTTACCCTAGGCGGGGTGTAAAAGTTGCGGGCGCAGGCCTGATGTGAGAGATTTCACCCAGGGGAAAAATTTTCATTTTGAAAATGAATAAGTGATTTTCATCACTGGCATTCTTTTCGAATAAATTTTGAATGAAGCCTCAAAATATAAATCTAAGACTTCCGTGGAGTTCAAAATGGGGCTTTTTTTTCTAGGTGCGATATAAAATGAGAGGGCGCGGTGAATTCGGATTCTGCGCCAAGTGGAATCCCTTTAAATAGAGTTGAGTGTTTAGGGATAAGTAAAAACCCAAATTCACACACACACATTGTCTCTCCAACATCCAATCTCTCCCTCTCTAGCCGTTCTTCACCTTTCTTCATCGGATCATGGAGGGACCACCACCGGAACTTTGGCGGATCAAAGTGGTATCGCAGTGGGCGCGTCGCTAATGACAAACGAGCGATTCGAGGTAGGATTCTAGTTACATTCCACACCTTCGTCAATTTCTCGAGTTTTTTAAATTTTCTTCTTTTTAATTAATCAATTTTAGAATTGAGGCGATGGCCGAATGAACCCGGCCTTCGACCGAATCCCCCTTAAGATTTGGAATTAGGCCACTGGAGTGGTGGCGGCGGCCATAAGAAGCCCCGACTCCAGCAAGGCCGGTGACCAGAGGTTGGGCGTCAGGCAGCAGGTGCGGCCTGGGTGGGGGGGGGGGGGGGGGGGGGTTCGGACGAGTTTCCAGCATCGTGTGTCGCCGGTGTGGATGAGGTAGCATCGGGAGGATCCGGGGTGGTGCGACTGAGGCTTCGTAGGTGCCAGCATTGGGTGTCACCGGAGCGGAGCACGGAGCACCAGGCAAAGCCTGCCGTCGCCGCGGTGGAATGGCGTAGCGGGGAGCTGAGGTGACAGAAGTGGAGGGTGAAGGTGCCGCGAATGGGGCAGCATCGGGTGGTGCGGGCTGCGGCGAAGCACGGAGGTGCACTGCAGTAGGAGGAGGTGCTAAGGGCACTGACCCGTTACGGTCGACGGGCAACCCAAGGCGGTCAGTACCTCGGTTGTGCGGCGTGGACAAGGACCCTCCAAACGTAGGTCCTAGAGATGCGGTGAAGCCCGTCCAAAGGGCCAGTCCACTGTGGAGAACTGAACCCGAGGGGTCTGGTGTAGCTGGAGTAGGATGTGGCAGTTTGGGCCGGACCGGCGGCTAGGCCATGGGGCGGCGGTTCGGATCGGGCCGGCCGGGGTGAACCGGCCCGGTTGGGCCCCTTGCGTTCGGGGGGACGTAACATCAAAACGGTGTGTCCGTTTGAGGTGTCGTATTCTGCTGCGAGTCTGTGTCAGTGAAACGGACAATTTGAAGTGGGTTATAGAGATTTTTGGTTCTTCACCCGAAGGAAGGTAACCGAGGACTCTCTAAATTAATAATAATAAATTATTATTAAAGATTGCGGCCAACGTACTTCGCAAGAAGGACATCCGTTTGACGTTCCGTCAGAGGTGTGGTGGCCCTGGAGTTGAGACGGTCCTTCCAAATATGGGTTGGAACCATTGAAGCTTTGTTTCATTGCCCTGTGGAAAAAAATGCCCAATGTGATTAATTAATTAATTAATTTAATTAATTAATTATTTTTTCGTCAGAACTAACTTATGCATGGATTGTCCGATTGACGCGCTGTCAGCAGCAGCATTCCCCCAGTCCTCATGCAGACTTTTTGATATGCTTTCAGAAGTGTTCGAGTTGGAGACAAGCTGGGGGCCCCACATGGCCTAGTTCACACTCTTTACGGTGAAACACCACTTTTCACCCATCATCCATTTGTGGTGTTTGAGTACTTGTTTCTGAGTGTTTTTCCGAGGGGATTGCAATGGAACAATCCACCCGCCTAAAATTAGAGCCCAAGGCATGGGCCCCACGAGGCGACATTCAGACATAAGGTGTTTTTTATGGATTTTGCTCCATAAGTCCAATCCGGGAAAACAAGGCCTTGTTTTCATATAATGCGGGGGAATTGCAGCTTCTACACTCGTAGTCCATTTTAGGTGCCATTACCGGCGTTGTGACCCTAGCGACGAGACGAAGTTGACCAGGGTAGTTTTAGGTTTTGATATCGGACGTGAGGTGTGGTCCCCATGAGCCGTCTTTTGAGCTGTGTGCTGTGTACTACGACTTTTTCATCAGGCGTCTGTTTGGGGTGTATGAATAGTCATTTCGGCGTGTTTTTCCTAGATCATCATGATGGTGTAGTTCGCCCAACCTCTTGAAGGACCGAGGTGCGGGCCACAAAAGATGTCGTATGGGCATGAATCGGTGTTGAATAACTTTTCCACCAGGAGCCTATTTCCAGTGATTATATAGTCTATCTCATGTGTTTTTCTACGAGGATTAATACGGTGTAATCTATTTGGGAGAGCAGAGCATCTTTTGAGATCTCATTAAATGTCGAAACACGAAAGGGTGTTGGTCCAAGGTTACTTTGACGCACTTCAAACCTACGAACGGTAGCGGTGCTAGTGACACCCAGTGATAGCACGGGTAGTGTGGGGTCGTCAGACCAGTTCGGAGTTTACCCTTTAGTGGGGTGCGTAGTGGGTTACTCGTTGACTCTAGGGTTTTCCCTCCATCGGGGCTAGGTAGTGGTTTAACCAATGAACTTTTGTGGTTTACCCACCAGTGGGGCTGGGAAGTGGGTTACCTGGTGATCTTTTGGGGTTTACCCTCCAACAGGCCCGGGCAGTGGGTTTCCCGACGACCTCTTGAGGTTTACACTCCAGCGGGGATGGGCTGTGGGTTCCCTAACGATCCCTTGTGATTTATCCTCCAATGGGGCTAGGCAGTGGGATACCTGATGAGATCTTGTGGTTTACCCACCAGCGGGACTAGGTAGTGGGTTACCTGACGACCTCTTGTTGTTTACCCTCCAGCAGGGCTGGGCAGCGGGTTACCCAATGACTTCTTCCAGACTCAGCCCTATCGATGTGGCTAGTCTGTGGATTTTCTCCATGTTTATAGGAGCAGTACCCTTGGTTGTACGGTTCTGTGATGAGGCATCTTTGGCATGCCGGGTTGATGGGCATCAGTGATGGGTACCCTTAGAACTGTTGGAAATTTCTCTTGGGCTGATCTTGGAGATAGAGATCCACTTATGCACTCATTCGGGTTTCTTATTGAGAATATATATATACACCCTACTTTTTTCCCACTCCATGGGTGTAGTTACTCTCCTCCATATAGGGGCAAAGACATGCGGAGTATGCCACATGCTTTCCATGTGTAGATCCTCTTGGATTGGACGAGTCTACTTCCTTCCTTTTGTTCGGTTGAGCTGTACTCCTTCTTTTGTATTCTTGCACTGTTCTTTGTTATGCCTACTGATCACCATTTTAGTACCACTTTTGTTTCTCCCCCGAGCTTTCAGGGAATCCTACTGAGTATCTTCATACTCATCCCTACTTGGGCTTTGCCCGCACTTGGTGTGACCTTGCAGACGACAGACAGGTCGATCGAGACTGTGGAGGAGCATAGAGAACACAAGATCGTAGGATATTTTCAGTGGTCGTAGGAGGATTTTTGGGCGTGAGGCTCACCAGCGGTTTACTTACGTTTTACCTGTTGCCGGGTTGTGGCACCTTTCTAGTTGGGTGCGTGTTTGTCACTTTTACTGTTCAGTTTATTTGTCATTACTTTTCAGAACCTTACTTGTACTAGTTAGAGGTTGATTCATGTATATTGGTTTCCCTTTTGTTGTAGTGTTTTATCATTCTTTCCTTTTACTACACTATTACTTTGATTTGGCTGCGTGTGTGTGTATAGATTCTTATATAAAGGCCTCCCCTAGTTTGTTGTGCCTTCGGCGCTAGTCACCATCCCTTGGCTTATGGAGGCAGTCTTGGGGTAGTTGCGACTCGAGCCTCGGTATGGGTCAGTTCATGACACAATATTCCAATACCATTGAAAAATACCAAGGTAAATCCCATGGTTTTCCATTTACCACTTCCTTTGTATCTGATGAAATTAAAAAACTAATCCTCATCTATCTCTATAAATACCCACGCATTTATTCATTTATTTTCTCATAAAATTCATTATCCATGAATATATGATATTTTAACACCCAATGTGTCCTATAGTGTGTCCTTAATCCCCAAGGTCCCAATCCTAATGTTTTAGGAGTCACACTTCAAAATAAGGGAAATCTGAACTTCTCTTTTACATTCAGGTTTCTTTTTTATGTGATATGCATTTCAAAATTACATTCTATGTTCTTATTTACATTTTATTAAATTCCTTTTTTATTAATATCATATTATAAATTTCATACCTATATCATTTTCTCTTTAAAATATTAAAAAACATTCTTTCACGCCAGTTATAATGCCGTATTTTCTTCTCAAAATTTATATATTTTTCTCAAAAAAATTAAAAAAAAAATTATGAATACCCAAACGACTTTATTTTATAATGTTATTAAACTAGATGTCAAAATGATTTATTTTATTCAGGTATTAACATTCACAAAACCAAACATCCTTTTTAAGAGGTTAATAAAGAGTTAAATTTGTTGTATTTATAAACCTTTTTAAAATGACTTGATTTTTTATATGAACCCATTTCTTTTAATATCTCCTAGTTATTTCTGAATTTTTTTTATTATGATATATGTGGCTCAAATAAATTAATACATATTAGGTATGATCCATGACATCACTCCAATTCGTTGCGTAAAAATATTATTCTCCATTGATGACATGTTTTATGATACCTTAGTGAATAATATTGGTAATTTTTACAACACCTCAGTTACAAACCATGGTCATATCTTATGAGGGACTCAATTTAATTCTATATCCAAATTTTCATGTTCTTATTATTTTTCTTTTTAATGTTATATCTCCATTTTCAATTAGGTAATTCCTTTATGATTTTCATCATGTTCTTATCTATAATTCTCATGATCACTGGTAAACTCTTTCTCCTTGTTTTCCCTTACTAGGCATTAGGCCCCCTTTAATTTGATTTTTGTAAACAAATTCAGAGATGCAGTAACTTTACATAGGGTGAAATAAATAATAAGTCATTCAATTGGATTAATTTAATGTTTTCTTTTTTTATGTATTATGTACCATTTTTCCAATAAACTAAACATTAAAAATCCACTATTTGTAAAATGAAATGTCATGTTATGAATTAAAAGGTGGGATTCCATGGTTAGTAATAGGGGACAATTTATTTGTAGGTGAAAATTTGGTTTGGAAAACAATACGAAGAACCTTAGTGACAAGTTAAATATATAAGAAAACATATTATTATTATGGTGATGTATTGAGGGGTTTTCTGAGCAATGAAATCCATGTCTGTATTAGAACAAGTGGACATGGTTCCGGCACATATGTATGTATAGTAACAACTATAAAAAGGTGTGTCAGGTCTGATTCATCATTACCTTGTACATAACATTGTACCTTACTATTCACATGATTTGAATCTCATATATGATATTTTTGGTAAATCGCATTCTTTTTTATGAACTATTATGATGGATTTAAATAAAATGTAATTATTGTTAAAAATAACATATTTAATAATTATGTTTTAATACATGAAATTTCTTTATAATTATGATATTATTAAATGAAACATGTTTCTCACTAATGTTTTCATATTTTAATAAAATGGTAAGAAATTGGCGAAACATCTAACATGGTGAGCACAACAAACTATGTACAAAACACCTCATTATCAAAGCTAGAATAGAGAAATTCATGTGAATTTTGATTCTAATGACTCGAGTTATGATCAATAAATTGAATCAAGATTAAAGAAAAAATTCATCTCAATAGGAACAACTTGCTAATGAATCCTTTATTCATCAACTACCTCGTCCTTTTTGTGGATCTAACCACATATTGATTTCTGAATAATGTATATGATATATAGAAAAAATCTTTTCTGTAATACATTGTTTGGAATTAGATAATGCACCCTAGCAGTGTACCACTTAGAGAGAGAAGGCGATTAGTGATGGAAACTGGTAGAAAACCTGAGTCCAAGAGGGGAGGCTGATGTAATGGATCGGGAAGAGTTCAGTGGAACCTTTTTCAAAAAATATTTCCCTCATTCAATGTTAATGAAAATGGATAAAGAATTACTAATGCTTAAGTATAAGGAAAACGAATCTATGGGAATCTATGGGACAAACTTCACTAGACTAGGGAATCACACTTCTATCTTTTCCATGGAAACTAAAGGAAAGGTTGATAAATTATTCTGTGGAATAAAACCCCATCTACAGAAGAATCTAGCCAGTCGAGACTGCGAGAACAATGAGGAGATCATGAGGAGTGCTATGAATGTTGAATTAGAATATAAAGAGACATAGTGGTCATATATATTGAACAAAAATAATATATAATATATTTGGATCCAAACATGGCGTGGGACTTCAACCAAGGAAGAAGATGAATGAAAGTGTAACATCCAATGAGAAAGAAATATGGAAAGAAGCATTCGGGTAACTGCTTTCTCTTGAGAAAAAAATGTTACATGTATGGAAGAGATGGCTATATTTAATAGAAATTACTTAGTGAGGTGATTCCTCAACTTCTCAATACTAAAATCAATGGGATGATTCTACATGATCATCCTGACCTTCAATTATTCAAGAGTGTAAACCATGGAAAAAAATAAAAATTCATGTCCAAATCTAATGTTAATTGAGGGGAATGACCATCATCCTAGCAATAGGATAAGGGATAAAGAATGTAATTTTTCTATCAGGATAACTGAAGTTGAAGCTCCAAATGATGCGGTGGAAGTTACTCTAATTGTTCTATCAAATCTAGAATATAAGTTTATTTACTTCAGTTCTATTAATTCCTTTATATCCTCTATGTTTTCAATGAATATAGAATCAATCCATGAACAACTTGTTGTAGAGTTTTCAATTATGAATCATGGAGGGATTATCCAAGCATCAATAGTGTTTAGAAACTCTAGTATATAATTTAGAGATAATAATCACATTGTAAATATTGTATTCATTCTAATGATGGAATACATCATTATATTAGTGATGGACTGAATCTAAAAGTATAATTATATGATCAACTTTATATCCAAGGAAATCCCAGTACTCTTTAATGGAAACCTTAATTTTTTGTTCAAAAGAGGGATATTATAAAATATGAATTTCCAAAAACCACCACCCATTTCATTTTTTAGGGATAGGATCAGCGAAGATGAAGAAGTAAATAAATTTATATGAATTGATAATTCCCCCCATAGGTCAAGAGTACATTGATTTATTTTTTGAGGAGTTACCTGAAATTCCCCTAGAAAGACATATATATTTATCCACTAAAATCATACCTCAATCCATGATGATATCCATGACCACAAACAGAATAGAATATATAAATCAGGAGAAATCAATGAATCAACTCCATTATCTTTTGGATAATCGGTTTATCCGACCAAGTGTGTATCTTTGGTGAGTACCTATTTTATTTGTGAAGCATAAATATGGATAAATGATGATATGAATATATAATAGATAACCTAATGGTATCATAGTGAAGAATAAGTAAACTCCTTATATATTTGTGGATTTGATTAATATAGTCTTTAAGGACTACCTTTATATCATTGGTGTAGTTTTAATTGATGGTATTTTGATATATTCCAAAATTTTCAAGGAGAAAGGTGTTCATATAAGAGTTATACTGAAAACTCTGAGAAAGGGGAAGATATTAGGAAAGATCAAAAAATTCTAATTTTTCTAATAATTTATTTCTTTATTGGGGTATATTGTAACCTATGAAAGAATATTGCTTGATCTTACGTAGAAAAAGGTTGTAGAGGAGTGGCCTTATCCAACAATGGTAACTGATATTCGTAGTTTCCTTGGTATGGAGGGATATTATAGGATTATTTTGGATAAAAATCATGAATTTATAATCCACTATCAATGTTAACTCAAAAAGAGGTCAAATTAATCTAGAAATTGGATAGTGAAGAAATATTCCAAGAGATGAAGAATAGATTGGTTATTGTATCCATGTAAACCTCACCCTCTATTAGAGAAGGATTCATTTTTTAAATGATTCGTCTCTAAAATTTCTTGGTGATTCCTCATGAAAAATGAAAAAGTGATTTTTTATGAATATCTATAGTTGAATTCAATTGAACATAACTATAATATGCATGACCTGGATCAAACTGTGGTGGTTTTTTCACTGAAGATATGTAGAAACTATCTTTATGTGGAGAAATGTCATAAATATATAAGCTATCAATGATTGAAGTATATTTTCACATAAAATTAATTTAAAATGAGTCATAGGATATGGTGGAATGTTCTTAAAGACTATGATTTTTCAATTCATTATCTCCTCGGAAGAGAAAAAAATATTTCTGATGCATTATGTTAGAATTACCCTATAGTTCAAATAATGATGAGGATTTATATAGATCCTTTAATCAAATACCTTGTAAAACTAGAAAGAGAAATCTTAAAGGAAGGGAAATCATCAACCCTATCCCAAATTATTTCTCAACTATCATTACTAGAGAAGATAAATAAATATCAAAGATAAGATAATTATTTGAAAAATAAGATAGAGGCTATGATGGGTGGAAAGATTCCTTAGTTCAATATTGAATAAGATAGTGTACTAAAATTTCGTACAAGACTATGTCTTCCATCTATTATATAAATAAAGAATGAACTGATGGATGAAGCTCTTAGATCTAATTTCTCTATACATCTTGGAAGCCCCAAAATGTATTCGAACCATCATGATCATTATTGGTGGAAAATAATTAAATGTGTGTTTGTCGACAACACTACGATGTGCCTGGTGTGTCAGTAAGTTATAGTGGGGTGGAAACTACCCAAAGGGGTGTTACAACCACTACACTTACTAACATGGAAGTGGGATGATATCACTATGTAATTTGTCACTAGTCTTCTGAAAACATCCAAAGGAAACCATACAATATGGGTTTTGGTGGACCATCTCACCAACACTTCCCATTTTATATATATTTGGTAAGAAATCTCTCCGAACTAACTTACCATTATTTATGTAATGGATGTGGTGAGGCTCCCTAGAGGTCCCCTTTCTATCATTTCTGATCATGATCTAAGGTTCACATCAATGTTTTTTAGATGTATTCACCATGCTCAGTGTACCAAATAGAATTTCGGTATGTCCTATCACCCCCAAACCGATTGAAATTATGAATGGAATTTTAAAATACACGAAGAAATATTGAAAACAAGTTCAATGTAATTTAATGGAAAATGGACTCAATATCTCAAATTAGTTGAGTTCTCATACAAAACGTCTTTTATTCAAATATTAAAAGGGCTACCTATGAAGCTATATATGGGAAGCATTGTACAACTTCTGCTTGATGAGATGAAGCTCGTAGGAGAATTATTCTTTGACAGAATCATGTAAAATAGATGAAAGAAAATGTTCATTCCATTTAAAAACACATAATGATTTCTCAGAGTTAGCAGAAGTGCTATGAAAACAACCATAGAAGGGATAATCAGTTCTATGTTGGTGGGACATACTTCCATTAAATGTCACCATGGAAGAGGGGCATGAGTATTGGGTAGAAAGGGAATCTCATCCCGAGGGACATTGGCCATTATAAAATCTTTTATCACATAAGAGATGTGGCCTACCAACATTAAATTCTTCCAAATGTAGATCAATTTCTTGATGTATTTCACATATCTTTCTTAAATAAATACATACCGGACCATTCACATGTACTAAATCCAAATGTTGTACAACTGGAACATGGAATATCTTATGAGGAATAGTCGGTGGAGATCTTGGACTGTAGAGACAATTTTCTACACAAAAAATACTACCCTCCTTCTTAAAGTGTTGTAGAGGAAATAGAAATATGAAGAATCCACATGGAAACTGGAGTAAAAAATGAGGTAGAAGTACCCAGACCATTTCTCAACCAAGAAAATGAGGTGAGATTTAGGGGATGAAATTTACTAAGGGGGGAATAAAGTAATGACCATAACATTTATAATAATTTTGTTTCTTGAAAATGTTTGTTATGTTGTTTTGTTCTAAAAAAAATACATTTTTTATAAAGTAAATATGAAGGGAAATATGAAAATCTAGATTCAACTATTATAAGATTATTGGTCAATATGACTATCGGTTAATATGAATATTGAGAACTATAATATAGATAATAATATTAACATTATCATTATAGTATACAAGTAATATTTTGACAACAGAAAACTGATTCATAAAGAAGAGTCGTGGCCTCAACAGGTAGAGTCATTCTATATAAATCCCTTATATGGGAGATTTTTAGGGTGGTAACTTCACTTGGTTTCCCCCTTGACTGGGTCAAAGGTGAGCTTTAATAAGTGATGTTTGAACAAAAAATCAATAGGGAGATGTTCAAGTTAGTGGTGATTGACACTTGGTCGATGTTGGATGAGGGACCACCATAATGTAGCACCATTAAACACATGAAATTTAGGTCATATGTTGGTGTAATAAGGGTTCATTCCTTTATATAAATAAACTTTTTATTCCATCATTTCATTTTTCAGAATAAGTTTTCTTAATAAAATTGAGATGAAATTTGATAAATTTATTTTTCAGATAGAAATTGTACTTTATAGAAAATAAATAATTATTATAATAAAAATATATATTATATATAATTTATATTTTAATTAATGGTATGATTAAAACACTATTATTTAAATTTTAATGAAAAAAGAATTTTATATTTTTCAAATTTCAGAAATTTTACAATACATTTTACAATGCATTTTCAATACCATATTAGTTTTAACAAATAAAGATGTCTAAATTTAAATGTTTTATTTTACATAATTAGATAATTATTATGGTAAAATAATAATCATTTTTGAAATCATCCAATCAAAATTAGTTATTTCAAATTTATGATATTTTTCTAAAATATTTTATTTTTTCCGGAATAGTAAAAAAATTGTGTTTATCAGTATGTTTAAGGATATCATAATTTTTTCAGAGTTATGTGATAAATTATTATTTACTATCCATGAATTTATATATGTTATTTTATTAAAATCAAGAGTTTTAATACATTTTAATTAATTTCAAAATATATAATTTTCCTTCCAAATTTTCAAATGAATGCTTCAACATTAAAAATGTTATTTTGTGGAACAATTGATTTTAATTTCCATAATAAGTAACATAAAATTTTGTTCAACACATTTGGGTTAAAATATAATAATAGTTGTCCCAATTTCAAAAAACTAGGGTTAAATACCATGGGAAATCCCGTTGTTTTGACTTTTCTACTACCTAGGTGCCCGATGAAATTAATAAAACAATCCTCTTATTTAGCTATAAATATCCCCATATTACATTATTTTTCATAACTTAAAATTAATAATAAATGAATATATGATAGTTTTACCTCACAAGGATTCCTCCCATGGTGTCCCGAAGCCCCCCAAGGTCCTAATAATCATGTTTTAGAAGTCAGACATCAAGGTAATTAAAATCTCAACTTGTCTTTCCATTTCAAGTTTCCTTTTTTCTATAGGATGTATTTAAAATTAACATATAATGTTCTTATGTACATTTTAATATATCACTTTATTATATTACAATTATTTTATGAATGGGATACCCTTTTCCTCTTTTTTTAATCTTTTCTAAAACAATGTTTTGTACCCACTATGCTACTAGATTTTCTTATCAAAACATTTCTCTTTTCCTTAAAAAATTATTTTATTTTATTTGTTAAATACCCAAACCACATTCTTTACTAGGGGTATTCACTAATATTTAAAAATTATCTTTTTTTATTGGATTATCAATCATGAAGCCCACCTTCCTTTTTTTGTGGGTTAATAATGTCATGAAGATCTTGTTATTAAGAAATTTTTTAAAATATCATGATTTTGATATGAAACCAGTTTATTTTATTCTCCACAGGTTGTTTATTAAATATTTTATTATAATATATATGGCTCACATTAATTATTCTATATTAAGGTTGATCCTTGATAGTGTACGAATGTATTGGGTTAAGAATTTTATATCTAGATATGACATGTTTTACGATACCTTGGTGAGTAACCATGGTAAATTTTACGACACCTCAGTTAACAATCATGGTGATATTCTTATGAATGACTCAATTAAATATTTTAGCCACTTTTAAATGTTATTACTCATCTTATTTTTTCTATGATATATTTATTTTTTCTTTTTTTCGTTCCTTTATGACATTCTTCAAGTTCTAATCGATAATTATCATGTTCACTTGTAAACTATTTCAATTGATTTCCCTTATTGGGCCTTATTCTCACACTTTCCTCTGATGTATGGCCCTAGGTTATGACATGTAGTAATTTGACATAGTTTAAAACAAATAATAATTCATTCAATTGGATTAAATTAATATTTTATGTTTTCATGTATTCATGTATTATGTTCCTTTTCTCCAAGAAACAGAACCTTAATAGATTTTCTGTTTGTAAAATGCAATGTAATGTTACTTAATAAAAAGGCTGGATTCCATAGTTGGAAATAGAGAAAATTTATTCTTTTTAAAATTTTTTTTTTGAAAAAATTATCAATAACATTAGGGAAAAGTTAAAATATAGTAAAACATCCTAGTATTAAGGTAAAGTGTTAAGTAAGTGGTTTCCGAGTAAAGAAATCCATGTCTGGGTATGAACAACTGGATGTGGTTTTGGAACATATGTATCTAGGGGTAAAAAATACAGCAAGATGAATTATGCTTGAGTTGTAATAACATGGTACATGAAAACATGCCTTATTCTGCACCTCGTTTGACACTCCCTTGGGATATTTTTCGTTAATTAGAATATTTTTATGAACTATTATGAATTATTTATATAAAATATAATTGTTGTTTAAGAATAAAATATTTATGCATGTTGCCGTAATACATTAATTTCCATTATAATTAAAATATTATTATTTGAAACAAATATCTCACTAAGGTTTTATTCTTTAGAAAATAGAGGGAAATAGGAGAAAATACAGAAACGGTTAGCACAATGGAATGGGCACTGACGGCCTTCCGATGGAAGCCGAAATGGAGAAATTCTTGATTATAATAAATCAAATTACTCAAGTTATGATCAATAACTTGGATCATGCGGAGGTAGTTCAATCACCTTGAAGGGAAGAAATTTTTGTCGAATCCTTTACATTTCAATGACCACATTCTTTCAATGGATCTACAATCCCATTGATTTTTGGTCAATGGATTTTCTCTATAGAAAATATCTTTTCTATACTCCATTATTTTAAATAAGGGGATGTCACCCTATATGTGTACCACATAGAGGAATAAACTGATCAGTGGTGGAAAGAGGATAAAAATTGGAAGACAAGAGGGGAGGATAATGCAATGGAGTTGGAGAAGTTCAAGGGAACCATTCTCTAAAAATATTTCCCCTAGTCAATGCAAACAAAAATGGGGAAGGAATTTCTAATGATGAAGCTAGAGTAAAATTAATCTCTAGGAATCCATTAAATTAAATTTACAAGACGTCCATATTACACCTCTATATTTTTCATGGATCCTGATGGTAAGTTTAATAGATTATTCAGTGAAATAAGACCTCATCTATAGAATAATCCATCCAAGTGAGACTTTAAAAACTATTAGGAGAGCATGAGGATTTCTAGGGAAGTTGATATTGAGTTCAGGGATATTTAGTGGTCCCATAGATTGAAGGAAAATAAGATATCTTTAGAGCCAAAGATATGTATGAGCATTGATTAAAGTATATAACGATGGTAATTAAAACATACCAGGTTCCAGAAATTAGGGAAGAAGAAATTGGGGATATTCTTTCTCGGTAGTGGGAAATTATAAATTTTTCGAAGAGATTTAAATATTTAATGGAACTATCATAGTTATTTGAATCCTCAACTTATCAACACTAACGAAAAAGGAAATATGTTTTTGTCCCTACCAGAAGTCCAATTCATCAAGTGTGGATAGCTTGGTCATTTTTCCAATCAGTGTCCATATTCAAAATTAATGTAATGGAATCACCATAAACCTCATCATAGGAAAATGGATAAAGGACATTATTTTTCTATCATGATAGCTGATGTTGAAGATCCAAATGATGCAGTGGTTGGTACTCTTATTATTCTCTAAAAGATAGAAAGTAATTTGTTTGAGTTTACTTCTATGTATACCTTTCTTTCCATGATGATTGAAATGAATAAAAAATCAATACATGAACTTTTATAAGTGGAGTTATTTTTAAAGACTCTTAGAGAGGTTATCCAAGAATCAACAATGTATAGAAACTCGGGTGTCAACATTGTTTAATAGAATATCATTGCGCATCTAGTAGTCATTCCCATGTTGTAATTTAACATTATACTAGTGATCGACTGGGTATCAAAGTATAATGCTAAGATCAATTGTAGAAGCAACGAAATCATAGTGGTATTTCATTTAAAACCAATTGTTGTGTTCAATGGAGAGATATCACAACCTGATATTTTCCTATAGCACCACCCATAGGATTATTTATGGAAATTCATAGTGAAAAAGATTAATGAAATGAAAGTATACAAATAGATAATGTACCTATAGTTTCGAAATACATTGATTTATTTCCTGAGGTGTTACTTAGACATCCCCAAAAAATAGAGGTAGAGTTCCCCATTGAACTCATTATTGGATTCATTTCAATATCAAAGACCCCATATAGAATGGAAAATGTGGATCTATATGAATTAATGAAACAACTCCATGATCATTTAGAGATAGGGTTTTTCCATCCAATTGTGTCACATTAGGGTGAAACTATTCTTTTTATGTAGAAGAAGAAGAATGGATAAATGGGGCTATTAATTGATTATAGATATCTTAGAGGGATCACAGTGAAGAACAATTACCCTCATCCAAGGATTAATGATTTATTTGACCATCTTTTGGTGATCAATTATTCTCCCTGATTCATATTCAATCTAGTTATCAATAATTAAGGGTAAATAAATAATATATTCCAAATACAACCTTTATATAAGGATATTTGAATTTGGGGTTTTTATGCCCTTCGGCTTTCCTAATTCACCTACTGTGTTTCCGGATTTGATGAATAGAGCATTTAAGGCCTACCTTGATATCATTGTGGATGATTTTATTGGAGATATTCTGATACATTAAAAAATTATGAGGTGAATGAAGACAATTTAAGAGTTATATTGAAAACATTTAGGTATTATAGGCTATTTTTAATGTTCATAAAATGTGAATTTTGGTTACAATAAGTTTCATTCATGGGGATCACTATAGCCAATGAAAGAATTGTAGTTGATCATTACAAGAAAAAGTTTGTGGATGAGTGACCTCATCCTATAACAGTAACTAAATTATTTAGTTTCTGTGGTTTAGTAAAATATTAAAGGATTTTTTCGAAAAAAATTCATGACTTTCTAATCAAGTTTTAAATTTAACTATATAAGGGTTCAAATTCATCTAGAAAAAGGATTATGAATAATATTTCCAAGAGATGCAGATGATATTGGTTATTTTACCCATTTTAACACTAACCTATATTAGAGAAGGATTTATTATTTTTATAGATGCATCTCAGAAAGGTATCAGGTGCATACTCATGAAAAATATCAAGGTGATTGGTTATATATATCTTGAAAGTTGAATCCTCATGAGAAGAACTATCCTACCCATGACTTGGAGTTAGTTGTGGTTTTTTTTCTCTGATGATATGGATGTAATATCATTATGGGTTAAAATGTTATATATAAAAAACCATCATGGTTGGAATTATATTTTCATGAAAAAGGAACTGAACATGAGATAATGGAGGCGGTTTGAACCTCATAAAGACTAAGATTGTTCAATTCATTATCACCATAGAAGAAAAAACAATTTTGATGATGAAAAAACTATGAAACACTAGGTAGTTATATAAATAATGAGGATTTAAGATGATCCTTTGATCAAACACCTAAAAAAACTAAACAAGGGAATCATATGGAAAAAATACATCATCAATCCTATCCTAAATGATTTCTTAGCAATTATTACTAGATTATATCATGAAATATTAAAGAGATGATCCTTTGTAGAAAAATAAGATAGGGGCTATGAAGGATGAGATTTTTCTTGAGTTCAATATTTATCATCATGGTGTACTGAAATTTCATAGAAGACTATGTGTTCTATATATTTCAAAAATAAATAGAGAATTTATTGATGAAGATGATATATCTTTGTTATCTATACATACTGGATGCCCTAAAATTTATTATGACCTTTGTGATTTTTATTGGTGGGATATGATTAAAAGGGGGACTACCAACCACAGTATAAGGAGCCTAGTGTGTTAGTAAGTTAAGACAGAGGTATGACCTTTTAAAGGGATATTACAACCAGTAACAATTCCAATATAAAAGTTGAACAGTATTCCTATGGACCTTTTCATTGGTCGCCTAAAAACATCAAATGGAAAAAATGTGATATTGGTTATAGAGGACCATCTCACCATGAATTCCCATTTTATATCAATTTCTGATGATTTATCTCTTGACCAACTTTCAATTATGTATGTATTAGAAGTGCTAAAGTTGCATGCAGTGCCACTTTCAATCATTTATGATTGTGATCAAATGTTTACATATATGTTATGGAGAAGTATTTAACATGATATGAGTACCAAATTGAATTTCAGTACAGACTATCACCCCCACATCAATGGACAATCTTAAAGGACTATTCGAACACTATAGGACATGTTGAGAACAAGATCAATGGAATTTAAAGGTTTATGGGACAAACACATCCCATTATTTGAGTTATATCACAAAAAAAATCTTTTATTAAAATATTAAATTGGAACCATATGATGATCTATATGGGAATTGATATAGAAATCCTACTTTTTGGGATGAAGTTGGTGAGATAAAGCTTCATGGACCCGATATTGTGCAATAGATGACAAAATTTCATGTCATCCAACAATGCATAAAGGATGAAAAAATTCATTATATGAGATATCTTAAAACCATTAAAGGGAAATGGAGTTTGATGTTGGAGACAAAGTATTAATTGGAATTTAACCTTGGAAGAGATTACTATGGTGTGGGAAGAAAGGGAAGCTCAGCCCCTGGTAAATTGGCCCTTAGAAAATTCATGATCACATTGGAGAAGTGGTATATCAGCATGCGTTTCCTATAAATATAGCTCTAGTTCAAGATGAATTATTGTATCTCTATTTACGTTTTACACACATAACCGTTCACATGTACTGAATCTTGATGTGGTACAGTGGGAACATGAAATCTCTTATGAGGAGAATCCAGTGGAGATCATGGATCGTAGAGACAATGTTCTATGAAACATGACTACCCACCTCATTGATGGGTTGTGTGGGAACCATAAATATGTAGATGACATGTGGGAACTAAAGTAAATAATGATCCATAAGTACCCACACCTTTTCCCAATGGATGAATTGATATGAAATTGTGCGGATGAAATTTCTTAAGGGTGGAAGAATGTAATGACATGAACTCTTTTAATAGATTTTACTTCCGGAAAATGTGCATTATATTATATTTTTCACAAAAAAATGAATTTCTTTAATTAAGTGTATATAATGGAATCTATGACCATCTATTTTTACCATTATATAACAATTGTTCAATATGATCATTGGTCAATATGACTTTGGGAACTATACTCTTGGTAATATTTTTTATGTTATCAATAGAGTTTATAAGTAATATATTGAAAAAGAAAAATTGATATTGAAAAATGAATATATGGCCTAAACCAGTAGAGTAATAAAATTTTAATCCAATCTATTTTAGCTTGGGATAGAGGTATAATCACAATGTATCTCTCTATACCAAGTCTATGTTGAGCTTTAATAGGTTAATCTTGAATGAAATCTCCATTGAGAGAAGTTCATGTTGGTGTAGATTACAACTCTTTCAATGTTAGATGAGGCACACCATGAAAGTACCACCATATCACACCTTACAATTAGGGTGTTCATGGGTGTAATAAAGGATTAAATGTATTAACCATAGTGTCTAATTATTTTTTATAAATAAAATTGTTATTCCTTGATTTTTTTATGAATAATTTTCCTTAATATAATTGAGATGAAATTTAATAAACTTTTTTTCCAGACAGAAGTTGTACATTCTAGAAGATATATAATTATAATATTATATTATTATATTATGAATAATTTTTATTTTAATGAAATATTATGATTGAATCAATCTTATCTAAATTTAAATGGTAAAATAATTTTTTTTAATGCCCAAAATTTTATAATCTATTTTCTATACGCTATAATTCATAATAAATAATGTTTTTTAAATTTAAAAGTTAAATTTATCCTACATAGAGAATTATTTAGTTAATATAAACATTAATTTTGAAATCATAAAATCTAAATTAGGTTTGTGTGAATTTATAGGAATTTTTTAAGTTACATTATTTTTTCGCGAATAGAAAAAAAAATATTGGTTGAGTTTTTCAGTACATTTAATGACATCATAATTATGTCATAATGATGTAATAACTAATTAACCACAATCCATGACATGATATATGTAATTATATTAATATTAATAATTTTATTGTTTTTTAATCAATTTAATAATATATAATTTACTATCCAAATTTAAAAATGTAAGCTTTAACTTTAAAAGATTTTTTTGTTGAAAAAATTAATTTTATTTTCCAAAATAATTAATATAATATCTCTTTCCACTCTTCTGGACTAAAATATCATAATAGGTTTCCCAATTTTCCAATACCATGGGAAAATAACATGGGAATTCCCATGGTTTTTCATTTACCACTACTTAGGATTCCAGAGATATTTATAAAAAATGCTCGCCTTTTGCTATAAATGCCCACCAATTTCATCATTTCCATTCACGTCAAAATCATAATTCACAAATAAATAGTAGTATAACCTCCAAAAGACTCCTACTATGGTGTCCTGAATCCCACAAGGTCTTCATCCTCCCATTTTAAGAGTCACTTTTCATGTTAAGGTAAAACTCAACATCTCTTTTCCTTTCATGTTTCTATTTTATGTGTTATATCATTCAAATTTACATACTATGTTTCTTTGTATATTTAATTATATCCCTTTAGTATATTAAGATTATTTAATTAATTTGAGACCCTTTTACACTCCCTTTTCCATGATTCACAAAACCATGTTTTATACTTCTTATGTTTCCATATTTTCTTCTAAATATTTCACTCTTTTTCTCATGAAACAATCTTATTTTATTTTGTGAAAACCAAAAATTGTTTAATATCTAGGATTATTCACCTTGATGTAAAAGTGGTATTATTTATTTTTGGATTAATATAGATTAATCCAACTGTAATTTTTCAAAGTTTAATAATGACATAAAGATCTTTTCTTTAAGCACCTTTTTAAAACATCATGATTTTGATATAAAACTCATTTCATTTATTCTAAAAATGTTATTTATAAAATATTTTATTATGGTATATGTGGCTCCAATTAATTAATACATAATAATAGTGATCCATGATATAACACCAATTAATTTTTTAATGTATTTAATCTCAATAGATGGACTATTTTACCATACTTCAATTAATTACCTTGGTGATTTTATAAAACCTCTGTGAAAAAAATTGTTAATATACTTATGAATGAATTAATATAATGTTGAAAAACATTTACCTGTTAGTATTCATGTTCTTTTTACTATGTTATTTCTATTTTTTCTTTTCTCATTCATCTATGATGTTATTCATGTTCTTGTCAATAATTCTCATGAATACTTATAAACATTTCCCTGGATTTCCGTTACGAGGCATTATGCTCACCTTTTTCGTTGGTGTATACCCCCAATTTATGAGATACAATAAAATAAGGATAAATTACATTATACTAATTGAATTATTTATATTTTCATGTAATATATACTTTTTTCAAGAAACTAAACTTTAAAATATCACTTATTCATATAATGTAATGTCGATTTATGTAATAAAAAGGTGGCATGCCCTAGGAATGAAATATTCTAACTTAGTAATGTGATTTACTACAACCTAATGGTTTATATAAAAATTAGAAATCATGGGAAGTTATAATAAAAATAAGTGGTGATCTCTACAATTTACATATATTTTTTTATGATGGTTTCATTGTCCCCTTAGAATTAAGATATTTTGAAATAACATTCAATCATATAAGGTATTGAGATACGTACTCCACAATATCCCTTTTTATATCGTCCAGTCTGAAATTATTTTTTAAATATTTATACATATTAATAATTATATGGTGGATTAATAATGATGATTTATTTACTTCATCCAGTTGTACCTTATTTTATTTTGATATTGAATGGACACATACTCAATTCTAGAATGTTATATTTCCATCATAGTCATAATTGATCTTTGGAACATTTCTTACCTTGATTTTTAGTTTAAAATCTCCCTTTGGGTCTCTTTAATTGTATCATGTATGATTGTTTTTCATTAATTTGATAATGATATAATATTTCAACTTAACTAATGATTTTAAAGACCATCCTATGAAAATAAATAAGTAGTAGATCTCTTTCAATCAACATCTAGTACAAACTGGCATGGTACTTCTGAGTCAAAACACTAAACCCCCAGTTCCCCTTTCTAGGGTGGTAATATTTTGAGAAATTATAATGATTAATTGAATACAAGAATATCATTTAAATAATATTGTACACTTCTTATTTGAATATATAATTTATGATTTTATAGTCATAATATATATCACATCATTCACTGTAAAGAAAATATCATAATATTTTTCCTGAAAAAAATAAAATTTCTAGCTTAAAATAATAAATTTAGTAATTTTTTTCATGAACGATTAATTAACATGAGGAATATAATTCAAAAATTTCAATTTTCATGATAACACATATAATTTCCTTTTATTACTAACCACTATAGGGTATAGTATATACAAGTTCACATACCAACATTCTCTTTCACTCTTAGAAATGTTCTTCACATACATATATCAAAATGAAAATGGATTGCTTACACATATTTATTATTGGATTTAATAACCATAATAAATTTCTCTCAAATAATTAAAAGTATATTTTCAATATAATAATAATATAGATCTTATTCATTGTATTTACACAATTCCATTTCTCAAAAACTTCTTTCATTGGGGTACCAAAAGTTATACCATCACATGTAATTGTGTGACACAATAATAGGTAATTCTAAATACATAATTCACTCATGTTATTTTTCGTAAAAAAATTTCCTCCTTCAGGGTTTTCAATATAATCCTCAAATTTTCCTCAAGATCTTATTTTATTTTCTAATATATATGATTATCATATACAAATATTTCCCAAAAATGATCATGGTATAATCTATTGTTTTTATTAATTGTATCTATGTATATAGTTAGGGTATTGTTAATTCTCAATGAAATTTCTATAATCTTAAAATGTTCATACTACGTAAAAAATTCATTCATGGGCATTAATTATCATTTTAAACTTTTTTAATGATATCCAAATAAAAGATCTATATTGGTAAATATTAACCACCAAATAGTTGTTAAAAAGAGTAATGAGTATGGGTTAAAGGATACATGTTAATCTTAGTGGTCTTGTTAAGTACATGGAAATCAATGTAATGATTCATTGACTTATTTTTATTTTTTACAAAAATAATAGGTTCAACCCATATTGATTCACTAAGATGTATGAATACCTTTTCTAGATAATCTTAGAGTTGATTTTTCATTTCTAATAACTAAATTTGGGACATTCTTTAAGAATTATTTGTAATGGATGTGGAACGTGGTATGATTGATATTGAAAATTCAAATTCATGATTTTGGGGATGACTTGAAAACTGTTAAAGCATTACATAATCGTATTCTTAAGAAATAGACATATCTCGAATATTGAGTTTCTCCCCAACAATTTGTAATAAATACACCTCATTAATATGTATTAATACATATATAATGGATGTAATATTCATTGGGAGTTCATGTTCATCCTCATATAGATTAATGATCATAAGTTAATTCATAATATCATGTGTGACTTTGATTCATTAAAAATTCGTATGGGATCTACATATAGATTTTTAATTCATGAACAAAATCACAATAAATTAACCTTATTGAGAATAAAAATATTTTTTTGGAAGAATATTCCTGAAACTTATATTGAATGGATCATTATAACTGGGAAAAAATCATTATACCATTACATTTTTGCATCAATAAATCAATATTTACTATTGAGGTACTATTTATATACTCATGGAAAAAAAATTTAGTTTAAAATATATGTTTTAAAAAAAGTAAAATATGACATATCTTGTGTTGGGGAGGAAGATAAATATTATTTTCACTATTTCATTCTTATGAACCACTTCGGTCCTTATGATTACATAAGCCAGTCATTTTTCCTTCAGACTAAAAGGCTGTATTATTTTATTAGAATCATTAATCACTAGATTCAAGAATAGTTTGGGGAAATTTGTATACTCTATGGAATTATATAATTGTAATGTTTGTGTAACATTAAATTAAGACATCTCTATAATTCATTTCGGTGGATTACAACTTTACATAACTTTATAAATCGCATGCTCGATGATATTACTTTCGAACCTTGAATAATTTACCATTCAATTTGAAAAAATTTCCCACTTTATTCCTATGACATTTTTTTGAATAAAGGAACATTAATTATATTTACAATATGGGTTTCATTATTTAAATATATAATAAAATATATTTTCTCTTAATTTACAAAAAATAAATTAAACAATTACAGTTTCCACTCCCTATATCTACCTTTAGAGAACATTAGTTGACTTCTTCAATTATTTCAATTCCTCTTATATCTAATTAATTTCAAAGAATCGATTTTACTCAAATTAAAAAACCCATATTTATTTTCATTCATGGATCATGATAAAACAAAAATAATTCCTCGAATTTATAATAATATTTTCATCATTGGTAATAATGGATTCATCATCCATCTTCATCTTATCTTCTAATATCCACTTAATTTTAGTGAGAAGTGTTTTTGGAAAATAATTATAGAAAAATAAATTCATAAATTCTATCCATTTAATGTATTCAATATCTAAAAACTTCCTCACCCTCTTCATTGGTTTTTAGGATTTGATCATTTGGAGATGATGTCAGTCATCCTCATATTTTATCTCTCCATATTATTTGGTGTATATTCTTTTATATATCCTCATTTTTCGGAATGTTTAATCACTCTTCCCCCTTTTAGTGGTTTACATCCTATTTAGAGGATTCAATTTAACTAACAATCCTTTCTTTCACCTCCTCTTCACATTTAACCTTTCCCAATGTGCTAGAAAACATCCTAGTATAGTCAGATGGTGCCTTAGATAGCTTAGGATGGTGAAGGATGATTCTTTATAGGGTTCTCTGGTTCCTATGGTGTTGGGGTTTTCAAGGTTGTTGCATTTTATTTTGCATTATATAGTTACATACATTGATTAAATTTGTATCCCCTATACTCTTATAAATTAATATATAATTCTCTAACTCCATTTGTTATTGAAAATGGTTGTCAAGGTGACTTGGGGTTATGTAGGTTGGTCCATTATTACTAGTCCTAGTGTGTGTCATTTTCATTGTCGTATATTTTTTTGGGAATTCAACCCTTGGTTTTTTAAAGTTATAGGTTTGGAATATATTTTTGTTTTAATCGGGAAAAAAGTTATGTTGCATCCCCTATAATAATATTTTTTTTGTTTTTTAACTTGTATTGGTGATGAAATTCAAGGTCCTAGTAATGGATTTCATACTCATGTTAATAGTAATTTGTTAGTTGTTTTTTATATTTTCTCTGGATTTCTAGGTCTAATGATAATGGAATTTGGTTTTCTTAGTGACCTTATTTAATATATTATCATTTTTTATGTAGAGGTTCAGTCTTGGAATTTTTTAGGAGGGATCATCGGTTGGTGGAGAAGGGAGATCAATAATTAGATATGATGAGATTAAATCTCATACCATGAGGTCTATTTCATCATGTTGGAGGAATAATTCATAAGGTCCTCATGTCATCTCACCCACCATTGACTTCATGGTTTTCAAATTTAAAATTTTAATTTTGGATGTGCATCATATTCATCCAATAGTTAGTGTATTTTATTAGGATTTATATTGTATCTATGATTTTAAATTATCATAAAATTCAATTTCAAAAATATAAAAAATTAATTTTAAATGATACATACCCAAAATAAAATTCTCAGGGTTCGAGAACTAGAAAATGTAGATTATAATATCTATAAAAAAGATCCATTGCTCAACTATAAGTGGATATGTGTACCTAAAAATTTATGTTGTGCATTTCAATATAAAATACTCAATAGTTATTTATTCATTCCATTGGATATTTGTAATTATCATAAAAAATATTTCTTGATAATGTTAATATATTTTTTTATTAACAAAAAATACTTCTAATTGTAAACAATAGGATTATGCTGTAAGGGTTAAAAGGGTTCATGGGGGAGTAAAACTAATATATAAGGTTTAAAACATCACTGAAACATATCTAAATCTTGTTGGATGACAATATTTTGGCCTCTACCTATTCTATAAACTAAATCTAAATAAATTGGATCTTCTTTCAAGGATAAATAAATTTATTGTTTTTAAAATTCATTAATATTTACATGTGTATTACTCCCCTCTCTTATAATCAGAAACTACTTATTATCACCTCTCCACACCACTTTGACTCTATTACTCTACAAATATCTACCCCAAAACAATATCAACTCATCTAACAATGTCCTAGAGGCTTTAGGATACCCAAAAGTCTCATCAAAGATTCCTTAAGTTGTTTTTATTGGAGAATGTCTAGGGAATTGGTATATGTTTTCACAATCCTTTTTCAGGTTTCTTCTTTATTATCCCACCTAAAAATATTCTATAACACAATTAATATTACTATAATATTATATATACAATAATAAAATATTTTTATGTTAATATTATATATATTTTCTCTCTCCTTTTCATCTAATGGATATTTAATCATCACTCGTGTGTATGTGCGAACTACTACCGCCATGATGTGTTATTTTTAATTTTACACTACTTAATCTCATAGAATGTTAAATTTATATATTTAATGATTACATATAATATTTTTATATATTTATAATTCTAAAATTATAAAATATTTTTCACCTTAATTTCTATACATTCATAGAAAAATAGAAACATCACATTTTCCAGAAAATGGATGACCATGTCCATGAAGTTATATAATTCATTTTTCATCACTACATTTTATGGATGTATAAAAATGAGCATATAATGAATAAATAATATATTTATTGTATTATTATCATTGTATAGATGCTGAAATATTATACAAGGGGAAATTATTGGAATTTATGAAATTAAAAATATGTGGAAAATTGATCAGTTGATTCTAGAATATTAATTTTTATAAATAATTATTAAAAAATTGGTAAATAGAAATTGAAATGGAATAATATATTGAAATATAACTATTAATTGGGTGTTTTATATTTTTCATAAGTATAAACTATTTATATAGGATGATAGATTGGGTCTGAAGAATGATGGTATATGATGTAGGGGGTTTATGTTATAATATAACTTTTATTGAGCTTGTTTATGTTACATTTTAAATATTGTGAATTAAAATTATATTTATTTATGAAATAACTTATTTACATGTATTATTGTTATTAAAATGATTTAAAAACATTCTATCTATTTTCCCCCACTTTGGTACTAAATAATCTCGATTAAAAATAAGCAAAGCCAACCTAAGTTCATTTTTTTGGTCATGAATCTTTTTTTACATAACCATATTCATTAGATTGTATACGTAATATTATTTTATAGAATATAATGATTATAAAAATTCATTTTAAAACTTATTGATCAATCTTTTAAATTTATGAAATGAATATATTTTCAACTTATATCATTGTGAATCAATTTTTTTCTTTTTACAAACATGTGATTTTTTTTCTTTAACATATATGACATGAATAGATTCTATCACCACCATGTTCTATACTCATCATTAATATTACATTAAAATATTTACTTGGTTTCCAAGTAAAATTTATAACCCATGTTTCTGGGTTTTTTTAATTTTTTGATGTTATTAAAAGAAAAGCGTGTTTTCTTTTTTCAAAGAATATTTAAAATGATCTTAAAAATGAATTTTTAATCTATGTAATAATAATTTATAATATATTATTATATATAGGGTTATGATCTTTTAATACTATCCACATCCTTTCTTTGGATGTCTTATGATGATGGTGTTTTAAAGATGTTTAATGAGACTCATTTTTTTCTCCCTTATTAATTAAACTTTAGAGGAATGGTTGATGATAATTTATTCTCATTGAATATATATATATATATATATATGAATCAGTTATTATGTGATAGTCAGTTAATTTAAATACTTCTAATTAAATGGGTAATTTTTTTATATCACATGGGATTAAAGGGATCATGATAGGTTTTCTCAAGCTCAAAGCTGCACGGGAAGCTATCACAATCCCAAGAGGTTACACTAGTGAATAGCATAATACCAAGAGGGTACATGGGTAGATGGATCAATATAAAAATGGTATATTGGTAGTTAACAAAAGAATAATTTTCAATGAATGTAATGGGTAATTTCCTTGACATATGATTACAGTGTTTATGAGAATAGAGAGTGAAAAAATCCAATGTGGGACTTTTTCCACTATGATTTTATTTCAATGATTCATGATTAAAAAAATTATTTTCTTTGCATATTTGTTAGAAAAAAATATTACTTATTCTTATAATATGATATCATGGATCATGATATATTATTGATGATTCTACACTATTATGACTCTTGTATTTTTTATAGATATTCATTATTCCATGAATCATTTTTATGGTATACGACTTATTAGGAACAATACCATAAATTATTATTACATTTTCATACTCTTAATCTTATCCTATTTTTACTTATGATCAGTAACTAATATATCTGATTTTTACCTTTACAAGTCATATGAGCTCACCCTTTCCATTGTTTCCATTTCTCCAGGTTATGAATAAAAGTTTTAAGTTGGAAGTGTCGAATATGGGTACTATATGGGAATGACATTACGAGATATGTTAATGATATGATAGGGAATTATTTTATTATCTACCTAGTCTATAAAGACACTAAATAGTTACAGTTATCTAGCTTGTGTTATTACAATATGTATTGAATATTCAGGTAAAATGTATTAATATTTAAGTAAGTGACGATCATGTCTCTTCAGTTAGTATCAAAGTATGTTTAGTTATTTTTATAGATTAGACCAAGATAAAAGAGATTATAGAACTTATAAAAACTTATTATAAAAAATTGATATAGGTTGAACATAATGTATATTAACTTAATATTAAGGTGTCATAATTTAGGAAATGTTATAAATAATTTTCATTTTTATATTATTACTCACATTGATTATGGATACAAGATACACAGAATAATATGTTGGGTTTTAGTTAATGACTAGAACTATTAGGAATCATGTTGATGATGAATTTGACATATAATATGCAGAATATCCTTAATAAACAAATTTAGAGGTTTAGGGAAGAAAAATATTTTATATACACTCACTAAAATATCTTAAGGTATGGATGGTAACATGAAATCAATTTAAAAATAAAAATGTACAATGGAGTGAATATTTTACCATTGATTATTAAATATAGAAACACCCACCTTCTTTATGTGTGTCTTATTCTCAACTTATAACTTAGAAAATGATAAATTTAATATAAAATTTAATCTCTATTCTCTAGTTCTTAGAATATTAGAAAGATTTTCCATTTTGTATCATTTTGAATTGGAAGTTGATCGATGGTGGACTCTTATTAAGAATATGTGGAAGGATTAAAATTTTAACTCTACGACATAGGAAGAGTTTTTGAAGGTATTTTCTGATAAGTGTTTTCGTCAAAATCTTTGCATGAAAATAGAGTGAAAATTTCAAGAACTAAAGATAATTATGTTCAGTCTATTGGTACATATGAGTAAAATTTCATGATACTTTTAATGTATGTTTTAGGCTTTTTCAAAATCCACAAAAGGAAAAAAATGAAACAATATTAGATTGAAACCAATTATTCGAACAGTTTTTGATATAAGTGACTTTGATAAATATTTAAAAATCATATAATCTCCTCTTAATATTATAACGGAGAGTTAAAACTATCATTTTTTTCAATAAAATTGTAAAAGGATGAGAAAATGAAATTTCATAGAGATGTAAATTGTAAAAACACGGTGGAAATAAAATTAATGTTACATTATGACAAAAATTCCTAAATAAGTATAGGAGAAATTTTCTTCAAGAGACCGATAGATGATTCATGTTAAAAAAACAATATAATCAAGCACGCGAATAAAAAATTAATATGTGGAGGTAAAACCTTAAAATGAATAGTGATAAATTTTAATTGAACATGTTACTAACACTCTAATTCTATAATTGCAAGGATAATGAAAATTACAATAACCGGTGCAATAATATGAGGGTTAATGAATGATATTGACATCGAAAAATGATAAAATACATTTTTATTGAATATTTTATTGATTATAAATGAAATAATTTCTTAAAATTGTGTTACATATTTATAATTATTAAATAATTCGGATAACTTCATTTGTTATAAATATTTATAAAAATTTCAATTTTGACCCATTAAATTTAACTATAGTATTGTTTTCCATAAATTATTGTTTTCTATCTTATTTGAAAAAAAAATTCATTATAGTATTATTTAAAAAATGGGATAAAACATTAATTTAGACCATTTGAGATGGATATTTTATTTTTTTTGATTAAATAGGTCTTGAAATAAAATATAGACTAGACACCTAAAATTGGAAAAGACTTCATCATTAGGTATATATCTTCAACAAAAAAAATTATATTGGGACAAAAATTTGGATATTATATAATTAACCAAATTAATTATAATTAATCTTTAAGAAAGGATACTTATTTCTTGTATTTTTTGGTCAAAATGTCTGTGTAATTTTTATTAAAATATTTATCCAAATTTTCCATTCAAACTTTCAAATTCATGGAACCACAACCTTCCATACACCATATAAACGTGTGTCTCATAACGTTTTGTGGGATTTCAATGAATTATGATAATTATGGTATATGGAAAGCCTTTTCACTCAATTTTAAAATTTATTTCATGAGGTATAGCTTTTAAATCAAGGATCCCTTCATTGAAGCTTTCTTATTCTTTTTCGTAATGTAATTTTTGTGTTTTTGTAATAAATTATCCACTTCTATTCCATTTATTATCTTATATTCAGTTTTATTATTTTTTATTTAATTATTTGGGATAGAAATTAGGAATTGAAATAATATTGGGTTGTACCATTTCTATACCTTTCTACAAGGAATACATTCATACAATGACTACACCACCTAATGAAGAGTAGTTTTTCATAGTGGTATATATAATTATAACATTCTATAATTATTTGTTTTGAATAAAATATATACATAAATTCACTTAAAATTATCGATGAATTGAGTTTTAACATAAAATATTTTGATATAGAAATTTAAAAAATTAATATGAAGGATGTTAAATCGAGTATGGTTTGATTTGTAAAAGTGAAATATTGATTGGTAAAAAAAATACAATATTGGATAAATTTATACAGATAAAATATTATTTTTAAACTCAATTCATTCCCACTTCTAGTATGTATATGATCCACAGTACACCATTCATCATAATTTATCCTTAGAATGACAATCAATGTAGGGTTCTAGGATTTCATTTTACGAAGCTAACCAATGGTATAATTATTTTTAATTTTATAGTAATCGTCAATTTTATTAGGTTTTAGAGTTAATAAATATATGTTATCATGATTAATAGGATTTGGATTTTAATGAAAATGATTTATAAGTATGTGAATAGTAAGAGTTATATTGAATACAAATTTTAAAAAATATTTTCTATAAAAAATTCTCTTTATTTTTTATTAATCAAATTTAAAAAATAATAAAATATAACCCCCTTCAAACATATATATTTATGTTTTTTAAACCTCAAATAAACACCACATATTTTTTAACTGGTGATTTTATATCATTTTATTTCAAAAATACATTTAATATAATGTTTTATCTAAATCCACCTAAGAGAATGACCTTGGTTAGCCACTTTATTTAACCCATGTAATAAAAATTACACATTATGTGAGAGCTCCCATGAAAAAAAAATTAAAATTCAAATCTTTTCAGGGGATAAAAAATGTATTCAACTGTGTAGAGGTATTTTTTGTTTTATTCTCTTCTAATATGCTTTTTTCCTTCATCCCTTTTCATTTTTTTTGTTTTTAAACCATCGTTTCAAACTTCATTTTATTATATTATTTTGTCATTATATTATTTTATCTATTTACTCTAATTTATGATATAATCTCATCATAAGGATTTCATTGATATAAACCATGATATTCAATGAATATTTAGATATTTAATTAGGAAATAATGGTCTGAAAGGTGTCACAAAATTTACCCAACTTGAGAATTCCACCACTAAGGAAATTTTAAAATATGAAGAATATTTGTAAGAAATATAAAACTGGATTCGATGGGTGAAAATATCAATAATGAACTTTATGGAACCAGACAATATTTATATACACTTAATAATAATTATCAACCTAAATGAATCATGTGTCCAACTCTGAAATCATACATTGAACATAAATCATAGTTAATTAACCATTTCCCAAATTTTAATTGACTATACTATGTGGATCCAAATAAAAAAAATAAAGTATTCAATGTGTTATTTTCATCAATAAAATAAATAAATTTATCTAATGATCAAATCAAAATATGATAATTCACATTCTACATTCATGGAACTATAATGGATTGAATGTATTATTTACAACATGAATATGTAAAATGTTGTAATAATTTGAAATGCCTTTTCTTATAGAGATTTTTTCCATTCATCAGGACTACTTATATTCAAAATAAAATCGGTGAGATCACAAAAATATCATGGTGGTGCAATTTATTAGTACTATATGTGATTCAAGTAGTTTTTATCTGTATACCTAAGTCACTAAATGAGTAAGACAATCCTCATCCAGTTCTTCTATGAAGGCCTCATGCCTATGAATATGAGAATGAAAAATGACACATTTGGAGGATACTTGGTCAAAAAATCATGACCTTTCTTTATCATGAAAGACATCCCAACCCATTACAATGAGTTATTTTACCATTTTCACAAAACTATAACATCCAACTATCTATTTATCCCAATTACAACAGAATGTGGATTGTGTATCTATTGTACCATAGAGACCATATCTTCAAAATCAACAACCTTGTCGAAAAAATATGTATGACTCCTTCACACAAACCTGAAAATATAGGTGGATAGATCACTTCAACATGAGGTATAGCTCTGGAAAACAAAAAATATCCTCTTTTCAATAAAACATTTAAAATACTCTTCCCTAAAAATAGTGTTTTCAACAACCCAGAAATATATTTAAAGATAAAGTATCAATAATTCAGTAATAAAAAGTTTCATCCCAACCAATGGTATGTTTTAAAATATATGATCCTTTGAAGAAAATATATCTTAATCAATTGAATGTGTTGAAGAGAAAGGGTAAAAAATTGATTGAATTGAAAATGAAAATTAAATATATTATCACTACCCTCCATGAAATGGTATGCAATAAATCATGATATATTTTATCCCAACTCAAAACTAATATCCAAGGTAATTTAGGTACAATCATATTGATGAGTGGGAAAAAAATGGGAAAGATACTTTTTCTAGAAGTCCATTGGGATTCAACCTACCATGTGAGATTCCACAATCATCTTGGGTAGATTGGAAACTAAAATAGAAAGAGAAGGGTAAAAAAATATTGTTGACGTACCCCGTAGAATTCTTATTGTACCTAGATATTTGATACAAACAAAGAAGATGGATTCCTATGAAATTTAAAAATAATTTTTCAGCATTTTAAGGATAGTAGTGATTAACATCCCACTTGTAAATGAAATAAAATAGATCACATGGTATTATAAATTCATTAACGATCATTTTACTAACCAAATATGTATATGGGGAAATGAATGAACCAATATTAGAGGCATTATTTTTTTACTTATTACATGAACTAACTGATTCCTATGATGTCAATTTTTATTGGGACATTCACCATACCATGTACTATAGGGGAGTTACAAATTTTTTATACATTATGTGATTTTAGAAATTAAATAAATGAATATACTCATACTCATATTTCATTTTATAGATTATTGAGTTGAGCCGACAAGATTGGGGGTGAAATATAAAAATAGAGCTAATAAATATCCATCAGGAGACCTTAATGATTGTTTCTATTGCTTTTGAAGAGGCACAAATCCATATCTATTAGAGAACACGTAGATGTTTCCCCACATTCCCACTTTCCAAAGGTGGGCAACATCTATTGTTTGTTCATAGATATTTTCTCCTTGATCGAAACGGGATAATGGGCTGTCAGTTCCTCCTTCTGTGGATTCCTCCTCACAGCTGGTTACCTAGTACGGGTCTCCCTTATAAAATTAAGATGTTGTTCCTAAAAATCTTCCCAATTTCATGTCTTCATGGATACCATTTAATTATGTTTCTTCATCCAGACATTTCAAGGGGTCTAGTTAGGGTAGAAAACTTTGGTCGGGAGAGTAGTCATGTTGGACATCGCTAGCGTGTGTGGACGCTGGATCACTGATGCGTCTGGGTTTCATCTCCTTATGATAGGTCTTCTCGGGGATGTGGAAGCCCTAGGAATCCCATGCCTAATGCGGAGAATTATATTACATAGGCTTGTCTCTGAGATTTTCCTCAGCTTCCCATGTTTAACATAGGGTATTCTATGAGTTTAACGTCTATTGGAGATGGATTGGACTAATCAGAACACTAATAAGAGTGGATTAGATGGGTGGAACTCCTGTAGGGAATACAGATTATAGGGATAATGTGTGGTTTGTTAAAGGGGTACTCTTAAGAGTAGTTAGAAGGTGGATTACAAGATCTCATTGGGATGTGGTGGCCTGGGTAAGAATCAGTAAGGATGATGGAGAGTTGAATGAAGTGGAGGGGGGAATGAGATGGAACTGCCATGATGGTGGTGATAGTGTTAAGATTGAACCTTAGATATGCTTTTAACATATCCCTATGGGCGGGAATCAATATTTGTGTAGTTCAGTGAGATGATGGGACACCTGAGGAGGTGACCTATGCGAATAGACATAAGGATGGGACCCAGAGGAAATAGAACCTTCGGGTTGGGGCATGATCATCCAAGGACACAAAGGCTAGAGGGAAAGACCAAGACAAGACATGGGTTATGGGGATTAAATTCTTGGATACTTCATATGTATCCCCAAGGTAGGGAATTAATGTTCACATAGGTCATGATGGGGGTACAGAATCAATGTTAACACATAGGATAACGGCCCAATAGTATAATGGGGCCTACACCTGGACAGCAACCCGAGTTAGTCTAACCCCATGGGGGTGGACCAGAGATGTGGGTCCCAACAAAGTGGATGACAAATACTTACCATAGATTGAGGACTAAAATGGATTACCTCTTGTTGTGTGCAACGACATACCACTATATGGGGTTCCAATGGCTTACCACTGGTTGGGGAACACAACAGCTTACCGTCGATTGGGAAACATAGTTTCTTACTTTCGGATGGGGTTGAAACTCATGGAGGATTCCTATATACCCTAACTTGGGGATAGGAATCAAAACCCACATAGATCTATTGGGTACAGTTTAGCGTCTTGAGGTATGAAAAGGAGGCATATAGTTTAACATCATGTAGGATGAAGGTGGACTGACATGGAGTGGTCAGAACCGATGGGTGTTAGGCCTGAACCTTAGGGAGGCTTCCTACACAACATTATTGGAAAGGGAAAGGATTAAATTTCACATAATTTGGAATGAGGTATCTAGATTATTTCCATGATGGATGAAGGTGAACCGACGTGAAGGGGTCTGTACAAGTAGTTGTTGGGCTTAAACCTCGGGGAGGCTTCCTATTTACCTTTCCTTCAAAATGATCAAATTCCATGTAATTCAGAATGGTTGATATAGTTTAATGTCAAGTGGGACAAAGGTGAACTGACGTGAAGGGTTTGGGACAAGTTGGTGTTGGACATGAACCTTAGGGAGGCTTCCTATATACCTTTCCTTGGTAAGGATCAAAGTCTATATAGTTTTGAATGGTTGATATATTTTAATTTCATGCGGGTTGAAGGTGAACCAACGTGAAGGGGTTGGGAAAAGTAGGTTTTGGTATTGAACCAAAAGGATGCTTCCTATATACCTTGCCTTTGCAAGTATCAATGTCCGCGTAGTTCATAATGGTTGGTATAGTTTATTGTCATTTGGGATGAAGGTGAACCGACGTGAAGGGGTCAGGACAAGTAAGTGTTGGTCTTGAGCCTCTAGGATGCTTCCAATGTACATTTCCATAGCAAGGATCAAAGTCTATGTAGTTTAGAATGGTTTGGGGAATACATGATAAAGAATCCCAAAGAGTATGTCATGGTCAATGCTTACTCAAAGGCCCCATGATTCATGCTCAGTGTGAGAAACAAGAGGAAGCAAAGACCTAAAGATCAAACCACTAATGATGCATCTATGGGAAGAGGAATGTGGCTTACATATGGTTAGTATACCAAAGAGGAAATAGGTGATTATGCATGGTTAGGATCCTAGGGGGGATGTATATTAGGACTTACTCTAGGATGGAGGCCTGATGACTACATTTCCTAGAGGGAGTGGGATGGGATAACAAAGTCCCCTACACCCCTCTAAACTCTATTCTTTGGCACCGAAGAAGAAAGGAGAAGTAGTTATCTTGCCTCTTACAAGAAAGGATAGGGGCTTACACGAAGATGGTTGCCCTTCCCTGTAGATAGGAACTGCTCCAGTAGATAGGTTATCATTCCATGTGAGGAAGAAATCACTCTCATGGAGACGAGTGGGAAAAGAGAATGTCCGAGACGGGGCAATCCTTGCAAGATGCACAGGGTGAGGCCTTTAACGTCATGTGTTGGGGAAGATAGCACTTGGCAGTTTAACATATTTCATTTCGAACAAGGCGAGTTCAATCCGCACCCCTAGGACTTACATAACCGTCATGATTTAACCCTTGGTGAAGGGAAGGCACTAGACATTCTTGGTTAGGGGGTCATTGTGGAGTGATCCATTGAGGGGTCTATGTTAGTGTGGATATGCAATGAAACAATTTCCATTAGCATGATTGAGTTACTCTATGGAGAGACAATGGTGGATGGGGAATATGCATGGCAGTTGACCGTGTGCTGCTAAGGAGTGGCAATGATGGATGGGGATCACACATGGGAGTAGCATGGGAGCCTCTAAGGAGAGGAAATGGATAATAGGGATTACGCATAAAAGCTGCCCGTAATGTCTTCCTCATGTCTAGCCATGAGGGCATCCCAACTCACTAGTGAGTTCAAGTATGTAATTGAGACATACACCTATGCGCTAGTGCAAAAGTGGTATAACAGAAAGGGCATTGGAATCAGTCTGAATAAAGGGACATGAAAATTATGAATCAGAAGCCTGACATTCAGAATCTGGTGAGGGTGGCACGATGACGGAGGATACTTGTTGACCTTGTTTAAAACACAGAATCCATATCATGTTATCTTGAAATAGGGAAAAACAAATGTGTTTCAAATTTTGACCATGTTCAAAACACAGGACATGACTCGAAGTGTAGTCCAAAGTATTCTAGGGCATTGGCCTAGAACACTAGGTGAGCCGACGCAGCATAAGACTAGGCTATTAGGGGGGTCCCTTTATACATGAAATAGGATGATGATATTAATGAATAACATGAATATAATGAGGTGGAGTGATGGCATGTTTGAATGGATTGCAACACTCTTGTAATTAGTCCACTTTAATCATTTCATCAGGAAGCTTACTCTTAGTGCATAAGGTATCACTTTTTTGGAGCAAGAGGCATCCTATTTTTTAATATAGGGTATAATTAAGTTTATATTCATATATATAGGACTATTGGCATCTTACTATTGGTGCATAAGGCTTCTCTTTTTCGGGGAAAGAGGCATCCTATATTTTTTATATAGGGTAAAATATAGTTTTTAGTCAAGTAGATAGGACTATTGTCTTTTTATCCTTGGTTCATAAGGTATATATTATTTGGAGAAAGAGGTATCCTATATTTGTTGAATTGGGTATACTATAGTTTATAGTCATGTAGATAGGACTACTGGCATCTTATAGTTGGTGAATAAGGTATCTCTTGTTTGGAACAAGAGGCATCCTATGTTTGTAATATTAGGTGAGCTGTAGTTTAAAGTCATATAGATAAAACTATTAGGCATAAGGCACCTAGAAATTACAAGTGTTAGGACTTACGCAAGAGAAACCCTTTCTGGTTTAACCTGGTACAAAAGTCAGGTCATGGGGTTTGAATGAGTTTCTTGAGGAATGGTTCGAATCAAGGTAATTGAGGAATTGATGATGAGAATCCAAAATCACAACATGGGAATTGAACCAAGATGAATATATCGACTCAAGGGGTTTCATGGTATTCTATAGCTGGAAGGTGGGAGCGCATAATAGGCACAATGGAAAATGTCATTGTCCTAGACCAAAAGGTTTGATTTGAGACTCTCCATTTTTATTGGTGTTAATGATGGAAGGAAGGATTCTACACAATAGGGAAGGCCTACGCAATGTAGGGCAGACCTTCAAGTAATATGGGATATGTTCATGAAATAGGGGAGATTTTCATAGAATAGTGATACAATTGTACGTAATAGTGGAGATTTTAATGCAAAAGGGGATAATTGCCTGTAATAGGGAAGGTGTGAGAAAAATTGGGCAAATGCAGCAATGGTGCGCGCAAAATTGGGCAGAGTGGTGCTTTTGCCATCAAAAATGGAGTTTGGTGTGAAAAATTGGGCATGTTGGCACATTTTCACACCATGTTGATGTTTTGTGTGCAATATGGGTGGTTCTGTGTGCATGTGCGGAAGATGTGGACTTACGCGCATTAGAGCGGCAAACGACCTCTAAGAGGTCATCTCAGAAGAAGAAGGTGCACTTGTATTTATAAAAGATACCATGAATGTATGTGTGCATAAAATTCCTTTCAACTTTTGTGTGAAAAGCCATTTTGAATGCAATATTCCATTTTTGCGCGTAAGAACCCATTTTGTGCAGTAATCCGCACTTTTCCCCAAAATCATCCTAGATGGCCATTTTCAGTAGTCTGACATCGAACAACAATAACTTCTGAACTGTAACTCCTTTCAGGATCCAAGAATAGTCAAATCGAAACATTAAAAATGAGATATGCTCCAAGATCATGTTTGGTAGCATTCTATGAATTACATGAAATCATTTTCTGATTCCAACAGTGATATACTATTTTAGTTAGGGTACATGATCATCCCTATGGATTTCTATGTACTTAATATGGAGGATGGTCGGGTAAATTTTCATACTCCCATTATCATAGTTTTTCCCTTACTCAATAAAATAAAAAAATATTAATTTCCTTGAGGGTACACTTTTAATAGAGTTGGGATATTATGTAGTGATATTTAATATTATGTAATCAATAAAGAACACCTTAGAGGGTCATTCAACATTTTTATCTCCCATTTTTACCGAACATGTAAAATCCCTATAATAATTATGACACTATGAATTAAGACATTTTGGGTATTGGTTATTGATTTACGTATAATAATATTACCACACCTATTTTTATTTTTGATCCTCTCTCAGTTTCAATTTTTTTTATGTATTTATATTCCAATTTTTTCAATATAATATTTGATCAAGATATAGATGTTTAGTATGTTGATGGATTTTATGAATTATTCTCAAATATTGATGATATATTCTCCTATCATGGTGTTGATTATGCATAAATATCTATTTCAGTCACATATACCGTCCATACAGCATCCAACCACATTGGCACTAAATTAATTACTACCAATTATAAAATAATCTTATTTTTTGAGTGGTGAGAATTTCCCAAAAATTGTTTTTATGAATCTCTATTATGAACATGAATAAAACATTTAAATAATTTTAGGGAGAATAGATGGCCAATTTTATGGATACTAGATGAAAAAACAAGTATTAGACCTTCCAATTGCATACATAGGATTCATTTTGAGGATGGTTCCAAATATCTTATACAACCGAAACATATTCTAGATATTATAAAATCATATGTTGAGAACAATGATATTGAAAAATTGCTTGAGGTAGGGTTCATTTATCACATCTCATAATCTTAGTGGGTAATCCCCATTCAGGTTTTTCTTAAGACTATTGGTTTCACAACTATAAAAAATAAGAGGGAAGACATAGTTCCAATTTGGTTTAAAAAATAGATACTGGGTGTCCACTGATTGTATAAAAATAAATCAATCTCCCCATAAGGATTATTTCTACACCCATTCATTGAATACAAGCTTGAGATAATTTTTTTATGAAAATATATTGTTTGTTGGATTACTTGTATGACTTTTTTAGGTTCTTATTAATTTATATGACTATAAAATAATCACAAGACCATTCATTACTTTCACATGTCAGAAGATATTATTTAGACTTCATAATTCCTATTGTACCTTCCAAAGATGTATGTTGAGTATATTTTCTAGTCCACTTGATATATTTTTTGAGGTATTCATGGTTGAATTTACTATATTTGGATCCTCATTTGATCATTTTATCTAAGGATTTTGAAAATTCATACATCATTATATTGGAAAAAATGTTGCTTTTGCTTTGAAAAATGTCATTTCAAAGTGAAAAAAGTAATTCTACTTGGGAATGGAGTTTATTTTCATGTTGTTGTGGTTGGAAGATGAAAATTTTCAATTATTTTCACATTATTATATCCTACATGTGTTTTTGATGTTTGATCATTCTTTGGTAACATTGTTTTTAATTAACACTTCATATAAATTTTTAGTAAGATTTCGGTCACATAAAAAAGTTTGCATCAAAATGATTCTTATTTTTTGTTTAATGATTCATTTAGAAGTTCCTTTTATGAGTTAAAAAAAATACTCACCACACCACTGATCATTCCCCACCCATTATGAGAGATCCCTTATGATTATATATTTCATTCTTTACATTGTGTAATTAAATTAGATTTATCTCTTAGTGTGAAAGAACATTCACATGTGATATCCAATGATTCTAGTACATTTAATTCAGACCAATAAAATATGCTAACACGAAAAAAAAGTTTCTTAATTTTTTATTTTCATTAAATAAATTAAATTTTTTATTTACTTAGATTTAAGGTAGTTTTTTTCTAATAAAAAATCATTGAGGAACCTCCTGATGTTTCCATATGCGAATCCAATACATATATTGTTTATGACCATTCTTCAATATTTTGATATTTAGATCAAGGATAAAAATGGTTTAGGGAAATTGGTGGTATTCTACATGAGAAAGATCACTCACACACTAGAGGATGAAATCTTGGGCATGATACCACTTTTGGACACATTTCTCGATCAGAATCTTCCTTCACTCCAAGTTACACATCCTTCATATGTTGATTTAACTAACTATATTGCATCTACTAAAATGCCTACAAATCTGAAGAAACAAGAAGTTTAAAATAGAATAGTGAGACAAGGTATTATATGTGGGATGGACCATGCCATTGGATAATGTGTAGTGACCACGTTATTAGTAAATGTATCTTTTATGAAGAGTGTGATTTTCCTATACATTTATTCTATAAATTAGTTTTTGGGGGACACTTTGTCCCATGATGGATAGATATGAAGGTATTCGACTAGGGGTTATATTGATCTAGTATGTCCTATGATGACCATATGATTTTTTAGCATCATTCATGATTACAACACACTGATAAAATTTCTAGAATAAAAAATATTCCCTATCAGCCCAGATTATTCTGTATGATTTTTGATTAATGGGGCTTGATTTTAAGGCATTGTTTCCTAACTTATATGGTTTATTTTAAATCCTATTTGGTATTATAGTAGAAAATGGGAAATTATAAGGCCACTAGGAATGCTGATTCTAATATTAAAGTGGGTATTTTACAGATAATTTTTCTTTATACTATTAAAGTATTGAATAATGTAACACCCAAATATTTCATAGTAATTTATGTTCTTTATTTTAATTCTAAAGCATGCGCTAAACACAACACTTAGTTCGAGCAAAACATGACATACCACACTAACTGTTCAAAAAGTGGTTCTGAATTTTATTAACTAAATTTTGAATTTTATATCCTCCATATTAATTTAACATCCATATTAGGTGCTTCTTAGACATAATATAAGAACAAATTCAATGTTTCCAATAAAAGATATATTTTTTTAAAAATGAAATTTTACCACCTTTGAATGGAAAAAAATTTAAATCCAGTATTTGATAATTTTATATATTTAATTTGACCAAATAAACTTTTTATTTAGGAATTGGACATAAAATTTTATTTTGGATAAATTTTTCGGGGTTTTCAGATGACGTTCATATTTTGAAGAATAGTGAAAAATACTAAATATTTATTTAAAAAAAAATATTTAATAAAAATAATATATAGTGTTAAATTATACATTTTAAGAATTTTGAAGTATAATTAGATTATATTTTTATCATTTAATCAAATCTCGGTCATTGGAAGTAATTTAAAATTTAAATTGGACACAAACCAACATCAATCTTTTGATAGATTTTATTTCTCAAAAACCTGATTTACAGATTTGACAATGGGATTATTTTTTAAATAATTTAAAACATCTTATATGTTTTGAATTAGGTAAAATATACATCATTTTTTAATTTGTAATATCAAAATTATCTTTGGGTGAATTTTTTCTATTTTTCAAAAAACATTCAATTTTTGTTGAATAGTAAAAAATAGTGTGTTATTGCTTAAACCTGACATTTTATTTAAATGATTTTTTAATTTAAATTTATTTTAAATTAAAAATAGATACATAATACCTATATTACTACAATTTTATTCATTGATGGCACTTTATAATAAGATTCGATATATAAAATTTTAGTGAAATTTTTATCGTCTTTTTCCCACTTTCTAGGCCCATTTGAAAATTTGTGTAAAACGTAATTTTACCACTTTTTTAAAATGAATTTCATAAATTCAATAAAAATGGTTGACATCATTATGTAAAATTTGGTTAAATAAGATTGAAATAATTTTTGGTGGATAGTAATTTGGAATTTTATTTACAACAGTTAAAAGTAAATAGGGTAATAAAATATAAAAATGATATTATAATTACCCTAACACATGTCATAATTTTTTTCGATTAGTGAATTTAGACCAAAATAATCCTTAAATCAAATATATGATCCTTCTTTTGATCAACTTGTATTAGATTAAGTCATTTATTGTATTTTATTTATAGAATAGTTAAAAGTGTTAAATTCAAAGTTTAATAACCAAATAATAATAATATAGGATTAAACATAAGATAGTTTCGAATATAAATATTCATTATAATTATAAAAATATTTCTTACATAATGTTATTTAATTTTTAATTTTTAGACCTTAAATAATTAAATTTATTTAAGACACAATGATGAAGTAGTAATTACCTTATTAATGAAAGAATACAATAATTGATGTTATAAATATTAAAATAAATATAAATGGATACTTTGGATGAATTCCATGAATTTATAGTTTAATATTAAATATTAGGGTTTATTCAATGAATTTATTTCTATGTAATAATGTTGTTAAGACTTTAAGAAAAATCAATTACTAAATTGATTCAAAATTGACATAAATGATTTTTTAAAACAATTTCAATTTTATTATACTATATAATAGTCCTAAAAATATATGGTTTGGTCAAAAGACATAATTAATGATATATTTGTCATTAATTAATCACTTTAGGTTCTCTTGGTATTTTATAGTATGTTTATTAAGCATGTATTATAATAATACAAGAAGACATCTTAAAAATTAAACAATTTAACTAAGAGTTAAATAAAAAATATATGGTTAATATGGTGACCTAAACTTGTCTAAAACCTATTAGATGAGAGGTTGTTGACCAATCGCAACCTTAACCTAAAAATAAAACCATTTTTAGACATTTGAAACCTAAAATGATTTTATAATAAAATAATATTTTAAGCTTTTTCTAATGTGACCCTCACCTCTCTTATAAAGGGTACTTCCCCTTCTCTTAATTTCACACCACAAAGCCATTTTTCTCGGCCGAAACCTGCTCAAATTTCCAACAAAACCCCCTAAATTCCACCTAGAGGACACAATTGGATTATAAATCCCACCAAAGAATCCCTTTGGTTCAAATCAAAAGGAAGAACCTCAAGAAGAGGTAATTACTTCATCACCTCTTCCAAAGTTATTTTATTCTTAAACATCCTCTCTCTTGGATGTTTCCATAATAAAATAATAAATCTACTACTTTATAAATACTGAAATTTAATTATAAATATGTTTCAACCATATTCATTATTTTATCTATCCTATGAATGACAATGTCACCATACGTGTGCACGTATGACTTACTGTCTCCAAGACGGGGTGTAGTTTGTTCTTCAACACTTCATTGTCTGGAGGTGTATAGTAATGAGTATAACTAATGAAAATGATAAATAAAAAATCTTAAGGATTATTTATATATTATATACCATCCAATTTCATACGATTTCACCACTAATAGAATGATATTGTCGCCCGTGCATACGTTTGGCTTACAGTCTCCACGACACAATGAGATTTTGTTCCCCAACGTAAAAATTTAAGAATAATTTTAATTTTATGATTGAAAATAATTTTTATGGACATAATATAATTCTGAATATGAATAAAATACCTCATATCCCCAAAAAATATGACTTTCTTAACGACACATATAAAGGAAAATGATTCAGTTATCACTCAAAACAATGATACTACTAAAATATCATTAACAAAGAAATATTAAAAGATCATTTATGATTAAATATTTTTTGTATGTGGTTTTTTATAATTTAATAACAATAATTTCTCCATTATACTGTAGGTTAACCAACCATCAACTTAGGAAAAGCACAAGGTAATGGGTTTTCATCTCACTTTTTATTCCCATGAGATTCATGCTATGTTTTCCAATATTTCCTTTGTGTGGTGTATGTACTTACCATGATTGTATTATTTTTGTAATATATATTAATTTATGGGTATATACATCTTCATTTTGTGATCCTAATATCAGGGGTTTTATGTGTTGTATGTTACCAAATCGGTTTGGGAATTTCTAATTTCAATCTCTACTCATTTTGTTTTACACATAATTCATTGACTATTTTACTCCAATATTATGTGTAAAATCACTATTTATTTATTTATTTAGTAAATTAAACTCCCCTTTACGTGGATATATATTTTATATACATATTCAATACATTTATAAATTCTCAAGTCATTAATATGAACTTTGTATGGGTAATCTTAAGTCAATTTTCATTCATTGAGTTAAACATCCAAGTCTTTAGTTTTGTTTTTACAAGAATATGTGGGGATGTCCTTTGATTTTTTTACACTGAATATCCAATAATATTGAATGTATTTATATTTTTCACAGATAATTTTTTCATTTATTTATCCTTAATCGAATGATACAATCTTTATAAGGGATTTCATCTCAATTTAAATTCCATTGTGACTACTTTATTGTTTTGCTCCAATTCACTTTGATATGGTGTATAAACTATCATTTGACAAAATATATCATTAATCCCTTTATTATCATGATATTATGATGTTTTTATTATCTCAATTATTTGTTTTCAAGCATCTCTCATTTTTTTAGGAACTTAAACTAAAATACGGTTTTAAATTTTTAATGATTTATTCTTCTAAAAATTTCTCATTATTGTCCATGATTTAAAAATGGTTTTATGAAATTATTTATATGGACATGGATGTTTTAAAATTGAACTTGATTTCAAATGATTCAAGGTGGTGTGGGAAAAATTGATTAAAAATCTCTTTTAAACGGATTTCTTGATCAATAGTGAGACTTCTAAATGTTTTCAAGAAAAGAGGAATATTTCTCTCAAATAGTGTTTCTGATTATTTTCAACTTTGTAAATATACTTCATTTTATATTATTCTTGATTGAGGTTGACTTATTATAATACAATCTATCATATAATATTGTTTGAGTTATGCTTGACTGGGGATGTGCTATTTTTATACCACTCATGGTTTGTAGTGAAAGTACTGACATTTTGTATGCTAGTTTTAATACGAATGCTTAGATTATGTTTCACGATTTTCAAATAAAGAATTAATTGGACATATTAAGTGATGGGAGGGGCCCTCTATAGCCCCTCGATTCATCGGTATTTCCCATGAGAAAAACTCGTGTCTTGGCACAATGCCTTAACAAAATTATTATTTGTAGTCTTGGCCCGAGGCCTTGACTTTGTAGTTCTGTTGTCTGGACTAATGAATTCCATAATTATGAAATTAGATATTGATATTACATGTGATTATGCGACTAGTATAATATCCATCTAAATCAGAAAATGGAATTAATTGGTTTATCTTTTCCATGTTATGTTGATGTTTAATTTTAAAAGGCTTGTGTTTTATTCTTATACATTGACATAGATGTTTATGCTTATTTATAATTGATTTCACTATGTTGTTATAATTACTGAGTATCTGAGCTCACCTCTTTATTATGTTTAATTTTTCCCTGGATGTGATGAAGTATATTATGATTGACCTTCAGGTATAGGATATGGGATATGTGTGTGTTCAAAGTGGACACAATGATATTGTTTTTTCATTTCATAATTGAACGTAAAACTTATGTATGTATCAAGTACATCCATGGATACTAAACTAATCAGTATTTCAGGACATAAAATCTCTTGATCATGCCAATCTTATATAATAATACACTAAATCTATGTAACTGGGGTCGAGGAAATATAGTTTGTATCAGAGGAAGTTTATTAAAAACCATTGAAACTAGATTTTGAGAAACTCTTATAAAAGAAAATTACCCTAAGATAGACTTTGAGGATTATTATATAAGAACTTCCTATAATTTTACTAATGTATAGATTTTTTTAATTTTCCAGGAAATACATCCCTGTTAGGAAATGAGATGGCAGAGGTAGCTATGGCAATGATTTATCTTGGGGTAAAACCCAAAACACTACTTTGATATAGATTTTTATGGGAACTGATGCATGACAATGGGCCTTACTGCACTCTTTTTTACGACACTCCTAGAGGATATGCTTAGGATTAGTCACATTTTATTTAAAAACCAATTTTAAAGATTTTAATATAAGATGCGAATAAATAACCTTGGTTAGTACTAAGATATTTTAGATTGAAAAGAAGGTGTCATGATATTCTCTAAATTATCTTATGACTATTTTTACCCCACTATGCTTTCTGGTTTTAGTAGATGGATGGATTCTATGTAAGCCATTGTAACATTGAACATGATGTATAAGGTGGGATGATGGTAAAAATGAGCTACTAAAAGGGATGTTGATAAGCATAAAATATATTTTGATCTTTCCGAATCTGGTTTCCAGAAATATGATCAACAACAAATACATTAACCAACTCCTAAACTCAACAATTAACACAGAGTCAGGGAATGATAATAGCTCCATCAGTGGAGACCATGGAGAAATTAAATCTAAATTTCCATCTTGTAGGAAATGAGGAAGGAGACACCCAAAAATTTATTTCAATGGAACAATGAAATGTATTATATGTGGGAAAGAAATACCTAAAGGAAATAATTGTTGAGGAAAAATGAATAGTATGATGGAAGAAAATAAAAATGATCCTAAGAATCCATTTATAGTCGTAAATTTAGGGGACCTGAGCATTACATGAGTCAATTCCCTATTTAATAGGACAACCCCTTGTTCAAGGAAGAACATAAGTGGAAATAACATAATTTTAACTGTCTTTCTACACTTTTTGATAGAATTAATTTGGAATACTTTTTTCTTGTATGTGTTACCCTAAAATTTGTTATGAAAATTCTATTTGAGGAAGAATTATCTATCCTTTTGTGAATATAGTTATAAACATCCATTTGGATTTATAAGATCCTTTAATTTGGCGAAATTATAGATTATTAATTTTTGGGATGAAAATGTGAGGTATGAGATAACATTTGTGGTTAAATTATGTTATGGTTATTTGGAGGAATTTATCTCATTTTTATAATGTTATAAAATATAATTTTTTAAAACGGAAAGCTTGAACCCCGTGTGACAACTCGTCACGTCAGACAAAGCTATGATAATCAAACCCACAACCAAAGTGTGACTGGGATTTATCACCGACCACTAGAATACGTGAATTCCATGGTTTTTTGACTAATTATTTTTAATTAAATGATTTTATTGATAAAAATATGTTCATTTTTTATCTTAGGTTTTATAAAATGGATATCCTTAGTATAGGAAAATGATTTTGTGATTAAGTGATAAATGTGATTTTTGAATAAGTTCTCTCGGTTGGGAACACTATATGCCAGTGAAAAATAGAATAAATAGGGATTTCATTTGAGGAGTAATGGTGGATTTTTAATTTATTAGAATCTATATTTTTTATAGAGATCCAAGTTCTCATTTTAAATTATTAACCTATCATAGAGGATATATGACTTGGTTAATTACACTTCATTATGGGACATTAAGAGTAGTTGATTTTACCTGACGAAAAATGTTAAGATTTAATCTGAAAGACTATATGATTAAAATCTTTTGATTTTTGGGTTTCAATTTATGTTTGGATTATATTAATGGATTTTAATGCCTATTTTTTTTGAATGGTCTTTATTGAACATTGGGTGTTTTTTGTTTAATTTTGTAATTTAATATTAATATTTATTTCTATAAAGGATTATCCATTTTGGGGATTATCTAATCTTTTACTAGCCATTTTGGTTTTGGATAATCACTAAAGACAAGGGAAACATGTAGTTCAGCGTTAATGGATTATGTGATTTTCTATAAGTTGATTTTAGCTCTTCAAGTGTGACATAGTCATCTTGAATACTCATAGTTTGGAGAAAAGATGAGTTAGTGGTTGAAATTTATTAAAGGAAGAAACAATACATGAAAAGTAAGTATATATCATTATGTTCTTAGTAAATCTCATAAATTAATTAACTACTAGAAATTTTAGGTTAAACAAATACTTAAAAATATTGGTAAATGCTGGACAACCGTATGTGTAAACTATAACAATGGTTATCCGAACCATTGGGTCTTGAGCCATAGGGATAGACATATCCCAACAGTTCTTATAGAACCATTGGGATATGTCTGAAAAATTCAGTATATACCAATGGTTTCAGTAAACTGTTCATATAAATGTTTCCCAATGGTTTTAAACTATAGCTGATATCAAGAATTCTCTCTATACCAATGGTTTAGAGAACCATTGGGATTGACATTTACCAACAGTTTCACAAAAACCATTGGTAAATATGAAATAAAATTATCTATCCCAATGGTTTAAAAACAGTTGGAAAATTCTTATACCAACGGTTTACATAAAACTGTTCATATAAGCCCTGATTTTACACATATGCCAACGTCTAAAAACTGTTGGCATATCCTTTGTAAATTAAATATATAAATAATTAAATTCAGAATTTAGGGGGTTGGGGGTTGTTCATGGATTTGGGGTGGCTGTCCAAGGGGGGTAGGGGTGTCCAGGGAATGGCGGTGTACAGGGGGATGGGGGTGTCCGGGGTAGGGTGTTGTCCAACGTGGTGGGGGGAATGGCCATGGGGAAGTCTAGGGGATGGGGTGGTGTCCATGGGGGTGGGGTGGTGTGGAGGGGGTGGGGGGTGCTATCTAGGGAGTGGGGTAGTGTCTCGGTGGGGGGGGTGTCTATGGTATTGGGGGGCTTTCCAGGGGGTGGGGTCTCCAATGGGTGGGGGTGTCCAAGAGGTGGGGGTGTCTTGGGGGTGGGGTGGTGTCCAGGGGGGTGGGAGCAGTCCAGGGGGTTTGGGGGGGGGGGCTGTCCAAGGGCAGTGGGGTGGTGTCCAAGGGGGTGGGTGTGGCTGTCCATGGTAGTGGGGGTGTCTAGGGGGTGGGGGTGTCCAGGGGGATGAGGGGCATTGAAGAGTGTGGGGGTGTCTAGGGGGTTGGGGGTGTCTAGGGGTGGGATGGTGTCTAGTTGGTGGGGGTTGTCAAGGAGGTTGGGGGCTATCCAAGGTGGGTGGGGTGATATCCAGGGGTGTGAGTGGTTGTCCATGGGGTGGGGATGTCCATGGGGTGGGGGTTTCCAGGTGGTGGGGTGGTGTCCAAGGGGGTGGGGGTGTGTCTAGGGGGTTGGGGGCTGTCCAGGGGATTGGCGGTGTCCAGGGGGTGGGGGCTGTCTAGGGTGGTGGTGGTGGGGGAGGTGGTTCTGTTGGCGTGTCCAGGGGTGGGGTGGTGTCTAGGGGTTGGGGGTCTTTCCAAGGGGTGAGGGTGTCCAGGCGGTGGGGTGGTGTCTAGGGGGTGGGGTGATGTCCAGGGGGTGGGGGCTATCCAAGGGGGTGGTGTGATGTCCAGAGGTAGGGTGGCTGTCCATGAGGGTGGGGGTGTCCAGGTGGTGGGGTAGTGTCTAGGAGGGGTGGGGCCATCTCTACGGTTGAGGGGTGTCCAGGGGGGGTTTCATGGAGGGGTGGGGCCTCTACATTTGGGTGTCCAGGGGGTAGGGTGGTGTCCATGGGGTGGAGGGGGGATTTAATGGTTTTATTGGAACAAATTTCATGGATTTTAAGATAATTTGTATTTTTAAAATGGTTTTGAAATAGTTTTTATTTCAATAGTATGTGTTTCTTTAGGAAAAAATGAATGCTTTTGGTGTGTATGGTAGGAAATAGGATTTGGTTATTAGGAAATGGATTAAATTTTTATTGTGGGACAAAAATACTATATGATTTTTGAAATGGAACCTTAAAAGAGATTTTTATATACCATAGGGGAGTTTTAAATAGAAATAAGTCTCTATTATGTGATTTTGAAATGGTTATATGAGGAATTATTTATGATGTATCTCTATGGGAATTGTGATTTTGTGTCCCATGTTTTAGAACATCTGATTATTGTACTAAAGGTTTTGTTTTTGATTATTCTTTAAACTTTTACCACTATAAATGAATTAAAAAGTCCAAAAGGGGATATCTCAGGTAGTCATTCTTATGATCCAGCTATTGTCATCATATTCTTGGTCTCTACTCAATCTCTTATAGAAGGGGAATGACTATGTTCTTCTTGGATCATTTATTATTCATGAGAGTTTTGAAAATACCAACCACTATTTTTTATTGGTGATCAAGGATCCTAGGAGGCAACAAAGAGGCTATCTATGATTAATGGAATCTTCAAGTTATTAGAAACCCTATAATCCACGGGGGTGGGGGCTGTCCATGGGGTGGGGGGGCAGTCCACAGGTGTGGTGGGGCTGTCCAAGGGGGTGGGTGGGGCTATCCATGGGGTCGGGTATGTCCATGGGGTGGGGTGTCTAGGGGGTGGGCAGGGCTGTCTAGGGGGTATGGGGTGTCCAGGGGTTGGGCAGGTTGTCCACAGGGGTTGCAGGGCAGTCCAGTTAGTGGGGATGTCCATGTGGGGTGGGTGGGTTGTCCATAGGGGTGGGAGGGCTATCCAAGGTGGTGGGAGAGCTGTCCACAGATGTGGAAAGGCTATCCATAGGGGTGGGGCTATCAAGGGGTGGAGGGGATGTATAGTGGGTGGCTGGGGCATTCCTGTGGGTATGGGGTGTCCACTTGGTGAGGGGTTGTCCAGGGGTGGGCGGGCTATCCAGGAGGTGGGCAGGGTTGTCTAGGGGTGGGCGGGGCTGTCTAGGAGGGATGTGAGGTGCAGTCCAGGGGGGACAGGGTGTCCTAAGGGTGGGTGTGGTAGTTCAAGGGGTACAGGGTGTCCAGAGGGGTGAGTGGGCTATCAACAATGGTGGTGGGGAGGGGGGGCTGTCCAAGGGGTGGGAGAGTTGTCCACGGTGGGGGGGGGGGGGGGGTTGTCCATAGGGGTGGTAGGTATGTCCATGGGGGGCTGTCTATGGGGTGGGCGCACTGTCCATGGGAGTGAGGGGCTGTCCACTGGGGTAGGGGTTGTTCTGGGGTGTGGGCGGCCTATCGATGCGGGTGGTGGGGTTGTCCAGGGGGTACGGGGTGTCTAGTGGGGTCGGCAGGCTGTCCATGGGGGTGGGGGGTTGTCTAGGGGAGGGGTGAATCTATCACATCAAATCATCAGGTCATGTTTTTTTATTTATAGATAAAATAATAAATAGAATGTGACATACCTAATCACTCATATATTTAGGTACAACAAATCAATAAGTATCAAAGGTCACTTATATCAGTAAAAAATGTAATGAATCAATTTTTCCCTCATCACCATCACTATCACCACCATCAAAATCAGCCTCACCCTTGTTCTTGTCATCATCCTCATCATCGTCCTCACCCTCCTCAACTCCCTCCTCCTCTCCCTCATACTCAGTCGTGGCCTCCTCATCACCCTCCTCCTCCACCTCACCCTCCTCCTCCACCTCACCCTCGTCCTCGCCCTCTTCCTCTGCCTCGGTATCCTCCTCACCCTCCTCATCCTCCACCCCGCCCTCCCCCTCACCATTGTCTCAACCTCCAATAGAACTACCACCTATTTCACTATATATAGAATGCTTCAATGAAATATATTCATCACAAGCTGTTCTAGCCTCTGGTGGAAATGTTTGACGTAAAACTTCCATTAGTTACAAAAAGGCAGTGTTTTCCCTAGTTGTAATGTCCTGGCTCCAGGTGCCACACAACGGGAGCCCTGAACCCGGTTGGTCACATGACCTCAAGAGTATTTCCCTAAATTTCAGAGGCTTCCGACTAGTAGCAAGGGCCTAGGTCTGATAGTGGGGAAACTATGCCCTTATTTTTCAAGTGTAGTGCAGTAGAAACAGATATCAACATACAGAATGCAGAAGCAGTATACAATACCAATGCTGAAATGAACACAATACTAAAACAAAGAGAATACCAACAGTCATAAATAATGATGAAATATGTCCCTAAGTGTTACAAATAAACAAAAATAGGACACACTATAATTTAAAAAATACAGTACGAGGGACAATTACAGCAAAGCAAAATAAAGCTGCCCAACAACAACTCAACAGCATCACAAGCCTAAGCTCGGTCCCATGCTCTCCGACTCCTATGAAGCAATCAATTACCTGTATAGGGACTCTTTCCCTTATCAACACTTACATCAATATAATCATTTTTGGCCCAATACGTGACCCAAATATGGTGTGGTAAATTAATCCCAGTAGGCATCCACCAAAGGCCCGTGCCCAAATATCACTGAGTTTGTGAAACAGCAGTGTGCAGTAATGAAATACAGTAAACTAAGAAGTACTAACATGTATACATTCCTACCAGTTCCATTTCCATTTAATTATTATTCAACAATTCAATATAATTGTATTATAAGTTCCCGAGACTTAGCCTCAGCTGAAAATCTCACTAATAGTGCCACAACAAAACTATATCAAGTTATCTTACAAGTACAAGTTAATACAATACCATGCATGTGCTTTAACTAGGTAGGTATGACATGTACAAACACCATAGTGAAAGTGCAAAAAAAACATTTTCCACATACATGAAAATACTTACCCTTAGGTAATCAGAATCGAATCCCACTGGTGATTGCCAATAGGAAAACCGAATATTGCCCGTAGACGTACGAGGTGTCGCCCACAGGCACAGAATCTACTGCCTAAAGGCATGAGAAGAGTTACACATGGGCTAATCAAAACACTTCCCTCGGGCTAAACAAGTAACCGGGATAATCCCAACACATAAGAAAGAAATTTATATACATTTCCTCTCAAGGAAATTTAATGTATGCTAAAATCATGGTATACCCTCGTGAAACCTAGCCCAATGACTAAACAAGGGAACACACCCACGGGGTGGCCCTGGATCCAAGAAATGATCCCAAAAAGAAGTTGTACATATTCATTAAATTACCTACGAAATTCTAGGTATTTAATTAATCAAGGAATCATCCATACGACACCCCAATCATGGGCACGTAGCATAATGGTACAAAAAAACATCAGCAGTTGGAATTAAGCATCAATCCACCTACCTCGATCTCAACAGATCAATATATGAGAATGATGCCTCCCGAATCGTCTTTGAACGACGTAGATCTGGGATAAACATTCCCACATTCAACAAAAAATAAGTTTACTTCAAGAAATAATTGGTAATAATGGCTCAAGAAGAAGAAATCTCTTACCCGCGCGGTTCCAACAAGATCGACGATGGATGAATCTGATTCCTAGTGTGCTGTCAGAGGCTCTCCCAAGATCTGTCCTCTTCTCCCAAGCTCCTCTGGCATTCTAATATTCCTCTATCCAAAGAGGAGGCTACTACACATTTTATGAGAAAAAAACATACTACACAGTGTTTACTCTCTAGTACACGATGTTTACTTTCATCTTTTAACTGTTCCTCTGGCGGTTACTTTTCACTGCCGAACTGTTCACTTGCCAACATGAGTACATGACGTGTATTTCGGAATAAATGGCGTGTACTATCTCTAATTTGGTAGTGGATTCGGCCACCGTAATATTCACCTACCAACTGATAACACAGTGTGTAAATACTAAGTACATGACTTGTAGTCTGTTTTTACACCCTTCATTTCCAGAAGTCCTACACGCCATCTGTACTCTTTCCACACAGCCAAAGTACACGGCGTATGGAAAAGTACACAGCATGTTCCAACAAAATGTGGGATTTTTCCCCATTTTGCTTATTTTATCATAAACACTAATGAAAATAAGGAAAATAAGAAACATGTACCTCAAGAATAAGAACCGGGTTCTTACAAACATCCCCCCTTAAAGAAATTTTCCCCCGAATTTCCCTTCCAAGGGTGTTGAAGATAAATCTCAGAAAAACTCTAGCCACTGAGAACTTATGTCGGTCTCCCTCTCCCATGTTTCGTCTTGTACTTGACCATGCTACCATAGCACCCGTACGAGAGGAACTGACCGGCCTCAGAGAACCTTTGTGCTTCTATCAACAATACTAATCGAATGCTCCTCAAAGGATGCATCATGCTGAAGCTCAAACTCCTCGGGTTGAAAAAAGTCAGATAGGTCTGAGTGATAACGGTGCAGCTTAGAAACATGGAAGACGTCATTCATGTCCAGGTACCTCTGTGGTAACTGCAACCGATAAACAACCGGCCTGACTCTCTCTAGAATCTCAAACATCCCCACATACCTCATTGAAATTTTACCATTTCTCTTGATCCGCTTGTGTCCCAACCTCAGTGAAACACATAAGAAAACCAGATCCCTGACCATGAACTCAAAGGGTCTTCTATAGCAATCAACATAAGATTTCTAAAGGGACTGTGCAGTGGCCATTCGCTTTTGAATCAACTGGACCTGCTCTAATGTCTTCTGCTTGAGACATGGTAACAGTAAAGCTACCTCACATGCCTCTAACATGCACATGGGTGATCAGAATGGCCTACCATATAAAGCCTCATAAGGATCTATCTCTATTGTTTCCTGAAAAATATTTTTGTAGGAAAAATCGACCCGGGGTATGTACTTCTCCCAAGAGACCCCAAAGACTAGGACTCTTGCACACAGCATTTCCTCTGGCCCCTCTATCGTATGCTCTGACTGGAAATCAGTCTGAGGGTGGTAAGTCATGCTCAAAATCACTTTTTTACCCTATGCCCTCTGAAATCTCTTCCAAAAACGAGACGTAAAATGGGTGACCCTATCTAAAACTGTAGAACGAGGGACCCCATGAAGGTGTACTACCTCTTAGATATACAACTTCCTGAGCTTGTCCACAATGAAGGTCTCCTTGATCAGGAAAAAGTGAGCTACCTTTGTGATTCTGTCCACAACAACCCACAAAACATCATTGCCTCATGATGACCTCTAAAACCCAGTCACGAAGTCCATCGAAACGTCATCCCATTTCCAGTCCGGGATGGGTAACTACTATTACAGTCCGGCTGGCCTCTAATGCTCCAGCTTTACCTGCTGACAGGTGGAACATCTTGTAAGAAAACCATCTACCTCTCTATTTCAAACTCGGCCACCAATACAGACGTCTAAAGTCACGATACATTTTGGTTACCCCAGGATGTATAGCCGAAGCTAAATCATGAAACTCCCGCATCATATCCTCACGTATATCCCCTGGAACCCACACCCATCCTTGGATACACAATATCTCTTCACTGCCTATCATCCAACCCGGAGGAGGGTCCTCACTTTCCACTAAATCCCATTGAACTAGGCCTTTTGAATCTGATAGCTTCCTCATCCTCAATCTATCTAGGAGGGTAGAATTCACAGCTAAGGTTGTAAGATATGTTTTCCCCAGACTGTTGTGCACCTCCAAATGCATCTCAGAGAACAAATTCATAAGCTGCCACCCACCACTGTCCTCTTTCACTTCATGTACTTGAGTCCTCCTACACAGTGCATTAGCTACAGCGTTACCCTTACCAGGTGTATCAGAAACCTCAAAGTCGAAGCACTAAAGGTATTCAACCCACTTTCACTGTCTCGAATTTAGGTCATGTTGGGTTAAGATATAATTGAGACTTTTAGGGTCTGAAAACACCACAAAATTCTCTCCCAAGAGATAATGTCTCCATCAACGCAACACATGAACAACAGATTCCAACTCGAGATCATGCATTGGGTAATTCTTCTCATGTTGCCTCAGCTGTCGAGACCTATACACAACTACTTGATCACCCTGAATCAACACTGCTCCCAGACCAATACCTAATGCATCATTGTAAACTATATAGCTCTTTGATTCCTCTAGAAGTATCAGGACTGGTGCTACTATCAACCTTCCTTTAAACTCTTGAAAGGATATTTTGCAGGCTTCTTACCAAACAAACATCATGCCCTGCTTAGTTAAACCCATCAATGATACTGCTAAGATAGAGAAGTCATGTATAAAGATCCTATAGTAACCAGCTAGCCCCAAGAAACCCCATATCTCAAACAAGTTCTTCGGTTGCTCCTAGGAAACTACTGCTCTCACTTTATCTAGTACTACCACAACTACTGCCTCTATGATGATATAACCCAGGAAGTGAATCAGGTCCATCCAAAAGTGGAACATAGAGATATTTTCATATAGCTGATGCTCTCTTAGTGTACTCAAAACAATCTCAATATGTGTGTCATGGTCATGCCAAGTGTGAGAGTACAAAAAGATATCATCCATGAAGACTACCAAAAAATAATCCAGATATGGGTGGAACACATGATTCATTAGATCCATGAAAACTAATGGCGTGTTCGTGAGTCCGAACGACATGAAAAAGTACTCGTATATACCATATATTCTCTGAAAAGCTATAAGCGGTATATCCGCTGGTCTAATGCTTAACTGATGATATTTGGATAACAGGTCAATCTTCTAGAACACTCGTTCTCCTCATAGTAGATCAAAAATATCATCAATCCTTGGAAAGAGATACCAGTTCTTGACTGTCAACTAGTTCAGCTTTTGATAATCCACACAAAGTCTGAGGGTACCGTCTGCCTTCTTAGTAAATAGGACAGGTGAACCCCTTGGAGAAGTACTGGGTCATATGAAACCCTTTTCCTGTAGATCCTCCAACGGCCTCTTGATCTCCTAAAACTCTGGTGTAGTCATCCTATAAGGTGGAATGGACAACGGTGTTTCACCTAGCACTAGATAAATAGACAAATCCACCCCTCACGTTAGAGGTAGACCTGAGAAGTCATCCGGGAAGACATCCATGAACTAATCAACTACTAGAGGGATATCTTTCTGACTAGTTCCCTGGTCATCCAAATATAAACTCACAATCTGGGCTATCACACCACCTCGCCCATGATGCTCGGGTCCATATCAGATCTCCTCGACATCCCATTAACCTTTGTATAGAAACTCTCCGCCCTATGGTGATGTGAAAATCACCCCATGATGATAGAAATCTACAAAGGATTGAACGAGTACCAGCCAGTACATCTTGAGAATCGCGTTACAGCTCGTCATCTCTAAGACATAGAGGTACCAAAGAAAGTGACACCCACCATCCTCTAGGGGAACTACCTTCGCTAACGCACAACAGAGATTCTAATCCCCAACGGAGTGTCTAGCGTCATAATATCAGAAGAAGAAGAAACACAGATCCTGAGGCTCTCCACAACGGGCACAGATATAATACTATGTGTAGCACCCATATCGAAAAGTAAAAAAGACAAAACAAAAGCAACTGGAATTGTACCTCTGAAAGTGGAAGGTTCGGGATCCTAGTCCTACTAGGTCTGTTTGACATCATATGCCTACCCAGTACCATGGCCTTGTGATACAGCATCGCTTCCCTGAGCTGAGCCACCCTACTATCTCTGAGATACTGGTGTCTGGCTACCATGACCATGACCACCAACTCTGCCTATACGTCCCAACGTATTTCAATTTCCTAATTGGTAAGATGTTACTGGCCCTACTCCCGCACGTGGAGTCTATAAAGATCCCCCCTCACTAGCCATTGGTGGAAACATATAGCAAAAAAACTGGAGATGACCCATCCTGCCGCAAGCTCAGCACTCCACTGCATCACGTGGACACTGAAGTCTCTTGTTCCGCACTCTAACACACTAGAATCACATGACCCGGCCACCTGAAGAAATAATTTGGCTAGTAATTTCATAGTGAGATAAATCCATCTATCTCTTCCTTTTATCAGTAGAAATAGTACAAGAAACTGGTGTCGAACCGCCCTAGCCTACACCACTAGCTTCCCGCAAGTTACTCTGAGTAATCAGTGTGTGGTTCAAAATAGCATGCACTCTAGGCAACCTGAAAACATTCACCAGTGCTCGGATGTCATATAAAAGACCATCCTCAACGCATCGATCCCTGAACTTCTCATCTCCCACCTGAACAGGTGGAAAATGCTATAGCTTGGTGAAGTGGGTAGAATAATCCATCACCAACATGGCACCCTCCTGCAGATTCATGAACTCTCGAGCTTCATCTGCCCTCAACATCTCTGGGAATAAAAAAATCATACAAGACCTCCTGAAAATCTTCCCACGCCATGTCTCTGTGATGCTCAGTCTGGGGGGGGTAACATCACACCATATCTTGGTGGAATCACACAGCATTTATGTAGCGAGATTGAGCCTCCTCCCTGGAGGCATCTCCAGATGCTCGAAAATAGTCTGCATATAACACATCCAAGACTCTGCAGCCTGTGGTCCACCATCACCTATAAATGTAGGTATATGCTGCTGCTAGAATTTATGAGTCAACTCTTCCATAGATGTAGTAGCCTACAGTTCTCCCTAGAAGGTCTGCATAAACCTCATGAAGCCTTCATGGAACTGTGCATCACTGCATGTGTCCGGTATAACGGTCGGCACCGCATCTGGCTCTTCTGGAGGATACATTGGTAGCCCATGGCCTAACATCTCTGGAGTATAATCATTGCTGATCTCCTAGAAAACAAATCTAGATCGTCCCGGCAGCATGACTCTACAAAGTCAAACACATGCAATCGATTAAGATCCTCAAGGAAAAAAAACAAGGAGGGTAAGAAGGGAATAAGAGAAATAAAACATTCATGTTTTACAAAACAAGACTAGAAAACATGTATAATAACTACACGGTGTGTTCCCGTAAGCCTTTCACATGGGCATGTACCTCTTCCATAACTGGTCGCGTAACACCCCAAGCACACAACGTGTTGTCCATACACACGGTATGTACTTGAATTTTCTTCCCTGCCCGAGTCCTTCTACACAGCTTAGCCACACGACACTCTGTTGAATGCAGCAACACGACAGGTATAAATTCTATACGGCGTGTACTAGTTGAGATTCACTAACCTGTGTTGTCCGTTACACGGTCAGGTACACGGAGTGTTCCAAATAGACACGACGTGTACGGCTTAATTTCCAATTACATGTGTTGTTAATGACACGGCCGACTACTCGGCTGACACTGTACGACGTGTTACACCCGCACATGGCGTGTACACTACTCCATCTTCCCATCCACACAGCCAAGTCCACAAGGTCTCTCCCCAGTCAATACTACATGGCGTATCCCACATGCACACGATATGTACATGGTAGGGTAACACCGACCCATGTTGTTAGTTACATAGACGAATCCCCATGTTAAACTACATGGCATGTTTGTCATTGACACGGCGTGTATAATCTCAGATTCCATCACCCATGTTGTTTGTTACACAGCGGACACAGGTTCAACACAACACATCGTGTATAATCAGTACACGACATGTGCTATCAAAGTTTCAATACCTCATGTTTCTGCCCACACGGCCTATGATATGGGTAACAACTACACGGCGTGTATATACGGTACACAGAGTGTACTTATTTTTTTCTATTTCTTCCTGAATAGAAGATTAAACGGTGTGTAATAAAAACTACACAATGTGTATTCTATGTTTTCCGGATAGTAATCCTTAGAAACTACTATGGAGCCCCAAAAAACACTGAAACCAACAAATAAGTTCCAAATTCCGATCTGTGAGGGCCTATACACCCCGTGAGTCAAAGTTTGGCATCTTATACATGTTATAACAAGGTAAACAGTCAATGATCCACCAAATTCCAGTCATTTTGGGCCCATACTCCACAAGAACCAAATTATGGCATTCATTATACAAAACCTTACATAATAATACCCAATCAAATAGCAGGTCTGTAATTAAGGCATCTATCACAACAACATTATTTTATTAGAACAACATTTATCACAACAACATGGAATTTCTATTTCACCTATATGGAATAGAAACTATGCATGGCATGTGATTCTAACATGTGCCTAAATTATGCATGAGATGGAATATCCTCATCTCATTGGGTTGCAACTAAATAAAACCCCAATTATAAAAATATAAACAACACATCCCAAGTGTGTCACCCAATGGTGAAAATCATATCAACTATGAAATTGAAAAATTAGAAAAATTCCAATTCGAGGTAAATAAGATTTTCCCTATTCATGGGTTAGCTACTCCAAGGCACAACTTATTACTAAATACCTATTCCATCATATCCCTGGCTATAGGAGCCAAATAGTATGTCAAGAGAATAGAAACCCTCTAATACCACTTTGTATCGTCTTGGATCTATGTACCACACAATGGGTGACCCGAACCCTGTTGGTCACACGACCTCAAGCACATTTCCCCAAAATCCAGAGGCTGTTGACTAGTATTGAGAGCCTAGGTATGTTAGTGGGGAATCTATGCACTCATTTGTCAAGTGTAGCGCAGCGGAAACAGATATCAACTTACAAAATGTAGAAGCAGTATACAATACCAATGATGAAATGAACACAGTACAGAAATAAAGTGAAGACAAACAGTCATATTTAATAATAAAATATGTCCATAATTCTAAGAGGGTATCAAAAATAGGATACACTTCAATATAAACAATATAGTACATGGGAAAATATAGCAAAGAAAAATAAAGAAGCGCAATAAGAACTCAGCAGCATCGCAAGCGTAAGATTGGTCCCATGATCTCCTACTCCTCTACAACAATCAAGTACCTGTATAGGGACTCTTGACCTTATATAAACCTGCAGAAATATAATCTGTTTGGGACCAAGAGATGACCCAAATAGGGTGTGAGAAATAAATCCCAATAGGCAACCACTAAAGGCTCATGCCCAACTGTTAGTGAGTTTGTGCTACTGCTGTGTGCCGTAATAAAATATAGTAAACCAAGAATTAATAAAAATTAAACATTCCTACCAGTTCCATTTCCATTTAATTATTATTGAAAAATTCAATATAATTGAATAATATGGTCCTGATACTCATCCTTAGCTGCCAATATCACTAATAGCACTGCAACAGAACAATAACATGCTATCTAACAAATACAAGGTAATACAATGCCAAGAATGTTCTTTAACATGGTAGCTATGACGTGTAAAAATACCATAGTAAATAAGAAAAATAATTGTTGTCTGTAGAAATGAAAATCATTACCCTCAGGTAATCAGAATTGAAACCTGTAGGTGATTGCCCACAGGAAAAATGAATATTGTCCGCAGGCGTATGAGGTGTCGCTCACATGCACAGAATCTACTATCCACAGGCATGAGAAGAGCTTCCCATAGGCTAAATGAAACACTGCCGTCAGGCTAAGAAATTAACCAGTCCAAGCCCAACACATAAGAAATCAATTTATATAAAATTTTTCTCAAGGCTATTTAAAGAATGCTAAAATCACGGTATAACCTCAGGTAACCTGGCCAAACGGCTAAACAAGAGAACACACCCATGGGGTGGCCCTGGATCCAAGAAATTCTCCCAAACATCTATTGTACATATTAATTAAATTACCTAGGAAATTCTAGGTATTTAATTAATCAAGTCCCCCACCATAAGACACCCCATACACGGGCGCATAACAAAATGGTACACAAAAACACTCAGTAGTTGGAATTATATATCAGAACACCTACCTAGATCTCCACTAATCGATATAAACGAACGATGCATCCCGAATAGTTAGTGAATGATGTAGATCTAGGATAATTGTTCCTATATCAACCTAAAATAACATTAGTTCATGAAAGAATTGGTAATAATGGCTCTAGGGGAAGGAAGCTCTTACCCGTGTGGTTCCAACAAGATCGACATCGGAAGAATTTGATTCCCGATGTGCGGTCGGATGCTCTCCCAAGATCCAGCCACCTCTCCTAAGGTCCTCCAGTTTTCTAAGCTTCCTCTATCCAAAGAAGTGGCTAATGCATGTTTTAAGAGAAAAAAACTACGCAGTGCGTACTATCAAGTACACGTCATGTACATTCATCATATAACTGTTCCTCTGGTAGATAATTTTCTCCACCGAACTATTCCCTTGCTGACATGATTACATGGCGTGTATTTAGGAATACATGGCTTGTACTGTCGCTCAACTGGTAGCCACTTCCACCGCCTTACTATTCACCTACCGACTGATTACATGGAATGTAAATACTAAGTACACGACATGTAGTCAATTTTTACACCCTTCTTCACCGACAATCCAACACACCCTTTGTACTCTTTCCACACTGCCAAAGTACACGGCATGTGGAAGAGTACACCGTGTGTATCCATAGAATGTGTTATTTCCCCCCATTTTCCTTATTTTATCAAAAACACTGAAGGAAAAAGGAAAAGAAGAAACGTCTACCTCAAGAATAAAAACCAGGTTCTTACACTAGAAGATTGTTCTGTCATCTTGTGGCCCTTTTTTTAGCATTTTTTTCTTATGCCTTAACCTTTTGTAACTCAGTGGCACTACAACTTGTACCTGAGGAGGTCCAATACCTCTTCGGAACTATACTCTTCCTAGTTCGGCAACGTACTCTACCAGGGTGATCATCTCCAAACACATGATGTATGTGATCATTTAGCCCAATTTTTTCAGGTTCCTGGGAATCAAGGGCCTCTAAAATAGCCTATTAAAAATATAAATATATTATTAAGTTACAAAATAGGGATTTAAAATTTTAAATCTAGTATGTAAAACATACAATTTGCAGCTGAGTCGGATCATTAAATGCACTTCCATCTTTCTTCCTTCTACTCAAGAAAAACAGTTTTTCTCGAGGAACACATCCTTCTATATTCACTTTATGCCCTTACAATGACATTTAAAGTAGGAAAACATAACTAAAAATAGGATTCCAATAATTAATTGTGTAAATAAAATTATACGACAACTTTATAAATCGAATAAATTATGAAGGTATTAATAGAATGTGCAATTCGTAAAAAAAATTATAAACTGTCATACTTGCTGCCTCTCATGATCTGGAATCGTAGTACATATCAATGTGTGGACTTATTTTTTAGCATCAATAAATTTTTTATTTCTTCTAGATGAATCCTAAATAAAATTAAATAGTTATTATATACGAAAATGATGAATATTTTCATTAAATACTGCTAATGTGATTAATAACTTAAATTTCCTAGTTGTCCAATGAGTAATCATATGTCGATACTGATCTAACAGACAATCATCCACGATAGGGACTACCTTTAACTCTGTGCCCACTCGAGCATGCCATCCAATGTTCAACTCATTTTTATATGCTCTCAAAAGTTGGCCTAAATCATTTAGACGTGATGGTCGTGCACCCTCACTATTGTGGAAATTAAACTGTAGCTGGCACCAAAATATTAATTCATATAAATACAAAAATTATTATGTTGCATTAAACACAACATATTTTTTACCCCTATCTATGCCCAAATGTTATCCTTTACTTCATTTGGCAGGTGTCTCCATGAGAGCGGGTTGAAATGAATGATGTTAGAGTATTTAGATGTAAATAGAAAAAGATAACAAATGTGTAACCCAAAAAATAAAATAAATGAGAGGGAATATGGGTATTTAGTGATAATTTAACTATCTACTGTTTTAGGTGAGCTTGAAAAAATATATAATGAAGTTAATAAATCGTACAAGATATAATAATGAAATTTAACTTTTAATAGGCTGATTATTTATTAAGTTTCACCAGTCTATTGAAATCAGGGAACATTGATTATACTAGATTTATAAGGGGAAAGGAAGTTTTCAAAATTAAGGAAAAATTTAATTTCATTACCCTAGGTAGATGATGCAGGTTTCAATTCATATTATGAAGAAGAATACAAACCGTCATGTTCCTTTCCTGGTAAAATGTTAAAGATAGGACTTAGAGTTTTACAAATTTTATACAAATCATTGATGAAGCATTAAAATGTTCACCAAGTTAGAAATGTTGGTTTTTTGGGTTGGAATAAAGTTCAATTCTGAATTAGAAAATGAAATTCAAATAAAATTTCAACCAATAAACATTGAAAATTCACATAACAGTCTAGTCGGATACAACATATTTGTAATCAATATTAAACAAATTTGAATAGTACCAACCTTAATACCCAATGTTGAGGTAAACCAAATGAATTGAGAACATGAATGGATTATTTTATATATTACCCACCACAACATTAGGTTCATAGTCAAATCTGAAAATTGAGCTATTGGTGTCATCATAAGTAATAAATGGACCATTTCCAATGGAAGTAGGGATGGTGTCAATTCCATTATCACAATCATAAAAAATATTTCTTGGAATTACTTCAATAATGACACCAAATGCAGGTCAAAGGTGGTCTTTGGCATAAAAAATATTGTTTCTACATTGATGCCAATACATATGGTTTATTGGTAGCAAGAGTGCAAGTCATATCAATTACTAGAAATCCAAAATCCTCAATAAATGTGCCATGCCTTGTCATCGAATCAATCCATTGGAATTTCATCATAGTGACTCATCCCTAAGAATAATAATCCAAATTTATTATTTTTTTCAACAACTTTGTAATAACCCACATTTTCAAATCACAGTCTATTATATGATACACTAGCATAATAGTCTGTTGTGGTAGTAACCATAACACCATCATGTTGTGTTCTAATATTCTCTTCTCATTCAGTGTCCATAAATCAGTACCCATTGATAACAATTGATTTATAGTCACAAACCATAGTATTAGGACAAAAAGTTAAAGCTCTAGTTTCCTCAAAGACAAAGTCAGAAGGAAAACTCAATAACTAAAATATAAATTAATATTAAACATAATTAAATATTGTTTTAATTATTTTAAATAGTAATATTATTACCTTAAATTCTAACCGAGCAGAAAACTCTTTGCTATGTAAAGTCTCCCGCCTTCTCAAAGATAAAGAATAAAGCTTTCTATTTATCATCACATTATGTTACCTGTAGATAAAAATAGGAATAGATTAATAGATATATATATATATATATGACATATAAATATTGAATTTACTTACAATATGTAGTCATCGAACAAATCAGAGTTGACCAAAATTTTACGATGTGCCATCTCCCGCTCTTTAAGGCTTAATATTGTGAATGTATTTGATCCAAGAATTCCTCTGGTTTGAGGAAGTGATGGAAAACTGGGATCAATTTTCTCACAGTATACATCTTCGTTTCTCATTGTTCTGTTCATTCGTTTAGTGAGACCAGAAAAATACATAGAGCTGAAATCCATACATTCTTGAGCCATGTAACCGTTCATGATAGAACCTTCAGGATGATTCCTGTTAGAGACATAAGACTTTAATGTGTCCAAATTTCTTTCAGTAGGATACATCCAACAAAAAATTAGGTCCTCTGAGAAGTATTTCAGTTAGAATATGGAAAGTTCGATGCAGTATGTATGTGAAAAATGATGGAGGAAATAGTTTCTCTATCTCACACAAAATTAATGGGGCATCTAAAAATAGTTTTTGCACGAAATAATTTGAAAACTTCTTAGCACAATATTCTCAAAACAATTGGAACAACCGAATAACAGCCACCCTTACATTATTGGACAAAAGATGATGAATTTATATTGGAAAAAACTCATGCAGAAGGATGTGATAAACATGAGCCTTTAATGATTTCAGCTTCAAATCTCTTCTGTTGACCTATATGGATATGTTGATTGATTAGCCATCAGGAACATTAATAGTCTCAATTACTTCAAGATTTTATTTTCTATAGGGGTCATCACCTAAGACGCACATGGAACTTTCCATTTATTTTCACTGACACACACATGATTCAATTCTGGTATGATGCACCAATCCACCAAGTCACGCCGAGACCGTAAATCATCTTTTCCCTTTCCCGTAACATTTGGAAGAATCAAAAGAAACTTTTCACACATATTTTTTCCAATGTTCATTAAATCTAAGAAATGACATAAAAAATTGGCTGACCAATACCTCAAATCAAAGAAGATACTTATCTTCTTACTATTTTAACAGGTTTCAGTGGAAACATTCATTCTCATTCCAGATTTCATTTGACCGTTCCCGAATAAAAAAATCTGAAGTCCTGCAATTCATTAAGCACGTACATTCTAGACATACGTTGAGGTGTATCAATGGTCTCCATGGTATTGTAAAATCTTCGACGATTATTTTAATATATATTTTCCATTGGGAGGAATGTTTGATGTTCAATAAAACTGAAACTACAATGATGTTTTAGTATTCTAGATCATGTATTATTCATACAAACATTAGATGATAGTTTTCCCTTCGTGATCCGTGCATACATCATTGCATAAGCAGGAAAATAATTGATCGTCCACATAAGCACATCACACGTATGAAATATGTCTTTCAAACATGCATCATATTTGTGCACACCAACATACCAAAAAAGTTTAAACTCATTTCTTAAAGGATGCATTTGTACATCTATATCATTGCCTAGACCAGAAGGTCTAGATATGAGTACACTCATGAAAGTGAAAGCTTATTTCATACAAAACCATGGGGGAAGATTATAAAATTGTATAAAAACCGGCCATGTGTTGTACGATGTAAGACTCTTCCCAAATGGATTATAACCATCACATGAATGAACATAACTCAAATTCAGCATGTTTACTTCAAAATCAGGATATCGAGAATCAAATATCTGCCAAGAAAATCCATCTTCTGGGTGAACCAACAAATTACTAATCTTCTTTATCTCTGTATCATGCCATCACATTTTTATTGATATTTCGCTAGACATAAAAAGATTATGGAGTCTAGGGATCAATGGAAAGTGCCACATTACTTTCTGTGGCACACTGGATGGTGTTCCATCAGCTTTTGGATTCCAGTGGGATGTGCCACATTTTATACAATAGTTTTGTTCATCATTTTATTCCCAGAATAAATTGTACTCTTTTGGGAAAGCATGAATTTCTATTCTTGACAATCTATATTCCTCAACTAACTTCAATGTCGTATAGTGGTTTGAGGTAATATCTTCATCATCTATAATTATGTCATTCAAAGTAAGAATATAATCGATGGAAATATTAGAAATCTCATACATATTTTTCCCATGATTCAATCGGATTACAAATTCCATATTTTTCATTTTACCGAATTGTCGATATACTGGAGTCATGGAATCATAATTCAATTTTTTCACCCTAATAACATCATTATTTTCATTAGATTCATCATGTGTTCCCATATCGAAATATTCTTGGGTAAGAATCCTTTCTTTTTCATGATGATGAATAAACAGAAACTTGTCATATAACAAATTATCCAATCTAGTCTTCTCGTTTTCTTCATGAAGAATTTGAGATGTCCCTTTCTCAACATTATGATACCACACAGAGTAGTTATCTTGAAAAAAATATTTGGTTATGTGATAGCCGACTTTTTCACAGCTCAACCAATGTCTTCCAACATAATTGTAATAGGGGAAGTGTATGTGAACACTGTCCAAAGCATTGGGAAATGGAAAATCTAAAAATGTCTCCAAATTATTTTGAAAATCCATTGAGATCTGACTGGTTTCATACTTCTAACTTCTATCCATTATGTAAAAGAAGTTTTTATAAGTCATTTTGTCAAAAGAAATTCAATAATATTAAAGTTTCATCGAAAATATATTTAAGTAAACGAGAATTTTTCACTTTATATTAAACCATAAAAAACACACTACACTATATGAGAGTCATAATATAAAAGACAAAAAATAATACATTTATAACAAAATATTTTTGATGAACTATACATGAGTGTAAGTATCATGTACGCTTTAAGAGGAGAATTATCCATGGAGGTACGGGTGTCCAGGGGGTGGGCGGGCTATCCACGGGGGGGGGGGGGGGGGGGGTGTCCGAGGGGATGGGGGTGTCTGGGGGGTGGTGGGCAGGTGTCCAGGGTGGGTGGGCTGGCTGTCCATGGTGGTGGCGGGGCTGTCTAGGGGGCCGAGGTGTCCAGTGGGTGGGAGGGATTTCAAGTAGGTGGGGGATGTCCAGGGGTACGAGGTGTAAAGGGGGTAGGTGGGATATCCAGGGAGGTGGAAGGGATGTCTATGGGGTACGGGGTGGGCGGGCGGGCTATCCATGGGGGTGGCTCGGCTAACCCAGGGGTACGGGGTGTCCAGGGGTTTGGGCGGGCTGTCCAAGTGGTGAGGGTAGTCTAGGGGGTATGTGGTGTCCAAGGTGTGGGTGGCATGTCCACGGGGGTGGAGGGGCTATCCAGGGGGTATGGGGTGGTTGGGAGGGCAGTACATGGGTGTGGTGGGGCTATCCATGGGGTATGGGGTGTTCCGGGGGTGGGCGGGCTGTCCACTGGGGGTGGGTGAGCTATCCACGGGGGTGGTAGGGCAGTCGATGATGGTGGCAAGTTTGTCCATGGGGTTGGTAGGGCTACCCAAGGGGTTGGATTGTCTAGGGGGTGGGGGCCTCCACCCCAAACTAGGGTCATAAAATCCAATCTTTATCCAATTATAGCATGATTTCAAGCTTGTTATAGATAATCGACAAGAATGTTGGTGAAAAATATGTATATAATATATATAAATCCCCACATACCCAATTGAAAACACACCACCAAATATCATACGTGTATCAAATTTTATGATCCATGTTTTGATGGGACACTACTCAGAGGAGTATGAGCCATGTTATATCATTAGATGATATGGAGTTATATGGATGTTAAATTAATATCAGATCAATATGGATAGTGGATAAGAACCTGAGTGATATTTCATTTCAGATATCACTTCTTCTTAGAAGGGTAATAATGGGTGTTAGTTTGGAACTTCATGAAAAGTACTAACATGTGAAAGCAACTATACATCGGTTATATTTTATTCCATTTTTTATTGTAGAGTATCAGAGTGGACAACCCACCCACTCCTTTGACATCCCACACCCTCCCCCATAGCCATGAATCCCCTACCCCCCATGCACCCCACCCAAATAGCACCCCACCCTACCTGGACACTCCCCCCCACCACACCTAGAAAACCCACCCCCTCCTCCCTAGACCACCAACACCCCCTCCCCCACCCGGATAGCCCACCCCCACCCCCTTGGACAGCCCACCCCCTTGACAGCCCACACCCCCTCCCCCACCTAGATAGACCACCCACCACCACACCTAGACATCCCAACCACTCCCTAAATATCCCACACCCCCACCCCTGCACCCCCCCTGACAGCCCCCCGGGATTTCCCTCCCCCCACACCCACCTTGACAGCCCACACCCCCCACCCTCCCTGGACACCCCCTCCCCCACCTAGACACCCCACCCTGACCCCCTATATAGACCCCAACCCTCCTTGGGAAGCCCATACCCCCTCCCGCACACCCCTATAGCTCCTTATCCCATCTGCGGCCCCCTACCCCTTGGACAACCCACCCCCACCTAGAGAATCCCACACACCTGGACAACCCCTACCTCTCCTACCACCCCCCATAGGGTAATTTTATTTAAAATAATTTTATTCATTATGAAGGGAAACCATCATGAATTACCCATTTCATTCCAAATAACCCATTAAATTTATCAAAACACGACAAATTCAATTTATAAGGATCTATGGTTCACTTAGAAAATGTCATTGGGGAATGGGGAGATCAACTACATTGTAAATTCCAATTTAAAAATTGGTCCAAGAACTTTGGAGGTGTGGTGGTGTCTAGGGGGGGGCTGTCTAAGGGGGTGGTATTCATTATGAAGGGAAACCATCATGAATTACCCATTTCATTCCAAATAACCCATTAAATTTATCAAAACACAACAAATTCAATTTATAAGGATCTATTGTTCACTTAGAAAATGTCATTGGGGAATGGGGAGATCAACTACATTGTAAATTCCAATTTAAAAATTTGTCCAAGAACATTGGAGGTGTGGTGGTGTCTAGGGGGGGCTGTCTAAGGGGGTGGGGTGGGGCTGTCTAAGGGGTGGAGGGTGTCCAGGGGGGTGGGTGTGTCTAGGGGTGGTTTGGTGGTGGTGGGTGGGGGTGTCCAAGGGGGTGGGGGTGGGGGGATGTCCATGGGGGTGAGGGGTGTCCGTGAGGGTGGGGTGGGGCTGTCCAGGAGGTGGGGGAGGTGGTTATCCAAAGGGTGGGGTGTCCAAGGGGGTGGGGGTGGGGGAGGGGGTTTCCCAAAGGGTGGGGTTGTCCAAGGGGGCGGGGGTGTCCTGGGGGGGGGGGGTGGACTGTCTCTGGGATGTGAGGGGTGCCCAGGGAGGGTGGGGTGGCGGTGTCCCGGGGGGTGGTGGGTGAGGGATATGTCTAAGGGGTGGGGAATCCATGTGAATTTTGGGGTTCAAGGGGTGGGGGCTATTAAATTGGGGTGTCTAGGGGGATGTCCAGGCGGGTGGGAGGTGTCCAGGGGGTGGGGGTGGGGGTGTTCACAATTCCAATCAATCACCCAACCTACATCAATTCATCCTCAATATCAATACCAATAAATAGAAAATCCAAATCCAATTTTAAAATAAACTAAATTCCACATAAACTATCATATAACCCCACTAAACATACCATTTCCCATGTTAGAAATGTAGAATAAAAAACAGAAAAGAAATTAAAGGGTTTGGTACTTCACAAACAGAACGAACTCTAATTTTGCCAAAATAAAAACACCAAATAGATAAAAATAGTGGGATAACATTAAAACAAACATAAAACATACTACTTTGAAGTTTAGAAAAAAATTGATTGATTAATGATGGTTTTGCGGCCGAGAAATCTTCTAGAGGAGCTCTCCATTAGGTTCTGCAATCGAGAGAGAGGGAGCTCGGGTTCTAGGTAGTTGGGGGAAAACATTCCCAACGGTTTTTAAAACCCATTGGTTAAGCCTCTATTTACCAATGGTTTATTAAAACTATTGGTATATCTTAGAGAAACTAAATACTTCCAAATGGTTTTGTCAAACCGTTGGGAAATATTAAGTATATTTACACATTGCCAACGGTTTAAACAAACCATTGGAAAATGTGGACTTTCTTACATTATAGCAATGGTTTCATCAAACCGTTGCTATATATCCATTGTAAAAACATCAGATTCTAGTAGCGATTCCTCAACTATGTAAAATGTAACATAAAACAAAAAAAAGTTGTCCATTTACTTTACTTACTGGAAAACTAATGACCGTTTCACCCATCACAAGTTTGTGATTTTCTTGTTGTTAACTTTCTCATGATCATGTTTTATATAACCCTTTATCCGAATATGAAGCTTTATCATCTATATACATTTTTTCATACATTAAATCCAATTATGTGTTATCTCATGTGAAATTTTTACTTATATTTCATTCTTTAAATGTGATAGATTTATTGACTCTTTTTCCGATGTGGGACATTAAATGAAGTATCCGAGACCAATTCGAATATTGAGAGGATGAAATTTTAAAAAGGGGATAAGAATGTAACACCCCAATATTTCATAGTAACATATTTTCTTTCAAGCAATTCAATAGCTTCTGCTACACACTACACCGAGTTCGTGTGCACCATGACTTACCAAAAAAGCCTTTCAAAAAGTGGTTATGAATTGTACTAACTGCTTCTTGAATTTTATATACTCCATATAATATTAATATCATTATTATTTGTTTCTTATATATAATATAAGAACAAATTCAGCTTTTTAGATAAAAGAATTATGTTTCAAAAAAAAATGTAATTTTACCCTTTTTTAGTGGAGAACACTTTTTAAATCCAATATTGGACACTTTTGTATATTCAATTTAACAAAATAAAATTCTTATTTATTAATGGGACATAAAATTATACTTTTTATAAATTTCAGTTTATTTCTAATAACATTCATATTTTGATGAATAGTGAAAAATATTAAATTTTTATTGAAAGCATATTTTTTAATCCAAATAATTTATAATGATAAATTATACATTTTAATGTTTTTTAAGTATAACTATATTTTATTTCTATCATTTAATCCAATTTCGGTCATTGGAATTAATTTCATATTTAAATTGAACATAAACACATATCAATCTGTTGATAGTATTTATTTCTCAAAACCCCACCTTTTGGTTTTGACAACAGGAATATTTTTTAAATTAATTAATACAACTTATGTGTTTTGAATTTGGTAGAATATACATCATTTTTGAATTTAGAAAGTCAAAATTATCTTTGGGTGAATTTTTTGTATTTTTCTAAAAAAAATCAATTTTTGATGAATTGTGAAAAACACTACATTATTGTTTAATGACAACTTTTTATTTAAATAAGTATTTTTTTATTTAAATTTATTTTTAATTCAAAATAGATACATAATTCTAATATTATTCCAATTTAATTCATTGAATTTTTTTTATAATAATATTAGATATATAAAATATTATTAAACTTTTTACCATATTTTACCTATCTTCTATTCACATTTGAAAATTTTCATAAAATGTAATTTCACTGCTTCTGTGAATGGAATTTCATAAATCCTAGAGACATATTTGACTTCATTAAGTTAAATTTGGTTTAATAGAATGTAAATAATTTTTGAGGAATAGTTACTTTGAATTTTATTTACCACTGTTAAAAGTAAATATTTCAATTAAAGGTAAAATTGATATTATAATTACTCTAAAACATGTCCTAATTCTATTGGACAAGTGTATTTGGACCAAAATCTAACTTAGGACAAAAATATGATCCTTTTGTATCCACGTAGATTAGATTACAACATTTATTATATTTTATTTAAATAAGAGGTAAAAGATTTATAATTCAACATTTAACAACTAAATCATATTTAATATAAGGTTAAAAATAAGATAAATTTGACTATAAATATTAATTATAAATATAAAAATATTTTATACGTCATGTTATTTTATTTTCAAATTTTTGATATTAAATATTTAAATTTATTTATGAGACAATAATGATGTAGTAATTACCTTATTAATAAAAGACTAAAATAATTGATTTTATAAATATTAAAATAATAGTAAACTGACACATTTGATGAATTACAAGAATTTTCAAGGTTAATATAGAATTTTAGGGGTTATTTAATGATTTTTTTCTAATTAATCGCATTGGAATGACATTAAAAATTCAATTACTAAATAGTTTCAAAATTGACATAATTGTATTTTCAAAACAAATACTATTTAATTAAATTATATATAGTCATGAAAATATAAGGTTTGGCCAATGGACTTATATAATGATAGATATGTAATTATTGAACCACTTGAGGTTCTGTTGGCATTTTATTGTAAGTTTATTAACCATGTATTATAATAATACAAGAAGACATGGTAAAAATTAAACTATTTAACTAGGAGTTAAATCTAACGGATAAGGTTAATATGGTGACCTAAAATTTTATAAAACCTATTTTTTTGTGTGGTTTTAGACATATCCCTACCTTATCAAAAAAATAAATCCATTGGGATCCATTTGAAACCGAAAATTATTTTATAATAAAATAATATTTCACGGTTTTCGTAAAGTGACCCTCCCCTCTCTTATAAAAGGATACTTCCCTTATCTTAACTTCACACCTCCAAGGCCTTTTGTCTCGGCCAACCCCTACTCAAATATCCTACCAAAAACCCTCACTTCAACCTAGTTTCCTTACTTTGAACAGAAATCAAACTTATGGAGCACTTTTGTTCAAATAAAAATAAAGAACCTGAAGAAGAGGTAATTACTACATCACCGCTTCAAAAGTTCTTTTCATCTACCACCTTATCTTGCTTTATTATTTCCATACTAAAATAATAACTCTAGTACCTATAAAAACATATATATTATTATAAATATGTTACAATCATATTCATTATTATATCTATCCTAAGAATGACAATGTCACCATACGTGTGTACGTATGGCTTACCGTATCCACATCATGGTGTAGTTTTTTATTCAACAATTCATTATTTGGATGGGTATAATAATTAGTATAACTAATTTAAATAATAAATATATCATGTTAAGGATTCTTTATATATAATATACAATCCATTTACATATTATTTCACTACTAATAGAGTGATATTATCGCTCGTGTGTACATACGGATTACCGTCTCCACGACACGTTGAGATTTGGTTACCCTTCATAACCATTAAAAAATAGTTTTCATTTGATGATTAAAAATAATGGTTAAAGAACTAATATCATTATGTATATTAATCAAATAAATCATATCCATAACAAACATGACTTACGTAACAAAACATATAATCGAAAATGATTCAGTTAACACCCAAAACAACGATACTACCGAAATATCATTAACAAAGCATTATTAGATGATCATATATGATATCATATTTATGTATGTGGTTCTTTTATAATATAATAAAAATAATTTCACCATTATACCTGAGGATAACTTACCCTAGACTAAGGAAAAGTACTTGGTAATGGGTTTTTATATAAATTTTTATTCTTGTGAGATTCACGCTATATTTTCCGCTATTTCATTTTGTGTGGTGCATGTACTGGCCGTGACTATATTTTTTGTGTAATATAAATTAATTAATGGGTATTTACATCTTCGTTGTATTATTTTTCTTTCATGGGGTGTATGTTTCATAATTTACCAAATCGGTAAGGGAATTTCTAATTTCAATTTCCAATCATTTGGTTTTACGCATACTTTGTTGGTTATTTTACTCCATGATTATGTTTGAAATCACTATTTATTTATTTATTTAGTAATTTCCACTCCCCTTTATGTTAATATACTTTTTATACACATAATAACTCCATTTAAAATTCTCAAGTCATTGATATGAACTTGGTAAGGGTAATCTTTACTCAATTTTCATTCATTGAGTTAAACGTCCAAGTCATTGGTGTTTTTCTACAAGAATACATGTGAATGTCCTCTGATAGATTTACACTGTATTTACAATCATATTTAGTGTATTTACATTTTTCACACATAATTATGTCATGGATTTATCCTTAATTTAAGGATACAGTCTTTATAAGGGATTTCATCTCAATTTACATTCCATTGAGACTTCATTATTGTTATGCACCAATTCACTTTTATATGGTGTATATACTATCCTTTGACATAATATATCATGAATATATTTATTCCCATGATATTATGATTTATTTATTACCTCAATTATATTTATTCAAGCTTCTCTCATTTGGTTAGGAAGTCCATCAAGAATATTGATATAATTGATTTAAAGATTTATTCTTCTAAATATTTATCATTAGTGTCCATGATTTAAAAATGGTTTTAAGGATTTATTTATATTAGAATGGATGTTTTAAAATTAAAATTCCTTTCAAAATATTCAAATTGGTATGGGACAGTTGGATTCAAAAATATCTTCTAAATAGTATTCTAGATAAATAGTTAGACTTTTAAATGTTTTCAAGAAAAAATCGATATATCTCTCAAATATATTTACTGATTATTATCATCTTTGTTAATATACATCATTTTATTTTATTATTTATTGAGGAAGATTTTTTGTAATAGAATATTCCATATTGTATTGTATGAGTTTTTTTTGACTGGGGATGTGCTATTTTTATACCATTCACGGTTTGTGGTGAAGGTATTGACAATTTGAATTCTAGTTTTAATACGAATGTTTAGATTATGTTTTACCCTTTTCATATTATTAATGCTTTGGACTTAGTATGTGATGGGCAGGGCCCTCTATATCCCCTTGATGCATTGGTAGGTCTCAGGATTCAAACTAGTGTCTTGGCATAAGGCCTTGAAACAATTATTATTTTTAGTCTTGGAGCATGGCGTTGACTATGTGGTTATGATGTCCGACATTATTCATTTCATCATTATGAAATTATATATTCATATTACATGTGATTATTTCAAATGTATAATATCCATGTAAATTAGTAAATGGAATTATCCAATTTTTGATTTCCATATTATGATGATGTTTAAGTTTAAAAGGCTTGGGTTTTATTCTTATACATTAACTTAAATGTTTATGCTTATTTATGATAGTTTTTGCTATATTGTTATCCTTTCTGAGCATCTGAGTTCACCACTTTATTATGTTTTATTTTTTCCTAGATGTAAAGAAGTATATTATGATTGGCAGGTAGGGCTAGGCTATGGGATATGGGTGGGTTCAAAAGGGACATAATGTTGTTGTTTTTACATTACATAATATAAAGTAAAACTTATATATGTATGTAGTACTTCCAAATCTACTTAACTAATTAGTCATTCATGACATGATCCATTGTAATAATGCTAATGTTATGTAATAATGCACCGACTATGGTTAAATGATGTTGGGGCATTATAAATAATATCAATTGTAACTATGGGGAAACCTTTTTCTATTATAATTTGTATTCCCTTATTTGGAAGTATGGGGAGACAAAAAAACCTACTTCATACAACGTACAAAAAAAATTCTATGTCTCAAATTAAAATTTGGGTTTGAAGAAGATATTATTGAAATCCATGCATCCAAAAATAAATAATTGGGGTAAGTTCTTGTATGATGAAACATAGTATAGTAGGTTTTCATATAAGACACTAATTAGTATGACTCATTTAGGATTGTTTTTAAGACATCCATCTCCTTGTGGAAGTTGAGTATCATGAAGTTTTTATGATAAATATGTGAATCATGGATTTTTCCTAAGAAATAGATACAAGGAAGCTGTAACTTTAAGAGACTTTGTTGATTGAATTATCATTTTATAAGAACTCAAGGATATGTAATAAGTGAGAAAATGAAACCCCTAAAAATATGATCTAGAATATGGTGTTTTATAAGGCTAAAAATTTATTATTTATAGTTTATGATTTAATTTTATGCTAAGTTAGTTTCATTCTTGATAGTTAGGTCATTATGTTTTATATAATGATTCAACATATAGTTTTGTGGAGATAAAAAAGAGGCCTCGAGATGGAAATTCATTTTCAAAGGGAAAAGGTTAATTAAATACATTGAGGGACTTCCCACACATGAAATTAATTTCATCATACTGCATAGTTGCGTTATCAATTGAGAAAATCAGGCAATCCCAAACCCTTTCACAATAATATTTTTTTCCGATTTAAAAGAATAAATTTCATGTTAATAGAATAGATCATAGGATATAAATGAGGAAAATGTAATATTTTATATATGGGGGTGTGGAAAATAGTTTGGGTAGTTTCATTAGGATTTTAATTTGTGTTCATTGCATTATTTTTCCAAAAAAATAGGAAACAAACAATATCTTGTAACATTATAATTTATAGGGGGGAAATATGAAAAAATAATATTTATTATTAAAAAATTCATTAGTATTGTTCTAAATATTTAAAATATTCCATCATTAAAAACAGATTTATATGAAAATAGATGTCATTGATGATATGGATAGTTATGTCATTGTAGAACCTTTTTGATTTTGACACCAATATTTGTGATATCTTTTCATGGTATATTATATCAATTTTCTATCCACATGAATTTACATCAAAACCATTAAAATTTATTTTTTTATTCAATTGAATGTATAGAAAAGTTTTGTAATTTACAAGCTTACATAAATGGTCGATCCATATATTCATTTCTATTCTTAGCAAATTCATTTTTGTACCCATATAAGATACACATGTGAAACTAATATTAGACTATTTTACAACCCACAAAAAATAAAAAAATGAAGTATTTATTTGTACATTTATGTTATCTTATTAAAGAAGTGATTGAATAATTTACAATAGCGGGGAGATCTATCTTTATGAGGTTAAGGTTTGTATTTTCTAAATACTTAGGTGACTGGGTATTGAAATTTTATTACAAAGGAATATCTAATAGTTCTACTAGATTTAAACCATGTATATAGAAATTTTTTACGTGAATTGACAATAATAAATATATGGAGGAGATATGAGCTTTAAATTGTTTGAACACACACATGTAGAGAATTAATGGAATAGTAGACCCATGTGTTGTTTTAATAGTATTAGTGACATTAATATCATTAGATTTTGTTTTAATTGAATTTAGGAGAGAAATATCATTCAATTTTTTTTGATATTAACTTCATATAGAGATAATTTCTTTTCCTATATTTCCTTTATATATTGGGAAATTTGAAACATCATATCATTTTACATTTCTCAGGAATACATGAAATGTAACATTTCCTTGGAGTACAGAAGGGTAATTTTGAGGGACTTAATAAAAAATATTTTTATTAAATATTTTATTGTTTATAAATGAAATAATTTTCTCACGTTATAGTAAATGTATATTTTTGTTGAATATTTTGGATTAGATCATTCATTTAAAATTTGATGTGAATTACAGTTTTGAATCATTAAATAGGATGATATTATTTTAGACATAAATATTATTATGAAACATATTTGAAATTAATATTTTGTAATAGAATTGTAAAATTTATGGGATCAAAATTTCATTTATATTACATTTGTCGAATTATTTATTTAATTTGGGTAAATGGGTCATGAATTCAAAGATTGTATTGACAGGTAAAATTGGACCCCACTTAGCCATTTAGAACACATATTATATATCAATTCTTAGATTGGGATAAAATTTAGATAGTTTATATAGGACCTAATTCCTCAAAAATCATTCTTCTGAATTATATTTAGTTCACACATTTTGGTGTCCAAATAGTGAGTGCAAGTTAGATTATAAAATTTCGATGAATATCTCATTTACACTTCTAATGTATTATAACTATATCCTCACCGACACTATATAAGTGTGTGTTCTCCCATTTGGTAGGGGTGTACATGTATATGGATGTTTATGGTTGATGTGAAGTGGATTCACTCCATTTATCAAATTAGTTCATTATGTAGATCTCTTAATGTAAGGGTCCCTTCGTTCAAACCTTATTCTTCTTCTTCATGTTATAATTTTTTTTTCTTAATACAATATCCATTTATATTTAATTTGTTCTATTATTTTCAATTTCACTCTTCATTAAATAAACTATTTTTTCTAGAAATTTGGAGTATAAATTATATAAGTTTATACCACATCTCGATGTTTTCTCGTGTAAGAGGTTTCTTCGATGACTAAACCACCCATGGGCTAGTATTTTTTCTCAATAAACAATCTAATTCACATTTTATTTAGTTATTATTTTGAGTCAATGAGATAATATAATTCACTAAATAATAACTATGAATTGTATTTTAACATAACATAAAGATACAATAAATTCAATAATTAACACAAAGCGCATAATGTAGAGTAATGTATGAATTATGAATGAAAATTATTAATTGGTAATACAAAACAATATAGAATCAATTTTTTGGGTTCAAATATCATTCATAACCTAAATTAATCCTCACATCCAATATTGATATGATCGCTAATTCACCACTAACCATAAGCTAGTCTTGTAACAATAATCAATACAGGGTTCTAAAATTGCATGTTTCAAAACTAGACTAGGGCTTAATTCATTTCATCTATTTGGTTGAGGTACATTATCATAGCTTTTTGGGATTAAAAAAATATGGGATTATAGTTAAGGGGATTTTAATTTAAACTATAATGATTAAAAATTATGTCAAGAGGCATTTTTTTATTTCACAATTTAAAATTATTTTCTTCAAAATCATCTTCTCATTTTATTTAATCAATATAATTTTAAAACAAATATAACATTCTTTCAACATACAACTTCTTATGTTATAAAATATGAACACCCCCAGTCAATGTAGAAGTTAGATTATTTTATTTTATTTTCAAAAATACCATTAATATGTTGTTATAAGTACTTAACCATTATATAATGACCTTATTCAACCACTCTGATTCACCAAAGTATTAAAAAATACATATCATTTGATAGAATCTATCACAGTACCATGAAAAATAATCATAAGATAATGGTTAGAGTGAAACCTTATATAATCACAACTATTGATGTGGGTCACAAGAAAAAAGTGTTAAAGGTACCTATATCATTAACACTAGAACAATAACTGAATTATCTAATTCAGGTTATACCCACTCTTTTATATCGGGAGAATTTTCCATGAGTGTCACATAACTACCTAAATGTATAGATATTGATTTATCAATGAAAATTCATAATAGTGCATTGAATTCATCATAATTATAACGCTCATCACTGATATAAGTTTCTAATAATTTGATTCCTAATTTTTTTTAATCTTAAATTTGTTCCATTTGATGTGATTTTGTCCACATTATATATATATATCCAATACATTTTGTATATGAAGTGAAGTCAAAGTGGATATTTGGAATCGGCCTATGGATTTTTATCAATGTGAGGATGAACATGAAATTCTATTAGAAATTACTTCCATTATAAGTAATTTAATACCTATTAATGGGGAAAATTTAGTTCAAATTGTTTAGGACAATGTCAATATTGATTATATGCCTATTTTTTGGGATCATTATGATGTATTTATTGAAAATTTTCAAGTTTCCTCCCGAATTGTAAATTTAATTATTTAATACAAATCGAACCAACTGAAACACATATTTCAAGGAATACTTAGAGAATGGCCTTAATTAAGTTTTAGAAATTAAATAAGTAACTCTATGAGAATCTAAAAAATATATTAATATTCTCTTATGAGTCACCATAGGGAGAAGATATTATTTTTATTAAGAATAATGATGGTTCACTACATCTTTACATTGATTATTAAGAATAGAAAAAAATTCACTATTAAAGAAATAGTATCATCTTCCCCATATTGATGATTATTTTTCATCTATTGGGTGAATCTCAACAGTTTTAAATGTTTTATATTTGATCTTGTTTTCATTATTTATAAATAAAAAGGGATGATATACCATAGAAAAACTTTTTTATATGTTCCTTTAAATATTGAATTTGTAGAGATACAATTATGGATTCCCAACGCCCCAAACTGTCATCATGAACTCACTTAATAGATTATATAAAGATTACCTTGATTGGTACATCATATAATTTATAGATTATATTCTAATATTTTACAATATAAATGAATTACATGAATATCATTAGGGGATTTTGTTGAAGACCGTAAGAAAGGAAAATAATTTTGATAAATATAGCATGTGTAAATTCTATATTTTAAATGTTTTATTAATATGTTAAATAACTAGTGGAAATGATATATTGGTGGAAAGTTTATGGAATAATGTCTAGAAATTTCTTAGTCCAACCACTTTTAGTGATATCCATATTTTTCTCGGATTAGTTGGATACTATTAACGTTTTGTGATCAATTTATCTTGTATATCAAATCCACCAACCAAGATATCTTGAAAGAGACTCATGTTTATTTGGCTATTATAAATTAAAGATTATTTCATGGATATTGAGGGATATTTTGTTAGTGTTCTAATACTTGAAGTACCCTACAATAGATAATGGATGGTAATATAACATTTTTCATCAAAGAAAAAACTAGGTTTTTCTTTAAATATAATGTGATGTTAATATTGTATTCCCTATGAAAATTTATGTGTCATGGGTAAAAATAACCAAAAACTTATGTTATAGTTGGAAATAATATTTTTTTCATTTAAAACTTTAAGACATTATATTTGAGAAAAAATGTTCAAAATATGTACTAGTTATAATAGTTTGAGGTATATATTCACATAGAAAAAGTGGAATATACACCAAAGAAGTTTGTTGGTGTTGATTAAGGATTATTAATTCTCAATACATTACCACCCTGAGAAGTCGAATAATGAGGTTCAAGCTCCATGTTTAAAAGACCATGCTATTTTTTCATGAAAACAATTTAAAATTTTAATTTACTTATATTGAGAGAGGATGAGCCTCAAAATCATGATGGAAGAGTATAAATTATATCTTATAGAAATTAATGTCTAACTATCTATTTGTGATAATGTTAGAGTGATAAATAATGTGGATTTATAACTCAATAATATGGTAATGAATGTTTCATTGTTTAAATATAACTATGATATAATGATAAGATTTGGTAACTATATCTATTTCCCTTCAAAACCATAATTAATACAGGATCTATTGGATGAAGAACATGAATCGTTCTCCTCTATCCATCCAAGAATCACCACTATGTATAGAGATAATAAAATAAAATATGGTTTGGTAATAAGTAAATAGATATTTCAGAATATGTATCTCAACTCATAGTTTGATGGAATGTTTAGGTTTAATGTGGGGAGTATAAGGGGATGAAGCTACCAATATATATACCGATATAAATGTTAGAAAAAATATCCATGGATTGAATCATAAGACTCCATAAGGAATATAAAGTTGATGAAATCATTTTTTGTATTAAAACAATTTAATAAGTTAGCACATTTAATTTATATTATAAAATATTTCCCACTTGATCAACTTTTCAATATTTACATTATTTAAGTGGAAAGGATTCATGAGTACCACATTGAATTGTATCATATTGTGACAGGTTTACATATATGTTCTAGGTAATCAATTAGTAATTATTTGATATTGGTTAATAATTTAGCACAATGGATTATCCTCAACCATATAGTCAGTTTAAGGGGACCATTCATACCCTATAATATATTTTTATATATTTCTCTATGGACATAAAAAGTTGTTGGGATCCACACCTAACTCTATTCTGCATTTCATAAAAAATATGTTACTCAAGTATTAATATTTATCTATATCTATACAAATATAGAAATAAGTGAAACCTCTATTGTGTTTCTGTTGATGTTTGATATTGAAATCTACTAGGTCCGGAGATGGCTGACAACATGGTAGAGAATGTTATAATATTTGGAAACTATTTAAATGTCTATTTGTGATGGAGATTATGAAGTTTCAATCAATTGATTAGCTATTCAAATGAATATCAACATGGAATATTGTTATAATATTTTGGAAGAAATGAAATTTGAGTCCAATATATTGGTCTTTAAGAAATTTTTGATCATATCATGACAATAACATATCACATAGAATATCCACCAACCAACATAAAAGTTTGAAATGTGTTCTATGCATCACATGTGAGGATTTACTTACTAGATCATTCACATTACTAAAAAGAGTGATTTTACCACCAGATCATGATCTTTAATATGAGTAACAACCATTCGAGATTATGTATTTAAGGGATATAGTGTTGTACAATAAGACCACTAACATGGTCAAAGTTTTTTGGTGAAATAATAAGTGTGGAGAATATATGTGGGAAACAAAGTTTAAATAATGCATATGGTTCTAAATTTATTTTCATCAGTGTAATGTATTTTTTAGGGAAAGATTATTTTATGCTTTTAGAATGTAACACCCTAATATTTAGGAATATATTATATTTAATAAATTTGATTCTTTAGTTAACATTGGATGCACACAAAACCAAACATAAGTGAATAATTGTTTAATAAAATATAAATTTAAATGTATTATAAGATAATTAAATGAAATATAATAAGTAAAATTATGTAAAAAATTATAGGAATAATTATTTAGTTTTTTTATTTCTTTTAAACACTATTTTATTATATTGGTTTTGATAAAAAGTTAATTTCAATTATTTAATTTATTAAAATAATGTAAAATTAATATTTATAAATTTATAAAAATAAATAATCCATCTTATATTGATTATCATGTGGATATAATGAAGATAATTTCATTCGATGATAAAAGGAGATATTTTTTTCAAAACTGATTTTGTTTAGTTCAATGTATTTTCATGTTAATAAATTAAATCATTCAATATTGATGAATTATTTTAATGAAAATTTATGATAATATATTCAATAAGATAAATTTAAATTAATATTAATGTCATTAATAGTCAAATAATGTGAGTCAATACAATTTTTTTCTAAAGGTATATTTTTCTAAAAATTGTTCTTCCTAATTTTGTGTAGGAATATTAAAATTAATTTCTATGGCCTATCAGAATTTAATCTTATAGAATGTATTGTATATATGTAATCCCAATTATAAATATTTTCTAATAAGTTTAACTTAATTAATTATCCATAATGAAAAGTTACTGTAGTAAAAGTTGTATAACCATGGTAAGGGTTAAAATGGTTAATGATTGTGTTAAGTTGAGAGATAAGGCTTAAAATCCAAGAAAAAAATATATAAATATTATTTTCTGAGTATATTTAAAAATTACATTATCCAATGATCAAAATTAGGCTAAATTAGATCTTTTTTTCATAAACATAGTATTCATTTGTCAAGGATTCTCAAAAGGACATTCATCACACGATAGGGTAACTATAACTATATGTGTACATGATTGGTCTTTTCCTAACTACCTGTGTACCATATTAGGCTTATTAAAATAACATGTATACCCTCTTGGTATTGTGACAATAACCCATTTATTATCTAGATCTTGGTCTAATCACCCATGAACACACGTGGTATTAAGAAAACCTCTCACGTACCCTTGGGATTTTGACAATCTCTCTTGTACCCTATAGTGTTCAAAAGATATAAAATTTAATGAAATCAATTATAGGGATAAAATGGACCCACCCATTCATATATATCCAATAAGAACACAATATCATTCATCATCCCATTATAGTTTAATTTACCCATGATAAAGAAATTGGATTGATAAAACATCTTTAATATGTAATCATCATAAACTATACATAGAAAGAATGTTGATCGTATCCTAAGATGATATCACTTGAGTATCATAAAAATAATTAATGACTGTAAACTTAAAAAAATAATAATTCTATAAATGAAATAAAAATATTACTTGAAAAAAATAGAAAACTTGTTTTTCATTTCTTAACTTTTATTAACTAAATATTTCTAGTAAAATAAAAATAGTATTATCATTGAAAAAACAAGGAAATTTATATTCGTGTCCCAGTTATAATAACAGATTCTAGGGAAGAAAATAAGATGGTCTTAGACCGAGTTTTTTACTTTTAAACACCTATAAAACTAACTACGAATAGTTGAAAATGTATAACATGGTTTCACATCATGATATTTCAATATAAACCTCTATTTAATCCTAATATATTTTATTGTCTCATGATAAATGTATTAACATGAATTATAGGCTCTATTTCCCCTCTTATATTTCACATCAAGAAACCTCTATTTCCACTAAATTAACTATTTTCTCTACATTAGTACCCTATAAATGATTTGAATTGGTTTATTCTATAGGTCTAAATAGTCTCAATACATTATAAACTCTCCTGAATGCCTCTCGAACCACCGATTCACCACTTGACCCTTGAACCCCATCCTAAAACACCATTCTAGGATGATAAAATTTATAGAACCTAGTTTTAACTCCCGTCTCTCAAAATAAACAATCCCTCAAAACTATAATTTCAATTTTCAAAAATAATTTAAAACCCCTAAAAATGTGTGAGTTATATGTACCATTACCAAAATCTTATCAGAATGTATATTTTGATATACATTACTAACTATGTGAAATTCCATGAACTTCAACAGATCATTACATATATTATACATATTCCTCACCAGCATCTGAAGCTACAACATGTATGGTATTTATAGATATGAATACCATAGTAAATGAGTTATTTTTTCACATTAGCATCTCTTTAATTGTGATATTAAGTTTATTGATCAACAGGAAGTATAGTTTTTTGTTTTAATAAGTAATTTTGTGTCACTTCTATGTAAAAGGTATAACTATTTTATAAATTCACACTTTCTAATAAAAACTTCTCTCTTATATCTATGTAGTTTTTCTTATTACTCTAATATTTTTTTATCCTAATATTTGTTTTGGAAAAAAATTCTAGTTTATAGAATGAAATATATCATCAATTAGTCACTAATGTGTATAGGGTTCTACTGTCCATTTCTCATATCCTCGTATATCTCAAATATAAACTCATGAAATAAATATATGCAATAGGACATTTGAAATAATTATTTCTTAATAAAAATTACAAGTATTTTATAATACACTATCAGTATATATATTTTAATTTGTTCTATGAAACCCATATATCAACCTTAGTAGATATATTTCCCTATAACATTGGATTCCACATTAAGATAATCATCGGATATTTTTTTTTTGAACAAAGATATACTAATTGTATGATTAATAATTTTTTACAAATGTAATCAATAAATTTTACTTTAAAAATATTAAACTCCCACTATTATCTTTTATACAGCAATAAACTATTCATTTCAAATGAATATTCGATGATCATGATGCCATTATTTTTTATATAAATGGATATTTAAAATTTTCATTGCTCATTTGAATTCTATAATATCAAAAAGAATTTATGGTTGAATCTTATAGGAACAGTAAATGAAATGTGGTCTTGACATCCAACGACCAATATAATTATCATAAAATATTGTGATAAAAATTACAATTCAAATGGATTTAATAATGAAAACATGGTTTTAACAATCGGGGCTTTATGAATCCATCCATTCATATTTTATATTGAATACCCTATAACAACAATAAATAAATTAATTAAACTACCCAAATAATTAACAAATTTTTGTACATGGTTTTTTTTCTTCAATTTTTATATTTCAAATAAAGAATATATCCATTTATTTTTTCCTCCCATTTTAATTAATCTTATTGAATAATTAATCTTCCATCACTAAGAATATAAAACTACAACTATGGACATAACATTCCTAAAGATTTTGTTTATGTGGAGAATTTATTTTTAATTATATTTTATAGAACTTGTTCCTATACCACACACATTAGTATCTTGAGATTATGACATTTTCCAAGTCAATATTTCACCCATAATCTCAAATATATACGCGCACTTATTTAAAAAAACATATTCTATCAATTGACTATAACTTTTTTATTTATGGTATTCACATAATATAATTAAAATCATTTAGGATAAACTATTGAGATGTTCTTTGCATTTTTCTTGATGGAATTTTTTATGATCTTAAGCTTAAGAAACTATCACAATCTAAAAACATGATTTTGTGACATAATGTATTTTACTCATACTATAACTCGTAAGATATACATTCTTCATTATAGTTGTAATGTATTAAGGGGTTAACATGTTTTTAGTAAAAAAATATCAAAAATATAATGAAATACATTGCATGAATTATATGTCTCATCATTGATCCTCCTTGTACATACATTATGTCTCTGAGATTTCTAAGAAATAAAATTGGAATAAATTCAATCTTAATTATAATGATAAATGTTTGATTGTACTACTCATCTTTGAGGATTCTTTTACTAAAAGTTTTACACAAATTTATATAATAAAATGTGATTTTAGAAAAAAATCAACTTACTTTTCCAGGATCGATGATGTATGGTTATGATATTCTTCATGTTATAGGACCAAAGAAAGTCATATATTCTAACCATACATATTACTTACTTCACTTTTATATTTCATTAATAAAAAATTGATATTATGAAGTATTTAAATTTATATCCAACTTCTCCATACAATAGTCTACATGGTCAAGATGAAATATGTCTCGAATCTTTAATACAAACCATTATTTAAAAAACATTCTTGGTCTAAAACCTGAAAATTAAGTGTATCGATAATACATAAATTATTTATATCCAATAATTAAAAATAAAATACTGGGTATAACCTTTAAAACTACATTTAGTTTTACTTGATGAAAAATTATCATTTCATAACTGGGTTTTAATGAATCACACTTCTAATTTTCATCTTTTTAAGGTTCATCCTAAATAATAAATATACTATAAAAGAAGATGTTGTGTGTTCCTCATCACCAATATAGTAATCAATGTTTCTCAGGAAATTAGATTATGTAATTTGACTTCTTTTAATGTATTTGTAGATATATGTTTATTAAAAACCCAATATGGGTCATCTAAATAGGTTACAAAAATATGTTCGAAAAATTGGAAAGTGTAATGAAGGACCACAAAACTTGTCTCGAGTGTAAAAAATATATGGTATACAACTAGAGTATAGTTTAGAAGGAGGATAAAAACACATGTGACTAATAAATTCATACAAAAGTGGAAAAAATTGAAAGATAAAATGGAATTGAAAAAACATGTCACCATTTGACCATATGTCACCCACAAATCATCTTGTTATGAAAATGAATACCAAATAGAGAAATTGGAGTACTAAACAATTCCATTACTTTTACCCGATTCTAAAAAAGATACATCTACAAATTCCTAATGGAAATTAGTGGTTTTTATAAAATAATATTATAGAATACCACTAAATAATATATTATTGTTCTAATATATAGATTACATTAAATATAGATTTATAAAAATACAGTTTACAAATGTTTTATATAAAATAATTCCATTTATAAAATAGACCTTTGGCTTTCATAAAAACATACCATGTTCACCCAATCTTTGAAAATTTCAAGAATATAAGAAACCATACTTTGATAAAAAACCAACCATGGATACACCATAAATTATTAATGTATTTAATTACCATGAAATTAAAATCATCTAATAAACACATAATAAATGAAAAATAACACCACTTGGGATTTAACCTATGGGTATACGTGGTAGAAATGAAATAAAATACCTAATCCATGACTATGGTAGGTCCAACTAATAAAACCTCTAATGCCAAAGCACACAGTAATGTGATATAAAACATCTCATGGCATTACAAAAATAATGTGTGACAAATCTATCACTAATGCAATCAAGGCTTCCCAATGTACTAAGTGTTTCAAAAGTAATTTCAAATATGAATATATATTTTAGATTATTTAATCAAATACGTTGTGTACAAAAAAATTAATTAAACCCTGTTTAAAGACCTGTATATTTTAAATCAAAACCATTCAAATTTAAAATCAATAGATTTCTATGAAAATAAAAAGGAATTAACAAGAACTTTAATATATCCAAAAATCAAAACCAATTGATTAGATAGACCTACCTTTAGAATATATGAATCCCAGTAGAATTCAAAAATGTTGATTTGAAACTATAATATTGGCCTCTTATGGATAAGGCTTGAGTAAATGTTATATAGGATCAATAAAAAACCATCCAATCACTACCTGAACTAAAAACATAGCTAATGTTGTTTTTGTGATGAAGGTCACTGAAGAAATAGGAATACCACTTACCAGGGAGAAGTGATTCACCTACCATGGGGATAAGACACAGTGAAGAGTGATCCAAAAGGATGTAGATCAACATAAATTCAACAGAGAACACTATATATTTAGGGGATATACTACATGTTGAAAAAGGGAGATACATGAGTAAGGAATAAAATCCCCTAGGTACGATGGTTTTATAGAGTAAATCATAGTCTTACACCATAAATTTCCCATAACAAGTATACACTAAAAAACATGTTTCGATGGGATAAATTACTCCATGTGAAAAATTTTAATCATAATAATGTTTTTTTGTGGTTTGAACAGATTTTAAGGGATAAAATGGTTTACGACCCTAAATCATTTCCACTTTTTGTGCACATTACTGAACTAAAGAGGTAATCAATAAATTTATAGCATAACTATCAGTTCTTGGTAGATAAAAATATAGAACCTTTTGGAAAACCCCCCAAAACATCCTGACACCATCTGAATCCTTTTCCACATTTAATAATGGATTCAATTTTTCCAAACTAACATACATCCTTAAAAATTAAGTCATTTTTTCTGAAAAATACTTTTCATCCCCAAATCTCTCAAAACACAAAAAAAAACAAATGTGGAGAATGACTAAAGTTAATAATTTCATGAATGAAGGTAATGAAATGAAACAATATCCCCACTATAAACACATTCTACCCTCAGAATGCCTTTAAAATCTTAAACTTGTAAAAATGAAAGGCCATTACTACCTCATCAATAATTAATTCTCCCACTTTTAATGTTTACCCTATCTATAATTCCACAGTACATGGAATAATGTAATTTTTTAAACACAAAGTACCTTCTCTTAGTGATCTATAATCTAAACAAATTTCTCAAAAATGGTGATTTCGGGCTCCAGATCAAGATCCTTGCCTTGAATCACATGTGAAGGATTTTGTTTATGCAACCTCAACTTGGGAACATTAAACACATCATGAATCAAATTAAAATGAGTTGGTAAGTCAAACTAATATGCCACCTTTTTATGACTCTCAATAATTTCAAATGGGACAATAATCCTTGCTACTAACTCACCCTATCTACCTAATCAATGTTGTTACATGTGAGGTAAACCCTATAGAATATCCTAATCACCAACCTGAAACTCTAGAGACCAAGGAAAATGTTCTTCATAGGATTTCTGATGACTAGGTTCCAAGATCAACCTCTTTCGGATCAACTACACCTTTTTTATCATCTCAGGAACCAGACTTGGCCTTGCTGAAGAACCCCATCCCAAGTCTTCCTAGCACAAGGGAGATATACATGGTTGACAATAATAATACTCAATGAGAACCATCCTAATTGAGGCATGATATTAATTTATATAGTAAAACTGGAATAGATACAAATGGTTTTACAAGGAACCACCAAAATTAATCACACATGCTCAGAGGATATCCTTAAGAACCTAGATGACACTCTCAATCAATCCATATGTCTATGGTTTTTATTTCATACTCAATTTATCTAGTAACCAATCACATCTTGAAAACATTTTAAAATATTTGAAGAAAACCTAGGGTCCATGTTGGAAATAATTATTGAGGGAACCCCATGAAGTCTCACAATCCCCCAAACATACATGTCCCTGAGCTTTTCAACTTTTTTTCAACCCCCTGAAAGGGATGAAATATACTGATTTTAGGAATCAATCAAAGATCATCAAAATTTCATCATTCCTGCTCTGTTATTATGGAAATATAATAACTCTTCCATATAGTATTGGGTAAGGGTTATAATAAAATAGAAGGATTTTTGTTCTCCACCTTAATTCTATGAAACATAATACACCATGAATAAAATATACAACAAGCCATCTCATCCCAATACAATAATACTAGAGTTTCATTCCATGAAACATCATGTTGGTCCTAGGGTGAATGGACCTACAATAATAGTTTCCACTGAAAGAAAACTCTAACCTCATCGAAGGAGGATCTATTGGCCTGATTTGGAAACAAAAACACAGCTGGGAGACCGAGACCACTCACATGAGGTCTCCCACCGTTTATTATTTCACTAAATCATGGAAACATGTGGTTAGACTATTGGTCATGCCAAACATACTCATAAAATTATTATCCAACCTTTACCAAACCCAATTAAACCTTGACACCATCTTCTTTATCTCCAATTCTCATCTCAAAAAAAATCATCTTAGACCACTCTTCCATTGATACCTTTAATTCTTGAGTGAATAATTTCATGCTCAATTAATCAGAAACCACATTCCAATTTCTATGAGTATAATAAATATCAATATCAAAATCTTAAAGATAATAAACCCAGAATCATTATCACAAGTTTATATCCCTCTATGTAAAAATATACAAGGATATGTTATGATCAGACTACACTATAAGGGTCTCCCTAGAGAGGTAGTGATTCAATGTTTTGAGTTTATGAAAAACTTATTGGTACTCATGATTAAAGGGAGGCTATTTCATCGTTCGATGGTTTAACTTGAGCAATCCATAGGACAACACATGTTTCCTTGGCATCAAGACACACCCCAAACCCATTATGTAATAATTACATAAGACGTGATAACATGAACCTAGTTATAGAAGAATAAAATGGTGGATGAATTCAACCTCACCTTTAGTAACTCAAAATATCTCTATCATTTTTATTCCACTAAAATGTTAAACTTTTATGGGTTAAATATTTCATCGATGATTAAATCATGGAGATGTACTAAACAAACCTCTTATAATGAGCTATAAACCCCAAGATACTATGAATAATAGTCATATTTTGAGGATTATCCTATGAAATAACCTTCTAAATATTTTTAGGATCCATTGAAATTTCCTTATCTGATATCATATTCTATAAAAGCATTACTTCTTGAATCCTATATTCAAACATGGAAAATTTACCATACAATTGATGTTCCCTAAAATTTCTAATAATCACATAATAATGGCCTATTTTCTCTTCCTATGACTTATAGTACAAAAACATATTATCCCTGAACACAATAAAAAATTATTCCAAGAACTAAAGAATAATTAAATTTATAAAATACATAAACACCACTTGAGTTTTAGTGATTCTGAATGGCATAAATAGAAATATGAAATGACTATAACGTCTCTTAGAAAATTCATTAGGTAAATCCCCATCGTGAACTCTAAACTAGTGTTACCCTAACCAAATTTTGTTCTTCATATTCCAATATTCCACCTGATTTTATCAAAATGATCATCAATATTAAGAAATATATATTTTTTCTTAACTATCACTTTATTTAACAAATGATAATTCAGGAAAAGACTAAGTCTCCTCTCTACCTTCTTAAAAATTAGGATAGGAGAATCCCATGTTGACATTCTATTAAGAATAAATCCCTTTTCTTTGAGGTATTTATATCGGAACTTAATTTCCACCAACTCATTAGGTTTCATTTGATAGGATGGCATATAAATAGGAATCATTCGAGTTATTAGGTAAATAGTAAATCGACGTCTCCTAATGGATTTTAAAATGAAGAAAATGGAAAGACCCTAGGGTTTGAACACAACACTTCATTAAGTGAACTTTTCAAGAAAAGGTTTTGGAACATAATAAAATGCCTCCAAAAATTTATATGATATCACCCCAGTATATTGAATGACAACCCCCGCTCTTCAAGACCAAGAATCCCTCTCACCTTAAATGACATGTGTGACTCCCTCAAGAAAAAAAATTAAACCAAAATAACCATCATTATGGGCCTTAAATATGGGAATACATTCCCTAGAAATATTCAATTTCAAGATATGAATAAAAATAACCATGAAATAGAACACCACTTCGATGTATGTTATCATTACCGGACATGTATGACATTTAAAACCTTTTTTGGATTTCTTTCCCAAATGTGTTGAAAGATCCATGATGAAAGGAATAACATTTGAATGTAATCCCAACATCTAAAATGACTTTGAAGATATAAAATAAATATTTTTACCTATATTAATAAAATAAAGAAACATAGAAGACAAAATAATCATTTTACCTATAACAGTAGTCATATCTACTTTCAATTCCTCGGGTTCACACCCTACAACAAAAATATGGATGATCTCATCTAATCTCTAAGATTTATTACAAACATGAACATACCCATTTACCTAAGTATTAGACCCAAAACCCATTGATGAATTAAAAGGAACCTATGAACCCTTTCTAGAGGTGGATCTAGCCTTACTACCTTGGGAAAAACATTGACAAAAAAATCTTTGATTTCCAGATTTTCCACAGTGACAACATGTCTTGGTTGATTCCATACTATTGGGATTGGTATGACCATTCCTTCCTCAATGATAGAATATGTCTTTCTAAAATCTTGATAAATCCCTTAGGACTATATTTGGCAGAAAATTCGATACCTTTTTTCTTCATTTATTTTACAGAAGACACCCCCTAACAAAAAACCACACAAACCAACGCTCCAACCCAACTTGTTCCCTAATAATTGTCTACATATGCCAAGGAAGATTCATCGACCACCTCAATAAAAGTCATTAGGAACATAGGTACCATATTTTACTGAATATCACCCTCAATGACCATCTCAAATATCTCATATTTCAAGTAATCATTGGTAACAAGATCTATTTTCAAGTGTGACAACTTATAAAAGTGAGTGTAATGCACAAGAATGGTATGATATCGTTCATCTAAATTCCAAAACTCTTAGTTATTTTACCCTAATAATGTATCAGAATAATGTTAATTATTGAATATTTTCATGAAGGACGCCCATGTAAGATCCTCATGAAACATATCTTGGTCAATTGGGACTCACCATCTCCTTCTCAATCCCTCAAGTATATACATGGAAAACCCCACCATATATTACATAAGAATCTTCATAAAGTTTAATATCATCTCAATACAATCAATTCAATCATTATATTCCTAGTAACCTTTGTCACTATAGAAGATAGGTGGATTCTACTTAGTAAATTTTGAGCCATGATTCTTACTCATCCAAGGTTTATGATAACCATTAGGCCTAGAGTTTGAAAATTTTAGATTACAACTTTCAGTAAAGAAGTTTACACTAGAGGAATCAACTATATAACCTATCTTACATCTTCCTCACTCAAATTCAGATGTCCCATTCTAGGAGGAATCATATTTTAAAAACATGAAAATGACCAGTACATTTAAGAGAAAAACGAACTTCATAATACCGAATTTCATAAAACCATATGAATTCTATATAAAATAATAATTCAAAGATGTAATTTATTTTACAAATGAAATAAAATTATTAGTAATAGAAAGTTAAATTTAAATAGACTCACATATCCAGTTAATTCAAAAAGCATCAACCAATAAGTTCTAAGCTTGGAAAAAATCCATAACCACTCATGGTAACTCGGAGTCACACATGGATGTGAGATGACAAAACCCCATCTCTGAATATCTTATGTAATTCCATATGGTCTTAAATACTATTTAACAAAGAAACAAACCCATATCTATAACGTTTCACCATAATTCAAGTTATGTATTCCCTATAATAACAATTTATAATGAACCAAACTTGGTCAAAAAAAATGTAACCCTTAATTGGTCCAATATATGGGGTTTTTCAGACATTGAACAAGAAACAAATCCCATGTTTAGAAAATAGTTTATATGAATATAACACAATATAGAAGAATGATAAATCCATGAGACTAATAAATTCAAGAAAAAAGGCCAAACATGGAGGAATATACCATACACAACATGTCCATGTGTGATCATCTATAATGAAAAAATCATTTTACTCTGAAGATGAACAGAAAAAAGATAACCTGGCATGATAAATAATTCCATTCCCATTACAAAATTCCTCTAAAAAACCAATGCAACCTCCCATGGTCAAAAGTGGGGTATGATCACAAAGCAATGTAAGATACCACCAAAGAATCTATAAAATTTCTTTTATCATGAATTCATTATATCTAGATATAAAACAAATCATGTTTACAAATCATTTATATAAACTAAAACCATGTTGAAAATTTTTCTTTGGTTTTCATAAAAACATTCCATATTCACCAAATATAGGAATAGGTCAACAATATATGATTATTGTTAAGAATAAGAAAAACCAACCATGAATTCAATATAAGGTGAACATGTAAGTGAATATCAAAGAAAATATCATCATATAATAAAACAATAATAAATGAAAAAGCATGCAATTTGGGCTCTCACCTATGGGTATACCTGATATACAAGAAATAAATCCCATAATATAGGACTAAGGTTGATCCAACCAACATAACATCTAGTGTTATAAAATGTACTAAAATGACTAAAAAATATATTTTAATTACACTCACAAATAGTGACAAGTCAGTTTCCAATTCACTGAAGGTTAACAAATGCTTAAATTATTTCAAAAGACATTTCAAAAATAAAAACCACCCATTAAAATTAATAAATTATAAAAAAACCTTTAAAAATAAAACCATTTAAAAATATGTATATTTTTCGTCAAATCCCTTAAAAGTTCAAATCAATCAATTTAAATGGACATACTCATTGAATTAGAAAGATCATTTGGCTATTAAATAATTAGAACAACTTTTTAATATAGACTAACCACAAGAATATAGGAAACCTAGATGAATTCAAAAATGGAGATTTTTAACTATAATATCGCCCTCTAAAATACAAGAGACATGGGGGGGATACGAAGAATTGATAGAAAACATCAACTAATAACAACCTAATTTGTGAAAAAATCCATATCTACCACAAAGACCAAAGGAATAGAAAAAATAGGAAACCCCCACACTATGGAGAAGTGATGCAACATTCAACTGGATACAACATATATTGGATTCATCTGAATGGAGGGAGATCATCCATACCACTTGGGAGAACACCTTGTATTGTGGGGGACCAATACACAATTAATAATATATAGTTACGTGAGCATTGACTACAAGAAACTTGGAACAATATTTTTATAACACAAATCTCAATATTACTGCGAAAATATCCCATATTTCATGAAAACCTAAAAAACATCACCTTGGGATAAATTATCCCAAGATATTATTTTACATAATAAAAATGATTTTTTATTTTCAATTATTTTATTACTTGAAAAGGTTTTATATCCCCAAAGTGTTTCTGTAGTTTGTGGCCAGTACAGATAATACATTGTAATTATGATATTTAAAGTAAAACTATCTCTTGTATGAAATACCAAATACATTCCCCTATATATAACTACCAACATCTTCCAAATTCACTCCAAATCCTATTTAATATTTATTATTGGACTTCATTAATTCAAATAATCATACATACCAAGACTTTATGTAATTTTCTATCACAAAATATCTTTGTACCCGTTGGGACTGGATTGAATCCAAACAAAATATGGGTAAATACTAAAATTCAATATATACATAAATAAAGGAAATAGAATGGTACATTTCTTGAATATAAATTTTAAAATTTCATTACAAATTTCTATTTAATACCCCACTATTTTAAAGGTACACATTACTTTTAATAGAAAATACAGCATAAGTATGAGTGACTACATGATTTCCCAATTCATTGTAGTTTATATTTATATGATCCTAATATCCATATAATATGATAATATTATAATCATACACGAAAAAATTAACATAAATAATAAATTTATTTCATGATTTATATAATAAATCTTATAAATAGTCTCAAAACGCATGGACTGAAATGTTTAGTCTCTCTAAGAACTAGGTATATAAGAAACACATGTGATAATATCCCCATAATTGAACTCCAGTGGAATTATTTCTAAAAATTATATATGTTATACATATCTTAATAATGAAGGGAAAGGAAAACATAAGAAAAGTTGAGCTCAAACTCTTATTATGGAAAGAAAATATTCAACGTTTAATCAAAGATAAGATCCTAAGCCTGTGATAAAACATGAATATAGAAGAAATAAATTATTAAATACAATATTGGGTAATTATATTTTTTATAATAACTAACTTGTTTCATGTTCACACCTAATATTGTGGATTTAGTTGTTTAACATCATGTTATGATCAACATATTTACTTCATAATGTATAAAAATGTAAATAGTGCACTAGTCATTGATATAAGACCTCCCCCATCTTTATCCATAGAAATGTGTTCCATAAGACATAAATTTTTGATCAAATAATTAAATACCATTATAAATAAATTAAGTCTCATTCATCACATCATAAAAACATATGGAAATAAAAAAGTAGTTTTTCAACACTTCTAGATGGTATCACTAAAACTAACCTCAATCATGTGAATCACTTCAAAGAGGTATTATATTAGTAAATTTATAGTGTCGTTACTAAAAACTAAATTCAATATAATTTAATCCTTTTGATATTAATAATAAAATGGTGGATAAATAATATGAGTTTTTAGATAGGTCTTTTATCTTTACTGTAAAAAAAAGTTACGATCGCCATAAATTGTTATTTCTGAAAAGGAAAAGTGAAATTTTTGAAAATAAAATACTTTTCAAACATAATATTCCAACAAAATCATTGAAAAGAAATAAATTTTATCAAAAATTAATATATATTGGAAGATAACCAATTCATTTTTAATTTATGGCAATCCTTTTAAATAATTTGAATTTATTTATAAAAACACCACATTTGATAAAAAAAAGTAACTAAAACATCCTTTTCCAAAGTGAATATAGTTTAATATAATTCTTATTGGAGGTAAAAAAACATTTTTTTGTGACTAGGTATTGTAATAAATTTGGGGGAATTAAAATTTTATTGATATGGAGAAGAAATATATTAAAAACGGAGATGCATTATTAACAATGAATCATTTTCATGAAAAATAGAATCATCAAGGAAAAATAATTTGACGTGAAACAATATTTCACTATGAAAAATGATGGAAATAAAAAATAACATATTTATTTCGTTTAATATGTCATTATTTATGTATAATATTAAAATAAAAGTTATTATGATCCAAATAAATGATTTGACTCTTAAAAAATACTTATTGGTTAGGAATCTATCTAATAAAAACACATAGAAACATATTTTTTATAAAATTGAAGTTATTATAATATAAATAAATATAATTCATGATATTATATATCCAATAGGTAATATAAACACTTATTAAATGAGGTTAGGTTTACAAAATAAAATGTGTTTAACAAATGGAAATTTTGAGATGATACCCAAACCTGGTATTCAGGATTACCCGAATGTGCTCCAACCTCGTACAAAATGAAAATTAATATCATAATCATGTATCATAGAACCTTAATATATAAATAAAATCATTTTTATAATTATTTTATAACAATATATCAAAAACAATATAACTGATTATAGATTTTTTTCATTATCAGGTTTTAGAACTTTTTTTTGCTTTTTATACAAACGTCATGAATATGGGACAAATTTTAACTAATTAGTTTCATGTTTATCATTTTTCAAAAATTGAATATATAATAATAATTTTTTATTGCATAAGTAAAATATTATTTTGAAAAAATACATGAATATGACTTGTGAAAATTAAAATCAAGATAAAATATTTTTTGATCTGTATGACGATTTAAAATTTGGATATTAATAAATTTTTAAATATTGAAAAAACTATTAAATAATCATTAAAAAGTATAAATTTTTTAATAATTTCCTGAAATTTCTATTATATAACATCCAATAATCATTTATATCATAATATTTATAACATTGTTTATAGAGGTAGTAAAACCAACCCAATGGGTAACATATAATAATGTTTTCATTTGTAATGGAATGTATTTGGATAATGTTAATTTAATATATTTAGAATCTCTAAAATTTCATAATTATCATTCATCCTCATTAAATCCATTACTATAACCATCCAAGAATGTTGGTAATCAAAAATGGAATTCATTGTTCATGGAGGTGGTAATCCATCGTAAGCATGATTAATAATCCCATTTCTCAATGATTTGACAAAATGATGGTAAATGAAAAATTATTATTTTATAATTTTATTTATTACTTGAAAAGAAAATTTATTCATAAATGTTTCCTTTATACATTTCTTAAGATTTCATGATGAAAACCCTACCTCCTCACATCATGGAGGTTTTAGGAAGTCCCATTATTTATTTTTACAATAATAAATTTTATTGATAGGATAGTCTTGAAGTAGTGGAAGTTTTACATTTTTGTAAGAGAAGAGATGGGTTTTCATGGAAGTGTCCATTTCATTTTAAATGATATAATGTAACTATTAAAAAAAGAATAGATAAAAAACGAAAAAAAGTGTAGTGGATATTATTTTTGTTTATATTATCCTCACACACTAATTTTGGATACAACCTAGAGTATTTTTCGACTTTTTATTTTATCTTTTTAAATTTTACACAAATTTACTTTTAACTTGATTTTTGACTTTAGAAATTAATATTGCTGAAAAAAAATAAAGAAAAACTTTATTAATTTTAAATTTATGAATCCCAAATTTTAAATAATTTTGTAAAATAAAAAAAATTATTGTGTGAAATGTTAATTTTTAAATAAAAACAAATAATGAATAAAATTTTCTTTTTAAGAAAAGTGCATTATTAAGTTCAAAATTTTATATATAAGATAATAATATTATAAAAACTGATAATTATAAAAAAATTCCTTATTATAAACAACCAAAGGTATGAATCCTCTAAAAAATTCTAAAAAACTAATTTCATTATCAAAAAACATATTTAGAATAAAATATTGTTAATACTTTTTATTAAAGTAACATTTTAATTTTATTCTAACAATGGTAGATATAGGATTTATATGTTCATGTAATTTTTTGAAATTCTTAATATTATGATTTAATAAAATATTTTAAAATCAAAATGTGTTTTTATTATTTTTAGATATGAATACATATCTGTAGAATAAAAATTAATTTTCATAGAAAACCATATTATCGACAAAAAATACCTTTTATGATGAAACACAAAAATACATTCTTGGAACATTCTGATGTGAGCAATCCAAAAATGTATATTTTTTAGAAAATTTAGATTCTAATTTTTTTAAATTTCGCTTTTAAAATAAAATACATAATAGTGTAAAAAAGGACTTGTTGTTAATAATTATTCTTTTTCAATATTAATTCATATTTATCTTCTAAACGAAATGAATTTTAATGATATACCATATTATTGTTTATTATATCTTTACTAATTATTTTCATCCAATATTTTTTGGTTTTTTTATTAGTCATATTGTGTGCCTAAATTTATCGAACATAACAACAATTTTTCAATTTCTAAAATTTTGGGTTGTTACACTACCCCCAGCCCTTAAATAAATTTTATACTAAAAATATTAATTATCACTTATTGGAGAGATAGATATAGGTTGTATAAGATATTTTTGCAATTCATTATATAAATTCCATGGTTTCATGAAAAAAACTAAGAAATATATCATTTTAAAATAGCATAGTTTAATCATAATATTGTTTTTCTCGAATAACTGGATCTAAACATCCCTCTTGATTAGGTATATAACTCTTACAATGGAATTATTTTTCCAAGAGATATCACACAAATATTTTTATTGATAGATTATGATAATTTGGTTTCAAGAAGGAAATGTGACCTGCCTATTTTGTTAATTACTATGACTTTTATGTAAAGATGTCCAAGTGTTTTAAAATTAAATTAAATTAATCGAAATTATGGAGAAAAAGAGTTTTTTGAATCATATTACAAATAGATAAAATTGGGAAAAAATAATTATAAAATATAACATCAATTTATCGGGGTGTTGATTTGATACTCATAGAAAATATCATGGGCATATTTAGGAGGCCATGACTACTTCCTAGTAATATATTCATAAATCATGAGTAAAGTGTGATTTTACCTTTTTGCCTTATTTTTTCATGACCTACATTATTTGGAAGTGGTATTATAGTATTCCCCTTCTTTCCTTGGTCTAGGAGGTTGTAGGGGTTTGTAGACTCATTAGATATTGGGTAAGGGAATAATTTTTCATAATTCCAAAACATCATACATTTGAGGAATTGGAAATTTTTCACCTTTATTTCATTAATCATCTTATTTATTCCATGTCAACAATCATGAACTCACTAGAAAATATTTTGATACATAAAACACTTCTTTCTTCCTCTGAGTAATTACTTTGGTTGAAAAAATCCATATTTTGTATATATAAAAAGTTCAATTTATTTCCTTTATCAACTTCATCACCTAATATTATATTAAAATTTATCTTAATCTTATTTTTTTTGTTATTATGTTTTCAAAGAGTCAATTTACTAATAATTACTCAAGATAGTTGGGTTTCTATAACAAAAAAATCCAATGTAGGATTTTAACCCACTTAGTTACTCATTTTGATAATTTCTATGATGTTTCTAATATCTATTGTTAAATTTGTTTATCCTTGATCCAATTATTTTCAAAACCAAAATTGTTAATCTTGAGTGGTAAAAATTTAAATTCTATTGTAATTTTGAAAAACCCAACATCGAATTGTGTTACTATTGGAATCTATCACTTTATCTAGTTCATCCTCAATCACTCTTGGATTAATCTTGGTTTCTTTAGGTCGGATTATATCAAATATAGAATCATAATTACTTATAAAAATAAATACATCATTATTTATAAAAAATTTAAAAAAATTAACCCAATAATAACCCATTCTAATGTTAAAATATGTGTGAATATAGGTATCTTTTTCTTTCACATACTGAAAACAATGTTAATACCTATCGAACATTATACAAATTTATTTACCCTAGGTACACTTGTTTCAATGAATATATCACCTTTTAGTGTTTATAATGTGATTTAATTGATTATATAACCACATAATATCTATAAAAATAAAACATAATAATTTAATCTTATTCATAGAAATATCCCATGGAAGTATCCATAGTGTTTTGGCTAAATTTATCTTAAACTACTTATAATATATAACTAAAACTATCCTCAAACACAATAAAACTCTATTATGATACCAAATATAGTGAACCAAGACAATCCTAACAAAAATAATACATTGATTTGAAAATTTAGATATTAAATATCACAAATAGACACAAAACCCTTATACCAAAAGCTTTAGTATCTTTGAGGAAAAGAAACATAAGTGAAACATGTGAATATTTATCCTTAATCTAACTCCACTAAACTCCCTTATATACATCCCATGATTTATACTTATATTCATATCCTATATAATGGAAAACACAATAACATGGAGATATTTAATGATTAGTATAGAGAAAAACCCAATAACATGTCATCAAGGAATATATCTTAAGTATAAGTGAGTAGTTGACCATTTAATTGATAAATTATTAAAATTTACATAGGAAAATAACATTTTTCCATAGGTGATGATGGAAGACAATATAATATGAAAATAATAACATTTTCCTGAGTAAAAGAGTGTGGAAACATGATATAATAATTTTTTCCATCGAGGATAATATAAGAATATAACAAATAATTGTGGAACAGGAAACAACAAAGTTATTTATAACATTATGAACAAAGATAACTGTATCATTTAAACACTAATTCTTCTGATCTATATAATCCCCGTCATGTTCATGATCGTTATATTTAATGTAGTTGGTCTGCATTGTGTTTATCGGCAATTTTTTTTAGAAATATGAATCAGGATCAAGCTCAATATTTTAATCATTGCAAAACAAGTCATGTTTATAATTGATATAGTGAGCATGAGTAAACTATATCGTGTTCATTATTAATATTTTATTTCTATATAATATGAATCATGTTCATTCTCAACATATATACCTCATTTCATATAAATACTTAACCAATGAATCTTAAAACTATATAACACTCCACCCATAATCAATCATATATATTAATAATTGTGTGTACATATAATTGTGTTCTATGATACATCAATCTTTAAACATACCACGAAAACACATTTGAAAGAAACCTGTTTTAATTTTTCACCTCATAAATTAACATTGTAAATTAAAATAGGTCTTATAACATTTTACGACAATATCAAAAAAACAAACAAATTTCCTGTAAAGTGTGGATATAGAAAACTAAATCAACTATAAATTCTATTTCATGAGAATAATTAGAGACAAATTACTAAAAAATAACTTCCAATGATGTTAATATTTTATAGAAAAATGACAAAATAATATTGAAATCATATTATAGTGTTCAAAAAGTGATTTTATCTTTAATGTAAAAAAATAAGTTATGGTCACCTTGATAATTTTTTTTTGAAAAGGTGAGGTTAATTATTTTTTGAAACAAAATTACTTTGAAAAGATAATATACAATAATAGTTAATTTAATATACATAAAGGTTATCAAAATTTAATTTGTAGGGGAATATAAAACATTTTATTTAGAAATGATGTAAAACTACTTAAACATTATTAAAGACCTTTATCGAAAACCCACATCAGAGATCAGTAAACAAATCATAGATTATAAAGATAAATAAAGTGGAATACATGGATCATTTAAAATTAAAATTAAATTACATTATATTAGGTAAAAAAATAAAACCATAGGGAAATGAAGATATTTATATTCCGGGAAAATACATTAAAATAAATGGTAATAATTCCTTACAAAAATGAAATTTTATGAAATAATATAATCATCAAGGAAAAAAGGATTTTTCTTAAAAAATAATTTCACTATAAAATATGTTTCAAATAAAAAACAACATAATATGGTATAATAGATCAATCATGAAATATAATAACCAATGAGGAGTGAATGTGACCCATGGAAAATATTTTTGTCCTGAAAAAAATACCCCTTGTGGCATAAGAAATGTTCTAATAAAATCCCATTAACTGTAGAGAATGAAATTAAAGTTCAAAGACCATGAATAAATATAATTTATGATATTATTTATTCAATAGGTAGTATATACACCATTTAATGGAAATTAGGTGCATAAAAGAAAAATGTGTCTTAATGAAACCCTTACCTTATATTCCTCCTAACATGGCCATCCTTTATCCTATAGTAAGGAATGTAACAATCATAATCACTTTCCTTTGAACCATAATATAAACACATACCATATTTTATAATCATTTTATAGAAATATATTACAGATATATTAACCTATTATATTTTTTGTTAATTATCAGGTATTCAAACTTTGGGTTTTCGGTTTTGTAAAAAATTCATAAAGGCGAGATTGATTCACACTAAGTTATTTCAACATAAAAATCACTAGATCATTAAATATATAATAATTATTTTTTAATGATTACATATTTTCTATTTTTATTAGGTTGAATACATGAATACAAATTTTCAAAATGGAAATTTTTATGAATTAGTTTTCAACTTGTCATACGATTAAAGGTTGACATATTAGGATTTTTTTTAAAATATTTAAAAAAATATTCCTAATGGATGGAAAGATGATATATTAAAAATAATAATTTCACAATTTTATTGGTGGTAGAGAAAACATTATTATTTATAAAATAATTCCTGGAAAACATATTAAATTGTAAGTGATGAAAAACAAAACTCATCACATCATGGAGGTGGTAGTCCACACATATTCATAACCAATGTTTTCGTCTCTCATTGGCAATGGAATGTAATGAGTATTTTTTAATATTAATATATCTGAATTTGTATATAGAAATTATAATTGCTTCACTATAACAATAATTCTAGAGATTATTTTGGGAGTAATGTTGTAAAAAAATTTGTATGTGAATGTAATACTCATATTGGAAGATTGAGTTTCCTCTTCCAAAAAACTCATTGGAAATTAGGGACTTAACAAAACTAAAAGTAATCCAAAACTTGTGGAATTTTGAGAGAGTTATAGGGGAAACTATGGGTAGAGTTTCAATAATAAATTCTATTGATTTTTGAGTGTTGAATTTGAGTAAGTGTTACCATTTTATAAGTGAAGAGAATGGTAGTTTTGGATGCAACAGTTATATTTTCAAAAATTTACTATTACGTTTCTATGGAAAATTGATCAAAATTTGAAAAGAGTGGAGAGAAAGGTTGTGTATGTAGTTGTTCTACTAATAAAAGCATTTAAAAACATAGTTTTTTGGGTTTTTTATTTTCATTTTTAACTCTTTCCCTAATTTATATATAGCTTAGTAATTAATTTTAAACTTTAAAAATATTTAATAATGAAAAAATTATTTTTAGACCACATTCATAAATTGAAAATTATGATTTAAAATTTTAAAAACATTTTTTCTGATTAAATTATATAAGTATTTGAAATTTTAAATTTTGAATAAATGACCATTGTGGGTAAACACGGTTTTTTAGGAAAAGTGTTTTATTATGTTTTAAAAATTATGTTAAAGATCATATTATAATAGATACAAACTTTTATGATACAATTTCTTCTTAATAAAAAATAAAATTTATGTGGCTTTAAAATTAATCTAAAACTGAATTTAACTATAAAAACACATAATTATATGTAAAGACTCAAAATATCTTTTTAAAGTAATATTTAAATTTATTTCTCAAAATTTTGGTAACATGATTTATAACATAAACTTCTGTCTTAAATTTCATAATGTTATTACTTTTATAGATATTTTATTATTTGAAATTATTTTTAATATTTTAGGATACACTTATAAAATTATAAAATCAAAAAATTTAAAAAAAAATTATCCAAAAATCAACCATTTTAGGGAAAAGCTCAAAAAATATTAATAATGAAATTTTAATGGGGAAATTAAAAAATGAATTTTAATTTATCAAATTTCTAATGTAATATATATGTATATATTATTTAAAAATAAAATACATACCATACCTAAAATAAATTTAATTTAAAACCCCCTTTTAAAAATTAACTCACATCAATTATTTGTCATTAAAGGTTATAAATTTTAATGACAACCCATATTATTCCGTTTTATGGAAATATTAATAATATTATTCTAATATATTGTGGTTCATTTGTAGTAATTATCAAATATAATCAATGATATAAAAAACAAAATCCGTTTTAAAATGTATAAAATTTTGGGATATTTCAAATTTTTTCATATTTGAGGATATCCTGGTTTATCTTTGGTGTTTTATAAGGATATTGTGAATGTACCTTTGGAATCACACTTTTGTTTGGCCTATTATACTTCGTTTCCACCATATTAACTAAATATTTATCTTTCTTTGAGTCCTAAGCATCTTGGTTAACCATGACCAAAATAAAACCACTTTTTTCCTCTATTTCATTCATTTTATATTTATCAATTATATCTGAGTAACACGATATCAAGATAGAAGAATGGGTTGAATTGAAATATCAAAATTCATCCTTAAATTTACATGTGTTTAGTTTCATAAACATCTCATTCATTTCTCACTTCACATTCTCTTTTAAAACTTCTAAAAGATCAGAAAACATGGTGTAAGATTCATTTTCCTGATGTTTCATTAACAACTAACTAGACATTGATGATAGAATTATGATGTGAAGATATAATGTCTCATCCCGAAGTCTTTTATAATCTTTATTCTTGAACTAAATTTCTTCTTTTAAGTGTAAAAATAGGTATTAGTGACTATGCTACTTTCATTTCTCATTCATTTCATAGTAATATGCACAAGCCATGAACCACTATTGAACATTCGATACAATTTTTATATATTCATTATCTATTATTTATTTTAGTTTTTTTGTATTAATTTATTTTTTTACAAATATAAAACATAAAAAAGATCAACAATTTTTTCCTTTATTATAATTTTTTAGCCAATTTAGATTTATAAATATTAAATATCTCTGAATATTTTTTAAAATCCTAGTATCCCACAAATAATACGGAAATATCCTAATATTTATGTTTATATTTTCTTTTGAAGAAAAAATATTTTCCATACCATAAACATTCAAAACCGCCAGCTTAAATGAACTATGACATGATATTCTTTAAATATGATTCATATAACCTAGTTATTGGTTTTGTGTGTATGAATATGAAAGAAAACATTATGAACAATATGTTAGATAATTTTTACTCAATAAAAATAATTAATTAAATCATGATATTTCACATTCATTTAATTTCTTTCTTGAAGTTATTAATTTACGAGTGAATAGCACGAAATGTTTTTTTTTGAAAAACTATCTTTTCATTTATTGAATTAAAGAAATTTAAAACATCCATAATTTTTTGGATTCTATTAAAACATAAACTGACATACCTTTGAATTAAAATAATATAATTAATTCCATAAGAATCAATATTATATTTCATATTTGAATAAGTTCATTTTTATAATTAAAAATTAATTTTTCCAGAAATTGATTGCAATGTGTTTTTCAAAATTATATAAAAATTATATTTTTAAAATTCTTGGAATTTATTAATTAAAAGTTGATTTATTATTTATAATTATTATGTTTAAATTTTTTGAATAGTTAAATTTTATTTTTATTCATAAATAAAGATAACCAGGGTCAAAGTTTATCACCAAGGAAAATAGTAAAATGGGTTAATTAATGAAAAACTATAAGATAAGTTACCAAAATAAACCAAAAACATTAAACTATTTTATAATGATAATTTAATTATAACTTTACTAATATACCTTCAAAATATGGAATTTTCACATTTGAATTTGATTCGAATGTTATATTATTTTATGTTAATAATAAATAGTAAATATCAATCACACCCAATTATTATACGGATATAATATTGATATTGATAAAAATGGAATATTAATGAAAATATTTGATAAAATTGATCATTATTAATATATATTTATGATATTATTTTATTATCAATTTATTATGTTGGTATAATTACCTTCAAGGCTTACGCAACACTAATGCGTCGCTTGTGAAAGAAGTATAAAAATTCAATAAATGATTTTAAAAACATTATAAGTAATATATTCTGTATTAATTATTGTTAGAAACAAATTGAATGAATAAATATGATTTATAATTTACAACTGTTATCGTTAAATAGGTTTTATAAGGGGATAAACAAAGAAGTTATGGTTTAAAATTATAATTGAACATGTCAAAATTATATTTTAATATATTATATTGAAATTATCCTCATTATATTATAACATATGGACGTTTGGTTCCATATTTCATGATTTAGAGACATGTTATATATTAATATTTAATACATTTACCAAATTACCACTGAACTCACTTATAAACGGGAACTACATATCCTCTCTACCTCAGACTTCATGAGGCATTTAGTTTAGAAAATATCTTAATAAATAACTTACTATATTTCTTCCCTAGATCATATATCTTTTTTTATTTCCCTACAAAGAATTATTGTTGTGTAAGACAATGGAGGACTCTAAAGAATAAGTATAACTGTTTATCAAGTTCTTTCTTTTTTATTTTTTCAAATACCTCCATAAATTTTATCCTCACTATAATGATATAATAAAATATGTATATTAAATATATTGAAATTTTACTTTGTTAATGTAAAACCCCTAATTCTTCCCCTTTTATATCATATGGTAAATGAAAACATTTCTTGTCTGTTTGTGTGGACTACCACCTCCATAAAGCATTGTACTTAGATTTTCATCACCCCCTGTGATGGTTAGTTATTATGATAGATTTAATTAATATATATAACATTCATAAAATAATTATTATTCATGTAAAACAAGATTTTACTTCTATATTTACCCCATCATCCATTCGAAAATGATAACTATGTGAGTCTATACATGTGGACTACCGCCTCCATGAATAGATATGATTCATTTTTCATGTACCCCTTTCACAAATGATTATAAATGTGTATTTAGTGTAAAAATATTATATTTTTGTAATTATTAATTATATATATTATTATTACCATGATTCAGGTTCCATTACTTCTGAACCAAAACTTGTATAAAAATGTAATAGTAAACACCTAGGATGATGATGTTAACAAAGAACTATTAATAAACTAGTGATAGAATGTTACAAGTGACTAATACATGTTATTATAACTATTAATATTATAATATTATATATTAATATAAAATATAATTTTTATTTAGTACTTTGATATAATATACATTGAAAATTGGACTTCATGTAAGGTTAATTTTGTCTCACTTCCACTTAGATGAAGCATGTTTTACATTATGAACCTAATTTAACTTACAGGGAATGTATAGATCCAATTTGAAATATTATATAATTAATTAAACATTATTCATGTTATTTAATTTATTTATAAATTTTTAATCATTACGGATTTTTATATAAGATTTATCAATGATGTAAGGAATTTATAAAACAATATAATTTTATTTTGGGATTGTTTATATTCAGATTTAATTTTCAAAAATTATATGATCATGATCTCCTAAACCCCATATATTGTCTTATCCACTAGTGATGTTTTTATTTTACATATTTATATTCCATTTATCCCTTTTGGGATCATGAATCGAAATTTAGTTACATGTAAGGGTCTTTCATTTAAAAAAAATTATTTAAAATTTATTTTTCTATATTTTTTCATCCAAGTCAACATTGTATTAAATGATTTAATTAATATTCATACTTATAATTCAAATTATTATAAAGTTCAAATTGTAATAACTTTTAATTTCATTAAAAAACTTAAAATTTAATAATTTTTACATTTTTCATATGAATAATTTTTTATGGAATGTGAAAATAATCATTGTTTCACAACTATCGAATAATGGAATTTCCATCTCTTATGACCATTATTTGCATTGAATTTTACCTTAAATAAATCTGAATATATTTTAAAAACAATGTTTCTCCAATATTATAGGAATATTTATCTATAAATTTAATAAATGAAGTTGGTATTATTTTTTGGAGTGAATTAAAAGAAATTTGAATGTGATTTAAAAATCATTTTTACAAATAGTTACAAGGATGTTGTTTTTAATCCTTGGATTTTATTTTATTTTTTATTTTTGAAAGTATTGGTTTTAATATAAATCCATCATTTATGTCTAGTTGATGGTTTTATTTCATCACTTACTGATTTATGGTTTTGTGGTCCTTAACGTTCTCAGGATCATATTCTTTATCACTCTCCATCATTTCAATGGAAATTATTTCCTCCTCCAAGTCCATATTTTTATTATCATGGATTTATATGGAATCATTTCCACAACTTTGATTATGTATCAATTATATTAAATCTCTATATATGGTATCAGAAGAAGGAATTTTAAGAAATTTATTTCCTTATATGAGAAAACATTCTATATTCCTCACTCTATATGGATAAATGTTGATTTATTAGTAATTTTGAGATGTAATTACATTGATCGTTTAATATATTAGTAATACATAGGAAATTAATTGAATGGTCAGGCTTAATTATAGAGAGTCCATTAATTCATAAATCAGTCTCATGAGAAAAATCATAACTGGCCACATTAGTTGGATAATTTTCTTATTCATTCCCATATAATGAATGTGTCATGGAAAGGTTCTTAATAGTTGGATTCATGATATATTTTCCAATGCATTAATGTTCATATCATGGATGTTCAGATTTATGAATTTCATTTATTTGGAATTCAATTTCCACTATCCATGTGATTGTTATATATTTATTATCCATATTTCTATATTGATATAAAACTATTAACTGAATAGAATCTATTTTGATTATTCACTCTCCCATATTTATTATTCATTATTTATTCATGTGAGTTTATGTTGTTCATAACCCTTATAGAGCCTCTAGTTCACCTTTATTTGTTTCTCTTCCCCCTAGAAATGAAGAAGGAATATTTGGATGATTTCATGGATGTAAGTAATAATTTAATGATGTGTTATTAATTTACAATTTAATATAGAATTAATGTATGTATATTGGTTTCCAAGACATGGAAAATAATCATTCATGTGTGGTGTGACCCATTGTATCATTTAACAACATTATAAGTAAGTAGTGGATATCAGTCATTGGAGTTAGTTCCACTATAATTAGTTTTAGTGAAAGATTATTAGGATCATTAGGAACTATATTTTAGAAAAAAAACATATCCAACACAGGCATTATTTTAAGGACCAAACCGTAAAACACAACTTATTATATTGGTTTTGAACTAGAATTCTCATTTAGGGATCCTTTCAGAATAGAGTATTAGAAACATAGGAAATATTTTAAAAAGTAAACTGAATCCTTACAAGATAATACATAATATCATCATTTTTTCTACTAAGGGAAACCAATGAAAATAACATGACATCTTTTAAAGAAATATACTCAATATATTCATCATGATGCCTTCTTTTCCCTTAACAGTATTATGAACTGTGAAAACTTTTCAAAACATGGGATGCACCAAAAAAATATAGTAAGGGACATAAATGATGTAAATAATTTGTATAGTGAAAACCTAAAATCCCATTAAATACATTTTCTTAAAAACTCACTAGTAAGCATAGAAAAATAACACAGGTGCCATGGGACATCATTACTATGTCACTCTTAAATTCACCCTTATAAATGGAATAATAATAAAGTAAACTTCCACCTCTAGAGTACCCAATAAATTAGAGGGCTATATTGGGTCACAACCTTTGTATATGCTATATCAGTCCTACCTTTATTTCATGAGCTATAATGGGGCTAAACCCATCATATAAGCTATATCAGTCTCACCTTTGAGTTGTAATAGGGCTCAACTCTTCATATAAGTTATATCTGGCTCACCTTTAAAATTTAAAATTACCATTATATAATCATAACTCATAAAATATTGTAATTTTCAATATTTCACTCAAAAAAAATTCATTTTCACTCATAAGAAAACATTTCACGTTTTTGAAATAATCAATCAATTTAAAGATGAAATTTAATAAAATTAATATAAAGATTTTATAATCAATGTGACCAATAACACTTTGAAAATTTTAAATAAATTTCAAAAATAACATTTTAAAACATTTATTACCATATAAATAAATCCATCTTATCATTTTGAAATCATGGACATGAATATGAATAAATTATAAGAATAAATTTCAAAAACACTAAAAATGTGGTTTTAGTTCATGAGTCCCTTACATAAAACCTTAAAAATATTCCAATTGAAAACATTTTAATGAGATTCAAAATTGAAATTAATTTCCATTATATTCCTTTTATATATATATATATAAATATTTAAAATAATATAAAGAATATAGAAATGGAGAATGGATTAATTATTTAAACATTCAAAGCGTCTCGTACAACTTTGAACATTTAAATCATAAACCCAATAAAAAAATAATAATAGTAAAAAACTTTAAAAAAACATAAAAATAAATTAATTAATTATATGATACGTTTAATGGGTTTTATATATACCTCATAAAAAAGATGGGAATATAACATCAAACTATGACTCAATGAAAGAAGATTGAGATGAAGTCCCTTACCATGAGTACAACTATTAACATACCCTCTTTATCTTCAAATATAATAAAATTAGGTTATTTAATTACATGATTTATAAACAATTTCGAGTTTATTATTCCCTTTATATCACTTATTAACATGTTATAACAATTATTTAATTATTTATGTTCAAATCGGACGTTTTGACGATATTCGGTACATGAGTCCAAAATGAGTTGTTAGTCAAATACAGTCAAGGGGGTTATTATTCCATCATATATAAAATAATATCCATAATCTAATAATAAATATTAATAATAAAATATACATTCAAATCCATTCAATAAATAATTTTTTGAAAAACAAACTACGTTACAATCTTATTGAAGGTAAATCATACCTACATATGAGTAAAATTTTTTATGGTCAATATGGAAAGAAGGTAAGTATTATTTTATGCTTCTAGAGTCATAATAATGTCATTAATATCATATTAATCATTTTAATATAAATATATATATCATCCATGTGATGTGGGGATTAAAAATGAATCACATCGCTTCGTGGAGTTGATTGTTTACAAGTACGCACGAAAGATGTTATCATTTTCATGTGAATGGAATGTAAGAATTTAATTGATATATTACTATCTTAGAATGATAAATAGGTCTTTAATATCATTTATAAACATTAATTCCCTCATTATAACCAGTATTTATTGACATTAATGGAAAAAAATTATATCGGTTCATGGAAGTTGTAGTTCACGCGTTCGCATAAACTATTAATTAATTTCCCATTTGATGGAATAATAAAAGGATTCACTTGGTTATATTAGCATAATAACATCTAATTATATTCAGTATATTTGAGTTATTATCTCATTTTTTTAAGAATAGTTAAAGGATGTTGAAGAATAAATAAAATAGAAACACTTAAATAAAAATGACATCTTCACTTCAGATGATCTCCTTTAATTAACACCTTGACACCTCTAATGAGGGTCTTATGACAAAAACAAGGAATCTAGAAGATGTAGAGTGATACTAGGAAGGTATTTTGGTATATAATAGCTGAACACAATAGGTTTGGAGGTGGGAATAATATTAAAGAATGGGTAATATTTTATATGAGAGGGGAGGGGCACTCTTAAAAATATTCAAGATATTTATTTAATATAAATTAATTTTCAATTAATAATTTCTAAAATGTGATTTCCTTCTAAGATAAGATTTTTTTGTCTAATATCCATAATACAATTAAAATAATATATTGTTTTTATATTTTTTAATCCTTATCTTTTTGTTTTATCCCTCATTAATTCTTTGTTGATATCATGTAATTTAAACATTGAGGGTTAATATGATTGCTACAAAATGGAAAAAGAACCTTAAATGAGTCATTTATGAAATTTTATAAATTATTACAATAATTTGGATGAAATTATAATTTTATATATATCATATCATTGAATTAATTATTATTTATTTAAAATATCAATTTCAATATTTTAATTTTTTATAACATCATTAAAACTTGTTATCTTCTAAAATAATCTATTTAATAATATTTAAAATTTTAAAAGAATCCATAAAATTAATGTACGGAATTAATTATATCAGACTACATTTATTTTAATATTTTTAATATCGATTATTTAATTCTTCAAATAATGAAGCAATTATTGCATCGTTACTGTGTCAAAATTTAATTTAATTAATTATTTCCTATAATTTATAAATAAATTACCATTATGTATGTAATCATTTTATAATTATAAATATTTTTTATTGTAAAATATATATTTTAAATAACTACATATTAAAAATACTATAGTTATTAATACATGAGTTTGTCCTTTGTCTTCTCTTTTAAATAAAATAGATTGAATAGAATAAAGTCATCCAAGTGTCTCCAAGTGAACCAAAAATGTATCTAAAGATGATCTTTGTAAAAAAATTCATCTAATGAAATTATTTTAAATATTATGTTAATTTTATAATGTTTATAATATTATGATTACCCTTAATTACCTGATTTAACCTCAATAGTTATAAAAAATACAAATGTTAGTATACAGATAAAATTAATGTTATCCTATACAAATATAATTATTATACTTATTGAAATCATGTATGTCCATTTTTTTAAATTCAATTCCAAAAAGTGGGTAAAATAAATAAAAAATTAACCCCATTGGCAGATAAAAAATGAGTTTTTAAAGTAAAAATGTACAAAATATCATAATGTTTTTATGTCCAATTTCATTATAAAATTGACTCCAATTAACAACGTTGGATTAAATGGTAAAAAATGAATTAATTATACTTTGTAAATAATTATAAACATAACTTATCTATATTAATAAATCAGAGGGAAAAAAAATTTTAAACTAATATTTTTGTATTATTCACTACTCATCAAAGAATGAATGTTCTCTGAAAAATAAAAAAAAAATAAACCAAAATAAACTATGATGATCTATATCAAAATAAGAAGTTTATTTGTTTCAAACATATTTTATTAAAGTTAAAAAATTAGTTTTAAATTGGGTTTTCCATCAGAATGGAGTAAAAATGCTTTTTTTAAATACTCCTTTTATGAGTAAAATTGAATTTTTTCTTATATCTTGTTCGGAAAAAACATAATATTAATGTTAAATTTCATATTGAATATATTAAATATATATTTCATTAATATAATACAAAACTAATGATTTGTTTATTTGTTTTTATAAACCACACTTTTCATGATTAAAAGCTTTTTATTAAAACATTTCTTTTATTCTAAAAAGGGTTTTACATTAATTTATAATTACTTTTCCTAAAAAATTATAAAGAGTCATTAGAATGATGGGAATGAAAATAATTAATTGAATTAAGAAAATAGATTATTTATACATTTTTAGACCATAATTTCCTTATTCAATTAATTATTTTCATTCCCATCATTCTAATGACTCTTTATAATGGAAATATAAATATAATAATATCTGGTTATTCCTTTAAGATTAAAGTGGTGTATCATGTACACTCTCAAACATAGTGTTTCCTTTTGAAAACTTTGGATGTCACATTCTACCTCCTTTAATAAATTTAGACCTCACAATATAAACAGGGGATCGAAAACTAGGTGTTTTAATTTTCAAAATACCTTTGATGAAGTCCCCATCATAAAAATGATAAATAAAAACTTGAGTTTAAAATAAAGTAAAGGAAGTATGATGGTCACCTGATATAGCACAAACTAGGTTTCCATGTAAGATAACATGTTCATGGAAGATAAAAATAACTCTTAAACACTAATAGATAGTGATATATAACAATGTCATTAGGAAGTTAAGCACCCCAAAACAATAAATATGTGATTGGTCAAAAGTCTATTCATAAAAGAAAATGTATAATGTTTTTGTTTTAATAACATTTTCATAGAAATAATGAATTATTTTACTACATATACTAAGAACATTAGGAACCATCGAAACTAAAAAAATTTAGTATCATACATAAATAAATTTCCATTGAAAATACATCTTTTCCCCAAAATGATGAGTATTATGGTAATTTTTTCACACATGAAGCATTGAAATAGCCTATTAGAGAATATTGTAATAAAAAAATTAAATTTTTATTCCTTCCGCATTTATAAATTTACCAAAACCAAAAACGTTATGTCTAGATAAGATAATTCATCAAAATCAATAAATCTTATATGAATAAAAACTACCTCAATATCAAAAATTCAATATTATTTCCCTAAGATAAACAAAGACAATTTGATAAATATATATCCTTTAAATTCACAAATAAATATTATAAATAATAATAAAACCGAAAAAATATTTGATCACAAAGACTTCCAATATAAATTTTATGAATTATCTCCAAATAAAATCAATTACTCTTGAAGTCTCAAACTGAAAAAGGTAATTTTTTTAATAATCTTCAAGATATACTAATCATTTCCATAAATAACATGAATCACCATATGTCCAAAATATTATTCATCCTTTACTACTAAAATAAAATCACATAGTATTATATTTATTCTAATCATATAGGAATACCAAAATAGAAAACAACTTCCGAAATAACATTCTTCACATAATCTGTAAATTATTTTCCAAATATGACAAGAATTTGGTTCCCAAAATTAAATTATTCTTATTCCATAAAATAACTAACTAAAATTAAAAATTCATACTAATATAGACTCTAAGTAATCATGTGGTAGGATATAAAACTTTTTCACACGTCAATTCTGGGTTTAATTCCCATAGCCTTTTTAGACTTAACAAGATGTCACCCATTCGGTGCATTTTTACATTTACAAAACAACATAATTATTTTAAAATTCCCATTATACAATAAAAACCTCAAAATAACCATAACACATTTTTAACTCAAAATTTATATCATACCATTAATTTTTTATCCTAATATGTAGAAACCCTAATTAGATGAAAAAATTAATGTCTCTAAAAATACCATTATCCACTTTAACATTTCTATACATAAAGAATAAAAACAGATTTACAAGACATTAAACTTATTTTCAACCATAAAATTATAAATCCATTATGATAACCCTATCTCTTATAAAAAAACATGATAATATCCAATTTTTCTGAAACCATTAATTAATATCATCTGTAAGGACACATTCTCAAACATAACTTATTATAGTGGTTTTGAACATGAACTCACATTCAAGGAACTTTTATGTCTAGAGTTTTAAATAATTGGTAGAAACTCTGACAATGAAAGAACATACATTTCATGTGTATTCTTAGTCTTAGTATCCATTATCCTCTAAGGGAACCACCTTAAAAACAAGACATCTTTTTGAGACATATCTTTATTTATTTTATCATGAAATCTTATTTTCCATTAAAAGCATAATAATGATGAAATAAATATTAAAAATGGGATTTTAAATAAAACTCATTAAGAGACATAAAGTATATCTTTAGTCTAGTGAAGACATGAAAATCCATTAAAAACAATTTTCTTAAAAACACATTATCTAAAATAGATAAATAACATAGGTTCCTTGGGATATCATTTCCATATCATTCTTGCATTCACCCTTAAAAATTGAATAACCATATGACTAACTTCCATCAATAGAGTAACCAATGCATTGTAGATATATAATGAAACTCACGCTTATTATAAACTATATCAGACTCACTAGCCTTTTAGGATATGTAATGGTGCTTAACCCTTTATATAAGCTACATCAGGCTCACCCATGATTTATAATTCGGATAAACCCGTAATAAATGTTTTATAGAGATCACCTATTAAATTTCCAAGAACCATTATATAATCATAACACTTAAAAGAGTTCAATTTTCAACATGTCACTCATAAAAATTCATTTTCATTCATAAAAAATGTTTTATGTTATTGAAATTATCATTCCATTTACTAAAAGTTTTTAATTAATTTATAAAAGTGATTATTGAATCAAAGAGTCCCATACCACTTTAAAAAAATTTAATAAATTTCAATATTAAAATTTTATAACCTATAGATCTATATAAATAAATCTATAAAACTATTTTCATTACCAACGTGAATAAAAATGATTTAGAACAATAAATATTTAAAATGATTAGAATGTTGGATTCATTAAAGTGTACCTTACATAAAAAATGAAAAAAATTCATGTTTAATTAATTTTAATGAACTTAAAAATAGACATAAAATTTCCTTTATAATCCTTGTAAATCAAAATAAATAAATATATAAAATAATATCAAGAATATTGAAATAGAGAAAAGATTTACTCTTTAAACAATCAGATCATCCAATACTAGCTTGATCATTTAAATCATAAACCCAATGAAATAATAATATTTATAAAAACATTAAAAACAGGATAATAAATAAATTAATTATATGATAAGTTAAAGTGCTTTTATATATACATCATAAGATAAGGTTGTTGTATAACATCAAAATATGTCTTGATGAAATAAGATAGAGATGATGTCTCATACCATGAGTTTGTCCCATCACGCATATTATCAATCTTACTAGATAAAAATATGTTAATTATTGAAATGAATTATAATCTTTTTTGATTTTATTAATCCTTTCATAACACTTATTAACATTTTATAACAATATTTTTAATTTTTTGGGTTCCAATCAAACGTTTTGACGATATTCAGTACTTGTGTCCAAAATGACTTCAGTGAGTTCAATACTGTAATTGGGGTCATCAGCCCATAATATCCAAAATAGTATTCATGAAATAATAAAAATTATTAAAATTAAATTATACATTTAAATCTATTTAATAAATATGTTTAGGAAAAATGAACTGTGGTACCATTAAAGATATGGTAAGTCATACATATGGATGAGTATAATCTTCAATGATCATTAAAAAAGATCGTATGGATTTTTTTAACATCACAGAATGATAATAATTTCATTAATATCATATTATTCAAATAAATATACTTATATATATCATTAATGTGATGTGGTGATGAAAAACGAATCACATTGCTTCGTAGATTGAAAAGTTCACACGTACGCATAAAAGACATTATCATTTTCATTTGAATATAAAGTAACAATTTAATTGATATATGATTCTCTTATAATGATAATTATGTCAATAATATCATGTATAAATTTTAATTCCCTCATTATAACCATTCTTGAGGGATGGTAATGTAAAATAGATTATACCGATTCATGGAGGTGATAGTTCACACGTATGCACAAACAATTAATTCATTTCTCATTTCACGAAATATGAGACGGATTTAGGAGATAATATTAAAATAATAATATCTCAGTATAGTGAGGTTATTATATTTATTATCTCATCAGGGTTAAAGAATATTTGAAGGAAGTGGAAGAATAAATAAAATAGAAACAATTAAATAAAAACAATACCTTATTTCCATACAATCTCCTTTAATTAACATCTTAACACCACTAATAAGGGTTTTATTCCTAAAATAAGGCATATAGAATATTGGTAGATATTATAGGAATATATTCGGGACGATATTTAATGAAAACTAGGTTTTTATGTCTGAAGAATAACAAACAATGGGTTCCCTTTTATAGGGGTGGCGTGGTTACTCTTGGAAATATTCAAAATAATAATTTCATACAAATTAATTTTCTATTAAAAATAGATCCAAAGTGATTTATTTCTAAGATATGATTAATTTTTAATCGAATACCCATCATAAAATTAAAATTGGTAAAATTTTGACTATTTGTTAATCTTTTTCTTTTTATTTTAATCCTTCTTAATTCATTACATTATATCATGTAATTTACCATTTAAGGGTTAATATTCTGACATTAAAATGATAAAATAATATTAAATGCATAATTGATAATATTTTATGGCTTATACTAATCCATTATCCGAAATTTAGAGTTTTATTAATTTTATTTCATTTTGTAAATTTTTATTTAATTTAAAATATTAATAATTCTAATTTTGACATCATTCAACAATTGAAAATTAGAAAATATCATAAAAACATTTTATATTTTAATAACCAATATTTACTCTTTCATAACATGTCAAATTAATCCATAAAATGAATTAATGGAATTAATAATATCAAATTATATTTATTTTAATATTTTAATTATCATTTATTTGATTCCTCTACTAATGATGCAATTACTACTTCATCATTATGTTAATATTAAATTTTATTATTTAATTCATAAAAACTATAAATAAATTTCCATTAATTAGGTAAAAATATTAGCCTTCTAAATTTAACTTATTGTCTAATATATCTTCTAAATTACTATATATGGAAAATGTTATAGTTATTAAAACATTATTATGTCCTATGTGTTTTCATTTAAATAGTATACAATAAAGTTAATAAAGTCATCCATGTGGCTGAAATCGCCAATAAAATCCACCCAAATATGATTTTGGTTGAAACACACACATCCAATGAAATTATGGCAAGTTTTATCAAAATTTTATATTACTAATAACATTTTTTTACACTTAATTACCGGATTTTCCATTAACTTTGGTATACAATAATAAAGTAACTATTCACTACAAAGTTAAGCTGATCCTATTACTCTATAGACTTATTATTTATTGAAACCTTGTATATACATTTTAAAAAATTTAATTCACAGAATTTTTTAATCTAATCTAAAATTGATTTCATTGACAAGTTGAGGAAATGAAGTTTTAATGTAAAACGTTCAAATTTATACAAAGTTTTCCTAACCAATTTCAATGTAAAAATGATTCCAATGACTAATATTGGACTAAATAATCAAAAATGATTTAATTATATATTAAAACTTATTAAAAACATAATTTAACTGTAGAAATAAATTTTATGAAAAAAGTTTTTTTGAACTCATATTTTTGAATTATTCATTATTCGTTAGAAAATTAAAGTTCTCAGAAAAATAACAAAAATTCAACAAAAGTAAAATTTTATAAAATTATTCTAAACAACAAGTTTATTTTTTCAAAAATAATTTATAAAAATAAAAAAATATAGATTTTAAATGTGTTCTCTATTAAAAGATAGTATACATTCATTTTTTGAAAAATACTTCCTTTGGGGATAAAATTGAATTTATTATTATACCATTTCTAGAAAACACATAATATGAATTTTAAGTATTATATTGAATATATTAAATGTGTATCACAATAATATAATTAGAAAATATTTATCTATTTATTTATTGGTATAAACTACACTTTTCCCATTTAAATATTTTTTTTGGAAAACAATTCCTTTTATTTTAAAAAAGGTTTTATATTCACTTAAAATTAAATATTCACCAAAAAATTAATTATATATACTTATATAACCCATATTTTCATAATTCAATTAATACTATTCATTCTCACCATTCTGATGACTATGTAAAAAAGATTACATATAAATAACAATAACAAGTTGTTCGTTTAAGGTTTATGTGGTGTATCATGTACACTATCAAAAAAAATGTTTACATTTAAAAATTCACAATATTGTAATTATAATCCATAAAAATATTTATGAACATTCTTATTTATAGGGATTTATTTTACATGGATTAATATACATGATAAATTTTCACTAGCTATATGAGTGTCACTATGTAGAGATGACATAAAGAGTAAGAGAATTAAAACTCTTGTTCAATGTTGGTATTACACTCATAATAATTTCATTCTATTTATTGGGGATATTTTATGATACATTATATATTATAAAGTGAAGGAGGTTCACAATAGAATCATTCTTGAAACTTTTAAAGTATAATGTGTTATATAGAAAATTTATTAAGTGCAAATGTTGATAAAAAGTCATTTCTTTTCATGGAAATATTTTCTCAATGGATATAATATTAGTTGGACATTATAAGATAAAATGAAATAATGAAATAACCCTCATGTATGAATCTAGAAATTATGGATTTTAAATTATAGTAATTATAATTAATTGGAGAATATATTATTATGATATAGTAGTTATTATTGATGGTAGTTGGGTATAAGGATTAAGAGAAAACAACCCTGGATTGTTCTAATAATATTCCATTTTATGGAAAAAATCGAAAATATAATTTTAGTAAATATATATTGAATGGTATCAATCAACAAAAATAATTTATTTTTATAAAATTTTAGTATATTTGTGGATATATATTGAATAATATATTGATGAAATTTAAGATTATTATGTGATATACAAAGGTAATACTTGGTCATTTTTACTACATTTCATAATAGTTTGTGAACATTATATTTTTGGAAGATTAAATTTGGAAATATACATATTGGATGGTTTAAGGTTTCTTGGAGATAAAATGAGATTGTTATGGAAGAAAAAATGATCAAACCTTTCATGTTTTTTACATTCAAATTTAGTGAAGAATATTTTAGTAGTTTTTAATAAATATTTAGTTAAAATTAAGACATTAAAGATTAATTTTTATAAAATTTCACTAATATTTGTTTTTATTTTATGTTATTCAATAAATTTTGGTTTTAGATAAGAGTAATGAATTTTTTATTTTTTTTAACTTAAAGTTTACTAAAATTTTATTTTAGTGCTTCAAGCACAAAAACTAACCATGATCATGATGATTTGCATAAAATGATGAAATCATTCTTTTAGATAGGGAATAAATCATGTTTATAAATTTCATCACATAATTTATCCCAATAGTATGATAATTTCTCAAACTTAGATAATTGAAGGTAAATATATTATGTCTTAATTGGAATCCAACACTTATCTACCAAATTAAATTTTTAGAAAATAATTTAAATTTATGATAATTATAGAGGTATATAGACAATAAAATTTATGGTCATAACCAAGATATTAATGGTGAAAATAAAATATATATCGTATTTTTACTATGTTTTGATATTTTCCATTTTGAAAAGAAGAATTAGAATTATGAGGATTCAATTTATGAATTTAAGGGAGAATTTAATACCTAAACATTTTTATTTTTATTTTTATTTTAAAATAACACTTTGTATAATGTCCTAATCCACACACAACCATGAGCTTCCAAAATAATGAAATAACATTATTTAAATATAATTTTTATAACCAAGTTATTGGGTTAGTTGGTATGAATAGACATAAATAAATAATGAATTTTATGTGAGATAATTTTTCTATAATGAAAATAAATAATTAAATAAAGTGTTTTAATATTCATATACTTTTTGTAACTAGGAAATGAATAATAATAAAATAATTTTATGTTTCAAAAATAAATTTTCTTCAAAAATGGGTTTCAATGAATTTTTTCAGAAATATTATTATTAATTCCAACCAATTTAATAAATTTAAATTGTTAAAATTGATATAATTTTCTAAATACTCTTGTCCTAAAAGGTTCATTAATTGTTTTGAGATTTTTCTTAAAATCTTGATTATTGAGTGGAGAGTTAAAAATGTCGATTTTAACAAAATTGAAATTTGTTTCATTTAAATAATGTCATTTAAAAGGACCATGGTGTTTTCAATTTTAGGTTAAAGTCTCATTAGATTATTTTTATTAAAAAAATATAATTAATTTCATTATAAAAATAATTAGATTCCTTTTTTTATGTTTGTTTTGAAACATAAAATTCAATTTTCTAAAAACTCTTTTCGTCTCATTTTTCATAATTACAATAAAATTAATTTCTATTAATTCTAAGAATCTAATACTAAAAATTGTATTACATATTTTTTAGTACAATGTTCAAATATCAAATATATCTCAATTTTGTTTATCAATAATGAATATTATCCATGGAAAAATATTATCATCACATTAATGTGTAAAAATGGGTAAATTAAGGTTAAAATAATGAGAAAAGTTCCCTAAATCAACACGATAATTTAATTTAATTTATTGGAAGTTTTTTATTCATCCATATCTATATTTCCTTCTAAAATATTTCATTTTTTCCACTTTACATTGATTACAACTTTTTAATATTTTAGTTTATGAATAAATATAAAATTTCTCCCTCTCTAACATATTATGCTTTCATAATGTAAATATACATAAAAATGAAATATAAATTAAGAAATATGATATAATTTTTATGGATTGAATTATATTTATGATATAAATTTATTTCAAATTTTTATCAATGATATAATTCCGTTGAACTCTTCTGTGGATTTGTCTTGATACTTGTGCAATCAGTTGAAAAATCAAATAATTGATTAAATAAAAATTAAAATGAATATATTCTTGTTGAATTATGGTAAGATAATAATTAAATAATTAATATAATTTATGATTAATTTTTAATAATTTTATATTTTAATTCCATTATTCTCTTTATTTCATTAATGTCAATATATTTGAATATTCTTAAAAATGACCTTAAAAGGTATTTAATTTATAAAAATTAGGTTTGTATCATTATTTAAAAAAATCCTATATTAACTTCAGTGGACGGGATATTGTATATAATATCATTGAAGATTCTTTTAGAGGAAATTGAAATTTATAAATTTACTTTCATTACTCTTAATGATTAATATATATGTTACAATGATTATGGTTAAACAGGTTTAAGAAGGGGGTCAATAAAAAAGATAATGTTTAAAATAAAACCTAAACATTTTTAAATTATATTTATTAATCATATTTAAACATTATACCTTTTATAATATATTATATGGTATGTTCTATAACATTTACATTAGTTATACACATATTATATATTAATATTTCATGCATATATAAGATTGTCACCCACCTCTCTTATAAAAGGGATCCTACCCTCCTATCTTACTCATGATTTATGAGCCATTTAATATAGATATTATATACTTAAATAAATTCTTAATTCCTTCCCAATTTTCTATATAATATTCTCATTCTATATGACTACCCTACGTAATACTATGGATTCATCAAAAGCAGGATTCTAAAGATATATTACTCTTAACCGGGTTCTTTTATTTTATTTCATATTGTGACTCCTTAAATTATTTCCTAACCATGTTGATATAATAAAAGTATTGTCTTAAATATAATTATTATTATTTTTTAATGTAAAAAACCTACTCATCTCATTTTCATCTAATTGTAATTAAAACATCAATGTTGCCTATATTTAGACGAGCACCACCCTGAAGCATTATGTATCATTTTTCATCACTAACTCAAAGGGGTGGTTATTATGATGGATGTATTGAATATAAATTATTTTAATGATATAAATAATATTCTTAAAACATGAATTTTTACTTAATTTCTTACCCTACCATCCAAGGGAATATAGTATTAGCATTCATGGGTAAGTGTGCACTATCAACCTCCACGAAACAATGTAATTCATTTTTTCATTCCCGCATTTCATTAATACATATCAATTTTTATTTATAATATATAAATGATAATTATTTCCTGATTAATATTCAATAGAATATTAAACCACTGACCTGATGTAAACACAAGAACTATAAAACCCAAATATGTATGAAAATGGAATTGTTAACCCTTAAGATGAATATTTTAAAAAAGATTTATTAATAAACACAAGATAGAATATTATAAGTGAATCATAAATATTAGTATAAATAGGAATATAAATAGGTTATAGATTTAAAATAAATATACATTTATTATACCATACATTAAAAGCACCTAAAAATAATGTTAAAACTTGAGGTAAAGGTAATATGTTCAGATTTATTTTTCAATGAGGAATGTGTTACCTTATACACCAAGTTAATTTTACATGGATTATATACTAATGATTTTAAACATTATATAATTATTACTTCTTTCTATATTGTATTCTATTTTTTTATTAATCGTTATTTATAATAAAATTTTGGTCAAAAGTTACCAAATTTGTAATGGATTCATGTTACAATCCCATTTTTTTAGGATTTTTTATGTATATATTTCGTTTGAAAAAATTAAAATATCAAGATATCTTCAACAAAATATTTTATTTTTATCCTACATATTTTCAATTTTTACAGGTCTATATCCCATTTATTCACATTTTGGATTACTAATCTACTAGTCACAAGTAAGGAACGTTATTTTAAGAAACACATTTTAAAGTTATCCTTCTAATAGTTTCCTTCAATTTCATAGTTATTTTCAATTTGTTCAAAAAATTTCTTTTTTCTTCTTAAAAGGAATCGAATGATCATTTTTTCCAATTTTTTAATTTCATTAAAATGGTTTATGAATGATAATTTTTTATCATTTTCTTGTATGATTCATTTTTACCAAACTATAAAATGTATCTTTGTTTTAATGACTATCGAATGAATGAATTTTCCCACTATAAAACCAATTATTTGTTTTTTGGATTCCTTTTCAATTTGGAATGGTTATTTTGAATGAAAATTTTTATCTTAATATTTTCATAATTTATATATAAGATTTTTTTGAAAGGAAATGTTATTATTTTCTTGAAGGAATGAAAATAATTCAGAAATTTATTTTTAACTTCATTTTTATATGTAGTTATAAGGAATAAGTTTTTAATGAGTTGATTTTATTTTCAAATCTATTTCCAAAAATCATAGTTTTACTAAAAACATCATATCAAATGAATTTATTGAATTCATTTATCCATTATTAAAATATGAATTTATAGTCATTAACTTTATTGTAATCACATTCCAAAATCATTTTACATTATTTCATTGTATATTATATTCTCTTCTTTGTCAATATACAATATGAATTGGAGGAATTTAAAAAATAGTCTTATTGTTTTTGTGGGTAAAATATTCCATATTTGTTATCGAATATGAACAAATGGTGTTTTACAAGTCATTTTGAGAGTTAATTGTATTGTTACTTTAATATATGGGGATTTAATAGGAAATTCTTGTAATGGGAAGGTCCTTATTGAATATTACCATTGGATGCATTGATAAGTCTCATGATAAAAAATTTGTTTCCACATTAGTTGGGTAATTGGTGCATACTGACCCATAAAATGAAATTGTTTGGGCCAATTCTTTAACAGAAATATTCTTGATATCTCGATTGGGGCCTCAATCGTAAGAGAATGAATGTATAGATTTATACATTTCCATTGTTAATAATTTTTTTTTCATTATCCATTTTATTTCATTATTTATATTATCCATAGATGTACATTGAGAGAAAATTATTAATTTAATGGAATGTGTTTTAATTATCCACTCTTCATTAATGATTATTCCATACTTACTCCTAATATTTTCGGGTGTACAAAACCCATATTGAACATATGATCTCACCCATTGTTTTTTCCTTTACCCAGAATATGAAGAATAAATATTTGAATGATTTTCAAGGATTAAATAATGTTTTCCTTGTGTTGTTTTTAATTTCAAACAAAATATGTAATTCCTGTATGTATCTAGTTTTACTACATAGTTAAACTAATCAATATTGGGTGAGGCAATCCATTTCATCTTATACCAAATTAATAAGTAATTATTGGCTCTAGGTTACTAAATTAAGTAATTATATAACTATATTCAAAATACACTGTTTATTGTGTATTATAGTGGCAAGGGTCCTTAAAACCTTTCCTCAAATTTGAAGTAATGGTTATTCCACTACTCAGTGAGTTTTAATGGAGGATTTTGGACTATCATCTTCATTAAGTTTTTGCTCCTTGATCTATTTAGTGGAGTCATATCTCCTATAAATCGCAACTCTTCACTACTCAATTATTTTCAACTAAAATGTCAACAATAAAATTATTTCTTTTTATTTGATTTCAATTTTAGTAAATTCAATGCACCACTTTCATATGAACACCCCAGTTCAAAGAATCACCAACAACTATAGATTAATATCACCTAAAACATATGTTTTTTTCAAAATCATGTGATAAAATAAATTAATGAAAACAAATATTTAATAGATTTAATTATTCTCAATAAATGAAATCTGGCAATGCTTAATATTATTCTTTCGTATCATCATGTTCACAACTTAACAATGCAAGATATAAAGTATTCAACATGTATTAAATCATTTTATCTATGTGTTCTTTTTTATTATTCAATGTGATATTATAGTCATAAAAAATTCAAATAATAACAAAACCATGATCACATAAATAAATAACATGAAATATCAAGAGCATTTACAATTGGTGATCCATGAACCATGTATTAGATCAACCATGACTCTATGGGTTACACAAGAGTCATGACTAACACAAGTTGTATCTACCACCCCAACCAATGTATCTACAACTCATCTTATATTTATCTAGGTCTCGAGGAGATCTGTATATTCTTTCATTGACATCATTATATATAAGTATAATCCCACGTAGTTGAGATTTAAAACCTTGAGATTTTATGAAATATTTATTTCCAAATAAAATTCAATTCTTATGAGTCTATATTATATTACATGAAACACTATTTATAACAAAATTATAGGAATCACTGAGTGTAACTTGTGATACATGTTATTCAATATTTAATCAAGATGTAATATACTATGAAAATATTATTATTTAATATGTTAGATATAACCGAGTCGTTATAATGGGGGATAAGAATAGTATAAAATAAATTATAAAAATATTTGATATATATATATATAATTAATTCATTAGTGACCAATTTATTATAAATGAAAATAAAAACAATTTGGAAATAATAGAAATCTTTTTTATGAAAAACAATTTTTACACACACAAATATATTTTACCTTAATAAATTAAAAATATAACAATGGAGGAATTATTTTTTAAAAATTATTATATTATTTGTCCAAAAAATTTTATATTAAAATTTTATATTTTCTCAATAATAGATAAAAATAAATCCAATTTTATGCTTAAAACTGAATTTTTCTAATAAACGGTTTTTTCACCTTTTACGCGATTACATTAAAATTAATTTTTGATTTTTTTTTTATTTTTTATTTAAAATTAAATGAAATTTTGAAATGATATTTTAAAAATTATCTTATAGATAATTTTTGATAAATTTATAAAATGAATATTTTTTAGGAAGAGTGAAAAATATAGAATTCTAATTGAAAGTAGTATTTTCATTTAAAATACTTATAAAGATAAATTATTTTTTTTAATTAGTTTTAAATTAATATTATTCCAATTATATATAAATTCATATAATTTAATTATTTATTAAAAATCAAATTAATTTTGGTATAATAACCTCGTAACATTTGAGCATTTTCTTTCTTAAAACCCATTCTCTCATCGCGTCACTAGGATTAATTTTAATTTAAAATTTGTAAATATGTAAATTGAATTTGAAAAAAAAATTATTACATATTTTGAATCATAACGAAATATATTATCAAATAAGTTTTTCATAATTTTTGACAAAAATGTACAATGAAAATTATAAAATTTAATTACCATGGTTATATGCAAAATGGGTCTATCGGTGCTTAAACTAAAATGATATGTATTGAAATGACATAAAAACATCTATAACCTATACTTTATAGACATATTATGATCTTATAATGTATAAGCCTTGATAATTATACATTTTTGATCCTTGAGGAATGAGAAAAATGTGGGTACACTATTTTCTTCTCATAAATTACAATAGTGACATTCTCCTCACTTATAAAAGGTCACTCACTCTCCACTCATTTTCACACCATAAAAACATTTTTGTTAGTTCAATAAAATCCTAAATAACTTCCCACATTCCTCACAATCATCATATAATCCTTAATTTTATAATAAGAGAATCTTATTAATGATTTTTGTGCAAACCTGAGGATGTTACCTAAAGAAGAATTAACATTCATCAATAATGATTTTTATTTTAATTCTTCTTATGCCATTAATTATTATTTATCCCTAATTATATAAGAAAATAATTATATTAGTAATAATTATATTTTTATATTTAAGGTGAATACCTACAAACATCCCCACATCTATAAAACTATTAATGAAATCACCATTCATGTGTACAGCGCACTGCCGCCTCACAAACTAATGTCATCAATTTTTACATTACCACCTCGCATGATTAGGTATGATAATGAATATAAATTATATATATGATATTTATAACATATTTATACCTATTTATTCAATATATTATATATATATATATTGAAATTCAATTCCATAGGGTATAAGATAATACTCTTTGCATGTATAGAAGACTACTTCCATGCAAAGCGATGTGATTCATTTTCACTAATACTTTATGTCGATGATGAAAAGGATAAATTTAACAAATATATGTTAAATAAACGAAATAATAATGATATTAATGACATATTTTTTATTATTAAAATATTATATATCATTCTCATTATTACTTTTTCTATTAGTGAAAGATGATAATGTCATTCGTCTATGTGTGGACAATCGCTTTCACAAAGTAATGTGGCTCTCTCTTTTCATAACCACTCTTCATGGATTTCATGTATATGTTGATATGAAAAAATAATGTTATTTATTATATTATTATCATTATTTATTGGTAATATAGTACTTATATATTTTTCTATATTTATCATTGAAAAAATGGATACATTATTCATGCATACGTAGGGAAAATTTTCTTCTTGACAGTAACATACATCATCTCTCAAAAAAAGATTTCATGATTGGTATTAAAATAATAATTTATTTATAAAAATTATAATTATTTAATTATTACTATTTTATATATTATTGATCCATGATCAAAGTAATAGGATTGAAAATAACAAATATGAACTGTAAAATAAAGTAGTTAATACCTAAAACATGATTTTAAAATAAAAATTAAACAAATGAGTAAGTTGTGTACATAAGTAAATCATATATGGTATTATATATATAATAATTGTTTTATAATATATATATATATAATAATAAAATTATATTTATAATATAGGAGTATCAAATGTGTATTAGAGAAGTCAAGACTTAAGGTAAGGGATTTCTAGTCTCTCTTTTATTTCTAAGAGATATATGAAAATTAAATAATAATTTAATTTTTGTGATTTATATAATAAATAATTTACAAATTATATCATAAATTTTCTTATTTTAATGATATTTAAACTTTAATATAAATATAGGCTTTAGGGGGATTATGATTCAATGTATCCAAAGTGGTAATGGTTCTAAGTTACAATCTAATCATTTATCTGGATTGTTTATGTTTATGATTCTGATAATGAAATATTTAAATTTATATCTCATGAAACTCATTAATTTTATTCTCCTTTGGTTATTTGTAGAGAATATAGGGTATCTATTCATTTTCCTCTCTTTATGTACTAAGGAATTCAAAAAAATTAAGTAAATATAACTTCACATGTCTCTTTAGTAAGAAATACTTTTTTATCAAAACCAATTTTTTCTAAATTTTTTTTAGAAATGTTTTTATCCTTTTCAAAAAAAATTAATAATGACATTTTTATAAATTTTTACTTTATATAATTTTTTCACATAATTATTATGTCAATTACAAAATAATTTCCAATTGTGTTTTACCAAATATGTGAATGGAATATTTATTTTAATTTGTTTGGAATGATGGGAATTTTCCCATTTTATGACCAGTTAATGATTTAATTATTCATTAAAAAGATTTTTGATATTATTATTTTCAATGAAAAGTATTTTCAAATTCATATATGTTTTAATGTTTGTTTTTTTCTAGCATAAAAGATATTTCCATGAAAAAATGATTTAAATGATTTATAATTATTCCGTTATATATTCTCCAAGATATTTTAAAAAATAATTATTTCCAAAATATTATATGAATAATTTGTTTTAAAAAGTGAATTGCAGTGAAATTTTATTTCACTTACGAAATTTTCTAAGTAATCATTCAAAATAATTTTCCATCTGAGATGGCATCCTCTAATGTTGTGTATGCCTTCCTAGGGATATGATTCAAGGATATAATTATAATTATCTCTATTACTACTTTATTTTTATGATGAAAAGATGTTTAAGGAACCAATTTCTCATCCATGGGTAACACCATGATAAAATGATTATTATATACACATATTTTCATAAGTTATTATATGACTAAATGGTGAAATGATTAAAAAACCTTTCACTTTTCCGTAGTTTATGATATGATTCAATTTTTATGAAACTAGTTTAATTTCCTCTGTTATGATATAATAAATGTTTTATAATATCATAACACAAATATATATAAATTTAATTATATAACATGTGGTACCTATAACTCATCCAAATGAATTGGGTAAGTATTTATACCTCTGGATATAGATAGGATTGGAATATGGAGTAAACAAAGTTCAAAATGGACTTTTTCTACTATGACGGTCTTGTGAGAGAACTTTGACTACAAATATAATTTATAGAGTGATACCATTTCAAAATTATAGCCTTTTAAGTGAGCTTTGACTATTATGTAAATAATTTTATATGTTTATGTGTATGCAAAAATTCAATGTATTATGCCAATTTTATGTTCAGATGGATCTGGTTATCTGATTCCCTTTAGATTCATCTCCTGTGAACTTCCAATATTTATTTGATAAATCATGATTATGATCTTTTATATATAAGGTATGTTTTTATATTATTATGCTCGTTTTATCATACCCTTTTTCATGTTATTCATACATAAATATCTTTTTAATCCTTTCTGAGCATTTAAGCTGAACCTTTATTATTATTATTTTCCCTAGGATATAATAATGTTTATATGTAGGGTATGATTGTGAAGGTTACAAATGTGGTGATATTTTATTAACATGTTAAACATCTTCTACAGAATTAGAATATTATGTACCTAGTCTCGAAATACACTAATATATTATGGTCCTCTGGCATGTGTTCTACAAATTTATTAAATATTCATCTAAAAATATGTAATATCTATGTATGAAAACCTTGGTTTGATATATCTAGTTTTAGAATAATGTTTTTGTTAAATTTTTTATAGTATGATAAGAAAACATTAGTGGGGTACCAAGGGATATTTCTGAGTATATGTATTGGGATGTCTCTAATGAGAATTCAAAGGATGAGTCAATGTGTAGTAAAATGTCCTAGAATTTTTGTAAATTATAGAGTGGGTGGATTCCATGAAATTACATCCTTTTCTGGATACTATAAGTGGATGTAAATTTGGAAAACATGTTCTTTGGGCTACTAACTCTAAAATGGGAGAATCTAGAAAGACTTAACTAACACCTAGTGTAAGAAACTGGGCCTTGATACACACTCGGAATGAAATTCCCAATGGATATACATTAGAATTTGAAAAAATAACTTTACAAACCATTATAAAGGATTAAAATAAATGAAGACTATTAATAACCATGGATAAGAATAATGTTTCATGGATTAAAAAGAATGTTTCCTGATTTAGATATCCTATAATTTATTTTTTATAATTATTTGGTTTTCAGTTATGGTTAGTTTTTTCACACTATGTTTTATGGTTTTATTTAATTGATTGAAATAGATGGAATCATGATAAAATTTAATATGATGGAAAATTTTTTTGCAATGAGAAACCAAATAGGATGATAATGTGTGAGAAATAATTATTTATTATTTATAATCAACTGTTTGAATATTTGATTAACAATGTGAACATTGGTGATATTCCTAACAAATCAAATATAGGGAATATAGACTTTTATGAAATCTCATGTTGTAGTGAACATAGTGGAAAAAAGATTTTATATCCTAGATATTAATAAGGTGGGGATAAGAACATATGAGAGAATCTCAAATAGAGGTGATTGTGTTATCTCTGTGTAAAAGTATGTCATAGAGTGAAAAATTATATAGGATTTCAATGTATTATATCTGGGGAAAAACTTTCATTATCCAACTCAATTCCCTAGCATTAAAATTTAGTTTTAGACTAAAGAAAACTCTTTTTAATTATTTTCATTGATGTTTAATTATTTAGGTATTTATCTATTGGTATTCAAGAATTATGTTGTGGACATATTTTACAAATGGAATTTTGGTTTTAAAAATCATGAACCATCTAAGGATTTTATTATTGTTGGAATCACATATGTATTTATGTATGATTAAATTAATAGTTATGGATATCATCATTGATTTATGAGTTTATGGTTAATTATATATTCAATGTCATTAAAATCCATTTTGATATTTTAGGTATTGCGAGATTTTCATTAATTAGGATATTTGGAGAGAAATTTATAGAAATATAACCATCTATTTTTAGAAGGAATACCTTTTCATGGACAAGTTATTAATGGTTTTGGTAAAAAAATTATATTTTATGTTATCTTTTACATTAAATAATTTAAGATTTAATGTAATTTAAAAACTAATTTATTAAAATAGTTTTGGAATAAGGACAACCTACATGTCTGGTTACAACATGTTGCATCTGGAAAGGTTGTGGGTCTTAAACCCACAACCAATGGGAGACAACGGTATATATTATACCACTTACCTACATGAATGATTATTTCTATTGAGTCAATATAAATAGATATATTTTTTAGTATGTGTCTTGATTGTTATCAGGACATCAAGTAAATATTTAGAAATAATGTTCTAATAAGATATTATGACCATTAGTCATGCTAGAATTGAAATGGAAATATATCACTGAATGTTTTTTCTTTGGACTCACTCAAAATATCTAAAGTGAAAAATTATACATTTGTAATAGCTGATCTCATTAAAATGTCATCACACAATATCTATATCCTAGAAGACATCTATTTGGACAATATTAAAATCATATACATTAATGGTGAGTTAAGGATTGTATGGAGTACCAAATTCTATTAAATCTAATCTTGATCCAAAGTTTAATTTTATATTTTTATGAAGTCTTCACAAAGCAAGAGATGAAGGGTTGAGTTTTGGTATAGTGTATTATCCTTAAAAAATTATTTTTCTAAGAGAATAATTCCAACCATATATATATGATAAGATCTTTCTCTATGGATTTAAAGGTTGTTGGGATCAAAACCAACCTCTTGTAGAGATTTTAAAAAAAAGTGATTCCACCCTAGATTTCATAAGCTTCCTTATAAATCCATCTATATAATGAAGTAATGAACTCCATTTTACTTGAATGAAGTTTCAGTAAAAAAGATATTGGTACCTGAGTTAGAGAATGAAATTGTAGAAAATGATATATCCATTTAGAAAAATATATGGGAAATGTTAATAAAACAAATATTTAAATAGTCATAAACATTATCAATAATTTAAATTAGGTCAGAAGGTCTTTATATGAATTTTTCTTTGGAATAATGAAGTAAAAAATTAAACCCCAGGTATATCAGTACTTTTGAAATTATTGATTATATTATAACTATATATTATCGCTTTGTTCTTCCACTAAAACTCTCTCATGTTCAATATATCTTCATGTATCTCTAATAAGGAATTATATACCAAATCTATTACGTTTAATGAACTAAGAGGTCATAATAATAGTTTATGTTCTTTCTTATAAAGAAAACCCATTTGAGATTTAGGAAAGAATAGAAAAGTACTATAAAACAAGGCCACACGCCTAGTGAATGTTTTGTGGAAAAACCACTAGCCTGAGGAATATCTATGGGAAATTGAGGATGTAATGATCTAATATAATCCTCATTTTTTGGTACAAATTTTATGAATTTTGAGGTAAAAATTCTTTTTAAGGATGGTAGAATGTAACCCCTTGAGATTTTGTGAAATCTCTTTTTCAAATAAATTTAATATTTTGAATATTTTATGTTACATGAAAATATGATTTTATCTTTCATTACAAAAAAAAATTGTATCTTCAATTATAAGAAATATTGATTGTATCTCATGATACATGCAACATTGAGTTTAAATGAAATATTACATTCTATTAAAATATTATTAATTAACATTATAGTTGACACCTAGCAACTTGAGTGGAGGATATGAATAGGATTAATTAAATTTTAAAACTATATGGTCTACAAAATCATATAAAATTAATAATTTTCAGTCCAATTAATTAGAAATGAAAATAAATTCTATTAAGAAATTTAAAAAATATTTTTATGAAAAACTATTTTTATGCACACAAAAATGGTTTTCCTTAATAAATTAAACAAATATACTCGGATGAATTATGTTAATGGAATTTTTATATTATATATTAAATAAATTTATATACATTCAATGTATTTTTTTGAAGACATTAGATATGAATAAATCAAATTTTAATATTATAATATTATTTTTCTAAAAAGCAGTTTTGTTGCCTTTCTTCCAAAAGTGCATTAAAAATAATTTATGAAAATCTAAAAAAAATTAAAAAATTTAAATTATTTTTTGAAATTATATTGGTAAAATTAACTTTCAGAAAATTTTTATTATTTTCTAAGCGATTAATTTTTAATGAATTGAGAAAAATACAGAATTTTAGTCAAATGTTGAATTTTTGTTTAAATTATTTATAATGTTAAGTTATATTTTAAAATTTTAAAAATTTAAAATATGTTGAATTGTCTTTATATTTATATTTATCCTATTTATGTCATTTTAATCATTTTATATTAAATTTTGATATAAAAATTTTGTTAATGTTTCAACATTTTCTCTTTGAAAACCTGTTTTTTAGTCACTTATGCATGATTAATTTTTAATTAAACTTATCCACTTATGTAAATTATAATTAGAAAACTAAATTACATATTTTAAATCAAAATAATTAATATTACCTAATATGGTAAACGTAATTTTTGACCTAAATAAATAGTGAATTCAAAAAAATAATTAATGTGGTTAAGGTAAAAATATGTTTTACGGGGGTTAAACTAAAAATATAAGGGTTAAAATAACCTAAAAATAGTATTAATTATATTTTATGGAAATATTTGGAACCTATAATGTCTAATTATTGATAATATTCCATTTTTTCCCTTTTTCATAAGAAAATGTGTGTACATATTTTTATTCCCAAAAACTACAGGGGTGAAACCCATATTTCTTATAATATCCCACCTCAATCCTCTCTACTTAACATCATCAAACCCTTTTGGATATTCTAATCCATAACCCAATGACATATAAATTCCATTGTATCATCTTAAAATCAGTTTTTTTTTCATAAAACCAATCTATTGTGTAATTTTTTTGAAAACCAAAGGAGGTTACCCATAGAGGAGGTAACGTTCTCTAATGAGAATTTTTATTTTCTTCCATCCTCCACCTCATTAAATTATTAGTTAACCATGATTATATAATAAAACCAGTATATTAAATATAATTATTTTTTTATTATTTTAATTATCTACTACCATCCCCACTTCTATTAAATGGGTTACTGAATCATTACTTAAGTCTAAGGCGGATTACCAGCTCATGAACCGATGTCATTCATTTTTACATTACCAACTATCACGATTGGGGATTATGGTTGATATAAATTATATATAATATATCTATAACATAATTATACCTATATATTAATAATATCTTATGTATACGTTTTTTACTTTCTTTTCCATAGTGGATATAATAACAGCACTGGTGTCTACGGAAGAAAATTTCCTTGCAAAGTGATGTGAATATAATAAGTGTAAATTAAATGAATATATATGATATAAATTAATTAATTGAGATATTAATATCATATTTCTAATTTATAAAAGATAATATGTCATTTTATTTCTTACTTTTAACCCACTGAAAGATGATAACTGCATTCATCTATGTGTGGACTACAGCCTTCTTCAAGCGAGATTACTATCTCTTTTCTTCACCAAAAAACATCGATAATATTTATAACTGTGTTTAGAGAAATAATATTTTATTTATGATATTAAAATCCTTATTGAAAAAGAAAATATTATTTATCATCTTTTATTAATGATCGTTAAAAAATTGAAATGTTACTCATGGGTATGTGGGACCTACTATCTCTATGATCATAACAAAATTCATTTATCAAAATCATATTTCATGATTAATCATAAAAAGTATAAATTATTTATAAATATGAAATTTATTTCATTATTATTATTCTAGTGTTGATGGAACCATGATAAAAGTTTGAGGAATGAAAATAAAAAATCAAAATAATTACAAAAAACAATGTGATTATAAACCGAAATGTTATTTGGACAAAGAACTGTTAATAAGTGTGTAATAAGTTATTTAAGTTAAATAATATATGGTTTGATATATATAATTATGGTTATATAATAGATGTATAATATATTTATATTTACTATATAGGATGATTGAATGTGTACAAAATAATTCTGGGGTTAAATTAAGGGATTTCTAGTCTCTCTTTTATTTATGGGAGATATATGAAAATTTGAAAATTATTTATTTAATTTTGTGTATATAATCACCCCTTTTAAATTTAATATCATTAATTTAAATATTTTTATGATATTAATTTTTTTTGATTATATTCATTATTGTGGATTCTAAATAAATAGATTACTAAAGTGGTAATGGATTTCAGTCTTACGATTTTACTTTTGTGAGACACATGCCATATTCAACACCTTTTTCTTTTATGTGTTATATATACTAACCATTAATTTTTTTTGACTCATATCTTGAAAACTATTTGTATTTACGTATCCACTTTATCATCTCTCTTTCATGGGTACTGTGATTCAATATTACTAAAATGGTAATGGTTTAATGGAACAATATCATCATTTATATAGATTGTTTATGTTTTTTATTATTATTATGAGACCTTATGATATATCTCTATATAAACTCATATATTTTATTATAATATTTTAATTTTATTAAAATACATGTTATCATTCCATTTTTCTCCCTTTATGTACTATTGGGTTCAAAATGATATTTCTAAGAAGTAATGAACTTATTTTTCTCTTCAATCAAAAATACTTTAAAAAAACGATATTTTATAAAAATTCTTGATTTACATATTTTTAAATTATAAAAATGTTTTTTAATAAATCTTTATATTATTTTCAAAACAATTCTCATTTTCTTTTTAACAAAAATATCAAATGAATATTTGTTTTCACCAAGAAAGACTAAACTGAATTTTCCACTATCATGAACAATCAAGGATTTCTAGCTTATTTAATAACTTCTAAAAGTCAATTTTCAATTAAAAGGGTTTCAAAATGGTTTCATGTTTTAAAAATATATTTTTCACAAGATAAAGGATATTTCCATCAATATATATTATAAATTATTTTTAACTATTAATTAATTTTTTTCTGATATATTTTCTAAGAAATGGATTTAAAAAATTGTTGGTGAATTTTATGTTTAATAAATTATTTAAAAAGTGAATCTATTTATCTCAAGAAATGTTTCAATTGATATTTAGAAATAATTTTAATTCTAAGATAACATCCTTTGGTGTTACTTTTGATTTACTGGTGATGTGATCCAATGATTCTATTAATATTATTTTCTTAAATGGTTTATATTTATTATGAAAAGATGTTTAAGAAACCCATTTATCTTCCTTAGATTATTCCTTAATTAAATTCTTACTAATCCACTTATTTAAACATGATATGATTTGATTAAATGGTAAAATTATTATAAACCCAATCACATTTAGACAAGTTATGATATGATCAAATGTTAATGAATTAAGTTTCATTTCATGGGTTATGATATATTGAATTTTTAATGTTCTTATGTCATAAATATATACCTATATAAATGATTTTCTTTATGCTATATGTATGACCAATACCACCCTTCAATGCATTGTGTAAAGATATATATTTCATGAAAAATAAAATAAAAGGATGGTGAGTGAACCAGGTTTATAAGGGAATTTTTCCACTATGGTGGCCTAGGGAATAAACCATGAATACTATGATGGTTTAGGGAGTGACTAATTTCACCATGATAGTTTTGGAAGCGATCTTTGACTAATTTGGAAATTATTTTCTATTCTTGTGCGTATGAAACAATCCTAGGTCTTTTTCCAATGTTATGAACTCATGGATCATATTCTTTGATTCTATTATTATTCATGTATTATGAACTGCCAATATTTCTATCATGAATTATGATTATGATCATTGATATATAAGTAATGGATTTCAAATATTATATTTATGTTCTCATACCCACATGTTCATGTTTATCTTAAATATCTCCATTTTTACCTTTATTAGGAATCTAAGTTCACCGTTTCTTATATTTCCTTTCCCAAGGTTATAGGAAAGGTTTTATGTAGGGATTGTTTTCTAAGATTACATAATGTGAAATATTTATGGGATATATTGAAGATGTTTTACCAAAATATAATATTTCATACCCAGTCTCTAAATGATAGTAAACTATTATGGTCCTTATGTGTGTGTTTATGTAATTTATTGAATATTCATCTAAAAATATGTAATATATATGTTTAAAAAATATTATTTAATTACATGATATGGTCTCAAAAAAACTAGATATAGATAAATAACTATTATCACAGACCTGTAGGGCCTTCTACATATAGAGAATGAAAGAGATGCTTCACAAACTTTCATTTTATAATAATTGTTAGAAACAACACACAAATTGTTATAATTAAATAAATAAATAAATAACCCAAACATACATCGTGTAGTCTCACTCATGATTAGAACTCATGAAATAAACTTGGAAAATATCATTAAATTTATAGGTATCTTAACTTGATGGAAGAAATTAAGAATAAAATAATTCTTAATAATTTAAATTCATAACTACATTTCAAAATTTACATGAAAATTGATTTATTAAATTGAAAATATTTTTGAATAATTTTGGAAATTTATCCTTTATTTTAGGGATTACAATGAGTTTAAATCTCTATTAGGAATTTTATGAATTATTCGCATCTACTATTCATGTGAATTATTCATGGGTTACTGGGTTACAGTTCATGGGTTTCTGTTTACAGGTTATTGTTCTCACATAAGTCTCTATTTTCATGTGTATATGTATATATATCTGTGTGTGTGTTTTTTTAATATATATCTAATAGATGCATTTATATTTTTCAAAAATCATAGATGACCCTCTAATATCCCCCATTGAAAATTCCTTCCGTAAGATGAATTGTATTCATGAGTTACTCTTCATTTGGATTAAAATATTATAGACATTTATTTACTTATTTATTTTTAACTAATTTTTTTTTCTAAAAATCATTTCATTAATATTAAAATGGCTATAACTCATCTATCATACCTCAGATAAATGTTCTCTCAATGGAGTTGGAAATATATTGATCTCCTATAATTGATTTCATTTAACTTTTATTCTAATTTAGATTAAGAAATGGAATGGTAACTCTATTACCAATTTATGTTATTGGTAGTGTAGTATAAGCTATAAAGTTGATTATTTTAAATTTTTATCATCATATTTTGGTCCTGACATTATCTCTAATTAATAATAATACGAATAAAAACCTAAGAATCTCATTTGAATTAAATAAAAAAAAAATTAAATTCATACCCCATTTGATTCTGTTAGAGTTATTGTCCACTCAATAAAAGAGATCATTGTTCAAAATAATTGAACTAATAACTATATATATCATAAACACATGCTAAAGAAGTCTCAAATTGTGTTGACTGTCAATTTTTGGGGACCATCGCAGAGAATCAATGAAGCCTTCAATTTCACAATAATCATTACAACAGTGTTCCTTCGATTTAGGATATTGAATTTGGATCTAGTTTCTTGGAGCATTTCATTATATCTTTTTTTATCCAAATATATGATGGAGGATCTCCTAAATTCTTGATATGATTACTATTATGAATCTAGGCTTACTAATTTTTATATAAAATGATGAATATTTATTGAAATTTTACAATGTCCCCAGAGAAAGTTTAATCATATAATTATTCCATAAAAACACCTATTACCATGTATCCATGAAATAAATATTCAACCATACCTTTTAAATATATATAAAATTTATTACATGATGAAATTGGACTCAATAAATTGAATTTTCTATCCTAAAATTTTTTTATGTTCTTTGAATAAAACTATTATTCCTTTTTAATATATTTTTACTCTTATTCACATTAAACATATTAATACCATGAGTAAATAAAATATACCCATATAATTAGAAACTTTAATAATAATGAATTTATTTATTTATTTTCAATCAATCAAACACATAAATCATCTATGCCATACCATAATGTCCACCATGCCATAAGTTCCAATTCATTAGAATTGAAAAAGCTTACAAATATGCTTTTGGTGTAAACCTATCTATACTTATACCAATATTAGTGAGTTATACCCATGGACCAAGAGCATTAAGACACAAAACATAAAGGCCCCTAAGTATATAAGGTTCTGTCAAAGTGTAAATAACCTCCTATGAACACAAGTAATTTTATTTAATATCTTTTTATTATGATAATTCACAAAACAAGATGCACACTTTATATTAGAATCATTTAATGTTTTATTATTTTAGAACCTTTCAAGATGGACAAACTTTTTTTATGAAGTCCATGTATTCATCGATGGTTCTACCAGCTTGGTTAAATGGTCCTAATATATCTCTTACATTTGAAAAAAAATTCATTTCTTGGTCATTAAATTAATTTCATAGCACCAATGATATACCCAATACAAGAGACCTTTCCAAGATATAAATATCATATTTCTCAAATTAAATCATAGTGATCAAATGGTGAATATTAATAATGATCTCATTTCAATAGACCAATACACATGATCGTTATCACTTCTTTTTTTTTGAGTTATTATATTTTTTATTTTACATATTTCATTTATTCTTGGGTTTGCCCTTGATTTTTTGCTAAAAATGGATCTTTTGGGCTTTACATTAGCTTGTTCATGGTTGGCTCATGGGCTGGGGAAGTTGTGAGCCCTCAATTAGAAAATTGTGTGATAAATGATCATTTTGGATAGTGGCAAACGCGTGGTTGGCGCATGGTTTGCAAAACATTTTATTCTAACCATGCGGTATGTTCCTATTAAAATTTATGGGATATGTGGTTACTGCATGGTTTGGAAAACCATGTAGGAAAACCATGAAACCTATCTAGGTCATTAAAAAGTGTAAAAATTTCCCTTGTGACCTCTTCGAGTATAACCCTAATTCTCCTCCCATCCACCCCATACAGGATTTTCAGCCATGGTAACATCATCCAAGAATTATTATAGCAATTAAGAATCAATATTTGGATTTTTTTTCCCTAGTTATTCAAGGAATCATAAAATTAGTCTCTCTTCTGTTGATTTTTCACTATTTATAGGGTTTTATTTCCCTCATTATTTAGTTCTTATTTTCTACTGGGTTTTTTGACATAGTGATTATTTGATCTTGTGTGGTTGGGGTAAATATTTATTTGTTTCATGATATTTCCTTTATAGGGTCTTTTTATAATGCGATAGTAGTTTCGCCCTAGATTTTATGAATTTTGAAGTTTTAGGTAGGTGGTTCCATGATTTTATCTTTTTAGATAAGTTTTTCATTCTTTATTGATTGTTTAAATGTGTTATATTGACTATTTGTGGGGTGAAAACAAGTTTTTAAAGTGTTTTGAAATGAATATGTAATTAAAATGGGTTTTTATAGGAAATTTTTCATTTTTCATTGTACATTGTGTTCGTATTTCGGGAATATGTTTAATTCCTTCTGTTAAAGGAACAAAATGTGTTTTTAAAGAGATTTAATTATGTGAATGTGTTTTGAGTGGATTTTCCATGAGAAATGGTTTTTAATTTCATGATATATTCCTTTTTTTGTACCTTAAATGCATCATTGAATTTTGAGATTAGTGTGAAGGATGCTAAAAAAATGGTTTTTATGTGGGTATTAATTTGAAAGTATATTTTCCCATGTAAATGGTAGAGTTTCATGTGTTATTTTATTATAGTGTTTTTGAAATGGGATTTATGAACTACCTAAGTGGTGAAAAATGTATTTCCAAATGTTTTTTTAATGTGTGGGAAATGAAAGTGGTTTTTTATAGAAAATGGTGGTTACCATGTCAGTCATGGTTATTTAATAAAAGTGAATTAGGAAAGTGGTGGTTCATTTATGTGTTCCTGATGCTTGGAATGTGTGTTTGAAATGGATAGTTTATGTGATATGTGATATGAAATTTAAGAATAAAGGTAATGTCGGGTATCTAGATGGGAAAACTAAAACTAGTATCTTAATTGATTGAAAATTGGCTAATGTTTCTATTCTTCATGTAGTATTGAAGATTAAAACACTAACTAAACATCTAATATGATCAAAAACCACTAGACATTGGGTTTGGATCCTCTATAGTGGTCCATTCATTGTAATGATGTCGTTTTTTTCTTATGATATAGATACTACTAGACCTTGTGATGTGTTTCCATCGGGTGGTTTGTGCCTGAAGACATTATTGGTAGTTGAGTTTTGTGATTTTGAACACCGACGTAGGAGGTTCATAGTGTCCCACAAGTACTATTCACCTACAGGTATTTTCTAATGGTTCTCTAAAGTTATAAGAGGCTCATGTGATGTGGTTCTATAAATCAGAATATGGTAGACCTTGTGTACATTTTTTCAAGAAAGCTTATCTGTGAAAAAAGGGTTTTCTTCAAAAATGGTTTTTCTTAAGAAATATTTCATTAAATTTTTATATTAGAAATAATTTAATTATTCTTGTGGAAATGTGCATGTTGATTTGTCTAATAATTTTATGGAATGGAATCATTTCATTGGGTGACATTCTATAGGGATTTGTCTCACACTATATATACACCTTTGGGTGTATATAGACTTTTTTATGTATGAAAAAAGTAAAGGAATGATGCATCATGGTAGTGATAGTGGATCTGATTTCGATTGTTACAATTCTTTCATGTGAAGGTGGTAGTGAATTGAGGGTTATTTTCATCTTGTTACATTGAGTTTTTGAGATATTTAGATGTTCCATTTCAATTTTTGTATTACTGGTTTTGGTTGAATTTGAAAAACATTGAATATGTAAATTTTTGTACCTTTTCTAGTTACATTTATTTGTTATGTGATACTTACTATTGTTGGTTTATTGTGACTATATAAGTGGGTAAATTATTTTTAATGTGTATTATTTATAACTAACATCTAGTTGCTTGCCTATGGGGATTAAGAATGCCCTTTGGGGCATACCACAGACTAGGTCAGGTGTTGGGTTAGATGGAACTCCAATTTGGTTCATCAAAAAAAATTATTTAAAAAGTTTTTGGTCTTTTAGGTCTTGAATTTACGGAACAGTCTTGATATACCAGAGTTAGGATTTTTTGGAATTGAGAATACGATTACGAGTCGGGTGTCTGGACAACACACATCTTCACAATATTTGAGTCTCTAGGGGATGTTTGGATTTTTTTGACTTATCCTCAATGTGATATGTATAGTATAAACAATATATATAGACTCTCAGTTGGGTGGATTGATTTGGTAAATGTTTTTATTTTGATGGATTTCGTTGTGATTCAATTTAAGTATGTGTTGGTATTTTCTTTTATTGCTTTAAATTTTATGATTGGTTTATTGATGGTTTTACTTGTTGTCATTTCTTATTGTAATAATATTCTTCCCTAAAGAATTCCTGTGAGACCATAGGAAGATGATGGAGAGAGTTCACCCTCAGCAAACAATTTGATATTAGAGGAAACAGTGGTTTCGGTTGTCCAAATGATGGGCCAGGGGGAGCACTCTGGTCATGCTCTATTAAAAGAGGCCAAACCAGGTCCTAGAAAGGACAATTCTCAAGAGATCCTCAAGAAAAATATTCCTTCTTTCTGTGGTTTCATAAAACCCTAGGAAGTTTACATGTTTCTTTAAAAGATATATATGATGTTTGAGTTTCTTGATACATATTAGGTAGTTAGAGTGAATTATTCTTCATTCTTGTTGGAAGGTCCCAGTCGGATATGGTGGGACTTAGTAGTGAAATCTACTAAGAATGACTTGATGAGTTAAATATACTTTATGTTTGTCTTCCATGGTTAGCATTACCCTGATATTTTTTCCTTCTCCAGATCCTTGGATTTGTTGAAGCTTAGTCAAGGATACCAAATCACGATGGAGTACACTGACTACATTGTAGAAATAGTTTGTTATGAACCTGAAGTCATTTCCAATGAGATTATCAAGGCCCAAAAAGATAGAGTTGGTACTGTGAATGGAAATCCATTGGCATGTTTTCTTGTTCATGTTGAAAACATAATGGTGGTTTTTTATCATGCCATGTTGTTATAAATTCATCGTAATGAAATTTTTGGTTTCTCTAGAACAGTTTCAACCATGGGAAATGACACTTCATCTATGATGAAGTGGATGTAGTAAGATTAAGGGATGAAGGGATGTGGTAGTTCAGGCCATCCTTAAAAATTGTCTTCGTCTATGACTTCCGATGTGGGGTCAGTTGTGTGACATCAATTTGGGAAGGAAGGCCTCATGTAGTCAGTGTTCTCATCCTCACAAAGTCTTTGCCACAAGTGTAGAACCATGGGTCACATTTAGTCATTTTGAGAGGTGTCTCTCCCATATAAGAGTGGTTCATTATATATAGATTTCAAAGGGATTCCATCCCATTTAGGACTATACATGAAAGTGTTTTCTCATATTGGGGGTCATTGTGACTAGTCTGGATCATCTTCTGGGTGGAGTCATATTAGGGAGGATCTGTATATTAGTGGTCGCTCTCAAACTTATGTAGAGACTATGCATCTCCATGTCATGGATCAAGTAATATTTTAATTAGAGGAAGGATCTACAACCATTTGAGGGAATATTTCAATTTCATCATCTTTAGCTATTGTTCATTTATATACTACTTCTTTAGATTCTTTTATTTATAAACATCTTGAATATTTGTTAAATTTTCAAACCAATATTATATAGTATTTGATTGAGTTGGCAACGCTTCATAGTATGATGTGTGAGTAGGGTTTTAGGTGTCTTTCTTATGCACTATCCATGTTAGAGGTGAAGTTAGAATATTATTTTCTAGTTTTCGAAATGGACCACTTTGGTGTGATCCATGGTATGGATTGGATGGTGCACTTTTAGTAACACATCGATTGTTATAGGAAATGAGGGAGTTTTTAGGAACCTCATATGAATACCCATGTTCTTGAAGGTGAATGGGATCACTTGTTAGGATGTGTTGGAAAACCACTTTCAGAATTGGGAAATGTTGTTTATCAGAACTCATCGCTCGCATTGGAGGATGATTATGGTGCTCCATAGAGAGTATTACCATATTTGGAAGATTATTTCCCATAGGTTTTTCCATAGTATTTCTCGACATTGACTTAGGGGTAGGATGTGGAGTTATCAATTGATTTGGTTTTATGAAGGCAGTCGATATGTCTTCCCTCAAACCATATTCCTCCCACCAAGTTGAGGTAATTGAAGGTGCTAATAGATGATTTGGAATCCAAAGGTTTAATTCTCCCAATAATCTCACCTTAGGCTTCCTCATTTCTACTTGTGAAAATTATAATCAATCTCTCTAGTTGTGAATCGATTGATGATAACTAAATAAGGTAATAATCTATAACAAACATACTTTTCCCCATATTGATATCTTTTTCCACCAAATTAAGGGGAGAATGTGGTTTTCTAAGATTTAATTGTGTTCTTGTTATCACCAGTCATAGTTGGAGATTCATATGCTCTGAAAACAAACTTACCATATTTATATAACAATTGTGTATACTTTTTCATGCCTTTAGGGTTTACAAATGGTCTAGTTGTCTTCATGGAATGCATGACTATGGTGTTCCACTAGTATCATGATTCCTTTGTCCTAGTATTTTGGGATAACTTCGTTGTCTAATCAAGGACTGAGGATGATCATGAGAATCACTAAAGAATTTTTTTATAACCTTTTAGGATCATATCCTATATTTGAATCTTTCTAGGTGCACCTTATGGGTCTGGGAGGACAAGTTTATTGGTTATGTGGTCCCGAAGTGAAGGGGTTTTGGTGGATCCCAAAATTATCAGTTCAGTAATGTATTGGGAAAAAGTGAAGAATATTTTTGAAATAAGAATCTTTTAGGGAATTGGAATGTATTATATGAGGGTTTTCCAACATTTCTCCCTTCTAGCTTTATCCATGAAAATGCTTTCCCAAAAAGGGGAAAAGTTTTAATGGATCCTAGAGTGTGCGATTTCTTTTGACGAGCTAAATAAGGGGTTGACCACATATAATTTTTCTATCTTATTGGAATATGAAAGGGGATATGGGGTCTATTGTGATGACTCATGTATGGGTCTTGGGTGTTTTTTCATTCCAGATGACCACTTGGTGGTGTATGGTTCTTACAACCACATACCACATGAAAATAATTACCCAAACCATGACCTTGAGTTAGTGATAGTAATTCCTTACCAAAATATGCGGCACCATAATCTTTTTTAGAAGAAGTTTTTAGTATATTCTGATAATATGATCTTAGAATACATTTTCTGGAAGAAGGATATTAATGTAAGGCTAAATCATTTGATTTTTTTACCTTTAGGGGTTTTATATTGATAAAATTTAAACCCCATGAAAAGATAATGTGGTTGTAAATTCCTTGAGCAGGAAATTTCCAATGCATACTTTCACTAAGTCTAGTGATGAGTGGCATTTAATGGGGATCTTTTCTCAGATGCACCTTGAGACCAAAGAACACATTGGAGGCGTGTTCTTGGATATTGTTCAGATACTACTTTCACTAATAGAGTTGATTCAATAGGATAATCTTATTTATTAGTTGTGCTAGCATTCTATGAAGTTCATTAATAGTGTGGAGTTTCCTTTTGATAGTTTGTTATCTCCTGAGGGTGTTTTGTGCTTCTATGGTTACTTTTTGGTTCCTTTATCATTGAGTAAAGTGATGATGTAATATTTCCAAGAATCCCATTGGGTCATTAAACTTGGTTCACCATGATGTTCCCTGATGTGCGTCAGATGTTTCAGTGGGCATGTATGAGGCATGATGTATCTAACTTTTTATCACAATGTAATACATTTTACTGTGTTAAATTAGAGCACCAATGGACCTCCAGAATACTTAATCCACTACCCATTTCTACCTAGATGTGGGATGAGCTCACCATCAATATTGATGTTGTATTACAACATACAGCTCAGGGGAGGAATTCCATTTGGGTTTTGATTGATCATCTAACCATATTTTAAAATTTCATTCCAATTAGGGATTCAATCACGGTGGATGAGCTGGGCCAATTGTATATTCAGAAGGTTTTGAGGCTTCCTGACATGTTATCAATGATATTTCCTGATTGGGAACTCCACATTACCTCAATGTTTTGAGAAGTCTTTATGAATGTGATGGGGTCACAGGTCAATTTGAGCCCAACATACCACCCCCAAACAGATGGTTTGGTGGAGCGAGTGAAATATATTTTTTAAGAAATTCTCTGGGAAAGTGTTTTAGATATCGGAGTTTTTTAGGATATCCATTTGGTATTGGATGACATTGAATATAATAATACCCACTAATTCTCCATTTGATTGGATCCCATTGAGGTTCTTTATATTCAGCTGTTTCGGTCACCATTGTATAGGTTGTGGTGAGTGAAACCACATTGTTGGGTATAAGGCTTGTGCAGGAAATGTAAAATAATGTCAAATTGACCTGGTAGTGGTTTCAAATGTAATGGAGTTTCTATATGTCTTATTCCAATCAATGTTTTCAATATTAGAAGTTTTTTGTGGGTAATCATCTCTTTCTAAAAGTGTCACGTCCCTTGGATCACTATTGTTTGGGTATGCAAGGGAAGATAACTATGAGGTATTTTAGACCATTTTATATTGTAGGGAAATTTGGTAAGATAGAATACATGTAATATTTTCTTATTATTTGGCATCATTTAATAACAAGTTCTATGTAACTCAAATAAACATGTATAACCCCGATCCGTCTCATGTGTTGAATATAGAAGAGTTTGAATTAGTGGCTAATTTTTTTTGTTTTAGAAGCCATTGTAGATTGTTGATTCACCGGAGAAAGTGCATCATGGGATTTTTATTCTTCTTGTTGTATTTATTTTGGAATAATAGTATTGAAAATAATGATCCATGGGCATAAAAGTCTTGGGTTTGAAGAGGAGTATCCATTTTTTTCTCTGATCTGGCTTCGAGTTGGAATTTTGAGGGTGGAAAGTGTCCATGATCGGTAGAATTGTCACATATGTGATTTTTTATGTATTTTTTTGCATATTTTTTTGCCTTTCATTTATCATTGGGTTTCGCCTTGAGTTTTTAGTGAAAATGGATATTTTATTCTTCATTATCGGTAGTGCATAATTGGTGCATGGTTTGGGGAAGTCATGCACCAACACCTAGGAAAATTGGTTGAAAATTTTCATTTTTTATAGTGAAGACCACATGGTTAGAGAACTATTTGGGAAACTATGTGGCATTTTCCCCTTGTAAATTTAGGGATGCGCAGTTTCCACATGGTTTGGTAAACCATTTGGAACAATAGTGTGAAAGGTACTGGTCATTAAAAAGTTGATGATTAACCTTGTTCCATCTTATTTTTTAACCCTAAATCACCTCCCATCCACTCCATATGAGATTTTCCTCTATGGGAACACACACCATGAATTCTTGGGGACATTTAGAATCAATAATTTTATGTTTTTTCCTCATTCCTTCAAGGAATAATAAAATAAGTCTCTCTTCTCATGATTTCATCCACATTCTAGGGTTTTTCTTCTCACCTACTTCGTTCCTTTTTTCAATTAGTTTATTTCACATAAATAGGGTCTAATCATGTATTGTTGGGGGTAATATTGATTCTTTTTTCTCTATATTTCCTTTATAGGGTCTTCTGGTAGTGCGGTTGTGGTTTCGTTCAAGATTTTAGAAGTTTACAAGTGTGAGGTAGGTGATTCCATGCTTTCACATTATTATATGTTTTTGGATTTCTTTCTTAATTTTTTAAATGTGTTATATTAATTATTTTTGGGGTGAAAACATGTTTTGAAAAAGTATTGAGATGCACGCGAAATTAAAATGGGTTTTTGAAAAGGAAATTGATCTTGTTTATTGTGTATGTTTTTATGGTTCTCCTAGAATATGTTTTATGCCTTGTTTGAAAGGTGAAAAATGTGATTTATAAGATATTTAAATGTGTTAATGTGTTAAAAGTTGATTCTCTAAGAGAAATGGATTTTATTTCATGATGTATTCTTTTTTGTGCATTTTAAATGTGTCTTCGATTTCAGGAAGTGATATGTACCATTTTACAATAATGGGTTTGTTGTGAGTATGAATTTTAAAGGGGATTTCCCCCTAAAAAGGGTTGGGTTTGAAGTGTTGTTTTCTATATTGTTTCTAAATGGGATTTACAAACTACCAATGTGGTAAAAAAATTATTTCCAAATAGTTTTGGTGTGTGTGTGAAATGAAAGTGGTTTTATGGAAAAAAGATGGTTTCCATTTGAGCCTTGGTTGTTGAATAAATTTGAATTGTGAAATTTTTGGTTTTTCTTATGTGTTCACAATGATTGACATCTGTATATGAAATTAATTATTTATTTGATATGTGAAATGGAATTGAGTAGAAATGGAATCTTCAGAATTTAGGAGGGAAAACTAAAACAAGTATGATAGTTGATTTCAAAGTAGTTATGGACAAAATTCTTCTACTAGGATTGATGATTACAACACTAACTAATCATGTGATATGATAAGACACCACTATTCCTTAGGTTGGGATCTCCTCTAGTCGATCATTCAGAGTAACACGCTACAAAAACATTTGGGTGTGTGTATAATTTATTATGTGGTACCTAGGTAAAGGATGTTTCATCATGGTGGTGGTGGTGGATTCTGTTTCTAGTGTCCCACTTCTTGCAGGTGTTGGTGGTGGTGCTTTGAGGGTGATTTCCCTCTTGTTACATGGATGATTTCTGATTTTCATTTGTTCCCTTTGTGTTGTGGTATTTGTTTTTGTGGTTAATGTTGTAAATCTTTGAATCTAAATACTTTTGTACCTAGTTTGGTTATGTTTTTCAATTGGGTGATGTTTATTATTGTTGGTTGTTTTTTGTTATATAAATGGGTTAAATCATTACCAATGTGTATTTTTGATACCCATGCACTAGTTTCTAGCCATTTGGGATCTAGAACTCCCTTTGGCCCATGCCGTAGACTAGATCATGTGTTGGGTTGGATGGAACTCTGGTTTGGATTATGTCAATAACGATAAAGAATAAACAAATGAAAAATGATGAATGTGTTGTTCATACTAGTGAGTAATCCCTCATGATCTCATATACTCAAGATCACCAAGTGTGAACTTCATGAACGAATTCTCCATACATATAAGCCTCAAACACTTTATAGTCATATATAATCTATTTCCGTTAAATATTACAAATATATACCATACGAAAAATATTTAGATCAGTGTGATAGTATTAAAGTGTTCTCATTATATCTTGGAATTGATCTACCATTTTTATTTGAAAAATAATCTGAGGAAATTTCCATGTAAATTATAGATAGGGCAGTATAAACACTATTATGTCAATAATTCATCATGCATAAATCATTGTATACAAGGAATATTAATCTAAAATTACTACTCAAGTTGATTCTAGGACACCCACTTTCACAACAATGGTCCCTTGATAATGGATTTGTAGAGACCAAAATTTAATTAAGGGTTACTATAAAGTAGCTATCCCAAGTAATTCACCTATAAAACTATTTTATAGTTAGATAAAGCTTATATTTGTAATGTTGTTACAAATGGTTTGAAGTAAGTACTTCTTATGATGGAAAGGAAGTAGGGTAGTAGAAAATACTCTGAGGTTTGACATCTAAAGGACATATCAGTTGGACCTAGAGGATCTATTTCTTGAAAAAAGGGATTCTTGATTGTTCCATGAATTCTTCATATTGTGAGGAAGATAATTCTACTATATAATTATTTTATTTGGTTAAATATAATAGAGATAATATATCATTTGACTCATCAGATATTATATGTAAAAAGGATATAAAACTAAGAATCATAAGGATTATTTAAAACTTACTAATGATGAAGGCTTGTAGATTCTTGAGTTAAGATGTTGGGGAAAGGATTATTAGTAAGTCGCTGAAGAAAGTATCTTGGAATCCATGTTAAATTATAAAATAATTACGGTATGGGGATCATAGGAATATATGTATTTTAATAAATTAAATAAAAATAAAAATAAAGTCCATCCATAATTCTACATAGGTTAAATCTAAAGGTGACACACCAAATGAAGGATCGGGGGAGTTTTTTTTATAAAGATAAATACCATGGTGGTGAAATATGGTGGGATAAAGATAAAAATCATACATATCATCCATCAAAATTGGTATTGGATAATAAGAATGAGAGGGTGAAATAATTTGTTTGATTTTTGGATTTTGGAGAAGATTTCTCTTAGTTGAATGAAAGGACTCTTAAAATCAATTTAAATAATGAAAAATATGAATTGATTGAAAAATACTTCACATTTCTATCTATGAAATTAATTAAGTTATATTTTCTCTATAGTGGTATATCAACACCTTGGAAAATACCTAAAGTTCCTTTGATTATCTCATTTGAGAGAAACTACATTGGAATAAAATATTCATTGATTGAAGCCTTATAAATCTATAAGGATAAAAAATTTAAGTCACTCTAGAATAGAATTTCCATTTTATTTGAGGTTTAATTCAATTTTTTTATTTCTTGTTTTTTCAGATCTACTTAAACCTTTTATAGAATATTTCTTGAAATGTAGGAAATACAATTTAGAGTTGGGAAATTTCTCAAGGGTTAATTACCATTTTTCCTAAAATTTCATTCATTATTTTATATTAAAAATCATATCACACCAAATATAAAATATTTTCATGATTCCATTTATTTTAATATTATAAAATCACAAAATGAGAAAATAAAAATTGATTCATTCAGAATACGGCTAGCCTAATTTGGAAATTAAGCTCATTTTCACTATACTTCATTTGAATAGAAAATTAAAACTATTTTTGATCACACTATGACCAGTTTGACAGATATCTTATGATTTTTTGGGATCTAATATTGTTTCGTCTATCCCTTTTTCAAAATGGGTAAATATTCTATTAATCATATATTTATCATTTGTGAATATTTTCACAATCTTTAGATTTTATTATATGATCTATTTCAGTTTCCCCTGATCTTTCATAGAAAACCATATTATCGACAAAAAATAACTTTTTGGATCAAACAAAAAAAACATTCTAGGAACATTCTGATGTGAGCAATCCAAAAATGTATATTTTTTATAAAATATAGATTCTAAATTTTTAAAATTAAAATTTTTAAATAAAATACATAATAGTGTAAAAAAGTATTTGTTGTTAATAATTATTCTTTTCTAATATTAATTCACATTTATCTTTTAAAAGAAATGAATTTTAATGATATACCATATTATTGTTTATTATATCTTTACTAATAATTTTCTTCAAATATTTTTGGGTTGTTTTTCATTACATCAATTGTGTACGTAAATTTATCGAAAATAACCTCAATTTTTCAAGTTCGAAAATATTAGGTTGTTACACTACCCACAACCCTTAAATAAATTTTATACTAAAAATATTAATTATCACTTATTAGGGAAACTGATATATGGTGTATAAGAGATTGACGCAAACCATTATATAATTTCCTGGGTTTCATGAACAAAAATAATAAATATATCATTTTAAATTAGAATAGGTTAACCATAATATTATTTTTTTCCTCCAATAACTAGATCTAAACATCCCTCTATAGAGGATAATATAAAAATATAACAGAGAATTGTGGAATAGGAAACAATAAAGTTATTTATAACATTATTAAAAAAGATAATTATATCATTTAAACACTCATTCTTGTGATCTATATAATCCCCATCATGTTCATGATCGTTGTTTTTAATGTAGTTTTTGTACATTGTGTTTATCGACAATTTATTTGGTAATATGAATCATGATCACGGTCAATATTTTTAACATTTTAAATAAAAGTCATGTTTATAATCAATATAGTGAACATGGGTAATCTATATCGTGTTCATTCTAAATATTGTATTCCAATATAATATGCATCATGTTCATTATCAACATATATACCTCATTTCATATAAATACTTAACCAATGAATCATAAACCTATATAAGACTCCACCCATCTTCAACCATATATATTAATAATTGTGTGTACCTGTGAGTGTGTTCTATGATACATCAATCTTTCAACATACCATGAAAACACATTTGAATGAAAACAATTTTTATTTTTCACATCATAAATTAACATTGAATATTAAAATAGGTTTTATAACATTTTACGACAATATTACTAAAAATAACCAATTTCCTGTAAAGTGTTGATACACAAAACTAAATCAACTAGAAATTCTATTTTATTATAATAATTAGAGATAAATTCCTAAAAATTAAATTCTAATGCAGTTAATATTTTATAGAAAAATGGGAAAATAAAATTGAAATCATATAATAGTGTTCAAAAGGTGATTGTATCTTTGATGTAAAAAAATAAGTTACAGTAACCTTGATAATTGTTTTTTGAAAACGTGAGGTGAATTATTATTTGAAAAAAAATTACTTTGAAAAAATAATATTCAATAATAGTTCTTTTGACATACATAATGGTTATCAAAATTTATTGTGTAGGGGAATATAAAACATTTTATTTGGAAATGATGGAAAACTACTTGAACATTATTAATGATATTTATCGAAAACCCACATCAGAAATCTTAAACAAAAACATACATTATAAAGATGAATAAAGTTGAATATATGGATGATTTAAAAATAAAATTGAATTAAATTCTGTTAGGTAAAAAATAACACCATAGGGAAATAAAAAACATTATATTTAGGGAAAATAAATTAAAATAAATGGTAAGTATTCCTAACAAAAATGATATTTTATGAAATAATATAATCATTATGGAAAGAAGGATTTTTCTTAAAAAATAATTTCACAATTAAAATAAGTTGGAAATAAAAAACATCATAATATTGTATAATAGATCAATATTGAAATATAATAACCAAATAGGAGTGAATGTGAACCATGGAAAATATTTTAGTCATGAAAATAGTACCCCTTATGGCTTAAGAAATGTTCTAATAAAACCCCATTAACTATAGAGAATGAAATTAAAGTTCAAAGTCCATGAATAAAGATAAATTACGATATTATATAATCAATAGGTAGTATATAACCTATTTAATGGAAATTAGGTGCATAAAAGAAAAAAGTGTCTTAATGAAACCCTTACCTTATATTCATCCTAGCATGACCATCCTTTATCCTGTAATACAATGAATGTAACTATCTTAATCACTTACCTTTGAACCTTAATATAAACACATACCAAATTTTATAATCATTTTATAGCCATATATTACTGATATATTAAACTGTTATATTTTGTGTTAATTATTAGGTATTTGAATTTCTGGTTTTCTATTTCGTACAAAATTCATAAAGACGATATGAATCTCACTAGGTTATTTCAACTTAAAAATTACTAGATGATTAAATATATAATAATTTTTTCTAATTATTACATATTTTTTATTTTTATTGGGTTGAATAAATGATTACAAATTTTCAAAATGGAAATTGTGATGAACTAGTTTTCAACTTATCATATGATTAAAGGTTGACGTATTAGGAATTTTGTTAAAATATTTTAAAAAATATTCATAATGGAAAAAGTTATATCATTATCATAGGATAGTTCAATTATATGAATTATCATAATCATTTATGATATAATTTCAATAACATCGTATATATAGTTGGAAAACCCGGCCTAAATAATGAGGTATTATAATGTTTTCATGAGAAAGAGAACATATTTGGATAATAATAATAAAACATATTCAGATGAAAAAATATTAAACATTTCATTTATACTCATTAAGTATACTCTTATAACCATCTATGAATGGTGGTGGTGAAAAATGTAATTTTTTGTTCAGGGAGGTGTTAATTCGGTGTACGTAGGATTAACATTCCCATTTCTTAATGAATGGATGGAATAATGATATATTAAAAATAATTATTTCACAATTTTTTAGGTGATATAAAAAAAATTATTATTTATAAAATAATTCCTTGAAAACATATTAAATTGGAAGTGATGAAAAACAAACCTCATCACATCAGGGAGGTGGTAGTCCACACATATTCATAATCAATGTTTTGGTCTCTCATAGGCAATGGAAAGTAATTAGTATTTTATTAATATTAATATATCTAAATTTATGTATAATAATTATAATTGTTTCACACTAAAAATAATTCTAGAGATTATTTAGGGAGTAATATCGTAATAAAATTTGTAAGTGAATGTAAAACTCATGTTAGATGATTGAGTTTCCTCTTCCAAAAAACTTTTTGGAAATGAAGGACTTAACACAAATAAAAGTGATCCAAAACTTGTGTAATTTTGAGAGAGTTATAGGGGAAAAAAAGTGGGAGATTTTCAATAATAAATTCTAATGATTTGTGAGTCTTGAATTGGGAGAAGTGTTACCATTCTATAAGCGAAGAGAATCGTAGTTTTGGACGCAACAGTTATATTTTAAAAAAAATTCTACTACTATTCAATGGGAAATTGATCAAAAATTGAAAAGAGGGGAGATCAAGGTGGTGTGTGTAGTTATTCTCCTAATACAAGAATTTAAAAAAAACATAGTTTTTTGGGTTTTTTATTTTCATTTTTTAACTCTTTCGCTAATTTACATTTACCTTAGTAATTAATTTTAAACATTAAAATTTTTTAATAATGAAAAAAAAAATTTCGACCACATTTATTAATTGAAAATTATGATTTAAAATTTTAAAAACATTTTTTTTTATTAAATTATATAGGTATTTTAAATTTTAAATTTTGAATAAATGACTATTGTGTGTAAACACTTTTTTCATAGGAAAAGTGTTTTATTATTTTTAAAAAATTATGTTAAACATCATAATATAATAGATACTAAATTTTATGATAAAAGTTTTTTATTAATAAAAATACAATGTATATGGATTTTAAATTAATCTAAAATTGAATTTAACTATAAATAAATAATTCGATGTAAAGATTCAAAATATTTTTTTAGAGTAATATTTAAATATAGTTCTCAAAATATTGGTAATAGGATTTATAACATGAAATTATGTTTGAAAATTCATAATGTTATTAATTAAATTGATATTTCATTATTTGAAAGTATTTTTAATTTTTTAGGATACACTTACAATATTATAAAATCAATAAATTTTAAAAAAAAATTATCCAGAAATCAACCATTTTAGGAAAAAAACTCAAAAATTATTAATAATGAATTTTTAATGGGGAAATTAAAAAATGAATTTTAATTTATCATATTTCAAATGCAGGATATATGTATATATTCTTTTAAAATAAAATACATACTACAAATAAAATAAATTTAATTTAAAAACCCCTTTTTAATACTAACTCACATCAATTATTTGTATTTAAAGGTTATAATTTTTAATGACATCCCATATTATTTTCTATTATGGAAGTTTTAATAATTTTCTTCTAATGTATTACGTTTCATTTTTAGTAGGTATCAAATATAACCCAGGTTATAGAAAAAAAAATCTGTTTTAAAATGTATATAATTTTGTGACATTTCAAATTTTGTCATATTTGAGGATATCCCGGTTTGTATTTGGTTTTTTATAAGGATTTTGTGAAAGTACCTTTGGAATCACATTTTTTGTTGGCCTATCATACTTTGTTTCCACCATATTAACTAAATATTTAACATTATTTGAGTCCAAAGCTTCTTGGTCAACCATGACCAAAATAAAACAACTTTGTTCCTATATTTTATTCATTTTATAATTGTCAATTATATTTGAGTAACATGGTGTCATGATGGAAGAATGGGTTGAATTGAAATATCAAAATTCATCCTTAAATTTACATGTTTTTAGTTTCATCAACATGTCATTCATTTCTCACTTCACATTCTCTTTGAAAACATCTAAAAGATCAGATATAATGGTATATGATTTCTTTTCCTAATGTTTCATTAACAACTCACTGGACATTGATGATAGAATTATGATGTGAAGATATAATGTGTTATCCCTGAGTCTTTTATAATCTTTATTCTTAAATTCAATTACTTCTTTTAAGTATCAAAATAGGTATTAGTGACTATGGTACTTATATTCCTCATTAATTTCATAGTAATATGCCCATGCCATTTACCACTATTGAAAATTAGATAAAATTTGTAAATATTCATTATATATTATTTATTTTTGTTTTTTGTGGTATTAATTTATTTTTTTACTAATATAAAACATAAAAATATCAGCACTTTTTTCTTTATTACAATTTAGTAGACAATTTAGATTTATTAATCATAAATATCTCTGAATAATTTTTAAAATCCTAGAATCCCACAACTAATATGGAAATTCCCAAATATTTAAGTTTATATATTCTTTTGAAGAAAAAATATTTTCCATATCATAAACAATCAAAACCTCCAGCTTAAATGAGCTATGACAGGATATTATACTAATATGATTCATATAACATAGTTATTGGGTTTGTGTGTACGAATATGAAATAAAACATTAGGAACAATATGTTATAGAATTTTTACTCAATAAAAAAAATTAATTAAATCATGATATTTCACATTCATTTAATTTCTTTCTTGAAGTTATTAATTTATGAGTGAATAGCAAGAAATGATTTTTTTTTGAAAAACTATCTTTTCTTTTATTGAATTAGGGAAATTTAAAACTTGCATAATTTTTTGGATTCTATTAAAAAGTAAAATAGCCTACCTTTGATTTAAAATAATACAATTAATTCCATAAGAATCAATGTTATATTTCAATTTTTTATAAGTTCATTTTTTTGATTAAAAATTAATTTTTCCTGAAATTGTTTTCAATGTGTTTTTCAAAATTATATAAAAATTAATTTCATAAAATTATCGGAATTTATTAATTAAAAGTGGATTTATTATTTAGATTTATTAGGTTCAATTTTTTTTTAAATTGTTCAATTTCATTTTTATTCATGAAGAAAGGTTACCAGGGTCAAATTTTATCATCATTGAAATTGGTAAAATGTGGTAATTAATGAAAAACTATAAGATAAGGTATCAAAACAAACCCAAAACATTAAACTACTTTATAATGAGAATTTAATTATAACTTAACTAATATACCTTCAAAATATGGAATTTTCCCATTTGAATTTGATTACAAATGTTATATTATTTTATGTTAAGAATAAATAGTAAATATCAATCACTCCAAATTATTATACGGACATAATATTGATATAGATAAAAATGGAATATTAATGAAAATATATGATAAAATTGATAATTATTAAAATATATTTATGATATTAATTTATTTTCAATTAATTATGTTGGTATAATTACCTTCAAGTCTTGCGCAACGCTAATGCGTCGCTTGTGAAAAAAGTATAAAAATTCATTAAATGATTTTAAAAACATTATATGTAATATATTTTATATTAATTATTGTTAGAAACAAATTTAATGAATAAATATAATTTATAATTTATTTTTAATTTGTTTATATTCTAATTCCATTATTATCTTGATACCTTTAATGTTAATATATTTGAACAGTCCTGAAAATGACCTTAAAAGGTATTTAATTTTTTAAAAAAATTTAAAAACATTTAAAAATTAATAAAAACATTATTTACTACATTTTATTGGATATGTTAAATATTATCATTCATCTTTAATTTATTTTAATTTTTATTGTTTTAAAATTACCTAAATAACTGTAAAATTATAATACAAAAGTTTACAACTATTATTGTTAAATAGGTTTTATGAGGGGATTAACAAAGAAGGTAAGGTTTAAAATTCCAATTTAACATTTCTAAATTATATTTTCTAATAATATATTGAAATTATCCTCATTATATTATAACATATGGACGTTTGGTTCCATATTTCATGATTTAGAGACATATTATATATTAAAATTTAATATATTTACTAAATTACCACTGAGCTCACTTATAAATGCGAACCACATATCCTCTCTACCTCAGACTTCATGAGCCATTTAGATTAGAAAAAATATTAATAAATAACTCACTATATTTCTTCCTCATATCATATATCTTTTTTTATTTCCCTCCTAAGAATGATTGTGGTGTAAGACAATGGAGGACTCTAAAGAGTAAGTATAACTGTTTATCTAGTTCTTCATTTTTATTTCATCAAATACCTCCATAAATTTTATCCTCACCATAATTATATAATAAAATATTTATATTAAATATATTGAAATTTTACTATGTCAATATAAAACCCCTAATTCCTCTTTTTTTATATCATATGGTAAATGAAAACATCACTTGTGTGTATGTGTGGACTACCACCTCCAAGAAGCGATGTGCTTCGATTTCCATCACTGCCTGTGATTGTTAGTTATTATTATAGATTTAATGAATATATATAACAATCCTAAAATAATTAGTATTCATATAAAACATTATATTACTTCCATCTTAACCCCATCATCTAATGGTAAATGACAACAATGTGAGTGTATACGTGTGGACAACCGCCGCAATGAAGAGATATGATTCATTTTTCCTGTCCCCATTTCATGAATGATTATAAATGTGTATTTAATGTATAAAAACTATATTTATGTAATTATTAATTATATAAAAATAATTATTACTGTGATTCAAGTTCCATTACTTCTGAACCAAAACATGTATGAAAAATGTAATAGTTAACACTTGGGATGATGATGTTAACAAAGAACTTTTAATAAATTGGTGATAGAATGTTACAAGTGAATAATACATGTTATTATATATATTAATATTATATTATTATATATTTATATTAAATATATTTTTTATTTGGGACTTTAATATCATATACGGAGAAAATTGGACTTCATTTAAGGGTAATTTTGTCTCATTTTCACTTCAATGTGGCATGTTTAAAATTAGGAACCTAATTTAATTCACATGGAATGTATAGATAAAATTTTAAATATTAAATTTTTAATAAAACATTATTCATGGTATTTAATTTCTTTAAAAATCATTAATCTTTATTGAATTTTATTTATGATTAATCAATGAAGTACGAAATTTATAAAACAATATCATTTTATTTCGGGATTGTTTATAATCTGATTTAATTTTGAAAAATTATATTATTGTGATTTCTTAATCCCCATATATTATCTTATCCACCAGTGATGTTTTTATTTTACATATTTATATTCCATTTTTCCTTTTTGGGATCAATAATCAAAATTAAGCTACATGTAAGGGTCTTTCTTTTTAAACTATTTTTTTTAAAAAAATTATTTCTATATTTTTTAATCCAATTATAGATTGTATACAATGATTTAATGAATATTCATACTTATAATTAAAATTATTATAAAGTTCAATTTTTTATATCTTTTAATTTCCTTACAAAACTTAAATTTAATAATTTTTACATTTTTCATATGAATCATTTTCTATGGTATGTGAAAATAATTATTGTTTCAAAAATTATCTAAGAATGGAATTTACATCACTTATGACAATTATTTCCATTGAATTTTACCTTAAATTCATCTGAATATATTTTAAAAACAATGTTTCCCCAATATTATAGAAATATTTATCTATAAATTTATTAATTGAAAATGGTTTTTTTGGAATAAATTAAAAGAAATTTGAATGTTATTTAAAAGTCATTTTTACAAATAGTTACAAGGAGGTTTCTTTTAATTCCTTGATTATATTTTCTTTTCTATTTTTGAAAGTATTGGTTTTAATATAAATACACCATTTATGTCCAGTTGATGGTTTTATTTTATCATTTACTGATTTATGGTTTCGTGGTCTGTAACTTTCTCAAGATCATAATATTTATCACTCTCCATAATTTCAATGGAAAATATTTTCTTCTCCATGTCCATATTTTTAGTACCATGGATTTATTTGGAATCATTTCCACCACATTGATTATGTATCAATTCTATTAAATATCTATATATGGTATCATAAGAAGGAATTTTAAGAAATTTATTTCTTTATATGGGATGAAAATCTATATTCCTTACTCGATATGGATAAATATTGATTAATTAGTAATTTTGAGAATTAATTACATTGATCATTTAATACATTAGTAATTCATATGAAATTAATTGAATGGTCAGGCTAAATTATAGAGTATCCCTTAATTCATAAATCGGCCTCATGAGAAAAATAATAATTGGCTGCATTAGTTGGATAATTTTCTTATTCATTCCCATATAATGAAAGTGTCTTGTACATGTTCTTGATTTTTGGATTCATGATATATTTTCCAAGGCATTAATGGTCATATCAGGGATGTTCATATTTATGAATTTCATTTATTTTGAATTGAGTTTCCATTATCCATGTGATTGTTATATAGATATTATCCTTATATCTATATTGATATCAAATTATTGACTCAATAGAATCTATTTGGATTATTCACTCTCCCATATTTATTATTCTTATTTATTCATGAAATTTTATGTTGTTCATAACCCTTACAGAGCCTCTATGTCACCATTATTTGTTTCTCTTCCCCTAGAAATGAAGAAGGAATATTTTGATGATTTTATAGATGTATGTAAATATTTAATGATGTGTTATTAATTTAAAATTTAATATAGAAGTAATGTAGGTATATTGGTTTCCAAGACATTAAAACTAATCATTCATGTGTTGTGTGACCCATTGTATCATGTAACAACATTATAAGTATGTAGTGGATCTAAGTCACTGGAGTTTTTTCAACTATAATTAGTTTTAGAGAAAGCTTGTTAGGGTCATTAGGAAATATATTTTAAAAAAATACATCCAAAACAGCCATTATTTTAAGGATGAGACCGTAAAACATAACATATTATATTGGTTTTGAACCTGAATTCGCATATAAGGATCCTTTCAGATTAGAGTATTAGAAACCTAGGAAATATGTTAAAAAGTAAAACCAAACCTTAAAATATGAAACATAATCTCATTATCTATTTTACTAAGGGATACCAATGAAAATAAAATGAAATCCTTTAGAGACATATATTCAATATATTCATCATGATTCCTTCTTTTCCCTTACTAATATTAAGAACTGTGAAAACTTTTGAAAACATGGGATGATACCAAAAAAACATAGTAAGGGACATAAATAATGTAAATCATTTGTATATTGAAAACATAAAATCCCATTAAAATATTTTCTTAAAAACACACTAACAAACATAGAAAAATAACACAGGTGCCATGGGACATCGTTACCATGTCACTCTTACAATCACCCTTAAAAATGGAATAATAATATAGTAAACTTCCACCTCTAGAGTACCCAATGAATTGGAGGGCGATAATGGGTCACACCCTTTGTAAAATCTATATCGGTCTTACCTTTCTTTTAGGAGCTATAATGGGGACAAACCCTTCATATAAATTATATTGGTCTCACCATTGAGCTGTAATAGGGCTTAACTCTTCATATAAGTTATATCTGGCTCACCTGTAAAATTTAAAATTACCATTATATAATCATAACAAATAAAATATTACAATTTTCAACATATCACTCAAAAAAATTCATTTTCACTCATAAGAAAACATTTCATGATTTTGAAATAATCAAGCCATTTAAAGATGCAATTTAATAAATTTAATATAAATATTTCATAATCAATGAGACCGATAACAATTTTAAAATTTTAAATAAATTTCATAATTAAAATTTTAAAAAAATTATTACCATCTAAATAAATCCATCATACCATTTTGAAATCATGGACATGAATGAGAAATATTTTTATGAATAAATATTAAAAACACTAAAAATGTGGTTTTAGATCATGAGTCCTTTACATAAAACCTTAAAAATATTCCAATTGAAATCTTTTTATCGTGGTTCAAAATAGAAATTAATTTCCTTTATAGACCTTATATATATATATATATATATATATATATTTAAAATAATATAAAGAATATTGAAATGGAGAATGGATTAATTATTTAAAAATTCAAAGCTTCTCATACCACTTTGATGATATTAATCATAAACCCAATAGAAAAATTATAATAGAAAAAACATTAAAAATGAAAATAAATAAATTAATTATATTATAAGTTAAATGGTTTTTATATATACCTTATAGAATAATATGGGCATATAACATCCAACTATGACTCAATGAAAGAAGATTGAGATGAAGTCCCTTACCTTGAGTTCGACTCATCACATACGCTAATTATCTTCCAAAATAATAAAATTAGGTTATTTAATTACATGATTTAAAACCATTTTATAGTTTATTATTCCTTTTATATCCCTTATTAACATGTTAAAACTATTATTTAATTATGTATATTCACATCGGACGTTTTGACGATATTCTATAAATGAGTCCAAAATGACTTGTTAGTCAAATACAGTCATGGGGGTCATTATTCCTTCATATATAGAATAATATCCATAAAATAATTATAAATATTAATAATAAATTACACATTCAAATCCATTCAATAAATTATTTTATGAAAAACAAATTTTTTACAATCTTTTTTAAGGTAAATCCTACATACATAAGTGTAAAATTTTTTATGGTCATTATGAAAAGAAGGTAAGTATTATTTTATCCTTATAGAGTGATAATAATATTGGTAATATAATATTAATCATTTAAATATAAATATATATATCATCCATGTGATTGAATCACATCGCTTCGTAGAGGTGATTGTTCACATGTACGCACGAACGATGTTATCATTTTCTTGTGAATGGAATGTAAGAATTTTATTGATATATTACTATCTTAGAATGATAAATAGGTCTTTAATATCATTTATAAACATTAACTCCCTAATTATAACTCGTTTTGATAGAAATTAATGGAAAACACAATATATCGATTCATGGATGTTATAGTTCACACGTACGCGGAAACGATTAATTAATTTCCCATTTGATGGAATCATTGAAGGATTCACGTGATTATATTAACGTAATAACATCTAATTATATTCAAGATATTTGAGTTATTATCTCATTGTGTTTTGAAGAATATTTAAAAGATTTTGAAGAATAAATAAAGTAGAAACACTTAAATAAAAACGATATCTTCACTTCGGATGATCTCCTTTGATTAACAACTTAACACCTCTAATGAGGGTCTTATGCCAAAAATAAAGCCGCTAGAAGTAGTAGAGTGATCCTAGTAATGTATTTGTTCATATAAAATCCAAACTTAATAGGTTTTGATTTTGTAAGAATATAACAGAATGGGTACCCTTATAGGAGAGGGGAGGGGCACTCTTAAAAATATTCAAGATATTTATTTAATATAAATTAATTTTCAATTAATAATTTTTAAAAAGTGATTTACTTCTAAGATATGATTTTTTTGTCTAATATACTTAATAAAATTAAAATTATATATTTTTTCTATTTTTTTAATCATTGTCTTTTTGGTTTAAACCTTATTAATTCTTTTGTGATATCATGTAATTTAAACATTGAGTGTTAATATGATTACTAAAAAATGACAAAAGACCATTAAATGAGTAATTTATGGTATTTTATGACTTATTAAAATAATTTGGATGAAATTTATATTTTTATATATTTAATATCATTTAATTAACTATTATTTATTTAAAATATCTATAATATCAATTTTGACACTATTCAATATTTTAATTTTTTAAAATATCATAACATCTTGATATGTTCTAAAATAATCTATTTAATAATCTTTAAAATTTTATAGGAATCCCTAAAATTCATGTATGGAATTAATTATATCAAACTAATTTTATTTTAATATTTTTAATATCTATTATTTAATTCTTCCACTAATGAGGTAATTATTTGCATCGTTATTGTGTCACAATTTAATTAAATTATTTATTTCATAAAATTTATAAATAAATTACAATGATGTAGGTAAAAATTTTATAACTATAAATATTATTTATTGTATAATATATATTCTAATTAACTATATATTAAAAATACTATAGTTATAAATACATGAGATTGTCCTATGTCCTCTCCTTAAAATAAAATACAATAAATAGAATAAAGTCATCCAAGTGTCTCCAAGTGATCCAAAAATGTATCTAAAGATGATTTTCTTCAAAACCAACTCATCCTGTGAAATTATTTCACGTATTATGGTAATTTAATAATATTTATAATATTATGTTTACACTTAATTACCTAATTTACCCTCCATTGGGGTAGAAAATACTAATGATAGTATATAGATAAAATTAATTTGATACTATTGGAATATAAATATTATACTTTTTGAAACCATGTATGCCCATTTTTTGAAATTAAATTCTAAAAAGTAGCTAAAATAAATTTAATATTAACCCCATTGGCAGATAAAAAAATGGGTTCTTAAAGTAAAAATGTACAAAAGATCATGATGTTTTTTTTCAATATCATTATAAAATTGAATCCAATTAACAACATTGGATTAAATGATAAAACATTAATTAGTTATAATTTATAAATAATTATAAACATAACTTATCTATAATAATAAATTAGAAGAAAAATAATTTTTAAACTAGTATTTTTGTATAATTCACAACTCATCAAAAAATGAATGTTCTCATAAAAATAAGAGAAAATAAACCAAAGTAAACTATGAAGCACTACATCAAAATAAGAAGTTTATTTTTATCAAACATATTTTATAAAAGTTAAAAAATTAGTTTTAAAATGGGTTTTCCCTAAAAAGTTAGTAAAAATGTCTTTTTTGAAAAATACTCCTTTTACGAGTAAAATTGAATTGGTTCTTATATCATGTTTGGAAAAACCATAATATTAATGTTAAATTTCATATTGAATATATTAAATATATATTTTATTAATATAATATAAAACTAATGATTTGTTTATTCGTTTTTATAGTCCACACTTTTCACGATTAAATGCTTTTTTAGAAAAACATTTCTTTTTTATTTTAAAAATGGTTTTACATTCATTTATAATTAATTTTTAAAAAAAATAGATTATATATACATTTTTAGACCATATTTTCCTAATTCAATTAATTATTTTCATTCCCATAAATATAATGACTGTTTATTATGGCAATATATAAATAATAATATCTAGTTATTCCATTAATATTAAAGTGGTGTATCATGTAAACTCTTGGACATAATGTTTCATTAAAAAAACATTGGATGTCACGTTCTACCACCATTAATAAATTTAGTCCTCACAATTTAAACAAGGGATCGAAAAATAAGTGTTTTAATTTTCAAAATACCTTTGATGAAGTCACACTTCTTAAAAATGATAAATAATACATTGGGTTTAAATTAAAGTAAAGGAAGTATGATGGTCACCTGAGATAGTACATACTAGGTTTCCATATAAGAGAACATGGTCATGGAAGATAAAAATAACTATCAGACACTAATAGATAGTGATATAGAACACCGTCATTGGGAAGATAAGCATCCCAAAATTAAAAATATGTGAATAGTCAAAAGTCCATTCATAAAAGAATATGGATAATGGTTTTGTTATAATAACTGTTTCATATAAATGATTAATTATTTTACTAAATATACTAAGAAAATTAAGAAAAATAGAAATTAAAAAAGTTTATTTTCATACTTAAAAAAAATCCATTAAAAATACATCTTTTCACCAAAAGATGAGTATTTATGATAATTTCTTCACGCATGAAGCATTAAAATAACCTATTAGAGAATATTATAATAAAAAATTAAATTTATATTCATTCAGCCTTTATAAATTAATCAAAACCAAAAACATTATGTCCAGATAAGATAATTCATCAAAATCAATAAATCTTATATGAATAAAAACTACCTAAATCTCAAAAATTCAATATTATTGCCCAAAGATCATAATAAAAAATTTGATAAATATATATCTTTTAAATTCACAAATAAATATTATAAATAAGATTAAAACCCCAAAATTATTAGATCACATAGTCTTACAAGATATATTTTTTGAATTATCTCCAAACGAAATCAATTACACCTGAATTCTCAAACTAAAAAAAGGTAATTTCCTTAATAATCATCAAGATATACTAATAATTTCCATAAATAACATGAATCGCCAAAAGTCCAAAATATTATTCATCCTTTACTACTAAAATAAAATCACATAGTATTCAATTTACTATAATCATATAGGAATGCCAAAATAGAAAACAACTTCTAAAATAGCATTCTTCCCTTAAGCTGTAAATTATTTTACAAATATGATAAGAATTTGGGTCCCAAAATTAAATTATACTTATTCCCTATAATAATTAACTAAAAATTAAAATTCATACTAACATGGACTTTAAGTAGGCATGTGGTAGGATATACAACCTTTTCACCCTTCAATTGTGGGTTCAATTCCCATAGCCTTTTCAAACATGACAATTTGCCACCCATTGGGCGTGTTTTTACATTTCTAAAACAAAATAATTCATATAAAATTCCCATGATACAATAAAAACCTCCAAATAACCATAACACATTTTTAACTCAAACTTTATATCATACCATTAATTTTTTATCCTAATATTTAGAAACCCATAATTACATACAAAAATTAATGTCTCTAAAAATAAAATTATCCACCTTAAAGTTTAACTAATTAAAGAATAAAAATGTATTTATAAGACATTAAACTTATTGTCGACCATAAAATTATAAATCCATGATGATAACCCTATCTCTTACAAAAAATATGATAATATCCAATGTTTCTGAAACCATTAATTGATACCATCTGTAAGGACTCATTCTCAAACATAACATATTATAGTGGTTTTGAACTTGAATTCGCATTCAAGGAACTATTATGTCTAGAGTTTTAAATAATTGGTAAAAACATGTACAATTAAAGAACATAAATTTCATGTGTATTATTAATCTTATTATCCATTATCCACTAAGGTAAACCACATAAAAACAAGAATTATTTTCTAGAAACATCATCATTTATTTTATCATGACATCATATTTTCTATTAAAATCATATGAATGATGAAAAAAATATCAAAAAATGGGATGATAAAAAAATTCTTTAAGGGACATAAAGTATATCTTAAGTCTATTGAAGACATGAAAACCCATTAAAAACATTTTTTTAAAAATACATTATTTAAAATAGAGAAATAACAAAGGTTCCATAGGATATCATGGCCATATCATTCTTACATTCACCCATACCAATTGAATAACCATATGACTAACTTCCATCAATAGAGTAACCAATGAATTGTAGATATATAATGGATCTCACCCTTCTTATAAACTATATCAGGCTCACTAGCCTTTCCGTATATGTAATGGTGTCTAACCCTTTATATAAGCTACATCGGGCTCACTTATGGTCTATAATGGGGATCAACCCGTCATATATGTTGTATAGAGATCACCTATAAAATTTCCAAGAACAATTATATAATAATAACACATAAAGGATTTCAATTTTAAACATTTCACTCATAAAATTTCATTTTCCTTTATAAAAAACATTTCATGTTACTGAAATTCTCATTCCATTTACTAAAAAATTTTAATTCATTTATAATAGTGATTTTTGAATCAAAGAGTCCCATACCACATTAAAAAAAGGCATAAATTTGAATATTAACATTTTATAACCTATAGGTCCATATAAATAAAGCTATAAAACTATTTTCATAACCTGTACATGAATCAAACTGATTTAAGACATGAAATATTTAAAATTATAAGAATAGTGTATTAGTTAAAGTGTAGCTTACATAAAACCTGAAAATATTCATGTTTAAATAATTTTAATAAACTTAAAAATAGAAATAAAATTTCCTTTATAATCCTTGTAAATAAATATAAATAAATATATAAAATAATATCATGATTATTGAAATGGATAAAAGTTTTATTCTTTAAACAATCCGAGCGTCCAATACCACTTTGAACATTTAAATCACAAACCCAATGAAATAATAATATTTATAAAAACATTAAATAACATGATAATAAATAAATTAATTATATGATATGTTAAAGTGGTTTTATATATACATCATAAGATAAGGTGGTCATATAACATCAAAATATGTCTTGATGAAAGAAGATAGAGATGAAGTATCATACCATGAGTTTGACTCATCACGCATATTATCAATATTTCTAGATACAAAATAGGTCAATTATTTAAATAAATTATAAACTTTTTCAATTTTATTATTCCTTTCATACCACTTATTAACATTTTATAACAATATTTTCAATTTTTTGGGTTCCTATCTGACGTTTTGACAATATTCAGTACCTGTGTCCAAAATGACTACAGTGAGTTCAATACCATCATTGGGGTGATCAACCCATAATATACAAAATAATATTCATGAAATAATAAAAATTATTAAAATTCAATTATACATTTAAATCTATTCAATAAATATTATTATAAAAACTAAACTATGGCACCATTAACGATAAGGTAAGTCGTACGTATGGATGAGTATAATTTTCAATGATCATTATAAAATATTGTATGCATTTTTTAAAATTGACATAATGATAATAATTACATTAATATAGAATTATTCAGTTAAATATAATTAAATATATCATTCATGTGATGTGGTGATGACAAATGAATCACATCGCTTTGTAGAGGGGAAAGTTCATACATACGCATGAAATATGTAATCAGTTTCATGTGAATATAAAGTAACAATTCAATTGATATATTATTCTCTTATAATGATAATTATGTCATTAATATCATGTATAAATTTTAATTCCCTCATTATAACCATTCATGGGAGATCGTAATGGAAAATAAATTATATCGATTCATAGAGGTGGTAGTTCACACGAACGCACAAACAATTAATTCATTTCTCTTTTCACCAAATATGAGACGGATTTAGGATACGACATTAAAATAATATTATCATAGTATATTGAGGTTTTTATATTTATTATCTCATCATGGTTGAAGAATATTTGAAGGAAGTAGAAGAATAAATAAAATAGAAAAAATTAAACAACAATACCTTCTATCCAGACAATCTCCTTTAATTAACATCTTAACACCTCTAAGAAGGGTTTTATTCCAAAAATAAGGCATATATAATGTAGTTAGAGATTCTAGAAATAGATTTGGGATGATATTAACTAAAAACTAGGTTTCTATGTCTGAATGATAACAAAGAATGGGTTCCCCTTTATAGGGGTGGGGTGGTTACTCTTGGAAATATTCAAAATAATAATTTAATACAAATTAATTTTCTATTAAAATAGATCCAAATTTATTTATTTCTAAGTTATGATTAAGTTTTTATCGAATACCCATCATACAATTAAAATTGGATAAATTTTGACAATTTTTTAATCTTTATCTTATTATTTTAACCCAACTTAATTCATTACATGATATCATGTAATTTACCATTTAAGGGTTAATATTCTGACATTAAAATGATACAATAAAAGTAAATGAGTAATTGATAATATTTTATGGCTTATCCTAATCCATTGGCCGAAATTTATAGTTTTATAAAAAATTTTCATTTCGTAAATTTTTATTTAATTTAAAATATCAATAATTCTAATTTTGACATCATTCAACATATGAAAATTTAAAAATATCATAAAAACATTATCTATTCTCAAAAACAATATTTACTCTTTCATAACATGTAAAATTAGTCCCTAAAATGAATTAATGGAATTAATAATATCAAATTATATTTATTTTAATATTTTTATTGTCATTTATTTGATTCCTCTACTAATGATGTAATTACTGCTTCATCATTAAGTTAATAATAAATTTTATTATTTATTTCTTAAAAATTATAAATAAATTACCATTAAGTAAGTAAAAATATTATCTTTCTAAATTCAACTTTTAGTCTAATATATCTTCTAAATTACTAAATATATAAAATTTTGTAGTTATCAATACATTAGTATGTCTTATGTCTTTTCATTAAAATAAAATACAATAAAGAGAATAAATTCATCCATGTGGCTGAAATTACTTATAAAATCGACCCAAATATGATTTTGTTTGAAACACACACATTATGACTAGTTTCATCAACATTTTATATTACTAATAACATTATTTTTACACTTTATTACCGGATTTTCCATTAACCATGGTATACAATACTTAAGTAACTATTCACTACAAAATTAAGTTGATCCTATTAATCTATAGATAAATTATTTATTGAAACCTTGTATATAGATTTTATGAAATTCAATTCATAGAATTATTTAATATAATTTAAAATTAATATCATTGACAAGTTGAGAAAATGAGGTTTTAATGGAAAAACGTTCAAAAGTGCACAAGGTTTGCATAACCAATTTCAATGTAAAATTGATTCCAATGATAAATATTGGATTATATAATAAAAAATGATTCGATTATACATTAAAATTATTAAAAACATGATTTAAATGTAGAAATAAATTTTATGAAAAAACTATTTGAAATAATATTTTTGAATTATTCTTTATTCGTTAGAAAATAAAAGTTCACAGAAAAATAGAAAAAATTCAACAAAAGTAAATTTTGATAATATTTTTCAAAAGAAGAAGTTTATGTTTTCAAAAATAATTTATAAAAGTATCAAAATATACATTTAAAATGGGTTCTCTATCAAAATATAGTATACATTCATTTTTTGAAAAATACTCCATTTGTGGATACAATTGAATTTATTATTATAACATGTCTAGAAAACACATAATATGAATTGTAAGTATTATATTGAATATATTACATATTTATCTAACTAATATTATTCAAAAATATTTATCTGTTTATTTATTGATATTAACTAGACTTTTCACATTTAATTAGTTTTTTAGAAAACATTTTTTTATTTTAAAAAATGTTTTATATTCATTTAAAATTAATTATTCACCAAAAAATTAATTATATATACTTATAAAAACTGAATTTTCCTAATTCAATTAATACTATCCATTCTCACCATTCTAATGACTATGCTAAAAAATATAACATATAAATAACGATAACTAGTTGTTCGTTTAAGGTTGATGTAGTGTATCATTTACACAATCAAACATAGTGTTTCTTTTTAAAAATTCACAATATTGTAATTATAATACATAAAAATATTTATGAACATTCTCTTTTATATGTATTTGTATTCCATGGCTTAATATATATGATAAATTTTCACAATCTATATGAGTGTGATTCTATAAAGATGATATAAAGAGTAAAGGAAATTAAAACCCATGTTCAATGTTGGTATTACACTGATAATAATTTCATTCTATTTATTTGGGATATTTTATGATATACTATATATTATAAAGTGAAGGAGGTTCACATGAGAATCATTCTTGAAATTTTTAAAGGATGAAGTGTTTTATTGAAAATTTATTAAGTGTGAATTTTGATAAAAAGACATTTCTTTTCATGGAAATATTTTCTCCATAGATAGAATATTAGATGGACATTATAAGATAAAATGAAAAAATGAAATAAACCTCATGTATGAATCTATAAATTAAGGATTTTAATTTATAGTAATTATAATTAATTGGAGAATATATTATTATGATATAGTAGTTTTTATTGATGGTAGTTTGGTATAAGGATTAAGAGAAAACAACCCTTTATTATTATAATAATATTCCATTTTATGGAAAAAAATAAAAATATAAATTTAGGAATTATGTTGAATTGTATAAATCAACAAAAATAATTGATTTTCATAAAATTTTAGTATATTTGTGGATATTTATTGAAGAATATATATATGAAATTTAAGATTATTATATGATATAAAAAGATAAAACTTGGTCATTTTTTCTACATTTCTTAACAGTTTGTGAACATTATGTTTTGGAATATGTAATTTGGAAATATATAAATGGGATTTTTTAAGGATTCTTGGAGATAAAATGAAATTATTATGGAAGAAAAAATGATCAAACCTTTCATGTTTTTTACATTTAAATTTAGTAAAGAATATTTTAAAAGTTTTTAATAAATATTTGGTTACAATTAAGACTTTGAAGATTAATTTTTATAAAATTTTCTTAATATTGGTTATTATTTTATCTTATTCAATAAATTATTGTTTTTGAAAAGAGTAATGATTTTTCATTATTTTTTATCTTAAATTTGACTAAACGTTGATTTTAGTGCTTCATGCATGAAAAACTAACCATGATCATGATGATTTGCATAAAATGATTAAAACTTTCTTATAGAAAGGGAATAAATCAAGTATATAAATTTAATCACATCTTTTATCCCAACAGTATAATAATTTCTCAATCTCAGATAATTGAAGGTAAATATATTGAGTCTTAATTGGAATTTTACACTTATCAACCAAATTAAATTTTCATAAAATAATTTGAATATATGATTCTTATAGAGGTATACGGATAAAAATATTTGTGGTCATAACCAAGATATTAATGTTGATAATAAAATATATATCTTATTATTTCTATGTTTTGATATTTTCATTTTAGAAAAGAAGAATTAGAATAATGAGGATTCAATTTATGTATTTAGGGGAAAATTTAATACCTAAATATTTTTATTTGTCTTTCAGTTTAAAATAAAACTTTGTTTAATATCATAATCCACACATAACCATGAGTTTAAAAAGTAATGAAATAAAATTATATAAAAATAATTTTTATTACCATATTATTGGGTTAGCCGATTTGAATAGAAATAAATAAAGATTGAATTATATGTGAGATAATTTTTTCATAATGAAAATAAATAATTCAATAAATAGTTTTAATATTCATATAATTTTTGTTACTTGGAAAAGAATAAGAATAAAATAATTTTTTGTCCCAAAAATACATTTTCTCCAAAAATGGGTTTCAATGCATTTTTTCAAGAATATTTTAATTGATTTCTACCAATTTAATAAATTTAATTTTATAAAATGAATATAGTTTTCTAAATATTCATGTCTTAATAGTTTTATGAATTTTTTTGAGATCTCTCTTTAAATCCTGATTTTTGAGTGGAGAGTTAAAAATGTCAATTTTAACAAAATTGAAATTTGTTTCATTTAAATAATTTCATTTTAAAGGACCATGGTTTTTTGGATTTTAGGTTTAAAAATAATATAATTAATTTCATAATAAAAATAATTATATTTCTTTTTTTATGTGTGTTTTGATACTTAAAATTTATTTTTCTAAAAACTATTTTCAACTCATTTTGCATAATTACATTAAAATTAATTTCTATCAATTCTAAGAATCTAATAATAAAAATTTTATTACATATTTATAAGTAGGATGTTAAAATATCAAATAAATTTCAAATTTTTTATCAATAATGAATATTAACCCTGGAAAAAGATTATCATCACATTAATGGGTAAAATGGGTTAATTAAGGTTAAAACAATGAAAAAAGTTCCCAAAATCAACACGATAATTTACATTAATTTATTGGATGTTTTTTATTCATACATATCCATATTACCTTCTAAAATATTTCAGTTTTTCCACTTTAAATTGATTAAAATGTTTTTAATATTTTTAAGTTAATAATAAATTTAAAATTTCACCATATCTCACATATTATGTTTTCTTAATATAAATATACATAAAAATGAAATATAAATTTATAAATTTGATATAATTTTTATTGATTGAATTATATTTATGATATAAATTTATTTTAAAATTTTGTAAATGATATAATTACCTTGAAATCTTCTGTGGCGTTGTCGTGATACTTGTGAAACCAGTTGAAAACTAAAATAATTGATTTAATAAAAATTAAAATGAATATATTCTGTTTGAATTATGGTAAGATAAGAATTTTATAATTAATACAATTTATTATTAATTTTTAATAATTTTATATTTGAATTCAATTATTCTCTTGATTTAATTAATGTCAATATATTTGAATATTCGTAAAAATTACCTTAAAAGGAATTTAATTTATAAAAATTAGGTTTGTATCATTATTTAAAAAAAATATTATATTAACTTCAGTGGATTGGATATTGTATATAATATCATTAAACTTTATTTTATGAGTAAATTGAAATTTATAAATTTACTTTCATTACTCTTAATGACTAAAATCTATGTTACAATGATTATGGTTAAACAGGTTTAAGAAGGGGGTCAATAAAAAATAGAAGGTTTAAAATACAACATAAAAATTTATAAATTATATTTATTAATAATATTTATACATTATACTTTTTATAATATTTTATATGGAATGTTATATAAATTTTTGATTAGTTATACACATATTATATATTAATATTTCATGTATATACAAGATTTTCACCCACCTCTCTTATAAAAGGGAACCAACCCTCCTCTCTTACTCAAGATTTATGGTCCATTTAGTGTGGGGAATATATACTTAAATACATTCCTAATTCATTCCCTATTTTCTATATAATATTCTCATTCTATATGACTACCATATGTAATATTATGGATTCAGCAAAAGGAGGATTCCAAAGATATATTACTCTTAACCGGGTTCTTTTATTTTTTTCATATTATCAATCCTTAAATTTATTCCTAACCATGTTGATATAATAATATTATTGTCTTAAATATAATTAATTTTTTTTATTTTTACGTAAGAAAACATATTCATCTCATTTTTAATCTAATTGTAATTAAAACATCACTCTTTGATACATTTAGACGAGCACCTCCCTAAAGCAGTGTGTATCATTTTTCATCACTGTCTCAAAGGGGTGGTTATTATATTAGATCTATTGATTATAAATTATTTTAATGATAAAATTATTATTCATAAAACTTAAAGTTTTACTTAATTTCTTACCCAACCATACAAGGGAAAATAATAACATCATTCATGTGTATGTGTGCAATACCACCTCCACGAAACAATGTAATTCATTTTTTCATTCCTGTATTTCATTAATACTTATAAATTTGTCTTTATTATATAAAAATGATAATTATATCTTGATTAATATTATATGGAATATGAAACCATGAAAATGATGTAAATAAAAGAACTATGAACCCAAAATATGTATGAAAATGGAATAGTTAACCCTTAGGATGAATATTTTTAAGAATATTTATTAATAAAAACATTATATAATATTATAAGTGAATCATAAATATTATTATAAATATGAATAAGAATATGTTATATATTTATAATAAATATAAATTTATTATACCAGACATTAAGATCACATAAAAATAATGTTAAAACTTGAGGTAAAGGTAATTTGTTCGCATTTCTTTTTCAATGAGGAATGTGTTACCCTATACATTAAATTAATTGTACATGGTTTATATAATACTGCTTTTAAAAATTATATAATTAATACTTCATTCTTAATTGTATTCTATGTTTTTTATTAATTGTTATTTATAATGACTTTTTGGTCAAAAGTTACCAAATTAGTAATGGATTCATGTTACATTCCGATTTTTCAGGATTTTTTATGTATTGATTTACTTTGATAAAATTATAAGATCAAGACATCTTAAACAAAATATCTTATTTTTTTACCCTAGATATTTATAGTTTTTACATGCCTATATCCCATTTATTCACATGTTGGATTACTAATCTACTAGTCACATGTAAGGAACATTCTATTAAGAAATAAATTTTAAATTTCTCCTTCTAATAGTTTCCTTCCATGTCAAGGTTCTTTTAAATTTTCTCAAGAATATTATTGTTTAATATTCAAAGTAATAGATTGATAATATTTTCCTATTATTTAATTTAATTAAAATAGTTTATAAATGAATATTTTTATCATTTTCTGTATGATTCATTTTTACCGAAATGTAAAATGTATCTTTGTTTTAATGACTATCTAATGAATGACTTTTCCCACTATAAACCCCATTATTTTTTTTGGATTCCTTTTCAATTGTGAAAGGTTATTTTGAATGAAATTTATTATCTTAATATTTTGATAATTTTTATATATTATTTTCTTGAAAGAAAATGTTATTATTTTCTTGAAGGAATTAAAATAATTCGGAAATTGAATTTTAACTTCATTTTTATATGTTGCTACAAGGAAGTAGTTTTTAATGTGTTGATTCTATTTTCATATCTATTTCCTAAAATCATAGTTTTACTAAAAACATCAATTGAAATGAATTTATTGAATTCTTTCATCCATTATTAATTTATGGATTTTTAGTCGTTAGATTTCTCATAATAACATTACAAATCATTTTACATTATTTTATTGTATATTTTATTCTCTTCCTTTTCAATATTTTATGTATCATATATTTATAAATAATTATTAAGACCAATTTTATGTTTTATCCACCATATACTATTTAAATATACAATATGAATTACAGGAATTTTAAAAACAGATTTATTTTTTTGGTTGGTAAAATATTCCATATTTATTATTGAATTTGAACAAAGGGTGGTTTACAAGGCATTTTGAGAATTAATTGTATTGTTCCTTGAATATATGAGGATTTAATAGGACATTCATGTAATGGGAAGGTCCTTATTAAATATAAAAAATTGATGTATCGATAAGTCTCATGATAAAAAATTGGGGGCCACATTAGTTGGGTAATTGGTGCACACAGACCCATAAAATGAAACGGTTTGGGCCAACGCTTTAACAGTAATATTCATGATATCTCGATTAGGGACTCGATCATAAGAGAATGAATGTATATATTTATACATTTCCATTGTTAATAATTTTGTTTCCATTTTCCATTTTATTTCTTTGTTAATATTATCCATTGATGTAACTTGAGAAAAATATATTAATTTAATGGAATGTGTTTTAATTATCCACTCTTCATTAATGATTATGTCGTATTTACTCCTGACAGCTTCTGGTGTAAAAATACATATTGAACATATGATCTCACCCTTTGTTTTTTCCTTTACCTAGAATATGAATAATAAATATTAGAATGATTTTCAAGGATTAAAGAATCTTTCCCTTTTATTGTTTTTAATTTCAAACATAATATGTAATTCATGTATGTATCTACTTTTTCAACATTGTTAAACTAATCAATCTTGGGTGATGAAATCCATTTCATCTTATACAAATGTAATAAGTAATTATTGGCTCTAGGATACTAAATTAAGTGATTATATAACTATATTCAAAATACACTATTTATTGAGTATTATAGTGGAAATGATCCTTAAAACCTATCCTCAAATTTTAAGTTATAGTTATTCCACTACTTAGTAAGATTCAATGGATGATTTTTTACTATCAGCTTCATTAAGTTGTTTCTCCATGATCTATTTAGTGGAGTTATGTCTCTTATAAATCATAACTCTTCACTACTCAGTTATTTTCAACTAAAATTTCAACAATAAAATTATTTCTTTTTCATTGATTTCAATTTTAGTAAATTCAATGCACTACATTCATATGAACACCCCAGTTCAAAGAATCACCCAAAACTATAGATTAATATAACCTTAAACATATGTTTGTTTTCAAAATCATGTGATAAAACGAATTAATGAAAACAAATATTTGATGGATTTAATTATTCTCAATAAATGAAATCTGACAATGCTTAATATTATTCTTTCATATTGTCATGTTCATAACTTAACAATGAAAGATATAATGTATTCAACATGTTTTAAATCATTTTATATTTTTATTGTTGTTTATTATTCAATGGGATATTATAGTCATAAAAATTCAAATAATAATAAACCATGATCACATAAGTAAATAATGTGAAATATCATGAGCATTTACAATTGGTGATCCATGAACCATGTATTATATCAACAATGACTCTATGGGTTACACTAGAGTCATGACTAACTAAAGTTGTAGTTACCACCCCAGATAATGTATCTACAACTCATCGTATATTTCTCTAGGTCTCGATGAGATCTTTATACTCTTTTATAGACATCATTATATATAAATATAATCACACATAGTTGAAATTTAAAACCTTTAGATTTTATGAAATATTTATTTCCAAATAAAATTCAATTTTTCTGAGTCTATATTATATTACATGAAACACTACATATAACCTAATTATAGGAATCACTGAGTGTAACTTGTGATGCATGTTATTCCATGTTTTATCAATATTTAATATACTATGAATATATTATTATTTAATATGTTATATATAATCGATTCATTTTAATGGAGGATATGAATATGATAAAATAAATTATGAAAATATTTAATCTAAATATATATATATAATTAATTCATTAGTGACCAATTTATTATAGATGAAAATTAAAACTATTAGGAAATAATAGAAATCTCTTTTCTAAAAAACGATTTTTACACACAAAAATATATTTTACCTTAATAAATTAAAAAAAATATGGATGAATTATTTTAAAAAATATATATATTATTTATCCAAAAAAATTTTATATTAAACTTTTATATTTTCTTAATAAGAGATAAAACTAAATTCAATTTTATGCTTAAAACTGTATTTTTCTAATAAACGGTTTTGTCGCCTTTTACGCGATAACATTAAAATTAATTTTTGATTTTTTTTGATTTTTTTTTAAAATTAAATTAAATTTTGAAATGATAATTTAAAAATTATCTTAAAGATATTTTTTGATAAATTTATAAAACGAATATTTTTTTTAGGAACAGTGAAAAATACTAAATTTTATTTGAAAGTAGTATTTTAATTTAAAATACTTATTAAGATAAAATATATTTTAAATTTGTTTTAAATTAAAATTATTTAAATTATATATAAATATTCATATAATTTAATTATTTATAAAAAATCAAATTAATTTTGGTATAATAACCTCGTAACCTTTTAAACATTTTTTAAAAACCCATTTTCTTATTATGTCTCTTGGATTAATTTTAAATTAAATTTTGGATATATGTAAATTGAATTTGGAAAAAAAGTTATTAAATATTTTGAATCATAATGAATTATATTATCAAATAATTTTTTCATAATTTTTGTCAAAAATGAATAATGAAAAATATAAAATTTATTTACCATGGTTAAGTTTCAAATGGGTCTATTGGTGCTTAAACTAAACAGATATGTGTTAAAATGACCTAAAAACATCTATTATATGTATTTTATGGACATATTATGATATTATAATTTATAAGTCTTCATAATTATACAATTTGGATCTTTGTGGATTGAGAAAATGTAGGTACACTATTTTCTTCTCAAAAATTACAACAGTGCCATTCTCCTCACTTATAAAAGGTCGCTCACTCTCCACTCATTTTCACACCAAAGAAACATTTGAGTTACTTCCATAAAATCCTAAATAACTTCCCACAGTCCTCCCAATCATCATATAAGCCTTAATTTTATAATAAACAAAACTTATTAAGGATTTTTGTGCAAACCTAAGGATGTTACCTAAAGAAGAATTAACATTCTTCAATAAAAAATTTTATTTTATTTCTTATTATTCCCTTAATTATTATTTAACACTAATGATATAATAAAATAATTATATTAGTAATAATTATATGTTTTTATGTTAAGTTGAATACCTACAACTATCCCAACATCTTTCAAACTGTTTATAAAATCACCATTCATGTGTACAGCGCACTACCGCCTCACAAGCTGATGTCATCCATTTTTCCATTACCACCTCACATGATTGGGTATGATAATGAATATAAATTATATATATGATATTTATAACATATTTATACCTATTTAGTCATTATTTTATATATAAATTTTGAAATTCAATGCCATAGGGTATTATATAATACTCCTTGCATGTTTAGAGGACTACTTCAATGCGAAGCGATGTGATTCATTTTCACTAATTCTTTATGTCGATGATAATAAGGATACATTTAATGAATAAATGTTAAATAAAAGAAAGAATAATGATATTAATGACATATTTTTTGTTATTAAAATATTATATATCATTTAATTATTATTTTTTCAATTAGTGAAAGATGATAATGTCATTCAACTATGTGTGGACAATCGCTTTCACAAAGAAATATGACTCTCTCCTTTCATAACTACTCTTCCTGGATGTCGTGTATAAGTTTTATCATACCAGGTAAATAAAGAATATTACTTTTTCATATATATTAATATTTGTGAATAAAATATTAATATTACTTAAAAGTGGTTGCTATGTTCAATGGCGTAACCAATACGCAATAACGAGTTTCTTTGAAATCATATGTCGCATGCTAATAATGCAAATAATATTATTGTAAATGGTAGTAAAAACCTAGTCAATGTAATGGTGGGAATGAATAGAACTATTTAAAAATTGATCATATATTCTTGTCAAATATTTTTACATTTTTTCAATAAATTTTATAGGCTTAAAATGCAAATGAATCCTATTTTAAGCATAAATACTATAATATTCACTAAAAGATCAATTTATCGTCTTTTGTTGGATAACCCTCATTAAAAATAGTTTTGGTCACTCTTATACATTCTGTTGGACTAAATAAAATCCTTCTTTAGAATCAGAACATCAAAATTTACTTTCTGTGTGTTTTTGGTATTGTTTCGATAAAGTCCATTTTTTAATGAATAATAAAAGTTGTGGTATTTTAATTCATAACCTTCTTTTAATATAATTTATTTATATGTTTATATTATCTTTTTAATTGGTTTTAAAGTGAAATTAGAATATATTTTTACCATTTAATCCAATGGTTGTCATTGGAATTAATTTAACTTTGAAATTGGACATAAACAAGTGTCAATCTTTTGATAGATATTGTTTCTAAAAAACACACTATTTGTTTTGACAGCTGGAATTAATTATTAAATTGATTAATTCAACATATATGTTTTGAATTTATTAAAATAGAAATCATTTTTGAATTCTTAATATCAAATATAGCTTAGGGGTATTTTTTGGTATTTTTTTAAAAAACATCAATTTTTTATGAATAGTGAAACCACTTTGTGGTAGTTAAAAAACTGATTTTTCGTTTAAATGAAATTTTACCACCTCTATGTTTTGAATTTAAAAAATCCGACATACATGGTTTTCATTAGGATGTAAAATTTGGTTCAATGGGATGAAAATAATTTTTTCCGCATAGTAACTTTTTAGTTTTATTAATTGCGATTAAAGGTAATTAGTGTAATTTTAGGTAAAGATAATGTTATAATAATATGATATGACCTTAAAAAATGCCTTAAACTTATTTTATGAGTCATGTAAGACCATGATAATCCATGGGTCACCATGGGGACCCCATTCATCCATTTGGGTAAGAAAATGACTTTAATAACTTTTTATTTAACGTTAAAATAAAAATGTCACAAACATGTATTGTTTTACTAAAAAATATTTTTACATGGGGTTATACAAGTAATATTTTTTACTATAAATATTTATTGGAATGATAAAAATATTTCTTACATCATTGTTTTTTTTATAATTTTTAAAAATTAAATAAATTAATTTATTTATGACACCATGATGATGTAGTGATTACCTCATTAATGAACGATTTAAATAAAATGAAAAGATACTGTAAACTCAAAGACATAAACTTGTAAAAAATCTATTTTATGGGTATATTTAAAATTATTAACACCTTATCCTCTAAATATATAATTTTGTGTCCTTTGATATCCGAAAATCATTTTATTATAAAGTAACTTTTCAAGACTTTCCAAGAGTGCCCCTCCTCCCTCTTATAAAAGGCCCCCACTTCTACCTCCTTACCCACACCTCTAAAGCCCTTGGATCATCCAACCTCTTCTCATATTATCTCTCCACATCCCTCTCTTACTCCTAGAGGCCTCACTTTGGGACGAAGTCTTTCCAAGGAATCCTTTGAGCTCAAATCAAAAAGAGTAATCCGATTTGAAGGTAATGTCTTCTCTTTTGTTCTTTAGTTTTATTTTGCTTCTCCAACCCCCTAAACTCTTCTAATTCCTTCATTTTGTACCAACACCAATATATTAAATATACTAGGATTATTTTATGATGAGGATTTGAGATACACTTATACAGACCTCCATATAATGGTTAAAAAACATATTGTTTCTGTGGGTGGTGAATTACTGCCTCACAAAACGATGATTGATCAATCTTATTTTAACAACTCTAATGGTGGCCATTAAGATGTAACTATATTTATATATGATATATAAATTATTTTTATTTATTCTTTATGCTTATGTATTTTTCATTTATTTCCCACCTTTATTGTTTCCATAATGAGAAAACGTAATAATTTCATTTTAGGAAGTGTGGACTACCGCCCCCTCAAAGTGATTTGAAACGTTAATACCATATGTGGGATGTTTGAAGGGTGTATTTAATGATGATATATATTATAATATAAATTAATTATAATATACATATGTATCATTATTTTTTTCATTCCATTAAAGTATGAAAAAGAAATGAAAGTAGCTTTCATGCGTACGTACGGCTTACCGTCTCCATGAACGGTACATTTAATTTCTTATCTCCAAATGTTATGTACTATTATAAGTACCTATACATAATGGATATATGTGTAATATACTAAATCTAAATTATGGATATAATTCTGGAATTATGATATATATATGACTCTCATTTAGTTTTAATTCGATTAATATTACAAATAAATGAAAGTAGCGTTCATGAGTACGTATGGCCTACCGTCTCCAAGAACAGTGCATTTCATTTATTATCTCCAAATGTTATGGAATATTATAAAATGAATATATAATGGATATATATGATATTTAAATCATTAAAACTATTCTGGAGATGATGTACCTATAACTACATGGAAAATTCTTTTCCAACAAGTTCAATTTTGACTCATCTACCGAACATCGACAAAAATGTCTGATATGAACTCACATTATTAACCAATTATTATAACATTATAATATGTGATATATAATGAATAATAATCTGTAAAGGAGGTCATTGAGAAATTATAAATTGACCAATGTTTATTATTCAAAAATATAATGAAATGAACAAGACAAGTCGGACTTGAGGTAAGAGATCCTACCTCTCTCTTTCTTTTTAAGTACTCTCTTTTGTGTCACCTACTTTAAGCTCCTTTTTTATGTTGGGGGATGTTATTTTATATTCCTCCTGCTCTACCTTTTATGTTCATATGATGATAAACCATATTTTATCTCATCAAACCATTTTTTTTAATTTTTAAGTGGTGCAGTTAGGAAGCCGAATTTTCATTGGTGATTTCTTATCTAACTTTTAATTTTGTAAGATTTCCATTGTTCACCACTTATTTATTGCATCTGGTGTATTTTTTACTTCCCTTTCATATATATTATCATGATTCTATTTATATTCATGGTATTATGTGTTTCATTTGGTGTTTACAACTTGATTGATCACAACATGGTAGGGGGTTTTTATCTCACTTTTTGTTCTTGTGATATTCATGCTACATTTGCCACTATTTCCTTTTGTGTATTGTATGTATTGCCCATGATTTTATTCTTTGTGTAAAATAATTTAATTTATGGGTATTTCATTTTCATTGTATGAACCTTCTTTCATGGGTTGTACGTTTTAAAAGTTACCCAAATCGGTAAGGGAACCTTTCACCATCCTCTTGTTAAAAGACTTGTTTTTGTTGGGTCTTTTAATTTACATATTGTTATGTTGGGATATGTTCTTATATACCCTTATTGCTGTAAATTTTATGTCATGTGATTAGATACCATTTTATCTCTCATAAACTCATTTTCTGAATTTTAATGTGACGTCGTTAGACTATCGAATTTTTGCTAGGGAATATCTTAACTCAATGTCAATTCTTTGGGTTAAAATTGCACTCCTTGAATATGTCATTCTATGAATATGTGTGAATTAATCTGACTGTTTTACACTTAATATCCACTTATATTGGGTGTATTTATATTTTTCACACATAATTATGTCATTGATTTATCCTTAATCTAAGGATATCATCTTTGTAAGGGACTTCGTCTCAATCTCCTTTCATTGAGGCATATTTGGTTTTAATACAAGACATTATTTTATAAGCTATCTAAACACCTTTGACTTTTCATTTCATTAAAATGTAATCTTTTTCTATGAAGCGTTCTACTATATGGCAATAGGGAATGTTTCTTTTAATGTACGCGGTGAGAATGACCTTTCCTCCGCCGCGAGTACTACTTGATCTTTGGCTTCCTTAACAAGAGGTAATGTTTTTAAAGAAAATAAATACCATATACTCGTTTATGTATTTTGGTATTAAAAATGGTTTTGATAATGGATTTGTTATTTCAATATATTTAAGTGATATATTGTGTTTGAAATATGGAAATATTCTCTTTCCATTATATTTGTTTTATGATTTTATAATGGTACTTGGACATTTGACGGGTGGTTACGTGATAAACCATATGATGGGTGGTGCAGTGAATACCAGGACGGGTGGTTAAGTTTTAAACTCCAATGCATTGGGTATTTAAGTCGGTCGTATGGCTATTCCATGTAGTGATATGTGTGGAAGTCGACTGTATGGTTATTCCATTTAAGTATGGTTATGTCCCAAGTTTCCTTTATATGTTATGTGTTCTTTATATGGGATTATGGTAATCTTTTGGTTACAAAGGATAAGTAGTGATCTTTTATTTAGTGAAGAGTATTTAATATTTCATAGAGGTGAAAAGTATTACTTTGATAAAGTATTCATGTTTTACTTGTTGTTTTTAAAAAGCTAACAGTTTTCCTTCTTTTTGTATCCTTTACTGGGCTTTTTATGCCCATCCCAAGTTTTTGAAATCTTTTCCACAAGACTTAAAGATGAATAGGGTCCTGGATGGGATCAAGGAAAGACATGAAATATAAAACATTGAACTATACATGTTTCTTTTTAAAAGTTATTATTTTATAGAAACTTCGTAGAAGTGTCTACTTTGTAATCTTTTGAGATGTAATAGTTATGTCCTAATTCTCTAAAACTCTAAACCTCAAAATATCTCCTATGTGAATTATTCATTTAATTAATGATTATGTAATGTTTTAAGGATGGGTTATTACATTTGGTATCAATGGTCGGTTTAGATATATTTATAGGTTAGGGTATTCTATAAGCATAAGTGACAATACCATAATGGATAGGATTTCAGAAAGAGTCATAGTTTTTACATAAAATGAATGAGTAAGAATATCTTAGTGTTTATCTTCCTCATTGGTACATGATGGTTTTTTTGATATACTCACACTAACATTTTTGGTTTTAGTAAATGGATGGATCTAGCAGGCACCAAAGTGACAATGGGTTTGAAGGAAACTGTGTTAGTTCTCTGATTAAGAGGTTGGATGAAATGGGGGATTAAATAAGGAATCTCATGGTTATTCTAAACCAACTATCAAGGAGTCATGATTAACCACTTGAACCTTGGCGAGTTCTCTAATTTATCATGTACGAGATAACTAACTCGATGTGGAAGTTCAGGTAAAATTTATAAAGGTAACTATTAGTGTTTATATGATCCTTACATTAGAGGTAATTATAGGTTACTATATGTTATGATGGAAAATGATAGGTATGAGATAAACTTGAGGTTTAATTATGTTATGGTTATTTTAGATGATATTATCTCTTTTTGGTGAATGTTTTATGAATTATATAGTTTTTGAAAAAGGACAACACGCAGACTGTGTGACAACCCGTTACGTCAGACAAAGATGTGGGAATCGAACCCACAACCAAAGTGTGACTGGTATTTATCACCTACCACTGGACAATGTGAAGTCCCTGGTTGGAAGGACAAATTATTTTTAGTTATATAATTTTATGAATCAAGAATAAGTTGATTTTGGTTTATCTAGGAAAATATTGACCTATCATGGAGGATATATGATTACGATAATTACTTTTCAATACGAGACTTTAAGAGAAGCTGATGTTATTTGGAGATAATTGTTAAGATTTATCTTGGAAGACTATGTGATTAAATCCTTCAGAGATTTGGGTTTCAATATTAGTTTTGATTATATTGAATAATTTTATGGATAGATGTTTATTGGATGGTCCTTATTGAACTTTGGGTATTGTTTGAAAAATTTTGGAGATTAAGAATAGATTTTTTTAGAGGATTATCTGTTTTGGGGATTATCTGATCTTGTACTAACCTTTTTGGTTTTTGTTTTGGTTTTCATCTAAAGACATAGGAAATATATAGTATTCTTTTGTGGATTAAGTGATTCTTAATATTTTGATTATAGTACTGTTAATGTGAACAAGTCTTCTTAAATACTCATCATTTGGAGAAAATATGAGTTTGTGTAAGAAATATAGTAAAAGTTGAAAGTCAACATGAAAAGTAAGTATGTTTACTTATGTCTTCGTTATGCTCATAAATAAATTCCTCAATGAAAAGTAACTTAAAACTAAAATGTTTTTTGTTAACATTTCCTACCTGGGAATCAAATACCGTTTAACGCATCACAAGTTTGTGATTTTCTGGTGGTTAACATTCTCCTAAACATGTTTCTATCACTCTCCATCAGAACTTAACCATTTGTTTTTTCTTCAATATCCATATTTTAAATGGAATCCTAGTACCTGTTGTCTCGGGTGACCTTGGTACTTTTCTTTCTTTCTTTTAAAGTGATAGTTTAATTTACTCCTTTTCTGATTTGGAGCTTTCAATGAAGTTTCCAAGCCCAATTTTAAAATTACAAGGACCCAATTCCAAAAAGTGGGGAAGGATGTAACATCCCAGGTAAAAAAATAATATTACTTGTTCATATATGTTTATATTTGTTAATAAAATATTAATATTACTTAAAAGGCGATGCTATGTTCGATGGTGTACCCAATACGCAACAACGAATTTCTTTGAAATCGTATATTGCACGCTAATCATAAAATAATATTATTGTAAATGGTAGTAAACTCTAAGTCAATGTAATGGCGGGAATGAACAGAACTAAGTAAAAAGTGATCATATATGCTTGTCAAATATTTTTACATTTATTCAATAAATGTTAGAGGCTTAAAATGCGAATGAATCCAATTTTAAGCATAACTATTCTAATATTCACTAAAAGATCAATTTATCTCCTTTTGATGGCGAAAACTCATTAAAAATAGTTTTGGAAACTCTTATAAATTATATTGTACCAAATATAATCCTTCTCTAGAATCGGGACATCAAAATTTACTTTCTGTGTGTTTTTTTGTATTTTTTCGATATAGTTCATTTTTTTAATGAATAATGAATGTTGTGGTATTTTAATTCAAAATCTCTTTTTAATCTAATTTATTTATATGGTTATATTGTCTTTTTAATTGGTTTTAAATTAAAAATTAGAATATATTTTTACCATTTAATCCAGTGGTGGTCATTGGAATTAATTTCACTTTGAAATTAGACATAAACAAGTGCCAATCTTTTGATAGATATTGTTCCTTAAAAACATTCTATTTGTTTTGACAGTGGGAATTAATTATTAAATTGTCTAATGCAACTTATATGTTTTGAATTTTTTAATATAGACATCATTTTTCAATTCAGAATATCAAATATATCTTAGGGGGAATTTTTTGAATTTTTCTGAAAAACTTCAATTTTTGATGAATAGTGAAACCACTAAGTGGTAGTTAAAAAACTGATTTTTCATTTAAATGAAATTTTACCACATATGTGTTTTGAATATCAAAAATCCGACATACATGGTTGTCATTAGGATGTAAATTGTGGTTCAATGGGATGAAAATAATTTTTGCTGAATAGTAACTTTTAAATTTTATTAATCACGATTAATGGTAATTAGTGTAATTTAAGGTAAAGATAAAGTTATAATAAAATGAAATGACCTTTACACATGTCCTAACCTTATTGGATGATTCATGGCTGACCAAGAAAATATATGGGTCAACTTGGGGACCCCATGGAGCCACTTCGGTAAGAAAATGACATTAATAACTTTTTATTTAAAATTAAAATAAAAATGTCACAAACATGTATTTTTTTAGTAAAACTATTTTTAAATGGGGTTATACAATTCATATTTTTGATTATAAATATTCATTGGAAAGATAAAAATATTTCCTAAATCTGTTTTTTTTAATAATTTTTAGACATTAAATAAATTAATTTATTTATGAAACCATGATCATACAGCGATTACCTCATTAATGAACGATTTAAATAAAATGAAATGATAATTTAAAATCTAAGACATACACTTGTCAAAAAACCTATTGGAGTGGTATATTTCGAACCCTTATCACCTTATCCTAGAAATATATTATTTTGGGACCTTTGATATCCGAAAATCATTTTATAATAAAGTAACTTTTCATGTCTTTCCAATAGTGCCCCTCCTCCCTCTTATAAAAGGCCCCCACCTCTACCACCTTACCCACACATCTCAAGCCCTTGGATCATCCAAAATCTTCTCATATTTTCTCTCCAAATCCCTCTATTAATCATAGAATCCTCATTTTCGGCCAAAGTGTTTCCAAGGAATCCTTTGAGTTCAAATCAAAAAGAGTTATCCAATTTGAAGGTAGTGTCTTCTCTTTTGTTCTTTTGTTTTATTTTGCTTCTCCAACCCCCTAAACTCTTTTTATTACATTTTTTGTAACATCACAAGTATCTAAAATATACTATGATTCTGTTATGAGGAGGATTAGATCTACACTAATACACACATCCATCTAATGGTTAAAGAACATATTGTTTCTATGGGTGGCGAATTACTACCTCATGAAAAGATTATTGTTCAATATTCTTTTAACACCTCTCATGGTGGACATTAAGATGTCACTTAATTTATATATGATATATAAATTATTTTTATGTATTCATTATTCTTCTTTATTTTTCATATATCTCATGCCTTTATGGTTTCCAAAATTGGTAAATGCGATAATTCATTTTAGGAAGTGCGGACTACCGCCCCCCAAAAGTGATTTGAATCGTTAATACCATATGTGGGATGTATAAAAGATGGATTTAATGATGTTATATATTATAATATATTGAAATCATAATATAACTAGGTATAATTATTTTTTTCATTCCATTAAAGTATAAAAAAGAAATGAAAGTAGCGTTCATGCGTACGTACGGCTTACCGTCTCCATGAACAGTACATTTCATTTCTTATCTCCAAATGTTATGTACTATTATAAGTACATATATATAATGGATATATGTGTCATATATTACATCTAAATGAGGGTTATCATTCTGGAATTATAATATATATATCTCTTATTTAGTTTTAATTCCATTATTATGAAAAATAAATGAAAGTAGCGTTCATGCGTACGTACGGCCTACCGTCTCCATGAACGATGCATTTCATTTATTATCTCAAAATGTAATGGAATAGTATAAAATGAATATATAATGGATATATATGTTATTATAATCATTAATAATATTCTGGAGATGATTTACCTATAACTACATGGAAAATTCATTTCCAACAAGTTCGATTTTGACTCATGTACTCAACATCGACAAAAACGTATGATATGAACTCACAATATTAGCCAATTATTATAACATTATAATATGTGATATGAAATGAACAATATTCTTTAAAGGAGTCCCTTAAGAAAATATAAGTTGACCAAATTTTATTATTCAGGAATATAAAGAAACGAACAAGACAAGTCGGAATTGAGGTAAGGGATCATACCTCTCTCTTTCTTTTTAAGTACTCTATTTTATGTCACTTATTTTAAGCTCCACTTTTTTATGTTGGGGGATGTTATCTTATATTCCTATTTCTTTAATTTTTATGTTTATATGATTATAGACCCTATTTTATCTCATCAAACCATTTTTGGATGTTTTAAGTGGCGTTGTTAGCCTGCCGAATTTTCGTAAGGGATTTCTTATCTCACTTTTAATTCTATGAGATTTCCATTTTTCGACACTTATTTTTTGCATGTGGGGTATTTTGTACTACCATTTCATATATATTATCATTATTCTATTTATATTCATGGTATTATGTGAATCATTTTTTGTTTACGACTCGATTGATCACAACAAGGTAAGGGGTTTTTATCTCACTTTTTGTTCCCGTGACATTCATGCTAAATTTGCTACTATTTCCTTTTGTGTGGTGTATGTACTACCCATGATTTTATTCTTTGTGTAATATAATTTAATTTATTAGTATTTAAATTTTCATTGTATGGCCCTTATTTCATGGGGTGTACGTTTCGAAAGATACCCAAATCGGTAAGGGAACCTTTCACCATCCTCTTATTAAAAGACTTCTTTTTGTTGGGTATTTTAATTTACATATTATTATATTGGGATATGTTCTTATATATCCTTATTGATTTAAATTTTATGTCCAAGAGATGAGATACCATTTTTTCTCTCATAAACTCATTTTATGAATTTTAAAGTGACGCTGTTAGGCTGTCGAATTTTTGCAAAGGAACTTCTTAACTCAATTTCAATTCTTTGGGTTAAAATTGTAATCCTTGAATATGTCATTATATGAATATGTAAGAATTAGTTTGATTGTTTTTCACTTAATATCCACATATATTGGGTGTATTTATATTTTTCACACATAATTATGTCATTTATTTATCCTTAATCTAAGGATATCGTCTTGGTAATGGACATTGTCTCAATCTACTTTCATTGAGGCGTATTTGGTTTTAATACCAGACTTTATTTTATATGCTGTATAAACACCTTTGAATTTTCATTTCATTCAAAGCAAATCTTTTTCTATGAATCGTTCTACTAAATGACAAAAAGGAATGTTTCTTTTTACATACGTGGTGACAATGACCATTCCACCACCGTGAGTACTACTTGATCTTTGTCTTCCTTAACAAGATGTAGTGTTTTTAAAAGAAAATAAATACCATATACTCTTTAATTAATTTTGGTATTGAAAATGGTTTTGATAATGGATTTATTATGTCAATATATTTAAGTGATATATTTTTTTTGAAATGTGGAAATTTTACCTTTCCATTATATTTGTTTTATGATTTTATAATGGTACTTGGACATTTGACAGGTGGTTACGTGATAAACCATATGACGGGTGGTGCCGTAAATACCAGGATGGGTGGTTACATTATAACCTCCAATGCATTGGGTATGGTAGCCAGCCGTATTTCTATTCCATGTAGTGATATGTGTATAAGTCGACCGTATGGTTATTCCATTTAAGTATATTTATATCCCAAGTTTCCTTCATATGTTATGTGTTCTTTATATTTGTTTAAGGTAATCTTTTGGTTACAAAGGATAAGTAGTGATATTTTATTCAGTGAAGAGTATTTACTACTTTATAAAGGTGAAAAGTATTACTTTGATAAAGTATTCATGGTTTACTTGTTGTTTTGAAAAACTAATAGTTTTTCTTCTTTGTGTATCCTTTACTGGGATTTTTATGCTCATCCCAAGTTTTTGAAATGTTTTCCACAAGACTTAAATATAAATAGGGTCACGGATGGGATCAAGGAAAGACTTGCTATCTAAAAAATGTAACTAGACATATTTCTTTTTAAGAGTTTTTATTTTATAGAAACTTAGTAGAAGTGTCTACTTTGTAATCTTTTGAGATGTAATAGTTATGTCCTAATTCTCTAAAACTCTATACCTGAACAGATCCTCTATGTGTATTATTCATTTAATTCATGATTATCTAATGTTTTATGGTCGGGTCCTTACATAAGTAGATATGAAAAAATCATGTTATTTTTTATATTATTATCATTATTTAAATTTAATATAGTACTTATATATTTTCTTTATTTATTATTGAAATGGATACATTATTCATGCATACGTATGGCTAATTTTCTTCTTGACTGTAACATACATCATCTCTCAAAAGAGGATTTCATGATTGGTATTAAAATAATAATTTAATTATTAGTATTCTATATGTTATTGAACCATGATCAAAGTAATAGGATTGAAAATAAAAAATCAAAACTAAAAAACAAAGTAGTTAATACCTGAAACGCGATTTTAAAATAAAAATTAAATAAATGAGTAAGGTGTGTACATAAGTAAATAATATTTATTATTATATATATAATAATGGTTTTATAATATATATATATATAACAAACTTATATTTATAATATAGGAGTATCAAATGTGTATTAGAGAAGTCAAGACTTAAGGTAAGGGATTTCTAGTCTCTCTTTTATTTATAAGAGATAAATGAAAATTTAATAATTATTTCATTTTTGTGTTTTATATAATAAATAAATTACAAATTATATCTTGAATTTAATTATTTTAATGATATTTAAACTTTAATTTAAAGATAGGATTTATGGGGATTATGATTCAATGTAAAGAAAGTGGTAATGGTTCAATGGAACAATCTCAATTTATCTGGATTGTTTATGTTTATGATTATGATGATGAAATATTTTCATTTATATCTCATGTAACTCATTAATTTTATTCTCATAATGTTATTTATAGAGATAAGAGGGTTTCCATTCATTTTCCTCTCTTTATGTTCTAATGAGTTCAAAAACAATTAAGAAAATATAACTTTACATATATCTTCAGTCAGAAATCCTTTTTATCAAAACAAGTTCTTTCTAAAAATATTTTCAGAAATGTTTTTATACCTTTCAAAAAAATTAATAATTATATTTTAATACATTTTTACTTTATATAATTATTTTTAACATAATCATTGTGGAAATTTCAAAATAATTCCCATTTGTGTTATACGAAAAATGTGAATGGAATATTTATTTTAATGTGTATGGAATAAAGGGAATTATCCCCTATCATGACCAGTGAGTGATTTAATTATTCACTAAAAATTTTTAAGGTATTAATATTTTTAATGAAATGATTTTTCAAAATCATATATGTTTTAATGTTTGTTTTTTCCTAACATAAAAGATATATTCCTAAAGAAATTATTTCAATGATTTATAAATATTCCTTTATATATTCTCTAGGATATTTTATAAAACCATTATTTCCAAAATATTATATAAATATTTTGTTTTAACAAGTGATTTGCAATGAAATTTTATTTTACTTTCAAAATTTTGAAAGTGATCATTTAAAATAATTTTCCATCTGAGATGGAATCTTTTGATGTTGTGGATGCCTTACAAGGGATATGATTCAAAGATATAATTATAATTATCTATATTAATAGTTTATTTTTATGATGAAAATATTCTTATGGAACTTGTTTCTCTCCCTTGGGTAACACCATGAAAAAATGATTATTATATCCACATATTTTCACAGGTTATTCTATGAAGAAATGGTGAAATGATTAAGAAACCATTCACTTTTCCATTGTTTATGATATGATGAAATATTTCTGAAACCAGTTTAATTTATTTTGATATGATATAATAAATGTTTTATGATATCATAACACAAATATATGTACATTTAATTATATAACATGTGGCTTCTATAACTCCATCCAATGAATTGGGTAAATATTTATATCTTTGGATATAGATAGGATTGGAATGTGTGGTAAACCAAGTTCAAAATAGGCTTTTTCTACTATGATGGTCTTGTGGGAGAACCTTGACTACAAATATAATTTATAGAGTGATCCCATTTCCAAATTATAGCCTTTTAATTGATCCTTGACTATTATGTAAATAATTATATATGTTTATGTTTATGCTGAAATTCATTGTGTTATGCCAATTTTATGTTCTAATGGATCTTGTTATTTGATTCCCTTTTGATTCATCTCTTATGAGCTTCCAATGTTTATTTCATGAATCAATATTATGATCTTTTATTTGTAAGGTATCTTTTTCTATTATTATTCTCATGTTCTCATACCCTTCTTCATGTTATTCATACATTAATATCTTTTTTATCCTTTCTGAGCATTTAATCTGACCCTTTATTATGATTATTTTCCCTAGGTTATAAGAAATTTTATATGTAGGGTATTATTGTGAAGGGTACTGAACTGGGGATATTTTTTTAGATGATAAAGATCTTATACCGAATTAGAATATTATGTAACTTGTCTTGAAATAAACTAATTTATTATGGTCCTCAGGAATGTGTTTGGATAATTTATTAAATATTCATCTAAAAAGATTTAATATCTAGGTATGAAAACCTTGGTTTGATATATCTAGTATTAGAAGAATGTTTTGGTTAAATTTTTGATACTAGGATAAGAAAACATTAGTGGGGTCCCATGAGATATAACTGAGGATATGTATTGGGATGTGTCTAATGAGAAGTTTGTGGATGAGACATTGTGTAGTAAAATGTCCTAGAATTTTCGTAAGTTATAGAGTGGGTGGATTCCATGAAATTACATCCTTTTATGGATACTATAAGTGGATAAAAATATGGAAAACATGTACTTTGGGCTACTAACTCTTAAATGGGAGAGTCTAGAATGACTCAACTACCACCTAGTTTAATAAAATGGGCCTTGATAAACACTTGGATTGAACAAATAAATAGATATACTTTTGAAATTAAAAAATATCTTTACAACCCATTTTAAAGGATTAAAATACATAAATACTATTAATAACCATGGATAAACATAATGTTTCATGTATTAAAAAAATGTTTCCTAATTTAGACATACTATAAATTATTTTTCATAATTATTTAGTCTTCCACTATTGTTAGTTTCTCATAATATTCTTTTTGGTTTTATTCAATGGATAGAAATAGAAAGAATCATGATAACTTTTAATATGATGGAAAATTTTGTTATAATGAGAAACAAAATTGGATAATAATGGGTGAGAAATCATTTTTGATTATTTTTAATAAACTGTTTGAATATTTTATTAACAATGTGAATTTGGTGATATTTATAACACATCATATAATAGGAAGATAGACTTTTATGAAAGCTCATGTTGTAGTGAACATAGTGTAAAAAAGAGTTGGCATCCTAGATTTCAATAAGGTGGGGATAAGAACCTATGATAGAATCTCAAATAGAGGGGAATGTGTTATCTATGTGTAAAATAAGGTCACGGAGTGAAAAATTATATAGGAGATTAATGTATTATGTTTGGGGGAAAATTTTCATTATCCAACTCAATTCTCTAGCATTATAATTTAGTTTTAGACTAAAGAACAACCTATTTCATTATTTTCATTGATGTTTAATGATTTGTTATTTATTAATCAGGATTCAAGAATTATGTTGCGGACATATTTTACGAATCATATTTTGGTTATAAGAATCTTGAACCATCTATGGATTTTGTTATTTTCGGAAGCACATATGTCCCTATGTAAGATTAAATTAATATTTATTTATATAATGAGGGATTTATAAGTTTAATGTTGATTATATATTCAAAGTCCTTAAAATCCTTTTTGATATTTTAGGTATTGGGAGTTTTTCATTAATAAGGATATTTTGAGTGAAATTTATTTAAATATAACCCTTTATTTTTAAGAGGAATAACTTTTCAAGGACATGTTATAAATGGTTTTGGTAAAAATTATAGTTTCTGTTATGTTTTAAATTAAATAATTTAAGATTTAATTTAATTTAAAAAATAATTTATTAATATTGTTTTGGAAAAAGGACAACCTACATGTCTGGTGACAACATGTTGCATCTGGAAAGGTTATGGGTCTTAAACCCACAACCAATGGGAGACAACGGTATAGATTATACCAAATACCTATAGGAATGATTATTTCTATTGAGTCAATATAAATAGATATATTTTTTAGTATGTGTCTTGGTTGTTAGCAGGTCATCAAGTAAATATTGAGAAACAAAGTTCTAAAAAGATATTATGACCATTAGTCATGTTAGAATTGAAAAGGGAATATATCACTCTATGTTTTGTCATTGGACACACTCAAAGCATCTAAAGTAAATAATTCTACATTAGTAATACATTATCTCATTAAAATGTCATCACACATTATATCTATCATATAAGACATATATTTGGATAATATTAAAATTAAATACATTAATTTTGAGTTAATGATTGTATGGAGTACCAAATTCTATTAAATCTGATCTGGATCCAAAGTTTAATTTGAATATTTGTTAAGTCTTCACAAATCTCTAGATGAAGAGTTGAGTTTCGGTATAGTGTATTATCCTCAGAAAATTATTATTCTAAGATAACAATTCAAACCGTATAATATATGATAAGATCTTTCTCTATGGATTTAAAGGTGGTTGGGATCAAAACCATCCTCAAGTAGAGATTTCAAACAAAAATAGATTCCACCCTAGATTTTATATTCTTCCTTATAAATCCATATATGGAAGGATGTAAAGAACTCCATTATACTTGAATGAAGTTGCAGAAAAAAATGTATTGGGACCTGAGTTAGATAATGAAATTGCTGAGAATGTCAGATCCACTTCGAAAAATATATGGGAAATGTTCAAAAACAATTATTTAGATTGTCATTGACCTGATCAGAAATTTGAAGTGGGTGAGAAGGTCTTAATATTAATTTTTATTTGGAATAAAGAAGTTAAAATTAAACCCCAGGTATATCAAACCTTTTGAAATTTTTGATCAGATTAAAACTATATATTATCGCTTTGTTCTTCCACTAAAACTCTCTCAGGTTCATTATATGTTCCCTATATCTCTTATATGGAATTATATTCTAAATCTATTATGTGTAATGAACTAAGAGGTCCTACTAATAGTTGAAGGTCTTTATTATAAAGAAAAACCAGTTGAGATTTTGGAAAGAATTGAAAAGTACTATGAAACAAGACCACTCGCCTAGTGAATGTTTTGTGAAAAAACCCACTAGCTTGAGGAATCTCTGTGGGAAATTGAGGATGTAATGATCTAATATAATCCTCATTTTTTGGTACAAATGTTATGAATGTTGAGGTAAAAATTATTTTTAAGGGTGGAACAATGTAACACCTTGAGATTTTGTGAAATATTCTTTTCAAATAAATATAATATTTTTAATATTTTATGTTACATGAAAAGATGATTTTTTCTTTCATTACAAAAAAAATAGGTGTATCTTCAATTACATGAAATACTAAGTGTAACTCCTGATACATGTTACATTGAGTTTAAATGAAAAATAACCTTCAATTAAAATATTATTTATTATCATTATAGTTGACACCTAGCCACTTCAGTGGAGGATATGAATAGGATTAATTAAATTTTGAAACTATATATTCTACACCATCATATAAAATAAAGACTTTTCAGACCAATTAATTATAAATGAAAATAAAATCTATTTAGAAAATAAAAAAATATTTTTATGAAAAAATATTTTTATGCACACAAAAATGATTTTCCTTAATATATTAAAAAAATATGCTAGGATGAATTATGTTAATGGAATTTTTATATTATATATTCAATAAATTTATTTATATTCAATGTATTTTTTTTATAGACATGAGATAAGAATAAATCAAATATTAATATTAAAAAATTATTTTTCTAAAAAGTATTTTTGTTTCCTTTTTTCTAAAATTGAATTAAAAATAATTTATGAAAATATACAAATAATTAAAATTTTTAATTAATTTTTTGAAATTATATTGGTGAAATTATCTTTTGGATAATTTTTATTACTTTCTAAAAGATTAATTTTTTGATGAATTGTGAAAAAACAGAATTTTAGTTGAATATTGTATTTTTGTTTAAATTTTTTATAATGTTAAATTATATTTTAAAATGGTAAAAATTTAAAATTCGTTGAATTATATTTTTATTTATCCTATTTATGTCATTTTAATATTTTTATATTGAATTTTGATATAAACAATTTATAAATGTTTCAACATTTTCTCTTTGAAAACCTGTTTTTTAGTCACCTATGCATGATTAATATTATATTAAACTTATCCACTTATTTAAATTATAATTTGAAAACTAAATTCCATATTTTGAATCAAAATAATTTATATTATATAATATTGTAAACATAATTTTTGATCAAAATAAACAGTGAATACAAAAAAATTAATTAATGTGGTTAAGGTAAAAATAGGTTTTCTGGGGGTGAAACTACAAATATAAGGGTTCAAATAACCTAAAAAATGTATTGAATGTATTTTATGGAAATATTTAGACCCCATAATGTCTAATTATTTATAATATTGAATTTTTTCATTTTTTTTCTTATGAAAATGTGTGTACATATTTTTATTCTCAAAAATTACAAGGGTGCAACCCATATTACTTATAAAATCCCACCCCAATCCTCTCTACATAACATCTTCAAACCCTTTTGGATATTCTAATACATAACCCAATGACTTCTAAATTCAATTGTATCATCTTAGAATCATTTTTTTGTCATAAACCCAATCTATTATGGCTTTTTTTTTTGAAAACCAAAGGAGGTTACCCGTAGAGGAGGTAACGTTCTCTAACGAGCATTTTTATTTTATACTTTCCTCCACATAATTCAATTATTAGTTAACCATGATTATATAATAAAACTAGTATATTAAATATAATGAATTGTTTTTATTTAAATTAATGTTCTACTACCATCCCCACTTCTATTAAATGGGTTTCTGAATCATTACTCATGTGTAAGGCGGACTACCAACTCACAAACTGATGTCATTCATTTTTTCATTGCCAACTATCACGTTTGGGGATTATGATTGTTATAAATTATATAAAATATATCTAAAAAATAATTATACCTACATATTCATAATATCACATATATACCTTTATACTTCCTTTTCCAGAGTGGATATAATAACACCACTGGTGTCTACAGTAGATAACTTCCTTGTAAAGTGATGTGATTTGTATTCACTAACACTTAATATAGATGATAATAAGCGTAAATTAAATGAATTTATATGATATAAATTTATAAATTGATATATTAATATCGTATTTATAATTCAAAAAAGATAATATATCATTTTATTTCTTACTTTTCACCCACTGAAAGATGATAACTGCATTTATCAATGTGTGGACTATATGCTTCATAAAGTGAGGTGATTATCTCCTTTCATCACCAAACAACATCGATAATATTTATAACTATATTTATAGAAATAATATTTTATTTATGTTATTACAATCCTTATGGAAAAATAAAATATTATTTATCTTATTTTATTAATGATCGTTAAAAAATTGAAATGTTACTCATGCATGCGTAGGACCTACTGTCTCTATGATCATAAAAAACTTCATTTATCAAAACCAAATATCATGATTAATCTTAAAAAGTATAAATTATTTATAAATATGAAATATATTGAATTTTTATTATTCTAGTGTTGATGCAACCATGAAAGAAGTATGAGGAATGAAAATAAAAAATCAAAATAATTATAAAAACAATGTGATTATATCTCGAAATGTTATTGGAACAAGGAACTGTTAATAAGTGGGAAATAAGTAATTTAAAGTAAATAATATATGTTTTGATATAAATAATTATGGTAATATAATATATGTATAATAGACTTATATTTACTGTATAGGATGTTTGAATTTGTAAAAAAGAAGTCAGGGGTTAAATTAAGGGATTTCTAGTCTCTCTTTTAATTATGGGAGATATATGAAAATTTGACAATTATTTATTTAATTTTGTGTATATAATCACCCCTTTTAGATTTCATATAATTAACTTCCTTATTTTTATGATATTTAATTTTTTTTGTTATATTCTTTATTGGGGCTTCCAAATCAATAGATTACTAAAGTGGTAATGGATTTTAGTCTCACGTTTTTACTTTGGTGAGACACATGCCATATTCAACAACTTTTTCTTTTCTGTCTTATATATAGTAACCATTAATTTATTTTTTGACTCATATATTGAAAATTATTTTTATTCACATATCCATTTTATCATCTCTCTTTCATGGGGATTGTGATTCAATATTACTAAAATTGTAATGGTTTCATGGCACAATATCATCATTTATCTGGATTGTTTATATTTTTTATTATTATGATGAAACCTTTTAATATATCTCTATATAAACTCATATATTTTATTATAATATTTTAATTTTATTAAAATACATGTTTTAATTTGATTTTTCTCTCTTTATGTACTACTAGGTTCAAAATGATACTTTTGAGAAATAATGAACTTATTTTTCTCTTCGATCAAAATTACTTTCAAAAAAACCATATTTTATAAAAAAAAAATTCATTTATATATTTTTAAATTATAAAAATGTTTTTTAATAAATCATTATATCATTTTCAAAACAATTCTCATTTTTTTAATAAAAATATCAGGTGAATCTTTGTTTTTACGGGGAGATCTTGTACTAAATTTTCCACTATTATGACCAATCAAGGTTTTATTACTTATTTAATAAGTTCTAAAACTCAATTTTCAATTAAAAGTGTTTTAAAATTGTTTCATTTTATAAAAATATTTTTTTCATAATATAATTTATATTTCCATCAATATATGTTATAAATTATTTTTCACTATTAATTTATTTTTTTCATATATATTTTCATAGAAATGGATATCAAATTTTTTTGGTGAATTTTTTGTTTAATGAATTATTTAAAAAAGTGAATCTATTTATCTCATGAAATCCTCCAATTGATCTTCAAAAATGATTTTTCATGTATGATAACATCCTTTGGTGTTACTTTTGATTTACTAAGGATGTGATCCAATGATACTATTAATATTATTTCCCTAAATGGGTTATGTTTATTATGAAAAGATGTTTAAGAAACCCCTTTATCTTCATTAGATTATACCTTAATTAAATTCTTACTAAAACACTTATTTAAACAGAATATGATATGATTAAATGGTAAAATGATTATAAACCAAATCACATTTTGACTGGTTATGATATGATCAAATGTTTATGAAAGAAGTTTCATTTCAAGGGTTATGATATGATGAATTTTTAATGTTCTTATGTCATACATATATATATATATATGATTTTATTTATGTGATAGGTATGAACATTACCACTTTCTAACACATTGGGTAAAGATTTATATTTCATGAAAAATAAAGGACATGGATGGTGATTAAACCAGGCTTATAAATTAATTTTTCCACAACGGTGGTCTTGGGAATCAACCATGAATACTATGATGGTTTAGGGAGTGATTGATTTCACTATGATAGTGTTGGAAGCGATCAATGACTGAATTGGAAATGATTTTCTATGATTATGTGTATGAAACAATGCTAGGTCTTTTTCCAAAGTTATGAACTCATGGTTCATGTTCTTTGATTCTATTATTATTCATGTATTATGAACAGCCTGTATTTCTATCATGGATTATGTTTATAATCATTGATATATAGGGTATGGATTTCAAATTTTATATTTATTTTCTCATACCCACATGTTCATTTTTATCTTAAATATCTCCATTTTTACCTTTAATAGGAATCTAAGCTCACCCTTTCTTATATTTCCTTTCCCAATGTTATAAGAAAGGTTTTATGTAGGTATTATTTTCTAAGAGTAATAAAGGTGAAATATTTATGGGAGATATTGAAGATATTTTACCAAAATAGAAGATTTTATACCTAGTATTCAAATGCTAGTAAACTATTATGGTCCTTAGGCGTGTGTTTTTGTAATTTATTGAATATTCATCTACAAATATGTAATATAAATGTTCAAAAAATATTAGGTCATTACATGATATGGTCTCATAAATTATAGATATAGATAAATAACTATTATCTCAGACATGTAGGGCCTTCTACATATAGTGGGAGAAATAGATGCTTCACAAAAAATTATTTTTTAATAATTGTTAGAAACAACACACAAATTGTAATAATTAAATAAATAAATAAATAACCCAAACATACATTCTGTAGTCTCACTCATTATTAGAACACATGAAATAATCATGGGAAATATCATTAAATTTATAGATATCTTAACTTGATGGACAAAAATTATGAATTAAAGTAATTCAAAATAATTTAAATTCATAACTACCTTTCTACATTAACTTGAAAATTATTTTCTAAAATTGAAAATATTTTTGAATATTTTTTGAATTGTTTCTTTTAATTTAGGTATTCCCATGAATTTAAATCTCCTTGAGGGATTTTATGTATTATCTGTATCTACTATTCGGGTGAATTATTCATAGGTTACTGGGTTACAGTTCATGGGATTTTGTTTACAGATTATTATTCTCACATAGGTCTCTATTATCATGTGTATATGTATATATATCTGTGTGTGTGTGTGTGTTTTAATATATATATAATAGATAAATATATATTTTTCAATAATCATAGATGACCCTCTAATCTCCCCCATTGAAAATTCATTCTGCGATATGAATTGTATTCATGAGTTACTCTTCATTTTGATTAAGATATTATCTACATTTATTTATTTATTTATTTTTAACTAATATTTTTTTCCAATAATCATTTATTTAATATTAAAATGGCTTTAAATTATCTATCATACCTCAAATAAAATCTTTCTCAATGGAGTTGGAAAGATATTGATGTCCTCTAATTGATTTCATTTAACATTTATTCTAAATCGAATGGTAACTCTATTACCAATTTATGGTATTGGTCGTGTAGTATAAGCTAGAAAGTTGATTTTTTTAGATTTTTATCATCATATTTAGGTCATGACATTATCTATAATGAATAATTACCCAAATAAAAACCTAATAATATCATTTGAATTAAATAATAATGAAAATAAAAATTAAATTCATACCCCATTTGATTCTTTTGGAATTATTGTTCACTCACTAAAAGGGATCATTGTTAAAAATAATTGAACTAAAACCATATATATAATAAACAATTTCTAAAGAATCTTAAAATTGTGTTGACTGTCAATTTTTGGGGACCAATGTAGAGAATCAAAGATTCCTTCAATTTCCCAATAATCATCACAACAGTGTTCCTTCGATTTAAGATATAGAATTTGGATCTAGTTTCTTGGAACATTTCCTTATCCCTTTTGTTATCAAAATAGATGAAAGAGGATCTCCCAAATTCTCAATAAGATTAATATTATGAATCTATGCTTACTTTTTTTTAAATAAAAAGATGAATATTTATGGAAATTTTACTACGGCCCTTGAGAAATTGTAGTCATATAATTATGCCATAAAACACCTATAAAAAAGTTTCCATGAAATAAAAATTCCACCATACCTTTTAAATATATATAAAATTTATTAAAAGATTAAATTAGACTCAATAAATTGAATCATCTCGCCTAAAATATTTTGATGTTCTTTGAATAAAAATATTATTCGTTTGTAAACTATTTTTACTCATATTCTCTTTAAACCTATTAATAACATGAATACATTATAACTACCCATCTAATTATAAACATGAATATTAATGAATTTATTTATTTATTGGTGATCAATCAAACTCATAAATCAACTAAGCCACACCATAAGGCCCACCGTGTCCTATGTTCCAATTCATTATAATTTACAAAGCTTAGAAATATGATTTTTGTGTGAACCTATTTGTACTTATCTCAATATTAGTGAGTTTTACACACGGAATAAGAGAATTAACCCTCAAAACAAAAAGGCCCCTAAGTATATAAGGTTTTTTCAAAGTGTAAATAACCTCCTATGAACACATGTAATTTAATTTAATATATTTTTATGATGATAATTCTCAAAAAATGATGCACACTTTATATTTTCATCATTTAATGTTTAATTATTTTAGAACCTTTCAAGATATACTACCTTCTTTTACCAAGTCCATGTATTTAGTGATGGTTCTACCATCTTGGTTAAATGGTTTTAATATATCTCTTACATTTGATGGAAAAAAACATTTCTTAATCATTAAATTAATTTCATAGAAGCAATGATATACCCAATTCAAGAGACCATTCCAAGATATAAATATCATATTTCACTTATTGAATCCAAGTGATCAAATGGTGGATATTAATAATGATCTCAAGTCAATAGTCCAATACACATGATCGATATCACTTCTGTTTTTTTTTGAGTTATTATATTGTTTAATTTTTATATTGCATTTATCATTGGGTTTCCCTTTGATTTTTTGCTATAAATGGATGTTTTGGGCTTTACAGTAGCTTGTTCATGGTTGGCTCATGCTTTTGGGAAGTTGTCATCCCTCTATTAAGAAATTGTGTGATAAATGTTCATTTTGGATAGTGGAAAACGCGTGGTTGGCGTAAGGTTTGAAAAACATTTTATGCTAACAATGTGGCATGTTCCTATTAAAATTTATGGGATATATGGTTACCGTACTGTTTGGAAGACCATGTGGGAAAACCATAAAACCAATCTAGGTCATTAAAAATTGAAAATTTCTCTTGTGACCTCTTCGACTTAACCCTAATTCTTGTCCCATCCACCCCATTCAAGATTTTCATTCATGGTAACATCCTCCAAGTTTTCTTATAGAGATTAAGAATCAATATTTGAATGGTTTTTGCCCTATTTATTCAAGTAATCATGAAATAAGTCTCTTTTCACTTGATTTCTCACTATTTATTGGGTTTTATTTCCCTCATTATTCAGTTCTATTTACCATTGGGTTTTTTGAAATAGTGATGGTTGGATCACGTGTGGTTGGGGTAAATATTTATTTGTTTCATGATATTGCCTTTAAAGGGTCTTTTTATAGTGCGATATTAGTTTCACACTAGATTTTTTAATTTTACATTTTTTAGGTAGGTGGTTCCATGATATTATATTATTAGATGAGTTTTTCATTCTTTCTTGATTGTATAAATGTGTTCTATTGATTATTTTTGGGGTGAATAAAATGTTTTTAAAGTGTCTTGAGACGCATATGTAATTAAAATGGTTTTTTAAAGGAAATTAGTCATTTTTCATTGTACATTGTGGTCATATTTCTTGAATATATTTAATTCCTTCTGTTAAAGGAACAAAATGTGTTTTTAAAGAGATTTAATTGTCTGAATGTGTTTACAGTGGATTTTCCATGGGAAATGGTTTTCATTGCATGTTAGATTCCCTATTGTGTACCTTAAATGCATCATTGAATTTTGATAATAGTGTGAAGGATGATACAAAAAATGTTTTTATGTGGGTATGAATTTGAAATTATGTTTTCCCATGTAAATGGTAGAGTTTCAAGTGTTATTTTATTACAGTGTTTTGAAATGGGATTTATGAACTACCTATGTGTTGAAAGATGTATTTCCAAAAAAATTTGAATGTTTAGGAAATGAAAGTTGTTTTTTATATGAAATAGTGGTTTCCATGTCTGCCTTGGTTATTTAATAAAAGTGAATTTGGAAAGTGGTGGTTCTTTTATGTGTTCATAATGTTTGGAATGTGTGTGTGAAATGGATAGTTTATGTGATATGTGATATAGAATTTAATAATAATGGTTATGTCAGGTATCTAGATGTGAAAACTAAAACTAGTATCCTAATGGATTGAAAATTTTCTAAGGTTGGTATTATTCTAGTAGGATTGAAGATTAAAACACTAGCTAATCATATGATTGTTCAAAAACCACTAGACATTGGGTTTTGATCCCCTATAGTGGTCCATTCATAGGAATGATGTTGTTTTTGTCTTACGATATAGACACTACTAGACCTTGTGATGTGTTCTGATCTGGTGGATCGTGCCTGAAGACATTATTGGTAGTTCAGTTGTATGATTTTGAACACCGAGGTAGGAGGTTCATAGTTGACCACTATTTTTATTCACCTATAGTTATTTTCCAATGGTTCTCTCATGTTATAATTAGCTCATGTGATTTGTTTCTAGAAATCAGTATACGGTAAACCTTGTGTACATTTTTTTCAAGCAATCCTATCTATGAAAAAGGGTATTCCTCAAAAAATGTTTTTCAAAAGAAATATTTCTTTAAATTTTTATATTAGAAATTATTTAAGTATTCTTGTGTAAATATGCATGTTGATTTGTCTCCTAATGTTATGGCTTGGAATCATTTCATTGGGTGACATTCTATAGGGATATGGATCACACCATGTATACACCATTGGGTGTATATAGACTTTTTTATGTATGAAAAAAGTAAAAGAAAGATGCATCATGTTAGTGAGAGTGGATCCGTTTTTGAGTGTTACACTTATTTCATGTGTAGGTGGTAGTGGATTGAGGATTATGTTCAACTTGTTACATTGAGTTTTTGAGATATTTAGATGTTCCCTTTCCATTGTTGTATTATTGGTTTTGGTTGAATTTGAAAAACATTGAATATATAAATTTTTGAACCTTTTCTATTTATGTTTATTTGTTATGTGACACTTATTCTTGTTATTTTATTATGATTATATAAGTGGGTAAATCATTTTAATGTGTAATATTTATAACTAATATCTAGTTGCTTTCCCATGGGGATTAAGAATGCCCTTTGGGCAATACCACAGACTGGGTCAGATGTCGGGTTAGATGGAACACCAATTTGGTTCATCAAAATAAGTTATCAGAGAAGTTTTTGGTCTTTTAGGACTTAACATTATGGAAGAGTCTTGATATACCATAGTTATGATTTTTTGGAATTGAGAATATGGTTACAAGTCGGGTGTCTATAAAACACACATCATCATAATATTTGAGTCTCAATGGGATGTTTGGATTTTTTTAACTTATCATCAATGTGAGATGTATAGTATAAAGACTCTATATATACCCTCGGTTGGGTGGAGTTATTTGGTCAATGTTTTTATTATGATGGATTTGGTTGTGCTTCAATTTATGTATGTGTTGGTATTTTCTTTTGTTGCTTTAAATTTTATGAATGGTTTATTAATGGTTTTACTTGTGGTCATATCTTATTATAATAATATTCCTCCCTAAAGACTTCCTATGAGACCACAGGAAGATGATGGAGAGAGTTCACCCTCACCAAACAATTAGATATTAGTGGAAACAGTTGTTTAGGTTGTCCAAATATTGGGTCAGGGGGGTCACTCTGGTCATGATCTATTAAAAGTGGCCAAACCAGGTCCTATAAAGGAAAATCCTCAGGAGATCCTCAAGAATAAGATTCCTTATTTTTGTGGTTTCAAAAAACCCTAGGAAGCGTACATGTTTCTTTAGACGATATAGATGGTGTTTTAGTTTCTTGATACTTAGGTGGTAGTTAGGGTGAATTATTCTTCATTCTTGTGGGAAGGTCTCAGTCGGATGTGGTGGGACATAGTAGTGCAAGCTAGTAAGAATGGGTTGATGAGTTAAAAAGACTTTATTTTTGTCTTCCATGGTTAGAATTATCCAGATATTTTAGCCTTCTCCATATCCTTTGAGTTGTTGGAGCATAGTCAATGATACCAAATCGTGATGGAGTACACTAACCACATTGTAGAAATAGTTTTTTATGCACCCAAGGTCATTTCCAATGAGCTTCTCACTGCCCAAAAGACTGATATGGGACTATGACTGGAAATCCATTTGCAAGTTTTATTTTTCATGTTGAAATATAAGTTGTGGTTTTTGATCATGCCATGATGTTATAAATTCATCATAATGGATTGTCTGGTTTTTCTGGTGTAGTTTAAATAGTGGGAAATGACATTTCATCTATGATGAAGTCGATGAAATAAGATTAGGGGACGAAGGGATGTCGTAGTTCAGGCCATACTTCATAACTATCTTGGTCTATGACTTCCGATGTGGGGTCAGTTGTGCGACATCAATTTGGGAAGGCATGCCACATGTAGTCAGTGTTCTCATCTTCACCTAGCCCTTGACACAAGTGTAGAACCATGGGTCACATTCAGTGATTTTGAGAGGTGGCATTCCCATATAAGAGTGGTGCATAATATATAGATTCCAGATGGATTCCATCCCATTTATTACTATATAGGAAACTTGTTTCTCAGTTTGGGGGTCATGGTGACTAGTCTGGATCATCGTCTGGGTGGAATCATATAAGGGAGGATCTGTATATCAGTGGTCGCTCTCAAAATTAGGAAAAGACTATGCATCTCCATGTCATGGATCAAGCACTATTTAAATTTGAGGTACGACCTGCAACAATTTGAGGTAATATTTCAATTTCATCATCTTTTTCTATTGTTTATTTATATACTACTTATTTTGTTTATTTTATTAAGAACCATATTATATATTTGTTATATTTTCAAAATAATCTTATATAGAATTTGACTGAGTTGTAAATGCATCATAATAAGAAGTGTGAGTAGGGTTTTAGGTGTGTGTCATGTGCACAAACAATGATAGGGGTCGAGTTATAATGTTATTTTCTAGTTTTGAAAATGGACCACTTTGGTGTGATCCATGGTATGGATTGGATGGTGCACTTTCAAGAACACATCACTTGTTATAGGCAATGAAGGAGTTTTTATGAACCTCATATGAATACCCATGTTCTTGAAGGTGAATGGGATCCCCGGTCAGGATGTGTTGGATAACCGCTTTTAGGATTGGGAAATTTTGTTTATCAGATCTCATCGCTCACATTGGAGGATGGTTATGGTGCTCCTGAGGGTGTACTACCATCTGTGGAAAATTATTTCCCATAGGTTTTCCATCGTATTTCTCAAGATTGAGTAAGGAGTAGGATGTGGAGTTCTCAATTGATTTGTTTTTGGGAACACAGTCGATATGTCTTCCCTCATACCATATGGATCCGACCAAGTTGCGGTAATTGATGGTACTAATAGATGATTTTGAATCTAAAGGATTAATTCACCTGATAATCTCACCTTAGGCTTCCTCATTTCTATTTGTGAAAATTATAATCAATCTCTCTTGTTTTTCATCAATTATTGATAACTGAATAAGGTAAAAATCTATAATGGACATACCTTTCCCCTTATTGATTCCCTTTTTCCTTCAAATTAAGGGGGGAAAGTGTTTTTCCAAGATCTAATTGCATTCTCGTTATCACCAGTCATAGTTTCAGATTCATATGTTCTGAAAAAAACCTTCCTATATTGGTATCACAATTTTTTATACTTTTTCTTGCCTTTAGGGTTTACAAATGGTCTAGTTTCCTATATGGAATGCATGACCATCATGTTCCACTAGTATCTTGATTCCTTTGTCCTGGTATTTTGGGATAACATCCTGGTCAAATCAGGGACTAAGGATGATCATGATAATCACTAAGGAATTTTGTCTGGAGAATTTTAGGATCATATCGTATATTTGAAGCTTTCTAGATGCACCTTAATGGTCTGGGAGGTGAAGTTTATGGTTTATGTGGTCTCGAAGTGAGGGGTTTTGGTGCATCCCAAAATGATCAGTTCAATAAAGTCTTGGGAACAAGTGAATAATATTTTTGAAATCAGAATCTCTTAGTGAATTGGAATGTATTATAGGAGGGTTTTCCCACATTTCTCTCTTCTTGCTTCATTCATGAAAATTCATACCCAAAAATAGGAAGAGTTTTAATGTATCCAAGAGTGTGATATTTCTTTTGAGGAGCAAAATAATGTGTTGACCACATATAATGCCATAATATTGTTGGAATATGGAAAGGGATATGTGGTCTATTGTGATGCCTCTTGTATGGGCCTTGGGTGTTTGTAGATTCCAGATGACCACTTGGTGGTGTATGGTTCTTAAAAACACCGACAACATGAAAATAATTACACAACCCATGACATTTAGTTTGAAATAGTAATTCATTCCCAAAAGATGTGGCACCATTATCTTTTTTAGGAGAAGTTTGTAGAATATTCGGATAATAAGATCTTAGAATAAATTTTCTGGAAGAAGGATATTAATTTCTGGCAACATCGTTGGATTGATTACCTTTAGGTGTTTTTTATTGTTAAAATTTAAACCCTATGAAAGGATAATGTGGTTGTAAATTTCTTGAGCAAGAAATTTCCAGTCCATACTTTGACAAAGTCCAGTGATGAGTGGAATTTAAACGGGATCTTTTCTCAGATTCATCTTGAGACCAAATGTAACACCCCAAGCTTCCATGGTACGTTTCCCTTCGAATAATGCAATAGCGTGTGTTCTATGCAACCTCGAGCTCTAACACACACCACAACTAATTAAACTAGCCGTTGTGAATAGTAATACCTAGTTTTTGAAATTTTATAAATTTTATTTATCAAAATGGACTTCATTTTTGGATTCGGAATATTTAAATTATCCTATGTTGAATTTTTGGAATTTTTCTGAGAACTACTAATTTTTTATAAATACTGAAAAATACTTAAAAACAACTTTTTTAATAAAAATAATTTATAGTGATAAATTATACTATTTAGTGGTTTTAAAGTATATTTAGAATATATTTTTACCATTTTATCCAATGGTGGTCATTATAATTAATTTAACATAGAAATTGGACATAAACAATTGCCAATCTTTTGATATAAATTGATTCTTAAAAACACGCTATTTGTTGTAACAACGGGAATTAATTATAAAATTAATTAATGCAACTTATATGTTTGGAATTTTTTAAAATAGATATCATTTTTGAATTCGGAATATCAATTATAGCTTTGGGAGAAATTTTGGCCTTATTCTGAAAAACTTCAATTTTTGATGAATAGTGAAACAACTAAGTGGTTGTTAAAAACTGATTTTTCGTTAAAATGAAATATTACCACTTCTGTGATTTGATTTTCAAAAATCCGACATACATGGTTGTCATTAAGAAGTAAAATGTGGTTCAATGAGATTAAAATAATTTTTGGTGAATAGTAACTTTTAAGTTCTTAATCGCGATTAGAGGTAATTAGTGTAGTTTAAGGTAAAAATAATGTTTTAATAATATGAGATGAGATTGACACTTGTCCTACTCCTATTGGATGAGTCATGGCCGACCAAGACAACCCATGGGTCAACTTGGGGACCCCATGGAGCCACTTTGGTTGGAAAATGACATTAATATATATTTATTTAATGTTAAAATTAAATTGACACAAACATGAGTTGTTTTCCTAAAACAGTTTTTAAGTGGGGTTACACAAGTCCCAATTTTTACTATAAATATTAATTAGAAATTTAAAAAGATTTCATACATCATAGTAGTTTTTTTATAATTTTTAGACAATAAATAAATTAAATTATTTATGACAGCATGATGATGCAGCGATGACCTCATTATTTAACGGTTTAAATAAAATGGAAAGATAATGTAATATCCAAGGCTTACACTTGTCAAAAACCAATTGGATGAGTATATTTAGAACCCTTATCACCCTATCCTAGAATTATATAATGTGTGGGACCTTTAGAATCCGAAAATCATTGTATAATAAAGTAACATTTTATTACTTTCCAAAAGTACCCCTCCTCTCCACTTATAAAAGGCTCCCACCTCTACCACCTTATTCACACTTTCAAGCCTTTTGGTTCGGCCAAACTCTGCCCAAATACTCTCCAAACTTCTCTCCCTTCATCCTAGAAGCTTTACTTTAGTCCGAAAGACATCCTAAGGAGTCCTTTTGATCAAATCATAAGGAAGAACCCGAAGAAGAGGTAACATTTTCATCACCCTCTTTCATGTTTCTTTCTTCTTCCACTCCCTATTTGTTTATTATTTCAATTATAAAATTATAAATCCAGTATCTTCTATATACTGTGATGTTATTATAAATATGGAACAACCATATTCAGTATTCTACCCATCATTTGAATGACATGTCACCATACGTGCGTACGTACGGCTTACCGTCTCCACGTCGTGGTGTAATTGTTATTTAATATATTATTATTTAGATGGGTATAATAATGATATGTAATTCAAGTTAATAATAAATATAACATGATAATGATTCTTTATATATGATATAATATCCAATTATATATTATTTTAATATCAAAATAATGATATTGTCGCTCGTGCGTACGTACGGACTACCGTCTCCACGAACGCGATGAGATTCATTCTCTGTCGTATCCATTCAAGTATAATTATCATTTGATGATTTAAAAATAATGTTCAAGGACATGATATCATTCTGGATATGAATAAGATACAACCTATCCATGAAAAACACGACTTACGTAACAAAACATATAAAAGAAAATGAGTAAGGTAACACCCGAAACAACGATAAATCTAAGATATTGTTAACAAAGCAATGTTAAAAGATCATGTATGATATCATATGAATGTATATGATTCTTGTATAATTTAATAACAAATATTTCCCCATTATACAGGATTTTAACCTACCCCAACCAAGGAAAAGTACAAGGTAAGGGTTTACTTCACAACCTCTTCATTATCCAAGGTTGTTTATACATAATTATCTACTGGGACCTCGTTATCATCCACATCCATGTTTCTTAAAAATGTCTTTCAAAACATTTTTACTATTAAATGGAAAATGGGTTAAAGTCATTTATACCCTTATACGTTTTTTAAAGGAATCTTACCGTCGTTTTCCAAACAATGTACTTTTTGACCTTTTTGAAAAATTTAAGGTAAGAATGTTTTTTTAACTTATACGGCGGGTGTGGCTATTTTCTGCCATTATAACTTCGTCGAAGTTTCCCTTACAAGATTATAAGAATATTTTCAAAGTAAATGTATTATTTTATAATTATGGGACTTTTAAATAATTTCAAAAAAGAGATATTTTTCTCTCAAATAGCTTTGATTTCATCCATGTCAACATCCTTTGATGGGTTTTAAGTTTAATTGAAATTGATTTATGATACAAAAATCCCATTGAACATTTTGTGAAATATTTGACTGTGGATGTGTTATTTTTATACCATCTATAGTTTATGGAGAAATTGTTGACGTTTTGTATGATAGTTTTAATACGAATATTTATGTTATGTTTTAACCTATTCATATGAGGAATGTATTGGACTTAATAAGTTACGGGTGGAGCCCGCTATAGCTTCTCGATGCATCGGTAGGTCTCATGAGACAACTAGACGTGGAATTGGACGAGGCCCTTTCCCAATTTGATTTATGGTTTTGGCCGAGGCCTTAATAATTTTAGACGTCTTGGCCGAGGCCTTGGCAAAATGTTTCAGAATGTCTAGCATTAAATATTCCCTCATTATGAAAGTGGTTATTGATATTGCATGTGATTATTCGACCAGTAGAATATCCATGTGAAGAAGTGAATGGCATTATCTCATTTTAATTTTTCCATATTATGTTGAAGTTCAAGTTTAAAAGGCTTTTGTTTTAGTTATACATTGCCTTAAATGTTTATGATTATTGATGAAAGCTTCTGCTATATTGTTATGCTTACTGAGCATCAGAGCTCACCCCTTTCAATGTTTTAATATTTTTCCAGGATGTGAAGAAGTATTTTGTGAATGACCTGCAGGGGTAGTCAGAAAGGGATATGAGTGTGGTCTATGAAGACCATGTTATTGTAGTTTGTTTACTTTTTGATGTAATGAAAGACTTATGAATGTATCTAGTGTTTCCAAGGCTACTAAACTAATCGGTCTTTCGAGACTTGATCTTTTGTGATCATGCCAATGTTACGAAGTAATGCACCGACTCTGGGTAGCTGGGGTCGGGGCGTTACAGTTGGTATCAGAGGTAGTTTAGTACTAACCTTGGAAGCTAGATTTAGATAAACTCTGATTAGAGCACATAGCCCAAAGATAGACTTTGAGGATTAGTATAGAAGAACTTCCTAGAATTTTTGTATTGTAGAGATTTTGTGAGTTTTCCGAGCAATACATCCCTGTTTGGATACGAGCAGGTAGAGGCGGCTCTGGCACAGATGTACCTAGGGGTAAAACCCAAAAACACCGCTTTGAGCTAGACTCGAATGGGAACTAGTGCACGACAACGGGCCTTGCTGCACTCTTGGTTACGACACTCCCGGGGGATATGCTTAGGATAATTCCCATTTTCTTTACAAACCACTATGAAGGGTTACGAGTATATACTTTCTCAAAGAAAACATTTTTATTATTATGGATTATATCCATAATTAGTTCAATTTATGTTAAGTGTTTTACAAGTATGGAATTATGTATTTTGATTCATGAACTAATCTAGTTTATGCCATTATTTAGAAATGGCGCCTAGTGGAAGGAATGGAAACCATATCAATGCACGCACTCCATGTAGGGATTGCCCTCCTACTCAAGAAAATTATGGTGGAGCTAGTGATACAACCGGTGCTGATCAGCTTCTCACCGTACTGGGACAACTCACGCAGGTTATGAATAATAACCTTACTCGTATGGAACACCCTGATCCGCAACGTGGAGGATCAATGCTAGACCGTTTCATGAGGCAACAACCACTAACCTTCAATGGGTGTATAAATCCTATAGTAGCTGAGCAATGGATAAATTCCTTAGAGAAAATATTCTATGCCTTGGGGAGTAGTGAAAGGGAGAAAGTTGTCATGGCAGTTTACCGCCTCACTGGAGATGCCGATCAATGGTGGTCACTAATTCAAAACACAAAGGAAGATGATGAATTAACAAACATGGAATGGCAGGAGTTCAAAGAGCTGTTTTTAGAAAAATACTTTCCTCGAGACCATCGAACGGATATGGAAAGGCAATTTCTGAGTCTGAGGCAGAAGGAGGATGAGAATGTCGCAAAGTATGAGGCTAACTTTACAAGGTTAGCGAGGTATGCTGCAGATTACATACATCACCCAAGAAGTAAGATTGATCGTTTCTTTGATGGGTGAAAACCATTTCTCCGTCGAGCTTTAATATCACAAACCTTCTCTTCATACGAAGGTATTGTCTCATGCGCTATCAAGATGGAAAAGGAATTCTCTAAGTCTTATTACTTTAAATGAAAGCAAGATAAGAAGAGATCCGCTGAAAACTCTGGGAAAGGAAATAAGGAAACATGGAAGAAGGGTAGAAATGAATTTCCACCCTGTGATAATTGTGGTAGGAAGCACCCTGCTGCCTGTCTAAAAGGAAAATGAGTATGTTACAAGTGTGGTGAAAAAGGCCACCAAGATCATGAATGCAAGGGAATGAAAGCGACTGCCAATGTGGAATGTTATAATTGTAGAGAGAAGGGGAATTATGCAAATGAATGTCCTGAGCGTTAGGGGAACTTACCTTAGAAGATGCCAAGGGATCAAGGCCAGGCTTATGCTATCACTACTGCTGAGGTGGAAGCTCCGAAAGACGTGGTGGGAGGTAATTTAATGGTTTCCTCAAGTTTAGAAAATGCATTATTTGATTCTAGATCGTCGCATTGTTTCATATCTTCCCAGTTTGCTAAGAAAATTAGATATTTCCAATTTGATTTAACAAGGGAGTTGTCGGTCAAAACCCCTAAGGGAAGTATTGTTGCAATAAAGTTTTGTCAATTAGTTCCCATTAGATCACCTAAATGTTCTTTACCTGCTGATCTCATCATCATACCCATGATTGAAGTTGATATAATCCTCAGTATGGATTGGCTTTCGGACCATGATGCAAAACATTATTGTAAGAGGAAAGATGTTACGATTCTTGATGATGATGATAAGGAACACCTTATCTTTAGAGAAGAATCGTCACCACATAATTATTATCTAGATCCACCCCCAGTGGCTCAACTAAATTCAATTATTGGGGAGGAAGAGAAGGAAATTACTGAGGGTGAGGAATGGAATATTCAAATAGAGTATGTACCTATTGTGAGAGAATATGTTGATGTGTTTCCGAAAGATTTACCTGGACATCCTCCAGAACGAGAAGTTGAGTTTTCCATTGATTTAATTCCTGGATCAAGGCCCATATCGAAGACCCCTTATAGAATGGCCACTGTGGAATTAGTTGAACTAAAGAAACAACTAGAGGAATTGATTAATAAGGGATTTATTCTCCCTAGGGTTTCTCCTTGGGGAGCCCATGTTCTTTTTGTTATGAAGAAAGATGGATCTATGAGGTTGTGCATCGACTATAGGGAGATTAATGCTATAACAATAAAGAACAAGTATCCCCTACCTCGCATTGATGATTTGTTTGACCAACTACATGGAGCTCAATACTTTTCAAAGATTGACCTTCGGTCTGGATACCATCAGTTGTGTGTGAAGAAGGAAGACATTCCAAAGACAGCATTTTGAACAAGGTACGGGCATTACGAGTTTACAGTAATGCCTTTTGGATTAACTAATGCACCCTCTGTTTTCATGGATCTAATGAATAGAGTTTTCAAGGAATATCTTGATGACTTTGTAGTGGTATTTATTAATGATATCTTGGTATACTCCAAAAGCCACGAAGATCATGAAAATCACTTACGCATTATCCTGAAGACTCTTAGAAGACATGAATTATATGGTAAATTTAGCAAGTGTTAATTCTGGATTCAGGAGATTTCTTTTCTTGGCCATATTGTCTCTAAGGATGGAATTTCTGTTGATCCTTCTAAAACCAAGGCAATCCAAGAATGGCCAGCACCGACAAGTATAACTGAGGTACGCAATTTTATTGGTTTAGCAGGTTATTATCGACATTTCGTCCAGAATATTGCCAGAATGGCTAACCCATTGACAAAGCTCACATGTAAAGGGATTAAATTTGTCTGGACAAAAGAGTGTGAAGATTTTTTGAAGAACTAAAATGAAGATTAGTCAATGCCCCTATATTGACTCTACCATTGGGGAATGATGAGTTTGTTATTTATAGTGATGCATCGAAGAAAGGACTTGGTTGTGTCCTTATGTAGAATGATAAGGTTATTGCCTATGCATCACGACAACTAAAAACTCATGAGAAAAACTATCCTACACATGATCTTGAGTTATCAGCTGTGATATTTTCTTTAAAGATATGGAGACATTACCTCTATGGTGAAAAATGTGAGATTTATACTGATCACAAGAGTTTGAAGTATATTTTCTCACAAAAAGAACTCAACATGAGGCAAAGGCGATGGCTTGAACTACTCAAGGATTATGATTGCATGATACATTACCACCCGGGGAAGGAAAACAAGGTGGCAGATGCTTTGAGTAGAAAAGACCATGGAGTTTTGAATGTGATGAGAATTGAAAGCGATCCAATTTTCATGGATCCAGTGAAGATGGACATGGGAATAACTAGGGAAGGTGAAACATCAATGCTTTCTCAAATGGTTTCCAAAACATCATTACTAGAAAGGATTAAGAGTTCTCATAACAATGATGAAGAATTTCAGAAGAAGATTAAAGATGAGAATGATGGAAGATTGAGGGACTTTGTGTATAAGGATGGAATTTTGAAATTCGGGAAGAGACTTTGTGTTCCCGATATACCTGATCTAAAAAGGGAATTGCTGGACGATGCTCATAGTTCCAATTTCTCTATACACCCTGGGAGCACCAAAATGTATAGAGATTTGAAGGAACATTTTTGGTGGGACAATATGAAGAGGGAGATTGCAGATTTTGTGTCGAGGTGTATGGTTTGTCAACAAGTGAAAGCTGGAAGGCAACATCCTGGTGCAGTATTTCAACCTCTTCCCATAACTGAGTGGAAATGGGATAATATTACGATGGACTTTGTCATGGGACTACCAAAGACTCCTAGAAGGAATGATGCAATATGGGTCATTGTTGATCGTCTTACTAAGTCAGCACATTTCCTGGCTATACGGGAGGATCTACTACTTGAACGTCTAGCAAGATTATATATTAATGAAGTTGTAAGACTTCATGGAGTACCCCTATCGATTGTTTCTGATCGTGATCCTCGTTTTACTTCAAGATTTTGGAAAAGTCTTCAAAAGGCCTTGGATACTGAACTTCGTTTGAGTACTGCCTATCACCCTCAAACAGATGGACAATCAGAACGGACTATTCAAACCTTAGAAGACATGTTGAGATCATGCTCTCTTGACTTTCAGGGTATGTGGGATCAATATTTACCACTGGTAGAATTTTCCTATAACAATATCTTCCATTCAAGCATTCAGATGGCACCTTATGAAGCTTTATATGGAAAGAGATGCCGTACACCAACCTGTTGGGATGACGTTGGTGAAAGAAAACTTGTGGGACCAGAACTGGTGGAAGAAACAATGGAAAAGGTGAAGGTAATCCAAAACCACATCAAATCAGCTCAAAGTAGGCAGAAGAGCTATGCCGATAACAGAAGACAGGTTTTGAAATTTCAGGTGGGAGATCATGTTTTCCTAAAGGTATCTCCATGGAAGGGAGTTATACGTTTTAGTAAGAAGGGTATGTTGAGTCCCAGGTACATCGGACCTTTCGAAATTCTAGATCGTATTGGGGATGTAGCTTATCGTTTGGCGATGCCACCAAATCTCTCCAAAGTTCTCGATGTTTTCCACATATCGCTATTGAGAAAATACATGCCTGACCCAACACATGTACTTACCTGTGAGGAATTAGAACTGGAACCCGATCTATCTTATTGTGAAGATCCCATCAGAATTCTTGATGTGAGGGAGCAGGTGCTGAGAAACCGGACGACTCGTCTGGTAAAGGTTTTGTGGAGAAATCATAAAATGGAAGAGGCAACGTGGGAACCTGAGGAACTTATGATGAAGAACCACCCGAGTCTTTTTATACCGTAATACCCTAGAAATTGCGAGGATGAAATTATTTGAAGGAGGGTAGAATGTAACACCCCAAGCTTCCACGGTACGTTTCCCTTCGAATAATGCAATAGCGTGTGTTGTACGCAACCTCGAGCTCTAACACACACCACAACTAATTAAACTAGCCGTTGTGAATAGTAATACCTTCTTTTTGAAATTTTATAAATTTTATATATCAAAATGGACTTCATTTTTGGATTTGGAATATTGAAATTAGCCTATGTTGAATTTTTGGTATTTTTCTGAGAACTACTAATTTTTTATAAATAGTGAAAAATACTTAAAAACAACTTTTTTAATCAAAATAATTTATAGTGATAAATTATACTATTTAGTGGTTTTAAAGTATAATTATAATATATTTTTACCATTTTATCCAATGGTGGTCATTAGAATTAATTTAACATTGAAATTGGACATAAACAATTGCCAATCTTTTGATATAAATTGTTTCTTATAAACACGCTATTTGTTGTAACAGCGGGAATTAATTATAAAATTAATTAATGCAACTTATATGTTTGGAATTTTTTAAAATAGACATCATTTTTGAATTCAGAATATCAATTATAGCTTAGGGTGAAATTTTGGCCTTATTCTGAAAAACTTCAATTTTTGATGAATAGTGAAACCACTAAGTAGTTGTTAAAAACTGATTTTTCGTTAAAATGAAATATTACCACTTCTGTGATTTGATTTTCAAAAATCCAACATACATTTTTGTCATTAATAAGTAAAATTTGGTTCAATGAGATTAAAATAATTTTTGGTGAATAGTAACTTTTAAGTTCTTAATCGCGATTAGAGGTAATTAGTGTAGTTTAAGGTAAAAATAATGTTTTAATAATATGAGATGAGCTTGACACTTATCCTACTCCTATTGGATGAGTCATGGCCGACAAAGAAAACCCATGGGTCAACTTGGGGACCCCATGGAGCCACTTTGGTTGGAAAATGACATTAATATATATTTATTTAATGTTAAAATTAAATTGACACAAACATGAGTTGTTTTACTAAAACAGTTTTTAAGTGGGGTTACACAAGTCCAAATTTTTACTATAAATATTCATTAGAAATCTAAAAGGATTTCCTACATCATAGTATTTTTTTATAATTTTTAGACATTAAATAAATTAAATTATTTATGACATCATGATGATGCAGCGATGACCTCATTATTTAACGGTTTAAATAAAATGGAAAGATAATGTTATATGCAAGGCTTACACTTGTAAAAAACCTATTGGATGAGTAAATTTAGAACCCTTATCACCCTAGACTCGAATTATATAAGTGTGGGACCTTTAGAATCCGAAAATCATTGTATAATAAAGTAACATTTTATTACTTTCCTAAAGTGCCCCTCCTCTCCACTTATAAAAGGCCCCCACCTCTACCACCTTATTCACACTATCAAGACTTTTGGTTCGGCCAAACTCTGCCCAAATACTCTCCCAACTTCTCTCCCTTCATCCTAGAAGCTTTAATTTAGTCAGAAAGCCATCTTAAGGAGTCCTTTTGATCAAATCATAAGGAAGAACTCGAAGAAGAGGTAACATTTTCATCACCCTCTTTCATGTTTCTTTCTTCTTCCACTCCCTCTTTGTTTATTATTTCAATTATAAAATTATAAATCCAGTATATTCTATATAATGTGATGTTATTATAAATATGGAACAACCATATTCAGTATTCTACCCATCATTTGAATGACATGTCACCATACGTGCGTACGTACGGCTTACCGTCTCCACGTCGTGGTGTAATTGTTATTCAATATATTATTATTTAGATGGGTATAATAATGATATTTAATTAATGTAAATAATAAATATAACATGATAAGGATTCTGTATATATGATATACTATCCAATTATATATTATTTTAATATCAAAATAATGATATTGTCGCTCGTGCGTACGTACGGACTACCGTCTCCACGAACGCGATGAGATTCATTCTCCGTCCTATCCATTCAAGTATAATTATCATTTGATGATTTAAAAATAATGTTTAAGGACATGATATAATTCTGTATATGAATAAGATACAACCTATCCATGAAAAACAAGACTTACGTAACAAAATATATAAAAGAAAATGAGTAAGTTAACACCCGAAACAACGATAAATCTAAGATATTGTTAACAAAGCAATGTTAAAAGATCATATATGATATCATATGAATGTATATGATTCTTGTATAATTTAATAACAATTATTTCACCATTATACAGGAGGTTAACATACCCCAACCAAGGAAAAGTACAAGGTAAGGGTTTACTTCACAACCTCTTCATTATCCAAGGTTGTTTATACATAATTATCTACTGGGACCTCGTTATCATCCACATCCATGTTTCTTAAAAATGTCTTTCAAAACATTTTTACTATTAAATAGAAAACGGGTTAAAGTCATTTATACCCTTATTCGTTTTTGAAAGGAATCTTACCGTCATTTTCCAAACAATGTACTTTTTGACCTTTTTGACAAATTTAAGGTAAGAATGTTTTTTTAACTTATACGGCGGGTGCGGCTATTTTCCTTCATTATAACTTCGTCGAAGCTTCCCTTACAAGCTTATAAGGATATTTTAAAATTAAATTTACTATTTTATAATTATGGGACTTTTAAATGATTTCAAAAAAGAGAGATATTTCTCTCAAATAGCATTGATTTCATCCATGTCAACATCCTTTGATGGGTTTTAAGTTTAATTGAAATTGATTTATGATACAAAACTCCCATTGAACATTTTGTGAAATATTTGACTATGGATGTGTTATTTTTATACCATCCATAGTTTATGGAGAAATTGTTGACATTTTTTATACTAGTTTTAATACGAATATTTATGTTATGTTTAAACCTATTCATATGAGGAATGTATTGGACTTAATAAGTGACGGGTGGAGCCCGCTATAGCTCCTCGATGCATCGGTAGGTCTCATGAGACAACTAGAAGTGGAATTGGCTGAGGCCCTTTCCCAATTTGATTTATGGTTTTGGCCGAGGCCTTAATCATTTTAGACGTCTTGGCCGAGGCCTTGACAAAATGTTTCAGAATGTCTGGCATTATACATTCCCTCTTTATGAAAGTGGTTATTGATATTGCATGTGATTATTCGACCAGTTGAATATCCATGTGAAGAAGTGAATGGCATTATCTCATTTTACTTTTTCCATATTATGTTGAAGTTCAAGTTTAAAAGGCTTTTTTTTAGTTATCCATTGCCTTAAATGTTTATGATTATTGATGAAAGCTTCAGCTATATTGTTATCCTTACTGAGCATCTGAGCTCACCCCTTTCAATGTTTTAATATTTTTCAAGCATGTGAAGAAGTATTTTTTGAATGACCTGTATGGGTTGTCAGAAAGGGATATGAGTGTGGTCTATGATACCATGTTATTGTAGTTTGTTTACTTTTTGATGTAATGAAAGACGTATGAATGTATCTAGTGTTTCTAAGGCTACTAAACTAATCGGTCTTTCGAGACATGATCTTTTGTGATCATGCCAATGTTACGAAGTAATGCACCGACTCTGGGTAGCTGGGGTCGGGGCGTTACACCAAAGAACACATTGGAGGCATGTTCGTGGATAGTGTTCGGATACTAATTTCACTAATAGAATTTATTCAATAGGATCATCATATTGATTAGTTGTTCTAGAATTCAATGAAGTTTATTAATAGTGGGGAGTTTCCTTTTGATTGTTTGTTATCTCCTGAGGGTGTTTTATGCTTCTATGGTTACTTTTTGGTGCCTTTCTCATTGAGTAAAGTGATGATGCAGGATAGCAACCAATTTCAATGGTTCATTCAACTTGGTTCACCAAGATGATATATGATGTGCGTCGGATGTTTCAGTGGGCATGTATGAGGCATGATGTATCTAACATTTTATCACAATGTTATACGTGTTATCATGTTAAACTAGAGCATCATTGTCCCTCCAGAATACTTAATACACTACCCATTTCTACCTGGATGTGGGATGAGATCACCGTCAATTTTAATGTTGGATTATATCATACAGGTCAGGAGAAGAATTCCATTTGGGTTTTGATTGATCATCTAACCATATTTTCCAATTTCATTCCAATTAGGGATTCAATCAAGGTGGATGAGTTGGGTAAATTGTATATTTAGAATGTTTTGAGGATTCATGGCATGTCCTCAATGATATTTCCTCATAGGTATCCCCACTTTACCTAAATGTTTTTAGATAGCTTTAAGAATGCGATGGGGTCACAGGTAAATTTGAGCACAGCATACCACCCCCAAACAGATGTTCTAGTGGAATGGGTGAATTATATTTTTTAAGAAATTCTCTAGGAAAGTGTTTTAGACTTCGATGTTTTTTAGGATATCTATTTGGGATTGGTTGAGTTTGAATATAACAATATCCACCAATTCTCAATTCGAATGGATCCCCCAAAGGTTCCTTATATTCAGTTGTTTCAGTCTCCATTGTGTAGGTTGTAGTCAGTGAGACCATATTGTTGGGTATAGGTCTTGTGCAGGAAATGTAAAATAATGTCAATTTAATCTGGTAGTGGTTTCTAATGGAATAGAGTCTCTATATGTCTTATTCCAATCAAAGGTTTCAATATTAGAAGATTTTTGTGGGTAATTGGTTTTTCCTAAAAGTTTCATGTCCCTTGGATCACTGTTGTTTGGGTATGAACGGGAAGCAAACTCTATGGTATTTTAGACCATTTGATATTGTAGGTAAATTTGTTAAGGTTGAATACCTATAATATTTTCTTTTTTATTTGACATCATTTAATGACATGTTCTATGTAACTCATATAAAAATGTACAACCCATATCCGTCTCATGTGTTGAATATGGAAGACTTTGAATTGGTGCCTAATATTTTTTGTTTTAGCAGCCAGTATAGATTGTCGATTCTCTAGAGAAAGTGCGTCAGGGGAAATCTATTATTCTTGTAGGATTAATTTGGAATCATAGTATTGAAGATCATTATCCATGGGAGTATAAGTCTTGGGTTGAAGAGGAGTATCCATTTTTTTCTCTAATATGGATTTGAGTAGGCATGTTGAGGGTGGAAAGTGTCTATGATCGGGAGAATTGTCACATATGTGATTTTTTGAGGTATTTTTTTATTTTTGGCCATTCATTTATCATTCTGTTTCCCCATTATTTTTTATTGAAAATGGATATTATAGTCTTCATTATAGGTAGTGCATAGTTGGTGCATGGTTTAGGGAAGTCATTCACCCACACCTAGAAAAATGGGTTGAAAATTTTCATTTTAAACAGTAGAGACCATATGGTTAGAGAACTATTTGGAAAACTGTGAGGCATTTTCCCCTTGGAAATTTAGGGATGCACAGTTTCCACATGGTTTTTTAAACCATTTTGAAAGACAGTGTGACATTTAATGGTCATTAAAAAGTGGAATATTAACCTTGTTCCCTCTTATTTCTTAACCCTAAATCACCTCCCATCCACTCCATAATAGATTTTCCTCCATGGGAACTTCCACCATGAATTATTGGAGCCATTAAGAATCAATCTTTATATGGTTTGTCCTCAGTTCTTCAAGGAATCATCAAGTAAGTCTCTATTCTCATGATTTATTCCACTTTCTAGTGTTTTTCTTCTATCCGTATTCAATACATTTTTAAATTGGATTATTTTACATAAATAGAGTCTGATCATGTGTTGTTGGGTGTAATGTTGATTCTGTTTTCTCTATCATTCATTTATAGGGTCGTTTGGAAGTGCGGTTGTGGTTTCATACAAGATTTTAGAAGATTACATGTGTAAGGTAGGTGATTCCATGCTTTCATGTTATTTTATGTTTTTGTATTTCTTTCTTAATTATTTAAATGAGTTATACGAATTATTTTTGTGGTGAAAATGTGTTTTTAAAATGTTTTGAGATGCATTCATAATGAAAATTGGTTTTTTAAAAGGAAAGTGATCATGTTTATTGTGTTTGTTTTTATGGATCTTCATGAATATGTTTTATGTTTGTTTAAAAGGTGAGAAATGTGTTTTATAAGATATTTAAGTGTATTGATGTGTTAAAAGTAGATTCTCTAAGAGAAATAGGTTTTATTGCATGATTTCTTCTTTTTTGTGCACCTTAAATGTGTCTTTGATTTTTAGATGTGATGTATAGAATTTTACAAAAATGGGTTTGTTGTGAGTATGAATTTTAAAGGGTATTTTCCCCTAGAAAGGGTTGGGTTTCATGTGTTATTTTCTATACTATTTCTAAATGGACTTTACAAACTACCAAAGTGGTGAAAATGTGTTTCTAAATAGTTTTGGGGTGTGTAGGAAATGAAAGTGTTTTTTATGGAAAAATATTGTTTCCATGTGAGCCTTGGTTGTTGAATAAATTTGAATTGTGAAAGTTGTGGTTTTTCTTATGTGTTCATGATGATTGAAATGTGTATATGAAATTAATTATTTATTTTTTATGTGAAATGGAATTTGAGTACAAATGGAATCCCCATTATTTAGGTGGGAAAACTAAAACAAGTATGATGGTTGATTTCAAAGTAGTTATGGCCATAATTATTCTACTAGTACTGATGATTACAACACTAACTAAACAAGTGATATGATCAGATACCACTAGTCCTTAGGATGGGATCTCCTCTAGTGGATCATTCAGAGTAACACCCAATAAAAACATTTGGGTGTGTGTATAATTTATTATGTGATACCTAGGTAAAGGAAATTTTCATCGTGGTGGTGGTGGAGGATTTAGTTTCTAGTGTTCCACTTCTTTTACGTGTTGGTGGTGGTGGCTTAAGGGTGATCTCCCTCTTGTTACATGGATGTTTCAAGATTTTCATTTGTTCTATTTATATTGTGTTATTTGTTTTTGTGCTTAATGTTGTAAAACATTGATTCTAAATATTTTTGTACCTTGTTTGGTTATGTTTTTAAATTAAGTGATGTTGATTATTGTTGGTTGTTTTTTGTTATATAAATGGTTAAAATCATTATCAATGTGTATTTTTTATACCCATTTACTAGTTTCTAGCCTTTGCGGATCTAGAATTCCCATTAGGCCATGTCGTAGACTAGATCGTGTGTCGGGATGGATGGAACTCTGGTTTGGTTCATGTCAATAACAAATAGGAATAATCAATGAAACATGATGAATGTGTTGTTCATATTAGTGAGTAATCCCTCATGATCTCATATACTCATGATCACTAAGTGTGAACTTCATGAAAACATTCTCAATACATATAAGCCTCAAACACTTTATAGCCATGTATAATCGCTTTCCCTTAAATATTACAAATCAATACCATACAAAAAATATCTAGATCAGTGTGATAGTATTATTGTGTTCTCATTATATCTAGAAATTATTCTAACCTTTTTATTTGAAAAATAATCTGAGGAAATTTCCATGTAAATTATAGTTAGGGAAGTATCAACACTATTATGTCAATAATTCATCACGTATAAATCATTGTATACAAGGTATAGTAATCTGAAATTACTACTCAAGTTGAGTGTAGGACACCCACTTTCACAAAAAAGTTCCCTTTATAATGGATTAGCAGGGACCACAATTTCATTAAGGGTTATTATAAAGTAGTTATCCCATGTAATTCACCTATAAAACCATTTTATAGTTAGATGAAGCTTATATTGGTAATTTTGTTACAAATGGTTAGAAGCCAGTAGTTCTTAGGATAAAAACGAAGTAGGGTAGTAGAAAATACTCTGAGGTTTGACATCTAAATGACATATCAGTTGGTCCTAGTGGATCTATTTCATGAAAAAAAGTGGTTGTTTATTGTTCCATGAATTCTTCATATTGTGAGGAAGATAATTCAACTATATAATTATTTTATTTGGTTAAATATAATGGAGATAATATATCATTTGACTCATGAGATATTATATACAAAAAGGATATAGAATGATGAATCATAAGGATTATTTAAAACTTACTAATGATGAAGGCTTGTAAATTTGTGAGTTTAGAAACTGGGGTAAGGATTCAAAGTAAGTCACTGAAGAAAGGGTCTTGGAATCCATGTTAAATTATAAAATCATTAAGGGATGGAGATCATAAAAATATGTGTATTTTAATAAATTAAATAGAATGTAAAATAAAGTCCTTTCATAATTCTACATAGGTTAAATCTAAAAGTGACACACTGAATGAAGGATCGGGGGAGTTATTTTTTATATGAAGATAAATATCATGGCAGTGAAATGTGGTGGGATGAAGATACAAGTCATACATATCATCCTTCAAAATTTGTATTGGATACTAAGAATGAGAGGGTGGAAGAAGTTTTTTGAGTTTTAGATTTAGGAGAATATTTCTCCTAGTGAAATGAAATGACTCTTAAAATCAATTTAAATAATGAAAAATATGAATTGATTGAAAAATACATCACATTTCTATCTATGAAATTAATTAAGTTATATTTTATCTATAGTGGTATATCGATACCTTGGAAAATATCTAACGTTCCTTTGATGATTTCATTCGAGAGGAACAGCACTGGAATAAAAGATTCATTGATTGAAGCCTTATAAAGATGTAAGGATAAAAAATTATTAAGATAATTAGAATAGAATATCTATTTTATTTGAGGATTAATTCAATTTTTTTTGTTACTTGTCATTTTAGTTATACTTAAACCTTTAATGGAATCTTTCTGGAAATGTAGGAAATACAATTTAGAGGTGGGAAATATCTCAAGGGTTTATTGTCGTTTTTCATAACATTTCATTCATTATTTAATATTAAAAATCACATCACACCAAACATAAACTATTTTCACGATTCACTTTATTTTAATATTATAAAATCACAAAATAAGAAAATAAAAATTGATTCATTCAGTATACTGCTAGCCAAATTTGGAAATTAAGCTCATTTTCACTATACTTCATTTAAATATAATATTAAAACTATTTTTGATCACATTATGAGTAGTTTGTCAGATATCTAATGATTTTTTGGGATCCAATATTGTCTGGTCTATTCCTTTTTCAAAATGGTTAAATATACTATTGATCATATATTTATCATTTGTGAATATTTTCCCGATCTTTAGATTTTATTAAATGATCTATTTCAGTTTCCCCTGATTTTTCATTTTTGAAATAGTGGATCAATTAATGTCTAATCTCAATTTCTTTTCAATGAAAGATGAAAATTTTGTATAGTGTTTCTCTATCTTCTATAATTTATATTTTTTTAAGCAAATATCTTTGAAATATAAGGGATATTAATATTAATATAGGAGTTTACAATACTTATAATTATAACCATTAATACATCTTCACATTCTATATTAGGATATGCTAATAACACTCTTCATTCACTAATTGATTTATTTAATATTGATGTTGATAGTTCATTTAATCTTTAATGTAATCCATTATACCTCTTATAATAATAATTATCTATATAACTCTAGATCAAAATGGATGCGTCAATTAATGATCTAAAGGTTGGATGTTATGGGTTTTTTCAAGACTCAAATGACATGGTGAATGGATTTTTTTATGGTTATCTTAGACTAATTAACATAGTTAAACAAGATCCTGAAGAGGGGATGTTGAAACATGAAATGGAAAGGTATATGTGTATGAAATTAAATCATTATTGGGATAGATTAAATGTTTTTATTGAATGATTTCTTACAGAATATTTTTATATCAATTAAGCTTCAACCAAAATTGATTCATTATATAAAATTTATTTACATGGTTTTATTTTTTATCTCACACATATTTCTTGAGTCTAATAGGATAGTTTGTTTCATAGAAATTATTTCTATATCTAATTTTTACTCCTCTTGGTTTATAGAATATACTATATCACTCTATAGTTTCATGGAAAAATATCATCTTAACACTACAGCCTTTCATCATTTCAATAATTTTTATCTAACTTGGGCATATTATCTCATGTGATCATTGGATCTCAAGTTTCAAATCTGTAATTGCATACTATGTTATGAAAAATGACATGACATGCATTTGTACTTTGATAATCTGATTCATATGTAATTAGACATATTTTTTATTGTCATTATTATTATATATAGTAATAAAAAATGAAATTTTATGAAATATAACATATATGTGAATGAGCACATGTAATCTGATATAATTATTATGATATAATAAATCTATGATTATGTATTTTTTTAAGATAATGATCTTGTGTTAATAGATAAGTAATTTGAGTTTATTATTATTAGTATTATCATGGTATTATGTCAAAAAAATACACATATATGGGTATATATTATTATTATTAATGAAATTTTTTATTAGTAATATTATAATACATGTATATGTGTTAATTTTATTATTATTATTATTATTATTATTATATAAAATATAATAAAAATAAAAAATATAATAATTTTTGACACCTTGAAATTATGCACCATTCCCATATCCACGATGATCGTAACATGAGCCACACTTGGATGTGATGAGTTGGGTTGATTGTGAAGGAGTGTCACACTAGTTGAAGATGACACTAATGTGGTCTATATGTGTTTCATGACTTCTCAAATATCAAGGGATATATATTATTCAAATATCTTTAAAATACAGGTTACATGGTGTGAAACCCTATTATAAAAATTTATCCATGTATTTATTCGAATTTTGGAAAATGTTATTGGAGCTATAAACCCCATTTTAAGGGGTCTTATGGACACTTTATGGCCTCAGAAAAAACATACTATAGGAAAACACTATAGCAAGGAGTGATGTTTATTTTAAAAACATCAATTTGACTACATTATCATAAAAACATTTATGGATCAATTTTTTTTGTTTAATGTTGGAAGTATTTTTAGTGAATTTTGAGATGTTTTCATCTAGTTAAGCATCATGTTTGAAACCTTATTCATGAAGTCCAACCTATATGGTTAGGCCTTCTCTGCACCCTGATATGTTGTATACTTATTATTTTAATGATTAATACTCCATTTATGAATATAATATCATGTGTGACTTTTTTCATAGCTCTTATACCCAATCAACCATCTATGAAGAATTTTCACACAAGGCCAGCGTGCTCAAGTCCACTTGTGTGAGACGATTACCAAATAGGGTAGAGGAGGGGGTTATCATGTAGATCTATTCATAACTCTTTTATTTCATATAAATATACCTCATGCATCCCATTTTTGGAAAACCATTTTTGAATATGAAGAGATGTAGAAACTCTGATTTCCAAGACTTTGTCATCCCCCTATAGGTGACTCTTAATTTTGAACCTATGGAAAAAATTGATAAGAAATCATGTTCCTTAGCTACTATGTATCCCCCAAACTTGAGTTCTATAAACCATTGTAATACCAAGGATCACTTATTAGGGATTCACATTCTCTATTTATCCTCAACGATTTGTAACTAACAGTGACATCTCCAAGATCTCTTTATAAAGTTTGACTTCACCAAGGTATCAACCCTAAGTGAATCTTTACTAAATTATTATAACTTACTATGAAATTTCACAGGTATAATACTAGATCACACCTTAAACTAGGTCTCCTAAATGAGAAAAACGTTTCCCAATGACCAAACTATATAGAACTTTCTCCTAGAACCCCATACAAGGGTAAACCATCAGTCAAATATCAATAATTCGGTTCTATCATTCCATAGGTCTCCAAACTAGTTATTTATACTTTTAAGAATCATCCACAACATCATTATGTATATAAAAAGGTTTTTATACAATATTTCATTCCATAAATCATATATTCAACTCATAATGATCACTCTTATTATGAGGATGCTAGTGAATTTTTACTTAGCTCGATGTGTTCACCATGGTTTCCCAAGTGTCGATATGGTTTCCCAATTCCACTAAATGATGCATGAATCATAGGTCCCCCATGTTAAGTATAATCCGGGACATAATCCTAATTATTCACATAATCTCTATGAGTCATTCCCATGTGTCGATATGGTTTCCCAAGTCCATTCAATGATGAATGAATCGTAGGGCCCCCATGTTAAGTATAATCCGGGACTATATCCTAATTATTCACATCATCTCTATGAGTCATAATTTATCTTATGATATAGATATGGGATTCCAATAATTTAAATGATTCAACACCCACCTCTACTATAGTTTCCTGCCAAATTGAGCACCATCAAGTTTCTTAATGAATAATCCCTAAAAAATATATGATTATATCCCCTATCAAGAAACAAAAATCATTAACACATAGTTTTCAACTACATGGATAGGTCCCCACATATCAAATTATAATATGAAAGTTGAAATATCTGGGTCTTGATTCATGTTCTGTAAGGATCCATTCGAATCCTCTCTAAGGACCAATCCCAATGATAAGTGCAAATATTTCTTATATTTTTATACTAAAATTCATTGATTATGATTATTTTTATAATTAATGTATGCATTAACACTTGATAATTTCTTCAATATTTTCAAGATTATTTTTTTTTAGATATTAGGAAAATGAGAGGAGATAGTAAATATTCACTCTTAAAATAAGATTTTACAAAAAAAAAGTTCATTGAAAACTTCCATGGAAGGAAACTGAAGAATCTAGGAAAAAATAATTTTCTTGAGGTGAAAATTTACTTTACATGTCATAAAATCATTAAACATTATGAACTAGTGTGAGTCATGAAATAAATACAATTTTTGAAGTGGAATAAATCACCCTAGAGTGAAGATAACAAGTGTAATTGTGTGAAAAATGATAAAAGGACCTAGAAATTCTATATTTTATTAATTCGATAAACTCGGTGCATAATTTTCACACCTTATAATAACTATAGGATGTGTAAAGGTTGGGGTATCCTAAAAATAGCCAGATTTGATGTATATTGTTGTTTTGGACTATTTTATTACCTTGTACCCACTTATGAACACCTTTGACTCATTCTAAATTTATCAGATTTCTACATTATCCCATCTGTAGTCTATAAATAGTGGTCTATGTTGCATCTATCCATCATATTTGAATACTAATTCATGGATAAAGAATTTTCATTATGCATGGTTCTCACTATTTTAATCTCTTTTTTCAATATTATTTCTTTTAGTTTATCCTTACCCCTTATTCTATCATCACCCGGGTGAGAGGATAAAACCTTATTGTTCTATGGTTATGTAGTAGAAGGGGAAGGATCCAACATATAGATTATTTTTTTCTTTATTTATGAATTTAAATTACCTTAGTTTATTTAAAAAAAATCAATCCATTTCCTATACTTTTATCATTACCAATGGGGTTTGAATCGTAAAGAAACATAATAAATTTCACAACTAGTTACCCTGAATCGAGGCATGGACATTGTAACATTTAGGGTGACCATGTATATAAATTTTATCAAGAAAAACTCAATACAGTGAAACACAAAATTACTAAACCAAAGCGAAATATTGGATATCAGAATCGTGGAGGGGCTACACTGACTGTTGGATCTCCCTCAACAAGACTCTGATACCAAAAATGGATGGATCAATTTTTCTTAAACCCTTTTTCTCCCAAACCTTGAAACTAAAAAACCCTATCACACATTTAAAATATTATTTAAAACAAAAAAAATTGTTTCTCTTCTAATACATTATTTCATCAAACTACTTCAAATACCCCTATCTAATATTTCTCATATTTCTTCTATTTAAATAAAACATATATTTTGTAAACCAAAGTTAAATAATTCACTATATCTATGGGTTATAACTATAACTTTTCCAACACTATATTTTTAAAAAATAATTATAATAGTTTGAATTTTTATAAATTCTGTATTTTTATTAGACCCCCAAGGAAAAAAAACTCCCTTTGGGATCATCAAAACAAGAAATATTTCCAGGGATGATTTATTTTTAATTTTTAGGTTTTTATTTTTATCTTAATTTAGTTTAATTATTTAAAATCCGCTTTTTACAACACAGATTATTTTTTGGTTTTGATGTAAAGGATGAAAGGAATGATAAGTACCAAGGATAGGTTTTCCTTCCTACTGGAGGATATGGAGAACCTATTTAATTAAATTATGATGATAAAAAATCAATCCAACAAGTTCACACATTTTTAAAAAATCATTGAATATAAACCACCCCATTACCTAGATTCAAAGCACAATTCAGCAATCATAAACTAAGATAAGAGACCTCGGCTACTAAGATGCTACAATGATTCAAAAAACCTATGACCATATCGAAAAACAAGAGGAGGAAGAACCAGTTTCACCTTACAACAGCTATGATTAAGAACAAAAATATGGGGAAATAGTAGAAGACATTGAGGGGATGGATGAAGAACCTGTAGTGAACATTGAGTAATTCCAACACAGACATCCCAGAGTTATTGAAAAAATAATTTTATCAAGTCTATACAGATGATGAAATAATGTCATTTTTCTTCATACTAATTGGACTTAATTCACCACTTATGAGTTCTGGGTTAATTTCAACAAGGATAACATAATATGATTCAGTTTAATATAAAATTCATGATTTTTTTAACACTATATGATAAAAATTATATCATTCCCCAATCAGCAAACCCAGGTATGGTAGATATAAATTACTATTTAAAAAGAGAAAATTATTAGAGGAAACATGAGTTTTTTATTTTCCATTATATATTTTATTATTCTTTAGTATTTATTGATCTTTCTCAAAATATGTAAAAATTAATTGATTATATGTTGTACTTTCACTTATGAATTTTAATTTTCATTCATGATCATCAAGACCAAGGTTGGGATAAAGCTGTATAAAGTAAGAGAAGAAGATGTTGCAAGACAATTACACATCATGAGAGAAGTATAGATCCTGAATTTTTATTGGAAGAACTAGTAAAACCAAATTTTAAGCCTAAATAAAAAATAGAGTGAGAATTTTTATCTTGAATTTTTTATTTAATTCCCCACATTTAAATTTTACAGAACATTTAATGTCCAATTAAATTCCATGTATTTGATTATTTTTTAATAAAAAATAGAGACATAAATTTCCTTGGATATGTACCATGCCATGAATTAAACTTTCATTGCCAGGAAAATTGAATTAGATTAATGATGAAAATAAATTTTATGGATAATCACATAGTTTAAGATTTGAAAAATTGTGATATGAGGATCATTTTAATCATTGTAAATTAATTTTTTATGATAATTGACCATGTGTTTAATTTCAAATATTTTCATTAATTGATTTAATTATTCATATGTACATCCTTTAACTATTCATCTCATTTTTAATACATCCTCTAAGCCAATATTTTCACCTCTTTCTATAGTACATTTCTTGTGAAATTCTGGCATGTTCTCTTTTAGGACTTTCTTTGCATCTTATCAAATCTTTGATTGAATAGAATCACATTAAATGTTATTGAGGTATCTTTTCTATCCATTTATTCTTGTACCCACGTTTCATTAATCCATTTTAAATCCTATATAGTCTAGGGAAAAAATTTATAGGGAAGATCCAAGTAAAAATCTAATATTATCCTTTATTACCTTACTCTAAAAAGGTTTAATTATTAAATCAACAAGAGAGGGGGAGATGAATATTGGGGGATGGAATGCATATTATTTAACGTATAAGTGTGGGGGAATTTTTAGGAGATTTGGGAATGTCCGATTAAATGTATTTATTTCACATCCTCTTGTAAAAAATATTTTGCATCTTGGGAAATTTAATAATCATAATTTATCGACTTGTGATTTAAATATAACTATTTGAAATAGTTTCATGGGGATATCATTTTTTATTTCTTGGTGGATGTGATATTTCTCCACAATATATCTTTTAAAAAATAAAAGGAAAAAATAATAATAAAAGAGGGGGATTCATTATTTGCATTTCATCTATTTATGAGTATTCTCTAAGATACTAGGGAATATGTGAATTTTATTTACAAGTTTATAATTATCAAGAAAATTAATTTTCAATAAAAACAATCTTTTCCTTATTTCATTTATATCATTTACCTACTTACCATAATCCTCGAAGAGGTTTGATCCAAAATAGTGAATCTCTCCGGATTATTTGTGTTGTTTACTATTATGCAATGGAGAAGCTATATGATTTTCAAAACAATGGTATGTGTAGTTTTCTTAAGTTATGTACATCACTCCATTCATTCCTGCCTTTATAATGAGCTGAAAAATACATGTGAGGTAAATTACGAAGGGTATGAATATTAATAACGAATTGAAAATTGAAAATGGATGTATAGAAAAATGTTGATTATTTCGAAATAAGAAAAATAAAATACAAGGTTTATTTGTATTATTTAAAAAATGAGGTGTTTATAAATTTCAAACTTATGATGCTCAAACATTTATCTATCAATTTGATTAGTTTTTTCTGAACATTTAGTTTAAAGCATTGTAAAATATGTTTCAATTGTATTTTTTTGAGATTATATCCTTGAGGTAAAGTATGAATTCAAGTGACTGTGGTTTTTATAATATAATTTATTATTTTAATTTTTCATAAAAAAATTAATTGAATATTATTATTTTAAATATTAATGTAGGAATATACACTTGATTTTTTCTTCATTTTTAGCAGGATATTATAAGTTATGTGAGATAGAAAATGAGTGGAAACAAAAAATATATCCACATAAAATAATATTTTACTGATATATGGATGATCATGGTGAACTTATTGGGAAGGACCTGAGGAATAAAGTAAAAACTAGGTTTATGGAGCTAAAAATTGACTTTGTACATTGTGTAATAATAACATGTTTTTAACTGGTACTTGTCGTGAATGAATTACAAGTGATAAAGAAGAACAAACCAATATAGTGTGAACATGATATGTGTCCTAATGAGACACATATGTTTTATGACTTGAAACATGTGAATATAACCTATAAATACTATGGTCTATGAATTCAATACATGTGGTGAAACATTTACATGTCGTGTATTCACTACATAATGTGTAATGGTCATGATGGCCCAAAAATGGAGAGATTTAGTGTATCTTTATGTATTTACTTGTTTTAGAAACTGGGACCCACGTATAACCACCTTTTTACCCAACCTAAATTTCATTGATTATTTTACAATCTGTTGTGGCCTCTATAAATAGAGGGCCTAGTTTTTTCTATCCATGAGATCTGAACACCAGAGATTTGAGTGAGAAGTTGTGATGTGCAAGGCCCCCATCTATTTCATCTCCATTTTTTAATATATTTTATTTTGTTTTTACCCATCCCTATTATCCTATCATGACTAGGGTTCGATGATAAACTCTCATTGTTCTGTTGTTATGTAGATGAATGGGGAAGGTTTCCTTGCATTTATTCCATTATCAGACTTCGTGTATTTACACCATTGTAGTTTATTAGATAAATTTCCAATCCCTTTCTTTTTTTTATCCTTACCATTGGTAATTAAACATAAAAGAATCATTATACATTAGGTATTTGGATGCCTCAAATCAAGGCATGGACACTAATACATTAAGGGTTCCTAGGCATAAAAATGGTATAAATAAAAACTCAATTCAGTGAAAAAATAAATTATCGAATTGAGGAAAATATGGGATTTCTATGTAAAGGAGGGATACCAAGATCATTAGATCTCACTCATCTATAATCTGACCCCAAAAATTAATTATTCAATTTTTTTCTAAAATCCTATTGCACCCAAACTCTAAAACTCAAAAACCCTATAATTATTTTCATATCTGATTACAAACCCAATAATCTATTTTAGTTATGATATTTCATTCTTTAAACTATTTTCAAAACCCCCAATCGGATTCCTTTCCTTTTTCTTCAATTTTAATTAATCAAATCTTTTGAAAACCTAAATAAATGAATTATCCATCTATGTGGTTTCAACCTGAATCTATCCTGATATTATGTTTTAGTTAATATAGTTTCATAGTTTGTGATTTTTTAAAAAATTCTTTTTATTAGACCCATAGGGAAATAAAGACTCCCATTAGGATCATCACCCAATATCATAACATCATAATAATTTTAATTCCACCTAAGGTATCTATTATCTCAAATCTGGTTACCATCATATATTTCCCCAAACATTATCAAATAACCCCACTTGACATTAAATTATGGATTCCTTTATGTGACGAGCATAAGTGTACCACCATTCATTCTCCTAAATAGAATAAGAAATATCATTATTCTTTATGTGATGAGTATGTGACATGTCACTATTTTTAGGTCATGTTTACCTTTGGTGAAGATCCTTATATTCCACTTTTAATGATCAATGGATGCCTCTTAGGACAAAATCATATTACCTTTGGTGATGATCCATAGATGAATCTTGTAGAAAGACATAGGCGACCTATTATTCCTTATGTGATGACTATAAAAATATCTCAAGAGATAAAATATATAAGGGAAAAGGGAATACAACCATATGTGGCCCCAACAATACCTTCTCATGTCAAGTTACTAATATACTAGATAAATTAGAAAGGGCATATCAGGTGTAATTTCCACACCAACCACTTTTTGGAACCTTTCCCCTAGAAGTAATTTCTTAATAAATTCAAACCATATATCCCCAATCTATTCCATAAGATATTAAACTAATCAAAAGAAGTCCTATATATATGATTATAAAAGGAAATTCACTCAGTTATGGTTAAAGAAAATTAAATTTAACCATGGTGTCCTTTTCAAATGAACTTAAATTTTATTATGTGACTATTAAGGAGAATCAAAATACATGGTTTCAAATACCATTTATAGGGATAAATAGGAGTTCCCTCTCATGGGATTTATCCCAAATCCCCAATAGATACTAAATTTATATATGGCTATAAATTCTTAAGTTCCTAGTTGTTTGGATTTTATCCATGGTATAATAACTATTAAATGATAGATAGAGAACCACCTAAATATATATATGTCCACATTGTTTCATGGTTTCAATCAATCACTAACACAATAGTATCTATTACCATATTGGGATTTTAAAATGAGTAATGAATATATATTAAATTCGTATGAGAGTCCTAGAGTAGAAAATAACCCCCCGTAAAGAGTGTTGTGAATCCAACCTTCAACATCTCGACCAATGTACAACCAAAGTGTTACTGAAATAGTCTTAGTAACTTCCTGCCTTTGAAAAAATTACATATTCATAGAATCAAAAATGAAAATTGGAATAAAAATTTTCCCGAAAAAAATAATAAACACAAAAAAACTCCATAAATGTGGAAAATGTTTATTTAGAATTCACTTTCTTATGATATGGTATTGATGAGTTTCTTTGGTCACCTCCTTCAAGACTTCTATGATATTAAGATCTCCATTTAATATAAATTGAATTGTTTAATGAACTATCAAATATAAAGATCTCTATCGAATATAAAAATTATAATGTGGGGTCTCTAAGCTATAGAAAACAACGAATAGATAAACTAGATAATTGCATCGACATGAATGAATACCATAGCCTTGGAACCACGATGTATGTTATCATCAACCAAGAGACACTAGCACAATTTACTGAATTCTATACTCTAGGAATACTATTTCAACGGTTCACTCCCAACATTAAATCTAATTTATCAAAGCCTCTATGACATAAATCCCCAAGGGATATACCACCAAAGATGATCTGGTAGGAATCTAGTATCCCACACTGCTATAACTAACTATTTTTCTATCATTTCCCTAGAAAGTAACAATTCATACCTTCCATGTCTTAGATAGGTTGATGGTGGTGTTACCACATAAAGAATACCACCTAGGGAGAGTATGGGAGAACCTATTTAAGCTAGTCATCATCACTAACTTGTGACAAATATTCAAGGAAAAGATTCCAAAGAATATATTCTTCTCTTAGTCATCTATATTAGCGAACTAAGAATGAGATATAATTGGGTGTAGTCAATTCCTTTTAACCAAATAATATTTCATGTTCCTAGTGTTTCCAAAACCATGTGTTCCAATCACGTAACCGAAAAATGGTCCCAATATTAAATAAGGGGAAGAACCAAACTACTCTTATCTTAAAGGATAGAACTTCATTTAAGCAAGCATTGATGAAGAATTAAACAAACCCCACACTAATGTGGATGGGAATTAAACCACACGGGTATCTTCATATTGGAATAATATCTTGTTTAATACTCAATAAAACATGGTTTCATGGAGACATGAGTTTTGTAACTATATCCTAAGAATCCAATAGAATACCCCATCTCATGGGTGTGGGAGAATTCTTATCCCTAAACTCATATATGGTTTCATATATTAGAAATGAATATACCTTGATAACCCTCTATAATGGGGGGGAGTTTTTTGATCCCACATAGGAAGAATAAATCCACCCCTTCAACCTAATATCATATAAACTTGTTTATATTACTATATGGTATATTGATTATTGAAGGTACATACCACTTGGGAGGTATCAACAACAAGATCAGAAAGGCCACCAGAATCAAAATTAGGTAGTTTAATGCTATGAAATACTTAATCGTGTCTCCAATCATGTAGATTATAAATTTGGATGATGTAAACTAAAATAATTGGATAGTATGTTGTATCTTGAGTGGGTCGATTTTACTCCCACATAGCCCAACATCATAAATAAAAATTTCTCTACTTTCTATTGAATACAAGATATAGAGAATAATCTCACACATTTTTATTCCTATTTTATCCCAATGTTGGGAACACCATAAAAAATGGGAAACCAACATTATATTATTTATATAAACCTTATAATGTCAAACATTTTCATGATATAATAATATTTTAACGGTGCATATTCCAATCTTGGAAGACCTCCACCAATAATTTATTTACCAATTCATCTTTATGATAAAGAGGATAAATATCATTACCCTCACTCATTCCATAAAATAATAGAATAAGGGAATAAAGAGTCGCATTGTATAATGGAAGGGCAGGGCATATTCCTCACTTGATCGTGGAATGATTTTCCTTTAAGGATCAATTGAAAAGGATAGTCAGTCAAGATCCAGTTCTATTGGTAAATCCCATATAACCCATGAATTTTTTATAATCCATTATCCCCAAAGAAAAATTAGAAGAATGGATAAATATCCTTTTTAGGATGCACAACAGCTTTAGGAAGAGATGATATATAATCTAGTGGATATTAACTATTTTATCATCAAGAAATAAATCAATCAGACATAACCCCAATTCCCTCCACATTTCTAACTATAGTAATTCCTAATATCTCATTTATTAGGGTCTAGAACAGCCCGTATGTGAAAATAAATCAAAAATATGGTTCTCTATTAATTTTAAAATCTTTCAACATTTATAGTATTTATTCCAAAAATAATAGGAGTATGGAAAATGTCCCACTAAATTGTTAACTCTTATAAAGGGGAGAGTCAGTTCTCCTTAGTCGATGTTTGTCAAGTGAAACATGTTTTTACCAAGAATGAATAGATTTCTAAAATTAGGAAATATTTTTTTTAATATAATATCATCCAAATCTAAATAATTTTCACATTCTCCTGATGATTACACCCTTAATATAGTTTATCACACACTTAATCAGTCATATGAGGGGAAATAATTTTTTACATCCTCTAATCTTAGAATTGGTGAATGAGATATTAGTGATTCCATATCTACCTCTAAATTTTGATTCTTTAATCATTTTGATTCCTCATAATGTAATTTCTATATATAATTCACATGATGCTTAAAATAGATCCAATAACTTAGGTCCTAACTTGGACTCCCATCATCGGCCACCCATCTTTCCTTTGGGAAAGTATATGGTTTCATCATGCCTTCTAACTACCACCAATCTAAGGCTGGATATAAAATATCTATTAAATAATATATTTCTCAGTTATAGTGATAAAATTAAATTCTCTAAGAGATAATTAAAAGGGATCATCAGTGGTAATTTTTCCTTTGATAAATTCTAGAATCATGATATAATGGTCCCCCTTGATGCGGTGTATCCTATATAATAGGTCTGAGGGTATTTTCATATTATAAATAACCTCATTAGGAATATTTAGGCAATTTTTTGACCTCATTGGTCACTAAAAATTATCCAAGACATTCAGAGTACTCCAGTCTAAGGTTGGATCCCTAAATGTCTCAGTCCAAAATAGCTTCAACATCTAACCTAGAATTGATTGAGATTATTCTATAACTACCTTGATCTAAAATTAATTGATTTGACCATGCTGATAAAGGCATATGTAGTGGATGGAGAAATAAGGTTATTTTCCATATATTTTTTATAGATGTAGAATGGTTTATTTCGTCCATATAGAGAGGGAAATTTTTATTTCACTTATTCCATGTAAAATATCTTAATTTAGCTTCCAATGATCCAAAAACCAATGGAGATAGATTTGATACACCATGTAATGTATTATCTATAACATATAATATTAGGAAATACATTTTATTAGTGATTTATATTTTATTATTTTTATTAAAATTGGTTATAACTAATATCCCCCATGTCTCTTCTCTAGTCATGGGAACATCTTGAGTATGATAAAAAAATTTAAAAAAAATTATGGTCACAAATATATTAGTTTTAAATGAAACATGTTTCATTTCTTTTGTATTATTCTTTTGACGGAATAATTCATCTGTGCATTAAAGAAAAAATTTATTGAGCCTCTGATGATTAATATTCCATATGGAGAACATTATGATAGAAAATATATGTTATTTTTTGTATCATTGACTTTTGTGACATAGAATTGAAGGGTGTGTTGTTTTTAATGATTTTATACTGAATAATATTGAAAAAATTATTGATTGATTTATAGGATCTTGAGATGAATGAAACATATGCATGTGTTATTGTCAATCAAACAAAAAAGAAACAAGACTAATATACCTTTCTAGATGAATATAATTCATCATTTTATGACTCTTAATTATAAATCATAAACTCTATTTTTATGACATTAAACATCTTAGAGTTTGTACTAGTTGTATGACCCAAAACTAAAATAAATTATTTTCATAGTCATATGACCATAAAATTAAATACATGAGAATTCTTATTGAATGATTATATACTATATTATTAGTGATCTACCATAAAAAACCATTTAGACAATTCAAATTGGTATGTGTATATTATTATCCATCATTAAAAAGGATTTAGATCTATGTAATAATTCAAAATGGATTGTTTTTATCAATTTAACAACTTACACTAATATACAATTTTCTCACATATAATAACTATGTGTGTTTTTTTTCCATCCATTAAGGGATGTGTAGTGACTAATGGAGTTTTTAAACAAGTTATATCCTCGAATTCTACTCAACCTAATTCTCTTAATGTAATAGTGTTTGGGATGTCCCAATTAAATTTGCTTATACCTATATACTTTTATTAATATGAGACCATTCTTCATAAAAAACGACTTGATATCTTTTGGGAGTGATTAAAAACTACTAGTGTCTTGATTCTTACTCTTTTAGGATGTTTATTTATTCATAGAGTTCTTAAAATGAGTCTATTTGGACATCCCACTAACACTAATTATCCACCCTTACTAGTGTTTGATATCTCTCATTCATGTTAGGTTTTCCCCATATCCCTATATTAGGAAAAAACCATTCTTCCCTATACATAAACATTCTTTATATCGGGAGCACATAAGAATAATTTGTGGCTTGATTCTTGTTATTATTGGATACAAAGTGATGTTTAGGTTTCCCATCATAGACTCAGTCACAATTTTTATTCATACTCCCACATTATCTTGGGGTTTACCACTTCATTAGTTAACTTCATATTCTCTAAACTAACTTGAAACTATGATGAAGCACTCATTACATTGAGCTAAAATGTCCAATATAAGTTGGTCCATATATTTTTTATCACAAGACCTTTAACTACATGATATTTAATTCTTTATCACTTGAAATTAAAAAGTAAGACACAAGTCCACACCAAATAACCCTAAACATTATATAAATACTCCATGTCACATTATGTTAAACTAAAAAACATGCAATCCATCATAGATGAATTAAAAAATTTATATTTTTCAATCACTCAAAATTTAGATTTACTTTAATAGGCATATCCCATGTTTATTGCAATTATAAAATACCCCCATGTATGATATCTATCTTTATGAGGGGTTAATTTATTTGGATATTTTATGGTTTTTCCCAAACTATTTGACCATAAATTCATGGTTCACCTAACCTATGGAAAACAAATCCCCTTATAGAACTATGTGTGTCTTGATTCCTATTATTTCCAAATATTTAGTGACCCTACGATATCATATCCTTTTCCCTAAAAAATTCTATTCAAATCAGTCCCATATACATCCTAGTAGTGATACTCATTCATATTTTTTTCCTCAATTTCCTAGCATTATGGTGAAGATATCATCAACTTTCTCCTTCCTGTGATTTGGATCTATATGAAGGATTTTCAATTAAAAAATTTGTGTAGCTTTATTCCTATTATAACATGATACATAGTGACCCCTAGATACCCATATCCTAGGATGAACCAAAAAGTTAAATCTATTTATTTTCCTAATATTTATGACCTCTATAATGTGTACACCTTATATTGAGGTTTATATATTGCATTCAAGATCTCACTATCAATGGGTGTGCCTTTCCTTTATAATCCCGCATTAACATAGTCATGGACCAACCGTGTGATGTGCCACTATCTGAAAAAACACCATCCTCTTGTTTTGGAAAATCATGCGGAATTATTGCATGGTTTACTATAAACCATGCATAGAGTCTGATTTCCCAAAAAATATGGGTTCCATGCTATGATCAAGCCCTGAACACCGTTGAAACCATTACTAACTCCTTAGTCATCCATATTTGGTCCAAAGTAAATATTTAGAACGAAAATTAAAGGATCCATACCTGAGTGAAAAACTGGGTTCTTATAGTCATCCCCCTTAAAAGAACTCACTCATGAATTCTCCTTCCATGTGTAAAGAAACACTGTCTAATAATATCATTGGACACTGGGCATTTACATCGGCTTTCCTCTCCCAAGTCTCATCTTGTACTCATTCGTGCAGCCATAACACCCATACAAGAGAGACAGACTTGCCTCAGGGAACTTTCGTGCTTCGATTAATGATGTGTACTAGATATTCCTCAAAAGTAACATCACCTTCTAACTCAACAAACTTAGGATCAAATGTAAGATATGGGTAAGAATGGTTTTGGAGAATCTATGAGGCATGAAATATTTTTTGCATGGTATGGTACCTCTGAGGTAGTTGAAACCGATAGGCTACCAACCCAACACTCTCTAGAATTTTAAACGGCCTGATGCTACAAGGTGACAGCTTTCCCTACTTTCAAAAATAGTTTATTCCCTAGCCTGTGCGATACTTGAATAAAAACATGATCCCAAAAATCAAACTCAATACTCCATCAACAACGATCAACATAGGATTTCTGTCTAGAATGAGAAGTAGTTATACACCTCCTGATCAGCAAGACCTGTTCTATAGTCTCCTAAACGAGACAAGGACTTAGTAGGGCTACCTCACCTACCACTAGCTAGAACAGGGGTGAATGACAAGGCCTACCATATAAGGACTCAAAAAGAGCCTCCTAATTCATCGCATGACAAATATTATTAAAAGTGAACTCAATGAGAGGAATATAGTTCTCACAAGAACTGCTGAAATGAATGACGCAAGCTCAGAGCATATCCTATGAAACTTTTATTTTCTGTTTTGATTTTACATTGTTCTGAGTGTGAAAAACAACAATTAGAAGAACCTATGTTCCCATAGCTTTCTGTAAAACCTGCTAGAACCATGACGTGAAATGATCATCCCTATTTGAATTGATTGTACGTGGAACCCTGTGAAGTCGTATGATCTCACGGATATACAGTCTTCCCAGATCATAAAATAAGAAAGTATCCTAAATAAGAATGATCTGGGATGATTTCCTTAGTCAGTCAATGTCTACCTAGATAGCATTCCAACCCCTAAGTGACCTAGGTAACCTGATTAAGAAATCCATAATAACATCTCTCTATTTTTTGGGACTATAAGAGGTTATAACAAGAATGCAGGTATCTGGTGCTCATCCTTCACCTACTAACAGGTCGAACACCTACTGATAAAGCCTAAAATAAGAAATTTCATCACAGGACAAAAATATTGGCATTTCATATCTCGATACATATTCGAGATTCCAAGATGATGTGCCCACTAAGAAGCATGGGACTCTTTCATCAATTCCTTCAACACATCTGTTGGAACCCAGATACATCCACGTAGATGAAAGAAATTGTCTATATCCATAGAACAATCCATAGTTGTGTTATCTCATGATATACATTCATAGAGAACCAAACCTTCAGGATCTAAAAACTACCTACTCTTCACCTTCATAAGGAGGGAAGAGGTAACTGTTATGTCTGAGAGGTAAGACTACTCATGACTATCATGGATATAATGACCCATACTTTACATACATTGTTATTAATTCAGAATTGAAGCACACTTATTACAACATATAACAAAACCAAGAAATGACCGTATAGGTAGAGTGTCTTTAGAAATTGGGAAACATAAAAAACTGATTCATAAAGCATTTACTTTGCCTCCCATTTATTTCATCATATCTAGAGTCCCTTTTTGGCATATTCTACTTAATAACCTTCTTCCTGACCTGGGGAAATAAAACACACAAAAGGGTGAGCTCAAATGCTCAGTAAGGGTAAACAAAAGAAATATCAATCACATCATATACATAAGAACATAACTTTTGGAAATCTTAACCTGCAAAAGAGATCATAATTTCATAACATGGGGTAAATCATAGTACTGAAATGTAATCCCAATAATCATAACATAAAACATGAAACTTTATGGAATACACACATAATCATAGAGAACCATTATTTATTAGTCAAGACTCATTGCCAAGACTATCTTAGTGGACAAAGTCCATTTTTGAACCGAGTTACCCTCATTTCAGTCCTGCTTCACTGAACCGGTATAACCTACCGTTCCAGCCATGTCTATCTCATGAGATATAAAATATTTACCCAATGCATTGGAGGGAGATATAGGTCCCACCCATCTCATAATGATACCATTATTATGTGTGCCACAAAATCATAAATCATACATCATTGCATAACCCATGTAATAAAAATGGGATTCTTAAACATCATGACATCATAAAACAATTCGTATAAGATAAAGGAATTCATAAAAATATAATTCCATCACAATATAATCAAATCAATGTAATAATAGAGATAGAAATATAACCCTTTATTATCTTAGATGGAAAATAATTTTTTTAAAACACTTGAACTCCATTCTTGAGGAAAATATCCTTTCTGCTTCAAAAGCACTTTTCATTTCATAACACGTCGTACAATTCTAACCTAAAAGAAGTTGATTAAAAATAAACGTGAAAACTTGTAAAGGATTCTTCCTGGAAATAATGTTTTAAAAATCTATTCATTCCGTGTAAGTAAAAAAAACATTCTTCATAATTTTTTCGGAAATGTCAAAAAGTACCTCCTACGAAAAACGACAAAAGATTCCTTTCATATCTTTTACTAAAAACTCACCGAAGGGTAAAATTGGATATAAACTATTTTAGAAGGATATAAATATTACATATTGAGGAAACATGGATGTGGATGATAAAATACACCCCAGTAAATTACAAGGTATAAACAATCTCGGATAAAAATGAGATTGTGATATTTCCCTTACCTTAGGTCTGATTTGCCCCGTAAGTGTCTGAACCTCCTCTTCTTTGAAGTGCTTCTTTGAGACCTTCTTTTAGGGAACTAAAATTGGTCTTTGAAGAAGACCAGGACCTCTAGGATATCTCTAGGGAAGTGGTGAGGAGAAATTGGTAGGGTTTGGCCGATCATGAAGGCTCAATGTGGTGTGAGGAAGAGAGGGAGGAGGTTCCCTTTTATAAGGGAGGAGAGGAGCACCTTTGGAATAACTAAAAATATTATTTTATTATAAAGTCAAGTTAAGTTTTAAATAGCTCTAAATTGATTTATTTCGAAGCTAAGGTGGGGATGGGTCGAAATCCTCTCAGCCAATAGAATTTAGACAACTTTAGGTCATTATATTAACCTTATCTTTTAGTTTTAACTCTTGGTTAATTAGATTGACATTTACCATGTCACTTTGTATTTTTATATTTTATAGTTAATAAACATACCATATACATCCAAGAGACCCCCAAGTTGTGTTTTATTAATATATATAACCTTATATAAGTCATTTGGCCAAACCATAGATTTTTAGGAATAACCTAACAATTAATAATATAATATTTGTTCTAAAAACTATTTTATGTCAATTATGACACTATTTAGTAATTAATTTTTGTGAAAATCATACCAGAATGATTAGTTAGAAAAAAGTTAATTAAATAAATACTAACATGTCATATTAATCTAGAAAATTAGTGGAATTCATAAAAAGTGTCAAATTACATTTATTTTGATGTTTATAACATCAATTATGTCAATATTTCATTAATAAGATAATTTCTGCATCATCTTTGTGTCATAAATAAATTAAATTATTTAATGTCTAAAAATTACAAGTAAAATACCATTATGTATGAAATATTTTTAGATTTCTAATGAATATTTATAGTCGAATTTATCTTATGTATAACCCCATATTAAAAATGATTTAGTTATTACAATTTGATTTTAACTATTTTAATCCTTCTTTAAATAAATTAATAATAAATGTCCTAATCTAATCCAAGTGGGCCTAAATGGTCATATTTTATTCCTAAGGATGTTTTTGAGAGAATTAAACCTATCCAATAGAATTAGAACATTTGTTAGGGTAATAATAATATCATTTTTACCCTTAATTACCCTATTTACTTTTAACCGTGGTAAAAAAAAGTAAAAACTTACTATTCACCAAAAAAATTATTTTCTTCTCATTGAACCACATTTTACTTACTGAAATCAACCGTGTCTCTAGGATTTTCGAAATTCCATTCACAGAAGCGGTAAAATTATGTTTTATGAAAAATTCATTTTTTTAACTACCACTTAATGGTTTCACTATTCATCAAAAATTGAAAATTTTCAGAAAAATACACAAATTTCACCCTAGGCTAATTTCGATATTACGAATCCAAAAATGAAGTCCATTTTGGAAAATAAAATTTATAAAATTTCAAAAAGTGGTTATTACTATTCATACCGGCTAGTTTTAATAATATTTTAATAGTATATCGTTGTTTAGTGAAACTCGGTATTGCGAACGACGCAAGCTATCGAGGAAGGTCGTGATTTCGTTTAAAGCAAGCCAAGCAAGTGTTGTGTGTAGAAAATGATTCCTTTGATGATTTATATAACATAAAAGTCTCGGGTGTTACAATGGAACAATAGATGAAGCTCATAAAATAGAGCCATTAACTTCAATTACTCACTAGCTTAAGGTATCAAATGCATTTGAGTTTTCTGACTTAGTGCATCAGCACCCACATTGCCCTTTCCAATCATATTATCAAGCTGAAAATCAAAGGATGCTAGATATTCAACCCATATTCTTTGTCTGAGGTTCAAGTCAAGCTGAGAAAATATGTACTTGAGGATTTTCTAATCTGTATACACCACAAATTTCTCACCCAATAGAAATTGTCTCCGAAAATCTAATGCATGGACAATTGCTTCTATCTTGAGGTCATGAATCGGATAATTTATCTCGTGAGGCCTCAACTACCAATATATGTACACAATAACTTTGTCTTCCTACATCAACAATAATCCCATGCCAATGCCTGATGCATCATAGAAGATAATATAAACTTTACCTAGTTCTTGGAAGAATCCGAATCAGTACAGAGACAAGCCTCGCTTTCATCTCCTGAAAGGATTTATCACAAGATTCAGACCATGTGAACTTGACACTCTTCTTTATAAAAAAATTAATAGGTGCAGGATGATTAGAATGGTCTTGTATGAAATTCATGTAATATCCTACCATCCCCAAGAAACACCTGATATCAAACACGTTCTTGGGGTGCTCCTAGAAAACTATAGGAATAGCCTTTTTAGGGTCTACAGATACTCATGATTATGAAATACTATGACCCAATAAGTGGACTTTTTCAATCTAGAAGTCACATTTAGCAAGATTGGCATAAAGTTAATGCTCTCTTATTGTACTCAGAATGATCTCAAGATGTTTTTCAAGGTCGTTAGAAGTGCTTGAATATGAAAAGATGATGCCCACAAAGACAACCAAAAAAGAGTCCAAATAGGGATGGAAACCCCTATTCATCAAAGCCATGAAAATGACAGGCACATTCGTAAGACCGAATGTCATAACCAGATACTCATATAGACCATACCTCCTATAGAAAGTTGTGTGAGGAATGTTTGAGGGTATGACATTCACCTGATGATAACCTGATCTCAGGTCGATCATAGAGAACAACTTTGCGCCTTAGAGATGGTCAAAGAGATCATCTATTCGAGGAAGTGGATACCAGTTCATGACCGTAAGCTGGTTCAACCTTCTGTAATCCACTCATAGACGAATATTTCCATCTTCATTCTTAGAAAAAAGCATGGGTGAACCCCAAGAGGATGTAATAGGATGTTTATATCCCTTTTCCTCTTGGTACTCTATCTTCCACTTGATCTATTGATGCTTAGTATGTGCCATCCTATATGGAGGAATGGACACTTGAGCTCCTCCCAAATCAAGATCAATTGTAAACTCTACCTCTCTCTTAGGAGGTAACCCATAAAATTCATCAGGAATGACTTCCCTAAAATAATCTACTACTGGAGGGAAATTAGTTTGAGGATAGCCCTGATCCCCTATCAAAAGATTTACAATCTGAGTGGTCACTTCACCTAGCATAGGATGCTTCAGTTCCGTTCTCCCATCCTATAGATCAAAATCGCCAGTGAAAATATAACTTATGCCATCTGGTGATGTAAAAGAAACATTGCAGCGATAATGGTCTAAAACGTCATGACAGTGGACTAACCAGTCCATCCGGAGAATGAAATTGATGCCCTTCAACTCGAGAACAAAGAGATTCCACATGAAGAGGTAACTACTTACCTCAAGGGGACAGTCCCTAAACTGGCATATGCCCTCCGTCCATATTCCCAATAGTGTATCGAGGGTCATTTCAACATAATGATATTGTATCTCTAGTCCAAGACTTTCCATAATAGATACATAAGTAAAAGAGTTTCAAGAACTTGTATCAAACAAAGCAAATCCAAAAGTAGAGGCTACAAGAATTGTACCTTGTACTATATATAGTCCCACAACCTGATCATTGGGTATCGACTGTAAGGAAAGAAACTTCCCATATCCATGACCATGGGTAACAGATACACTACCATTGACATGACTGCTCTGATGGTGCTACTAGTGATCCGGGTTGGACTACCAAGGCCTTGACCTCTTCCTCATCCAAACTAACTGGTGTTATTCCAACTCACTACATGACGCGACATAATAGTACTCACTCCTTAAGGTAAAGATGAATCAGATCCTTTTCCACTTGAATCTAGTCGAACGGTCCTGAAAAGGTGCTGAAGATGACCCATATGGTACAATACCTTCACTCTAGTGGGTATCTATCACACTGGAGATTCTTATTCCCTGGTTTTACAAACTAATGACACACTATAAAGCTATCAAACTTGATACTTTGGCTGCTACTACCCCGAAAAAAAGCTTCAATGGAACGTTTCCTACCAGAGGGATAACTGCTTGCTTGACGCGGTACTGATCCTTTGAACCCATTACTCACTCCATCCCTCAGGTTACGCTCAGTGATATGATCCTGATAAACAATCGTAGAGAAGATAGGAATGAGGAATACATTCCTCTAAGTTTGGATGGCATATAGGTTTCCATCCTCAAATCGTCTAGCACACAAAAGCTCTTCACCTTCTAGAAGCAGTGCAAAGCACAGTAAATCAGTGAAATATTCTAGATATTCCATAACTAACAGAGATCCATTTTCTAGATGCATGATCTCTAGGGATATTTCAGCTCTCAGTGACTGTTGAATGAACTGACCATAAAATGTATTCTAGAAGTCAACGCATAACATGCCATGATGACGTCTGGCATGGGTAACAACATCCCACCAATGCTTGGACGAATCCCAAAGAATGTATGTAGAAAACCTGAATATCTGATCTGGAGGCATTTCAAGATGCTCAAATATAGATAGAATGGCCTCTATCCATGACCTGGCTACCTGAAAACATCCATTCCCCAAACAAGTAGGAGGATGCTAGTGTTGGAACTCGTGGGTCAGATCAGCCATCGTAGGTGCAACCCTTAGAGCATTAATCATGGACTCCATCAAATGAAAGAAACTATCACGGACTTGGGAATCGGTGCCCGTATTATGTACTGTCGATGGTGCCTCAAGTGGTACTTCTGAAAGTAAGACTGGTGTCTTAGGGCCCACCATGTCTGGAGCATGGTCGTCACCGTCCTCCTGGTGAACGACACGAGGATGTTGTGTCCACATTGGTCTTTAAATTCTAGGAACATGCCTTAGAACACACATAGTAGAAAAAGAGATAGCATCACTAATGGAAGATGAACATATGAGAACTCACTACCCGTGGCATACTGCCCAAACTACCTACTTAGATAGTTAGGTATTGGTAAGTGCCCAAGTATAAGTTTCATGTAATTTTGAAGTTAATTTTCAGGCGCATTCCTTTAGCTTTCATAAACAAGAAAAGGTGGAATAAGGATTTGCAACCAATTCATTTTTTATTTCAATATCCACATTATAATTAATATTCATTTCTGATGAATTAGTGCACATACACCTATCACCAAAAGTGACACCAATTTAATCAAAGCATAATGGCTTGACTCAGTAAATAACTCAATTGAAGCCAAAGTAATATAAGTAAAATCAAACTATCACTACATCATTCATTAATCATAGGCATATCTAGCAATTCAAAGTAGTGAAATGCACATATATGGCATTGAAATATGCATGAAATGTGAATTCTAGGTTCCTATAATGATGCATATTACATTGCCCCTTACCCTCATATCATCGGGACAAGGATGAATGGAAATCCTCAACAAGAGTAATAATCAACCACACCACACTGCATGTGCATCACCCAATGGTGAAATAATATCAACTATAATAGTAAAAATAGAAAAACTATTGCAATATTGGTTACTTGGATTTTACCCCAATCATGGGTTCACGACGCCCAAGAATGGCTTATGGATAAGTCCCAATAGCTCTTATTCTCCAATATACAGTCTAAAAATAGTATTCAAGAAAAGAAACTACCTCTGATACCACTTTTTGATGACCCATTAAGTGGCATCCGGGTCCGGTTCATCACAAAACTTATTATATAATATTAATTTTCCTCATTCCAAATATGGAATCCTTTTTTAAAATTCAATTCACATAATTGGTAGACATTTACATATAATTAAACCCATAGGCATAATGAAAAAACAATTTTCTAATGATAATTTTTTCCAAAGTGTAAAAAGTTTTTTTTATAAAAAATAAACATTAAATTTATTACAATGACCATATTTTTATTAATAATAATGTAATTGAACTAATTTCACTTATAAAACAATTTAAAATAATATAAATCTATTTATGACTATAAAATAAAAGGAAGTATCAATAAAAATCTTTATCTTTCACTATTCATTGAAAAATAATATTTTTATCAAATTATCAAAAACATCACCCAAAGATAATTTTGACATGTTGCTTTCATAAATTAAGTTCATTTTTTCAATTAGATTTTATATAACTGAAAAGAACTACTTCTATTTTTATAAAAAACTAATAAATAAAATCAATTTTTGAGAAAAAAATATTTTTGAAGCATATAAATAATTTACTAAACATATTATTAATTTTTATCGATTTTTTTAGTTCATATAAAATTAGTATTCTTACATTAAAAAATATGGTTATTTTTATTCATACCGCTAAATTTAATAGCTGGGTCATAATTGTTCACATTTAAATAATACTAAGAAATTCTGTCAGAGGCAAACCTCTGACGATTTATTAAAGAAAAGAAAATTCCACAAGAAAGTACACCAAAATGCAAAGACAAGTACAGATCATCTTAGTCCGACCCCATCACCATACACATGATAAATTTCATCCTCTGCAGTAGCTGATTCACATTCTGAACTGTCATAATGTCGCAATATCTTGGTGTAATTCCTTCTAAGTTTTACCTTCTCCAAAGAGAGAAGCTCCTTAGAAGACTATGCAGCCCAGCCTTGCCCCCCAACAGAGGACCGGGTAGTCATTGGCTTTGGAAGATAAGAATAATACCTCCTCTTCCTTCTTCGTGGTGGGGTCTTCAGCACTTCCGCATTTCTAGACACCTTGTCTTTCACACCCTGAACAACATCTCTATAGGAAGTCTGGACCATGCCACCTTCATTTTCTTTGTCACTATCAAGACAATCCCCCCATTCTTCATAAATGTGCACAACACGGTATTCCTCTTCCACACATCGTTCCTCATGAGATTGAAGTTAGAATCCAGCATATCAAGACACTTTGAATGACCTGCTAGTTCGCACCCAACATTTTCCCCCTTCTTCCAAAAGCTGTCACCAGCAACAGCCTCCAGTGAGATGCTTCCAACTTCTTCGATAACCTTCTACCCTTGCAAAGGTATAGCATGGCCTCCTGGATCCACAATACCTTGCCCCTCCAAACCTTTTCACCCACAAACACAACCCCATCACAGTCTAACACCATGACTTCCATCACTAAACCAAGTAAAACGGTTGTTTAGCTCAAGATCAGGACCCTACATCCATGACCGGGACTGCAGCCCGGTTGGATCCTTCACCTGCACACCAACTTGTTTTGTAGACCCATGATCAGCAGATGGATCTTTCACTATCACCTCATCCACAGCACATTCCCTACTGATGGAAACATCCTGAAAGGCAGTACTCTCTATCATTTGGCCAACAGTACTAGGATCCCTATTTATATTCCACTGATCACCCTCCAATGTGGCCGAATTTCCCTCAGAAAATTCCGGATTGCAATCACTATCATTAACCAAAGACAGTGACTCAATTCCAAGATCACCTTTCAGTCTGTCAAACACCTGCATAATAGTTGGGTTTATAGGCATCTATGCCATATTCAAACAACTATTAGGGCCCGAAGCATCAATCAATGTGATCCTGCCTCATCTCCCTCTCTACATGTCCAACAGATTGTGTATCGGCCCGATCACCTTCAATGCATATAGGGTATAATCGATCACCTTGCCCAGGTGAAATTCCATAATTGAGATACACAGCAGCTACCATAGGGCCATCCATCACAGCCACCTGAGTTGACCACACAGCAGCATGCACCCCACAACCATCCCCACCTTGTACATTAATCCCTTGAGAGTGAGAATCCAACCCTCCCGAGTGGAAAACAACCTCCAAATGCCCGAACCGTCTGCATTTCACACAGAATTTCATCCAAGACTAAAAAACAACCTCCTGAATCCATCTAAACTCCTTCTAATCTGTGATCCAGACACAACTCATAGGGGGTCTTGCAACGTCTACCTCAACACATATACGCAGTCAAATCGGATGAGACGTAGATTTAGTTCGTTGATCCGAGCAAAGAAATCGTCCAATCAAATTTACAATTACACAGAGAATCAAAGGGTTTTGAAAATAAAGGGAGAGACCGGGAATACTTACCCACGTAGAAATCGATGAAGGGTCGTGCTTCATGTGAAAACCAAAATCCCATCGAACGAAATAAATGGAAGAGTCGTTACACCTTCTTAAAGCTGTACACCAAGCGATAATCAAGTCTTCCTCCGACACAAACCAAACCATAATGTGTCTTCGATCGAGTAACCCAACAAACGGACACTCATGAAGCTCCCAATATTTTGAGATTACCTGGGCAAACCCTTCAACTGACAGCCGATAAGGACTGAAAAGAGCCACCAGGTTATGCTTACAAAGATCCGCAGTACAGTTTAGCTCTGTCGGGAGCAGTGACAACTAAGGCGCTTCTCGAAAATGGGAAGAAACGTTTGGTGTGATGGAGATTTTTGGAAAGGGGGGATAAGGGTTGAGGTGTGAGTCTTTCTTCCCATGAGACAGTGAGCGCAAAAATCAGAGGAAACTTATTCCTCATTATATCTCCAAATAAAATAAATTTTCCTCTCCAAATTTAATTACATTTGATAAAAAATCGGAGGGAAATTATTCCTCATTATATCTCCGATTTTCACATAGATTCTTCAATTTGGTGTTTCACTAAAAACTTTTGACATGGTGAGTGGTCTTGTTTCATAGAAATTTACCTCTATGATCAATAATATACATATATTTATATTCTTATGAAATATCATGATGCAATGGTATGACCTCTGATTTTAGTACCTATGATGGATCAGATATGTTCTTCCTCAAGGGATATAAAGGGAACACAACATGGACTTGATAGAGGTTAGGTGGAATCCCCATGAGATAAGATACCATCCCTACTAGATCAAGAATATAAAAATTAAAAATATAACTTGGTATTATCCTTCATTTATTCCCAAATCTCATAATATTCGACCATGGAGAAATTAATAGAAAAAATGTCTCACTAACTTCAAACTCTAGATCACACTGAAGACTTTAATTGGAACATTTATTTCAACTCTAATATATATTGACGTCATTTTGAATGTTTCTGAATTTATCTTCTTATTTTCTCCTTGATATCAGGATCCAATACCATTATTTTTCAAACATAAACACATTTTGTCGTATATATAAACTTATTTCAATATAGGGTATCATAAGTACTCCATAATGTATCAATAGCTTTTTGTATACTTACCCAAAACATTGAGGTGAACATCATATCTCGATCAGACATAGTAAAATGTGGTACTACATGAAACCATAACACTTAATTTAAAATAGATCCTATCAAGATGATCAAGATATAAATATTCTCTAATGTAAAAAAATTGTTTTGAATTAATTAGGTGATCATCTAAATCCTATATTACATTATTCCCTTTATATACTTTGGGGAGTCTGATGACAATTTCCACTATGATGTTTTCCCATTTCCATTGTGGTATAGGTAATGGTTGTAACATCCACTTCGACTTTTGTCTCTTAGACATAACTTGTTGAAATACCAAGAACCAATATATAAACTATGAAATATCCCGCAACATAATTTCTCACTATAAATACTTCTTTAGATCTATATACATCTATGTACTTCTTTGAGGATAAAAAAATGAAGAACTTTGAACCTCCACTAACACCTTCTTCCTAAAAATTGTATAGATATAACACGTACATGGTTTCTAAACCATATATTCCCATCACAATCGTGGTTTAAATCGTGAATTTTTATCTCCTAATTATTTATCCCTATAGCTTACTTCTACACCTATTTATTATTTACATGGATATATGGATAAACACTCAATCAAGAAAGATAATATTTTCACCTTTAAATATTTCCCTATCAATCCTTTTAAAATAAAAAAACAATTTGACTTTTTGTCATCATTATCAAATATAAGTTAGCCTGATCCTTTAAAATCAAATATTAGACCACCTTATTGTCTTTCCCAGTATGGTGATATATTAAGTAGTCATAATCTTCAATCAGCTCTGACCATCTTGCCAATTACATTTTCAACTATTTTTAAGAGAATAAATACTTTAAACTCTAATGATTAGTATATATATCAAATATTTATCTATAATTTAAATTACACCATATCATTAATTAAAAAATACTATAGCTAAATCCAAATTATAAGTTGCCTAATTTTTCTCATGAGCATTCAATTATCTTAAGGAACACGTTATCTCAATATCATTTTGTATAAGAATTAATTTTAATACCTTATTTAAGGGATCACTTTAGATTACAAAGCCTACTACAGGCTAATGTTAGTACTATTGAAAAGACTAACCTTCTCTTTAGTTTTCTGAAATTTTCCCCACATCCATATGTCTAAATGAACTTGATTCCCTTTTGAGTTAACTTGGTATGTTTATTGGACAACTATGATAAATTTTACATAAATAATCAATAATATCTATCTAAATGAAGAAAACAACATATCTTAGTCACCATGTTTAGTCTGGGATAATGTTCAGTAGCTTACATATTTGATATATCCACCTATATAAACTAAACTGAAATTATGTGACACAAAAATTGACATTTCTTCCTCAAAATTCACTCATGGTAAAATTTTCATGTAGCTTATCCTTCTTTAAGATCTCCAGTACATAATTCAAGTGATCTTCATGCACTACCTTACTCATTGAATATATAAGAATGTAACTTATAAATACTACCATGAACTGATCAAGGTAATCTCTAAAGAAACCATTCATTAAATCCATAAATTTAGTGGGGGAATTAGTAAGACCAAATAGAATAATGATATATTCATAGTGTCAATACCTAGTTTGAAATTCTATCTTGGTCAAATCCTCATTCTTGACCTTAAATTAATTCTATATATAATGATGATCAATCTTGGAAAAGTATTGAGCTCCATGATATTGATCAAACAAGTCATTAATATGGGGTAGAGTATATATGTTCTTAATTGTGATCTGGTTCTGTTTCTGAAAATTATTGAAAATTCCCACTCTTCCATCTTTCTCCTAAACAAAAAGAGTTAGTGCACCTCATGGTGACACGTTTGGTCAAATGAATCCATTTTCATGATTCTTCTAGTGTATTCTCATCAATTCCTACATCCCAATTACTTCCATTATATAGGTATTATTTGGAGTATGTGTATCACCAAGTAGGATTTCAATTGAGATAACAACATCAGAATTTGGGGGAAGACTAGAAAAATATTCCAAAAATAAATGGATAAACACCCATAAAATAAACATATAATCGATATAGAGTTTCACCCCAAAAATATGAGATAGAAACCCCTTTAAATATGATTCAAGACCCATATAATTGATGAAATATACATTGGTAGTTAATATTTATCATCACACATGTAGATGATTATAAGTTGGTTTGGAAAATCAAATTTGACTTCCCTTACTTGGAAATTGATATTGGATTTATGTATAGAAACCCAATCCATTCCTAGGATAATATAAAATTCCACAATAGGTATAATTTCAAGATTATTAAGAATCAAATTCCCTAAAAAATAAATAAGATAATAATAATATACTTGATATGTGATCAACATTCCATTAGAGCTTTTCACTTCAAATTCAACATTTAATCATTAGGGGGGAATTTTGGTACCCTTATAAAAATATTTATTTATAAAAGAGTGGGTATATCAAAATACATCTAAGACATTAAAAGTTATATATTTGATGGTAAGTGTAATTATAAACATGACATAGTTATAACCCACTTCATAAATAGTAATTACATGATATTTCTATTTTTTTCTCAGATTACTATTTTTTTCATTGTTCATCATCATTAAAAATCATATTTGAGAACTTATTATCATAATGAAAAAAACAGCCTGCATTTAGAACACTGATGTGTGGATGGTGCATTCAATTGAGCTTTCTCTTTATTAATATCATTAGTAAAATTCTTCCCATCACATTAATATTCAGCCACCTGATAACCATTTTAGTTGTATATTAAATTTTTACTAGAACCCATATGAAAATTAACACCATGATTCTTACAAAACATTTATAAAAAATGAAATATAATATCATTTAATACATGGTTTTTATAGTTTACAATGAATTTTATCTTTATTTTCATTTATAAACCATGAGATTGATTGGTAACTCCAATCTATATTTCAACCTAAATAGAACAACAAATGATTTTTTCATATCTACAAATGTCCCTTATAGATAATTACATTTAGTTACATGATTTTAATCTAATGAATAATCAATCAACATTATATTTGAGATGGATTATTTACCAGGAGTATACCTTTCAAGTCTTGTAAAATTTTCCATAGTGGTACCAACGTATTCCTCAAAAAAAAATTAGCTATAGTAATTCCATCTACAATTTCTTATAAATAACATGTGGAAACTACTTATTGGGAAATAATATCTTAATCTCATCCCACTCCATGGAGTTTATTTTTTTTAGCTTTTTAAATGTTACTAATAAGATTCAACCATTGATCTAGATCACATACAGAATGATAGACTATGAAAATATCCATTTTATTTTATAAACACTATAGAATGGAAAATATATTTTCAATGGTATAGGTTCATTGCTCATTAACTAGTGTATTAGTAGAAACACTAAAATAATGTTTGTTTTTCATCATGATTTACCAAACGTAACATTTTTTCCTCATTTTCACATTTTCATGTTCAACATTATTCATAACTAGAGAAAGTCATGTGGGAAGAGAAAAAAGACTTTTCGTTAAACATACTATAACTTTTGGTTTCTCCCGATCACAATTATTTAATAGTGTTTTATATTCAACATTAACTAGGTTCCATAATGTTATATCCATTAAATAACATCAAAAATAATAATGTAATAAATGACAAAAATATTTCGGAACCACAAAATCATGAAAAATATCATATTGTATGTCTAAATCTTGAAACAAAATTTCAATATAAGAAAACATAAGATTAATCAAGTTCGTTATTGATCGTTGTTAAATTCATTTATTATGGTTTATAAAGAGTTTTTGAATTTCCGAAAAACCCCACGGGAGTGTCAAACCATGTGTGTAGTGCGGACCATTGACATGAACCATATGATAATCGAGTTAAATCAGAATGTGACCTTTTTTGGAGTTACTACCCCAAGGAATAACTATGACCAAGTCACACCCACATTTAGTATCTAGAGGGTTAGGGGATTTTAGAGAAACCACTCACTCTATCCTTCTATAAAACTTTAATATATTTTCTTATTGATAGAATTATCCTAATGGATCTCACTGATTTTTTTCCATCCTTGTTTTCAAATATTAACTAATCCGTTATATGATATGATTTATAAAAGCCTACACATTTCATATATAGATTTTACATCTTAATAGATGAATATTCATTACATAATATAACAATCCATGCATGGATCATATATGTGTACTACCTTTAGAAACATCGATACCGAAATAATTGGTTCCTAAGTGAACTACATCACCACCCACTAAGTTCTTAATAATTGGAACACTTTTTAGACATGTAATACAAAAATAATTTCTTCATAACATGGGGAAAGGAAAAATTGTAAAGGTTTGTGCTCAGATTATATGTGTAGGTAATCAAGGGAGATATAAATATAATATAAGAATAAGGGTATGAGAACATGATAATAACATTTGAGAACCATACCATTCATATCATAGATCATAAACATGGGATATGAAATAAATATTAGTTTTTAATAATACATAAATCATAAAGGAATAAAAAAACATAATCCATGAAATCATAACCTTGGAATAAGGAATTACCTTTTGGCATACACATATGCATAGAAAATATTATGTCAAGGCTACCCACTAAGGCACCATAACATTTTTGGCTTGGGATAACAACTCCTGTAACTATTTGGGGCTTGGAATAAACTCCCATGTACTCTATTTTGTGCATTGGATAATCTCTCATGTACCCTATTTTTAGATTCGGATAACCACCCATGCACCCTATTGTTTCATAGTAAAACATCATGTGTACCCTTTTTTTGTACTTGGGATAACCATCTATGTACCCTTGAAGATCATAAAACATTTATCATTACTCAAAAAATTTTTGGGATATATAATTCTATTCCCACCCATAAAATAATGAAAATCATAGATATGTGTGCTAAAAGATCATAAAATATTCATCACAACATAACCCATTGAAAGGAAATGTGTTTTGTAAACATTGAATCCTAGCATAACCCGTGGAAAATAAATGGGGTTTATAATCCTAACCTGTGGGAAAGAAATGGGTTTCAAAATAATCTTATTATCATAATCAAAAACCATCTATAGAAAGGTTAATTATGGTACTATTGGATCACAACCCCATTAAAACATAAGAAACACCAATTTTTTTATCTTTGATGAATATAAATTCCATAAAAAGATCATTATCTCACTCTTCAAAAAAATTATTTCCATTTTGAAATTAATTATTTAAAATATAAAAAATTCACACATATTAATGGAATTATTTTCTTTTGAAATAAAATTTGAAACTTATAAGGTATTATTTAAATCATTGAGCGATCATGATGGCCGAAAATATTATTCATGACATACATGTTAAAATTCATATTCCTTTCATATATACGATAAAAATTAAAAAGGGCCTTACTTGGAAAATGAAAATAAGATTTCATTAAGTAATTTTGTAAAAATCCTAACATGGGTAACAATGACTTTAAAAATCATTATTGAATAGAATAAACTTTATTTAAAAAGATTTTTGAAAGTACGGAAGTATACTAAAAATAATTTTTGACTAAACAGAGAACTAAAGTTAATTTTTTCTTAAAAACTATTTTTTCCCCATTTAATTTATAAATAGATAAAAATTATAATGAAAATGTTTTTTATAGAGATAAATATAGGATTCAAATAGTTACTAGGTTTTTTGTGTGGTATATCATAATATTTCATCATAAAAAACATAATGTAACACACTATGTTTTCATGAGTAATCATTTTTAATAAGTTAAATTTATTTGATGTAATGTGTTAAATTAATAAAAAAGTTAACCACTTATTACACAAAACACTTGTATAGCTTTCATTACACACAACAATAAGTTTTAACAAAACCAGGATATATTATTAGTGTGACTTTTTCAACCTAGCCATTATACTTAGTGATATGAATAATAAGAACAACTATTAAAATATTAACTATAGTTATTTTATATGAATACAACATATTGATTATAAAATATATTATTTTTTCAAAATACATACATGTTTCAAAAAAACTATATTTTAATAAAATGTTATTCTATATATTTTTTTAAATAATAATAATATTAGTTCTTGAAAATTTTGGAAAATGAATTTGATAAAATAAAATTACATTTTAAATTCTTATTTCCAATGTTTTCTTTGGTTTTTTTTATATAATTTCTTTTTGAAAAGTTTAATTTTTTGATGAATAGTGAAAAATACTGATTTTTAATTGAAAATTACATTTTAGATTAATTTTTTTTCTAAAGATAAAATATATTTTAAATGGTTTTTAAAGTATACTTTTTTAATTAATACATCTATTAACCCAATTTTGGTTATTAGTATAATTTTCACCATTAATTAAGAAACAAAAATTAATTATACTTTTGAACATTTTCACATTAAAAACCTCTTTCCTCGTCCCATCCCCAGAATTAATAGTAAATTAAAATTTTTAATTTCTATGGATTGAATTTGAAAAATGGACTCCATATTTTTAATTATTATAATTTATAATGATTAATAAGTTTAGGATATTTTTTTACCAAAATGAATAGTGAATTTGATAGAAATTAATTTTCCTAGTTGAAGTAAAAGTGGTTTTATCAGGGGTTAAACTCTAACGATAAGAGTAAAAAGGGCATATAATATTACCATATTTTTAGCAAATTATTTTTTTTAAACTTTTTAATAAAATTTTATATAATATTATAATTTATTTCCAATTTTATTTTAATCAGACCCATAGAATATATTATGTAAAGAAAATTATGAAAAAAAATACTTTTCATTATTTTAATATCACTAATGAATTGGGATAGGGAAAAATTGAAATATGTCTGATTATAATAACAATTTTTAAAAAAATTTATTTTTATTTAACATAATAATTTAATTTTAATTTTTAGATATTAAATAATTACCATAAATATTTAAGAAACAGAAACAAATAAATTATTTGGTTAACATTTTAATAAATTTATTGATTTTATAAATATAAAAAGAAAAGTAAATTGAATAAATTATTGGGATAAATAGTTTTTTTAGATTAATATATCATGTGGATTTTTTTAAACAATATATTTGAATTCCATCATTTTCTTGATAATTTTAAAATTCAATTTAAATAAATAATACCAAAACTAACATTAATGTTTTTTATAATAAATGTTATTTTATTAAATGATTTAAAATTCCTAAAAAACTCAAATTCTACCAAGTAATTATTAAATTTTAATAAATTAACAGTATGTTCTATTCATTCACTAATTGATCTTTTATGATTAATATATTGACCTTTTATTAGTAAAAAATGTTAGTTTGGTTAAGGTTAGAGTTGTGTTTTTGCACATTAGATGAACTGATGTTAAAATTCATTTCCAACACATATAATATTTTAAGTTGATAAATTATATTAAATATTTATAATTAGTGGGTCCAAATTGTATAATTATTCTCATTTTAATTTATTCTCAAAGGATAAATTATCTTGTATTAATATACTAGTTATGATAAAGGGAACTCCTCCACAACTATAAAGGGAATTCATCCATAACTATAAAGGGAACTCGCTCTCCCCAAATCATTACACCAATTAATTAATTTGGATTAAAAATATCTTCCCAAATAACATCCCAACTTCCCTCCCCTAATATTAGATTCCTTATTTTTATTAATAAATACAACCAAGAAATGATTTATGTATAATGTTATGGAGGATGCCTGAAGAAGAGGTAATGTTCACCAATGTATGATTTCGTTTTATTTCTTCCTCCACCCCTTAATTTCTTATTATAACAAAATTATATAATAAAAATAGTATATTAAATATAATTATATTTTTTTGTTAATTATATAGCCTAAAACCTCACACACTCCCATCAAATTCATTACAAAATCATCATTTGTTTGTACATCGGACTACCATCTCGTAAACCGATGTCCTTTATTTTTACGTTACCACCATTCAAGGTATGAAATAACAATATATTTATATTTTATATGTGATATATCTAATATTTATTATTTAATAATAATTATTTAATTATTATATCAATCATACCTCCAGGATTTCCATTTTGTGGGAATATGATAACGTCGTTCATGTGTACAGCTTAATACCACCTCACTAAGTGATGTGATTCGTTTATGTTTTACATGAAATGTATTATGGATGGGTTTAATAAAAATATGTCATATATATTAAATAGTAATTATAATTTAATTATAATATATATTTTTATATCATTTACTTTTATTTATTTCAATAAGATAAGAAAATGGAAAGAGTGTTTGTGTGTACGTATGGTCTATCGTCTCCTTGAACGACGTATTAAATTTCCTATCACTAAATATTGTGGATTAATATTAATAAATATATAAGGAATATATATTATATTTATATAATTTTTAAAATTATTTGGATGATTAAACTTTTATTTAAATATATTATCAAAAATAACAAGTCAAGATATATACCAAAAACAAAGTGGTTATTACCCGAAATATAACATTAACATATAATTGTTAATTAAAGGGTAATAAAAGGTTATAAAAAAATCATATTTGATTTTGTATATATATGTATGATTCAGAAATATATTTATAATTAACATATATTTATTATACAGTTAGATTTATGAGTTTAAAATAATTCAATACTTTAGGTAAGTGTTTTCTGCCTCATTTTTACTTTTGTGAGACATATGTAATATTCACCACCTATTTATTTTATGTGTTTAATAAAAACCCCCTTAATTTTTAAAATTAATATTTTAATTAAAAATATTGTGGTTAACATAGAGATTTTATTATATCCTTGTTATTTGGTTTATGGTTCAATAGTAAACAAATCGATAAGGGGTTTATTCCTCAATTTTCATTCTTTGAGAAGTATATTTTTTGTGAACCTATATTATTTCACGATGTATATATACAAAGCTTTTCTAATCTAGTATCATGAATTTATTCATCCTCTTTATAATTTATGTTTTATTTTATGTTTTTATTTCATGGGTCTTATGATTCAATTTTAACAAACTAGTAAATATTTCATGTTATAATCTCATCTTTCATCTGGATTGTTTGTGATTAAGTCTCTGATGTTGAAATATTATTATCTTCATCTCAATGATTCAAATAAATTTTATTTTTGTGTTATTTAACCATTTTTCACTAATTGGTGCTTAAAATTATTAATAGAATGTTTTTAAGAATATCTAACTTTATTTCTCTCTTTAGATGGAAAGGATTTTTATTTTAAAAGCATGTCTTCTAAACAAATAAAAAATGATTTTAAATTATCTGTTAATATAATTTTAAATAAATTTGTTTTTAAAATTATTTATGTTTTAAAAATGTTTTTTAAATTATTTTCAAATATTCCCCAATATGTTTCAAAGGTTATTTTTGAAGAAAAAAATTTTGAAAATTTTTTATGTTTAAAAGTATCTGAAATGATTTTAAAATATTCCTTTATATGTTTAACAGGTTATTTTCAAATAAAATATTTTAAAAAAATTATCATTAAAAATTACTTTAAATCATTTTCAATTATTCCAATATAAGTTTCAAAGTTATTTTCATATATATAAATTTCCAAAATTTATTATATTTAAAAAAAATTAAAATCAGAATGGGCATTTTCCTAAAGAAATAATTTAAATGAGCATTAAATATTATTTTCTATCTAGCATGACATTTTTTTTTGGTTGCCTAATCATTATTTGGGATATTATCCAAGGATACCATTCATATCCTTTCTCAAAATAGTTTATTTTTTTTGGTTTCACAATGGTTATGAAACTCATTTCTCTTACACTGGTTATACCATGATGAATTGCATATAAAACCCTCTTATTTTATTTGTTTATTATGTGATTGAATGATTATGAATCTTGTCACTTTTTCTATTGGTTATGACATGATGATGTTTTTATAATTGCAAGTTCATTTCAATGGTAATGATATTTTTAATGTTTATGATCATGTGGCACACATAAATATAGTGTTTGTTATATGATGATAGGGATCTATATCTCCCTCCAATTCATTAGTAATGGTTTTTATATATTAAGAGTCAAACATGGATAGAATATGGAGTGAACCTAGTTCAGTATGATATGGTTTCCACTGAGGATGGTGGTGTGTCCCTCCTAGGAGGTGTAGTCCCCAATGCATGAACCTAATTACATGTTTTAAATGTTTTGTGTGAACTTAATTCAATGTTCACATTGTTATGCATGAACCTGGTTAAATGCAAACAATTTTATCTGTGAACCCAATTACATGTTTCAATATTATTAATGAACTTGATTACATGTTTGAAAATTTATTAATAAACCTAGTTGAATGTTTATAGTGTTATGTTTTGAAATTGTTACAGGTCCATAGGTTTATGTGAGGGACTAATTTCATGACCTTAACATAATTAGTGAACCAATTTCTATTTACACATGTTCACAGGTTTATAAGTGGATTTGTATTCCGCAAGACTATATTTTATTCCAATGTTATGATCTCATGACTCGTGTTATTTGATTTTCTTATCATTTATGTATTATAAACTATCAATATTTATTCCATGATTCAAGTTTATGGTCTTCGATATGTAGGGTATTTTTTTCCAATGGTAGGATCTTGTTATCATACCTATATTCTCATGTCATTCTTACGTATTTTCTTTTCTTACCCTTACTAAGCATCTGAACACACCAATTTATTTTATTACTTTCTCAGGTTATAGAGAATAGTTTTTAGTAAGAGTTCTAAAGGGGGAGATATTTATGGGATACATTGAAGATCTTTCATCAGGTTAGAAGATTATATTTCCATGTTTCCAGTGGTATAAAACTATTTTGGTCCTTTGCCAAATTTTTTGTAATGTATGAATATTAATCTAAAAAGATTTAATATCCTTGTATAATAATCCTAGTTTTCTATTGTTGGTATAAAAATAAAGGATTAGTTAAACTTTAGAAACTATGATGAGAAAAAATTAGTGATATGCTTAGGGATTTTCCTAAAGATATGTGTACTGATGTCTCTAATAATAATTCTAAGGATGAATAATCTTTAAGAAAATTTAATAAAATTTTGTTAAAGTATAAATATATTGGTTTACATGAAAAAAACACTATCTAGATACTATTAGTGTATATGGATTTAACATATAAGTACTTATGGGTCACAACCCAGAAACAATTGCATTGAGATAGAATCGATTACAAACTGGCACACGAAAACATGCCTTACTACACACATGATTTGACACTCCCATGGGATATGATTTGGAAATTCATAAAATTATTATGAACCGTCATAAACTATTTAAGTATATGATGAACACTAATGACCAGATATATCATATATTGAAGAATTGTTCAGATTTATACATCCTATAAGTAATTTTTTATGATTATTTGGTTTTACTCTATGATTAGTTTTGCATACATAATGATTTTTATATTTCATCAATGGTGGGAACTATAATGAATTGGGATGACATTAAATGTGATGAAAAAAATTTAATGAGAAACCAAATGAGATGATGACTAGTGTAAAGGATGTTGTGATTATTCCTAATCAGTTGTCACGAAACATGATTTAAATTATGGACCTTAAACCACTCTCAGACACACCAAAGAAGATAAGTAAATAGTTTGATGAAATTTTTGGTAGTGGAGACTATGGAGAAAATAATATGTAGTGTTCTATTTTATTATAATGTGGGAAGAAACACCGGAGGGAATGTCCCAAATTAATAGGAATATGTTTTTACTATGGAAAAAGATACCAAGAAAGTAACAAAAAAAGAAAAATTGAAAACCTATTTAATCATATTGGGAGTAAATATTGGTATCCATAATGTATTATCAATGAATTAATGTTTTAATTATGGAAATTAGAGGAATTTTTAAATTTTATTTCTTAGGTATAAATATTGTGTAGAGAATCAAAAAAGGAAGTATGAGTAATGGTCATATTATTGTTGATGAGGAGAATACAAATTACCTATGAAATAAAACAATTGGAAATGAATAAGGTGATGAATCTTTATAAAATATTTGAGTTTGAAGTGGGGTTATTGGATTATTTAGGAATTGTAATTTAAAGATTATGGTATGTGAAACATAAAATATATAAGTATTTTTTAGTGTAATTTTCTTATTAAGGATTTGAAAGGAACTTTTCAATGATTCTAATAGACTAAAAAATTGATTTAATGGAAATATATTATTCAATGAAAACACATGGTTAAGAGAAATATAACACTCAATATGTTATTGATTTCCAAATAATTATTATATGATAAAGAAATGTTTGATTTGTATAAATTAAATTATATAGCACTGATTTCTTTGAAATTGAATAATTTTTTGATAACAAACTGGTTTATGTTATCATGGATAAATTATAAAATATTATTGGATTTATGGAAAATATAAAATTATATTTGCTTTAACTAATAGGGAATCATTCATGTTTTCAATAATGTTTCATGGAAATTCATGTTATTATCTTTTTTCAATAGAATACATGATAAAGGTATTCACATGTTTGGTATGTCATAATCAATAACTCCTTCATGATATATTGGGGGATCAATTTTAAGTTAATTTTTAGAAATTTAGTGACATTATTTATAATGTTTTGGATGTTCGTATTACAAAAGGTGAAAAGGGGTGACCATTTATGAAATGGTTTAAGTGGTTATGGACATTAATGTATTATTTCTCAATCTGAAGATTAATTTATATTTGATAATCAATATTATCTATTTCTATTTTGATGATAAATGATGATATATAGATTGAATTATAATTATATATATTGATCTTATTATTTGTTAGTGATTTTGGAATAACAAATTCATATTAATTTCATGGAGTTAGAGATGAAGTGAAAATTGATCATGGCACAATTACGTGGTGATATTGTTCTTATGAAATGGAATGAAATGAATTATGTATGTCTTCTCAGAAAAATTATTAAACTTTAGGAAAAATAAGAAGAAAATAAAGTTTTATCCTATCACCTTGATTTGCCTTGAATAAACTAACCCCTTAAATCAATATAAATTCCTTGTTTTTTGGTTTTTAACCTTATTTGGATCACCCACTTTCTTGTGATAAATTTCCTCTCGCACTCTCCCCAAAAATTTGGGAGTTAGTTTTTTGTAACATTTTCATGTTTTTACTTCCCAACTATGTTATTCTATCTGAAAACCAAGTAATTTTAATTATTGATGACCTTATCATATCCCTTTCTCTTTCTCAAGAAGTTTTTTTAAAAACAATTTTTGTGATTTGGGGTTTTAAGAAAGAAACATTCAATAATTCAACCTTTAATGACCAAGATGAATTTCAAACAAGAAATTCATTTTAAGGGGAATGTTACACCTAAATTTTTCATGAATTGTTTTTTTGAATTAAATTAAATTTATTTGATGACATGCATTAAATTATAAACCAAGTAAAACATGCACTATATGAAACACTAGCTTAACTTATATTATATGCCATACTGAGTTTTAACTAAACCATGTCATATTATTAACCTGACTGTTATAACCTAGTCCTTAAACATAGGGATATTAATAGTAATACCAAATTTTTATAAATAAATTATAGTATTTTTATTAATAAAACATATTTTTAATAAAATATATAATTTTGGTAATATAATTATATGTTTCAAAAATACTATTTTTCAATAAAAACAATTCTATAATTTTTGTTAAAAATAATAAAATTAATTTTTAAAACATATATAAAATTAGTTAGATTAAATAAACTTCATTTTTAAATTAAATTTTTTTTGAATTACCTTCTAGTGAATTTTGATTATTTTTCTGAATAGTTACATTTTTTGATAAAAACATTAAAGATATTGAATTTTAATTGAAAACTACCATTTAATTTAATTTATGTATAAATTTAAATTATGCCCAAATTTGTAATAAAATATAATTATTTAAATTATACACTTATTAATCCAATTTCGTTCATTTTAAACCTTTTCATGTTGAATTTAGATATTTAAAAATTGTAAACATTTGAACACTTTCACCTTAAAAATATGTTTTCTTATCATATTTACACAATTAATTTTAAATTTATCTTCACCATGTTAATTAATTGAATATTTGAAAATGGATTCCATAACTGGAAAAATATTAATTTATATTTTCTAATAAGTTCAACAAAACTTTTGAGAAAAATTAATAATGAATGGTGAAAAAAAATTAATTAATATAGTTTAAGTAAATAAATTGGTTTACCAACAGGTAAAGGTAAAATGATAAAAGGGAAATGGAATAAAATATTATAATAATATTATTTTAAGAATTTATTTCACACTTTTACAAAAAATGCACTAAAATTAATAAATTTCCTACAATATTCATTACAAAATGACCCATATAATAAGCTAAGTGAGGAAAAAGAAAAATATAAGATACGTTTCTTACAATTAAAATCAAAAAACGCTTTGGGATTGGGGGAAAACAACATATGTTTGGTTATAAAAATCATTTTTTTCATATAAATGAGTTTTTTCATCATAATTTATTATTAATTTTTATATATTAAGTAATTACATTAAATTCATTAGAAACGCTAACCCAAAAAATATTTAGTTAATAATTAAATAAATTAAATGATACAAAAAATATTTAATGTGAAGTAAATAGAATGAATTGTTAGGTTTTACTAATGTTTTTAGAAAAATAAATAATGTTACCCTAGTTTGAAAATAATATATTCAAATTCCATAATTATCTTGATATTTTTTAAATTTAATTTTATTTAATAATGTCAAAATTGAGATTAATATTATTTTATAATAAGTGAAATTTCACTAAATGATTTAAAATTACTAAAAATATTATGATCTTTAAATTAATTATTAAATATTAATAAATATCAAATATGTTCTATTAATGGCCCAATTAATCTTTTATAATGAATATATTGACCCTTAAATAGTAAAAAATGTGTTAGTGTGGTTAAGGTTAAAGTAGTGGTTTTGCATGTTACATACACTTGTGTTAAAATTATTTTCCAACACATATAATATTTTTATTGGATAAAATGGATTTAATAATTATAATTTTTTATTCCAAATTTTCAAATAAGTATCATTTTCATTTATTCTTAATGGATAAATCATCTTGGTTGAAAGGACAAGTTTTCATAATGAAAAATTAAAGTGGTAAAAATAAAGAAAAATATACTTTGATGGTGAAAATGTTTAAAACATGTTTTATTTTCTTGTTGCAGGTGTGTCTTGACAACATAATAAGTACACCCCCATTAATAATGTCACATACATAACTTATTTTAAAGTTATTTTTAATTTATTTTCCATTCATTCTTTGTTTTGGGGGTTTCCAAAGGTTTTATAGAGAATATGTGAGTTTTCAAGAATTGGGCCAAATCGTGAGCCCAATTCCAGATTTAAAAATAAATTTTTGTTTCTTTTATAAAATTTTCATTTTTTAATATTTTTCAGTAATTCCAACTCCTAAATGTCCTCCCCTGATATATTAACACCACATTTAAATTTGGACCCTTTATAAATCCAAAATCATGGGGGATTTGGGTTGGTATTTGAGAATTGGGCCAACCCGAAAGCCCATTTTCCAGTTTTAAATTGTTTTTGTAATTTTTTAATATCATATTCATTATAATTACTTTGTCGGTGATTCCACCTCCCACTCGACCCTAAGGAACCCAGCCGCTCTCCCATTCATTTTACCCCTCTTTGGGCTCGTTTGTATCACGATGGAGGGCTAAAATTCTTAGGGTTTCAAAAATCGGGCAGATTTGAGAAGGTAAGTTATTTACATCATAACTCTCTCAATTCTTAATATTTTTCCCCCATTCCAGTTCCTATATGATCTCATAATCCCTATTCGAACATCCCATGAATTGTAGGATGTTTTAAAATTCATATTCTGGTGGATGTTGAGTCGTTTTCTTCAAGAGTATTTTGGGTAATGTTTCTCTTTTCAATTCTTCTCTTCTCCTTAGGGTTTCCACCCTATCTCAAGAGTTTATAGAATATCCAGAACATAGGGTTCGAACATATGGTCTTATTTGGTATCTTTTGGGTCAATTTTTGGTGGTCTAGGTCTGGATTTATATTCCTTTATGTGCGGCGGTGGTGCGGTTGATGTTTCGCACCATGTTTTGAGGGTTTCGTCATAAAAGGTAGGTGATTCCATGTGTAATCATTTTTAGATGAGTTAGTTTGCTTGAATTATTTATTATGAATTTAATAATATGTTGTGTATTGTGTGGGAACTGTTTATTTTGTATTTGGTAAAGCATTTGTTTTTACAGTTTCATTTTAGTTTAAAAAAATTGGGTGTTTTACATGTGCAAGCCTTTGGGTATTGTTTGGGTGTGTTTTATAACATAGGAAATTGGTTTAATAAATCTTGTTTGGGCTGAAAATTCTGATTTGGTAGGGTATTGGTGTTCCATTAGGTTTTAAAGAGGTTTCATTTAATGGGTTTAAGGTGTAAAGCCTTATTGTACTTCTTGAAATTGATTTTGAAAATGTGTGCTTTTCATGTGGATCTTTTGTGGTATTGTTTGAGGTGTTTTTATAACACATGGGGGTAGTTTAATAAATGTTTTTGGGGATGAAAATTCTGTTTTTAATTAGTATTGGTGTGATTTTGTCATTGAAATATGGTTTTGAAATGAATTTTTTTGTGAAAAGATTTGGTACAGTCTTTAGAATTGTTTTATGAAAGTTTTGAATGGTTTAATGATTTATGTAAGATGTGAAACCATATTGGAAACTGTTCTGGGATTGTTTATACTTTCAAATGGACCATTTTAAATGTTAATAGTTCTGTTATTTTATGTGTATCCTCTTGGAAATTTTTTATGAAAATGTTTAATGGATTTACTAAAATGTGAAAGAGGTGTGAACGTTATATGGGTTGTTTGTGTGAGTGCGATGTGAAAAGTGGATTTTGTTTATAAAAAGGGTTTTAGGAAACATGTGAGTGGGCTGTTATGTGATGTTTAGTATATTTTTAGGTATTTTATAAAATATTTAAAGGATGTGTTGGATTGTGAATGTTATGCAAAAAGTGTTGTGGGCTATTTTGGTGTGGGTTTGATTTCAAAATGCATTTGAATGAAGAGTGGACTTTTGTGACTTGTGTTGTATACATGTGGGCTGTTTGGTGAATTTATGATATGGAAATGATATTTTCATGTGAAATGTATATTCATTGACTTGTTGAAATTGTTTGAGCACAAAGGGAAAACCCGGGTATCTAGGTGGGTGGACGTGTACTAGTATGCTAGTGATCCTGTGGGGATTGGCCTCAGTTTCACTTAGCATGATTGACACTAACAACTCTAACTAAACTAAGATGATGATGATTGGGGACCACTAGGTTATGGGTATGTTCCCTACTAGTGGCTCATGCACGAGAACGAATATTTGTGATGGTTACTCTCACCGAGATACGATGTACCTGGGACCCACACCTAGCTAGTGCCTAGGGGTTATTTTCCATTTCTTGTGCTTACTGGATATTTTGTGCTTACCGTCGGCATACGGTACATTTTTCTGGAAAATTCAGTAGCTTTGGTGTTTATTTTAAAAAGCGTTAATCCTTTAAAATAGCCTACTTGAAAACTGTTCTTACTCAAATTTGCAGCTTTTAGAAATTGTAACTAGCTTTTCATGTTTTTGAAAACATGCATGTTTTTCATCTTTAAATGCTTATTATATGGAATCTCTTAGTGGTGGTATCCTATAGGGCTTTGGCTCACACCCTACTTACACCCTTGGGTGTAAGTAGACTTGGTTATTTTGTTGTCGCAGGTTTGGGTATAACTTTTGTGCCAACATTTCGGGTTTCCACCGGTCATTCATGATGCGGTGTTGTGGAGATGGCTTGAGGAAGATGCCTCTTGCCATGTTGAGGTTCGTGGGCTGTCTTTTCTTGGGTTTGTACCTTTTTAATGATCTTCAAACATTGTTTAAAATTGTACAATTCAGTTCTGAATTTATTAAAAAGATGTTTCGGTTTGAAAAATCCAGATTTGGTTTCTTGGATTCATTTGATGTTTCAAGTATAAAAACTCGGGTAAATCGTTCCAAATTTTCAGTTTTTGATACCCGGGCACTTGTGCCAGCCCGTGGGGATCGGGAACGCCCTTCGGGACTTGCCACGGGTCGGGTCGGGTGCTAGTTTTTGCAGCGACCAGATTCGGTTCGTGACAAAATGGTATCAGAGGAGGTTCTGGTTAACTCTTTGGGTAATGTTATTTTGGGAAATAGTCAGGATAGTCTAGAGTTATGATTTTTGGGACATGGAATTCTGGTTATGGGTAGTGTGCTTGATCACCACACCTCATTTCAAGATTCATGTCGCCAGGGGAAGTTGGGATTTGTCTATGTCTTTGGGTTTTCTTGGTTTGATGATGATTAGGGGAAATGAAAAGAGAGTTGGGTTAATGGTCTCAATAAGCTCGCAGGGTCTGGCAAGCCATGTGGAGCCGGGGATATTCCCTAGAACACTCTCTGTGACAGTGAAGTGATTGGAATATGGCCTCCAACCATATGTCCAAGTCACCCACTGAAACTAGTTTCCTCTCGCATTGTCTGGTGTTCTTTAGTTTTGAAATCATGGCATTTTGGTTTTAAGGTGACTTGGTTTTAAGAAGTGTAAAGTTTTTATGAAATGATTTTCAAATAAAGAGGGAATGGTTGGGTTTATGAAATGGCAGAACTGAATTTTCAGAATTGTTTGGAAATATAAAATGGTGTGCTTACACCTCTTTGAAAGAAGGAACTATATTGAAGTTGGTTTTGAAAAGTGTTTCCAATAGAGTTTTCTAAACAATCAGAGTGTGTTTTAATGGGATGAGATGTTTTGAAATTGATGTGAATATATTGAAAGTGAGTTATTTTCTAAATGGTTGTGACTTTCTGAAATTTTTTTTAAGATGTGAGTTGGGATTTTGATCTCGTGGTTAGCGGTTTTGAGAAAAAGGATGTGTTGGTTGACCGTTTTGGTTTTGAAAAGTGGAACAAATTTTTGTTTTAACCTTTGGTATTTTCGTGAGCAACCACATGCATGGGGTTATATGGTAAGATGGATGGTTGATGACATGACTCGATGAGTGTCGACATGGATATGAGGAGGGTGCCATGTGTGGCACTGAAACATGCATGTGTAAGGCCCATGGGGTACCATTAGTGGATGCGCTAACCGCTGAACCATTTGTTTTCAAAGAAATGTTTTTAAAGAGAAATATGAAGACTTGATGAATTGTTGGGAATGGTTTATATTATGTATTTTTGTAAAATGTTGATGTTGTGGGATGTCTTGAGTCCAAGAACCCCTCCTGTTTGAACTGTGTTTTGGGTTTGGGTTTGGTCAGTAAGTTGTGTTATAGGGATAGTTAGTGGTCTCTTTTGAAAAATGTTTTGGGATGCATTTATGATGGTTCCATTCATGTGTTTAGATATGGTTTTTGGTATATCTTGACTAATGGACCATCTTGGTTGGGTCTTTGGGTTCAATCGTTGGATAAAGTACACCCCCATTAAAGGTTAGTGCACAACTGAAGTGCAACCCGGATTGTTTCTCCGTTTGAAGACCCTCCAGTTGATCAATATAATGAATATTTTTTTCTTGAGATTTTTAGATTGAGTCTACACCCATTCCTTTCTTTGATTTTTAGATCATCTTGTAATGGGAGAGTGCTTGTGGATGGGTGAAAGAGACCATAGTTTCTTATGTTTCCTAATTCGTCGAAGGTGGATGTGGTCTAGGGTTGTTATTTTGGATGAGTGTCTTGATGGTGTCTAAGAGGGCCTTTGGGGTTCTTCAAAGTTTCTTTGAAGAATGAGTTCATGTTAAACCACCAGTTTGAGAAATATGGTCACGATAGGATATTGTGGCCACTTTCTAGAATTGTGTGTTGTTTGGGGATGTTGTATAAGGTCCCTCTCCATGCATTGTTTATATCAGTCACAATGGCCATGTTCGGTGATACCTTATGATGTCATGTGCTCGATTGACCATATAGGTGAAAGTCGTGAAATCCTCCAAGAATCCCTGTTGTGTTGGGTGATGTCTCCCTTGTAAAAAACATCAAAATATTCCATTTTAGAGGAAGTTGAGTGTAGGTGTTCTTTACTTCTGTTGTTTCTCACCTGAAGAAACAAGGTGTGATGTGTGTGCATCTTCTTAGCCCTTGATTCAGTGAAATATTGGGATAGGGTAAAGTGAGTATAGAATTTGTTATGTCTGGAAAACATATCTTGGGTTGTGGTGTAGTTGTTGGTGGCACCGAAAGAATAATTCTCATTTAGTGGGTTTCTGAAGACTAACTGTGAGGCCGAAGATGCTTCAATAATTTGAGCTCCAACCATAGGTCTCGGAGAGAAGTTGGCTCGCAGTTAGGGGAAATCACAGGGTCATTTAAACCCTTGTAAAATTTCATATCCTCGGTGTGAAAGATAGGATGTGTTTAAACCTATGGTGTCATCATATTCCCTCTGTTGTTCTCATTCAGTGGAAATAGGTGGTGGGCCTTGTACCCATGTCATCGCCTAATGTCATTCCCTCCCCCTTTGGTTTCCATTGAGTGTTTGGAGAATGGTTGGAAATTTGGATAGACATGCTGAGCACATAGTTTGTGAACGATTAAGAGAGACTGTGTGCCTGGAAGCCATGCAGGAAGATTGATTAGCACAATTAGTTCACGGTTTCAAAAACTGTGCAGACTAACCGTGCGACCTTCCCAAATCTTGAAATTTTTGGGTCTTTCTGTGCCGACATGTGGTGGTCGATTAAGATGGTTGGTTCATATGGTGGGGAGAACCACTATGATTATCATGTATGTTCCTTAAGAAATTTTGAATGGAAGTCTACCCTTGGTACCAGGGAGTCCATTCAGGCCTCCCCCTATTAGTGTCTTGATTCTGTCTCGAAAAAAATATTGGTTGTCTATTATAGTGGGGAGCATATTAGTGTCCCCCCGTACCAGTAACATAGATTTATCTATGGTTTTGGCTTGGTTTAGATAGTCTCGTTCGGAGATATCTAGCTACCAACATCTTCCTTGACTAAACGTTGGGACTAGAGAGTTCCCAATGGTTTAGTTAAAGTAAGGTAAGTGTAACCTTGTTCAATGTTGTTGTTCGTTTGGGTGAATTGCTTGAGTCTTGTTCAGATAGTGTTTGAAGAGTTTTATTTTGAGATAAAGTATGAATGTTATTGATCCTTTCAGGAAAGTAGTGTAAGTTATGGTTCTGAGATTAATCCTTCCTTAATTGATCACTAGAGGTGTTTTGGCCTTTGGGGGGTGAAACCTTGCAATAGAGTACCTATTGGTTTCTCAGTGGGGTTTGGTTGTTGCTTTAACCTTGCTGTGACTTTCCGGGGCGGAAAGTTTTCAAGGTGGGGAGAATTGTCACATACATAACTTATTTTAAAGTTATTTTTAATTTATTTTCCATTCATGCTTTGTTTTGGGTGTTTCCAAATGTTTTATAGAGAATATGTGAGTTTTCAAAAATTGGGCCAAATCGTGAGCCCAATTCCAGATTTAAAAATAAATTTTTGTTTCTTTTATAACATTTTCATTTTTTAATATTTTTCAGTAATTCCAACTCCTAAATGTCCTCCCCTGATATATTAACACCACATTTAAATTTGGACCCTTTATAAATCAAAAATCATGGGGGATTTGGGTTTTTATTTGAGAATTGGGCCAACCCGAAAGCCCATTTTCCAGTTTTAAATTGTTTTTGTAAATTTTTAATATCTTATTCATTATAATGAATTTGTCGGCGATTCCACCTCCCACTCGACCCTACGGAGCCCAGCCGCGCTCCCATTCATTTTTTCCCTCTTTGGAGCTCGTTTGCATCACGATGGAGGGCTAAAATTCTTAGGGTTTCAAAAATCGAGCAGATTTGAGAAGGTAAGTTATTTACATCATAACTCTCTCAATTCTTACTATTTTTACCCCATTCCAGTTCCTATATGATCTCATAATACCTATTCAAACATCCCATGAATTGTAGGATGTTTTAAAATTCAGATTCTGGTGGATTTTGAGTCGTTTTCTTCAAGAGTATTTTGGGTAATCTTTCTCTTTTCAATTCTTCTCTTCTCCTTAGGGTTTCCACCCTATCTCAAGAGTTTATAGAATGTCCAGAACATAGGGTTCGAACATATGGTCTTATTTGGTATCTTTTGGGTCAATTTTTGGTGGTCTAGGTCTGGATTTATATTCCTTTTTGTGCGGCGGTGGTGCGGTTGATGTTTCACACCATGTTTTGAGGGTTTCGTCATAAAAGGTAGGTGATTCCATGTGTAATCATTTTTAGATGAGTTAGTTTGCTTGAATTATTTATTATGAATTTAATAATATGTTGTGTATTGTGTGGGAACTGTTTATTTTGTATTTGGTAAAGCATTTGTTTTTACAGTTTCATTTTAGTTTAAAAAAATTGGGTGTTTTACATGTGCAACCCTTTGGGTATTGTTTGGGTGTGTTTTATAACATAGGAAATTGGTTTAATAAATCTTGTTTGGGCTGAAAATTCTGATTTGGTAGGGTATTGGTGTTCCATTAGGTTTTAAAGAGGTTTCTTTTAATGGGTTTAAGGTGTAAAGCCTTATTGTACTTCTTGAAATTGATTTTGAAAATGTGTGCTTTTCATGTGGATCTTTTGTGGTATTGTTTGAGGTGTTTTTATAACACATGGGGGTAGTTTAATAAATGTTTTTGGGGATGAAAATTCTGTTTTTAATTAGTATTGGTGTGATTTTGTCCTTGAAATATTGTTTTGAAATGAATTTTTTTGTGAAAAGATTTGGTACAGTCTTTAGAATTGTTTTATGAAAGTTTTGAATGGTTTAATGATTTATGTAAGATGTGAAACCATATTGGAAACTGTTCTGGGATTGTTTATACTTACAAATGGACCATTTTAAATGTTAATAGTTCTGTTATTTTATGTGTATCCCCTTGGAAATGTTTTATGAAAATGTTTAATGGATTTACTAAAATGTGAAAGAGGTGTGAACGTTATATGGGCTGTTTGTGTGAGTGCGATGTGAAAAGTGGATTTTGTTTATAAAAAGGGTTTTAGGAAACATGTGAGTGGGCTGTTATGTGATGTTTAGTATATTTGTAGGTATTTCATAAAATTGTTAAAGGATGTGTTGGATTGTGAATGTTATGCAAAAAGTGTTGTGGGCTATTTTGGTGTGGGTTTGATTTCAAAATGCATTTGACTGAAAAGTGGACTTTTGTGACTTGTGTTGTATACATGTGGGCTGTTTGGTGAATTTATGATATGGAAATGATATTTTCATGTGAAATGTATATTCGTTGACTTGTTGAAATTGTTTGAGCACAAAGGGAAAACCCGGCTATCTAGGTGGGTGGACGTGTACTAGTATGCTAGTGATCCCGTGGGGATTGGCCTCAGTTTCACTTAGCATGATTGACACTAAAAACTCTAACTAAACTAAGATAATGATGATTGGGGACCACTAGGTTATGGGTATGTTCCCTACTAGTGGTTCGTGCACGAGAACGAATATTTGTGATGGTTACTCTCACCGAGATACGAGGTACCTGGGACCCACACCTAGCTAGTGCCTAGGGGTTATTTCCCATTTCTTGTGCTTACTGGATATTTGGTGCTTACCGTCGGCATATGGTAAATTTTGCTGGAAAATTCAGTAGCTTTGGTGTTTATTTTAAAAAGCGTTAATCCTTTAAAATATCCCACTTGAAAACTGTTCTTATTCAAATTTGCAGCTTTTAGAAATTGTAACTAGCTTTTCATGTTTTTGAAAACATGCATGCTTTTCATCTTTAAATGCTTATTATATGGAATCTCTTAGTGGTGGTATCCTATTGGGCTTTGGCTCACACCCTACTTACACCCTTGGGTGTAAGTAGACTTGGTTATTTTGTTGTCGCAGGTTTGGGTATAACTTTTGTGTCAACATTTTGGGTTTCCACCGGTCATTCATGATGCGGTGTTGTGGAGATGGCTTGAGGAAGATGCCTCTTGCCATGTTGAGGTACGTGGGTTGTCTTTTCTTGGGTTTGTACCTTTGAAATGATCTTCAAACATTGTTTAAAATTGTGCAATTCAGTTCTGAATTTATTAAAAAGATGTTTCGGTTTGAAAAATCCAGATTTGGTTTCTTGGATTCATTTGATGTTTCAAGTATAAAAACTCTGGTAAATCGTTCCCAATTTTCAGTTTTTGATACCCGGGCACTTGTGCCTGCCCGTGGGGATCGGGAACGCCCTTCGGGACTTGCCACGGGTCGGGTGCTAGTTTTTGCAGTGACCAGATTCGGTTCGTGACAAATAATCATTTTTTGATCCACTAGATATACGATTGACCTCCTAATAGTTAATATATTTGAGTATTTATAAGAATTCCACTCATCCTCAACTATAAAAAGGCACTCGCTCTCCCAAATTCTTCACACCTCTCAATCTATTTGGGTTGACAAGGTTCATACCAACATACTTCCAAAATCCCCCCCCCCCCCACATCTGAGATGCACTATTTTGGATATAACTATAAAGACCCCGACCTCTATTGTCTACACCTAGTGCCTTACTTTATTACATTAGCATGGATACAAGATATGAATCCATAAAGACCGATCAGTTTATCAGTTTTTGACATCTTATTTTATACATGGACATTACAATACAAAATAAAAGAAAAATACATAGAAAAATACATAAGAAACACAAAAAAACTCTTATATTATCCATGCATGTCATTCATCATACACATCTTCATATCCTGGGAAAAAATAAAACCTATGAAAGGGGTGAGATGAGATTCCCAGTAAGTGTAATCAATACATTTGAAAAAAAAATATGGCATGGTGAATTGATAAAATAACACATTCCATTAAAACATAATCTTGAGCATAATATGATATAAATAAAAGATGAATAAATATTGTGATATAAATAATCAGATAAAGCTTACCCAAGGACATTATACTAGTTGAATAGTCACATGATTTATCAATTACAAATATCATAATGATTTAATTCATAATGTTAGAAATCTAAAATATACCATCAAGGCCCCTTACAAGACAACTAAAAATAAATGTTTAAGTCCTTTGCTAAAATCCATTTCTGTTTTTTCTCCATGAGACCTATTGATGCATCAGGGGATATAGCGGGCCCCACACGTCGCATACAAAGTCCAATGCATTAATTGGATATAGAACAATAAATGTAAAAAGATATAATTAAATTAATAGTTCCCATGTCACAATGAAAAATTTTAATCATAATTTTAGATGAAAATACTCACATAAAATCAATGCAAAATTATGCAGGAAAATAATCTTTAAACATCCCAATGTGTCACATGCCACTTCGAAACATTTAAATAATAATTCCTCTAAAGGAATAACTTTAAAGGAAAGTTATAATATCATAAGTTCAAGAAGTCTCAGGATATAACATATCAAGGGTTCGTACATACATCACATACATTGAATAAGTGTTGAACAAGTCATATATCTCCCAGTTGTAAAAGTGAGACAACAAACCCCATTTTTACTTTGGAAAGAAGAGTTATTTTGTATAATAATTTTTATTTGTCATAAAATCATATTGTAAAAATTTAGGTCCCAGTAAAATAAAAGTTAATGAATATAAAATTATATTTTAAGAATAAATTATGTCCAACTAATGTGAAATCATATAAAAAGAGTTTTTATGATTTGTTAGAAATGAGCCTCTTTAATGTAGTTTAAAGGAAATATTAAAGAGTCTTTAAAATAGAAAAAATGAATAATTGTATATATATATTTAAAATGATAGAAAAATATAATTTTTCATGATAAAATGTGTGATTTTATAAAAATATTGATAGCTTAAAAAATATTATGGTTGGTACATGAAAATGGTTAAGAAATTTGAAGGCTCCCTTAAATCGAGCTTTCTTGTCATGAGGTATTGAAAAGTAAACCATATAAAATATGTATTCTCCCATAAATAAAGGTGAAATGATATGGATATACTAGTTTTTAATATATAAATTAAATTTAAAATAATTATATAAAACTAATTGAGAATTACATTGGGCTAAATAGAGATAAAGCGTTACTTGAATGGAAAATGGAGGTTCGGGAAGAAACATGTACCTTATGTCTGAAAGTGTTCTGCACTTGAACTTAACATCATAGATAATAAAATTAAATAAATTAATTAGATAATTCAGAAACTTTTATAAATTAATTTTAATTATTATAATTTTATTAATTTCATTTATAATCTTCTTGATGAGTTATAAGATACAATTTTATCATTTTGGAGGGTTCATTTCATTAGTTTTCATTATCTGTTTGATTCTTTAAGAGTACGGAAATTCATGTAAAATTAAAATAGATATTCAAAATTGAAGTTATATGTTATTAACTAATATTAATAATATTAAATGGTTATGTAATTCATTTGTTTATTCGGTGAGAGGATGAATCGTTGATGAATATGTCAGTGATAATCATTTAGATTATTTTGGTAGTTTTTTTATCATCACAAACTAGTTTTGTTTTATTAATTAATATCCTGTATATATAATTGTTCTAGAACATTACATAGGATGTAATAAATATTTTATATTTTTTTTAATCATAAAATGGTTTAATGGCCAACCTTAAAGGTGTTAATTGTAAATTAAAAGGCCTCATCCAAGATGTCGGTAAATTGACAAATCATGGGGGATGTTTTATTTTATTGAATAAAAGAGAGATATAGAGGAAAGTGTTTTATAAAATATCATCCATTGAAAATATATAATTAAATTATATAAATTATACTATATTCATCATATCTCTTTGTATATGGGATGTGAGTGAATAATAAGAAAATAAAATAAATTGAAAATAAAATAAAATAAAAGAAAGGGGATTTTTACTTCTTGAATTCTACTCCATGAGGACAGACATTAGGTGATTGTTTTTCATTTTTTATGATAAAAAAGGATCCTAGACTTTGGGGAGAAAGTGTATTATTAGAAATTATACCTGGCTCAATTCGTGAAAGGTGTGAGGAAAATTGGTGGTGTGGGTTGGTATTTATAGTGGATGAGATGAGTGTATTTTGAATATTTTATTCATTTGTTTATTATTTTGGAACAAGAATATTATTAGTTTGATGATTATCACCAAATATATTACAATTTTGAAGGATATTTTGATATTATAGTTTTATATCACGCATACATCACTAATGAATCAATAATTCATAAATTTACCATTTATAATAAATTATCTTATTTTACTATTCACCAAAAATTAATGTATTTTGGAAAAATACCAATAATTCACCCTAATAAATTTTCATGTATAGAATTAAAAAAACAAATCCATTTTACGAAAATAATATTATAAATATGTGACATTTAATTTTTAATATAATCATCAAATATAAATTTTAATATTTTAAATGATTTTATAACACTCTTAAAAATTAACTATGGTCTCATAGAATTATCCTAAAATATTGATACAAAAAGATATTAAATCATGAATAAATTTTATGATTATTTTTAAATAATATTAATAATAATATAATTTTAGGAAATACCAAAAGATAAATAATAATTTTTAAAATATTCATTAACTTATACTATGATATAATTATATCTTACTTTATTTTATAATATTCAAAAAAATTATTTATACAATAGTGGTTGAGTTTACTATTCATTTTCCCAGATTACAATTCATAATGGTTAAATTACAATTCCTATAATCATGTTACTATTTCAGTGGTATAGGTTCCATAAATTCTATAAATACATCTTATTTCATTCATTATTCATTTATAATGTTTGTATTGTGTTATCTAAGTTCATTAATGTGATTTGTACTATATGAAATAATTTTAAGAAGGTAAATTTCATTGATTGAATTATGAGATGTTTCATTCTCCCCTACTTCAGAAATTTTATCCTTGAAATTTCCAGAATGTCACCTCAAAAAATATTTTCTTGGTTCTTCATCATAAGTTTTTCTGGTTCTCACATCACCTCTTTAATTTTGTGATTTTTCCAAAGTTCCTTTTCAAATTGATTCGTCTAATTCCTAGACACCTCCTCACTAGTTTCCATATTCTAGATAGGCTCTTCATAATAAGATAAATCTCATTCCAAATCTATTCCTTCAAAAGTGAGTACATGCGTTGGGTATATAATTTACTTCATTAGCAAAGAGATATAGAACACATTGTGTACCGTAGAAAGCCTAGGAAATAGGTCCAAATGATAATCCACGGCTCCAACTATCTTTTGGATTTCAAAATTTCCAATGTACATGGAGATTAGTTTTCATTTCATTCCAAATCATATGAACCCTTTCCATGGAAATACATTCAAGAAAACATTATTTTCCACTTGAAATTTGAAATCATTCCCTCAATTATCATCATATGTATTTTACATACAATGATATGCTTTGATATGGGTTTGAATAGTATTTATATTTTTATTGTTTCCTCCACAAGCTCTTTCCTAGAATCCCCTTTTTACCAACTTCATCCCAATATGTTTTGTACAACATCTCATTCCATACAATACTGTATATAGTGGTATTTGAATACATGAATGGAAACGATTATTTTAGAAAAATTGTACCATAAAAAAATATTGATCCCACATACCTTCAATGTCTAGGGAGCATGATCTCAATATTTATTATAATGTTTCAATAATCCTTTCAAACTACCCATCAGTTTGAGGTCGATAAGCAGTTATCAAATGAAACTTAGTATCCTAATCTATTTGAAGACTTTTCTAGAATTCTGACGTAAATTGTGGGTCAAAATTTGACAAAATTGGAAGTGGTTCTCCATAAAGTTTTAAAAATTCATTAATATAGAGTAATTCAAGGCGATTCATTGGAAAATACTCCCTTATAGTGAGGAAATGTGCATATTTGTTAATTTGGTCAATAGTTTACATTATTGTATCATTCTTTTCTAGAGTTTCTTGGAAATCCAATGAAAAAACACATAGAAAAAGTATCTAATTCCCAAGTAATAATAGGCATAGGATTCATGAATCCTCTAGGATGTTTACTTTTAGCCTTGTCCTTCTAATAGACTCATCCCCTTAATACATAATCAGAAATTTAATGTTTCATATTATGCCACCATAAATATTCCTTCATATCTATATACATCTTATTGCTGCCAGGGTGTATAGAGAAATTAAACCTATGGGAATCATAAAATAACTCCCTATTTAGCTTGGGTATAGAGGGAACACATAACCTCCTCCAAGATTTAAAAATTCCATATTCCTACATGAAATCTTCCAAATTCCAATGATTTATATCTCTATTTTTATTTTGATGATAATCTGCATCAGACTGATACCTTTTAATCCTTTCTAATAAATATGGTTAGGAAACTGATTTAATAAGTACTGATGTTTCTCTTTCCTTGATAATTCCTATATCTATATTTTTATATCCATATAAACAGGAACCTTGTAAATCCTCATTTTTTTTAGAACTCCATGATCCTTCATACTCAATGCATTTTATACATTATTTTCCTTACATGGGTGGTAGTGTGTTGAATAATCATAATCATTGAGTAGCTCTAGCTATCAAACTTTCCTCATATTAATTTCTTTCTATGAGAAGGTATATTTCAAGATCTAATGATATATATATATATATATATCACATCAGTCTCCATAGATATAGTGTATCCATATTTTAATAGTAAAGATTACAACTTCTTACTCAAGATTAGGAGTTAGATAGTTCTATTCCTAAGTTTTTAAGTTCCATGATTCATATGAAATAACAATATCACTCTCCATAAGGAAAAAACCAATTAATTTCATTTATGTATCACTATAAATCACAAACCTACCATTTCCCAATTGCAGAGTCAAGATTAGATCATTCACTAATCTCTTCTTTAATTCATTAATGAATTATTCACATTCTTATGTCCAAAAAACATAACACCATTAGTAGTTAACATGTTTAGTGGAGTAGCTAATCAAATAATGTTCTTAAAGAAACATTTATAATAACCTAATAAACCAATAAAATTACGTACCTCAGTTAATTATTTTGCTATAGTCCATTCCTAAAAAGCCTTTTTCCTCATTGGATCAACTCAGATTCCATCCTTTTTGAAAATATGGCCATGAAAATATGTTATTTGAAGAAAGAATACTCAGTTTCTAAAATTCCCATATAAATATTTTCTTATAAGTGTCTCTAGATAAATAAACAAGTGGTTCTCATGGTCCTCATAGATTTTGGAATATATCAAGATATCATAATAAATATTGCAAAATATTCATCAGGTTATTCCTTGAGCACTTTATTCATTAGATCTGTAAAATTATAGGTTGTATTAGTTAGTTAACATTCTATTATTATAAACTCATAATGTCCATACCAAGTTTAAAATATTGTCTTTATATTATATTCCTTCCTCACACACAATTGAAGTCAACCTTATTGAAGGTGAATCTTCAATAAATATTGAGCTCCATGAATCTGATCAACTAAATCATCCATGCGAGGTAAGGGATTATTCTTTTCTATTATAATAGAATTTATTTCTCTATAGTCAATTCCCATCCTCAGAGATCCATGTTTCTTCTTGAAAAAGAGAACAGGGGCTCCCCTTGGAGAAACACTTAGTAAAATAAATCCTTTGTCACTCAATTTCTCTAATTGTTTCTTATGATCTACTAATTCTACAATTTCTATTCTATAAAGAGTCTTTGATAGAGTTATTTCACTAGTAATTAGTAGAATATAGAATTTAACATCCCACTCTAGAGGATATCGAGATAAATCCTATATAAATACAACAAAATATTCTTGAAAAATATATACATCATAAATTTTAAGATTTCTTTCCTCATCCATAGATGATGTTTTATCTTCCCATTATAGCTGTAGCATTTACCTTTGGTATATTATTTATTTCCCAACAATCACAGGCTTGGTGTCCTTTTTCTCCACACATGTAAAAAACTATCACTCCCTTCCGTTAAGTACCGGGAGTGTTTATTCCCTAAATTATTTTAGGATGGGAATCCCTTTTTTATTCTTACTATTGTACACTCTTTCCTCAACCACCCTCTTATTATCTTTTTTTCCCATTAAGTCACAATACATAGAGAATTATTTCTCTATCTTGATAGAACATGAGATTATATCTTCATATGATAAGAAATTCTGGGACACAAGTTCCCTTCAAAGGAATGGTTTTAAACCATCAATGAATTTGTAAATATTACTCCTTAAAATACATATATATTTTATGGAATGTCTTACTATCCTTGTAAAGTTGACTTCAAACTTACCAACATTTTCATACTCTGGTTGTTTTATACTCATGATTTCCCTCTCCATATATTCTCATTCTTCGTGAGGAAAATAATTTTCTAGAAGAACATCCTTAAAATATTTTCATTCCATACTTTTAATTTCTTCCTCATTATTTCTATTTTGAATCAATGACCTTAATTGACCAGAATATCTGGATAAATGACAAACTTCCATGAAAACCATCTCCCTTTCATTACTTCCCAAAGCAATAAATATCTTCTCTAAGTAACTTATCCACTACTCCTGCCCAAATGGGATTTTAGTCCCATTTAATTATGTAGGACATTAATGCATAAAGTGGTTTTATATTTCTCCACCAGATTGCGGATCAGGACACTCCACGCATTAATGTTTATTATTCATAGCCTGATTCATATGTCCTAGTATATTTATAATTTTCTTAGAATAATTCATAGATCCAATAACAATAACATTATCTTCCATATGAGGGAATTTCTTCCCTGGAATATTCAAGTGGATATGGTTTCCCTTCATTCTATTAGGATCCATTTCTAAATAGTGGAATAGACTATATTAGGTTATGAATCATAAAACATTATCTTGGACTAAAAAACATTACATAAATTGAAATTTTATGAATAGTTAATCTTAAAGTCATAAACATTTTTTATTTCAAGTAATAATTACATTTATATACTTCATAATGGTTTATAAATAAAATATGAATTATCCTAAGACTATCCCCTTGGAGTTTCAAACTAGGTGCATAGTATGACTTCTTTTCTTGTACCAAGTCATCCCAAGTCAAGCCCAGACACTTTTTTGGATTTATAACCATAGTTACATTTTTGTGAGAAACATGTCTACATATATTATCCAAAAAGGGATGTATTTCTTGGGTGACCCACATAATTTCTACCTTACTAATATTCTAGGATATTCTTTAATTATTATCCATAAATACTAACATGGGTTTATTGCCTCTAATATATGTTTTCTAAATCTAGTTTCCAAATATTATTCTAAAAATTATTTGATACCAACTATAAAAAACCCAACCCTAATAGCATGGGGTCAGTGCCTTACTTTATTAAATTAGCATAGATGCAAGACAAAAATCCCAGAGGAAAAAATATTTTTAGTAGTTTTGGAATCCATATTACATACAATTAATTTACATTACATCGTAATTGGAAACAAACATAAAAGAATCCATTGTAAACACCCATAAACTCCTAGATTATCAATGTGATTCATTCATTATATACATCTTCACATCCTGGGGAGAAATAAAACATAAGGGGTGAGATTAGATGATCAATAAGGGTAATAAATGCGGAGGAAGAATAAATTATAAGTCATAGTGGGTAACAAAAGGAACACATGTCATTTAAACATAATCAGGAGCATAATATGGTAGGATTAAAATATGAATAAATAATCATAACAAGCATAACCATAGATATTATACTATTTGAATAATCACATGATTTATCAATTACTAAAATCATAATTTGGGAATGCATAATGTTGTACATTTAAAACATACTATTGAGGTATCAACAAAAACATCAAATGATAAATGATCAATTCATCACCCAAAATATTTTTTTGTCTTGTGATACCTATCGATACATAGAGGGGCTATAGCGGACCCCGATCATCGCATACTAAGTCCAATGCTTTCTTCATATGTCGAATAATCAATTAAAAATTATATATTTAAATAAATGTGTCCCATTAAACATTAAAATATTTTAATCTTAATCAATGATAAAAATTTTCTAATAAAATCATTGATATATTCTTGAAGAAAATAATGTTTAAACATTCCAAAGAGTCACATACCACTTTGAAACATTTCCTTCCAAATTCCTATGAAGGAATAACATTAAATGAAACATGGAATTTAATAAAAAGAAGAATAATCCTGATATGATATGTCAAAGGTAAGTACATAAATCTCATATATGGAATAAGTAATAAACAGGGCATATATCTCATAGAATTAAAAGTGATATGGAAACCCCCTTTTTACTTTGGAAAGAAGAGTTATTTTTGGAAAATAAATTGTATTTCTCATAAAATTAGATTCTGAACATTTATATAAAAAAATTAAAAGAGACAAGAAATAAAAAAGGAAGAAAAATTATATTATATTTTAGGACAAAATGATGTTCAACTTAATTTAATATATATAAAAATAGTTTTTAAGAAACATTAGAAATGAGCCTCTTAAATGTGGGTTAAGCAAAAAAATTAAAGTGTCTTTAAAAAGGAAAATGGGATAAATATTTGTATAAAACAAGAAATGACAAAAGATATTTTTTAATTATAAAATTTTTTATTTTATGAAAATATTATTAGCTTAAAATAGATTACGGTTGTTACTTTAAAATGGGTAAGAAATTAGATGGTTCCCTTAAATCGGGCTTGCTTATGGGGAGGTATTGAAAAGTAAATCTTATAAAATATGTATTCTCCCATTGAGAAAAATGAATTCATACAGATATATGATTTTTTGGCATATAAACAAAACTTAAAATATTGATATAAAAATAATTGTGAATTAAATTGGGGTTTAAAGAGATAAAGCTTAATGAGAATGGAAAGTGGTGGTTTGGGAAGAAATATTTACCTTGTGTCTAAAAGTGTTCTCCACGTGACCTATATCCTTGATAATAAAATTAAATCCATTAATTAAATAATTCATTACATTTTAAACATTTATTTTATTTATTATAATTTTATTATTTTCAATTGGTCATTTTGATGAGTTATTGGATACAATCTTATCCTTCGGGATTATTTGGTTCATTGTTTTTCATGAAACTTTTACTTGTATATGAGTACGTAAGTTCTTGTAAGATGGGAATAGATATCAAGAGTATATGTTATATTTTATTAATGAAAATATAAAAGAATAAACATTTATATAGGACATTTGGATATGTTTGGTGAGGATGATTCTTTGGATAATATGTTAGTGATAATAGTTTAGATTATTTTTTCGGTTTTTCGATCATCACAAACTATTTTTGTTTTATTAATTAACGTAATTTATATGTAATGGTTCCGGAAAATTAAATAGTATTTAATACATAGTTTATAATATGGTTTAAGAATAAAAAAATTTATGACTGGTCTTGAAGGTGTTAATGGAAAATGAAAATTCATCGTCTATAATGTAGGTAAATTGATAGATCACTGGTAATGTTTTAATTTATGGAATAAAAGAGGGAGAGGAATGATTTTAATGATTTATAATTCACTAATATTATATAATTCCGTTATATAAAAGATACTCGAGTTATAATTTATCTTTGGATAGTGGAAGCGATGGAAGGATACGAAAATAAAATAAATTGAAAATAAAAGAATAGAAAAGAAAAAGGATTTTTACCTCTTGAATTTTCCCCTTTTACAACTTCATTAAAGGGATTTTTTGGGATTTTTATGAGAAAAAAGTCTATTATACGTGGGGTAGGCGACTGGGAAGATGATTGGGAATAAAGTTGGTCAGGTGGAAAGCTTGGTAGGTGTATAGAGAAGGGGTAGTATTTATACTGGAGCAGAGGAGTGTTTTTTCAATATTTTATTACTTTATTTATTATTTTGGCACAAGACTATGAATATTTTAAGAATTAATACCAAATATATTAAACTAATGAAGTATTTTTTGACATTATGGGCTTAAATTAGCCTTATATAACTTATGACTCAATAAATCTTCTATTTACTATTTATCATCAATTATCGTAATTTTTTATTGGAAAAAAATTCAAGTATTTTAGAAAAATACCAAAACATCATCCAAACCATTTTTTTAGATTTATAATTAATAAATTAACTACGTTTTTCTAAAAAAATATAAATATGTGAAATTTAATTTTTTAATTAAAATCAGCATTTAGAGATTTTAAATTTATAACAAACTTTATAACACTAAGAAAATTATCTAAGGTCTCATTAAATTATCATAAAATCGTAATAAAACAAAATATTAATTAATTAACAAATTTTATGAAGAATAATTTTATTTAAATCATTTAATTAATTATAAAATTGTAAAAAATACCAACATTTAATTAATAATTTTTAAAATATTCATTTAAGATATACTATGATATAATTTTATAATACATTCATTTTTAAGATTAATAAATTTTATTTATACTTTAATTGATGAGATTACAATTAATTTGTTTGGTTTATTATACATATGGTTCATATTACTATTCCTAAGGTCATGTTTCTATTAAAACTATATGGATTCCTTATCTTCTAGAAATACCTCTTATTTTATTTATTATTCATATATATGGTGGACTACCAACCCATGAACTAATGTGGTTTGTTCATCCATTACCACCACTCTTGGTTTGGAATTATGATTTATTTATAGTTTATATATTATATTTATGATCTTATTATGCTTCTATAATTTTTATATCATGCATACCTTCATGATTTAAATTTTGTGGAAGTGTGATAACGTCGTTTCTGTGTATGACGGATTACCGCATTATGAAGTGATATGATTGGTTCACACAATACATGGAATATATTATGATTAAGATCCATAAAATTATGTGATATATATATATGACATAAAAATAATACTATATTGATTATATATATTTATATATCATTTAATTTTCTTTCTTTCTATAAAATAATTAAAAGGAAATAGTGTTCATGAGAACATACGACCTCTCGTCTCCTTGAAAGGTGAATTTCATTTCCTATCACTAAATATTTTGGATTATAATAAATACGTATATAAACAATATATATTATATTTATATAAGTATTTACGTTTTGGATATGATGAAACAATAATTAAACTGTGTATACTGAAAATAATAAATGAAATATTATATGAAAAAAATGGTTATTAACCAAAAACAAAACATTAACATTGAATTATTAATAAATAGGTAATAAAGGTCAAACTAAAATCATATATAGTTACATATATATATTTTTTAATATTTAATAAAATTTTAAAAATTGGTATTTATTATACTTGAGGTTTTAAAGAGTATAATGAAAGTCAAGACTTAATGTACAAGATTTTCGTCTCGTTTTTTACTTCTGTGATAGAAATAAAATATTTACCACCCATTTATTATATGTTGGGTATATACATCCCATTAGTGTAAATTATATTTATTATAATAAAAAATATTGGGGTTCACATATTTCTTTTAGGATCTCTCTTTCATGGGGTATACGGTTCAATAGTTACAAATAGGTAGGGGATTTTTGCCTCAATTCATTTTATAAGAGATGTACATAAGGTTGTACACCTATATTTTTTAATGAGGTACATAAAATCTCATTTCACATGTTATATCATGAATTTATTAGTCATTGTGATAATATAAGTTTCATTATTTTTTATTCCTTCAATGTTATTATGATTGAATGTTACAAAAGTGTTAAAGATTTTGTGTTACAATCTCATCATTTATCAGAATTGTTTGAATTTAAGTCTCCAAAATTGAAACATTATAATCTACCTCTTAATAGTTATCATGAATATTCATATACTTTGGTTATTGATTACATCTTCAAGTAACGGTTCCATTTTCCACCTATTTGTTAATTAAAATTATTAGGAATTATTTTTAATAAAAATCCAAATTTATTTCGCTCTTCGGGGAAAAATATGTATCATTCAAAACCGATGATTTCTAAAATTATCTTTAAACATGTTTTGAAATTATATTTTAAGGAAATTTTAAAGAAAATTATTTTGAAAATTATTTATGTTTTAAAAATTATTGTAAATTATTTTTATAGGAACCTTTATTTTATTTAAAGACCATTTTCAATTAAAAGGTTTTTAAAAATGTTCTATGTTTTAAAATTGTTTTAAATAATTTTCATAGATTACTTTATAAGTTTCAAAAGATATCATTCAACAAAATTATTTCAAAATAATTAAGTTTAAAATGTTTTCAAAATTATTTTCATATATTTCTTTAAATTCTTTAATAGTTATTTTTCATTAAAAAGGTTTTTGAAATATATTGTGTTTTAAAAAAAATAAAAATTGAGGAGGATATTTTCCTCAAAAAATGATTTATAATATCATTAACAATTATTTTTCGTCTAATCTGTCATCCATTGGTGTTACCTATTTCTTTCTAGCGATATTATCAATGGATATCATTTATATTATTTATTTTAATGGTTTGTTTTTTTTAATTCATAATCTTTATAAATCCTATTTCTCTTCCACTAATTTTACAATGAGTAAATTATTATGAAACTTGATACATTTCATGGGTTATTGTAAGATGAAATTATTATAAAACCTATATCTTTTCCATATTTTACAATATCCTGAAATTTTTATTATACCAATATCATTTCTTAGGTTATGATAGGATGAATTATTCTAATCTTATGGAACACATAAATATAGTTTTCATTTTGTAATAGGTGACACCAATGTCTCCCTCCAATTAAATGGGTAATAATTTATATATCTTATGACATATGCATGGATAGAATATGGAGTGAACACGATAGAGTTAGACAAGGCTGCAACTGGTGAGGGTGGGGTGTTCTGCATAGGAGGTGTGTTTGTATATGCATGAACCTGAATAAATGTTCACAATGTCAGGCATAAACCTAATTACCTGTTCCCAAAGTTATCTATGAAGTTTATTACATATTCAAAATATTATGTGTGAACTTAATTACATGTTCAAACTTTTATGAATAAACTTAATTACATGTTCACAGTATAATGATTAAACTTTATTACGTAGTTATAATGTTATGTGTAGACCAGGTTCCATGTCCCTAAGTTTATGTGAGGGTCTAATTTCATTTCCTCAACTTAATGTGTGAACCTAGTTCTATTTACACAAGTTCACAGTGTTAAACATTGATGTGTATTCCAAAATTGAATGTTTAATGTCAATGTTATTATCTCATGAATCATGTTCATTTATTTTCATATAATTCATTTCTTATGAACTATCAATCATTATGTCATGATTCACATTTATGATTTACAATAGGAACGTTATGGTTTTCCAGTGTTATGATTGTGTTATCATACCCATATGTAAATCTCATTCTTATGTATCTTTCATTATTAAACTTACTAAGGATTTGAGATCACCATTTCTTATGTTTCCATTTCCCACATTATAAATAATGTTTTTATGTATGAGTAATAAAGGGAAAGATCATTATGAGAGACATTGAAGATCTATCACCATGTTCGAAGATAATGCTTTCATGTTTCCAAAGTTACTAAACTATTACAACCTATGGGAATGTGTTGGTAAAATTTATTGAATATTCAATTAAAAATATCTAATATCCAAGCACGATAATCTTGGGTCTCTATAATTAATCAAAAACCCCAATTGACAATGTGATTGAATAATAGAACCCTTACCACATTGGTACCTTTTAAATCGTAATCCTCATGAATGAAATAACCTTAGATGGATATATATATATATATCTCATAAATTTGTATGTTAAGTATTATAAAATAAATCCAAGGTTAGTATATACCAAACACAGAAGAAAACATTGGTGAATATGGAATGAAACCCAGGGAAACAAAAGTGAGAAAAAAATCTATTACCACATTGCTAGATTTTGAATCGTAAGGCCCATGAATGAATAACAATAAAAGAAAAAATAAATAAAATGGAAATAAATAAAACCATGATATAAAATTTCAATAAGGTATTACAAACACCACACCGAATAAAAAAGTGGTGATTATAAATTATATACCAAATAAGTAATATTGATATTAGAATCACTTACCTCGAGTCTTGACTTTATTCATACCACATCCATAGTTTTTCACCAAAATCATTATTAGGAGGGTTTATTAATCAAAATAAGTAATCCATTTCAGAGGGACGGATTAAGGAATTTATTTTTGTAGATATCAGAAAAAATGATTTGTAAGTGTGAAGAGGAGAGGACATGGGGTTCCCTTTTATAAGTGGAGGAGAGGACACACAAGGACTTTTTGAAAAGAAAAAGTTATAACTATATTTTAAAATTTTTAAAAGGATCAAAATTAATCATTATCCAACATAAAATGATATAATTTATAATTATGGACACCCAATATAAGTTTTAAAAGTTTTTAATTCTTTGTAACCCTTGGCTATATAGTTTTACCTATAGTAAAACCGTTTTATCCTTAACCATAGTAAGTATTTTATTACTGGTTGTACTATTCATTGTGAAAAAAAAATCTTAGCCTATTATATAATTTTATTTATTATTATTCCAAATATTTAATTCATTTTTTAGAATTCAATTGATATAATTTTTAAAAGTTAATTTAAAAAAAACTTCCAAACACGATGAAAAAATGGTTTTCCAAATAAAACATTATCACAAGAGTAAAAATATTTATGATCCAAATTCAACATGACATTGACTAAAATAAAAAAATTGGATTAATAGTAATATAATTGAACTAATGTTATGTTTTATCGATTTCAAAACAATATTTTACATCACAAATTCTTTAAATGAAAAGGAAATTTTCAATAAAAATTATTATTTTTCAATATTCATAAAAATATAATCTTTTCAGAATATTCTAAAAAATCACTCTATTATAATTTTAAAATTTTTATTTAAAAAATAATTTTCATTTTTTAAAGCAAAATTTCTACAAGTGAAAAAAAATCATTATTAATATTTTTTCCCGAAAAGCAATAAAAAAAATTTCAGAAAAAATAGTATTTTTTAATCAAATAAATATACTACTAAAAATATAAGTACATTTTTTAAATATGTTTTACTTATATAAAACTATTATTATTAATTTTAAAAATTAATTTATTTCTATTTATACTAATAAATTTAACTATAAGGTTAGAATAAACATATTTTTATAAAAATATTCATAGTATGTTATTGTTCATTAAAACATGGTATTGCATGTAACATAAGATATAAAAGACAAAAAAATATATTCCAAAAAATATATTTCATAAAATATTAGGGTGTTATATACATGGTCCACATTTCAAGAAAATTAATTGCATAACATTACGGTTCATCCTTCAAGACCATAAACTGCTTAGACTGGTCTACTCAAGATAATATGATTCACTTATGTATAATTTAGATCTATGTATGAGTTACTAGTGTATGGGTTTTTGAGGTAACATTTGGTCTTATTCGAAAACTATGAATTAGGTCAAAACAATTATATTTACTTATGTGCATGAACATTCTCAACACAATGATCCCTTGTTTGAGAACTATATGTTTCTTGGTTAATATTCCAAAAGGATGCATACTGACTTTTATATCACCTATATCTGATCCAATTAAAAACTCAACTTTCAATCCATTTCCCTTAACTATCATGGTATTTGAGTGTATCAACTCACGTATATTTTTTTATCTATTATAGGGTGAATTAAACCTGCACTACTAGATTTGGTGTTTAAAAATGCATTAATCTCTGGCTTTAATACCAATTAAGAAGACTTGATATAAAATTACATATATTCCAATGAATTTTGTAATTTTATCTCACAAAAATCACATAATATAAGAACCTAAATGTTTATTTTCTTTAAATATTGTCTACATAAAAATTATTTTATAAAACTTTCTCGATAATTGCACCATACTAGAACCCCCTATAAATATCTCCTAGGCTGTAATCATATTTATTGCCTGGGAATTCCAAAAATAAAAAAAGTATGAGATCAAATTCTATAGAAGGGAAAAAATTATGAACATGTCATCAAGGGTGATATCATAAGAATATTATAGAACATGATCATGAGAGAAATATATTACAAAATGGAATTTGGAACACAAATATTAGATCATATTTATCTTAGTATAATATATATTCTCAAATGAACAAACATATACTCTCAATTAATAATATATGATGATAATAATTAGCCATTTAGCATATTAGTAGGCATACGATAATGAAATATTACATGACATTGAAACATAGTGTTAAAGGGGATTTTTTCTCAAACATAAGAAAAGTAAAACAACACATTATGAGAAAACATAATCATTCACATCCATTATGTTTTGAAAAAAGTCAAGTATTTCCACCAGTTAAGTTTTGAAAAAATCAAATTATGACCAAACTATGTGATGAAAGAATCTAAGAATGTTGGAAGTCCATTGTCCCATTATATGGAAAACCAAAACCAATGTATTTGAGAAATTTTATGGACTAAACTTATCTCAGTGATTTAATATTCCCCACTAATCGGAAGGATATAACGGACCCAAACCATCTCATAATAATAATCCATACATATATATGCCACATGAAACCGATCACTCGTCATATCATAAAGAACCCATGGAACAAATATGGGTATTTCAACATTTCCAGATGATATAACATAAAAAAAATCAAGAGTTGGATCAGATGATAATGAAAATTTAATAACCCATAACTATTATCACTTAATGGAAATTAGAGGGTGATTAGGGAAACATACCTCCATCAAAGATACGTATTTATTATTTGTTGATTAAAATGGAAGTGATCCATGAAAAATATCTTTTCAAAAACATACATTAACATTATAATAATGAAAAAATATTAACAAACTCTTTTAAAACTCATCTTCAAGGATTTAATATAAATTTTTTTTAAAAAATTGACATTAAAATAAATCCTAATAATGGATATTTAAATGGACATAGAGGATTTTAAGAGGAATGTGGAGTGTGATATAAAAATATAAACATAAAGGGGAGATCCTTTTTAAAATTTTGAAAATACCTATATTGAAAATCCACATCATAAAAAAGTATAATAAAACACTATTTTGAACAAAATTATTGAGAAATAAAGATATCATGGAATATAATAATTATTTGGGTTCAAAATAAAAAATTAAAACATTTGTGGAAATAAATAATATGGACGTAGAGGAGAAAAAATAATCAAATATGATTATGGTTATTAACAATGATGTATCATTATAACAAATACACAATTCCAAAAATTAATAATTGTTAAGTTAATATGTAGAAACTTTTTTTTCATGTATGTATTTGGAATATAATTAGAAATATTTCTAAATATAGGTTATGAGTCGGCATGGAATATTGGGGGCCGAAGAGCCTCGGTGTTGTGATATTAAAAATATTATATATTATATATCAAACACATGAAGTTTTTCTTTAAATATTGAATAACCAATAATTATAGTCTCATATCAAAAATTGGATACCATTTTTGAGTTTAGAAAATTGGTATTACTATTGGTGAAATAATAAATTTGTCCATATCAGGTGCCCAGTTAGAGATTATTTTTGGTGGGATGTTAAATACAGGTTTATTCATTTAATAAAAATTTAACTAATAAACCAACCCCCCCCCCCTCCACCATTTGTATTATTTTTTATAGAAGGGGATGGTTGCTTCTCACTCATGGTGATGGATAGAACAAGGAGGAACTGAGGCGAGGAGGTGTAACACCCCAGGTAAATAATGAATATGAAATTTTTATATTTATCCATATTTGTGAATAAAATATTAATATGACTTTAAAGGGGACGCTATGCTCGATGGCGTTCCAAACACGCAACAACGAGTTTCTTGGGAATCTTACGTTGCACTCTAATAATAAAATAATATTATTTCAAATGGTAGTTAACATGTAGCCGTTTTATTGGAGGGAATGGATATAAATAACTAAAATATGATTATATATGTTTTTTAAATGTTTTTACATTTATCCAATAAAAGCTAAAAGGCTTAAAATACGGAAAGAATACAATTTTAGGCGTATATGTCCTAGTTTTCACTAAAGGTTCACTTATCGCCTTTTAATGGAGAACTGTCATTAAATATAGTTTTGTTCACTCTTAAACATTCTTTTGGACCAAATAAAACTCTTATAAAGAATCGGGACATCAAATTTTACTTTGTGTAATTTTTTGGTATCTTTCCGATAAAGTTCATTTTTTTTAATGAATAGTGTAAAATGTTGTATTTTAATTCAAAACCACTTTTTAATCTAATTAATTTATATGATTAGATTATATTTTGAATTGGTTTTAAAGTGAAATTAGAAAATATTTTTACCATTAAATCTAATAGTGGTTATTGGAATCAATTTCACTTTGAAATCAGACTTAAACTAGTGTCAATCTTCTGATACTTATTGTTTTATAAAAACACGCTATTTGCTCTGACAGCGGGAATTAATTATTAAATTAATTAATTTGACTAATATGTTTTGAATTTTGTAAAATGGACTTCATTTTTGAATTCGGAATATCAAATATATCTTAGGGTGAATTTTTGGGATTTTTCTGAAAAACTTCAATTTTTGATGAATACTGAAACCACTAAGTGGTACTTATAAAAGCTGATTTTTTGTTTAAATGAAATTTTACCACTTATGTGTTTTGAATTTCAAAAATCCGACATACATGGTTGTCCTTAAGAATTAAAATGTGGTTCAATGGGATAAAAATAATTTTTTGGTGAATAGTAACTTATTAAGTTTCTAATCGCGATTAGTGGTAATTAGTGTAGTTTAAGGTATAAATAATGCATTAATAATATTAAATGACCTAGACACATGTCCCAACCTTATCGGTTGTGTCATGGCCGACCAAGACAATCCATGGGTCAACTTGGGGACCCCATGGAGACATTTTGGTTGGGAAATGACATAAATAACTTTTTATTTAATGTAAAAGTAAAAATGACACAAACATGATATGTTTTACTAAAACAATTCTTAAGTGGGGTTATACAAGTAATATTTTTGATTATAAATATTCATTGGAAAGATAAAAAGATTTCCTACATCATAGTATTTTTTTTATAATTTTTAGACATTAAATAAATTAAATTAGTTATGACATAATAATGATGCAGCGATGACATCATTATTTGACGATTTAAATAAAATGGAAGGATAATGTAAAATATATGAACTACACATGTCCAAAACTTATTGGATGAGTGGATTTATAATTCTTATCACCTTATCCACGAATTATATCAATGTGGGACCTTTTGAAACCGAAAAACATTTTCAAATAAAGTAATATTTCTTTACTTTCCAAAAGTGCCCCTCCTCTCCTCTTATAAAAGGCCCCCACCTCTACCTCATTTCACACACTCCTCAAGCCTTTGGCTCGTCCCAAACCTGCCCATTTACTCTCTCCACATCCCTCTCCTCATCCTAGAGTGTTACCTTTGGGAATAATCCTTTCAAAGGATGCCTTTAGGCTCAAATCAAAAGGAGGTACACTTTTAAAGGTAATTCATTCTCTCATGTTCATTTGTTTTATTTTGCTTCTCCAACCCCCTAAACTCTTTTTATTTACTTATTTTGTAACAAAACCAGTATCTTAAATATAATAGGATGTTTTTATAAGATTTATTAAAGCTACACTCTCACACAACTACATCAAATGGATAAATAACATTCGGTTTCCGTGGATGGTGAAATTTGCCTCCCGAAACGATGATTGTTCAATACTCATTTAACACCTTCAAAGGTGGCCATTATGATGTCACTATTTTTATATATGATATATAATATGTTTATTTTTTATTTATTCTTCTGTTTTTTTCATTTTTGTCTTACCTTTATGGCTTCCATTATGGGTATACGCGATATCTTCATTTAAGGAAGTGCGGACTACCGCCCCCTCAAAGTGATTTGATTCATTAAATACCATATATGGGATGTATAAAGGATGTAAATATGATATTATATATGATATTATACTGGAATTATAATATACCTTTATATCATTATTATTCCATTCTATAAAATACGAAATAGAAATGAAAGTAGCATTCATACGTACGTACGGCTTACCGTCTCCATGAACGGTGCATTTCATTTCTTACCTCTAAATGATTATGTAATGTTATAAATGCATGCATGTACTGGATATAAATGAAATATATGATATCTACATGATGAATACAATTCTGGATATAATAAAAATTTGGCCACACGAATAACATGTAATTGTAAGAAGTCCACTTTCGACTTAAGAACCAAATATCGGCAAAACAAATATTATTAACTTAAATGATTACATAATGTTTATGACATGGTAATAAGTGGTATAAAATTAATAATTAAATTGAAAAAGGTTCTTAAGGAAGTATAAATTAACTCAAGTTTATTATTCAGGAGATTAAAGAACGATCGATTCAAGTCGGACCCGAGGTAAGGGATCCTACTCCTCTCTTTTTAAGTACACTCTTTTATGTCATTCCTTCTAAGCTCATATTTCTTGTGATTGGGATGTTATTTTATATTATACTTACTGTAATTTTTATGTTCATGTGATTAGGGACCCTATTCTCTCTCATCAATCCATTTTGGAAGTTTTGAGTGGCGCCGTTAGGCTGGCGAACTTTCGTAAAAGATCTAACCTCTCTCTTTCTTTTTAAGTACTCTCCTTTATGTCACTTCTTTTAAGCTCCTCTTTGTAATGTTGGGGGATGTTATTTTATATTCCTATTGCTGTAAATTTTATTTTAATGTGATGAGATACCCTATTTGATCTCATCAATCCATATTCCGAAGTTTTATGTGGCGCCGTTAGGCTGCCGAGTTTTCGTAAGGGATTTTTCATCTCACTTTTATTCTCATGAGATTTATGCTACATTTGACACAAATTCCATTGAGTGGTGTATGTAATGCCCATTATTCTACTCTTTGTTTAATATACATTCATTTATGAGTATTTACATCAATGATCTATTGTCCTTTTTTCATGGGGTGTATGTTTTGAAAGATACCCAAGTCGGTAAGGGAACCATTCACCCTCCTCTTTTTTAAAAGACTTCTTTTGTTGGGTCTTTTAATTTACATATTGTTATGTTGGGATATGTTCTCATATATCCTTATTGATGTAAATTTTATTTCCAAGTGATGAGATACACTTTTTATCTCTCATCAACTCATTTTGATGTGATGCCGTTAGGCTGTCAAGGGAACTTTTTAACCCAATTTCGATTTCTTTGGGTTCAACATGTAGTCATTGAATATGTCATCCATTGAATATGTGTGAATGACCTATTATTGTTTTACACATAATATCCACTTATATTGGTTGTATTTATATTTGTCACGCATATTTTGAGATTGATTTGTCCTTAATTTAAGGATACCTTCTTTATAAGGGATTTCACCACATTTGACATTTCTATTGAGGGTTCATTGTTGTTATGCACCAATTCACTCTTATATGGTGTATATACTGTCCTTTTGAGTATTATATCATGAATCCTTTTATTCTCATGATATTATAAAGTCCTAACTAAATGTTATTCCTCGATTATTGTATTCAAGTGTCTCTAATTTTGGTAAAACCCATTTAACCAAAATATCGTTTTAAATTTTTTAATTATTTGTTCTTATTAATATCCATGTTTTCAAAATGGTTTTAAGGATTTAATTATATGGATATTAATGGTTTAAAATTTTAAGCTTCAAGGTGGTATGGGACACTTTGATTCAAAAATCTCTTTATTAAATGTTTTAAATGGTTTTGGAAATGGTTTCTTTTTGAATGGATTCATTATTTCAATATCCTAAAATGTTATATTGTGATTGAAATGTGGAAATGTTATGTTTCCTTTATTCATGTTTTATGTGATACGATTATGTTATGGTTCTTGGGCATTGTTATGAAGAACGGGTGGTTCCGTGATAAATTAAGGGCAGGTGAGCCCGATATAGCTCTCCAATGCATTGGGTAACGCAAAGGAGTGAAACGTTAAGGTTTCTCCGAAGAGATTTAGGGAATATACTTTGATAGGTATTCCAAACGTAACCAAGAGGTTTACTCCCTACGTAAGAATGTTATGAATGCCTCAAGTTACCTTTATGTCTTATGTTTTCTATGATTTATTCATGATTTTATATGCCTATGTTTTATGGGTAAAGTATGATTTCATTCTTATGTATATATGAACTCATGTTTCCTTTCCATATTTTAATAACCCTTTCTGAGCTTTTTATGATCATCCCAAGTTTTTGAAATGTTTTTCACAGGTCAAGGGAAAGGTACATGATGTGACGATAGTGTCAAGGATGTGTCAAGAAAGAATCTGTGTTTTATTTTAAATAGGTTTCCATTGATGGGAAGAATGAATATTGTCTTTTATGTAACCACTTTGTTTAAATGGGGAATGTAATGCAAGTTTCATGATCTAATTCTCTAAAACTCTAAACCTGAAAAGATCCTCAATGTGTAATCTTGTAATAACTCAAGTTTAAGTAAGGTTTAAGGCTGGGGCCTTATAGTTGGTATCAAAGGTCGGTTTAGACAACTTTAGAGGTTAGGGTATTCTTTAAGCATAAGTGACATTACCATAATGGTTAGGATTTCAGAAAGAGTCCCAGTTTTAGATAAAGTGAATGAGTAAGTGTATCTTAGTTTTTACCTTCCACATTAGTACATGATGTTTTTGTTGATATACTCACACTGACATTTCTATTTTTAGTGAATGGATGGATCTAGCAGGCCCCAAAGAGACAACAGGTTTGAAGGAAACTGTGGTGGTTCTCTGATTAAGATACTAGATAAAATGGAGGATTCAATGAGGAAACTCGTGGTTGTTCTAAACCAAATATCAAGGAGTCATGATCAACCACTTCAACCTTGGTGAGTTCTCTAATGCATCATGTACGAGATGGCCAACTAGATGTGGAAATTCAGGTAATAATTATTAAGGTAATCATTAGGGTTTATATGATACTTAATTTTTAGGTAATTATGGGTTACTCTATGATATGATGGAAAATGAAAGGAATGAGATAAACTTGAGGTGAAAATATGTTATGATTATTCTTGAAGATTTTATCTAATTTTGGGGAATGTTTTAAGAATTATATAGTTTTGGAAAAATGACAACACGTAAACCGTGTGACATCCCGTCGCGTCGGACAAAGCTGCGGGAATCGAACCCACAACCAATGTGCGACTGGTATTTATCGACTACCACTGGACTACGTGAAGTCCCTGGTTAGTTTGACTGATTCATTCTAGTTATATGATTTTATGAATTAAGAGTAAGTTGATTTTGGGTTATTTATGAAAATGATTAACCTATCATGGAGGATATGTGATTAGGTTAATTACTTTTCAAAACGAGACTTTAGGAGCAACTGATATTGTTTGGAGATAAATGTTATGATTTATCTTGGAAGACTATGCGACTAAATCCTTCAAGTATTTGGGTTTCAATCTTATATCGGTTTACTTTGAAGAATTTTATAGACAAATTGATTATAGAATGGTCCTCGCTGAACTTTGGGTTTTGTTGGACAAATTTTGGAGATTAAGAATAGATTTTATTTTTATAAAGGGTTATCCTTTTCTGGATTATCTGATCTTGTACTAGCCTTTTTGGTTTTGGTTTTGGTTAAAGTCTAAAGACATGGGAAGTATATAGTTCTATTTTGTGGATTAGGTGATTCTCTAGAAGTTTATTATAATACTCTTAATGTGAACAAGTCTTCCTAAATACTCGTCCTTTGAAGAAAATATGAGTTTGTGTAAGGAATCTAATAAATGTTGAAAGTCAATATGATAAGTGATTATGTTTCCTTATGCATAAATTCCTCAATAAAAAGTAACTTAAAACAAAAATGTTGTCTATTAACTTTTCCTACTGGGGAATCGAAGACCGTTTAACCCATCACAAGTTTGTGATTTTCTCGTGGTTAACTTTCTCCTAAACATGTTTTCTATCACTCTCCATCAGAACATGACCCTTTGTTTTTTCCTCCATGTCCATATTTTCATACTTGGAATCCTAGTATGGGTTAACTCGGGTGACCTTTGTACTTATCTTTCTTTATTTAAAAGTGTTAGTTTTACCGACTTTTGTTCCGATGTGGGACTTTCAAGGATGTTTCCAAGCGCAATTTTAAAATTGCGAGGACGCAATTCCCAAAAGGGGGGAAGGATGTAACACCCCAGGTAAATAATGAATATGAAATTTTCATATTTATCTATATTTTTGAATAAAATATTAATATGACTTTAAAGGGGACGCTATGCTCGATGGCGTACCCAACACGCAACAACGAGTTTCTTGGGAATCTCACGTTGCACTCTAATAATAAAATAATATTATTTCAAATGATAGTTATCATGTAGCCGTTGTATTGGAGGGAATGGATAGAAATAACTAAAATATGATTATATATGTTTTTTAAATGTTTTTACATTTATCCAATAAAATCTAAAAGGCTTAAAATACGGAAAGAATTCAATTTTAGGCGTATATGCCCTAGTTTTCACTAAAGGTTCACTTATCGCCTTTTAATGGAGAACTGTCATTAAATTTAGTTTTGTTCACTCTTAAACATTATTTTGGACCAAATAAAACTCTTATTAATACTTGGGACATCAAATTTTACTTTGTCTAATTTTTTGGTATCTTTCCGATAAAGTTCATTTGTTTTAATGAATAGTGTAAAATGTTGTATTTTAATTCAAACCCACTTTTTAATATTATTTATTTATATGATTAGATTATATTTTGAATTGGTTTTAAAGTGAAATTAAAAAATATTTTTACCATTAAATCCAATAGTGGTCGTTGGAATCAATTTCACTTTGAAATCAGACTTAAACTAGTGTCAATCTTTTGATACTTATTGTTTTATAAAAACACTCTATTTGCTCTGACAGCGGGAATTAATTATTAAATTAATTAATGTGACTAATATGTTTTGAATTTTTTAAAACGGACTTCATTTTTGAATTAAGAATATCAAATATATCTTATGGTGAATTTTTGGGATTTTTCTGAAAAACTTCAATTTTTAATGAATAGTGAAACCACTAAGTGGTACTTATAAAAGCTGATTTTTCGTTTAAATGAAATTTTACCACTTATGTGTTTTGAATTTCAAAAATCCTACATACATGGTTGTCCTTAAGAATTAAAATGTGGTCAATTGGATAAAAATAATTTTTTGGTGAATAGTAGCTTATTAAGTTTTTAACCGCGATTAGTGGTAATTAGTGTAGTTTAAGGTACAAATAATGCTTTAATAATATGAAATGACCTAGAAACATGTCCCAACCATATTGTTTGTGTCATGGCCGACCAAGAGAAGCCATGGGTCAACTTGGGGACCCCATGGAGACATTTTGTTTGGGAAATGACATAAATAACTTTTTATTTAATGTAAAAGTAAAAATGACACAAACATGATATGTTTTACTAAAACAATTTTTAAGTGGGGTTATACAAGTCATATTTTTGATTATAAATATTAATTGGAAATATAAAAAGATTTCCTACATCATAGGTTTTTTTTTATAATTTTTAGACATTAAATAAATTAAATTAGTTATGACATAATAATGATGCAGCGATGACATCATTATTTGACGATTTAAATAAAATGGAAAGATAATGTAAAATATATGAACTACACATGTCCAAAACTTATTGGATGAGTGGATTTCGAAGCCTTATCACCTTATCCACTAATTATATCAATGTTGGACCTTTTGAAACCGAAACACATTTTCAAATAAAGTAATATTTCTTTACTTTCAAAAAGTGCCCCTCCTCTCCTCTTATAAAAGGCCCCCACCTCTACCTCATTTCACACACTCCTCAAGCCTTTGGATCGGCCAAACCCTGCCCATTTACTCTCTCCACATCCCTCTACTCATCCTAGAGGATTCCCTTTGGGCATAATCCTTTCAATGGAAGCCTTTAGGCTCAAATCAAAAGGAGTTACACTTTTAAAGGTAATTCATTCTCCCATGTTCATTTGTTTTATTTTGCTTCTCCAACCCCCTAAACTCTTTTTATTTACTTCTTTTGTAACAACACCAGTATCTTCAATATACTAGGATGTTGTTATAAGATTTATTCGAGCTACACTCTCACACAACTACATAAAATGGTTAAAGAACCTACGGTTTCTGTGGATGGTGAAATTCTGCCTCCCGAAACGATGATTGTTCAATACTCATTTAACACCTTAAAATGTGGCCATTATGATGTCACTATTTTTATATATGATATATAATATGTTTATGTTTTATTTATTCTTCTGTATTTTTCATTTTTGTCTTACCTTTATGGCTTCCATTATGGGTATACGCGATATCTTCATTTAAGGAAGTGCGGACTACCGCCCCCTCATAGTGATTTGATTCGTTAAATACCATATGTGGGATGTATAAAGGATGGAAATATGATATTATATATGATATTATACTGGAATTATAATATACCTTTATATCTTTATTATTTCATTCTATAAAATACAAAATTGAAATGAAAGTAGCGTTCATGCGTACGTACGGCTTACCGTCTCCATGAACGGTGCATTTCATTACTTACCTCTAAATGATTATGTAATGTTATAAATGCATGAATGTACTGGATATATATGACATATATGATATATACATGATGAATACAATTCTGGATATAATAAAAATTTGGCCACACGAACAACATGTAATTGTAAGAAGTCCACTTTCGACTTAAGAACCAAATATCGGCAAAACAAATATTATTAACTTAAATGATTACATAATGTTTATGACATGGTAATAAGTGGTATAAAAGTAATAATGAAATTGAAAAAGGTTCTTAAGGAACTATAAATTAACTCAAGTTTATTATTCAGGAGATTAAAGAATGATCGAGTCAAGTCGGACCCGAGGTAAGGGATCCTACTCCTCTCTTTTTAAGTACACGCTTTTATGTCATTCCTTTTAAGCTCATATTTCTGGTGATTGGGATGTTATTTTATATTATACATACTGTAATTTTTATGTTCATGTGATGAGGGACCCTATTCTCTCTCTTCAATCCATTTTGGAAGTTTTGAGTGGCGCCGTTAGGCTGCCGAACTTTCGTAAAAGATCTAACCTCTCTCTTTCTTTTTAAGTACTCTCCTTTATGTCACTTCTTTTAAGCTCCTCTTTGTAATGTTGGGGGATGTTATTTTATATTACTATTGCTGTAAGTTTTATTTTAATGTGATGAGATACCCTATTTGATCTCATCAATCCATATTCAGAAGTTTTATGTGGCGTCGTTAGGCTGCCGAGTTTTCGTAAGGGATTTTTCATCTCACTTTTATTCTCGTGAGATTTATGCTACATTTGCCACAAATTCCATTGAGTGGTGTATGTAATGCCCATTATTCTAATATTTGTGTAATATAAATTCATTTATGAGTATTTACATCAATGATCTATTTTCCTTCTTTCATGGGGTGTATGTTTTGAAAGATACCTAAGTCGGTAAGGGAACCTTTCACCCTCCTCTTTTTTAAAAGACTTCTTTTGTTGGGTCTTTTAATTTACATATTGTTATGTTGGGATATGTTCTCATATATCCTTATTTATGTAAATTTTATGTCCAAGTGATGAGATACACTTTTTATCTCTCATCAACTCATTTTTATGTGATGCCGTTAGGCTGTCAAGGGAACTTTTTAACCCAATTTTGATTTCTTTGGGTTCAACATGTAGTCATTGAATATGTCATCCATTGAATATGTGTGAATGACCTTTTATTGTTTTACACTTAATATCCACTTATATTGGGTGTAATTATATTTTTCACACATATTTTGTGATTGATTTGTCCTTAATTTAAGGATACCTTCTTTATAAGGGATTTCATCACATTTGACATTTCTATTGAGGGTTCATTGTTGTTATGCACCAATTCACTCGTATATGGTGTATATACTGTCCTTTGGAGTATTATATCATGAATCCTTTTATTCTCATGATATTAAAAAGTTATGAATGCCTCAAGTTACCTTTATGTCTTATGTTTTCTATGATTTATTCATGATTTGATATGCCTATGTTTTATGGGTAAAGTATGATTTAATTCTTATGTATATATGAACTCATGTTTCCTTTCCATATTTTTATAACCCTTACTGAGCTTTTTATGCTCATCCCAAGTTTTTGAAATGTTTTTCACAGGTCAAGGGAAAGGTACATGATGTGAAGATAGTGTCAAGGATGTTTCAAGAAAGAATCCGTGTTTTATTTTAAATAGGTTTCCATTGATGGGAAGAATGAATATTCTCTTTTATGTAACCACTTTGTTTAAATGTGGAATGTAATGCAAGTTTCACGATCTAATTATCTAAAACTCTAAACCTGAAAAGATCCTCAATGTGTAATCTTGTAATAACTCATGTTTAAGTAAGGTTTAAGGCTGGGGCCTTATAGGAGGTGCCACCAGACCCCATACATTGCACAAATCCTCACCAGATTGAGGTGCAGTGGTTTCTGAGTGTCTCATTGGACAAGAAACTTTAGAGTCTCACCATGATGTCGGTGTATTTGTTATATTTACTTCTCAATCATTATTTATTAATTTTGTAAAGTTCTTAGAGACCTATAATAACTCATATAGATCCCCTATGTGTATATATCTGTGTTTGGGTGGAAATCACGGAGTTTTTGGTGGAATTGTGGCAATTATCATTAGTAATTATCAATTACATGGCATATAGTGTATAGTAAAATATTTTTTGTTCTTCTCATTCTAGGATGATTAACTTTTGGTACTACATGTACTGTTTTATGGGTACATGTCGTGTAGTGATGATAGACCTTCTGTTCAAAGACATTCGTAGGAACACAATTTAAGGGGAAATTGTCATGTGTGAGGACACTAATAGATCCCCCAGGGTGTACGTTGGATGAATTATATGTCTAGGTACAAAGACAAAGGGTTTCAGACATGGATAAGGGATTCCAAATATAGGCATGAGCTAAGGAAATATACATGTAGCCATAATTCCAGACAAGTCATACAGCAAGGGTACACTCTTTGTGAGGTGATATGGACATTTGACTCTTTAAGGGTGAGGAGACACCCTAGAAATAATATGAGGTAACATATCATATGAGCTAAGTTAAAAGTCATGTATATTCCCAAATTCACACCTAGTAACATGAGGGGACAAGGCTTGGGATGGATTTTAGAGAAACATCATGTACTCCCGTCAGATACTTCCCCCATGAGCATCTCCATCTTCAAGACTAGGATGGAGGCCCATGAGAAGCGTATCTAGGGTTGTTTCTATGGTAGATGTGATGGTGTCTATGGTTTTAGAATTACATATGTGACGTTAGGTGAGGTAAGTGCGTCACTTTTTAGCAAAGTATAAACAAGTATATGTTGAGTGGGTTCTGTTGGTCTATCACAATGAGGGTATAGTTTGATATTACATCCTAGGCATAGGATTATGATCCCCTCGATAGGGTGAACTCGAATGGGGTTATTTCATCCAGCAGGGAGGCCGAGGTGGAATCCCCTATCATATCAACTTCCCTAGGTGGGTTTTATTATATAATTGTAAAAACAAATACATGGATGATGATCCCCTGTCTATAATGTTATCTTAGTAGAGTTTGTGGAATCAAGAGGTATATGACCCCCTACTTATCTGGAATCTTCTATAGGGTTTCTGGTATGGTTAGCTATTTGATCCCCTACTTAGTGGTATGTTTTGGATGGGTTTTGTGAAATCTTTTTTAACAACACTACCTTGTCAGAATTACCCTCTCTAAGTGTTAAGTTATTTTCTATTCCATATTTGGTTTCTGGAGTCCCCTAGTGGTCCTATGTGTGATCACCGATCTGTGAGTATAGATTATATGGTAATCTTTTAGGGTTAGTGGATTCACCCATCATGGATGGTTAGGATCCCTTATATGAGTATCGAGATCTATTGGGTTCCCATATGAATTTCAATATAGAGAGACCTGACAAGAATGTTCTACCATATATATGACCTCTTGGATGTTATGGATATTCCATTGGATTAACAATACCTAATGGAGTGAGATATGATGGATAAGTTCCATCAAGTATGAAAGATCTATTTCCAATAAGTAATATCATGTTGATGACTTTCATCTTTTATTAGAGGTCTCATGGAGTGAGTTCTCTAAGACGAGTGATACTTTATGCCTCAAGTAGAATCTGGTTGAATGCTTTATTAGGGATACCAATAGACTTGAATCTATAATGTGTTTATCTAACTTATTCTAGGATTTCATTCATTTGTGTCTAATGGACACACCACATGTATATGATCTCACTTATCATTTACAGTAGAGGATTGGTCGAGATGGAGTTTCTTGTTCATTATCACATAGTTTTCCTCCTATTTATTCGGGCGGAATGCAGTGTTTCCTTTCATTTTATCCCTTTTCTTTTTGGTTTTTTGGATTCCTGATGGATATTTTCAAAATTTCCCATGCATTTTCTCTACCTACACTAGTCATGTCATTAGTAGATGATGGTCCATTCAATTGAGTCCTAGGAGAACCAAGAGCAGGTGGAGCTTAGTGAACTAGACATACCAAGTTGTGTACTTGTGTTTGTATTTTATAGCATTCCCCTCATTCTAATAAGGATATATTTTTTTATGATTTCTTTAGGCTTTTATTTTAACCATTTATATTTTCCATACTTTTCCATACTCTGATTGGGGGTTAAATTCATGCATTCATTTTTAGTATTTGTAGTTTTTTTATCTCTACATTGTATCATAATGAAGTGTGTGTGTGTGTGTGTGTGTGTTTGTGTGTATTGAGGTTCAATAAGATACATCCTCCCATGTAGGTGATATTCCTACTCATAACTGTTCACCAACCCCTATCCAATTGAAGGTGGGATTCGGGTAGTGGTGGTATAGCCTTCCATTAGCCATGTGGGCCTCAGTGGGTTGGGTCATTACATATTGGTATCAGAGTTTGTTCCACATTGGGTTTTCATTGTTGAGATTTCCCATCTATGATCTTGGTTTTGTATTTATGGTGATGGAAAGTGTTTCAATTTCATATTTCAATAAAAGGACTCTTGTGTTGGTGTGGTAGCTAATGTATCCATTCACCAGAACTCTGATAAGCTATCTTTTGACATAAAACATGTATACAATGGTTGGATATAGGTTTTTTTCTTAAATTATATAGGGGTGGGTTTTTGTTTCCATATCCTTTTTGAGTCATATCATTAGATATACACATTTAATATGACATATCATGGTTCTATTTCATGATACCACCATGAAGGAAAACAAAGAGGGTTCTACAACGGGATTATGATGAAGATTCACTTAGTGATGAGGTTTTGGTATGACGGTCTCCATTGGATGTGGTATCTCTATGTGGTTTCTGAATTGATCCACCACCAATTGAGAAACTAGTTTTTTTGAATGTTCATGTCGATGATGTGTTCATGCTGAGGGAACTACATGAGTTTCATAGGTAGATACCTCCCATGTATCAGGGTGAGACAGCCCCCCAAGTAGTTCATGACTGTCTTGAGGAAATCATGTGCATTTCTTACCTTGTGAGGACTCCTCCTAATCTAATTTTGGTGTTAATTGTGAGTATTTTGTAGGGATTACTAAGGTGATGGTGGATTCTGGTGAATCAAGAAAATTATGAGATGATTATCACAAAGACATAGTTTAATAATCTCTTCATGGAAGAGTTTTGTTTATTCATGTTGAGAACAGTATCTATCTGGGAGCTTCTGCAGCTTTGACTGGGTATCATGACCTTTGAATAGTATTCGATGAGGTTTAAAAGCATTTTAGGATACTATCTAGATATGGTTATAGATCAATTTTTTAGTATGTACCTCCATTAAGGTACTACAATTAGATATAAGGGACTTAGTGATATCTCTATTCAATCACATGTATATTTTAGTTCTTGAGTGGGCCTTGGTTATGGAGAGAATTCTGGTTGAATAGTCTCTGACCATTGGTATTGATAATATAGGATCTGAGACCGCGAAATCTAGTATCCAACAATAGGATTATGGATATAGGCATGTGATACTCTTCATTAGATGATACAAGGAAAAATGGTCCTTGGATTGGGGCACCAAGTCTGGATCTAAAAATCTATAGGAGACATTATTTTTTAAGTGAGATGTATGTTGACATCTTGCATGAGATAGTATAACCTTCCATGTTTTTTAGTGGGAGAGGGGTCAATAGACGACCCTATAGGATATAGTAACAGTATCATGAATTTATTCATTGTGGAATATGTGGAGGATTATATTAGAGTGTGGGAGATGGTGGAACATGGTTTTCTTTGATTCCACCTCCACTATAAAGTGGTTTGCGATAGTCTTTGGGAGTCAGATGATGATGGTGAGTACAACTACAATCCACAATGGCCAATGACATAGAGGCTCTTATGATGATTTGAGGTATGATCAACATCCTTTCCACTTTTGTAGTATCCTTTCTAGATATATGTGTGATATAACCTTTTTCCATCCACTTATTTCTTGATGTTTATCCGAGGTGATGCAGGACGTCGGTAGATCCCTGTGTGGGTGATGTTTTTTGTATCTTCAGAATCACAATAAAAATGGTCTCTTACCCCCCCCCCCCCCACCCTTGAGACATGTTCTTTTGATGCTATAAAAAACCACATGTTTTATTTTGTGTCACTAAAAGAGGATAGTGTCGATGTGTGGAGATTGAGATCCTTTTGAATTGTGTGTTCGGGAAGGGTTGGTGTGTTTAGGTATCAGTGTAGGCCCTCATTGTGATGTATGAGAGGGAAAGGATGAGCATAAATCCAAGGGGGAATTTTTTACCATCTATCTTGAGTGTGGTTCAGTGTGAAACAAGTTATTTACTACCATATTTATAGTATCACGTAGTCATGATCCTCTTTTCTCAGAGGGTGTCGCATGTTTGATGCCTTACGATACTGATGGAGCCTTTTTTTCTCAACCCTTATTCATGGAGGCATCACAGATGTAAGATTCCATCCTTTTACAAAATATATTTTCCTTTTAGTTAACACTTTTTATAGATTATAAATATTTTATGTCGAAAAAATATATTTTATTGGTGAAACAACTTAATAAATGTTTAAAGGATTACATGAGAAATAATTTTCAATTGAGACATTGTATGTTTTTTTATTAGAACGTTTTCAAAGTCAGATATTAGATAGTGTGAGATTCTTAGACCTATAAAGCCTTAGAAAAATAAAAATAAAAATATTAATGATATTATAGTAAGGGAGGACAATGTATTAAAAATAATTCAATAACACTGAAATGGTTCATCATATGAAAAATTTAAGACCATTGTTAGATCCAAAACGTGGTTTTTATCCTAGGCAGGGGATGACATATGTAGGAGTCTGACGTTTAGATTTCTCGCTTGTGAGTTAAAGTTATTAAATAATATTTATTATATTATTTTCCTAAAAATAATTAAATATCTCTCAAAAATTGCATCCTATGAGATATTTGATGCCACTAATGGGTCCAGATTGAGGGGTTTACCCTAGATAAGTTATAACATTTGTGCGCATCGAGAATTTGGATGGCTCACTCGCAAGAAATAACCCTTTATTTTTAATTAATTATTTATTCCATTTTTTTAATAATAAATCATTAATAACTCACAAATTGTACATTTTAAGAGAAATCTGAGACCGCTGATTTTTCCGAAATGGGGGGTTTACCATAACAAAGGTATAACATTGGTATGCGATGAGCTTTTTGATGCCATGGTCACAAAAATATCGGTTTATTTTTATTAATTATTTATTCTATTTTTTATGTATTAAATAATAAATATCTCTCAAAAAGTTTGTTGGTCGAGAAATCCAAGACCACCATTGGGTTCGTAATGAGGTTTTTACCCAACCCAGGGAAAAATTGTTGTGCTTAATGGACATTTGAGATTATTTGATTTTCCTGATAAATAATTAAATTATCTTTTTAATTAAAAATCGACAGAAACTGTTAATCTTCTTCATTAAACCAGTTTCCACCATTTTTAATACTGTTTAATTTCTAAACCATTAAATTTCAACTATTTTTGATGTTTTAAAAATGGAAATGACTAAATGAGATGAAGTTAAACACTCCTAATTAATTGTTTTAGTTTAAGGAGTGGATTAATGAGGCTTTTAGTTCTCGAGCAAAGGCATGCGCATGGGTTTTATAAATATGCATGAACATCATTTGTTCTTGCGGGATTAGTCCTTTAGAATCTAGTTAAACCTAAAAATATCATCGTGCAACCTTACTTGGGAAAGTCTGGACTCCCTCTCTTCCTCCGTGGAAACACGGTGCCCTACCCCCTTCAAGCACCACCTTGTTGTGCACCTAAACTTCGTGCACCAACCAGATGTGTCTTATTTTGATTTTTTAACTTATTGTATTCCATATATATTTATATAGTTTTATAATAATATTTTTATACAAAAATATATGGAAAAAAGGGGAAAAAGAGGATTTTTTTTTAAATAATAATTTTTTTTTCAAATGATGATTTCATGGATTTTTTTAAAAGAAATTATAAATGTATGATTTGATAAAATAATCATTCCATGATTATCATTTTGTTGCCTTTGCGTAATAATATCATGTGTATTTATAAAGAAATAATATAGAATTATTACATGATAAATAAATATTATATTATCATAAAATATTTATCAATGAATAACATGTGTTTTTTAAGAGAGTTTGTTCTTTCTCCGTTTCTACTTGAGCCAAACTTCAATAACCAATATCTTTTTTGATATTATTTATAATGATGTTTCGTCAGTTGCATTGGATTCGTATTTATTAGAGGATGGTACGTATCAATGTTGCATTCATATAAAATGATTTATTTTGAGAATATTTTTATTAAACCAAATCTGCGTATTTATTTATTTTCTCATTCGATAGTCATTGGAATAACACGCCATCAGTGATGTAAGATTCATGTCATGTGTTCATCATATTTGAGGTAGGTGGTATAAATTTCAATCCCACAGCCTTGATTCATTTATGCGTATCCAATTTTAGAAATTTTATGATATAGTTAACATTTTATATTTTTTTCTATAATCAGTTAATTAATTGGCTAAATTAATTAATTTGGAGGAATTTTAAAATTTGGAATAGAATTGGTTGGTTTAAATAATTAATTAATAGATTAATTATGTGGATTTTGTGATGGTGGATTTGGTTAATTAATTTTGGAATTAATGAATGGTCATGATGTAATTAATTAATTTGGTTGTTTAAAAAATTAATTGATAGATTAATTATGAGTATTCTATGATGGTGGTTTTAGTTAATTAATTTTAGAATTAACTAACGGTCGTGATATGATTAATTAATTTCATTCGTTGAAATAATTAATTGATGTAACATTATTATTTAATTAATGAAATAAATAATGGAATTGATGGAAACAATTAATTGGATGATTAATTGAAGAGGGGATGATTGTGAATTAATTAAATGACATGGACCATTAATTTGTGAATTAATTGAAGTCTTGAATTAGATTAATTAGTTGAGGAATTAGTAAATGGAAATAATTTGAATTAATTAATGGTAAATTAATTAATGGATGCAATGTTATAATTTTTGAGTTACATTTATTAATTATAGAATTAACTAATGATAATTGTTGGGTTGATACAATTTAAAGATTAAGGTTAATTAACTGAAAAATTAATTAATAGGAATTATTTCTTTACTATAGTTGGATGAGTCAAATAAATTAATTGAAGAATTAAATAATGGATATTATTATGTTAAAAAACATGAATGTTTTAGATTAATTAATTGGTGAATTAATTAATATGTATTGTTGTGTAATTAAATTGAATGGATTTGATTAATTAATTCATAAGTTAATTAATGTAGATTGTTAAGTTATTGAATTTATATGATTCAATAATTAATGGTTGAATTTATTGTGAGGCAAAGAAATTTGTAAGTTGAGTAATTAATTGTTGAATTAATTATGTGACATTGAAATAAATGATTCTAGATAATTAATTGTATAATTAATTATAATCTATTGATATTTTGAAGGATATAATTAATTATAGAATTAATTACGAGATTCTGAGTTGTGGATATTGATTAATTAATTGAAAAATTAATAAATGTGATGGCATTACTAATGAATTGTTAAATTATTTAATGGGATAATGTGATTAATTAATCGTTAAATTAAATAATGGAATATGTGATTTATTAATTTTTGAATTAATTAATGGGACTATGTGATTAATTAATTCATTAATTAATTAATTTGGTAATATGGTTAATTAATTGTTGAATTAATTAATGGGACTATGTGACTAAGTAATTTTGGAATTAATTAATGTGATGTTGTGATACATGTAACATATAAAATTGTGATAAAATATTAATGTTGATTAATATTGAATAATGTGATATATGTGACATATGTTCTTTTTTGAGAAACAGGTTGTAAGACATGGAATGATGCTATAAATACTCATAGGGTGATAGACATGGCGTTCTACACCAAAAATGCATACAAATATTATTTTATGGGACATGGACTGTCGCTCCAAATACTCATGGGTTTTGATACAGGGACTGATGCTCCAAATACTCATATGGTTGTTAGACATAATGTTCTGCACCCAACATGCATGAAAATATTATTTTATGGGACAAGGACAAGTGCTCCAAATACCCATAGGTTGTGAGATAGGGACTAATGCTCCAAATACTCACGAGGGTGATAGACATGGCGTTCCACACCAATTAATTGAAATTAGACTATAGTTCTAATTAGAGGTGATGTTAATTGAATTAATATGGACAATGAATTAACATTTGTTTAAATGAAATTTGAATTGATACTTTAAAGTGGTTCCGACACCAGCACAACCGAAGTAGGTATTGAGATACAGGTGTCCATGGGAACTTGGTGGTTTATGCAGATAAATAACGGATAATTGAATAAATGTAAACTGTTTACTTTATTACATGTTTTTATAAATCTACATACACTTTTATTGAATGGATTTATTTTAGACGTCGTTGGTAGTGGCCTACTAAGTTGTACTCACACCCTACTCGGGCTGCCTGATCGTTACCCGAGTTGACATTTTTTTGTTTTTCTGGACAGGTTAAGGGAAAATTCCCTGAGTTATATGGTTGAATTTTCATAGAGCATGGTGAGGGGACCAAACGGGGTTTGGGACTCGCATGGGTGTCATCAGTGTCTTTACATTTTGGTTTTCATTTTAGGCACCTAACACGTACTACAACTTGACATGTTTTCTGTTTTACATTTATATTGTATTTCTGAGCTTCATAATCTTCATATATTGGTTTGTTTATATTTACATATACTTCCACTCTTGTTTATTATTTATGCTAGTGTATACTATGATAAAAGAGCGTATATTATCCCCATAACTGACTTACCAGACCCTCGTTGCTAGTCGTCATCCTCTGGATTACAGGGAGGCGCGCTTGAGGTCATGTGGCGGACCAGATTGGGGAACTATTGCATGGAACCTAGGCTGGGATGTTACAATAGAGGGGATCGAAATACATGCGCTCTTTTCTATAGTGATACATGAATCTGGTTGAGGGAGAGACTCTCATAGAACATTCCCATAGTGGTAGAGAGAGGGGTAATATGATGTTTTCCTTAATGTTGACCAATTTTCTACAATCCATGCTCAGATAGTTGCATTCATTAGGTTTGGAAATGTTTTTGACTTATTGGACTAAGTAATCCTGCTTTATAGTGGATTAATCCATCGTTGATTAGGGAGAGCTCATGAGTTGGAAGATATAGACAACTTTTATCATATAGCTAGTAAAAACCTTAGAGAATTGGTGTTATGAGATTTCAGTTTCCTATGATAGTGTTGTATTTTAGGATGTTATCCTAAGGATGTCTTTGGTTTACCTCTCTACTAAGATTTAAACAACTACATTGACTAGAACCCAAGGACTACACTAATATTTTCATTAATGTATCCGTTTAATTTTGTGGAGGCTTTTGATCTATGGTGTATTGGAAATTTTGTATAAGGAGGAATCTATATAACCTTGTGTGACACATGGAAATCCCTATCATTTATATTGGAACCCTCATGTGCTTCATGTCAATGTTTCATGAGATCCATTAGGTAATGATGCAAGATGTATCTAGTTATTGGAAGTTACCATTCCATTTTTTTATTGAGGTAGGTAGGCACATATTAGAGACTTTTTTGAAGGTTTCTTATGAGAGAATATCCAGTAGAAATGTTCTTGATGTGTTTTCCAAAGTTGGGGAGTATATCAACATTCCATGGATTGATGATGAGAATAATTATGTTGTCATATGAGGTGTTTCGAATGTTTCTTTCCTTTGATAAAACACCCTAGTGTTGGGTAGTTGGTCTACGTAGTGTGAACTATTAGGGTTCTGAAGAACATGCTTCAAGTTTTTTATTGGCATGTTGTAGTTGCCACTCCCCCATCGACATAACACCATTCAACGACAACTTAGGGAGGCCCATTATTTCACTTATGTACTGGAGGGAGCTAGTGGGAGACAGATTTTATGGTCCTAGATTTGGTGATTTCAATGGATATAGAGTTTGAAGTTCATCCATCAATAAATGAGGACTATCGGGTTACGTTAGTATCACCATCAGGTTAGTGAGGTGGTGTACAACTCGACTCCCAGACAGTAGTGTGGCTGGGTTCTTGGTGTTTTCCACCTACTTTACCTGAGGAGACACATTCACACTTCATTCTAGGATTTATTTCTAGTTTGAGATGGATGGTATGTGTATAGTATACTTTTGAGTTACCAGACGGTGTTTGGGTTCTAATTATAAAGGGCACTATTTGGGAAAATGGTACCCCTAAGTGTGTGGTTTTATACATCATGGGTACCCTTTGGTGAGATCTTGGGTGTAATAGATCTAATTGAGAGCTCTATTTTCCCCCATGTTCAAAGTATTTCACATCATGGGAAGAAAATATGTGATGGTGGGGAGTGTGTACCAACTCTTATATTTCTGTGTAAAACTTTGGAATATCATTAGCAATATTTCTGAAGTCATGTTCTAAGTTTGTGAAAAATTTCATGGGCAGGAAATCCTTTGAATGGAATTATTATAAATATTAAATATTTAATATCATCTATATGAAGTTGTTTTATAAATGTGGAATAAATCTAGATCAGAGTCATGGATCGGAAATATGAGACTTCAGTTGAGTTCAGAATGCAATTTTTACGACATATGTGACATTAAGTTTGTTAGAATTGGATACCTGGTTGGATAAAATCATTGGCGGGGTGTTAAATAGTGGATATTTAGTGTAATAAAATTTATATTAATAAACCTACCCACAACCCTCATTTGTACTCCTACATTCAAAAGGGGGAGGGGTGGTTCTCTCCCACGTTATGGACATACTAAGGAGGAACTAAGGTGAGGAGGAGAAACCGAAGCCCATTTTTGACACTGATCATCACCAAATTGAGGTGAAGTGGGTTTATAGAATTTTTTTAGACCCAAAGATTCTTATTTTCACAAAAAGTTATATTTATTTATTATATTTAAAACTGTTGGGAAAAATCCCTCAAGGTATCATTGAAGCATTTTTGAGTTGGTTGTGTTTGTTGACAAAGTGGGCAACTAAGTGGTGATTGTTGACAAAGAAAAACAATGACATACAATTGTGTTGACAAAGAGGATTCCATGGTTGAATGTCGAGTTCAATAGCTGAGGTCAACAATCCATGTTTTATTCAAGAACGTCGACAAGAGGAATGGATGATCTGGAGGTAGTATAAAAGAACAGAAACAAGGTGGCACTGTTTCCCAGTGTTTGCCAAATTTTTGGGCCTGAAAATCGACAAATGCAGAAAAATGTTTTTGGAAAAAGGACTTGCGCAACATACACTTGAAGGAGAGGAGACTTTTGTTCCATATGTTTTTGAAGATCAGAACATCAATATATGGAAAAGGGACCAAGGTCACACAAGTATTGAGTTGGTCGCGCAAGTGACTTGCACGTCATGAAGAGACTTGTGCACCGGTGCTTAGGAGGCTTGGGAACTTGTGTGAATGTTGGTTCTCAGGATCAGAACTTCAAAATATGGAAAAGGAAGGTGGGTCACTCAAGTATTGTTTTGGTCACGCAAGTGAGTAGCGTGACAGAGTCCTGGGTGGTTGAGTTGTACACCGAGACTTGCGCGCCAGAGGGGGACTTGCACACTATTGCACAGGTTGTCCAAATGCCTATAAATACTGGACCACCCCTCTTCATTCTTTAATGGAGTTCAATACATAGAAAAATGCGAGCTCTCGTCGTGCAGGTGTGGAATTTGCACAAGTGGTGTTTGGTCGCACAAGTAGGGACTTGCATGCCAGTGTTGAAGTTGCGCGCCATCTATTTGTTGTGCGCCTAAGGTGGTTTGGGCAGCAAAGGAAGTGCGTCACGCAAGTTTGGATAAGTTTAATATTGAGTCACACAAGTGTTTAGAAATACTTGCGCGCCAGTGTTGACATGTGAGCCAAGACTTGTGCACCACCTTAGAGAAGGGCTCCAAGGAAGTTTGATTTTCCGACAGTGTTTTCGAACTGCGTGGAAACTGGAAGTTTTCCCGATACCTTCGATGCAAAGAGAGATTCATGTATGGGTGAAATTTGGGCTTCAACTGAGCATCTAATTACATAGGAAGATGCATCACTTCATGAAAATGAAGAGACCTATAGGTCAATAAACTGTGAGTGGATCCTTTCCAACGCAGTGAGAAAAGGAAGAGGAAGAAGGTGATCCTCTCCCCCGATAGTGAGCCAGAGAAAGAGAAACAGGGAGTGACCCTTGGGAAAGCAGTGAGATGACCCTAAACCTTGTAATGGCAGTGATCCTAGGACAAAGAGACTGTTCTCGAACCATTGTATCCACATCTAGTGAAGAATAGTGGAATTTGGTATGACCGAAAACTTGTCGGAGTATGCACCTTGGACGTAGCCCAGTGAGGGTGAACCAATTAAAAATCTTTGTGTCTCCATGCTTACTTCCCTCCATTACATTCAAATCATCATCATCATATAAATAATAAAAGAAGATATAATAATAAACACACAAGTGGAAACAAAGTGACCCTTATAATAAAGAGGTCAAGATCCAATAGCGCAGGAAGAATTTAGAAAAAGAATATCCATACCCTGATTCACCCCCCCCCCCTCTCAGGGTATATAGTCCCTTATTGGTCCTAAAAAAACCCAAATCCCCATCAATGAATTTTTTTTAAAGGTATTATAGCTCTATTATGACTGCTAGAGATCCTCTAGAAGTATATCTATGAGATTCAGTTGAAATCGGGAAGTTTCGGGATGATTGGAGAAGATTATCATTTGGAATTCCCAATCACTGGGAATGTAGTGTTGGATCATGCATCATGTGTTCTTCAAATTCATGGAATATGAACATTGGGTGCTATATGTCATGTACTATTGCTACTCACTATGTAGTGAGCCTTGGTTTTGTCATCGACTATATTGGAAGGCACACCAGGTTATGGTACATGGTCAAGTGTGAGTATAAAACTAGAGCACCTAGGGTGTACACAGGTCAAAGTACATGGATAGGTACATGGACATGGGGTTCCATACATGAGCATGTGGTTTTGAACATGGCAACGAGTTGAAGGAACATCTAAGTAGTTAGAATATAAGAAACGTTATATACTGGGGGCACACTCCAAATGAGGTGACATTCCTAGTTGGCCATGTAAGGACGAGGACACGTCCAGGAGAATGGAAAAGGTCATGCTCCATGTGACCCAACGTATATGTTGTATGTATTCCAAAATACACACTGATTTCCATGAGGGGACATATCTAGGGGTCGGCTTCGAGAAACACATAGTGAACTATGAATATAAAATGTTTAAATCACATGGAGACTTACCTCTCATCCATATCCTTCTTCAGGACTCTACTTAATTCCAATTACTAGCCTATCCTAAGTAGTTTTCAACATTGTATGTGATGGTATCCATGTTTTTTGTGAAAAATATGCAATGTGATGTGAGGTTAGGAAGTCGATTGATGGAAATTTGTAAAACATTATTGGTTGAGTGCATTTTCTTGTTCTATCCCAGGGAGGGTAAATTGTGGCATTATATCCTAATCATAGTATTTTTACCCCCTTGGTATGATGACATTGGATATATTTTTTGTATCCCTTCTGGATTCCATGGAAGTTACCTCAATCATATTGACTTCTCTTGGTGGGTTTACGGTTTTAACATGACCAACACTACTTAGGAGATTATCTCTTATCTCATAGGTCAACCCAATAGGGTTTTGGAGTCATAAAATATATGATCCCCTACTAAGTGTTCAATTTTATATAGGATTATGGTATCATTAGTTATATAGTCCCCAATTAGAAATATGGTCCATATGGGGATTTTGTAATCATCATGACCGACACTACAGGGGCGGTAATCCCATACCAAAGTGTTATGATCTCCAGTGTTCAATATTAGGTGTGTGGTGTCCCCCGATGGTATTAGGTGTCATCCACTATCTAGGATTTGAGATCTTCTAGGTTTCCAAAATGGTTATTGGAGACTCCCATCAGGTATGTGAGGGGTACCCTCTCTGAGTATCGAGATATACTAGGTTATAACATGGCTTTACATATGGTCAGACTTGGTGAGTGTGTTATCTCATATGTATGACATATGGGATGGCAAGGATATGTCAGGAGATTATCGATACCCAATAGAGTGAGATATATTAGATAATGTCCATTATATATACAAAATATGTTCTAGATGAGTGAGATCTATCAGATGAATTTCATCCTAGATAAAAGGGCTCATAGAGTGAGTTCCTTGGATGAGTGATACCCTGAGCCTTGGGTGGAATATTATTGTAGGCTATATGGGGGATACGATGAGACAAGGAGCCTAGGATGAGTTTATCTAGGATATTATTGTATTCCTTGTGGTGATTTCTAATGTACACCCCACATAGAGATTAGTTGACTTGTAATGTATAGATCAGTAGTGGATGAGATGGAGTTTTTTATTCTATCTCACATAGGTTCCATCCTATGTATTTAGTTTAATCGGACTATTTATTTTCAATTTTTTACTTTAATTTTAGGTTTTGGGGGTGCTAATAGGTAATTTTATACTCCCCCCCCCCCCCCCCCTTATGGTTACTACCCACACATATCATGTTTTATGAAAACACTTGGATTTTGATGGACTCCTAGGAGGACCCAGAGAAGGTAGATCTTAGCGAGCTATACATATCAATGTTTCTATTGGTGGTTTAATTTGATATAATTCCCATGAATATAATAATTTTTTATTATTTTTTAGTTTTTAGTGGGAATGTATTTTTTCCTGTTATTCTTTCCATACTTTTTCACACTATGATTTTGGTATATATGTATACATGCATTTTTAGTATCAATTGTTTTATTATTCTAGCACTATAGCCTGGAGATGTATGTTTGGGCCAGTGTTTAGTTATCATATGATAAGTCCTATAATATTTGTGATATTACTACTTATTTTTATTCCTCATCCCCTTTCCTATTAGAGACAATCTTAGGGTAGTGGTAGTTTTGTCTTCCACCAGGCAAGCGGACCCCTGTAGGTCGGGTCCTTACATAACAACCCTTTAGGAAGAAGATCATGAGTATGAAATGGAAATAATTAAAATTTCAAAATTAATTAAAATATAATTCAATCATATGGAATAATTTACCCAACTTATGATAATAAAGTTAAAGAGTAACAATCATAACTCAATGAACAGAAATTGAGTTTACAAAAAATAGTATGACTTTTGTAACACTAGAATTGAAAAATAGTGAGAATATAACATGTGATGATTTTTAAAAACCTTTAATTTCATAAATTAAATGATAAAAAACATCCCTATTTTATTTTATATACAACATAAAAGAAAATAAGTGGTCAAAATGGCAAATTCCTCAAAGAAAGAAAAATTTGGAGGAGAAAACCCCTTATGATTTTGGTAATAATTAAATCAAATGAATATAAAGAATATATTCATTAATATACCTATAAATACAATGAAATAAAAATTAATAATAAGTATATATTCTGATTTTTTTGAAATTACACCATATAAAATTATAACTTTTTCATAATATGAAAGCATGCCTCAATAATGGGAAATTGAGATGAAAACACTTACATAAAATCTTGGCATCAAAAAAAGTGCATTAACTTTATGTATAATGAACATAACCATATTAATAATCATTCATGAAACCTTAGTCATATAAAATAACATTTATAATCTTTAATTATAATCATTTATTATACATTTATTTGTTAGTTATTGTTTATTTTTAAAGTTAGTTGTTAGTGATTTTGATTGCATTACACATGATTCATAATTCTGATGTCAATCATCATACATTGATAACAATTTCATAATCCATATATTATTTAAGGTACTGCAATATATGTTATTTATTAATTTATAAATATATAATTTCTTTCCATGAGAGTTTTATTCAAGATTCATGATGTTGGAATTCATGAAAACCATGTTTTGTGTAATTTAACGACATCAAAAAGTTTCATTATAACAACCACTGATTTTTGTTTCATCCTTTAAGAATAATATTCATAAAATATATTACTCATTAATATCATATATATTAATCATGTAAATTTTTATTATAATCCATTTCTATTGCTGATGAAAAACCAAATTTTTCATCCACAGATGCAGTAGTTATCACATACAAATGAAAAATGTTTTCATTTTTCAATGGATGGGATGCAAATACCCAAAAAATATTTAAAATTAAAGAATAATTATTATTTCAAAGATATAACACTTATTGATTAAATAAATAATTATAAATATCTATTTATGTCAGTGATGAAAAATGAAACATGTCATCCATGGTGGCGGTAGTATTCATGTAACATGAGCAAATTTTTAATTTTTCGAGTGGATATGAAGAGAATAGATAATGGATGTATCATTAATATAATAAAATTTAAGTTTATTAGTGATAATTATGTCATTATATTAATATTAATATATTTTTTTGTAATATATAAGAGAAATATACATAAGAAAATAATAGATGGTGGATAATACTCATATTGACGGTTTAAGTCTCCTCTTGAAAGGATTATTTGAATTGGAGGACTTATGAGACATTCATAAATCCATGGGATTAAAAATATGTAATGGTGTTATTTGATACATATAATTGGATGGGTTACTTGAGTAATTTTATATGTAATTTTTGATTGAGGTGGGTGGAAGTGAGATCCTTTTATTGGTGAAGAATAGTGAATTTTCCTCATAATTGAATAGTTGGTGAGAGGTTTGAATTGAATCACATGGGTGTTTTGAGTGTTTTTTTAATAATTATTGTTGAAAAATATGGAAATGAATTTTCAAAATAAGAATGAATTTATATAAGGTTTATGTTTCATGTTATTTTTTAAAAATTCATGTAACTTTATGTTAATTATTTGTACACTTATTAAGCTCGATTAAAAATAAACTATAGTAATTATTTTTTTAATAAAATTATTAGATTATCCTTTTTATAAATATTTTCAATTATGAATATTAATTTGTATTCTATTTAATATAATTCAAATTATATATATGATAAAAAATTTATAAATTAAAACATAAGATATATACAAATAAACCATTTTACTGAAAATTGAATTTTTTTCAATTAAACATTTTCATTATTATTTCCTATAATTTAACAATTAAATCTATGTTAATATATATTTTTTTGTATAATTAAACACCATATTATATTCAGAATTGAAAATATATAAATTTAATTTATTTCGATAAAATTATACAATATTTATAAAATAATAATTTGAAATATAATGTTGTTACTTTGGTAAATAATATTTAATGTGGCACATTATTTTAATGTTAAAAATAAAAATGTACTAATCGAAAAATCTATATATTATGATTAAAATTATAAATATTGATATTAAACTTAATTTAAAAGGTGGAAGAAAATTATTTTTTATAAAATCATGCATAATGCCTAAATTTAAAAAAAATGTATTTTTAAGCATAATTTTTATTTCATTTTCCATGATATATGAAAATATTGAAGATAATCATTAATTTATTTTTATATATATAATATTAAAAAATTCCACATTATTAAAAAGTGATAAATTTAATTAAAACATTTCAATATATTGAAAATTTATAATTTCTTGAGAAAAGGTCTTTTATCATTATATGAGTTAATTCATAATTTGTTAAGATTTATTACTTGTTTAAGAAGAATTTATATTAAATAAAACCTATATTATTTTTTAGAAATATATTTTATGGGTGTGAAAATTTTATAAAATATATGTAATAATGATAACATAAAATTCATTAGTAACTATAGGATTATATCATACTAACATCTATGTACAAATCCCTTCAAAACATATTCATAATATCAAAGTGTAATATAAGTAGTGGTGGATGTAATCAGTGGTGATTCAAAAGGAATGGATCTCATAGAAATTTCCACCATCTTGAAATTCTCTCACAAATGATTTATCTCAAGCTACTACTATTGATGTTCAAAATGGGATTCTTCTGAGGAATTCTCTAGTGGTACCTCCATTATATGATTGGATAAATTATCCTCATATGCAACCATTATACTAATTGATTCCATTTTTATTTTGATTTTCTATATTGGTTGTAAACTATAGTTTCTTCGGTTTATAAATTATAATTCAATGGCTACATTATAATGGAAAAAGTTAAATAGATATAATTTTCACTTAATAAAATATATCACGATTCATTTATGTTAAGTGATTTATTTGAAAAAATATATTCAAAAGATTATTTATTTTAAGAGAAATTAATACTAAAATCTCAAGTCATTACATATTTTCTTACACTATGATTCATAATAATTGATTTTATTAATCATTTTTTTGAAACCAAATTCTTTTTCTTATGATCCTCCTTTTGGTGATCCAGATACCTTGTGTTAATATCCTTATTATGGTAAACACCCTTTTGATGAGAATACCCTAGTAACCTTCATGATTCCCAAGGAATGTGGAAAAGTTCCTTATATTACCTATAAATCAAATTTTATTCATCTTGAATGAATATAATTATAACTAAAGTAATTTTTTGGAATGTATAAATTTGGATACATTCACTTTTATATAGTGACCATAAAATGAGGAACCCTAATATTACATGTGTTGGGTTTCGAATGAAGGAATTTCACATTTGATTATGAAGAAACTAATGGGGTATACATGTGTTGAATCATTTATTATATATAATTCTATATATATTCTAGGAAAACTCCTCCTGGTCTAGTACATAGTGGTGAAAATCTACCATCATACATATGACATTTATTTAACCCATTACTGATGAAAAGTTTTTTTATAACCATAAAAATATTTTTAGGGTATTATGGAAACTTTATGGCCTCATATGTAACCTTTTATTTAGGGGTTTAGTTCATATAATAGGGTTAAATTTAACTAATCATGTATCCAATACATAATTCTAGATTAAAATTTATGTTCATTTAATGTTAGAAATATTTTTAGATAATTTCGAATAGTTTACACCTATGTGATCTATGCATGGTTTACCTTCTCCTCACACTCCCTGCTCTATGTTCGAGCCTTATTCACTCTCAAATCTCTGACCTCCTAATTTTCAATTCTATTCTTCCATTCATGATTATAATAGTGTTCCTTGATTTCACACTAATCCCCCATGCTCTTACCTCCTTCTGAAGGAAACATACTCACAGGAATTGTGTGTGCAAGTCCACTTACATGAGGCACTTACCCAGTAGGTCTTGGGAGATGGTTATCCCTTATCATCACATCCAAATCTCTCATTTCCTAAAATATACCTCTTACCTCCCTTTTTTAAAAGACTATTTTGGAAGAGTGATATATTCTTGAATGATCACATTAAATACTTCTTTGTCCCCTTCAAGTTACTCATAACTCTAAACATAAGAGAAACAATAAATAGGGTGACATGAAACCAAGCTATTATAGAAATTACATAAAAGGATTCCATAATCACTAATCATATCATGAAACATATATTAAGGAACTACATGACATATTTATCTAAATAGACTCTAACCTCAGTGCACCGTCACTTAGTTATCTTACCTAATATCAAACTCACCCAAGTCACATATATAAGTATGAATTCACCCAGGTCTATTACCTGAGTCTAACTTCACCTAGCTCTCATATAATATCCAGGAATAAAAAAGGTATTTTACCTATGCATGAATTTTTCATCTTCTTCTACCTAATCCTAAATTTTATAAAGTCTCTTTCTTGTGAATGACTTCATTCAACCCCAATATATGGGAAACCTTTTTCCCATAAAACCCATATTATAGTAAACCATTTCTCAGTTCTCCATACGAACATCCCATTATTCTAGAAGATTTTTACTTAGGCATTCATATTTATTGCCCTCCTTCATGGCCTCTTGATGTATATGACATAGCTATGTGAAATAAAATGTATCCCATTAATTAGGTATTCCCTTGATAATGAGTGTTCCTATTATGAGGATATTAGTTATTTATCCCATGGGTCAATGTCATCATCATGACTCCCCATATTTATGTATAATCCATAACCATGCCCCTATTGATGATCTCATCTATATGGCCCATCAATATGTAGGAGATAAAGATATGGGATTTTATTTTGATATAATTTTCGAAACCCACATTCACTTAAGTTACCTACTATGATAAATGCAGCTATGAAGCTTAATATGTAATCCTTAATTAATATATTTTTTCTCTCCTCCTTCAATATACAAACACCAACACTATATGATCTAAAACTAAATGGAATAGACCGGAAGTAAAACCTTAAATGATGAAACTCAAACATCATGGTATTTGAATGATGTTTCATCCGAATATGTAGGATGTGTTCCTATGGTCCAATACAAACATCCCAATATCATAATCATTTGATCTCCCACTCAGGAGGCAGATAAATTCTATTTTTCTACCTTTCTTGACAGCCCCAAACTTTCTAAAATTTCCCCTCTATATGATAAAACTTGGACACACTGAAGTTATGAATGTATGTTGACCATCATACCTCATATTGATGAGCATAAGGCATTTACATATTCCTTGCATAAAGAGCTTGAGACCCATATCTAGTTATGATCTTGGGATTCCTTAGGTGATCATTCTTAGATTCATAAGGTGAAAAGGTAGGGATGCATCTAATGGTGTTCTCAGGATGCCTCTTCTATCAAGATATATATAACACATTTCCATTTCTGTTAGGTTAATAGGATTCCCTCACAGTCTAAAATGAGGAAGGAAAATGGGCCTCTATGTTTGTGTGGTCTCAAACCATACCCTCTATAATATATTTACTAATAAACCAGATGAACCAAAATAATTCATAGCTTTCGACCTTATCGAATAACCTTAAAGGGAATTATGTGTTATCATAGGTTTCCTTGAACTACATGGTTTATGATTAGATTCATACATATATATATATATATCTTCTCTCATGGATCATATACTGACTCCACTACACCTACCTTATTCATGAATGTTGATTAATTTTATATCTTCTAGTTACGCAGATTTAAAACATAGTTTAATCCCAAGTAAAATATATATGGTGAACCTAAGATATAAAAAAAATTTAACATTGTTTCATGTTTTCGATCGACCATTTTCATGGAGGTAAGAATTATTATATTGGTATTTTGGATAGACTCAAAAACATGACTTAAATATAAAAAGAGTCTTATAGTATCCAATAAACCCCCTAAAGATCTGGAGAGTCCAACCTCTCATCCACTTAACCAATATTGAATCAAATTATAGTTTATAAAGTCTTAGTGACCATAGAAAATTAGAAAGTAGGTCCACACAAACTCAAAAACAAGTCATGATGCATCTGAAACAATATTATTAATTTAATTGTTACTATTGTTGTTATGGTATTTTTTTATCTTTTTATATAAATTATGTAAAATGTTACAATTAAAAGGTAAATAAAAATAGTTAAACCTATATTTTGTTCCATGGACACATATCATGCATAGGAAAAGTAGAGGGTTGATGAGCTCACGCCCCCATGTTTTCTTTAATTTTATTATTTCTCTCATCAATCTAGGGTGTCCATAAGTATTGGTTATTTCTTTCACAAAAATCACCTTCCCCCTTTAATAAATTTTCTTTTTTAAATTAGGGATTCTAATTTTTATTTAATCAAAATATGGAGAAATATAACGTAAGCTTAGGGATCCCTCAATGTTAGTGTAGAAAAGTATAAAGGGGGTCTATTTCAACGCTTTAGTTACTATTTTTGGAATATTTATCCATTTATAGTTGTGAGCCCGAAAATATTTCTATGAATTTTGTAAAATTTGGGTTTATTAAGTTCTATAATTATGGGAATTTGGTGATTTTTGTGTTATATTTTACTATAGATAGTATGAGATGTTTAAATTAATTTTATGAATCTTTAAAATATTAATTAGATTGTTTGATTAAGTTTTTTGTATTATTTTGGTAAAATTTTATATTTTAGAGTTACAGGAATGAGTAATTTTTATTTATTTGGTTTTGGGAGTACTCTACATGTTATATAAATAGTTCAGAATTATTTTTACAATACACTAATTTGGAATTTAACTATTCAGATTATATTGTTACTTTTATCAGTTTTATTAATTATTAGTAACACCATTTTGATTATTTTTTCACATAATATCATCAATGTGTTAAACTAGTAAGAATTTTTAAATGGATTTTTCCCAAGAATATGGCACCTATAATTCTTTAAAATGTTTAATAATCTTTACCAGTTTGTTTTGATAAGTAGAAATGGGTGTTTTCATTAATAATTTGAAATGTAAATTAAAATTACATTTAAATGGATTTATACTATAAATGTTTTGAATGGTGCATTAATTTACTTAAATAATTTAATTATAAACTTATATTTTTCTTAGTTTATATCTATGTTAATATGTCTGATAACTTTAATTTCTCGCTACTTTCCATAAATAGGTATTTTGGATTTATATATATTTCAAAAAAATATAGCACTTCATAGATTTTACGGAAGCTTGTATATACATGTTTCATTATAGGATTCATTAAATAAGGTTTCATATATTTACATGAAATAAAAGGTAGCTTTTTTGGATATATTCATAGTCCAACACTTGTTCTTTTTTTATAAAGTACAAATTATTATACTTTATTTTATTTTAGAAGAATAAATAAATCTAATTGGTAGTATTTATATATTTTCATTATAAATATATACATTTATATAGATTTATTTGAGTTTCAAAATTTCACATTTTTTTCATCCAAAAGAATAATTAAAAAATATAAAATATGTATTTTTGTTTAAAAATATGTGGACTATGGGGTGGTGTTTGGTCATAAATTTTGAATGGGTTAGTTTTTCATAGTGAAACAAAAAAATGTTATCTTTACTCCTTATAATTTTTTAATAAAATATATATCCCCCAACTCAAGTGTATTTAATTTCAATTAAAGAATTATTTATGTGAAAAAACTTTTATTTGTTATATGGGATAATAAACTAAGGTTAAATAATAATAAACATATTATAAAAAAATAATCTCTTCTTATTTAGAAATGATTTACCTGAATTGATATCCAAAAATGATAATTCTTTTGATGATAGAATCATATTTTTGTAAGATTACATGCATTAAGAATTTATTGGCTTGTTTCCAATATAAAATAGTTAATTTTTATTCAATTCTATATATGATTTTTAGATTGATGAAAATATTACATGGTTAATATGTATATAATTATTTAATCATTTTTTACATGATTCATATCTATTAATTATTATATACTTTAGGAATTGTTTTAATTATTGTTAATATGTCATAATTAATGTTATTCCATGTAGAGTGTCTTATTCTTATTTTCAAATCATTATGATTTCCATTTGAAATTCCAACCTTAACACACTTTTTTTTCATGTAGAATTATTATAATATCTATCTATGTTGTAGTTTCTTCGTGGATATGGTCACTAATGTTTCTTATAAATCATTTTTATTAGATTTTTTGAAATTTTAATTCAGTTTAATGTGATTTTCATATATAGTTTCTTATTTAGTATATTGAGCTTGTGAAAAATGTCTTTTTATTCTATGATAATGGAAAATATGTCAATATAAATGTGATGGGAAGTAAAATTTTCATGACTCTATTACAAACAACTAATTTTACCAATTGGATACACTTTATGATTTCCCATACTTGATTACATGCAATTCCCTTTTACTAATGGGATGGGGACTGATAAAACACTATTTTATTGAATATTTTATTGATAATAAATTATATAATTTCCTCACATTGTGTTAAATATGTTTAATTATAAAGTATTTGGGATTAGATCATTCATTTGAATATTTGATGAAAATTCAAGTTTTAACGTTTATAGTTCACTGTAGTATTTCGAAGATAAATATTTTAATATTTATAATGTGAATTTAAATTTTTTTAAAATTGTTCCTAACGTAAGTATCTACAACATTTGTTCATGACACTAGAGCTATAGAGTGCATTTGGTCATTGAAAATGGGCCATGAATACAAAGTTGTGATGGACTCTCCAGAATGGAGAAGCTTCTATATTTCGGCCATAACGCCTTCATATGGGCCTTTATTGTGCCCAAATTTTGATAGGAGATAGAGGACCCATATCCTCACATTTTATCCTTCTGGAAGGCCGGCCAATTCACGCGTTTGTGTGGCCAAATTGGCGGTTCAATGTGGCATAAAATATTTGGCCGAGATTCCCCATTCACACTTGAAACCACTTTGAACCTAGCCTCCCCACCACTCTATAAATTGGTGTTTTTCTCATTTTGTGGGGTTGGTACGTGAATTTGGAAGTTTAGGGAAGAGTAGAAGTGGATCCACTCCAATTATCAAACCATTTCAATAAGGGTATCCCTTAAAGCAAGGATCCCTTCGATGAAGCCTTCTTCTTCTCCTTCATGTTGTAATGATTTTGTTTGTGTAATAAACTTCTTTGTTATTCTTTTATTTCTTCTCTTTTCTTATTTTTTGATTAAATTTTTTATCCTCTTAATCTTCCTCTTAGTTCTGTAATTCTTGAGTAGAAGCGTTATTGGGTTATACCCATTATAAACCTTTCCACATGCAAAACGCTTCTACGATGATTACGCCACCCATGGAAGAGTAGTCTTTTAGTAATCGATCTATCTTCTACCATCTACATTTAATTATTTGGATCAATGATCTACTTTAATGAACATAATATGATCCATGAATTGTGTTTTTAAATTACAAGAAACTAAGAAATCAATTGAACAATTAACACAAAAACACCAAGGTTGGGATTTTGTGTAAATTGTGAGAGCGTAAAATTAATCGGTAATACAAGAACACATGGGATAAATTTGTAGAGTTCAAATATAATCCCTAAACACAATTCATCCTAATTTCCAGAATGGATATGTTCTCTAATTAACCACTGACCATAAGCTATCCTTAGAACAACAATCAAAGCAGGGTGCTGCAATTGTGTGTTCCGAAGCTAGCCTAGGGTTTAAGTAATTTCATCTTTGTGGTTAAGTTAACTCTCATAGAGTTCGAGGGATAACAAATTAAGGGATCATAATTAAGTGGATATTGATTTAAATGATAATTATTAATAAGTTAATGAATAAGTATAGTTAGATCGATTACGCCTTTTAAAATAGATTTCTAAAAAAACATCTTTTTGTTGTGTCATTTTAATCGAACTTCATTTCAAAACTAAAAACAAAACAAAATAAAATCTTCTTCCAGCAAACTTATTATAGATTCATAAAATATAAAGAAACCCTAATCCTTTAAAGTAGTGTTTTTATTTTATTCTTTTTTATTTTATTTTTAGAATTCCTTTAATAAGTTGTTAAATTCACTTCCTCCTTTGAGAGACGACCTTGGTCAACCAATCTGATGCACCTAAGTACCCCAAAATCACATTAATCATTTGAGGGAACCCATGACATAACTCTTTCAAATTGGTACCGTTTCCGGGGAGGAAAGTAATTATTTCAACCAATTAGAGGTATTTATTTTATTTTATTTTTTATTCTCTTCCTCTCTTCTTTCTTCCTTCTTTACCCAATCTGATTTTTCTTCTTCTTATTTTATTTTCTTCTACTTCTTTTTGACCATCAAATCAACTTCGCATTTTTTATTTTACTATATTCCACTAAATTTCTTTTAATTTTTATTTGATTTATGACACGAACTAATCCCAAATATCTCTTAGATCTTAACCCTGAGATTGAACGTAGCCTTAGGGCTCGAATCAGAAATTCTCAGTCTACGGGAAGTTTCAATATTCTACCAGTTGGAGAATTCCTCTCTTCTGGAAACATTAGAATTGTAAGTTATTCCAATTCAAACATAAAAGAGGAACCAATGGCTGGAAATAATGTAAATTAAATTAATAGAACCATTCGAGAATTGGTTGCACCTGATATAAACTATAAACCAAATTGTATTGCATACCCAAATCTCGAATCAGACTTTGAACTGAAATCTGGGTTAATTCACTTACTTCCAAAGTTTCATAGCCTCTATAGTGAGGATCCCAACAAACACCTTAAGGAATTTAATGTGGTTTGCTCAAATTTAAAACCAATAAATGTTTCTGAATATCAAATTAAATTAAGCGCATTCCCATTCTCACTTGATGGAGCTGCAAAAGATTGGATGTATTATTTGAAACCTGAAGATGTAACATGTTGGAATGATTTGGAACGTCTTTTCTTGCAAAGATTTTTTCCATCATCAAGTACAACATCCATTCGAAAGTAGTTATCAGGGATCAAGTAAGCCCAAGGGGAGTCAATGTATGAGTACGGGGAGCGATTCAAGAAGTTTTGTGCAAGCTACCCACATCACCAAATCTGTGAGAAATTACTCATCCAGTACTTCTATGAAGGACTCACACCTATGGAGAGAATCATGTTAGATGTTGGGGATAGAGGAGCATTGGTGGACAAGACACCAGTAGCTTCACGTGCGTTGATTGACAAGATGGCCCAAAACTCCCAACAATTTGGTGATAGAGGTACACCACATGTCAGGGGAGTACATCAGGTAAGTCCTTCTTCTCTTGAAATTCATTTGATTGATACTAAGTTGGAAGAATTGACCACTATGGTGAGGAAGATTTCTTTGGCTCAAAAGACATCTCTACACACTCCTTCAAGGTCTTGTGGCATTTTCACTGAGACAAGCCACCCAACTAACTGTTGCCCACAACTCCAAGAAATAGAATATTCTGCAGTAGTGTTCCCAGGGAGACCATATCAACAACAACAACAACAACTATATCCCCAAAAGAAGTTTGATCCATCATACAACCAAGGGTGGAAAGATCAGTCAGACATGAGGTATGGCTTTGGACAACAACAAAGGCCCCCTTTTCAAACAAACTTCCAGCAACCTCCACCTTACCAACAGGGTTTCCAAGAACCCCAATAGAGATTCGAAGCTCAAACATCAATGAGTCAACAACAAGGGAAACTCCAACACAAGTTAGACTCTAACACTGATGATATTTTGAAACAAATTGTTCTTAATCAACAGAATGAGCTAAAGAGTCATGGTTCGGAGCTGAGGGAGTTAAAGACTCAAATGAGCCAGATTGCCACCGCCCTCCACGAACTTGTAAGTAAGAATTTCGGAAATCTACCTTCCCAACCCACTCCAAATCTAATTGGGAATGTTAATTCCATAACATTGAGAAGTGTGAAGCAAATTAACGATAAATATATACCTACTATTCCACCAGGATTCACCTCAACTCCAGAGAATCTGCATTCCATACCAACTGATGAGCAATCCAAGGAGAAAGATAAAAGTTAGAAAAAGATTGATGATGTTCTTCCTAAACCACTTCCTTTTCCAAATAGGGTTGTTCAAACCAATAATATGGCTGAAGATGCAATGAAAAAGGAGGTTTTGGATACATTCAAGCGTGTGGAGATCTACATTCCTTTACATGAAGCCATTAATGAAATCCCAAGGTATGCCAAATTCTTAAAAGAACTCTTCACCAATCGAAGAGTGCTCAAGGGAAATGAGAGGATCAACCTTGGAAGGAATGTCTTAGAACTCATTACACCAACTCTAGAAATTCCATCAAAGTGCAAGGATCCTAGGACATTCACCATCCCATGTACCATAGGGGAGTTTCACTTCTCTGATTCTCTTTGTGATTTAGCAGCTTAAATAAATGTGATGCCTAACTTTGTATTCTCTTCCTTGCAGATTGGTGAGCTAAAACCGATGAGAGTAGTGTTGTAGTTGGTGAATAGAGCTACACAATATCCAACGGGAGTTCTTGAGGATGTACTTGTTCGGGTAAGAGACATGATCTTTCTAGCATACTTCTATGTGCTTAACATGGAGGATGATCAGGTAAGTTCTCATGCCCCCATTATCATAGGTAGTCCCTTCTTCAAGATTGCAAAAACTATCATAAATGCCAATGAGGGTACACTTTCCATGGAGTTTGGAGATGAAGTTGTGATATTTAATGTCATGGATTCCATGAAGTACCCCTCAGAGGACCATTCTGCTTTTGTTATCTCCCATTTTGATCCACAAAATAAAAACTCCATAGAATTTGATTATCCTATTCTTAGGGATATTATGAGTATTGGTTTGAGTTTGAGGTCTAAGAGCACTTACACACATGTTGCTGATACACAATCCTCTCTTGGATTTGATTTTGATATGGATTCATGTTCTGTTTTTGATCATGTTCACCCTGATTATGACATGGCTGTTGAGTATGTTGATGGATTTGATGCTTTATTCTCTGATACTGATGCTCTTTGTTCACAGATTTCAGTTCCTTCAATGTCTCCATCCATACTACACCCTCCTTTATTAGAACTCAAGACATTGCCACCAAATATGAAATACACATACTTATTGAGTGGTGAGAGATTACCCGTTATCATTGCTAACAATCTCCCTTTTAAAAATGAATAAAATCTTTTGAATATTTTGAGGGAGAACATCAGGGCGATTGGGTGGACCTTGGCTGACATATCAGGTATTATCCCCTCCATTTTCATGCATAGGATTCTCTTGGAGGATGGGGCTAAACTGATGAGACAACCACAAAGGAGACTCAATCCCACCCTCCTAGAAGTTGTTAAAAAAGAAGTTGAGAAATTGCTTGAGGTAGGTGTAATCTTTCCCATTTCAGATTCTCAGTGGGTAAGTCCTATTCAGGTTGTACCTAAGAAAAGTGGTGTTACTAATGTTAAAAATGAGAAAGATGAGTTAGTTCCAATAAGGGTGAAAACCAGTTGGCATGTGTGTATTTATTATAGGAAACTAAATCAGTCCACTCGCAAGGAATATTTCCCCCTCCCATTTATTGATCAAATGCTTGAGAGACTAGCTGGAAAAACACACTATTTTTTCTTTTATGGATTTTCTGGATATTTTCAGGTTCCTATAGCTCTAGAGGATAAGGAGAAGACTACATTCACCAATCCCTTTGGCACATCTGCCTACCGGTGAATGCCATTTTGACTTTGCAACGCCCCAGGTACCTTCTAGATATTCATGGTGAGTATTTGTTCTGATTTTATTAAGACTTGAATGGAGGTATTTATGGATTATTTTACAGTGTATGGGTCTTCATTTGATGAATGTCTAAGTAGTTTGGGAAAGGTGTTGAATCGTTGTATTGAGAAGAATTTGGTCCTGAACATTGAAAACTGTTATTTTATGGTAGACCCTAGCATTTTCATAGGGCATGTAGTGTTAAAACATGGGATAGAGGTTGATAGATCATAGGTAGATATTATTTCATCCTTACCATATCCATCATGTGTGCGTGATGTTAGATCTTTCCTAGGGCATGCAGGATTTTATCGGCGCTTCATCAAAGATTTTAGTAATATTTCTCTTCCTATGTCAAGATTACTTCAAAAGGAATCCGATTTTGTGTTTGATGTTTCTTGTAGGAATTCATTATTATGATCTAAAACAAATTATGACCACTCCACCTATCATACAGCCCCCACGAAGGGAGATTACTTTTGAGCTTATGTGTGACGCCTCCAAATTCGCGGTTGGAGGTGTCTTATCTCAGAGGGTGGAGGGACGTTCACATGTGATCACCAATGCATCGAGGACACTAGATTCAGCCCAATCAAATTACACAACCACATAAAAGGAGTTTCTTGTTGTCATATTTTCTTTAGATAAATTCCGTTCATATTTATTGGGCTCTAAAGTAGCTGTTTTTTCTGACCATGCAGCTTTTAGGTACCTCCTAAAGAAGCCAGATACAAAGCGCAGGCTGATTCGATGGATGCTCCTTCTTCAGGAATTTGATATTGAGATAAAGGAAAATAAGGGTTCAAGGAATTTGGTGGCAGACCACATGAGTAGGATTACTCAAACATTAGAGGATGACACCTTGTACCAGGTACCACTTCGGGACACTTTCCCCAATGAGCATCTCTATACCATCTCAGGTACGCATCCTTGGTATGCAGATTTAGTTAATTACATTGTTTCCTCTGAAATCCCAACAAATTTGAAGAAGCATCAAGTCCAAAAATTAAAAATTGAGTCTAGTTATTATGTGTGGGATGATAATTACCTCTGGCACATGTGTAGTGACCAAATCATTAGGAGGTGTGTTCCCGATCATGAGTTTGAGTCTGTTTTTCATTTCTGTCATACACTTGCTTGTGGTGGACACTTTAGTCCCCAACGGACAGCTAGGACGGTTTTGGACTCTTTATTATATTGGCCTAGCTTGTTCCATGATGCCCATGTGTTTTGTAAGTCATGCTCTCATTGCCAACACACGTGGAATATTTCTAAGAGACATGAGATGCCCCAATAACCCATACTATTCTGTGAGATTTTTGATGTATGGGGCATTGATTTTATGGGTCCTTTTAATAGTTCCTTTGGTTTTTTGTACATTTTGGTTGTTGTAGATTATGTGAGTAAATGGGTGGAGGCTAAGGCCACTAGGACTGATGATTCTCATGTTGTTGTGGACTTTGTCAAATCAAATAATTTTTTTCAGGTTTTGAGTACCAAAGGCCATCATCAGTGACTAAGGGACACACTTTTGAAATAGGAATTTCACTTCCCTCCTTCGAAAGTATGGGGTGACATAAAAAACATCAACACCATACCACCCCCAAACAAATGGCCAGGCTGAGGTTTCAAATCGTGAGTTGAAACAAATATTGGAGAAAATCGTGCAGTCAAATAGGAAGGATTGGAGCAAGCGCTTGGATGATGCATTGTGGGTTTATAGGACAGCATACGAGACACCCATTGGTATGTCCCCATTTCGTATTGTTTTTGGAAAAGCATGTCATCTCCCAGTGGAAGTCGAGCATCGGGATTATTGGGCTATAAAGAAATGCAACATGGATTTTGCCCATGCTGGAATCCAAAGGAAGGTTCAAATTCTAGAGCTTGGGGAGATTAGATTGTCTTCATTTGAGAACTCAAGGCTCTATAAGGAAAAATCAAAATCAGCTCATCATAGAATGATCCAACAAAAGGAATTTCATGTTGGAGAGAAATTCCTTCTCTATAGTTCATGACTGAAGCTGATGCCTGGTAAGTTGCGTTCCAGATGGTTAGGTCCTTATATTGTCTCTAATGTTTTTCCTTATGGTGCAGTGTAGATCACACAAGAAGACACTGGAAGGGGATTTATAGTCAATGGGCAACGTTTGAAGAGATACATCGAGGGACTTCCTACCGATGTAGTTGATTTTATCACACTGTATGACCCCATCATCACATGAGCACATCAGGCTCTTCCTAACCCTTTCACATTTATATTATTTGTCCTATTTAAAAATTCTGCATTTCATGTGCATATATCATCTCACGGGTTCACATTGAGTACAATGCAATATTTTAAGTGTGGGGGAGGGAACCATTTAGTTTAGTAATTTCAATTGTTTTCCTGTTAAAAAAACCAAAAAAAATTGTGTGTTTTACAAATTTTGTGTGTTTATTTTACAATTTTCTTTGTTATTTTTTTAATCTTTTTAGGTGAAATGATTCTCATCGCCATTTTTAAATCCATATTAATGAGTGAAATAATTTATCCCAATAAACTGAGCTTAAATGAATGTTGAAATGACATTGATTCAAGTTCAAATATTTTGTAATTTCATGAAAAGTATGCTGAATTTTGAATCCCATGCCACATCTCACTATCTTTATATTTGAAATCACTTTCTTGTGAGGATTCTAAACCATTATTTTTATATTCTTTACATTCACCTAACATCTTGAGAGAACCAAACCATGCATGATTTAACCAGAATTTGATTTATTCCTGTCAAAACTTGAGGGTTTGAGGTACTTATGTTTAAAGGATTGAGGAATTTGTTTGGTATTAAAGCCCCTATTTTAAAGAATCCTTTTTTATAATGGCCTACCATGAATATTTAATCCTTGTATCCCTTATAATCCATGCACACCCTGTTAGGTTAGCAACATTACAGGCCAATTTTCCCTATCCAACCAACTCTTGAAGTCAAATTGCATAATCTAGTTGAGCTTAAGTGTGGGGGAAGAAATTTTGTGTTGTGCTACCATAATCTGTGAATCATTGGGTGGAAAATTAAATTCTGAAGAGATGTGTTTTCTACTGAAGAAATTCAAGACAAGTGAATTTGTGCCTTTTCCGGAGCTTCTAATTGAGGTGGAAAGTTGTTCCTATTTGGAGCTTTCAAGAAAATCATGTTTGAAAAGATTGACATTTTTTATGCTGAAATGATGAATGGTGTAAACGTTTCATGACTTTTCATGATTATGGAGCTGAATTGATACTATGGGGATTAATGAGGAGACCATATTTAAGTGAAAATTTGATTAATGCAATTTTTCTTCAAAAATAGTCAATCCCTCCTTATTCATCCTCATAATTTTTCACATCTAAATCCTACCAACCGAAGGCCACAGAACAACCCTGAAAATTCCTCCTGATAAAAATATGTCATCAACTCACATCAGGTATCAATGTAGAAATCTATCAAGCCTATGGTGACCCTTGTATGAGTTTGGATGAGAAAGACATTGCAAAAAAAATTGATATTTGAGTGATGAGAGAAAATTCAAGCGAGGTAAGTGTTTTGTGCAAGGGAGAATAAATGAAGTGGAAATATATTGAATTATATAAATGAAGAACTCGAAATAATGGTTTTTTATGAGGCATGATATCTTTTGTTTCTTGGTGGGAAATTGATTGATCTCAAAGAAATGTGTTTTAAAATTGGTTTCGGTTTGATATTGATGATTACTTGATATTAGGTTTTTCCCAGGAGTGCAAAAGGGTAAGTGTGGGGGAGTTGATAAAACACTATTTTATTGAATATTTTATTGATAATAAATGATATAATTTCCTCACATTGTGTTAAATATGTTTAATTAGAATGTATTTGGGATTAGATCATTCATTTGAATATTTGATGAAAATTTCAGTTTAACCCTTTATAGTTCACTGTACTATTTCGAAGATAAATATTTTTATATTAATTATTTGAATTTAAAATTTTTTAACAGTGTTCCTAACTTAATTATCTACAACATTTATTCAGGACACTAGAGCTAAAGAGTGCAATTGTTTGTTTCAAATGGGCCATGAAGTCAAAGTTGGGATGGACTCGACAGAATGGAGAAGCTTCTGTAGTTTGGCCATAACCCCTTCATATGGGCCTGGATTGAGCCCAAATTTGGAGATGAGATAGAGGACCCATATACGCACATTTGAGCCTTCTGGAAGGCTGGCCAATTCACGAGTGTTGATGGTCAATTGGGATGTACAATTTGGAATAAAATATTTGTCCTAGATTCCCTATTCACACTTGAAACCACTTAGAACCTAGCCTCCCCACCACTCTATAAATTGGTGTTTTTTCTCATTTGGTGGGGTTGGTACGTGAATTGGGAAGTTGAGGGCAGAGAAGAAGTGGATCCACTCTAATTCTCCAACCATTTCAATAAGGGTAGCTCTTGAAGCAAGGATCCTTTCGACGAAGCCTTCTTCTTCACCTTCATGTTGTAATGATTTTGTTTATGTAATAAACTTCTTTGTTAATATTTTATTTCTTCTCTTTTCTTATGTTTTGATTGAATTTCTTATTCTCTTAATCTTCCTCTTTGTGCTGTAATTCTTGAGTAGAAGCGTTATTGGGTTATACCCATTATAAACCTTTGCACATGCAAAACGCTTCTACGATGATTACGCCACCCATGGAAGAGTAGTCTTTTAGTAATCGATCTATCTTATACCCTCTTCATTTAATTATTTTGAATATATGAGCTACTGTAATTTACATAATATGATCCATGAATTGTGTTTTTAAATTACAAGAAACTAATCAATCAATTGAACAATTAACACAAAAATACGCGAGGTTGGGATTTTGTGTAAATTGTGAGAGAGTAATCTTAATCGGTAATACAAGACCACACGGGATAAATTTGTAGAGTTCAAATATAATCCATAAACACAATTCAACCTCATTTCCAGAATTTAAATATGATCTAATTAACCACTGACCATAAGCTACCCTTAGAACAACAATCAAAGAAGGGTGCTGCGATTGCGTGTTCCGAAGCAAGCCTAGGGTTTAAGTAATTTCATCTTTGTGGTTAAGTTAACTCTCATAGGGTTCGAGGGATAACAAATTAGGGGATATTAATTAAGTGGATATTGATTTAAATGATAATAATTAATAATTGAATGAAGAGGTAGAGTTAGATCGATTACTCCTTTTAAAATAGATTTCTAAAAAAACATCTTTTTGTTGTGTCATTTTAATCGAACTTCATTTCAAAACTAAAAACAAAACAAAATACAATCTTCTTCCAGCAAACTTCTTCTAGATTCATAAACTATAAAAAAACCCATTCATTTAAAGTAGTTTTTTTATTTTATTATATTTTATTTTATTTTTAGAATACCTTTAATAAGTTGTTAAATTCACTTCCTCATTTGAGAGACGACCATGGTCAGCCACTCTGCTGCACCTAAGTACCCCAAAATCACATTAATCATTTGAGGGTGCCCACGACAGCGCTCTTTCCGGAACTTCCATCTAAGTGAAAAATGACAATAAAAATAGATATATTTTAATAATAAAAACTAGTATATATTAATCTATAAAAATAATGTAAATTTGATTTTTTCAAGAAAACCCTATAGTGATAAAATTTTTAGATTTAATTAAACTATATAATTTGTCATAAAGTGATCATCAAATTAATGAGAGTATTATTTTTATAGAACCGAGGGTGAATGTTTTATAGTAATTGAATTTAAAATGTTTAAAGTGTCCTATCCACAAAATGAGAATCCAAAAAATGGTTTGAGATTCACTCTATATACCCTCATTGTTAATCTTTGGATGACTATTTTCATGTTTTTTATTTTCGGGTTTTTCTCATCATTTACTAAAATGTTACCTTTTATATTTATCACTTTTATAATTTTTTAGTTTACATACATGACATAAAACACTATATCATTCACAAATATACTGATTTCTATTTTTTTATCAAATTATATCTATAACACCCCAATATTTTATGATATATTACCCTTTAAATAAACCTAATTTCTTTCACAACTCATATTAAAATTATCACTACGTTTATAAAAACCAAAATATATTATTGAATTATTATTATTATATAATGTGATATTTATCACCCAGATATTAGATTAGAGGGTATTAATAAGTCCAATTAAGTTATGAATTTTTTTTACACATGTAGAAAATTAATTCATTGGTAATTAATTTTCTTGTTATTAAATTAAAGGAATTTGAAAGTAAAAAAAGATATGTTCTTATGAAAAAAAATTATGTGAAAATTGTTTTTTTATCTTAATAAATTATAGTAACCTGTATTGATGAATTATTATTTTTTTGAAACCTTAGTTAATATAGTCAATAAATTTTTTAAAAAAATTCTAATGTTTATTATTGTTCAAGATATTATAAAAAATGCAGTTTTAGACTTAAAAATACATTTTCTTAAAACAGTTTTGTTACATTTTATGGACTTATTTAAAAATCATTTTCTTCCACGTGTGGAAAATGAATCCTATAAAATATGTTCATAATTATTAATAATAATAATTAATATAATTTAATTTGGAATATTAAATTTTTTTCCCAAATTAATATTAAAAAGTATAAAAATTTATTACCCTGCTTATGTTTAAAATGTTTTTATCGAGGGTTAAACTAATAAAATTGGGTAAAATGACATATAAATGTATCTAAATATTATTTAAATAAGATATTTTAACCATATATTATCCTCATTTTTATTTCTTATCCATTTTTGACACATTAAAAATAAATTTATTTTATATTATTTTATGAATTTTATTAATTCCATGTGTGTCCCTCCCCTCATTTAAAAAAAGGAACATTTTATCCCCGGTTATGCATAATATTTTATCCCTATAGATTGACAAATTACAACCCAAAAACCATCCTATATTTCATACCCTCATTATTGATCTCATTTACTTACCCTAATATCGTCTTCAAATAGTTTAAGGTGTAATATAAAAGATATCTCTCAAAGGAGAGGTATTTACCTTAGCTGAATCTTTTAATATTTATTTATTATTTTATTTTATATAAATATATTTTATACATATTAAAATAATGAAACCACTATTATTTATTTATTCATGTTTTTTATGATTATAAAAAAAATTATCCTTAAAAGTGTTTTGATAATAAAAATGTTATTTTTCAGTCAGTTAAGGAAATACATGTAAATAAGTCAAGTACCACAACCCATAAGTAAATAGAGGAAAAATAAAAAAATATTACCAAACCCTAAAATTCACATGCCCTATTTGAACTCTTAGTTCCCATATCCCAAACTATAAGGTATTCATACAATCAATCATCACTATCATAAATGAAAAGAATGTGTAAATGATAATGAAATACAATAATTCTTGGGTACCCAAGTGTTAGGGTGGCCTAATAATTTAGTGAGTACAACTAAATAGGATATCACCAACTATTTCAAATTTAATTCCATTCTATGAGCGCAAATCATATAGTTCTATGGTATCTAAATAAAAAGTATTAATAAAATATTTAAGGAATAAATAGTACCCATTCAAGCCTCATACCACAAGGGGGAAAGCTATGCCGACCCAACCTACTTTAGTCTTTCCCAGTATCCCAATATGACGGAATCATCATGTCCTAATTCAATTCCATGGAACATTACTAAGGAATCTATAATCAAGTATCCTAAGAGGAATCCATGAATATCAACTGGGCATTCCCACCCAAGAATTCTCTGGAAAACCATATGACTAGTCTGAACTCTAGTACCCATTTTTTATATTCAAAAGCACTACATAATAGGATTCCAAGGATCAAACATGAGGTATTCCATGCCAATAAAATCAATCTAATTCTTGGTATCTCATCCTATGGAATTCAAAAATGGTGTCCCTCAAGAACAAATGAAATTACCTGAATCCAAGGGGGGTATACCACATGGAATTCATGGTATGGAAAAAAAGTATAGTACTCAAACACTATTTTCATAATCTATTACATTATACATCATTTATTATAAATAATTATTCACTCTAATAATTGTTATGAGTTCTATATTACAATATAAGGCTCGTGCATGGAATTATATACCAATAAAATTCATATGGAATCCAAGTAACCTTTTATGGATTTCCCATAGTCACAATTCTTACAAGGGAACAAAATAAGTCTCTATCCAAATACAAATACAAATAAATTTAATATCTCAATCCAAGATTCACCAATTTGGTCCATTTTAGATATAAATAATTTTAACACTTTCATAAAAGTCAGCTAGGTAATTAAATTGAAAATTTCATTGAGGGTTTCTAATGAAATAAATACTATCAAGTCATATTCATCATCATGGGAAACCAACATTCCAAAGTTACACATTTATTTCTAATTGAATTCTTAAAAAACCAAATTTAATTCACTAAAATTCCATGGTACAAGATTATATCACTAAATTGATTTATTTAAAGAAGGTACACCCTGGTACAACATGTTTCTTTATGTAAAATTTAAATTTCAATATATTCATAAGGAAATTTACATTTTAATTTAATTAATAGGTTAAGTGTTAGATGAGTCATCCTGACCATATAAACTAAATCAAAATATGTTGGTGATAATTTAATGGAAAAGTACTTAGAATACATACATTAACCTCATAGGGACACAGTCATCAAATATTATCCAAAAATTAGAGATAAAATTATAGAAATAGAAAAATAGTACAAACACCATAGAAAAGTTATAACACCCACAAATGGCCTGAGGAAGCTGGATAGTAAAAGAAACAATGAAATTCAAGAAGATTATTGTTAGAACCACTTCAACCCTTCCAAAAATTCTAATAAATATCCAAATTGATAATAATAGAATGATATTCACCATGGTAAAAGAGATAAGGAGGATTGATACTATGGTACTACAACTGGACAAAGAAAACCAAAAAATGGGTTACGAATAAAGCGGTGAAATGACCATTTTCTACATTAAAAAAATAGGCCCCAAAACCCACCAGTCCGTTGATGACTCTCATTAATGTTTCAGTATACCACTATCAAGTTTATGCTATGTTCATTAGCTTGTCGGTGAGCCCTTGAAGGCCGAATTTTATATACAAGTCCACCTACTAGCTAGTTGGACTGTAACATCCAGATGGAGTCTTGACTACTGCTCCCAAGTCTCCAAAGCACAGTTGAGAGACCATACCCCACTTAATATCACATCAATGGAAAAATGAACTGGTCTCAACAAAAATAGAAGGGTTATATAACTTATTTTTGGATAGGGATCTTAGAACCACTCTACTATAAAATATCTCACCCCAAGCTATACACCCATACCACAACAAACCTCTTATAGAGAAAATATTTTTTACATTCCTCCAATTATATTAATATGAACATTTCACCAACTATATTCACTCTTAAAACCCTATTAGGTCATACACCATGGTGGTGATCTAATAATCAAACCAAACATGACACCCCACTACCAGTGGAATCCATGAACTCTATCTTCAACAACATCACACATCAAGAGTTTATTTTAGTGGTTTCCACCAGAATAATCTCACCTAAAAAGACATCGAAAAGAACAGTCTCCCTTCTCATACAATATATTTAAAAATAACATGCCTATGAACTGAAATAGGTATGCCACTATAAAAAACAAAAGTCTCATAGACTTAGTAACAAAACATTAACCAACTAACACCAGTCAATTCCAATCATCCCACACCCATTCCTTGCTGTTCTCTAGAAACTAAACCCCCACCCACTAGCCTTATCAACACAACATTGAATATATTTAATAAATATTTCTTCAAATGACAAATAACCACTAAAATATTCCAATGTCACACCAATCCTTTCTGTATTATTTTTCTTATTATTTTTATTGGGCATCAGATTGTTTGAGTCGAGGCCTAACTTAAAATTTTTGAGCTCTTATTTAGAAATGAAGGTTTCACCCTTGGTTGCATCTAGCACACCACTGTTAAAGCAGCGTGGCCTCTCTTGGGTCACCGCATTACCTCTCTCGGTTCACCGCATTCCCTGCTCAATGATAAACTATTTAAATAAAATTACCTAGTAATAAAGAAATAAAATTTAAGAGGAATAAAATGAAAATAAAATAAAATAAGAAGTGATAAATGTAATGGTTTGTTTTAATATTTGATGATATTATTAATTATTATTGAGTATTATTATTTATATTAGTGTAGATAATTAAGTTATTTTATTTTAAATATTATCCTTGTTTTAGTTATTATTATTATCCTTATTATTAATATTATTATTAATATTATTATCTTTTCTATTTTTTTAGTTTTATTTTAGTTTTATTTTTGTTAGTGTTTTTTTATTTATTCCTCTAAAGCATTAGGGTTTTTCCCCTCTCCCCTGGAACCCATCGAGCTGCAAGTTCCCCCCCCCCCTCCTCGATTCTTCTCACGTAGCGGCCATAGCGAGCCACTGGCCTCTCCTTCTCCTTCTGGTGACTACCTCCTGACTCTACCCTTCTCCATCCCTTCGTCGTGTGGCCCAGCCCTCCCTTCTCTTCAATGCAGCCACCTCCAGACTGCTCTTCCCCTGACTTGGAATGCTCTCCGGACACCTTAGCAGCTGAACCCACCTTGCACCACACCCTCCTTCCTCTCCCTACAAGCATCCTCGTCGCACGCCCCGCTCACCAGACCAGCCGTACCTCTACTCCTTATCCAACCCCAATGAACTGGTCGTCGTCCTTTCGTCCAGTAACCACTGTCCCGACCACCCCTTCCCCTCCCGTCTGGCCAACCTGGCCTTCCGTCCAGCCACACATTACCCCTACCCCATGCGCATCCCATGTCCATCCACACACCCTCACATTTTAGCAGCCAGACCTCCTGGAGACTCTTCATCCAGCTCCCCAACCGGTGCCTTGCTCACCATCCCCACACGCCGCACCCCCCTTGATAAGTTCCTCTTCTTCTTCATAATGTTTTGATTTTTTTTGTAGGTATGAGATCTAATTTTGGGGTTTTAATTTGAATTTTTGGGTTCTAATTCTTGTTTTTGAGTTTTTTCTAGGTTCATTGCAATGAAAACGGTGCGTGATTAAGGTTTCACACTCGAATTTGAGGATGTCACATCAATTTTCGTGGTTTGACGTCGAGGTAGGTGGTTCCATGTTTATAAATTATCTAATGAATTAATTTTCTAGCTTAGTTAATTTATGATGTAATTTTATTAATTAATTTGGGTGTGGATTTTGTTATCTTGATGTTTTATTGTGTTAAATTTTTTTGGTAATATGGTTATATGTGTGGGAGAATTAAATTGGTCGAAAAATTATCTTTAATCAATTGTTAGTGTTTAATAATATGTGCATTTATCTTTTCATTAGTGAAAGTGGTGTTAATTGTGTTTCGACATAGCATTTCATGTGATTGGTCATAAGTGAAGGTCTTGTGTTGGTTGAGTAGGATGATTCTGTGAAAACCATTTTCGATCTATCTCCAGGTGTTTAATAAATTTTTTGTTTATTTTGTGAAAATTTGCAAAGTGTGCTATTTATATTCTAATGTAGCATTCAAATTTGTTTTGTCCAAAAGGGAAATTTGAGTTGGTATTTGGTGTTTAAAGTCATGTTTTATCTTCTGGGTTTTCTTAATAAAATTTATAGTGTTTTTTTAATCAGTAAAATGTTCTTTTAACAGTGTGGTTGGGTTATTAATTGATGCAAGTGGTTTAGGTTGGTTTCTTGATGTGGTGTCGGGTATGTTTTGTCAGGGAGGAGGGTTAAGTTGGTTTTATGTGTTAAAGTCATGTTATGTTTCTTTTTAAATAATTTTCTTAGAAATAATTTAATATGTTTTAATAAAATTATTAACAATTAAATTTTAATATGTTTTTTAAAAAAATTATTTGAAATTTATAAATTGTTTTAATTGAGGTGGTTAAAGTCTTTTGGTGTGTGTACTTTGTCAAATGGTTTTATTTGTGTGTGAAAGTGTGGTGTTGAGTTTATATAACACCCTATTTGTTTTATTTGTCTAATTTTGACATGAAATGTGAAATTGGAACGTCTTGAGCACAACAGGGGAAGCCTGGGTACTAGGTGGGGGGACTAGATCTCGCGTGCTAATGATACGGAAGCAGCTTTGGCCCGGTTTCATTTATCTAGTTTGACGATTACAACACTAACTAAACATTGGATGATGTTTGGAGACCACTAGGTTATAGATGTGTTGCCCTACTAGTGTTTTGTTCTCAAGAATGTATTTTTCTATGTCTTCTATACTAATTTTCACCGAGATTCGATGTTCTAGGGTCACATTCTTCTTTAAAGTAACTATAGGGCCTCTCCCAATTTTGGTGATCCTGGAATAAAATACACTCACTGTCGGCATACGGTGTAGAATTGGGGTTCTCTTTAAGGTTGGTTTTTTCTTAAATGCAATGGTGTTTTATTTTTATTTAAGTTTTTTTCATTGAAAGTTCCTTCTTCATATAAATTGTTCTTTTAAAGTTGTTCAAGATTTGGTGTCCTTTCATTTAATAAGCCTAAAAATGTATTTGTCATTTAATGTTTACACGTGGAACCTTTTTGTTAGGTGAAGTCCTACTGGGCTCTTGGATCACACCCTACATAAACCTTTGGGTGTATGTAGACTTTGTTTCTGGTATATTCCAGGTTGTGACATCGGGCTCAGCAATGGCGGTTCAGGTTGTGGATGGTCTTATCATGCAGGTTGGTGTTTGTAGCTCATGGTTGTCGCACCTCTCTTGTTTATTGGAGGTTTGAGTTAGAGTATTAGTTTATTTTGTTCTCGTTACCTTTTGGATGTTAGATCCTGTTGTAAATATTTAAATTTGATTTTAGTTTTAGGGTCATGTTTGGTTGTCTGTTTTTAGTTTATTTATCTAGTCAGTTGTCTTGTATTTACCATTTTGGTTAAATCATTCCCATGTGTTAGTTTTAATAACCGGGCACTTGTGCCAGACCGTGGGGAATAGTAATACCCTTCGGGTCATGTCGCAGACCGGGTCGGGCGCCGGGTCGGATGGTGACTCAGCTTGGTTCATGACAAAATGGTATGAGATGGAGGTTTTTCCTCTTGGGTCATGTTCTTTTGGGATAGATTCTGGGTAGACCAAAGTTATGGTTGTCAGAACTCAGCACCCTGGCTATGGGTAAGGTTTTGGGCCAGCACACCTCGTTGAGGGAATTGAGTTACGAAGTAAAGTTGAGTTCTGTTTGAGCCTTCAGTCCCAGTGGTTAATCTTGTTAAGGGGAAATGGAAAGAGAGTAGGGTCAATGGTCTCAGTGAGCTCATAGTTCCTGGAAAGCCTTGAGAAGCTGGGGACACTGTCCTAAAATACTCTCTGTGGCAAGTGGTGGGATTGGCGTATGGTCACTAACCATATGTTCTAATCACCTGCTGACACTAGTTTCTTTTTACATTGTTCCTCATCTCTTTGTTTTGGAATTTTGGAAATATTTTTTTAAGTAAAAATGATTTGGTCTTGAAAAAGATGTTTTGAAATGAAGATCTTAAAAAAATGATGTGTGAGGTTTGAAAGGTGTGGGTTGTTTGTTTTGGTTTTGAAAAATGGAAAGGTTTGGTTTTGATCCTTGGTGTTATCGTGGGAAACCACATGCATTAGTGTATATGGAAAGAGAAATGGTCAATGGCACGAGTGGATGAATTCCATGATGGATATGATGTTGGTGTTGGTTTGGCACTGGAACATGCATGTGAAAAGCCCATGGGACACCATTGGTGTTTGTGCAACCCATTATCATTACTTATTTACAAAACGTTTTGTTAAATGAGAATTTAGTTTTTTAATAACCGGTGACCGTGTGGTGTGTCCTGGTGTTTTTGAAATATTGTATGTGAGGCGTTTCAAGCCGAGAATCCTTTTTTAATGATTGTTGTCTTGAGTTTGAATTTTTATTTTTAGGTTGGTATGAAAGTGTGTGGTTAGTGAATTCTTTTGAAAAGTGATTCGGGGAACCCTTGCAATGGTCCTCCCTACACATTTACTATTCGCTTGCAGTATTTCATAGCCATTGAACCAGTTTGGTTGGTCCCGTGGATTTCTTTCATGACTAGTGCACGCCCCAATAAATCATTAACATGAAATTGTAGTGCGTCCATGGGTAATTAATCATTGGTCGACTCTACAGTTGATTAATGTAAGGACTCTTCCTTTTTAGTAAAAGTGCTAATTCTCTCCCTTTTTCCATCAGTTAAACGAATCCTCTAACTGGGGGATGACAGATGTGAGGGGATTTAAAGGGATTTTTGGTCTCTTGGAGTTGTCTGAGTCATCGGGTAAGAAGTTTGACGTTGTTGTGTCTAAAGGCCCCCTAGAAACAGTGATAGAAATTCCAGCATGGAAGGGTGAAAGAAGTTTTAAGTTATTGGTGTTGACCGATGGTTTGAAAGGTTCATAGTATGTTCATTGGATGCAATATTCATTTTTGGTGATGTCTTGCAGTGTCAGTTCTCTTAAAGATAAAGGGTGGATTTCATAGGATCCTTCAAGAATCCCTGTTTTCATCGGATTGTGTCCTCTCGAGGAGATATTTTTTTCTGTTCAAAGGGGAGTGATTGTCATGCGTCTGTCCTTATTATGCTTCATGGTGAAGGTAAAGAGGTGATGAATTTTCATCATCTAAACTTCTGTTCTGTTGGAAGTGCTGTGAGAGAGTAGTTATATGTCATGGTGTGTTTTGTTTGATGGTGTTGTCTCGGTTTCGGTGTGGTTGCATGAGGCACCAAAGGGAGAAGCTCTGTTCGGGAGTCTTCCATGCCTGACTGCGAGGCAGGAGATGCTTCAAACATCAGGGATCCTTCAATATCCCTTGAAGTGAAGATGGCGCATAGTTATGAACCCCAATAGTGTATGGGACCCCAAAAAAATTTATTTCATCTATGTTGGAGGTGAAAGAAGTTTAAGTTGTTTCCTGTATATTTTTTGTTGTGAATGACCCATTTGGGTACATGGGATTTCCTATGGCCATAGGATGTGGGGTCGTCTTATCACATTAATGTATTGGGAGATGTGTCCCACTGAATGTAATCACATTTAGTGGTCCTTATGGGGTTTGGTGGACAAATTGGTTTCAAATTGTAATAGTGCTCATCCAGGGATGTGAAGATGTTGTTTTGTCTTGGGTCGTGGGTTTGACGCCCCAGTAGTTGGTCCCCACCCTCCCAGCCCCTTGTGGTTGGGTGTTTGGTCACCATCGGGAAATTTTCAAAGTTATTTATCTCCTATTAGTTCTAATGGTGGGGAGACCCATGTTGTGTCTCACACAAATGTCTCTGGAATGAATCGGTGTCGGACTTTTCTTTAATGGTGGGGATTTCGCTCGAACCTCCCTGTTTCAGCCTTCCAGTCTTGCCTTGGGAATTAGAAGGTTCTTAATGGTGGGGAGCCGCTCGGCCTTCCCCCTGTTGACCTTTTTTTTCTGTTCCTCAAAATGATTTGGTGATAGGTTATACAAGTGCTCCATGGACTTGGTTGGTATTATTTGGTGGTTCCAGGCAAATAGTGTGACTCTCGTTTTGTGGTACTTGAGGTGTTCGGTATATGAAGTTGGCTTCCATGGGTGTGAGATTTCCTTCCATTGATCAGTTAACTGGAGGTGTTCTAGCACTTTTTGGGTGGGCGAAACATATCAGAAAGTATTTTTACGAGTTTATTGAGTTTGTCATTTTAGAAACCTTCTCTGAGAACGATGAGTTTGCCTTTTTCTTATTGTTTTCATAGAGATCCTCTTCAAACATTAAGGGGGTGTTGTTTCCTACTTTGGGTCTCAGCCATAGTTGTGGATTTCCAGGGATAGAAAGCTTTTTGGTGGGGAGAATTGTCACATCCGTCATTTTTATATTATTTATCTTATTATTTTTAATGGGAATTTCATAGTTTGGGTCGAGGCCTGACATAAAATTTTAGATCTCTTATTTAGAAATGAAGTTTTTGCCCTTGGTTGTGTCGAGTGCACCACGGTCAAAGCCACGCAGTCTTGCCTGGGTCACCGTGCGACCTCGCATTGTTCACAACATGCCCTTCTTGATGATCAACTAATTAAAAAAATGACTTAATAATAATGAAATAAAATTGAAGAAGAATAAAATGAAAATAAAATAAAATAATAAGTGCTAAAATGTAATGGGTTGTTTTAATATTTTATGATATTATTAATTATTATTGAGTATTATTATTTATATTAGTGACAATAATTAAGTTATTTAATTTTAAATATTATCCTTGTTTTAGTTATTATTATTATCATTATTATTATAATAATTATTAAAATTATTCTCTTTTCTATTGTTTTTTTAGTTTTATTTTAGTTTTCTTTTTGTTAGTATTTTTTTATTCCTATAAAGCATTAGGGTTTTTTTCCTCTCCCCCTAGAACATGTCGAGCTACAGGTCCCCCCCCCCCCCCTCGATCCTCAATTATGGTCGTGTCGTAGCCATGGCCAGCCGCCGGCCTCTCCTGCTCTATCCGGTGACCGCCGCCCGACTCCACCCTTCTCCCACCCTACGTCGTGCGGCCCAGCCCTCCCTTCCCTTCCGTACAGCCACCTCCAAACTACTCTTCCCCTGAATTGGAATGCTTTTTGGACACCTCATCAATTGAACCCACCTTGCACTGCACCCTCCTTCCTCTCCCGGACAACATCCCTGTCACGCGCCCATCTCACCAGACCAACTACACCCCTGCTCCTCGGTCAACCCCGATGCACTGGTCACCGTCCTTTTGTCCGGAAACCTCCATCCCAACGACCTCTACCCCTCCCGTCCATCCACCCCGGCCTTCTGGTAGCCCTCACTGCACCCCCTACCCCATGTGCATCCCATGGAATGCCACACTGCCTCCCATTTTTCCGGCCAGACCACATGGAGACTCTTCATCCGGCTCCCCAACCGGCACCTCGCTCACCTTTTGTGCATGTCACCCCCCCTCTTGATAAGTGCCTCTTATTCTTCATTGAGTTTTGTATTTATTAGTGGGTATGAGCTCTAATTTATGGGTTTTTAATTTGATGTTTTTGGGTTTTAATTCATGTGTTTGAGTTTGCGCTAGGTTCTTTGCGGTGAAAACAGCGCGCGATTAAGGTTTCTTGCTAGAATTTGAAAATTTCACATCAATTTTCAGGGTTTGACATCGAGTTAGGTGGTTCTAAATTTAAACATTATTTAATGAATTAATTTACTAGCTTAGTTAATTTATGATATTCTTTGATTAATTATTTTGGGTGTGGATTTGGTTTTCTTTAAGTTTTTAATGTGTTAAATATGTTTGGTAGTATTTTTATTTGGGTCAGTGTGTTCATTGGTGGAAAACATATCTTCAATCATTTTTTATTTTTTAATAATATGTGCAGTTAGATTTTCATTTTTGAAAGTGGTTTTAATTGTGTTTCGACATAGCATTTCATGTGCTTGGTCACTAGTGAAGGTTTTGTGTTGGTTGAGTAGGTTGTTTCTACGAAAACCATTGTTGAGTTGTCTCCAAGTGTTTAATAAATTTATCATTTGTTATGTGAAACTGCGCAAAGTGTGAAGTTTATGTTCTGGTGTAGTATTCAAATGTGTTTTTTCAAAAAATTGAATTTGATTGGGTCTTTGGTGTTTAAAGTCATGTTTTATCATATGGGTTTGCTTAAGAAAATTTCTATTGTTTTGTTTAGTCGGTAAAATGTTCTTTTAACAGTGTGGTTGGTTTATTAATTGATGCAAGTGGTGCAGGTTGTGTTCTTGATTTGGCGTCAGGTATGTTTTTTCAGGGAGTACGGTTGAGTTAGTTTTGTGTCTTAAAGCCATGTTATGTTTCTTTTTAAAGAATTTTTTTACAATGAATTTAATATGACTTAATGAAATTATTAACAATAAAAATTTAATATGTTTTTAATAAACAATTATTTGGAATGTAGAAATTTTTTTAATTGATTTGGGTAAAGTATTTCGGCGTGCGTACTTTGTCAAATGGTTTTCTGTGTGTGTGAAAGTGTAGAGTTGGGTTTATGTAACACAATGTTTGTTTTATTTTTCATAGTTTTACATGAAATGTGAAATTGGAACATCTTGAGCACAAAAGGGGAAGCCTTGACACTAGATGGGTGGACTAGATCTAGCATTCTAGTGATAAGAAAGCGGCCCTGGCCCATTTTCACTTAGCTGGTTTGACGATTACAACACTAACTAAACATTGCATGATGATTGGATACCACTAGGTTATGGATGTGTTTCTCTACTAGTGTATCATCCACAAGAATTTCTTTTGTTGTGTTTCCTATACTGTTCACATATAAACGATGTTCTAGGATCCCAATCTTCTTGCTTGTGCCTATAGGGCCTCTCCCACTTTTGGTGCTCCTGGAATACTATACACTCACCGTCAGCATACAGTGTAGCATTTGGGTTCTCTTTAAGGCTTGAGTTTTCTTAAATGCAAGGGTGTTTTATTTTTATTTAAGTTGTTTTCGTTGAAAGTGATTTCTTTATTGAAACAGTTCTTTTAAAGTTATTCAAGCTTTGGTGCCCTTTATTTTATTAAGCCTACAAAGGTATTCGTCATTTAATTTTTACACGTGGAACCTTTTTGTTGGGTGACTTCCTACTGGGATCTTGTCTCACACCCTTCATACACCTTTGGGATCATGTATACTTTGTTTCTTGTGTATTCTAGGCTATTACAACGTGCTCAGCAATGGTGGTTCAAGTTTTGGATGGTCTTCTCATGCAGGTTGGTGTTTATAGCTCGTGGTTGTTGAACCTCTCTTATTGATTGGAGGTTTGAGTTAGATTTTTAGTTTCTTTTGTTGTTGTTACCTTTTGGATGTTGGATCCTGTTGTAAATCTTTAAATTTGATTATAGTTTTAGGGTCCTGTTTGGTTGTCTGTATTCAATTTCAGTTTATTTTTCTTTTCAGTTATTTTGAATTTACGATTTCAAGTAAATCAATCCCATGTGTTAGGTTTAATACTCTGGCACTTGTGCCCGCCCGTGGGGATCGGGAATGCCCTTTGGGTCATGTCGTAGACCGGGTCGGGCACCGGGTCAAATGCCGACCCGGCATGGTTCTTGACATCCATGGTGTACTTATAACCCTTGGAAATCCTTATTACTAACCCATAAGAACAAACCTAGAATATACATACCAATATCCAAACATGAGAGTTCTTAAGATTTTCTAACAATACTTAACCAAGTCGTTAACGCAATCCAAAATTTGAGTTCAATTAACATATTTATTTCAGGTAAATAAATTTTGAGCAATGATGAACCACCCAAGTATACTCAGATAAGATTTTTATATAGAAGTATCATGACCTTGTCCAACAAAATGAAATGTGTGTGTCTCATTCCACTGTGGTATTTTCTACAACCAATATCATTTTTTAAATAATATTGAACTCAAAAAACCCACCAACATTAGAGAACAACACATTCATCAAGTGATTTAGCTATAACCCTATAGTGCTCCCATCCGAGTAACATAACCCATAATGGTAATTATCAATATTTAGTACTTCCTATCATGCGAATAACCCATAAAAACGTAATATAAATAGTTTTATGCCATTTTTTATATAGTTCCAAAACACAACACCCAACTCACCCCTAGGATACTGGTAAAAATGCCAGTAAAACTCCATGTTTCATATCCTCGACCAAACTAGAAATTTTACCACACCCCTTCATAAGGTCAAAACATGTATATTTTTTAAACAAAATGGTTTGATACTCAAATATAGTTACCTATAATTTTAATAAATAAATATTTCATATTTTTAGATGAATATTCAAAATGTTTAATAAATAAATTCATAATGATCATAAAGGTTTAGGTTTTTGGAGACCATATACACAATATTATTTTTCATGATAGATTAGAAATATATCCCTCAAATATATCCATATTTAGTACTCTTTAGAGTCATTCCATAATAGAAAACATTCAATATAACAAGGAGAAATTGATCTAAATAAAGGGTGAGTTGAGATGCTCAGTAATGGAAAACATGTGAGATATCAATCGATGAACATATAAAAGGATAATATAATGATAAGGGTGTGAGATCATGACCATTATATAAAAATTTTATCCCCAATATATCAAAGATCATAGACATGATTCATGGAAGAAAATTATCATTTCAAAATCCAAGAATCATAAAAGAGAGAAATTATCAAGAAACAATCACGAACCAAAATTTCATGTCAAAAAAGTGTGTCACCATCATAATTATATAAACCAATTCATTTTCTAAAGTTAATTACTAAGAAAATAAAATTAAAATGGATCAGGAATCAATAATGGTTTCATATAGTGGATCGAGAACATTGATATGTTTCCCAGAAAGGATCAATCACATCACCATGTTTCCCATAATTAAGTCATGATATGTAATACATTACCTAATGCATTGAAGGGAAATATTATATCAGTCCCACCAATCATATAATTAAAATAACGACTATATTTTTCATAATATCATAAAATATACATTATATCATCATATCATAACACATTCAAGGAAAATTAGTTTAAAAAATCATAAATTTTTCTGACAATAATTCTTGGAATAAAAATAGTTTTCATAATCAACTCAACATCATACACTATCCAAAGAAATAATAAGTATTATATCATTGTATCATATCTCTAGTAAAACATAATTAATATCAAATGGTGTTATCATAGAAGACAATTCTTTTAAAAGATTCGCTATGATATTCCATGAGGAAAATACCTTTTTCACATTGAAATTAATCAATTAAAATCTAAAAAATTTCTAAATATTATGGAAAACATTTTATTTGAAAATAAATTTAAAAACATATTGGGGAATCCTCTCAGCATTGATTGGTAATGAAAAAATGAAATATAGTTCATGAAATATATCTTAAAAGAAAATATTTCATTCACACTTTTATAGAAAATCAAAAAGTTCCTCAAATGAAAAATGAAAATAATATTCTTTATAAATATTTTTTGGAAAAAAATTAAATCATTGGTAAATAAAATTTACAGATTAATAGTATAATATTAAAAATATTCATGAAAATATTTTTAGAAAACATGGATATTGAAGAAAAATGATTTTTGACTAAATAGATAAATAATGTGAGTTTTCCTTAAATACATTCTTTTTATCTATTGAGTATGTAAAATGGGGAAAATGAAAATAAAACATGTATTCATCAAAAGTAACCAAAGGAGAATAAAAATGAATGGTATTAATCTTATAAGGATATAATAACCCAAGTTTATCATATATAGATATTACATATTTTTATATGAGTGTTAAATACATTTCACAAACACACTCTTAAGGGATTGAATAGTTTATAGTCTTTGGAGACTAGATAAAAAATCTCTTACTTTGGTAAAATATCTTTAAAGTCTCCAACAAATATCTTCCCCTTTACTTATTTTCAAAGAAATACCTTACTTAAAACCATTATTCATAACCTAGGGAAAGTAAATATAAGAAAGGGTCTTCCCAAATTCTCAATAATGTTAAATAAGGGAGATACATAAGAATAAAATTATCATGAGTGTATAATAACATGAGAATAAAATTTAAAAATAATACCCTTCATTTAAAATATCGTAAAATTTATTCATTCAATAAATATTAAAATTTCATAAGACATGAATCATAAGGGAATCAAAGATCATGATCTATGAGAGAATAAAATTGTCATAATATATTGATTTATTGCATAAACATCATCTTATAATGTTGTGAACATGTATAAATAGTAATGTGTTTACTCATTAACTTAAGGACATGAAATTATGCACTCATATAAATTTATGGACATTCAACTATGTCTACTCCTTACTTTATGGACATGAAAGATAGGTCCACACATAAAACTATGAACACGTAACCAAGTCCATACATAACATTTTTAACGAGTAATTTGGTTCACACATATCATTTTCAACTTTAAATCTGGTTCATACATAATATATTTCCTCATGAGTTATCAATCATTACCTAATGCATTGAAGTGAGATATAGGTATCACATGAACAAAATGAAAATCACACATATGTGTTGCCTAGGATCATAAAATATTCATTATATCATAACTCATTAAATAAAATGGGTTTCATAAACATTTCATCATATCATTAAGTGAGTAAAAGAGGCAGGTGTCATAAATATTTCATCATTTAACCATAGAATATCCCATTTTAAAAGAATTGGGTTTCAAAATAATTTTACTGTGATAAAACACATAGAAGAGAAATAGGTTTCATAAAAATATTTTCATGATAAAATATTGAGGGAAATAATAATAATGATATAAAAGGTGTATATATCCATTAAAAAATAAGTTATACCAATGGATGTCATCTTAGATGGAAAATTTTTTTGAATGATCAATCAAAACATTTCATGATGAAATTAAATTTTATTTGAATATAAATTTTTAAAAATATAAATTAAAGAAAAAAATTGAAAATATTTTTATTTTAAAATAAACATGAAATCCTATAAACGAATATTCAAATCGCATAATGTTCATGATTCTAGAAATTGTTTTTCATGTCATACATGTTCAAAAAAATATTCCTTTGATAATTTATGTAAAATATAAATGTGAATTCTTTGCAACACCGCAAGAACATTTCCTCAAAAATAATTTGTAAAAAGTTGGAAACTGAAAAACAATCATTAAAAAATCATTATAATAATGCTAAAAAAATTTGAAAACATTTTTAGAAAACAAATTCTTGGAAGAAAAAAGATATTTCAAGAAAAAGTGAAATAAAGATGTTTTAACTTAACAAAAATTTTATATTATTTTAAGTAAAAAAGTGTGGAATTATTATTAATATTACTTGAAAATATCATGAATATCCCTAGGATAAGAAAACTCATGTGAATTATTGAGTGGTATATCATGATATTTCAAAAATGAAGACTTAATCATAAATATTCCCTTTAAACAATAATATTGTAATGTCAATATATAATAGCTATGGTAACATTTGAAACATAATCCCCATGAAAGATAGATCCAAAAATGGATATGTAATGAAAGAAAAATCAGTAAAATAATAAAAATACAATCATGGGTATTATATACACCACATAGAATAAATAGGTGGTGAACATGGCATGGGTCTCACCAAAGTAGAAAGTGAGACAAAAATCTCATACCGCTTTAGAAATATTTTTTATCATAATCCCAAATAAAGAATACATTCAAATGTAACATTAAGTATCATGAAAATAATTATATTCTTGATATATCATGTAATAGGTTTAGTATATAATCCACACAAAATAAGTGGTAAATTTTCACATGTCACGTAGAAATAAAAGAGGGACAAGAAATTCTTTTCCTTAACTATCAACTTCCTTCATACATGTTCAAAACACCTATATAATAAATATATGTTTATTATAAATATATTATTGAACCATAATAATGTATATCATACCATTTATGATTTAATTATAACCCTTTATTACATTTTTTTTTACAATTACTTTTTAAAATTACGTTTCGGGTAATAATCGCATTGTTTTTTGTATATGACTAATATTGTTGGTCCTATTATGCTGATAAAGGTTCAATCATATGAAAAATAACAATAATTTCCTAATTTTAATGTTTATACTTTAATTATAATTTTAATAACAATAATTAATGATGGTTTTGATAAATAAAGTGTGCTACGATCCTAGAGATGATAGGCCATACGAACGCTTGAGTAACATTTCATTTTTTCAATGATAATTATGGAAAGGAAAAACAAGAAATATTTTGTATTTAAATAATAAAATTTATATCATAAATACCATATTATTTATTAAAATATACTTATATATATATTCCATGTGGTGTGGTGATGAATAGAGAGAGTCACATCGTTTCATGAAGGTGGTAGTCTACACATACACGAATGATGATATCATCCCTCAATGAGTGAAATGGTAAGAAATAAAATAATATATTTTATTTTAATTGGGATAAATATTTCATAAATATCATAATAATTTTATTTATATCACATATATTATTTAATTTTATCCCTATTGACATCATTGTAAAGTGTTTGTGAAAATGAATCGCATTGCTTCGCGAGGCTGTGGTCAACAATGCACATGAGTGGCATTATTATATCCCCTAAAGAATGAAAATAAAAAATATATTTTTGATATAATGACTAAATAGGTATAATTTTGTCTTCAATTTCTTATATATAATTTATATCCATCATAATTCCCAACCGTGACAGGTGGTAATGGAAAACTAATGACATCAGTACATGAGGTGGTAGTTCGCCTTACACATGAATGATGATTTTGTAACCCATTTGATATAATTGGGGATGTTTTAGGTTATAAAATTAAAATTAAAATATATAATTATATGGAAGATATTTATTTTATTATATCATCATGTTTTAAGAAGAATTTATGTAGTTGGATTTTGAAATAAAATAAAGACACTCTTTGAAGAAGGTTTCTACTTATTTGGGTAACCTCCTAATGTTTGAACAAAAAACCTTATTAGGATGGATTTATTTCCAAAATAAAGGATCTATGAAGGAATAATGGAATTTTTAAATTTATTTTGGGAGTTCATCGCCAAAAATGATTTTAATGAATGAAGAAGAGAGGAGATTTGTGGCTTTTGTAAGTGAGGTGAGGGACACAATTGTAACATTTTGAAAACAAAAAGGTGTACCCATGTTTTTCTCAAATTTTAGGGCACCTAAGAAGATTATTCAATATAATAATACATTATAGGTTAAATATATGTCCATAATATATATTTTATATTAGTTTTTGGGTCATTTATTCCTTATATTTTTAGTTTAACCCCCCCCCCCCCCCAGTAAACCAATTTTTACCATAACCATAGTAAATAATTTTTAATGTATTTACTCTTCATAATGGGAAAAAAATAAAGTTTAAAATATTAGAAAATATAAATAATTTTTATTCCAAACAATATATCTCCAAATTCCATTCATATAAGCGTCAAATTTTTTTTTAAATTATTCATGCATACACGATGAGGAAGAGGGTTTTTGAAGGAGAACGTTTTCAAAAGTTTACAAGGATTTTATATAAAAATTAAACATGAAAATGATTACAATGATTTAAATTCTATTAATATATATATAATTGAACTTAATTTAATTTTTAACCATTTTAAAATATAATTTAATTTCAAAATAATTTAAATAAAAAGAAAATTTTCAATTAAAATTCAGTATTTTCACAATTAATAAAAAATTAAACCTTTCTAAATATTCTGAAAAAATCACCCAAAGATAATTTTGAAATTATGATTTCAAAAAACATATTTACTTTTAAAAATAATTTCTATAAAAGGTTCATAATATATTTTTAAAAACATTTTCCAAAAAGTGATAATACTAGTTTTAGAAATATATAGTTTTTAAGAATAAAATTGCATATATTCTTATCTCTTGTATAGAAAACACTTAAGATGAATGCTAAACATTGAATTGAATATAAAATATTTATAATTCTTTAAAATAATTCACAAAACATGGTTTTTTAACTTATTTATGTAAAAAAATCATGAAATTTTTTTAAGATAACGATTTCCTTTATTTTCAAATAGTTTTTTATTTTCATTTTAAATTAATTTTTCACCGAATAATTAATTCTATATAAATGTATAAACCATATATTTTCATAATTTAGTTAATCTTATTCATACCCTTTATTCTAAAGTCTACGTGGTAACTATTATATAATAATATTTTAATAATATGAGACATTTCGTTTAAACTCAATGTTTTTTGTAATGAAAGATAAAATCATTGATTTGTGTAAGGAAAATATCATAAAGATTAAATTTTAAAAAAATATATTTAAAAAATATTATTTTTTTATATTAAACCCCCTTAAAAAAAATTTATTTCAAATTTAACTCGACCATCAAGGGTTTAATATTTAAAAATTCCTTCATAGAAACTCTCATCATAAAAAAGAATAATAAAACATCCCTTACATATAAAAATTTGTATTTTTAATGATTAAATAAATTAACACATAACTAGGTTTCTATGTTTGATAAAATAAGTAGTAAGTGAAAAAATGGACTTTAAATAGACACCTACTACCCAAATATAGGTCTATAGTGATAGAGAACATGGTTAGGAGAATGTTAATGACCACAAATCCATAAACAAATGAGGTGTGAAGAAGGTCATTAATATCAGTAAAAATGTTTATAACCTAAAAAAAATTATTTCAAAAAAAATTAATTTGTAGAACTAATTTTTAATCTATAATGAGAACATATAAAAATATACTTCATATTTTTTATTTTAAAGGAAAATTTTCAACCTTTGGTTATGTTTTTATTAACTTCCTCTTTATATCTTACTTTAAGAGATGAATTTTAATGTCTAAAACTCTAAATAAGATCTAGAAAATAATTATAATTCATCCCTCCTATCTCTAGTTGAAAAAAAGTTCACATTGGTTATCCAATATGGTTGAATCCTCATGCAGTTTAGTAAAAAATTAATCTATAAAACCTCATTCAAAGTTAAACCTATACCATTCCATAAATGGTTAACTATATTACCCTTTTAAAATTAAAAAATTATAAATAAGGCCACTAAATTTCTCAAAATAAACTTATCATTAATCCCCCAGATATCATAAAGTGGCTCTTGATTGGAACATACTAATCATGTGAATACCTTCAACATGTATTCTATTAAAACATAGATATAACATGAATTTCTATAAAACCTTATTGGAATCATTCATACTTCCTAATTACATGAATAAAATCATATATTATTTAACATATTCTGTAAATCCAATAATGTTGTATACTCCCTCAACGATAACATAAACAAATCCTTTATCAATTCTATGGCCATCAATAATTCCCAATTTACTTTATCCATATCAATCATCCATTTAACAAAAATAATCCCCATTTTCACATCCTTAATAATATATTAAGGGTTATATCCCCTTAATCAGGTGTTTCCCATAAAACATTACCTTTATAATAAATCATTATTATAGATCATTTGTATTATTCAACATATTCTTGAATATCCTTAACAAAAACACATATACCTAATAATCCTTATATATTTTTATGATTCATATAACATAATTCTTGAATTTAAATACATAATTACTTCAATAATCCCACTTCATTCTCAAAAAATTAACTAGACTTTATCATCTTACTCCTTAACCCTTTATTCTTTTCATATGTTATTTTTAGTGTCTTCATAATCAAAGATATAACCATTACTCATAATTCCATGATGATTATTTTCATCATCATTCCCCTTAGGACATTTTTTTCATAATTCACATACTTTACATAGTTAAAACATTCAACAATAAATGATTCCTTAGTGATACAATTATTCTCGTCCATTTCATTAGCCGAATTTTTAATTTTTTTACAGTTATTTTATTTGTGTTCTTTTCCAAATCCAATATATCCTCTCGTCCCTCTAAATCATTCCATTGAGTGATTATTTAAAAATTCATGACATATAGAAAACTAAATCTTCTTTGTTACATGATCTCCACTACGAATACTCTCAGGTAACTCTATCCTTATCTCTTTTGGTGAGTATAAGAGTTGGATGAGGTGCATGTTTTCAATCAGGATTTGTGATAACTAATTAATAATAATCACAATATACTTTACTCTATACATCATACCATAAGTATATGCATCTGATTTTTTTTTCATATTCAATGTTAACCCTATTCCCTCAAGTTCCCACCATTGACTAAAACCAAAAAACCTTGTGTGAGGAACCCTGATCATAAAGGAAAACCACATTGTCTGAAAAATAATTTATATGATGTATCAATCAAAACATATTATTTTAAATCTATGAATCCTTAAGTTTAACCTAGGTTATATGTGGTCATAGTCAATTTAAATCAATCATAATAGTACATAAATAGTTTTGGAATTTTGAAATAAAAACCCCTAGGAGTTTCAAACCATGATTGAAGAAATGACCGTTTTTTATGCTATGTAACAATCGATTCCAACTCAATGAACCCTTTTTAGAGTTGCTTCCCCTATGTACCTTTATAATATAGACAAATCCAATTATCATTTCTAGATAGGGAATTAATTGCTCGAAAACCACTTGCTCTATCCTTTAAAAAAATTCTACCTCATTTTTTATCTTATTTGACTCATACTTACACTTATCCTTAAGGACATCCCTAAATATTTCCCTAGAAATATATCTTAGTATCTCACTAAACTTTTATCATCCACCTTTCTCGAGGTTAACAAATTATTCCCCAGATACTAACTATAATGCCTTAGGCTTCACATACATACATATTTCAACATTTTAGATTATTATTCAACACCTTACATAAACACACACCTAAGGGAATAATAGTTTGTTGTCTTTGAATACAATGTACACAATCTTTTAATTTAGGGAAATATATTTAATGTCTTGCCTAAATATCTTCCCCTTTACTGTTCTTCACAAATATTCCACACTCAAAACCTTTCTTTATAACCTAGGGAATTGAAACATAAGAAAGGGTGATCTCAGCTTCTCAGTAAGGGTAAAAGAGGTAGATATGTAAGCATAACATGAAAATAATTTTATCAAAACATGATAATGACATTTAAAAACTATACTTGCATATCTAAGACCATAATATTGAGTCATGGAATAATGATTGGAAGTTTATAAGAAATCAATCATAAGAGAATCAAATAAAATATTTAATGAGATCATAATACTGGAATAAGACATAGATTTGTGGAATACCCATCATCCTATAACATTATGAACATTTATAAAATTATACAAGTTAACTCTTTAAGTTAAGCACATTAAAATAGGACCTCGCATAAACTTATGGACATGCAACCAGATCCATGCATATCTTTAAGAGCATTATGGACAAGCCCACACATATCATTATGAACATGTAAACGGGTTCACACATAGCATTGGGAAATTTTAATCAGGTTTACATATTACATTTTTAACATGTATTTAGGTTCATGAATAACAAATTTACTCGTGAGATATCAATATTTACCAAATGCATAGTAGGGAGTTATATGTATCACCAGTCTCATAATGAAAACCATAAGTACGTGTGCCAAAAGACAATAAAACATTAAACATATCAAAACTTGTGTAATGAAAAAATTTAATTATACCATACCCTAAGTAAAATATATAGGTTTTACACTTATTTCATCATTTCAACATAGTGTATCCCTTGTGAAATGAAGCATGTTTCATAATAATTTTATCATTATATAACCCATGGAACATATTTTTTTAAAAAAACAAATTTTCATGATTAAAATTTTACATAAACAATAAAAAAGGTATGCTTGGTTTATATACCAATAAAAGAATAAGTTGAATCAAAGGATGTCATTTTATATGGAGAATTATTCTGAAATATCACTCAGAATATATTTGGGGAAAATAACTTTTCATTGAAAATAAATTTTTAAATATAAAAATTAATAAACAATTTTGAAAATAATTTTCCTCTAAAATAACATATAAAATATATAAATATATATTTAAATCACATAATGTTCATAAGGGTGGAAAGTTGTGTTCATGTTGTACATGTTAAAACAAATACTAAATTCACATTTTTAATAGTAGCCAAAAAAGAATTATTAAAAAAATGACATATAGATTCCTTTAAAAAATGTTAAAATTAAAACATGGGTAAACATTTCACTAAAAAATAATTTCAATAACATTGAAAATTATTTTTGAAAATTATTTTACAAAACATGGTCTTGGAATAAAAAGGGTTTCTGATAAAAGACAAAAGGAAAGATGATTTTTCTTAAAGACATTTCCTTCATTATTTTATGTAAGAAAGAGTGGGAAAATGAAAATATTAATTTAAAACATAATTAATAACTAAAATATAAATACACCCATGATTATTATTTAGAGTTATATCATAATATTTCAACCTTAGATACTTAATCATAAAAAACCATATAAAAGATGAGATTGTAACATAAATCAATTACAACTTTGGTAACATTTGAAACACAATATCCAATAAAGGGAGATACTCAAATGGTTATATAATTAACAAAATTTTAAGGAGAATAATCATAAAATAAATCATGGTTAGTATATTCACCGCATAGATGAAATAGGTGGTGAACATGGCATGTGTCTCAGAGAAGTGAAAATGAGACTGAAATCCATTATCACTTTAGATATATTTTGGATTACAAGTCCCAAAATAGAATAAAATCCAATTAAACTTTAATTATCATGAAAAAAATTATATTCATGATGTAATATGTAAAACATTTAGCATATAAACCAAAATAATTAAATTATTTCCGAATTTTCATATGGAACTTGGAAATAAATGAGAGACTAGAAATCTCTTACCATAAGTCATGAATTCCTTCATAAACATTAAAACCTCCTATATAATAATATACATTTGTTAAAATGTACTATAGAGTGATAATTATATATATTGTACAATATATGATTTACTTAGGACCATTTCTTACCCATTTATTATCAATTCCTTGTTAAAACCGCATTTCAGGGAATAACCACTTTGTTTTTCATATAAAATTGTTATTTTTGGTCCTATTGCTTTGATCGTGGTTATATTATCTCCATAATATTAATAATTAAATAATTATAATATTTATAAAGAAATTATAATTTTAATACCAATCATTAATGATAATTTTTATAAATGAAATATGTTGTGATCATGGAGATTGTAGGTCATATATACGTATGTGTAACATTTAGATTTTTTAATGATCATTATGGAAAGGAGGTAATTAATATATTATCTTTCTAGAATTATTATAAAATAAAAAATAACATATTATTAATTTCAGTATACTTATAGATTTCATCCATGTGGTTTGGTGATGAATATATAGGGACACATCACTTTATGAAGGTTGTAGTCCACATGTACATGAACAACGTTATCATCTTTCAGCGAGTGAAAGGGGAAGAAAAAGTTGATGTATTATATTTAAAAATGATATATATAAAATAATTATGATAATTAATTCATTTATGTCACAAATATTAATTAATTTATCTTTTCTATCTTCCATGTAAAGCATCAGTCAAAACAAATCACATCGCTCTGCGAGACGGAAGTCTGTCATACACACAAGTGACGTTATTATATCCCCTATAGAATGGAAATTAAATAGATATATAAGATATAATTTCTGAATATGTATAATATTTTAATTAATATCATATATATAATTTATATATATCATTATACTAAAACCTGAGAGGTGGTAATAGAAAAACAAATGACATCGGTTCGTGAGTCAGTACTCTTCCATAAACACCAATGATGATTTCATAACCCATTTGTAACACCCCGAGCTTCCAAGATACGCTTCTCACTCAATAATGCAATAGCGTGTGTTGTACGCAACCTCGAGCTCTTACACACACCACAACTAATTAAACTAGCCGTTGTGAATAGTAATACCTACTTTTTGAAATTTTATAAATTTTATTTATCAAAATGGACTTCATTTTTGGATTCGGAATATCGAAATTATCCTATGTTGAATTTTTGGTATTTTTCTGAGAACTTCTAATTTTTTATGAGTAGTGATAAATACTTAAATACAACTTTTTAAATCAAAATAATTTATAGTGATAAATTATACTATTTAGTGGTTTTAATGTATAATTAGAATATATTTTTACCATTTTATCCAATGGTGGTCATTAGAATTAATTTAACATTGAAATTGGACATAAACAATTGCCAATCTTTTGATATAAATTGTTTCTTAAAAACACGCTATTTTTGTAACATCAGGAATTAATTATAAAATTAATTAATGAAACTTATATGTTGGGAATTTTGTAAAATAGACATCATTTTTGAATTAGGAATATCAATTATAGCTTAGGGTGAAATTTTGGCCTTATTCTGAAAAACTTCAATTTTTTATGAATAGTGAAACCACTAAGTGGTTGTTAAAAACTGATTTTTCATTAAAATGAAATATTACCACTTCTGTGATTTGATTTTCAAAAATCCGAAATACATGGTTGTCATTAAGATGTAAAATTTGGTTCAATGAGATTAAAATAATTTTTGGTGAATAGTAACTTTTAAGTTTTTAATCGCGATTAGAGGTAATTAGTGTAGTTTAAGGTAAAAATAATGTTTTAATAATATGAGATGAGCTTGACACTTGTCCTACTCCTATTAGATGAGTCATGGGCGACCAAGACAACCCATGGGTCAACTTGGGGACCCCATGGAGCCACTTTAGTTGGAAAATGACATTAATATATATTTATTTAATGTTAAAATTAAATTGACACAAACATGATTTGTTTTACTAAAATAGTTTTTAAGTGGGGTTACACAAGTACAAATTTTGACTATAAATATTAATTATAATTCTCAAAAGATTTCATACATCATAGTATTTTTTTTATAATTTTTAGACATTAAATAAATTATATTATTTATAACATCATTATGATGCAGTGATGACCTCATTATTTAACGATTTTAATAAAATGAAACGATAATGTAAAATCCAAGGCTTGCACTTGTCCAAAGACTATTGGATGGGTATATTTCGAACCCTTATCACCTTATCCAAGAATTATATAAGTGTGGGACCTTTAGAATCCGAAAATCATTGTATAATAATGTAACATTTCAATCTTTCCAAAAGAGCCCCTCCTCTCCTCTTATAAAAGGCCCCCACCTCTACCACCTTATTCACACTTTCAAGCCTTTTGGTTCTGCCAAACTCTGCCCAAATACTCTCCCAACTTCTCTCCATTCATCATAGAAGCATTACTTTAGTCATAAAGCCATCCTAAGGAGTCCTTTTGATCAAATAAAAAGGAAGAACCCGAAGAAGAGGTAACATTTTCATCACCCTCTTTCATGTTTCTTTCTTCTTCCACTCCCTCTTTGTTTATTATTTAAATTATAAAATTATAACTCCAGTATCTTCTATATACTGTGATTTTATTATAAATATGGAACAACCATATTCAGTATTCTACCCATCATTTGAATGACATGTCACCATACGTGCGTACGTATGGCTTACCGTCTCCACGTCGTGGTGTAATTGTTATTCAATATATTATTATTTAGATGGGTATAATAATGATATGTAATTCATGTAAATAATAAATATAACATGATAATGATTCTGTATGTATGATATACTATCCAATTATATATTATTTTAATATCAAAATAATGATATTGTCGCTCTGGCGTACGTACGGACTACCGTCTCCACGAACGCGATGAGATTCATTCTCCGTCGTATCCATTCAAGTATAATTATCATTTGATGATTTAAAAATAATGTTTAAGGACATGATATCATTCTGGATATGAATAAGATACAACCTATCCATGAAAAACACGACTTACATAACAAAACATATAAATGAAAATGAGTAAGTTAACACCCGAAACAACGATAAATCTAAGATATTGTTAACAAAGCAATGTTAAAAGATCATATATGATATCATATGAATGTATATGATTATTGTATAATTTAATAACAATTATTTCACCATTATACAGGAGGTTAACCTACCCCAACCAAGGAAAATTACAAGGTAAGGGTTTACTTCACAACCTCTTCATTATCCAAGGTTGTTTATACATAATTATCTATTGGGACCTCGTTATCATCCACATCCATGTTTCTTAAAAATGTCTTTCAAAACATTTTTACTATTTAATGGAAAATGGGTTAAATTCATTTATACCCTTATAAGTTTTTGAAAGGAATATTACCGTCGTTTTCCAAACAATGTACTTTTTGACCTTTTTGACAAATTTAAGGTAAGAATGTTTTTTTTAAGTTATACGGAGGGTGCGGCTATTTTCCACCATTATAACTTCGTCGAAGCTTCCCTTACTCGCTTATAATAATATTTTCAAAGTAAATGTATTATTTTATAATTATGGGACTTTTAAATGATTTCAAAAAAGAGAGATATTTCTCTCAAATAGATTTGATTTCATCCATATCAACATCCTTTGATGGGTTTTAAGTTTATTTGAAATTGATTTCTGATACAAAACTTCCATTGAGCATTTTGTGGAACATTTGACTGTAGATGTGTTATTTTTATACCATCAATAGTTTATGAAGAAACTGTTGACATTTCGTATGCTAGTTTTAATACGAATATTTATGTTATGTTTAAACCTATTCATATGTGGAATGTATTGGACTTAATAAGTGACGGGTGGAGCCCGCTATAGCTCCTCAATGCATCGGTAGGTCTCATGAGACAACTAGACGTGGAATTGGCCGAGACCCTTTCCCAATTTGATTTATGGTTTTGGCCGAGGCCTTAATCATTTTAGACGTCTTGGCCGAGGCCTTGACAAAATGTTTCAGAATGTCTGGCATTATACATTCCCTCATTATGAAAGTGGTTATTGATATTTCACGTGATTATTCGTCTAGTAGAATATCCATGTGAGTAAGTAATGGCATTATTTTATGTTACTTTTGCCATATTATGCTGAAGTTCAAGTTCAATAAGGCTTTTGTTTTAGTTGTACATTGCCTTAAATGCTTATGTTTTCTTATGAAAGTTTCCTCTATATTGTTATCCTTACGGAGAATTTGAGCTCACCCCTTTCAATGTTTTATTTTTCCCAGGATGTGAAGAAGTGTATTATGACTGATTTGCAAGAATAGTCAGTGAGGATATGAGTGTGGACTAGGGAGACCATGTTATTGTAGTTTTCATTTTTATGATGTAATGTAATGTTTATGAATGTATCTAGTGTTTCCAAGGCTACTAAACTAATCGGTCTTTTGAGACTTGATCTTTTGTGATCATGCCAATGTTACGAAGTAATGCACCGACTCTGGGTAGCTGGGGTCGGGGCGCTACAGTTGGTATCAGAGGCAGTTTAGTACTAACCTTGGAAGCTACATTTAGAAAAACTCTGATTAGAGCACATAGCCCGAAGATAGACTTTGAGGATTAGTATAGAAGAACTTCCTAGAATTTTGGTATTGTAGAGATGTTTAGAGTTTTCCGAGCAATACATCCCTGTCTGGATACGAGCAGGTAGAGGCGGCTCTGGCACAGATGTACCTAGGGGTAAAACCCGAAAACACCGCTTTGAGCTAGACTCGAACGGGAACTGGTGCATGACAACGGGCCTTGTTGCACTCTTGGTTACGACACTCTCGGGGGATATGCTTAGGATAATTCCCATTTTCTTTACAAACCACTATGAAGGGTTATGAGTATATACTTTATCAAAGAAAACATTTCTTTTTATGATTATGGATTATATCCATAAATAGTTCAATTTATGTAAAGTGTTTTAAAAATATGGAATTATGTATTTTAATTCATAAACTAATCTAGTTTATGACATTGTTTAGAAATGGCGCCTAGTGGAAGGAATGGAAACCGTATCAATGCACGCACTCCGTGTAGGGATTGCCCTCCTGCTCAAGATAATTACTGTGGATCTGGAGATACAACTAGTGCTGATCAACTTATTACCATACTGGGACAACTCACTCAGGTTATGAATAATAACCTTACTCGTATGGAGCACCCTGATCCACAACGTGGAGGATCAATGTTAGACCGCTTCATGAGGCAACAACCACCAACATTTAATGGGGGTACAAATCCGTTAGTAGCTGAGCAATGGATAAATTTCTTAGAGAAAATATTCCATGCCTTGGGGAGTAGTGAAAGGGAGAAAGTTGTCATGGCAGTTTACCGCCTCACTGGAGATGCCGATCAATGGTGGTCACTAATTCAAAACACAAAGGAAGATGATGAATTAACAAAAATGGAATGGCAGGAGTTCAAAGAGCTGTTCTTAGAAAAATACTTTCCTCGAGACCATCGAGCGGATATGGAAAGGCAATTTCTGAGTCTGAGGCAGAAAGAGGATGAGAATGTCGCAAAGTATGAGGCTAACTTTACAAGGTTTGCGAGGCATGCTGCCGATTATATACGTAACCCAAGGAGTAAGATTTATCGTTTCTTTGATGGGTTAAAACCATTTCTCCGTCTAGCTTTAGTATCACAATCCTTCTTATCATAAGAAGATATTGTCTCGTGTGCTATCAAGACAGAAAAGGAATTCTCTAAGTCTTATGACCACAAAGTAAAGCAAGAGAAGAAGAGAACAGTGGAACAAGAGACAGATAAAGGGAAAAATCGGAAGAAGTATTTTCCATTATGTGATAATTGTGGGAAGAATAACCCTGGTACTTGCCTAAAAGGAATGGGAGTTTGTTACAAATGTGGAGAAAAAGGTCACCAGTCTCATGATTGTAAGGGAAAGAAAGAGGCTATCAAAGTTGAATGCTACAATTGTAGAGAAATGGGTCATTATGCAAATGAATGTCCTAAGCTTCAGGGAAACTTACCTCAGAAAAGGCCAAGGGATCAAGGACAATCTTATGTTGTTACTACAGTTGAAGAAGAATAACTAATGTATTGGTGCTTTTGGACTCATGGATTATATTCTGGTTATTAGAATAATGTGATATATATATAAGGATTTTACTGCAGTACTTTTTGATTTCAGTAAGTTTTTAATATGATGAAGGTAATTATATTTTTAGTATGCGACAATAAGAGAAACTTTAATTTGTTTGGGGAATCTGATAAATTGATTTTAGAATTAAGAGACCTTTTAGAGAAAGTCTGGACAGAGGTATTTTGGATAACTATAATGGTTGGAGTGGATTAAGTTGATCTTTGGATAGTATTGTTTAAGGTTAAAAAATTTATGAAGATTATTTTTGAATATTATAATACTATTGTTTTAGGAAAAGGACAACCTGCAGGGTGGGTCATAAACTGTCGCGTCGGACAAAGCTGCAGGAATCGAACCCACAACCATAGTGCGACAGGCCTTTATTTCCTACCACTAGCCTACAGGAAGTCCCTGGTTGTTAAAAAATAATGTTACTAATCTAAATGGTATGTGTTAACATTTGGAACCTTATAAAATTAGGATAAGTATAATATTTTTGAGTTCTATTATCTTTTTGAGTGCAAGATGAGTTGAAAGTTGAAACTCTAATTGTCACGAATAAATATATATACCTATCTCTTATTCAATGAATAAATTAATTCTTAAACTTTAGTAAAGGGATATTAAAACAAAAAAATGTGTTATCCTAATACCTTATGTCTTGTTGAACTGATGATATTTTAAATCAACATAGATTGAAGGCTTTGAGGCCCTCAATTTTACAATTGATTGTGATTGATGACCTCAATCACTCCCTACAAATATTTACATTTTTCCTCCAATTATATGTCTCTAATTTCCACCAATGTTCTCCTAATAGAGATAATAATTGGGTGGTGACTCTTTCATTTCCCTTTCCCTCTTATTAAGGCTAAATTTTATTAATCTTATTTCCGATGTGGGTTTTCCACAAAGGTATTTTCTATTTTCAACCTTTTACATTCAAATAAAAAATTTCAAATTGCGAGGACTCAATTTATTGAAGGAGGGGAGAATGTAACACCCCGAGCTTCCACGATACGCTTCTCATTCAATAATGCAATAGCGTGTGTTATACGCAACCTCGAGCTCTAACACACACCACAACTAATTAAACTAGCTGTTGTGAATAGTAATGCCTACTTTTTGAAATTTTATAAATTTTATTTATCAAAATGGACTTCATTTTTGGATTCGGAATATCGAAATTAGCCTATGTTGAATTTTTGGTATTTTTCTGAGAACTTCTAATTTTTTATGAATAGTGAAAAATACTTAAAAACAACTTTTTAAATCAAAATAATTTATAGTGATAAATTATACTATTTAGTGGTTTTAAAGTATAATTAGAATATATTTTTACCATTTTATCCAATGGTGGTCATTAGAATTAATTTAACGTTGAAATTGGACATAAACAATTGCCAATCTTTTGATATAAATTGTTTCATAAAAACACGCAATTTTTGTAACAGCGGGAATTAATTATAAAATTAATTAATGAAACTTATATGTTGGTAATTTTGTAAAATAGACATCATTTTTGAATTCGGAATATCAATTATAGCTTAGGGTGAAATTTTGGCCTTATTCTGAAAAACTTCAATTTTTGATGAATAGTGAAACCACTAAGTGGTTGTTAAAAACTGATTTTTCATTAAAATGAAATATTACCACTTCTGTGATTTGATTTTCAAAAATCCGACATACATGGTTGTCATTAAGAAGTAAAATGTGGTTCAATGAGATTAAAATAATTTTTGGTGAATAGTAACTTTTAAGTTCTTAATCGTGATTAGAGGTAATTAGTGTAGTTTAAGGTAAAAATAATGTTTTAATAATATGAGATGAGCTTGACACTTGTCCTAATCCTATTGGATGAGTCATGGCCGACCAATAAAACCCATGGGTCATCTTGGGGACCCCATGGAGCCACTTTATTTGGAAAATGACATTAATATATATTTATTTAATGTTAAAATTAAATTGACACAAACATGAGTTGTTTTACTAAAACAGTTTTTAAGTGGGGTTAAACAAGTACAAATTTTGACTATAAATATTCATTAGAAATATAAAAAGATTTCCTACATCATAGTATTTTGTTTATAATTTTTATACATTAAATAAATTATATTATTTATGACATCATTATGATGCAGCGATGACCTCATTATTAAACGATTTTAATAAAATGAAAAGATAATGTAAAATCCAAGGCTTACACTTGTCCAAAGACTATTGGATGGGTATATTTAGAACCCTTATCACCTTATCCACTAATTAGATAAGTTTGGGACCTTTAGAATCCGAAAATCATTGTATAATAATGTAACATTTCAATCTTTCCAAAAGAGCCCCTCCTCTACTCTTATAAAAGGCCCCCACCTCTACCACCTTATTCACACTTTCAAGCCTTTTGGTTCAGCCAACCTCTGCCCAAATACTCTCCCAACTTCTCTCCCTTCATCATAGAAGCTTTACTTTAGTCATAAATCCGTCCTAAGGAGTCCTTTTGATCAAATCAAAAGGAAGAACCCGAAGAAGAGGTAACATTTTCATCACCCTCTTTCATGTTTCTTTCTTCTTCCACTCCCTCTTTGTTTATTATTTCAATTCTAAAATTATAACTCCAGTATCTTCTATATACTGTGATGTTATTATAAATATGGAACAACCATATTCAGTATTCTACCCATCATTTGAATGACATGTCACCATACGTGCGTACGTACGGCTTACCGTCTCCACGTCGTGGTGTAATTGCTATTCAATATATTATTATTTAGATTGGTATAATAATGATATGTAATTCTTGTAAATAATAAATATAACATGATAATTATTCTGTATATATTATATACTATCCAATTATATATTATTTTAATATCAAAATAATGATATTGTCGCTCGTGCGTACGTACAGACTACCGTCTCCACGAACGTGATGAGATTCATTCTCCGTCGTATCCATTCAAGTATAATTATCATTTGATGATTTAAAAATAATGTTTAAGGACATGATATCATTCTGGATATGAATAAGATACAACCTATCCATGAAAAAAATGACTTACGTAACAAAACATATAAAAGAAAATGAGTAAGTTAACACCCGAAACAACGATAAATCTAAGATATTGTTAACAAAGCAATGTTAAAAGATCATATATGATATCATATGAATGTATATGATTATTTTATAATTTAATAACAATTATTTCACCATTATACAGGAGGTTAACCTACCCCAACCAAGGAAAAGTACAAGGTAAGGGTTTACTTCACAACCACTTCATTATCCAAGGTTGTTTATACATAATTATCTACTGGGACCTCGTTATCATCCACATCCATGTTTCTTAAAAATTTCTTTCAAAACATTTTTACTATTAAATGGAAAATGGGTTAAATTCATTTATACCCTTATAAGTTTTTGAAAGGAATCTTACCATCATTTTCCAAACAATGTACTTTTTGACCTTTTTGACAAATTTGAGGTAAGAATGTTTTTTTAACTTATACGGCGGGTGCGGCTATTTTCCGCCATTATAACATCGTCGAAGCTTCCCTTACTCGCTTATAATAATATTTTCAAAGTAAATGTATTATTTTATAATTATGGTACTTTTAAATGATTTCAAAAAAGAGAGTTATTTCTCTCAAATAGCTTTGATTTTATCCATGTCAACATCCTTTGATGGGTTTTAAGTTTATTTGAAATTGATTTATGATAAAAAACTTCCATTAAGCATTTTGTGAAACATTTGACTGTGGATGTGTTATTTTTATACCATCCATAGTTTATGAACAAACTGTTGACATTTCGTATGCTAGTTTTAATACGAATATTTATGTTATGTTTAAACCTATTCATATGGGGAATGTATTGGACTTAATAAGTGACGGGTGGAGCCCGCTATAGCTCCTAGATGCATCGGTAGGTCTCATGAGACAACTAGATGTGGAATTGGCTGAGGCCCTTTCCCAATTTGATTTATGGTTTTGGCCGAGGCCTTAATCATTTTAGACGTCTTAGCCGAGGCCTTGACAAAATGTTTCAGAATGTCTGGCATTAAACATTCCCTCATTATGAAAGTGGTTATTGATATTTCACGTGATTATTCATCTAGTAGAATATCCATGTGAGTAAGTAATGGAATTATTTTATTTTACTTTTGCCATATTATGCTGATGTTCAAGTTCAATAAGGCTTTTGTTTTAGTTATACATTGCCTTAAATGCTTATGTTTTCTTATGAAAGTTTATGCTATATTGTTATCCTTACGGAGCATATGAGCTCACCCCTTTCAATGTTTTATTTTTCCCAGGATGTGAAGAAGTGTATTATGACAGACTTTCAAGAATAGTCAGTGAGGATATGAGTGTGGACTAGGGAGACCATGTTATTGTAGTTTTCATTTTTATGATGTAATGTAATGTTTATGAATGTATCTAGTGTTTCCAAGGCTACTAAACTAATTGTTCTTTCGAGTGATCATGCCAATGTTACGAAGTAATGCACCGACTCTGGGTAGCTGGGGTCGGGGCGCTACACCATTTAATAGAAGTGGGAATGGTTTTTGTTAATTACCTTAACCTAAAAAATATAACTATATTTGTTATAATTATTTTAATATATCTTAATTTTAATATAATAATTTATGGACTTTTATGAATAAAAAAAATAAAGAAACTAGTTGAATAATTCTACCACTTCTTTAGGTAACCACCATAGGTTTTGATAAAAATCATTCATATGCATGATTTATGCCCTGAATAAGGACTATATTATTATATTTTGGATTTGGGAAAGTAATTTGGGTAGAAATGTTTAAAACTAAATGAGTTATAATTGATGAAGAAGAGTGGGGAAGAGGTGGCCTTTTATAAATGAGGTAATAGGAACACCGGTAATGTTTTGAAAAGAAAAAGGTTTACCCATGTTTACCCCAAGTACGAATGATACAAAATAGATGATTATAGATACTTCAATTTACCAAAAAACTGATTTTACATCCTATATAATGAATTAAAATATATTATAATTCAATAAAAGAATCACATTAATACTTAAAATATCATATATTATCCACTTATATTATATCAAAACTAATTTATTAATAACTATTTATCAAAATCATCAATTTAGAGTGTTAATTGTTTCGTTTTTCCTGAGAATATCAATTCACTTGTTCTGGTCCTTCTAATTTTCTCTTGGTTCCATCATCTATTGAATTTAAATAATGATATAAATTTCATTTAAATTTTCTATATTTATTATAATTTATATTAATCCCAAAATTATTGTGATAAAAAGTGAATTACAATGTTCATGGAGAAGGTAAGTCATGCGTACACAAGAACATTGTTACTTTCTGATTAATGGAACGAAAAAAAAATAAAATTGTTTCACCATTCAAAAATAATTAGTATATCATATATATCATATATAATAATTAAATATATCATTATTACCATCTATGTAAAGAATAAATTAATAACGAATCGCATCGCTTCATGGCCGAGGTAGCCCATACATACGCACGAGCGACGTTATCATTTTCCAAATGATTTGATGGTAAGAAGGTAGATGAAATATTGTAATATAAGAAGTATAATTATTTCAAAAATAATATATATATATATGTACTTTAAATACAACACTATATATATCCATGAGAGGAAATGATGGAAAACAAATCAAATTGACTCATGAGGTAGTAGTTCGTTATTCACACGAATGATGGTTTTGTTTCCAATTTGGTTGAATAGGATATGCATATAGGTTATGAAATATACATAATTTAATATAATTATATGGAAGGAAATTTTTTTGTTATTTATACTTTTTTGGATACTATTTCAAGGATCTATAAAAAAAATAAAATGAAAACGAATGGTTAAGAACTATACCTCTTCTATGAAAAACCAATTTAGGATTAAACCTAAATCCTTCCTAGTATGGTTTTTAATCAAATAATGAATCTATATTGTGGGGATTTATTTTAGTAAATTATTCGCTTATTTATTTTATTATAAAAAAGTCTCTTCATGTTTTTATTTTATAGAAGATGTGGTTCCCTTTTATAATTGAGGTGAGTGGCACACATGTAATTTATCAACGTTTTAAAATATTTCCATATCAATTTCATAAAAAAATGGTCCCAAAATAGACCAGTACAAAACATTATATGAGATAAGTTCTAAATATATCTATCCAAATAAAATAAATAAGTTTTTTGGTCATTCTAACAATTATACTTCTTATTTAGTCCCCATAGTAAACCTTTTTTTAACCACAACAAAGGTAATAGTTTTTAACTATTTTTACTATTCATTATGAGAAACAATTAATTAGAAATTATTAAGTATTATGAATTATTATAATTAAATATATGGAATTTATTTTATTAAATTCAATTCAGATAAGAGGAAAATTTTGATTTAATAATAAACCCACAAACGTGTAGAAAGACGACATGGAAAAGAAACATTTTTCTTAACTACAAAAGATTTTTATATCATAATTAAACAGATAAAATTCTAATAAAAATAATAAAAAATTATTATTCAATGAAAAATTATTCTTTTCATACAAATTTCAAAAATTAAATATACAATAATTTTTTTATGATGATTTCAAAAATTAAGTTCATTTTTTAAAATATTTTATTTAATTCTTTCAAAAATTAATTTTAATGTAGGAGAAAAAAATGCGATGAAGTTGTTTTTCAGAAGAAAAAAACAGTTTTAAGAATAAAACTTGATTTATTCTTATTCCAAACCTAGAAAAAATATTAGATGATAATTAAATAATTTTATTGAGTATATAATTTAATTAAATTCATTCACCAATAGTGACAAATTATTTTATTAAGATTAACATAGAATTTGTTCAAAGATTCGTTTTTCATATAAAATAACCCATTTATTTTAAATTATTTTTTATTTTCATTTCAAATTAATTGAATAAAAAAGAATTATTTTTAAACAAATGTATAACATAAGATTTTAATAAACTATTTATTCTAATTCACACCCACCAATAATATGGTTCAGTGAAAAGTATTACATTAAAGAATAATATTTTAATAGTATGTCAGGATTCATTCAAACTTGGTGTTGCATGTAACACAAGATATCAAATAAATTAAGTTTATTTGATAAAAATATTTCCTAAAATATTGGGATGTTGCATTCCACCCCACTAAAAATTAATTTCTCCCTTGAAATTTTGTTACTCTAATATAAATAACTGTGGATACTTCTACCTCGTCATATCCACAAATTCCCAGCCAACTTCATCAAATTTGTGGTTTCACCTGTAGAACATTGAACAGGTAAGTGGTCTTATTTCTCAGTGATTTCTATCTATGATTTAGAATCTCTTCTAATTATTCATCATATGATATATCTTTCTCTAGTGTTATAACCTCTAATTTTAGTATATGTGAACGGTTAGGTATGTACTCCCTCAAGATAGATAAATGGAACACATTGTGAATATGAGAAATGTTTAATAGAAGTGAAAAGTGATAAGATACCATCCCAACATGATCAAGAATATCAAAGGTGACAATATACCAAGGGATTATATTTCCTTTCTTCCCAAATATCATAAAATTATTCTGTGGATAAATTTATAGAAACACTTTATCACTAACTTCGAACTACATATCTTACTGATGATTAAAGAAATAAATTTATTTTTAACTTTTTGTTTCTCTTATATATTTTTTTAATTCCTCTAAACATATCTACCATTTCCTCATCTAGATAATTCCCCAATATATTCCTTTATCCAACGTTATTACATCACATTTTAGTTCTATACTTATTTCCATATATGGATTTAAAAGGATCCATTTGAATTCTTGAGTAGAATATATTGTTGTATGAATACTCAACAACATGAAGTTCATTATTTGAACCACACTTGAATTCTAGATAATAAGATCTCAAAATATACACCATTTTTTGAATGGTTCTCTTAGAGTAACCATCAATCTAAGGTTGATAAGCAGTGTCAAAACTTATATCCATATCCAGCTCCTAATAAAAAATTCCCCATAACATCAAGGTAAACCATGAATCCTAATAAAAAATAATATAATGTTGTAATCTATTCCACCTTATAAATTATTTAATGTATATTATGAAACTTTGATCAAGATAGAAGTAATTTATGATATAAATGAAGTGTGATAGCTTTTACAATGAAGCATTATAACTAAAAGAGCATTATTGGATTTAAACATTTTATGGAGTCCAACAACAAAATTTAGGGTGTTGTTTTCCCATTTCAATTTTGGTATAGGTAATGGTTGTAACATCCCCGTATACTTTTGTTCTACTAGGCTTAAATTTTTGAACTACCAAGAACCAAGATACTTATTCTATAATATCTCTATTCATGTTGTCCCAATAAAAAAAATCTTTAAGGTCTCTCTAAATCTTCACACATCCATGATGAATAGAAAATTATTAATTATGAGCCTCATCTGATAGTTCATTATTAAAATTTGGTATGTAAAAAACACATACAGGGTTTATGAACATTATCATTCCATCGCTATCAATGTTAAACTTCAATAAATTTCTCACTTTCTTTTACAACACTACATTTCTTTTTTATACCTATTTTATCATTACATGGATAGGTGGTTAGAGATTCATTTTATTAAGATAATATATATCCCCTTACAATAATATTTCATGATATATTCTTTGAAAATATTAAAATATTGTATCTTTTGTGATCCTTGACATGGATAAGCTAGAACTATCCTTTCGACTCAAAGCATCATCAACCTTGTTCAGTTTTCCGGGGTGGTAATGTATCAATAAGTTGTTATATTTTATCATATCAAACCATATTCTATAGTTCATATTCATCTATTTTTTAGTGAATATATACTTTAAGTTCTTATGATCAGTAAATATACCACATATATCTCCATAAAGATAATTCCACTATATCTTTAAAGAAAAAAATACCATAACCTACTATAACTAATGTGTTGGGTAATTTTACTCATGATCCATCAATTATCATGGGGAATAATATATAACCATGTAATTATAAATAAGAACACATCTCACTCCCTCTTTCAATTCATCACTATGGATTACAAAATCTTCTCTACTATAGGGTAATTTAAGCACATGTTCACTAACTAACCGTCTCTTCAGTTATTTGAAATTTTCCTCACATTCATCTATACAAAGGAACTTGTCACCTTTGCAACATAAATTAGTGAGTGGATTATAAATAAATGAAAAATTATCAAAAATGATTCAATATTGTCCATAAAAACCAAGAGAACTATAGATCATAGAAACTGTGGTTCGTCTGGGCCATTTTTGAATAACCTTTATCTTTAAAGGATCCATAAAAATAACCTCACCTAAGATTATATAACCCAATAATGAAACATTTTGAAGCCAAAATTCACACTTTGAATATTTTTTTTCAAAATTATCCTTCCTCATAGTCGTTATTGCAATTCCTAAGTGATATGTATGCTCTTCATTTCACTTTAAATCTATAATTATGTAATCTATAAAGACTACCATAAACTGATAAAAGTAATATCTAATGAAATTATTCATTAAATCTATGAACATAGTTAATTCATTTTTAATAAAAAATGGCACCACTATAAATTCATAGTGTCCATACCTCATATAAAAGGTTTTACTCAATACGTATTCACATTTTAACCTCAATTGAGATTACCTCGATAAAATATAAATATTGAAAAAGTATTTACTTCATCATAACTGGTCAATAAAATCATCGATATAGGACAACAGAAACGTTTTCTTAATATTGATCTTGTTAAGCTCTCTATAATCAATATAGTGTCACATTGATACACCATTATACTTAATAAAAATAATCGGTGCACACCAAGATTTTTCACTTCTCTGAATCAATCCCTTGTTAAGATTCTCTTAGGGTTTCTTCATCAATTCATGCAACTTAACTAGGACCATTCTAAAAGGAGTATTTGAAATAGGTGTAGAATCATAAATGATTTCTATTTAAAAATGAACTTCATGATCCAAAGGAATACCAAAAAATTCTTCTGGAAATACATCAAAAATCTTCAGAACAATAGGCATATCATTTATGTTATGTTTCTACTATATCATCTGATGTAAACACCCATTTTTAATGGGAATGAAGACCCAAAATTTAGAAGAAGTTTCCATTGAAATTTTTTATTCATCCTCACACTAATTAATGAGCATGGGTTCATTCAGAATATAAAATTTGACTTTTATTCCATGTAAATTCATATCCGATCCATATAAATAAATCCAATCAATTCCAAGAATCACATATAATTCAACTAAAGGGAGAATCAAAACATTTGCAAGAATCACTTTCACACAAACTTTAATCAAATAGGAACTGTAAAATTTCCATGTAACCATCATACCATTATGTGTTTGTCACTGAAGAATGGATATCTAATTGTTGAGTTGGTAATTTTTTCCATTTTCAAATTCTATAGATATAAAAGAGTGGTTATATCCAAAATAAAATAATATTTTAGTTATTCTATCATGGATGATATGTATACCTTTAACCAAAAAATTATCTGAACCAATTTAGAAATTCACGATTGCAAGAGATTTATATTTTTCTTTGAACATAAGAGGTTTATTATTGTGATCATCATTATAAAACGTTAGATTCATGAACTTCTTTACATAATTCTAATACTTATTGTATTTAAATCATTATATAGTTTTTGGTTCATTATTTGGTGTCTTATTCTCCTCCATTGCATAAATTATCTCATTCATCGCCTTTTGATAATAATGATATTTATGACCATACATTCCACATTTAATACACCACCTAGTTCCATTAAATATATTACCTTGATGTTTCTCCCCAAGTTTATGACATGTTGATTGTTGGAATTTATTTCCACTATGTAATTTATTTGATTTTTCATAAGGCACATACATCCTTTTCCTATAAAAGTTATGGAAATAGTGGGAACCTTAGACTTCCAATTATACCTTGAGTTCACATATAAGGATTCATTTATATCTATTAAAATATCTTATAGGTAATAATGTTTTGAGACATGGTTTTAAGTCACCATAGAATCGATCAAATTTTATTTTTGGAAGAATGATTAAACCAAAATCATACCTTGTATGTCCTATATGATTTTCATCATATGTACCAATGGATTATCCTACCATTTTCTTAAGATCATATAATTATATCTCTATATTTATATATATAATTTTTGGAAATTACTTATTGAAAAATATCCTCTTAAATTATCCAATTCTATAGAGTCAATTTATTCCTCTTATCTTATATTTCAAATAAGGTTCCACCATTTACCTTAGTTATGTTCCAAATTATAAATGAATAGGAAAACATTTTCATGTTATGAGCACTAGATAACAGAAAATATTTCTCAATGGTTATGATCTATCATTCATCTACTATTGGATCACAAGACTAACCAAAATAAGGTGGATGTTTATTTGGGAAAGAATAAATATTATGTTATTCCATACATTGATTTTTTTGAAGCAAAAAATTATTTAATGCCTAAGAAAGTTTAATGAACATAGAAATAAAATTATATACTATAGATCTCATTTCATTTAGTTACTCAGGTGGGAAATCATTTCATTTTACATCACATTTTTTGTTATCATGATGACTTTTATATCCAACAATTAAGTAAAATTAAAAATACATGTGAGAGATGAAATAATCGCAGTGTCATGGCACATAACCATGAAAAATAAGTAGTATTTATAAATAATGACACCTTATTTTCAATATATGACAAATTTTTTTTAACATAGGCCATCCATGGTAATTATTTAATCAAATTCTTCATAATATTTCATAAATAAAATGTTAATTGGATCTAGCATAAACCTGAGGAGTGTCAAAAGAGGTTCAGAGTAAGGGAACACTCACAATGAATCAAAATTATGGTTAATATATAATAATAAAACTATTTTTTGGGTTCTAACTCCTATATTAATCTATTCCAAAACCACTTCAAATTTTAGCATCTAGAAAAACAATTATTTCAAGAAAAACCTCCCAATATCTTTCTTATCAAAACATTATGATGTTATCATATAATAATATGAATCACCAATATTTTAGAACCCTAATATTCAATGATTTAATAAACCCTACTATGACAATAACTATAGAACCCCGGTCTTTTTCATGTATTCATATTTCATTTTTTAGATGAATATTCAATAAATTTCACAAAAGAAATGACGAATAACCATAAAGGTGGAGTGTATTTGGAGACTAGGTACACAATCATCATATTTCAAGAAATATATTTAAAATATATCTTTAATATCTCCCCATTTAATAATATTTATATAATAAACTTATGTAATACCTTTATTCATAACCTATGATAAGGAAACATAATAAAGGGTAATCTTATTTTCCCAATAAGGGTAAACTAAAAAGATATCAATTGATGGTCATATGAAAGAATAAGGGTGTAAGATCATGACCATAACTTAAAAATATCATACCCATCCTATAAAAGATAATAAACATGAGTCATGGTATAAAGATTTGTCATTTCAAAATACATGAATCAAAAAAGTAAGAAATAATTATCAATCAATAAAAAAACCTAAGTTTACATCATTAAAGTGTATCTCCATCATATATAGTCAAACCCTTTACTATGTCAAGATTAAATATTGAGACCGTAAAATCATAACAAATCAAGAATAAATCATCACATCCCATAGTGGATCAAGAACATTAACTTTTTTCCCATAGTAAATCAACAATAATGACTTTGTTCACATTGAAGATGATGTGCATTGAGATTTTTCCCATAGAGGATCAAGCAATCATTTTTCACATAATTATCCCATGAGATATGTTACATTACATAATTCATTAGAGGGATATATAATTATAGGACCACACATAACAAAATGAAAATTATACATATGTGTTCCAAAATATCGTAAAAAATTCAACATATCCTTATATCATAACCCATGAAAAGAAATCTAGATTTCTAAACATTTCATAAATTCATCGTAGAATGACTCATGGAAAATAAATGGGTTTCAAAAACTAATCATCTTAATAAACCATACAAATAAATAAAAAATGATTATATCATTCAATCATAAATCCAATAATCATAATTAAAAATAAAGGATGCTATCCTAGTTGAAAATTCCTTTAATGGTTTCACTGATATATTTTCTACATAAGATACACTTTTCAATTTGAAATCACTCATTTGAAATATAAAGATATCACAAATATTACGGAAAAAATTTTCTTTTAAAATAACCATAAAATATTGTAATGGAACCTTCTCGAAATTTATTGTCCATGATGTTGTGAAATTGTTTTCATGTCATATAGGTTAAAATAAAACCTTCCTTTCTCACTTTTAGGAAAAGTCAAAAAGTGACTCATTCTAAAAATAAAAAGAAGAAGAATTTAAAGAAAATTAAAAATTCAGTCATTGGTAAACATTAATTTAAAAAAACATAGTATAATATTAAAAAAATTCAAGGATTTTTTTTATAAAACATTAATATGAAAGAAGAAGTATTTTTTAATGAATAGAGAAATAGAGTCAGTTTTCCTTAAATACATTATTTCAATATCTTGACTAATTAGAATAAGGAAAAGTAAAAAAAAAATTAATCATAAAAAATAATCATAAGAGAATAAAAATTAATTTTATTTTTCAGATAATGATCTTATAATTTCTTTAACATAAATTCAAGCATAAGTAACCCTAATTTAAAATAGGATTAAAATATAAATCCCTTTCTTATTCGAAAAATTTTGAATCATAAGCTCGAAGAATAAATAAATTTAAATGAAAATTTAAATATCATAAAAAAATAAATTCCTTGTATAACATGTTATAGGGGAGGTATATACACCTCATAAATGAATATAGGTGTATAGCATAACTTAGGTCCCAGAGATGACAATTTGATATGAAAATCTATTACCTCCAATTCGAACTTCATCAAAAGTTGTTTAACATCATGTATAAGGAATTTAAATTTTTTATAATAGAATAATTTAAATAATTATAATATCATATACTATCAACTTATAGAATTTCAATGTCTACTTATTAATAATTCTTTAATAAAGTCATCTTTTTAGGGTGTTATCAATTTTGTATTTCATGAGAATTTTAGTTTAATGTCTCTGATCCTTGTAATTTGATAATAGTTTCATCTAATAAATAATTTTAATAAAGATATAAATATCATATATATTCGTTATATATATATCCATAAATAATTGAGATAGAAAATTAAATTTCACTGTTCATGGAGATGGAAATTCATACGTACACATGAACTCTATTTTTACTTTTTGAAATATGAAATATACATAAATATTATTTAACCTTAACAGACTCATTATTATATGATATATATATAATATATATTCATAAATATATCCTTATTATAGTCAATTTTAAGTGTTAATGAAAAGAAAATCACATTTCTTTTTCGAATGAGTAGACCACACGTACGCATGAGCGATGTTATTATTTTCTAATTAATTGGAAGTAAGAAGGTGGATGTGATATTATTATTAAATAATAATAATTATTTCAAAGATATAATATGCATATATATACTTCAATTTCATAATTATATCTAACCATGAAAGGTGGTGATGGAAAACATATTCCATCGATTCGTGAGGTTGTAGTCTATCGTATACACGAACGAAATAATTGTTATCCTGCTGGTGGAATATGAGATGGATATAGGTTATGAAATTAACATAATAACATACAAGTATATGTAATATATTTGGTTTATTATTTCATCATTTATGGAGAATATTTTATGGAGTTAGAATAATAAATAAGGCAAAAATTCATAGTTAATAATTATATCAATTCTTTAGAAAACCTCATTAGTTTTATACATAAACTATTACTAGGACGGTTTTATAATCAAATAAAGGACTCTAGTTCATGAGTATGTATTTAACAATGGTATTTTGGTGGTTATATTCCTATAAAATATACTCATTGATTGTCCAGAAGAGAAGATATGGTGTTCCCTTCTATATATGAGGTGAGTGGCACATTTGAAATTACTCATTGCTTTAAAGTAATTTAAAGCCACTTTCTTGGAAACATAACTCCAAAATGGACTATTATTGATAAATAGATTATATCACATAGAAATATCTACATAAAATATAAATTAGATATGTTTTTAAGAAATTTTAACCCTTTATCCTTTTATTTTAACCCAAAATAAATCTCTTTTAATCTTAACTGCAGTAAAAAAAAATTACTCTTTTTATTATTAATTAAGAAAAAAAATTGATTTAAAATTATTAACTAAAATTAATTATTACAATTAAAAGTATTTAAACTGTTTAATCAAGTTCAATTCATATAATTGTAATAATTTAATTTAAAATTAAAACCGTAAATGCATCGGAAATTGCATTTTTGTAGATAACGTTTACTTATATATTAAAAAAATTATAAAAATTCCAAAAAAAATCATTATAAGAAACTAAATATGATAAAAACTAATATATTTGATAAAATATTGCTTTTAAAAACTTTTTAAAACAAAATGGAAATTTGAAAATTATTTAAATGAAAATAAATTTTTAAAAATTCTAATTTTTCACTATTCATTAAAAAAAATTATTAAATATTCACTATAAGATAATTTTGAAATTATTATATAAAATAATAAGATAATTTTTTTATAATAAATTTCATAAAAGTGATAAATTTTAATTTTAAGGAAAGTACACAAAATTCCATGAAACTAATTTTTAAAAAAAACCCCATTTTTTTAGCATAACACTTGATTTATTCGTATTCCATACCTATAAAAGTGTTATATAAAAGAGAAAACATTTTACTAAATATATGATTTCATTAAAATAGTTTAACAATAATAATTATTTTAATATATTAAGAGATAAAAACATTGAACGAATAAAAATAGTTTTTCAGAAAAAAACACATCCTTTATTTTCAATCGATTTTTATTTTCATTTCTAACTAATCGATAACCAAAGAATTAAACTTATAAATATTGATTCCATATGTTTTTAAAAAACATTAGTCATATTCATACCCAACAATCCAATGAATATGTGCTAAATTTTTCATTAAATAATATTATTCTACAATTATATTGTGATTCGTTTAAACTCGGTGTTGCCTGTAATGCAAGAAATCAAAAAATTTAATTTATTTGAAAAAATATATTTTAAAAAAACATAGAATGACTGATAAAAAATTCCTACAATATAGAATATGATATACCCTAAATATTTTAAGTCCCACCCTATCTATTTAAAAATGATAACAACAATTGGACCTTCGTTAGATGACTATGCCAAACACTCATCTATAATGTTTAATGCATCACCAAATAAAATGATTAGGATTCCTCAGATCTAGAGGTATTCCAAAAATTTATAAAAACACCAATTAATTTCCAATATCAAAATTCATTTAAAATTACATAATTGATTCACCAAACCACTGATCCCATCATCATGCTCAATCCAAAGTATCGACACCCCATCAATTGGATTCACCCTCATATCATCTATATAATGCCTTGATCTAATGTAAATTCTCAAATTCATTAGAAATCACATATTAGTTTATTATGAGAATCATCCAAGGGATCTATATATTTTTTTCCAATATCACATTGTTCAGTCACACTATGTCGATGACGCAGTAACATAAGTGTTGCATCGCCTATAACTGATTTGATACTCCCGAACAAGAAGTCTATTTATCATTACCCAAGGAAATAAACTATAAATCCCTAAAACCTATTTCATATCCATCACTGAATAGAATGATTGTTCCTAGACTCCCTACTCAATGACATGTACCGTATATGATGCAATAGGCACTTCTTGTCCTTGAATTGAAAATAATTCATCTATGGGATCCATAGAAACCTCATTCATGATGAGGTTCACACCCCCCAGAAATCATGTTTTATACTCCCACCATACAAAATTACTTATAATATGTCATAATTAAATTTGATAGGATTGACCAAAAATATAAATTTTTCGGATCCTTTGAGCCACACTCTCCCCCATCATTTATCTCAGACACATTTGTTTGGATGAACTAGGTCTTATGGTTATAACACACCATAATCCTTCATCGAGACACCACCATACTTGACCAGACATCATAATACACATCAACAATCCTTGGGAAATCATGCTAGAATTCATCAACAATTCATTAGTCACCCGGCCATGAGGGGAACTTTCTATCCAACCCTACTAAGGTTCCATAACTCTCCTCCAAGTTATCAAGACCATGTGGTCAACATGAAACTATCATAATTACACTACTCAATATCCTTTATGACATTCATGATTCATCACACATTCATAAATGGACTTCTTTCAAAATCTAATGCAAACGACCATATGTGTAGCCAACATAAACCACCTCAACCTTAAGGAAAACAACAATAATTCACTCCTAATCTATACATTCTAGGGGTAGTACATTATACGATAACTATTTCCAACCCTTGAATCAAAATCCCTTGAGTTTTATTATATCATGACCTATTCACAAATCAGTTCAAGAACCTGTCCAATCCACAACTCACCCCATAACTACATGTCACTCAAGAATCCTTATACTAAATAATGTTCATCCTCCCTCACTAAATACCATAAGGAATATAAAACCCTTAGTTCTAGGCACTACAATAATCCCACACTCCAAAAATATCCTTAAAACTAAGGGTTTTAGAACACTAAGTGCAATTCCTCGTAAAACCCATATTATTTGAAACGTTGAAACCACACACTAGATGGTTCCTATAGTTCACTGATACCATGATCTGATGTATCCACACAAGATTCATACATAAAACCAAATGTAATAATGGTTTAACCTCCTACTAATCACCCACATTAATCATTAATAGTCAACTCATTAAGAACTATGGTTTCATCTAAGGGTCACTAGGTCCATCCATCTATCATAGACACCAAAACATCAAGCTATAGATCCCCATAAACAACCCCACACACATATATAGATAATGTATCACATTATGTCAAAAATGTCTGCAATAGAAAATGATCTCACAAACATAAAAATAAACACACATGGAATAAAGGTATCATAACCCAATATCCTTCTTTATCCCAACCCACCCATAAATAGGGTAAATTTCCTTTATTCAAGGTTACAACACATGAGTTTCACTGATCCCCTCCTAATAATCAAGGACCCAAAACATTATTATAAAAATATTAACACTTTTCTCATTCATTTATGTATCACATAATTTCACAAGTTTCACATTTTTTAAGTCCTCATTATATCCTTATGTCCCTAGGATTGGTTAAATAATATTTCATTCACATTTTATGATAGAAAACACCTAATAAGTTACTTACTATAATTTTATTTAACCACTTCCATATTTTATTTTTTATCTATGATTCATGTCTCATATATTTTTAGATATTTATCATTTTTTAGTTACCTTAAACATTCATAGTACGACACCAAAATGTGGTTATATGAAGTTTCAATCGCAAGTTATTGAGGAAAACACCCTTTAAGTTGTTTTGGAAACCCATTTCCCTGACCTTGATTTAGATTTAATATTAAGAGGTCACAATTTATGTATAATTTCATGTAACATAAATCCCATGATTTTATAAATCAGTTTTTCTACCATGCCTTGTTCGCTATCAAAATCTATATACCATTATTCCCAAAATATTCAAATTTTTAATACTCTTCATTTTTCAATAAAAATTCCAATCATTATCCTTTATCATTTACATAGATATAACAAAACTAGTTTGGTAATGTATAATTTTATTAAAAATTTATAAGGTAAAACACCTTATAAGTTTCTTACTTAGACATTATTTAACCAACCCATAACTTTGTAACTCATTTATAACTTCCCAAAATTTACATAGGTTCACTCACGGAGTTGGACAAGTATAATTTCACAGTGAATTTAATTTTTAAAGGAACCATATAAGTTTTTGCAGACACTATGAATTACTAGCCCCACTAAATCATTTAAATCCATTGGCTGGTATAAATAACTAGTAGATATAATCCATAAACTATAAATAAATCTCTAGTCTATGTGGATCCCAAGAAACTATACATCACTAGAAATATACAGATAAAATATAAATCATATGTTCTTTGCATGATGCATGAACACACGCACCAACTTTTCATACTGACCAAGATTAAAAATCACTTAAATCAACAATATCAAACCCAACTGAACCACCAAATGTAAAAAATCAATCAACTATAAAAGGAAAAAAGTAAGAATAATAATTCCCACCACTGGAAACTTGGATTTTATACTATACATGGGTCTAAAACTCCCAAGACTACTCTACTTAATGAGCTCTAATAACATTAGAGTATAATATATGCAATTCCCAAATTAAAAGATAAAATAAAAGACACCTATGCTACTACTTTGAAATTGGATGACCCATATGGCACTAAACTAGTGCCTCAAGTTAGCGTTCCACATGGACTCAAGTGTGCCCACCACCATACACCAAAGGCTTCCTACTAGTGGATAGGGACAACAATCTTTTCGTGGAACATTATGACATTGTTATCATTGTGTATAAAATTGTGGAAATAAGAAAAATATCATATACATAACAAAGCAAAATATAAATTACATATACTAAAACACTATGTCACATCACAAGAAACATAATGATGATGCTACATACATAACTAGAAGTGAAATAAAAAGAATATATTTGAAATTATTGAGATCTATCCTGACTCCCAACTCTCAATCACCAACCTATCCATACAATTAAGCAACATCATTGGCCATTCCCTAAACCTAAAAAAATCTACCATGTTACAACTACTTACGTGCCCAACTCCTATGGGGGAATGAGTAGGTTGTAATTAAAACTTAGTCGAGAACCACGAATAAGTCTAATGAAATTATAGTATGTGAACATAAATCATAATGGTGTGTAGTTAATAAATTCAAAAGTAATTATTATATGATATCCGAATAAATATAACCTAGTAGAGCCTAGGTTCTCAAGGGGACTACATGAGCAAGGGCTACCTACATCGATCTTCATCGGTCACTGAACATGGTATAAGAATCATGTCTCAATGATATTTCAAGGCACGTCACATAGGAATCTATAATCACATCACCTAATATCAATCAATACTGATAATACAAGCATTCAGTCCCATCAATTATAATGAAAACTGAATATCTAGTCACGTCTCAAGGAACCATCATTGACATTTTGAAGCATAACTCAATTAGAATACAACACTAACACACAATTCAATCCCCTCTAATAAGATCAACATGAATATGGGGACCTCATATCCTAGAACTCAATGTAGTTATATCTCGGAAATAAATACATTAATCTATAGAATTTAATAAAAGCATACATTATAAGAATATAAGAGGGTATCACCCCCTATAATTAATGATAATGAATAAATGTATAATAAACTACCTCACTCAAGGAATTATATTGAATTGGACATCACTGAATACATGGTATTATTCACACCTGACATTCCCAAGAGTCCCATAGTGTAATCTAATTCATTTTAATGGAATTTTGAACTAATAAATTTCATAATGAATCAAATAAACTTTCCAAGTCATTATCTTTGTTACAAGACATCCATAATAACCAAAATACTCACTACCCAAATACAAATACAAAGAAATTTAACATCCCAATCCATGATTCACCAATTTGGTCCATTTAACATATAAAAAAAGTTAAAACTTTTAAGACAATATTTCTATCTAATTCAATTCATAATTTCATTAAGGATATCTATTTCCATGATAACTACCGGGTCCTAAGGATAATCCTAGGGATCCCACAATCCAAAATTGCTCATTTATTTCCAATGTAAGAATTAAACCACCCAATATAATTCAAAAAAATCTATATCACAATATTATCTCGTTAATTTAATAGCTTTAAGGAATATCCAACCCAATACAACATGTTTCTCTCATTTCAAAAAAAATTCAATACAACTATAAAGAAAATAAACTTTTAATTTAATTATTAACTCAAGAGTCTAATGAGCCAGCCTGACCAAACAAACCAAAATGCAATATGATAATAATAATTTAAGGTAAAAGAATATAAAACCCATACCTTTTCCTCAAAGGGACCCATTAAATTGGTATCATCCTTTGATACAAGTTAAAATAATAGAAATTGAAAAACTAGAAAAAAAACCATTGAAATAGAGCATAACAGACACAAATAGAAATATGACACTTGATTGAGAAATAAATTAGCCAAGGAAGAGGACTCATAGACTCACCTCATATTTTCCATTATATCTAAAAACAAGATAAATGGAAAATAACTATAGGATAACCACCAGGGAAAAGGAGAGGATAAGGAGGCCCCTATATTGTTCTATCTTTCAAAACACAACCCAAAAAATAAGTTATGAAGAAAGTTAATGAAGGAATGAAATGGCCCTTTTCCCATTTTAAAAAAGGGCTCAAAGCCAATAATCTTTCCCTTTCTAGGTTAATCATCCATATAATGGTACTTGGTAGACCCACAACCCTTTAATTTTGAAGTATTTAGCCGATTGACATGTACCATCTAGCTGGTGGGACTACAGTAGCATGCTACAGTCCCATCTTCTTCCCTTAAGCCACCCAAGTGCACTTGACCCTCCAAACCCCATAGAACACCTTATCAAAGAAAAATATATATATAGTTTTAAAAATGAATGGGTTTTGTACCTTGGTGAAGTGTTAGGGTCTTCCAATTTATATTTAATAAATATATAATATATATTTGTTATAATAATGATTTTAAACAGGTGAATTATTATTAACCTTTTCTGTCCCGTCCGTTGAAAATTTAAAAACATTAATCATTCAAATGTATTAAATACCATCTCCATAAAAGAGTATTTAATGAATAAATATGATACTTATTTTTGGATTAATAATTTATAGATAATGAAACTCTGACCAAGGTAAATTAATCATAACCATCAAACTAAAACATGAAAGGAAAATGGGAAATTTTTTAGCAGAATGATCACTTAAATAAAGAAATCATTAATTAAGGAATAATTGGGAGTTATAAAGGAATTATATATTGTGATATATATAATAATATGGTTTTGGAATATATTTATAATTAATATATATTTATTATATAAGATTTATTAATAGATAAAAGGAATAACGGTCTTGAAGTGTGGGATTATAATCTCAATTTTATTTCATTGACACATATTTCATATTCACCACATATTTTATATTTAGGGGTGTAAATACTTGCCTTGCATTTAATTTTTTATTATTTTCATGAGAATTATAAGAATTTACAAATCCATAAAATCTTATCTCTATCATGATATTTTTAATCAAAGATTACTAAATTTTTAAGAGATTTATATTGAAGTCTCATTTCTGTTTAGGGATATCTATACTAAATTTCTATTAAAGTAAATTATATAAATATTATCCTTAAATTAAAATATATTTTCTTATCCTATATCTATTACATGAATTTTCAATTGTTAATACCATTTTAATCTCTTTGGTACTCAAAATGATGAGGAAATGTTATTTAATAAAAAATGAATTTATTTTATCATTGTTAGAGAATTTTTTTTCCATGTCATTATTTTATTTAAAACAAAATCATGAACAATTTTACTATTCACAAATTTTAATGATCTAGGCTGATCTTACATCCAACCTAATTTCCAACCTGGTCAAAGATAAGGCTCGAGAGACATTCATCATCTTCCCATTCTAGTAACTAGAATTGAACATCACTGATAAACCAGGTGGGAATGATTTATTCCAATAAACAACTTGGATTGAATGAACCAAGAAAATCATACATCACAACCAATAGCTAATCTTCAATAAATACAAAACCATGTCTAGATAAAATAACTGAATGAAATGAAAACTGGAATCAAAACAAAAAACAATATACACTGGCTTGATCTCTATGTGAACACTTAGTCAACCCTATCCACAAGACCAAATAGCTCTAAGGGAAACCTGAATAAGAAACCTGAACCTGTCAAACAACTTTATTCTATAGATGCTGAGTGGAAAAATAAGGTTTCAACCATAAAAACTCAGTAGGTAATCACCATAGAGTCTATAAATTTCCTTTATCGAAATAGTCCAAAAGCACCGATTTGGAATATATATAGAAAATATGGTTTTTTCATTTCAAATACAAACAAATCATTCCTGAAAAATAACCTTTAGAAATAACTCAAAACGTTTATTTTTAAAATGTCTTTCCATTTCAAAACCTCTCCCACAAAACCAAAACCCAAAAAAGATCCCACACTAAATAATAGAAAGGTGTTATGATTAAAGTGAAGAAAATATAACAAATTGGAAAATCCCAATAGGGATAATAAAAATATAGAAAATCAAATAGAAGAAACATATAGATAATCATGGTAGTTTCCTAAAAATATCAAGAAGAAACCTCAGGATGTACTCGGTTTAGACTCACTTATCATAGTATGGTGAAGATTAATATTCAATCATTAATTTGCCACAATAAAATATAAAATAATGTGGAACATCCCACTTGGAATCTCCATAAATCTAGTGGTACCAACTAGTCTAATCAGTGTTGATAAGAAACTATAACTCAGCCATCTAGATGAAACCCAGAAATCTTATGATAAATATACTTCGTGAATGGGCAGGTCCTCACATGTATGGCTCAAACCTATAACCCAAAGCCACCATTCGTTTCTATCCCAAGAACCAACACCACATATGTGATGACTCAATCCCTATAAGATCCACCATAGTGGGGTCCAACTCACAAAAATCAATAAACAACACCCAAATGGGCCTACACAACATATGATCTTTTGAACCACTTTTAAAAACATGTTAATATTACAACCAATCATACATTCCATATGAGTTTAAAAAAATATTAATACATCTCAATGTACCAAATATGCCTTCACATCATAAAAGTTTAACAACCACATTCCCAAACATTGAAAAATGTGAATCGTGCCATTAAAAAATTCCAAATCCAATTTCATTTCAAAAACCATATCCAAACCTAGGTAAAAACATACAACTACACAAAAGGTTCCAAACTATCAATCACACCATTCAGAATCCAAACCATCTTCCAAAATATAGAATGGTCCAAACACCATATATTAAAATTCAAAACCCATCATTGAGATCATTTATGAACCATTTTATAGTAGGAGGATTGAGGAAGAAAAAGAAATGATATGGACATGTATTCTAAAATAAAATCTTTAAAATGAACATTTATTTCTTAGGACATATTATTTTGTGTTTATATCCATAGGTTCACCACGTTCACCTATGTATATACCCACATCAAATTGAACATCAATGGTAAACCATAAAAACACCCAAGAACTAATTTATAGAGTAACCCCATACATCACCACAAATCACTCAAGCAATAACCAGACAAAACCCACACATCAAACTCCATATTAAAACAAACCAAATCAAAAAAAAACAAATCCAAGGTCGTAGAAACCCCAAACTAAGATAATTTTACTTTTAAGGGAAACTGATATTTTATCAAACACTTTACATACATGCATATAAAATAAAAACCATAGAAATCCCATTGAAACCCATTTCCACCCCTATTTCCCACCAAATAAAGAGCAACCAAATTATACTAACACATAATAAGAATGGAAGTAACATTTAGAAACCAATTGGGAAAGTCCAACCATCAATAGAATGTGTTGGAAAGGAAAATAATGGAAACACCTAGCTCAACGATGTGAAAACAAAATGAAGCCTTATAGGAAGGAATAACTAATCCTGAGGAATGATCTTCACAATGTCACATTAAAGATATTGAACCACGTAAACCGTATCTATCTTTAGTTATTTAACTAGAGGGAACCCACCTAGTAAAAACCAAGAAACTAGAAGAATAGGGGAGGCTGAGGAGAAAAAAACATACCCAAGGAGGAATCCACCATGAAATTAAAGGAGGAGAACCCTAGATCTAAGGATGGAGGATGATTGAATACACCCAAGTCTCTCATAAGGCATAAAAAATGGAAGAGGTTATATAGGAGGGGATTTAGGGTTAAAACATAAAAGGGGAAAATATGTAATTTCAAATTTTTAAAGATCTAGGCAACTTGCATTGTTTGACCGCATGGTTTGAAATACTATGTGCTAACCATCAACACATTAATGGATAAGAGGGACACACCACACGGTTTATCAACATAGTTTAGTAAAACATGTTTCAAGCATTTTATTAGGACGTTTCAAATTATAGAGCATCCCTACACTCTTGTTTTACAGTTTTCTCTAACCGTGTGAAAGTCGTGCACCTTGTCCCTAACACCCAAAATTAGCCGCACAGTTTCTACTTGTAATTTCATGGTAAATTAAAAACCATTTTTGAAGCCATGAAATTAAAACAATACAAGAAAAAATGAACTAAAAACCACCTCATCCAAAACCCGCCACATGGTGTTACCTCAAACCGTGCATGAAAACCAAGCAAAGGGCTAAACACCACCCGAAACATCCAAAACAAAAAAAACTAGAACCTCAACCCAAACCTCAACAAAATTATCCAAAATAAATAAAAGAAAAACCAAATTTGGATCATGAGAATTATCCCCACCAAATACAATTTCTACCCCCAAAATGGAACTAATCCGAATAAACCAAAACTCAACTTGAAATGGAATCAAGCAAACCGAAACGATGAACATTAGGGTGATCTTTTTACTTCACAATTCACACCTAGAAAACACTAAAATAACATTACAATGAAGAAAACCATAGTTAAAGGGTTTTAAGGGTCCTCCCCACCATATGAAACCATGTTAATATAACGACAACATCCATAGAACCAAGAAAACCAACATGTTGTAACCCAAAACCTCCCTACACAATAAAAACAACACAACCATCGGGGCCAGGAAATCCTATCACGAACCAAATCCCCCCAATGAATTGGAAATATTATTAAATGAAATAAAACCTAACAATAATAAGGACCATTATTAATCACTTCATAAACTAAAATCATCTCCAAAATGATCACCACCCAAAACCATATCTAATTCACAAAAAGTGATAACCACTCAAAAGAATTAATAAGTAATCAATGAATCAAATTCCAATAAGAAATAAAAACTGGAATTCGTAGGGAATAGGTCTACTCAGATAATTTTATAAAAATCACAAACTTAAAACAAAAAGGAACACTATAATAGACGAAACAATTCTCTACTCCTACATTGGAAACGAAATCTAGGACAACCACTCCACCATAGCCAAGATTCCTAACAGTGTGAAGAGATTCACTCTAGGGTATTTACATAGATCCATGATGTCTTGATGCATCTTATACCCCACAATCAGGAGTTGAAATCCTTTGACCTGTATTTCTTCTTCTGTAAATATCTCTTCCAGAACTTTTCTAGGTTAACCAAATGGTCACATTGATGAAAAACCATAAGATGATTATAACTAGACAGCTTCAAATGCCAAAAATGAACACACTCGAACCACAGGAAAGATTAATTAGATGAGTGATAGGTTGGAACTTATGTATAAGTCTCCTTATAAATTATTTCCTCAAGCACAAACCTCTCACTGGATGGGGAACTATCATGATAACTAAGAAAAATGAGATCATTAATCTCCATGAACTGCACTCTAGGAACCAACTCTAATAGGAACACTTCTTCAAGTAAATTCTAAAAAATGAGCTTCCCTAGATGAATTTACTTTCTCCCTAATCTCTATTTGAATACCCTAGATAAATATATGGACTTTAAACATATCTTGTAACTCTATCTCAATAAAATAAGGAAACCAACTCCTTTAAGTGATCAATATAGGCCTTCTCCATCTATTGACCTTGCTAAACACCCAAGTGCTCTACCACTTTCTTTACCTTCCCCACATAGGGTATGAACCATTAGATAAATTGGTCCTAGATACATTCCACTTCATATCAAATTTCAATAATGGTTGTATGATCACCTTAAATTGATCCAGACTCAGACCCTCAAATGAACTCAGAACTTCATTCACTCTCAAAGCTTCAGAAGTTCCCAATAACATGAAGACACCCTCAAAATTATTAACCCACTACATAGATTCTAACAGACCATGATCACCATGGAAGATGAAAAAATCCAAGAATAACTTGATCTTAACTCTCGACTGGGAGTCTAAGAAGGGCTAACAACTAGACAAAACCGACCAGAAACCTTTGGCACCATTCTGGGTGGTATAATCTGAACAAAATCATAGCATAAACCCAAAATCAACATCAAATAAAAATCCAACCAAAGGAACATCCCAGAACAAATAATCTGACTTAAAGAAAAACACCACAAAAAATCCAAAATCCTCTTTAAAAAACCACCAGTTTCCTATAAATTTCAAAACCATTTTACCCTAGGGACACTTTTCACACTTCCAAAACCCACTTTACAAAATCTAGTACACCACCAAATTCCACATTCAAAAAAAACCCACTTCCACAAACTCAGTTTCCATTTTGAAACTTATTTTCCAAAAATTTATTTTCTATTTCTAAATACATTCACACTAGACAAGGATAAAAAGTACAAAACTCACACTAAACACCAGGAATATTGAACTAATGATGATGTAAAACCTGGTTACATAGTTTTGTCAATCATGCCCCATGTAAACATCAATTACTAGGAATAACTTGAGTCAAGGACCTAGTCCCACTTGGGTCACCACTCCAGGTATAATTTTAGTGTAGCACCATCGAACATCTATTATTACCCCCTATCCCAAAAAACAACGAAAAATACTCAAGTCCTAGACTACCCCAAGTAACTCAAGGATCTTTACGGTCAAGGTTTCATGACATCCTTCCCATAGCTACCTCTCGAGTCTTGATAGTTGTAATCCCCAGTCTACCTGATGCCCCAAATTAGAAAGGGTTCATATGATACCATTTTTTCATGAACCAGGTCGAACTTCCATCCAACCCGACATCTGACCCAGTCTATAACAAGGCCTAAGCGGTGTTCTTGATCCTCCCGGTTGAGAGAATAGCATCGTTAATAAATGAAAACCCAAGTGGGAATGGTTTTTAAATAAACAACTAGAATTTAATGAACCAAGAAGATAATGAAGAACAACCAATAACTAACCGCTAAAAAATACAAACTCCGATCTAGATACAATAGTAGAATAAAACAAAAACTGTTAATGAAACTAAAAACAAACCACATGGACATGATATCCACATGACCTATTGGTCACCACCAACCACAAGACCAACCAATTCTAAGGAAAACCTGAAAAAGACTCCTGAACCTTCAAAACAACTCAGGTCTACTGACATCAAGTGGAACAAGTAGGGTGTGAGCATAAATATCCTAGCTATTAACCACCATAGAGTCTATAAATTTCCTTTCCCAAAATATTCCGAATACACTAGTTTGGAATACATATAAATTATATGGTTTTATGGTTTCAAATACAAACACCCCATTCTAGAAGAAACCAACGTTTAGAAAAAAAAACATCACATTCCTTTTTAAAACGTATTAACATTTCAAAATGCATCTCAAAAAACCAAAAAACAAACAAGCTCCCACACTAGATAATAAAAAGGGGCTATCCTAAAAGTGAAGGAAGTAGAACAAGTATGAAAATCCCAAAAGGTCTAACAAACAAATTAAAGAGAATAAAATGAACATAAAGTTAGATAATCATAGTAATTTACTAAACATATCAAGAATAAATACTTGAACGTACATAGTTTAGACTCACCTGTCGGTGTATGGTTGATCTTCATAGTCAACAACCTACTGGACACTCTAAACTAGACAATCTAGTAGAATACCCCATCTGACCTCTCTAAAAATCCTAGGGGTACCAACCCATCTAATCAAGGTCAATTATCAACCATTACTCAACCCTATAGATGACACTCAGAAATATCATGATTATAGTACATGACAAATGGGGAGGTCCTCACACACATGTCTCAAACCAATAACCCACAGCCACCATGATTGCCTAGCCCAAGCACTAACACCACCTATTCGATGATCCAATCCTCGGAGGATCCACAATTGAGGTTCTGATCTCACAACCACCCATTCACAAGTTCCAATCAACCCTTCCCCACATACAATCTTTTAAACCATTTTCCAAAACATGATAAGATTTCAACTGGTCCTACACATAAAATGAGTTTCAAAAGAAATTCTTAAGACATCTCAAGGTTCCAATAAATAATGCACATAATACGGATTTCACTACCACTTCTTCAAACTCTTTAATATCAAAAATGGACCTTTATACATTTCTAAATACAAATCAATTCCCAAAATAATTTCCAAACCAAGGTAAAAATATAAAAAACATAAAAGTTACAAATGAGCCTTTATACCATTTAGAAACCAAACAATTTTTAAAAGTACCAAATAGGGAAAAATTTATAAATAAAAATTAAACAAACACCTTTCATATGTTTTAGGAACCATTTCCTGGGAGTATGATTAAGGAATAAAAGAAAGAAGAGGTAAAGGACTTTTGAAATTCAACATTTAAAATAAAAATTTCTCTAGAATGTCATCATAATTTGTGTTCCTCTCCATAGGTGCATCTTTTTCACCTACAGATATTCCCAAATTCAATGGAACGTATAAGGTAAACCATAAAACACCCAATAACTAATTTAAAGAGTCACCACATACATGACCACCAATCCCTTGACCATTAAACCAAACAATCCCCATATATAAAGATCGGATTTGAAACACACCAAATTAAAAAAACATATGCAAGTCAAATCACAAACCAAACAAAGCTAATTATACTTTTAAATCAAAATTGAAATTTTTTTCAAACAATATACATACATATATATATATATAAGAAAAACTATATAATTACCCTTGAAAACCATTTCAACCAAAATTTCCACAAAATAAATTCAAAACACATTTATAATAACACATCAAAAGAAAGGAAATAACATTTAGAGAACAATTAGGAGAGTTAAGGATCAATGGAATGTGTCGGAAAGGAAAATATTGGAAACACCTACCTCAACAATGTGTGGATACAAAAAAACCATAGGTGAAGGAATAAATAAGCCTAAGGAATGATTTTCTCACCTTAACATCAAGAAAATAAAACCAAATAATCCAACCCTCTTCCAAGGGTTCTGTTAATAGGGAACCCACCCAGAAAGAACCAATAAACTAGAAGAAGAAGTGATGAGGATAGAGAGACTTACCCAAGGAAAAATCAACAAATAAATTAAAGGGGGTCACCATTGATCCAATCCGGGAGGAAGAGAGGTGCCACCCAAGGATCCCCTAGGGACTCATGAACAAGAGGGGGAATAGAGGAGGATATTTAAAGATAAAACATAATATATAAAAAAATTTAATTTCAAATCTTTAAAGATCCTGTCAACTTAAATGTTTTGGCCACATATTTTGACATATTGTGTGCCAACCTTGTGCACCCTACTTGAGAAGAGGGACACCATACTTAGTTTTTTCACACAATTTAGGAAACCATGTTCCAACCATGTAATTTGGCTCTATCAAATGATTGTGCATCCCCCACATGCTTGTTGCATAGTTTTACCTAACCGTGTGCAAGTCGTGCACCTTGTCCCTATCACCCAAAAGGATTCACACCATTTATCCTATTTCATTCATGATTTCGGGAAAATAATTATCAAGCCATTAATGGAAAACCATGAAAGGGAAAAATGAACTGAAAATTCCCTCATCATAAACCATTCATATGTTTTACCCCCAAAACATTCAAGAAAACATTACACACTTCCAATCACCAACTAAAACTTCTGAAACATAAAACATAAAATCAGGAACTCAACCTGAAACATAACCAAAGGATCCAACATCTAAAAAAGAAAATAATAAAATATAAAACATGGTTGGGGTGAGAAATAAATGATATTTTAAAGTTATTTTTACAAATATCTAAATTTTGATAAAAAAAATTTAAAACAAATATATAATCATTTCATTTTATGAATGTGGTATCTTTTACCAAATGTGGGAATAGGATCTCTATTTTAATATATACCACACAAATATATTTTTTTCACTATTATGATTAATCTTTTAAAGGAGTCCTTCTTTGTAACTACATATAGTTATTTTAGAAAACAATTCTTCAAATTTTTGAAATTTTTTTATTTCAAATACGGGGTTTCAAAATGAAAAATTTATTTTCTTCAAGAAATATTCCAGTAACCTTTTTAGAAAAATAAACATTGATAACAACATTTTTTGTTACATTAGATTCACCAAGTATATGATATAATTATTCCATCCAATTACTTTTTATATTTAGTTTATAATGAATAGGTTTTATATATACTTCTTTGAAAATGATCACATTCTTACAGGTTAATGATGATAGGAATAAATCTTTCTAAAACATGTTATTTTTCCTTTGGTTATACTATGATGAATAGATTGATGGTTTTATGATCATATGGAAATTTTTTTAATTTTATGTGATAGTTGGTTCAATTATAACCCTAAAGTGTATTAGGTAAACATAGATAGCTCATGATATAACTATGTTATTCATGAACCTGATTTCTTGTTTACTACATTATGTGTAGTCTTGTTTTAATGTCCATAAGTTTATGTGAGGACCTTATTTCATGTTCATAACTTAACTAGTAAACATGTTACTGTTTAAAAAAATTTACAATGTTATAAGATAATTATTGATCTAGATTCCTATGATTATGATATTCTATCATGCATCATGATTGATTATTGATAATTCCACACTCTTATTACTTTTGTCTTCTATTATAACAAATCCATATTCCATGACTCAAAATTACTAATATTTAATTGATCGATAATGTGTTTCTTATTTTATGATCATGATCTCATTCCATTTTTCTCACTTATAAACATTTATTTATATCTCATATATTTACCCTCACTAAGAATTGGATGTCACCCTTTTATATGATTTCATTTTCCTTAGGTTATGATGAAAGGTCTTGAGTTGGGTATATCTAAGAATATTATTATGATAGAATAACATTTTGGGATATTTTGAAGGTAGTCTATGTAATAATATGTTTATGTATCTATTATTTTCATATAATAAATAATTATGGCCCTATAGCATGTATAATTATGTTATATATTGAATATTCTTAAAAAATGATGCAATATTTTTTTTCATCTATGGGTGGCCTCAGTTTGTATCAGAAGATGGTATAGATATTTCAGGATATTAAGATTATAAAAATTTAGTGAAAACACAAGTGATGATTCCATGTATAGGATAATATCAGCACGTTTTATTAAAGTAAATATTGAGTTCTTTCCTCTAAAATACATCTATGTCTAGATACCGAAACATAGATGTGGTTGTGGCATAGATGCCCTTAGGGATAAAGCTATGAAAGGATAGTATATCCACAGTACCTAGTCAATGGGCCTATTACTACACATTTATTTATAAATTCATGGGGTATACACTTTATTTAATTCATATTCTCTTTATAAACTATTAAAATGGATTTTAATTGATTATTACCGTGGATGACCTATGTTGAACAAAAAATTTCAGAGCTTGATAAGAAGGTGTAATAATTTAAGACATATTAGGATTGAATTCCATTAATATATGATTTTTTAATCTTATTATTATATATTGATTCTTAAAATATTCTTTTTGTTTTATTCAATGTATGGAACCATAAAAAATCATGTGAATAGTGAATTAGACAGCCAGTACAACGATGGTCCCCATGAGTAAGAAAAAATATTCAGAGCTCAGTGTAAATATCTTACAACAATTATCACAAAAATAATCTCAAGCATTTAGCATTAATACATTCCATTTTTCACTTCAGAATTTACTAAGGAGTGAGAAATGTGTCATTGGATCATTTTTGTGACATCATCAACCCTTTTGGGGGGGTCTTCTAATCTGCTAGTTTTCAAGAAATGAATAAATGATATGGGAATGATATTTTTTTCATTCTATAACACTTTAATTATAATAAATTGGTATTATTGGTCTATCACATTGATGGTTAAGTGGATCGATGCTAGACTCCTATAAAAAAATATAAGGAATGTAGATGAAATTAACCCCACAGAACAGAATGGTTTTAAGTGGGTATTTCTCAATAAGTACTTTCCATGAACTCTTTATCCTAAAATATAGAGGGGATTTCTAGAGTTGAATCAAAATTATGATGAATAAATCAATACCTATGAAGAAAAGTTTACAATAATTTTGAGGTACACTTCTGGTTTTATCATTGACCTATAATATAATATTGATCATTTATTTAGTGGTTTGAATCCAATTATTTACAAAATACTACTATAATAGAATTTGGAGTCAATTATTATATTTTTTTATATTCACTTAATGTAGAAATTGAATATGGAAACCTATATCTTAATGATTCATGTGATAAGACATGTAATACGGAGTTTCAACGATTCTCTATTGGTAATTCAAATAGAGGGAAGAATTTATAATCTCTAACATTCCAAAAATGTTGGATGAAACACATAGGTAATTTCATTAAATGAATAAGAATGAATTTAATCTTGGGGGCCCAGAACTTAAGAAAAATAATATCAATTTTATGTGAATAAGATATTAAACAAAATTAATAGAGAGAAAGATCAATAGAATACACTTCCAACACTTATATTCTTCAATTGCGAGGATCTTGGGAATTATTAAATTCAATGCACTAATCCAAGGGATACTGAGGATAATATGACACATGAACCATTAAATTCACAAGAAAAAAGGAAATATTATGAAATCCCAACTACTAAAGTAGGTTAAGTGAATAATGTGGTGAACGATAAACATATTATCCCCTCTATAATTTCAACACTTTTATTTGATTTAGGATATTACCATTATTTTATATCTGAATAATTATCTAAGGGTATCACATCACCACCTCAATTATTAGATGTTTTTTTATAAATAAAGACTCATAATATTACTATGATCACATATCATGTCTATAGATCCTCTCTGATAGAATTTTATGAGAATGTGCTTCCTATATGTCTTTTTATTATTCCCCTAGTTGAATTTGATGCTTTTTTGGCATGGATTGTCTTTATTTGTATAGATACCATATCAATTTATGATGAAGACAAGTCACATTTGAAATTTTGAAACAACCTATGATTATCTATTAGTGTGAGAATGAACATGAAATTTTAATGGAAATTACTTCCATTTAATACATTATATAACCTATTAATGAGGTTTATTTATCTCAAATTGTTGGAATGAAACTTAACATTGATGATATAAATATTATTTGGTAAAATTTTAATGATTTATTGAGGGATTCCTAATATTCCAAAAAATCAGGTTTCTATGTTTTCAATAGAACTCACACCTGGTACTATAATTATTTAAAATACTCTATATAAAATGTATATGATTAAGTTATTGGAATTGAAGAAGAAACTTGAGTATAATGTTGATAATGGATTAATTTAGACTAGTTCTTCACCATGGCGTGAATGTGTTTTTTTTGGTAAAAATATATAAGGGTTGACTCACATTTACATTTATTACCAAGAATATAACAAGATTATTATCATGAACAATTATCTTTTACCCCGTATTGATGAATTTTTTTATAAACAATGTCAAGATCAATAATTTTCCATGATTAGACACTATTATGGATATCATTGATTAATGGTCAAGAAGGAGGATATACCCAATATAATAATCAATAATAGGTATATTCATAATGAATTTATAGTGATGTCATTTTTACTTAACAATTCCCCTACTATATTCATGGATTTACCGAGTAGATACTTTAGAGATTTCCATGGTCATTTTTTGGTTATATTTATAAATTATATTTATATATGTTCAAAGAGAAATGAGGTGCATGGGAAACATTTGAGAATTGTGTTTTTGAAACTAAGGAAAGATAAGTTATATTCTAAATTTACTAAGTATCAAATTTGGAAATATAAAGTCTCATTATTGGGTCGTATAATCTCAGGTGAGGGTATATTATTGGATCCTTCAAAGATAAAAGTAATTGACCAATGTACCAAACAAACCACAGTGAATAAAATCAATTATTTTCATAGGTCAAAATGATACAATAGATTATTTGTGAAAACATTATCGTGGAAATAAAATTCACAAACAAAGTGGATGTGGAAGGGATACAATGTTTTTTAGGCTGATGAATGTGTGTAAAATTTCAAGCAATCGAAGAGAAGGTCAGTTTTTGTACATATACTCACACTACCCAAGAATGGATAGGGGTTTCTAATGTACAGTGAAGTATTAAATAAGGGAGTATGATGTGTCCTCATTCAGAATGATATGGGGGTAGATTATTCTAGACCCCAATTGTAAATTCTTGAAAAAATTACCTGACCCATGATTTGGATTTGAAGTAGTAATTTTTGAATTGGGAATATGGTGAATTGTCTTTATAGTGAAGGATATGATATATATAATGAATATAAAGGATTGAATTATGTTTCCACATAATAAAATTTCAATATTAATGAAATGATATGGTTAGATAAAATTGAAGATTATGACGGCTCAATACATTACCACCATTGTAAGGTTTACAAGGTGGTTAATGATCCGAGTTATTAATACCACAATATTTTAACCATGATGAGGATTGAAAAATAACTAATATTTATGAATTTTCAAAATATTGATCTTGAAATAAAGAATAAACTGTAAATATCTTATCCCTTTGAGATGAATGTCCAACCATCCATCCATTTTCCAATTAAATAGGTGTAGAAGGAGGATGTGTAACTACAGAAGAATGAGAGAAATGTTCTTGATTACAAACATGATTATAATGGAATTATAATGTTCAAGAATGATTATTGGTACCACCAATACAGGAATTGGGGATTGAGTTATTGGGTAAAGATAAAATTTCATCATTCCTTATTCATCCTAGAAGTATAAAAAATTATAGTTATCTAAAATAGTATTTCTAGTGGGATAACATAAAGAAAGATATTGCCAAGTATGTATCTTGATTCCTATAATGATAGAAACATAAGTTTTCCTAAAAAAGTATAAGGGGTGTTTAACCATTACCTATACTATAATAGAAATGGAAAAACCTTACCATGTATTTATTCATTAGACTCCCCAAAACATATAAAGTCCATAAATCCATTTGGGTTATATTCGATCGACTTATAAAGTCAATGCATTTCATTTCTATTAGTGATTATTCCTCTATTTATCAACTTGTAAGGATATAAATTATGAAATTGGTAAGACTTCATACAGTATCACATTCTATTTTATTTGATTAGGATATTAGATGTACCTTGAAGTTCTTGTAAACTCTTCAGCATGATATAGATATAGAGTTGATTTTTATTACTGGTTATCATATTAAAAAATATGGTTAGTCTAAGAGGACCATTAAAACCCTAGAATATAAGTTGATACCTTGTTCTATAGATTTTCATAGTGGTTGAAATTAATAACTTTCTCTCTCCTAGTTTTCATTTGACAAATAACTTTCAATAAAGTATTTAGACGGATATTTATGAAGCCTTTTATGGAAGGAAGTGTAATAATTCAATGTGTGGGGTTGAAGATAGTGAAATAAACCTATTGGTACATGAGTTAGATAAGGAAATAGTGTAGAAATTTATATCCATTTATCAGTACACAAGGGAAGCATAGTGTTGATTATATCGATATATTTAACCATCGATTAGTGATTCCAGTGAATCTATCTCAATTTCACAAAGTGTTACATGTATCTATTCTAATAAAGTATGTACAAGATCCATAAAAAGTAAAAAAAATCTGAGGTTATACCACTAGATAATGATCTCCCAAATGAGTAACAATATATGGCGATTCTAGATTAAAAATAAGAATTTTTGTGGAATAAGAGAACTCGCCTAGTCAATTGTTTATAGTGAAATTGTTAATTTGGGAAAACTATGTGGGAACCTAAGGATGAGATGAGGTAGAAGAATCCTCAATTATTTTAATCAAATTTTTGGAATTTAGAGGGATAAAATATTATAAGTGTGGTATAATATAACACCCCAATATTTTATTATATATTTCTCAATAAAAAAATTTGTTTCTTTGATTGTTTTCGTTATACACAATGCCATTATTAAGTAAAACATGATATACTATTAAATTATTTTTATTTTTTGTAATAGTTATGGTCTAGGTGTTGGATTATTAGGTATGTATTAGAATAAATAAATTGTGAAAATAATAGTTTACACATGTATAAAACGAATACATTTTTTATAAATTGGTTTCAAATTACAATAAAAGTATTAGTAAGATAAAAAATATATTTTTTCTCATAAAAAATATATTTATGTTTGAAATATGTTTTAACTTAATTAATTAAATTAATCGGTATTTATGATTAATTTAAATCAAATTTTTAGATAAAATATTCAATCAAATATTTTTACATTCATCAAATAGTTTTTATTATATAAGGAAAAAAGAATAAATTCATCTTTTTTCTTCAAAATTCAATTTTCTAAAAATGGTTTTATTGCATTATGCACAGTTATTTTAAAATGAGTTTCAACCAATTTTGGAAATTGAATATTTTAAAATCGATTCCAAATTTGGAATCAAAATAATTAATATAATGTTGTTGGTTCAACTTAACATTAATCATAATGAATAGTGAAAATAATAATAAAAAATATTACAATGGTTGGGGTTAAAATGGGTTTATCAGGGAATAAATAAGGAAAAAAGGGTAAAAATGACACCATTTCCTTTATATTATATGCTCACACTAATTTTGAGTCAATTCAGACTTACTATTTAAAGGCATGTAGTAACTAAGATGTTACCAATGATATCTTATAAAGCACATCGGTCGATAGTATAGGAGGTTTGGATAACCATGCCCTTTTGAGGGGGCATATTACCTAATATAATAATCCCTTATATATTTAATATTTATTTCTGAATCTTTACCAAATACGACAGTGGTATTGGTTAACCATGTTACAAGGATCTATTAAAATCCATGTGTTGATGCAAACAACTATATATATTATAGGTTCTCCATTATTCTCTTTTAAATTTTTTATACTTTGGTTTAAAGATAAAAAGATGGGATATCTTGAGTTTATCCTTTTCCCGTGATGTGTTTGGTGTTTTGGAATTAGGATTAAACTTCACAGAGGTGTCCATAAAATCTTGTGATAAGAAGAATCAAATTCCATATAGTTTGTTAGTAGAATGAATCTATGTCTCATGGGGTGTGTCAATAGAGGGTTGAGAAGGGATTATAAAATGAGAATAACGTAAGATTATTCATTAGGGATATATACCTTTGATGGAATGTCTCTCATGAAAATAAGGCCCTCTAAGAATAAGAAAAATATGGTCGAGGCTTACACCTAAGGGGTAGACTAGCAATAGAGTTATTTTTAACATGATGATGGTATGATCACTGTTGATATCTAAGCCCACATGAGTCATGATTAGTGTGAGAAACAAGAGATATTATATGATCTATCACATATCATGAGAGTGTTTCATTATGTTTTAGATGGGGATTGTGTACTAAGACTACCCAAGGAAGATTATTGTACCATAAAAGGGGTGAAAATTAGAATAAAGTGGGAGTTATTCATGATCAACCTAGGGAGTTTGGACATTGTATTTGGGTTAGGGAAAGATATTTCTTGGTTCTTACACCTAGGAGTATACCCCTACCAGATAACAGAGATAGTTATATATAATTGAGGTATATTAAGGAACAATTCGGGATTACACCCAGGTGATTCCTGAATTTATCAACCAAAAGGAATATATCAACTCAAGGTATATTAAGGAACTATTTGGGATTACACCAAATGTGATAACCTTATTTAATATCTAAGTGGAATATCTCAACTCAAGTAAAATTAAGTAATGGTATAGGATTACACCTAGGGAAATGTGGGTATTTAATAACCTTGAGGAAAATGTCAACTCAAGGTATATTATGAAATTGTCAGGGAATACACCTAGGGGGATGCTCATATTTAATAACCAATACGAATATATCAACTCAATATATATTTCATGGAATATACCTAGGGGTGCCTATGTTTGGATTAATCATATAGGAGCATATGAGTTTAGACTTATGATGTGTAATGAATCCAAAAGGATTCATCTTGACTACAGTAATATAATGAAAACTACGCTAAGAGATCTATATATATATATATATGATTATTATGAGGTAAAAATGATGATTTTCAACATGAGGAAATATGATAAAATTTAAATGAGGGAACTTGACATAAATATTTTAAAGGTATGGTTTGGGATTACACTTAGGCGGATGACCATACATAAATGAGTATCCCAACTCTATGATTATATTTCTTGAATGGGTTCCCACATATTAGACATAGGTTAATTGGTTCCTAAGTGTGGGGCCTAGGTAAATTAGAGATTTTCCCAAGTATGGTCTTCTAAAATGATCTTATCCCTAGTGAGGACCATCTTAAGGGACTTGATTCACCTTAGTATAGGATAAAGAGAAGGGGTGGTTCCTCTACCTCATTCACCCTAGTTTAGGGATTGTAAAAGGATTTCTCTATTAAGGGGGACTTTGGAGAAGGATCACCCAAATGAATTTCCATGGGTGGATGGTCTCAAAGGTGAGGTTGCCTATGTGGATTCACAAAAAAAGTAAAGGGCCATTGGAGGGTTCTCACCAAGCTAAAGATTCCTATAAATATAGTATCTAATGTGAAGTGCCTTTAGTGTATGTTATCTCATGTGAAATGACCTAGGTGGATGGTCATCAAGGTGAAGCACCTTAGGAGAATGGTTTATTAGGGGAAGGGCCTAGTGTGGAAGTCCACATAAGTGATGGGAAATGGGTGGATGATTACCTAGGTGAAGTTACATGGATGGATGGTTTCCAAGGTGAGGGGATATTAGAATATGGTCACCCGGGTGATGTTTCTGAGGAAGATGATCTCTCATTTGAAGGGCACTGGTATTATGGCCTCCTTGGTGAAGGGCCATGGGTGAATAGTCTCCGAGGTTATGGCTCGCCTAATTGAATGATCAACCTGGTTGTAGATCACCTAGGTTGAATCTTCAGAATAGTTAAGGTAATTAGAGATCATAACCCTCATTCTTCCATCTATCCAGGTGTCTCTCCCCAAAAAAATCAGAGGAGAGGTGGTCTATTATAGACTCAAATAAAGATCTATAAGAGTATAAGATTCATGAGATAGGTGTTGTTCACATGAGACCTCGAATATGTATCCTAGGAATCCATTAGAGATATAAGTGAGGTGGGATTAGTGAGAAGAGAAGATATGGGATAATGGACCTTAGAGAAGGGGACATAAATTTCTTTCCAAATTCAAACATCCAAATCTTTTTAATCAATAAATTCATTTGGGCTCCGTGAATAGTAAAATCAAAGACCTAATAGTGAAATAGGACCTCATATATGGTGTTTAAAATATATTATTTTTATTTTATAGGCCAAAATTTCCCATAAAACCATTAAAACAGGGTTTTGTGGCCTCGATACTCTTTTTATTATCATTGGGTGAAATCTACAGCCTACTCCCAGAGGGAATTTAACACCACCACATCACTAAATTGAGTACATTTTTAGAGTAATATATATCCTTAGGTGTTGGAAAATTCTTATAGCACATGTAAATCTCATTTTCTTCATATTAATAAATGGATATAGTTCTCTACTCAAAACATAACTTGTGTTGTTTGAGTGAGGATCACATCAGGAATTCTTTGGTAAAGTGAATGGAATAAAATTTTTTATTCTGAAAGCTATATAAAATTTCCAAAATATTATTGGATTAATATATTTTAACCTTTTCATAGATTTCCATAAAATTAATATCCATTTCGTTATACCTTCTTACGAATGTGGCATTCTATTATTAAAGTCTTCTAAGTGATTTCATATGTGTCCCTCCTCTCACTTATAAAAGGTAACCTATTCTCCACCATTATTCACAAAATTTGAGCCTTATTTATCATCCAATTCCTACCCAAAAACCTACCTTGTTTCCTAACATTTAATATTGATTTCTTGGTATTTACCTAACACCATCCAATGAATTCTTAAGGTTTTAGTCAAGGGAGATCTCTAAACAAAGATGTAATCAACTAACCCAACTATTTCAAAGATCATTTCTTATTATAATTACTCTAATGTTTTTGTATAAATCCAAAAATAATAAATCGAGAATAATTAAAATATGTATATTCTACTATGATAATCTCAAAACCCTTTTTCACCACCTTTCCATTAAATAGGAAATGATAGTATCTTCTGGGTATATGTGTGAACTACCACCTCCATGTAGGGATCTGATTCATTTTCTATCACCAAATTTAATAGTTTTTTAATTATTTATTTAATTTTTATCTATGATATTTATGATATAAGTTTTCTTCTATAATTATAATATATCATATACCTTCTTACAATCACATCCACTTGAGAACAATAACATCCCTCATGTATATGTGTAGAATACCATTTCCACAAAGCATTGTGATTAATTATTCAAGAAAATTTTTAATAGATGTTAATAAGTATAGATTTTATGAATGTATATAATAATTATGAAAAAATAATGAATTAATAAATTTGAATAATTATTTACCTTTATTTATTCAATCCATTGAAAAGTGAAAACATCACTCATGTCTATGAACAAACTATCATATCCATGAAGTGTTGTAACTTGTTTTTCACTACCACTTTTTATAGATGGTTTTAAAATAAAATATAATTATTAAATATGGTAATTATATAATTATTAATATTATGGATATGATGAATCCATGACCAATGTGTGAGAACTAGAACCATAGAGCCAAAACAAGTATAGAAAATTGACCAGTTCTAACCCCAAATTATCATTTTAAATGAGATATTATTTATAATAGGTTAATTGAAATTATAATGGAATGAAATATAATATATATATATATGAACATTTTTCTATAATATATTTATAACAAAATTTATATTTATTATATAAAAGGATTGAATGCGTATGAAGGAGGATATGTCTTGAGGTATGGTATTGTCATCGTAATTTTATTTCTTTGAGACATATTCCATATTCAATAGTTAATTTATATTGGGTGGTGTATATAATATCCATGAATCTATTTTATGATTATTTTTATGAAAAATATATGGATTTAAAAATACATATAATATTCTCTCTTTCATGATATTTTTATTCTAGGATTACAAAAGTTGTGAAGCTATAAGGGATTTATGTTACAATATCATTTATTTTCAGGATTATCTATGATAAATTTATATTGAGGTAAATTAAGAGAATATTATATTTTTAAACCTGTATATTTTATTCCTATTTTGTTATTATTAGACTTTTTAATTATTAGTACCATTTTTTCTCTTTGGTACTTAAAATTGTTAAGAAAAAGTTTTTAAGAAAAAAAGACATTATTTTCACTTTAGTCTGAAATGTTTTTCTTCTATTCACATATTTTATTTGAAAATAATTAAATAATAATGATTTAATAAATTCATATTAATGCATATTTTATATTCTATCAAAAAAATAAAAAAATCATGTTTCCATTTTCTAAACGTGTTACTTTTTACCAAATGGTTTAAATAAATCTTTATTTTAATGTATACCTCAAAAACATTTTTTCCCTATAATTAGAAATACATTTTTATTTGAAAAATCATTTATAATTTTCAATTTTTATATTCAAATATAATATTTTTCTTAAATCTTTTTCAGTTTTTTAGTTTTAAATAACTTAATTCAAAATAAAAAGGGTATTTTCCTTAAAAAATATTCCAGTGATATTTTAAAGGTAATTTTTATCTTTTATAGTATCTGTTGATGTTATTTATTCTTTAATAAGGATGTTATCCAATGGTACCATCATCTTAATTTATTTTTATGTTTTATAATGATGAATTTTATTTTTGAATCTATGAAATATTTCACTTTCCAATGGGTTGAATAGGCTAGGATAAAATCATTCTGAAACTAGTTTCTTTTCTATGAGTCATGCTATAATTAAATGGTGGTTGTTTTTATAATATTACAAAACAAATATTTTATAATTTTACATGGTGGGTGGTTCAATTATATCCCTCTAATTTAATAGGTAAATATGGATAATTAATTAGTTAACTATTTTATTCATGAAATTTATTTCATTTTCACAACATTATTCATGGATCAGGTTTCATGATCCTAAGTTTATGTGAGGGCCTAATTTCATTTCATTAACTTATTGAATAAACCTATTAAAATTAATTCAAGTTAACAACATTATAAGATTATTATTTTTTCACATTCCTATATTTATGATATTCTCTCATGCATAATTATTTATTATTGATGATACTACACTCATATGAATTTTTTCTTTTATAATGACAAATCATTATGTCAAGACTCCTAATTAATGATATTTAATTTATTGGGTATGAATTCTTTATCTTGTGATAATATTATGATACCCTTATTGTTGATTATTTTATTTAATTTATATCTCTTATGTTTACCCGTATTGAGCATCTAATCTAACAATTTCTTATGTTTCCATTTTACCCTAGTTATGAAGATGTGTTTCAAGTAAGTTATGTCTAATAGAGTTACTAGATAGAAGAACTTTGTGGTGGATGTAGAAGATCTTTAATGAAATAAGTTTTTTATGTATCGATTCACCGAATACACTAAACCTTTGTTGTCCTGGGGCATGTGTAATTTTTTCATGTATTAAATATTAATTTAAAATTATTTAGTATTTATGTATGTTATTCTCAGGTCCCCTAAAATGGTCTTTCTTATTAAAACAGAAAATAAAGATAAATAAAAATTCATGTTGCCTTATAATAATTTATCTAAATAGTATATCACCAACTACTAGGATTAAATATTGAATGAAAAAACTGCATATCAAATTGAAAAAAACCCAACAAATACACTTTAAATTTCCCGATAAATTTTTATGAATAATATTCTTACATGTAATTAATGTCTACTAGGTCAAACGTACACTTTAATGGATGCAACCAAAATAAAAATTATGAAAATTAGTATATTTTTTGATATCTTTTCTATATATGAGGATTTAGATCAATGATATTCAATTATTTCATAAAATGGTGACTTTTCAATTTTAGTATTGATAAATCCTGTAAATAAATTCTAATGTTCCCTAAATTTTTTTTAAAGTTCCATATTTTAGAAATTGTCCCTCTTAATGATTATGTCATTCAAAATTATTCACCTTCCCAATAGTGTTCATTAAAAAACAAATAAACACATCACCAAAAAATAGTAAATAAATGAATAAAATCCTCGAGGTTTATCCAAATATTTTATAATGATAATTTTTGTGGTCCAATATAATGGTAATTTTATTATTGAAAATGTATATAAATAGAATACTGAGAATAAATTTGATGATCTATTAAGTATATGGTTTAACGATCAATTGATCATGATCTTTTTAATTAAATGTGACTACTTAATTATATTTATTTATAATTTAGATTATTATAATTGCATCCATCTTTGAAATTTTATTATAAAGGAAATATAAATTATTCATCTAATTTTTTGTTAATATATACTAATTAAATCAGGAATAGGTTTAGTTATTTTTATTTTTATATTATATTAATAAAGAATTCATATTTTAATGAATTTCTACGGCCAGTTATGGATCATAAAAACTAAAATTATAATATATTTTTATTCAAATCCAATTATCACATATGTTCTATCTAAGAATATAGTACTTCTAGATCAGGTTTTTTGATCCCCCTCATACTTTGAGTTAAAACTAAAAAATATATGGTGATAAAAACTTGAAAATTCTTAAATAATAAATTTTTTTATATATATTCCCATGTTTTTTTTTTCAAAACACCATTAAATTGTTTTATTTTGTACCTTGTATATTTTAATTTTATCATTATATTTATTATATTTAAATTTGCGGTGTTTATAAATTTTAAATCTTCAAGAGGGGGGTAAATTGAAGTAAAAAATCAAACATGAATTTGCACTCATAAGAATGTAAAATATTAGGAAGATGCAATCTATAAAAAGTAAAAACAATAAAAAGGTAAATTATGTAGCAGAAATAAAACTATTGAATGTTAAAAAATGTCATCAAAGTAAATCAAAAAAATTGAATAGTGATATAATTAAAATAAAACTAAAAAATAGAGAGTATTCGATATTATTCAAAACACTCTGTTAAATGATATTATTTATAGTTGTTTTGATCAATGTAAATCTTCTGATATATCCCAAAGTGGCAGGAGGCTCAATAACCAGAATTATTGTTTATAAGTTCCACACTATGAACTTATTTTTCCAACCTATTTAAAAATTCAAGTTCTAAAATATGAAATTATTTGAAAACCACATTGAAACTAACACTTATATCCCTAATCTCCTCTATAATCAACATGATTCCAAACAATTATCACACATTAGGGTTTTTTAAACATAATAGTTCAAAATTAGTAGGTTCATACACCTAGAACCTCATCGATCACAAAGATTTTAAGAATTTGAGAATTTTATATCTAAAATCTTTTCGATTACAATGATCAAATAAAACTATTATAATAAAAAAACACATATATTTTATAATAAGCTCATGGTAATGAAATATCTTAGTAAAATCACTAAACACTAATACAATTTAAAATCTAAAATTTAATGATTTGATGAAAAATATATTTAGGTAATGTTTCAACGTACAGTTGTATGATCTGTTCCTGAAATTAATTGTCCAATTTATAGATATAATCATAATTAAACTACACTAAAACCTTAATGATTAGTTATAACAGTATTGGAATGAACTATATATTCTATTAGAAATTGTATTATGTGAATTTTATATGTTCTAAACAAATTTGGCTCACATTTAGTTTATTGGAATTTTGAGAATATGACATTGTTATCTATATAAAAATTTAAAATAAAAAAACCTCAAGTTGGCATAATTTTATTTTGAAGTGTATTGTGATTTTCAAAAAATATATAGATCATAATTCCTCTGAATCAAAAACTATTCCATTTTTTCAAACAATTACACAAATTAAAATGTCTTTTAACTAAAATGAAAAAATAAAACATCCTATAACATCTCATGAAACACCCCATGTGTTTAAAATATATAAAAATAACATACCCCCCATTAAAACATAACTTATATGTATTATATTTAAAAAATATCCCACTTAAGAAAGTAAAACATACCAATATCTCCCCCTTTGTTATTTTTAAGTTGATAATAGTGAAATAAAAAAATCATATAAAATTATGGAATTAGTGTATAGAAAAACATCAAGGAAAAGAATTTGATTACCAATAAAAAATTAATGAAATTATAAAACTCCAAAAAAATTCAGTAAGATTTATTCTCTCATAAGATATGAAACAAATGTAAGGAATTATTAATCCCCCATAATAAATCAATAGAATCAAATAATAAATATTCATCTAATAATCACTTCTCTACTATTACTTACTGAACTTCTAACTTCCCTCTCATAAAATTTATCCCCTTACAAAAACAATAAACACAACCATTCTCTTCTATTGATAAGTTTTCTTATTATATTATAGATGATATTATTCTAATGAATATGGTTTTGGATTTCATAAAAATATCATTTCTTTACATCCAAAACATTCTCTGGAAAATATAAACACTTCATGCACTAATTATATCAAAAAAACTCCCCTAATATAAATGAGTTAAATAATGTATGAAAAAAAATTCCAAGAAACAAATATAACAAATGATATAATATTTAAAATGTAGAAGTTAAAAAAATAATATATAATTGTACAAATTTTTGTACATCTAAACAATTTAAAAGTAAAATGATAATACATAAAAGTCAAATGTGCCCAAAATTTATTTTTTTAGCTAAAAATATATAATTTTTATAATTAGAATTTATATTATTTATATAGATAACTACTTAGGTCAATAGATAATTGTAAAAATAAACATAGGAAACTAAATTTTTCAAAAATAACCTATGTTGGATTTCGGTAGGTTATTTTGAAATGAATAATTTTTAATTTTTAATATATTGAATTTTATTTATTGAGAAGTTGGTATTCTAGTGTCTACCTCTCTTTCACTTGGTTAAAAATAGAACTCAATTTGGAAAAAGGAAATTAGACTATAAATTTTATCTTCTACGATATTTATAACTATATATGGAATTAGAGACATTCAACTTTTTCTACATATAATGTTTTGTCAAAAAAATCTATAAGTAAAGTTTGATAGAAACTTCCTCATGATTTAAACTTCTAAATACATATTAACAACAACAAAAAATATATTATGATATTGGAAATAAAATACTCTTGGAATTTTACTTCAATTTTAACAAGTAGATTTCAGTTTTACACTTAAAAATTTCCACCTTACTCTTAGAGACCCCAAAATTAAGTTTTGTATAACTCTTGAAATTTTTTTATATGTGTCCTTATCTTTTGTGAAATAATGATTAAGTTATTAATAAGATTCATTTTTATCTTCTCTAAATTTATCATCAAATGAAAAATAATAATTATGATTTAATGATAAATCTTAAAATTCCATAGGATTAATCTTCATATTCCCTATGAGGAATTTACCATGTTGAGGTACTATAGAATAATATTTGGGGATTTTCCTGTTGTGATCGCTATCATCTAATGAACTATTAGAAATAAAATTATCATCACTAGATCTAAATGTATTTATCATTTCTCTAATGTTTTTCCTTACTTTTATATTTTAGGGTTTTTTAGTGTCTTTAACATTCATTTTTATGTTATTAAAATGTTGAAAAATTTCAGTAGTCATCTTACTTACATTAAGGATTCATTTTGATTCTTTATTATCATGAATATCTATCATTTTATTATGTAAATATCCAAAAAAATTCTCATTTACTAAACATCTTCCTATCTATTTGAAAATAAAAACTTCTTTTAAATATCGTTTACTCTACTATCCAAAACAAACTTAAATGATCACTTTTAGGTACTCGACATAGAATTATTAGCTTCAAAAATTCCTAGAATCAAATGTATGAAAAAATATGACTTCATTAATCTTTTTATACATTCCCACTCCTCTTTTTATGCTTTTTCATATTATATAAGTGTTTTTATCATGTTATCTAATATATTCTTTATGATATGTTTAGTATCATCACTGGTTTCCCATTTTTATTCCCACTCATTCAGTAGAATATCATTGATCTTTTCCACAATATATTCTTTTCTACTTTTTTCTTTAAGTGATTGAAGACTATTTATAATTTTTTGGAACCACGGAATCGTCTTGGAAACTGATTCACCCCAAAAAATCAATATATTGATAATTGACACCTAACATGACTCAAATTTTTTCAATAACTATTAAAGTTGTGAAATTGGTTAATTCTACCATTTTAAAAATTTCACAATTTTCTTAACCTAAATACACATGACTATAAATATTTATATGAATATTAAATAATATAAAATTAAAAACACAAAATTTAATTCAAATTATTCCATCTTTACAAGAGTAATATTTTGAATTAATTATAATAAGTAAATTATCAACTCTAAAATAGATCACATAAGTTTCCATTCTGTATTTTAAATAATAATAATAATATCCATTAAATATAGGTGGTAATATCATGTTTATTTTTTCTAAACATAAAGATTAGAAAAATCTTGATAATTGTTAACGAAAATAGTATTTTACAATACTATATATTTAGTGTACAGAAAATACTATTTTCTGAAATATAATAACAAAAATAAATAGAAAATAATGATATTGAATCAAATATATAGACTAGATCCAATACCATGTGTTTTCCCATTATGGTAGCTTTTAGTGACTTTGTAAATTTATATTCAAAACAAAACATAAAATTTCCCATTAAATAATGTAAAACATTCTAAAGTTGAAAATATAAAAAATATCTAAGTACAAAAAAGTAAAATTGTAATGTAAATAAATATATTATATTTTAAAAAACATAACAAAGTAAATGAATGAATCCAATTTGAAGATAAAATTAATAAAAATATATTGAGAATTGATTATAAATTCAAATATTCCATTAAATGATATTATTACTAGCATTTCAAATAAATGGAAATATCTTCTTCTATTCCAAAGAAAAAAGTGGTTTAGTAATAAAAAACAAGATTTAAAAGGTCTATATTAAGAACTTCTTTAAAACCCCTTTTGTAATACACAAGTTCGGAATAAGTAACATATTCAGGAATCCTAAGGAAATCATACATATCTATCCCAGAGCTCCACATCAATCAACTTGATTGGAAACAACTCCAAAACCATAGAAATAATTTAACATCATATTTTGAAAGATGTAGGTAACTATAAAAGAAACCTTATTAATCAAAATGATCAAAATAAGTATGTATTTTTATCAGTAGAATCTCATCAGTCTCATAGATTAAAATAAATGATTACAACATAAAAATCATATATTTTAAAATCCTAACCTCACAATGGATTATCTTTACAAAAACACTAAAAAAATAAAATAAAATCTCCCAAATGTAGTGATGTTATGTATAAACTAAAAATTTCATGATACATCCTTTTGTTATAATTTTTTTCATAAAAGCCTCATTCCAATTTCTAGATATTTTCACAACTAACTCCCTTGAGATCTTTAGGTACAATTATTACAACATTGGAAAAAATTTGATCTTCTGTTAGAAATGGTTCATTAGTAAATATTAGTGTTCCAAAAATTGCATGGCTTTTATTTAGTAAATTGAAATGTTTGGAATCAAAATTTTTGATCTCAATACAAAAACGGTAATAAGATACTCAATTTAACTTAAATTCATCAAGAAGAATATTTTTTTCAAAATAGGGATACAAAATAAGTCATTTTTCTCAACATCTATATTTTAAATTCAATCATTATTTCACTAAATTACAACTTTTTTACTTTTAGTTAATTTTTTTAAATTGGATATTACTTTTTATTATGTATTTATTATGTTTTATATTAGTTTTATTGTATTCAAATTGAAGTGACTTATTTAAGTCCAACTAAACCATCATATTTTAAGCGGGAAAAATTGTATATGATTTTTAAATCATTAATTATCCACCTTATTAATTCTTCATATTTGGAAAAACATTTGGTTCTATATCTAGTATCTATATTTTCCTTATACTAAAGTATATATCAATAAAACTCATTTTCAATAGTAAACCTTATATTTGTAACTTTAGAGATTCTCAATCATAATTGGGCTCTGATATTTTATTTTGTGGATTATGAATATTGAATGAATATTTATTTTATCAATATTGAATTTGTTTTCTTAATAAAAGATTTTTAGAAATGAAATTTTGATTTTCTATTGTGATAAAAAATAATAATTTTATTTCAATTACAATGTTTACAAAACTCTACTCTACTCTAATCTACTCTACAGTCTAGAATATAATCTAAAAAATTTATTTATTTGAGATATGTAATGGAAGTTATAGAATGTTTGATATTATTTACATGAGAAAATCAATGTTTTTGAAAAAAGAAGGCCTGTGTTTTGAGATAATTATCAGAATTTTTATTTCATACTAAAAAAGAAAGGGGTTCAGATTCATCCAATGTTTTTTATTATTTTTAATAATTTTTAGTAACTTCTAGAATTTTATATTATAATAAACAAAATCACTAAAATACTATAGATATATATTGTATAAATTTGATTTTAGGAGAACTACATTTAAAGATACTAAATATATTATATATCTAAATGTTTTTGATCTTATTGAAAAAGTAATTCAGTATAAGAATCATTTCAAAAGAGATTTTTAGAAATGGAATAAGAATATTTGAGTTTCTTCTAATTCTATTACTATAACTATTACACTTAAGTATGCTTCAAAACCTCATTTAGATGAAATTTATGTTTATATTATTTAAGATAAATATTTTAATTATAAAAACCAATGGGAAAATATTTCTATTTGAAAATAATTTAGAATACTAATATCATTATATACAAAAAATATAGACATATAAAATCTATAAAAAATAATAAAAGGAAATATTATATTTGTGTGATATATTATAAGTGTATCAAACTAGGATACATCAAAAGACATTATTCAAGGATGAAGGAAAATGATAAATATTATATGAGATTACTTCAAAACTAACAAATGAGTTAAATACTAAAAATATTTCTAATTCTAAGATTCATTAATAGTTAAATAATGTTTTAAAATTAAATCAAAAATTCAAATACTAAGATAGGTCGTATCTAACTATAAGGTTGGTGGGAGAAATTTTGATAAAATTATATATATATTTATTTATTTATTTATTTACTTATTTATTTATATTTATATATATATACCTCATAAGGTATCATCAAAAATACATAATCCTTTAATATAATGTAATATTTTTATTAAAAATATTTTCTTCTAAATTTTAACCTTTTGAATTATATGTCGAATGGAAGGTCACTAAAAATATTTAACATTAATATAAAAGAATAAATCATTAATAACATTTAAGGCTTGTATTTCCTAAGAGGTTATTTCTCGTCAATATGAATGATTTGTTTAGATATGGATACTTAAATGTTTATTTGATAATATTTCCAGACTCAAAAAAATTGGGCACCAAAATTATTATCATATATATTTTATAATAAATTTTTGGGTACCATCATCGAAAAAATTTCAAAAATAGAAAATAGTTGTTATCAACACGAGACCCAAAATAACTCTAACATGTGAAACATAAAAATTTAAAAGGTGGATATATATATTTTTTGGATTCAATTCACATGGTTGGATCAAAGGTATAAGTAATGTATTTATATATAGTGTGACATTAATTTCTAAGGATTTATATGGTATGGGTCCTAAAAATAAGCTTATCCACATTAATCAACTTTTCATGATGTTTACTTAAGGAACTTTAGGAATGGTAAATTTACAATCAAATTTTCATAATGAAATCACTTATTATTATCCAATATTCATGATAAAGTATATACTAATAATTTAATGTAAATGACTTTTGGAGGCATTCCTTTCATGTGTGTGATTGAGGATAAATTTTTTATTTGAAATATAATTTTTAGATTCTATAATGTTTTTACCATGACTAAACTTTCTATGAAAGAACTTATAGATGAATTTTGTGACCTTAAGGTAAAATATTAAAAAATATTTCACCATTTTAAATTTATAAAGAAATTTTATAATAACTTTAAACATTTTGGGGATTTATCATCTTCTAGAGAACATCAGTTAATTCAAATAGATCTTTTCAAACTCACAAAAACTATAATTATTATAGAAAAACACTTATTGTAAGTCTTATTAAATCACTATAATTGATATAAGTGGTTTTTATTCCTATATCACAAATAAAAAGCACTAAATTTATTTTATTAGATTATATCTTCTCTAAAATGAGAAAACCCCACTTATATTCAGAATCAAGAGTGATCATGGAGGATAATTTTATAGTTTTTAATTAAATGATTTTTATTGTGAGGAAGGAATTAAACATAATTTCTCATCCCAAAAAGCACAAAAAAATATATATTTCTTGACATAATAGATAAATCACTTCATGAAATAGATTTTTATTTATTCGGTAAATAAAACATTCTATAAAAATATTTTGGTTTATGTATTTAAAACTATATAATTTAATAAAAATCATATTTTTCTTTATCTAGTTTAAAAAACATTATGCATTGTGTAATTAATATAAACCAATTTTGGATAGTTAATATTTTTTAGATTTAATTCTTTATAAATACTAATGATAAACTCTTTAAATTAGATTTAGAATCTGATGAAGGTATTTTTATTTACAACTCCACCATAAGAAATATTTATTATTAAAAAATTGATCAAATATTTGTCAAGGAATAGTATATGTCAGTGTTAATTAAATTGACCCACTTTCAAATTCCTTCTATAGAAGTATAATTTAAGAAAGTGATTAAGACTTTATTCTTAAAATCCCATTTATTTTATATTTGTTAATTGAACCACAGAATTTGGAATTCCATCAACACAAACTATACATTTCATAGGGTGATAATCTAGAGGATGTATAACAACCTACCATATTTCAAATAAACTAAAAGTTCTTAAAGTATTATCCTTATAATAATATTATTGGTTATGTTGAATGACCTATAAAAACCAAAATTTCTTTATGGAATTAAGTGAACATATTTAATTAGTATCTCAATTTGAACCGGAAAAAAAATTAAATATTTCTTATGTGAGTAAAGACGGGAAATTTCTATACAAGATGAAGTGAATAGTTTTAATAGATCAAGGTTTAGGATTTAGTTAAACATCTTGACAATATTATTAACATATAAACTAAATAATTATTCCAAAATCAATTTTTAGTAAAGATGTCATAGTTCAAAATAATATGTGACATCATTTAAAAGGTTATAATCCCAAATATATTATAGATAATAAAGAAAAAAATTCTCTTGAATCTAGAAATTTATTTTTCAAAATTGTAATAGAATTTTTAGCTCATTTAAATTTAATATTATAAAACATAAATATTAATATATCCTTATTTATTGGATATATTTAGGAGAAATTTGGTGTTTAAAACATATGGGTTTTGAAAATCATCAATTTTCTTATCATATATTTAAACTTGCGAAGGGTATTTATAGATTAAAACAACTTCCAAGAGCCTAATATGATTTATTATCAAGATTACATAGTGAAAACATTCTTACTAACTAAATAGTAGATCCATCTATTTCATCACGAAATTTTATAAATTATTACAATCTTACAAATCTATATTAAGGGTATTATTATTTTAACCACTCTAAAATCTATTCCTAAAATATTTTCTAAACTTATGAAGAGTTAATTTGAGATGATTATGATTTCAAAACTTACCTTTCATTTTGGATTAAAATTTTTATAAAATATCATTAATCATTTAACTCAACATAATATAATTAAATATTAACTTAGAAAATTGTTCTTCAATAAAAAAAGTAACAGTATTGTAGTTGTATCTTTTAGTAAAAATGATCATGATGAATTATGTAAATAGGTAGATAAAAATATTTACAATGTCATAATAGATCTTTTTCTACACAAAAATACTAGTTAAATAAATATCATATTCTATATATGTATCTATATTATATTTCATGAAAATATAAAATAATCACATTTAAAAGAAGTTAAATTGATCTTCTATTATTAAAAGGGAATTTCTAAATATGGAATATTATATCCTTATAAAAATGATTTCACTATTAAAATCTATTCAGATATATATTATAGAGGATATTTAATTGATAGAAAAATTAAATTTAGAACATTTAAATTTTTAGGTGGGTTTTCAGTTTCATGGTCTAGAAAGAACCAATATTTAGTTTCATTTTCAACCACTAAATTAAAATATATAGTAGTTCAAAGTTTCTATGCTCGGTTATTGTGGATAAAACATGTTCTCACTAATTTATAAATGTATTTTAGTCAAACTATGATTTTAGAAAATAATACAATTTTCATTTATTTTTCTCGAAATGTGAAACACCACACATTGGATAAACACTTAAATAAAATTCATTATCTCCTTTTAGATCAGGAATAAAAATATGATATTATTATTTAATTTATCAAAATTGAAAATTGTATTATTTAAATTTTTTCTAAAGCAAAAAATTTTAAAATATTTTAATATATTAAAACAACAAATATATGTTAATTTATAAGTGATAGAATTTTTTCAATTTATAAGTTATATTGAAATTTTTTCTGGTTTTTTTGGACTTATACATTTTTTTATTATATAAAAACATATCAAATGGAAATAGTTTTCTAAAAATACTTACTGATGAATACCATTATCAATTGAAATTTTTATATCAAACCTAGAAAAAATATTTATCATTTCAGATGAATTTCAATCCATGTTTATCAGAAGTAATATTCTTAATAAAACCTTAATTCTCCTAATATTATACTTTGGAATGAAATTTCAATCACATAATTATTTAAAATTATTATTTTTATTCTATTTTAGTTTAAATTCTATAATTTAGAGGTAACTATCTTGCATCAAAATTGTGGTTTTATTTTTCCAATGTTATCAAGTATTCATATTCTTTGGTGGGAATAGGATCTTAACATTTGTTAAATTTGAAATTACTAGTCCATGTTTTTTTTATTTATTATATGAAGAGTCACCAACCACTTGAAATTTAATAAAATATTTTTTATGTGAATCCCTACTAAAATCATCTCATTCAAGCCATTTTATAATTCAAGAAAATTCATAATTTTATATTTGAAATGATAAATAATATAAATTTTTTATGTTTAAACACTTATCTAAATATATAGATCTGATAAAGAAGAAACATGGTTTCAAAAGATATTTCTAATGGAATGTAAATTAACATATACTATTAAAAAAATAACTAGTCCCTTCTAAAATAGATCTCCTAGTTTCATAATTGATAGATCATCACTTTAAAATGTGAAAACTTATATTAGTTTCATATAATAATTATATATTAATTAAAATATTTTCATCCTATGAAAGGTTAGGATAAAAAATATATTCATTTTTATCAAATATGTTAATAAATTTAATGTGACTCTTCAATAATTTTTCGATGAAATAAGTGTTATATTAGAGGTTGAATTGTTGTTAATTTCTCACAATAATCCAGAATAAGCTAAATTTTTCAGAAATTAATATTCCATAATTAGTATCATTTTATTAAATGAGAAATTTAAAAAATGATAAATATTATAGTGGAAAAAAAATTTATTTCAGTGGATAAAATAATTCAATCACCTAATAAAATGTAATAAATAAATAGTAAAATTAAAAAATATTTATATTCTAGAATTTCTATATAGAACCGGGAAATTAAGAATTATAAAATGTATGTGGGATTATATTGAAGATGTTAATTATAGGGAGATCGATGTAATTATTATTCTATAATGATAAATCATTTAAATAATTTTGAAAATGATGATGACATATGATGGAGGTAAAGATCTAGTAAAACCCTCTACTTTAGAAGATATTCTGATTAATTAAAAAACAATATTATAGTTAAATATTATGTACAATTTTAAAAAAGTTAGAGTTATCAATATGAATGATAAAATGTTTTATATATTAAATAATTTTAAATTCTATAAGTGTCAAAATTTTGATACCTTAGTGCCCCAAAATAAGTAAATGTTAACTTATAATAAGATAAATAAGCATATGTTTCTTTGTTAATTAGTGGAAGGGAGAAAAGAAAGGATTCTTGGGAGAAATTTCTGTATGCCCTAAAGGAGATTATTGAATTTTTTATAACTAGAGTCGTTGTAGAGGAATCACAATAGTAAAACTAAATTTATGTCCAAGATTTTGAGACAACAATCTTGAAAAATATATAATTAGAGAAGAAAGAAAAATAAGGAATACAATGAAATGGGAGAAATATATTTTGAAATATTGATCATTATATACTAAAAGAAATAAGAGATAAATAAAATGTATGATACATATTTATAAAAGAGGAAATTTAATCTAGAGAAGAAAATTTTTAATCATTAAAAAAATAATTTTTAATATAAGAAAAATAAATTTGATGAAGAAAAGATGAAGCTCTAGGATGAAAATATAAAATCAAATGTGTAAGATCCAAACTAGAATTCTTTACATCAGGAAAATAAGAAATACATTAAAATTTAACTTCCCTTAGTCTCTCAAGCACTCGTAACCATCCAAGAAAAATTGAACATGAAGATGACTTGTCCTGGAAGAAATTTATCTTTACTTATACTCAATATGAGAAATAAAACTATCTTAGGATGTGAATTTCTTGGAATCATAAAACCTAATATAACTTATTCCTATTAAAGAAGTTTATAGAGATTAATAGTCTGCATAAGTGTAAAATACATTAATACGAGTTGCACATGAAACTTTTGATCAACCTTCTAGATCATCATCTATTAATGACACAGATACTGAAGAAATATTAGTTGGACCCAAATATGATCCTTCTAAAAAATATAGACCAAATAAATAGGTCGATGAGTCTATCAAAGAAGTATTTTGGAATCACTAGAAAAATAAAATTGAACAATAAATGTTCAAAACATTCTTTTATAGGAATAGAAATTTATAAAATAAGATGAATTTGTGAAAAACCCAAATGGATATTTAATATGAGTATTGTATTTATTATAAATATATTAATTATAATAAGATTAAATATATGATAAAGTTTGGAGATAATGAAGATCCCAATTAATATGAATAATATATTAGTCGTATATAAATGGTAATCAGAAATTAAGTTTCTAACATTATGAAAGAATGGAAATATAAAAGGAGATAAACACATTGCTTAGAATTCCGAGATAAATAAATTCAAAGAAACACTATTCATATCAAAGGATTTTTTAGCTGATATTCAGTATGAAGGATTAAATTGTGTTATGGATATAAGAAGCATTATTTAAAATATTTTCCAATAATTCTAAATATCTATATATTGAAAGGTATGAAGGGATATTATTATTGTCGAATAAAGATAACTGGATAATTAAGAATCCATACAATGATTATTTATCATTAATGATACTAAAATAAATTTATAATATAACTTGGATAATGGTTTAATTATGGTATATTGGATTCTGAAACAGATAAGTTAGTGAAGGTTTTTTTAAAGACTCATAATTGTGTATTTATATACTATAATACTTTGGAAATTATATGAAGAGCATAGATAATATTATGATAACATTTCAAATAATTTATAAATTTTTGGAATAGATGGAGAAGCCCTCATAATATTTGAATAAGTTGTAATCTTATTTGAGGAATTATTTAATTTTTTTAAGGAGAAATTGTGGCTAAGTCTTGATGTGTATAATGGGTTTAACTATGTAATAGAAAATTAGTAGACAAATAGGGCATCCTTATATACCTGAGTTTCTCCCAAAATTATATATAAGATCTAGTTTCAAGGAAATTATCATTAACATTGCATAAGATATTTGAGAAAATATATAATATTTTCTCAGAAGCATATATTTGGAAAAGAGAGGAATAATATTAGTTACATAACATTTTATATTTTCTATTTAGGTTTTTATTATAAATCTGTCCAGTTCCAATGATATTTTAAATTAGTACGTATTATAAAAATTATGTATGTTGTGTAGTTTGATAAAATTTTATATTTATACAGTATTGTAACTAGTTGATTCTAAATTTTTTCTTCAATTAAATTAATATCATGGATCATTTTATAATCCTGAATCAAGATGAGATATTCAAACTAGGAAAATTGATTAAGATGAGTTTTCTTGCTATTTTGGATGTTAATTTCATTCAATCAAGGATGTGTTTCACTATGAGGATTCACTTTATGTGGACATCCAGACATAGTGGTTTCTTACAGATTTATTTAGAGACCCTAATATATAATTATCTCAAGTTTCATGGTAAAATAAATGGAAATATGTTTTTAGGATTAAATTAGAATAGAAGAATATAAATATGGGTATTTTTGGAATACTGGTAGATATGATCTATTAAAATATCATGGAAAATATTCCTAAATCAAGGGGAGCATTCCAATGTAGTATTTTTGAGTGATTTATAGGAAAATCATGACCTTGATATTGAAGGAATTTTTATTTTAAAAATATGGAAATTATATTCATATAATTTAGTGAATATTTGGTAGAAAACTATGAGTGAGAATCCACATAGAAAAAAAGTGAATAATTCAATACAACTCTGTCTCTATATACTCTGTGTGTGCCAGCATTGTAGTGACTCATGATATTATATCAATCAAATACATAGGTTCAAGGAAGAAAAATATTGAGAGCATGATAATGAATTTGAAAGAAATTATAATTTCTATGTATCTAATTTAGAAGAAAACTAGTTTTATTTTCATAAATTTACTGAGTGCATCAATGTAGAAGAATAAAAGAAGAACAAGAAGAGAAGGATAATATAAATAATCAAGTACCAAGACCTAACCTAAGATATAGATATATCATAGACGACACTAAGAAAGATATATAAGTAAAAAAAAATAAGGAGAACATTTGATATAGTTATTGATATTCACTATTTTTGTTTATCTACTATATTAATAATTTTAGACTTACGAGACACTGAGTTTTTAAGATCACATAATGCTCAAAAGTTGAGTAAGACTAGTGATTTAGATTATCTATAAGGTTAGTTTGTTTAGTTATTTTCATATACAAATTTCTATAAATATTATCAAACTATCTTTAAATTTTTAAAATTGTCGGTTTAAGAACAAGGTCAGATCACTTGATCTAGTGACATATGGATGAGTCTTAAAATTATTATTCTTCGAGTGTATTGTGAATAAAAATTCTAAACTAGTGGGAGAGAATATAAAAATCCCATAATTTATTTTAGGGAATTTTCATGTGATAATAAATTATATTAAAGTTAATAATACAATGGATAACTACATCTCAGACTTTACCTGAGCACAAAAATTATTGAGTCCCCATATTGGGACTGAACCTTGCACATCAGTGTATGTTACTTCTTATTTTTAAGTATCTACATTACATATGGTGTTGTATGTTGAGTGTATATAAATAATATTTATACATCCTAACTGATACATAGGTGTGTATATAAAGTTGGAAACATTAAAAAATGAATTTAATTTTGTAAAACAAAATTACATTGATTCACCCACATCCCGTTCTTACTGTACATTCAGGATCTTCTCATCATTTCTAGTGGTATCAATGCTAACCAGGTTCATTATAATTAGATCTAATTACTTTACTATTTTTTAGAAAAATTATTTCAATTATATATTTAGATAAAGATAAACTGTTACTCAAATGGAAATTTTAGTTGTAATTCTTATCGATAAAAATTTAGATATTTAACTATAATTTTTAAGAACATGATTAAAAAATGAGTTCAATAAATTAAGAAAGATATTAAATGATATATAGGATTAAACACTAGCTTAATTTAGTCATAGTGTTGGTTTTATTGATAAATATGTTAGGTATAACCCTTTAGTAGAGTCATCATAAATCTATAAAGAGGTTTATGAGGGTGAAACTATTATTTAAAACCATTGCTATCACGTTAAGAATTTGTTGATGAAAGTTCCTATTGATGTTGTTAATTATAAATTTATATTTATCAAGGAAATACCCATGGAGATTGAACATCTAAAAATAGATAGAAAAAATATGAAAAAGGATTTGAGTAATAATATTAATGAGTGAAAACATTCACTCTAATTATATATTCCAAGGAATAATTCCTATAGCCTGGTATTGAGAATCAATCCCTACCAAAAGATTCATTTAAAAAATAATTTGGTGAAAATTTTTTGTTTAAAATATAATTAGAAGAATGATTATGATTATAAAATAATGAAAAAATATACTCAAAATAAAGTTCCTTGAGTTAGAGGTTAAATAAAAAATATCGATGAAGTGAATGCTACAAATTCTCAAAAGGATGAAATTGAAAGTGATAAAATGAAAAATTATGATTAAATTTGTTACTAGAAAAGTCTTATGAACATTAGAAATAAAAATCTTGAGATCATCCAATGGTCAATCAAATATGATCTAAGAGATAAAGTAAATCCATGTCCAAGAAAATTTTCTATGTACTAGTGATGTTTCAATCATTAGTTAAGGTTTTAAATCAAATTCTAGAAAACATATGGGTAGATAAAAGTAAAAATCTGTATTTTATTCCTTAAAAGGATTATATTAATATATGAAATAATAGAAGATACCCAAGAATTACCAAAAAAGATTGTATTTATATTCAAAAATATAAAGCCAATAGATATGGAAAGAGAGTAAATAAATCCAAAATAAAAATTTTTATTATCTATTTTTCATGTTGTTGAGGTTTGGGAATAGGTCTATTGAAGGATAGCTTAACATTCCAATTTAAAATCTATATATATACTAATCATAGGTTTTCTCCACTGCCACATGTCACTTTCACATTCCTCCACATCATTGTTTTAATACGTGTCCTTCAACCACTCCTCCACGTCACCACTCCACGCGTATCTCATCCTTTTGCTGCTCCAACTCTCATAGAGGTTATCTAGCGTCGCGTCCCCCGCTCGAGAATTCCACCCACTATGATTAGGGTTGCATACGAAATCAGCTCCACCTATGCCTCTACATCCTCTATCATCTACAACTTCCTGCACATTTTTCTAGCTACCTACATCCCCGATTTTTTTAACTCTGCCTCTATGGTTCCCTCCAGCAGTTCTGACGCACATCCATTTACACCGTTTCTATGAGACTCATTTCATTTTGCATCATTCCCTCTACCACTTGGGGTTTTCATATCACTAACCTTAGGTTCACACTAAATCTAAATACCAGATTCATCACCTCTAACTCAGTCATCATCTTCGGCCACCAACTTCTACTCGCACTACTACCATTGTCTAGTTATCTCTAAATTTCAAATCCAATGACATGTGATATGACTACAGCGTTAGCTTCATGCATCGTGACTTGCTCTGTAGGACACTTACATCAAAGTCTTTTTCATAGTAAGATAATTTTACCCTATTCCATTCAATATAGAATTCATGCACTTTCGTTTCTTTTATTAATTTCAGGATATGTGTTTTCATTGAAGAACAGATTTTTTCTTGGGAAATTGTTGTTTCAGATATAGTTGGTACCCGATTCCACTATGTATGTCACAAATTTCGTTGTTATACTACTGTTTTTATATGTAAATTCATACTACAATTATTGATTCGTTTTTTTATGATGTAGACTTAGTGGATATTTTCATTTTCCAGGTTTATCGGATATTTTCTTTTTTCAGGTTTCTGATGTCTGAATTCTATTGACTTTAGGAAATGAATTCACATCGAAGAACATGTTTTGGGATGGGAAATAGATAGTTCAGAACCATATAATTCTTCTATACATAATAGCTACAAAGTGGTTTTTATCAGTAATAATGACAACTACATCAATATATTTACTGACACATTAGAACACAATCAGTTAAGTCTATAATTATAACTTATTTCCTTTGAAAGAATAAAATAATAAAACATTACAGTTTTCATCTTTACTATACAGGAAGATCAAACTAGTGGCTCCTCAATAGTAAGCAGTGGGGTTGATTAAATCCAGGTACCATATCATTCAATTTTTATCCAAGGACACTAATCTTACCCTTTTACCTTCAAATCCCAGTTTATAAATGTAATACTTTTTATTTTGCATTGCTATTTATTTGCTACGTTCTTGTGGGAAATATGATTAAGGTTTTATCTTTAATTGTTGTTAGATGAGTTTTGTTTTCCAGTTCTTATGATTATATTCTCTGATGATGAAATTTTAATAATTGAAAATTTCATGTTTTATGTTGTTCTCATCTATTCTCGATTAACTGGGATAAAAATTATTTTGTTGAGTGACTTTAATTTGTCTCTGGTAAAGGTTAATGAATTATAAAACCCACATTTTGAGTGACAAGTGATGCATTTTTTATTTCATGCTTGGCATGTGCATGTTTTATAAGTAGCTACTCACCCCCTTTTTTCATTTGGTTTGTAGGGATCATTCCAAATATAATTTTACTACTACCTTACAGGTTTGGTTCATTTTATATTATGTCTTCCGAACTCAAAAACATGTTGTTATCCTGTATCCTCACTTATTATCTATGATATATATGATTTTATGTTTTTAAATAAAACAATATTATTGATATTTTCTTGTTTCACTTTTTAAGTGTGCAGGAAACGGGAGAACTTCCACGAGTGAGAGTAAAATGGTAATAGGAGCTTGTTGGGATGTTTCTACATTTGGAAAAGGTGTGTTTCTTTCCATGAGCCATATAAGAAGAATTTTTAACAGTTAATGTTTTTTTAATAAAGACATATATAGTGTGGTAAGACTCACCCCTGCTCATAATTTCCGTAAGATACTCTTACGGTTCTCACTCACAATTACCCTCTGCTGGACCTACCCATGGAATGCACACATTGGTTGGGTTAGGTTGGGACTACTAGCCCGATGTGAGAACATCAATGAGTGGGTGAATCACTATGTGAATTTACATTTTTCCACTAAAGTCGATACCTCATGAACATGAAACTATAACAGATCTTTACAGGTGATAGATAGTCACTCCACCTACATTGGTTTATTTACATTAATTTTTTTCTCATGATGCACTAATGTTTTTTTGTTTTCAATGAGAAATGATGTTGTGCATATTAGTGGAATACATGGGCTATGTATATTCAACCATCCATTAATCATACCAACCATCATAGGTATAGGATGACCTATATTTTCACCATTTTATCATATTAGTGTAAAAATGAGATTCATTGCACCTATTGTTTTCTCATATGTGGTTATCATTTATTGCCTAGGTTTTATGGAATAAAACATGGGAACTTTTTTCAGACGATATCTTTTATGTATAATGATGATAGTTACAAATAGATGGTACATGAATGTTTACCACTTATAGATGAATGCAGGAAAACATAATTTGTCCACTTTTTAGTATTTAATTTTTTAGCAATGCTGATTTTTATGATATATTCATTCTGTTAAAATCCCTAATAACATCACATTTTGTATTGGATACTCCTACATCCCCACTGACTTCTCTATATAGTTCTAGCTACCATATCATTATATTACTTGGATATATCACTTAGGTGCACCTACATTCATATGGCCATGAAATTTACATAATTTCTTACACATTATGGAAAACACAGTGTTTTAACATTTTTTATATGTAATTGTTTCCATATTTGTTGTACATATATATTTATGGACTAATTAATCAATTGTTTCCAAATTTCTCACACATACTATTTTTACACATTTCATATGCTTAACCATTTCCATATTTCCTATGCGTATGTGTTTCCAGATTTCTTATGATCTCTATTTTAGGTGGACATGGATAGATTGATATTCATCATTAGTATGTATTGAATGAAAATTGATAGGCTATGAGTTTTTACTACTTTAATATAGCCAAGGTACTCTTCAAAAACCATGAGTTTCAATATGGGAGGAGATTAGTTTTGATTATGTATTTCTTCTTAATAATTATTTTTATATTTCTTATGGAAAACTATTTCTATAATTTTTATGATCACCATTGGAGGTTGATAAGGATAGTTTGATATGTGGTATTAGTATGTACTGAATGAATCCCTATAGTATATAAGGTTTGACTACATAATATGGCCAATGTAATCTTAATTAGTATGTATTATTATTTTTCAACATTAATGTATCTATAGGTAAACATGTTGGATGATTTTGTAGGTGTTAAAACTACTGGATCATTACCTCTTATTCCACAACTATAGCTCGGAAATAAAAATCCAAGTAAAAATACATCTTTATTTTGGATGATTTTGTATGTACTGAAACTCCTGTGGGTCATCCATTTTCATATCCTACTATCGGTAGAAGGTAGCCACTAGATGATTGTTTGGAAATCTGGTGTGGAAACCCAATTAAATTTCATTTACTGTACTTATGTCAATTGATTTTTAATGACGTATTGAAATAATGTTTTTCATGGTAAAATTTTCAATGCTCTTAGTGAACATATCTGACACTTTTCCATTTTTTCAAGGATTATATGAAGTAGATGGATATAATTGGGAATTTTCTGTATGATTTTGATTATGCATGGATGTTCTAGCATAGAGGTAGCAAGTTCAGCACAATGTCAGTGTTCCCCCTTAACTGAACAACTAGATACTCTACATCGGTTTCTTGATCTAGAATTTTCATTAGATACTAAAATAGTGACCATGTCATTGAAGTTTCATGTTTATGGAATTTTTACTCATGGCCTCGAGATATGATCATAAATATTGAATTTTGTATTATGTTAGACTTTTGGAAATTGATTCATTTTAATTTTATGTTTTATAAATACAAGTTTCATGATAAGAGAAATATGATGTGGAAAACATATGTTTTTATTGTAATAGTTCAGTAGTCCATATTTTTCAACTAATTTATATTATACCAACATATAGTTTCATCATAATTGTTTCGTAATTTCTATTTTTCTATGAAAACACTTATATTGATATATGTTGGTTTCTTTTTTATATCACTAATACAATCCATATTTAATTTCATTAACCCTCTAACAATAATTTCTACTTTAAAATATTCTATTTTTTAACTGTTATTTTTAAATATTAGCTTCTAAACTGTGAAAATTATTATTATTGAATATCATAACATATGATTGCAGAGATGGAAGACACACCTTCAAACAATAATAAATTTTTATAAAGAGTAGACTGCAAAGAGTAACATTCCTATCCATAGGTATGTGTATTATTATTTTTAATTTTAGTTCATGTTCTTGTCTGCATGATATATAAAATGATTAATTGATCACCCACATTATAGGTTTATATATTACCTCAATTACATTACCTTATTATTCTCAATAAAAAACTTCCACTTTAATGGAGTTGTCTCCCGAAATTCAATGGATCCATGTAAAACCTCTGGGGATCCTCCAAGTCTCCATTTTTCAGGATTCTGTATTAGAGGTACGATATCCCTCTTCATCAAACATGGGCATGTCTACTCATTGACAATATTTTTTTACTGTCTTCCATTATGTTGAAGTACATATTGAATTATCATGTATTAAGATTTCATTTAACTTTTATACTATATTATCATTCAAACAGAATAAAATTTCCTTCTGAAATATTACATTATCATGCATGATCATATGTGAGTTTTTTGGTAGGTCATCACCATTAAGTTTAAAAATTTCCATAGGATTTGCTACTTCTACCTAAGATATGTCATCTACCTAGGTATGTACTGTAACATCCCAGGTAAATAAAGAATATGAAATTTTCCTATTTATTAATATTTTTAATAAAATATTAATATTACTTTAATGTGGATTCTATGTTCCATGGTGTACCCAATACACAACAGCGAGTTTCTTTGAAATCTTACATTGCACACTAATAATATAAAAATATTTTTTTAAATGGTAGATAACATCTAGACGTTGTAATAGCAGGAATGAACAGAACTAACTAAAATATGATTATATATATTTGTTAAATGATTTTACATTATTTAATAAATTTTAGATGGTTAAAATACAAATGAATCCAATTTTAAGAATAAATATTCAAATATTCTTTAAGAGTCTGATTAACCGCCTTTTGATGGTGAAACCTTTTTAAATATACTTTTTTCAATTTTATATAATATATTTTACAAAATAAATTCCTTATTTAGAATCAAAACATCTAAATTTACTTTGTGGAAATTTTTGTTATTTTTCGATAAAGATCATTTTTAGAGAAAAAAATTTTATTTTAATTCAAAACCTCCTTTTAATATAATTTTATTTATATAGTCAGATTTTCATTTTAATTGGATTTAAGGTGTAAGTTAATTATGTTTTTATCATTTAATACAATGTTGGTCATTGGATGTTGTTTCACTTTTAAATTGGATGTAAAAACAAATCAATCTTTTGAAAGATTTTACTTCCTAAAACCCCATCTTTGGTTTTGACAACAGGAATTATTTAAAATTAATTACTACAATTTATGTGTTTGGAATTTGATAAAATTGATTTCATATTTGGAATCAGAAGGTCCAAATTATGTAATTAAGACTCTTTTTTTTAACATTATGAATTGTAACGACGGCAATTATCTTTAATTATCGTGATTAATTAGTAATCGGGTAGTTAAGGGTAATAAAATAATATAATAATAATATAAAATTACCCATCCATGTGTCTTAATTCTATTTTTTGAGTCATGAACGACCATGGGATGCTTTTCTCCAGCTTAGGGACCCCATGGAATCACTTTAGTGTGATAGTGACCTTTTATAATATTTTTTTTAAAGAAACAAAAATGTAACCAAAGTATGTAACACCTAGGTAAAACAATTTTAATTTTTTCTACATAAATTATCTCTTAGATTATAAATAGTAATTTGAAAGATAAAAATATTTACTATATCATGGTATTTTGTTTATAATTTTTAGGCATTAAATAAATAAATTTATTTATGACACCATGATGATGCAGGGATTACCTCATTAATGAATGATTTAAATAAAAATGAAACGATAAGGTAAAATATAAGACTTAAACTTGTATAAAACCTATTTGATGCGTGGATTTAGAACCCTTATCAGCTTATCCTAGAAATATATGTTTTTGGGACCTTTAAAATCTGAAAATCATTTTATAAAAAAGTAACATTTTATAACATTCTGAGAGTGCCTCTCCTCCCTCTTATTAAAGGCCCCCACCTCTACCCCCTTACACACACCTCTAAAGCCTTTGGATCGACCAAAATCTGCGCATTTTATCTCTCCAAATCCCAGTATTCATCCTAGAAGCCTTACCTTAGGCAAAAATATCTTCCAGAAACCATTTTGGTTTGAACGAAAGGGAGTTACCTGATTTAAAGGTAATGTCTTCACTTATGTTCTTTTGTTTTATTTTGCTTCTACAACCCCTTAAACTCTTTTTATTACTTTGTTTTGTAACAACGCCAGTATATTAAATATAATATGATGTTGTTATTAGAATTATTTGAGCTACACTTACACACACCTCCGTCTAATGGTTAAAGAACATACTGTTTCCATGGATGGAGAATTACTGCCTCACCAAATGATGATTATTCTATATTCTCCTACCACCTCTCATGGTGACCATTATGATGGAACTATATTTATTTCTGATATATATTATATTTATTTCCTCTATATTCTTCTATATTTTATATTTAACACGTACCTTTATGCTTTTCTTGTCGTGCAAATGTGATAATTTCATTTGACAAAATGTGGACTATCAGCCCCTCAAATGATGTGACTCGTTCATGCAATACATGGAATGTATAAAGAATGAAATTAATTAACTTATGTGATGTATATAACATATATATAATACTATAATTATAATATAAATATATCTCATTTTGTTTTAATTTCATAAATGTGACAATGAAATGAAAGTAGCGTTCATGCGTATGTACGGCCCACCGTCTCCATAAATGGTGCATTTCATTTTTTTATCTCCAAATGTTATGTAATAGTATAAAATGAATATATACTAGACATATATGATATTTAAATCATTAATACTATTCGGGAGATGGTGTACTTATAACTACATGGACACTTCTTTTCAAACAAGTTCATTTTTGACTCATATACCGAACATCGACAAAAGCATCTGATATGAACTCACGTAATTAACTAATTATTATAACATTATAATATGTTCTTATATATCCTTATTTCTGTAAATTTTATGTCCATGTTATTATATACCCTTATCTCTCTCATCAATTATTTTTCTAAAATTTGATGTGACCCTGTTAGGCTATCAAATGTTTGCAAGGGAACTTCTTAACCCAATTTCAATTCTTTGGGTTAAAACTCTACTTCTTGATTATGTCGTGCTTTGAATATGTGTGGATAACCTCTGGTTGTTTTAAACTTAATATCGACTTATATTGGGTGTATTTATATTTTTCACACATAATTATGTAATTGATTTATCTTTAATCTAAGGATACCGACTTTTTACGGGACTTCGTCTCAGTATACTTTCATTAAGGTATATTTTGTTTCGTACACAACTTTCTTTTATATAGTGTATAAACCCCATTGACTTTTACTTTTATTCAAAAGGAATCTTTTTATATTAATCATTTTACTAAATGACAAAAGGGAATGTTTTTGTCTTACGTATGTGGTGACAACAACTTCTCGGCCGTCATGACCATTATTTGATTTTCAGCTTCCTCTATAAGCCATAAATTTATTTTAATAAAAAAATAAATAACTTGCTTTAATTTTCTTTTCTTTTTTGATTATTGAAAATGGTTTTGATAATGTTTTGATTATATCAAAGTGTTTTTGAAATCTTGTGATTGAAATGTGGAAATGTTATGTTTCTTTTATGCATGTTTTATGTGATTCGATTATGTTATGGTTCTTGGGAATTGTTTATGAAGACGGGTGGTTCCATGATAAACTAAGGGCGGGTGAGCTCGAGATAGATCTCCAAAGCATTGGGTAATGAGAAGGAGTTAAACACTAATGTTTCTCTGAATATATTTAGGGAATATAGTATGTTGGGTATTCCAAACATAACCATGAGGGTTTCTCCCTGCGTAATAATGTTATGAATGAATCAAGTTACCTTTATGTCTTATGATTTCTATGAGTTATTCATAAATCCTATGATTTCATGAGGTATGTTGAAGTGCTTATGTTTTATGAGTAAAGTATGATTTAATTGATTCTTATATATACATGGACTAATGTTTTCATTCTGTATTTTTCTATCCCTTAATGAGCTTTTTATGCTGATCCCAAGTTTTTGAAATGTTTTCCACAGGACTTAAAGATGAATTGGGTCAAGGATGGGATCAAGGAAAGATATGCTATCTAAAACAAGGAACTATACATGTTTCTTTTTAAGAGTTTTTATTTTGTGAAAAAAGGAAACTGAGTAGGAGTGTTTGCTTTGTAATCTTTTGAGATGTAATAGTTATGTCCTAATTATCTAAAACTCTAAACCTAAAAATATCCTCAATGTGAATTATTCATTTAATTCATTATTATGTAATGTTTTAAGGCCGGGTCTTTATAGTTGGTATCAAAGGTCGGTTTAGATAACTTTAGAGGTTAGAGTGTTGTTTTAGCACAAGTCACAAGTTGTATATAACCACAATGGTCAGTATATTAGATGAAGTCATTGTTATTTTTGTAATTTAGAATGAGATTGAGATAGCTTGGATAAGTATATCTTGGTTTTTATCTTCCTCATTATTAGAAGATGATTTTTCTGATAAACTCACACTGACCTTTTTGGTTTTAGTAAATGGTTGGATCTAGTAGGCACCAAAGTAACAGTGGATGTGAAGGAAACTGTAACAGATTTCTAAAAGAGAAACTGAATGATATAGAAGATGCAATGAGAACTCTTGTGTTTATTCTCAACCAACTATCTGGAGTCATGATTGACCACCTAAACCTTAGTGATTTTTATAAGGCATTGTATATGCGAGAAAAAAATCCCAACAAAATTTCAGGTAATAATCATAAAGGTAATTATGTACAAAAACCAATGTATCAAAGATGTGGAAGGAAACACATAGGAAAATGTTTTAAACGGATAGAGATATGCTATAGATGTGGAAATGAAGGTTGTAAAGCAAGAACCTTCAATGGAAAAAGTAAGCATCTAGTTGACTCTAGGAAAGGGAATGAAGTTCTTTCTGAATGATCTATTGAATTTTTTAAATATGGTGTGCATGGTCATTATGAAAACACTTTTCCTACGAAGAAGTTCTGGGAATGGGATCACCAGGATCGTACAAATATTCGTTTACCATTACCTAATTCCATTATGATTGAGGATAAAGAAACTGAAAATGACCAATCTGAGGTATAGATTATTTCATAACATATGTTTTCCTATTATTGAATCTTGGGATATGATTCATAATTTTGTTTGTAAGAAACAATTATTTCAGAACAAGTTGGAAAGGAATGGTTAATGGATCCTGAATAATGTTTAATGAGTAACATGTCAGCATGTAAGGGATTCAAGAGTTATGGTAGATTTTAGGATGGTGAAATTCTTAAAAGTATTAAGGCTCTTTTGATGATGGGGTTGCATTAGAATACTTTTTATTGTATTTATAACTCTGATGGTTGATATATGAAAATTTTATTCAGGAATAATTATTTTTTCTTTTGTGGATATAGTTATAAAGAACCATTTGGGTTTATATGATCCTTGAATTTGAAGCAATTACTGGTTAATCCATTTTGGGATGCAAAACCAAAGTTAATAGATAACCTTTGTGGTTAAATTTTGTTATGGTTATTTGTGATGATTTTATCTCTTTTTGGGGAATGTTATAAGTATTATGTAGTTTTGGAAAAAGGACAACACGTAGAGCGTGTGACAACCCGTCACGTCAGACGAAGCTGCGGGAATCGAACCCACAACCAAAGTGCGACTGGGATTTATCGACTGCCACTGGACTATATGAAGTCTATGGTTAGTATGACTAATTATTTTTAGCTAGATGATCTTATGAATCAGGAATAATATGATTTTGGGTTATCTATGGAAATTATTATCCTATCATGGAGGATATGTGATTAGGTTAATTACTTTTCAGTATGAGACTTTAAGAGTAACAGATTATATTTGGAGATAAATGTTAAGATTTATCTTAGAAGACTATGGGATTAAATGCTTTGGAGATTTGGGTTTAATTATTAGTTTGTATTACTTTGAAGAATTTTATTGACAGCTATTTATTGAAAGGTCTTTGATGAACTTTGGATAATGTTTGATAAATTTTTGCGATTAAGAGTATTATTTCTTTTTATAAAGGATTACCCTTTTTGGGTATTATATGATCTCATACTAACAATTTTGGTTTTGTTTTTGGTCTAAAGACATGGGAAATATATATTTCTCTTTTGTGGATTAAGGGATTCTCTAGAAGTTGATTATAACGCTCTTAATGTGAACAAGTCATCCTAAATATTCATCTTATGGAGAAAATATGAGTTTGTGTTAGAAATCTAGTAAGAGATGAAAGTATACATGACAAGTAAGTATGTTTCCTTATGATTTAGTTAAGAATATAAATAACTTCATCAATGAAAATTAACTTAAAACACAAATGTCGTCTGTTAACTTTTCCAACTGGGGAATCGAATACCTTTTAACCCATCACAAGTTTGTGATTTTCTGGCGGTTAACTTTTTCCTAAACATGTTTTCTATCACTCTCCATCAGAACATTACCCTTTGTTTTTTGTTCTGTATCTATGTTTTCCTACTTTTAATCCTAGTATGGGTTAACTCGGGTGACCTTTGTACTTCTCTTTCTTTCTTTTAAAGTGATAGTTTTTCTGACTCTTTTTCTGATGTGGGGATTTCAATAAAGTATCCAAGCCCAATTTTAAAATTGCGAGGATGCAATTCCCAAAAGGGGGGAAGGATGTAACATCCCAGGTAAATAAATAATATGAAATTTTCATATTTATTAATATTTGGTAATAAAATATTAATATTACTTTAAATGGGATGCTATGTTCGATGGCATACCCAATATGCAACAACGAGTTTCTTTGAAATCTTACATAGCACAGTAATAATATAACAATATTATTTTAAATGGTAGATAACGTCTAGTAGTTGTAATATAGGGAATGAACCAAACTAACTAAAATATGATTCTATATGTTTGTTAAATGTTTTTACATTATTCAATAAATGTTAGAGGCTTAAAATGAAAATGAATCCAATTTTAAGAATAAATATTCTAATATTCTTTGAAAGGCCGATTAACCGCCTTTTGATGGAGAACCATTTTTTAATATACTTTTTGTCACTTTTATATGTTATATTTGACAAAATAAAATCCTTCTTTAGAATCAAGACTTCAAAATTTACTTTGTGTAAAATTTTGTTATTTTCCGATAAAGATCAATTTTAGTGAAAAATGATGTATTTTAATTCAAACCCTTTTTTAATATAATTTTATTTATATAGTTATATTTTTATTTTAATTGTTTTTAAGGTTTAATTTAATTATGTTTTTATCATTTAATAAAATTTTTGTAACTGGATGTAATTTCACTTTTAAATTGGATGTAAAAACAAATCAATCATTTGATAGATTTTACTTCCTAAAAACCCGTCTTTGGTTTTGACAATGGGAATTATTTTAAATTAATTACTACAATTTCTGTGTTTATAATTTGATAAAATGGATTCCATATTTGGAATCATATGGCCCAAATTATGTAATTAAGACTCTTTTGTTTTTGGATATTATGAATTGTAACGACGACAATTATCTTTACTTATCATGATTAATTAGTAATCGTGAAGTTAAGGGTAATAAAATAATATCATAATAATATAAACTAACCCATAAATTTGTATTAATTCTATTTTTGGAGTCATTTAAGACCATGGGAAGCCTTTTTCCACCTTAGGGACCCCATGGAATCACTTTAGTGTGATGGTGACCTTTTATCATATTTTTTTTAAAGAATAGAAAATGTAACCAAAGTATGTAACAGCTAAGTAAAACAATTTTAATTTTGTCTAATAAATGATATCTTAGACCATAAATAGTAATTGGAAATATAAAAAGATTTACTACATCATGGTATTTTTTTTATAAATTTTAGACAATAAATAAATTTATTTATTTATGACACCTTGATGATGTCGTGATTACCTCATTAATGAACGATTTAAATAAAATGAATACATAAGGTATCATATAAGACTTACACTTTCCTAAAACCTATTTTATGGGTGTATTTAAAACCCTTATCACCTTATACACTTCATATATCGTTTTGGGACCTTTAAAATCCGAAAATCATTTTATAATAAACTAGCATTTTATAACATTCCAAGAGTGCCCCTCCTCCCTCTTATAAAAGGCCCCCACCTCTACCCCCTTACACACACCTATAAATCCTTTTTATAGATCAAACTATGCCCATTTTATCTCTTAAAAACCTTATCTTCATCCTAGAAGCCTTACCTTGGGAATAAAGCTCTTCAAGAAACCCTTTTTGTTCGAACCAATGGAAGTTACCCGATTTAAAGGCAATGTCTTCTCTTATGTTCTTTTGTTTTATTTTGCTTCTCCAACACCTTAAACTCTTTTTAGTACTTTCGTTTGTAACAAAAGCAGTATATTAAATATACTAGGACGTTTTTATGAGAATTATTAGATCTACACTTACACACACCTCTGTCTAATGGTTAAAGAACATACTATTTTGGTGGATGGCGAATTACTGCCTCACGAAACAATAATTATTCAATATTCTCCTACCACCTCTCATGGTGGAAATTACGATGGAACTACATTTATTTATGATATATATAATATTTATTTCCTCTCTATGCTTCTATATTATATATTTAGAACATACCTTTATGTTTTTCATGTTGTGCTAATGTGATAATTTCATTTGAGGAAGTGTGGACTACCGCCGCCTCAAGTGATTTGACTCATTCATGCAATACATGGAATGTATAAAGAATGAAATTAATGAACATATGTGACATATATAACATATATATTAAACTGTAATTATAATATATATATATCTCTCTTATTTAGTTTTAATTCCATTAATGTGACAAAGAAATGAAAGTAGCGTTCATGCGTACGTATGGCCTACCATTTCCATGAACGGTGCATTTCATTTTTCTTATCTCCAAATGTTATGCAATAGTATAAAATGAATATATACTGGAAATATATGATATTTAAATCATTAATACAATTCCAAATATGGTTTACTTATAACTACATGGACAATTCTTTTCAAACAAGTTCTTTTTTGACGCATATACCGAACATCGACAAAACTTCTGATATGAACTCACATAATTAACTAATTATTATAACATTATAATACGTGATATGAATTGAATAATAAACTTTATAGTAGGTCCTTAAGAAATTTTAAATTGACCAAAGTTTATTATTTAGTAATATAAATAAATGAACAAGACATGTCGGACATGAGGTAAGGGATCCTACCTCTCTCTTTCTTTTTAAGTACTCTCTTTTATGTCATTTCTTTTAAGCTCCTATTTCTTATGTTGGGGGATGTTATTTTATATTCCTATTACTGTAAGTTTTATTTTCATATGATGAGAGACCCTATTTTATTTCATCAATACATTTTTTTCTATGTTTTAAGTGGCACCGTTAGACTGCCGAGTTTTCGTAAGGAATTTTTCATCTCACTTTTATTCCTGTGATATTTATGCTACATTTTCCACTATTTCCTTTGAGTGGTGTATGTACTTCCCATTATTCTACTATTTGTGTAATATAATTTCGTTTATGGGTATTTACATCAATGTTGTATAGTCCTTCTTTCATGGGGTATACGTTTCGAAAGTTACCAAAATCGGTAAGAGAACATTTCACCCTCCTATTTTTAAAAGGCTTATTTTTGTTATGTCATTTAATTTACATCTTCTTGTGTTGGGATATGTTCTTATATATCCTTATTTCTGTAAATTTTATGTCCAAGTGATTATATACCCTTTATCACTCTCATCAACTCTTTTTCTAAAATTTTATGTGACGCCGTTAGGCAATCGAATTTATGTAAGGGAACTTCTTAACCCAATTTCAATTCATTGGGTTAAAACTCTAATTCTTGATTATTTCATGCTATGAATATGTGTGGATGGCCTATGATTGTTTTAAACTTCATATCCACTTATATTGGGTGTATTTATATTTTTCATACATAATTATGTAATTGATTTAGCCTTAATCTAAGGATACCGAATTTGTACGAGACTTCGTCTCAATATCCTTTCATTGAGGCATATTTTGTTTTATACACAACTTTATTTTATACGGTGTATAAACCCCTTTGAATTTTACTTTTATTCAAATGGAATCTTTTTATATGAAGCATTTTATTGAATGAAAAAAGGGAATGTTTTTTTCTTACGTATGCGGCGACAACGACTTCTCCACCACCGTGACCATTATTTGAGTTTTGGATTCCTCTAAAAGCCATAACTTTTTTTATAAAAAATAAATACCATGTTTTAATTTTCATTTTTTTTGTATTGAAAATGGTTTTGATAATTTTTTGATTATATCAATGTGTTTTTGATATCTTGTGATTGAAATGTGGAAATGTTATGTTTCCTTTATGCATGTTTTATATGATACGATTATGTTATGGTTCTTGGGCATTGTTTATGAAGACGGGTGGTTCCGTGATAAACTAAGGGCGGGTGAGCCCGAGATAGCTCTCCGAAGCATTGGGTAACGCGAAGGAGTTAAACACTAAGGTTTCTCCGAAGATATTTAGGGAATATACTGTGATTGGTATTCCAAACGTAACCACAAGGGTTTCTCCCTACATAAGAATGTTATGAATGCCTCAAGTAACCTTTATGTCTTATGATTTCTATGAGTTATTCATTAATCCTATGATTTCATGAGGTATGTAGAAGTGCTTATGTTTTATGAGTAAAGTATGATTTCATTTATTCTTAAGTATACATGGACTAATTTTTTCATTCTGTATTTTTCTATCCTTTACTAATCTTTTTATACTCATCCCATGTTTTTGAAAGGTTTTCCACAGGACTTAAAGATGAATTGGGTCAAGGATGGGATTAAGGAAAGGCATGTTATCTAAAACATGGAACTATACATGTTTCTTTTTAAGAGTTTTATTTTTTGAAAAAATGGAAACTGAGTAGGAGTGTCTACTTTGTAATCTTTTGAGATGTAATAGTTATGTCATAATTCTCTAAAACTCTAAACCTGAAAAGAACCTCAATGTAAATTATTCAGTTAATTCATTATTATGTAATGTTTTAAGGCCGGGTATTTATATGTAAAAGTCTTCAAATCTATGGAATCACATTGTTAACTATATGATATGTGCTTCTTTTATTTCAACAGCAACAATTACCTTCAAAATCTTCTAACTATATTATCTACATAGTTGGGAAGATGCATGGTGGTAGGACAGCTATGGTTTGGTGGCACTGGGGTTCAACCCGTCTTTTGGTGCTGGGTCTTCCCTTGATGTAATAGACCATGTCAATGAATTTATTTGAGATAACAGTTCAGTGCACTTATATTAATATGACACTGAAACATATTTAATTGCTTAAAGGTTTTTGAAATATAACTAATTCTAGATATTTTAGGTGCAACTATTTTCCTATTAGTCATACATAGATATTTCATGAATTCTTATTGAAGTGTTTCCCAATTTGTCATACTTTCCATTTTTACAGTTTTCTTATTTATATTTATGGATTTCTTATTAAAGTGTTTTCTTATTAGTCATACAAAGTATATATTCTTATTTTTAAATAATAAAGTTTCTACAGGTAAAGATATTTCAATAATGTGTAGGTGATCATCTCATGGATTATTAATTCTTAGTCCATCACTATAATTCTTTCGCACCACTAAAAATCTAGGAATAACAATTCATTTAATTTAATGAAATGTTTTCGTATTTTTAATCAAGTATTTAACTTCAAAATGTTATTAGATACTTCTTCTAAAACTGACGTGACATGCTTTAGAGAAGTGGATCATTTTTTATGGTAGTAGATCATTTATTTTAATTAAGTACTAGATCTTGTATTGTATTTCAGTATTGGATCATTTTTTAGATTATTGTAATATGTTTTTTCTTTGATTAGTGGCTCATGCATTTTATTTTGTAGTAGAACATGTAATTTGTTTGAGAAGTGGTCATTTTGTTTTATTAGATCATTGGATCATTTTTAAGAGCATAGTATTATGTATTTTACAGCATTTTATCTGGTGTTTCAGATAAGTGGATCATGTATTATACCAATGGATAATTATATTAGTTGAACTAATTATGTCTTGAAATTTTTTGGATTAGTAGATAATTTTATTCAATATTATTTTAGTTATAAAATTCTTTTAGAGTAGTGGATCATGTCTTAGTTTATTTTTTACTTCCACTAATAAGGTTCCATACGTCTTCATACTTACCGATTTCCACTTTATTCATGGTGTATCCTTATTTTATAGCAGTGGGTTATTTTTTATTGATTGATTTTTGTTATGTTTCTTGATTCATTGACTTCATTTCAAAACCATGGTCATGAGGAAAGAATTTCTTGGTACCACAACAAGGTATGACATTCAAATCACTACAAAAGTATCTTTAAAAATCTATTTACAATACAAAAGTAGATTATGACGTTCTTTACCTGGAAATACTCGAAATAATATAATCGATGATGCGTGTAGCATAACCTTCTAGGTGGAGGAATTACTGGTAACATTTGATGAATTAGTTGAGGCAGATGAAGTTTTTTTTTATAGAAACTGTTGTTGTTGTTTCACCTATAAGAAGCATAAAATATCTTGGCCAAATATTCAATTATGGGGAACATGGGTTTCGAATGGTGTCCCAACAACTATATTCTACACTGAACACTCTCAGATTTATATTTTAATTACATCTTGTATTAAAAAAACAAGAAAATTTGTTTTTTGTAGTTGTTGTATACGTGACTTGCTGTTTACAGTCGTTTGTAGTCTGTTTGCAGTTATTGATTACAGTTGTTGTAAATAAATGGAATTGGGTCTGTTTGAGTAATGTATACATGAATTCTCTTACCTAATTCTATATATAAATAAAATTATATTATTTCACTTCTGTATACATGACTTCATTTTCATAATTCTATGTAATTATATTTTTAATTCACATTGTTAATTTTTAATTCGCATTGTTATTTACATGTTCATCAATGTTTCCTGTGTAAAAATGATACTCTTTATAGTTGTTGATTTTTTCAAGGAAATCATCTAAATCTTTATGGCCTGTGAATATCTTCGTATATTCTTCTAGATCACCCCAATGTTGATGTCCCATAGGAATAAATCAACATTATATAGAATGGTGATATTTATTCTCATGCGACAATATTATTCACTCTATCTTCATCTATTTTAGTGATTTAATCTCATGTTTTCTGGTCTTTTGAAGTAGTTGACTACGTTTTTTAAGCTTAATAGCATTGGTGACTATCTCTGATTAGAGAAAATAAATCTGGCTGCCCCTCTGCATACCCAGGATTCATCTAATCTAGCGAGAATTAAAACCCACAACCCAGCACCCATGGAAATTATTGAAGAAGGTAGACATTCAAATGGTCAAGAAATGTCACTACTGTCTAATTTTTTGGAGCATTCTTAAGTTGGTGTAAGTTTTGAAGCAATTTTTATTCCTTCATTTATGCAACTCTTGTTTCCATTTGAATTTTCTCCAGAATTGTTTTCATATTTAACCTTGAAATCTCATTTGTAACTGATTTAATGATGTTACTTGGAGGTGATTTCCAAGACACTAAAATATTGATGTTTGTTTCCAGATTTCCTATTAAACAGAATAACCATTTTCAAAATAGTGATGTTGGTTTCCAGATTTCCCATTTTCTGGTCATACATGTCGGATTTTTGAAAAATTGATATCTTATTTTATGATATCTCAAGTTTCTTTCCTTCCATAACAGAAGAGTATAATGAAAAGCTACCATTTAGGTTTGGGGCTCTAATCCAACATCGTGTCATAGATATTCATCTAAATATACATATGTCAGATGTTTTTTCCCAATGAAATTATTCTGAATGTATCATCTATTATGATCTTTTGTTACATGTCACCAGTTGTTTATCCATATTAATATCTTTAATTTACTCACATTCAAGTTTAATTACCTATTTCAAGGATTAATATAACTATCAAAAAACTTGATGTATTTCTACACCTATGCATCGATGGATCCTGACAGTACTGGGAGGCTATTGAATGCACATTTTGATGAAATGAGTTGGACTCTGATGCATAGACTGACTGTTATTAAAAACCATGGTTCTGGTTACTGTTATCATTCATGTATCTTCTAATGAAACTTTATTTATGATCTCTTTCCATAGAGACAGAATATTCCACAGTTCTATTTCCATGGTGACAGAATAGTCCAGAGTTATATTTCTTTGCAAACAATGAACCATGGTGTTCTTTCCATTTTGATGTTATGTTTCCATGTTTTTGATTCAGTGTTTCAGCAACTTCAATTATCTATATGTTATGTTTCCATTTGTAGTTTCTATTTTACTTCATTTTAAAAAAATTAGTGTTTATTTTTAGTTATTCATATTTGAGAACTATGACATTAATAGTAATTTCAACATACTTATTATTAATATTCATTGATCGCTTCTCAAATTGTTAATTCATTTTAAAATTTGGATTAAATTTATGGCGTTGTGTGTATGCACAGGAGAAGTACTAGTTATTATAAAAGGATAATATTGTGGGATATAATTTTCAACATAAAAAATATTTTTTCTAGAAAAAATCAAGACCCATATAAAAATATTCATCTATCATTCAAGAAAAAATTTGAATGTCTTGATGATTTCTACAAGAAGTATAATAAATATGATCACAATTACAAATATCCCAACTACAAACCTTCCAAGAATAATTGAAATTTTTAGGAGAAGAGAATTCCATAATATATGAAGAAACAAATGATAAAATAAGATGAGTCTTCCTTGGTGTGAAAATTTAATAAGATTATCAAATAAAGTGAATCCAATAAGAATGATTATAATGATAATACACCAAATGGAAGGAGATCATCATATTGTGTAAAAAAAGGCCACATACCAAACTATTGAAACAAGACATGAACATAAATCCTAAAGGGATAAATGAGGAATAAAATAGTGGAAATTTTTAATATATAAATAATAGGATTATTTTTCTGGAATAAATCCTTGAATAAAAATATTAGAAGTTTCTAAATAAGTTTCCCTGAAAGATAGATGAGAAGCTATCTAGAATGTGCAAATTGGTTAATCACACTTCTAATAATTTCATGAAAATGGTAAAATGATAGAAGGGGATATTAAAAATGAATGAGAAAGTACTATTTACTCAATCAACCATTAATTTTATTCTGAAAACGGAGTCTTCACACAATAATAAAGTTAAGCACATTCTTAAAGAGTGTATGATCATGTGTCCAGCCCAACTATAGGCGGCTAAAAAGATAGATCTATAACAAATTAAGGAATTTTTTTTCAAGATAATGTGACATATATGATTCTATATAATAATAAAGATGTAATAAAAAGTAAAACCATGATGTCCAAGGAAGTTAAAATATGGAACATGAAAGGATATATCAAAAATAATTCTTATTATATTGCTGATGAATATAAATTAGTTTCTATGTTAAGAGATAAATCTCATCCCTATTTCTCAAACTATATTGAATTTGAATAACTCACTTTATTCCCTTATTTTTTTATTTTTTATTTTATTTTATATATAATTAATGGTGACATATAAAAAATGAGTAAATTAGATGTTGAGATGTCTATAAATAATGGTAAACCATCTTTCATGTAGTGTTTTTCATTTCTACCTCAATGAAAAATTTCTAAGTTGTATCTCAAAGAGTATGTATATATTACATTCTAAAAGGGAATAGTCAGGATAAAGAGTGGTTAATTTAATCCCATGAGGATGATATGATATGAAGAGAATATTGTAGAATGATATTTACAAATGAATATATAATTATATTTTCCCTAAATAAGATGAAGGAGAGGTGTGGAAATCAATTTTCCATCAAATTTTGATTGCATAAAATATGATTTTTTTAGGGTGGTTCTTGTTAGTATAAATGGTATCATTAAATGGAACTAATATTCCCCCAAAAAATTGAATATTTTTATTGTGTGTTTTTTGGATGAATGTAGGTGTTTATTTTTAAAATTATTTGAATACCCCATATTAGTATAAATATGATTTGTATCACATTTTGGATAGCTTATAGAAAATTTTAAATCTAAAATAATCACTCTTCTTTTCTAAACAATATTTATTCAAGTAGACATAGATTTGATTATTTGATGACTCGTTTCTATGAACATTTTTATGATATACTTAGGTTAATTGAATCAGAGTGTTTCTATCATGAAAGGGGTATAAAATGGGGGATAAGATTAAATTTTTAAAATGGTGAAAGAATCATAAAGTAAGAAATATTTTTATATTAATTGTACACCTTTTAATTTATTGTAAATAAGGGGGGGATTTAAACATATAACTGAAATTTGTATTTAATAAAAATACAAAAGGTGATATTGAATAACCCCATTTGATATTAAATAAGATTATTGAATTTTATTTTAGTATATAAATTTGAATAAAATTAAATATATGATAATGTTGGGAGATGATGAAGATCTCAATTAAGATGAATAATATGCTAATCACATGTACATGGGAAAATGTAACTGAATTGTTTTCTTTATGAATGAATAGAAATGAAGATGGATATAATGTTTCTATTTTAAATACTTATCTAAATTGATTCAAGTAATTATCCCCCACATATAATTATTTTTTAGTGGATATTTATTATGAATTAATTAAACTTTTTTATGGATATACGAAGTAGTGTCAATAATAGTTTCCAATGAGTTATAAGTTATTTATATTGGAAGTATGGTGGAGATACAACTAATGAAGAACCAATATTTATTGATAAGAGTTAATAAATATAAAAATTTATTAGAACAAAGAATTTTGTATTAAAAGATGAAAATATATTGAATAGTTATTTGAGTATGTCTACTAGGAAGTTGAAATAGATATGGTAGTGAATGATTATTATTATCATAAAAATGGAGTATACTTACATTATAAGTCTAGAAATTATCTTAATATCTTTCCTAAAATTATTTTTATTTATAAATTTATTTAAATGTTTTAGAAGAGTTTTGGAATGTTAATAAAATATGTGAGAATATTTGAAGAAGTCTTGATCTTATTTTAAGAATTCATGAATTTTGAGTAAAAAAATGAAAATCTGGAAAATGAAAGATTTATGTGTTGCTTTTTATCAAAAGAAGAAAAATGGAAAAGGTTTTTTCTCTATATAGGTAATATTTTATCAAGATTATTTGTATGTTTTTATTATAAATATGTTATATTATATATTATGTAAAATATTCAAGATCATGTGTAATATTTTCCCAAAATTAAATATTTATAAAATAGAGGAATCACACTAGATATGTAACATTTTATATATGATATATAGGTTTTTATAAGAAATCAATAAATGTATAAGTCAATATGAAAAACTAAAATATTACAATAACTTAATTAAGGTTTTATAATTTGATAAAATTTTATATTTTTGGAGATTGAAACTATTCATTTACAAAGACATTCTTGAATAAAAAAATTTCTTGGTTGATGTTACTAACATCATTAAAGATGAGATATAAATAGATGGAAAATAAAGAAGGTTCGGCTTCCACAATATGACTAAAGTTGAAGTCAAACCATGAAGGATCTATTTTACCCTGATGATTTACTACATGTAGACATACAAATGTAATGATTTCTCAAATATTTTATGTGGAGTATGAGAAATTATTATCTTGAGTCTCTTAGTAAATTAAATGGAAATATTTTTACTGGGATTAAATGGTATTATGGATATATGAATAATTTATTTTTATAATATCAATATAGATTGGATTTTTAAACATCATGATGTATATTTTATGATCTTGGCATGCATAATAATGTAATATTGTTGAGATGTTTATGGTAAATTCATTGTATTTATATTGATGAATTTTTTATATTCAAAATAAAGATATTATATTCAAGTGATTAAATGAGTATATAGTTGAAGAATAATAGAGTTATGTTGAATAGAGGAAAGCGAAGAACCTCATACTACCTCATATTTGAAGACTCTCTCTTTATCAAAAAATAAGAGATAGATGATATTCTGTAGATTAGAAATTTAGTCAAGGAAGTGGAAAAGAGAGAACCTAATATTGTATTTGAAAAAAAGAATAATTTTTTGTATCAAATATAGAATGTATCGAACCAAATTTTGATAATTTGATCAAGTGTTTCAAAATATAAGAAGAATAAGAAACGGATAATAAGAATAAGTAGGAACCAATACATTCCCAATGATACACCTATATCATAGATTACAGTGAATAAAAATGAGAAATAATAAATTATAAGAATGTTATTGTAGGAAGATACCAATATAAACTTTTATTTCACATCTATTATATTTACACAAAAATATTGGTAAACTTCTAGGTTTTGAAGAGAATATTTGGTTCAAGAGATGAGGAAAACATGGAATCTAAATTTTTTTGAATATCTATTTTATTAGTTATCCAAATAGAGTAATTTTAAAAAATATTTTTATATTATATTAAGGATATAAAAGATTATATTTTAGGGAAAAAATATAACACTTCATGTGGAGACATTCTAATCAGTCTTGAAGATCATATTTATTGAGCGAGTTGGGAAGGCATATCATAAACTGTAAAAAGAAAGCACAAAGAATCCATCAGAAGATTCTAAGGTATTCATGGGGGATTTCCCATTTTATTAACTTGTGTAATATAATGGATAATTTTATCTTAAAATTTACCAAAATAAATCAACAAGTAGGTACCTGTTTTTGGAACTAACCATGTAAATCCTTATTTTTTTCTTCTCTTCTTTAGTATCTTCATTTCATATAGTGTTTTATGGTGATGAAACATAAATAAGATTAATATATATTAATAGAGATATAGTTTCAAATCCACATAGGGATAATTAAAAGAATAATTGAGCTTGGTAAAAATGGTTACATCGAGTCACCCCCCTCCTCCAATTTTCCTTCATGATCCACTAGTCATTTCAATTTGTTGACATTTTCAAATATAATTAAAAAGATAAATATTATGTTAATTAATAATAAAATTTGGAATAAACTATTAATACACATAATTTTGTAATAATACATGATTTCTAGAAGTTTTAAAGCAAATTTATATTAATATGTATGAATTCTTGATGATTGATATTTTCTTAAAGATGGAATAGATGGATAAAAACCTATCTTCTAAAAATAATTTCCAGAGTCAAATATATAAAACTATATTACATATTCTTGAAAGTAAAATATATATTACTTTAATCTTATATAAACCAAACCTTATGTAATTGTATTTATTTACAAATACACAAACTATAATACAAAATGGTTTTATTTAGTTAAAGGAAAACTCGAAAAATCATATATATTATTACTAATATGATATCTAATTAATATAAATAAGGAATAAATACTTATAAAATCATGTTGATAGAAAAATAATCCTATAAAATTATATCCACTGATTGGAAGTGGGAAATGATCATTTGTAGAATACATATAGTGATCTTGAAAGGCTGATTAAAAAATTTCATCAATGGATTGATAATTCCAATATAAAAAAATAAATTTTAGTTTTATATTTTTTATTTAATTATTCAATGAAATGATCAAGATAAAATTATATTCTTTATGTATTCTATATATATTATTATTATAATCTCTTGATTATTTAGTAAAATAACAAAGGGGATAAAATATTTAATGATATATTTTTTACAAAGTTGTAGAAATACTAATGGGGTTATAATATAAAGTAGGGATCATTCAAAATGTAATTGAATTCTTCCTTAAATTTAATCTTTTATTTTTTAATATAAACTTATACTTATACAATGTGTTCATATTTTCAAAAGGGGTTATATTGTGGATTTATTTCATAAAACAAAAATTTATGGGATCAGATCCATATGGATCAACCCTTTGAACATTTCCAAAGATTGAGGTTCTCAAAGGGGGCTTGGAGAATGTCCGGAGGGACTTAACTTCTAAAATTAAAAAGTATGGAGAGTTCACACTATGTAAAGTTACATGATGTGAAAGTGGATTTCACGATGTGTAATTAATCGGGGTTTTAAAACAAATAAAAACGCAAACCTAGAAGATTATTGAGTTATATGGGGTGGGGAGGCCCCGTTGTTATGGCAGAAGTAGAAGCCTGTGATGGCGGGATGCATTGAGATGTGCATATGGGTGTTGAGGATGACACTGGAGATAAAATAATGGGTAAAATATTGTCTTTCCTATTGATGTGAAAGTCGTATTCTTGTATGAATCTATTATTTAGCTGATAGACAGGTTGTCTGTTTATCTTCTTTCATTTCTTCACTACTTGAGGTAGATGGATGTGCTTGGGGGTATACCTTGTTTAGAAGCTTAGGATGTTTTCTTAGAGTACCTGGTAATATGAAAAGTAATTTTTTATTAAATAAATAAATTTTTAACCCATGTGTTTGGATATTTCTAAGATGCAATTTTGATTTATAATTCTAAGAATTCATGGAATCGGTTTCCTTATGCTAGGAGGGCATGGAACATTGTTGTAATTCTAAATAAATTTAATGTAGAAAATGTTAATGGTTAACTAATGGTTAAATAATTAATTAACATAATGTGAAACTGAGGAAAATTAATTAAATAAGTTAATGTATCTCTTTAAATGGTTATGTTCTTATAGGATATATGGTCTTAACAATGGAAGTTGGGATTTTGAGAGATGTTAGCTACAGTTGAGTCTGAGACTAGGTTCTGATCATAGTGTGGTTGTGAGCTATATCATATCATGTGATTTTTGTGTTTTATATGCTACACCACCTTATAGGTCAGGTAAACTGACATACTAGGGATTCTAAGATCGGGGGGGGTGTGTTTTCCCAAACATCCCAGTGGGAGGATAAATGGATGACAAAACCCTTTGACCCTACTCCCTTCTCTTGGAATTTACTTTTGCTGGTATACACGATGTTTAGTATTCCCCATATATGTGTATAAATAGATGTAATATATTTTGTTTATTTCACCCACATGTATTATGGATATAGTTTCATAAGGACTAATATAGATATAAGGTGTATAGGCTGTGATGGATTGAGGATCTGTACTCAGTGTATGGCTTTTAATGGATTGAGGTATAATACTCGATGTATGATACATATCATACAAGATGTGTTGGCTCTCAAAAACATCCTGATAACCTTTGGTTACGTGGATATGATAGTTTTTTTCAAGAGGTATAGATTTTAGTGCTTCTCCCAGTTGTCTACGGGTTATCATTTTTGAAGAGAAATGCTCATGATGTGTGATGTTGGGGTAGGGGGGAAAATTATTGGGGAAGTGGTATTGGGTTACCCTTAATATTATTTATTAAATTATATGATCTTGTATGTGATACAAGGTTAGAGTATCCATAGTGAGGCTGGGAACTTAGTATACATGTTTAGGTGATGAGTTTGTTTCACTTGTTCTTCACTATGCTTTATCATGCATTCTTTACCTTTTCCACTAAAGGATATGGGGATGATCCTACTAAGTAAATTGTTATACTCACCCAATGTATATATAAACTATTTTTCACATCTGTTAGATCATGTTGAAGATCAGGATGGTTACTACTAGCATGGGATTTAGATGAATCTTTTTTGGTTTCTTTTTAGTTGGCGTCCTTATTTTCTTTTGGTACTTGTAGTTTTCCTTTTATTTGTAGAAGCTCTTGAATGTCATTACATTTGTGCACATGGGTTTTTAATTTAAATTTTAGTTTGAGTAGGGGTTTGTTTATGTCTTTCATATCTATATTTTTCACATGGGTTCTCTTAGAGGGTAATTCCTCTCATATGTGTATTTATTTTATCCCTGGTTCTAGTCACCAACCCTAGGCCTACTGGAGGCAAGAAACTGGTTTCACTGTCACTCTTATCCCATTTTTGGCCCAAGAGGGGTACACCTAGTGGGGAGGGGCCATGATAGAGTGGTATCAAATGTCTGGTTAAGGCATAGGATGGAGTTTGGTGTTATTCATAGTTGATGTTTCATGAGATGTTAGGGTAATGGTGTTAGGTAAGTTTTCAAATCATTGTAAACATAGGAGACCATCTTAGATAGGCTTATCTAGGGCCCCATTTGATTTGTTGCATGGACATTTAAGCTTATAGTGGGTAATGAACAAGGTGATTCTAGTTTGAGGGTAGTTACCTAGGAAAAGATCATGCATCATTCTTCTTTATGCCTTTGTTTGAATAGGTAGACCATGGGATAGGCTTACCAAAAATGAATGAAATAAAAAAAAATTAATCAAAAGTAAGTTATTAAATATTACAGATTTAGGATTGTTAATTAATTATTCTTTTTAAGGGATGTCTATAGGTCAACGTCCTCATCAGGTTCACACAGAACTTGTTCTGAAGGTTGTTCCAGACGATCTCTGCTAAGTAGAGGTTGATAATGATGACACATAGAGAAGGAAACTCTGGGATTTTCAGCACCATGGTCTAGAGAAGTATGATGGATACGTTTCAGGTACAGTCACAGAAGACTTGCTGGAGAAGATTGATATAGCCTTCAGTTTGATCTGTTCTTGGAAGGAGCACTAGGTTTCATTGGTTGTGATGATGTTGTGTGGGGCAGAAAGGTATTGGTGGATCTTTTTCTTCCAAGATTATGAGGACTCATCAGTTTAATGGGAGGATTTATGAGACTAGTTTAGAGTCTAGTTTCCTTCTTTAATTGCAAAGGTGACTAGTCTCTAGGAGATGATTACCATTTGATAGGGGAGATTCAGTTTGTGATAGTGTGGAATCAATTTTAAGAACCCACTGTGATATTATTTGTACCTTCTTCTTATTGAGGAGGCTTAGACGATGAATATTGAGTAAGATTTCTATCCAGAGATCCAGCTCTAGGTCACCCCCTTTATATTGAATATGTAGCTCAATGTTCTAGAAAAATCATAGGTCATCAAGAGGATGTTATCAAAAACCAGACCATCAAGAGAGAGGAGTTGTTAGAATCCCTCACAAAGAAAAGTTGTGGTCTGAGGTTCCCAATTATCAGGATAGAAGAGCTTCTGATCAGCCGGGAGTAGGTCCCAACCCTCAATGTATCATTTATCCTTGGGAAATGGATCCCATGATTATGCTAAGGGATCATATGAAGGTTTTTATTTTGGAGTCTACGGTTATCCATGGTGATAGTGCTCGACCATTCTGAGTAGTTAGTGTGCGCCAATTATTCTGTTGAGGTTGATCGAGCTGAGTTAGAAACCAAAGGTTACACCAGTATGGGATAAATAGAGAGTATATAGGGAAAGTAGAGGATAGCTCTAGGATTCTCCCTATCCTTAGAAAGAATAGTGTATCCATTGAGGTGGCCGTCGACATGGTCAAAGATTCTATAGAGATGGTCATGGTCAGTTTCATTCTTTAGCATTGTCAGCTCTAGGTGAGATAGGAATTGTTCAATGTACCCTTTGCTTGTTTTCTAATTGTTTTCATGCCTTTTTTAATCGGGGATTAACACACTCTCTTATATCACCTTCCCTTATCTATTATTTGGGACTTCATATATAGAAACATCCAATTCCATTAGCGTTAACTATTCTAGTTGGAGGTCAAGCTAACTTGATTGATTTATGTATAGACTATGAGATTATGCTAGGGAATTGCCACACTTGGGGAGATTTCTTATGTTTATGGATATAGACATATTACATCATCCTCAACATGGACTGGTTGTATTTTTTATAGGATATCATGGATTTATTTCAGAGGTAGGTTGTGTTCTTCAATGCTGATAGAGAGCTAACATTTCTTGTTGGAAAGTGAGACTCTCGGATGGGTCATAGGTGTGTTATGTCTCTATAATCCTTGATGGATGAGATGATGTTGATTTCATCATAGGTTCAGAAATATTTGTTTCCCAGGGTCATATAAGAATACCATAATGTCCTCCTAGAGGATGTGGTAGCATTACCCCTTAAACGAGAGATTGAGTTTGGAATCGTACTATAGCTAGGCATGTATCATATCTCGATGTCTCCATATAGGGTTCCACACTCAAAGTTGTGAGATATTCATATATAGCTCTATGGTATATTGCATTGTGCTTTTTTAAGGAAGAGTGTTTCACTATGGGGTTCCCCAGTTTTTTCTGTGAATAAGGTTGATGAAAGTTCACATTTTTGCATCGATTATCATCACTTGAACCAATTGATAGTAATGAACTAATATCCAATTCCATAGAATAATGATTTATTTGATCAACTGAAGTGTTAAATTTCATTCTCTATGATTTAATTTCGGTCAAGATATCATCAGATACATGTCAATAATGAGGATATCTTGATGGCTGCTTTTTGTTGTCATCATGGGCACTGTAATTTTTTTGTAATATCCTTTAGTATCATGAATGCTCCTATTATGTTCGTGGGTTTAATGAATTTTATATTCCTTGAGTTGCTGGATAAGCTTGTGGTGGTTTTCATTGACATTATCCTTGTAAAATGTTCATCTGAGGAGGATCATGAAAAGCATCTGCATGTCATTTTGGGAGTTATTTTTTGTAACAAGTTATTTGGGAAGGGGCCGAAAGGTGAGTTTTGGGCTCGAGAAGTCCATTTCCGGGGGCATGATGTAACCCAGTAGAGAGTAGCTATGGATTTGTTGAAGATAGCAGTAGTTGTGTCTTGGTTATCCCCCATGATAGTGGAAGAGATAAAAAGTTTCCATGGTATTTCGGGCTATTATAGGTTGTTTACGTCCAATTTCTCACAGGTTTCGAATCCTCTGATGGTGTTGACTAGAATGGATCGTGTGTTATTTTGGACTAATCAATTTTATATATCTTTTGAGTATCTAAAGGAGAAGTTAATCATCTATCTAGTTATTTGTCTTCCAACACAAGGAGTTTAGTTTGAGGTTTTTGTTGTGTTTCACGTCTTCGTATGGGTTTTTTTATACATGATTGCTCAATAATTTCTTATGGCTCTTGGAAGTTACATCCCCATGAGAGTAACTATTCCACCCACAATCTCATGTTGGTCGAGGTGGTGTTTTCCATGAATTTTTGGATACATTACCTCATTAGGGAGTTTCTTTTGGTCTTCACTGATCCTAAGAGCCTAAGGTATTTTTTTCCCTCAATGTGACTAGAACTTGTTCCTGCATCAGTTAATAGAGTTATTATATGATTAAGACTTTGAGATTTCATATAAACTCAGAAAGGATAATATTGTAGTTGATGCATTGAGTAGCAAGTCAAATAGAGATGTAGTGCACGAATCTTGTGATTCTTAAATAGTTATGGAAGAACCTTAATCATTGCATCTAGATATGGGAGAAGTTTGGGGACGAGAATGTATTTTTTATATAATGGTGCAGTCATCGCTAGTGTAACAAGTGGAAGAGTCCCATTTGGGGGATATTGAGGGGGAGGTATGGAGAGACCGAGTCATTTCTGACAAGGCCCCTTATGATTGGTTAGATGATTAAAAGCACCTATTATTGTTTTAGGGGAGGTTTTTCATTACTTTTTCAATGTGTGATATAGTTTTCAAATAGTTCAATAGTTCTACTTTAGTAGTACATCCTGGTATGATAATGACATGCCAAGACTTTTGTAAGAACACAGTTCTTATTTTGAGGTAGGAATATTTTATTTTTGGTTAATATAAGAATAAAAATAGTTAAAAGGGGTTAAATTCAAGTTTCATGCCTTACATGGAAAAACATGGTGGTTACACTCCCTGAAGTTGTTAGTACATTCCATGTAACATAACCATGTATGGTTGAACATTTCGTATACGGGGAGTCGGTAGAGGGGGACGGTTTCAGTACTTACACAATGTGTATACTATTAGTACACGCTGTGTATTTTTATTTTTATTTTTTGATAAAATGACTAGTAGTTTTGTTTTCTCATTTCTGGATAGAACCTCAACCAGGTTCTCTCAAACAGCAGCACTGAGTAGGGATTTCTCTCCCAAATTACTATTTTAAATCTGATTCTATTGCTATCAGAGGTGTTTGAACCCAATCGATATGCTCTCAATTCCTCTTGAGTTGTCTTTGTGATTTTTTATCTCGATGAAGTTATTAGACCTTGAGAATTTTACCTTGTTTTGTTGATCTACTTCATCTATCTTGAATTAGAGGTTGATGATGGATGAGGAGAGCCACACGAGGACAAGGTAGGTGGTCATGTTCCATTTGCTCAATGTTGAGTTGTTTATATGTGTTGTAGTGTCATTCTCCCATGTTTAGCATGTAGCCTTGGATGGAACTTGGCCCATGTTGTTTCTTAATAACACTTAAGTGATGGATTAAATTAATTGAAGAATATTTGAGCTTATTTGGTTGGATTAAGGGCCACTATGTGGGTCTGTTTCCCTCGGATGATAATTTTTTATCTTTTCGGCCTATGATTCCTATAGGCAAGCCTTTTGTCCCTTTTAATGGGTGTTTAACCTGAATTTTGGTCGATTAAATGTTTACCCATGTGAGATAAACAATTATTAATCCTTTTAATTGTTATATAACATATTAGTATGGTATTATAAATTTCCCACATAATTTGATCAATGTTTTTCTTGTACTAGTTTAATCTACATGTGCATCGGTTATGTGATATGCATGTGGGAAATGTTTTTCTATGTTGGTAGGAGAGGTGGGACTTTGAATGTAGGTGATTTTGTGAAATTTAAGTGGGATAGGATAGGTTATGCCTATGGGGAGGGGTTGTGTTATGCATGTAGGAAGGTTTTTTCTATGCCAGTAGGTGATTTTTTGAACTGAATATCTTTTAGAAAGCCTTATGACCCATCTTCCAAGACAAAACACAAGCTTGGATTCAGTCTTCCCTTACAATGGTTTAGATGGTCTTTCGAGACATCTATTGGGATTAAATGAAATGGGGGATCATCGAGCTAAGGTCATATCTTGAGATATTTAAGATTCAATGTAATTGAATTGTTTAATGAACATGAACTAAATATAAATTGAAAGTAGAATTATATGATTGTTTACTTTTGAGTACTTCCTAGTTTATTACATTTAATTTTTGTACACTACCTATTTCATATAATCACTAAAAAATAGGCATAGATCTTTGGTGGTCCATACTGGGATTTAATTCTCACACCCTATTTGGTCCATGCTTTTGGGCCCAAACAGGTTATATTATTGTAGGTGCTGATAAGGTAAAGAAACCCTATATAGGTACTTGATTTTCTATTAGGATTAGAAGAGCGTGGGACCAATCCTAGGCTCCCAATGCTTCTGAGTTTTATTTTTTATTTATGTACATTGGTATTTTATTTTTTATCTTTCTATAGTGTATCCTATTTTGGCAGCTTTATTATAGTGTGACAGGAAGCACTATCTTTTGTATTCTATGACTTCTGGTTATCTTTATTATCATTCTTCTGTTGTTTGTTTCTATTGTATGGTATTTAATGCTTCTACTATTTTATATTATTGTGACACTATGTTACACTCTTCCAATAAGGGCACAATTTTCCCACTATCACACCTTAGACCCTTGATGCTAGTCAACATCCTTTGGCATTTGGGGAAATGTGCTTGACGCCATGTGACCAATCGGGTATGGAGCACCAGTTCAGTGGCATCTGGATCTGGTTCATTACAAAGTGGTATCATATAAAGTTTCTTTTATAGTTTGCCTTATTGTTTAGAAATATTAGACATGTATTGGAAGAAAATAGAGTTTTGTAATAAGATATACCTGGAAGTATCTACCCTTTATATAGGGAAAAGACAAATTGCCTCGAATTGACTTGTGATTTTAAGATTTTCAGTTATTACAGTTGTTTGTTTGATTTCATCGTTGGGTGACACACTTGTTTTGTGCTATTATTATTGGTATTTTTATGGTTCAATTTTTTTATACCCAATGAGATGAGGGTATGTCATCTCATACATCATATAGGCACTTGTTAGAAATCACATGTTGTTCATTCTTGTCATTCCATTTAGAGAGAATTATTAATTGTATGTTTTTTATAGAAGTTGTGATATATATGAATTTTTTTGTGATATTTTTCGTTCTAGATATGAATGTTGTTGTGATTGGTGTATTTTCATTTGTTATGTTTGAATTGTATGGACTCCAAACATTAGTCTCTAAGGTGTATGGGGCCTCCTGGATCGGAATTTGGTGGATCATGTTTCATCCATGAGATTAAACTATGTTGTTATATACTATATATGGATTGAAATCATTGATTCGCGGGGATTTTGGGCCCTCACGGATTATAATTTGGTATAATATTGATTTACTTTTCAAAAATATGGGTTATGGGGACGTTTCTGAGGCATACTAGCGGGAAACCCAAAAAACATGATGTGTGGGTCCATGAACACACACCATGTGTTCTTCCATTTGGGAATAAAGGAATTTTTCATGTACACATCGTGTACCCTATCTACACCCCAGGTGATAGATAACCATGTAAATGGTTGTGTGAGAGAAAACATAGGTTGTTGAGTTTTCATCAAAACACACCGTGTACATTTGGTGCACATCGTGTAGTTTTACAGAGGAAAACCCCATGTGAATCTGTTCATGTAGAAGTACATGGCCATGATGGGTGACTTGTGTACATGTCATTTACAAATACTATACATCGTTTACATAGGCTTTTTGCATGCCCAATTTTGCGGGATTATACGACCATGTAAGAGATTAAGCGTACAAGACGTGTGTGGATTCTAAAAGCTGTGTACTCATATATTGTTATCTTTTGAGGGTTTTCTACTCATGTTTAGTCCTTTCACTCTTGAAAAGAAAACTGTAATGATCTAGAACTATGGTGTGTGCTTGACCTGGTAGATCCATGCATCCATGATGACCTCTAGTTGTACGCTAGGAGAGTGGCAATGATCATACCGTAGAGGTGGTAGGCAAGGGGGTACTAGTGGATCCTCCAGATTTTCTAGTTTCGGTAGTAGCTATTATACTGGATGTATGTGCTGATTCAATGTTTGATGAAGGCTTCATGAGTTTATGCAGACCTTCGAAGGAGTACCACATATTGCCATGTCTATGGAAGAACTGACATGAGTGTTACAGCAACAAAATTCTCCTATTTTTTCAGAGGATATTTTACTATAGTATGTGTATTAATGGTCGGAGTCCATGCTTACGATCTTTGAGAATCTGGAGATACGTCCTGAGATGGGTTTTAAGCTCATGATTTACATGCTACATGATTTTACCCAGAGGTCATGGGATGTTACCAGTCATACAGAGTATCATTGGGACATGGTATGGGAGATTTTTAGACAATCATCTATGATAAATATTTTCTTGAGATTCTAAGGGTCGATAGAGCCCGAGAGTTAAAGCATATAGAGAAAATCACTAAGTTAGTGAGGGACTACTCAGACTGTTTCACTGAGCATCAGATATTATCACCTATTTTGATGGGTAATGAGACATAAATGGCTATTTTATTCAAAGATTGTCTCAGGTATGATATCTAATCTCAGGTAAAAAAATTTAGGTTTCCTATATATATGCCATTGTGAATCAGGCACTGATTACTGATCATAATCTGCAGGAAGTTGGAGGTGTGAACTAGGGTAGTTCAGCCCTATGATCTGGTACTATCTCAACCGAGAGAAAGAAGTGTCATATAGATCATTATTGTTATAATACAAGTAGTTAGAATATTTCTTCCAGTAGCCAGGTGAGGTGATAACAGTGTGGTAGATCTGGGCATATGATACTGCAGTGTCCTATGGACCTAGTCAAGTGATGATATTGTAGAAAAATGCTCCATCTACAATACTTCAATATAGTTTTTTAACCAGCATCATGTGAGAGCGGTTCTGCACTGACTCCACATTCACGAGCAGGGCCAGTGTCTTCTTATTTGACTGGTATCTGGGGTGTGTCAAGGCATTCAGGCCGAAGTGGTGTTCATGGTTGCGGTAGCCTGATCCCAGGTTTTTTGTGATAGGAGGGTGGATCATCTCAAGGTAGCTAGGTAGTGTCATAGGGTCGTGGTCTCAGTCAGACCTTTGTAGTGAAACAGACCCAACAAGAGTTGGATCCTGTACCCTTTATGGTCAGAGGTACAATTCTAGTTGCCTTTGTTTTATCTTATTCACTTTTGGATATATGGGGTTTTCATAGATTTATATTTGCGCCTTTTATAGAGATCCTTGGGCTTTGTTTTTTCTCTTCTGATGATGTTATGCCACTAGACACTTGGTTAGGGATAAGAATGAAAGGTTTTCATCAGTGTAATGACTACTCCCTTGAGTTTGTTCGGTTTCACTTATTATGGGACCTCAACATCTTAGAGATGACAGACTTTTATTTCATTATCAAGATGGATTGGCGGGTCTTTTTTCAATCCATTATCGATTTCTATCACCAGAAGGTGAGTTTCACATCACCAGAGGGAGGATCATTTCTACACAAAGGTGAATGGGATGTACAGGCAGGTAGAGATGGACCCCAGTATCATGGGTTAGGTGGAGTGAAATCCCATATTGCAAGTCCATATCTGGATAAGTATGGTACATGTTAAACAAATTTCCCTCCAGTGGTTGATAGTTTCTGGGATGTCTTCCAAAATTACTTTCCAGGCCTACCACCATTTGGAGAGGTAGATTTCTCTATCGATCTAGCACTAAGAGATACATCCATATACATTCCTCCTTATAGAATGGATATGAAAGGGTTACAATATCTAAATAAGTTTCTAGAGGATTTGGAGGCTAAGGTTTTCATCTAAACTAGTACTTCTCCATGGGATTCTCTAGTCCTTTTTTGAAAAAGGTGGACAGTACCCTTAGGCTATGTGTAGATTATTGGAAATTGAACTCGTTGATAGTTAAGAACTTGTATCCTCTACCATGAATAGATGACCTCTTCAATCATATCCAAGGAGATCATGTATTCTCTAAGATTTATTTTAGAGACGGTTTTCACCAGGTATGTGTTAGACCTATAGACATACATCGTACCATGTTTCATAGCATGTATAGTTTATATGAGTGTCTGGTTATGTTTTTCGATCTCTCTAATATGCCAGATGTTTTCATGGTGTTGATGAAATGAGTGTTTTATCCTTACATGGATTCTTTTTTGGAGGTTTTTTTGGATGATATCTTGGTGTATTCTCACAATCGACATGACCATATCAACCATTTTGAGATCATTTTGAATACACTGAGAGATAGAGAGAGAATCAGTTGTATTCTAAACTCACAAATTGAAACTTTTTAATAGAAAAGATTCACTTCCTAGGTCACATTATCTTGGAGACAAGAGTGTCAGTGGACCCACAAAAGGAGAGGTTATTAGTTTCCTAGGAACATCCTCAGAATTGTTTTTACATACAAGGTTTCTTAGGGATAGCTGGGTACTACATGAATTGTATACAGGACTTCTAATTCTTTGTAGCGATGTTGATGCTCTTGACTAATAAGGATGTAAAGTTTGTGTAGTCAGATTATTATGAGATAGCCTTTCAGGAGTTGAAAGGGAGGCTAAGAACAACACCAGTCCAGATACTTCAAGAGTAGGGAAAGAGTTATACAGTCTACTATCATGCTTCACGTATTGGGTTAGGGGTAGTTATGATACAAAGAGATTGTTTCATGGTGTATGGTTCTTAGAATTGGAGTCCACATAAGAGGAATTACCCAACGCATGACCTAAAGATAGCTGTGATTGTTCATGTTATGTGATATTGGAGACATTATTATTTAAAGATCATTTTGTGTTATACACAGACCACAAAAGCCTCAAGTACATCTTTACTCGTCATGATCTAAATTTGTGACTGTGATGGTGGGTGGAATACCTTCAGTATTTCAATTTTGAGCTTACCTACACATATGGGAAAGGAAATGAAATGGATGATGCATTGAATAGGAGGACTTAGATACAGGCGATGCAGGAGACCATTGGTGAGTGGAATCTTATGTCATTATTCTCTGATATTCATTTGGAGGTGCATGATATTCAAGGAAGGACTTTCTTTTAATTTTTAGATAAAACTTATACCCCCTTGTACAGAGTGAGGATGAGGTAGTTATCATATTTTGAGGGCCTAGTCCTATGAGAGAGTGTAGAAAGTGAGGATCCACCTCCTGGTTGGATGGATGGTGATGATGAGATCTTGTGTATCCATGGACATGTCTAGTTTTATTGGATAAACGTGAGGAGTTGACATGGGAGATTAATGCTTTATCTTGGGTAGTACATCCCAGAGTTAAAAAGATGTACCATGACTTGTGCCATCAATAATAGTCACTGGGTATAAAAAGTGGGGTGGATGATTTTGTTATGAGGTGTTCCACCTGTTAGTGGGTGAATGTAAAACATCAATGGCCAGCTGAGATTCTATATGAGTTACTTATTTCAGAGTGGAAATGGGATTATTTCATGATAGATTTGATGACTGAGTTACTGAGGTCACCAATAGGTAATGATTTTTTGTGGGTGGTGGTTGAAATACTTACAAAGGTCTCTCACTTCTTGTCGATCAAGGAGACCTTCGGTGTTGATGATATTTTGAAACTATATATTTCGATGGTGGTACGACTTCATGGTGTCCCGAGTTCTATCGTTTCAGATAAAGATACCCACTTTACATATCATTTATGGTAGAGTTTTAAGAGGAAAATGGGTATACAGGGGCTTATAAGCACATCAAACCACCCTCAGAGTAATGTCTAGTTAGAGCGTATGATATACGTGCCAGAGGACACATTGCGAGAATGCGTCCTAAAATTTTGGGGATCTTGGGAGAATCATATCACCATGGTTGAATTTTCCAACAATAATAGTTTCTAGGAGCCTATAGAGATGGAACCTTATTAGGATTTTTTCAATAGGTCATGCCTATCAGCCTTATGTTGGCTCAAGGTGAGTGAGGTTGCTTTACTGGGACCACATTTCATACAAGAGACTTATGAGTAGGTCCGGTTGATTCAGAAATGGATGAATACTATGAAGTCTCATAATAAATCTTATTCCAATCGCTATAGATGACCTCTATAGTTTGAGACCAGGGATATGGTTTTTTTGTGTGTTTCACCGAAGTTTAGACACCAACGGATCTGAAGAGAGGGTAATCTTTCACCGTGATATGTTGGGTCATTTGAGATTTTAGAAAGGGTCAGTCTGATTTCCTATTTTTTGCAGTTACCTTTGATTTATTGATCCATGCACAACGTCTTTCATGCATCTCAACTATACTACTATCACTCAAACCTGACTCACATTATTCAGCCCGTGGAGTTTGAGCTTCTTGTTGATGCGTCCTTTTAGGATCATCTGATTCATATTGTGGATCATAGCTTGAAGGTTCTATTAGTTTGGTAAATTCCTATAGTATGGGTGTTATGGAAGCATGGATGAGAGAAGGACAAGACCTGGGAGCAGGAGGTTGACGTACATACACAGTGGTTGGAGTAACTCTTAGATATTTCCTCACTACCTTTGGAAGGGAAATTCAGGGATAAATTGCTTTAAGGGGAGAAGTTTTTAAGAACTTTTATCTTATTTTGAGGTAAGAATCTTATCTTTTGGTTCAAATAATAGTAAAACAAGTTAAAATGGGTTAAATGATGGATACTTACATTACACATACAAACTTGGTGGTTAAACGTTGTGTACTTATTAGTACACATCAAGTAATGTACATGTGTATGGTTGAACATGGCGTGTAAGGGGAGTCGGTAGAGGGGGATGGTTTTAGTACTTACACAACATGTAGACTATTACTACACACCATGTAGTTTTCTTTTCTTGGATAAAATGGGTAGTATCCTTGTTTTCTTATTTCGGGATAGAATCTCACCCTGGTTCTCTCGAACAGCAGCTCCGAGCAAGGATTTTCTTCTCGTATCTCTATCTAAACTCTAATTAGATCACGGTAGGTGGCATTCGAACCAAATCAGTAATCTATCAATTACACTATATCCATTCTTCATGATTTTTTCTCTCGATGAATTTATCGGTCCTTCATTATTTTACTTCATTTTTTTGATATACTTTGTTCCAGCTTATATTAGAGGTAAACACTAGACGAGAAGAGTCACATGAGGACAAGGTAGGTGGTCTTGTTCCTTTATCTCATTGTTGAGTTGTTTATATGTGCCATAATGTCATTCCCCCATGTTTAGGGTGTTCCCTTGAATGGAAATTGACCGCTATTTCTACCTAATGATGATTAGGTAATGGATTAAATTAATTGAATCATGTTTGAGCTTGTTTGGTTTGATTAAGGGCCACCCTAAGGGTGTGTTTCCCCCAGATGACCATTGATTATCCGTTTGGCCTTGGATTCCAATTGGAATGCATTTTTGTCCCATTTAAGGGTTGTTTAAACTGAATTTTGGTCAATTAAATATTTTCCCACATGAGACAAACAACTGTTAAGGCATATAATTGTTATATTACATGTTAGGATTGTATTATGAATTTCCCACATGATTTGATCAATGTTTTCCATGTAATAGTTTAATCTACGCGTGCGCTTATGATGTGCTATTCATGTGGGAGATTTTGTGCTATGCTTGTGGGAGAGGTTGTATTATGCCTGTGGGCGATGTTGTGTCATGCCTCTGGGTGAGGATTGGTTATGCCTACGGGCGAGGTTGATTTATACCTACAGGAAGGTTTTGATATGGTAGCAGTTGAGGTTTTGAACTGAATATGTTGTGGATAGCCTTATGACATGTCTTCCAAGCCAATGCACAAGCTTGGATTTGGTCTTCCCTTTTTACTATTTAGATGGCCTTTCAATACATATGTTGTACTTACATGATATGGGGGGACTGTTGGGATAAGTCTGAATATCGAGATGTTTACTATTCAATGTAATCAAATTTTTTGATGAACATGAACTAAATATAAATGGATACAGGACTTTTATAATTGTTTAATTTTGAGTACTTCCTAGTTTACTACATTTCCTTTTTGTACACTATCTATTTCATATACTCATTGACAGATAAAAATAGATCATGGGTGGTTTCCTGGTAGGATTTATTTCACACTACCTATTTGGGTCATGCTTTTGCGCCCAAATAGCTTATATAATTGTAGGTGTTGATAAAGGAAAGATCCCTTATACAGGTACTTGATTTTATGTTAAGATAACGATAGCATTGGACCAAGCCGAGGTTTGCCATGATTCTGAGTTTTTTTGTATTTAAATAACCTAGTATTGTATTTTGTATCCGACTATTCTGTATCCTATTTTGGATTCATTCTTAGAACATGTGACATGAAGCATCATCTTTTGTTTTCTATGACTTCTGGTTATCATTGTTATCAGTCTTCTGTTATTTGTTTCAGCTGTATTTTATTAACTTTGTATATTATTTTTCTGTTGTGTTATATTCTACTAAAATAGATCATATTTTTTCAACTATGGCACCCTAGGCCCTTTCTGCTAGTCGACAGCCTCTGGCATTTGGGGAAATAAAGTTGAGGCCACGTGACCAACTGTGTATGGATCCCCAGTACAGTGACATCTAGATCTGAGATGTTATATTTTGAGGAGATAGTTTTAGTGGCCTAGGTTAAGGCATACAGTTTTATATTTTATGTCTCAATGTCTGTTCTATCATAAGGTAAACATCGAGTACCGTGTTCCTCATGGTTTTATCAACTTGGGGGATTTTACTCAGTAGAAGTGATTGGAAATCTCAATGGACTTTTTTATCGGTTTACCTCATGCTCAAAGAGGCAATGAATCTATATGGGTGTTAGTGGGTCATTTAACGAAATCATCCAACTTTATAGTAATCAATGAGTTAATCTCATTTGAGGTTTTCTCAAGGAAGTATCTGGAGGAGGTGTTGATACTCCATGGGGTCTTTAGGATGATTATTTCTGATCAATATCTTCATTTTACCTTCACGGTATGGAAAGGCCTCTATCATGCCTTGGGTCCTCAGATACTCTTTAGCACTAATTTTCATCCACAAATGGGTGGTCAAATAGAGAACACCGTCTAGACTTTCAAAGACATTTTGTTCACTTGGGTCCTAGATTTTGGAGGTTCATGGATGAGGCACCTACCTTGATAGAGTTTTAATATAATAATAGTTTTCACTCCACCATTAGTATAGTGTCATTTTAATCCTAGTATTTATGATATTTTCATTCTCCATTGTGCTAGACTAGTGTTAGAGACTCAGCAATTCTTATACTGGAACTAGTACATAATAAAATAAATATGGTTTAGGTGATCTGTAAGGGGATTAAAGCTACACAGGATCATCATAATTCATATGTTGTTCATATAGGGATACCTCAAGAGTTCAAATTTGGGGATCATGTGTAACATCCCAGGTAAATAAAGAATAAATCATTTTCATATTTATTAATATTTATGAATTAAATATTAATTTTACTTTAAAGGGGTTGTTATGTTCGATAGCATACCCGATACGCAACAAAGAGTTTCTTTGAAATCTTATGTTGCACACTAGTAATAAAATAATATTATTTTAAATGGTAGTTAACACGTAGCCGTTGTATTGGCGAGAATGAATAGAAATAACTAAAATATGGTTATATATGTTTGTTAAATGTTTTTACATTTATCCAATAAAGGATAAAGGCTTAAAATATGAAAAGAATTCAATTTTAGGCATATATACTCTAATATTCACTAAAGGTCCACTTATCGCCTTTTGATGGCGAACCGTGATTAAATATAGTTTTGGTCACTCTTATACATTCTATTGGACAAAATAAAATTCTTCTTTATAATCGGAACATCAAAATTTACCTTGTGCAAATTTTTGGTATTTTTCCAATAAAGTTCATTTTTTTAATGAATAGTGAAAAATGTTATATTTTAATTCAAAACCACTTTTTAGTCAAATTTATTTATATGATTAGATTATCTTTTGAATTGGTTTTAATGTGAAATTAGAATATATTTTTACCATTTAATTTTATAGTGGTCGTTGGAATTAATTTCACCTTGAAATTGGACTTAAACTAGTGTCAATCCTGTGATACTTATTGTTTCATAAAAACACGCAATTTTCTCTGATAGTGGAAATTAATTATTAAATTAATTAATGTAACTTATATGTTTTGAATTTTTTAAAATAGATATCATTTTTTAATTTCGAATATCAAATATAGCTTAGGGAGAATTTTTGGTATTTTTCTAAAAAACTTCAATTTTTATGAATAGTGAAACCACTAAGTGGTACTTAAAAAACTGATTTTTCATTTAAATGAAATTTTACCACCTCTGTGTTTTGAATTTCAAAAATTCTACATTCATGGTTTTAATTAGGAAGTAAAATTTGGTTTAATGGGATTAAAATAATTTTTTGGTGAACAGTAACTTTTAAGTTTTTAATCGTGATTAGAGGTAATTAGTGTAGTTTAAGGTAAAAATAATGTTTTAATAATTATAAATGACCTAGACACATGTCCTAACCTTATTGGATGTGTCATGGAAAACCAATAAAATCCATGGGTCAACTTGGGGACCCCATGGAGCCACTTTGGTAGGAAAATGACATTAATAACTTTTTATTTAATGTTAACATAAAAATGTCACAAACATGAGTTGTTTTAATAAAACAATTTTTTAATTGGGTTATACAAGTCATATTTTTGACTATAAATATTTATTAACAAGATAAAAATAATTCCTACATCATTATATTTTTTTAAAAAAATTTAGACATTAAATAAATTAAGTTATTTATGACACCATGATGATTCAGCGATTACCTCATTATTTAACGATTTAAATAAAATGAAAAGATAATGTAAAATCTAAGACCTACACTGTAAAAAACATATTGGATGGGTTTATTTAGAACCCTTATCACCTTATCCTAGAAATATATAATTTTGGGTCCTTTAAAATCCAAAAAATAATTTTATAATAAAGTAACCTTTTATAAGATTCCAAGAGTGCCCCTCCTCTCCCCTTATAAAAGGCCCCCACCTCTACCCCCTTACACACACCTCTCAAGCCCTTGGCTCGGAAAAAACATGCCCATTTTGTCTCTCCACATCCCTCTCTTACTCCTAGAATCCTAACATTGGGCAGAAGTCTTCCCAAGGAAGCCTTTGAGCTCAAATCCAAAAGATTTACCTATTTTAAAGGTAGTGTATTCTCTTGTGTTGTTATGTTTTATTTTGCTTCTCTAATCCCCTAAACTCTTTTTATTCATTTATTTTGTAACAACACCAGTATTCTCAATAAACTAGGCTGTTTTTATAAGAATTATTCGAGCTACACTTACACACTCCTACATCTAATGATTAAAGAATATACTGTTTTCGTGGATGGCGAATTTCTGCCTCACAAAACGATGATTGTTCAACACTCATATAACACCTTCAATGGTGGCCATTAATAAGTCACTATATTTATATATGATATATAAAATTTTTATTTTTTACATAAGATTCTTTATTTTTTCATTTATGGAATACCTTTATGGTTTCCATTATTGGTAAACACGATATCTTCATTTTAGGAAGTGCGGACTACTGCCCCCTCAAAGTGATTTGATTCATTAATGCCATATATGGGATGTATAAAGGATGTAGTTAATGATATTATATATGATATTATACTGGAATTATAATATACCTTTATATAATTATGATTCCATTCCATATAATATGAAATAGAAATGAAAGTAGTGTTCATGCGTACGTACGGCTTACCATCTCCATGAACGGTGCATTTCATTTCTTACCTCTACATGATTATGTAATATTATAAATGCATGTATATAATGGATATATATGATATATATGACATCTAAATCATGAATAACATTCTTCAGATAATGGATATTTGAATACATGGACAAATTGTAAATATAATAAGTTCCCTTTTGACTCAAGTGCCAAATATCGACAAAACGACCATTGTTAACCTAAATGATTACATAATGTTCATAACATGGTAATAAGTGATATAAAAGGAATAAATAACATGAAAAAGGTTCTTAAGAAAGTAGAAATTAACTTAAGTTTATTATTCAGGACATTAAAGAACGATCGAGTCAAGTCAGACCCGAGGTATGGGACTTCATCTCAATCTCCTTTCATTGAGGCATATTTTGTTTTATACACAACCTTCTTTTATATGGTGTATAAACCCCTTTTAATTTTTTTTTATCCAAATGGAATCGTTTTTATATGAAGCATTTTACTAAATGAAAAAAGGGAATGTTTTTGTCGTATGTATGCGGCGACAACTACTTCTCCGCTTCTGTGACCATTATTTGAGTTTCAGCTTCCTCTACAAGCCATACATTTTTTTAAAAAGAAAAATAAATACCATGTTTTAATTTTCTTTTATTTTGGTATTGAAAATGGTTTCAATAATGTTTTTATTATATCAATGTGTTGTATTGATATCTTGTGATTGAAATGTGGAAATGTTATGTTTCCTTTATGTGTGTTTTATGTGATACTATTATGTTCTGGTTCTTGGGAATTATTATGAAGACGGGTGGTTCTATGATAAACTAAGGGTGGGTGAGCCCGATATAGCTCTCCAATGCATTGGGTAATGCGAAGGAGTGAAACGTTATGTTTTCTCCGAAGATATTTAGGGAATATACTGTTATGGGTATTCGATACGTAACCATGACGGTTACTCCCTACGTAGGAATGTTATGAATGCCTCAAGTTACCTTTATGTCTTATGATTTCTATGATTTATTCATGATTTGATGAGGTATTTGATTATGTTTTATGAGTAAATTATGATTCCCTGCATGGACTAATGTTTTCATTTCGTACTTTTATATCCCTTACTGAGCTTTTTATGCTCATCCCAAGTTTTTGAAATGTTTTTCACAGGTCAATGGAAAGGTACATAATGTTATGATAGTTTCAATGAAGTGTCAATGAAGGATCCATGTTTTATTTTAAATAGGTTTACATTGATGGGAAAAATGAGTACTATATTTTATGTAACCAGTTTGTTTAAATGTGGAATGTAATGCATGTTTTATGATCTAATTCTCTAAAACTCTAAACCTGAAAAGATCCTCAACGTGTATTCTTGAAGTAACTCAAGATTAAGTAATGTTTAAGTCTTGGGCCTTATAGTTTTTATCAAAGGTCGGTTTAGATAACTTTAGGAGTTTGAATATTGTTAAAGTCTTGTCCATAAATTAATTTATGGTATGATATAGCATTTAAAGATTACCATGATGCTTCGCCTAAGATATTTCTGTGTTCAGAATGGTTTTCCGCAGAGGAAACAGGGCAGCTATGTTGGGATGACATCAGGAGGAATACAACCTCCCAAATCAGCATCCTGAGATGGTCGGAATTGGAACTGAACAGTTTGTTGCAGTAATGGAATAGTTGACAGAAGCAATAAATGGTGGCTGTATCCATGCATGAGATCAGACAGATCAACTGCAGAGGAATATATCAGTGGTGGAACATTTCATGAGGCAACATCCTCCACCATTCAGAGGATCATCTGACCCTATGCTAGATGAAGGGTGGATTAAATCACTGGAGAAGATTATCAATTTCATGGAGTGTTCAGACAATCAAAAGGTTATTCTTTCTATTTATTGTTTGGAGGGTGAAGCAGATCAGTGGTGGTCGATGGTTAAAAATATCAGGGATGCTGATGAGATTGATGCTCTCGACTGGGATGAATTCAAAGGTATGTTTCTTGAGAAGTATTTTCCTAAGGCTATTTAACTTAGGATGGAAAAACAATTCCAAGAATTGAAGCAAGAGGAAGACTCAGTGGCTGCCTATGAAGAAAGGTTCACTCAATTGGCAAGGTATTCTCCAAATTTTATCTGAGACCTTGATAGTAAAATCAATCTTTTTTTCTCAGGATTAAAGCCAAAATATCGAAGGTATTTAGCTTCTCGTGAGTTCAAAAGTTATGAAAATATTGTTCAATGTGCTGAGAAGGTGGAAATGGAGTTTTCCGACCATCAAGTGTTCTATAACAACCAGCATAAGAAGAGACCGAGGTGGCAGGAGAAAGGAAATAATTCTTCAAAAAGGTCTAACAGTAAGAAAAATAAATTTCCAGTTTGTGATAAATGTGGTAAAAGGCATGATGGGGAATGTATTCTGAATTCTATAAAGTGCTACTGATGTGGTAAGATGGGACATAAGGCTCATGATTGAACTGAAAAAGATCTGGGTGATGTAAGACCAAATTTGATTTAGAGTTAGTGAAATGTTTTAAGTGCAATGAGATGGGTCACCATGCAAACAAGTGTCCGAAAAAGAGCTCGAGTGATGGGAAGCAGTTAGACTAAAAGCAGCAAGGGGTGGTGAAATCCTTTGAAACTACTTCAGCAGATGTTGGGCCATCAAATGAAGTGGTATCAGGTACTTTGTTTTTTCAGATTATGCCAGTGTGTTGTTTAATTCAGTGTCTACACATTATTTCATCTCTGAAATCTTTTCTAGTCAAATGGGAATACCATCTCAAGAAATAACTCTTGAACTTGTGGTAGAAACACCTAGGGTAAATGTTGAGGCAAAAATAATTTATAAGAATCTTCCTATCCTTATCCGTGGAAAGAACCTACTTGAAAACCTTATTGTTTTACCTATAGTAGAGTTTGATGTTATCTTGGGTATGGATTGGCTCTCTATTTACCATTCTAATATTGAATGTAGAGCTAAATAAGTTTCTTTTCAGAAATACTTTCAGTTTGTGTACAATAATGAACCCTTACTATTGATAACATATCAAGAGGCTGAGAAACTTATAAAATATGGAAATGAATGTTACCTTGCACATATTGTTGAAAACAAGGAAACTATTCAGATTAATGATGTGCCAGTGGTAAATTAGTATCCCGATGTTTTTCCTGATGAGTTTCTTGTAATAATACCAGATCGGGAAGTTGAATTTACTGTTGACTTAGTTCCTGATGCTAATCCAATTTCAAAACCCCCTTATCGAATGGCTCAAATTGAACTTTTAGAGGTGAAGGATCAATTACAAGATTTATTAGAGAAAGGTTTCATTCAACCTAGCACATCACCATGGGGTGCTCCTGTTTTATTTGTTAAAAAGAAAGATGGTTCTATGAGACTTTACATTGATTATAGATCCTTGAATAATATCACTATTAAGAACAAGTATCCTTTGCCTCATATCGATGATTTGTTTGATCAGCTCCAGGGAGCTCAGTATTTTTCAAAGATTGAACAGAGATTGGGGTACCATCAGTTGAAGGTAAAGGAAGTACATATTCTGAAGACCGTGTTTCAAACAAGATATGGCCATTATGAATTTGTAGTAATGCCTTTTGGGCTAACCAATGCACCTGCTGTATTCATGGACCTTATGAATAAAATTTTCCATGAGTTCTTGGATAAGTTTGTGGTTGTTTTCATTGATGATATTTTTGTGTTTTCTAAAAGTAAAGAGGATCATAAAAGACATTTAAGGGTTATTTTGAAAAACATAATAGAAAAGAAATTTTATGGGAAATTCAGGAAGTGTGAGTTTTGGTTGCAACAAATTTCTTTCCTTGGTCACATTATTTCTAAAGATGGGATAACTTTTGATCCTTCAAAAACAAAGGTTGTTGAAGAGTGGCCAAGACCCACAAATTTAACTGAGATTCATAGCTTCCTTGGTTTGGCAGGCTATTACTGAAGGTTTGTTAGAAATTTTTCACGTTTATCTAGTCCAATGACTAAGCTAACTCGGAAGGGTGTTAAGATTATCTGGACAAAAGAATTTGATGATTGTTTTCAGGAATTGAAAAAAAGATTGGTGAATGCTCCCGTTTTGGAACTACCTTCCAGGAATGGGGAGTTTGTTATCTACAGTGATTCTTCATTGAAAGTACTTGGTTGTGTCCTAATGCAGAATAATCAGGTAATTTCTTATGCTTCACGTCAGTTGAAAACTCATGAGGAAGATTACCCTACACATGATTTGAAAATAGCTGTTGTTGTTTTTGCTTTAAAAATTTGGAGGCATCATTTGTATGGAGTAAAGTGTGAAATATATACCAATAACAAAAGTTTAAAGTTTATATTCACTCAGAAAGAATTGAACATAAGACAGTAGAGATGGCTCGAATTAATCAAGGATTGTGATTGTACAATTCATTACCATCCGGTAAAAGAAAATAAAGTTGCTGATGCTTTGAGTCGAAAAAGTAATGCTTCATTAACAATGTTGTGTTTGGAACATGATCCTTTGGTCAAGAATTTGATGAACTTTGGCATAGAAGTTGTTAGTGATGGATGTCCTTCTGTTTTGTTTTAGGTATCAATGAAATCTTCTCTATCAGACATAATTAAGCAAGAACAGAAGCAAGATAGTGAGTTGCATAAAAAGTTAGAGCTGGTTCATAAGGGTAAGTTTCCTGAATTCAACATTGATAATGATTGTGTTTTGAGATTTGGGAAGAGATTGTGTGTGCCTTGTGATTCACAGTTGAAGATAGAGTTATTATGTTAAGCACATAGTTCTCCATTTTCAGTTCATCTGGGCAGTATGAAGATGTATAGAGATCTTCGGGAGTATTACTGGTGGGACAGAATGAAAAGGGATATTGCTGATTTTACTGTGAAGTGTTTGACTTGTCAACAGGTAAAAGCAGAGCGGAAGTTACCAAAAGGGATGCTTCAGCCTTTACCGGTACCAGAGTTGAAATGGGAGAATATATCCATGGACTTCATTGTGGGATTGTCGAAGACACTTCGAGGTAATAATGCAATCTGGGTTATTGTTGATCGCTTGACTAAATCTACTCATTTCCTTACTATACGAGATACATTTTCCCTAGATAAACTTTCCCATTTGTATCTTAAAGAGATAGTTAGGTTACATGGATTTCCTCTATCCATTATATCTGATCGTGATCCCAGGTTTACTTTTAACTTTTGGAAGGGCCTTCAGAAGTCACTAGGTACTGAATGAAATTTTAGTACAACTTTTCATCCTCAATCAGATGGGCAGTCAGAACGAACGATTCAAACATTGGAGGATATGCTACGTGCTTGTTCGATGGATTATTTTGGAATTTCGGAGCAACATCTTTCTTTGGTTGAGTTTTCATATAATAACAGTTTTCATTCTAGTATACAGATGGCACCATTTCACGCATTATATGGGAAGCAGTGTCGAACTCCAGCTTTCTGGGATTAAGTGGGTGAAAGGAAGTTGATGGGACTGGAATTGGTAGAAGAGTTAGCAGAAAAAGTTCAGTTGATTCAGAAACACATGAGAACAGCACAGAGCAGGCAGAAGAGTTATGCGGATAACCAGAGGAAGGATCTATCTTTCGAGGTAGGTGATCATGTTTTTCTCAAAGATTCACCATGGAAAAGTGTGATGTGATTCGGTAAGAATGGAAAGTTGAGTCCACGGTTCATTGAACCATATGAAGTTCTAAAAAGATTTGGTTCAGTTGCTTACTAAGTGGATTTACCTCCGATTTTATCTCAGGTACACAATGTTTTTCATGTTTCAATGTTGAGAAAGTATATTCTAGGTCCATCTCATTTTTTGAGCCCAGAGGTAGTTCAGTTGGAGGAGAATCTCTCTTATGAAGAACAACCAGTCCAGATTCTTAACCATAGAGATAAAGTGTTGTGGAATAAGGTAATTCAATAGGTAAAGGTTTTGTGGAAAAACCATATGGTTGAAGAGGCGACATGGGAATCTAAAAATTCTCTAAGGGATAAATACCCCCACTTATTTTGATAAGTGAATAAAATTGCGAGGACGTAATTCCCAAAAGGGCGGAAGGATGTAACATCCCAGATAAATAAAGAATAAATAATTTTCATATTTATTAAAATTTACGAATTAATTATTAATTTTACTTTAAATGGGTTTCTATGTTCGATAGCGTACCCGATACGCAACAAAGAGTTTCTTTGAAATCTTACGTTGCACACTAGTAATAAAATAATATTATTTTAAATGGTAGTTAACACGTAGTCATTGTATTGGTGGGAATGAATAGAAATAAATAAAATATGGTTATATATGTTTGCTAAATGTTTTTACATTTATCCAATAAAGGATAAAGGCTTAAAATACGAAAAGAATTCAATTTTAGGCAAATATACTCTAATATTCACTAAAGGTCCACTTATCGCCTTTTGATGGCGAACAGTTATTAAATATAGTTTTGGTCACTCTTATAAATTCTATTAGAACAAATAAAATTCTTCTTTATAATCGGGACATCAAAATTTACTTTGTGTAAATTTTTGGTATTTTTCCGATAAAGTTCATTTTTTAATGAATAGTGAAAAATGTTGTATTTTAATTCAAAACTGCTTTTTAGTCAAATTTATTTATATGATTAGATTATATTTTGAATTGGTTTTAAAGTGAAATTAGAATATATTTTTACCATTTAATCCAATAGTGGTCGTTGGAATTAATTTCACCTTGAAATTGGACTTAAACTAGTGTCAATCTTTTGATACTTATTTTTTCATAAAAACACGTTATTTTCTCTGACAGTGGGAATTAATTATTAAATTAAATAATTTAACTTATATGTTTTTAATTTTTTAAAATAGAAATCATTTTTTAATTCGGAATATCAAATATATCTTAGGGAGAATTTTTGGTATTTTTCTGAAAAACATCAATTTTTTATGAGTAGTGAAACCACTAAGTGCTACTTAAAAAACTGATTTTTCGTTTAAATGAAATTTTTCCGCCTCTGTGTTTTTAATTTCAAAAATCCAACATACATGGTTGTCATTAGGAATTATAATTTGGTTCAATGGGATTAATATAATTTTCTGGTGAATAGTAACTTTTAAGTTTTTAATCACGATTAGAGGTAATTAGTGTAGTTTAAGGTAAAAATAATGTTTTAATAATAAGAAATGACCTAGACACATGTCCTACCCTTATTAGATGTGTCATGGCCGACCCAAGAAATCCATGGGTCAACTTAGGGACCCCATGGATCCACTTTGGTAGGAAAATGACATTAATAACTTTTTATTTAATGTTAAAATAAAAATGTCACAAACATGAGTTGTTTTACTAAAAAAAATTAAATTGGGTTATAAAAGTCATATTTTTTGACTATAAATATTCATTAGAAAGATAAAAATATTTCCTACATCATTATAGTTGTTTTATAATTTTTAGACATTAAATAAATTAAATTATTTATGGCACCATGATGATGCAGCGATTACCTCATTATTTAATGATTTAAATAAAATGAAAATATAATGTAAAATCTAAGACCTACACTTGTCAAAAACCTATTGTATGGGTGGATTTATAACCCTTATCACCTTATCCTAGAAATATATAATTTTGGGACCTTTAAAATTCGAAAAATAATTTTATAATAATGTAACCTTTTATAAGTTTCCAAGGGTGCCCCTCCTCTCCTCTTATAAAAGGCCCCCACCTATACCACCTTACCCACACCTCTCAAGCCTTTTTCTCGGCCATCCTTGGCCCATTTTGTCTCTCCACATCCCTCTCTTACTCCTAGAAGCCTCAATTTGGGCAGAAGTCTTCCCATGGAATCCTTTGAGCTCAAATCAAAAAGAGTTACCTGTTTTAAAGGTAGTGTCTTCTCTTGTGTTCTTATGTTTTATTTTGCTTCTCCAACCCCCTAAACTCTTTTTATTCATTTCTTTTGTAACAACACTAGTATTCTCAATATACTATTATGTTTTTATAAGAAGTATTCGAGCTACATTTACACACACCTACATCTAATGGTCAAAGAACATACTGTTTCCGTGGATGGCGAATTCCTGCCTCACGAAACGATGATTGTTCAACACTCATATAAAACCTTCAAAGGTGGCCATTAATATGTCACTATATTTATATATGATATATAATATTTTTATGTTTTACTTAAGCTTCTGTATTTTTTCATTTATTTCATACCTTTATGGTTTCCATTATGGGTAAACGCGATATCTTCATTTTAGGAAGTGCAGACTACCGCCCCCTCAAAGTGATTGGATTCGTTAATGCCATATATGGGATGTATAAAGGATGGAGTTAATGATAATATATATGATATTATACTGTAATTATAATATACCTTTATATCATTATGATTCAATTCCAAATAATACGAAATAGAAATGAATGTAGCGTTCATGCGTACGTACGGCTTACCGTCTCCATGAACAGTGCATTTCATTTCTTACCTCTAAATGATTATGTAATATTATAAATGCTTGTATATACTGGATATATATGATATATATGACGTCTAAATCATGAATATCATTCTTGAGATAACGGATATTTGACTACGTGGATAACTTGTAAATATAAGAAGTTCACTTTTGACTCAAGTGCCAAATATCGACAAAACGACCGTTGTTAACTTAAATGATTACATAATGTTCAAAACATGGTAATAAGTGATATAAAAGGAATAATGAACTTGAAAAAGGTTCTTAAGAAAGTATAAATTAACTCAAGTTTATTATTTAGGACAATATAGAACGATCGAGTCAAGTTAGACCCGAGGTAAGGGACTTCATCTCAATCTCCTTTCATTGAGGCATATTTTGTTTTATACACAACCTTATTTTATACGGTGTATAAACCCCTTTGACTTTTACATTTATCCAAAAGGAATATTTTTTATACGAATCATTTTACTAAACTACAAAAGGTAATGTTTTTGTCATACGTATGCGGCGACAATGACTTCTCTACCGCCGTGACCATTATTTGAGTTTCGGCTTCCTCTATAAGCCATACCTTTTTTTGAGAGAAAATTAAATACCATGTTTTAATTTTATTTTATTTTGGTATTGAAAATGGTTTTCATAATTTTTTTATTATATCAATGTGTTTTATTGATATCTTGTGATTGAAATGTGGAAATATTATGTTTCCTTTATGTATGTTTTACATGATACGATTATGTTATGGTTCTTGGGAATTATTATGAAGACGGGTGGTTCCGTGATAAACTAAGGGTAGGTGAGAAGAATATAGCTCTCCAATTAATTGGGTAACGCGAAGGAGTTAAACATTAAGGTTTCTCTTAAGAGATTTAGGGAATATACTGTGATGGGTATTCCAAACGTAACCATGAGGGTTACTCCCTACGTAAGAATGTTATGAATGCCTCAAGTTACCTTTATGTCTTATGATTTCTTTGATTTATTCAGGATTTGATGAGGTATGTGATTATGTTTTATGAGTAAAGTATGATTACATGCATGGACTAATGTTTTCTTTTTGTACTTTTATATCCCTTACTGAGCTTTTTATGCTCATCCCATGTTTTTGAAATGTTTTTCACAGGTCAAGGGAAAGGTACATGATGTGATGATAGTGTCAATGAAGTGTCAACAAAGGATCCATGTTTCATTTTAAATAGGTTTCCGTAGATGGGAAAAATGAGTACTATCTTTTATGTAACCACTTTGTTTAAATGTGGAATGTAATGCTTGTTTTATGATCTAATTCTCTAAAACTCTAAACCTGAAAAGATCCTCAACGTTTATTCTTGAAGTAACTCAAGATTAAGTAATGTTAAAGGTTGGGGCCTTATATCATGTGTTCCATAAGATGACTCCCCATTATGGAAAGGGAATTTCTGGTCATGGGAGTAATCTTTCTCCCTATTTTTTTGGGTATTTCGAGGTAGTATCTCATTTTGGAGACATGAAATATTAGATAGGGATTCCCCCAATGATGAAACGAATACACAATTTTTTTCCCAGGTTGTAGCTCCATTTTCATATTCATGGTCATTCTCACATAATCAATTGTTCACATATCAATGTTGATGGTGATGCAACCTTCAACATGAAACCTTTAAAGATCAAGGACCTCTAGGATGTATTCTGTTGGAATGTTATACCCTTGTATCACGTCTTATAGTGGCATGGTGGCATGGAGGAGAGTACTTGGGATTGTGATTCACACTTACAGGCTCATTACCTCAAGCTATTTGATGTTTATATCTTTTCTTGTAACAATTTTTATTTTGTGGTTTTGGATCTTTTCTAATTTTGAGATGGATTTATCTTGTTTCTTGTTGTGTCTTACTCTATTTTGAGATGTATTTCCCTCAAGAGAGTGTTTAGGATATGGTTGGGTTGTTGCATGGTTTTGGGTTGTTACGTTGATGAGGTGGTTGAGATACTATAGTGGAAGGAGCCTTGAGAGGTATCTCATGGGGTTGATATTTAGGATGATCAATTTTTGGTTTTCCTCTTGGGGTTGGTTTTGGATTTTCAAGGATGAGAATGTTTTTAGAGGTATCTAATGTAAGGACTCGGATCCACATGGATCAACCATTTTCACATTTCCAAATATCAAAGTGCTTAGAGGAGGCTCATAGGAAGTTTGAAGAGACTTAGAAGCTAAAATATGGAAGTAAGGATATTTCATGCCATGTAAATTTACACTACATGAAAGAGGGTTTCGTGGTGTATAATGAATTTAGGTTCTAAAAAAATAAGGCGATGTGTTTTTCGGCCTAAACCAAAACCTAAGGATTAAACATCTTGAAAGGGGATTACATGAGGTTTAAATTACCAATTTCGTATGATTTAAATGTTTTTATCTTCTCAATATTTTCAAACCATAAAGCTTTAGCACCTATCTCCTGATTCTAGGTGGCCTGGAATCCCCCTCTTCAATGTTTTGGGGATTTCTGTGTAATGGATTTATCTCTATCTTCCCTCCTTAGATCGATAGTGATCTTTCTTAGATCCAAGGTATGTTCTACCGTAGTTCTTGTGGTTTCATCGATATGTACACTCTTTTTCTAATTTTCTATGTGATGGAACTTGATATCCATGTTTCTTAAGGATTTTTTTGTTAGATAAGTTATAGCACAGTGTCCTTGGGTGGACAAAGTTCTTGTGGGAGAGGCAATCGGGATATACAATATCGGTCCATTCTCATGCAAAGAACATTGACACCCTTTTTGAGGTAGGATATTCTTTTCTTCTCTTTTATTTACATGAAATTGTAGAGTTAACATGATTTATACCATTTGATCATTATGAAATTAAAATAATAATTACTGAAACCGGGTTAAATAATTGATATCGATCATTTGAAAATGTTATTATTTTATATTGTGATAACATTTTGCCTCTTGATTTTATAGATATCCTGGTATCTATTATATTCATTTTATTCATGGATTATCATGTGGAATTGGTAAAGAATGTAAATCTATAATTAATTTCTAATTAATTGGAAAATAATTAAAGACGAATGTTTAATGAATATGGTGTGTTGTAAACATAATGTTGTAGTCATGTTTAAATGATTGATCTTCCATTTGTTAATGGAGTAGAATAAATATGTGAAGCATGTGGATTCCTATTGATAAAATATTTTAATTCATTTTAAATTATTTTTTAAATAAATTGTTACATCTTGTTCTAGATTTCTCCTTAGATTACCCATAGTTAGAACTAATAAATAATGAAATGTTTGATTCGATATGGAATAATAATTGGATCTATGATAAAAGATAATTCCTTGTAGGGAATGAGTTTCTCTATTTCTTGTAAAGGTTGAGTGCCTTGTTCTTTGGGGTTGAGTGGTATTGTTGTGTATGAATGGTGGATTCCTTTATTTTGGGATAAGAGCGTTATTAATATGTTTTTTATTCACTAATATTGATGTGATGTGAGCTTTGGTTGGTTGGGATTATAGGTTTTGGTGGTATATGGGGTGGGGAGGCACAGATGTGATGTGAGCCTGAGATGGCAGTGCGAGGAGGGCTGTTGAGGTATATAGGGTGGGGAGGCCTGGTTTTCATGGAAGCAGTTGACATTTTTTAGGGTGGGATTCATTGAGTTATGCATTTGGGTGTCAGGGAGGAAACTAGAGATGAAAGAATGCGTTAAATATTGGTTTACCTATTGATATGTAAAATGGAGTCTTATTTGAATGTGTTGTTCGGATGATGGCCAGGTTGTTTGTTTATCTATGATCCTTTCTCCACTTATTGTGGTAGATGGATGGGCTTGGTTGTATAACATTTTTAGTAGATTAGGATGTTTTTCTTGATTACCTAGTAATATGGAAATTAATGTTGTTAATAAATGAATAAATGAATAAATGTTTAACCCATGGGGTTGGATCCTACTGGGATTCATTACTGAGGTTACAATTCTAAGAAGTCATGGACTCTACTTTCTTATGCTTATAGGGCATGGAACTTTTTTTCAATGATAATGAAATGTAATTTGGAAAATGGTAATGGTTAATTAAGGGTTAAAGAATTAATTAATGTAAATTGATACTGATGAAAAGGAAAAAAATAATTTAATGTATCTCTTTAAAGGGTTCTGTGCTTATATTATATATAGTCATAGAAGTGGGTGTTGGAAGTCCGAGAGATGTTATCTTCAGTTGAGTCTGAGACTATGTTATTTCCATGGTTTTCTTTTGAGCTATATTATATCAGGTACTTTTTTGGTTTTTATACTCTACTTCATCGTTTTAGTTAGGGAAATAAACACCCCAGGGATTCTAATCCCTAGGAGATGTTTTCCCCAACAACCCAATGAGAGGGTGCAAGGCTGACTACCCCCTTTGACCCCTCCCTCTACTCTTAGTAGTTAATTTTTCTTGTATGCAAGGTGGTTGTTTTTTTACAATATATGTGTGTAGAGTTATGTAATGGATTGTGGTTATATCACACTCATGTATTTTATATATTTTTTCCTAAGGACTATAATAGTTATAAAGAGTATATGTTGTGATGGTTTGAGGATCCTTACTTAGTGAGTAAGTTGTGATGGCTTGAGGAATAACACCTGATGTATGATACACGTTATATGGTCTGTGGTGGCTCCTAAAAACTACTATGTTATTTTTGGGTATATGGATGTGGTTGCATGTTTCACAAGATGCACATTTTGGTAATTCACCCAATTGTCTCTGGGCTAGCCTTTTGGTAGAGAGAAACTCTGAACATGCGACATTGGGGCAGAGAGGTAAACCTTTGGGGAGGCGGAAGCAGGGTACCCTTGATATTATTCATTATATTATATGATTTGATATAGGATACTTGTTTAGATTTCCCATGGTGAGGTTGGGAACAAATTATACATGTTTAGGAGATGAGTTTGTTTCACTTGTTTTTCCCTTTTCTTTAGCATGGTTTCATTACCTTTTTCATGTGAGGCTCCATGGAGGATCCTACTGAGTATACTTTTATACTCACCCTATGTATATATAAACTATTTTTTAGGTTAGTTTGATCATGTTGTAGATTCGTCTGGTTACTACTAGCTTGGGGTTTAGTAGGATTTTTTTGGGCTTCATAGTTTTTTCATCCTTATTTTATTTTGGTTCTTGAAATTTTCCTCTTAGTTGCTGTAGTTCTTTCATGTCATTACATATGTACACTTGGGTTTTTTCATGACATTGTATTGTGAGAATTATTTGGTTGGTGCCTCACTAACCTGGGGCCTACTAGAGGTGGGACTTAGGTGTCACTATCTCTCTTCTCCCATTACTGGTCCAGAAGGAGTACACCTTGTGGAGAGGGGGTCACAGAAAAAACATTAGAGTCCTAGTTTTGATAACTCAAAATAAATTATCAATTTTACTAATATATACTTGAGTTTTGTTTAAATATAGTTTTATTGTGATTTTTCTTCTCAATTATAATTCCATTCTAAAATATATAGCCTTTAAATCTGGGTTATTCTAAAATATATCAAATCTTTAGCGAATACAATAAAAAAGGTAAATATATTGTAGAGGTGTGTCAAATGTAGTCATAATTATATCTATCATGACTAAATGTCTCAATAACTTTTTACAGTCTATGTCTATAAATTTAAGAATAAGAATCATGTTTATGAGTTATTGAGTGGGTGAACTGGTTATATTCTGATTATAGTCTCTATGAATTATTATGAGACCTTTTTTATATTTTTTTATTTATTTTTTTTCAAAGTGGATTAGTTTGTGATATTTTTCTATATGGTTGGTAGAATTTATTATTGTAATTTTATTATTTCTATTTATATTTATCAATAATATCCTAGGGTAAGGAATTATACATTTAATCTTCTATGATAAAATATGTCTTATAGAAAAGTATTCCTTTTGTTGATTCTTAATTAAGAAACTCTATAGATCAGAAATTATGCTTCTGATCCATTTAACTAGTATTTTATATTTTTAAAAACATTACTTCTAGGTCAGTTATTTTGATCCTACTATAGCTTTGGGTTAAAAGGAAAAAGTTATTGTAGATTAAAACATGAATTTATTTGAATAATAAAATTATTTTGGGGGTATTTTTAATTTTTTATCAGAATTCCATTAAATTATTGTATTCAGTACCTTGTACTTTATACATTCATCATTTTGATTGTTCAGTTTGTATTTGGATTGTGTATATCTCTCAAATTGTTTCTTTCTTCACTATATTACTATGTTTTAGTTAATTCAGAATATTTTTATATTCTAAACTATTTTCTACTTAATATTCTTCATTTTCTCTCTATTATACTCATTCTATTTTTTATATTTTAGAGTTATCACTTTTATTCCTTAAAAGATATCTTATTTTAAGAAGAAAATATCTTATAACACTTTTTTTAAATCATCAACTCATTCCCCCTTAAATCTACCTAAATTAGACAACACACATTGCAACGAGAAATATTTCTAAAAATATTTTCAATAAAAAAAGAAATAATTAAAGAGTGAATAAATTAATATTATAAGTACACGAACTAAAATAAATCACTCTAATAATAGTGTTTTAATGTGAATAAAGGTGCATTGATGAATAAAACAAAGTCCCTAAAATGTAAAAAAGTACCATGATAAGATATACAACAAATCACTAGTTTAAAAACTAAACTAATAATGCGGTTAATATAAACTAAAAACTAATCCAAATAACAATAGTTCTACTATATCAAGAAATTGGTATTAATCAAAAATAAAAACTAAAATTGTAATGGTATGTAACACCACATGAAGTTTTTCATCAAAACACTAATATTATATTGTTAATGGAATAAAAACCTAAATCATGAAACCAGCATATATGTGTTAATCAAAATATATCATTATCTTTCAATGAAACAATATATATTGGTCAATATTTTTTTGGTGAAGAAAACAAAAAAAATTAAACATAATAAATTAAAGGAAAAACATCACATTATAATACTTATAAAATAAAATATGAAAACTAATAAACATGAGATAATTAAAAAAATTAACACACTATGATAAAAATCATCCTTTCCTTTATAAAAACAATCCATATAAAATAAACCTACCAATAAAGGAGTTGAAATCAAATCAATTTTATATATTTAAACTTAATAAAATGATGATTGTAAGATACTAAAAATAAAAGTTCAAATATTTAATTTCTATACTCATATGAATGGTTATACTTTATTTTTAGAGAATCACAAAAAAAATAGAAAATAGAAATATATTAATAATATTATACAATTTCCTAGACACCTATATTAATATAAACAAATTGTCATCTTCATTTACTTCTCCAAATGTAAATCATGATATTAGATACCCTAAAATTATATATAAAAATTAATTTAACAATTATTAATATCTGAATAATGGTTAAATTTTATCATTCATTATTTACTTATACATTAATCTTATTTTTAAAAATTATAGGGTATCAATGTTTATTATTTGGAACTAACATCAAAATGACATAAGTGAATTTATATTAAAAATTCTATATAGATTAAGGAAAAGACACATTACCATAATCATAATCTTTAAGAAAATATACTTTTGAAAATGGAATATTCAACAATACATCATCAATTGAAAAAATCATGAAAAATATTGGAAATGATATTTGAAATAAAAAAATTCAATGAAAATATAATCATGAGCATAACAAATTAACTTCATAAGAGGAGAAAATTAATTATATTAAGTGGACCAATTAATTCAAAGATATGATCAAATTAAAACATTAAATAATCTATATATAATAAAAAAATTAAATTGAAAAGATTAATACATAAATGTGAAATAATTAATTCAATAAACTAATATAATTATTTATTTAAAAACTAAATTTTTAAAATTCAATTTTAATAGTGTGATTGAACTTAATAAAATAATTATATAAAAATAATATAGTTATTATTAATAGTCAATATCATATACTAACTCCCTTCATTATATAATAAACATTTAGTCAAACATAATCTTTATAAACTGTCTAAAATATTACTTATGGTCTGTACACTTTATTTTAAATCACTGAAAAATGTAAAATAATACTTTTAAATGAACTAAGAAAAAAATGAAATTGTAATTAATGGAAGAGGCAAGAAAATATAACTATAGTAAGAGAAAATTTTCATAGAAATGGAAGTAATAACCTCTAGAAAGACTAAAGCTATGTATTTTAATATATTAACTATGTGGTTAAGTAAAATTTGATTTCTATTAACTATTAGGTAACAAATCCAAAGATAATTCTCAATGGTGAATTCCCACAATACTACAGCATTATAATTTAAAATAAATAAATTAACTAATGTATATTTAAGCTTCTTTCAGCGTATTTTAATTTTGGATTTCAATCTTTGTTAGTGATAAGGAAATAAATAAATAACATCATTATATCATGAGGAATATAATTCTATATTCTAAATGATTAATAAAGATAATAATTTAATTATGGATATAGTCCATAAAAGTAACCATAAAATTGATAACTATCCACATATATTAAAATTCACTTTAGTAATATTATCAAAAATAATAAATCTAAAATAATATAATTAATTTTAATTTTATTCAAATTAATTACAAAAAAAGTGATTTTTTTTCTCAAAAAAAATAAATACAAAAAACTAATCAATATTTGAATATAGAATTAGATCTCAACACTCGATTAGAATAAATATAATCTTAAATGATATAATATTTTAATTATGAACATATACTAATCGAGTATAATTTAAAAAGTTAGAGGAAATATGAAAGTGGTTGAGAGAGAAGAGATTTTAAGGTGGAGTGAAAGAGACATATATAGTTGAAAGGATTCTTGTCATTTTGGGGGAGATTTAAATGTAGAGTGAAAAAGTAAATAGTTGTTTTATGGTGTTATAAAAATTCTAGGATGAGAATAGGTTGATCGGATTACAATGACATTAGAAAAAGATGAATATATTATGTTGTAAATATAATTTAGGAGAAGTAGATTCAATGGACTATGGGTGGTGGCTTGGAGGAATAACATTACTAGACTAAGGGCGGTGGGATAGAGGTTGAAGTTTTTTATATTATAATATTTATGACTATGGGAAGAATAAAATACATGTGGCATGTTTTTTATATGGGCATGTTGACTATAGGAGACCACTTATGGAGATCACATGTATTTTCTTCATACATTTGATATATGTTATAATAGTGAAAGGATTGGAATTTAAATGACCCAATTATTTTATTATTATATCCTAGAAACGAAATAAAAAAGTTTCAATGAAGGAGAAATAATTTTTGTTAAATAATATATGGGATAACAATAATAGGAACAAAACCCAGTAAAATAGATGCTAGTGATGAGATCTGCTTGGACATGAACCTTCCATAAAAGTATCCTCTATTAAAAATGTCTATATAATTTTAATAAAACAAATATATTTGGATAAAAACCCTTAAATATTAGGAAAATATTCTCTAATATTAAAAAAATAAACAAATTTAGTTTATTGGGTAAAAAAATACTAATTAAAACATGGGTAAATGAAAAATTATGTGTTGATATTTTCCCCAAAGTTTTACCACCTCTAAATAATTTCATATATAAAAATCAATTAACCTATATAAATGAAATTATAAAACTTTATCCCTTTATTATATATCAAAATTTTATCCTTATTCAGTCCTTAATGAAGTAGCTTTTATCTATATTGTAAGGTGATGTACATGTTTATTAGTCCAATCTAGCATCAACTACATATCCTATTTTCTCCACCAAAATGATTAATATAGAAAGAATGATCCAAATGAAAATTTTATCCAAACGAAGAAGTTATATTTTCCTAAAAATTAGGTATTAATAAGTATTATGGAAATTTATTTAAAAAAATTACTAGTGTTCATTTAAAAGGATCAAAACTAAAATTTCCATGATATTTATAAATACATACTACAATACCAATTTTTTATTAAATAGTCTTATTTTGCACAATATAAGGAAATTATACCATTTATTATTTATAACATATTAATTAAAAATGATTTTAATCAACTCCCTCACACTTTCCCTTTTCCATTATTAGTAAAAAAACATTATATACCCTAAAGAAAATCAAAAAAAATCAACTGTTCAATGATTTTATAAAATTTCAACATATAAGTTATATTATACTTCTTATATATGGCCAAATTTCTCAGACATTTTTTCTCCCATATACACTCCATTTAATTTTTTATTTATATCTGTACCACATTTATAACGTACCTTCTCAAAAAATGTGTCACAATTTACTCAATAGAAAATATGTTTAATTTTATATTAATTTTTGAGAAAATTCTTTCTCAATTTAGGGTTTGTAGCATCCCATTATTTTTTTCAGGTAATCCCTTGTTTATTATTTTTCTATCATCCTTGTTTCGGTGCATTTTCATGCATCTCACGAATGGGGATACATTGTTAGGGTAAAATGACATGAACTTTAGGTATGTGTGTTTATTTTTATTAGTCAATTTTGGGTAAAAAAATGCCATGTAATTTTAGATATTATTCTTAAAAACTATATTTTTTATAATATTATAAGAGATTACACACCTTTTAAAGGCATTAAATTCTATGTAATTTTCACTAGGAATATGTTGTGAAATATGTTCAGGTCCTGATGGTTTTACATACCATTTATAGGTTTCACGTTATGTACTATAAGAAATTGAGTATTAAATAAATTGGAAATGGGTTTTTTGGAATAATTTAGATCCATAGATTACATAACATGTAATGGGATTTCAAGGCATGAAATCATTAAGAGTTGTGATTTTAAGGTGTTTTATAGATTATTTTCATTTAATTCATTGGAATCGAAATAGAATATATGTGTTGTAATTTTTTGGGAACTTCTACCCTTCGAGATCATTTTGTTCGGGGATTGATCGTTGTTACAGTTTTGGTCAATTTATTTATGTAAATGTTCCTTCTGGTTCATCTTTGTATATGGTTGTGGCTATGGTTTTTTGAGTCTTTTTCATTGGCTTTTTTATTCGATAGTGTTTTCTATTGATCCCTTCGATTTCTCGATGTGTCGTTTCTTTTAAAGGTCATTCTTAGGGTTTCTAACCACCATTGTCAAAGGAAGCTATGTTTGTACCATTTTGATGTATGTGTTTCTATATAATTGGTTATTGTAATGAATATTTTTTTGTTCTTGGTAAATTCCTTGGTCTTATTCATTGATTTTAAGTGTTATTTTATTAATAGGGTTGATTGGAAATGAAAATTGTTTAAAAAAGTTTTTGTTTGAAAACAAATTTTCTTGTCTTGGAAATGGATTTTAAGATAATAATTTTGATTGGTTTATCCTTAAAAATGATTTATAAAATTGTGATAAGGGTTTGATAATGAATTTTTATAATTGAAACATTGGTAACCTTGGGTGCATCAGAATGGATACATGAGTATCCTTAGTGTGAATGGAACCACTAGGAGGTTACCTTTTGGATATTAATGGACTCTGGTAGGACTGGATATTTATTGGACCCAATGTTATTCTTGTCCAGGCTATTTAGTTTCTAGTATTTATTATTCCATATTATAGGGCCCAATACAATGTGATTTTTTATTTAAGGTTATTTATTGCATAGTTGTTTTTATCATGAATTTTTTATCAAACATTTTTATATGAGATTGTACTACATAGCTTCCCATGGTAGGTTATTTTATGTATATGTGTTTACTTTATTACCTCTTGATTCATTGATATTCTTTCCTATTATATCAATTCTGATTTTAATATATCTGATTTGAGAATATAAAAGGCTTTTATGAACACTAAAGGGGGTAAATGATTTATAAAAGAATTGGATATATGAAAATGCTTTGTAAAACATTTGTTTTAAAATATATAATTGTTGAATTCATGCTATTTAAAATTGTATACACCCTGTTTTGGTATCCAACTAGGAATTTTTTTTCTCACGCCCTATTTTTTTCCCTTAGGGAAGATTTAGATATTATATTTTAGGATACAAGTAAAGTTAATGGAATCATGTAGCATGTTGACTTCTCCTTTGTTAATTTCCTTTAGTTTGGGTTTGTTTAGAGGTGACTATTTGTCACATGGAGACTTTTTTATTGGTTTATTCATACATTTTGGGATTATCTTGTTGGATTGGTTGTATGTATGGTTGTATCTAATTTGTTTCAACTTTTTTATCTAATCATATGTCTTGATTTGTTTATATTTGATACTTATTTCATATTCTTAATTCAACACACCATGTGATTGTTGGAATGGTTGTATGGTTTAGTTAGCCTTTGTTGGTCTGTTACAATTTTTTATTAGAGTGAAGTCATATCCTGAAGTGTTTTAACACTTCCTGAGATTGGTTATGTGTCTTGGGTATGCATGAGTTAGGACTGTCTGAATTTGGATAGTTAATACAGAAAAGTGGCATGGCTATCTCAATTATGTAACTGAACATAAGTTACCATGGATTGTTATGTATTTTTACCAAATTTTAGAAATGGGGTTTAGGTTCATTTGAATGACATTTTTGGGAAGTTCATTTAAAATTACCTATTCTATTTTTTAAATGTCTTTCAAGGATAGAATTCTTAATTATTATAATTTTTTTGTTTTAAATCATTGATTTTAATTTATAAAGTAGACCTAATATTTTTTGAATGCACTCTTGATATAATTGGTTTTTGTTTTATATTTATTAGAAAATATCTTTGATAATAGATCTTCTAAATACTATAAAGGAATATGCGAGATTGGCTCTATGGGAAAGTCCACCAGAGGACCCTTCCTTAGTGGAAGTAGTAATATGCACAATTTAGACCATGGGTCAACTGGGTGTTAGTAACCCAATACATGTGGAGGATCATGGATCCATGATTACTAAGAAGCATCCACTCATCTTTTATAGTGAAAAAGGACCGCATTAATCTGAGGAGGGTCTTGAATAGATTGAGATAATCTTCAAATTCTTGAAGAATCCTGAAGACTCGAAGTTGGGTTCTTCTTTGTACTTGCTTGAGGGATCGGGAAGGAGAATATGGGACTCGATCCTAAAAGATAAGTTTTACAAGGACCTTACCTAGTTTTCTTTTAAGATAATATTTAATCCTAAATTTTACCCTAAGATGTTATATGAAGAAATGACTTAGGAGATTCTGACCATATAGTAGGGGGATCATACCATTCTAGAGTATTCTACCCATTTTTCTGAGTTATTGCATCTAGAACTAGATCTTGTCACTAATGAGTACCTTAAGGATCAGAGGTTTGATTTAGGAATGATACCTAATATTAGGATGATGTTTTTTCTCATGTATATTTAGACCTTTGTGGAGGTAGTTTTTAAATAATATTTATCTAATGTGGAAATATCAGGGAAGACAATTTTGGGTGGGGCTTCTGTTGTTGTAGTTGTTATCCAGAGTTTATATTCAAGCTAGAGAAGGAAGAGAAAGGGTGGATTGCATTCTTCAGGAAAAGTTTTAGGGCATTTATCATGATAGAAGAAAAAAATTCTACCATTATGGGAAATTTTATAATACTAAGACTAACCTTATGGTTTCTCCCATTAATTTTCATCATTATGAATTATCAGTCCATCAGAATCATTTCTATAAAAAGATATCCTATAGTTGTAAGATAGGATCCCCTCTCACCAAGGGTTTATAGTTTTGAACTGATGCTTCCAAGGATGTTGGTTCAAGTCCTCAGGACATGGTGTGTGTTCATGTGGAAAATATTGGACCTCTTTATGCAGAACAGTATGCACCAAGGAAATCTGAATTAGGTACAACTACTATTATAGGTACATTTTTTATTTCATCATCTAGGTTTATAACTTTTGTTTATATAGGTGTTACAAATTATTTCATATCATCAAAGTTAGCTGATATGTTAGGTTTGTTCTTAGATAATATATTAAGTTTGGTGTCCCTTTCTATGCCATTTGGAAAGAGGCCCAAAAAAGGTTTCAAGTTTTCAATATTTCATGTTATGATAGGCGACTTTGAGGAATAATGGGACTTCTTGGTGCTTGATCTTGAGATCATTGAATTGATTATCAACATGGATTGGATGTCCAGGGTTAAGGCCTAAATAGAATATCATCACCATTGGGTATAGTTCTTATCTACTAATATGGTGGATCTTGTCTTTTATGGAGAATGGGGCTCTAGATCAGGAAGGGAAAGGCATGTTGTTCCTTTTTCTAGGGTAATTGCATGCTAGTTTTTAGAGATGTTTCTCGATTCAGTTGACCCTTGTTTCAATGGTTAAGTTCCTATGGTGGTAAGTGTGTACCCTTAGGTATTTCTAGATGATTTTTCTGGCTTAACATCATGTAGAGAGGTTAAATTTACTATTCACCTACTTCCAAGTATAAATCTTTATTCTATGTCACCTTATTGAATGGAACCTACTTATTTTTTGGAACATAATGTCCATCTTGTAGATCAATATGCCAAAGGATTTAGTCATCAAATATTGTCTCAATGGGATTTGACTATCCTCTTTTCTCAGAATGCGTAATAGAGTTTCATTCTTTGTATTGACTGTTCAAATTTAAATCAGGGGACTATTGAGAACAAATATCATTTTCCTAGGATTGATGATATTTTTTACCAAATTAGTGGGACATGTTGGTTTTCAAAGATTGACTTGTAGTAAGGGTACCACCATTTCAGGGTACGAGGAGAGGATATACCTAGTAAAGACATCTGGAGCCAGTATAGTAATTTTGGGTTTTTTCTTATCCAATTTGGTTGAACTAGCTCTCATGCAGTTTCTAAATCTCTGATGAACTAGATTTTCCACCTGTTCTTGGACTCTTTTTTATTGTGATTGTGGGTGATATTTTGGTGTATTCCACGTCATAGGAGGAGCACAGGAACCATTCAGATATAATTATAAGAACCATGAAGGAACATAATCTTATGGTATGCCCTATAAATGTAATTTTTTGATCGAGGAAGTGATATTTTTTTGCTATGTTGTAACACAATGACATTTTGTGAAATATTTGTTTTCAAATTAATTGAATCATTTCAATATTCTCCATTTCACACAACACTGAATATAGAATGTGTTTTATGAAAGCACTAAGTTTGGTTGTGTTTCATGTAACACCATGCTAATATTGAACTAAATGAAACACTTGTATTATCTTATGGTGCGCACAACACTATTTTTGGCTTTTTTTTACACACAATGATGAGTTCCTTCGATATCTTTCTTTACACGCAAGGCAAAGTTTTACCAAACCAAAGTATACTATTAATATAATTATTAAAATATGATTATAATTATCACATATAAATTATAATGGGAAATATGAATGTTATTAACTAAATTATGAAAATATGGTCTAAATTTGTAAATAATATGAATCCTATGGTTATAAATTGGTTAGAAATGAAAGTAAAAACTATATTATAAAAGAGAAATTCTTTTTCTAAGAAAACTATTTTTCTACAAACAAACACCATTTTGTCTCAATAAATTAAAAAACCACATTTGATGAATGTTTTTGATAAAATTTATATATTATATATTCCATAAATAGATCTCATACTGATCTAATAGATTATATATATATAAGATAAGAATAAATCCAATTATATGAATAAAAAAGAGGTATTTTTATAGAAGTTAATGTTACCGCCTTTTAATATAGAGTCTATTTTAAATATAATTATTTACCATTTTATTATTTTAATTTGAAAAAATAAACTTCATTTGTTAAATCAAAATATAAAAAATTATTTTGGGTTAATTTTTTAATTTTTCAGATATGTTTCATTTTTTGGTGAATAGTGAGAAACCCGGAATTTTAATTGGAAAATTCTTTTTCATATAATTTATTTACATAGTTAAATTATATATTATTATTTTTTAAATTATATTTATATATATTATAAATAAATTAATCCAATTTAGGTCATTATAACTAATTTCAAATTAAAATTGGATATAAAAACATTTCAAACTTTTCAACTTTTTACTTTAAAAGGAATCTTACTTAATGATTACACTTAGAATATAAGGTGTAAAATGAATATAAACGTTTATAAAAATAATTTTATGGACATATTTTGACCATTAAACCTATAAGTATATATAATTGTCTATTTTTAAACCTTTGGGAACAAGTAAAATGAGGGGAGCACTCAAATCATTTCAAGAATACCTAATATGTAATTTTCACCATTTATAAAAGGCATTATATTGTCCTCTCATCACACCTCTGAATCCCATTTAGATCATCCAAAACCTTCCCAAATAAACTAATAACATACCAACCCTCATCATAGATTCATAAAATTGGGCAAAAATCCAACCAAGTAATCACTTTAGTGAAAATCAAAAGGAGTTAACCGAAGAAGATGTATCATCCTTCCACAAACTCTTTTGTTTTATTTATTTCTCCACCAAATAAATTATTATTATTCTATAAAAAAATAAGCTAAATAGCGTAAATAAACTTATATTTTTTTAATATTATTGGTTCAACCTACACTCACACACACTTCCATCAAATGGGATACGCAATCATCGCTCGTGTGTACAGTAGATTACCACCTCGGGAATTGATGTTGTTCATTCTCCCATTGATAACTTTTAAGGTTGGAAATAATGATGTAATTTATATTTTTATATTATATATATTATATTTATGATTTATTTATTCTGAAAAAAAAATTATATATCACATACCTTAATTCATTCCATTTTTTGTAAATATGATATCTTTGTTTGTAAATGTGTGGACAACTGCATTCTCAAAGCAACGTAATTTTGTCACACATTACAAGGAATGTATTAAGGGTGGGTTTAGTAAACTTATATGATATAAATGTCATAATAATTCTACTATAATAATATAATATATATATATATATATATGTTCATATATGTCATTTAGTATCTTTCTTTCAATATGATTGGAAAACGAAAACAGTGTCCATGTGTATGTATGTCCTACCGTCCCTATGAATGGTGTGTAAAATTTCATATTTGAATATTTTAAAGAATATTATTAATACTCATTTACTGAATATATATTATTTTTATATAATTTTTTAAATTCATGAAAAAATTAAATCATGATCTAAGTAAAAGGATCAAGAATAACAAGTCAAAACTTATGCGAAAAACAAAGAGAATATTACCTGAAACATAACTGAACATGGAATTGTTAATAAACGGGTAATATAAGGTCGTGATAAAAAAATATGTGGTATTATATTAAATAATATGGTAATTTAATATTTTTTTAATAAACTTATACTTGTTATAAATTATTTTCTAAATTATGATGAAAGACAAGACTTAAGGTAAGGGTTTTCTCATCTCACTTTTATTTATATGAGACTTATGCCTTATTGACCACTCATTTATTTTGTGTAGTGTATATAATTCACATTAAAGTATTAAATGATTCTTGAAATTAAATTTATGGGTTTTCAAAAATCCATTTTATGATCTTTATTTCATGGGGTTTATGTTTCAAAAGTTCTTAAATCGGAAAAGTAATTTGTTTCCCTATTTTTCATCATTGAGGTAAATGACATGTTATGCACTAATATTTTTCTATAGTGTGTATATACTTCCATTTGATAAGTTATATCATGAATCTAATTATTTTAATTATATTTTAATCTTCATGTAATTTAATTATTTCATTGTTATTATGATTCAAATATACCAAAGTGGTAAGAGTTTATTTTTACAATATCATCATTTATCATAATTTTTTATGATTATGATTTCATTGATGAAATATTATGATACATACCTTAATAATTCTCCTAAATTTTATTTTCCTATGGTTATTCATTATATATTCATGTATTGGTTCCATTGTTTCCACACTTTGGTACTTAATATAATTAAGAAAATATTTTTATGCAAATCAGATTTTATCCCTCTTAGATCAGATATTTGTTTCATTTAATAACCATGTTTTCAAAAGAAATGCTTTCTAATATTTTTTTAAACTATATTTTAATATAATGTTCATGTAAAAGTATTTTAGATAAATATTTTATGTTTCAAAGTTTCTAAAATGGTTTTCAAAGCTTCTTTTATAAGTTTTCTTGGTTATATTCAATGAAAATGTTTTTCAAAATGTTTTATGATTTAAAAGCAGTTTTTTAAAGAGGAAAGGATATTTTGGTAAATAATTTTTTTAAATGATCCTATAAAAATTATTTTACATCAATGATAACATTATATGGTTTTACTCATGCCTTATTTTGGTTATGATCTAAGGATATCATACCTATTCTTTCTCTGACTGGTTTATGCTTTTGATGAAATGTTACTTTTGAAACTTACTTCTATTCTATGGGTTATACCATGATAAATCATTATGAAACACTCTTCATTTAATATGTTATTCTATGATTAAATGATTATAAAACCTATCTATTTTTTATAGGTTATTATATGATGAAATATTTTTGAAACTATTCTCATTTCATGGGTTTTGATATGATGTTTATAAAACCAATAACTTTTTATGGGTCATCATATATTGAATGTTTTATTATCTTGTGGAACATCTATATAAGATTTCCTTATGTGATGGGTGGGAAATATATTTCCCAAATATATATTGGGTATTTATTTATATCTCATCAGATAATTATGGGAAATAAGTTGAAGTGCATAATCCATAATGGGAAACGGGTACATCCTAATCCACAATGGGAAATGGGTGTGTCCTCATTCATAATGGTAAATAGGTGTATCCTCATCCATAATGCTAAATAGGTATGTCCAGATCCCCAAATGGAAAATTAGTATCTTGATCTGTAATGGGAAACCAGTGCATCCTAATCTACTATGGGAAACATGTGTGTCCTGGTCCACTATGTTGATGGTCTTGCTTGTTAATATTGACACATGAAATGGTTTTATATATTTATGATGGTGCTACACTTATATGACATGATTGTATGGTTCATGATTGATTTTTGATTATTTATCACCTCTATGATTCATGTCTTATGAAGAACCAACATTTATTTCATTACTCAAGTATATGAACATTGATATATAGGGCATGATCTTCAAATATTATTCACATGTTCTCATACCCTTATTTTCTTGTTATGCTTAAGTATATCCCTTATTTACCCTTAATGAAAATCTGAGCTCACACTTTCTTATTTTTCATTTACCTAGGTTATAAATAAATTTTTTAAGTGAAATTACTAAATGGGAATATATTTTTCAGAAACATTGAAGATCATTCACTGTGTTAAAATATTTTTTTCCATGATTAAAAATAAAGTAAACTATTATGGTCATCATGCATGTATTTTTATAATGTTCTGAATATTCATCTAAAATGATTTAATATCCATTTATGTTAATCCAATGTCACTATCATTGTTATCAAATGAAAGGTTTAACCAACCTTTGGAAACTAGGATGAGAAAAATTTAGTGAGATCCTTAAGGATATTTTTTAGAATATATCTAGGGGTGTCTATAAGGATAATTCTATGTTATAATATATAAAAAAGTATGTGACATGATTTAGACATACAATAACTAAATTTTCATGATTATGTCATTTTTCTCTATGATAAGTGTTTCTCACACTATGATTTCTGGTTTTAGTCAATGGAGGGAACTAGATGAGTCTTGGTAAACATTAAATGTTTCAAATGTGGAAATTATGGGAATTATGAAAATATACTTCATAAGTGTTAATATCATAAATATAATTATAAATGTGTTATAATTATTAGTTATACTATTGAGGGAAAAGATATTGAAAACAATATGAAAAAGGTATGGGAAGTTATAATAGTGTTGTTTACATTAAAAGTAAGAAGCATGATCAGATTGAGGATGAGTATCCTTAAGACATGTTTTATATTTTATATTCTAAGAAAGGGGTATTAAGTAAAATGATTATTAATACTGAGTAATGGTTTAATTATAAATTTGTATCGATCAAATTTATATCTTTTGGAATTCAAAGATTATGTTATACGAATCATGAAATATACAAGTATTTTTAGTATTAATTTTTCTTTAAGTATTGAAGATGATTTTTTGAATGGTATTGAAAACATAGAAAAGTTATTAAATTGAATGGTGATATTTTTATTAAGGGTAGGAAACCCTTAATGCATTCTTGATGTTGAGATAATGATGTTTGGATAAAAGTATTTTGGATGGTACTAATTAAGATGGAACTGGATGAGGATTTTTTGAAAAAGTGGTCTCTCTTATCATCGATAGAGCTTAAAAGTTTTTGGATTTAAGTAATATATCCCTAAGAAATCATGCATTTTTCAATATGGAAGTATGGTAATTCAGGTTATTACCATGTTTCAAAAGAATACATGATAAAGGTCTTCCCACGTATGGGATGTAACAACCAAGATCTACCTTATTAGATTTGGGGGACCAATGTTAAGCTGATTTAGTGAACTTCATTGTAAATTTCTGGATTTTCATATTTCATAAGGTTTACAAGGTTGACCATTTATGGGATGGTTTAAGTTAAACTTAAGATGAGCTTTTAGATATTAAAGTGTTATCTCACCATATAAATATTTATGCATATTGGATATCGAATTCTAACCTTTTGGTTGTGATGATATGTAAAGATGTGTGGAATAACTTATTTCTCTATATGTGGATCTTATGATCCATTAGTGCTTTAGGAATAAAAAAATTTACCTTAATTTTTTGAGTAAGATATGATATGGAAATTTTTCAAGATGCAACCAATTAGTGAGATTGTGTTGAAATCATGTAAGTAAATACTTTCATGAAAATTCAACAACTTTTAGAAAAAGATTCTTGAAATAAATTTTTTTCATGTTATCATTATTTTTTATGATATAAATTTAATTTTTCAAGCCACTTTGGGTTACGGCATTGTGGTCATTAACATTATCCTGACCATGTTCTCTATCACTATCCATTAGAATGTAATAGTTAGATTTTTTGTTCATGTATATTTTTTCAATTTCCACCAATGTTCTCATATGTGGAGACTATGTTATGAGTTACTTTGGGTAATCATTATGTTTCCAAATTTCCCTTCTTAATTTAATTTCTAGTATTTATTTTTATGATATGGATTTATAAGAACAAAAATTTCATGTATTAAACCTTTGATAACCCATATGAATTTAAAGGGAGAAATTTATTTAAATTGGGGTAGAATTTAACACCCTGATATTGTAGGAAATGTGTTTTTTTTAAATTAATTGAATCTTTTCAATATTCTACATTTCACACAACACTAAATATAGCTTGTGTTATATGAAAGCACTAAGTTTGGATTGAATTTCACACAACCCCAAGTTAACCTTTCACTACACACAACAGTTAGATTACCTTATGGTACACACAAAATGATGTTTGTTTTTTGTTACACACAATTTTGAGTTCCTTTAATATCTTTAATTATATACAAGATCGAGTTTTACCAAATAAAAATATACAATTAATATTTTTATTAAAATGTTATTATAATCATCACCTAGACATTAGAATGAAAAATATGAATGATATTAACTAAATTAGGAAAATTTGGTTTAAACATGTATATAAAATGAAACCTTTGGTTGCCAATTAGTTGTCAATTAAAGTAAGAACTATTTGATATTAAAAAAATTCCTTTTCTAAGATAATTGTTTATCTATGTTTAAACACCATTTTATAGCAATAAATTAAAAAAATTAAAAATAATTTTATCAATAAAATTTATATATTATATATTTAATAAATATTTCCAATACTCATCCAATAGATTTTATAGGCACAAGATAATAATAAATCTAATTATATGAATAAAAAGATGTATATTTCTAAAAGGTGGTTTTAAGCCCTTTTTTTTGGAGAACCTATTTTAAATATACTTTTTTAAAATTTTATAATTTTAATTTCATAATATAAAAATTATTTTTGAAATAATATTATATATATTTTGTTTTTTTGAATTTTTTGTTTTTTTGTTTTTTTTATGAGATGTTTCATTTTTCGGTGAATAGTGAAAAACAACAAATATTAATTAAAAACATATTTTAAATATAACTTATTTATATAGTTAGTTTATGTTTTAAATTTTTATTAAAGTATATTTATATAAATAATATATAAATTAATAAAATTTAGGCCATCTGAACCAATTTAATGTTGAAATTGGATATAAAAACATTTCAACATTTTAAACATTTTTACTTTAAATACACATTTTCCAATCACATATATGGGATTAATTTTAAATTAATTTCTACCACTTCTCTGATTATAATTTTTAAAAATGGTGTCCATATTTGGAATCAAAATAATTTATAATTTTTTGTACGTTCAACTAAGTATTTTTACGAAACAATTACTAAAATTAATTAAAACTAATTAAAGTGATTAAGGTAAAAACAAACTAAATTAATGATTAAACATAAAATTTCATTTTTAAAAATGACCATACACATATATAAAAATTTTTTCAAGGTAATATAAAGACCATACCTCCTGTAATTATATATAATGTATAATTTTTAACCCTTTGGGGACAAGTAAACCAAAGGGGACACTCAAATATTTTCAATAATACTCTAGGTGTCATATACCCCACTTATAAAAGGAATCATATCCTCCTACTCTCAAAAAACCTATTAATATATTTTCTATCATCCAAAACCTACCCAAATAAACTCCAAGAATACCTCACCTTATAATATATACCTAACTTTATGTATAAATCTAACCAAGTAATCCCTTTGGTTCAAACCATCAAGAGTCGCCAAAAGAAGTGGTTGCATCCTTCCACAAACTATTTTGTTTTATTTATTTATCCACCAAATAAATTATTATTATTACATGAATAAATAATAAAATCTGTATTGTAAATATACTTAGATGTTTTTATATTATTATTTTTTACCAAGACTCACACACACTTCCATCAAACAAAATAATCGTTTGTTTGTACGGCGGACTACTGCCTCACAAACCGATGTCATTCGTTCTTCCATTGCCACCTTTCAAGGTTGGGAATAATGATGTGATTTCTATTTCATATTATATATATTATTTTTATGAATGTTTTTGATTATTTAATTAATATATAACACATACCTTCATTTATTCTATTTTTTTAAATATAATAACTTCATCTGTGGATGTGTGGACTACCACCTCCTCAAAGTGAAGTGATTAGGTCACACATTACATGGAATGTATAAAGGATGTGTTTTGTGAAAGTATATGAAATATATGACATAATATTTTTACATGAATAATTTTATATATATGCTTATTTAAATATATTTTATTTTCATTCTTTCTTTCAATATGAAAAGACAATAGAAACAACGTTCATGCATACGTACGGCCTACCGTCAACATGAATGGTGTACTCCATTTCAAATTTATATATTTTAAATATTAGTATAAATATTTATATAATGAATATATATTATTTTTATATAATTATTTAAATTATTTAATTAATTAATCATGATTTTAAGTAATAGGGTCAATAATAACATATCAAAACATATAAGAAAAAATAAGGATATTACCCGAAACATAACCAAAACATGGAATTTTTAATAAATGGGTAATATAAGGTAATAATAATGTAATATATGGTATTTTATATAATAATATGGTTATTTTTATATTTATAAGAAAAAATACTTATTATACAAGATTTTTGAATGTGTGTGAAGAAATTCAATACTTAAGGTGACAGTTTTCTCATCGTACTTTTATTTTTGTGAGACTTGTGCCTTATTGACCACTCATTTATTTTGTATGGTGTATATACTGAACATTAATGTATTTTATGATTCTTATAATTAAATTTATTTTTATTTACATATCCATTTAATTATATTAATTTAATGTTTTTTATATTTTAAAAGTTACAAAATCGGTAAAGTGATTTCTGTATCAGCTTTCATTATTTGAGATACATGACATGTTATGCACCTATATTTTTCTATTAGGTGTATATAATTCCATTTGAAATTTTATATCATGTATATAATTATTTTCATAATATTTTAATCGTAATTTAATTTTATTACATTATGGGGATTATGATTCATTGTTACCGAAGTGGAAAAAGTTTATTGCTGCAATCTCATTGTTAATCAGGATTGTTTATGATTATACATCTATTGATGAAATCATATGATTAATTCTTCAATAACCCTCATGAATCATCTTATCCTATGTTTATTCATGATATCTCCATGTATTGGTAACATTAATTCCACACATTGGTTCTTAATATTATGAATAAAATATTTTTAAGAAAATCATACTTTATCTCTCTCTTCAATTGGGAATTTTTTTTATTTAGTGACCTTGATTTATAAAAATTTGTTTTCAAAAATGTTTTTAAATAATATCTTAAGATAATTTTCACAAAAAAATAATTTTAAAGATATTATATATGTTTTAAAGTGTTTAAAGTGGTTTTCAAAGGTTCTTTTTTAAGTTTTCATTGTAATTTACAAAGAAAAAGGTTTTTAAAAAGTTTTATGATTTAAAAAGAGTTTTTCAAATAGTAAAAGTTATTTTATTGATGAAATGTTTTAAATGATACTTCAAAAATTGTTTTAAATCTATTATAACATATGTTGGTGTTACTCGTTCCTTCCCAGTGTTATGATCTAAGGATACCATTTTTATTCTTTAACTGAATGGTGTATGCTTTTGATGACTTGTTTTTTATGAAACTCATTTATCTTCCAAAAGTTATACCATGATTAATGCTTATGACACCCCTTCATTTTATGGGTTATTATCGGATAAAATATATATGCAAAATATCTATTATCCATAGGTTATGATATGAGGAAATGTTTATGATACCCATCTTATTTCATGGGTTATGATATGAACTTTATGAAACCTACCTCTTCTTATCAGTCTTGATATGATGAATGTTTTATTATATTCTAAAACATGTATATAATATTTAATTATGTTATGGGTGGTACATAAATCTCCCTTTAATTCATTTCTAAATGATTTATATCTCATGAGATCATGATGGGAAGCAAATCAATGGGCTTGATCCACAATGGAAAATTGGTGCATCCTAATCCATTATGGGAAACAAGTGTATCTTAATCCACAATGGGAAACATGTTTATCTTAATACATAATGGGAGATAGGTTTGTCTTCATCCACAATGTGAAATAGGTGTGTCTTAATCCACAATTTAAAACAGGTTCATCATAATCTACTATGTGAAATAGGTGTGTCCTCGTCCACTATGTTGATTTTCCTGGTAGTTAACCTTAATATATGAAATGGTTTTCTATATTTATGTTGGTTAAAATTTTATATAACATGATATTATGGTTCTTGAATGATTTATGGTGATTTATCACCCCAATTATTAATTTATTATGAACTTCCAATCTTTATTCCATGACTCATGTATATGATCTTTGATATATAGGATATGATCTTCGAATTTTATTCTCATGTTCTCATACCCTTATTCTCATGTTATTCTTATGTATCTCCTTTATTTACACTTACTGATCATCTGAGATCAACCTTTATTATGTTTCACTACCCTATGTTATGAAGATACATTTTAAGTATAAGTATTAAAGGGATATATGTTTATAGTAAACATTTAAGATCTTTCACCAAGTTATAAGATTTTGTTCCACCATTCCAAAGACACTAAACTATTATAGTCCTCATGTATTTATTTTTTTAATGTAGAGAATATTCATATAAAATTATGTAAAAACTATGTATTTTAAACTTGGTTCACTATATATGAGATATATAAGAGAGGATTATTAGTGGATCTCTAAAAGGTATAAGCTATTATGTGGTGGGATCAGTCCAGAAATGTTTTTGAGATGTGAAGCTTCTTCAGTTTGGATGGTTACTATAGATGGTTTGTTCAGGATTTAAACAAGATCATGTCTTCAATGACTTTATTAACCTGTAAGTTAGTACACTTTCAGTGGAATAAAATCATTATAGATCTTTTGAGGAGCTGAATATGAGGTTGACTTCAACACTAGTTTTAATTATTCTGGAACTTGGTTTGGGTTATGATGTTTTCTACGATGCATATGGTATGGGTTTGGGATGTGTCTTTATTTATTAGAAATAGGTGGTGTCCTATGGATCATTCCATTTATTCCATTATGATATGAACTACCCTACCAATTACCTTGAGTTGGCCTTGTTTCTACATGTACTAAAAATGTGGAATCACTAACTATTTGTGGATTACTTTATAGTGTATTCTAATATTAAGATCCTAAAATATATATTTTTACTTAGAGGTATCTAAACATATAATAGGGACACAGGGTAGAGTATCTTCATACATTTGATTTTGATATTTCATACACTCCCGAGATATCAAATTTTTTTGTCGATGCATTCAATAGAAAATTATTATCACGGGTCATGATTGAATTAGTTGAGTAGAGGTCTCTGATGAGATTGTTTTCTAAGATGATCTTGGGAGTGGAAGAGGTTAGTGGAAATGTGTTCTTTAATTCAACAAAATATTACTCATCTTTTGATGAGATATTTTTTCTTGTGTAGGTAATAAACACTATGTTTCAATGCTTTAGTGAAATACTTTATGGTGTGGAGACCTTGGGTGAGTGGTCTCAGTATCCCAGTGGTGCTTTGGGATTCTATGGTAGGTAGGTTCTTTTTTACCCTAGGGAAGGATTTGATGGATAGTGTGCATCAGTATTGTTTCTATATGAATCCTAGTCCTACCAAGATGTATCACAACATGAGACATAATTACTGGTGTAAGGGGATGAGGAAGTTAGTTGTATACATTATGTTATAGTTTCTTACATGTCATAGAATTAAGATGGGACATTAGAGTTTATCAAGTTTGTTTTATCCCTTACCCATTCTAGTATAGAAGTGGGATGATATTTCCATGTTTTTTTGTTTTCTAAGAACTCATAGCGGGATGGGTGTGATTTGGATAACCATTGATCAACTCAAGAAATCAACACATTTTCTCCCTATCAAGGAGATGATGAATGTGGAATAGCTTGGGTATTTTTATATCTGATAGATTGTGAGACTTTTTGGGGTTCCCTCTATAGTGGTATCTAAAAAGTACTTAAGGTTAATCCCTATGTTCTATAAATGTTTACAGGAGGTGATGTGTTCCAAAATTATATTTATAATGGTTTATCATTAATAGTGGGATGGGAAGAAAGAGGACAATCCAGGTTATAGAGGACATGCTTCAGGCTTGTGTTCTTGATTTTTGAGGATCTCAGGAAAATATTTTTCCGATGTTTGAGTTTTCCTATAAAAATATTTATCATAACTTGATTAGGATGGATCCCTTTAAGGATTTGTATGGGTGGCAACGCATATATCCCTTATGTTTTCCAGAGTTGGGAGAGTAGTCCTTAGTTGGGCTTAGTCTCATTCCAGTTATGATAGAGAAGGTTTAGTTGATCTGGAGGAGATTAATCACAACATAGAGTCCTCAGAAATATTATGGAGACCATCATCATCTGCAGTATTTTGAGGTTTTTGCTTGGGTATTTCTCAAAGTTTCACCTCGCTTGGGAAATTGTTGTTTGGGAAAGAATGGTAAGTTGGCATTGAGATTTGTGGGACCCTTTGAGATCATTGGGTGATAGGGAAACAAATCCTACTGATTGTACTTTTTGTCTGGTATGATATCTATCTGCAATGGGTTTCACGTCTTCGATCTGAAAATACATGTACTGGATCCTTCCCATTTGATTAGTTTTAAATATATTGATCTTGAGACTGACACCACTTTGGTTGAGTAGCGATTTTAGTTTATAGAATGTTGAGAGAAGTTAGTGCATGATAAAATTACTCTTCTAGTTCAGGTACTATAGAAGTGTGTATAGTTTGACCACAAGATGTGGGATAGGGAAATTTTGATGAGGCAACAGTGCCTTCCACTTTTTTCAAGTCCAAGAATATAAGGTATTTATATGGGTATAAAGTGTTTTTAGCGGGGAGATTATAACACCCCATTAAGCTTTTCAGGTAATCCCTTATTTATGATTTGTCTATCATCTTTTTTTTGGTGGGTTTGTGGGATTCTCAAGGATGGGTAGCCTTTTTTAGGGGTAAATGACTTAAATTTTAGGGATGTGTGTTTATTTAGACTAATGGAGTCTAGGTATAAACATTTCAATTACTTATCAGGGTTATTCTTATGTTTGTATAATTCTTTTAGTGGGGTTTTTGAGTTTTTCTACTTAAAACCTAAAGTGTTTTCAACCTTCTAGGATATTACACATCATATAATGTAATTACACACTATTTAATGTTCATGTGGAATAATTTGTGAAACTTGTTCTGGGTATGAAGGGTTTGCACACCATGTATGGGATTTATGTTGTGTATTGTCAAAAATCAGATTTTTATTAAAAAGGCGATAGGTTTTTTAACGTACATAAGCTTCATGGATTGTATAATGAGTAATGGGATTACACACCATGTAATCATATTGAGTTGGGATTTTAGGGTGTTTCATGGATGATTTTTATTTCATTCATTGTCATCCCTTCTCTATCTCGATATAGAATATATTAAGGGATATTTTTGAGACCATTGACCCTTTCGGAAAATTTCATTTTGATATTTATTGTTGCTATTGTTTCGGTTTATTTCTCAAGGTAAGCAATATTTTTTTCTTCTTTGGACTTGGTTGCAGTTATGTTTTTTTTGTGTTTTTTTCATATTTCTGATCAAATATTGTATTCTATTGATCCCTTTTTGTTTTTTGGCATGTCATTTCTTTCAAAGTTGCTTCTAATGGTTTCCATCAACTATTGATGAAGGAATACAGATTTACACCATTTTGAGGTATGTGTTTCTATAAAATTGGTGGATTAAATGAATTTCGTGAAATTATAAGAATATTCCTTTATGTTTTTAATTTATTTTTAGTGATAAGTGTTTTTAATGGATTAATTAGAAAATAAAATTTTATCAAATTGGGTTTTTTCTTGAAAACTTATTTTATTGACATGGGAATAAATTTTCAAACACCTAGTAGATTATATTGGCATTGAAAATGTTTTATAAAATCATGAGCATGGTTTTAAAAATATATTTTCACAATTGGCACATTGGGAACCATGGATGCATCGAGAAAGATATACGGGCATCCTTAGTGTGTGTGGAACAACTAGGATATAACCTTTTGGATATTGATGGACTGTGGTAGGACTCAATATTATTTGGATCTAAAATTATTCCTATTTACGGTCTTGAGTGTCTAGTATATATTTTCCCAAAGTCCAGGGTCAAATATGAGGTACCTTTTCATTTAAATTTATTTATCGCTTGTTTTTTTATTAAGGATTATTGTTCATGGGATTTTATATGAGTTTGTATCATATAGCTTTGCATGATACGTTATTTCATGGATATGTTTTTACATGATTGTCTCTTAATTCATAGATATTTTTTCGTATTATATCACTTATATTAATCACATTTTAATTTGACAATATGAAATGATTTTACAAAAAAAGTGGGAAATTATTTATAAAATAATTGGATTTATGAAAATTATTTGAGAAACTGTTCTTTTAAGCTTTAACTACTGAATATTTATTATTAGACTTTGTCTATATTATGTGGTTGTATTGATGTTCTTGTAACTTTCATTGAATCCACATGAGTGGTGATCATACTAGAATCTCTTTTATCCCAAACTACAATTTCTACACTGGCATAGTATACTGGTATTGTGAGGTCGAACCCAAGGGAAAATACTGGTAGACAGGGAACCAATGACTTCAAACCCTTTATATAAGATTCCAAAAAAGTGGATTTTATTTTGGGATTCAATTAATTCTAATTTTTTTGGCATAATAATTAGAAATAATATAGGGATGTGGGTCACTTTCATGGTTTAAGTAAAAAAATATAATCTAGATCAAAAAATTGGACACTCTTAGGGATTAGGCTATGAAGTAGTGTAAAGGGAACTAGTTGATGATGGTCAAACCAACTAGATATATCTAAGATGAAACTATTCCTTGGATTGGTTATAGCTAAAAACCAATATTCATTATGACTAGATTCTATAAAAAACAAGTGCCTTAGGATAATGGTCATAGTATACTAAACCCTAATCAGGTTAGGTTCGTTCATTTAAAATTATCATAGTCAAGTTTGTATAAGGTAGTATAATTGAAAATTATTTTTCAACCCATTTACTAGGCTTAGTGTTAATAGGTTTTGGTTTATAGATTAATTAATTTTGGAACAACCCTTACTCCTAAACATTACCCTAAGTGGTTTAACATCTCATGATAGTATTAATCAAAATCATAGAAACAATTGCATAAATAATCATTAGATTAATGAAGCAGTTGAATTAAGATAGCTTGAAATTGATAGATTAAGATTAAAGTAGTTATCAATCAAAACAATTTATAATTCTAAAAAATCCTCACTTGAATGAGTAAACATGAAAGAATGTGGGGTATTGCCACTGGCAAGTGGAAATTAAAATGGAAAATAGGCGTTGAATTGGTAAATGAAAATTAAAGAGATGAAGAACACTCATTGATTGATCAAAATAACTTAGATTTAATGAAAACCATAAAATGAGTTTTCTAAATTTGAGTTATAAGAGAAAGAGATAGAGAAAAATTAGATATAATGAGAGTAAGGATTCTTCCCAAAAACATTATATGTGGATATTTCTTTCTTGTAAATAAATTTATGTGAGTTTACAGAGTATATAAACTTCTCATGTTTTGTAATCCTGAACCATGTTTTTCTCTATAAATATTTGATCTGGCACCTTCCATGGCCGAATCTTCAAGATTTGGAGATGCAGCCCATATCATGATGTTAAATGGTAACTCATGGCATGATACATCTCATGACTTGAACTTTAAGAGGGAATTGGACATCAAATATTACATGATGTGTATTGGGTATTCACATCAAGTATTTTTCATGAATTTTAATTTCTAAAAAACACGGGCTTAAAAAATTTGGACATTTTTTGAATGATACATACACATCGTGTATATATTTTATGATGTGTAATGTCCACTTTTTAAAAAAATTTATAGATTTCCATTTAAATTAATATATACATATTATCTAAAAAATTAAAAATATACCTTCTTAAATATTGAATAAATCATATATAATATTTAATTAAATGAATCCATTATTCATATAAAATTTCATCTTATCAAATTTTCCAACACTTGAAAATTTTCTTTTCCATAAGAAACAATTATATTAACAAGGATTACAAAAGAAAAAAAATTAAAATAAGAAACATGCATTACAACCTAGAAAATAAAACTCACTATTAGTAGAAACATTCATTACTCCATAATCAAAACTACAAAGAAAATCAGGCATGCCTCATAGTTCTATTCTTTATCTGAATTCTTGTTATTTTTATTTAAAATTTCATATCTATTTCATAAATTATGTAAAAAAATTTTAATTTACCTCACAATAAATCTTATATCATAAATCTAGGTAAAAGGTAAATATATTTCTTATCAGATCTTGAATACATGTTCATAACCATAGAGTTACATTGGTTTTATCATCTCCACTTCATAAACACAAATACCAAATCAATCATGAGGGTTTCAGCAAAAAGGGTTCAAATGAATCTGAGGGTGAGGGAAGGTGGGTAGAAAATGAAAATCAAGCTCCAATATAGGTTATTCTCAGGATTATAATTCATGAAAGTAGATAATTGTTTAATAAAGTTTCTCCTTCAAGATAAGACAGCGTTCTTGTTTCAAATAGCTCAAAATGGGTCAATGAGTGTATCAAGTGAGTATCAGAAATGTACCTTGTTATTTTATTTTTCTTTTACTTATATTTTGAAATTCATGCTCATGATAAATCTCACATCTATCCCATAACAACATATTATCCTTCATAGGATTTATTGGTCTAGACATGGTGATTTTTAACCATCCTAATACACAACCCAAAATATTTTCATCTTTTTCAATTTATTTGAAAGGAATTAAAGGAATTGGGTAAGAATAAAATTTCAAGAGTAATCATAGATCACATTAAAAAATCCTAATAAAATTTCCACAAAACATATCCTCAATCAAAACATCCCATGACTATAAGTTTAACCCCCCCCCCCCATACACACACAATTGTTCAAAAGATAATCATGCATAATACCAAGAAAATGGTAAGAAGGGATAATTGGATAGAAATAGATGAATCCTAAAAAAATTCATACATGGATACAATGGGATGAATAATAAAATATCTCAGGTGGGTCTTAGGAAAAATTGGATCAATAAATATTTACTTAATCATGTTAAATTTTATTTGTTCAGTCATAGCCTCAATAATATCTCGAAGAATGTTTGGATAGGTTTACATGCCCCAGGTATCTCTCAATAAATATAATCATAAAAGAATATGAAATTATGGATTTAGAATCCTATTTGGAATGGGAGTATATAATGAAAAATTGTCTATCAATCTTAGTATCAAATCAAGTAACAAGTTAGTCAAAATCAATTTCAAAAATCTGAATTTTTTATTAAATTACAAAAATAATCAATAATTATAAAAATATAAAGAGAGGTAAAATGTATATTTAACCAAAATAAATCATAAATTCCTCTTTTATTTAAATGGGTGTGATTATTTTTTAGGTTTAAATCATGATTTTAGTGAAAATTTTCTCCAAGATAAGTGAAATTGAGAAATAATCCAAGTGTATCGAAAAATAATTGTAAGAAAGCCCCCCCCCCCCATACATAAAATGGCATATTTTATGCACTATTGTGGAAATAATCATGGGATATATATCACATATATAACATAGTCAAAATGAAATTGAAACTTTTAAATTGAATTTAGGGAATCGAGAGCTCCATGTGTGTGTGTCCTGTCATGGGGTAACATTTTTGTATGTTGATTTCAAATTTTCTCTACCTAAACATGTGTTAGAATGGAAAATAATTTACTATATAAAACATTATTCCTCAGGGATTAAATATGGTTATAGAAGTAAAATGGGTCGGTTCACATAGTTAATAGTAATGAGAAACAACTTTGATATAGAATGATGTGTGGGTACAAGGAAGTTTAAGTAAAAAATTTGAAAAAGAAATCTTTGAAAACAAAATAACTAAGTAGAAGTTAGAATATAAAGGAAAGAAATAAAATACAGGGAACCTCCCATAAATCATTGACAACGATGTCATCATCCCGATGGATGGACAAAGGAATCAATCGGTGTCATCCATCCCCCCAGAAGTCCACTACCTCCTATAGAAACTGGTAGTTGTGTCATCAAGATCATGTGGATGCTTAGTGGGGTTAAACACCTTTTAATCATACTAAGCATGAATGTCATGTGGTTAAAAAAATACATGCTCGTGGTGTTGGTAACATCTGTTGGGCATGGATCTCCTATTAAATAATCTCATGTTGGAGGTCGAAATCATCCATAATCTGAGTCATCCTAATTAAGAGGTAAGATGGTGGGGGAATAGGTTCATCAATTACCATGGATGTGGAAGGAGAATTATACATGGATAATGTAATACAATAATGAAATAAAAAATAATCCAATAAATAGTGAAGGAAAAATATGTGTCCCAAGTATATATATATATATATATATATATATATATAGCACAGATACATTAAGTGGAATAAAATACTAGCAGTACAAAAAAAACATCCATACAGAATAAAAATTGGGGTAAGGGACTGATATATACTAAGATTAATCAAAATTGTTGAGTGGCTCATAAATATTCCTCTCTAGAATAAAGGGTTCCTACAACTGACCCTCTTTATTGATAACAGTGATGTAAGAAGGGGCCAAAAAATTATATGTTATGGTGAATATTGTGGTGATAGTAGCTATCTCATAGGATGGTAGAGGTGACATTTCAATCATGATATTGGTCATGTGTTGGTAAGTTGGTTTAATGAATAGAACTTAAGTGGATGGTGTAATGGTTGGGCCCTTGCCTCAATGGGCCTACTCTACAAAATTATACTTTGGGGTAGTGGGGTTTTTCATCTCACTAGGTTGGTCAGCTGGGGTTGGAGTTGGTGATAGGACAAAGGAGGGTGAAAAGCCTTCTTGTGGAGGAGGGTGCGGCTCTAAAGGGGGTGGTGGTGAGGTAAGGTTGGTAGAGAATATATGTTGGTTGAAATTGAGTCATAGGTAGTGATAGATCTGGTGTAGGTTCACTAGAATATAACAGTGGGAGAGAGGAAGGTTGGAAAGGCTGTATGGGGTGGGTATGGGCATGGTTAAGGTATTGGAGGATGGGGAAGAGATTTAGGTAGTGTTAGGTGTGTGAAAATGAGCGATAATGCTTCCAGGATTAGTAGTTGTGTATGGACTGGATGGGATGGAGGTGGTCTGAGCAGGGTATGACTCAGAAAAATGGCCTCCAAGTGCCTTTCCATCACCCTTAATGTAGCCCAGAACCAATCTATATATGTCTCTATCATTACTCGGAAGCTTCATTTTTAAAGTAGGAGTTATTTGATTTCCTCCAATAGTCCGATAGATGTGAGGGGAAGGGTGGCATAGAAGACACTAATATTTCTAGCTAAATGAGTTATGAAAGATCCACCCATCTATCTTCCTTATGTCCAATTCACATGAACCATAAAATAAAATTTGAACTGAGATTCCATGTTGATGGTAAAGCTGCTAATGGTATTAGTGAGGATTAGGATTTCCAACTACCTCATGCTCCTGTGAGCCTCTATGCAGGTGAATTGAGAATGAATCCATGCCTAATGAAGCATGTAGAGAATATCACCCCTTAGCTAGATGTACTTCATAAACCAACAATCATAATCATACTAATGGTCTTGGGAAATCCTTGTTACAACCGGGCCCCGCCCACTAGTTGCCCCGCAGACACGTGGGCCCCACCCTAGGTCCCACCCACCTGCCCGGACAGGTTGCCTGACTAATGACAGTCCCCACAGGCCAACACATGTCCTTTCTAGTGTGTTTTTTTCTTCACTCACACACACCCTGAGAAACTTCCCATGAGGTCACCCATCCTGATCGCTAATCCAAGCCAAGTATGCTTAACTATGGTGTTCTAATCAGGTAGGCTCACAAAAATGAAGGTGCACCTTGTTGACATGAGTCATATATTTTATTCATTTAACCCTTTATCATTTTGGGGTGTTACAATCCACCTCCAATGATATGTTATATCTAACTTTCTCAGATCTATCTGATGAGTCAGAAACACTAAGGGATATTAAGTTGAAAGAATAAATACTTAGCCCAAGGCCAAACTAACCAAAGGATATCTCAGTGTGTATTTTTCCTAGGAAGAAGTATAAGTTGTCAAAAACCATATCAAAAGTGGCTAAGAACTCTATGAATATATTTCTAAATGTCTCCTTCTGAATTTCAGTGATTGGGGAGAGATGCATTCGGTCAAGTAGTTTGAGGGCCTCCTGGATAATACGATTCCAAGCATAAAAATATTGATCTAATGTATTATTATATCACATGGTATTTTCTTTCTAAGGGATGAGTGTGAATTTTATCTTGGGGTTGTACAGGTTTAAGATAGGGTGGAGATGGAAATAGACAGTTCCCTCTAACCCACTGGAGGTGGAACGCGACTATGTGGTGGCCTAATAGGGTGTGGGGGCAACAGCAGAGCATGGGGAGGTGATGGAAGTTCAGGGGAACTATAGTACTTATCCTATGGTGAATACTCACACTCATATGTGGGATCAATTGGGGGAGTTCATACATTCTTTGTTCAGGGAATTTTGTTCTTAGTGGAAATGATATATTTGATAGGAGGAGTGGTTTTCACTCGATAAAAGTAGGAGGAATGTGAGGTGAGGAATAGGGTGCATCTGAAGGCGGAGGGTCACCTAAGTGAAAGTGACAAGGGAGGGAAACAAAAATCAATGTTGTGCATCATAAAAATTATGTTCATGAATTTTAACCATCACTAAAATTCATTACATTTAAAAATTAATGCTAGGTAATTTTTGGATTTTCTATTTTTTGTCATGAAATATAAACATATTGTATAGACTACACAATGTGTAATTTTGGTTTCATTCACATTTGTGAACCAAGACCGGGTCATTTGATTTTATTATGCCCCAATATTTTGTAACTCTATTCTATTTTATTGTTTCCAATGTGACCTATCCTGGGTTTCCTCACAATTAGCACTTCATTTAACATCAATATATAGACTCAGTATTTCTTAGATGAATCTCAAGGGGATGACACATCCCTCACATAATGTTCTTAATAAATTTTCAATATTTTCCCATTAACATTTAAGTGTGGTTCTCCTCCTTTCATAATCTCAATTATCCCATAAGTGAATACTTGAAAGAACATAAAGGTTCCTGGCCATCTGAATTTTATCTTTCTAGGGAATAGATTAAATTAGGATTTAAATAAAAAGTTCTTATTCCCTAGTGTGAATATATGTCTTACAATGCACTAATCATTCCACTTATTGTTTTTTATTTATAAATAATGATTTCCTCATAGTCATAATTTCTTATTTCTTCTAGTTCATCCAACTGCAGCATCATAAATTCCCCATCATGTAGAGAATCTAGATTAATTTTCTTAAATATCCAAAATGAGTGATTCTCTATCTCCACTATTAAATGTAATGTCTTTCCACACACTAGTCATAATGTAATGGTGATGATGCGTGTTATGTATGTGGTGTGGTAAGCCCGTAGTGAATCATCTAACTTGAGGATCTAGTTTTTTTAATTGTGTTCACAGTCTTCCCTTGGATTTAATTGATTTAACTATTTGAAAATTCAACTTTCCAACATGTTTGGCTGTGGTAGGGTGTTCCAATGATATACCTAATTCCATACATCCCCAGTAATACTTTGACAGCATTGTTGGTAAAATGTGTTCCTCGATCACTAATGAAAAATCTAGGAAATATAAGTCCAAAAAAATTATTTTTATTTAATAAGTTCATGACCACATTTTCCATTTCATGAGTGGTGGATTCATCTTCTACCAATTTCAAGACATAGTCAAATCCAACCAAGATATAGAACATTCAATGTGAATTAGGTAATGGGACCCTAAAATCTATTCCCCATACATTAAAGGTTTTGAATTCCACTATATGATTTTATCCTATTTAATTTCTCTTCCCGATGGTGGTAGTTCATTGGAAACAATCACAGCTTTTGAAAAAGTTTCTTGCATCTTGATTGAGCATAGACCAAAAGATTCCTCTTTACATGATTTTGGATACTATGCATTTTGGTCCATGTTTCCCTCTGGTTTGTGATGTGTACACATAGTATCTCATCCTATGGTATGTAGTTCCATATTAATTCATCAACATAATGCTTATAAAATAGAGGCTCATCATAGTAGTAGTGTGAGGAATTGAAAAAAAAAATCTCCTCTAGTAAGTGAGGTTTGGGTAGAGTGATCCTATGGTGATATAGTTTGTAATGCCACAAAACCACGAACATGCCTTTGTGTTTATACTGAAAATAGTTTCATTGAATAATTCAACCTTGATGTACAAATTATCATCATCCTTGTTGATGGGTAGTGGGAGTCTTGATAGATGGTCAGCAGTGACATTCTCAATCCCCTTAGTGTCCTTTATGATGATATCAAACTCTTGTAGAATAAAGATCCACCATATCAGTCACATCTTTGAATCCTTTTTACAAAAAACATATTTAAGGGCGGTATGGTCCATGTAAATGATCACCTTGGAAAAAAACATGGTATGAGAAAAAAATATTGAAATCATAGACGAATCCTAAAAGTTACCTGTCAATAGTTATGTAGTTTACCTAAGAATCATTAAAGGTGGGACTGGAATAATAATTTGGAAAAAATATGTGGCCAAATCAATGTCCTAATACAGTGTCTAGAGTTAATTTCCTTGTGTCGCACATTGATTTGAAGTCCATGTCCCAATTTGGTGAAATGATAACAGGATTGGCCACTAGGGTGTTGTTTAAAATGTTCAATTTCTACCGACACTCTTTAGTTAACTTTAAAAGAGTATCTTTCAAATAATTGTTTCATGTGGAAGGATATATTCATAAAATAATTTATGAAGTGGTACTAGAATTATAAATGACAAAAATATCTTTCGGCCTTTAACAGTTGAGAGATCAGGTAATTCTTTGATCGCTTTGATCTTTTTTGGATCAATAACCATTCCATTTAAAAAAAATTCGAAGGACTATGATTCCTTGGATCATAAATTGATATTTTCTCCAATTCAAAACTAGGAAATTCTCTTTACCATATTGTAGGACTAACTCTAGATTACCTAAGCATAACTAAAATCGTCTTCTATAAACTAAAAAATCATATGTAAATATTTCAAAGAATTCCTCCCTCGTATCGTCAAATATATGTTTCATGCACCTTTGGAAGATCATTGGTGCATTACACATACCGAATGACATGAGTCCGTGGGCAATGGTACCAAATAGATATGTGAATGTTGTTTTGGAGTAATCATCTACTTCAGCTGTAATTTGATTGTATCCTGAATATTCATCTTGGAAATAGTAAAATTTGTGTCCTTTTAGTCTCTCTAGAATCTGATTCGTGAAAGGAATGGGTAAGTCATATTTTTGAGTTGTTGTATTTATGTTTTTATAATCCATGAATACTCTCTATATAGTGATTGTACAATTAGATATCAGTTCATCTTCATCATTCTATATAACTGTGAGGCCTCATTTCTTTGGAATGACCTATATAGGACTCACCCACTCTATTTCAGAGATTGAAAAAATTATTCCAGTATCTATGAGTTTTGACACTTCTTTCTTAACTACATCCTTCATTAGTGGGGGGATTCACATCTGGAGATGGAATTTGGGTTTCACACCTTCTTCTAATATAATTTTTTGAGTGCATAATGTGTGTATTATTAATTTTATGTCAACAAAACCATAGAAAATTGAATTCTTATGTATTTTTAGGACTTTGATAAACTTTTTCTATTGTTTCCATATCAGTTCTTAGTTTAAAATGACTGGTAGTGTACCTGTAGTCTCTAGAAATGAGTACTTGAGAGTTCTTTAGAGAGGTTTTAGTTCCAGCATCAGTGAATGGATGATTGAGGGTAAGAATGGTAGGATAGTGTCCCTTGTAATAGGTTCTATATAGTTCCCTACCTCAAAGTCATATTCCTCTTTTTCAACATAGGATATCTCATCACTATCATCTTTGATGGATATGTAGTCATTTATCTCTTCAGTGAGAAAGGTATCTCAACATTCAAATGAATAATATATTTTTAACTTATTTCACTTGGTTGAACACAACTCGTTCATCACATAACCTAAATATAAGTCTCCCTTTTCAAATTAATAATTTCATTTTGAGTAGATAATAATGGTCAACCTAAGATAATTTGAATATCTCCTTATTCCATATCAAAAATGGGGATGTCTGTTAGAATGAAAAAATTTCTGACATTGACTAGGAAATCCTTAAGAAGTTATCGATGATACTTTACTGATCTGTAAGATATTTGATGTTCCACTCTCGTAGGCTTGAGCCCTTGAGTCCCATCTTAAAAAATACACTCATTGTATTAGGTAAATGTTTCCACCTAAGTCACATATTGATCTTATGAAATTTCATTCTCTTATAGAGCATAGAATTGAGTAACACCCATGGTGTCTCATCTTGGGTGGAAGTCTCTATAGAACTACAGTAGAAAATTATTCATTTAGGGAAATTAATCATAGGGCTTCCATATTCCTCTTTCTAGAGAGAATTTAATTTAAGAATTTTTCAAAGGAATTATGTCATGACCCGCCTTCTTCAAGAAGAAGGCGAGATAATGACCCATGAGTCCCTCCTCTAATAGGCCTCGGGTTGGCGAATAGCAGCATGGGTATAGAAATTTCACAAAAATGGGAGGAATTACCCTTTTTATAGTAACAAATATTAGGATATAATATGTATCAACCTCAAAAAACTCCAAGACCCACATATATATATATAAAGAAACCAAAATCCACCCCACATGAATGTTTAAAGTAAAACTACTAGAAATAAAAAGAAAATTCTTAAGTAAGTACAAAAATAAAACTAAGCAACAACAAAGAAACTATCCTCAATGACCAATATAGTAAGGTCTAGTATGATCTACGTAATCTCCCTATAAACCTGGAAAAAAAATTATATACATAGGGTGAGCATACAAGTATAATCAAAATAGAGAAACCAAATTCACATATGCACAAGTGGGATAAGCATTCTAATTCCCCTATGCGAAAATAGAAAAAACTCAAATCACCTATCAAGGTATACCATTCACACCAACCTCACTAAGTAACGATCACCAAATAACACGATTCAAGTAAAGTAAAGTAGTAATCACATCGATATTTGGGTATCATGCACCACTTCCCACTAATTAACTGGTCATCTCTAATGAAAACCATATTGTTGCTACCACTCTCTTCCAAAATCCCCATTGTCACAACCTACCCACACACACCTTGGAAACATACCACATCACATCTTACCTATAACCACCTAGTCCAAAAACCACATCCTCATCACAAGTACTCCTGGTAATCACTACACAACTCATCTCAAAGGCACCTAGGAAGCACACCTCCCCCGCAGATACCTAGGCCTCCCAACCATACCATAACCTACTTGAAGAGTCTAAGGATACCAAATCCTAGAAGGGGGAGAAAAGAAGATCCAATAACTATTCATCCATCATCCCACTAAGATGTTGGGAAATGACACCCTCTCCCATAACAATGGGGGTGTTCTGAACGTAGTTCTCAACATGGGTTGGGTGCATATATAAATCCAAATGAACTACATGTATATATATACGTACCAAACACTAATCCCAACCTATGGGTTTTCAAAAAAACAACAATCCCACACAAAAAATCTCTTACTTCCATCCTTACATGCACATAATACCATGAACAATTGTCACTTTTGTAAGTCTATAAATGAATGCTGATTCACCACAAGTCACAACTCAAAACATACCCCCCATCAGTTAATTTAAATAGTTGTCACTCTATAATATGAATTTATTTATTTATTCCATACCTACCCAAGAAACTATAAGGCCCCGGCCTTAAACCTTACTTAATATTGAATTAAATGAATAATTCACATTGAGGATCTTTTCAGGATTATAGTTTTACAGAATTAGAACATAACTATTACATCTCAAAAAAATTACAAAGTAGACACTTCTACCAAGTTTCTTTAGAATAAAAAAACTCTTAAAAAGAAACATGACTAGTTCCATGTTTTATATAAAATGAATTTCCCTTGATCCCATCCTTGACCCTATTCCACATTAGGTCCTGTGAAAAACATTTCAAAAAAAACTTGGGGTGAGAAAAAAAAGCTCAGTAAGGGATACACAAAGAATAAAAACTATTAGTTTATCAAAACAAAAAGTAAACCATGTATACTTTATCAAAGTAATACTTTTCACCTTTATGAAGTAGTAAAAACTCTCCACTGAATAAAAGATCATTACTTACCCTTTTGTAACCAAAAGATTACTATAAAACCCATATAAAGAACACATAACATATAAATGTAACTTGGGACATAAACATACTTAAGTGGAATAACCATACGGTCCACTTCCACACATATCACTTAATGGAATAGCCATATGGCCAACTTCCATACATACTTAATGGAATAGCCATACGGCCGACTTCCATACCCAATGAATTTGAGGTTATAATGTAACCACCCATCCTGGTATTCACGGCACCACCCGTCATATGGTTTATCACGTAACCACCCATCAAATGTCCAAATACCATTATAAAAATCATAAGACATAAAAAAAATATAATGGAAAGAAAACATTTCCACACATTGATCACAATATATCACTTAAATATATTGACATAACAAATCCATTATAAAAACCATTTTCAATACCAAAATACATAAAAGAGTATATGGTACTTATTTCATTTTAAAAAACATTACGGCTTGTTCAGGAATCCAAAGACCAAATAATACTCGTGGCGGCAGAAAAGTTTGTTGTCACCGCGTACGTTAAAAGAAACATTCCTTTTTGTCATTTAGTAAAACTCTTCGTAGAAAAATATTCCTTTTGTATAAAAGTAAAATTTAAAGGTGTTTATACACCGTATAAAATAAAGTTGTGTATAAAACAAAATATGCCTCAATGAAAGGAGATTGAGATGAAGTCCCTTACCTCGGGTCCGACTTGACTCGATCGTTCTTTAACGTCCTGAATAATAAACTTGAGTTAATTTATACTTTCTTAAGAACCTTCTTCAAGTTCATTATTACTTTTATATCACTTATTATCATGTTATAAACATTATGTAATCATTTAAGTTAATAATGTTTGTTTTGTCGATACTTGGTTCTTCAGTCGAAAGTGAACTTCTTAAAATTACATGTTGTTTGTGTGGTCAAAGGTTCATTATATCCAAAATGATATTCATGATTTGGATATCATATATATCATATATATCCATCATATACATGTATTTATAATATTACATAATCAATTATAGGTAAGAAATGAAATGCACTGTTCATGGAGACGGTAATCCGTACGTACTCATGAAGGCTACTTTCAATTCTTTGCCATATTAATGGAATTAAAACTAAATGAGAGGTATGTGTATTTTAATTACAGAATTATATTCATAATTTATATGTAACATAAATCATATATATCCATTATATATATGTACTTATAATAGTACATTACATTTGGGGATAAGAAATGAAATGCACTGTTCATGGAGACGGTAAGCCGTACGTACGCATGAATGCTACTTTCATTTCTATCTCATTCTTTAATGGAGTGAAATCATAATGATAAAAAGGTATATTATAATTCTAGTATAATATCATATATAATATCATTAAATTCATCCTTTATACGTCCCATGTATGGCATTAACGAATCAAATCACTTTGAGGGGGCGGTTGTCCGCACTTCCTAAAATGAAGATATCGCATATACCCATAATGGAAGCCATAAAGGTATGCCATAAATAAAAAAATACAGAAGATTAAGGAAACAATAAACATATTATATATCATATATAAATATAGTTACATCTTAATGGCCACCTTTAAAGGTGTTATATGAGTGTTTGAACAATCATCGTTTCGTGAGGCAGAAATTCGCCATCCACCGAAACAGTCTGTTCTTTAACCATTAGATGTAGGTGTGTGTAAGTGTAGCTCAAATAATTCTTATAAAAACATACTAGTATATGTAATATAATTGTGTTGTTACAAAATAAATTAATAAAAAGTGTTTAGGGGGTTGGAGAAGCAAAATAAAACAAAAGAACACAAGTGAAGACATCACCTTAAAATCGGGTAACACTCTTAGATTTGAGCTCAAAGGCTTACTTGGGAAGACTTCTGCCCAAAGTGAGGCTTCAAGGAGTAATATAAGGATGTGGAGAGACAAACTAGGCAGGGGTTGGCTGAGCCAAAGGCTTTGGAAGTGTGGGTATGGTGGTAGAGGTGGGGGCCTTTTATAAGAGGAGAGGAGGGGCACTCTTGGAAGGTAAGGAAATGTTACTTTATATTAGAATGTGTTTCTGATTTTAATGGTCCCACATTGATGTGTTTCTAGGATAAGGTGATAAGGGTTCTAAATACACCCATCCAATAGGTTTGGGACATGTTTAGGTCATAGATTTTACATTATCATTTCATTTTATTTAAATCCTTTATTAATGAGGTAATCGCTGCATCATCATGTTGTCATAAATAATTTAATTTATTTAATGTGTAAAAATTATAAAAAAATATCATGATTTAGGAAATCGTTTTATCATTATAATGAATATTTATAGTCAAAAATATGAGTTGTATGACCCCATGTAAAAATTGTTATAGTAAAACAAGTCATGTTTGTGACATTTTTATTTTAACATTAAATAAAAAGTTATTAATGTCATTTTCCCACCAAAGTGTCTTCATGGGGTCCCCAAGTTGACCCATGGATTTTATTGATCGTCCCTGACACATCCAATGAGGTTGGGACATGTTTCGAGTTCATTTCATATTATTAAAACATTATTTTTACCTTAAACTACACTAATTACCTCTAATCGCGATTAAAAACTTAATAAGTTACTATTCACCAAAAAATTATTTTAATCCCATTGAACCAAATTTTACTTCATAATGAAAACCATGTATGTTGGATTTTTTAAATTCAAAACACAGAGGTGGTAAATTTTCATTTAAACGAAAAATCAGTTTTTTAAGTACCACTTAGTGGTTTCACTATTCATCAAAAATTGAAGTTTTTTAGAAAAATACCAAAACATCACCCTAAGCTATATTGGTATTATGAATTAAAAAATGAATTCCATTTTAAAAAATTCCAAACATATAAGTTGCATTAATTAATTTAATAATTATTTCCCGCTGTCAGAGCAAATAGCGTGTTTTTATGAAACAATAAGTATCAAAAGATTGACACTAGTTTAAGTCCAATTTCAAAGTGAAATTAATTCCAAAGACCACTATTGGATTTAATGGTAAAAATATATTCTAATTTCACTTTAAAACCAATTCAAAAGATAATATAATCATATAAATAAATTATATTAAAAAGAGTATTTGAATTAAAATACAACATTTTACAATATTTATTAAAAAATGAACTTTATCAGAAAAATACAAAAAATTTACACAAAGTAAATTTTGATGTCCCAATTATAAAGAAGAGTTTTATTTGGTCCAATAGAATGTATAAGAGTGAACAAAACTATATTTAATGGCGGTTCTCCATCAAAAGGTGATAAGTGAACCTTTAGTGAAAACGAGGGCATATACGCCTAAAATTGAATTCCTTCCGTATTTTAAGCCTTTATCTTTTATTAGATAAAAGTAAAAACATTTAAAAAACATATATAATCAAATTTTAGTTATTTATATCCATTCCCTCCAATACAATGGCTATATGTTAAATACCATTTAAAATAATATTATTTTATTACTAGTGTGCAATGTTAGAATTCAAAGAAACTCTTTGTTGCGTATCGGGTACGCTATCGAACATTGAAACCCCTTTAAAGTAAAATTATTATTTAATTCATAAATATTAATAAATATGAAAATGTTTTATTCATTATTTACCTGGGATGTTATAGAAACTATTAAACACTGCAACTTTTATATGGAGAAGCGACCATAACAGCCACTTCCAAAGATAAAAAAAGAAGGTCCAAGGTAAAAGAATATATTCTAACACCCATTTATAAAAAAAACTCACCCAACTAGAAGTCCCACTGCCCACTCCCCTCTCTTGAACACTCATTCAACCACTTCCACCACCATTATTCAAATTAATGTCACCCCTTCAATCCTCTAAAAAAGTGAACCCCCAAACACACCTCATTACAACCACACTCGGTATCCCTGTTGTACAACAACAACATACCCAACACACCCATAAACATGTTCAAGACACAACCAAGTCTTGAAGTACTGCTATGAAACCACTATCCATATATAGTCCCACTTCATAACAAGTTCATCCATTCCACAATCAATAAATCTCTCAACTCGAGATACCATTACACCACCCGTACCACCCCAAACTCACAACCACACTCCCATCCACAACACCAAATGAACATCACATACATATGGACAAACATAACAGCACACAACACACAACCACACCAATAAGAAATATTTTAATCAGATTTAGAAGAACTGGTTCTTTATTCCAGTTGATAAAACAATGGTTGTCACCGAACAAGTTTGATCTTGGGGAATCAATTTATTTAACTGAATATAATTTCTTAACCAATTTCAATTCATACACCAATGATTCAAAAATCATATAGGTGAAAAAATAGAAACCACCGATAACTATAATTTTCAAAAGGCATACAACCCTTACAAAAAATGATAGGGATCAAGGATAACATATAAAACAAAGTCATCATCATCATTGTAATCCCAACCCCTTAATTATTACTTCTTATTGTATTCCTTAAATATGGTTATAAATGTATTCACAAGGGTACATGTGTACACCCACCCTACATGATAAACAATTAAAATAGAGATAAAGGAAATCTCTACCTAAACAATAGGTGATTAACAATTCTTCTTTATGCCAAAAATAAGGGGTTGCGCAAACAATATGAAAGACTCTAGGAGAAAACTGAACAGACTACAACACCACAGGCGCATGACTCCTTGGAGAAGTAAAGTTATTAGTGCACTAAGAGAAACTAGTAGGGTTCAAAGGAAGAGAAAATTTTGACTCTTTAAAGGCCAGATCCTAAATCTATTGGGGAAACAATTTCAAATCCATTAAAGTAGGATCATGGTCAAGACCACATGGTTTAGGAGTCAAAAGAAGATTTCTGTTTTTAGAAGTCAAATACCATTTGAAACTTCCCAAAAACTCATTAAATATGTAATTTCTCTCATTTAACGTCCAATAAAAGGTCAAAGGGGTGAAACTAAAAAACTAGAAATGACTCACTGATGGGTGAGTTACTGACATGAGTCACCAATAACTAACTCACTGATGAATGATCCACCAACGCTGACCCACCGACGCGACTCACCAATAGCAGGTCACTGATGCGACTCACCGAAATCCAACCTATAGATGACCTGACTCACCGACGACTTGACTTATCGACGCCCCGACTCACTGATGCCTCAACCTACCGACACCCCGACTCACCGACGCAACCACCTACCGACACCCCGAATCACTTATGCCACAACCTACCAACGTCCCAAATCACCCAAACCTTGACCTACTGATGCCTCGACTCATCGATGCCACGACCTGCCAACACCCAGACCTACCGATTCATTAGATGCCTATCAAACTATTCGCACCCTCGATAATTCAAAACTAAACCTAGAAGAAAGTGGGGTAAGAACAACCACCCCCACAAGATACCTCTCTAGGATAAGCCATGCCATGTTGTTCGAAAGCTTGACTGAAAACTCAAAATACAAGAACACTCCCTCCCATATATACTAACACAAACATCCAAAATATACCCCACACAAGCACCAACAGTCCGAAAAAATTAATTCAGGAATTCATTCCTCCATATCACGATACTATCTGCTCTGGGCAGCACTGAATTTCCCACATGGGTTTAATCGCATCTCAAATAATGCATCTCAATTAGGAATTAGGTCTCACCAACTTTCACATGTTAGGACTTCTTCACACACTAAAGAACATGGAAGATACTCATCTTATAACAAACAAGTTTCAAGAACTACATCACAGATCAAAAGAAACAATCAAAACTCAAAACAACACCGGGTACTGGGTATGCATTTGTGTATCCTTCTCCCAAGTACTCTCCTCTAGGACACCATGTCTCCACAACACATGAACCAAGGGAATTTTCAATCCACGCAGAACCTCTTCCTGATGGTCCCTGATCTCCACTGGTCACTCCACAAACATTGTGTCATCCTCAATATCCAACTCTCCCCATTCAATGACATGAGAGTCATCATGAAGATAACGATGATGATGGGAGACATGAAAGATGTCATGGATCCTAATCAACTGTTGTGGAAATGCCAACAGTTATTTCACCTAACCAACTTGTCTCAACACCTCGAATGGTCTGATGAACCTGGTAGAAATCTTACTCCCTCTATTGAACCTCGTCTTCCCACATAGAGGGGAAACCATCAAGAAAACATGGTCCCAAAACTCGAACTCCAAGGTCCTTCTCCTACGATCGGCATACAACTTCTTCTGATCGTGTGATGCCTTCATCCTCTCACAGACAAGTTTCACCTTCTCAGTCATACTCTACACCATGTCTTGACAAATAACAGCTACATCCCCAACTTCAATCTAGCACAAGGGTGAACAGCATGACCTTCTATATAAAGCTTCAAATGGTGTTATTCCAATGGAAGAGTGATAGATAGTACTATAAGAAAACTATACCACAGAAAAATTTCAAACCCAAGACCCACCAAGGTCCCAGATGCATACTCATATCATTTCCTCCAATTTCTGGATGGTCCTCTCAATCCACACAACTATATGATGGTGGAAAGTAGTGTTGAGGCATAACTGGGTGCCAAAGGAATGCGGAAATCCCCTCCAGACTTGTGTTGTAAAATGCGTATCCTTATCTGAGACAATGGATCTGGGAACTCCATTCATCTATAGAACTTCATCTGCATACCTCTGTGTTAAGGAATATACTGAACTTGACTCCTTGATTTCTATGAAGTGAGCTGATTTCGTCAACTGATCCACTACTACCTAGATTGCATCGCAACCTCCCTGAGCCCTGGGTAGCCCTATGACTAAATCCATTGAGATGTTATCCCACTTTAACTTGGGGATATCTAAGGGCGGCAACAAACCATCAGGAAATTGGTGCTAATCATTCAACTAATGGAACACCAAGCACTTTTTCACAAACATTACCACTTCCCTCTTCATCTTAAGGCACCAGAACTATTCCCTCAAGCCACAGTACATTTAAAAAATCACATAGTGTACCTTTACGGGTGAGCTACGAAACTCATGAAGAACTCCCTAGTGTATCTTCATAAGAACAAATGGATTCCAATGGAACAACATCTGATTATAACTATCCTCCTACCATGCCTCCGGAGCATCACCCGGGTAAATGTGATCACACATCACCTCAGCCTTCGAGTCTTCCAACTGAGACTCGTCCACCTACTTCACTAGATAAGACTACACTTTCATCTAAAATAGGAAGCCTCTACCACCATCCATTCCTGTATCTAAGTGAAAGAAAACCAACTCTACCATTTCTCTCCATGCATTCGCAGACTCCCAAACCACTCCCTTCTGTGACTTCATACTCAAATAATCAGCTACAATATTCCCCCTTACTAAGGGTTAAGAGATCTCAAAATCGTAATCCTAGAGAAACTAAATCCCCCTCTATAGACACAAGTTCAGATCACACTGGGAAAAGATATACCTCAATCTATTGTGATCTATGAAGACCACAAAGCATGCCCCAATGATGTAATATCACCACAGATTTAGTGAAAACATGACTACTGTAAGCCCCATATCATTGGTGATAGAGTTACATTCCTGGGGACGCAACTACCTACACCCATAAGAGATCACTATTCATTGTTGCATCAGTACACACCCCAAGATGAGATAGAAAGCATTGAAAAACACCTCAAACATCACCCATTCATTTGGATACCTGACCATTGAGGCAATGAACAACTTACCCTTCATATAGTTGAAAGATTCCTGATAAAGACCACTCCCCACAAAATATTTTTCCTTTTTCAGGTTAGACCCATAAATAAAGCTTCTACTCAAGAAAAATCAGGTACGAATATCTGATAATAGTCAACCAGACCAAGAAAATTGTGAACCTCTACCAAAATCTTGGGTGATGCCCAAGAAACAAATGCCCCAACCTTCAAAGGGTCCACTGTTAAACCATACTAGACAATATATTTCTAAGTAACTGGATCTCCCGTGTCCAAAACATGCACTTGGATTGCTTTATGTAGAGTTGGTAGTGCCGAAGGACCTCTTGGATAGTCTGGAGATGCTTGGTATGCTTCTCCTTTGAGTTCGACTAGATCAGGATTTTACCGATGAATACAATGATGAACTAGTCTAGGAACTCATGAAGGAATGAATTCATAAGCCCCATGAACATGGATGGTGCATTGGTAACACTGAATGGCATAAACATGAACTCTAAGTGCCCATACCTGTACCTAAAATAAGTCTTTGGGATGTCACCATACATCACCCTCAACTGGTGATACCCAGACCATAGATCAACCATAGAAAAAAAATTGCTACCCTCAACTAGTCAAAATGATCATCTATCCTTTGGAGAGGGTATTGGTTTTGGATAATTACCTGATTCAACCTCCAATAGTATACAAAAATCCTCAAACCACCATCATCCTTATTCTCAAACAAGATTGGATCACCCCTTAGTGACACACTAGTCCAGATAAATCCCCTCTTCATTAGATCATGAATCTAGATTTGGAACTCCCACAGCTTAGAAGGCGCCATCGGATAAAAAACCATCAAAATTGGAAAATCATCAGGTTGTAAGTCTATCTCAAATTCAACATCACATTAAGGGGGATAGATTAACAACCTTCCTAGGGAAAACAACCATGAATTTTTTGAAGACTCATGAAACCTCCACTTTCTCATAATCCACTAATTCCATTGATAGCACTTCCATCAAGGAAAATAAATTCTCCACACATCAACTGCCAATCAAAAAACTCTGCTAGCCAATAAAAGCTAGACATTGGCCTCCCACATCTAAAAACATGACTCTTATCTTGAATTATTCAATGATAACATGCACGGAAAGCAACCAATCAATGCCAACAGTGACATCGTATGGCTACATCTATAGAAAAAAAATATCCCCACTGGACTGATGTGGCTTCAACATCATTCTACATCCCCAGAAAGCATCAAACAAGTTGGTCTTACCTTCTAATGGTGTAATCAACACAAGGGGCACAGAAAGTATCCCTATGTCATATCCTAGTACATGGTCTAGACTGGGTAAAACAAAGGACTGTGAATCTCTTGAATCAAAAAAGTCACAAACAGGAGTACTGAATAAACTGATCTTACCTCAAACAATCTCTGGCCCTGATGGAACTACTGCCTCAGCGGCATGCAACTGACTACACCCATCTTTTCTTACCCTATACTGTCATAACCTTCCATGAACATACCTATGTAGAGGTCCCTATGGAATGCCTTGAGGTCATAATTTACCTTCTCTATCTCCCCTAGGTGGTGGAAGAGTCTGTTATCCCTACTGTTGAAACGGTATGGCCCACAACTTCTACTGAGGTGGGAACTGGACTTGACCACCTCCAATGTACTGATCTCAATATAGTCACTAACTATGAAGGTTCTTGTGGCCTCCATAAGCATAACACCTTAGTACTGGGTCTAAGGGAAAAGGATGAGGACCAAAATTTCAGAACTGAAACCGCTAGGGTTGAATCCCCACTGGCCAAAACCTGGAAGGTCCTGATGTCGAAGACCTACTACTAATATCATTCCCCATTAACGAACTCAGGTGGAACCCATATCATAGTGATCCTCCTTGTGAGTGAATCCTTCCCATGACCTTATACTTCTTCTGAACCTCTAATTATGTTGATAAGGTGAATGGAGTAACTGCATATTGGATGGAAGGATGGAGTTCCTCCTCTAAACATCTCACCTGAGACTCCTCATCTAGAAAGAGATTCAGAGAAATCTAAAGGAGAACCTTAAACTTGATCCATGGTTCCCATACCGACATACTACCCTTCTAGAGGGAGATTATCTAATATCTCTTTTCATCCTTCATCGTCGAAAAGAGGAATTCCTCCTGGAACTCCTTCTCAAAGTTGACCCACAGAACATTGGTCTCCTTTCTCTCCCTACGGTAAAGCATCCACCACTGATTCACTTTTCCCAATATCTGGTTAACTTCTACGGGAACCTAGTAATTTTTTGGATCCCAGATGATGATGAAATTGTCACCATCTCTACAAGCCATCTCTTTTTATCCATTCTTGAGATGCTTCCCCCATACATTCCCAAAGTCTGCAACTAGAAATCCAAAATCATCTTTTGTCACTGATTCTCATCCTCCCCTGGATCTTCCCTCCACTAATCAATTGGATTGGCCAACTGATCCTCCTATTCCTAAGCCACTTATGGACAATGATTGGGTTCCATAGATGAATGGTAAACAATAAATTCCTAAGCCTGAGTAGTATGGATTTTCTTTAGGATTCATTTTAATTCATTATTTATTTAAATTTTTAAAAAATACCCCAAAAAACAAGAACACAAGTCATAATAATGAATATACCTTTCATAGGGTCTCTACCCCCCAATTTGTGTAGCCTCACTTGGTCATTCTATAAGCTCAGATTCCTTGCATCGGATCATGGGGAGGGCCTAAAATCCAATGACCTAACTAGTCATCCCTAACCTATGTCACATTCCTAGATCACCTGACATTGTTTCACTACTAACCCATGAAATCCTCACTATTCCCAACTCCAAACTTCATTCTATATCTCAACCACCACCTCTAATACCATTCTGTCACAACCCTCCTTCTTCAACATGAAGGAGAGGTAATGACCCCCATGTCCTACCTCCAATAGGCCCCAAGGTGGGGACCAGCTACAAGGGTATAGAAATATCACAAAAAATTGGAGGCATTACCATTTTTATAGTAACCAAGATAATGAGATAATATGTATCAACCTCAAACACCTCCAAGAAATACACACACACACACAGATATATATATATATATATATATAAAGAAACAAAAATCCAACTCACATTAACGTTTAAAGTAAAACTTATATAAATAAAAATAAAAATCCAAAGTACCAAAATAAAACAAAGTAGTGGAAAAAAAATTTCCTAAATGTCTAACCTTGTAAGGTCCAGCACGGTCTACATAATCTCCCAAGAAACTTGAAAATAGTTTTATATATATATGGTTAGCATACAAGTATACTCAACAGGGAAAAACCAAAGTCAGTCGTACCTAAGTGGGAGAAGAATATTAATTCCACTTTGAGAAAACAACAGAAACTCAAAGCACCTAACAAGGTATACTATCAACCCCAACCTCACCAAAGCACGCTCACCAAATAATGCAAGTCAAGTAAAGTAAAATAGTAATCACACCAATAATTGGGTACCTTGTACCACTTCCCATTAATTATCTAATCATCTCTAAAGGAAAACGTCCCGAAGATACCATGATCTTCCACAAGCCCCACTTCACAACATGCCCGCACACACCTGGGCCACATACCACATCACATATTTCCTGCAAACACATGGTCCACAAACCACAACCCCATCCTGAAGACACCTAGGAATCACCACACAAATCATCTTGAAGACACCTGGGAATCACACCTCACCCACAGACACCTGGGCCTCACAAACATGTCATACCCTGCCTGAAAGTTCTAGGGATACTAATGCCTAGAAGAAGGAGAAGAGAATAGCCAATAACCATCCATCCTTCCTCCAACTAGGATGTTGGGAAAGGACACCCTCACCCATAACAATGGGGGTGTTCGACACATAGTGCTCAACACGGGTGGGGTACATATATAAATCACAAGTAACTACATGTATATATATAGGTACCAAACACTCAGACCAACCTATGGGTTCTCAAAACAACCAACTGGACCACACAAAACTAACCTCTCTACCTAGCCTACAGGCATGTACCACCAAGAAAGATGGTCACTTCTGTAAGTAAATAAGTGAACATCATTTAACAACAAGTCACAACTCAAAACATACCCCCTTCCAGTTAATTTACCTAGTTTTCACTTTATAATATTTATTTATTTATTTATTCCTTACCTACCCAGGAAAATTCCAAACACTACAACCATTATAAGATGAAACAACCATACCAACCACTTACAAATACAAAAAAAAAGATACAAGGTAAAATAATTCATCCTAACACCCATTCATAAAAAGACACCTATCATGCAGCCCCAATGCACATTCCCCTCTCTTAAACACTCATTCAACCATTTCCACAATCTTTCATAAATGTAATGTCTCCTTGTCCATCATCTCAACAAGTAAACCCCAACAGATCTCATTACTACCACACTCAGTAGTCCCACTATACAATAACACCATGCCTAGCACACCCATAAACAAGATCATGACACAACTCAGTCATGCACCCTATTTCCCAACCACTACCCAGATGCCTTCCCACTATATAAAAAGTTCATCCATTCCACAATCAATCAATCTATCAAATCAAGATACCATTACACAACACGTACCAACTCATACTCACAACCACACTCCACGCCACAACACCACATAAACAGCAAAGACATAAGGCCAAACTAAAACACACACAGCACATAGCCACACCAATAAGGAAAATTTTATTCAGATTTAGAATAACTCATTATTTAATTTCACTTGATAAAATAGGGGTTATCACAGAACAAGTTCAGTCCTAGGGTAAACATTTATTTCACCGAATATACATTGTTAACCAATTTCAGTTCATATAGTAGTGATTCACAAATCATATAGGTGTGAAAATAAAGACCAACAATGGCCATAATTTTTAGTAGGCATACATCCATTAAATGACACAGTAGGGATAAAGGATAACCTATAAAAAAAGTGATCGCCATCATCATCCTCCCAACTCATTATTTATTACATCTTATTTTCATTCTTAAATCTGGTTCCAACTATATTCACAAGGGTACATGTGTACACCCACCCCATATTATAAACAATTAAATGAGATATAAAGGAAATCCATACAAAAATAATAGGCGATCAACAATTCTTTCTTGCACAAAAAATAGGGGGTCGTGAGAGTAGTAAGAAATTGTCCAGGGGAAAACCAAGAAAACTGCTACACCACAAGCACATGACTCCTGAGGGAAGAATAGTTCTCTATACACCAATAGAAAGTGGTAGAGTTTAAAGTAAGGGAATATTTTTTACCTTAGAAAGGCTAGATCATGAATCTATCAGGAAAACTATTTCAAATCCATTAAAGTCAAATCATGGTTAAGACCACACGGTTAGGGAGTCAAAGAAATCTTCAAGTTTTTAGGAGATAAATACCATTTGAAATGACCCAAAACTCATTAAATATGTCATTTAACTAATTTAATGTCAAATAAAATGTCAAAGGGGGGAAACTGGAAAAACTTGGAAAAATGGAAATGACTCACTAATGGGTGAGTCATCAACGTGAGTCACGGACTCTTGAATCATTAACGGATGAGCCACCAACTCTAATACACCTACATGACTCACTGATAATGAGTCACTGACGTAACTCACTGATGCCTAACTCACTAATCCAGACCTACCGAAACCCCAACTCACCGACGCCTCAATCTACCGATGCCCCGACTCACTGACGCCTTGACCTATTGATGCCCTGACACACTGACGCCTCAACCTACTGATTCCCCAACTCACTGAAAACTCAACCTACCAATTCCTCAACTCACTAATGCCTCAACATACTGATGACCTGACTCACTGATTCCTTGACCTACAGACACCCCAACTCACTGACACCTCGACCTACAAACGCATCGACTCACTGATGCCTCAATCTATCGATGCCTTGACTCACCCATGTCACAACCTACCATCGCCCCAACTCACCAATGCCTCGATATACTGATGCCTTGGCCTACTGAAACCATAACCTACTGATTCCCTTAGTCACTAATGTGACCCGCTGATGGAAAAACTATAAATCTGGAAATCTCTTGAAATGATCAACCAATTCCACCACAGAACACCCCAAACATTGGATTTTGAAAACATAATAAAACGGGGAGGTTAGGGCCATTAAAAATCCATTTAGGAAATATATTTACCAAATGGGATGTTGATATAAAATTTATTGAAAATTTATAAAAAAATATTATATTTATTTTTGTTTTCACCTTTCCACATTCTTTCTGGGAAGGGGAGGGGGTTTGTAAGATGATGGTGATATATAGATATCCTCTTTATACAGCTCTTGTACTAGATCTTTTTCAAGAGTTGATTATTCTAAATCATTTTCCTAATCATTATTGTTCACAATTTAATTATCATCCCCTTTAATGATTGTTGCATATTTTTTGGGTTCATCAAGCTTTTTCTCTTCTCCTCCACAGTGTTATTGAAAATATAGAAATTTTCCACTTCTTATTACCATTTCCATATATTCATTCTTCATGTATGTATCATTATTACCAATAATTATATTCGGTAATCTATCTGCAATGGTATTTGATGTTTTACCTAATTGATGTTTGAGGTTTTTTATGTCTACCCTTTCATTTAGAATTTATATATCTTGGGTGTTCATCCTATCATATGGATTTTGGATAAGGGTTTTCATTAGATTCACTGAATTTCATTGAAGGGGTGCATCTGGTAGTGGTAGTCATTGCAGAGCTAGTTGAAAGTGTTATTGGCATCTAGGATGGAAGGGTTATTAGGATACCTGTTGAGGTTGTCGAGTAATAGGATTAATGGGAGTTTATCTAGGAGGTCCTTGGTTATTGGGTGTTTCTTGGATACTTATCTATTGATATTACCCTTGAGTATTTGGTGTCGACTGTTGATCTACCGTCTATTTATAGTATTGCTAGGTTTCTGAAATTATTGTCCTTTTATTATAATTATAATAATTACAATATTGGAATTGTTGTTCTTATACTCCTACCTTGAAACCTTAATAAAAGTGAGGGCCTCAATTAATCTTTCATGATCGAATCTCCATTACAGGTGCATGTGGTGGTGGTGGTGGTGTAGCAGACAGCTGAAATGATTCTACCTTTTTGGTAAGGGACTTAACTTGTGTTTCTAGATGGGTGTTTTCTTCAACTTAATCGATTTCACATTGAGGCAGTCCGTGGTTTCTTTTCCATATACTATAATTGTGTGATACATCATCTATAATTAGTAATCCTACATAATTTTATTTCAATGTTAGACCGCCATCTGCTGAGGCATCAAATGCTATGTGATAAACTAGTTAGAGACCTTTATAGAAGTTTTGTAGCTGAAGGAATGCTTCAATTCCATGAATTGGGAACTTCTTAGTAAGTTTTTTAAAGGAATGTTAAGCCTATTGGCCTGAATCTCTATCGACTTGATTCAAATTTTTAATTTCATTATTTAGTTTCCAATTTTGGACTGGGGGGAAGTATTTATCCTGGAACAATTTTTTGAGTTCAACCCAATTCATGATCGACTTAGGAGCTTAACCCTTGAGCCAATCCTTCACTATATAGTAAAAATAAAATGGGTAATACTTACAATCTGTGAAAGTTATCACATTCTTCTAGGAAGTTAGATATATTCTCCTGAGGGTCTTCTCCCTATAATCCTCTAAATTGGACCATAATATCAATCATGATGATGATTCTGGGTATGATTTCAAAAGTTTGTGCCAGTACAGGAGGGAACACAATACTTGGTGTAGCACTATTGATATATGTAAAGTAATAATCAATGATGGTGCATTCCAAATTCAAGGGTTGCTCTCCATGCAGTGGAGGAGGAACATATTGCATATTGGGTAGGTTAGGGATTGTAGGATTTATATGGTCAAAAATACTTAAACAGCATCATGTATAGAGATACCTTTTTATTTTATGTGGAAATTTGGGTGGTTCTTGAGTGTCAAGTATCAGTTACAAGTCAAGGGGCTATGAAACATTCACTAGGCTAGTTGGAAAAAGATACAGTGGTGTCTAGAAGAAAGGAGAGAAAATGAGAAAAAAAAGGGGGTGGATGGGGTAATCCCAAGTTTATGACAATGTTTTCTATTCCTAAAATAAAAAATATCCCTATAAACAGCACTATGATTTTACAGGATTGCATGAATCATTGAATTCATGTTGGTAGAAATCATATAATATTCTCTTCTTATCCCAAACTACACTTTCTATGAAGGTGTAGTAGAGTTGTAGTATAGGGTTGAACCCATGGGGAATGACGGGGTGACAGGGAACCAATGACTTAGATTGCTTTATGTAAAATTCCTAATGGGTTCATTTGGGTTTGGGATTCAATTAATGCTACTCATTTTGGTTAAATATTTAGGAAGGGGATAGGGATAAGGGTCAATTTCTAGGTTGAGGTAAAAAAAGATAATTTTGATCCTAACATGGGATAGTATTGGGGTAAGACTATAAAGTGGTAAAAATGGAATTAGTATATTATGGTCAAACCAACTTGATCTATATGACATTAAAATATTTATCTCTCTGAATATAGCTGACAACCTATATGAATTAATCCCAGCTTCTAGGGATGAATGTGTCATAGGATAATGGTCCTAGCCTTCTCTATACCAATCTGGTAAGGACCATTCATTTAAACTTCCAATGATCAAGATTATATAGAATAACATAATTAATAGTTACTTTTTAACCTAATTATTATCCTTAGGTTTACTAATTTTTGGTTTAGAAAATCATTATGTACATAACAACCCTTACTCATGACCCTTACCCTAAATTTTTCAACTAATCCTACCAGTAATAATATAAATCCATGTAACAATTATATTAATTCTTGGTAGATTAATGAAATAATTGAAATAAGATAGTTTTCAATTGATGTATTAAGATTCAAGAAGTTATCAATGAAAAAAATTGATATTTCAACTAAACACTTACTTGAAAGAGTAAACAGGCAAGAATGTGTTTCATATCCACTGTCAAGTGGAAATAAAAATGGAAAACATACATTATAATGGTAAATGAAAATTAAAGATATGAATATCACTATAATATTTATCAATATCACTTGGATTTAATCAAAACAAAAAAAGGAGTTGTCAACAGTTGAGTAGAAAGTGTAAGATATAGAAAAAATAAGATAAAATGAGAGAAATGTCATTGCCCAAAAAATATTATATACAGTTGTCAATGAATTTTAAATAAATATATGGGAATTTTCATAGTGTGTAAACTTTAATCTTATGGTAATATTTATCAAAGTATTTCTCTACTAATTTTTGATTTGGAAGCTTTCACGTCCTGAATCTTTGAGATTCTGATATGTGACTCATCTCGTGATGTGTAATGGGAACTCATGACTTAAACTTTATGTGGTAAGTTTCCTTGAAATTTTACATGATGTGTATTGGGGATTCACATAATTTATTTTTCTTGGCTTGAAAGTTCTCCACGAATTGCACTTCAAGACTTTAGACATGCTATGAATGATACATACACAACATGTATATGTTTCACGATGTTTAATGTCCACATTTTTTCATTTTTTGATAGATTTTCCTTTTAATAATTTGTTACCTATTATCTAAAAAAATCAATAGATACCTAGTAAATTATTAAATAAATCATAGAAAATATTTAATTAAATGAATGCTTTATCTATATAAACTTTTATATTATCTGGTATCTTATTGAGCTGAGTGATCACCAATTACTTTTTCCCATGGGGGGATGTAGATTTTGTATTGCAGGATGCAGGTAACAGAAAGGTAATCATAATGAATGTTGGTTTCTTCTATGGTTTTCATTTGTTTTGATCTGGTTTGAGGTAACAGTTAGTCACATGGAGAATTTCTATTCTTTTCTATTTCATACATTTCTATATTAGCATGTTTTATTGGATGTATAAATGGTTTTATATCTTTTATTTCAATATTTAATTTGATTTTTTGTATTAAGATGTTTATATTTTATACTTGATTAGTTTTCTTCTGTCACATCCCCATGTGATGGTTGGCTCGAGTGTACAGTTCGATTGACCTGGGTTCATTATATTATAGGTTTGATATGATTCCATATTCACCATGAAAATATTCTATTAATATTAAATAGTCAATAGGTCTTGAATATGGTATGTTCAATGGTTTTTGATTTCTAGGTAATAATTATAAAAGTTAAAGGATTCATAGAGGAGGTTAAATTTTGAGTAAAATGCATAATTAAATCTTAAAATACAAAAAAAATAACTTCATCAAATTTCGGTACAAAATATTTCTTATAAACCATTATTTGATATTCTTTTTTCAATATGGTTCACAATAAAAGTAATAGAACTCAATAAATCAATTATTCTTATTTTTCCTTACATTTTTACTCTTTTAATGTAGACACAAATTTTATTTTAGTTTAAAATAATTTTTTTAGAGAATGTGATGGAAAAATAATAATCCATGGAAAAATAATAATTTATGAAATTTTTCACTTTTTCCTAAAAATAAGTAACACACCTCACACACACCCAAAACATGTGATTTAATATCCTAAAAAACCACAAACAAACCCAAACCCTTAAATATACTATATAATAATGTTAAGAAAAAAATTAAACATTGTATAAATGTGGAAATTGGGCTTCAAATGTGGATCACCATTAAGATAATTCACATGTTCTTAGGGTTGAAAATAAAGAAAAATTTCAACGACGGACTCAATTAATTGAAAAAGGGATTCGATAAAAAATGTTCCTTTTTAATCATAAGAAATCATATACTAAAAAGACTTGAAAATAACTTAAAACTAGTAATATATTACACAACACATTTGATATTTCTCTCAATAAAATCTGGGTATTTCGAATAATCTTTAAAAAATTATTAAAATACATCTCAAGACTGAAATATTTATTTGGTTTAGTTACCCTTGTGAATAGATTTTAATAATCAGTCAAATTCGATGTAGATGGATAAAATCAAAATTAATAAAATGTAAATATTCCTAAAGAAATTATAAATTTGGTATATCAAAATTATAAAATCTATTATAAATATATATGTTGTAAAAAAATTATTTTTCATTTTCATTTAAATGTAATATTTTTTTATTTTCAAAAAATACAAAAAAAACAAAGAAAAACAAAACACACAATAAATATATAAAACTAAAAAAGAGTTATTTTTAACTTAAAATGTATATTTTCTCCCCCCCCCCTTAAATATTTCATTATCCCCAATGTAACCTCAATTTATAAAAAATAAACCCACACATCTAAGATTATAAATTGAATAGTAACATAAAATAAATGGGTAATTAATATCCCTATGTGTCTATAACAATTTATAGCTTTAAGAATGAAACTATTGATCATAGAGATTACTACAAACCTATAAGAAAAAAAAATAAATTTTTTATATATTTTTAAAATATAAATATAAATATAAATAAATGAAAATTTAGAAAGATAAATTTGGGTTTACACCCCCATAATCATTTCATTAATAGTGTCAACAGATAGATAGTTTTGATGGGTTATCTGTAATCTAATGGAGGATGTGGCTTTCTTAATTTTAACCACCGTATATTGACAACATCAATGATCCTCAATAATAGAAATTTATTTTGAAGGTACCTCCATCAAAATAAATATATGTAAACGCATTCTAGGATGTACTTATAGTTTAGTGATTGTAAAATGATAATTAAGGGTTCATATACATTTTATTAATCCTGAGATATTTTTAGTTCAATGAGTATTGAATGCTAACTAATTGAGGTGTCTCATCTAGTTTTCTTAAAAAAATTATTCCTTATGATATTCCAGGTGTTTCTAATATTTCTCTTATTCCTTAGTATAGTTTTCAAAGTGTTTTTTACCTTTTATTCGAAATGAACTATTGTATGTTCACTAAAATGTACATGCATGAGATGTATATGCATGTGCATGAGATGCATGAAGTGTGTATATATATATATGATATTATATATAGTGTACATTTAATACATGTGTGTTATGCATGTGTATTTTAATACGAATGATTCATGAATGTAATATATATATATATTACATATATTATTCATTTATTCTTGAATGGTTTCACCATTTCTCAAATCAAAGGTTTCTCCATTACAGTATTTTCATTTATGCCATAAAATGAGCTCAATTAATTATACTCAATATCATAAATGCATGATATGTGTTATAAAGTAAGAGTTTTGGGACTCATCTATATAAGAGGTTTGATCACATCTATTTGTTGGTGGATGTGTATCACGTTATCTATATGAATCTATGATCATTAGTTTCATGAAAAGATTATAAAAATATCTTCCTTCTCAAAGTTCTATTTTTCAGTTCTCAATGAAGCTACTATGACCCCTTTAGTGTTTGGGTGTCCTCATAATAATATTATGTAACATTCACCTCATATATTCTCTCAAAGCTAAGAAAAATACATTTTTTATTTTGGTAATTTTCATCAAACATTCTCCTTTGAAAGATGGAGATGGATGCAACTGTAATAGAAAAATACATGGTACCCTATTTTTTAGATATTGTACATGTTTTATTTCTTTAAAATTGACTAGTTTTCAGGTTATTGTTTCTTTTAATTATCATTATATGTTGAAAAAACCCATCATTGGTATTATAGATTGTTTCTTTAAGATTTAAACATGTTTTAATTACTCATTGTTAGAGAACAGAAAAATACAACATCTTCATAAAACTGTTATAGTATTCTAGACCTTTACATGAGCTATGTAGAGTTAATATGATATTTACCTTTATGAAAAAAATAATTTAAATGATACCTTGAGACTTACTGTTATGCAAAGAGTTCAAGTAATGGTATTTTGATACTTACCTTTACATAAATAGTTTACATGAAGGTAATATACAACTTATCAACACAAAAACAAATTCATAAATGTAATAACATTATACATATTTTTTATCTAAAGGTAGAATGTGATTACCCTTATGTATTTTGGTATACATAAAGGTAATATAAATCTACCTTTATGAAAATGGGCTTTCATAATGGTCATTCCCTCTAACACTTTTGTATATTTTTGTTGTATAAGGGTCTCTATTATTTACCCTTATGGAGAGTGTATACATGAAGGTAATGAGTGGTTACCCTAATATAGAGTGTCAACATGAGGGTAAAGAGTGGTCACCCTCCTGGAGAATATTGATTCTATGTTAGGGTGATTAAATTGTTTTGAAACTTCTAGTTATTTAAATGGTTTTTAAGGTTTATAAAATGTTCATAAATCATATTAAAACATATTTTGGATATATTTAATTTATAAAGAACATATAGGTTAATTATATAATTATAAATGGAATATTATTAAATAAATAAATTTTAATGAAACATTTTTCTAAATATTATATGTTCATATTTAAAATACCTTTTACCAAAATTATATGGTATGACTTATGATCTTGAAATAAATGTGAATATTTAGAAATCATAAGTGGGAATTTATAAAGTGTTTATAAATTGAAAAATATTTTATACTTGGATTATATGAAAATTTTTATACAACAGAAATTTTATTATAGAGTGATAATAATTAATTAAATATCATATAAATTCTATATAAGCACATGAGCCTCATCCCATTTGGTGAGGTATCCTTAAATTAATCCAAGGGACCCAGGTTCGAAACCAGGGGGAGGTATATTTCTACGGTACTATATTAGGTATAGCAGTAGGTATTGTAGCAATTGTATGGATTCACCTTGGGCCACTAATTTGGGCTCGGAGCCCTTAAGGCCTTCAGTCCACCCAGTTCATCGGGTGAGTAGGGATTTCGGGCCACCTTTAAGGAATTAGGGCCGCATCAAGGCCTTCGAGCCGCATGCAGTTTCCCCAGACATAATCTACAAAAAAGGGGAATCCATAGAGGAAGATTTAGAGAAATGCACACTCACTAGAGCAGAACCAATGAATTTGAATGAATTAGAGGGTATGGCTATGCCATCGGGACCAGCCTATGTTTTCATGGGAAGCTTAGTCAGACAGCCATGTGACGGTGGAGAGCAACCATCATGATGCAGATATTGGGGAGGGGAAGTTCCTTATAGTTATAGTCTGGTTGAATTCTCTAAGACCTTCGGGTCATATAATGTCTCTTAAGCCTATTGACCATGTAATCACTAAGCCTACGGGGCATGTAAGGGTTCCCCCCCCCCCATCGCTTGAAAGGGGGATATCAAAAATCAATAAAAATGAAGGCCTTTGGGCCATTTTGGGGGATATAATATAAAATATAAAAGATTTCATAATGAAATAAATATAAAAAATTATATTCTTTCTAATTTATAACATGTTTATAATTATCATTTATTTATAAAATTTCCATTAATTTTTATCTCATGTTTTGAAAAATAAACTAAAAGTTTATTTATTTTTAAAATCCCTTTGATATTAATTTTAAATAACTTTTTTTTGAAATGTGAATATTATTTATGACTTTGTTTAATTGTTAAAATAATTCTTGGAGTTAGAGTGTTTTATTAAATGTTAGGTATGAATCCATAAAATTTAGTTTTCATATACCATGACCTCTTTTTTTTTATGATTTCATGATCTTGAAAATAGTTGTTAAATATAGTTTGTGAATATTATGTGCAAGAGATATCATTAATTAGATTCTCTCTTGGAAAAATTCTCCCAAGGGGAGAGCCTCGGGTTCATACCACCTACTATTCTAGAGTCTTATGAATTGTCAGAAAAGTGAAAAGGGTTGGATATCTATCACTTCAGGCTTATATGTGACGATATTTCCCATATAATATAACTCTAAAACTTTACATTAAAATTTCATTTCTCTTATGCATGTTATTCATTTGGATATGTTTCAATATTTTAAATTTTATTTTGGGAGAGTTATAAAAACTTATGGGTTGTGTAAAGGTTTTCATATTAATGTGTTCTAAAGATATTAATTTTGTGGTTGGAATGGGGATTAAAAAAATAAAATGATATAAGAATTTATATACAAAAGGGAATAAATAATGATTTTATAATTATTAAATAATATTTAATAGTCATGAATTTAATGTGTATATGATTAATATTAAATTTGTGAGACCTAAAAACACCCAAATACTAAGTGTGAGATTCCTTCAAAAGAGATTGTTCTGAAGATGGCGATCATCCAATAGAGTAGTTTCATGCCATATTCAAGTGCCCTGGGATAATCTTTTCTAATTCAAGCAAGTAATAGGTTACTTTAATCTATCTCTATTGGTAGATTTTTTCTATAGTAAAGTGTCATTGTATTCTATAGTGTTATCCTACTTTTTGACATTTTATTTGGGTAACACTTAGCTAGAAAATCCTAAAATTTAGAAAACTAGAGGAATATAAATGAGTGAAACTATATAAAGGATTTTCATAGAGTTATCCACTCAACTATACAAGAGTTACAATTATTGTGATTGGGATGGTTCCAAGACTTTGTTATTAATTAGTGATATGAAGGCCCTAACAAGCTCATTACATAGTGAAATTTAGATCTTAGATCACTAAATGAATATGATGTTTGGGTTCATAATTTTAGTGAGATAAATTTCATTTAAATTCTTTAATGAAAATATATAATACATGATACTCACCCATTGATATGTCTTTGTCATGTTTTATGGAATACTTAATCACAATCATATTTTGATTACAAATATGCATGACTTATAATACAACAAATGATTTGTATCCATAGTTGATAATATTTCTCAAGGAGAAACATTTAGAGTGCTCAAATGTAAATGTTTTAGAGATAAATTCCACCAACTATTACTCATGGGTATTTGATTTTAGGTGTTCATAAAACATTTTTTTTAAAAACATAGGCTTAAAAATATGAGGTAATTTATTAAGCGTCGAGTAAATCATCATTTTGGTAATGTTGTAGATGTTTATGAATTAAAATTCCGAACTTATAATCTAATTATACCAATTGGATTTGTCCTAGAACTGAATAAATGGTAATTATGTTCCCACCATAAATAGAAATCTAATTTATGTATTTTATTTAGAGAAGATGGGTTTGTCAATCATTATTAAGAACATGATTTATATTACATATTAAAATGAAATTTTTTATAGTGTTGGGAATATAATTAATTATTTTTATATTCTAGATATGGATAATCCTATTTGTAAAACTTAGAATAATATGGTTAGGGTTGAGACAAATACCACCTACCATGGGAATTTTCTCATTGTATGTATAAATAAGAAATGTGTTCAATGACATTACAGAGATGGATTTCTGGACTCATTTGATTATAAATATTTTGGTACATGTGAATCTTATTTACTAAGAAAAATAAATAAATTATGTTTTTTGAGAGAAGTTAAAAACTCCATTGGACTAATTAATCTCATAAATAATGATGTATGTTTTCTAATTACTACAAAAGAAAGTGGTGGTTATAGGTACTTCATTACTTTTACTAATAACATTCATTAGTATGGTTATATATTTATGATGAATCATGTGTATGATACTTTTGAAAAGCTAAAAGAGTTTTAGAATGAAGTATAGAAACAACTAGGAAAAGGTATTAAGATTCTCAAACATATTACCGTGGTGATTACTTGTGCCATGAATTTACAGATCTGATGAGATATTCCTGAATTGTTTCAAAAATCACTCCTCTTAGAACACCACATCAGTATGGTGTTTCTAATAGAAGGAATAAAACCTGTTTTGACATGGTTCGATTAATGATGATCTTACGTGACCTTCCTATTTCATTCAAGGTTTTTTCTCTAGATACTACCCTATTTATATGAATCCATGTTCTAAAAAAATATTTATAAATATATCATATGATATATGGTATGGGAAAAATTCCACTTTTTCTTAAATCAATATTTGGGGTTTTAAAGTAACTATACAATGATTAAATTCAGATAAACTTAACATAAAATCTTAAAATTTCTTATTCATTGGTTATATTAAAGAAACATGGGTATATTATTTCTATAAATAAACTAGAAAAAAATTGTTTCATTATAGTTTTTTTCATTCATAAGAAACATATAATTTGAGTTTTTAGTGGGTAAAATATTAAACATAGAGAAGTTCAAGACCAAAAAATAGAAATACTTATTCAACTGTAGGTGGATCTGTCATTAAAAATATTTTTGGATGAAGAACTAACTCAAGATACATGAGAACCTCGAAGGAAAATTATAACACATAAGGAACCCAAGAGATATCTATTAATCATGCATAATGATTTTGAAGTGAAATTTATAGGATATGAACCTACATCCTACCAGGAGGCCATTGAGATTTCTAGTTTTGAGAAATGGTTAAAAGATATAGAATCAGAGATGGACTCCATATGCACTAATCATGTTTGGAACTTGGTATATTCACCTAAAGGTGTAATACCTATATAATGTAAGTGGATTTAATATAATAAAAGTTTCATGGAAGGTAGAGAGTCTTTCAATAAAAAACTTGTGGTGTAAAAGGGTTACAAAAAATCATAGTATTTATTATAAAGAAACATTTTCACCTATTATGATAATAAATTCCTTTAATATTTTGATAGCTATATAAGCTCATTATGATTATGAGATATATGAAATAGATATATAAAATTAATTCCTTAATGATAATTTGTTTGAAGACATGTATATAACATAGCCCGGATTATTTAAAGTTCCAAATGATACTACTAAGGTATTCAAGTTTCAACAGTCCATTTATCAAATGAAGAAAGCTTCTTAGAGTTAGGATATCTGGTTTGGTGATGCAATCAAATGGTTTTGTTTTATGAATATGTGGATGATTATTTTATATATAAGTGGGTTATCGGGATTATAGTAGTATTTTTGATATTATATGTATACAAATTACTACTTATTATAAATGACATCATAACACTTCATTCTTTAATGGTTGGGTTGGGTAAATGCTTCTCAATAAAAGACTTATAGAATAATCATATTTAAAATCTATAAAGACCTATAAATTTAGATATAATAGGTTACTTGGGATTAATTTGAACACATATAATGGTGAAGTGGTAATGTATTTTATCCTAGAAAAAAAATTAGAATGTATCTTTACTAGTGTTTCATGGCATGAAACATGGAATGATTTTGGATATTTCTAATGATTTTAAAAGTATGGATAAGATTATTTATGCATCCTTCATATGATTTATCATGTATTCATTTATTTTGTACTCAACTCTATATATATTATTCATTAATCATAACTAGTCAATACTTATCCAATATAAGTAATAGTCAACGGACTATTTTGAAGAACATTCTTTCAGACTTGATAAGTACTAAGGATATTTTCTTGGTATTTGAAGGAGTGTGTGAACATTGTGTAAAGGTTTACATAGATTCTATTCTTTAATCTGACAAATATTATTTTATATCTTTATCTGGATTCAAGTTTTGCCAAAATTGTTAGCCAATTAGCTGGAAGAGTTCCATGTAGGCCAACATAGTATACCTGATAATAGAGGTAGTGTACATTAATGCATTAGATGCTACAAAAGATGTTTTTTTATTCAAGAAGTTCATTCATAATATTGGATTTTTTCCTATAATTGATCGATAAATTGCACTATATTATGAGAACAATAGGTTTTTTTCCCTAGCTAAGTAACCATAGTCTTAAAAAAGGACCAAACATTTTCTTTTAAAAGACTTTATTTATGTGAGATCATTGAGAGGGAAATGTAAATATTAGTTTAGATCTAAAAGATTAATATTTAGTTGTTCTATGGACCAAACCATTACCATATAAATAACATGCGGGACTTGTAAAATCTCTAGGTGTATGTCACATAAAATATTAATTATTGTGGTTATAAATGTATTATATTATTATAATAATTTCGATAACTAGGTATCATTTATTCATGAGTCCTACAATTTATTTTATATGAATTTTATAATGATAATATTCCCTCAATGTGTTATATTGAGTTTTCCCAAACTGATAAACACTATAGATTATTCCTGGTTATGATAATATATCACAGTTGGATTGATTTGATTCATGTACCCATTAGAAAAAGGTGCATATGAGATATGAATAACGGTTTCCTGAGGTAATAAGTATAGACTTAGTACTTGGACTAGCATACCAAAGTATATCTCATGGAATGTTATACAGTCATTAATATACTTAGGGTTGTATTATTATTATCAATCCTACTTACCTAAGGTTTGTGAGATACCTAGAATGATAAAATTAAATCTTTGATACAATAATTAGGAAATTTTAAAAATTAATTAGCTAATATGAGGGTTTTGGGAATGTTGTTGATCATGTCGTCAGTTGGAGAACAACTAAGATGGGGTTTCTCAACTTGTATGATAGGAAAATTCATCTGGACCATGATTTAATTATACTATGTAAATGAATTATCATGCTTATATGTGTCAAATATGATGAATTCTGATACTTATATGAGGGAAATATGATGTACTCATCTATGATATGAGTGACATGTGATGTATTCATTAACATCGTCATTATTTTTTGGAGAATCAAGAAAATATGAGTTGGTTATACTAGATTGACATGTTTCATTTCAATTAGTCACTTGATGTCAAGAGAAAATGGATTATATTGGTTTTCATAGGAAGTACATGATACATATTATTGGGTACAAGTTTATATAGTGATATGATTAGGTTTGACGGTGATCACACCAGACCCCTTAATAGCTTGAGTAAAATTGATTCTTTTCTAAAGGATTCACTTTTCTTACGTATATGATACAAATATTTCATATTTTTTTCAATATAGCTAAGGAAAAAATGGTAAAATAGTTATCCATTGGATAAGGGTAAAAAGATTAGACAATATTTTTGTTCAAAATAAATGTAATTTGATAAAACTGTATTAAAAATATTTTTTGATGGATTCACAAAATGTTGTGAATTTTTTACCAAATTCTCTATGATATATTTGTGAAAGTGGTTTAGATGTGTGCCAAAATATAAATTCATGAGATTAATTTATAAATTTAGATGATTCATGAAGTATATATTTATAATATATATGATATTATATATATTTTTGAAATTTAATATATCAATAGGATACATGTATATATTCCTGAATATGATGCATGAATATAATATATATATATATATATATATATATTATTAATTCCTCACTAAATGGGTTTATCATTGTTTCATCAAAAGGTCAGATCATTAAAGGATTTTCATTTATTCATTAAAACCAGTTCAATGAATTACACTTGGTAGTATAAATTTTTTGTATGCATTATGAAGTAGAAGCATTGTGATGGATATATAATATATATGATCTCTTATATTAGGTGATGTATGAGGATCAAATTTTTTATATAATTTTGATCATAATTTTCATACAAATATGATAAAACTCTCTTCCTTCTTAGAGTGGTGTTTATAATTTCTTTGTGAAGACTCTAGCACCCCTTTAGAATTTGGGTGTCCTGCTAATATGATCAACGATCCACCGATCAATTAATTTTCTTAAAGGAATTAAGTGTATATTTTCTTATTAAACTGTTCTTCATCTAGGATTCTCCTTCAATGGATGAATATGGATGTTGTTGTAATGGTTGAATTACAGGTACTCTATTTTTTTGTTATCTTACATGTTTGATTTCTTATAGATAGGACATGTCATTTTTGGGTTGTTTTGAACTAACAAGGATCATTGGATAATCGAAAAAACCATCACAAAACACACCTTGTATAGTATCCTCTTTGTTAACTATATTAATTAACAATTAAATTAAATTTCTAATTTTGAAATAAGGAATATTAGTTATAATTTAAAAATATGATAAATTAGAATATTTTGTGTCAAAATATATAATATGACCACAAAATTATTTATCTAGTATATCTTTTTCTTCATTTAAGGATTATATAATGTAACTTATAGGGTTTCACAGTGGGTAAGCTTTAAAAGAATTATTGGACTCTTGTATATCCTAATCAGTAAAGATCATCAAAAGGATTTCTTCTTTATAGGGCTCATCCTTCTCATTTTAACTTTATCTCTTATACTATTGAATGAATGTTTTTATCTTAGAAATTTTTATTTCCATCTCATCCATTTATATTTTCTGTTTGATCAATTAAAACTTTAATTCAATCCATATCTACCATATATAATCATAAATTATGGGTTTACGTTCTTGTTATATGTACTGGAATAGTGGGGGTAGCTTATCTTTAAGTAACATCATCCATGAATCTTATGGAAGGTTTAAATCATAATTATATCTTAGTCGATTTTCTCATACTCCATTGTATACAATTTTTTTGATGGTTATACATTATTTTATCTTCTCTACCAATTTTTAATGCTCTTCCATAAGAGTGTAGGTTAGTTGGGAATGATCAAAATAAGTGTTCCTTAAATGGATTGTGTAGATAGTAATAGTTATCCTAAAATCAAAATTATGAATATAAAAATCACTAAATCCATAGTTATCATTAAAAATAAAAAACAATAATAATATAAGGAACCCTAAAATTACAAAGGGAAAAGGCTATACGCGATGAAAAAATGTTTCAATTGATGGATTAAAATAAATAAATTAGAAAATATAAAATAAAAAATGAATAAAAATAAATGATGAAAATAAATTAAAATAAGAATAAAATTAAAGGAAAAAATTTAAAAATAATTTAATTATAAGAAAATATACAACCTTGGAAACTATTCCAATTTTATATGAGATATTTTGGAAACTCCCAAATAATGTATGATTCTATTTAAGTGCGAAAAAGTGGCAAGAATATTTCATTTTCTTAATAATTAATTGCATTAAAATTTTAATATTTTTCAAGAAATAAAGAAAATAAAAGAAATTGGATATAAATTATATAGGTATTTTTATTAAGGGATATTGGGATAAAAGTAAGAAATAAGAATAATTCATTAAAAACTATTTAAATGAGTGTAATAAATCTAATATATCCCTTCATTTACTTAGTCCTCATTATCCCTTAATCTAAAATAAATTTAATTAAGATACCTTAAACATCACAATACTTAATTCCTATGATAATTAACTCAAACACACATGCATAAGTAATTTAACATTAATTTATCTCACATATATATGATCATAGAATATTTCATTAAGTTATATCCCAACTCTTTGTTATAGTTTGTATAAAATTAGGGTGTATCTAACCTTTATAAATAATAATTATTTAAGTTTCTTATTTGAATTGAACTTTTTAATTTGATCCCAAGTTGACAATATTGAATGAACAAAGTTTATCTCTTTGGATTTTCACAAGATCATCCTCACATGTTATGTTGTCAATGATCAAGTGAATTTGAATATAAAACCTGAATAATTAATTAAAATTTATTAAATTATATTTAGTTCATGGATTCAAAACAAATAATTGAAGGGGTTATAATCATATAAATATTGAATGGAAACTATTACTCCACGGTTGGAGTGATCATTATGGAAATGAACATCTTAAGATATGGATTATAATGAGAATAATCAAATTTCATCTCTATATTGACATTTTAGACCATTAAATCAAAAGAGAAGAATTTTTATATGAGGAAAAAATTAAGTTTAATATAAGAAAACTAGGGATTATAATTTCATGAATAAAACTCTAAAAAGTTAAATAATAAAAAAATGTGTTTTAGACTAGATTCATACAAATAATTCTTCCCTTTTTAAAATGGATAGAGATATATAATGGCCCCACTCTCTTTACAAACACACCATTTGATTTATGGCCAGTCTCTTATAAAAATAAAAAATTAATAAATATATTGGATGGGGGTTGGGTTTCCGTAAGAACACAGTTTTTTAATCAGGAATGGATCCTTCAAATTTTAGTATAAATATTTACTTTGGAACTAATATGGATGACTAATTAGTTAGTAAAGGTTATGGGGGTGTCTAGGGCTTGTTTGGAGCCCAGAACCCATCCTTTTAGAGGAAACAGACCATGCTTATGGTTTAGAGTAAATCGTGTGGTGTTCTCGCCTGGTTTTCCAAACCGTATGGATGGTGTATTTTCAGACAGTGGAACCTCACATGGTTGGTTCACGAATGACACATTATTTTCATGGGTTTTGACATAAACAATTATTTACTAAGTTAAAATATATTATAGTGGTTAACCTAGGTTGTCTCCCGATGATGTGTGCACACAAAATACTTTGTCACTTTTTAATTATATAAAATTTAGGAGTTTTTGAAATTTTTTGGTTTTGAAATCAAAGATAGAAATAGAAAAAATAAATAAATTAAGTAATATATTAAAGAAAAATATGGAATTAAAGTGATTTAAAAATTATTTTATGAGAAGGGTGATCAAGTCGGGGTCGGTTTTATAATTGCAATACTATCCTCATTCCATTTTATTAAATAAAATGTAAAAACTCAAAGCATTAAAAATATAAAACCTTACCTCCCCAATAACCTCATATGTTTATCCCACCATGGTAAGGGTAATTGAGAGGAACTTTGAAGATAAAGGCATTACAAAAATAATAAGAAAAGAGTGAAAATAAAGAACATAATTTTCTCCTTCAGATTATGTACTCCAGAAGTTCAGATTTGGTTCTCCCACCATCTGATCGAATTAGGCCAAGTTTCTTTATTATATTCGGTGATTAATGGAGTTTTCCATCAACCCACTAATCTTCAAGTAACTTTTAGCATTGTGAAATGAGTTATGGCCAAATTAGTAGACCTGACTTTTTCTATCCGGCAATCACTATTCCACCAACCATACTTTGACTAGTTGAATGGAGGCCTATATGAAATCCTTTCTCTATGAAATTTAATATGCATATTCCTAGTCATGTTTTCCTTTTTTAACCGCTGAAAACACCCCATTTGGTGGTTGTTATCCCAAGATATTAATCACTAAATGAATTAATGACCATTCTCTGGCCAGAATAAGTGTTCACATTGACCGATTTTTTTGGATTTTTGGAATTCGAATTGTATTTTGGTCTTGAAGAATTATATGTATCACACGAACGATTTCATCCTAAAAAAAGTAATCGTGTGAATTTTATGAATAGTTTATGAGTTATTCTTGAAATACAAAGGCAACATAAAACTGTTAAATGTACAGAATTAACCAATTTTCACACTTAAGCACAAAACTCACAAAAAGTCAAAAAATGATGCAAATAATATCAAATTGATTAATGGGAATGGATTAAATCATTTAAAAACATATCTAGAAAAATGAAAATTTGAGCTCTGTCAATTCCCCCACACTTAGCACTTGGACTCCTAGACAAGTAAACATTGATATCAAATCATAGAAAATTTAAAACACATATCCATGAGATCTAACAATTTAACGCCCAGAAATAAAGGATATCATGACTCATAAACAACCATTATTACAAGTTTTTAATTATTTTCATTAAATATATTTCCTCTTCATTTCTTCTCTCATGCACACAAAACACTTACCTAACATTCATTTTCTCTCATCACACAAATATCAATTTTCAATAATGTCTTTCTCATCCAAAACTCATGCAAGGGTCACCATAGGATTGATTAATTCCTAAATCTATACTTGATGTGAGTCAAGTACATATGTTTATTATGATAACTTTATAGGTTTTTTCAATGGCTTCAGGTTGGTAGGATTTAGATGTGAAAAATTTTGAGGTGTAATGAGGAGTGCCTGGCCCTTTTTGAAAACAAAATTGCATTATTCTAACTTTTACTCAAGTATGGTCTCCTCCTCACTACCCTTAGTAGTAAATAAACTACATCAGTATGAAAAATCAGTGAAATTACACACCATTAATAATTTCAGCAAAAAAATTATCAGTCCCCTCAAACATGATATTTTCTGAAAGCTTCAGATAGGAATAACTTTTTTTTCATTTGAAGCTCTAGAAAGTCATAGATTTTTTTACATGAAATCTCAAGATAAGGAATAGATTTAAAAAGAATTATTTTTATCAGAAACAAGAACATATCTTCAAAATTTTATTTTTCACCCAAAGTATCACCAAATTAGGTAGTATAATGTAAAACAGCTCCCCCCAAACATAAGTTCAACTAGATTATGCAATTTCATTTCAAGAGTAGGATGGATATTGAAAATTGGATTATGATTTGGATAACCTAATAGGTTTTTCATAGATTCTATGGGCTACAAGGATTAAATCTACAAGTTGTACTATTATAAAAAGGATTCATATGAAATAGTGGCTTTAATACTAAATAAACACCTCAATCAATTAAAACACATGTACCTCAAAGCCTCATGTTTTGGTTGGAATAAATAAAATTATGGTTAAATCAAGCATGGTATGGTTCTATAAAAAAGTGAAGTGAATGAAAAGAATATGAAAATTAGGTTCAGAAGCCTCATAGGAAAGTGATTTCAAATATAATGACAGTGAATTATGTCATGGGATTAAAAAATCAAAGTACTTTTCATGAAATTTACAAATATTTGAACTTGAAACAAAATCATTTTGAACATTCATTTAAACGCAGTTTCATGGGATAAATTGTTTCACACATTAACATGGGTTTCAAAATATGTGATGATAATCATTTAAGCTCAAAAGAATCAGAAACACACAAAAATTTGAAAAAAACACAATTGAAAATACTAAACTATAAATGTTCCCTCCCACACACTTAAATGATTCTGTGTCCTCAATGCATTCAATTAGATTGAATATGATATTATATTTTAAAAGGAATCATATAAATCAAAAAGTGGTAAATAGAGGTATGACCTGATGGATTTATTAGTAAATGGGTTTGAGGAGTGTGATCTCCCCAACTAGCTTTGATTGTATGGTCCCAAAGAATTTCTTTGACTGATGACCATTAACAGTGAATGGCTTCCGCTCTCCATCCTTCACAATCATCACAATACCAAAATAATATACATGAGTTACTAAAAATGGACCTTCCAATCTAGAACGAAGTTTACCTGGCATCAACTTGAGTCTTGAGTTGAATAATAGAACCATGTCTCAATGATGGAAGTTTTGAGTTTGGATTAACTTTTCATGAGCCACCCTTGTTGTCTATTTATAAATCTAGGAATTTTGAAAACCTTCCATTATAATTTATTCTAGCTCCTGCAACTATAATCTTCTCTCCTTCCCATCACTTTCAAGATACAAATTTATATTCCTCATAGCCTAGTATGCTTTATGTTCCAATTCCACAGGTAGGAGGCAGATTTTCCCATAAATCAACCTATATGGACTCATTCCAATCGGGGTTTTGTAGGATGTCCTATTATCCCATAATGTGTCTTCCAACATTTGGCTCTAATCCTTCCTATTTGGATTAACTGTCTTTTCTAAAATTCCTTTGATTTCCCTATTGGACACTTCAGCTTGACCATTAGTCTGTGGATTATAGGGAGTTGATGTTTTTATGATGCACCCCATATTTCTTCAGCAATACCTTCATTATCCTATTGCAAAAGTGAGTCCCTTGATCACTATTGATTACTCTAGGCACTCCAAACCTACAAAATATGTTAGTCTAGAAAAAATCATGAAAACATTTAGCATCGTCAGTCATGGTGGATTTTTCTTCCACCCATTTGGAAACATAATCAATTGCAATCAAGATATAATAATTTCTAAATGACATTGGGAAAGGGCCCATAAAATCTATTCCCCAAACATTAGAAATTTCCCAAAAATTAAGTTGTTATTGGGGCATTTCTTTTCTCTATGAAATATTTCCAGAAAACTAACATTTGTCACACCTTTTATAAAATTCTTGAGCATCTTTAAAAGGCTGCGCCAATAAAGTCCAGATTCTAAAACCTTCCTTGCTAACCACTGAGGTCGAAAGTGGCCTCCACAAGTGAATGTGTGACAAAACTCAAAGACAGAATTAATTTCACTTTCAGGCAAAAATATTCTTATTAATTGGTCATTGGAAATCTTCTAAATAAATGGATCATTCCAGATGTAAAATCTAGATTCAGATTTCATCTTTTGAATTTGGGGGGAATTTAAATGAGATGGTACATGAGATGTTTCTAGATAATTGACTATATTGGAATACCATGGAACTTCACTACTAATTATGTAGAGTTGTTCTCTAGGAATCTCATCATTAAATGGGTTCTGGTTTGGAATCTCTTCTTCAGTGGTGTGGGGTAGTCGACTTAGATGATCAACCACCTGATTTTCAGTTCCCTTTTTATATTTAATTTCCAAATTGAACTCTTGTAAGAGTATAATCCATCTCACTAGCCTTGTCTTGGCATCTTCCTTTTTCATTAAATACCTGAGTGTTGCATGATCAGGAAAAACAAAAACTTTAGTTCCAATAAGATATGATCAGAATTTATCAATTTCAAATATAACTACAAGTAACTCCTTCTCAGTGGTTGTGTAATTGATTTTTGTGGCATGCAAGATCCTGGATTCATAGGATATGACTTGAGGCTTTTTTCAATTCTTTGTGATAGATCATCTCCCACTACTTGGTTGGATGCATCACAAAGAAACTCAAAAGGGTAATCCTAGTTCGGTGGTTGCATTATTGGAGGTGTGATCAACCTTTGCTTCAATTCGTCAAATGACTTTATTCATGCATAATCAATATTAAATTAATCTTCTTTTTTGTAATAATCTTGAGAGAGGTAGAGAAATATTACTAAAATCATAGACAAACCCTCTGTAATATACAACATGTCCTAAAAAGGATCTAACATGTTTTAAACAAGTTTGATGTGGAAAAAATTTTATTACTTAAACTTTCGATTTATCAACCTCTATCCCTTTTTGTGAATTTAGGATCCCCAACACTATTCCCTTTTAAACCATGAAATGACATTTTTTAAAATTTAAGACAAGATTCTTTAGAATGCATGTTTTCAAAACTTTTTCCAAATTTCCTAATCAATGATCAAATGAATTACCAAAAACTAGGAAATCATCAAGAAATACCTCCAATTAGTCCTTAATATGATCTGAGAAAATACTCATCACACACCGTTGAAATGTACATGGGGCGTTGCATAGCCCAAAAGGCATCTTTTTGTAGGTGAATGTACCAAATGGATAGTTCAAGGTTGTACTCTCTTAGTCTTCTGGTGCGATCAGTACCTGAAAGTATCCTAATAATCCATCTAAAAAACAATAATGGGTTTTTATAGCTAACCTTTCAAGCATTTGATCGATGAATGGAATGGGAAATTGGTCTTCTCAGGTAACATAATTTAGCTTCCTGTAATCTATAAACACTCTCTAGTTATTTAGTACTCTCATGGGGATCAATTCATTTCATTCATTTTTTACAGTTGTTAGGCTAGTATTTTTTGGGACTACATGAATGGGGCTGACCCATTGAGAATCAAGGATTGGGAAATTGATGTTAACTGCTATTAATTTCTCTATCTCTTTCTTAACAACCTCCATGATTGTGATATTAAGTCTTCTTTGAGGTTGTTTTACTAGTCGGGAATCAGATTTTAAAAATATTTTATGATAGCTGACCTTGGGATTGATTATTGGTATATCACCTAAACTCCATCCTACAGCTTGGACATTTATTTTGAGTAGGTCAATTATAGTTTCCTCTTGTGAATGGGATATGTTATTGGAAATTATTACCAGTAATTTCTATCCTTCCATTAAGTAAGAATACTTCAAATAACTTGGTAATGGATTAAGTTCTAGTCATGGGGGTTGTTAAAGGGATGACATTGAATTAACGTACCATATTCCTAAGATTGGAATCTCTAGTATCGTCTCATTTTATTTTAAAAAATAATTAGAAAATTCACATTTTACTTAATTCTATAACATGGGTTTAGGATTTTCAGGTTCATGGGAATTGGAATTTTCAATTGAAAAATTTTGCCCTAAAGATAATAAGTCAAGAAGCATACCTGAATCTTGAATTGGTTCGATACCTTCTTCATGGGAGATCTCATAAAGTGATTGATTACTGGATGGATGTTTCATTATATCAAGAATATTGAAGTGCACTGTACTATCTCCAAGTTCCATTGTGAGTGTTCCATCATTGACATTGATGATAGTCCTTGCTGTTTTTAGGAGGGGTCTCCCCGGTATGATGGGAGAGTGTCCTGTAGCTATGTCTTCTTCAATGGTAAGGACATAAAAGTCTACTAGAAAGTTCAATCCACTTACTCCAACAAGTACATCTTCCATAACTCCAGCTGGGAAAATGGTGGATCTTTTTTCTAATTGGGCCATCACTCGACTTGGTTTTAGTTCTCTGGTCTACAAGGATGAAAGTAATAAGTGATTCATAACATTTATTTAAGATCCTAGATCACATAGTGCATTAGTAAAATATAAATAACCAATAGTTCATGGAATAGAGAATGTCCATGGATCTTGATATTTTTTTGGTATCATTGGTGTGATCAGTACTGAGACACTTCTTCCTAAGCTGATTCTCTCAGTTCCATCCAACAGAATTCTTTTTGTGCATAACTCCTTCAAAATAATTTCATACTTAGGGATTTGTTTGATTGTATCCAGTAGTGGGATATTGATCTCAACTTTTAGAAAAGTTTCCTGAATTTATTTTTGATGTCTCCCTTCTTTAACCTTCTTCTACTCAACTAATTCAGATGGGAATGGTGCTTGGATATCCATTCTCTCCCTTTGTTGTTTTTACAAAGGTGTTTATGGCCTTTCCTTTATAAACCCCATTATTTATCTTTCTTGTTCTAGTCTCATTCTTTTGTATGGATGTGTTGTGCTTCAATATTTTTCATAGAATCATCATCTTCACTTTGTTCAGGTTATAATAGTTCTTTTCCACTTCGTGTTGTAATGATGCTCACACTTTCCTTGGGATTTGGAACTGTTTGTGCAGGCAGTTTTTCATGATTTTTAGAATATCCATAAGCCTGTCAAATTTATTATCTAAATTTTTCAATGTCTTCTTTAGATATTCAATATCCATTTCTTGGTGGTTCCTATGAGAACTTGTTGAAGGTTGTTCATATGGTTTTTACTAGTATGGATCTTTATAGGGTTTTTGGAGCAGTGGATGATTCTGGTATTGCTACTGCTGGAATGAAGTTTGATTTTATATTGATTTTGAAATTGAGGTGTATCCTGGTTATATCGGAATCCATATCCTAGTTGGGGTTGATGTGGTTGATTTGACTGGATTTTCCTTTCTTGATAGGCAGATGCACAATATCCAGTCCCCTGCACTTCTAGACATTGATCAGTGTGATGATAACTAGAAGAGTATAAACCAAATACCTGATTTGGTCCAAGTTGTTCCTTCACTATGTTCACAGTAATTTGTCTCATCACACTAGTCATTTCATTAAGTGTTTCTTCAATTAAAGGTGATTATGAATCAGAAGTTCTTTCCTCATGGACGCCTCTAGTGCTTGTACCTCTAGTTCTGAATTAGCTGTGAGTTTTGAGAAATCTTCTCAATCGGGCCTATGACATCTACTGATGACTTTTCGATCAAGGCTCCTCTAGAAGAGGTGTTTAGTAAATTGTGATCATTTTTTAGCAATCCTTGGTATAAGAAAACAAGAAATTGGTTCTCTTCCATTTCTTGGTGTGGGTAGCTTTCACAGAGTATCTTGAAATGTTCCCAGTATTCGTAGAGAGTCTCTCTAGTCAATTGATGTATGACATAAATATCTTTTTTAATTGTTTTTCTCCTCGATTTATGGAAGAAAATCTCCAAGAATCTTCTTTTGCGATCTACCCAATCATTTATCTCCCATATTTAGAGATTGTAAATCCATTATTTTTCTTCTCCCTCAAGTAATAAGGGGAATACCCTCCACTTTACTTTCTCTTATGCGACTCCTCGAGGTTTGAAGCTAGAGCAGACATAGGTAAACTCTTGGATGTGTCGATTTTGGTCATCACCTACAAGACCATGAAATTTTGGTATCACTTGAATCATATTAATGCATAGTTAAAAATCATTTTCTATGTCAGGGATAGTGAGTTGGTTATTTTGATTAGAAAATTGAGGTGTGGATAGATCACGTAGAGTTTGGTTGGGATTATTAGACATTAGTGTAGGTTTTGAGTGATCACTAAAAGTATCACTTGAATTCTTGAGGTGTATTTCATCAAAATAGATTTTAAAATTTTGTTTTCTCAATTAGGTTATTATACAATCAATTTCAGGATCAAATTCAATTAAGGGGTTATTTGAACTACGGATCATTCCAGAAAGCTTTTTTTAGTTTTGTGAATTTCAGACACTTACTCTCTGAAAATAGCACCAAGTTTTGACATCTTCATTTTTTGGGGTGTGGAAAAAACAATTATTTATGAAGTTAAAATATATTATAGTGGTTAACCTAGGTTGTCTCTCGATGAGGAGTGCACACAAAATAGTTTGTCTCTTTTTAATTAGAGAAAAAGTTAGGTGTTTTTGAAATTGTTTTATTTTGAAATCAAAGTGATAAACAGAAAAAAAAATTAAGGAAGAGATTCAAGAAAAATAGGGAATTAAAGTGATTTAAAAACTATTTTATGAGATGTGTGGTCAATTTGGGGAAAGTTATATAATTGCAATACTATCCTTGTTCCATTTTATTCAATTAAATGTAAGAACTCAAAGCATTAAAAATATAAAACCTTCCATCCCCAATCACCTCATATGCTTACCCCACCATGGTAAGGGTAATTTATAGGAATTATGAAGATTAAGGCATTACAAAATTAATAAGAAAAGAGTAAAAATAAAGAACAGAATTTCCCCCTGTAGATTTTGTCCTCTAGAATTTTAGCTTCGGTTCTCCCACCATCTCATCGAATCAGGCCAAGGTACCTTCTTATAGGAGGTGAAGAATGGATTTTTTTCATATACCCACAATTTATCAAGGTATTTTGAGCCGTGTGGAATTATTTATGGCCGAATTAGTAGACCAGGCCTTTTTGAGCTTCCAATCACTATTCCACCAACCGTACATTGACCGGTTGAAGGGCGGCCTATATGAAATTTTTTCTCCATAAAATATAATGTGCATCTTCCTCATCGAGTTGGATTTCTAAACCAGCTAGATGAACCAAATTTGGTGGTTGGTAGCCCTAAATATGTATAATTGATTGAAGTAATTTTTATTTTTTTGGCTAGAATAAGAGTTCACATTCACCGATTTGTTTCGGCTTGTTAGAGTTTGAATTGGCTTTTGGTCCTGAAGACATATATATAGAACATGAACCATTTAATACTACAAAAAGGAATCTCATTCATTTGATAAATATTGTGGGGTTTATTCTCAAAATACAGAGGCAACATAAAACTGTTAAATGTACAGAATTAACCAATTTACACACTTAAGATCAAAACTCACCAAAAGTCATAAAATGATGCAAATAAGATCAAATTATTTAATTTGAAAGGATTAAATCATATAAAAAAATATATAGGAATATGAAAATATTAGATATGTATATCTTCCTTGTCAAGTTGGCTTTCTGACCCAACTGGAAGCACCCCATCTGGTGGTCAGTAGCCTGAGATATCGATCATTGAATAAAGTAATGTACATTCTACCAGCCAGAATAAGTGTTCACATTGACCGGTTTGTTTTTTCTTGTTAGAGTTCAAATTTTAGTTGGGTCCTAAGTACTTATATATATAACACTAACCATTTCATCCTACAAAAAGGTGAATCACGTGCATTGGATGAATATTGTGGGAGTTATGCTCAAAATACATAGGCAACATAAAACTGTTAAATGTCTAGAATTAACCGATTTTCACACTTAAACTACAAACTCACCAAAAGTCATAAAATGATGCCAATAAGATCCAACTGATTAATGGGAAGGGATTAAATCATTTAGAAACATATGTAGAAATATGAAAATATGATCTCTGTCAACGGTCATGTGGCTAAACCTTGTGAGTGCCCTTTTTTATCAGGTAACTGTGCATGGATGGCGCATAGTTGGATCAAACCGTGTGGAGGAAGACTTTTTGGGCAGAACTGTCTCACATGGTTTGTGCACGGTTTGAAAAATCCTGTTGAAAAACCATGCATAGGATAAAAAAATGTGTAAAATTTACAGAACTCCCTTAATGGTCTATTAATCCAACCCCTTCCTTCCTAATCCGAGTTTATGTCGGATTGACCTAATTCTCTCTCATTTTGGAGATTTTTGAAGATCCAAACAAGGAATCAAGAGATATCCTTCATCTGAAATCTGATCGAGCTTCTATTCATCATGTTGGATATCAAAGTGTAAGTACTCAAGTCCCCTTTATTTTCTCTTCTTCTCTTTTTCTCTCGACCTTGATATCGCCATGTGATCATTTTTTCACCTTTTCTTAGATCTACTCTGATCTGAGGAAAATCAAGTTCTGATACATGACCAGAAGGATCATACAAGCCAAAGGTCAGTGGTTCATAACTTATCTCTAAAGTTAGTTGTTTTTACAATGATCTTGTGGGGCCCACAGGTTTGGTTGGAAACCATTTTTTAAATTTACATTCCATGACTCTACTTGTTAGAATCGTATGGTTATGCTCTTTCCAGATATGTGATTAGTTGTTAGTGGTTACACCCACAACTCAATCTTCCTAATGTAAAAGGTTATTCCATAATCAGTTTTTTAGTGTTTTGACACGTTTGATCCACTGTTCGGGTGTGCCCTTTCTTGACCTTCCTAAAGGTGAGCCTTCCAATAATAAATGGTCTATTGTTTAATGAGTATTTCATAACGTCATGTACTATGTATTCTCACCACTTGACCATCATAAGGTAAGTTATTTCAAATTGATTATGGAATGTGAAATGTGAAATGTGAAATGGGAAGTATACTAAGTATATAACTTGGCCTTATCAAATGAGTTTGAATAAAGGTTTCATGTCCATAGCACCCCTTTCCATGATGATGGAAGGTAGAGGAGTGAACCTCAATAATTGAATATGCCAGAATGGTTAATAAAGACTTTATTAAAAGGTTTCAATATTATTGGGAATATCCATAATAATGGAAGACAAGGCTTGGACCAATAAAAAAATGGGTTCAACTCTACTTGACCTATCTACACTGATGGAAAGTAAGCCTTGAACCAAATGAGTTACTACATGATTACAATATCAAATAGGAATGGACTGACTCGACCGTTCCATGGATTCTGAGAGGAGAATACCTTGGGTCTCAAGAATCCCATTCTGATTCAAGGATAAAATTTTCTTAGGTTGATACCCACCTAGACTCTAGTTCTTGTCTATTACTCGGATTCCCTGTATACTACCCTAGGGTCCTTTTTCATTATTACATGTTACCTCAGATACACTCCTTGGATCCAGTATTGCCTAGTCGGTGCCATGGTGAAAGCCCATATGGACCTATCTTTGCTTAGCCCCATTTTACCTTGGTCGATCACCTTGGACTCAATAGCCGCCTTCTTGTGGAATGCCTTGGATTACACTCCTTGTATTACACTCTTACCCCTTAGCTAGACACGGATTCTACTAAGTTACTGTTCCCTGAGATTTATGTTAACTTGGTTTTTACCCTAGAACTCCCTCACTGGATATCATTATCAGGTTTCTTTATTGCATGTTTAGACCTTCACTACTTATACTATCACGAGGTGATGTCAGTGTTGGCTATGCCTCACATGACCTATTAACATTAAATGGTAATTTCTTAATTAATGAAATGGTTACATGTTTAGACACCAGTTGATGGATGAATCAGGTACATGGTTATTTAGTTATGTTGTACTATTTTCTTTACTTTATATATGAATTTCTTCACACTACTATATTCCATTACATGGGATAGATGTTATAGACAATGTTGGTGGTGGCCCACTTAGATTTATCTCACACCCTCTCCAGGCGTCATTTGGTATCTATATTAGATTACATGGTTGTAGTTATTGACAATGGGAAGCATACAGCTTCCAATACTTGATAGCATTCTGATTGGATGGAGCTTAATAGAAGATGACCGAGTATGATATCTGGATGATTAGAGTAGTCTTCGTTTTCTTTTAATTTGTGTAATATGTTATGCTTATTGTCTTGTATCCATGATTTCTAGTTTTCTAGTGGAATGAAATTACATAAAACTATTCTATTTGATACAGTTATTATTATTTTCGTTTATCTATTGCATCAGTTTTCTTCCATTATTTATTTATATCTCTCTGCTTTTTAATATTCCTCTATATTCATTTTGTTGTGCTACACTCTGCTAATGAGGGAATAGTCTTCTCATGGACACACCTAATTCCCTCACTGCTAGTCGACAACCTCTGTCATTTGGGGAGATGTTCTTGAGGCTATGTGGCCCACCGGACCTAGGGCACCCATTAAGTGGCGTACAGGTCTGGAATATCACAAAGTGGTATCAGAGGGAGGTTTCTTTTCATGATTTACTATTTGGAGACAATATATTAGAGAATATGAATGGTTGGGACTTGGTCATAAGTCATGCTTGGGTGTCTCAAACCCATGTTTGAGGTAAAATCCATGTTACCCATAATGCAATTGTTATTCTATTTTTCCTATTACAATTGATATTATTTCATAGTTGGGTAATGCACATGTTTTGTGGTGTTTTTGATTATTACTCTTTTGAGAATTTATTTCATCATTTGACCGATGATATGATGGAAAGGATAATTATTACATGAATAATTATAGGCACCTGTAGTTCATATGTCAAGCATATTTCTATTCCATATAGGTGCACTTCACTGCTTTTCATTGCTTGATATGCCTGTAATTGCTGAGTGATGTTGTGATAGTTTCTTGTACATGTATTACTAATGGTTATGATTGAGTGATTTCCTGTCTTAATTCATGATGTGTATGGGACCTCATGGGTTGGGATGAATAATTTACTTAGTCAATCCATTACTCTATAAATAAATGGATACAGTTTCTAATGATAGGGGTATAGACACTGCTTCATCAGAAATGGATATCAATTATAAAGTGAATCCTGAGTTCTAAAATGAATTGGTTGAATATCCTTGTCATGCCTTGTCATGTTTATGAATGTTAAAAGATTAAACCTAATAATTAACTTCAAAATGACATAAAACATATATTTTATCACTTACCAATACCTATCCATCTAATCGGGTTGTTTGGGTAGTATTCCTTGGGTACTGAGTTTTCTTATGATTAGTTTCTTCGAGTGATGATATCTTTTGTTTCTAAGCTTGTTTGGAGGTGTGTGTTTGGAATTTGTAGACCAATGCTACCATGACTTCCTCGTGTCATTTTTTTGGAGGGTGGTGACAACCATGCTCTAGACAGGGTGGTCCCTGAGCTGCCAGTCTTACTTACAAGAATGCCACTTGAGGCACCGCCTGTTGTACTTGATCTAGGTACAGATGACCAAATCCATGATAGTTTCTTAGGTATGATTTAGTCCATGCAAGGTTCTATAAGGGTTGCACCTACAATGGATGATCTGACCCACGAGTTCCAATAGCAGTACCATCCTACTTTTATAGGGGATGGCAGTTCTTAGGCTACTGAGACTTGGATATAGGCCATGTTGTCTATTTTTGAGCATCTAGAAACACCTCCAGAGAAAAGATTCAATATTTCTATATACATGGTTCATGATTTGGCCAAGAGTTGGTGGGATGTCATTACCTAGGCTAGAAATCATGAGGGAATGTTATGGGATGATTTTTAGACTGTCTTCTATGATCATCTCTTTCCCCGGGCACTGAGAGCTAACAGAGCTAGAGAGTTCATTCATATCGAGAACGGTTCTATATTAGTTATGGAATATTCATCATGTTTCATTGATTTACAGCATTTTTCACAGATTCTAGTCAGTGATGAGCTTTCACATGCTATACCTTTTCAGGATGGGATCCATTATTCCATCTTCACTTAGGTTAATGTCTTTCACCTTTCTATATTTTCTGCAATAGTTTATCAAGATCTTATCACTGAATGTAACTTGAGGGTCAGTGAGAGTACCATATTTAAAGGATCATTTCCACGTGGGGATAGTAGTTCTTTGGGTGGTAGAAAACATTCCCTTGAGGTTTTTCATCAGGGCAGTGGTAGTCGGAGTATCCAGATTTATAGCTTTGTAGTGTGTCATCAGTTTGGAAGACTAGGTCATTAGAATCCCTAGTGTGATAGATTCCCTATGGAGTGTTGAGCTTGCGGTCATATGGGTCATCTTCAGCACTTTTCCAGGACCTTTCCACCAGCTTTGAGTGTAAAAGGATCAGCATCCGGTCCACCTACCGGAGTGAGTTCTTTTGCGTCGCGTCAGGTGAGGAGTTGTAGTATCAGTGGCAGGTCTCACTATAGAGAAGGTTGTGGACATATTAGTCCAATACCGGATCACCAGTAGTTCTAGTAGAACATTCATGATCATGGTAGTCCATCTGTTTCACAAGGATGTGGATCAGGTCAGTTGCATTCCTTATAGTTGATACCCGAGGATCAGGTTGCGGGACCATCTACAGTATGAGGTACTATTCTAGTACCCTCTAATATTGTCTCATCTTTGTTTGATACAGGTTCTTCAAATGCTTTCATTTATTTATCTATCGTGGAAATTATCAGACTAGGGATACAGTATCACTATGGTGAAATGACCCTCGATACACCATTGGGAAAATGGACATAGGGCATATGCCAGTGCAGGGACTGCCCCCTTGAGGTATGTGGTTACCCTTTTCGGTGGAATCTCATTGTTCTCAAGATGACAGGATTAAATTTCATTCTTGGGATGGAATGGTTATTTCACTATCATGCCTTTCTAGACTACTATCACCGTAGGGTTTCTTTTTCATCACCAGAAAGTAGCAGTTATCTTTTTAAAGGAGAGTGGGATGTCCAGGATGGGAGATCTAGACCAAAGAATCATGGGATAGGTGGAGTGACCGCCTAGATTTTAACTCTTTTCATGGAGGAATAGTGTTTGATTCCAACGGATTTCCCTCCAGTAGTTGATCATTTTAGAAAATTCTTTCCAAACAACTTTTATGGAATACCTCTTAACAGATAGGTAGAGTTTAAAATTGATCATCTTCCAGGAGCAGCACCAGTGTCCATACCTCCTTATAGGATGTAACCTACTGAGCTTCAGGAGCCCAAGAAGAAGGTAGTGGACCTAGAGGCCAAAGTATTTATATGGCCAAGTACATCCTTCTGGGGTTTAACCGTGCTTTTCTCTAAGAAGGCGGATGGAACTCTTCATTTATGTGTGAATTATAGAAGGTTTTACCAGCTTAAAATCAAGAATTGGTATGCACTTTCTCGAATAGATGATCTCTTAGACCAGCTCCGAGGAGAAAATGTGTTCTCTAAGATTGACCTAAGATCGGGTTATCATCAGGTGCAAGTCATACCATCAGACATACCTTGTACATCTTTCTATAGGAGGCATGATTTGTATGAGTATCTTGTTATGTCATTTGGTCTTACGAACAAGACTTCCATTTTCAAGGCTTTGATGAATAGGGTTTTTCACCCCTATTTGGACTCTTTTCTCATGGTATTTGAGGACAACATCTTGGTGTATTCCCTTACTCATAACGACCATGTTAAATATCTTGAGATCATTCTGAGTACACTGAGAGAGCATTAGATTTATACCAAGATTTCTAAGTGCAACTTCTGGATTAACAAGGTCCACTTCATGAGTCATATTATTTTAGAATCATAAATATATGTTGACCCTAATAAGGTTAGTGCTATAGTTTCATGGTAGGAGCCTAAAACATGTTCGATATCATGTGTTGCTTAGGGATCACTAGATATTATAGGAATTTCATACAAGACATTTCTCAACTTGATGCACCCCTTACTAGTCTTACAAATATGGGTGTCAAGTTCACATGGTTAGAAGCATGTGGGAAATCCTTTCAAGATCTGAAAGGGGGCCTTGTATCTGCACCTATTCTGATTCTTCCCCCCTTAAGAAATTACATCCCCAAAATTTTATCTCGTACCCAAAGAAGAGAAAAAGTGTGGGTACTTCTGCCTCATAGACTCCTCTAATCCCACATGGCTTCTACACATTTATGGTTCCTCCATAGCACCTTAACAAAGTGGGTCGTCTTGTTGTGTAGAACCTTGTCACTATGATCCAATATCCTCACTGAATGTTCCTCATAAGAGAGTTCATGTTCCAGTTGTACCACCTCTAGATCTACTACATGTGAAGGGTCAGGTATGCACTTCATCAAGAGGGATGCGTGGAATACATCATGAACTTGTGCTAGATTTGTAGGAAGTGAAAGCCGATAGGCCACTGATCCTATGAAATCAATGATTTCATAGGGGACAATGTACCTAGGGATGAGCTTCCCTTTTTTCCCAAGCCTCATGACTCTCTTCCAAGGTTAAATTCGAAGAAAGACTTTGTCACCAACATCAAACTCTAAGTTCTATCAACGGTTGTCAGCATAGCTCTTTTGTCGACTCTGAGCAACCTTAATGTGTTGGTGTATGGAATAGACCTTTTATGTCATCTCTTGCATAAGATTAGGCCCAAGAATCTTTCTCTCACCAACTTCATGCCAAAAAGTAGGAGTTCTACATCGTTTACCATATAGAAATTCATAGGGTACCATTTAAATGCTCGAGTGGAAGCTGTTGTTGTAAGAGAACTCAACTAAAGGGAGATGTTCGTCACATCCACCTTTAAATTCCATTGAGCATGTTCTTAGCATATCCTCAAGTGTTTGAATAGTTCTTTCAGATTGGCCATTAGTTTGGGGGTGATAGGCCGTACTGAAATTCAATTCAGTGCTCAGAGCATGTTGAAGACTTCTCTAGAATTTTGATGTGAACCTTGGATCATGATCAGAAACGATAGAAAGTGGAACTTTGTGAAGCCTTACCACTTCCTTCACATAAATCCTAGCAAGTGGATCCAGAGGTAAATCTTCCCGAATGGAGCTAAAATGGGCAGTCTTGGTGAGACCATCCACAATAACCCATATCGCATTGTTTCCTTTGGAAGTTCTCAGGAGAGCGGTGATGAAGTCCATATTGATATTGTCCCACTTCCATGCTGGAATGGGTAGTTTTTGTAATACCCCTTTAGAAAGTTGTTGCTCAACCTTCACTTGATGATGTACTAGGCACCTTGAAGTGTAGTCAACAATATCCCTTTTCATATTATCATACCAATATTGATCATGATGGTCCCTATACATTTTTGTACTTCTAGGATGTATAGAGAAAGTAGATTTATGAGCTTCATCCATTAGCTCCTTCTTTATTTCTGAAATAAATGGAACACATAGTCTTGTGTGAAATTTCTTTACACCATATTTATCAATATTGAACTTAGGAAACTTCCCATCCTTCACAGCCTCTAACTTCATCTATAACAAAGGATCTTCTTTCTAATCCTTCTTGATCTTCTCTAGTAATGGAGGTTGAGAAATAATTTGGGTTATGGTTGATGAAGTCCCTTCCCTTATAATTCACATGTCCAGCTTTATTATGTAATTGATCAAAGGATCTCTTTGAATCCTCATCATGGAAAGAACAACTGGGACTTTTCGGCTTAATGCATCAGCAACTTTTTATTATCTTCTGGGATGATAATGAATTGAACAATCATAGTCTTTGAGAAGTTACAACCATCTCCTCTACCTCAAGTTCAATTCCTTTTGTGTTAAAATATAATTCAAACTTTGATGGTCTGTGTATATATCACATTTCTCCTCATAAAGATAGTTCCCCCATTTCTTCATAGAGAAACCGACCATAGTCAGCTTCAGATCATGCGTAGGATAGCTTTTATCTTGAATCTTCAACTATAGAGATGCATAATCAATGACTTTGTCATTTTTCATGAGGATACACCCAAGCCCTTTCATAGATGCATCGCTAAAAATAAAAAATCCTTCTCCACATGAGGGAATAGTTAACACAGGTGCAGTAACCAAACTCTTCTTCTTCTCAAGGAAGCATTCCTCACACTCCTTTTTCCATATGAACTTGACCCCTTTTCAATATAACTTTGTTAATGGATTAGAAAGTTGTGAAAAGTTTTTCACAAACCTCCTATAATATACCACTAATCCAAGGAAACTACGAATCTCAGTTATCCTTGTAGGTTGTGGCCACTCCTCTACAACTTTTATCTTTGTATGGTCAAATGTGATTTCTTCATTGGTAACAATGTGCCCAAACTAACCAACTTACTATAACCACAATTCAGATTTACTGAACTTCTCAAAAAGCCTCTCCTTCGGTAGAGTTTCAAAATAACCCTTAGATGATCCCCATGCTCCTCATGACTTTTGGAATATATCAGAATATCATCAAAAAAACTACCATAAAGTTATCAATGTATTCCTTAAAGACACTATTAATCAAATCTATAAAAATAGCAGGTGAATTAGTAAGTCTGAAGGGCATAACAACAAACTCATAATGCCCATATCTTGATCGGAAGGAAGTTTTTGGAATATCTTCTTTCTTCACCCCCAGTTGATGATAACTAGATCAAATATAAATCATAGAGATGAATTGATCCCCACAAATTTGGTCAAATAAGTCATCAATTCTCAAAAGATGGTATTTTTTCTTCATTGTGATCATGTTCAGCTCTTTATAATCAATTTATAGTTACATAAATCCATCCTTATTCTTTACAAAGAGAACTGGTTCTACCCAAGGAGACACACTTGGTCGGATAAAACCCTTCTCCAAAAGTTCTTGGAGTTTTTTATTTAACTCCTCCAGATCCACATTTTCCATCCTATAAGGGGTCATTGATATCGGATGGGATCCATGTACGAGTTCAATAGAGAACTCAACCTCTCTTTCTGGGGGAGTTCTGGGTAACCCCTTAGGAAATACATCAACGTATTCCTAGATGACGGGGACATTTTCTATCCTCAAACTCTTATTTCCTTCTTCTTCTTCACCAATCAACTCCATAAAGAAAGATATAGGAGGTTCTTCTAAACAAAGACCAAGTTGAGATATCTCTCCTTGGAAGATAACTATAAATTTTCCATTCAAGACTAATGAGATTTCCTTACTTCTATATTTTTCTTAGCATTATACTTTGATAGCCAGTCCATCCCTAGTATCATGTCGAATTCTAGCATGGGAATGACTTCTAGATTTGCGATAAGATTGTGCTCACTAAAGTAAATACTAGTGTTTCTAAACACTAATGATTCTTGGATAATCCCATGAGCAGTCTTGACTAAAAAACTTTCTTTTAGAAAATCAAGGGTTGATTCTAAATTCTTTGCAAAAATGGAGGAAATAAAGGAATGCATAGAACCAGAATCAAACAAAGTACTTGACAACTTTGAGAGAACAACAAGAGTACCTACCACCACAACATTTGGCACTTCAAATTCAGCCGTTGTGATAGAAAAATCATTACCTTGCTCCCTTGGCCTTTGCTGAGGATGGTGGTGATTCCCCTTCATTGCCCTTGGATTTGGATAGCGATTGGAAAAGTTCCCAATTTGTCCACAATTACAGCATTGGACATCAAGTAGGCATGATCCATATTCCCCTTGTCGTTTGTGTTGGGAAGTTGTGGCTTCACCTCATTACGAAAATTCAATGCAATGTGGCCATCTCTACCACACTTGTAGCACTTCCCGCCACTAAGAAGGCAGTTCCCTGAATGCTTCTTCCAACTTTTATTACACATGGGATGTTGTACTTTCTTGCCTCCTATTTTCTGATTGAAGCTCCTTTCAAATCTTGGCTCCATAGATCTATTATTTTCATTGGATTTGTGAGACCATTGTGTCTCTCCAAACTCTAGTTTTACATTCATCTCACTTCACATGATCTCTTCATAGATATCTTAGTCTCGGTTGGCTAGATTTATCGGCAAATGAGGTCCTAGTTTACTGAAGAATCTATAAACTTCACTATTTGGATCCATGACAAATATAGATGTGTAATGTGAAAACCTTGTGAAGTTCGTCTCCTAGATTCCCACAGATTCATTCTCCTTCTTCTTCAGCTCTAGAAACTCCTTCTTCATTCTTGTTATCATCGATCGAGGGAAATACTTATTGAATAATATCCCTATGAACTCTTCCCACTCAATAGATTCAACTTCCACTTTTGGCCTTGTTCTTTTAATCAGTTCTCACCACTGATTAGATTCTCCCTCTAATTGATAAATAGTCAAGGTAACCTTCTCTTTTTCAGAACAATGGAGCATAGAAAAGATCTTCCTGATAGAGTAGATCAATTTTTTAAAAATCAATGGGTTTATAGATCCACTGAATGTCGGTGGTCATTGATGCATAAAGGATTCAACATAAAGCTATTCCCTTCGTGGTAAGGTTGGTTTCTTAGCTTGATTCAAGTTATTTCACATAACATAATTTAGTTGATTCATCATTCGAAAGAAAGTTTCCATTCCGGCTTCCATCGGAGGGTCGTTAGTGTATGGTCCAATGTAGTCACCATTTTCACAGTTTCACCTATGGACCGCTATTTTCTTAAATAATAAAACCTTATTGAGAAACTTATTTGATTTATGAATCTTATAACTTTAAAGGATTTTATTTCATAAAACTTCATGCTTTAAAAAATTAAATTTCTCAATAAATCCTTCATAATGATTCATAAAAATATTATGATTAACCAAACATATCCTCCGAAAGTGTTGTAACCAAGAGTGAAGAAAGGCCCATTATCGTGTACCAGGATACCCTAGGTCATGCCCAAAACTACTTGTCAGATTTTTCACTCCTAGTTACATCTGTGCCAAATCCACCTCTACCTACGCGTATCTAGACATGGATGTATTTTTTTGATAAACCTCTTAATAAATACTCACCAAAATACCAAGAAGTATTCCTACATTTAAACATTTCTATAGGGTTAATCCTAATGTTTTTAATAGCCTAATTTCCATAAATAACTAAAATTTTCTTTGATACCAACTATGGAATCCCACCTTTTTATTTCATAACTTTTCATTACATTTTACAAACAGAGTATATTTAAAGTCTAGTGTCTTGGAAATCAGGAATATAAAACGTGAAAACAACATAAAACACTCTTCTAATACACTTTTAAGGCTTTATCATAAGTTCATATTAAGTAAAATTTTCTTCATCTCATAATCTAGAGACATACATCAAAGGAAAGGTTAAGCTGAAGGCCCATTAAGGAAAGTAGGGGAATCAGTTTACTTGTGATATCAATAAGAACTTCATGAAAAACATAAGACACGAGCAATGGAAAAAAGTCATATCATAATAAAAGTATCATGAATCACAACTTGAATATGTGTTTACAACATTTCATTTAGACATTCATGAACATATCAAAAAGGTTCATCCCAAGGTGTCGTAAAAAATTTACGAAGGTTATTCACCAAGGTATCATGAAACTTATCATCTCTAGAGATTAAATTCTTTACCCAATGAATTGGAGCGCTATCCAGGAACACCCTTAATATGTCTTTATTTTCATGTGATCCACAAAGATAATAATCATACATTTCATAATTAACCCAAATAGAGTCAATGAAATGGGTTTCATGTCAAAACTGTGACGTTTTAAAAGTACTTCAAAATAAGATCATTTTGTCATTTATAACCCATGTAAAGGGAGTGAGGGTTATATGTATGTCAATTACATAATCAAATAGATCACTTTTATGTATTGATGAATACCCATGGAAATGATAATAGATTTGGGTATCCACATAAATAATACAAGATAATTTCTTGAGAAAAAGAGAGACATTTTGAGACGAAAATTCGACAGCATAACGGCGACATAACACCATTTTAAAAAACATTAAAAGGATAGGGGAAAAGTTTCAACCACTCATAAATAATTCATAATACAACATGATACCGCAAGAAATGGAAACATGGAATAAAAGAGAAGATGATATTTCTTTTATGAAAAATTCAGTAGCCTAACGACATCCCTTAAAATTTCAGAAAATAAATTTATGATAGCAGAAAGGGTCTCTCATTATTTGGATATGAAATGGAAATTAATAATAATATATAAGAACATACCCCAACATAATAATATGGTAACTAGAATACATAACATAAAGGAAGTCATGACTTAAAATAAGGGGGCGATAGGTTTCTTTACCTTGATGAGTAACTTCAAAAGCTTGAAGGTTGGGACCTTTGAGGATTAAGGGCACCTTGGGAGGACTCCTTGGGAGTTAAATAGACCATAGCTTCGTTGGTAATGATTTTGGAATGAAATGAATGAGGGGATGGTTTGGTATTTATAGGAACAGTGAGTTAATATTTAATTAATTTCCAAGGGAAACCTCATTGGTGGTATTTGCAAAACCATGGGATTTCCCATGTTATTTTCCCATTGTATTGTCCACTTGGGACACCTCATAACATATCTTACTATTAAAAAGTCAACCAGATTTATTACATCATGATTACATCATCAACGATGTCATTAAACACCGGAAACTCAAAAATGTATTTTTACTATTCATAGAAAATTCAACTGTTTTAGAAAAATCCCAAAACTTTACCCTAGCCTAATATTTATGCTCTAAATTCAAAAATGAACTCTATTTTTTAAAAATAATTTTATAATTATTTTTAATTTAATTTTTTTAAATGAAATCATTATTTATTCGAAAAAACAACTCTAAAACTATAACTTATTTTGTAACACCTTGATAAAGTAATCAAGGTCCCATAAAATTATCATATAACCATAAGAAAATAAAGTAACAATTTATGATTAAATTTTATGAAAATAAATTTTAGTTTTAAATTATTAAATAAATTATAAAATAGTAAATAAAATATTTATGACCTACAAAAATAATAAAACTTATACTATGATAGTTTCTTCACTTTTAAGATGTCTACATTATATTTATAAATTCAGGGGTGAAGTTTCTATTTTTTGGGCCGATTTACTATTCATTTTTATTAATTACTATTCATAAGGGTAATTTACTATTCATACTTTACTATTCACTAAAAATCAACTGGATCTTATTAGACTCTAAATTTCTTATTGGTTACAATTGTAGAAGACCATTTTCTAAAAATCAATTCACGTTATTAATTATTTAAAATTTACATAAATATTTTAAAATAACCTTTTTCCAAAATTAATTAGTAATATGGAACTATAAATTCATCCTACATTTATCCGGATATTAGAAAATCACAAATTTTACCATAAGAAGAAATAAAAATTTTATTTATACCAAGGGATTACAAAATCTATCTAAGGCCTCATTACATAGCCCCTTATAACACCTGCATATAACCTAAGTGTAAGGTGTGTTATGGTGATAGAATCTTGGGGCAGCTCAGACAACATTGCCCGAGTGTCGATTTCTATCAGCTTGAACTTTTACCTTTGGAGATTCCGTTCAAGCTTCAAATGTTGAATCTCAGCTTAGGCTTAGTCCAGAGCAATGACTAGAGATGCTACCTCCTTCCTAAGCTCTGAAAGATGGGCTTCGTATGGCCCAAGTCTACTAAATGAGTCCATCGACTCTTATTTTTGTATTAATTAACCAAGATTACTTGTATTTACAAACAATAATTATAATGTTAAGAGTTTAGTTTCCAACGATCATATTGACCACTAGTCATATAACAATCGAAACCCAACGGTATCAATTCACTAATTAAAGGATATAGTTTTTGGATTATAAATTGAAATAACACACAAATTTAGGAAACAAATATTATTCAAAAGTTAGGGACATTACATCGGGATACCTTCTTAGTTGATGAATTGGGAAGACTGTATTTCTGTGAGATCGTACGACTACATGGGATTCCACATACTATTGTTTCAGATAGGAATGCTCATTTCACTTCATATTTCTCGAAGGGTTTACAGAAATCTATGAGGGCTCAGGTGATTCTAAGCACATCTTTTCACCCTCAGACTGATAGTTAGTGAGAATGGAAAATACAAGTTCTAGAGGATATTCTCTAAGCATGTGTCCTTGATTTTAATAGTTCTTGGGAGAAGCATATCCCTATTGATGAGTTTTCTTATAATAAAATTTTTCAAGTGACAGTTCAGATAGCTTCATTTGAGGCCTTATATGGTAATCCCAGCCATTCACCCCTGTGTTGGCTAGAGGCAGGTGAGGTAGCCCTAATAGGTCCTCGTCTTATTCTGGAGACTTCAGAACAAGTCCAGTTAATCACGTAGTGTATGAATACTGTTCAGTCTAGACAAAAAATCTTATGCCAACCACCATCGAATACCTTTTGGGTTAGAGGTTGGGGATCATTTTTTTTCTTAAGGTATCACCCAAGCTATGGCATAAACGGTTAAGAAATCATGGAAAGAAATCTACTGATTACGTTAGGGCATTTGAAACTCTGGAGAGAGTCAGACCGATATCCTATCTGTTGCTACTACCTCAGTGGTACCATTCCATTCATGACATCTTTAATGTCGCACACCTTCATCAATATCATGTCGACCCATCTCATACATTTGATCCAGAGGAAGTCCAGTTAGATGTTGATGCTACCTTTCAGGAGTATCCAGTGTGCATCATTGACCGAAGGATGAATTCTCTCTTTGGAAAGTATATCCCTATCATAAAATTGCTATGGAAACATGGTTGAGTAAAGGACATTACTTGGGAGAGGGAATCCAATGTATGTGCCCAGTGGATAGAGTTTTTCTCAAACAATTTTTCTTTTCCCTTTGAAGGAGAACTCGGGGGGCCAAGTTCTTTTAAGGGGGGAAGACTATAAGAGCTCAGTTTTTCACTCATGTACGGATCCTTTGATTTTATATCTAAATATTTACTTTGGACATAATATGAATTCCTAATGAGTTAGTAAAGGTTTTGAGGGTGTTCGGGGCTTGTTCGAATACCATAACACATCTTTTTGGAATAAACATACCTTGCGCATGGTTTAGAGTAAACCGTGTGGATGGTGTTTTTTCGAACACTAAAACCATGCATGGTTGGAACATGGCCATGAATCCAAACCATGTGAATGCCCCTTTTCCCAAGTAACTATGAACGGATGGTGCATAGTTTGATCAAACCATGAGGAGGAAGACTTTTTGGGCAGAACCATCTTGTACAGTTTGTTCACAGTTTGACAAACCATATAGACATATCATTTGCAAGCTAAAAACCTATGTAAAACTTCCAAAACACCCTTAATGATCTATTAAGACAACCCCTTCCATAATAATCTGAGTTTATGTGGGATTGACCTAATTCTCTTTCATTTTGGAGCTCTTTGAAGATCTAAAGTTGGAATCAAGAGATCTCCTTCGTTTGGCATTTGATTGATCTTACTTTCATCGCGTTGGATGCACAACGGTAAGTACTCGAGTCCCATTTACCATTATTCTTCTCTTTTTCTCTTGACCTAGATATCACTGTGTGTGCATTTTTTTAACTTTTCTTATATCTACTAAAATATGAGGCAAATCAAGGGCCAATACAGGAGGAGAAGGATCATACAACCATAAGGAGATTTTTCTATAACTTATCCCTAAAGTTTTTTGTTTTTGGAATGTTCATGTGGGGCCCACCAGTTTCGTTGGAAACTGTTTCTTAAATTTACATGCCATTATTATACTTGTTAGAATTTATTGTTCTGATCTTTCCAAATATGTGATTAGTTGTTAGTTTTTACACCCACAACTCAATCCACCCCATGTCGAAGGTTATTCCATAATTGGGTTTTTAGGATTTTGACACATTTGAGCCACCGTTCGGATGTGCCCTTGCTTGACCTTCCTAAATGTGAGCCTTCCTATAATAAATGGTCTATTGTTTATTGAGGAATTCAAAATGGCATGTACCATGTATGCTCAACACTTGACCCAGCTAATATAAGTGCTTTAAATTTTATTATTTAATGTGAAATGTGAAATATGAAATGGAAAGTATACTAAGTATATAAATTGGCCTTATCAAATGAGTTTGAATAAGGGTTACATTTCCGTAGCACCCCTTTCCATATTTATGGAAGGTAGTAGAGTGAACCTCAATAATTTAATATGCCATAATGGTTAATAAAGACTTGATTAAAAAGTTGAAACGCTACTTGGACTATCCACACTAATGAAAGACAAGGCTTGGACAAATAAATAAATGTTTTCAACTCTACTTGACCTATCCACACTAATGGAAGTACATACTTGAATCTAATGAGTTACTAGATGATTACAATATCAAATAGGAGTGGAATGACTTGATCTTGCTTTCGATTCGTAGATTATAATACCTTGGGTCTTGAGAACCCCATTCTGATTCAAGGATATGGTTTTCTTTGGTTAATACCCACCTAGACTCCGGTTCTTGTCTATTCCGAAGAATCTTGGTATAATACCATAGGGTCCTTTTTAATTATTACATGATACCTTGTATACACTCCTTGGATCCGTCATTGGCTAGTAAGTGCCACGGTAAAAGCCCATAGGGCCCCGTCTTCTCTTAGCCATTTTTTACCTTGGTCGATCACCTTGGACTTGGTAGGCACCTTATTGTGGAATTCCTTGGATTACGCTCCTTGGATTACAATCTTACCCCTTATCTAGACTCAGATTCAAAAGATTTAGCATTTCATGAGATTTATGTTACCTTGGTAATTACCCTAGAACTCCCTCACTAGATATCATAATCAGGTTTCCTTGTTACATCTTGGGACCTTCACTACTTATATTATACGAGGTGATGTCATTGATGTCTATGACTCACATAACCAATTAACATTAAATGGTAATTTCTTAATTCATGAACTGGTTACATATTCAGACTCTAGATGATGCCTAAAGCAGGTACTTGGTAATTTATTTATATTTTCCTTCTTACTTTACTTTATATATGCATCCATGCACAGTACTATATTCCATTACATGGTTCGGCGGTTATAGACACCGTTGGTGGTGGCCCACTGAGATTTATCTCACACCCTATTCGGGCATCGTTTGGTACCTGGAGTAGATTACATGGTTTTAGGTATTGACAAAGGGAAGAATACAGCATCTAATACTTGATTGTGTGCTAATAGGATAGACCATGATAGTATATGACCAAGTAGGATCTAAGGATTCTTGGAGTAATATTTGTTTTCTTTTACATTGTGGAACATGTTATGCCTATTGTCTTGTATCCATGCTTTCCAGTTTTCTAGTGGAATGAAATTACATCATCGCTATTCCAGTTGATACAGTTATTATTATTTTCTTATATCTATTGCATTAATTTACCACCGCTATTTATTTATATTGCATCTCTTGTTTACTTTTCCTTTATATTCCTTCTATTGTGCTACACTCTGCTAATGGTGAAATAGTCTTCCCATGGATACACCCTAGGCCCTCACTTCTAGTCAACATCCTCTTATATTCGGGGAGATGCATATGAGACTATGTGGCCCACTGGGCCCGGGGCACCTGTTATGTGGCATCTGGGTCTGGGACGTCATAGTTTCAAATCAATAAAAGGATAAATGAAGGATTTTTCCATTAACTTTTCCACCCAATTGGAACATATGTTTTATTATATTCTCAAATAAACCATCATCTACCATAATTGAATGAAATACTCAAAATTAATTCCATTAAAATAAATAAAAATAATATCCTAATCCAATCTGAAATAAAAAAGTCATTTCCTAAATAGGGAGGTGATATCCATGCTAATGAGTCTGGTATTTCTTTTGATACAAGGGCCACTTTATCCTCTATAAAATGTGACCCAATAATAATTTTATAAATGAAAATTATAGCCTAAATATTAGGTGATCCTTTAATAAAATTTCAAGAAAAAATATTCCCTTGTTAAATTTTTACGAAAAAAAATTCAAGATGTTAGTTGAAAGGGTCAAAAATAAAATTTCAATAAGATTTAAAAATATGTTGTCCAATTACAATTTTTTATGAAATGGACATTTTTGGATAAATATTGGTAATTAATATCATTTATTATTAATAAAAGTTTCATTTAAAATATAGTAAATCAATAATATGATACTATAACAAAATATAATTAAATATTTTTTTTTCACTGTTTCATTTGGTATTATAGTTGGGTAGTGTATATAGATTGTGGGTCTATTACAGGTGATTAAATATGTAATGGTTCACTTTGTGACCATGAAAATATGATCAATTTGTAAAAATCACTAGCTCAACATGACCATTACAACATGTGTGACTCTAAAGGATTAACCTAGTGAGTAATATACTTTGAGACAATCATTGTGATGATTATTAGGGTCACATAAAATGATGATGTTTATATGGTTTTCACTATATGTTCCTGTTTAGGTAAATATTAGTGTTGTAATTTCTAGCTTGAGTGCCTTGACCTTTGGATAACTATGAGTTGATAGATAATGATAACATAGATGGTATATTAATGAAATTATCATTATGGATTGTATATTGTTAATGGTAAAAACATACATTTTATGATAATGGATTGTTTTAATGAATTAATTATGGATACAGTATTTTTTAAAATATTTATTATTGGATTTGTGAATATGTTTTAATGATGGGAGTACCATTCACTAAACAACCACAAATTGAGTGTTGTTTTCTCAGTTACAACAAAAAATATAGTTGGTGAGTGGACTAAGAAGATTGATAGCTTAGTATCTCATATTTTCCACCATATATTACTTTTTATTGATGTATATTAAATATATTTTGAGGTTCAGTTCTAAATATTAATATATATGTCTAACAATTATGACTGTGGGTTAAAACAGGTAATCAAATTTTATTTATATAGGTTACCTATTGGTGCTTTTTTTGGTTATATTCTATATTTTTATATCATTTATTATATTATATATATTATATTATTTAGAGATTAATTATTATGGTGAGAATGGAAATAGAATACTTTAATGATTATTAATAATTAATAATGTTCTATAGACTTTTATGATGAAATAGTTTTTCATATAGTATCTTATGAGTCTTCAAGGATGAGATAGTTCACCAAGGGATGCTTCACCATGATTACACATAAGTTGTATTGGAGGGATGTTTCATAGATATATATTATGATTTTATTGAATTAATTATTATATATACATAGTAATTACTCGGTTATTCCTCATTTGAGGATGAACTACTTAGTATATAGAGATAATTAGCAAGAATTTAAGATATGTGGTAGTAGAATCATGTTAATGTAGGTACCAAGTAATGTTATACTGAGAACCAAGTTTTATGTTAATAGCATATATGTGAACATTATTTTATGTACCATTGAGATATAAAAAAATTTGGGGTTTTAGTGCTTACTTGGGGTTAATTATTTTTATTACCAATTTTAGTTGTCTTGTATTATAGTAATTTTGTATGACAATCCTTTATTATTATATTAATAATTATGGGTTATTATTTTCTATTATTCATGTTTACGGTTTAAATTTACTAATATATTTTTATATGGTACTTTAAAAATTGTAAGGCCTTCCATTTGATTTTTCAGAGCCATGGACACTATTTTTATCCGTGTTCTGTAAAAGTAGGACTTATAGGGTCACTAACATTTTTTATAGTTTAACTAACGATCTTTGAAATGATGGGTAGTGATAGAGTTGTATCTAAGAAATTAACAGAGATATAAGTTGGGTTTTTCGGTGATAATAAAATAGAATATATTACTTTTTCATGTAAAATTAGGTTAAAATGTTAAAAGTTTTTTGTTTAGTCTAAAAGGACAAACAATATTGTGCATGCTATTATGGCTAATAAATCCCTATGACAAGAATCATATTATCTATTCAATGACTCTAATATTAATATAATTCATTCCAGGGGTTAGTTAGTTTGTAACATACATTATATAGTTTTCAAGACATAATCTTTATGAAATCTAGCTTGGGATGAGGGAATTATTCCAAGATGGATAGTCATTAAATTGTAGTTATTTATTCAAAGATTCACTTTTCATTTTTCTAAAAACCATTAAATATTTTTATATTCATTAAAATATTATATTTTATAACATTAAATCATTTATTTGGTTTCATGATATGGGGATTATCTCATTTAAACTTATTTGGGGGCCACATATGATTTGATCATGAGGCTGATGCAGACATTAATCAGAGACTTGATTATATAGGGCACACACCTATTGCCATACTAAGGATTGATCTCACTTTGTAGGAGGAGACATATTTGGTTGGAAAGTTATTTTGATATGATTTTAGAGGCTAATACAAGATATATAAGTGATATCATGTTATTTCCTTTGATAATTGGGACCTATTTGAAAACTTATTTTTTATTCTCTTCTTGGGGATTTATATTTCTCATTATTTGATGTTTAGTCTACTCTTTATTTCCCATTTTTCATTATTTATTGTGTTTATAGTTTATTTATAATATTAAGTCCCTCTTTTATTACCCATTTTTTATGTTTTGGTTATGATTATTATTTCCCTTAATATTATGGGTTTGAATATTAGTGTAAAGTAAGATGTGAATGGGATATATGAGACTATAATGAGTTATAAGAGGTGTTATTTGTTTCTAAATTACCATTTTTAATGGTTGGAAGTAAAATTTTGTATAAAGAATATTTATGCGTAGTTAATTATTTTCTTGACCCAGAAATGGGATCTCATGTTATTTTTATTGTAGTTATTTCTTTGTTTTGAAAATAAATATATTTCATTAGTTATTTGAATTGTGAAAAATTCCTTGATATGTATAGATCATAACTTCTAATGTTTCATTGATTATTTTTCTTAAGGTGATAATTTAAAACCTTCTAAGACTAGTAGATATGATTATATGTTGATGTATGGGATTTTGTGATTATATTAGTTATTGATTTTTTTCAATGTTTTGGGATAAATGATCTTGATGGAGATCACTTCCTTAGGGCATTTATTGAAATTACTAGTCCACATATATACATAACTATGATTGATTACATGATAGGGTAAATTATAGTAAAAATATAAGATCAATATGTGTTTTGTAATGTCCCAATTTGAGTTCCACTAATCTGGTGTCCCGAGATGGTTTGTCACAAGACCTCAGGCATGCCTCCCTATATTCTTGAGGCTTACCACTAGCAGTGAGGGTCTAATGGAACACATGGGTAGACTATACCATCTTTATTAGAGTAATCCACATAAGATAAAATAATAAATAAAGGGAAAAATTAAACAATAACATGCATCACCAACCATTTCCCAAAACTGGCTACAATTTCACAACTAAATAGTAAATACTCTATGTCATGTTATTCAATTCAATGTGTAAGGAAACACAAAAATAAAGAAAATATAAAAAATCCCCAAAATAGGTCTCAACTCCAAGTCCATATCCCTCATCCATTAACTTCCCATGCCCAAATCAACAATCAATCATAGGGCATTTTCCCTTGTTTTATCCTGCAACCATGAAGTCTGCTCGAGAAACCAACGGTAGTCTAAACAAGGTTTGAGTACAACTTATTAGGCCACCACCAATGGTGTCTAAAAAATATAAAGTCTAAAAAATAGTGTATGAAATTATTTAATGAATAAAAATATAAACAGAAGATAAACTGGGTTCCCATAGTCAACAAGGTTCACTTTGTCCATTATCATTACTTGTTCCAACAGTTATCCATTTTCCTCAAATACACTTCAGCCTATGTCTATCACATAAACTATGCATAACGGGGAGGAATCAAATTCTCTACATCATAAGGGAAATAATTACACAAAACAGTAAATAACACTTACCTTGGAGCATCATTCCAGGTATTATAATCACATCCATTCATTAGGGGCATAGAACCAAAGTCTAACACCATAACCATGCATTATACAGGTGGGTCTTAGATCCATAGTCTAACCTAGCCCATGGGTGTAGAGCCTCAATTCCAATACCCTAATCATACCAAAAATTCAAGTGCATAGGATTCTCTAACCATTTATAAACCATAACTCATTGAATACATTTACCATTTACTAACCATAGTTCATTCAACACATATACCATCAAAATTCCTTATCCCATATATCACATATACCATTTACAAACATAAATAATTTGATACATTTACATTATACCAAACTCCCCCTTATTCCATGTTATCAAATAAATACAATTAACTTCTATTTCATTTCACAATACAAGTTAAAAAACTAACAAATTTATCATTTTATTCATTTCATGAACCCATGTTAACATCATAAATATGACTATCATGGCTTCTATCTCATAAAACTTTAAAATTTCATATTTAATAATAGAATCACATGTTCATGAATGTGGCACACCCCATGGGTAGCCTTGTTCCAAATCTAATAAACCTCAATGCATCCTAGATGGATCATGAGGGGTTCCATTCATCATTTAGCCTACCAATTTATCATTTCCAACCAAGAAAACCAAATAAATAGTACAACATCAAAAATTTACAACCACATTCACATAAATAAATCAACAAGACTATGTGATATAACTTGTAGACCACCTACCTCAAGTTCATAGACAACTATATGCTTAACCTTAGCCTTTGATCTGAACTTAATCACCCTTCAATGTACCAACATATAACCCATTGTAAAAAGAGGTTTTTGGATATTAAAAAGATTAATAACAATTCCACAATCCCTAATCCAAAAAAATTAGTGGAAAATGAGTGATAGACTCACTTAGAGCATTGATCTGCAACTGAAGGCACTCCAAATAGATTAAAAATGAAGGAGATAGATCCTTGGGATGTTTAGGAAGAATTGTTTCTCAACCTTTCCTAATATATAAATAATGGGGAGGAAAATATAGTAAGAAACCTAAATCATGTGGTATAAAAATTTTAAATTTCTCCATCTTTAATGAGGCACATGTTTTGGTCGCAGGGTTGGAAAAAATTTGCACCACATGTGTGACAACCTCTGTCCAAAAGGGGGTAAGTTTCATAGTCTCCTAGGAATCCCAAATAGTATAAAAACCCATGCGGTATATAGAGAACCTATCCATTTACACAAATCATTACATAATTTTGAGCATAATAAAACATCACATTACAATCCAAAGATCAGAAAGTCTATTATCTTAAAATATTATGTACATAATTAAACATCATAAAAATTACTTTTATTTAATCACTATAATGAGATACTAACTTCCATTATGAGCATAAATCTTCATTGGATAACCTAGGGATAAGATGAACAAAGGAATGAGCTAAAAATCCCAGTAAGGGAATAAACATTAGAATAAAGAAATATCACATGGGTTAGAGGGCATGACATAATGATTTAAAAAATCATGGAACATATGGAATCATAACATATAAACATGGGATCATAAAAACATAGAGTCATATTAATGTATAAGCAACATTAAACATGACTTTTTCCTGATTCAAGGCTCATTGCAGATAGAGGAGCACAAGTAAAGGTTAACCACCAAGACCATTTCACATGGTAGCACGAGTCAATGCTAACCGCCAAGACCATTACACCTTACATATCATGAGTCTCAACATTACCAATTTAATTAGACAAATATCTGGGTGAATCACTCATAAAAAGTTCATTAATATACTTTCCACATATATAATAATACATACACATAAGGGTGACCCATATTAAGAATTGGGTATCATAATCTTGTCATAAATCATAATAAATGAGAGTATCATAAAAATGTCCATGGAGGAAATTAATTAGATCATTAATGGACAATAATATGGTTTTATAAGAATATATCATTAAAACTGATTTCAACTTGAAGTATTAACATGTAAAAATAGTACTTAAAACCTAATAATTAAAACATTTTAGAGCGGTTAAGGTAAAATATCAAATGTCATTTAAAACATCAAAGAGAATAATCTTTTATATAAAACTAGAAGTGTTCCAAGAATTTTTTCTTAATAAAAATAATGTTTTTATAAAAATAATGGTGGCTTAAAAATAGATTATATAGTGTACTTGAAAATGGGTAAGAATATGGGAAGTTCCCTTAAATGGGTTTTCTTATCGGGAAGTATTTTGGAGGGAACCACTTAAAAACATGTATATCCCTAAAACATAATGTTGAATGCACCATAATACATGATTTTGGATCATTTAAAAATAATTTATAACATTTACATAAAAATAATAGATAACCTCATTTGGGTAAAAATAAAGATAGAGCAACCAGAAGGAATAATGGAGGTTCGGGTAGAATCTCTTACCTTAAGTTCCATGGTGTCCTTCCCTTGATCTTAATATCCTAGATAACTAAATTAAATTCATTAATTAATATATCCAAAACATATTATTCATGTAATTTATTTATTATATCCTTATTATGTTTACTCAAGACCTTTTTATGGGTTAAGACGTTCAATTTCATTGTTTGGGAGTGTTTGTTTCCTTGGTTTTCATGATTGGTTTACTTATATACATGTAAGGATAAAAATTTAAGATGAGAATGGTTTTCCATAATTGGAGGTAAATTTTATTATTTAACAACTAGATTATTACATGGTTATAAAATAAATTTTGTTATTTGGAGTGAAGATTAATCATTATAAAAGACTTTAATGATAACTGTTTTAGTTAGTTGGTGGTTTTTAATCACAATGAACATATTTTACTTTATAAATTAATAAATTGTGTAAAAAAGATTCATGAACCTTAAATAAGATATAATACATATATTATAGTATTTTTAAACCATAAACATGGTTTCATGACAATAATTGAATATGGTAATAGAAATTGAAAATTCGTCGTCTTTGAATGTGACAAATTAACACATCTCGGATGGTGTTTTAATTTCTAGTATAAAAGGATGGGAAAGGAGATATTATGATGATTAATTATTTATTAATCAAAAAAATATTAAATTACATGTAATGGACAAGAGTTATCATAACTTTTGGGTGAAAATAGGTGAGGAAAGGAAAAGAAATAAAGGAACTTGAAGGAAAATAAAAGAAATGAAAAGATGAATTTACCTCTTGAATATATCTTTCTTGAGAGCCTATTTAGGGGATATGTTTTGGTATTTTTATAAGAAAAAGAGATCCTAGATGCGTTATAGGGTCTTAGGGATAGATTTGAGTAGAATGAGGACTAGGTACAGGGTTTGACATGTGTGAGGAGAGGTGGTAAAGAGGGGTGGTATTTATAGTGGAGGAGAGTAGGGGTTTCCCATTATTCTAATAATTAGCTTAATATTTTTTCTCAAGCCTATGAATAGTCTTGATTATTCTAACCAAAAAAAAGTAAATAGAGAATGTATGTTCAAAAAAATGGCCATTTACATCATCCATGACTCAAGCATGATGCATAATTCAATTATTTATCATTTATCGTAAATTAACATATTTTACAATTCACCAAAAAATTATGTATTTTAAAAAAATCCCAAAAAATCACCCCAAAATTTTTTCTACATTTAGAATTAAAATATTAAATCCATTTTATGAAAATAATTTTCTAAATATGAGAAATTTAATTTTTAATTAAAATCATAATTTTCTTGAAAAATATAAATTTTAAAATTAAAACTGCTTTTCTAACACTTTGAAAATTTAACTAAGGTATCTAAAAATTATCTTATAATAATAAATCATAAAAATAGATATTTATGAATACATTTTATAAAAATAATTTTTCTTTTAAATTATTAAATTCATCATAAAATTTAAATTAAATATACATTACTTATAAAAATACCAAAACATAATTAACAATTTTAAAAATATTTACATACTTATACTATGATATATTTATATCATATTGTAACTTACAAGAGGGATTAATTTTATTTATACATTTATTAGTAAAGTTACAATTTGATTGGTTGGTTTACTATTCATAAGGGTCACATTTCTATTTCAAAGGTCAAGTTACTATTTCATTGGTATATGTTCCTTAACTTTTAGAGATTCCTTTTATTTTAATCATTATTCATTTATACAGTTTGTATTGTGTTCAATATGTAATATTATGTGATTATACTATAATACGTAATTATAATAAGTGACTTCCATTAATAAAACAATGGGTCGTTACATTCTTCCCATATTATGAAATTTCTCCCTTAAAATTTCATTTTGCATTCTAAGTCGTGAACAACTGTGGGAAATTTTACTTCATTGTTTCCTCCAGTTATCTTGTTTTCTCTCTGTACTTATGGTTCTACCATAATACTTTAAACAGGTGAGTAGTCTTGTTATGTTGAACTTTATCTCTATGATTCAAGGTCTTTACTAGATACTCTTCGTAAGAAAGGTCATTCTCCAATTGTACCACCACTGAAGATAGTACATGTGAAGGATCTTGTATGTACTTCCTTAAGAGGGATACATAGAATACACCATGTAATTTACACATGGTAGGTGAAAGTTCTTGTAGATAGGCCACAACTCCAACACCATCAAGAATCTTGAGGGGTCTGATGTACCTAGGACTTAGTTTTACATTATTCCCAAATCTCATGATCTTATTCCATGGAGATATGTGAAGGAATACCATGTCTCTAACTTTAAACTCACGGTATCATTTATGATTTCCTATATAGATCTTTTGTTGAATTTGGGATACCATGATTAGATACAAAATGGTTTTCACCTTCTCTTCCATTTCTTATACCATTTCAGGTCCTAATAACTTATGCTCACCAACTTCATCCCAACACACCGGTGTTCGGAACCTTTTCTCTTTAAGAGTTTCATAGGGTGTCATTAGGTTTATAGAGTGGAAACTATTGTTATAGGAGAATTCTACCAGGGGAAGATATTGGTCCTATACTCCATTTAAGTCCAGATAACACGCCTTAAACATGTCTTCAAGTGTTTGAATAGTTTGTTCAGAATGTCCATCAAATTGAGGATAATAGGTCATACTAAAGTTCAACTCATTAATTAGAGCATGTTGGAGACTTTTCTAGAACTTCTAGGTGAATCTTGGATCTCAATCGGATACAATAGATAGTGGTAATACATTCCACCTTACCACTTCTTCGATATATATACATGCAAGTTTATCCTATGATAAATCCTCTAGAATAGTGATAAAGTGAGTTGTCTTTGTAAGAGGATCCAAAATGACCCATATAGTATTTTTTTCCTCTACATGTCTGTGGATGTACAGTGAAAAATTACAAGGAAATGTTCTCGCACTCCCATTTTGGTATGGTTAGAGGTTGTATCATCCCCTTAGACATTTTTCTTTCATCATTTACTTTTTGACATACTAGGAACCTTGATGTATACTCAGTGATCTACTTCTTTATATTTTCCCACCAAAAGTTCTCTCAGGGATCCTGATACTTCTTTATTCTCCCTAGGTTAATAAGGAAGGTTGAGCTATGTGCATCTTTCGAAAGCTCCTTCTTTATCTATAGATCGGACAATACACATAATTGTGACCCAAATATTACAAATTCTTCCTCATCAATATTGGACTCAGAGGATTTCCCATTTCTAATAGTTTCCACCCTTTTTTGAATATCCAAATCATTTCTTGGAGAATCCTTTATTTTCTCCATGAGGGATGGTTGAGCTATCATTTGAGAAAGGATTGATGATGTTCCTCCCTTAATGATTCCCATGTCTATCCTCTACAACTCTAATAATATTGGATCCTTTAAAATTATTATCATTAATAAATATAAAAGTTCTTTTCTATTTATATCATCTTCCACCTAATTTTACCTATTGGGATTGTAGTGTATTGAGAATTCATAATCCTTGATGATCTATAACCATCTTCTTTGGCGCATATTAAGTTATTTCTGTGTGAATATGTATTTGAGACTCTTATTATCATTATAAATGTCACTGATGGAATCAATATTTTCAGAATTTTTTATATATAATTAAATGATTTAATCCCTAAAATTTTATCAATTTGAGTTATTTTCATCAATTTTGGTTTTATAGGGTGTTTTAGGCTTAATTGTGAAAATTTCTTAATTCTGAAATATAGATAGATTTTAATCACGTTGGTAATTAGGTCATCACATTAATAATACATATCCAATTTTTGTGATTCTTTTTTTATTGGATTTATTGATTTATTTTATTCATATTAGTTTTTTGTACTGGGAGCTAATTTGGTCATCCAATGGTCCAAAAATTCAATCAGGTTGGACAATCATTCTGGACGACCCCATGGACACCACCTCACTACATTAATCATAATTCAATCCATACACATCAAATTGAGGTGATTAAAGTTGTATTTAAAATAATATTAAGTGGACGTTTGTATTTTGAAGATCATGGAGATCTTAATTCCATAAGTCAACCCTTGGATGATCATCTTTTGGGGTAGAAATAGGAAACATTCATCCAGAATAAAATCTATAATTTAATTAGCCATATCTCATAATACATAGAGAGGATCATGTTCATATTTTTGGATGAAACGTAAAATATTTTTTGGAACATATTTCAAGAAGACACCATTCCAAAATTAGGACATGAAATTGGCCTACCATTATCAATCTTTTGGTGTATAGAATCTAGAGGATATCTTAAATGAAGACTTGAAGATATGGAATTTGAAGATCGAAGAATAGCACCCCCATGGCCTATATTAGGATTATTTCACCCATGATGATGATTAGTTTGACACCACCCATAGAGAGGGGCCTAGGTACATGCTTTATCTTTAGTATTTCATTCTTTTTTTCTTTTTATTTTTATTTTCCCATGTAATGCATATGCATATTTTAATTCAAGTGTTTCCATATTATTCCATCTCTCTTTATTTTCCAAACCTAATCTAATTCTTCCCATTTCCTATACTTCTATACACCATGACCTCTTACCCTCAAAAATGGTGTGGGATTCGTGGCTTGGCTTGGGGGAGGTTTGTGGAAATTTCATTTATTCTACACTTAAATTCTTATATTTTATTTTGTTTGTGATGAGAAAGTATAATGTGCACAGGTGCGGAGATCATCCACCATGAAACTGAACTCAACCTCATTTATATTATTTTATTAAATAATTTCCTCACTTATACTGGATAAATGCTCTTCATAGGATGGATTTGAGCCATTGAGTAGATCAAATGGCATACGATGGAACCAAATCAGGGGAGATGTCACACGCTCGATCGAGGTGTGCCATAAACCATGATTATAGGAGGAGGTAGAATTGATATTTCTATATGAATTCAATATTTCACATCACTAAATAAAATAATAGTAATTTGTGAATAGATATCAGAATTTAATTATCAAACATAGTTTAAAAACGTATATAGATAATAGTGAAACCCCCAAACCAATCAAAAAAGGTCGTGTTCTTTCTTTACTAATCTCATTCTATTATTTCATGTTAGTTTAATCTTTTCCTTTATTTAAATTTCATTGAATTCATAGAATAAATAAAACAACAAAAAATAATTAGTCTATGTTATTTATGTTAAGTTATTGAACAACTGAGGAAGCTCCTCAAGTGAGACGACCCTCTTCAGCCTTTGTGTTGTATTAAGAGAACATAGAAATTTGATTTTTCCACACCCAACAACAGTATTGCATCAAAATATGTTCTATTATAGGAGATATAATTGGAATTCATTCACTATTTTTATTTAAATTTTTTAAATAATGTTCCTTTCATTTAAAAAACACAAAAAAAATCAAAAAAAATTAAAAAAAAATAAAAAAACTCTTTTTGTCCCTGTTGTATTCAAATTGTGGTTATTATACGTGGACTGAAAACTATCATGTGAAAAAAGAAGAAGAAATTATAAAAATTTAGTTGCAAGAACTTCAAGAATAGATAAAAGGGATTGACATAAAAATAGAATGGCTAATGTAATATCTATATTCATGTCAAGATCCACTAGAACTGGAGCCCGAACCTGAACTAAAACAAGTTGTGGAAGAGATTTCACCAACAAATTTTTACGTTAAAAAATTTTAGGTGGGTGAGAAGGAGCTACTAAATAAATTAATTACATCATCCTATAATCAACCATTACTCAAGGAGAAATCCACAACAGTGATGTAATTTTAAGAAAGGGTGGAAGAGCCTGACTACCAACTTCCATCTACTAATACTCTCATTCAAGAGGCACTAATCACTAAATAAGTGATTGAATAAAACCCAACTTAGGGAGTTGATCCTTTCTTGAACTCTATATTTTATGATTTCATTAAATTTTATATGACTATCACTCTTTATGGTTTTGAATTTTTAGATCTTTTCAATCCTTGATATCCCTTGGAGGATGAAGAAGAACCTAGATATGCACCAACTGAGGAATGTATAGAGTTCCCTGGACATTTTAAATATTTGTTTAAGGAAGTTCATGAGGATATGCAAGTGGATTTTCCTAATGAAACTATGCCAAAAGCTGCTTACTTTTAAGGGGAATAATTTTATTTTGATACTTCATGTTTTAATTTTATTGAAATAAAATTACACTCTTACTTTCCCTTTGACTATTCTTTTGATGCAGCATACCTTGAGCCATCACTGGAGGTGGTTGCACAAGTAGCAACCAAAAAATAGGATGATACATACTTTATCTTACCCCCGCCATGGAAGCTATACTTAATTGTGAAGGGGATGGATATGTTATACAATTTCCTTGGATAATTCCTCACCCATAAGGATGAAGCACAAGATGGGAAAAGTCGCGGGTGGTGGTTAAAATCAAATAATCTTCAACCACCATATGCTTTTGGATAATAGTTGGTACTTATCTTCTGGAGGTAGTAAAAATTCAGGTCCCATTTGGCATAACATACCAAGATTTATCCTTTACTTTCTTTCTACTAATTTCATTTTCAATTTTATGAATTTATATTTCAAATTCAATCTTAGGAATTAGTTAATCATGAATCCCCCTCCCTCATATCTTTTTGAGATTTAATGAAATGATCCTTGTTCTTAATATAATAATTCTTTTATATAGGATCATGGTGGAAGAAGGGAGCTCCCCAATAGTGGAATAAAAAAATTAAGTTTAATTTCAAAAGGGAGTTAACTTTTACTGTTTAACTTTGAAACTCATTATGTTTTTTCTCTATAAACACATGTTTTGAGCATTAAACTGAAAATTGTATTCCAACACTTGAATTAATTCTTTACTTTACTTATCAAGGAGACATGAGTTTCTTAAGAATCCAGTGATTCTATGTTTCAGATTTTAATGATAATAATATTTAATGAGTGAAATTGATAATTTTATGATTAAAGTGAAGCAAGGATATTGATATAGTGACTCATGATTTGAGGGAATTTATTGATTCATGTGAATGAAATTTTCCTATAACTTTTCATGATTTGAATTTCTTAAAATCATGTGAATCGATTTTCTATTATTAATTGTGCCATGAGTGATTGTCCAAGATCATATTCCCATTCATGAGAGGATTTTTAGACCAAATATTTAATATTTTATCTGGAGAATATTTCTTGGGTGATTATGGGACATTTCACCTACCAGAACTTGTATTGAAACTTTTCAAATATATTAACTAGAAAAAACACATTTAAAATGAATGAGGATTATTTCAAAAATCATATATCCTTAAATACTACATTTTAATTGGTGATTTTTCCAATAAATAACATGAATTACCATTATAGGGATGAGACATGTTTCAAGCCATTTTTTTCCACTCCTACCCTACTCTTGGTATTTTTGTGATATTTAATAATTGAAGTATGGGGAAGAAGGGAGTCATGGTGGAATGGATGATAGACATTGTAAGGATGAAGTTTGGGTGTTCTTATTATGGTAATAAATAAAGGTTATTTGATCCATTCATTGTACTCTTTATTGTTTTCCCCTATTGAATTAAAAAATATATAAAATAAAAAAATAAAAAAAAATGGGTTGTGATTTGGGAAAACCAAAAATCACTATTTTCCTGACCAATGATCTTCTGATAATATGTGGTTAGCTGATGTATGTGAGGTTTAATAAAATCATAAATTTCAAAAAAAAAATTGAAAAACATAAAATTCAATTGGGTGCACAAATCATTCATTATGCTTTACTTTGATCATGACCTTTACATTGAGTTTTGGGGGAAGTGGATGTTGCAACTTTGAAGGGAAGTACTTCATTACACTTTTTGATATCATGAATTTTACTTATTAGATAAACCTCCCCCTTGAGAATTAATTTTTAAAACATCAAATACTACCAACCTTAAGCCTCAGAGTCATTTTAACCTTTATTGCAAGTCCTCATGATTTTGTATGTCTTTTTACTTTAAGAATTGGATAAAGTAGTTTATTTTCAAACCTATTGATAAGGAAAAAATTATCATGTTATGAACATAACTCCGCTTTAATTTTATCATGAGTGATGGCATAAAAGATTAAAAATATAGGTAAATCATGACTTTTCATAGTTGATAATAATGAATTGAGGAGAAATGATGAATGAAAAGAGAAGTTATATCATTTTTCAAAGGGGAAAAGTAAAATTAATTAATTTATTATTACTTTTATAAATGTGAAATCAAATTGATATTTTATGTGGAATTTTAAATTTTTATTTAACATGGAATTTTTCTGATTTTATTTCATTGGTACTTAAATATTGGTAACATTGGTGCCCTTAGAATTCCATGTTGATATTTTATGCTTGAGGAAAACATGGTTTAAGTGTGGGAGAACTAATAGATCCAATATTTTCAACATTTTTTATATGTTATTAGATTATTTAATCGCTTAAAATTTATCAATTTGATTTATTTGCATCAATTTTGGATTTATAGGTTGTTTTCAGCTTAAATGTAAAAATTGGTTACTTCTGAAATATAGACATATTTTAATCACTTTGGTGATTCAATCATAACATTTATAAGAAAATTCCAATTTTTGTGATTCATTATTTACTGGATTCCTTGATTTATTTTCTTCATATTTGTCTTTTAGATCGGGATAAAATTCAGCCATCCAATGGTTTGAAAATTTCAATCTAGTTGGATACTCATTCTGGACGACCCCTTGGCCCCACCTCAAAAAATTAATCATAAATAGGTCCAAACACCTAAAATTTAGGTGATTCAAATTTTATTTAAAATAATATTCTATGGGGAATTTATATGTTGAATATCATGGATATCTTACTTCATTAATTCTCTGATTGGATGCTCAACCTTTGGGGAAGAAATAGGAAACATTCATCCGAAATAAAATCTTTAATTTAATTCTCCATATCTCTTACTACAGAAAGAGGATCATGATCAAATTTTGGGATGAAACATAAAAGATATTATGGAATATCTTTAAAGAAGACACCATTTCAAAAATAATCTGTCAAATTTTCCTACCATGATCAAACTTTTGGTTGAAAGAATCTAGAAGAAATATTAAAGGGAGATTTTCAGATCTTGAATTTGAAGACTGAATAATGGAATCCCCTTGGCCTATATAATGAGTATTTCACTCATGATGAAGATTATTTTGACACTACACATGGATAATAGGCCTAGGTCCATGCTTCATCTCTAGGATTTCATTATTATTTTCATTTTATTTTTATTTTCCCATGTAATGCATATCCATATTTTAATTTAAGTGTTTTCATCTTCTTCCATATCTCATTCTTCTCCAATCCTATTCAAATTATTATCTTTTAATCTTCTTCTATCCATCGTGACCTATTACCCTTAAAAATGAGGGGCTAATCCAAGGCTTTTCCCATGTGAGGTATGTGGAAATTTCATTTATTCTATGCTTAAATTCATATATTTTATTATATTTGAGATGAGAAACCGGGATGTTCATGGGTGCGGAGATCATCCACCTTGACACTAAACTCAAACTCATTTATATTATTTTAATTAATAGTTTTACTCCAATCAACTAGATAAAATATCTTTATACAATGGAGTTTATCCATTTAGTATATGTAATGGCATACGATAGAGCTATTTCCTTGGAGATGTCACACACTCAATCGATGTGTGCCATCAAACTTGATTATAGGAGGAGGTGGAATTGATATTTCTATATGCATTAAATATTTCACAACACTAAATATAAGAATATTAATTAATGAATGAGATATCATAATTGAATTATAAAACATAGTTTAAACACTGATAAAGTGAATAATGAAACCCACAGACCAACCCACAAAGGCCAAGTTCTTTCTTTACTAATCTCATTTTATCATTGCATGTTAGTTTAATATTTTCTTTAATTTAAATTATATTTAACTACTAGATTAAATAAAAGCAAAAATTAATTAGTTTAGGTGAATTAGATTATGTGAGTGAACAATAGAGGAAGCTCCTCAAGTGAGATTACCCTGGTTAGCCTCTATTCTCTATTAGGAGAACATAGAAATTTGATTTTTCTACACCCTAAGACTGGTGTGCATAACTAACACTTATCACCAAATAGATAATGTCACCAGATTATAAACAAAAATATTACAGTTGTTGACGCACGCTTGTCGTAGGGCGTGGCAAAAGCAATTTAATTTTCCTCGTGCAGCATAGAGGCTGACCAGGGTCGTCTCTCTTGAGGATCATTTTCAGTCATTCACTCACTTAATCTAATTCAACTAAACTAATTATTTTTTTTTTCTTTTATATTATCTAGGAATGGAATACAATTTAATTAAAATAAAAGATAAAACTAACAAGCAATTACAAAATGCAATGAATTGAGAAAGAACTTGGCCCTTATGGGTTGGTTTGTGGGTTCCATCATTCTCCTTCTTGGTATTTAAATTAAGTTGAATAATTCAATTATGAGATCTAATTCATTAATTAATATTATTTTATTTATTGGTGAAAAATCGTGAATGCATTTAGAAAACTTAACATCACCTCCTCCTACAATCAAGGTTGATGACACACCTCGATCAAGAGTGTGACATCTTCCAAGAGTTGGCCCCATCGTATTCCATTTTAACCACTGAATAGGTCAACTCCATCATATGAAGAGCTTGTATCTAGTATAAGTGAGGGAAAATATTTAATAAAAGAATAGAAATGAGTTTGAGATCATTTTCATGGTGGACGATTTCCACACCCATGCATATCACTCTTGCTCATCACAAACTTAATAAAACATCGGAATTTAAGCAGAGAATAAATGAAATTTCCACATAACTCCCCTGGGACAAGTATCAGGATAACCCCTAATTTTGAGGGTAACAGGTTATGGTGGATAATATGAGATTAATAAAAGAAGAAAATAAGGGGAAAAGATGAAGAAGAAAACAGGGTGGATGGGTGGACATAGAAATAAAAATAATGCATGAATTTTATTAGAAATCTAAATTACAATAGAAAACTAAAACAAAAATAAAGAAAAGAAATAAGTAAATAAAATGAAATGGGGAAGATTTGTGTTCGGCCTCACTTGGTGGAGATCTCCCCCTAGGATCCTTGAAGGAATGGAATGGATAATGGGGTGATTTTGGAAGGAGGTGAGGGCCTCCTTTTATAGGCAGAATTATAGACCCCAAAATATTGTGTGTTCATGACCCATTAAATGGAAGTTTCATGCATGGATCCCTTATTCAAAGTCTTTCATCAATATTATTTCGGTTCACCCTCCACATTTCATCTAATTTGGACACCAGATGAAAGAGTTATGAATTTTTCATTGGCGGTTTCTGATTCTGGACAAAACTTACAGGAAGGTTCCTCCAAAATAATGTCGTTCAATGGCCGCCTTAATGACTTTAAAACTCCCAAAAATTTATTTTAGATCTTTCCATATCTGTTATAGTGCTATAATAGGTGGAAAAACCTCATTTTTATTTTTTTAGGCCGAGTTTGGGTTTCGTTACAGTGGTGGTGTCCACGTTATCTGCCCAAAAAACTATCCAAATTCAATGAATTTTTAGGCACTTTAGATGGCCGAATCATCTCCTGGTCTAGAAGACAAAGTTGAAGGAAATAAAATAAGGGTTTTAAAAAAAATTAATCACAATATTTGGATTCATATTTGTCATGAAATGACTAAAATACCCTTGATGTAAAAATCTGTCTAAAATCAAGAATTATGTGTTTTTCACAATTTTGCTCAAAACACTTCATAAATTCAAAATTGACTCATATAAGATCAAATTTATTATTTGGGATTCTTAAAAAAATCAAAATACATACAAAAAAGGTGGAAAATTTTAGATATATCAATTCCCTCACACTTAAACTATGCTTGTCCTCAAGCATAAAATCTCAATATGGAATTAAGAGGACACCACTATTACCAATATTCAAATTCCAAAGTAATAAAATTTAATAATTTTCAATGTCAAATAAAATATTAAAAAATCCAAAAAAATATCAATTTAATTTCCCATATTTCAAAAAAACAATTAAATCATGTATTTTACTTTTCCCCTTTGAAAAAAATGGAACTTCTTCTCTCTTTCATTCAAGTTTCTCAATTCATTACTATTAAGCATGCCACATCATGATTTACCTTGCCTCTAAATTTTTCCTCTCATATTTCATGATACAATTCATGTATAGTTATTCTCATATCATTAAAACATGCACCATATAAATAATCTTGTAAAAGAACTACCTTCTCCACTTAGTAAAGACAAAAGGCACATAAAATCATGAGGACTTTTCAATAAAGGTTCAAATGACTCTAAGGCTTAAGGTAGGTTGGATTTGATGTTTTAAAAATTAAGGCTCAAGGATGAGGATTATCTCTAAAGTACAATTCATGATATTAAAAGTAAAAGTTTAATGAAATTATCGTCTTTAATGTACCAACATCCACTTCCCCCAAAACTCAAAGTAAGGTCATGCACAAAGTAAATCCAAATGAATGATTAATGCACCCTCTTGATTTGTTTTAAATTTTTTATTTTTTTCATTTTTTTAGAAAGTTATGATTAGATAAAACCTCACATCCATCACCTAACCATATACGATTATAAGATCATCGGCCTGGAAAATGGTGATTTTTGGTTCTCCCAAATCAAAACCCTTTTTTTATTTTTTTTTATTTTATTGTTTTTGTCATTTTCATTTTTTTCAAGAGGGGAAAAACAATATAGTACAATGAATGATTACAAAACCTTTTACAATTCCAAAATTAGAACCCCCGCACTTTTTCCATACAGTGTAAATCATCCCTTCCACTATGAATCCCTTCACCCCCCACACTTCATATTTAAAATACCATGAAAATACCAAGAGTAGGGTAGGAATGGATAAAAATGGCTTGAAACATGGATCATCCCTATAAAGGTCATTTATGGTCTCTATGGGCTAATAGAAGGATTGATGTAAAGGTTTCCTTTAAGGATAAGGGCTTTTCAAATGGTGACTCAATCATTTTAAATATGTTTTTGCATAGTTGTATCTTCGACAAGTTCAAATTCAAGTTCTGGTCGGTGACATGTCCCAAGACAACTGAAGAAATATGCTCAAGAATAAATAGGAGTTTCTTGGTCTAGAAATCCTCTCATTAATGATAAATATGATATTGTACAATCACTCAAGGCATGATCAATAATAACAAATCAATTCACATGAACTTTTAAAATTCAATGCATGAAATATGGTAGGGAAATTTCATTTACATGAATCAGTTAATTCCTTAAAATCATGAGTCATCATTTCAATATCTATGCTTCATATTTAAAATTTTAATTTTCCATTTCAATCATTTAATCATATAAACAATGAAATATAAAACATGACATCACCGGGTTCCTAAGAAACTCATGTCTCCTAGATAAGTTGAGTAAAAAATGAATTCATGTGTGGGCATGAAATTTTATCATTAAAGATCAAAACACATTGTGGACAAAAAAGTAGAGAGTTTAAAAGATAAAACACTAAAAGTGAACACCCTTTTTTCATGAAACTTAGTACTTCCCCTTCATTGTCTGGGGAATCCTTCCACCATTATGAACCTATAAAAGATAACAACTCAATTAAGCACAAGTATCATATCATTTATGCTCAAAAAAATAGGGAGGGTTCGTATGCTAAACTATTTCCTAATAAACGAAATTCAAATATAAATTACTAGAAAGAATGTAAATAAAAATATTCGTATGATCCACCAGGACCTGGAATATTTTACTACCTCTAGGGGTAGAACCAACTTTTATCCATAATCTGTCAGTGGATGAAGCTTCTTTAATTTGAACCACCACATGTGGATATTCCTAGTTTGCAATTCTTTTTTCTTATTGAGGATGACTCCATGGAAAGAGTATACCAGATCCTCCCCCTTCGCAATTTGGTATAGCTTGCATGGAGGGGGTTGGATGAAGTTAGGAACCTCCTCTTATTTTGTTACAGTGCTGTCTTTATGGGGGCTTCAACCTCTTGTCTAATTTCCTCAGGCTCAACACCATGTATCTCTTCATGATTTATATCTTCCAGTAGATATTCAATGACTTAAAGAATCTCCAAGAATTCCTCAACAGTTGCATCATTTTCCAAATCATCCTCCAAGGTGTAGTATGAGTTGGACAAATCTGAAAAATCAATATAATTAGGATAGATACTCAAATTATTTTTAACAAAATTAAAATAATTTCAGATCCAGAATGTTTCTCCCTGAGTTGGTTCGGCATTAATATCCTATTCAATTGAATGTTACTCTTGGATTTGATCTTCACTGGATATAGGTAGGTAGTCAAGCTCCTCCATCGTAACTTTAAATTCCACCACTAGGGTGGTTTCTTCCTTTGGTACTGCTGTCTCTTCTTCTTTTTAAGACTTGGGGAGATCAAGTAGTTCCTCACATTCATTCCAAAATTAATCAACTTAATATTGATCTCCCCCATGTAGCTCAGCAGGTAAGTATTCCTCCCTTTTCTGCTCAGGTTTTTCAATTTCAAAGATGAGTTGTGAAATCTCTTCCACCACTTGTTCTGGTTCAGGTTCCGGCTCAGGTTCAGGTTGCTCCTGGAATGTGAGAACATATTCAGAAATCCATTATATTTGGCTCTCCATTTTTTTAACTTTATCACTAATCCTTTGAAATTGAGCATCATGTTCATTGCAAACATTTTCTGGAACCTGAGATTGTTCAGTCCAGGAATAATAATTTAAATTGAAAGACATCATGAACAAAGAATATTTTTTAGTGTTTTTTTGAAATTATGATTTGTTAAATGAAAATATATCTATAATGTGAAAAATAGAAAAATATAAGTAAACTACTAATTGGATCCCCGACAACAGTGCCAGTTTTGACGCACACCTGTCGTAGGCCGTGATAAAAGCAATTTAATTTTCCTAGTGCAGCATAGAGGCTGACCAGGGTGGTCTCTTTTGAGGAGCCTTTTCAGTCATTCACTCACTTAATAAAATTTAACTAAACTACTTATTTTGGTTGTTTTTATATTATCTAGTAATGTAATACAATTTAATTAAAATAATAGATAAAACTAACATGTAATGAAAAAATGAAATTAATTGAGAAAGAACATGGCCTTTATGGGTTGGTTTGTGGGTTTCATCATTCTCCTTGTTGGTATTTATATTATGTTTGATAATTAAGAATGAGATATCATTCATGAATTACTATTATTTTATTTATTGGTATGAAATATTGAATGAATTTAGCAATCTTGGCATCACCTCTTCCTATAATAAAGTTTGATGGCACACCTCGATCGAGAGTATGACATCTTCCAAGACCAACCTCCATCATATGCCATTTCAACCACTGAATGGATCAAATACATAGTATGAAGATATTTTATCCAATATAAGGGAGGGTAAATATTTAATAAAATAATAGAAATGATTTTGAGATCAGTGTCGGGGTGGACAATCACCACACCCGTGAACATCAATCTTTCTCATCACAAACTTAATAAAACATCTGAATTTAAGCACAGAATAAATGAAATTTTCACATACCTCCCCCAGGACAAGTCTTGGGTTATCCCATCATTTTTAGGGTAAGAGTTCATAGTGGATAATTTGAGAAGAATAAAATAAGAAAGTAAAGAGAAAATTTGAAGAAGAAAACATGGTGGAAGGGTGGACACAGAAATAAAAATAATGCTTGAATTTTATTAGAAATCTAAATTACAATTGAAAACTAAAACAAAAATATAGAAATGAAATAAATAAAAAAATGAAATGGAGAAGATTTATGGCCGGCCTCTCTCAGTGGAGATCTCCCCCTTGGTTCCTTGAAGGAGTACAATGGAGAATGGGATGATTTTGGAAGGAGGTGAGGGCCTCCTTTTATAGGCATAATTCTGGACACCAAAATATTGTGCGCTTGTGACACAATAAATGGCAGTTTTATGCATGGACCCCTTATTCAACGTTTTTCATAAATATTTATTCTGTTAACCCTCCAAATATTAGCTCTTTTGGACACCGGATGAAAGAGTTATGTATTTTTCATTTGAGGTTTCTGATTCTTGATGAAGCTTCAAGGAAGGTTCCTCCAAAAGTATGTTGTTCAATGGCCGCCTTAATGACATCCAAACTCCCACAAATTTCTTGTAGATCCGTCCATATCTGTCCTCGTGCTATCACAGGTAAAAATAACTCAATTTGATATGTGTAGGAAGAGTTTGGGTTCTGTTACAGTGGTGGGGTCCACTCTATCCACCCAGAAAACTGTCCAACTTCAACAAACTTTTAGGCCCTTTAGATTGACGAATAAGCTCTTGGTCCAAAAGTAAAAGTTGAAGGAAATAAAATCAGGATTATAAAAAAAAATCACAAAAAATTGGATTTAAATGTTTCATGAAATTACTAAAATACCCTTTATGTAAAAATCTGTCTAAAATCCCGAATTTTGTGTTTTTCACCATTGTGCTAAAAACACATCATAAATCCAAAATTGATTCATATAAGCTCAAATTGATTATTTTTTATGCTTAAAAAATCTAAATACATACAAAAAATGTATAAAATATTATATCTATCAGTTGTCAACTCCATATCATGTGTGGGATAGTTATCCTTATGTATTTTCAGATGGATTAAGTCATAGGCTATCACTTTATCATTTTTCATCAGCACACAGACTAAGACATTAATTGAAGCATCACTATAAACCACAAATAGTTCTCCATTTATTAAGAGTGTGAGTACCTGTGTAGAGATAAGCCTCTCTTTGATCTCTTTAAATCTTTCCTCACATTCTTGAGTCCATCTGAACTTCAATCCCTTTTGTGTCATCTTGGTCATTAGCTTTGAAAATTGTGATAAGTTCTTCACAAATCTTAGATAATACCTATATAGACCCAAAAACCTACAGATATCTATTACAGATGTTGAAATAGGACACTCTTCAATTGCCTTTGTCCTGGAAGGGTCCATAGATATTCCTTTTCTAATGATAACATTCCCCACGAATGATACTTACTCTATCCATAACTCACATTTACTATGCTTTACATAAATTTCATCCCCTCACAAATTCATCAGCACAGTATTCAAATTCTCTTCATGTACCTATTTACTCTCAGAGTATATCAGAATAACATCGATAAAGACTACTACGAATTTTTTGAGGAAATATCTAAAGACTCTATTCATTAAATCTATGAATATTTCTAAAGGATTAGTGAGTTTTAAGGGAATCACGATGAACTCATAGTGTCCATACCTCATTTGAAAGGATGTTTTGGGAGTATCTTCTTTGATCACCCTTAATTGGTGATATCCTAACTGAAGTTCTGCCCTAGAGAAATAACTGGCCCCACGTAGATGATTGAACAAATCATCTATCTGATGTAGGGGATACTTGTTGTTTATCATTATTTTAATGATCTCATGATAATCAATGCAGGGTTTCATTGATCTATCCTTCTTATTAACAAATATAATTGGTTCTATCCATGGTGAATCACTCGGTTGTATAAAACCCTTGTCTAAATTCTCCTATAACTACTTCTTCAGCTCTTTGAACTCTATGGTGGGCATTCTATAAGGTTTATTTGATATTGGTAGAGATCCTAGAATAAGATCAAGAGAGAAATAAGCATCTTGATCAGTAGGAATACCAATAAATTCTTTAGGAAATACATCAGTTTAGTCCCTTAAAATGGTAATTTCTTTGAATATGATTCTCTCCTTTATCTCAATCATTTGAGCTAAACTTTCTTGATCATAAGGAAGTAATATCCACCCTTGAGACAATGATTCTAAATGAGATTCATCTTCCAAATTACACATGTAAAGATTTTTAGGATGCTTTAGGATGTGAAGAGTTATCTCCATTTCCCTATAGTTGATGTTGGATTTGTACAAAGAGAGCCTATCCATTCCAAAGATAACATCAAAATCCACTAAGGAAGTATGATGAGATTTGTTAGGAGGTGAAGTCCATTAATATTAACTAGGGGGAGTTATATACTTTGGATGAAAAAATTTCCTCATTTTTTATTCTCATTGATAATTCAATCACCAAATTTTGAGGTGGTGTTTGAATAGTTCTACTGAACTTTCATGATATGAAAGAATGTGTGGCACCTGAATCAAATAGTATGTTTGATATTCTTGAATGAATAACTAGCTTACCTGTCTATACATAATTTTCTGGATCCACCTAAATAGTAGTGATATCATAAGACCTTCCTTGTTTCCTTGCAGGTTGTTTTTTATTACCTCTAACAACCCTAGGCTTAGGGAATGTTTTTTCATAATTCCCAAGTTTTTTATAGTTGAAACACTACACTACTGGTTGAGTGTTGATCTAAACCTTCCTTTCCTCTTCCACATTAGTTGTATTCTTCCTATCCCTTTGACAGTTTTTAGCCAGATGTCTCATTATTCTACAATTGAAGCAATTCTTGGTTTACTTTAGACAGTTCTCAGGATTATTCTTCCCGCAATTTTCACATGTGGGATGTTCGATCTACTTTCCATCATGGGATTTATATTTCAAACCACCCATATTGGACCCCATTTTCTTCTTTTTTCACCAGGCCCATGAAACCATTGAGAGTCTCTAATATCTATTTCATCCTTGAGGGCACAAGGTGAAATATCATCATAATTTTCAAAGTCTCAAATCACCAAAAAATTTCATTGGCTCAGATTTATTATGCTAAAGAAGTGATCCACCTTGCTTCCAGTGTTCATGGAAAATTCGGAGGCATATCTTGAAAGTCTTGTGAATTTTTCTTCATACGCCCTCACGGACTCATCTTCCTTCTACTTAACTCCAAAAAACTCTCTTTCCATCTTGAAATTGACCATTCGAGGAAAATATTTATTGAAAAAACATTTACTCAAATTTTTTTTAATCCAAGAAATCAATTTCCTCATATGACTTCATATTCATGATTAGTTTCCAACAATAATCATCTTCTTCAACAAAATGATAGATTGTCTACATTACTTTCTCTTCTTCTGAGTACGGGAGGACAGAGAATATCTTTTCAATGGAGTTAGTCCATTTTTCAACGAGGTGGGGATCATAAGATCCACTAAACATGGGAGGCATTTTCTACATAAAGTATCCTCTGACAACTTTCTCATTCCTTGTAGGAGGGTGTTCTACATGATTCAAGTTATTATTTTTAACTTGATCTAGTTGATAAAGTACTATCATAAAGTATTGAGAACTCATTCCCATAATATCAGGCATATCATTAGGGAAGTTGTCATATTTCCTGTCACATTGATTGTTGGAACTTATTCTTCTATTTCCCACCATTAACTAATTAAAATAACATACTATTAGAGGGCTTGAATACTTAGCTAATAAGAATAAAAATTAAACTACAAACATAAAAATATATCTTAACTTGTGATTTCATATTTTTTAATCTCAGTTATCTATGATCTATTTCCTCACATTTATTATTATGGGATTCTCTTTTTTTATTCCCTTAATAATGGTTCGTACTAAGTTTATGAATTTACCAAAGCATATCCCCTAAGAATATGAAACTAGGAGTGTATCACGCCCCATTATTGTGCACCAATTCTCATTCAAGTCTAGCTCAAAGTGGTGTTTTTAGGTTTTACCCCTAGATACATCTATGCTAGAGCCACATCCACTTGTTCATATCTAGATAGTGATGTATTTTCTTGATAAACCACTTACTCAATTCTTACAAAAATTTATGGATGTTTTATTATACTTAGTCTCATACCTAAGGTTCTTCCTAAAGTTATTTAATATCCAAAAATAACTAGACCGTCCTATTATACAAAATATATCAACCCTATCCTTTTACACATATCATTACATGATTTTGAGCATAATTAAACATCACATTACTAGCCAAGGATCATAAAGTCTAGTGTCTTGGATGATTAGGAAAATAAATAAATATCATACAAAAAACATTTATTTAATCTCCACAATGAGATTTGAACTTCCATTGTGATCATACATATATATAGTATCAGGATAACATGGACAAAGGTATGAGCTAAAAATCCCAGTAAGGGAATAAACATAAGTATAAATATTTATCACATGGGTTAGAAGGCATGACCTAAGGATATAAAAAAACATGGAATATATGGAATCAAAACATATAAACATGGGATCCTATAAACAAGGAGTAATAGTAATGTGGTAGAAATATAAAACATGACTTTATTATAAGTCTAGGATCTTTCACATAGAGGAGAACAAGTCTAGTTTAACCACCAAGAACGTTGCACATAGTAGTACGATTCAGGGATAACCGCCATGACTGTTGCACATAACGTCTCCTGAGACTCAAATTTACTCAATGAATTTGAGAACTATATGGGTGAAACCATCATAAAATGTTCATGAATATTATTTCCACATATATAAAAATACATAATCAATCATATATAAACATATGGTTTTCTCATAGTAAGAATTGGGTATCAAAATCATGTTATAAAGCATAAAAAATGGGAGTATCATAAAAAAGCCCATAGAGGAAAGAAATTATATCATCATGTACAATCATAGGGTATTATATCCATATATAATCAAAATTTATGTCAACTTGATGTATTAAAATGTAAAAATAGTACTTAAGAAACTTTAGAATTGATACAATTTAGTGTGGTTAAAGGAAAATATCAATAGTCATTTAAAACATAAAATGGAAAAATATTTTATATATAACCAGAAGTGAACCAAGAAGGTTTTCATAATAAATATAGTTCTTTTATAAAAATATTGGTGGTTAAAAAACATATTATGTAGTGTACTTGAAAATGGGTAAGAATTCAGAAAGTTCCCTTAAACAGATTTGTTTATTGAGAAGTATTAAAGAGGAAACCACTTAAAAACATGTATATCCCCAAAAATGAATGATAAATGGACATTGATACATGAGTTTGGATCATTTAAAAAGAATTTATAATATGTAAATAAAATAATATATAACTTTATTTGGTCAAAAATAAAGATAGAGAAACCTGAAGGATTAATGGAGGTTCAGGTAGAATCCCTTATCTTAAGTCTAATGGTGTCCTTCACTTGATCTTAATGTCTAGGATAACCAGATTAAATTTATTAATTAATATTTAATGAAAATATTCTTCATTTAATTGATTTATTATTACCTTATAAAGTTCATTCATGACCTTTTTTATGGGTTAAGAGGTTCAATTTCATTGTTTAGGAGTGTTTGTTTCCTTGGTTTTCATGATTGGTTTACTTATATACCTGTAAGGATAAACATATAATATGAGAATGGTTTCCCAGAATTAGAGTTATATGTTATTATTGAACATATATAGGATTAAATTGTTATAAAATTCATTTGGTTATTTGGAGTAATGATGAATCATTATATAAAACTTTAATGATAACTGTTTTGGTTAATTAGTAGTTTTTAATCACAACGAACACATTTTTCTTTATAAATTAATATCATATGTACAAAAAATTATAGAAATATAAATAAGATATAATATATATATATATATATATATATATATTATTATATATTAACCATAAACATGGTTTCATGTCCATAATTGAATACGGTAATAGAAACTGGAAACACGTCATCCTTGAATGTGATAAATTAACACATCTTGGGTGGTGTTTTCATTTGTAGAATAAAAGGAGGGTAAAGGAAAGATTAAGATGAATTATTCCATTATAATAAAAAAATCCATAAATTTAAGTTATTGGATATATCATAATAATTGGATAAAAGTAAAAGAAAGAAAGGAACTTGAAAGAAAATAAAAGAAATGAAAAGAGGAATTTACCTCCTGAATGTATCTTCCTTGAGAGCCTCTTTAGGAGAGGTGTCTTGGTCATTTTATGAGAAAACGAACCCTTGGACGTGGGAGAGGGTCTTAGTGAGATATTTGAGCAGAATTTGGACTAGTAAAAAGGCTTTAGAGTTGTGAGTAAAGGAGGTAAAGAGGGGTGGTATTTATAGTGAAGGAGAGGAGGGGTTTCCGATTATTCTAATCATTAGTTTAATATTTTTTCTCAAGACTATGAATAGTCTTTCTTCTTGTGGAAAAAAACGTAAAGAGCACTTGTGAGTTAGATCCAATGGCCATTTACATCATCCATGACTCAAGCATGATGTTTAACTTCATTTATTTAACATTTATCATAAATTATCATATTTATCTATTCAATAAAAATTCAAGTATCTTAAAAAAAACCAAAAAACTAATCACAAAAATTTTTCAACATGTATAATTTAAAAATAAACTCTATTTTATGAATATATTTTTCTAAATATGATAAATTTAATTTTTAAGTAAAATCATAATTTTCTTGAAAAATGAAAATTTAAAAATTAAAACTGTTTTTCTAACACTTTGAAAAATTAACTAAGGTTGCTTAAAATTATCTTATAATCATAATTCATCAAAACAATTATTTATGAATTCATTTTATGAAAATAAATTTTCATTTAAATTATTAAATTAATCACAAAATTGTAATTAAATATACAGGACTTACAAAAATTCCAACACTTAATTAAGAATTGTAAAAATATTTACTTACTTATACTATGATATATTTATGTCATATTATTTCTTATAAGATAGAAAATTTTTATTTATAATTTCATTAGTGATGTTACTATTCAATTGGTCATTTTACTATTCATAAGGGTCACATTACTATTCCAAAGGTCAAGTTACTATTTCAACGGTATACATTCCTTAACTTCTAGGGATACCTTTTATTTTACTTATTCTTCATTTATAAGGTTTTTATTGTGTTCTATATGTAATATTATGTGATTATAATAGAAAACATAATTATAATAAGGGAATTCCATTGATAAAACATTTTGTCATTACACGTTAGCCATGCGGGATGGTTTTGTCCAAGCCCAAATGGTTTGTTCACTATCCCTTAATGGTTTTAACAACCATGCACCACCTCCTCCAGGATAGAATATTTATGGAGCACAGTCACTACTAACCATGCACCAACCATGAAATATGAATTGGATGGACACTTTTACTCATCTACCATGTCCTAAACCCCCATGAAAACTTTGAGTCACCTCATGGACACTGGACTCATTTCATTAACCAACTTAAAGGGGGATTAAACCAAAATTTAAACAATATTGTACCACTTTAGAAGTCTAGGATCTTACAACCTCCCCACATTATAATGTCTCATCCTAGAGCCACAGTACCAAGAATAAATAAGCCTATAATTTAAAAAGATCTGGCCATTGGGCCAAGACATCCACTTCCCTTTCTCGGGTTTCCATCTAAACATTACAATGATTCCATAAAACTTGAACTAATGGCACATTATTTCCCTGAAATACATTATCACTACAATATACAATATGAATCATATTTTCCTTAATGGACACATCAACCTCAAGCTCAAAATCATCAACATATATCATATGGTAAGGGTCAAGGTGATACTTATAAAGCTATGAAACATGAAATGCATCAGCAAAGCCACTATAACAAAGGGAGTGAGCTAATCAGTATGCTACCAGTCTTATGCTCTCCATAATCTCAAATAGCCCTCATACATAGACACCAACTTACCCTATTTCTGAATCTGTCGGTGACCCAACCTTGTTAACACCCGAAGGAACACATAATCATCCACCATAAATTCAAGAGGTCAATAATGTCAATTTTCATAAAATTATTCCAACTCTAAACTGTATCCATTTATTTCTGAATTGATTAAATATACTTTAATGTTTTATGCATAAAAGTCAGTCCCAATAGCTTGTATTCCCCAGCCTCCATCCAATATAATGAAGATCTACACAACCTAACATACAAAGCTTCATATAGTGTCATATGAATAGTCGCTCTGTAACTATTGGTATAGGTAAACTCAACAAGTTCCAAGTTCTTCACCCAATATCCACCAAATTCCATGATGCATGCACTCAACATGTCCTCTAGAACATTAATATTATGATCAAACTGCTTGTATGTCTGTGGGTGGAAATTCGTACTCAAAAAAACCTAGGTATAAAACTCCATTTGATACCCCTACTAGAAGCACAAAGTAAAACATGGATAAATATATGAAACTATAGTATGTGGAACCCTATATAACAACACTATCTCTGAAACATATAAATCACCCAATTAATAAATGATAAAGGTCTCTCAAATAAGTAAGAATTTTCCCAACTTGGTTATTATATCAACAACTATCTATATCAAATCATTATCCTAAGTAATATTTAGGAGACCTAACCCAAAATCCATCGTTTTTTATCCCACATTCACTTCAGAATGGGAAATGGATGTAAAAAACCAACTGGTCACTAATGCTTTTCCTTCACCTGCTAATAGGTGTAGCATCACCTTATGAAACCTATAAACGTTTTCTTTATCCCTAGCCACCAATACTGTCTACATAGGTCATGGTAAATTTTGGACAAACCAGGGTTCACTACTCACTTTATGGTATGAAACTCATGCATCAACTATTCTCACATACAAGTAGGCACAACAACACATACATGACCATAAATGATATCATCAAAATCAATAGTCCAATCATATGGTTACTCCCCACCTTCAAAAATGTCCCTCAAGGACAAAAACTATGGATCCTCATAATACTTGTAAGGCCCCATCCTTAAACATTACACAATCTTGAATTAAATTAATCATTCACATTGAGGATATTTTTAGGTTTAGATATTTAGAAAATTAGGTCATAACTTATACATAACAACTTGAATATTACAAGTAGACACTTCTACTCACTATACATTTTTCTCATAAAATAAAAACTCCAAAAAAATAAACATGTATAGTTCCATATTTTAGATATAATAACGTTTCTTTGATCTCATCCTTGACCCTATTCATTTTTAAGTCATGTGAAAAAAAATTCAAAACTTGGGATGAGCATAAAAATATCAGTAAGGGATACAAAAAGAATTAAAACTCTTATCTTTTCAAAACAACGTGTAAACCATGAATACTTTATCATAAAGTAATACTTTTCACCTTAAAGGAGTAGCAAAAATACTTTACTAAATATAAGATCATTACATACCCTTTTTGTAACCAAAATATTACCATAAATCCCATATAATACAATGTATAGAATATAAAGGTAACTTGGGACATAAAGATACTTAAAATGAATAACAATATTGTCAACTTCCACAAATATCTCTAAATGGAATAGCCATACATCCGACTTCCATACCCAATGCATTGGAGGTTATAACATAACCACCCATCCATGGTTTATCACAGAACCACCCATCATTTGGTTTATCATGTAACCACCCATAATTGGTTTATCATGTAACCACCTGTAAAATGTCCATGTATCATTAAATAATCACAACACATAAAATATTGCAAATATTAACATTTCACAAGTAACATTTCATTTAAAATCAAAAGAAATCATTTCATGATATTGAAATAGTAAATCCAGTTTTAAAAAAAAATTACAAAACCAAAATACATAAAAAGGTATATGGAATTTATTTTCCTTTTAATAACATTACGGCCTGTTAAGGAATCCATATATCAAATAATGCTCGCAGCGTTGGAAAGTTTAGTTTCACCGCATACGTTAAAAACATTAATGTTCTCGTTTAGTAAAATGATTCATAAAAAAAAGATTCCCTTTGAATGAAATTAAAAGTAAAATGGGATTATTATATACCATATAAAATAATGAGGTGTATATTATCAAAATATGCCTCAATAAAAGGATATTGAGATGAAGTCCCTTACGAAAATCCAACAGCCTTACGGTGTTACTTAAAAATTCAGAAAATGATTTAATGAGATAGAAAATGGTATCTCATCACATGGACATAAAATTTAAATCAATAATTATATATAATAACATATTAAAACATAATAAAATGTAAATTAAAATATATAACATAAAGAGGTCTTTGACTAAAAGAGGAGGGTGAAAGGTTCCCTTACCTTGAGTCTGAATCATCACGTATGTTTCTTGTTCTTCCTAAAAAATAAACTTAAGTTAATTTCTACTTTATTAATAACATTTTTCAAGTTTATTATTCCTTTTATATCACTTATTACCTTGCTATAACAGTCATATAATTATACAAGTTCATATCGGTCGTTTTTTTGATGTTCGGTACTTGAGTCAAAAATGAACTTGTTATAATTACAAATTGTCTATGTGGTCAAAAGTAAATTATCTATAGAATGATATTAATTATTTAGATATCATATATATAATATATATCTATTATATATGTATTTATAAAAGTCCATATCATTTGGATATAAGAAGTGAAATTCAACGTACATGGAGACGGTAAACCATACGTACGCATGAACGCTGCTTTCATTTCCTTTTCATATATAAATTTAAAGAAAAATAAATTATAAATAGGTATATTATATTTCCAAAATAATATATTTATTATATATGATACATATTTTAATTAATTCCAAGCTTTATATGTTCCATGTATAGCATGAATGAGTCAAATCACTCTGAGGAGGCGGCAGTACGTACTTCCTCAAATGAAATTATCGTACAACCTGAAAAGAATAAGGGTATGTTCTAAATGATAATTAAATAAGCATAAAGATAAAATAAATATCATATATAACATATATAATTATTTTTCCATCATAATTTCCACCATAATACGTGGTAGGAGAATATTGAACAATCATCATTTTGTGAGGTAGTAATTCATCGTCCATAGAAACAGTATGTTCTATACCCATTAGATGGAGGTTTGTGTAGGTGTAGTTAGAATAATACTAATAAAAACAAAATAGTATATCTAATATACTGTTTTTTATAAAATAATTGAATAAATATAGTTTAGGGGGTTGGAGAAAGAAAATAAAAGAAAGAATCTTGAGAGAGGACATTAACTCAAATCAGGTAGCTCCTTTTCATTTAAGCTAAAAGTCCTTCTTTAATGGCCATATTCCCAATGTAAGTCTTATAGTAGAAAGTTAGGTATGTTTTTAGTTTATTTGGGAAAATTTTGGATGATTCAATGGGGCCTGAGAGGTGTGATTAAGGGTCAGAGGTGGTGCCCTTTTATATGAGGGAGGAGGGGCATTTTAGGAAAGTTTGAAAGTATAATTTTATTATTAATCAATTTTCAAATTATAATAACACAAAAGTGATATATTTATAAGATAATATGATTATGGTTCTAAATAATATCGTACAATTTGTTTTAGATAAGTTTAGGTCATAAATATTACCATATCTTTTAGATTCAAACCTTAGTTAAATAAATTAACTCTTACCATGTCTTCTTGTATTTTCATAATATATGGTTACTATAGGTACTATAAAATGTAAAGAGACCCAAAATGGATCATTAATGACATTTTTAACATCATATATATCGGTTTCCGGAATATTAGATTTTTAGGACTATTATATCATTTAATAAAATATTAATTCATTTAAAAACTCATTTATGTCAATTTAAATACTATTCATATCTTGACTTTTAAAAAAACTCATAAAAACCTTATTATTTCAAAAAAACTTAATTAATTAAAATATAACAAGTAATAATAATCCATAAAATTCATGTATAACATAAAAAGTTTCAAAATAAATTTATTTTGATATTTATAATCTCATTTATTTATATCTTTCATCTATAAGATAATCACTACATCACCATTATTTTATAAATAAATTTATTTATTTAATATCTAAAAATTATAATTGAAATACCATAATGTATGAAATATGTTTATATTTATAATTATTATTTATAGTCTAAAATATAACTTATATAGCCCCATATAAAAAAACTTTTACTAAAAGACACATGTTTAGGTTATATTTTCCTTAACTTTAATTTAAAAGTAATTAAATGTCATTTTCACACACAAGTGGCCCCATGGAGTCCTAAAATCGACCCAAGTACGCCCATGGTCGGACATATCTCATAAAATAGGGTTTAGAAATGTGTTAGGATAGTTTAATATTATTATAATATTATTTTTTTTACCCTTATTTACCGGATTTACCCTTTAACCATGGTAAATAAAATATTTACTGAAGTTACTATTCATAATGTAAAAGAATAAAAATTACCTATTTACAAGATTTGGACCTCTTGATTCCAAATATGGAATCAATTTTCCCAAATTCAAAATACAAAAGTTTCATAAAATAATTTAAAATTAATTCTCATTATCAAAACCAAAAAAACGTGTTTTTAAGATGTAAAAACTACAAAAATATTGGCATGTTTTTATATCCAATTTAAAATTGAAATTACTTTAGAAGACCAAAATTGGATTAAATTATAAAAATATAATCTAATTACACATTAAAAAAACTAAATGAAAAATATAACAATATAAATATATTATATTAAAATGCAGTTTTGAATTAAAAAGTAGTATTTTTCACTATTCATTAAAAATGAACTTTAGAAGAAAAATACCCAAATTTTATCCAAAGTAAATTATGATGTTCCTATTCTTAAGGAGAAGTTTATTTTTTCAAATAAAACATATAAAGGTGTCAAAAACTATATTTAAAAAGGGTTCTCCATTAAAAGGCAGTAAAACTACATTTTTAGAAAAATATTTCTTTTATCTGAAAAAATGAATTTACTCTTATATTATATCTAGAAAACATATAATATGAATTTAAAACATTACATTAAATATATATCATATATTTTTCATTAAATAAAAAACCAAAAAGAGTGATATAATAACACAATTATTCTCTTTTAAATAGGTTTTCCTAAAAACACATCCATTATATTCAATTGGTTTTTATTTTCATTTATAATAAATTTTTCAATAAATAAATCATCATTTAAACATGTGTAATCCAAATTTAAAAATTCAGTTGATACTATTCATTCCCTCCATTCCAATGGATAGTCATTAACTACCATTTATAATAATAATAATAATAATAATAATAATGTATTATTTTTCAGTATAACTCAATGTTGTGTGAAATGTAAGATTTTGGAGAAGCTCGTTGTTGTGTGTCAAGTACAATATCAGAAAAAGCATCCACTTTAACTTAAAATTAATATCTTCTTTATAAGAATTAATAGAAATCATAAATTATTATTCTATAAATACCTGGTTTGTTACACTACCTCTCATTAAATCAGTTCAAAAGTGTGGACTTGACTTCTAATGATGAAAGGATCATCTTTCCTTGTCTATCCTAGACCTCCATATAAATCTCAGAAAACATATCCATCATCCTCCACTCGAAACTAGATTCCTAAACCACCTAAGTTTTAGTCTTCTATCTTAAATCATATACAACATTTTTACCCTTTACTAGTGTGTAAAACAGCTCAAAATCAAAGCATTGATTGTACTCAACCCATATTTGTTGGAGAATATTCAAATCCTACTAGGATAGTATTTACTTAATTATTTTATGATTGGTATACACAATAAACCTTTCTCCCAACAATTAATGTTTCCAATGCATTAAAAACCCACCATGGATAACTCAATATCATGCGGTGATTAATTTTGTTCATGTGGCATCAACTGTCATGACCCATACACCACAACTCAATCATCTCGCATCAATAATTCGCTAAGACCAACACCGAACACATCATAAAACAATTTATACTTTTTACTTGGCTTAGGTAGGATCAAAATTGATAATTTAGTCAACTGCTAATTTAACACCTTAAAAGAATCGCCACATGCCCCATAGCATTCAAACATAATGACCTTTTCGGTCAATCTTGAAAGTGGTTCTTCCAAATGGTAAAATTATTTGATGAACCTTCTATAATAGCTCACCAAACCCAAAACGCTTCAGATATCGAAAACATTATTGTGATTATCCCAAGACACAACTACTTTCAGTTTCTCTAGGAACACTTAATCACCTTCCTCAGAAATGATGTGACCCAGAAAATGTATCCTATCAATCCAGAAATTACAATTAGATAGCTTAGGGTATATGATCTGTTCTCTTAGTGTACTCATTAAAATGTTAAGATTTTTGGCATGATCATAATGAGTCTTATATTACACTAATAATTCATACACAAATACAAAACCAAAGTGATATAGGTATGTTTGAAAGATTTGGTTCACTAGGGACATAAACACTATTGGTTTATTGGTCAACCCGAATAGAATAACAACAAACTCGTACAAGCCATACCTACTCCTAAAATTTTTCCATGGTATATCAAAAGGTATCGTTATCAGCTAATGATACAATGTTATCAATTCAATTTTGGAGAACACAAAATAAACACTCAATTGGTCAAAAAGATCATCAATTTGATAAAGAGTGTGTTGATTCTTAACTATCATGTGATTCAATCTCTTATAATCAACACATAACTGTAACATCCCATCAACAATATTAGAAAAAAATGGATATCCCCAAGGTGATGTACTCAAATGAATAAACCCATTGTTCTTTAATTCCACAAACTTATTTTTAAGTTCCAAAATCTCTTCCAATTCCAATATATATGGAGGAATAGAAATAGGTTTTGCTCTAGGTGGAAACTCATAAATTAACTCAACCTCTATCTCGGGCAGGAGCCCTAGTAAGTCCTTAAGAAACAAATCCTAGAACTGATCTATCACAAAATGAAAGAAACCCTGCTTTAGTCCCCCATCATCATGTACAAGACACGCCATTTGGTTTGTAAAATCACCCAGCTATTAACAAACGATCCCTGGACAACCTACCTAGATATCCCATTCTACATGATGAATATAAGTATCCCCCTCTAGGGACATGAATGTTACCCTATGGTGGTAACAATAAATATGATTCTAATATAACACCATCCAATCCATCCTTAATATTAGATCAAAACCTAACATCACATACACAAACAAGTCCCATGGGAAACAGAACCCACCAACCTCAAGGGTACACCCCTTACATTTCTATATATTTTCTACTCATACTCCCAATATTGTATCAATCAACATAATCCAACTCATGTATTCCACTGCTAGACCCAAAACATTCAAAAACTGAGAAGATATAAAATAGTGTGAGTTACTAGTATAAAATAAAGTACAAGAAATAATATGACCTACAAGAATCATACCTCAAATAGTCAATGGTCTAGACTTACACCACCAGGTGTAGGATGAACTATATGGATTTAACTAGTCCCTCTAACCTGAGCTCTTATTTAAGTCATTAGTTTTACACAACCTTGTTGATAAGGACACCCTTACCCTAGAACACAATGTATTATACCATTATTATTATAGCTAGTAGACCTCTAACTTCCATTATAGTATGGGATAATCGATCCCATACCAGAACTCTATATCAGAATTGATCCTCCATCATTTCCCATCCGTCGAGGGTTTCTATAGAAGATACACATATTACCTATTCAACTGTATGATCAGTACTCAACTGGTGGTCAGTGGAATTGGCCATGCATATGTTCCATCCTGCCACACTAATAACAAAACACCTAGTCACCACCCTAAGAGGTCAATACTCTTCCCTGGGTACTATTTCTATCATTTCCCTAGTAAAGACTCCCAAATATAGGTTTCCTACTATTGGAAGTCGCACCACTGGTTCACCCAACTAGAACCTCATATCCTCCACCAAAATATTCCTTTAAGTTCCCTTCTAAAATAATTTCATGATCAACCACCTATAGAAACATATTTAAATGGAAGATATTCACCTAGGTCTTGATATCATTTCTAATTATATCATGAAAATTTTTATCATAACTTCCTATTCCCATTCCAATGCTAGAATGGATAATTGAAATTCAATGAAGCGGCCATAAAAATGCATCACTATCATAGTCCCCTGGGTCAACCTCATAAACTCTATGGACTTCTCCTATCTCAAGGTCTCTAGATATAAATGTTCTAGAAACCTTTTTTGGAAATATTTACAAAACTTTACCCTCTTCCTACTCATTCTGAACCAGAATATCCCACAAGCACTTTTCTGGTCCCCGTAACAAATTAGCTGCTAACTTGACATACTTCTTAGGAGGATTCTCCAAGTTATATAGAATAATTTGGATGGACACTATCTAAAACATGAATTCCTTGGTTTCACCCTCTCTAGTAAATGTTAGAGGTTGATGTAACTGAAACTCTCTAGTCAAGTCAAACATACTTGGCATAACCTGCCCTGTGTCCTATTCCATCATCTGCATAAAAAACAATGTTCTTATAGATATGACCCTCACATCTATTACCATGGATCAATGAGGTTTCTTGATCCACTATTGTAGGATCATTCTCACCAATATCCTCATGTCGCCAAACTGGACCACGTCTTTGTGGTGGCATCTCTCTACAATGACAAACACACATCTCAAAACACATAACCTAGGTATTCTATAGTTTTCCCCCAAAAGAAGTCACTATACTAGCCATAAACAACCATTTCTACATACACTATCCCAATGGATATAGTCACATCTCTATCACAGCCCTCATTCATCCCTACCACAGTTCTTGGTTAACATGGGGTAATCCAACTTGCATTGTCATAGGTCTTTCATTAGACATACTGTTTAACCATTTTACATTTAAAAAATAAATATTTTTCATTTATAAACCTATTTATCTTTATAACTCATCACAACCAAATTTTAACCAATTCGCGACTCTTTATTTGGAACTACTCTTTAACCATTCTATTACATTCTTTTCTTTTACCCAATTTCATTGTCTTTATTAGAACCCATTTCTTTCAAATTTTCTAGTAAAATGAAAATCATTCTATCCCTCACATCCCACATGTACTTCATGTGTGTTAATACCAAGGTGAATGTCACATATATCCCTAGGTGCCTAAAATGATTCACACATGAAAATTTTCATTCCCTTTAGACTATGAGAAAAATACCATAAAACAGTCAAATCACACAATTAGTGCATCACCCAAGGTGAAATGTCATCCAATCATAATAAAAAACATCACGAAATGAAACCCCACCCTAGGTACTTGGGTTTTACATCCTAAATGGTTTTGCTACTCCCATGTGTGAGCTTATTTACTGGCCCAAAAAGTCCTAGTATCCCATATACCATTCTAAAATATTAAGATAATATAAAATAAAAAACTATATGATGCCACTTTGTAATGTCCCAACCTAGGTGCCACTAATTCGATGCCCTGAGCCAGTTTTTCACATGACCTCAAACTCAACACGCCATATTCTAGATGCTACTAACTAGATGTAAGGGTCTAATGAAACACATGGAGAGACTATACTCTCTTTATTAGACTAATCTACATCAAATAAAACATGAAACAAATGAAATAAGTAAACCATAACATGCATCACTAACCATTTCCCAAAACTGGGTACAATCCCACAACCAAATAGTAAATATGATATGTCATGTCATATAATGCCAAGTATAAGGAAACCAAAAAATAAAGATAAGTTTAACAATCCCCAAACTAATTCCTTAATCCAAGTTTAGATCCCTCATCCAAGAAAATATCATACCCAAATAATCCATCAAGCATAGGGACTTTTCCCTTGTTCTAACCTGAAACCATGAAGTATTCTAAGGTACCCAATGGATACCTGACCAGGGTGTGAGTAAAAATCAGTAGGCCTCCTCCAATGGTGTCTACAAAATAACTATTCTAAACAGATATTTTATGTAGTTAAATAATGAATTACAAAATAAATATAAGATAAACTATGTGTCATTATACACCAAGGTTAACTTTATCCAGTGTCATTATTTGTCCCATGGGTTATCCATTTTCATCAAACACACTTTGGCCTATTTCATTCATATAAACTATAAATAATGGGGAGGAGTCAATTTCCCTACATCATAAGGGAAAACATTTGAAAAAATAATAAATAACACTTACCTCTGAGCCTCAGTCCAGGTACCCATATCACAAGCATTCCTTAGGGGAATAGAGCCTTAGTCTATCTTTATAACCATGTATTATATGGGTGGAGCTTATATCATTAGCCTACCTCAACCCATAGTAGTATATAAAAAATTCTAATACCCCACTCATATAACTAATCCATGTGCACATGCTTCTCTTACCATTTAACAAAAATACCATTTACAAACCTTATCTCATTGAATACATTTGTCATTTACCTAAGATAGTTCATTTAATACATATACCATCTATATTCCTTAATCCATTTATCAATTATACCATTTACAAAAATAAATCATTTAATATATTTAAATTGTACTAAATTCCCCCTTATGTCAGGTTATCCACTATAAAAAATTAACTTCAATTTCATTTTACAATCCATGTTAACAAACATAGGCATTTATTATTGGTTTCCTTTCATAAACTCATGTGAACATTCTAAAAATTAATATCAATGTTTTTATCTCATAAAACATTAAATTGTTATATTTAATATCCTAATACCATGCTCATGAATGTGTAACACCCCATGGGTTCCCTCTTTCCTGTTCTAATTAACCTAAATGCATTCCACAATGATCTTGAGGGGTTTCATTCGTCATTTAGACAACTAATTTATCATCTCCTACCAAGGAAACCAAATTAACAGAAAAATGGAAAAAATTCACAACTACATACGAAGATGTAAATCAATAAAACTATGTGATATAACTCTTAGACTGCCTACCACAAGTTTGTAGACAACTCAATGATTAACCTTATCCTATACAAAATTAATCACCCTTAGAATCCACAACTAAGAAACTACTAAAAAATGGTTTCTATAGATTTGGAATAAGAATAATGATTCTACAATCCCTAATCCAAAAAATGGAGGAAGTAGAGAGTTAGACTCACCCAGATTTTCGAACTATACCCAACGGCACTCCAAATGGAATAGAAACTAGGGAGATCGATCTTTATGAAGTTTGGAAGCATAGGTTCATCACCCTTAGCTACGTTTGGGAGTGTGGGGGTAAAAATTGGGTAATAAAACTTAAATACAGAGGTGGTAATGGTAAAATTCCCCATCATTAATAAGGTTCATGGTTTGGATGCACAGTTGGACAAACTATGTGCCAATAATGCGCCACCCTCTGTCCAAGATGGGGCTAGGCCACATAGTCTTCTGGGAAGACCACACGGCTTGAAAAAACATGCGGTAGCTGTGAAGGATGGATCTATCCATGACTGCATGGTTTTTAACCTCCTCATACATGATTTTATCAACTAATAACCACTATCTCTAGGAAAACATGGCTACGGTGCATGGTACTACTGATCATGCTCCAACTGTGAAACATGCACTATATGGCCAATTTTCCTCCTCTTCCATGTCTCCAACCCCAAGGACACCCTCGAGTCACCTCATAGACTTGGTAAATGTTTCATTAACCAACATAAATGGGGTTAAAATCAAAATCTAAACATGAATGTACCTTATTTGAAGTATAGGATCTTACATGTGGCATGAAATTTTAATGAATAATAATTAACCCATGCAGTTGATGTGATGGAAAAGTTGAATATATCATCTATAAAAGTTATTTTACTTGTAGTATGAACGTAATGGGTTTAAAACACCCAGATATCATTTATGAGTTATCAATATAGTAGGATATGTGTAACATATTTCCATCAGTTTTTACGGTCAGATGTTTGGAAAGAAAAAAATCCAAAAATTATTTTCATTTCATGAGATTGAATTTAGAGATAATTTTTTTCAACCATTATTAGAGTCTCTAACTCAGTAAAGATCATTTATTGGGTATTTAGTAGAATGTTTGAGTTCATTAGGTGATATATGTAATTTTTATATAAAAATTTTACTAGTATATGTATTCAATATACAGTATGTTTAAGGTGATGGGTTAGATGTGCATGATACATTAGTGAATATATCAATTTATTCAACTTGATTATTTATATGTATCCACTTCCATGAGAATATAAATAGTGATTAAATTGTGGTTAATTTGATAATATTAATATATGAATAAAAAATTAAAGTTGGAAATAATATATTATGTTTCTATTAGGACATTGAGGCAATTTTTGATAAAATAGAAATTAATGGCATAGTTGAAATAGAGGAATGACTGGTGTCAAAATTAATGGTGAATTATAAGGTAGTTATGGTAAAACATATATTCCATTTAATATTATTGATTCTCTATTTGGTGTAACTTGTGGATTTAACACTCAAAAGAGTTCTGATTGAATTATATGAAATGAGATGGTGTAGATGTGGTTGGGAAAAGTATATAAAAGGAAGGTAATTTCCCAATGTGATAATGATAAATTTCGTTTTCACTTTTTTAGATAATAGTATTATTTTTGAGACATGTCATTTATGAGGTATCTAATACAATTCTATTTTTCTGAGGTAATAATCCATATGAGTTTTTTCCAAAGAATATGTAATTCTCATTTTTCCCCTATAAACTAAATGGTATTATTCATCAAGTTAATGATGGGGTTTCCACAATAGTTTAACATATCGAAATAGTTAAAAATTTTGGTATTATGATATTTTAAAAAAAAAATCTAGAAACATAATTTTTTATTATACAAAGTCTAATAAAATAATTGATTTTGGTTTGAGTGATAAGCCATGCAACAAAAAAATTAATGATGAGGTAAAGTTGTTGTAATGAAATAGTTTAAGTGGATATTTAGGAATATTAAATTAATTACTATCATATAAAAATTGGGTATTTTTAAATATTTACTTTCATGAATATTGGTAATCCAAGCACACTACTTATGTCCATATCAAAATTAGTTTTTGGTTTTAGTATAATTGAACCATTTGGTTTTCACAATAGTGGATAAGGGATTTAACTGATACATTAAGGATTAACAAATACAATGTCAATCCACTTTTCAAATCTTGTGAAATATCAATTATTCTGGTGTTCACTCAAATAAAAGGATAATGTACCCTATATTGTAGTGATGTCAGATTTTTTTTAGAAAGGTGTCTAATGGAAAGAGATAATGAGGAAGTTTGAAATTAAATTAATAGTCATTTCTAATCACAATATTTGTTTTTACTTATAATTGGAGTGGAGGTTTTATGATTAAGATATTTCTTTATTATGGTTTTTTGAAATGTTAAAATTATTGGATTAGGATGATAGGTGACATATCACTTAATGTTTTTATTTCATCTAGAGAAATACATTGTGTACTATACATGTTATATATGGAGGTGTATGTATGATATCTCTCATATAGAAACATAGAATGAGTTTGATCTCGGAGAGGATATATAATTCATTAATAATTCTATAGATATTTGAAACTATGTAAAGCATGTCATAGTAGAATCATGGTGAACCCATAGCACACATTTCATTAAAAATGGATTATTCCATTAGTTCATGTGTAATGGAGGCATAGTGGTGTAGTGGTGAGCACATCAGAGTAGATGACCCAATTGAAACAATAGTAAACTAATATTTTGTTATGATTCCATTTTTTTACTTTTATTAGTTAGAGGTTGGGATGATATCTCTAGATAATTACAAGAAATGGAGGGTGCGGAATTTATTTTTATTCATTTTTTACCTTTATTGAACTATGTATTGATCATTTCTAAAGTTCTATATTTTATAAAAATTCATGTATTGGGATTGATGGATTTCACTTGATTAAGTATTTTGATATTGAATATATTTTTTCTGTACTATTGATGGAAAAATTATTTGGGTGTGTATTTACTATAGGGGTATAAATATTCAAGTCCTAGATTTCATGATGTTTTTATTTTCATTTTAGTAATTTTATATCAAAGGGGATAAATGTTAATTTTAGACTAGTAAATGACCCCAACAATTTTATTGATGGTTTTTTGAACTAAAAATGTGTTTTTTTACATTTGGGTCAATGTTTGGTCGAAATTTAAGGGGATTTTATTTTTGTTTCATTTAATGAATTTAGTTATTTAATTAATTAAATTTTACAAGAACTGTTATTTGATTTTAGAGAAAAATGAGGATATCATACAAATTAGGCCTTGTATTGAAATTTTATCAATATAGTATTTCTCAAGATGTAGTGTTTAATTTAATGTTAATAAAAACTAATAGTGATCAATGGGATCATTCTTAAACCACTTTTCTATAAATTATAAATATATCCCTTTAATTATCATTTTGATACATGAATCAGGGAGTAATTTAAGAATATTTAAGGTGGATATGGTGTTCCTTTTAAATAGGATTAAATAAACCCTGGTGAATCTAATATTTTCATCATGATCAATGTATTTGAATTTAAATTTACTATTTTCATCTATGATGGTTTCAAGTTAAATTTTATTAGAGAATTTTGTTTTGATAATCCTATGATTTGTTCATAAATTTGATGAATAATGTGTTTGACCATTTTGTATTCCATCCTTTTTTGTCATCACATTTAATATCTTACCACCAATGATGAATACCATGGACTTCAACCACAAGTACACATGAATGGCCAAATTACCACCACTGATTATGGTAGTGGTTGAAGATTTTGAGAAAAAAATGGGGACAAACAAAATTTATTTAGAGGAACATATCTATAAATAAGATAGCTAATTTTTAAAAATAGGATAATTGATCTAGGTTCATTAGGTAATTTATTGCACAATGGTATGGGATTTTCTCACTGGAATTCGATGGATAAAAATTTATTTTGGTAATCCTTTAGATTGTATCTAGGAAAAATAAGAGGAAGGAAAAGAATATAAGATTGATAACTATTAGAGTTGGTGAGTGGTGGTGGATCCATTTGTGAGGGTTTGGTTTTTCTCCAAGATGGAGTGATACAGTGGTGTTTTTATAAGGAGGAGTGATGTGAAGATGTTCAACCTTGAAGGAGTGAGTTTGATGTAGTTTCTTGGGTAGTGAAACCCTATAAGTGAGTTGAAGATAAAATCCTACATAATGGTTTCTTAGGGTTAACTAATTCATCCATCCATAAAATATATAATGAGAAGAAATTTATCATCTCAAAGGGTTCATCCTCTCCTTATCTAGCTATTATAAACAAATAAACTCGACTTAGTGGTCGATCAATCCTCACTTGAAAAAATCCATAGCACATCTCATAGTTGCAATCCCCCAAACTCTATTAGGTGCATTCACCACCTCCCACTTTTACATTTTAAATTTTATTATATATATTTAGAGAATTTTATCTTCTTAATCTACGGTATGAATTTGATAAGTGAGTATTCGACCTCTCTTTTTTCCCATGCATATCGTGATGAAGGTATTTTCAAGAACAATGGATGAATTTTAATATTTGTTTTCAGTATTTTAAAATAATATAAATCCTGATAGGAAATGAATTAGATGATAAAAAAATTTAGGGAACCATTTCATACATCTTAATTAGAATAATTCAATTGTTCCCTCTATTCAGAGATTTGGATCTATTAAGATAATGAAATTTATAAAAGAAGATTTTGATATGAGTATGTGAGTTTGGAGACTCAATGTTCATTGTGATGATTATGGTACATGATGAGACTCTAAAGATACCATTAATAATGCATATAATTATAATAACATGTTTTTATTAATGAATTAGGATAATACTAAGGATTTATGATATTTTTCGTGATGATAAGAAATAAAGAATATTTTTAAATTATTATAGGCCAAGAAATTATTTTTTAAAATTTGAGATGGTTAGTGTAATTTTGTGTAACTATTTATTTTGTGACACCTTTGTTATCTTTCTGACAATGATGATATGGTGTTTTCATGTAAATTATTTGGGTATAATATTGGAATGAATTTTACATTGATGTATTTATAATTTAGAATTATTGTATGATGTAATTTTCCATGGACACTATGCTCAGGCGTTGTGCTAAAATATGATACCAAATGTTATAATATTTGATTCTCTCTCTAATTTTGTATTAGAAGAGATTAGTTTATAAGTATTTAGTTTTATTTAAGGTGGGAAATTATCAAATAGTACACTATGTAACTGTGATAGGGTAACCAACTTGTGAGTGAAAATACCTCCACATGCCATTGACCAAGTTTTTTTTATTATAAATGATTGAATTAAAGAGTTATATTCTTAAATATTTTCATTGTGATGATGATGTGGACTGTGTGAAATGATTACCTATTGATTGGTGTCCATATTTTTTCTTGTTTTTTTAGAGTGTATTTTTTGTGATCAATAACATGTTTACCTTAACCATGTGATTTTTTTGAGAAAAACTATGATTATATTATGGATAGTATATTGAAGGAATTTTCAGCATGGATAGTATATTGATTATTATTGTTCTATATATATTATTATGAGGTGTTTTTTTAGTGATTATTTAATTATAATGGTATTGTTTAATATATTTCATATTATATTTTTATGTTATTTTAGTAATGATAGAACAATTCTCTAAGAAACCACCACCTTATGGTTATTTTCTTGGGTGTGAACCAATATCTTATTAGTGAGAATACTTATGGTATAGAAATATTAATATTACCACTTTAAATCCACTAATTAGTTTAAATTATTATGCATTGGATATATATCATTGTTATGATAGTTGATTTTGGTAACACTATTGATGTGGTTATTATTAGGTGGGAGTATCTTTTAGAGGTACCTTCGATATTAAAATGGTGTCTATAATATTATAAATATTATATTATATGTTTATTGATTCTTATAGTGAGAGCTGAAATCGAATACAATATTGATTTTGACTTATTAGTATCAATGTATGGACTTTTGAAATGAAACAGCCAATATTGTAGGTTATGATGAGGCTTTGAGGACAAGATAGTTCACTAGATTACTCTTGGTATAAAATACCCCTACGTTGTATTAGTATTTGAGTTCAATAATATACATTATAATTTATGGATATGATTATTATAAATTCATATTATTGAATTTGTTTTCATAATTCCGTTATGACCTACTGAGTATGTGGATATACTTACCCCTAATTTTTCACACAAGGTTTTAGGATCATGTTGGTGGAGGTATTTAGTGAATTTATCTTAATACTATGATTAATAATTAAATCATGGTGTATGAGGAATGTTTCATATACCATGTAGGGAAATAGGTTGTTTATTTGTTTATATATGTTTAGGGTTAGTGGTTTTTCTGACATAATTATAGATAAATTTCATTATGTTAATGTTTTTGACATTCATTCGACATTATATTAATCATTTTGGATTTTCATTATTCCATTTTTCATGGTTGTGGTTTTAATTTTCAAAGATAACCTTATGTATTTTTTCTCTATAGATTAATGAATTTAACTTTTTTGTTAAAAATCCTCAACACTAGTCATCAAACTATGTACAATTAGAGGTGGGATTTCAAGCTACTCTTGTTTTCTTCACAGACTCTAGAAGTGGTCTTGATGATGATGAGTAATCATTGTTTCAATTGATTCTTCCATAGTAAAATTTCACTAAAAGTTTCCACTATAAATTTTCATAAAAATTCTAAAAACGGATAAATTCCCAAAGGATGTTTAATATGGAAGTTATCACTAAAATATATCAGATGAAATTTCAACTAAAAATTTATATTATAAATTTTATGGGGATATTATAGTGGAAGTTTTTATAAAACAAATTACGTTTCAATGTGAAATATATTATTGTAAAATTATATTTTTACTAAATATATATTTTATGTAAATAGTTTTCTAGATACATTATTTGAATGATGTATTTATAAATTTGGTTTGTAATTTTAAAGTACATAATGGGTGGAGCAGGGTTGTTGAATAATAACCATTTGAATATGGAGCATAATAATTCAGTGGAATTTTATTAGGTATGAGATTTAACTGAAATCGGTGTGTTAATAAATTTTAGTGATCATATTATAAAATGTAAATATAATAATTTCATTTTAGTGTAAAGGGATAAAATTCTATATTCATGAGAAAATACTACATCAAGTAACCCATATGATAAAATGAGTACATATAATCCAAGAAAAAAAATTCAACTATTAGCCTAAAGCTTATTTGTATTTTACTATTTATGGAGGTTTGTCTATATTTATTATTCACATGATATTTATGAATAGAATCATGTAGTAATACATTATTGAAATAAAATATTTGAATTTTATTATCAAAGAAAGACATATAGTGGAAGATGGGAATGATATCAATGTCAGACTTCCTTATATTGAGACATGAAAAGGTTTTCCCACATAGATGAGAGATTTTTATACAATAGATCAAAGGTATAAGTGTTTTTTATTTCTTTTAGGATCATTATAATCAATAAAATTCCCCAAAAAATACACATATGATGAGGTTTTAATGAAATATTAGTGGTACTCATGATATAATGTTTGACGTAAAAATTTTAGAAACTCTAAATCATATTGATTCATTTTCACTCACAATAATAATTTAATGTGGTCCAAATAGTCATAGATATAACCCTCATAGATTATTTGTAATGAAAAATATAAGGGACTCACCTATTGATGGTATCGGTGTTATTTTATAATAATGAGAAAGATAGTCAAGAGATTGTATATAAATTAAAATTTTATTTTTTGATTTTCCAAATATTCACCTTAAGGTTAAGCAGTAACCACATAAATTAGGTCGGATTCCAAATTCCAATATCCAAAAACTAAATTTAAAATTAAAACAAAAAACATTGAACCCGAATCAACCTCGAACCATGAGACACCCACTTTATCTAGCCACGTCTTCTTCCATCCACCATCACCATAAGTACACCACCTTCACTATTGATTCCATCCATCACTGTCATAGCCAATTACTATAGAAATAAAAACCAGAAGAGCCCTTAAACATCTTAACCTTTTTATTGAATGCCCACCATAATTGTCTTTTTTCACCACCATATAACTCCAAATTTTCCTCCATAAAAGAATAATAATATATATTCATAGGATTCTGAACCTTTATCGACGATCTAATCACCCTCCCAGAGACCATATGTCGCTCAAACCACACCTCCTAGAACCTCTTTAAATACCTACTCACCAAACTGGCTGGGAAGGGAATGCTATACTAGGACGTCAAATCAGGGTTGAGCGAATGGACGCCTCAGTAGGGAACCTTTCCAAAGAACACATCATCATAAAAAGGAGAGATAAAACCACATACAACCATCAAAACATCAAACCCAAATATAGAATCATGAAAAAACCAACACCATAAATCACGGATCCTAGAGAAAGAATGATCACAAACAACATCACCAGTTTAGACCTCATTCCATAACTAAAATGACCAAACCCAAAGAAGCTAAAAAACATACAAAAAGAGGAAAAATTTCATAAACAAGCACCAAACCTATAAAAGGGAGAAGGATGAAAGAGGAAGAAATGGAAAGTCCAGTGTCAATGAAGAACCCGAACTAAGACCACTACCATCCTCCATCCAACACCATCCTAAGTGGGCCCAGATCTTGAATTGATCCTGACCAAAATGGTGTCGATCATGATGGGTCGGCCACTAAGGGTAGTGGAGAAGAAAGTCACCAAACTCCCCAACTGGTGTCAAACCAAACCATCCACACCAAAAATTCACATCAGTTGAGAGGGGGAAGAATAAATTGATTGCAGGAAAAGGATGGAACCATGTGAAGTGAGGAGCTCCATCTCCATCTATAAGACCCATAGAAACCTAGGAGGAAGGGAAGTAGATCATCTCCACCATCAAGGGATTGTATATAATTTTTTAAATCTTCCAAATATATATGTGTACTTATATTGTAAATATATTTTAGGTTAACCTAAAAATAAAGGGGGTTATGATACCTTTTGAGAAGGTGTTTTCTTTGATAGAACATTCAATAAAAATGACAAGTGAATTTCTTTAGGATATTTGTTCACCTAAATTATCATTGATAGATTTTAGTTTTTTTATGCATAACTATTATATTATAAGATATATTAATCATTAAATTGATTTTTTGATTGGTTTTTAGGCTTCCATGTGCGGAAGGGTCCTTAAATAATTTTTATGAATAAATATTTATTAATGTAAAAAATGATTTTAAGCATGTTTCCATGCACAAGACATTAGTTATGTAGTTAATATTTCTTGAATAATATATAAAACACATAATAATTACAATAAAAAATGGATCAAAATTCATAAAAATAATAATTTTATTCATAGGGTTGATTGGATATAAAATTCTAACTATACTCATATATCCTTAAGGGGTATATGATGAATTACCATGATATCAAACTAATTTACATCCCAAAAAAATCATTTTGAAGAGGTTATGATATTGATAAAATAATATTTTATTATTTAGTTTAAATATTCCTAAAAATGCTTATAATAGAGTCCTTTTAGTTTGAAGAAGGATATAAAGTTTCAGACCATATCTAAACAATTAGGCCCAATAATTAAGATAATATAAAAAAATTACTTATTTTATAAAAGAAACAAATTCAAGTAAAATTTATAAACTAAATTAATAAATATTATTGAATAAAGTAACATAAAGAGGAGTAGATATGTCAAAATTTATTTTCATAATTCATGTGAGTGAATAAATAAGTGTTAAAATCGTAATGGTGGTTTCATGAACACTCTATATAATAATTATTTTATTTTTTATTAAAGAAAAAAAATTTATTATATAATTTATATGTTCTTAAATCATGTTGTCTCATGGAATTTTTGATCTGATAGAAAATGGTGTATATCTTATATATCAATTCATATATCAAAATATAAGAGTACAGGTATTACTATTTTCATATAGTTCTGTGAATATTATTTATTTCTGCTACAACTATGTTTTCATGAAATAAAAAAATTGTAATTGTGTTGTATATTAAATAGCTTTACCAATTTTCTTAAATCAGTCATCATCTAAACACTATAGTGGTGAGTAATGTCAATTATAGTTTCATTTATAATAAAAATTCAAAATATAATTTTTCAAGTATTTTTAATAATTTTTTAATGAAATTTTTTAATTTAATTAGACTACATTTTTAAATAGTTTTTTAATAACCAATAAGTAACTTTAAATAATCCCCAATTGTGACATTCCTTAAAAATAGATTTCAATTTTTTCAAAAATGACCTGATGGTGTATTTACAATGTCTCCAAGTGAAAAAAAACAATTTATTAATAATTTTTCAATTTATGAGAATTCATTTTAAAAAAATTAATATTTTAGTCTTATATATATATATATTACATAATCTTATTCTACTAGAGAAATAAACATTATGTGACTAAATATAAAAATTGGAATTTGGATAGCCTAACTAGTCTCATCATTAAAATCATTTACATAAAAGAAAAATAATATAAATTAAATAATATAATATATAATAATATAAAAAAAATTACAATGATTTGGATCTATTTTTATGATTTATTATATATTATTTATTAGTTTTATCCCCGATAATCTATAAAGAAAGAAATATGACAGGTTACACATAATTTATTATCCTTATAAGATCATTTAGTAATTAGTGAATTATAACTAGTCTATAGTCATCCATATTCCATTGAGACTAATTTTTTTCATCCTAAACTACATTTTCAAAACACCCTTTAACATAACAAACAATGATACCATATCATAAAGTGGTCTATATCTATTATAGTGATTTCTCCATTATCAAACAGAATTTTTCATGGAAAAAAATCTCTAGAAAAAAAATAATGATGAGGTTCCCAAAATGAGGATTCGATAAATATTTATATTTATAATTAATTAAATTAAAATGATATATATTAATTAAAATTATATTATTAATTTTTCGATACTTTCCTTCCCATATTGAATTTATATTTTATATATGGGTCACTCAATCTTCCTCCTCATATTAATTTCAATAAATACTAAAATCTAAATACCATTTCATTAAGACTAATTATAATTATACGGCCTTAAACATTAAAAAATATTTATTTTTAAGTCAATAACTTAATTTATTTCATTTTTTGATCTTTTTAGGTTAATGGTTTTAGGTAATTGGTTCATGAATCTTACATAACAAACCCATATATTACAAAGTGGATACTTATATTTTATATCCATATTTTAACAAAATAAAACCTTTAAAAGAAATATTCTCTCTTTTGATGACACATTTTTAAAATTTTCATCTAAACCTTATTCTTGTCCCTACTCATCATTAAATACCTATGAATAAAAATCAAAAAAAATAGTATGAGCACAACAATCTTAGTAAGGGATATAAAAAAGAAAGGAAGAAATTGTTGGTCCATGAATACTTATGAAGGGTTTCCTTTTTCTAAATAACTTTAGGCTCAAAATAAATAATTTTTACCCAATAAATCAGCTTATCTAAATAAATAATTTTATAAAACATTTCATATAAAATATTAAGTAAAAAACTAAAAATCATAAATGTTTCTTTAAAATCGTGAAAAATTCAAAATAAATTTTTGAAAAAGTTATAATATTCACCACTAAAAAGTATTATATACTTTCCTTTAAACATAAGATCAATATATTAATATAAGATTAATTTAAAAATACATAAAAAGAATAAATAAAACAAGTAGGTTAATTAGAACATTATTTCTAAATAACTCTTACAATCACTCTTAAGAATGGTATAATCATATAGTCAACTTCTATACCCAATGTATTAGAGGGATATTTGGGACCCACTCATCCTTGGTTTATCATGCAACCACCTGTTATTATTTAATAACATAACAACCCATCCATGGTTTATAATAGAAAAAACTATCATAATAACAATTAAAAAAACCATAACATAATCACAATACATAAAAGCATTCAATTTCTATCATTACACTTAGAAAAATATTATTTTCATTAATAAGAAAACATTTTCAGATATTGAAATATACATTATATTTCAAAAACCTTCCTGAAAATAATGAGAATATAATAAAATAGGATTTTTTTCATTAAATAAAACAAGAAATATTAAAAACTAATCCAAAATAAATAATGTTTTTGGTGGTGGGAAAGGTCGTTGTCATCTTATACCTTAAAATAAAACATTTTTTATAAAGTACATCAAAACATTTGGTAAAAAGATTCCATTTGAAAACCATTGAAATAGAGTAAAAAGAGACATAAATTTTCCTTATAATTATTTTATTTTCATATAAAAACATCCATAAAATAATTTTAAATATATGGAAATTGGTGAAAAATTGAGTTTTTTGGGAAACCTTAAAAGTGTATTTTTTTAAGAAAATCCACTTAACTTATGTTTGAATCATCACGAACTTTATTTATCATTCTAAATAATAAAATAATGTTAATTATGTGATTTATTTAGAAAATTTTCATGTTTATTATTCTTTTTATTTCTCTTACTACATTGTTATAATAATTACTTAATCATTTAATTTCACATTGTGTATTTTAATGATATTCTCAACATAAGTCCAAAATAACTTCAATAGGTTAAATATGGAAAGTGGTAATTATTAAATCATATTAATAACAATAATCATGACATAATTATACTTTGTATACATCAATTATACTTTTAAACCCAATCATGAAATATGGTTATGAAAAAACAAACTATGTTATAATCTTGAAGACAGTAAATCATATGTACGCATGACTAACATTTCCACTTTTCAATGATCATTATAGAAAGAAGGTAAATATTATGTTATTTCTGAATAATTATAATAATATCATAAATACCATATTATTTCATTTAATATACTTATTTATATAACTCATGTGATGTGGTGATGAGAAACGAATCACATCGCTTAATAGAGGTGGTAGTCCACACATATGAATGAACGACGTTATCATTTTTCAGTAAATAGAAAGGTAAGAAAATAGGTGTTATATTATATTTACAGAATTATTAATATGTCATTAAAATCATATATATACATTAAATCCATAATTTATCTAGTTTTGAGAGGTAGTGATGGAAAAAATTACAATGGTCTACATGGCAGTAGTCCACCGTACACATGAATAATGGACTCATTTCTCATTTGTTAGAGTTTGGAGATGGATATGCGATATGAAATTAACATAATAAAATATAATTATATATAATATACTTATTTTATTTTATAATCTTAGTTATGGTATATTTTAAGGAGTTTTAATAAGAAATAAAATAGAAATTATCCGTTAAGAACGATACCACTTCTTCAGAAAACCTCATTTTCATAACACCTTAAGACCACTAAGGTGGTTATTATACCATAAATAATTCCTTTAAAACATTTTCAAGGATTATATGAAGTTATTTGGTAATATATTGGATGAAAAAATAAGTTTTTTAGTGTTAATTAAAGCTAAGAAGAGATTCCCTTTTATAAGAAAGGGGATAGGCACTATTGGAATTTCTAAATATATTAAATTAAAATAAATAAATTTTCAATTTAAAAATCGCTCCAAAATTATTTATTTATAATATTAGATAATTATGGGTCTATATAATCTAATCTAATAAAAATTAGATAATATTTGGCTATGTTATTTAAACTTATATCTTTGTTTTAATCCCTTGTTAACCCCTTTCACACTTATCTGGACAACAAGGATGTTTACTATTTGAAGGTCAAGATAGTTAATATAAATAGAAAAAAATACCCTAAATGGACCATGGTCTATATTATAAAACATTAAATAATAAATTGGTTGAATATAATATTTTTATTAATTTTATATCATTTAATAAAATATTATTTATTATAAAATATCATTATTTTCAATTTTTAGAAATTTTCATTACACTAACTTTAATAACATCAAGACATAAAATGAAATTTGAAAAAAAAATATTAAATTCACAAAATGATATATTAATATTTACAATTCATGTATCATAATAATTATTTATAATTATATTTCTTTTAATATTTTTAATATCATTTATTTTATTTTTTCATTAATTGAATAATTATTATATTGAAATTTTGTAAGTATTTAAAGTGATTATTTATTAACTAAAATTTAAAAAAAAATATAAATATAAATAATTTTAATTTCATATTAATATTTACAAGAAAATATATCTTCTATTTATTCACATGATAAAAATATTATATTTATTAAAAACAAGAGTGTGACATTTTTTACTTTTCTTTATATAAAATATTATAAATTTCATAATCACACTCAAATGGGAAAAAGGCCATATAAGTAAATCTTTGATGATTATGGATGAAATTTAATAATACATTAAAATTAAGGCAAGTTTTAGCGTCATTTTACAATCCTTAGCATATAATTTTTAACCCTTAATTACCTGATTTACCCTTTACCATGGTAAAAAATTATTATGGTTACTATTTATATTGACTAAAATTAAAAGGGGGGATATTTAAAAAATTAGGACCCATTATTTTAAAATATGGAATCCATTTTTTAAAATAATACATAAGTAGAAGAATTTGATTTAAAATTAAGCTGGCAAAATGAGATGAAAACCCATTTTTTAGAAAAATGCATATTTTAAGTAAAAAATGTATTTAAATGAAATTAAATATAATTTTAATTTTAAAAATAATAATTATATTGTTTTAAATAAAAATTAATTAATTAAATTTTAAATCTTATCTATAATATAATTTAAATTTTTAAATAATCAAAAATAAAATTCATTTTTTAATAAAAATCATTATTTTACACTATTCATTGAGAAAACAATCATTTCCTAAAATTATCAAAATTTTCCCTTTAGATAATTTTGAAATTATTATTTAAAAAATGAACTTAATTTTATCAAATTCATTTTATAAATGTTTCAAAAATTGAGAATAATATTTTATCAAAAAAATCAATAAAAATCATTTTTGAAGAAAATGTATTTTTGAAGAATAAAATGACTTTACTAAAAATAGAGTACTTATTTCCTAAGAATTAATAAATATATTTTTATTTATTAGAAACTTTATATATATTTAAATTAAAATTTAATTATATTCATACCATATAATTTAATGGCTAGGTTATAATAGTCTCATTTAAATGATAATATTTCATGGTTTTTTTACACTCAGTATTGTGTATATTGTACGCTATTGAACATAGTCTTATTTTTAAAAATTAATATGATATTTCTTTCTTCCCCTTTAATAAATTATATCATCTTAATTTTAACTCGATATTATTAATCAAAGTTTTTCATTTTAAAAAACTTTTTTTGAAATCCCACTTCATAAAAAAGGTTAACAAAACATACTCTTAAAAAGAACGAAAAGAGAAGTACGAAGGTCATATTGAATAACACATAACTAGGATTCCAAGTAGGAAAACATTGGTGTAAAGTGAAAATGTAGACATGTAAGAGACAACTAATTATGAAGTAATGATAGAGAGTTATAGAGAATATGTTCAGGAGAAAATTATTTACTACAAAATCTTAAATCTGTGATCGGTGAAGAAATCATCGATTCATCATAAATAAAGGTTATAGGATAAAATTTTCATTTCAATATCGTTTTCCAATATTTTAGGAATTCATTTTATATATAGAATAAAATCATAAGGAAATATATATACTTTAAATGTATAATTTCATCCTTTAATCAATCTCCACCATAATCTCATTATTTTCTCTAAGAAATAAGTTTCAAGATGAATTTTTCATTCCTAAATTACTGGAATCAACTTCTAATGGATCACATAATTATATAAAAGGATAAAAAATTATTCCTAATATATTTATAAATTATCCAAAACAAAAAAAAAATATGACATAAGACAATATAATTCCAAAAAATAATAAACCTTCATATGAACAAATACAACATTAATCTCTAAAATTCAACAGTAATACCCAATGTTCAAACAAAATAATTCTATAAATATCTATCCTTAAAATTTTAAAAATATTCCCTATCAAACATGAAAACTAAAAAAAATAAGGATTTAATCACATATTCTTCCAATATAAGTTAAAAATTTATCTCTAAATTACATTAATCACTCATAAAGTCACATACTTAAAATGGTGTATTCCCTAATCATACAATCTTCAAAATTTTCTAATAATTTCCAAAAATAACCTTAATCATCATAAATCCATCATATATTCTTTTCAAAATATAATTCATCCTTTATTACTCAAATCTAATCCCATAAGTGTTTATTTAACTTAATTAAATAAGTTTCCTAAATAGTGAACTTATTCAAAAATAACATTAACTACCTAATCACTAAATCACTTTTCAATCCAATAGTTATCTATATGATAAAATATATGTTCACAAAACAAACTTAACCTTTATATATCAAATAATTTAAGTAAATAAAAATAATTTAATACTAACTGGTATATCATGTATCCCAATGGTAGGTGTTTCACCCTTGTCACCCTTCAGTTGTGGGTCTAAGACTCATGGACTTTCCATATGTGATGGGTTATCATGTGGCATGTGGGTTTTCAATTTTAGAAAACTATATAATTCTTATATCATTACTAAAAATATGATGAACATCCTAAAAATAACCTTAATTTTCAAGGATCATATATACCTTAAAGGATATCAATACAATTAAAAATATTTCCAAAAAATAAAAAGAGCATTCTTCCTTAAATATATTTTTGACATCTTAAACATAAGGATCTCATATACCTAAAACATCTACGAAAAGCCAATAAATATATACAATGTAATCATATCACATAAAACCTAAAAATGGGGTGTATAATCATTTAAACTTATGATCAACCTTAAATCTACCTCTATATTATAACTATTTAATCTATTTATGTAGAAATGTTAATCATTCAATATTATTCATAATCTATTAAAAATATTTTCCATATTATTACTTAATAATTCCTTCCTACATACAAAATATGAATCATGTACTATGATTCATCAATATAAAAACATATGGTAAGATATAATTCACAACTTTAATATGTCATTTTCATTTCCCTTGTCTTCAACTATAATGGAATTATACATTGGTTGAAATTTGGTCTTGTTTATCTCATTCTAGTGCTTCATACGTAGGATATTTATTTATATAATTCCCATACACCCCACATTTAAAACATTCAATTGATACCTTGGGAATAACTTTAATCCATTTCACGGTGTTAGCAAAACTCTTATTTTCCTTGTAAATTTATCGATTTATTCCCTTACTTACAACATAAAAAATATCTTTATGTTTCATTAGGACATTTTCTTGGGTGTTTCTTCACACATTGTTTACACATAGGACATTCAATCTTTTTATCTTTATGATATTTATCACCTAAACTTATAAGGATATTAATTTATCTCTTATTTAATGCATTTGAAAACTCACATAGGTTTAAGTTATTCATCATAACTTGTGATACCTGTTTAACAATAACTAAAATATTTTTCACTACATCTCCCATTCCATTTAGTTTCTTGTCCATATATCCAATGCATTTTCCTTCACACCCATTTTTAATTAAGATCATGTTGGATCTATATATTTACTAAAACCAAACAATTTAGTGTGAGTATATCAATAAAATCATAAAAAACCATCCTATGATAAGGATAAACACTAAGATATAAAAATAATGAAATAAACTGTTATTCTATGAATACTTATGAAAAATTTCAGTTTTATAAATAAAAATTGGGCACAAAATAAACATTTCATTACCCAAGAAATCACATTCTCTACCCAAATATTTTTATAAAACATATCATAGGATATATTGAAGGAAAAATTAAACTCATAAAGGTTTCTTTGAAATCATGAAAAACTCATAATAACTATTTCACAAAGTTATATTCTTCACCATTAAAATGTATTATATACTTTCATTTAAATATAAGTTAATTATATTTCCTTAATATTCAAAAAACATATAAATAATATATAAAACATTTGTTTACTTGGGAAATAATTTATATATAACTCTTAAAATCACTCTTATAAATGATATAACGATATAGTCTACTTCCATTCCCAATTCATTGGAGGGCTATGATGGACCAACCTAACCATAGTTTTTCATGAAAACCCCTATCATTGTTTAACAATGTAACAACCCATCATTGGCTTATAATATAAGCACCTAATATCATGAAAATTCCTAAGAACCATAACATAATCAAAAAATATAAAATCTTTCAATTTCCAGTATTACACACATAAAAATATTCTTTGTATTCATAAGAAAACATTTTTGGATATTTGAAATATTCATTCCATTTTAAAACCATTTTTTAAATTAACCATAATATAGGGATAGAGGATTTTTCATTGAATAAAAAATAAAATATTATAAAGGAATATAAAAATAAAATAATGGTTATGGTGGTAGGAAAGGTCATTGTCATTGTACACATTAAAATATAACATTTCTTTTGTCTTTCATAAAAGAATGACAAAACATTGGGTAAAAATATTTCTTTTGAAAACCTTTAAGAGAAATTCAAAATTGAAATAAAATTACCTTTATAATTATTTTATATACATATAAATACATCCATAAAATAATTTTAAAAATATGAACATTGAAGAAAAATAGGGTTTAAAGTGAAACATTAAAGAATAATTTTTTACAAGAAAGTCCCTTACCTTGATTATAACTCATCACATATGTTCCATATCTACCTGAATAAAAAATTTAAGTTAATTACTTACATTATTTAGAATATTTCTCATGATTATTGTTACTTTTATTTCACTTATTACCATTTTATACAGCTACTTAATCATTTATGTTCAAATTGGATGTGTTGATGATAATCAGTTCATAATTCCAAAATGACTTCGGTAGGTTGACTATGGTCAAAGAGATCATTATTCCATCATCTCTAGAATAATAATAACTAAATAATTATCATTTTTATACATAAATTATAATTTTAAAACAAATCATTAAATATATTTATGAAAAATGAACTACCTTATAATTATAGAGATGGTAGTGCGTAAATACACATGAGTAACATTTTAATTTTTCAAAGATCATTGTGAAAAGAAGTTAAGTATTATTTTATATATATAGAATTATCATAATATAAGAAAAACTATAATATTTATTTAAATATAATTGTATATATAATCTATGTGATGTGGTAGGGAAAAATGAATGACATCCCTTCATGGAGGTGGTAGTCCACATGTACGCACAAACGCCGTTGTCATTTTTTAGTGAATGGAAAGGTAAGAAAATTGGTGTTATATTATATTTTTGGAATTATAAACACATCATTAATATCATATATATTTATATATATATTAAATGCATCATTTAACCAAATTTGATATGTGGTGATGGAAAATGAATTGCATCAGCCTAGGAGGTGATAATCCACTGTACAAATGAAAGGTGGATTATTTTACCATTTGATGAATGTTGGAGATGGATATAGGTTATGAAATTAAGATAAAAATAGATAATTATATATTATATAATTATTTTATTATATAATCATGGTTAAGTATGATTTTAAGGATATGGAATATGTCACAAACCAACCTGGGTCGACCCCAAACCTGTCACCCGAGTCAGCCTGCAACAAGACCCAAGAGGCGTTTTGGATCCTATTGGGATGGAAAAAATCACCAAGGGAATCAATTGAGTGATGATGGGAAAGATTTATCCCAATATAAATAAACAATTTTAGTGTAATAAAAAAATAGCAACACAAAATAAATATGAAAACCAAACTGAACATCATTTACACATGAAACGGAAATAAAACAAACTAGACAACAAAGCTACACAAAAAACCCCAAAACTAAAGTTGTAAACCATTAAATCTGCATTTGAACCTATTGGTCACTCTCCAGTCCAAAACCAACTATCACCTAATGTGAAAAAACCTGAGGTGAAACCTACAACTAAAACTAAAAACTAGAAAGAACTATAGGTGTGAGTATTAAAACTCCGTAGGTAAGCCCGAATAAATATATTCGCAATTAACATCCTTTAAAAAAATAAACATTGATTTCATGTTTGAAATACATTATATAAATTTAGGTTTTACGCACTTTTAATTTTAAAGAAAACAAATCATAATCCATTTCCTTTAGGATTTAAAACAAGAATCATTTCATAGAGGATTACTAAGTTCTTAGTGAAAATAAGGGAGAGGAAACCAAATGGGAAATATTCATTTTTCATACAAGTGAAAAAGAGGGAATCATTTATTCTTTAAAAACATATTTCATGAATGATTTTTATGAAAAAACACACATTCTATTTTTACCAAGAATACACAATTAACCATGAGCATAAACTATGATCACACAATGAGGGAAATGGGAAAACAGGCTTAAGAAACAATACTAGTAAAGACATATAAATCATCCAACGAAGATAATCTATTTTTGGAGAAAATACAGGAATACCTAGAATCTTAGAGTAAAGTCCAGAAAATACTATACATGCAACTCATCCCGAATGAATGTCTTACCTAATGAAAGTACATGCCCAAACACTCGATCATCACCCTACCTAGTCTGACCAAGGGGCTCAATCTGAAAGTAGATATTCCATACTAAGGGCCACTAGCTAGTAAATAATCTAAACTATTGAAGAAATCATTCTCATAAGTCCTCATAGCTATTCAAGTTTCCCATTTCATGTTCATAAGGGGTATTCCAAACAAATCCAAGAAAAACCCATAGCTAAAATTCATCGCATAAGTCACACAAACCAACACCACCCCGGACACCCCCAAGCAGTTTTACCTTACCTTTAAACCATCATCACCCAATGTAATTCCCAAAACAAGGACACTCCCATCACTTTTTCAACCAAAAAGGCAATAGACTCATTCCGAGAAGGGTTTTCCAACAAAAATGTTCCAAAAGTTCCATTCGGGACTCATATAATTTTCGCATATGAAACTTTTTATTAAAAATCTACACATAAGGAACTTTATAAATAAAACCACATTTGTAAACCCATTTCAGAAACCAAAACCATCACCTCAAATCAAAAACACATTTATAAGTTCTAAATGGGCATTTCTTCAAGCATATGATGTGCAAGACCAAATATAACCATTTCAAACAATTAAAATCAAGTGGAAGTCAACTCATTTCAAAATAAACATTAATTCTAAAAATCATAAATAACTAATTGATATCCTTGGAAGGTTCAAAAATCAACCAATCAATGTATTCATAAATTTAAAGGGGAAATATAAGTGGATCCTACCACAAATCGCATCTGCTTCAACGATGCCCAACAGAAATTACTCCACAAAGGTTATGGGAAAAAATAATGTACCCAAGAAACCCTAAGAAGAAAAAACCCCAATTTTACTCCACCCAAAATAAGAAAATTGGAAAAATATGGAAAATAGGGTTACAGGAGAAGTGGAAAATAGAGGAAAATCATTGGAGAATCAGAAGGGATCCCTGACCTTTCAATATGGGTGAATAATCACCAAGAAATCACATAAAATCAAATTGGAGGAGATTGGAGGAGACCAAATTCTCCATAAGATGTGTCTAGCTCACAGGAAAATGAATGGGGGTCTAAGGAGAGAACCCCCCCCATAAAAAATAATGAACCCCCCCCCCCAAAAAAAACCCTTTCCTGAGTGTCTTTCACAGTTAGATCGCACGGTTTAATATACCATGTGAAAATTGTGTGACTTCCCATTGTCTAGTATTGGACAGGATGAAAACTTAGGCTATATGGTTTGTTAAACTGCTTGAAAACCATGTGACCCCTCGCACACTTTCCTGCATGACTAGAAAAAATGTGCGCCTAAACTATAAAACCTAGAACAATTCCCCAAAAATCCACCTTTTCACCCCAAAACTCATCTAACTCAAGGGAATAAACTGTCCAACAAACATACCCCCGAAAAAGGTGCCACTTTGAGTGTTAGAAACTCATTTTCCAAGCCTCATCCTCCTCATACTCTTCACGATCACCAATAATAGGTCCAAAAACAACCCAAAATCTCCAAAACATAAAATTTAAATATGGAACACCAGAAACTTGGGGAGAACCAAGAGTCAAAAGATATGTCGAAATAAATGATGAAAACAAAAAACCGGTTGTGACAATTCACCCCACCATTAACACTTTCCTTCCCTGGAAATCCAAAATATTTCCAATTGATCGATCAAAGACTAAAGTTAATATAATCACATGATTCAAATCCTCAAGTTTAACAACACCTTGAAAAAACCAAGAAGAATCATGCACTTCTACCCGTAATTAATCAACAAATCAAAACCACTTCTTCAAAAATGATGAAAAGATAAAATGAGAACATATACAATTTATTTCAATAAAATATGTTGTTATTACTCCAAAATTCCAATGTTAATATGGAAGGATATACTCGGAACCAAAAATCCCAAAAAAAAGATTCCCATTGATAAGCTACACCAAAGGTTAAATAGGATTATCAATAGGGGAGGCCCGATTGGACTCCCCATCATTAGAAAAAAACAACAACTAATTTATCACAGAAGAAATATCAATGAAACCCATGGTAGTTCTCCCTACCATTTATGATCCAACCAATAAGGGAAACTTGACATGAACCAACTTTGAAACTTTCCCCCACATTGATCAACGAACCAGCACAACAAGGGGGAGACAAGAGTTGCAATAGGGGATCATAAATTGTCTTTATTCCCACTGTGAAGACAAAATTAAGAATAAGGTATATCACACTCTTGGGATTCCTGAATACATTCAAATATCACTCTAGGGCATGTGGATAGAGCCCTGATGTTTGAAGTATCCATTACCTCACAGTCAGGAGCTAAATATCCCTAATTGAAACTCATAGTGCATAATTTTCAAAAACACACTTCCATTGAAATTGATGTTCTAAAGGGGTTGAAATCATCTATTATTATAATTCAAAGAAAATGAAACACCACAAAACAAAATTGGATAAAACCATTAAAATATTTAAACATTACAATGATAGAGTATGATCTGGATCCATGATGCTTCCTAGAAATACCTCAATAGAACCATTGTAAGTGATGAAGGCACCCACAAGCATGGAAGGTATTCAGTTCACATAGACAATATGACTTCTTATAACCACTCTTACCACACTGATAGTGCATTAGGATATTACACCTAGAATCATCTGATGAAGGATATATAGGCCTCTTAATTCCCCTACCAACACCACCAACTTCAGGATGCTTCCCACTCTTTTTCTTGAATTACCTTCACTACATCCAAAGATTAGAGGAAGTTTAGCCATCTTAATAACTCTTGTTAACACATCTAAAACATGAATATCTTGCCTCAACACTTTAGAAGAAGACGTTTAGTTGAACTTTGACAACTTCAACTATATATTATGATGAATCCCATACTCAAAATGTCGATCATTTAAGGGATCGTTTGCAACATACCACAAATCATATGGAATTACATATACAAAGTGACAATAGAACTCAAACAATGATCCAACACCCTTCTGAAGATAGCATATCTCTATTCCCTTCCATACCTTCATCATCTCAGAAAAGTATTGTTGGATGAATGAAGCCTTGAAGAACTCCCAGGTAATATCTTCTCGGGGATTACCTTGAGAGACCGACATCTACCATTTCTAGGTTGGGCCTTAGAGCATAAAGGTAGAAAAAGTCTCCTTCAATAACTTAGGAAACTCAAGCAAACTGAACATTTTCTAAATATTATGCATCTAATCTATCGCTTTGTGAGGATATGCTTGACCAAAAAAGAGAGGATGATTCAACTTCTAAAATTCAAGAAGATAATCTATGGGTTTATCAACTGGAAGGGTTTCTAAAAGTGAACCACCCATAGATGAACCTTGAGTATCCAAAAAATAATTTTGGGGGAAGACACTAAGAAACAAGAAAACCAAGAAATTAATCAAGACCATTCTATTGATAAGAATTCACATCCTCAAAACAACACATAAGAAACATCATTACCAAAACATAAGAATACCAAAGTCCAACCAAAACTTCATTTCCACTTTTGAAATATAAATTTAAACCTAATATTTCATATTTTTAAGACACATGGGAACTGTTCACAGTTATTCCACATAGTTTACCGAATAATGTGCTAACCGTTAGCCCCTTACTGAATAATATAGAAACTCACACGGTTTGGTTTCATTGTTTACAAACTATTCGTCAACCATGAGAAATGGTTCTATCATGAGATAGTGTCTTCCCACATGCTTTAAAAATATTTTTATTAACTATGGTTGGGTTGTTCACCCTAAACCAGAAGCATACCAAAGATCGCATGGTTACCTAGAGAAATTCGCCCAGTTTTCCAAAAGTGTGTGTCGGTCATGCACTAAGAGAAAACACCCCAAAACTCAAAATTTAAATATAAATCACCCAAAACATGAAATATAAATTGAAATCAAAAACATGAATCACAATAAAACCAATTCATATCACTTAATACACTTCAATTAATTAAACTATTCTCATTTCATCAAGAATTGTTTGACTAAAAACTCATTTCTTCTTGTTTATAATGAATTCCAAAACACTCTTAAAAAAATTTCTATTTTACAAATAAAAAATTTCAATAAATTTTTTATTTTTATTATAAAAATCCAATCTTATTAAACAATTTTTATTTCACCCCAAAAAAATATCATCTCACAAAAACCCACTTTTCTAAATCATTCTTTAAAGTCAGTTATGAAAATATATTTTCTACTTTACAAAAAAATCATTACCTCTTAAAATTACTTTTTCATAATTTCAAAACATGAGGTTTCAAAAAAATTTCCATAATCAAGGAAGAACCAAAACAACTCACTTAGGGAATCTAGTGTTGACATGTGACTTGTCCATATGGGTTGAGGCCATATGCCAATTATGTCAACGCCATGGGGAGTCATTTAAGACCATGTCCCCATATCCACATAGCTTTCTAGGCCTTATGAGCTCACATATACCACTAGACAAACTCCCTTTTCATTTACCAATACCAAAAAATCCATAAGAATCAAAAGAAACCAACAAAAATGGATTTCCCAATGAAACCCAAGGATCTGAATGATAAAGGGTTCATGATGTCCTTCCCATTCCTACCTATCAAGTCCAAACAGTCATACTCCATCTACCATGAAACCCACAAGTAATAAAGGGATCTCTAAAAAGAAAGGTCTTATAAAGATCCATCCTCCTCTGATGCCATTTTTTTCTTTAACCAACCCAGTTTGACCCCAAACCAGTCACCTAAGTCGGTCTGTAACAAGGCCTGAGAGGCATTCCTAATCCTCCCAAGTGGGTGACAAGTACCAAGGGAATAAACAGAGTAATAATGGGAATGCTTTTTCCAAATATAAAAAAACAAAACTGGAATAATAATAAAATAGTATCCCAAAATAAATATGATTACCAAACTGAACATCATTTACACTTGAAATAGAAATACCAAAACTACACAACAAAGAAACAAAGAAAAAACGAAAAATTAAACCTGTAAAATATGATATCTCAATGTGACCCTGAGGGTCACTCTCCAATCCATATCCAACAATCTCCCATGTAAATCAAAATTGAGGTGAATCCTACAAAAAACTAAAAATAAAAAATAATTATAGTCGTGAGTATTAAAACTGAGTAAGTAAGCCCAAATAAATCTATTCCCAATGAATATACATTAAAAAAAGAAAAATATATTTCATGTTTGAAATAAAATATATAAATTTAGGTTTTCCACACTTTTAATTTTAAAGAAAACAATTCACAATCCATTTCCCTCGGGATTTAAAACAAGCATCTTTTTATAGAGGAGGACTAAGTCCTTAGGGAAAAGAAGGGAACGGGATCCAAATGGTAAATTTCAGTTTTCATATAAGTGAATAGGTGAAAAATTTTATTATTTGAAAACATATTTCTTCAATGATTTTTAGGAAAAAACACACATTCAATTTTTACCAAGAAGACACCATCAGCCAGGAGCATAAACTATGGTAACATAAAGAGGCCAATAGGCTAACAGTGATCAAGGAACCATACTAGAAAATAAATATAAAACATCCACTAAAGATAATCTAGTGCTAGAGAAAACATCAGAATGCCTAGGATATTAGAGTAAAATAGAGAAAAAATTATAGATGTGACTCATCCTGAAGGAATGCCTTACCAGATGACATCATAATGCCCAAACACTTGATCGTCGCCCTACCTAGCCTAACTGAGGGGCCCAATCCCAAAGCAAATAGTCCAGACTAAGGAACACTAGATAGTTCATAATATAAACTAGTGCATCAAAAATTCTCAGAATTCTTTGTATCTATGCTAGGTTCCCATGTCATGTTCACAAGGGGGTTTTCCAAACGAAGACAAGAAACAAACCATGCATAAAATCCATCATATAATTCACACAAACTGGATCCACCCTAACCACCCAAAGGAGTTGTCCCTTTAATTTAAACCATCATCACACAAATTAAGTACCAAACTAAGAACACTCCCATCTCTTTGTCAACTAACAAGGCAAGAGACTCATTCTGAGAAGGGTTTTCCGATAAAACCATTTCAAAAGTTCCAATCAGGCCTCATATAATTTTAACATATCAAACCTTCTCTTAAAGGGATACACACAAGACTCTTTACAAAAAAAATTGTAAATCCATTTAAGAAACCCAAATCATCACTTAAAAAAACACATTTATAAGATCCAAGAGAGAACTTCATCAAGCACTTGGTGTGAAAGACCCAATAGAACCATTTCAAACAAATAAAATCAAGTGGAAATCATCTCATTTCACATAAAAATTTAATTTTAAAAGTCATTAATAACTAATTTATATCCATGGAAGGTGATAAAATCAAGAAATCAATGTATTCATAAATTTAAAGGGTAAATTCAAGGGGAACCAAACTCAAATCGCATTTTCTTCAATGATGCCTAACCAAAATGACTCCACAAAGGTTTTGGGAAGCAGGAACATACCCAAAGATCCCTAATAAGGAAAAACACCAAATTTTTTACCACACTAGGTATTAAATTCATCCAAACATGGCCACTAGGGTTAGAGAAGAAGGGGTAAATGCAAGAAAATTGAAGGATAATGAGAAGAGATCCCTAACCTTTCATTCTGGGTGAAGAACCACCAAAAAAGTCCATAAAAATATCCTTGGAAGAGATTGGAGGAGCCAAAACTCTCTATGGGAGGTGCCTAGGTTTGGGTAAAATGAATGGGGGTCCAAGGGGACAAACCCCAATTAAAAAGAATGGAAAAACCCAAAATACCCTTTCCCAAGTGGGTTTCATGGTTAGATCACACGGTTTAACATACCATGTGAAAACTGTGTGACAGCCCATTGTCTAGTGCTTCACAGGATACACACTTAGGCTTCATAGTTAGTTAATCAATGTGAAAACCATACGACCTCATGCACACTTACCTGCATGATTAAACTAATGGTGTGCCTTAACCATGTGACCTAGAAAAGTTCCCTAAAAATCCTTATTTTTCACCCCAAGAATCATCTTACTTGAGGGGTTAAACCATAAAACAAAAATACCCAATAAATAGGTTCCATTAGGAGTGTTAAAAACTCATTTTCCAAGTCACCTCCTCCTCATACCCTTCACACTAACCAAGAATAGGTCCAAAAACAACCCAAAACCTCCAAAACATAAAATTAAAATCTGCAACATTCAAAACATGGGGGGAAACCAATAGTAAATAGATAAGAAAAATTAATCTATGACAAAAAATAAAGGTGTGAAAAAATAAGAAATAAAATAGAAATTATCAGTTAAAATAAATACATCCCCATTAGACAACCACCTTTGCTTAATACATTAGGAGAACTAAGGTTGAAATTATTCCATAACTAAGGCATCCAAAACATGAGGAGGGGTGTTATTAAGCGATTTGAGCAGATATTAGAAAAAATGGGTTTTTGAGTGTGAATTAAAGATAATAAGAGATTCCATTTTGTAAGAGATGGGAGGGGAACTCTTCTAATCTCTAAAAATATTAAACTAATGTAAATTAATTTTCAATCAAAAAAAGGATCCAAACTGATTTATTTTGAATATTGGAAGTTGATGCGTCAAAATAATATCATAAAATAAAAATTAGATACTTTTTTACTATATTTTATACCCTTATCATTTTGTTTTATCCCCTCATTAACCCCTTTCACATTTATCATGACAACAAGAATTTTTACTCTTTGAGTGTCGAGATAGTTTCTATAAATGGAGAAAAGACCCATAAATTGGGTATGGTTGATATTCTAAACCATGTCATAATAAATTATATGATTAAAATATTTTTAGGAATTCTATATCATTTAATAAATATTATTTATTATAAAATATCATTAATTTTAATTTTTAGAACTATTCATTGCATTGAATTTAATAACATCAAGACATCAAGTGAAATTAAAAACAAATATTTTATTACATACCTAACCTATTATATTAATATATAATATTCATGGGTTATATTAATAATCTCAAATTACATTTATTTTAAAAAAAAATTAATATAATTTATTTGATTTTTCTATTAATTGAATAATTATTGCATCATCTATGTGTAATCGTTTAAGGTAATTATTTATTTACTAAAAAATAAAAATAATTTATCATGTTGAATATAAACCATTTATTTTTTAAATGAATATTTATAACCAAACATATCTTATATTTATCCCCATTTTAATAATATTATAGTTTTTAAAAACAAGCGTGTGACATTTTTTAGTTTTCACAACTATAAAAATGCCCTATTTCCATGAGCCTATTTTTGTGGATTTTTAAAACCATGGAAATAAGTTATCTAATATAACAATATATTTGAAACCATGTAAATACATCATAATTTATATCCCCTATGTTGATTGATCCCACCTCCATATATGCTCTCGGTCAACGCTTCCCTTCTTCATGATTTAGCACCATCCTTTGAAGATCTTCTCATGATGATCATCCTTATCAAACACAAACAACCCTCCTCCCTATAAATGTAGACTCACCACCTCCCCATGATCTTCCTCATCCAACATGGCTTGACACACCTTTGACATGACCACCCCATCTCCCCAAGATCCTTCTCCTCTAATGCAGAACCCCACCTCTGAGAACCATGGACTACCATAAAACCCTTGATTTCCTTCCCCTATAGTATGTTACTTAAATTATTTTATTTTGTTTCTAATTTATATTAAATTATTCTAATTTAAAAACTTCTATTTTTCAGTCTATATTCTTCTATTCTACATTTGTAAACTCCATAAAATCATTCATTGTAATTTTATAGGATATCTTTACCCTTTTAATGTAATGACTCAAATTTTTCCTGTTTTATTTTTTTATAAAATTTCTGGGAAAATTCTGAGAGAAAGCACTAAGACGGTGTGAGATTTAGAGGCCCGGGTGCCCAGAATGGTCCACCAAAAAATGTTAAGTTTTAAATAGTGGCTGTGATAATTTTTATGGAAAAAGTGGAATAACTCTTAAATGGTTGCCTAGATCAGAAACATGAGGGAACCATTGAATTCAAGAATGGAAGTTTTATTCTAGGTGCAACTTAACATTAGTTGGTGTGGGACTCTAATGAGAAAACCCGAAAATGGCATAACTAGAAATAAAATTATTAAATAAAATTATTTTATTTTTCAAATCCCTATAACTAATGAATGGTGACTCTGATTGAAATCTGAGACCACTGTTGAGATTGTGAGGGCATGCTTCACTTATGCAAAACCTAACATTGGTCGGCGTAGGCCAACAGTGGAAATTAGTTTTTGGGATGTGACCGTAAATAAAATAATTAAATAAAGATTAGTTTATTTTTAAAATCCTATAACTCATAAATGGTAACTCAGATTGAAAATATGAGTGTATCATTGTTCTCGTGAGGGTGTGATATTTTTAGGTAGGTCCTAACCTCGATCGTCATGGGTCGAGCATAAAATTTAATTTTTGGGTGTTTTAAGGAAAAATAAAATAAATTTAAAAAAGTTTATTTTATTCCAAAATGATTCATTTCAACATAGGGATGATGAAACTGTTTCATTTCAAAAATGAAACAGCATAATTACGTGGCGACTTAGTAGAACGGAAACATTTAAATGCATTTCCTCCATTAATTTTATTAAAAGATATATAGGATTAGGGAAGGATCCTGGAGTTTTATCTAAAGATTTAGAGGAAATTTTTTGGAAAATTACAAGCGGTGATTAATGACGAATAATGACAGATCAATGAATAGATCCAGATCAAATGTCTATGTATTTAAAAATGATAAACGCAGGATTCACACTTTGTTAGTGATCCATCCAAACCCAGGTAGGTGTTTATTTCTAGGTGTTTACCTTTCCCCCTGTTCTTCCTTTCTAAATGAATAATTCTGTCAATTCACTAAAAAATTGACCTGTGGTTCGATCTTCTAGGAAGGAATGGTATTTTTCATGCGGTGAGTCATGGGAAGTTGGATTCACTTTTTATTTATCCTTAATTAAACTCCTAAAAAGGATAAATCAAGCCGACAAGAAAAATATCCTGGTATGTCCTTCTTGTGTTCATTGTTCATCCTTATACTCCACCCTTTTATTCCATTCTTCATGACATGACCACAACAACAATCGAATCAGGACCACATCGGTGGATCAATTGGGCATGAGGTCGATAGAGACGGCAAAACTGGGTGAACAACGGTCGATATGGGAGATGGTGTTGGCTGGGGAGGGTTGTGTCCAGGTGGGTCATGGAAGTGATGGATGGCCAAATATAGGAGGGTAGTGGTGTCGGTTGGGCCACTGAATTGAAGGTCGGCGGTGACAAGGGTTACTGGCTTGAAGGACGGTGGAAATTTAACCCATAGAAACTACCATGGGTGGACGACCAGGGCTACTGGTAGGTGGCCAAAAGTTGAGGCCACATGCGGGAGGTGACACACACCAGTGGCTTTCCATGATAGTAGAGAAGGCTCGTTGCAGAGCCATGGGCGGCGGTAGTAGGCCACGGTTAGGGCAGACCATGGTAGGGTGATGGCACGAGGTCAACGTACAATGTGCGGGGAGGAATCCAGTCAATCCAACCACGTGAAGTGGATGTGAATGCAGAACCTACTGCGTTCAGGATGGTTTCATGGCCCAACGCGCTAGGTCCAACAGGCCCATGGGTCAGGCCGAACCGAGTCGGACTGGGCCCTGACCCAACTGGCCCCTTTTTAGAAAAATAGGCATAACTTCGAAACCATGCATCCAATTGACAATCTATTTGTAGCATTGGGACCCTCGTGATGATACGGTCCTTTTAAAATACTCTATTTGTGTTTTGTGGATTTTAGAATATGGAAGATGGATTGAATGGTAGATTCTCCTGGGATCAATCGCACTGCAAGAAAGAATCCTACAATGGGTTGTGATAAGAAGGAAGTGATGAACAGACCTCAGTGGCCTAGCAGACGAGTGAACCACAATGGCCTAGTAGACTACAGGGATGAGCGGACCTTAGTGGCACAATAAAAACCCATACCTCAGTGGACCAGTAGACCTTAGTGATGAACATACCTCAGTAGCCCAATAAAACTCATTTATGAGCGGACCTCAGTGTCCCAGGAGAAGTGTGGACCTCAGTGGCCTAGTAAACGAGTGGACCTTAGTGGCCCAGCAGGCCTTAGTGATGAGTAGACCATAGTGACCCAATAGACCTTAGTGACGAGCAAACCAAAGTGGCCTAGAAGGCTACAATGACTCATCTGGGATGAGACCCTCAATGGTACAATATGTTCATCGCTACAACTGATAGTTTTCCTTTCTATACTTTAGGTTATACCTATGCGATTTTTCTACTAATTCATCTATACTTATCTTTGATAGTTTTATTTTTGGTATATATTTGTGGTTTTGGGTCCCTACTAAGTATAGTTTTAGTCACCCCTACACGGTCTTTTCTCGCGCGTGCCATGTCTTGTGCAGAAGATCGACACTTTGACGGAGTCCTTGGTGGGCCAGAGCCAAGTGTTACTTAGAGTGACCCAACAGATGAGATGTTCTTATATGAATTCAGATAGTTTTTTCTATACCTACCCATTAGGTAAGGTTTTCTACAGATTTTGATAGAATTTTACTTTCACATATCTATTTTTGTTGCATGTGTGTTTTGGCCCCATTTACCTTCATTTTTATACTATCATACTTTGTGTTTGTTTACTTAGTGTATTCACCTTCCATTATCTTTGGATTGGAGTTTTGTGTGTGTGTACAGGTACTTAGGTAAATATCTCCCATTTGTTTATGATATACCTACTTAGTGCTAGTCACCAGCCCCTAGCCTATGGGAGGCGGTCTTGGGGTAGTCATAGCATGGGCGTCAGGGGATGGGTCATGACAGAGTGGTATTAAATGAGTTTAGTTCTACCTTAAGAACCTAGATTATACATGTTCGGTTTGAGGAAATGTTGTTAAGTGTTTCGAGTTCGACTTTCTGGCCAAGGAATCTAGTGTTTTTGAGGCGGCTGACGTATCCATAAACTAAGACCCTGAACTCTACTTTTCAACTCAGTACATGAAAACACTAGTTCTAGGGGAAAACTATGGTGCATGGATCATATAGGAATGTCTTGAGTTTTCTATGTACTTCTTAAGTTATCTCATAAGGTATACTCTTTTGATCGTGGTACATCTTGGTTTGTATCAAGATGCTCCCATGTAGATATCTAGCAAGGATTCCACCGCATGATGATGAGGATGATCTGTGGGGTGACAAGATCGGTATAGGGGTTCATACCTAAGATAGCACCACCAGGTTGTGTACCAGCTATACCACCACCTGTGGAGTAGCACATGGTTCTTGTAGTACCAGCATATGGGATGTGTGGGCTGATCACACTTTACAAGTTTCATTAACAGAGACCCCTCATGTTCTGAGGTGAGCCTGAATCAGAGGCAGTGAAGTACTAGCATGAGGTGGTGACCAAGTTTTTCGTCCATTCAGGACACAATTAGATTATATGGAGGCTGTAGAATTGGGACTTCTATGTGGCTCAGTAGTGTGATGGTGGGGTTTAGATTACCCAATCTTACGATGAGGTGACTCTTCCATTGATAGAGTTTGAGAACCTTTCTCAGAGTAGGGGATCTCTCCATAAAATCTAAGGACAATTCATTCCCAAGAGATTCTATATCTTTGGTAGGATGACATGTAGGTATCTGAGTATTCATCTGGGAATACTGACCTTTCCAGGTACTAAATGAATACGATTTGACCAGTGCTTCAGGGATCTCGGACCTCCGAGCATGGTGTGTTAAGGGACATCCAATCCAACGCTATTAATATATGATTTACTACTTATTCTATGGTGTTATAGAGAACCTTTGTGTCTGAAATTACCTTGGATGAGTGGATACAGCCAGTGGATGTCAGTAGTGGGCAAGCAGGAATACAATGTCGATCTCAGAGACTTAGACGTGTGAGACGTTCTGAGAAGAGGTCCCAAGATAGTGGATCTACATATTAGGGCTCATATGGTGAGCTCATTTGGCCTAAAAAGAGATAATTATTTTAAAAATATGGTAGGGGATATCTAGCTAGAGATTATCCATCCTGTTGTGCTGAAAGTGAAATGGTGTATGCGCCACCAGGGCAGAGACAGTGACAGGAATAGATGAATCTATAGGGTAGCATACATGGAAGAGGAGCTGGGAGGGTATCAGGAGGTGGTATACATTTTGATATGTTACAACCACCACCCCAATGTGGTCCACACTAGGCTCAGGAAGCTAGAGGATAGGGGAAAGGGGTATCTACATAAGGTAAAGGAATATGACCCAAGAGATCTAGGAATTATTCTAGGTATAGTCTATTCCTATTCTTAGCTACCGTATTAGTAGACACAGGTGTTAATCATTATTGTTTGTCATAAATCTTGTTCGAGACCTGGAAGTTTCTAGTTAAAATTTTGACTATAACCTTATGTATAAAGATACATTTGGGAGTAGACACGATAATCACACTTATTCCAACAATGTGTCTGACCCTTGAGGCAAGAATATAGGTTGGATCCTCTTAGTGATAGCGTTGAGTCCTTACGATGTCATTCTTGGAATATATTGGTCATTAATAGTCCATTCTTGGATTGACTGTTTTAGAATAAAAGGGTATGATATTTCTACAGTAATGGAATGACATTTTCTTTGGTTGGAGAAAAAGGAATGCCATGTAGAATGGGATAGACTCAAGCATAAGAGGGTGAAGCCAATTATTCTTGAATCAGCTAGCCTTACCCTCATGGAAGTGGATGTTATGAGATTTTAGTACCTAGTAGTAGTGATGGAGTATGAGAATTTATTTCTAGGAGAAGTTTCTAGGTTTACCTCCTCGTAGGGAGATAGACTTATACTTTGTTATACGCCCTGGTATGGAACTGATATCAGCACTAGCATATCGTATGGCTCCCACAAAGATTTTTGAATTGAGGGTATAGTTTTTGGACATGTAGAGGAAGGCTTTCATGATACCCAATGCTTCACCATGGGCATCCCCAATATTGTTTTCCATGAAGTAAAAAAAGTAACCTGAGGTTATGTGTAGACTTCCAGTGCCTGAATCAGGTGACCGTGAAGTATAAGTATCCACTACTTAGGATCAATGATCTCTTCGATCAGCTGGAGGGAATGAGATGGTTCTCAATAGTTGAGACCACATGAGCAGAACTATGTGACCCATGACCATGAGTTGGTAGTGTGGTCTTCGTGTTGAAGATGTGGCAACACTACCTTATAGGAAAACTATTTATCATCTACTCTAACCATAAGAGTCTTAAGTATATCTTCACTCAGAATGATTTGAACTTGAGATAGAGATGATGGCTTGAGTTCCTCTATGACTATGACTTCAAAATAGTGTATACTCTCGGTAAGGGAAATGTTCTAAAAGATTATCTTAGCAGGATATCCAGTTCATAGTTTTTGAACAAGAACATATCAGTCGGCCTCATTACAGGTATCCTTCATGGATAGAGATGATGCATCATACCTCTAATCGGTACTTGTTACCCCTCCACTCTTAAACCAAGTCAGGGAGGCACAACGTGATACTACCAATAGTGATACTTTACGTGCTCTGTTGTCTATGGGGAATTCCATGTATGGATATTCAAAAGTTGGGGAACATATCATTCCTTTAAAAGGATGCACAGTAGTGGAAGTGGACTCTTGGAGTGGCTATATGCATCGGGATATGCATGTGGGTTTCACGATTGAAATTGGGGATGATGGAATAGGTTGAATACAAGCTTACCTATTGATATAAGAGTAGAGATCTTGTTTAATTGTTTTTGTGGTTTGTCAACACACTGTGTAGAGCCCCTATGCTTGGAAGGGGTTTGTCTTTTCTTCCTTTGGGTGCCAATACAAGAGTTAGAAATGATATCAATGGACTTTGTGATGTATTTATCACATATGTATAGGAGACATGGTACCATCTAGGTGATCATTAATCAACTCACCATGTTAGTCACTTCTTATATTTTTAGGAACAAAGTCCTGTTGAGAGCCTGGGTCACCTCTATGTGCAAGATATCATTCAACTCCATAGATTCCCATCGACGATAATTTCAGATCGAGATGTGCACTTTACATTCCATTTGTGGAAATGATTGCATGAGGTGTTTGGGACTCAGATGCACTTGGGCATGGATTTTCACCCACAGATAGATAGATAGATAGATGGATCATACCATTCAGGTCCTAGAGTACATGTTACGTTCTTGCATCCTAACTTTTTTCTGTAGTTAGGAGGATCACCTACCTCTGGTGTATTTTTTCAAACAATAATATCTACCACTCCACCATTAGTATGGCATCATTTGAGGCCTTGTACGGTAAACCCTATAGAACACCACTTTACTGGACAAACCCCATAGGGTTAGCGCTCATGGGACCAAATTTGGTGCTGGATACTACAAAGAAGGTGTATCTTATCCAGGAGTAGATGAAGACTACACAAATCCATTAAAATTCCTATTCTGATAGGCAGTGGAGAAACTTGGAGTTCGGGGAGGGAGACCAGGTGTTTCTTTGGGTCTATCCTCAACTCAAAATACAAATATTTGGTCAAAGTGGAAAGTTATCTCCAAGGTTCATCAGACCTTTTTTTATAATGGGTAGACTTGGTAAGGTGGCATACCTCTTGTCTCTACCTCCGTAGTTAGATCGGGTGCATGACGCCTTCCATGTATCCCAGCTGACTAAATACATACACAACCCATCACACATCATTGACTAGGTAGATCTAGATGTTGACAACAGGGTGAATTTTGTGGAATTTATAGTGGAGATTGATGATCAACAGGAGAGGACCCACCGTGGGTGATTGATTCCTCTAGTTTGCATTCGGTGGTAGTATAAGAAATTTCCAGGATAGTATGTGCGAGCAGGACACTCAAGTTCATTCCTATACCCTCATATATCTTGGAATACCTTGGTTTATATTTTGAGGATATAAATCCTTAAGGTGGGGAAAATGTAGTGAATCGTATTTTTTGGTTTTTATTTTTTTAGAAAACCAATGGAGAAATTCTGAGAACAAAAGGTGAGACAGTATGTGATTCTGACGCCGAGGGTGCCAAGAATGGTTTGTCAAAAAATGTTAAGTTTTAAATAGAATGTGACTGGTCTAAAAAAGTGGAATAACTCATAAAAGAGTACCCATATCAGAAATATGAGGGCACTATTACATTCAAGATGGTGGGCTTACCCTAGGAGAAACTTAAATATAGTCAGTGTGGGCCTCTAGTGATAAAACCCAAAAATTTCATAACCATAAATAAAATTATTAAATAAAATTATTTTATTTTTCAAATCCTTATAACTCATGAATGGTGACTCGGATTAAAATTATGAGACCACCGTTGAGCTCATGAGAGTGTTCTTTCCTTAAACATAGACTAACATTTTCTAGTGCGGACTAAATTTGGAAAGTATTTTTTGGGATGTGACCATAAATAAAATAATTAAATAAAGATTGTTTTATTTTCAAATCCTATAACTCATAAACATTAACATGGATTGGAAATTATAGAGTACCATTGATCTCGTGATGGTGTGCTTTCCTTATAAGGGGCCTTACCTCAATCAGTGTGTGTTGAGGGAAAAACTTAATTTTTAGGTATTTTAAGGAAAAATAAAATAAAATTAAAAAAGTTTATTTAATTTGAAAATTTTTCACTGCAATGTCGTGACAAGGAAATTGTTTCATTTCATAAAAGAAATATCAAAATGACATGGAGACTTAGCGTAGTAGAAATGATGAAACATTTTTCCTCTATTGATTTGATTAAGAGAGATATGGGATCATGGGAGGATCATGGAGTTTTCTCTCAATATTTGGAGGAAATTCTTTAGCGAACGATGAGCGTCGAAAAATGAAGAATGATGGAAAATCAACAAACAGATCTAGATCAAACATCGGCAGATTGATGGATGACGAATATAGGATTCACCCTTCATTAGTGATTGAACCAAACCCAAGTAGGGGTTTATTTCTAACTGTTTACCTTTCCCCCATTCTTCCTTTCTAAATGAAGAACATGGGTAAATTCATTGAAAAATTGGCCTGAAGTTCGATCATTTATACTGAAATGTGATTTTTCTTACATGGAGTTATGGGATGTTGGATTCATGTTTTATTTATCCTTTGTTATTATTATAATAAGTAATAATCATGCCAACACGAACAAAGGATACGGTCTGTCCTTCGTGTGTTCCTTGTGCATCTTTATACTCCACCCTTTTCTTTCATTCTTCGTGACGTGATGACAACCGTTGTCCAAGAAGGACTATAGTGGTAGATCAACCAAGAATGAGGCTGAGGGAGAAGGCAGTTTCAAGTGAATGACCACCAAAATGGGATCCAGTGGTGGCGGGGGGAGATCCACAGACAAGTGGGACACGGCGGTGATGGAAGGTCATGACTAGGAGGGTGGTGGTGGTAAGAAGGGTCGCTAGCTCGAAGGCCAGTAGTGGTGGAACCCACGGAAACTATCGTGGGTGGTGAACTAGGGCTTTCGACAGGTGTTCGGCAACGGCGGCCATGTGCGGGAGGCGGCATGCGCCGGTGGCGGTATCCACGTGTAGGAGGAGGCACATGCTGGCGGCATGTCGTGACAACAAAGGAGGCCTGCAGCAAAGCTCTAGGCGGTGGAAACAGGTCGCGGCCAGGGCAGGTCGTAGAAGTGCGACAGCACGCGATCAGAGGAATGCCTATGGGGAGGAAGCTGGTAGGGATAGCCATGTCCGGGATGAACCGAACTGTCCTGCCAATGTGGGCTAGGCCATAGGGAGAAACCGTGTTGCTAGGTGGCCCAGCTAGACAGAAACCGGCCTACCAGTGTGGGATGGGCCACTGGGCATCCCGGGAGTCTGGGCCCACTGTATAATAGTCTGGGTCCCATAGGCCCAATGGGCCTAGACTATGGGTTAGGTGGGACCAGTTCGGATTATACCTGACTGGGTCGGGTTGGATTCATCCCTGACCCCACCAACCTATTTTTTAGTAAAATAGCCATAACTTCTCTACCATGCGTCCTATTGATGAGTCGTTTGTGGAGTTGGGACGCTCACAATGAGACAGTATAATTGAAATACTATAAGTGAGTTTTGTTGAAGTTGTAACATGGAAAATGGCTTGAGCAATATATTCTCTTGATATCAAGTGCGATGCGAGCGGGAATCCTACGGCGGGTTGTGACGAGAAGGAATATTTGAGCAGACCTCAGTGGACCAGAAGACGAGTGGACCTCAATGGCCTATAAGAAAAGCAGAACTCAGTGGCTTAGAAGACCTCGGTGATAAGTGGACTTCAGTGGGCCAAAAGATGAGCAGACCTTAGTGGCCCAGCAAACCTCAGTGACTAGCAGACCTTAGTGGCCCAACAGATGAGCGGACCTCAATGGCCCAGCAGACCTCAGTGATTAGTGGACCTCAGTGGTCCAGGAGACCTCAGAGACAAGCATACCTTAGTGGTCCAGTAGACCTCAGTGATGAGCGGGCCTCAGTGGCTTATGAGACCTCAGTGATGAGCATAACACAATGGCCCATTAGGCCACAGTGACTCATCGTGGATGAGTTCCTCAGTAGTACAATATGATGATCACTATGACTAATAGTGTTTCTTTCTATAATTTAGGTCATGCTTATGTTATCTATCCACTACTTCATGTGTACTCCTCTTTGGAAGTCTTATTTGTGGTATACCTCTATGGTTTGGGGTCCCTACTAAGTATTATTTTACTCACCTCTACACAGGCTTTGCCCACATGTGTTGTGTCTTGTATAGACGGTCGATGATTTGATGGAGTCCACGGTGGGTCGAGGCCTGGTGGTTCTTAGAGTGACCTGATAGATGAGATGCGCTTCTACAACTTCATACACCTTTTTATGTACCTACCCTTTAGCTAGGGTTTTCTGCGGAGGATTTATAGAGACTTTCAGTTTCACTTTTCTTTTTTAGTTGGGCATGTATTCTGACCTCATTTACCTTTAGTTTTATATTGTCTACCTTTTGGTTGTTTACATAGTGTATTCACCTTCTATCATATGTGGCTTGGAGTTATGTGCGAGTATACATGTACTTAGGCAAATGCCTCCCATTTGTTTGGTATATGCCTACTTGGCACTAGTCACCACCCCTGGCCTATGGGAGGTGGGCTTAGGGTACTCATGGTATGGTCCCCGGGGGACAGTTCGTGACATTTAATTTCTATGTTTTGAAGGTTAAACTAATTTAAATCAATTAATATTTTAAATAGTAATAAATTAACACAAAATTTTTCAAACTCAATTCATTAATTTTTATTACTTGTAACTTAACTAAAACCCTTTTAGCACCATTATCAAATTTATTTAGGATAGATATTTTGATTTATTAAGTTCCAAATTTAATACCTATTTTATATTTTTATTTTACCATGAATTAAAAAGTTCTCACCTACTTGGAATTTCCTAATTTTTATCAAGAAAGGATTTAGATGATTTATCAATTATATGATATACTTGTTTGGGAATGGATAACTTCTCACAATTTTTTTTATATTTTCTTAGGTATCTCACTTTATCATCATAAGAAAGTGATAAGTTTGATGTTGAAATATTGTAATTTATGAAATATATTACTTTGTGAGAAAACATAACATAAAAATTGTTTTGATCCGCATTTCCTTATGGTTTTGAAATAAGATTCTATAAGTAATTTTAGAGTTACAGAGGCTATGTATTTATATCATTTTTCATTCTAGATTCATTAACAAAAATTCACTTTCCTAGTATTTATTTTTGCAGGGGAAACATCTTAATTATAGTTAATTATCTAATACTCCATTTAATACAACATATTTTACTATGGTTATTGATTCACAAAGTGAACATAAAAATACATATTTTTATTTATTTTAAATATTTATTCAATTCAAATATATGTTTATCATTTTTTGGACCATAAAAATGTTTTTAATATTCGATATGATAGTAAACATCCTTAGTGTTATGATAGATTCCCCAAAAAACAAGTTTGTAACCTCACCATCGAGTTTCCTTTAATTGTTTCCATTAATATTTTTATTATTATAAACCATAAAAATAATTTTTACTGAGATATGTCTTCTATATGTTCTAATTATAATTACTTTTCCTTCAATATTTCATTATTTATTAATTATGCACATAAAATTTAAGATGAATTTATTTAAAAATGAAATCTTCATTGACATATAATTCTATAATTCGAAAATAAATTTAATGACTTTTTCTTATGTTTTTCAACATATTTTAACAATATTACCTAATTAATTAATTAACATAACTTTTTTATGAAAAAAAATTAAAGAATCAATCACTATGTAATTTTTTTTAAAATTATCACTTATATAAATTTCTTTTAAAACTATTGTTCCAATCATCATTACAAAATTATTTATTTATTTTTATTATCTTCTATTACATGGTTCTATTTGGACCTCATTTAAGGTCTTATATTTTTTCATATAGTTGAAGTAATTAAAATTAATTATGCCTTAGATTATTTTCTTTCATATTAATCTTCTTGAATTCTATTCATTTATATACATCTGACATTGTTAAGATTGTAATTGTTATATTTTTTGTTTAAATTTTTTGTTAATATGGGATCCCCTAGGTTGTATAATTAGTGGTTGTTAAACTGTATTTTATATGCCAAGAAGTATACTATGTTTTTATAAATTCATAATTCACTTTTGAATTATTTCACTTATAGTTTTTATACATGTACTGCTAACCTGCAATAACAAACTTTCAATTTACTTCAGTTTTAGTTTATCCAATATTCATATATTTAAATTTTTTATTTGTATGATAATGTTGTATAAAATTTATTTGGTATATTATATCTCCTTAATTTTAAAATTCATATTAAATTTGATGATATTGAAAAAAATATATTTACATTTATCTTCCTTTGTATCAAAATCATTTGTATTTTTAATGTTAATAGTGTTTTGAATAATACAAATTTATTATGTTTACACATGTTATTATATAACGAAAATAAAAATTGAACACCTTATACAGTTTTATTTTTTAGTATTATTTATCTACGTAATTGTTTCACTAAAGAAATAACATTTTTTGGAACACGAAATATATAATAATAATAATTCCTTATAGAATAACAATGTATTAAATGTTTATTGTTTCACTAAAGAAAGATCATTTTTTAAAAATAAATCATTGCACAATGGTCATCAAAATATTTAATAAGAATAATTCACTGAAATAACTAACAGTGTATTACATGTTCATTTTTTAATAATTCACTGAAATATCTAATAATTAGAATTCCCTTAAGAATAAAAGTGTATTACATGTTTATTATTTCACTAAATAAATAACATGTTATCATTTTCAAAAAATAATTCACTACAAAATAACTGTTTTTTATATGGTCATGTTTTCCTTAATGAAATAAAATGCTTTGATTTTTTATCAGTGTATTAAATATTCATTGTTTCACTAAATAACTCATTTTCATTTGGGAACCTAAAAATATATAATAACAAGAATTCATTATATAATTACAGTGTATTGCATGTTTTCATTCAGGAAGCTATAGAATATAGTGTATACATTTACACTAGATATGATTGGTAATTTTTCACTATTAACTCTGTCATACATGTTAAATAGATAGTAATTAAATAATATTTTTGAATTGTTCTAAATTTTCATTATCTTAGTATCATTTGAATATTTACAATATTTCAGTTTATAATGATATAAAATGATATGTATGCATCATTCCAATTATTTCATATTTTATATCTATTTTATGTACATTCTAATTTACATAGCTTCACTTGTCTTCATTTGGAAAAAATTAGGGATTCCAAAATAAGTTGAGACCCAATTTTAAAAAAAATGAAATAATTATTCGATACATTAGAATTTATCTAAATTCATGTGAAATAATTTTTCTAAATTAATTTACTTTAGGGTGGGCTTTTCATTAGTTCCCATGATATGTAAACATGTGTTCCTGGGGATCGATGCTAGTAACATATATGGATCACTACATTCTTAGCTATAAGAGGTTTATATATCATTCATGAAATTATCTTCACATGATGATGCATCATTTGAGTAGTGGTTTTTAAGTTCCTCTTGAGAGGTAAAAGTTCATTAATCAGGATCACCATCTATATATAGATATTGAATAATCATATTGTGTGTCCACTTTTTATTATACTAATTTTCTATATATTTATAATGTATATTGTATTATATTTGTTTGTATTCCCAAATTTAAATTTGTCTAATTATATTTGTATATTTCGCTTTCATTCTATCTAAACTTCTTGTTGTATATATCATTATACTCATATTAGTATGGTCTTTCACCCTAAAAAAATTTTTGAAATAAATTTAAATACTTGGGATATTGAATTTAGCATTAAAAATCAATATTACAAATTATTTTTAGTTTTTTTATTTAAAAATATGTTATATATTCACATTGATGAATATCATAATTGTGTTTTACTCATTATCAAATCATTAAAATCATGTCACACATGAATTTCAATTTCCAATCCACATAAATGGAAGATATATTTCATATATGATTAAAAAAGAATTGATAAGAAGTTTGTAGATTATATAAATCATGGACTAAAGTTTAACTTTTTACTTTAAATATATATGGAATTAAAGAAGTAATGACGTTATAATTATTCCAGGTATATCTTATCATACAAATAATATCTGGTGCATTATACACCAATACATTCTCTTGGACTAATATATTTCAATTTATTAACATCTTAAGGTTTTCCTATTTATCTTTATTTACTATTTTTGGATTACTATTTTTTTATTCCCAATTAACTTCTTATTATTTATGACCTCTTATGTTACAATTTATTGTACTATTTCTATTAAATTCTTCTTTATATACTATTTCTCTCATAATATATATCATTTATGTATAAAATTCAATAAATAATTTATTAAAATGTGTACCCTCTATCTACCATTCTCTGTTATTCATCACCAATAAGTCATTTCTAAATACTATTTTTTAATTTTAAATATTTTTTCACAGTAATGACTTAAAACATTGTATTACATTTACCATATATCTTCCTAATTTCTCATCCATCTAGCCCAACAAAAATATCTATAGATGTTAGATATTAATGATATTTCACAAATTACCATTGATATTTCATGTATTACTTTCTTCCCTCAACATATCTTCCCTAAAATCTTAGTATCATTTTTCTTTTCCAAATATATATTTATTTATTTTTTTTATTCAATGCATCATCCCATGAAAATTACCAACCACTCCTTCATATAAATTTTCTTTAAATATATATTTTTACTTTATAACTTCATTATCTTGTAATTCATTTCCTCGACCACCAGTCATTGATTCTATATACGGCCTTTGGGTGGACTTACTCAGTTTTTCTAAATTTTTTACTTTTTTATAGAAAAATATAGCAACAAAATTAGAGAAAAACATATGTTGCTTTATTTTTTTCCTAATAAGATATATGTTAACAATTCATAATATCATAATTTCTACCTAACAAATGACTACTTCATTATGATATTATTATTTCATGTAGTCAAAAAAGTTGAAATCTATGAACCTAAATATATTCTCTAAGCTGGTATATTGTATTGAGAAAAGTTTGTAATGGGTTGTTAGATAATTTTCAACTAAATTATATATATTTTATTTATTCCACAATTATTTTTTCAAATGTATTTTCTAATTAATTATTAACATCTATTTTTTGTATTTTATTAAGTTTCATCTAAACACTATGATGTCAATAACAATCCGTTGATCACTAATTGTATATACTGTAATTATTTTAAATTGAGTAATAGTGTCTACTTTTTTTATTTCCTTCATGACTATCATACAATGAATGAAATATACTTTTTTGTTTCCTTGGGATGCAAAGTCATGTTTTTAGAAAAAATATACATATAACACATACTCAATACTATTTCTAACATTTTATTTATTTAATATTCATTAAATCATTTTATTCTATTTTTATATTATACCTATCGATATTTTTTATCAAAACGTTAATTTTTTCATATGGACACTTTATTGATTTACATTTCTTCTATGTGTTTCTTTAACTTGTAATTAGTCTAATTGGTGATAAATAGATTTTTTGTTATTTGTAGAATGATGAAAGTGAACCTAAAATAATGATATATGGTTTAGATTAAGTTTATACATGTTTAAACTCATATACTAGTCAGAAAAGGGAAATATGGAATGAACAAGATAAATGGATAGCAATGTGATGATTTTAGATAAGTAAATATGGCTTAAAATTAAAAAATAATGGGAATAATGGTATATTATGTTTGAATTAGTTATTTTTAGTTTCATATGGTTGAATTATAAGTTTCATTATGTCCTCCTAATAATTTAAATATATATTTGTTGTTTTAAGGGGTATAGTTTCTTTTGAAATGGTCATTTATGCATATGGAAATTAGTTTTTAAGAGGGATAAGCATGTTAAGCCTTCTTTGGTGAACTAACCTCAACCTTGAATGATTTATAATCTTTCTTATTCTATATTTTGTCGATTATACAAAACTTGTAATAGTATTTTAATAGTATAAATTGGTGAATAAACTTATAGAAATCATATAGATTTCTTGGGGTGTTGGACACATTCTTGAGCCTACCAAAGTGTAAGATTAGTATGCATTAAATGGTTTGTTAAATGGTAGGAAAAATTTTAAGAGTAATATGGTATATTTTTTAAGGGTAAAATTATGTCCAATGTATGTTAAACCATAATGTGTGATGATTTTACATAAAAAGGTTTGTTAAAGTGTGAGTTACATGTTGAATTTATTTGTAATGAAGCTTGAAATGAATATTAATTGATTATATGGGATGAATAATTAAGTAATGGTTGGTAAATTAATCTTGAAATGAAATATGGGATATTGAGACTATGTTTGAGTTTCTTTATGTGTATTGGGTAATAGAAATTATGATATTCAATATAAAAAAATGGATTTGTATTTCCATATTGATTTCACATACTACATAAAGGGATAAAATGGAAACATGAGTTTTCCTCGGAAAGAAATGATGTAATATGTTGTTTGTTTATTAATATATTAGATCATTATCTCTAAGAATGTTGTGATATGTTTGAGTTATGGTAATGATCACTTATAGGTGGATTATGGAGGGATGATTTATAAACTTCCTTGGTATGACATAATTTTCTCTAAATATAATTTACCCTTTTGGAATTACACTATTATTTATATATTTACATACTAAATCCTTGAGTTAATATAGGTTATTATAGTTTTAACTAAGTATTATGTTCTCACTCACTATAGAAAACACCTTTTTTGTGTACAAATTGAATGTATGATGTTTCAGGTAATGTAAAGTGGCCATTGTAGCTAGGTATTTATTTCTAGTAACATTTTGAAGATTATTCTACAACCATATAGATTATTAAGGACCATGTTTTCCACACATCCTTCCATTATCTATATTAGTTTCATTCCTTATGTATTGGTATGTATGAATTTCCTTTGAGTTTAGTTTGACTACTTTCCATTTTTTAGTGTGTCAGTATATTATATCTATAATGCTTTAGTGAAAGTGAGGTACTCATTGAATTGTGCAATAGAGCTCATAACACAATACATGTTATAGGTTAATTTCTTGTTATATAATTCCTATAACATGAATAGTTATACAATTGTTTCATGATTTGTGAAATGACTTATAATACCAGATATTTTATAGAATTATTTCATTTTATCCATTATATTTTATCATAAAACAGTTAAACATTATTTGATGATTCATTAAAGATATTTATAATGTCTATAAAAATAATTTAAATAACAAATAATTTTTTTATGTAAGATTGAGGGTGTGTGTTATTTTATAAAATGAAGTGTGATAGGAGTTATAGAAAATTTAGGTTGAAGGGTAAGTGTTTTTTCTGGAATCTAGAGGGTATATCTGCGGTTTAAACAATGGTAGTAATACATTTTTTCTGGAATATGGGGGATATAGCCACAGTTTTTACCATGTTTTTAGATTCCAATTTCCATGATTTTAAAGAAGGTATTAGTCTATGATTTCCTGATTAAATAATGTTTATAGTTAAAAATTTACAGTGTTAAAACTACGGTTTTAGATTAAATAATGTTTAACCTATTACCATAGTTTTTTGGCCTACCAACATGGTTCTAAACTATGGAAATATGCAACTTTTCTAGTTCTATTTCTTTATATAAAATATTATAAAGATCATAATCACACCCAAATGGAAACAAAAGGCTATATAACAAAATCTTCATTGATTATGGAGGATATGAAATAATCCTATAAAATTAAGGAACGTTTTAGGGCCAATTTATAGTTCTTATAATATTATTTTTAACCCCTAATTACTAAATTTACCCTTTATCATGGTAATAAAAATTAATATGATTACAATTCATATCGACTAAAAATAAAAGAGGAAAATTTACCAAATTTGGACCCACAGATTTAAAATGTGGAATCCATTTTATAAAATTCAAAATACTAATGTGGAAATAAATAATTTAAATTTAAACTGTAAAAAATGTGATGAAACATGGTTTTTTTAGAAAAATACATATTTTGAGTATAAAATGTTTTTATACTAAATTTAAATATAAATTTCAATTAAAAAATAATTAGATTATTTTAAATAAAAAATTAACTATTTAAATTTTAAAACTAATCCAAAATATAATTTTAATTTGTAAATAATTTAAAAGAAAATTCAATATACTTTATTATTCATTGAAAAATAAAACATTTTAGAGAATTCTCAAAATTTCACCTTAAGATAATTTTGATATGATGATTTAAAAAATCAATTTAATTTTAAAAAATAATTTTCCTATATCTTTCAAATATTAAGGATAATAATTTCTCATAAAAAGTAATAAAAGATATTTTTGAAGAAAATGTATTTTTGAAGAATAAAATTGCTTTACTAAAAATTAAGTTCTTATTTACTAATAATTAATCAAAAACATTGATGATTATAACCTTTATATATATTAAAAAAATAAAAAAATTCTACTCAAACCCTATAATTTTATGTCTATGTTATAACAGCCACATTTAAATAAAAATAATTTGCAGTTTCTTTACACTTGGTGTTGATTATTTTATACTATATTAAACATAGTATTCTTATAAAAAACTCATGTGATATTAAACTAATTAATAAAAAAATTATAATGTACATTGTCAATTTTAATAGAAAAAAAACTAAATAGTGGATTCCTCAAACAATTTACAATTGGTCTATTAAGCATCAACCCCATTGGTCCATCATTTTTGATAGTATGATAACCTAGTTGGGAAAAAAATTCTAATTTTATTATAATAATAGAACTTTACTTGGATAGCTATATGGGATAACAATAGTATTAATCATAAAAATAAATTAGAATTTCACTTATAATACAAGTTATTAGATAAAATAAACTATTTTCCACGTTATAAAATAATGGTGTATTTTTTATTAGAACGCTTCTAGTCAATTATAATGATATATTCATTGTTGATCTATTCTTCAAAAAATATAATATCAAAAACATGACCCTCATAGAAAATATTAGAATCAAAATTGTAGTGAAATTATTGAACAAGTCACATTGGATATCGACTAAATATTCAACTTATCTATAATCTATTTTATATTTATTTAACATTGACTCTCCTTTTATTCCCACATGAGAACATATATTTGATGAAATAAATGAAACATTTATCTAAAAAATTATTTAAAAATATAATCATTGTAATATAATAATAATCCCTTTTTTACTTAAATATCTATTAATAGTTACAAAAAACTATATCCATGTTTATAACAATGTACTATTACCTAACCAAGATTAAAATAAATTTATTTAATTTCAATTTATTTTTTATCTGACACTAGTATAGAGAAAATTTATCTTACTCTAGCTATGGAGGACCCTTATTTATTTTCATCTCCTAGGTAAATATATAAATATTTGAATTTTTATTTTTTAATTAACTCTTCATACATCTAATCAATTATAACTATTTCTTCAATGAATATTTGATAGTAAATATAACCCAAATTCTTCTTTACAAACCAACATTATCTTGTCTTACCTAATTTCTTATTCAATTATATATCCTCTTAGATGTAGAATTATTTTAACTAATATTTCATTTTATTTACCCTTTCATACTTATTTCATCATTACACTATGTAATACCATTCTTTCTCTACTAATATTCCAAAAAATCACCATATAATACATCTTCTATAGCCTCATTTTCTTTCATAAAAACAACAATCGCCTCCTAAAGAGTTAAAGATTTCTTGATGATAGAGAATTTTGTAAGAATCCTTGTGAATTGTTTTAGAAAAGGTAATAGATGAGAAGACCTCAATGGGTATTTTTTAATATAGTATTGATATTTAAACCAGGGTTTTGAGAAATCTAAAAAATATCAATTCTATCTAGTGGTGATGTGTTTGAGGGGAAGGGAAATGGAGAACACTTGATTGTGTGTGAATTATTTATACCAATTTATCGGAAATCATTACTGATTTATTTCATTAATTTGATCATATTTTATAATTGGTATTAGGATAATTACTTTTGAGATATGGGTTTTTTACCACTAATTCACCAATAGTAGTTGGGCATCTCTCTCTTTGGGTTTTACATTTGGCATTAGAGCAAGCTATTACATTCAATATTTCATTATCTAAAACTATTTTTTGGACCATCGTGGTACATATTATAGGTATTAATAAATATATATGTATTTTTTACTTGTATTGATATAATTTTATTATATGTAATATTAATTTTTTCAATTTTAATGTATTCCCTAAGTTCAATGTAAAGATATTTCATGTACAGATATAGAGGAAGTATCCATATATTATATCACTTGTCAGGGATTTCCTTGAAATCATCATGAATGTTTTACACTTTTATAAAACATAAATAAAGTGGTAAACCAAGAACAACATACATACATATTACATCATTTTATATGAATTTTTTTTACATATAACAATACACCATACTCTAGAACCTATCTGTTTACTATAATTAGATAACAGATACATAATATACTTATTTTAAAAAATCCTCAACATTTCTATAAAATAATATTATCATATGAAAACCTTTTTTATATATCATACATAATAATCTTATTCATAAAATGCTTAATGGAAACATAATAATGGGGTGATCTTAGATGTATAGTAAGTATAAACATAAGTGACGTACCTGGATCTATTTATATACCACTAAGGGGTTGATTATGTTGTGATTTTTTTACAAATTTTTTCATTAATGAATAAAACCTTTGTAGATTTTTATATTCATTATCCAAACTTAAAATCTCTAATTCACCAATATAAAATAATAATAATAATTAAGCAGCACCCATAAAGTTTTTACAAGGTTCAATCTAAATGTGAGATCCTAATCCTTTATAGTTTTGGTTTGGGTTATGAGACCTATATTCTCACAAATATAATAGTTACTACTTAAGAGGTGAATTTTACATCCTTTAATCTTGATGAGATTTCAAATAGATAGTACAGATTAAGGGTATTTCTTATCCTTAACTTGTATTGTGATAGCAATTTATCATCGTTGTTTATCATAGTACAACCAACCTTTGAATATTTCCAACTTGCTCTTTATTTAATGAGATCTTTAAAATATGATAGGATTCCTCCAAATCAATGAATATAACTCCTTTAGGAATTAATTTAACTACCAAATAAATTTCAATAAAATTATAGAAGATTGATCACCCTCTCACCAGTTTAGAATAAACAACTCATACCTGAGACAATTCTCACATTTTATGTTATTCTTACTTTTATGAAATGATATCCTAAATCAACACCTCTAGAAAACAACTTTCCACTACCTTCATAGAAACTGAAAAATCACACAAGTTGATGATCATCTCAAAATACAACTCTTAGATACAAAAACAAATCAACATTTATCAAACTTTTATAACATGTTTTCCTAATATATTTCTCAATTTTATATTATCATTGATTCATGAATAATATATAATAATAATGCATGAAAAAACATATTTTCTTAGATATATTAATAATCCTAGAAGAATAGTGGTTTTGATCGGGATAAATAAATTCAAATATTTAATATTAAATTCCATAAAAATTTCCCATGATCCATATAATTTTATCTCATTAAATATACAATGATTCTTGGTTAGAATAATACCATTGATTGATCCCATGTTATTTTTGAAATACATGAAAATAAAATCATCAAAATATTTAATTTATTTATATTTTATATTTTTAAATTTTTCTAACTCATACTACCTTTACACAATTTATAATGACCTTTACACAAATTTGGGTTACCTTTTTACAGGTTTCATTGACCCTTATGTACCCTTCAGAATATTAGTGTTACTCTAATAGATAAACTAGACTACCTTTAGACTACTCCAGTTTTTCAATGTTACCTTTATATAGGTAACCATTTTTATATGGCCCTTTCATAGATAATGTTAAAGTTTTTCTTGAAATTTATCCAAGTGTAAGTATTACACAAGAAGATAAATTGAATACAATTACCTGAATCCTATTATAAATAGGTAAATTATCCTAAATGCAACTCAAATATCTCATAAGTTCCACAAATAATGTATGAGATTCCCAAAGACATATCAGATTATCCTTTATAGTAATGTGGAAATAATAAAATCATATAATATTATAAAATTTATCATGCATACCAAAAAAATATTATATAATGTATAATTTTTATACTCTATATGAAATATTCCTAGGAAAATTTATGCATAACTCAAATCTTTTATGACCATATTATGCCTCCTTAGTGTATAGAAAATGACCTAAAAACAAAAAAAAAATATCTTATGCATATGATAAAACTCCTATTAATTTTTTACTTCATCACAGTAAATCTAGTATAAATTTAAATAAAACAGAAACCTTCCAAAAACCTTCTATCCCTCTTCTATACATCATAGAAAACACTTCTCAAGGATCAAAACATATTTCATATATAGGACTGAAAATAAATAAAACATTGTCATCATTTCCTAATAAACTTTAATTATCTATTTTGATGTGTTTTCAACCCATGAAACTATTTATAAAAACCATATCAAAACACAAATTTTCATCCAAGAGAGACTAATCTATAGCCTAAAAAAATTACAAACACTTTGACACCAAACTACAAGTTAGAGAACTATTTTTATATAACTTTATCTCTTGATGACTCGAAACATTTTTGAAAGGTGATAATATGTTCATCCCCCTCAAACCATGCACTCAATTCTTCATACAACTCCCCCTTTTCACAAAAAAAAAACACAACCACTTAATTAGAATAGATAAGGTAAGAAGGGTATTTTTCATGTAAGATTTTTTCACCTTCTCATCCCATTTGACAACATAACACATGGATTAGTGGGGGGTTCCTCCCAAGTATCATTAATGATGTAGGGGGTATGAACTCCCATTTTCATCCTCATGAATTAAAATCTATACTTAGGGGTATCCTTTTGTAAAAATACCATCCAATCGGTCTTGAGTAAGAAACAGTTATAGCTTGTTGTCTCTATTTTTCACATTCTCTTTAGGTAAATGATATTTTATATCAATACTCTTAGACCATGATTGTTCCATATTATTTTTGGACAGGTCTATAGAAATATTATTATAAAAATAAACTCTAAGTGGTTTTTTTACCTTCACAAACAAATCATTTAGCTCATCCTCCATCAAAATCATTTTAGTTTAGGAACTAGTAGCAACACCATATTCAACCTAAGTAGTACTTGTTTTGAATGATTTCTATTTCTTATTATTCCAACTCGCAGAGATTTCTCCCAATAGAAAAATTCCACCAGAGGTGGACCATTTATCGTATAAATTTCCTTCCTAATAAATATTTGTAAACCTATATTGATTCAAATTATTTCCCTTCTTGTAATGAATCCCAAATAACATAGTCCCATTGATATATTTGAGAACACTTTAAATACTTAATATGGTGCTCCTTTAGGAAACTCAAATTTCTAAAACAGAGACTCATTCCATATAAAATATATGGTCCATAGGTAATGAGATAAATTAGACTCTTGATCAGTCTTTTGAATTCAATTTTGTTTACACTATAATCTTGAGTATCTTTAGAAAAATGTTTCCCACATGAATGTGTGTAGAAAATAATTTTGACTCCTACATATCAATATTCTTCAAAAATCTTTAGATTTATTTTCTTAGGATAAGAAAATAAAGGTGTACCTCTATTTAAACTGTAACCCCAAGAAAGAACTCAACACACCCATCATGGAAATCTCAAATTATTTCAATATTTGATTTGAAAAGTATTCAAAAAGAATTATCAGGATCATATAAAATTATATCGGTAACATACATTATAAAAATTAGTGTACCTTCCTTCATCTCTTTGAAAAATAGGTTACTATCCTCTTTCCCTTTGGTGAATCTAAAATCTATCAAATATTTATCAAGCTCTAATTATAAGGCGTTTGAGACTTTATTTAATCCATGTAAACCCTTATTTAATATTCATACCCTTGATCCTTCATTATCAAGAATAAAAACTATATTTTTTTCAAAATTAAGTTCCTATAAAATATCTCTATTCAAAAAGGATGATTTAAAAAAATCATAAACATTTTAATTGTGTCTATGTTTCTATAGAAAGTAATATTATTATAGCCTCCAATACATAAAATAAAGTAAATTATTATTGAAAACACACTCCTTCACCATGAGAATAGACTTTAAATATGAGTCTATCATTTTTTCTGATAGAATTTTCTTGATCATTCATCCTGTTCTTAAAAACCAATTTTGTTCCAATGAAATTTTTTCATTCCAATGAATATTTTTTATTGGGACTTGAATCAGATCTTAATAATATGATAATATTTCTCAATATTAAAGAGTGTATATTCTTCCTGAAATACTTCGACTTCCAATTGAATTTCAATATTGTAACATTGTATCAATCTCCCTCTCACCTATTCTAAATGAAAAACCCTTGAAATAGATAATACATGCATAATATTTTATTCTTCATTATCCAAAATAAGAACCTAAATAAATTATAAATAAAAACATATTTCTTTAACCTTTAAAAAAATTCTGATTTTCACAACTTAATAATCTTCCCAAAATATCATAATTAAATACATAAATATATTGGACTCACAAAATTATTGAAGGAATTTTCTTTATTCATTTATCACTTCTATATACTCATTTATTCATGAATAATGTTTAAAAAAAATTTATAGAAACTTTTATTATTCTCAGGTGTAAGAATATTCTATAAAGATTATTAGTTAACAAAGTTAGATATAATTTTAAATTTTGAATTTGAAATATCATAAAAATCATTAACAATCCTCCTAATTTAATCTCATTAAAACTCACATGAATCTAAAATAGAACCATTTAATTGACTATGTACATGATATTTTAGAAATAAAATAATTTAAAAGCATTAAAGGATTTAATTTCCCTTTTCAATAGGATTCAAAATTATGGAAACTTATAATACCTTCATGAAATTCGGGAAAATCTTTATGTAGTTTTTGGTTACCTTTATTTAGGTCAAGATGGCCCATATAGCCACAAATTTCATTGAGTTTCCTAGACCTAGAGCCAAATTACCTTTATATTTCTCATGTTTTACATTGTTACCTTTACGTAGTAAACCTTTTTCAAATGAACCTTATGTAGATTTTGGTAAAGTTTTTATCAAAATTTCTCCAAGTGTAATATCATATAAGAAGAGAAATAGCATACAAGCACCTCAAACCTCTTACACATAGGTAAATAATCTTATACACCATAAATAACTCATGACTTCTGAGAACAATGTATAGGTTTAACAAAGTAATACGAGATCATCCATTTTTGTAATTCAGAAATCACAAGTATCATATGAGATGATCCAATGTATTGTGATTGATACAAAATTCTTATGTATTAATGAAATTTCACACATCATGTGACATTTTCCTTTGAAAAATTAATCATAACTCAAATATCTTATGAAGGGATTAGGTCTCTTCTAAAATGAAATAATGACTTAAAAGTGGTAAAAATATCCCATACATAGGATAAACCCCTTTATCTTTTTCAACATAGGATTAATAAATACAAAATAACTTCAAATAAAACTGGAGAATTCCAAAACCTTATATCCCACCTCTATAATCTCAAAAAACCCTTATAATGGATCAAAACATATTTATTATATGTAGAAGAAAATAAAGATAACATACTAAATAATTAAAAAGGGTCTTCAATAATAGATAACATTCAAAGATCATAAGTGATCATAAGAAGGAGCATGTGAGTATGAGAATACAACTAAAGTTCATGAAAAAAACAATAGAATCATAGTCAGTAAATCATAAGTCATTAATTATAGTTCATTGCATATTTATTTTGTAAAATCATAGGACATGAGAAATAAGATTGGGTAAACAAGACTCTATAATCATGATCCATGAAAACATAACATAGGCATAAGAATTTTTCATATACATCAAAATAGAAAATCATTCCTTATGTCAAGGCTCGCTACTAAGAAAATCATCACTTATTAGACATATTTACTTAGTAGATTTATTTTTATATCTAATACCTAGAATTTCATCTCATGAGATATAATTATTTACTTAATACATTAGATGGATGTATAATTATTGGTCCCCCAATCACTTAATGGGAAGATTCCCATTAATTTTTGGGTTTATTCCACATTACTAGTCATCTCATGAGATAATGATTTACCCAATAAATTAGAGGTATATATAATTTTATGGATACCCATCATATAATAAAAACCCATACATATTCATGCAACATAAACCTGAAATCCTTATTAATTCGATCATACCTAAATTAACCCATTAAAAATTCGGTTTCAAGAAAACATCCATAAGACATTATCATAATCCATCCAATGAAATAAGGTGGATGGTATCATTTGAGTATATTCCCATTTAATTTTAATAAACATTAAATTATGATAAAATATATGAAAATACTTTTATAATATCATTATAATTTTCTTTTATGAATAATAATAAATACCATTTACATTTTGTATACCTTTTATTTTGAAATGGAATTATTCTATAAAACAAAGAGAATATAATTTTATTTGTAAAATCATGAATAGTTAGATGGTAATTTACTTAAATAAAAACAAAAAATATAGATTTAAAATCAACTAGTGCATAAAAAAATTAAAATAATATATCTATCACATTTTGTAAATAATGACAATGTTAGGGGAAAATCAACATACTGAAAATGTTAAAAGAACATTCCATTTGTATGTAAATTTCATTCCATTTAAAAAGACCTTAATAAAACATATAATTATATATAAGTTTGTATATAAAAAAATAAATAATATAGACATGGAGAAAAATATTATTGAATGAAAAGAAGATATAAGGTCGGTTTATCTTATAATCATCACTTCGAGTGAATAATAAACCAAATGGAAAGTGAAATGGTGGGAGGGAAAACAAAACTCATGAATAATAAGAAAATAGATGTATTTTTAGAGATAAATATCATAAAATTTCCACATATGGAAATGTATTTGTGATAATATCAAATTCAAAATTATATTTGATAGAAAACCCTTACAAAATTGGAAAATTTTGAATCAAAATTCATTAAAAGAAATAATTATTTCTAATACCTAATTTTTTGGTATTTATTGTCAATTATAATTAAATATCATCAATATAATTATTTCAAATGAGCTAACTTAGGTAAAGGATAAAATATCTACCCAAAGGAAGTGGAATCTATTACTACCTATAAGGATATCGATGGAAAACTTATAAGTAGTTGTTAATACATCAAACAATTTAATGATGTGGTATTCATGAATAAAAAAATTTATAAAGGTTGGGAATCCATTTATTTTACCATTTGAATGAAGGAGAGAAGAAATAGGATTTGGATATTGAGCCTATGGCTTGACAGCCTGTACGACTTTGGATAATGCATATAAATCGGGTTCAAATATTGGAGTAAATCTAGATAAGGTTATAGAAGTTAAAAGAATATTGTCTGATGAAATCATAGTTTATACATTTATGGTTGAAGGTTTATATGAATAGAGATGGATCAGGATTGATTTAAGGAGATCTATAACTAATTTGGTAAATGAGTTCAATGAAATACTCTATAATTTAAGTTTTATATATGTTGAAGCACATCAAAAATTAATCTTAAAGGAGGTTAGAATTTAATTAATAATTCCTATATTTATTTTAATATGTTTGGAGATTATTTCATGAGTTTAAAGAATATTGATAGAAAGTGGAATTGGTTCTTAAGCTATTTTTATAAATCTATAATATTTAGGTGCATTGGAAAATAACTAAATCTTGAACATAACACATTGCCAGTTGAATTTTTTGACTTCACTATTAATGTAATTCTTCATGTTCTGAATGTAAGAATTTATGGTGGTATATTTATTTTATATTCCATTATAGAAAAATGAAAAATTATAGATCATATGACTATAGAATCATCTATCCTATAATTTCATGTTGAATTTAAGTCTTTTAGAACAATTGTAATAGTTTATTGTAACAATTCACCAACATAAGTCTTTGGAATACTAAGAATATGAATTTAGTGTAATAATTCGAGATCCTATTACTTTAAATTCAAAATATTCAAATATATTCATAGAGATGATCATAAATCTTCAGTGTATGAATTTATGAGTGTAAGACATTGAAGTTCCTAGTGTAAGGCTTTAACACTTAATAAATTGGATGTTCTAATAGTTAAAAAATTCAAGTTTCAAAATTTATTTTGGAAGAATAAAAAAATAATTTGGGGTGATTTTAGGGTTTTTATTTAAATATAAAAACATCAGAAAATTTTTGTGATTCAAGCTAAATGAAGTAAATAATCTGATCATTATGAAAAATCAAAGCGATATATATTTCTAGAGGATTTTAAAACAATTAAATTGAAAAAAAATGAAATTTAATTTTAGTATCACGATGATTCTCTAAGTAATCAAAACATTATAAATTTTATTCAAGATGTGATATGATATTATTCATGGAAGATTGATAGAAGAGCCCAGCTGCTTGTTTTTATTAAGGCTAGAAAATTAATTTTTCAGGTTTTCAAGAATAATATAGATGAAGTTACATAAAACTTTTTTTGTTCTATTGTTCCATATTCCATTTATGAAGAAATTTTTTGCCAAAAGGAATAATGAATAAAGGAGAGGAGTCTCATCCTACAATCTAAGTTTCATGCCACAAATTTGATTTGACATGTAATCCTTTCATATAGATGTGAATAATTTAAGTGTGGATATTATAGTGGTTATTTTTTGATGAATAGTAATTCAAACTTGGAGAATAATAAAAGAAATATTCTATTAAAATGATTTTCAAGTAATGAGAATCATTAGATATGATTATTCTTGTAATACTCCATGATTTCAGAGTACAATGCACAAGAAGACATAGAAAACCAAAATAGGTATTATATTATGGTGATTTTTAGAAATAAGTGACTTCGTCTACTCATTATATCATTTATGGTATTTGAAAAAAAACATTTAATGGTTTTACCCATGTATGTGAGAGGAAAAGTTCTTGAAGTGAGTAGAGATGAAGCATAAATTCTTCCATAAAACAAAACATTGGATTGGACTGCAAAATGTGGATGTGAAAGAGGTTTAAGGAATTGATAAGAAATAAGAATATATTAAAAAATATATTTATCTATTTTAATTTTTAGTGAGGAAGAATAAAATAAATATAAATTATATCATGAAGTTCATAAGAATAAAAAAGTGTTGACCATGTACAAATTGAAGGGTATCAAAGATGGTGACAATAGTGGGATGAGAGATAGTGTATCCACAGATAAGAGACTGAGTTTCATGTGTTGCGGTTTAATACTGAATGTGATTTCATGTTTCAATGATTGAGGAAGTGGATTAGATATTTTAAGGTTCCAATGTCATACCAAGATAGATCAATTGATCTAATTCAGATGGAGGAAGTAGAAAAAAATTTAGGTTTGAATACTATGAAAATTAATATAAAGATCCATTCACTTGTGTGATATAATAGAGGTGTGTTGCCTACGTAATATGATAACCTTGAAAATATAATATGGTGAAAGATGTTTTAAGATGGTCCATGTACACACACTATAGTCGATGATTCATTTCAAGTTTAAAATCTATAAATAAATAATAGTTGACATGGTAGGGAGTAGGTTTCCCACATAAAGGCGGAACCTTGTAAAAATTATGAGTGTTGGTATTTGATTTCATACTTTCATTGAAGGAGTTTTTTGCATTCTGTGTAAAATATAAATTATCCAAAAGTGATCTAACTTGAAATAGGTGTTCAGATACCAAAGTATTTAAAAAAATTAAATTAAAAAATTTAGATTTGGTAAAATTAGTCCATGATTTATTCACCCCCCCTCCCAAGTGTGTTTTCATAGTCCATATAGACAATACGAGTTATATTAGATATAGGGTTCCCACTGATTGGATATTTTATACAATCAAAATTTGAATCATAAGCATAATTCTCCCTTTTATAAGTATTTAAAATGCTTCTTAGTTATTTCTATCTAAAATATATGAAATATAGACATCAGATGATTGAATAAGAGGATCAGATAGAAATATCTACTTCCATCACAGTCAAAATAGACTTGGATGTCTCAGCCTGTACATTGAGAAATAGGTAGTATAAAGTGGACAAGAATATAAAGAATATTTTAAGAAAGTAAGTTGAAACACCATTAGCTAAATATATCCATAATAGTGGGGATTTATTATCCAAATCTATTTATTATCATTCCTCTATTAAATACATTTCATGATGTGAATAATATGATTTCAATGAGTCACTTGGTGACTTTTATTCTAATTTAAATTATTATCTCAAAAAGGTCCCTAAATAATTTTTTGTATATATTTTTTCATATATAATGGGACTAATTGATGAATAGTTACATTTAGAAGCAGATACTGATGTAATGGAAGAACCATTATCAAAGAAAATGAGTTGCTAAAACACACATTCAAAGATTGTAAAATAAACTGAAGAATATACCACACCTATAAATGAAAAAAAATATTAAGATAATGTATAATTGAAAAACAATACTTTGTAATATATATTTAAAAACATGGATAAGAAGGTATTCCTTGCAATGTAAAATCTTCATAAAGTCTCTATAGATCTCAAGCCTTCGTAACTAAAAGTAAAATCAAAAATAATGAAAGAGTTATAAAATTATAAAGTGGTTATAAGTAAAATAAATGGAATTCAAATTCAGAATATGGTGAGTGATAGGGAAGATAAGAAGATATCATAGGAAGGTGAAAAGAAAACTCTCAACCTCAAATGTCTAGAGATAAAAATCTAACAAAAGGATATGTGAAAATAAAAATCTATAAATTACCAATAAAATAATAAAATAATTCTTTCCACACAAACCTCATAAGTGATTTTATCATTTAATTAGGAATATAATAGTATCAAATAGATACTAAGATCATCAGTATAACAATCCACAACTAAATTTTTTAAAAAGGTAACCCATTACCTTTGGAATTCCATTTATACTAAATTTGTGTAAACTAGATGTGAATATTTAAAATAAAAAAATATAAATATATATAAGTCCAAAAAAATTAGTAAATTCACAAATATTTCACTAATAGAGGTTATAATTCCCTATAATAACTATTACTCAAAAGGATCCCAAAAGGTTGGAATTTTATCCCAAAATCACCACGGTATAAAATCTAGAAATATTGTATAAAAATGAAAAAGAAAATGGTTAATTGGAAGGTTTGGTGCTTCTAGAGGATTGGTCATGGGGATATTTACTAATGGAACAACATTTCATTGTGTACAAGTTTAATAAGGCCAAAATAAAAGGGGTAAATCTGAAATACAAAATAAATCTAGTATGAAAAGTGGAACCTTCTAGATTGAGAATAATCTATCACTAAAGAACATATTTTAAAGCCCAAATAATTTATATATGATATGATACATTTATGCTTATAGTTATTATAGATGTTGGCATAATATTTCCAATTATCACCCACTTACAAACATTAATATAGAACTATCATAAATTGAGAAGTGGGTAAATAAAGAAGATTTGTTTCATTAAGAGATAAATGGATGAATAAGGATGAAAAACCATTACCTCCTAAGTTCTCAATGAATAATTCCATGAAATGTGTTGCAAAAAATGATAAGAGAATATTATTATACTTCATAAATAGATACCACACTATGGATCATTTCAATTTATTCAATAATCTCAATAAATAAGGTATAAATATGAAGAGAAAAAAAGTGGGACTCGATTTAGAAAATATATAGTCAAATTAGAATGATTGCTGACACTCCTAATGAATGTGTTAAAAGGTTCCCTTGATAACTCAAAGGTTAAAGAAGATGTGTGTGGAAGGTTTAACCATGTAGGACACATGGATATCAAATTATTTCTGTTTTCCAAGATATATAAGGAACAAAGGTAAATCACTTGTTTTTATAGTGCTAAGAGTGTTTCTACTAGAAAGGAATCCATATGAAAATTTAAATATGAAAATAATGATAAATATATCTTTATCATATGATCTAATCATATAGAAGAGGCATGGAGGTTATAGCTTTCTAAAAATAATCCAACTACTCTATTTTCTAATGTTGAGAAGCCCATTCCAACTACAATGAAATGTGAATATGGAATGAAATTTCTGCAACCAATTAATGTTCATATCTAAAAACCCAAAGAGGTGGGAATCAAGAATGGAAATATACATTTTATACCTTAAGGAGTTGTTTTTATTTTGAGAAGATTATCTCATCACTATTGCTTTAATTGAGGATATTTTTATAGATGCACATTATCTAAATTTAGCTATAACTGTTTTCAATAATATGAATTAAAGTTTATGAATACTTAAGATCATCCCTTGACTAGAAGATTTCAAAAGAGATTAAGCTACCATAGATTTAAAAAATCCTTCTTGAATCTAGAAATCAGAAATACCCTTAAAATATGAAGGAATATATATAATATCATTCCCTAATCACAATTTATAACATGTATATCTTAATTTTATCAAGGGGCGTGATTATCTATCCCTATGGAGAAGAACTAGTACTTAAAATTTTTTGATGTATTTTTTAAAATAAGTATATGTTCCTATGTTTTATTGAAAATTTTATATATGCATCCCAAAACATTAAAATATAGAAACTGGTATCACATATGGTGAAAATATGGATAGCCTTCTTATCTAAACTTATCACTATTTTTTTCTATAAATGTTAATCCCACATAGACTAATATTTTATTATTTTATAATAAAATTATAATATAAATGTGATTACAAGGGTTTCAAATGATATTTTATTGTTCTGAAGTTATTTCGAGCACATGAAATTGGTAATTAGTGATTCTTGTTGAATTACTTCTCTCGTGGTATCTATGTATGTTAAAAAATTGTCAATAAATAAAACATAGAGAAGATAATTTACCAAAAATTAGTTTAATTTTTTGTTGAGATCCTCTTGGATATATATTAAATTGGAGAAGAATTTATAGAAGAACCATCCCTTAAATTATAAGTGGTATCCAACTGGTATCCTATATTGAAATGGGAGAAGAATATAAAGTGTGAAACCTACTATGTCAACAAATAGGAGAAAACATTTCCCCTTTATATTTTTTTTCAAAGGGTAAAATAATTACATTGACTAATGGTAGAAAATTGGAATTGACAATAAATATAAAGGGGAATACTTTCTGAATCATAATTATGTTTGTTTTACTTATGTTCAATTTGTTTTAAATATTTTTAATGGAATAAATGAAAAGGATCTACTTGGGTGATGTAAAATTTATCCACCCAAAGAAAGTGGAAGATTATACTACATGTGAAGATCTTGGTGGAAAGATTCTAGGCAGTATCTAAAACATTAGATGATTGAATGAGTTTGTCTTCATGAATATGACAACTGAAAATTTGATGAAACCTTGTCTTCAATAGTTTTCATAAAGGAGATGAATGAAGTGGATCTGGATATAGAGCCTAGGATTGGAAAACCTATATGGTTGTGGATAAATATGTAAATCTAGTAAAAAGAATAGAGTAATGATAGATAAAGTTATAGAACTCATCTAAAGAGTATAAATAATTTTAGATTATGGATTCTATGATTACACCCTCCTCATTAAAGGTTTATGTGAATAGAGATAGTTTAGGATTGATTTAAGAAAAGCTTCACCATATCTAGAAGATAAGTTTATTGAAAATATATAATTTAAGTGATATATCTGTTTTAGCACATTGAAAATTCATATTAATGGATATTAAAATTATTTTAATAATTATTATATTTATATGAACATATTCTAAGATGATTGGAAGTGTTTTTATAAGTTATAGTGTAAGTGGATTTCATTTGGATGTTATTTTTAGAAATCTTGAATTCTGGAGTACACAATAAAATGGCCCAATTCTTAAGCATAATGTTTTACATATTGGGCCACGTAACTTCACAATGAATGTAGTTATTTGAGTGATGAACTTAATAATTTGAATTAAGTACACAACTTTGAGATTCAAGAATAAAAAATACAAATAGATGGAGTATATGACTTTAGAAACGTCCATTGTATGACTTCATGTTGAATGTATGTATTTGGGGACCAGAATAGGCCTTCATCATAAGACTTCACCTGTCTAATTATTTGGAATACTAATCATATTAATTTATTGTAATATGTTGATACCATGTGACATTAAATTCATAAGATATAGAGTCACCCACAGATCTAAGTGCAAGTCTTCATTACAGGACTTCGTAAGAATAATCCTTTTAAGTGCCCATTTTAAGACTTCAACACATATCAAAAAAATTGAAGTTCTTATATTTGAAAATTTTGAGTTTCTAGATTTAATATGATGATAAAAAATATCATTTAGGGTGATTCGGGGATTTTTATTCAAATAAAAAAACTAAAAAATTGTTTTCATTCATGCTCGATAAAGTAAATGTTGGACCCTCTATGCTATAGTTGTTTTCATAATCACAAATAATGTCTAACTAAATATTATACTCTTTCATTCCATTTAATATCTCTAAGTAAATCAATTATATCATACTAAACAATCTACTTTAATAAGGCAATAACATATATTTATAAATCCATATGTTTACAAGTGTATTTTTACATGTATTTTTGTAGGTTAATTAGTCATGTAATTTTATGTGTAAGATAGTCTCTTCATAGGATTTTTAGAATTCTTGGAAATGAACCGATGTTCGAGACACCAATAATAGACACACTGATGTTCGACACACAAATGTTCGACACACCGATGTCCGACTCACCGAAGATGACACACTGAAGATGACAGACCGAAGATGACACACTGAAGATGATTCACCGAAGATGAAACACTGAAGATGATAGACCGAAGATGACACACCGAAGATGATAGACCGATGCTAACAGATCAAAGAATACAAACTGATGAAAATTACTAACCGATAGTCATAAATAATTGTTTCATTTTTATTTATTTCAAATTTATTTCTAACGGTAATATTTAGACAAATTAATGTTTCTATCATTATTTATTATTGTATATAGGACTATCCATAGACAGTACGAGGTACATGCACGTGTGGATATCTTCATGCCTATTGGAACTTGAAATTTAAAAGGATTACAAACTCAACCTAAAAAGTAGCAGAGCTGCTGAACCCGCTAGAAAAACAAAAAGGTTGGTTGTGTGAATATGCAAGATATTGCAAATAGAAGAACTTGGAAGTTTGGGCATACATGAAGTTTAATATTATAAGCTACATCCTACTAAATCTCATCGAAAACCCTGATATCAAAGTGATGAACCTTCACATACTTGGAAGATAGATTACAGAGACTATGATACTTTGTTTTGAAGCCAACTTACAGTAGAGGACTTGAATATCATTTTCTCTATATCCATTCAGTCCATAGCTTTACTGCAAAACACACAGAAATTTATAAACTCTTTTCTTCTTTTATAACTCTATTGTGATCTTGTGTATACTATTTGAGTAGTGTTTGTATCTGTTTTTATCACACAAACTGTCTCCTGAGCCTAAGTGGGGGATACCAAAATATCCTCACTCTTAATCCCTTTTTACTCTTGTATCCCACGTAGAACTGTGGAAGAGATCCTTTGTGATCTGTTTATTATTTTTTCCCATGAATAACTATAGTAGAGGTCAAGTGTGACCTGGATAGCCCTGTGTTCTATTGTGAACCCCGATCTAGGTTGTGGATCAAAAGTTTTTTAATATAAACTACTTGGTGGCAGGTGATCACCAAGTGAAGAGGACTAAGTCCCATCTTGAGACAGAACCTCTTGTTTTAACCATTGTGATGATTGTCTTATATTTTTATCTAATATGTATTTTTCACATTAAGATAAACTAAACTTTGATAGTTAGTTTAGTAAGTGTTTATATCTGTTTTGATTTAGTAGATTAGCTTCAAAAGTTTTTTTAATCTTAGATTGGTAAAACTGAGAACTAATCAATATTCTAAGAAACTAATTGAACATTCAGGACGTTTATAAATTCACTACAAACTGACTATGATGTTATTTTAATAGGGGATGTTATTTTAAAGAACCTATTTTTAACAGAAATTTTTATAGATACTCAATTCACCCCCCCCCCCCTCTTAAGTGATCTACTCTGACCAGCATTTGGTATCAGAGGTTTAAAATTTATTGTCAGTTTTTAAATCTTGTCAATTGTGATTATAGTTGTTTTTCAAAGATCTCAAAATTTCTATTATTTATAAACTTTTATCACTTTGAAATTATTTTATAATCTATGTCATGGAAAAAATGTTATAATGAGATATTACCAATAGACCAGTTTTCTTTAATGGAACTAATTATGCTCAATGGAAGCTTAAAATGAAAATACATCTAGAAAGCATGGGATTTGAAATCTGGACTACTATTGGAAGTAAATATGCAATTCCAAAATGTGCTAGGAACACTTGGTATGAACCTACCAGGACCGGATATAACAATAATTGTAGAGCAATGAATTATCTATACTGTGCACTAGGAGATGAAGAGTTTAACTATATCTCTGCTTGTAAAACTGCACATGAAATTTGGGACACTCTATCTGTTTCTCATGAGGGAACATCTAATGTAAAAGAAATGAGATTAAATACTTATACTATTAAATATGATAACTTCATAATGAATCTTGATGAGTCAATTTCTAATATGTATATCAGGTTCAATGGAATTGTAAATACCATGATTTCTTTAGGAAGAGAAGTAACATCCAAAGAGAAAATTATGTGGATTCTGTGATTCTTTCCAGAAATATGGCATGGAACGTTTGTATCAATCAGAGAATCATGCAATATTGATAATATGCCAGTGAAGTAATTGATTAAAAAATTAATGATATTTGAAGAGGAGTTGAAGGTAAATCAAGAAGAGGATGATCCAAAATGAAATTCTGTAGCCTTCAATACAACTACTTCTAAAAGTAAAGACAATGAGAAATTTCAAGCTACTATTTAAAGCTCAAGTAGTGATGAAGTAGCTTCGGAAAGTGATGAAAAAATGGCCCAGTTGGATAGGAGATTCAAGAAATTCTATAGGAAAAATATGTTTTTCAAAAATCCTAATTATAAAGGCAAGTATGATAACAAGGGAAATTGGAAAAAGGATTGGAAGAAAAGTTAAAATCAGAAGAGATCATTTTCTATGAATGTAAAATGAAAGTACATGTTAAGGCTGATTATCTAAAGATGAAATACAAGAAAAAGTATGAAAATAAGGATAGACGGTATAAGAAAGAAATGAATGCCACTTGGAGGGCCATCGAGGACAGATTAAGTGAATCTTTCTCTTCTCGAAATGATAAAGATGATATGGCTGATATGTATTTTATGAAAAACACAACTGATGTAACCTTAGAATATACTATACATAATTCTTATTATTTTGAAAGTGAGTCTGAGAATATGAAAAATGATGAATTATTCAAATATTGCAATATGATAGAAGAAACATGTAATGAGTTGAAATATAAGTATAAATATTTGAAGAAAAATCATGCTCTTTCTGTTACTATTAACTCTAAACTTATAACTGAAAAAGATAAAAATGCTTAACTACTAAAGGAGAACAATGAGTTAAAAATGTCTAATGAGAAATTAAAGAAAGACTTAAAAAAAATTACTAATGGGAAAAATACTATTACTCAAATGCTTGGTAAACAAACATCTCTTAAGTATACTTATGGGATATGATATCAACCAAGTCAAAGGAATTTATCCAAATCACGTTTTGTAACCAAATCTGGAAAATCTGTTACCTTCTTCAAAAACCAGAATTTTACAGCAAGTTCCAGTTCCACAAATTCTTTTACTACATCTAATTATTTAGGACCAAACAGAGTTTACCATTAAAACAATCTATATTCTACATATGGGAAATCCATAAGATAGTTTTGGGCACCTAAATCTTATATTACTAATGTATGTGGACCCAGACAAATATGTGTACCAAAGTCGTCTCTTTGTTAAACTATTCTATCGGTAAACTGCCTAAAGAGATCCTATAAAAAGATATGGTACTTGGACAGTGGGTGTTCAAGACATATGATAGGGGACTATTCAAGATTTAAAATTATTATCTAGATTGATGGATGACATGTCACATTTGGTGACAATGTTAAAGGAAGATAATCGGCCTAGGGAAGATTGGTAACCCTAACTCTATTTCAATTTCTAAAGTATTGTATGTTGATGGATTAAAGTATAACCTTCTCCGTATATCTCAATTATTTTATGATGTATTTAATGTTAAATTTAAAAATTATGCATGCCATGTTTTTTTGACAAGAATAATTTATTATTTACTGCTTTTAGAAACGATAATGTATATGCTATAAATCTAGAAACACTAGCCTCACAGAATGTCTCTTGTCTAAATGCCTTTCACAAAGAGTCTTGTCTCTAGTATAGAAGACTAGGACATTGCAACATACACTCTCTTAGAAAGTTAACTAGAAAAAGCATAGTTAGAGACTTGCCCAAATTAGAGTTTCCAAACAATAGGGTCTGTAATCCTTGTCCAAAAGAAAGCGACATAAAATCTATTTCAAACCAAAGAAAGAAGTGACTACTTCTCAACCTCTCGAGTTGGTTCACATGCACTTGTTTGGACCATCTAGAATTTCAAGACTCAATGGGAATCACTATGTTTATGTTCTTGTAGATGATTTCTCTAGGTACACCTGGACCTTTTTCCTAGCTAATAAAAGTGAAGATTGTTCACATTTTACCAAGTATGCTAGGTCTGTAGAAAATCTTATTGGTTTTAAGATTAAATCCTTAAGAAATGATCATGTTCATGAGTTTTAAAATCAATATTTTGAAGCTTTTTGCTCAAAAAATTTCTATAATCATAACTTCTCTTCTCCTAGGACACCTCAACATAATGGGGTGGTAGAAATAATAAATAGAACCTTACAGGAAATTTCTCAGACTATTCTTAATGAATACGATCTACCCATTTCTTTTTTGGGCTGAAGCTGTTAATACAACTTGTTACCAAATAAAAAGAGTCTTAATCAAACCCATCCTTAAGAAAACTCATTAAAAGTTATGGAATAATAAGAAACCCAAAGTAGGTTATTTTAAAGTATTTAGATGTAAAGTTTATATTCTAAACACTAAAGATAATTTAGATAAATTTTCCTCAAAAAGTAATAAAGTAATATTTCTTGGATATTTTACAACAAGTAAATCCTAGAGTCTTTAATAAGAAAACCAAATGTGTGGAGCAATCTGTACACATCAATTTTGATGAAGTAGATCCGCATGAGTCCAAGACCTCACTAGAAAATATTGAAGAGGATATGTCTAATCTATACATTAATGATAAATCCTCAAAACATCATATGAAGGAATCTGTGAAAACATCCAATTCTGGAAATTCTCCAGATCCTAACCATGGTGAACTAGATAAACCTGACCAACTTGAAATATCAAGTCCTACCTTCTCTAGACCAACCAAGACCCTTAAGAATCACCCCTTAGATGCTATTGTTGGATATTTAGATAGAGGAACACAAATGAGAGATTCCTTGAGAAACTAGGTTGAACATCAAGATTTCTTATCATAGCTTGAACCTAAAAATATCAATGATGAAATCAATGATGAATTTTGGGAATTGGCCATGCAAGAAGAACTTAATCGGTTTGAAGGAAATAATGTTTGGACACTTGTAGGTAGACCAAAGGATACTTTTACCATAGGAATCAAATGGTTATTTATAAATAAAGTAGATTAATATGGAAATATATTTAGAAATAAAGAAAACTTAGTTTCACAAGGATATAATCAAGAAGAGGTAATTGATTACGAAGAGACCTTTGCACCAGTATCTAGACTTGAAGCAATTAGGATCTTACTTGCCTATGCAGCACACTTGGATTTTAAACTTTATCAAATGGATGTCAAAAGTGCATTCATAAATGGTTATATAGTTGAAGATGTTTTTTTTTTTGAACAAACCCCAGGTTTTACAAATCCACTTTTTCCAAATCATGTGTTCAAATTATCTAAAGCATTATATGGTTTGAAACAAGCTCCAAGATCTTGGTATAAAAGATTGAGTAACTTTCTTATTTATAACGCCTTATAAAAGGACTTGCAGATTCTACTTTATTTATAAAAATAATTTCTAAAGAAGTTTTAAAAGCCCAAATATATGTAGATGATATTATCTTTGGATCTTCTAAAAACTCTTTATATAATGATTTTTCAAACACAATGCAAAGTGAGTTTGAAATGAGTTTAATGGGTGAACTTAAATATTTTCATAGATTTCAAATATTTCAAAATAAAGAAGGTATTATTTTAAATAAAAGAAATTATACTAAATATCTTTTGAAAATATATGTCTTTGATAGCATTAAGAGTAGTGAAACCCCAATGATTTCTACAAATAAGTTTGATCTTGATGAAAATGGAAAATCAGTTGATCATACTGCTTACAGAGGAATGATTGGGAGTTTTCTGTACTTAATTTCTAACATGATAGATATTATGTTCAGTGTGTGTATGTGTGCAATATTTCAAGCAAACCCAAAAGAGTCACATTTAAATGTTGTTAAAATAATTTTCAAATACCTCAAGTATTAAACTTATTTAAGATTGTTCTATCCTAAAGGAAACCCTTTTGATTTAGTTAGTTATCCAGATTCAGATTTTGGTGGATGTAAGTTAGATAGAAGGAGTACCTCTGGAACATGTCACTTTTTGGGAAAGTCACAAATATCATGGTGTAGTAAAAAGCAAAATTCAGTTGCATTATCAACTACTGAAGCAGAATACATTGCTACTGGAAATTTTTGTGCAAAAATTTTGAGGATGAAACACACTTTATTAAACTATGGATTTAAATTTAGACGTATCCCCATAAACATTGACAACAAAAGTGATATTAACATATCTAAGAATACAATTTCTCATTCTATAACAAATCATATTGATGTAAGACATCACTTTTTGAGAGATCGTTATCAAAAAGGTGATATATCTCTTGAATTTATTGGGATTGAACATCAGCTTGCTGATTTATTCAATAAACCCTTAAATTCTGAGATAATGAATTACATCAAACATGGACTAGGAATGATAAATTGATAATATATTCTAAAACCAATCTGTTAAACTGATCTATGAAACTGATCTTATGAAACTGATCCCCCGAAACTGATCCCTGAAACTGATACCCTAAAACAGATCTCCAGAAAATAATTCCTAAAATCGATCTTTGAAATTGATCTCATGAAACTAATCTTTGAAACAAAACTTTGAAACTGATCTTATGAAAATGATCTCCAAAACTGATTCTTGAATCTGAAATTTGAAACTGATCTTATGAAACTGATCTCCAGAAACCGATTCTTGAAACAAAACTTTGAAACTGATCTTATGAAACTGATCTCCAGAAACTGATTCTTAAAACCAATCTTTGAAACTGATCCCCTAAAATCAATTCCTGAAACAGATCTTTGAAACTGATCTTGTGAAACTGATCCCTAAAACTGATCGTGTAAAACTGATTCAATAACACCAATGTTTTTAAGGACTCTTTTTTAATTCTATCTTTTTTAAATAAAACGATGTTGTTTTTTATTCTTTTTGTCGTGTTTAAATTTTATGTTTTATGATTTTCGATCCCTAAATGATATATTTAGTTCAATCCATCCCGACCTTTTAACTTCCCATAATCGTAAAGCCTTCTACCCTTTGTCACTCTACCTCTTGACCCTCATCCTCAACTCTTTTGGAATCTGAAGCCTTGTCATGGAAAGGAACAAGTGTTCTATGGAAGAGCCAAGAAAATAACCTTCTAATAATCATCATAAAGGTGAGTTTAGTGGGACTGCAATACTGATCATAGAAAGCTGAGTGGTTATGGCTAAAAAAGAAGTATCTGCTGAGTGGCTTCAATCAAGAAAATCATTTTTGTTAAAGGTACTGGAATCTCAAGGGTGGTTGAGCTGGTTTTCTAACAATGAAAGACTTTATTATCCCCAGCTAGTGCATGAATTATATTAACGTTTTAAGATATCTATGGATGAATCTGAGGCAGCAAGAATGAATTCGGTTGTAAAGCTAAAGGAAGTAGATTTTTAGTCTAGGGAGTGGGCTGAGTGCTTGGAGATGCCTCATGAAGGAGTCTATACTGATTATCCAAGTAATATTCCACCTTCCTCTGATTTTTTCCCTTATTAAGATTCTATTAATAAGCTAACTAGAAATGGATAATCTAGGAGGACTATTGTAAGTGAGTTTGAAGAAGTAATAAGATTATTGTTTAAGTTTATTCAACATCAAATCTGCCTAAGGAAGGGATATTTCTCTACTGTGAAGTATCCGGATGTATTCTTGATCTATATGTTGAAACATGGGATAAAAGTAAACTTGTGTAGCTATCTAATGGTTCATGTCTCTGATTTGATAAACACGTCCAAGGAGGCAACATGTTTATACTATCTGAGGATGATCTCTACCATGTTAAGAAGGTTAGGTTGTGTGGAAGATGGAGATGAAGTGATAAATTCATGAAGTGGATACTTTCTTCAAAAAGATATTTATAAAAGGATGAATATATTCTAGAATACAAGGAAGAACTGTTGGGTAGGTGATGAGGAAAGACTGTATGAGGATTCCAATCCAATTGACCATCCTATCAGACAAAAGGATCAAGTTGATTCGAGTCTCAAACAAAGAGAATAACCTGTTTATTATGATGAGGAAACTGAGCCTAAAGTGTCAAGGGAAGGATATCCTTATGATGATAAGAGTGGTCCTGACATTTCTGAAAGTCCCAACGACATATCTTATGGACCTGCTAGTCCACCTTTAGACTTACCCTCAATAGAATCCTTGTTAGGTGATGAGGATGAGGAAGAGACTGAGGTTACTAGAGTTGAAGGATATGTAAGTAAATCAGATGAGGAGTCTGATGATGATGATGATAAGGATGAAAGAGGGAATTATGAGCATGTAATTGATTCTTTAAAAGTGGGAAAAAATGGTGGATAGATCAAGTGAGGAATCTATACATGGAGCTGGTGATGGTGTTGAGCATGTTGAATAGGAAGATGTTGATCATAGAGATGCCAGTCATGAGGACAGATCACCCCATCCAAATGACGAAAATCAAGAAATCATTCAATAATTGAACGAGATTATGGCTGGTGGCCCTGAGGAAGAAGTTGAGTATCAAGTGCCTCAAATTGAGGAAATTCATAGAGAAGGTGAAGTGGCTGGAGATCATGCAGAACCTGAAGTTCAGTTGTTTCTGGTACCCAGAAATTGTTGTTATGTCTAGAGGACTAGATGAAGAAGTTGATGAAGATGATGTTGTTCCTAAACCTTAGGGAAGAAGGATCAGGATTGATACTGTCAAGACAAGAGATTGGACATATATCAGAGAGTTGAATAATGATCAAGGATACATTCTTTTTGGTTTGGAGTATGACTCAGATGAGGAGAGGGTGCCTCCTCCTTCTGTTCCACAAGTCCAAGATGAACAAAAACCTGTTACACCTGTTCTACCATTTTCACCTTCAGCATTAGAGATAGTAGCATAGACCGTTCCCAGTGACTATGTCACTAAGGCTGATTTGGAACAATTCTAAAATGATATAATTGAGTCAGTGATATCCTTAGTTGGATCTAGAAGTGAATCCTCCATTTCAATAGGTATCTCAAATTCTAATGCAGCAAAGATTGCAAGAATAGTGATCCAACAGATTCAACTGAATCTCATTACCACAGCAAAAACCATTATTAGGAACAATACTTTGATGAGAGAGGAAGTAAGAAATATGAAAAATGTGTTAAATTCTATAACCTCTGACTTTAAGACCTCCTTCAGTGGTGTTCTGGAAGTTCATAGGAACTTGGTGACTCATCTACTCAGTGTGGATTTGAAGAACTTGAAAGAGGAGCTTAGAAAAATGTTAACTGGCTTATCCAATTCTAGAAGTGGGAAAGGTGTTATTGCTAATTTGGAGTCTCTCAAGGTTTTTATGAGAGAGGAACTCCAATGTCTTCAGAGTTTTTGAGACAAAGAAACTCTTGAAAAGGTTCATCGAAATATAGACCTCGTGTACAATATGGTTAGGCAGTGCACAAATGAAGCCTCTGCTACTTAGAAATAGATTAGAAAAAATGTGGATAAGTACTTCACTAATATTTATACCAAGAATGGCCTCATAAATAGCTTCAAGTTCCTAGTATATAATCTCAGAATACCTCCTTCAATTGAAGCCTTCAAGAAGCAAGTTACTCAATTGAAGGAGTTTACCCCTTGGCTGAATAAATTCATGGAAAATAAGGATGACTTCAAGAAAGATATGAAATATGGTGGTGAAATCATTAAGGATTTCATCAATCTTCTTAAGACATACCTTCATGTCCAGGATGAAGCCATTGGGGCCCCTCCTACAGCTTCCATTGGTACTACCTCTCAGCCTCCTGCTCCAATGACTATCTCTCAGGCTCTTTCCCAGATTCAACCGGTCATTACAGAGCAAACTCCCAGCCGTGTGTTGTCAGAAATAAGTCCTATACTTGCAGAAAATGTACCTACAGGTGTTGTCCTATATGGTGTTATCTTCAGACCACCTCTATCCTATGCCACTCCCAAACCTTCTCCTCCTCCTTCGGATCCTTCAGATAAAGGAAAATCCCCTCAGAAGCAAAACCCTTAGAGATGGATTGTATTTTTTATAGGAATTCGATCTTTTTTTGGGATTGTAATTTTGTTTGCATCATAATGTAAATATTTATGGTGTCTTTCTTTTTTGATATCTCTCTTCTTATTTTTTTTCTTTTTTTTTCTAATCCTAAAAGGGGGAGAAAAGGCATAAGGCATACATTATTAATCTAAGGGGGAGAATTTCTGGTAAAGGACACATGGCATGTACTCAACATAATACATTTATTTAGGGGGAGCTTTGTTTTAAAAACTCATACAAGGGAAGGATTTTGTTGAATTGAATAATCAAACTTAGTGAAGATTGTGATAAATCTAGTACAAAGCATAGAGTAATGCTAGATAAAGTAAAAGAACTCATCTAAAGAGTACAAATAATTTTAGATGTTGAATTCTATAATTACACCCTCCTCATTAAAGGTTTATGTGAATAGAGATAGTTTAGGATTGATTTAAAAAATATTCACCTTATCTAGAAGATAAGTTTATTGAAAATATATAATTTAAGTGTTATATTTGTTTTAGCACATTGAAAATTCATATTAATGGAGATTAAAATTATTTTAATAATTATAATATTTATATGAAGATATTCTGAGATGATTGGAAGTGTTTGGAGAAGTTATAGTGTATGTGTATTTCATTTTGATGGTATTTGTAGAAATCTTGAATACTAGATTACACTATAAAATGGCCCAATTCTTAAGCGTAATACTTTACATATCAGATCATATAACTTCACTATGAATTTAGTTCTTTGAGTGATTAACCTAATACTTTGAGGTGAGTACACAACATTGAGATTCATGAATAAAAAATAAAAATGGATGGAGAATATTACTTTAGAAACGTCCATTGTATGACCTCATGCTGAATGTATGTATTTGAGCACCAGAATAGGCCTTGATCATAAGACTTTTCCTGTGTAATTATTTGGAATACTAATCATATTAATTTAGTGTAATATGTTGATACCATGTGACTTCAAATTCATAAGATATAGAGTCACCCACAGATCTAAGTCCAAGTCTTCATTACAGAACTTTGTGAGAATAAGCCTTTTAAGTGCCCATTATAAGACTTCAACACACATCAAAAAATTTGAAGTTCTGATATTGGAAAATTTTGAGTTTCTATATTTAATATGATGATAAAAAATATCATTTAGGGTGATTCATGGATTTTTATTCAAATAAAAAAAACTAAAAATTGTTTTTATTCATGCTTGATAAAGTAAATGTTAGACCCTCTATGCTATAGTTGTTTTCATAATCACAAATAATGTCTAACTACATATTCTACTCTTTCATGCTATTTAATATCTCTAAAGAAATCAATTATATCATACTGAACAATCTACTTTAATAAGGCAATAACTTATATTTATAAATCCATATGTTTACAAGTGTATTTTTATATGTATTTTTGGATGTCACTTAGTCGTGTAATGTTATGTGTAAGACAGTCTCTTCATAGGCTTTTTAGAGTTCCTGGAAATGAACTGATGTTTAAAACACTGATGTTCGACACACCAATGTTCGACATAATGATGTTCCACACACAGATGTTCAACACATCGATAATCGACACACCGATGTTCGACACACCGATGTTTGACACACCGATGTCTGACACACCGAAAATGACAGACCGAAGATGACACACTGAAGATGATGCACCAAAGATGACACACTGAAGATGATAGACTGAAGATGACACACCGAAGATGACAGACCGATGCTAACAGACCAAAGAATACAAACCGATGCAAATGACTCACCGATAGTCATAAATAACTGTTTCATTTTTATTAATTCAAATTTATTTCTAACAGTTATATTTAGACAAATTAATGTTTCTATCATTATTTAATGTTTTCTATAAAACTATCCATAGACAGTACAAGGTACATGCACGTGTGGATATCTTCATGCCTATTAGACCTTGAAGTATAAAAGGATTACAAGATCAACCTAAAAAGTAGTAGAGCCGTTGAACTTTCTAGAAAAACAAAAAGGGATGGCTGTGTGAATGTGAAAGATATTGCAAATAGAAGAACTTGGAAGATTGAGAATACAATAAGTTTAATATTACAAGCTGCATCCTACTAAATCTCGTTGAACACCCTGACATCGAAGAGCTGAACCTTCACATACCTGGAAGCTAGATTAGAGAGACTATGATACTCTATTTTTAAGACAACTTCCTAAAGAGGACTCAAATATAATTTTCTCAATATCCATTGATTCCATAGATTTACTGCACAACACACAGAGATTTATAAACTCTTTTCTTCTTTTATAACTCTGTTGTGATCTTGTGTATACTATTTGAGCAGTGTGTGTATCTATTTGTATCACACACACTGTCTCCTAAGCATAACTAGAGGATACCAAAATATCCTCACTCTTAATCCCTTTTACTCTTGTATCCCATATAAAACATTGGAAGAGATCCTGTATGATTTTTTTATTAGTTTTTCCCATGAATAACTGTGTTAGAGGTAAAGTGTGACCTGGACATCCCTGTGTGATTTTGTGAACCCCGATCCATGGTGTGGATCAAAAGTCTGTTAATATAAACTTCTAGGTGGCAGGTGATCACCAAGTGAAGAGGAAAAAGTCTCATCTTGAGACTAAACCTCTTGTTTTAACCGCTGTGTTGTTTGTCTTATATTTTTATTTGCTATGTATTTCTCACATTAAGATAAAGTGAAATTTGATAGTTAGTTTAACAAGTGTTTATATCTATTTTGATTCAGTATATTAGATTTAAAAGTTTTTCTAATATTAGATTGGTAAAATTGAGAACTAATCAATCCTCTGAGAAACTAATTGAACTTTCAGAACTTTTATAAATTCACTACAAACTGGCTTTGATTTTATTTTCATAGGGGGTGTTATTTTAAAGAACTGGTTTTTAACCGAAATTTTTATAGATACTCAATTCACCCCCCCCCCCCACCTCTTGAGTGATCTACTCTGACCAACAGTAAATATGATGATCCTCATATAAGATAAAATATAAATGAATTTATGGATGATTTTAAAGGTAAAATCAAATATTAAATTACTAAATTAATTACAAATTAAATTTTATAATCCTAAAGTTTTTCTTAAGAGATAAAAAACATCATGATGCTTATATAATCCATGAAATGATCTTTTTATGGAACATTGAAAAGGAGTTCTAGTGCATGTATATCATGATGCTGAAAATGAATTTATCAATTTTTCAATAATAATTTAGATAAATTTACATCAAATATTTCTTGTAATTTAGCTCCTTAAATAATTTATGTAAAAAAGTTTTTTAGAATGAATAGCTAATAAATGATATGGATATTATCCTAAAAGATGAGTTACACACCATAAATATGAATTATTATATGATTTTTTTCATACAGTTGTGAAGACTTGAAGTGTGGATATTATAGTAAAAGTTTCTAAGAAAGAAGAATTTAAGCCTAGAGAAGAATAAAATTAATATTTTATTTTTTTTATTTTCAAGTAATGAGAAGCATTAAATAATGGTATTCATATAATACTCTTTGAGTTTACAAATAAGTACAGGAGAAAACAAGGAAACATAAAATGGGTATTCTATTATGTTTATTTTAGGAAAGTAACTAATTTTTCTACTGAATATATCATTTATGGTATTTCAAAAATAAATAATGCATTTAATTTTACCACTCATTCATGTGTGAAGAATGGATCTCAAAGTAATTATAGAAGAAGTGTTCATGTTTTTATTCAATAAAAAATGGGACTAAAGTAGAAAATGTGGATTTGAGATAGATTTGAGTAATTGATAATTAATAAGAATCTATTGAAGAATAAAAAGAAAAATTATTTATAAAAACTATAATAAATCAAGGAGAAAATAAATATCAACTAAAACATATAGTAAGTAATAAGATAAGATAGTTTTTCGAGCCTATGAAAATTGTTGGGACTCAAGTAAAGTGACAACAATAGGATGAGAGATGAATAATTTAAAGAGTAAAGACCTATTATCATGTGCTTTGGTTGAAAACCTAAAGGTATAAAATGTTTCTATGATTGAGGAATTATATTAGTTATTATGTGGTAATAGTTACATCTCTAAACAAATCTACTAATCTACTTCAGAAGGAGGAAGGAAGTAAAAAACTAGTGGGAGATAAATACTATGAAAAATAGTGTAAATATATTTCCACTTGTGTAATATAATGGAGGTGTTTTACCAATCTATTATGGTAACCCCACCCATGTAATATTTTGGAAGAGGATTTAGGATGATCCCTAGACACCCACTATAATTGGTGATTTGATTATAGTGGATAATATGTGACTCATCTAGATTTGACATAGAAAGGAGTAGTTTTATAACATCAAGACTGAACCTTATAAAAATACCCTATGCTAATATATTTTTTACATACTTTCATTGCATGTAATTGTTTCCTACAAAGTAAAAGTGAAAAAAGATACATAAATATTTTAACCATCAATAGGGGTTTAAATACAAAATGGGTAAAATAAGAATAAAGAAAGAATCTATAATTTGGTTAAATTGTTTTACTCCTGATTCAATGCTCACCCCCCCCCCCAGGTGTGAATGCTCAGTCTATTAGAAAAATAAAAAAAATAGAGCTTAGGTTCTCTCTAATTGAATCTTCTAGATTATCAAAATTTCAATCATAGGCACAATGTTCCCTCTGATACCCACTAAAAATGTTTCCTAATTTTTTTCTATAAGGTGTATATTATGTAAAGATATTATATGTTTCAAAAAGATCCCTAGACGGATGGATCTATATTAATCCCTATCAAAACAAAATTGGAAGTCACTGTCAAGACTTTGAGAAATAGGAAAAATAAATATTCTAATAATTTGAAGAAGATTTCAAGAAATGAAGAGGAAACACCATTAGCTAATGGTAGTAATAATAGATGGAATTTATTATCCAAATATATTTATTTTCATTCCATTAAATAATAAATCTCAAACTGTTAAGAAGATGGTTTTGGAGATCCACTTAGTGACTTTTATTATAAAGATAAGGATTACCTAAAAAAATGTCCCCAAAGAAGTTTTTTTATATATATTTTAATATAATCAAGGAATAATTGATGAAAATTCAAATATATAATTTGATTTTTATGTAGTGGAAGAGGGATTATCAAAGAATATGAGTTTCTATTACAAACTTTCAAATCATGTAAAAGCGAAAGAAGAATCTACCACATTTTTCAATTAAAATGTTTATTTATTTGGTGAAGATCTTAAAAGATTTATTTGTGAAAAATATGTATTTAAGGAAATTTTTAAGAAGGTATTTGATGAATTATATAAGTTTCATGATGTATCTTTAATTGTCATTTATATAGAACTAGAAGTAAAATCAAAAGGGTGAAAGAGTTGGATAATTATTTAGTATAGACAATGAAGATACATGAGGTTCAAATTTAGAAGATTGTTAGTGATTGAGAAGATGGGTTGGGATCAGTTCTATATGAAAAGAACACCCTCAACCTGAAATTTCTAGAGCTAAAATTTTAGTTGTAGGATTTGGAAGAAGAAAAATCCAGAACTTCCCAACAATATAAGAATAAAAGTGTCTCCACACAAATGTCAAAAATGATTAATTAATTTAATAAGACTCACAGTGGTGGAAAAGAGATCCTATGATCATGTTTAGAATCATCAACATCTATCTATTCGAAAAAGTTAACCCACTACCTAATGAATTCCATTTGTTCTAAATCTATCTCAACTAGTCATACAGATTTTAATTCAAAAACCAGAAAAATTTGGAATTCCAAAAAAGTTTGTATAGCCACCAATATGTCAAGGATAGAGGTGATCATATCCAAGAAGTATTCTTCCCCAAAAGAGACTAAATTTTTGGGGTTCTCACCCAAAATTAATAGGGTAATATGTTTTTAAATATTCTACCAAAAATGAAAATAAAATAGTCAACTAGAATGTTTCAGTGGAGTTATAGGATTAAGAATTGTTATATTGACTACTGTAACAACATTTAAACATTCATAAGTTCATGAATTCCTAAATAAGTTGGATAAAATGTGAAGTTAAAAGGAAACATACAATGAAAATAAGAAGCTCACAAATGAAGAATAATCTATCACTATAGAATAGATTTGAAAGACTGAAGTGTTTTTGAGAGATATGTAACATTGTGGTTCATTGTTATAATTAATTATAGTTTGATCCATATAGGTATCATCCACTTAATAATGATAAGATATAATCACCACATATTGATAAGCCGGAAAAGAAAAAAGGTGTGTCTGCATTGGGAGATGAATCAATGAAGAACGGTTAAAAAAATTCACTCCCAAGAGGTCAATGGATAAGGATAAGAAGTATTTCACACCAACAGATAGGATAATATGAATACTATATGGAAAGGGAGTATACACCATGTACCATTGTAATGTGTATATGAATCTCAATAATGAATAGAAAAATATGATAACAAAATGGGAATAAATTCAGGAAAGAGATGGTATAATTGGAATAGTTATTGGAACTCCTAGGGAAGAGGTTGGGAGGATTCCCAAAAGGGTAACCTAAAAGGTTAAAGAATATGTGTGTGTATGGTTCAATTAGATCGAATATATAGCTATTATATGTATTCTTTTTTTCTTAGATAGATTATGAACAAAAGGAAAAGCATAAATTTCTTATAGAGGTGATATTATTGCTTCTATAAATAAATCCACACCAAAATAGAAATTTGATCATGAGCCTAAAGATATCTTCATCATATAGACTAGGTAATTTAAACAATAAATAAGGTGGGAGATAACTAAAAATATTAAAACATCAATTTTTGATAATGTTGAGAATCCCATTCCAACAAAGAATGAAAGTGGACTTTGATATAAATACATACTACTAAGTAATTTTTAGACCTGGAAACCCAAAGATGATGGATGGATAAAGAGGTATATAAATTTCACACCTTCAAGAGAAATAGTTTTCTGGTTGATAAATATTTCTCATCCCTATTTCTCTAACTGACGAGCTGTTGAAGATCGACCCTATTCTCAAGTAAACTATTTTGGTGTTTTAATTATGATAATTGAAATGTGTGAATATTGGAGAGCATCCCTTGAGGGGGATATTTTAAAATAGAAGAAGTTACCATAGATTTATAAAATTCTCATTAAATATTTTAATTTGTATATCCCCTTAAAAATATGTATTAATACGATTTACTTAAATCTCCCATCACTAGGAATAACATATATATATTATGATTATCAAAGGGGAGTGATTATCAAACTATATGGGGATGACTTGGGACATTAATGTTTTTATGTACCTTTTAAAATGAGTGCATTTTTCTATGTTTTCTTGCAAATATGTATGTGAAGAACCCAAAATTTGAAATACGGAAACCAGTGTCACATGTGTTGAAAATATAGAGAGCCTTGTTGTCCAAACTTGTCAACATTATTTTTCTAATAAGGTTTATCCCATGTAGACATAGATTTTAAAAGTCAATGATATAATTATAAAATAAATGTGAGGTTAATTATTTTAGATGATAGTTTTTTATTTTAATGTTCCTAAAATAACTTCCATTTAGTAATAATTAATTGTTGCAAAATTATTTCTCACATGGTATCAGTAGATTATAAAAATAATTTTTATTAAGAAAGTTCATGGAGAGAAGATAATTTTATTAAATTTAGAATATTTTTTTTATATCCCCTTAGTTTTATCTTAAAAGGGATATGAATTTGAAGAAGAAAAATTCCCTTAAATAAAAAGAGGTATCCAAGTGGTATTCGATATTAAATAGGGAGAAGAAAATGAAGTGTAAAACCTATTGTGTCAAAAGGTGTAAAAAAACATTCCTCTTTTTCATTTGTTTTCAATTTTAGGGATAAGATTTGATTTAAATAATGGTAGTAATTTGTAATTGATAAAAAACATAAAGGTGGAGATTTTATGGTTCAAATATAATTTTATTTTAGTTGTGATAAAAAAATTTTAAATATTGTCAATTTAATTAATGTAAAGGAGCTTCCTTGGATGATGTAGAAAAGATCCACCCAAAGGAAGTTGAAGCCACTACTACCCATGAAGATATATTTTGACATATTATACATATTTGATAAGACATTATATGATTAAATGAGTTGGTATTCATGAATTTGACATGTTCTAAAAGTGAATAGTCCTTGTATTAGATGTATTGAAAAAAGGAGACCAAGAAATAGGATCCAGTGTCTAATCCTATGGCTGGAGTAATTGTATGGTTATCGATAACACATGTAAATTGGGTTCAAAGCTTGAAGGAAAGCTATATAAAGTATTAGAACTCATTTTATGAGTACAAATCATGTTAAATGCTGAAATAAGTGTTTACAAACTCCTGGTTTATGGTTGATGTGAATAAATATGGATTGAGATTGATTTAATAATAATTTCACCTGATCTGGAAGATAAGTTCACTTAAATACTATAATTTTAGTGTTATATATATTATAACACCTTATAACTGCATATTAAAGGATGTAAAATATATTTTAATCATTCCTATATTTTTCTAAAGATGTTATGAGATGATTCAAAGAGCATGTAGAAGTCTTATATAAAGTAGAAGTTTTTCTAAATCTATTTTTAGACATCTGGAATTTTTATAATATACTAAAATATGAAAAAAGTTTTCAATGTTATATTTTCCTACAGGATTATATGACTTCATTGGAAACAAAATACTTTAGGTGTTGAACCACAAGTGTTGAAGCGATTTTATGACTTTGAGGTGATTGAATAGAAAAATGGAAAAATAAGGAGCATATGACTTCAGAATAATCCATCATATGACTTCATGTTGAATGTAAGTCTTTGATAACCAGCGTAATCCTTGATGATAATACTTCACTAGTGTAATTATTTGTTACACTTATTGGATTAATTCAATAATATATAAATTTAAATTCATTCTATATAGATTTATTCATAGATATGACAGTAATTATTCATCATAGTACTTTACAATCACAAGCCTTTAAATTCCCGAGCATAAGAATACAACACTTACTAAAAATTTGGAAGTTCTTCCTGATGAAAAGTTAAAGTATCTAGATTTAATATAATGAAGAAAAAAATCATTTAGGGTTATGCTTGGGATATTCTTAAAAGATAAAACTTTCAAAAAATTATTGTGATTCAATATAAGAAAAGTTGAGAAGATAATCTTTATAGATGATCAAAGAGAGATTAATTTTTAGATGATTTAAATGGGAAAATAAAATATAAAATTCTATAATTAATTTTAAATTAAATGTGATGATATTGATGTTATTATTAAGTGATAAAAACATCATCTAGATTATCCCAACCGTGATACAATCTTGTTTGAGGAATATTAAAAAATGAGATCCATTACATATATTCTGTGATGATGAAAATAAGTTTATCGGGTTATCAAGAAAAATATAGGTTATGTTCCACACAATATTACTTATTATTTATTTAATAAAAAAAATTACAAATCAATCCATTTTATAAGGAATAATGGATAAGGATCTCATTCTAAAAATATGATTTCCACACCACAAATGTGAAGCTTTGTTTCATCTTTTCATACAGTTGTCAAGACTTAAAGTGTGAATTTTGAAAAATATGTTTTCAAGGAATAGAAATAAAATCCTATAGAATAAAAATGAAATATTTAATTTTATCAAGTTTAGAGTAATGATAAACATTAAATAAGGGTATTATTATAATGTTCTTTGAGTTGAAAAAAAAAATAGAGCATGAGAAGACATGGAAATCCAAAATTGGAATTATATTGTGGTTCTTTTGAGCTTGGCTATTCCATTTTTGGTAAACATATAATTTATGGTATTTGAAAAATAAATAATGCACTTAATGTTTTCACCCATGAATGTGATAAGAATAGATCTCAAAGTGAGCATATAATAATTTTCAATGCATCTATACTAAAATTATTTTAATTTAAGAATAATATGATACACCACAACCTATTATAAAGAATAAGAAAATATATTGTTTTATCATATGCAACTTGTTAGGTCTCAAAGAAGGTTACACTTATTGATTGAGAGACAAATAATATAAGGGGAAGAGATTGAGTTTTATGTGTTATTCTAGAGTACATGATGGTAGTTTAATATTCTATTATTAAAAAAGTGGATTGGTAATTGTGTTGGGGTCATGAAATATTCTAGAAAAACTTTTTCATTTATTTCAAAAGTGGGAAGGAATAATTAAACTAGTGAGAGTTAAAGAATATGCAAAACAACATAAAGATTCATTCACTTTCATAATATATTGGAGGAATGTTTACTATGTAATATGGTAACCCATCCTATGTAATATGGTAGTAACAGTTTCAATATTATAATGGGACACCTATTATAATTTTTTATTCAAATATAGTGGATAATATTTGAATCAACAAAAGTTGACATAGAAAGGAGTAGGTCTCCCACATCGAGGTCAAACCGTATAAAAAAATAGCATGATGATCTATTTTTACATAATTTCATTTCATGTGGTTATGGCCAACTGGTTAAAATAAAACAAGATCCAAATCTTGTTTAACCAGTAAGAGGGGTTCAAATTCCAAAGGGGTTAAAGAGATTTAAATAAATAATTTTTAATCTTTTAAAATTAATCTTCTCCTAATTCACCCACACCCCCTCATGTGTGTCTCAAAAATCCATGAGGACATAAAAAGTGATATTAAATCCAATATTACTTCTAATTAGATCATTTGATTATCAAAATTTAAATTATGAACACAATATTCAATCAGATAGTTAAAAAAATGTTTACCAGTTATTTCTATCTCAAATAAATGAAGTGTGGACTTTAGATAATTGATTAAGAGCCTCATATGGAAGGATATACTTTCATCCCTATAAAAATCAACTTTGAATTATCTATTAATAATTTTAGAAATAGGTAATGTAAAATTCAATGAATCTATAGAATATTTCAATAAAAGTATAGGAAACACCATTACCTAAATTTAGTCAATTTGGTGATCATACATTTTCAAAATCAATTGATTTTCATTCCTCTAATGAAGAATTCTCAAGTTATGAATAATATTGTTTCAGAAAGTCACATAATATATTTTATTCCAAAGTTATTTATTATCTAAAAAAGGACCTTGAATAATTTTTTGTACATAATTTTTCAAATATCAAGGGACTAATTGATGAAAATTCATAGATAGAAGTAGAGGTTGATATAGTAGAATAATAATTATAAAAGTACATGTGTTCCTACAAAAAAATAAAAAGGCATATAAAATAAAAGGAAGACTTTTTAGCACATTGAAATGAAAATGTTTCATTATTTTATGAATAATTGTAAATGGTTTTTTTTAGAAATAGGTATTTAGGATCTTTATTAAGGAATTATTCCATGTAGTGGAGAATATTCATAAGGTCTCCTTGGATGTTAAGTCTAGACAACTGGAAGTAAAATAAAAAATAGTGAAAAATTTGGATAATTAATTATTGGAGTCAAGAAAAATTCATGAAGTTAGAATTCAAAATATGGTGAGTGATTCGGAAGATAGATAGATATTAGTGGAATATGAAAAGAATACCCTCAGCCAAAAATATTTAGAACTGAAAATCCAACTGAAGGATCTAGAAAAAGAATGATAAAGAAGTTCCCAATAAGTTGAGAAAATATGTATTTCCAAAAAAACCTCAAAAGTGAGTTATTCATTGAATAAGACTAAAAATAGTGTCAAATAGGCCTTGAGATCATCTGGAAAATTACCCAACTCTAGTTCCTTTAAAAAGGGAACCCACTGACCAATGAGTTCCATTTTTACTAAATATGTCTCAAATAGATGTGCATGTTTGAAATTAAAAACTATAAAAATATATATATATATATATGAGAAAATATTTATATATCCACCAATATATCAGGTATAGAGGTGATTATTTCTATCAATAACAATTCCCCAAAAGTATCCCAAGAGGATAGGTTTCTATCCTAAAATCACCAGGATAAGAAATCTGAAAGGAATGTACCTAAAATGAAAAATAAATGGGTTAATTGGATGTTGTTGGAACTGATAGAATATAATTTCAATGTGCACAAGTTTAAGAACTCCCAAAGAAAGGGTAGAAAATATGAAGTTCAAAATAAACCTACTATGAAAATAAAATCCTCATAAATGTAGAAGAATCTGTCAAAAAATAATAGATTTGAAAGAGTAAATAATTTCTTTGATATGTAAAAAAGTCAAGTTCATTATCATAAATAATGTCAGTATAATCCATTTGTGTATAATCTACATACTAATGAGAGGATATAACCTCCATATATTGAAAAGTAGTTAATGAAATAAGAAAAGTATACCTTGGGAGATGAATCATGGAATAAGGGTGAAAAATTAGTCACTCCCATGAGGTCAATGAATAATATTGAGATGTATATTATAGTAACTAATATGATAATATAATTATTCTATGTAAATGAAAGTTACACCATGAATCATTTAAATGTGGACAATAATCTCAATAAATAAGGGAGAAATCTAGAAAAAAAGGGAATCAATTTAGAAAATGTATATTTGAAATAGAATAATTATTGATACTCCTAGTGAAGAGATTGAAAGACTTTACCAAAGGGGGGGTTTAATGTCAAAGAATATGTTCTTGGATGGTGAAACTAGTTAGGACACATGGTCATCATTTGTATAACAATTTTTACTATACATGTGATGAAAAATTGGAAAGCACTAGTTTATTCTAGTGATAAGAGTGTTTTTGTTAGAAAGGAATACATACCCAACTATAAATATAAGCATCAGCCAAAATATATCTAGATAATTTGGTCTAACCAATTAGAAGAGAAAATTATGTTGTAGAAATATGAAAAGATTCAATATACTCTATTTTCTAAATTTTAGAAGCCCATTCCATTTAATAAGAAAAGTGAAGATGGAAATAAATATGTGTTTCTATGAAATGTTTAGATCTAGAAACCCAAAGATGATGTAAGAATAAAGAGGTATAGAAATTATAGAGCTTTATATGAAAGAGTTTTCAGGTTGAGAAATATATATCAACCATGTTTCTCAAATTGAGAATTTATTGAAGTTCCAATTAATTCCCAAGTCAATAGTATTTGTGTTTCAATTATGGAAATTTAACATTAGGAAGATAGGAGAGAATCCCTTGTGGGGGAGATTTAAAAAGAGATTAAGCAACCTGAGATTTATAGAATTTAACATGAATATGGAAATATGAATAGCCCATTCAAAATTTGAAGGAAGAGGCTTGGTTTAATTCTCCCATAACTATTAATAACATGAATATATTATGTTTATCATGGGGATGTGATTATCCAATTATATGGGGATAACCTCACGCTTGAAATGTTTTCATATATTTGTTCAATTGAGGGCAGGTTTCAATGTTTTCTAAAAAAATTGTATGTTTAGACAATAAATATTGATTAATAGAAACTCATATCACATGTGTTGAAAATATGTATAGCCATGCTTTATAAACTTATAACTCTTGTTTTATGTAATGGGTCAATCCACATTAATTTATACTTGATTAGATGATGACACATTTCTAATAGAAATGTGATGATAAGTATTTTAGATGATTCTTTATTATTATAAATTTCTTAAAATCACATACAAATGGTAAATAGTGACTCTTACAGAATTCCTTCTCTCATGGTATCATTAGATGTTAAAAAAATTAGTATCAAGAGATCACATATAGGGATAATGAGTTCCTAAATTTATAAAAGTTTTTTATTGAGATCCTCTTTGGTGTATCCTAAAAGAGATTGTAATTTGAAAAATAACCTTCCATAAAATTACAAGTGGTATCCAATTGGTTTCTAGTATATAATGGGGATAATAAAATGATGTGTGAAACATAATGTTTCAATAAGGGTATGAATACATTTCCCCTTTTCATTTATTATTAATTAGGGGTAGAAGAATTACATTAACTAATAGAGGTTATGTGTAATTGAAAACAAATCCAAAAAGGGTATTGTTGTGTTTAGGATCTATTTTGGTTTCATTTATTGTCAATGTGTGTTAAATCTAGTCAATTTAATTATTTAAAGGATGTTTCTTGAGTGGTAAAGAAAAGATACACCCAAAGGAAGTGGAAACTTCTACTGCCTATGAAGATTAAGCTACACAACTTCTATGTAGTTTCTAAAACATCATATGACAGAATGAGAAGGTATTAATTAATATGAAAAGTTTTTATGTTTAATAATCCTTTAATTTAATAGTTTTAATTATGAAGATAAATAAATAGGAGATGAATGATTAACATATGGATGGAAAACCTATATGGTGGTGAATAATGCATGTAAATCAAGTTCAAAGTTTATATGAAAGATATATAAACTTCATGAACTTTTGCAAGGAGTAAAAATCATATTTGAAAATAAATTCAATGTTTATATACTCTCTGTTTAAGTTTGATGTGAAAAGTGAAGTCTTGAGATGGATTTCAGAAGAGTTGCACCTTATTAGACAAATAAATTCACATAAATACTATAATTGGAGTATCATACATGTTGTAACAAATTAGAAATGAATATTAAAGGAGGTCAGAATTATTTTAATAATTCCAATATTTATTTTAAGATTTTATGAGATGATTTAAAGAGTTTTGAGAATCCTTGAAGAAAGTAAAATTTGATCTAAATATATTTATAGAAAACTAAAATTTTAGAGTACATTGAAAATGTTTAAATCCATGAATATAAAACTTTTCATACTAGATCATATAACTTCTTCATGAACATAAATCATTGGGTGTTGAGAATAATACATTGGGGTGAGAGTACAACTTGTAGATACTTGAATGGAAAATTGAAAAGGATATAGCATGTGACTTCACAAGAATTCATATTGAATGTATGTCTTTAAGCACCAGAGTAAGCCTTGGTAGTAATAATTCACAGATCTAAGTCTTTTAAATACTAAGCATATGAATATTGTGTATGAATTTGAAATCATATGAATTTAAATTCATATTATATAGAGGCATCCATAAAGTTAGTCATAAGTCTTCATCATAGGAATTTTCTTGTGTAAACCTTTGAAGTTACTAGTGTAACATTTCAAAACATAGTGAAAATTTGGAAATACTAATGGATGCAAACTTCAAGTTTTTTGATTTAAAATTATTAATAAAAATAATAATTTAGGTTGATTCATGTGCTATTCGTTAAATAAAAAAATATCAAAAAGCTTTTTTGATTTAAGTTGAATAAAGTAGAGAAGCTGATCTTCATAAAAAATCAGAGATATAAATTTTTGGATTATTTTAAAGGGAAAATAAAATTTGAAAATATAAAATTAATTGAAAATTAAATATAATGATGTCTATGTTATTCTAAATTAAAATAAATCATGAATATTTTTAAACCCATGATATGATCTAGTGTTAGGAAGATTAAAAAGGGAGTTCCACATCATTTATTTTTGTGATGCTGAAAATGAATTTTTTGGGATTTAAAGAATAATGTAGATGATGTTACATTGAATATTTATCATTATTTATTGACATAAATAATTTATAAATAAATATATTTGAGAATTAAGAGTGAAAAAGGGATAGGGGTATCATGCTGCAAGTTGAGTTCTAGACTGCAAATGTGAAGTGTTGTGTAATATTTTCATACAACTATAAAGACTTCAAGTGTAGATATCACAATGGATGTTTCTATAAAATAAAAAAACAATACTATATAAGAATAAAATGAATATTTTATTTGAATTATTTTAAAGTAATGAGAAATATTAAATAAGGGTGTTCTTGGAATGCTATTTAAGTTGAAAACCCATTGCACGAGAAATCATGGAAACCCAAAAGAGGTATTCTATTATGGTATATTTGTGATAGTGGATAATCTTCCTAGTCTGCATATTATTTATGGTATTTAAAAAATATACAATTCATTTAATTATACCACTCATTAATGTGAGAAGTTCGGATCTCAAAGTGATCAAAGAAGAAGTGTCCATGTTTCTATACAACAAAAAATGGGACTAAACTAAAAACTGGGGATGTGAGATAGATATGAGGAAATAAGAAGAATAAAGAAGATATAAAAGGATAAAATTAATAAGTATATGATACAATTATTATTTAGAAATAATAAAATAAATATACAATATAACCTACAGTGAAGAAGAATAAAATAGAGTGTGTCGAGTTGATGTAACTTTATAGGTCTCAAAGAAGGTGACACGAATCAATTGAGTGATGAATAATCTAAGAAACAGAGACCATGTTACATGTGTTACGTTAAAATAACTAAAGGTAGTAGATGTTTATATGATTTAGGAATTAGATATTTAATTTTTTTAGTGTCATGAAATCCCTAGATACAGCTAATGATTTATTTTAGAAAGAGTAAGGAAGTTAAAAACCAGTGAGAGTTAAAGACTATGAAAAGTAGTATAAATATCCCTTCACTTTTATAATATAGTTGAGGAAATTTTCCAATGTAATATGGTAACCCCAATACTGTAATATGGTTTAAAATGTTTTAGGATGACCTTTGTCCAACCATTGTAATTTTCAATCCAATTATAGTGGAGGATCTATGACTCAACATGAGTTGACACGACAAGGAGTAGGTTCCCCACATCAGGGGAAAAAATTCTAAAAATATTGCATGGTGATATTTGTGTATATACTTGAAATTCATGTGGTTGTGGCCTTATGATTAAAATGAAAAAAATATCAATATGTGCTTTAACCTGAAATAAGGGTTCAGATACCAAAGGGGTTAATAATATTTACAAAAAAAGAATTTGGAATTTGTTAAAAAAATCCACACCCGATTCAAATCCCCTCCCTTATAAAGTGTGTATCAAATGTACATTAGGACACTAAAAGTGGTATCAGAGAAACTATTTCCTATAATTAGGAATTTTTAATTAACATAATTTTAATTAAAATCACTAGGTTCCGTATGATAAGTATTGAAAAAATTTCATAGTTTTTTAATCTGAAATATATGAAGTCCATACTTCATAGGTTTAAATAATAACCTCAGATAGAAGCATATAAAACTATCCCTATCAAAAAAACACTTTGGATTATTTGTTAAGAATTTGATAAATATGAAAAATAAATATTATAAGGATATAAAAAATATTTCAATAAAGGAAGAGAAAGCACCACTACCTAAATGTAGTTAATTAGTGAGTATTCAGTATCCAAATATATTGATTTTCAATCCAATAGTGAAGAAAACTAAAGCTATGAAGAAGATGATTTCAACGAGTCACTTAGTGACTTTAATTATAAAGTTAAGGATTACCTAAAAAGTTCCCCAAAGAATTAATTTAATATATTTTTCCATATATCAATGGACTTATTGATAAAAATTCATAGCTAGTAGAATAGTGTAAACCCATGCCCTTTCTGGAGATGTCTTGGGCTTGTTTACAAGAAATATTTTTACTTGTGTTGAGTAATTTTAATTTGGTTTTTTAATTGGGGTGTGTTTGGGTAAAAATTTCAGAAAATTGGAACAGAGAGGGTAGTTCATGGTTGGCACATGGTTTATCCTAAGAGTCTACTATATCCAAGCAAATCATGTGACCTTGGATAGAGATATTTTTCATGGTCAATACACTGTTTGTAAAACTTTTCACACTAAAATAAGAAAATGTGCACCCCCTAGAATAGGCGCACAGTCAAGGTGCACACTTATTAGAAACTATGTGCCCCAAGCATCAAACCGTGCAAATGGTATTTTAATCCCCTAGACATTATATTTAAAATTTCTTGAGCCCCCATTCTAACCCCTATCCAACCCTAATGTCATGACCCGACCCAACGGGGCTCGAGCCGTGACTCCCCAAGCCCGCCTCCAATAGGCCAGGGGCTGGCGACCAGCGCCGAGTAGGCTATCACACACATGGGAGGCATTAGCCTAAGGTACCTGTACACACGCACCCACAAACACCTCCATGCAACAGTGAAGAGAAATATAAAACTGAAAAGGAAATGCATGCATACATCTATCCCAAACTAGAGTACAGCAGAAGTACAAAAGGGAAAAACAGGGGCCACCAAAGGAAAACTAGAAAAGCGCGTCCAACCTGCTCTGGAGAAGGGGAACGCTGCCACAAACACCCACCGGAAAGATCCCTCGGCACAGCTCCGGTAAACACCTCGGTCAACACGCTCACTAAGCTCCGCCTGCTCCAGGTCCACCTGGAACTCCGTCGAAAGGCTTGTGGTCTGCACAAGACACAAACATGTGCGGGCAAAGCCCGTGCAGGGGTGAGTATAAACATACTCAGTAGGCACCCCAAAAACCCAAAACCCAAGGGAGTAACTGAAAGGCAACAGTCCGCTAAACCCAGCCAGAGGGAACCCAGACGAGAGAGAAACTCCATCTCGTGACCATCCTCGGCTAAACACAACTAGTCATCTCATCTCAACTCAGGTGAATGCCCATACATACACCTTGAACAATCCAGATATACTCAGCTCACACCACAAAGCCACAAGAGGTACCGACCTCATCACTAACAACTCTCCACAACCAGGAGAGTACACCACATGAACACTGTCATACCAGATGACACTCATCCGAGAGATACACTCCATGGGGTCCCAAACAAAGATCTCAGACGCTCACTTGAGAGACCACGCTCGTCGGATAACATCACTGAGGAAACCTCGCTGAACCAACATAACTACCAAACTCCTCAGATAGGGGATCGCTACTAGGGTCCGCTAGGGGATACCAAGACCCACTCCGGTATATGTAGCTCACAGATAGGGGATCACTCCCAGGGTCTGCTGGGGGATACCACGACCCGATCTGGCATACATAGTTCTCACAGATAGGGGATCACACTCAGGATCCGCTGCGGGATACCACAACCCGATCTGGCGCTCGACAGAAGCTCCACACTCAGATAGAGGATCATCGTCCATATAAAGATGGTCACGACGATACCGGAACCCTATCTGGTATAACTCGCGATGTAGGGGATCGAACCGACGATGCCACAACCCTACTGAAACCACGCGCTGAGTAGGGGATCACATAACCCACGATACCGTAACCCTACTATAAACCACATGCTGAGTAGGGGATCGTATACCCGACGATGCCACAACCCTACTGAGCACGGCCCACCGCATAAGGGATCATATTTCCGATGATGCCACAAACCCTACGGGGTTAACCTGTTAGATAGGGGATCGCCGCCCGTGAATAAGCGGTCATAGCGATACCAGGAACCCGATCTTGGGTAAAGATGCTAGAGGATCCACTCCGGGACCACCGGAGGGATACCACAACTCTAACAGTTTAAACATCCCATCGAGAGGATCACAAACCCATATGAAGGTTGTGATACCACACGAACCCTCGTAGGAACGAACCAATGGAGAACCCTCAACCACTGCTGGTCCAAACATCGCTAACCCGAGCGACTAGCCACAACACCACGATGCGCACCTCCGAAGCCAAAACCAAGGCCACCATCGCGTTCCACATGGGAAAACACGTAGGATAGGCTGTTTACTCGCCCGAAACGGAGCACCGGTGAAAAAGGAACTATTCACCGTAGCTAGCTCGTGCGGGGCCCACACAACGATCCCGAAACCCATCGAGCGGATCACACCACGGCGATCCCCTTGGAAAAACAAGCGGAATCGACTACTCGCTCGTCCAAAACAGACACTCGGTGAAAAAGGTACTATTCACCAAAGGCCCGCTCGGGTGGGGCCCACGCTTGGATTCCGAAACTCACCGAACGGATTGCACCACGATGATCCTCTAGGAAAAACACACAGGATCGACTATTCATCCACCAAAATCGGACTCCTGGTGCAAAAGTTGCGTTTCTCCGCAAACACCAAAACCCGGCCTCGTGGGGCTCGCACCCCATTCACAGTCCCAACACCCAGAAACCATCTCAAAAAGTCTATCGTACCATCATGGTCTCAACGCCACTGACGGCACGGAAATCGGATGCTCCGGGTAGAAGTTACAACTGCCCGAAGCCGTAAAATAATAAATTAATATTATTTTACGCGACGTTTCTAACTCCCGGGCCACGATCCCGAAACTTGAAACCCTCGAACCCACACCGGAGGGTTCGCCACGTTGTCAGGGTCACGTCGCCGCAAACGTCACGTGAATCTGGCTCCCGGATCGCAAGATACGGGGGTTTAAAGACCCCCGTATAAGAATAGAGGCCAGACCGGCCCCGGCCGGCGGACCTTCTGCGGACCGCCGGGGGCACCCCGGTGGTCCGTTTTGCGATCCAGAGGTGTCTACACGACCCTCGGGACCCGATCTACACTGTTACGGCTTCAATTTTCAGAAAAACACAGCAAAACGGGATTGGGGTTTAAAACTCAAATCTGCCTACCTCACGGTTGAAACGCCGACGTCTGCCTCAGATCCGCGCTCCAGAGTTTCCGCTGCGTGCTCCTGGAACGTCCGCCATCGAATTCTGAGCTCTTGGGCGCTTCGTTTTCTCGATTCGGTGGAGTGGCGGCAAAGAACGGTGAAGAACGATAAAGGGGGGGCACTTATATTTATATCAGCCGCCCGCCGATGTCAAACCCGCCTCGGGCCCGACGCCCGATGCGAACAAAAGTTAGGTCACCCCTAGGGTAAACGCATCATTCTGAACGCAACGGCAGACTCAGATTTTCCATCCGAGACTCTGTTCAGAAGTTATTCGAGTTGACGCTCGCACACTAACTTCACCACTTAATTACGAAAACACCCCTGGTGGCGTTTCTCACCGCAGGCCCGTGCCCGCAAAGTTTACACCCTTCCTAGGGTAAACGGCACATTCCGGACGCAACTGTGCCCTCAGATTCCCGTTCTGAGCTACCATTTAGGATATATCACACCCCCGCCATGTGCATAGTATAAAAATACTTAATATTTTTATAAAATTAATTCTGGGCACACCGGGCCTCGGAATCGCACGCCGTCTCCGCGCCTAGCTCTGGAATTATTCCTAGAAATATTCCAAAGTCTTACAGGGCCAAAAACCTGAGTCTCTACACCGAACTCAACTCCTAATGCATTTTTATGATTTTTGATCCTAATAGATAGATTGTAATCAATTTATACCTTTGTTCTTTCTAATTTAAATCTTGGATTGAAGATCTAAACCCTTCCCAATAAGGGTATCTCATCCCAGGTGGTTTCCTTTCCATTTATTGTTTTTCTCCCATGCGTTGTAGGGTTTTTCTTTCCTTTGTTTGGTTGGATATAGATCTAGGATTGTAGATCTAGATCTAGAATTTATGTATACTGATTCATATTATCTTGAATTTAGGTTTAAAATTCATATCACATTCTACGTTTTTATTCCATTCAAATTGGGGATTTCTGTTGGTGAACGTTCATCGCCAAATTGAGGTAGGAATTAAAAAATAAAATCCCAAAGTCTTGATTGAAATTATGTGTATGAAATTGTATAATTTATATTAGATTTTTATAAATTGATTTATGGATTTAATTAATTAATTTTTTGAATTAATTAATTGAAGAAAATATGAAATTTTGGGATATTGGAATTATCGATTATGAATAATTAATTAATGAATTAATTATATGGGAGTTGGGATAGTTCAATTGAATAATTAATTATTGAATTAATTATGAGATATTGATATTGTGAATATGGATAATTAATTGTTGAATTAATTATGGGATATTGATATTTTGATTATGAATGAATAATTGTTGAATTAATTTTGGGATATTGAGATTATGAGTTTAAATAATTAATTGTTTAATTAATTATGATATATTGAGATTATAAGTATGAATAATTAATTTTTAAATTAATTATGGGATATTGAGATAGTGAGAATGATTAATTAATTGTTGAAGTAATTATGGGATATTGATATTGTGAGTATGAATAACTAATTATTGAATTAATTATGAGATATTATGATTGTGATTATGAAAAATTAATTATTGAATTAATTATGGGATACTGAGATTGTGAGGTTGAATAATTAATTATTGAAATAATTATGGATATTCAAATTTTGAATTATAATAATTAATTGTTGGATTAATTATTGGATGTTGAGATTGTGAAATGATTAATTAATTTTTTAATTAATTTATTGTACTTTATGTGATTAGTTAATTATAGAATTAATTAATGGAATAATGGGTATGTGAAATTGTTGAAGGTGGTTTATTAATTGGAGAATTAATTAATGTGATAATTGTGTGTGGGGAATAGTCTGCTACTTTAAAATCCCATGGTGTTATAAGATATGTTTAATGGTAATAATGGAATTTACATGTGATAATTGTGTGTGGGACATGGTTTGTTGCATCAAACGCTCATAGTGTGATAAGATATTATGAGTGGTAATAATTTAATTCATATTTTAATTGTTATAATGAATGGTAACATGGGAATTTAGTTATATGATATCCCTTGGGGATAGTCCAAACTGTGGAATAAGGCAAAGAAGGTATTGAGAGTTTGGGTGTCCTTGGGAACCCTGGGGTTATGTGGTCAAAAAAGAGTAATTAAATAGGTGTAAATTGTTTACTTTATTACTTTTATTTATTATTTACACAACTAGATACACCTATTATTGACTTAATAAATTTTTAGATGTCATTGGTGGTGGCCTACTAAGTTATACACACACTATACTTGGGCTACCTGATCGGTACCTAAATAGATTTCATGGTTATATGACAGAATAAGTAAAATGCCCTATGTTAGATGGATAATTTGGGATGGATCATGGATGGGGGAAACATATGTGGTTTGAGAATCACTTGGGATTTTTTTTTTACTTTTGATAGTTTCATTTTGACACTTGGCATGTACATTAGCATGATATATTTTACAATTTAGTTTTGATATTGTACTTTCGATTTTGTTCATCTTGTGACACTAATATTATCTTGGTTATGATTATATGTCATTTAGTTATTGTTTATTTATATTTAACTTGTGTATTACTCTAATAAAGAGGGTATGGTCTCCCCATGACTGATATTATACCCTCACTACTGCTCGGAAACCTTGACATATGGGGAGGTTGACTTCAGGTCATGTAGCCTACTCGCTCGGGGCATCAGTGCATGGCACCCTGGTCGAGATTTCATAATGTGGTATCAAAGGATTTTTCTTTTCTTTTCTTTTATATTACTATTTGGGAAAGGTATAAAGGATATTAGGAATATCCAAGACTTATTTATGAGCTTTTGTATGGGAGTATCTAACCCATGTATAGGGGGGAACCCAAGTACCCACGGTGGGATTGTTGTAATTTTTGTTTGTTATTACAGTTGAATGTTATTTCACCTAGGGTGATGAAATTGTTGTGTGATGTGATTATTGTTTAAAATATTTGTTTATATTTGACTTTTGGACCAATATGGAATGTGATTTTATTTTCCATGCATCATTCTAGGAACTCAGGATTATTGTGACATGCATCATTTTAGGAAGACACAAGAAAATATGATATGGTTAAGTTGTTGAACTTGAACTATTTTTACTTACTTTTGTAATTAAACTGAAAATAGTAACTAACATGAAATTGAGAAAGATTTTAAAATGATTAAAGATTATAATTAATGTATATCTAAATGAGAAACTTGAGTAATGATAATGTGGTTACCCTTGTTAACCGGGACCTAAGTACTGGATGTTTAAGGGTGGTGAGAGCATATTAGTTTTCACTGTGTGGCGGGGTATGTGTAAATGACTTATTTTTTTATATTTTATTTACTTTAAATGTATTAACCTATGTAATTATACCTAAATTGTGTGTTTTTAATTGTAAATATATGCCTCAATGTTGATGTTTTAAGAGGACGACAGGAGGCCATGGTTGGAGATGTTCCTCCAATAGTGGAACCTAGGGAACCAATAGTGTTGGTGATTAATTGGGAGATTAGTTCCATGAGAACATCACTCGTTGCATGTCGTTTATGGAAAAGGAACCATAGCGGGTTGGTAGGATTCGGACAAACTTAACACGAGAGTTCCAGTTTCAACATCCTTCAAATTTTACTAGAGAGGGTGGACCTAAGAGAGTTGATTTCTTGATTGAGTCCATCCAGAAAATCCTTTACTATTTGGATACCCCTACTAAGAAGAGGGTAAATTTGAAAAATAATATACTAAAAGGATTATTGAATAATTGGTAGTATGTTCAATCTCGGATTGGAAAAGCTGATGGTATGTTATATAAGGACATCTTAGAGAAGTTTTTGGAGCCCTTCTATCTAGATATGATCAGGTAGAATAGAGTGGATGAGTTCATGAGGTTGAATCAGGGGAGTATGTTTGTGATGAACTATGTTGGATGATTTAAAAACTTTTATTTATTTGCTGTAGTGTTGATAGGAGATGATACATCTATGGTGAGACATTTCTAGAATGGTATTAAATATGAAATTAAGTCCCCAGTTAACCTATTTTGGTTAAATAATCTTCTAAAGGTGGTGTATCATGCTCTCGAAGATGAGGGGATGTGCGAGAGGCTTCTAGTGTAGTACTGGCGGCTCTATCTAGATGGTCAAGAGGTACAACTTCCAATAGAAGGATACATCACTACGACAACATTAGCCAAGGCATTGGGAAGCATAGTACCCAGATAGAGGGATCCATTGCTTAGGATCTTACTTGAGTTATCTATGACTAGTGTGGTAGGTAGGAAAACTTTCAGAGATAGTTCCCTTGACTACCGTTAGAGTGTCGTGGTTATGGAAATATGGGACATCTATAGTGGTTTTGTAGAAACCCGTGACATACGGGAAGTGATGGAGCAGCTAGACAAAACTAGGGTGCAGGAAGGGGATCTTCTATACTATATTAGTCTGGAAGCTAGAGTTCTACTGGATGAGGAAGTAGAGGTAGTAGATGTTGTTATTTTAGGAAATATCATCTATATCAGTATAGTGTTGTAGCACAATGGACTCAGGTTTCATCATAAGGAATAAGGGCAGGTTAGTTGCATTCCATTCATCCCACACTTGTGGATAGAAAGGATGGATCGTCGATAGTAATAGGTATTTTTATTTTAGGTTCAATGCTATATAGTGCTTTATTTTATACCGGTTCCACTCATTCCTTTATTTCTATAAAACTTTTGAATGGTATGAACCTGGAGGTGGAGTTTTTGAGAGGGGTATTAACGATAGACACACCATTGGGAATACAGTCTAGAGAAATCTTCTTGTTCAAGGGATGCTTTCTCGAGTTTGGGGAGTATCATATTTTATGGGATCTTTATATACTTCACATGTCAGGATTTGAACTACTTATGGGTGTAGAGTAGTTAGTATCATTCCAAGCCTATATTTATTGTTACCATAAGAGAGTGACTTTTACATCTCTTGAGGGTGGAGAATATATTCACCGTGGAGAGTGGGACATCAAGGCAGGCCAAGAAAGGATAGTTCACCAGAAACTGGGGGATATTATGGCCCAAGTTTCTAGTTTTTTGTTGGATGATAGAGTTGTGAAGAAGGGATTATTTCCTCTAGTAGTGGAATGATTTCAGGATTTTTTTCCTAAAGACTTATTAGGGCTACTGCATGAGAGATATATGGAATTTATGATTGATCACATGTCAGGGGATGGTCTAGTTTCTATTCCACCATAAAAATGGCACCAACAGAGCTTCAAGATTTCAGGACTTAGCTGGAAGAGTTTGAGGATAAGGGGATTATCTGACTGAGTACGTCGCCTTGGGGTTTTCTAGTTTTGTTTTCTAAGAAGGCGGATGGGATTTTACACTTATGTTTTGACTACCAGAAGTTTAACCAAATGTATTTGAAGAACCGGTATCCTCTTCCACGTATCGATGATATTTTTTTCCAGTTGAGGGGATCTTGTTTCTTTTTCTAGATAGACTTGAGACTAGGGTATCCTCAATTGAGAGTTTGGAATTCAGATATACCGAGGATGGATTTCATAAGATGGTATGGCCTATATGATTTCATTTTAATGTTTTTGGGTATGAAAAACACACCATAAGTGTTTATGAACTTGATGGAAATAATCCTCCATATGCACCTAGATCAGTTTTTGGTGGTTTTTGTGGATGAAATCTTAGTATACTTCAAGACTCATGAAAACCATTCCTAACACCTTGAAATCATTCTCAGTACACTGAGAGTGCATCAGCTATAAACTAATCTATCTAAGTGTCAGTTTTTGATTGACTAGGTACACTTATTGGATCATATCATCTCAAGGAAAGGTGTGTTAGTAGACCTAGAGAAGGTTCTGATGGTTGTTTATTGGGAGAATCTCAATAAAGTATTCAATATTTCTATCTTTCTAGGGATAACTATATATTATCATATATTCATTCAAGAATTTTCCCATTTGGTTGTTCCACTTTTTGAATTGACTAAGAAGGGGTAATGTTTGAATTGTCGGAATCATATGATAATTCCTTCTAGGAGTTGAATAATCACTTTACATTAAAACCAATATTGATCCTACATGGTCCATGTGAGGACTATATGGTGTTATGTGATTATTCTAGAATCATACTAGGAGTAGTTTTGATGTAGGGAGATCAAGTTGTAGTGTATGGATCTCAGCAGTTGAGGCCTCATGAACAGAAATATAATGCACATGACATTGAGTTAACTATAGTGGTTTTTTCTTTAAAGTGTCGGTGGCATTATCTATTGGGAGATAATTTTACTATGTATGTGGATGATAAGATATTGTAGCATATCACTTCACAGTGAGATTTGAATCTATGGTAGAATAGGTTAGTTTAGTATATACAGTAATTTGATTTTGATCTAACATATATGCCTTGAAATGAAAACGGTTTTGCTAGAACATTGAGCAGTAATACCCAGACTTACGTAGTTCAGGAGTCTAGTACTCTGTGGAAAATGATGACCTTACTAAATGAGATATATGTTGTGGTTTATGATAGTTAGTATTAGGTTAATCTTATATCAGTTTTCAATAGATTATGAATTTTTAAGATGGATTAGGGACATAGAGTATGAGGATCCAGAGTGTTTTCCCTTGAGTTAAATCCATGAAGGTGGATAGTCACATTCTGATTGGACCATAGATTAAGATGAGATCATTTATCTCATGAATTGATTTATTTTGCCTATGAGTATGTGGGAGTATCTGATTTGATAGTTTCATGCCTCGAAGGGGTTTATACATCAAGGTGTGACCAAAATGTATCATGACATATGATGACAGTTTTGGTGTCTGGGCATAAAAATGGAGATAGCAGGGTTTGTGACAAGATGTTACACCTATCAGTAGGTGAAGGATGATCATCAAGGACCTGGGGGTTTACTATAGTCGTTGACGATTCCATAATTGAAGTGGGATGATGTTACCATGGATTTTTTTGGTGGGTCTCCTGAGGAAACGTCATAAGAATGATGATATTTGGGTGATTGTAGACCATTTAAAAAGGTAATGCATTTCTTACCTATACGGGAGACTTTCTCAATGGAGCAGTTGGGAGAACTGTATTTTTGTGAGATAGACCATCTATATAGGGTGACATATACTACTGTTTCAAATCGTGACTCACATTTTACTTTGTTATTTTATCATGGCTTGCATAAGGACCTTGTTACATAGGTCTTGTTGAGTATATCATTCCACCCACAGGCGGATTGGAATTTAAAGAATACTATATAGGTGATTAAGGTTACGTTGAGAATTTTTGTCCTTGAATTTGTTATGTATTGGTTGAAACACCTATCTCTATTATATTTTTCCTAGAAAATAGTTATTAGGAAACTATATATGTGGAACCATATGAGTAAATTTATGAAAGGACATAAATATCACCACTAAACTAGATGGATAAATGTGATTTGGAGTTGTTGGGATCGAGTCTCATGCAGGAGACATCGGAGTAGGTACAGATGATTCAAAATCATATGGAGATGGCTCAGAGTAGATAGAATTTGTATGCTGATGAACATAAAATAACCTTAGAATTTATATAGGGTGATCAAGTTTTCCTTTATGTGTCTCCTAGATTGGGTTAAGACAAGACATGGAGACAGGGAAAGCCAGTTCCCAAGTTTTTTGTTCCATTTGAGTTTGTGGATATAATCAGGTTGGTGACATATTGATTGGATCTTATACAGATATACAGTACTATGCATGATATTTTCCATGTTTCACAACTCCTATAGTATCACCATATCCCTTATCATGTGATCAAGGTGGATGATGTTGAGCTTGAGATATATTTGTCCTTTGAGAAGCATCTGATATGTGTGTTGGATCGCAGTGATAAGGTGTTGTGGGGAAAGATCATGCTGATAGTTTATGTATTGTGGTAACATGGCAATGTTTAGGAGGAAACTTGGGAGAGGGAGAAATATGTGATTGCTCAGTGGCCTACTCTTTTTGACTCAGAATGATAGAAATGTTTGGGATTACAGCCCAAGGATAAGATATTTTAAGGTGGGGAGATTGTAAACACTCACCCTTCTTTGGAGATGTCTCAGGATCATTTATAGGTACTGTTTTTCCTTATGTTGAGTACTTTTTGTTTAGGTTTTATTTTGGGTTTTGTTGGGTAAAAATGTTAGAAAAATGGAAGAAGGATTGTAGTTCATGATAAGTACATGACTTTCCCTAACCATGCACCTTGGCCCAGCAAACTGTGAAACCCTAGACAGAGGGGTTTTGCATGGCTAACGTGTGATTTTTTAACCATGAACCCTAAAAAGGAAAATTGTGCACCCCCTAGAAGATTCACATGGTTAAGGTAAATGGTTAGGGTAAATCGTGTGCCCTGGGTATCAAACCATATGTATGGTATTTTAATCACTAGAAAATTAGATTTAAAATTTCATGATCGCCCGTTTTAACCCATATTTAGCCCTAACTCGACCCCTAATTCCTTTTCATGATTTTGGAGCCTCCCTGATAGATTCCAAGACATTATGACCTCTGTTATTTGTGATATAAATACCAAATTAAAGATCTTCACCCCTCCTAGTAAGAGGATCTCACCCCATGTGGTTTACTTTCCCTTTAGCATTCTCCTCTCATCTGTTTTTTTTTTCTTCCCTATTTTTAGTTGATTGTAGATCTAGGATTAGGGATATAGATCTAAAATTGAGTTATCTTGATTCATATGATATTGAATTTAGTTTTAAGATATAGATCTCATTCTATGTTATTATTTCTCTCAAATTAGGTATTTATGTTGTTGAGTTTTTATCGTCAAATTGAGGTAGGTGGTCTATAATTCAAATCTGAAAGACTTGATTGTAATTATGTGTATAAAATTTTAGAATTTATATTTTATGTTTAGCAATAAATTTCTTGATTGAATTAATTAATTGAGTAAAATGTGAAATTAGGGGATATTGGAAGTGTAGATTATGAATAATTAATCGATTAATTAATTATGAGAGAATTGGGATTATTGAATTGAATAATTAATTATTAAATTAATTAGGAGATATTGAGATTATGAGTGTAGATAATTAATTTTTGAATTAATTATGTAATATTTAGATTGTGAGTCTGAATAATTAATTATTGAATTAATTATGGGATATAAAGATTGTGAGTATGAATAATTAATTGTTTAATTAATTATGATATATTGAGATTGTGAGTATGAAAAATTAATTATTGAATTAATTTTGGGATGTTGAGATTGTGAGTCTAAATAATTAACTGTTGAATTAATTATTGGATATGGAGATTGTGAGTATAAATAAATAATTATTGAATTAATTATGAGAAATTGATATTGTGATTATGAATAATTAATTATTGAATTAATTGTGTGATATTTATATTGTGAAGTTGGATAATTAATTGTTGAATTAATTGTGGATATTGTAATTTTGAATTATAATAATTAATTTTTGAATTAAATATTAGATTTTGATTTTGTGAAATAATTAATTAATTTTTCAATTAATTAATATACTTAATGTGATAAATTAATTGTTGAATAAATTAATGGAATGATGGTTTTGTGTAATTTTTGAATGTGATTAATTAATTAGTGAATTAATTAATTTGATAATGGTGTGTGGGACATGGTCTGCTTCATCAAAATCCTATTGTGTGATAAGATATTTTGAATGTTAGCAATGGAATTTACATGTGATAATTGTGTGTGGGACATGGTCTACTGCATCAAAATCTCATAGTGTGATAAGATACAATGAATAGAAATAATAGAATTCATATGTGAATTTTGATAATGAATGGTATCATGGGAATTTAGTTGTATGATATCCCTTGAGGATAGTTTATACTTCGGCTCAGGCCGAAGAAAGTGTTGAGAGCTCGGGTGTCCTTGAGAACCTAGGTGGTATGTGGTTAAAAAATAGTAAATGAATAACTGTAAATTGTTTAATTTATTGATTTAATGTATTTCTTATACAACTACATACACCTGTTATTAAATGGATATTGTTTTAGAAGATATTGGTGGTGGCCTACAGAGTTGTACTCACATCCTACTCAGGCTTCCAGATTGGTACCCAGATAGATTTCATGGTTAAAGGATAGGATAAGCACAAATACATGGTGTTAGATGGATATATTAGGATGAATCATGGATGAGGGAACCAAACATGGATCTAGACTCACTTGGGAGTTGTTAGTTCCTTTACTTTTGGGTTTCATTTTGACACTTAGTGTGTACATGATCATGACATATTTTACTGTTTAGTAATGATATTGTACTTTCAATTTTGGTCATCTTGTGATACTGGTATTATCCTGGTTATGAATATATGTCATTTATTTATTGTTTATTTATTTCATATAGTTTATTACTCTAATAAAGAGGGTATAGTCTCCCTATGACTGATATTAGACCCTCACTCATAGTCAGTAGCCTCTGCCATACAGGGCGGCATGCTTGAGGTCATTTAGCCTACTGGATCAAGACATCAGTGTATAAAACCTAGGTCAGGATGTCACAAAGATGATGACATATAAAATGAATCATTACCAATGGTTATGTGTTCCTACAACAAACTCATAAGTATTTTGAAATCCAAGGATGAATATGTCATAATTTTCAATAAAAAATATCATTAGTTGATCAAGAATTTCAAATATTTATTAGTCAGAAATATGTATTTAATAATTTTTTAAGAATTTATTCCATGAATTAAATAATATTAATAAAGTTTCCTTGGATTTAAATTTCTCCTTATTAGACTTAAAATAAAAAATAGTAATGATTTTGGATAATTCATTAGTGGATAAAATGAAAACTCTTGAGGTTCAAATTCAAAAGATAGTGAGTGATTGGGAAGATGTTTTGAGATCATTGGAAGATGAAAATAAGACCCTAAACCTAAAATGTCCAGAGTTAAAAATATAACTAAAGGATGAGGAATAACAAAAATATAGAACTTCCTAATAAGATGAGAAAATAATTTTTTCCTAAAAAACCACCAAATTTATTATTTCATTAAATTAGGATCAAAATTATAGTAAAGTGACCCTAATATCATGTGTAGAATCATCCACATCTATCTCTATAAAAAGGGTAACCAATTGACTATTGAATTTCATTTGTACAAAATATGTCTCAAATGGAGGTGTAGATTTAAAATCAAATAACTATACAAATGTGGAATTCAAAAAAATTTGGGATAGCTACCAATATGTCAAGGAAAAAGGTGATCATTTCCAAGAATAGATTTTCCCCAAAAAGTTCTCAAATTCTAGGGTTATAACCCAAAATCACAAAGGAAAAAATCAATAATGAATGTACCTAAAATGAAAAGGGTTAATTGGAAGGTTTTGGTGATACTATAGGCTTTAGAATAGGCCCATTAATTTATAGAACAACATTTTAGTGTGAAAATGTTCAATAAATCCTAAATAAAGGGAATCAAATATGATATTCAAATGAAACCTGCAATGAAAATAGGAATGTCACAAATAGAGAATAATTTACAACTAAAAAATAGAATTGAAAGACTGAAGAATTTTTGTGAGATGTGAAACAATCATTTTCATTGTTCTAATGAATTTTGGTATAATCCTACTAGGTTTCATCCACTTACGGATGATAAGAGATAACCATCACAGATTAAGGATCAAGAAAAGAAACATGACATGTCTACCATAGGATATGAATCATAAAATAAGGGTAAAAAACAAGTTTCTCCCAAGAGGATAATAAAGAGGGATGGGAATTATATCACATGTATTGATATGAGAAGATGATTCTACTATGTAAAGTTAGGCTACACCATGATTCATTAAAACATGGAAACAAATATCAAGAAATAATAGATAAATCTGAGAACAAAAAGGGAATAAATTTTGGAAATATATTTTCACTTTGGAATAGTTATTGACACTCTTAGTGAAGAGGTTGAGAGGATTCCAATAAAGTGTAGCTCAAAGGTTAAAGAATATGTATGTAAAAGGTGAAACTAGATAATAAACATGGTTTTCAAATGTATGACTATTTTTCCTTTAAAAATTAGTAATAAATGAAAAAATACCAATTTATTATAGTTATAAGAGTTTTTTTATAAGAAAGGAATCCACTCCCAAAGAGAAAGATAAACATGTTTCCAAATATATCTTGTTTATATGGTCTAACTAGATAAAGAGTAATGGAAGTTAGATCAAGCTGAAAATAGTCAGAATGTTTTATTTGATAAAGTTGATAAGCCCATCTAGCTAAGAAAAAAATTAAATATAGAGGGAAATATTTGGTTTCATTTAATGTTCAGATCTAGAAAACTCAAAGATGAGGGAAGAATGAAGTGGACTAGAAATTTCAGACATTCATGATAAGAAGTTTTTTAGTTAAGAAATCTATCTCATCCCTATTTCATGAATTGAGGTGCTATTTAAGATCCAACATATTTCCAAGTCAACTATATTTTTGTTTTAACTATGGGGATTGAAGTTAATGAATAATAGATATAATTTATTTATGGGTATATTTCAAAAGAGATGAATTTGTCAAAAATTAATAAAATTCATCTTAAATAAGGAAATATGGATAGCCTCTTAAAAATATAAAGGAAGAGGTATGATTTCATTCCCACACTACTATTAATAACATTCATATATTATATTTTTCAAGGGGTTTATTATCAAAATATAGACTCACTTGAAATTTTTTGTTGTGTTAATTCATATGAGTGCAGGTTCCTCTGTTTTCTTAAAAATATATATGTGAAACCACTAAATATTGAATGATAGAAACTAGAATCAAATGTGGTAAAAATATAGATTGTCGTGTTTTCTAAACTTTTCACTTTTATTTTCTAAAAAAATTTAGTCCACATAGAGTTATATTTTTTTAGATCATGATGTATTACTTAGAGAAATGTGATGGTAGGTATTTTAGATGATACTTTGTCATTCTAAAGTTCTTAAAATAACATGAAATTTTTAAGAAGTAATTAAATATGAAATCCTTATCTCATGATATTAGTGGATGTTAAAAAACAATTGATATCAATAAAGCACGTGGAGAGAAGATGGGTTTCCTAAATTTTGAATATCTTTTGGTTTATATCCTCCGAGATATCATAAAAGTTATAATAATTTTAAGAATACACTTACCTTAAATTAAAAGTGGAATCCAAGTGGTATTTGATATAGAAAGTGGATAAGAAAATGATGTGTGAACCCTACTATGTCAACAAGTAGATGAATAAATTTCCCCCTTTTATTTGTTATCAATTAGGGGGGATAAGAATTACATTGACTGATAAATGTAATTTGTAACTGACAATAAACATAAAGGGAGAGATAATTATGGCTAGGATCTATGTTTGTTATATTTGTTGTAAATGTGTATTAAATCTTGTCAATATAAATAATTCAAAGGAGATATCTTGGGTGGTAGTGAAAATATCCACCCAAATGAAGTGGAATATGATACTACCGATGAAGATCTAGTTGGATAGCTTCTAGGTAGAAACTAAAACATCATATAATTGAATGATTATATATTCCTAAATATGAAAAGGTTTGATGATGAAGGATCCTTTTATTTAACATTTTTAATGAAGGAGATGAAGAAAAAGGAGTTGATTGATGAACCTATAGCTATACATACTATATAGCTGTGGGTAATGCATGTAAATCAGGTTTAAAGCATAAAGGTAAGAGAGATAAAGTTAGATAACTCATCCGAGGAGTAAAAAAAAATTTGTATACTGAAATTAGTGTTTACAAACTCCTAGTTGAAGGTTTATGTGAATATAGATGGATTGTGATTGATTAAAGAAGTGTTTCACCTGAGATGGAAGATAGATTCATTGAAATGCTCTAATTTGAGTGTTATATATACTACAACACCTCATAAATTCATCTTAAAGAAGGTTGGAATTATTTTAACTATTTTTATATTTATTTTATGATGTTATGAAATAATTCAAAGAGTTTTGAGAATCCTTGGAACAAGTGGAAGTAATTATAAACCTATTTTAAAAAATATAGAATTTTGTAGAGCACTAAAAAATGGATAAGTACTAAACGTAAGACATTGCCTGCTGGATCATATAACATCACTACAAACTAATTCTTGTGTTTAATAAAATACTTTTAGGTGATCATATAAATTTGAACTACTTGAATATAGAAATGGAAAATTATGGAGTTTATAACTTTAGATGCTTCCATCATATGACTTCATGATGAATGCAAGTCTTTGAGCACCATCATAAGCCTTGATCATAAGAATTCTCTAGCGTGGGTATTTTGAATATTGGATATATGATTTCATCATACCACTTTGAGACTATATAAATTTAAATTCATATTATGTAGATTAATCAATAGAGATTTGTATAAGTATTTGTCATAGGACTTTACAAGTGTAATCCTTTGAAGTCCCCAGCATAAGACTATAACACATAGTAAATAACTATAAGTTTTAATGGATGAAAAATACAAGTTTCTAGATTTAATATGATAAATAAAAAATATTTGGGGTGATTCTTGGGATATTATTCAAATTTAAAAACACTAAAAAAATTATTGTGATTCAAGATGAACAAATTGGAGAATTTGATCTTCAAGTAACATCAAAAAGATAAGAATTTCTATATGTTTTTAAATGGAAAATCAAATAAGAAATTCTGAAATTAATTTGAAATTAAATATAATGATTATTACTCTATTATTAAGTGTTAAGAACATTGGGAGTGTTATTCAATTTATGATATGATCTTGTTTGAAGAATATTTTTTTTAGGATCCTTCATCATCAAAGAGATAAGAATTTATAGAGGATCTTCAAGTAACCTCAAATAGATAAGAATTTATATATGTTTTTAAGCAAGATATTTTAGAAGTAATGATGAACATGTGAGATAAGTATCTCCTTGAAAGTTGAGTTCTACACCAAAAATGTGATGTATTGTGTGATATTTTCATTAAAATGTGAATACTTGAAGTGCATTTTTTATAGTGGATGTTTCTGATGAATAATATGTTGATCATATAAAATAATAAAAGGAATATTTTATCCAAACAAGTTTCAAGTAATTTGATGAATTAAATAAGTTTATTCTTTAAATACTCCTTGAGTTGAAAAAGTAGTGTATGGAAATACATAAAAACCTAAAATGGGTATTCTATTATGCTACCTTTTGTTGGATCGATATGATACTAATTTTGGTATCGAAATGATGATGTAGATTCTTAATATACAAGAGTGGGGGGAATTGTATACTTTAAAGATTATTTTTGAACTTTTAAAGTTGGTAAGAAACCTTTATATTGTTTAACAAGGTTAAATAAGATAAATTCATGGGACCTCTAATTTCTACCAACTTTCTTGATTCTGAAAATGTGATTCCGAGAATGTAATTCCGAAAAAGTGATTCCAGAAATGAAACTTAACAAAAGTTTACAAAGATAAAGATTCTAACTTAAAGCATATAGAATCTTACTAAATTAGAGTATACAAGTATAACAAAGTATAAGAAATTTATACATTCCTCAAAAACTAAAATGAAATGGAAAACTTGAAATAATACAATTAACAAGTAGTAAATCTTTTAACCCAAAGAGAATGGTATCCAAAAACCTTGGATAAAGGTCCCTTGATTTATACTTTCAAGAAATTCTATCTTACCCACACCAGGGTAAGCCCTCAATATGAATATTGGAGTTTGTCTTGCTATCCCTGAAATCCCTTAACTTCAAGGTAGTCGGCACCTCTGTCTTCCTCAGCAAGGAAGACCTCAAACATTAAGGTAGTCGGAACCTCTGTCTTCTTATCCCTGGAATCCCTCAAAGGTACTCAGCAACATTCGGAGTTGCACGAAGCAATTCTGGACAAGGTGTTCAGTATGCACAAATCATGAAAGTCTCTCTCTAGAAATCACTTCAACAGCATGTAATCTCTAAAGTCTTAGAACAGTAATGAGATCGTTCAATTGAGCTCATGTTTATAGACACATTCTCAATGGTCGGTTCCCTCCTCCAACGGTAACATTTTTCCTTGAATTTCAGAGGGACCTGTACACGTGTCACTCAAACAACGGTTAGTTAGTAACTGAATTCATGACATTGTTTAATAACCAAAACATGAGTAAGAAAAAATACGGTTACTTAACCAAATTCATTTTTAATAGTGTAGGGAAAAATGAAAGTTTGGAGTCTAACAAAAAAACCATTCGGTGTATATAACACATAGATATTTGGAATCTATATTCAAAGGAATTCAGAACTGGAATTTTGTAGAATTCCGGAGTCTGAATTTCAAAGAAATTCAGATTCTGGATTCATAAGAATTCAGAGTCTGAAATTACAAAGTTTGGAGTCTAAATTCATAAGAATTCAGAGTCTGAACTTACAGAGTATGGAGTCTGAATTCATAATAATTCAGAGTCTAAACTTACAATGTTCGGAGTCTAAATTCAGAAATTTCAGAGTCTGAATTCATAGAATTCGAAACCTAAATTTGGATCTCGAAAACATAAAGCTTTATCTTTGTAAACTTTTTTGATTTGGGTTTTATAGTATTTTTGAGGAAATTATAACTTTATTATACTTTCCTATACTTTATTATACTTGTATACTCTAATTTAGAGTCTAAACTTTTGTGATTTGGGTTTTATAAAACCTTCTCATCGACATAGGGTAGGAACTCTTCTGGCGTAAATGCTTCAAAAACATTTTCTTGAACATTTTCCTTATCAGAAGGAACTTCCAACAAAGTTTGATAATCAGTTTTCGAAAACACATTTAAAGATGTGGGTTGAGGTTGTTTAAAAATGAAAGGATAATTTTCATCAAAATTGACATGTATTGTTTCTTCAACAGTACAAGTATTTTTATTGAAAACTCTATAATCATTAGAAGATGTGTAGTAGCCTAAGAAAATTCCTTCATCTGATTTTGGTGTGGATTTGTATAGATTATCTTTAGTATTCAGAATTAATACTTTGCAACCAAAAACTTTGAAATAGGAAAGTCTATGTTTTCTACCATTCCATAACTCATAAGGGGTTTTATTAAGAAAAGGTCTAATCAAAACACTATTTATAGTATAACAAGAAGTACATACAGCTTCAACCAAAAAATGTTTGGCTATATAATATTCACTCAACATGGTTCGTGTTATCTTCTGAAGAATTCTATTTCTTCTTTCAACAACACCATTTTGCTAAGGTGTTTTTTGTGCTGAGAAGTTATGAGTAATGCCTTCTCTACTACAAAAAGTTTCAAAATATGAATTTTGAAATTCCCCTCTATGATCACTATGAGTAGTTATCAAAGGAAGGATTTTCTCATTTTAAACTTGGCCTCTAAAATTTTTGAAATAAGAAAAATTTTCATATTTATTTGCTAGAAAATAGACCCAAGTAAATCTAGTGTAATCATCAACTAGGAAAAATACATAATTTTTGCCTCCAATTATTCTAGTTTTTGTTGGACCAAAAAGATCCATATGCACTAACTATAATGCATCAGTGTTTGATACTTAACCAACTGATTTAAATCGTGATTTATGTTTCTTTTCATATTGAAAAAGGATCACAAACTTTTGAAGAATCAAATCTAAGATCTGGAAAATCCTTAACAAGTCTTTTCTTAGAGAGTTTTCATAGGTTCCTAAGGTTACAATATCCTAACCTTATATTCCACAACCAATAATGATCTTCTATTTCACTAAGGAAAGGTAGGTCTTGCCACCTAAGGTCTTCTAGGTTGAGTGTGTAAACATTCTCTTGCCTATGGCAAGAAAGAATGAACTCTTACTTGGAATTTTGTACTAAGCACTTTTCATTCCAAAAATTCACAAGGTAACATTCATCACACAATTGAATTATTCTAATGAGGTTGTGCTTAATAACCTTAACAAATAAAACATTTGAAATCAAAGTTTTTCCAAGAATAAGGATGTAACCTATACCATTAATTTCTACCTTAGCATTATCTCCGAAAGTTACTTTCCCCCCTTTCATCTTGATAATCTTTTCAAAGAAGTTTTTGTTACTAGTCATATGTCAAGAACATCCACTATCCATGTTCCAAGTATTGGTGTTGGTACTTTTTTTATTTTCCTAAAAATAAGAATGTTAGACTTTTAGAATCCAAACTTTCTTGGATCTGGAAATTTCAGAAAACAAAATTTTAGGTACCCACATTTTCTTAGAAAAATAATCCTTATGAAAACCTAATATTGAGTTTTGTTTAAGGAAAAAAAATTCCCAATTCCCACCACACTGAAACTTAGTGCAGAATGGAGCACTTTGAGGAACAAAATAATTATTACTAAAAATCAATTTTGAACTAGTATAATCAAATCCAGAATTATTCCTTAGAGGTTAAATTTGAGAATACATCTTATCAAAGTTTTTCTTACCTAAGCTAAAGTTTGAAAAACGATTCCTCGAGGAAAATATTTCTGACTTCAGTCTAATAACTAAGTTCTTATCTTCCAAAACATTAGTTTTAGCACTAGTGTTAGGCTCGAAAACATTTTTCTTAGAAATTAATTTTTCTAGGTCCTTAGAAAGTTTATCCTTCTCAGAATTAAATTCCTCAATGTTTTTTGAAATACTTTCAAAATCAAAGGTTTTCTGATCAAGATCCTTAGAAAGATCTGATATTTCCTTAGTAAGTATAGAAATTCTAGAATTTTATTTATCAATCTTTTTTTTACTTTATAATTTTCATTCTCAAGAAGCTTAGAAAACCTAGAAACTTCTTCATAGGTAGGTAAAGTATTATCCTCATTATAAGTAGATTATTCATCTGAAGATTCATATTATTTATTATCACTATAATTGGAATTTAAGGATACATTGGTCATAGATTTAGCATTGTGTACGTTATCCATTAAGTAACAATTTTCAATAAGAAGTCTGGTTATTAGACCAAGATTCTTTTGTCCAGAAGATTCCAAATCTGAAGAGTCCCCACCACTGGCACTCCAGGTGTCATTAGCTTTCAAAAATTTGTTAGCTTTAGCTTTATAGTACTTATTCCTATTTCTCTCAAAATTCTTTTCCTTTCTTTCTTTTCTCTTAAGCATAGGACAATATGGTCTTATATGTCCATCTCTTCTGCATTCATAACAAGTGACTTCAGAATCTTTCTTATCCTTTATGTCTTTCTTCTTGTATCTGGATTGAAAGTTATTCTGTCCAATAATATTGTTCATCCTTCGAGAAAGATTGGCTAATTAATTTTCTGAAGATTCACTTTCACTAGATTCAGATTTTATAGAAACCTTCTTAGACTTAGATCTAGTAATTCCCTCAGGAGTCTTGGCTTTCATATGATTTGAAGTAGTTGTAAAAGAAACACTGCCATTCCCATTCTTATTCTTGACATTCTCAGCAACTCTCTTTATTCTAGTCTCATGTTGAATAAGATTTACAAATAATTCATCAAGAGTGATATGAGTAACCTTCCTATTCTCATCTATAGTTGTTCTCTTGGATTCCCACTCATTGGGCATGATGTTTATGATCTTATCCACAAGAGCTTCATCATCTAAACCTTTCTCACCCATATATTGTAAGTTGTTTACAATAGACATAAATCTCTATTGCACATTACATATGGGTTCTTCATAAGGAAATAAAAACCCATGATATTCAGATCTGAGCATGGATCTTCTAGTTTCAATAACTTTGGAAGTTCCAAAGTGAGTAACTTCAAGCATCTTCCAAATAAAATTTTCTACTTCTTAAGATGAAATTTTTCTATATATATTTCTATTCATAGAACAAATCAATGTATTGCGTACCATATAGTTTAGTTGATATTCATGATTTTCTTGGTTGGAGAAAATACTGACTTCTTTATCAGGGATTTTATATCCTCCAGTAAGCATAACAAAATTGTCTACTCTAGTATTGATAATAAATGTCTTCATGTGATCTCTCCAATATTTGTAATCATTCCCATCAAAAATAGTTGGTTTAGTAGGATTTAGGTTGTTTATGGAACCGACATTGATTCCGGGAATCTTAAAGAAAAAATCTTTCCACACAAACTTGTTAGTAAGAAAAGTTTGTAAACAAGGATAAAAATATACTAAGCAAGAAAAATATAGAACAATGAAAAACTTGATCAAGAAAACTTATATGTAAATATAAGTATTTCAAAGACCTTCTCTGATACCAATTTTTGGATCGATATGATACTAATTTTAGTATCAAAATGATGATGTAGATGCTCAATATACAAGAGGGGTGAATTGTATGCTTTAAAAATTCTTTGGGAACTTTTAAAGTTGGTTAGAAACCTCTATATTGTTTAACAAGGATAAACAAGATAAATTCACAAGACCTATAAGTTATACAAACTTTCTTGTTATCCCCACAAGACCTCAACTTCAAGGTATTCTTCACCCCTATCTTCCTCAGCAAGGAAGTCCTCAAAATTTAAGGTAGTTGGAACCTCTATCTTCCTATCCACGGAATCCCTCGAATGTACTCAGCAATATTCGGAGTCACACGACGTAATTCTGAACAAGGTGTTTAGTATACACAAAGCATGAAAGTCTATCTCTAGAAATCAATTTAGCAGCATGTAATCTCTAGAGTCGTAGAACAGTAATGAGCTCATTCAAATGAGATCCTATTTATAGGAACATTATCAATAGTCGGCTCCCTCCTCCAACGGTCATATTTTTCCTTGAATTTAGGAAGGACCTATACACATGTCACTCAAACAACGGTTAGTTAGTAACTGAATGCACGACATCATTTTTTAACCCAAACATGAGTAAGCAAAAATATGGTTACTTAACCAAATTTATTTTTCGGAGTGTATGGAAAAATGAAATTTCAGATTCTAACCAAAAAACCATTTGGTGTCTATAACACAAAGATATTCAGATACTGTATTCAAAGGAATTCGGGACATGAATTCTGTAGAATTATGGAGTCTGAATTTCAAGGAAATTCAGAGTCTGAATTCATAAGAATTCAGAGTCTGAATTTATAAGAATTTGGAGTTTGAACTTACAAAGTTTGGAGTCTGAATTCATAAGAATTCGGAGTCTGAACTTAAAAAGTTCGTATTCTAAATTCATAAGAATTTGGAGTCTGAACTTACAAAGTTTAGAGTCTGAATTCATAAGAATTTAGAGTCTGAACTTACAAAGTTCGGAGTCTTAATTCAGAAAGTTCAGAGTCTAAATTCAAAGAATTCGGAACCTCAATTCGGATCCTGAAAACAGAATGCTTTATATCTAATTATATATAATATTCTAAGGTTTTTGATACGAAACCTAATTTTATACTTTGACAAAATACGAACAATGAAAAACATGATAAGGATAAATTTCCTTGGGGAAGAAAAATTTCCTTATGAAAGAAAAGCATAGGGTAAATGAAATATGCCTTAAGATAAGGTGTTTGTGATTTTCAAAACATGAAGAAATGGTAAAGTCATAAGGAAACCATATTGACTCAATAATCTCCTCAAACATGAAGGAATGTAGAATTCATAAGGAAAACTTATTGACTTAATTATCTCCCCCTTTTTTGAAATCACAAACATCCTTATGAAAAAGAATATAGGTACTTAGAAAATATTTTCCTAGAATTTGAAAATAAAACTTATATCCCTTAACACATCGGTAATGATGAATATTACTAACTCCCCCTTAGGCTTTGGAACCACTAAGGATCGTATTCTGATTTCCTGAATGATATTTTTCATTATCTTGAATATGAAAATATTTATAATGAAAACTCACCCTTAGATGAACTCCCCATAACTTAGGCTTAGTATTCTTTTTGACATTCCTTTTTCCCCCTTTGTGATTTTCAAAAATGATTAAATGGAATGGAAAAGAAATTATGGTGCCTTAAAAATTAGTGCTAAACATCCAAAAACAAGTAACCAAAAAAAACATTATGATTGGAAAAAAATTTACAAGGAAAGAATACAACAAAAGATCAGAATTGAACGAATTTATCCTTCCTTTTCCTTGGTCATCAGCTTATTCACTATTGTTTTAAACTTTTTGAGCTCCTTATGATCTTCCTCTGCTCGCTTAATAAGCTAATCCTGATCCACCGCTTTCTTCTCTAAGTCTTTGATCTTATCTTCCTGAGCCTTGAGAGATTCTGCCTGACCCTTCAATATTTCCTCCTACCTATAAAGTTTCTCTTCTATCTCTATCTTGAGATCCCTTTCTCACTTCCAACTCTAGGAAATTGAATATAGCTTTCCATTCATATCTTTCACTTCTTGAATCTGAGAATTTTGTTCTAGAGTAAGCTTCTCCTCAAAAATATTTGTGAGATCGTTGATCTTCAAATCTTCTGTGTCAAAGTAATCCTTGACACTATCTTGGAACTCATCAAGAATTCGCATGTCTTCCATAGATTTTCTTGACCAACTGGTCATATTTTTGTAGGATCTCTTGTGGGCTTTGTAGTTTATGAAAAAAGTTTTGAAATCTGCTTCAAGCTTGACACACTTATCCATCACCATGGATACTGAATCTGATTTCTGATTCAAGGTGTGTTGAAGCATCTGACATCTTGAGTCAATGATTGGAAAAATTGGAATAGTCCCAACAAGATTCTTCAATGATAAAACTACGAAATCAAGTCCAAGGGAGGATGATTCTGAATATGAGACTTTACTAGGTGAGGGCCCTTTCTCTATTTCAACTTCCTTCCTCTTCAATGATCCACCAAGTTCTTTCTTCTTTACAACATCTTTACTAGGTGTATCAACAACCACTTGTTTTCCCTTATCAATTCTCAGAATGGATTCTTCTTGGTTAGGGTATATATGTTCATTATCTGATAACTGAATGATTTTTTCTTCATTTACTAATTCCTTCTGAGCTCCTATCTCAATATCTTAGGGTGAATGAAATCATGATTAGAACTTTTTTATTCAGAAATCTTATTCACTTCTTCTTAAACCTTTTCATTTTCACCTTTCTCTTCTTTTCCAGGGGTAGCAAGCTTTGAAGAATCAGCTTTAGAAGTTCATATTTAAATTTTCTCAGATGGAATTCCCTTCTCATGAAACTCCTCTACTTTCTTAATGATATATTTGGTATCACCAATACCATATTCTTCCTATTCTTCTTCTAATTCTTCTACTTCATTTTCTTTGACCTTTTCCAGAGTCACATACTTCTTTCCCAGAGTCTCTTTTAAAGGTTCTATTAGGTAAGATTCTAGTACTGTGATTTTCTCGGAATCTCTCTTAGCATCCTTCAGAAGTGATTGAATAATTTCAGATTCAGACATCTTCTTCTTTTGTTTCTTTTCTTTTGCTTCCTTTTCAAGCTCATAATCAGTCTTCTCCTTTAAATATTTTTCTTCAGTAGGATCCAAACCAAAGCTAGGCTCCCCTTCTTTCTTGTTCTTCTTTTCTACCCTCCATTTAGCTACTACCTCATCTGGATAATCTTTTTTCTTCTTAGGTTTTTGAGGTGTAGATTGGATTTCTTTAGGCTCTGGTGTTTTTCCTTCCTCTTCTACTTCTTTCAACTTCCTCTTCCTTCTAGCCTTTTTAAAAAGTTCAGCCACCTCCTGTTTCTTCAGTATGGCTTCAGCTTCTTCTTCTGGAAAGTCATAAAATTCTCTGGATTCCTCAGAAAAACTGACTTTCATCCTTTTCAAGGTATCATTAAAAACTATCATGACTTTTCAATTTCTTGTCTTTGAACTACAAGGAATTTTGAAAGACTCCAAGCACCAAACAATCAGATTTGAAAGAATGGCTGGATACATAATGATATGAGCCTTCATATTTCTATTCTTTACATTCTCAATCATAATCAAAATATAATTAACCAAGTTGATCTTTCTCAGGTTCACCAGAAAATTAAAAATATACATGTCACTCTTCTTCAATGTATCATTGTCACCTTTTCTTGGTATGATGAATCCTTGAACCCATAATTCAAGAATCTAGAAATTTGTAGACAGAAGAGAAATCTTCAGAGTCTTTACTTCAGAAAGTCCAAGACAAGCCATAACCTTAACCTTATTGAAACTTCCTTAATTATCAATCAGCTTATGAGAACAAAATTCAGCTTCTCTTTCATATGGAATACCAACTAAGCTAGCAGCCTTAGTGTATGAAAGAGCATAAGTCTTCCCATAGCTCTTTAAAGAGAACTTATCTCTACCTTCTTCCTTGAAAAAACATACTGTTTCATGAAATTCTACTAGAAAGTCTCGATATACTAAATCTTGAGCACCTGGCTTTGATACGCAAACATTGTCCCATCCATTCATCTTGATGTTCTTTGAAATGATAGAATCATATATGGAGAAGAAGTTTTGATGCCCCAACCTTTCTCTAAAAACCTTCCACTCCAAGATTGGCTTGACATTTGATATATCTTTCTGAGAAGATTCTTCGATAGACATTCGGATTTGAGCAAGATCAAAGAAGTTCAGAATAGGCTTAAGTAGAAGGACAGAGCTTCAGCATGCACGAGCTTGAATTTGGATGTGGTACAACCATTTGGGGGTCCTTAATATAGGAGTTTGAAGAGACAGTTCAACTTCATACTCAATCCAATGGTTGAAAAAGCTTCTGATCTGATCTGACAGTTGAGATGATAGCCTCGAGGAAATTTTGGTAGAATCCAATCTTTTGAGCTTTTAAAGGAAAACATTCAGATATAAGGAAAATAGTATCCAAAAAAATTAAAAACAAAATGAAAAAAAATACCAACAAGTAAAATATGATTACTAAAACTCAAGAAAGAATCCTACCTTTCGGATTTCTAGAAAGATTATTCATAGTGAGGGAAAAAATTCTTCTTGAAGAACTTTAGATTTTGAAAATTTGATTACGAAAAATTTTGAAAAACTGAAAATGAAAATTTTAGAAAATATTCATTATGAAAAACATAGAAAATATTCATTACAAAAATTTAGAAAATATTCATTATGAAAATTTAGAAAATATTAATTACAAAAATTTAGAAAATCTTCATTATGAAAATTTAGAAAATCTTTATTACGAAAATTTAGAATATATTCATTACAAAAATTTAGAAAATATTCATTATGAAAATTTAGAAAATCTTCATTATGAAAATTTAGAAAATATTCATTATGAAAATTTAGAAAGGGAAAAAATTAGACTTCAAAGATTTTAGACTACGAAAAAAAATAGACATCTAACAAACAAGTGTAATCCCCCTATGAAAAAGAGTTTGTTACAGTAAGGATATTGGTTTCAACAGGAGGTTAACAAGGAAGATTAATTTATGGTTATCATTATTAACTTCTGTTTAATTTATTCAAATCTATCATAGGGTAAAGATTTTGTGAAAATATCAACAAGTTGATCTTGCGTTCCGATAAATGGAAGTATTGTATCCCCTTTTTGTGTGTGATCCCTAATAAAGTGATACCTAATATCTATGTGCTTTGCACGAGAGTGATGTGTAGGGTTTTTACTTAGGTAAATGGCACTAGTATTATCACACAAAATTTGTGTTTCAGTAAAACCCATACCATAGTCTGTGAGTGTGTGTTGCATCCACAACACTTGAGCACAACAACTTCCAGCTGCTACATATTTAGCTTCAGCAGTGGAAAGTGATACTGAATGTTGTTTTTTGCATGAACAAGAAACTAATGAATCTCCTAAGAAATGACAAGTTTCTAATGTACTTTTCCTATCCATTATACATTTACTAAAGTCAGCATCCAAAAAACATTTCAAAAAAAATCATTTCCATAAGTATAAAAGAGTCCAAGATCCATGGTTCCCTTTAAGTAGTGAAAAATTATTTTTACTGCCTTTAAATGAGATTCCTTAGGATTGGATTGATATCTTTCACATAAGTATACTGAAAACATTAAGCCTGGATGACTAGTTGTCAAGTAATGTAGACTTCCTATCATACCTCTAAAATATGTTTGATCTACTGATTTCCCAGCTTCATCTAGATCAAGTGAATTTGAGGTACCAATGGGATTACTTATACTCTTAGTGTTGTCATATCCATACTTTTTAAGAATATCTTTAATATACTTATGCTGAGATATATAGATTCCTTCTGGTTTTTGAAAAATTTGAAAGCCAAGGAAAAATGTTAACTCACCCATTATACTCATTTCAAACTCATATTTCATTAGATACGCAAAGGAATCAGTTAAAGATTGTTGAGTTGAACCAAATATAATGTTATCAACATAAATTTGAACGATCAAAACATTTTTCGTATCTTTATTTATAAAAAGGGTTGGATCAGAATTTCCCTTAACATAATTATTTTAAAGCAAAAATCATGTAAGTCTATCTTACTAAGCTCAAGGGGCTTTCTTAATTCTATACAAAGCTTTGGTATGTTTGAAAACATGTTTAGGATGTTTTTTATCTTCAAAACCAGGACATTGTTCAACAAAAACTTCCTCTAGTACAAAACCATTAAGGAAAGCACATTTAATATCCATTTTAAAAAGTTTGAAATTGAAGAATGATGCAAAAGAAAGCAGAATATGAATAGATTCAATTCTAGCTACTGGAGTATAGGTTTCTTCATAGTCTATTCCTTCTTATTGATTATAGCCTTTAGCAGCCAATATAGCTTTATTTCTTACTATGATTCCATTTTCATCACACTTATTTCTGAAGACCCATTTTACTCCAATATCAGAAGTTTCCTTAGGTCTTTCAACCAAGGTTCAGACTTTATTCCTTTCAAATTCATTTAGCTCATCTTGCATAGATTTAATCCAATCATCATCACCTAAAGCTTCATCAGTGCTTTTTGGTTCTAACTGGGAAAGGAATGCTAGATGTTCTACTTCATTACTTAAGGAACTTCTAGTCCTTACAGGTTGATTCACATCACCAATTATACTATCACTAAGATGATTCTTTAGAAACAACTGATTTGGGTTTTATAAAACCTTCTCAACAACATAAATTAGGAACTCTTCTAGCGTAAATGCTTCAAAAACATTTTCTTGAACATTTTCCTTATCAGAAGGATATTCCAACAAAATTTGATAATCAGTTTTTGAAAACACATCTAAAGATGTGGGTTGAGGTTGTTTAAAAACGAAAGGATCATTTTCATCAAAATTTACATGTATTGTTTCTTCAACAGTACAAGTATTTTTATTGAAAACTCTATAAGCCTTAGAAGATGTGGAGTAGCCTAAGAAAATTCCTTCATCTGATTTTGGTGCGAATTTGTGTAGATTATCTTTAGTATTCAGAATAAATACCTTGCAACCAAAAACTTTGAAATAGGAAATTCTTGGTTTCCTACAATTCCATAACTCATAAGGGGTTTTATTAAGAAAATTTCTAATCAAAACACTATTTATAATATAAGAAGCAGTACTTACAGCTTCATCCCAAAAAAATTTGGCTATAGAATATTCACTAAACATGGTTCTTGTTATCTTCTAAAGAATTCTATTTCTTCTTTCAACAACACAATTTTTTTGAGGTGTTCTGGGTGCTGAGAAGTTATGAGTAATGCCTTTTCTACTAAAAAAATTTTCAAAATCTGAATTTTGAAATTCTCCTCCATGATCACTATGAATAGTTATCAAAGGAAGGTTTTTCTCATTTTAAACTTGGTCTCTAAAATTTTTGAAATAAGAAAAATTTTCATATTTCTTTGTTAGAAAATAGACCCAAGTAAATCCAGTGTAATCATCAACTAGGAAAAATACATAATATTTTCCTCCAATTATTCTAGTTTGTGTTGGACCAAAAAGATCCATATGCACTAACTATAATGAATCAGTGGTTGATACTTAACCAACTGATTTAAATCTTGATTTATGTTGCTTGTCATATTTACAAGGATCACAAACTTTTGAAGAATAAAATCTATTCTATGGTAAATCCTTAACTAGTCTTTTCTTAGAGATTTTTCATAAGTTCCTAATGTTACAGTATCCTAACCTTCTATTCCACAACCAAGAATGATCTTCCATTGCACTAAGGAAAGGTAGGTCTTGGTACCTAAGGCCTTCTAGGTTGAGTGTGTAAACATTCTCTTGCCTATGGGAAGAAAGAATAAACTCTTCCTTAGAATTGTGTACTAAGCACTTTTCATTCCTAAATTTCCCAAGGTAAACTTCATCACATAATTTAATTATTCTAATGAGGTTGTGCGTAAGACCCTTAACAAATAAAACATTTGAAATAAAAGTTTTTCCAAGAAGAACGATGTGACCAATGCCAATAATTTCTCCCTTGGCATTATCTCTGCAAGTTATTTTCCCTCCTTTCATTTTGATAATCTTTTCAAAGAAGTTTTTGTTACCAGTCATATGTCGGGAACATCCACTATCCATGTTCCAAGTATTGGGGTTGGTAATTTTTTTATTTTCCTGAAAATAAGAATGTTAGACTTTTGGAAACCAATCTTTCTTGGATCCGGAAATTTTAGAAAGCAAAATTCTAGGTACCCACATTTTCTTAGAAAAATAATCCTTATAAAAACCTAAGATTGAGTTTTTTTTAAGGAAAATAAATTTCCCAATGCCCACCACACTTACACTTAGTGAAGAATGGAGCACTTTGAGGAACAAAATAATTATTACTAAAAATCAATTTTGAACTAGTATAACCAAATCCAGAATTATTCCTTAGAGGTCAAATTTGAGAATACATCTTATCAAATTTTTCCTTACCTAAGATAAAGTTTTAAAAAAATTTCCTCAAGGAAAATATTTCTAACTTCAGTCTAATAACTAAGTTTGTATCTTCCAAAACATTAGTTTTTGCACTAGTGTTAGGCTCAAAAACATTTTTCTTAGAAATTACTTTTTCTAGGTCCTTAGAAAATTTATCCTTCTCAGAATTAACTTCCTCAAGGGTTTTTGAAATACTTTCAAAATCAAAGGTTTTCTAATCAAGATCCTTAGAAAGATCTGATATTTCCTTAGTAAGTATTGAAATTCTAGAATTTTCTTTATCAATCTTTTTTTTTACTTTAGAATTTTCATTCTCAAGAAGCTTAGAAAACCTAGAAACTTATTCATAGGTAGGTCAAGTATTATCCTCATTAGAAGAAGATTCTTCATCTGAAGATTCATAGTATTTATTATCACTATAATTGTCATTTAAGGATACATTGGTCATAGATTTAGCACTGTGTACCTTATCCATTAATCAATGATTTTCAATAGGCAGTCTGGCTATTAGACCAAGATTCTTTTGTCCAGAAGATTCCTAATCTGAAGAGTCCCCACCACTGGCACTCGAGGTGTCATTAGCTTTCAAAAATTTAATAGCTTTAGCTTTATATTACTTCTTCCTATTTCTCTCAAAATTATTTTACTTTCTTTCTTTTATCTTAAGCATAGGACAATATGGTCTTATATGTCCAAATATTTTCATTCATAACAAGTGACTTCAGAATCTTTCTTATCCTTTATGTATTTCTTCTTGTATCTGGATTGAAAGTTATTCTGTCCAACAATATTGTTCATCCTTCAAGAAAGATTGGCTAATTAATTTTTTGAAGATTCACTTCCACTAGATTCGGATTGTATAGAAACCTTCTTAGACTTAGATCTAGTAGTTCTCTCAATGGTCTTGGCATTCATATGATTTGAAGTAGTTATAAAACCAACACTGCCATTCCCATTCTTATTCTTGACATTCTCAGCATCTCTTTTTATTCTAGTCTCATGTTGAAGAAGATTTCCAAATAATTCATCAAGAGTGATCAGAGTAACCTTCATATTCTCATCTATAGTTGTTTTCTTGGATTCTCACTCATTGGGCATGATGTTTATGATCTTATCCACAAGAGCTTAATCATCTAAACCTTTCTCACCCATATATTGTAAGTTGTTTACAATAGACATAAATCTCTATTGCACACTACAAATGGGTTCTTCATAAGGAAATAAAAAACCATGATATTCAGATCTGAGCATGGATCTTCTAGTTTCAATAACTTTGGAAGTTCCAAAGTGAGTAACTTCAAGCATCTTACAAATACAATTTTCTACTTATTAAGATGAAATTTTTCTATATATGTTTCTGGTCATAGAACAAAGAAATGTATTGTGTACCTTATAGTTCAGTTGATATTCGTGATTTTCTTGGTAGGTGAAAATACTGACTTCCTTATCATGGATTTTATATCCTCCAGTAAGCATAACAAAATTTTCTACTCCAGTATTGATAATAAATGTCTTCATGTGATCTCTCCAATATTCATAATCATTACCATCTAAAATAGGTGGTCTAGTAGGATTTAGTTTGTTTATGGAACCAACATTGATTCCTGGCATCTTAAAGAAAAAATCTTTCCACACAAACTTGTCAGTAAGAAAAGTTTGTAAACAAGGATAAAAATATCCTAAGAAAGGAAAATATAGAACAATGAAAAACTTGATCAAGAAAACTTATATGTAAATATAAGTATTTCAGAGACCTTCTCTGATACTAATTGTTGGATCAATATGATACTAATTGTAGTATCAAAATGATGATGTAGATGCTCAATATACAAGAGGAATGAATTGTATAGTTTAAAAATTATTTGGGAACTTTTAAAGTTTGTTAGAAACCTTTCTATTGTTAAACAAGGTTAAACAAGATAAATTCACAAGACCTATAAGTTATACAAACTTTCTTAATTCTAGAAATGTGGTTTCGAGAATGTAATTCCAAAAAAGTGATTCCAGAAATTAAACTTACCAAAAGTTTACAAATATAAAGATTCTATCTTAAAGCGTATAGAATCTTACTAAATCAGAGTATACAAGTTTAATAAAGTATAACAAAGTTATACTTTCCTAAAAAACTAAAATGTAGTGGAAAACTTGAAACAATACAAGTAATGAGTAGTAAATATTTTAACCCAAAGAGAAGGGTATCCAACAACCTTGGATAAAAGTCCCTTGATTTATACTTTCAAGAAAGTCTGACTTACCCACACCAGGGTAAGCCATCGATATGAAGATCGGAGTCTGTCTTGTTATCCCAGCAAGACCTCAACTTCAAAGTAGTCGGCACCCCTATCTTCCTTAGTAAGGAAGTCCTCGAACTTTAAGGTAGTTTTCACCTCTATCTTCCTATCCACGGAAGCCCTCAAATGTACTTAGAAATATTCGGAGTCGCACGATACAATTCTGAACAAGGTGTTTAGTACGCAAAAAGCATGAAAGTCTATCTCTAGAAATCACTTTAGTAGCATGTAATCTCTAGAGTCGTAGAACAGTAATGAGCTCATTCAAATGAGATCCTATTTATAGGCATATTATCAATAGCTGGCTCTCTCCTCCAACGGTCATATTTTTCCTTGAATTTAGGAGGGACCTGTACACATGTCACTCAAAAAATGGTTAGTTAGTAACTCAATGCACGACATCGTGTTTTAACCAAAACATTAGTAAGCAAAAATATGGCTACTTAACTAAATTCATTTTTCGAGGTAGGGAAAAATTAAAGTTCGGATTCTAACCAAAGAACCGTTTGGTGTCTATAACACAAAGATATTCAGATACTGCATTCAAAGGAATTCGAGACCTGAATTCTATAGAATTCTAGAGTCTGAATTTCAAGGAAATTTGACGTCTGAATTTATAAGAATTCAGAGTCTGAATTCATAAGAATTGGGAGTCTTAACATACAATGTTCGGAGTCTGAATTCATAAGAATTTAGAGTCTGAACTTATAAAGTTCAGAGTCTAAATTCATAAGAATTTGGAGTCTGAACTTACAAAGTTTGGAGTCTAAATTCACAAAGTTCAGAGTCTAAATTCAAAGAATTCAGAACCTGAATTTGGATCCTAAAAATATAATGCTTTATATCTATGTATATATAAGATTTTGAGGTTTTTGATACAAAACCTAATTTTATACTTAGACAAAATATGAACAATGAAAAACATTGCAAGGATAAATTTCCTTGGGAAAGGAAAATTTCCTTATGAAAGAAAAGCATAGGTTAAATGAAATTTGCCTTATGATAAGGTGTTTGTGATTTTCAAAACATAAAGAAATGGTAAAGTCATAATGAAACCTTATTGACTCAGCAATCTCCACTAACATTAAGGAATGGAAAATTCATAAGGAAACCTTATTGACTCAACACTTTTGAGCTAGAGGATACTTTATCTTATCAACATACTATTTAGGGTATTTAAAAAATAAATAATTCATTTAATGTTACCTTCCATGTGTGTGAGAATAGAGGATCTATAAGTGAGTAGAGACAAGGTTTCCATGTTTCCATAAAACAAAAAAAGGACTGAACTAGAAAATGTGGATGTGAAAGAGATCTGAGGAACCAAGAAGAAAGAAGAAGATCTCAAATAAAAAAAAGAATAAATATTTACTATAATTGGTAGAGATTAAGCAAATAAATAAATATCTACTTCAATCAATGGTAAATAATAAGAATAAAACAGAGTGTGTCGATCTTTTGGAACTTTCAAGGTCTCAAAAAAGGTGACAATAATAGGCTAAGAGATGAAGCATATGAGGAGTAGAAACTGATTCGCATGTGTTGTGGTAGAATAATTAAATTTAGTCAAAGTTTCTTTGATTAAAGTAATGGATTGGTTATATTTTAGGTGTTAAAAATCCATGGATGGAGTTGTTGATCTATTTAAAAATGAGGAATAAAGAATAAAGCCATCAAGAGTTGAAAAATGTTAAAATTATTATAAAGATTCCTTCTCTTTTGTAATATAATGGAGGCATATTACTAGTGTAATGTGATAAAACTACCTCTATAATATGGTCTAATAGATTTTACTAATATCTATGTCCACCTTTGAAAATTTTTTATTCGCTTATGGTGGAGAATACATGACTTAGTAGGATTTGGAACAACAAGGATTAAGCTTCACACATTAGGGTTGATCCATATAAAAATACAGTGTGTCGATATTTTTTTACATAATTTAATTTCTTGTGGTTATGAGATAGTGTGTAAAATATAACAAGATCCATACATTATTTAACCAAAAATAGGAGTTCAAATACTAAAGGGGTTAAAAAGTTTTAAATAAATAATTTTGAATTTGGTAAAATTGATCCCCTCCTTATTCACCCCCCCCCCCCCCCTCAAGTGTTTATACATGATCCCATAGGAAACTATAGAAAGAAAGTGATTTGGATTTTTAATTCCCATTAATTACATGAAAAATATGGTATAATACATTAATGTGTAATTATATACATCACATAAATAAAAAATGTGGTGAATATAGAAAATATCACAATGAGAGAGAATTTAGACAATAAAACTCTTACCTTTTACTCATAACCTTCATGAAACAAATTTAAACTCATATATAAAAAATATAACTATATTAATCAATTATTTTAGAAATATATTCGTATCTATTATCATTTATAATATTTTATTATAATCATTCATTATACAAGTTTTAGTTATCCAATGTTTATTTTCATCATCATATGTTAGTAATTTTGACTGTTTCTCACAAGTTTTGTAAAACCGATGTCAATCCCCATTATTTGATACAAATTGCATCATTCCTATATTAATAAAGGTAGTATTATAATTTTTTTATAATGATTTATTCTTTCTCATTTTAATTTTATGTAATTCTAGGGTAAGGTTTGTGATAATGAAGTCTATGGTGACCATGTTTTTAGTATTTTACAAATTATAACAAGTTAATTTATATAGATCATTCATTTTTTTTATCCTTGAAAACCCATATTCATTATATATATCACTTATTAAAATCATATATTATGATTATTAATGTATTTTTACTTATTAATGATGAAAATTTTATGTTTCGGTTATATCATTGTTCATGTGGGTTGTTGAACCAACCCAAACAAGAGCATGATATACTAGTAAATGATTAGAAATTTAGATTTATATAATATAATTATAAATTTATCATAAGAATAATTATTTTAATATCATATCATTATATTGGAGGATTATTTTTATAAAAATTGTGCCCGCAAAGTAAATTAAAAAAGTAAGGGGAGAACTTTAATACTTGATGGATTTTCTCATTCTTAACATATATTCCTTCATAAAGATTGATTTAGGAACCAAAATATGCCTAAATTATTATAAATATTTAGGATATGGAAAATTTTCTAAGGTAAAAGAGATTTTTTATGGAATATATAGGTTTTTAATGGGTATATAAGATCTCATTTATAGGTGTAAATGATAGATATTTATTTGGAAAAGTATGTAAGGTAAAGGGAAAGATATAATCACATGGGAGTTATGTGATATAAGTGAGAAAATATTTTAAATATAATTATATTTGGATACCAAACCTATAAAATTAATTTTATAACTCATAAATATCATTTTAATTATCAAAAATTTGATCCACTTTAATTTAACCCTTTTACATTGTTTAATTATGTGTCATGGTAATTATTTTTTAAAAAAAATACTTGATGAACCATATTACCAAATTTTGATGTGATGATTAAAAATTTTGAATCCATCCAATCTAATTAAATTTCTAAATATGAGGAACTTAACCTTAAAATAAAAACATAACACATATAGAAAATTTATTTTTTTATAGAAAATGACTTTTAAAATATTAAGTTTTATTATCCTAATTCACTATCAATTACAAATTCAGTGTTAATATATTTATTTCCATATATAAAAATTAAATTATAACTGTCAATTAAAAGATATCAATTTAATTTAATTAGATAAAAATAGACAATACTTAAGAAAAATTTCATTAAAAATTATCATTTTTTAACATTAAATAATTCTAACTATATCCAATTAAATTTAACTATTTATCTTCTAACCATTTAATTCTATAAATTTATTGGTATAAAAAAATTTCTTTGAATTTTATTAATACATAAAATCATTATTTAATAATAAGAAATAACATCATATAATATGATTTGGTAAAACAAACTCATGTTCCCCAAAATTTATTAAAGAAATAGAGAGGTTTGGTGATCACATGAGGTGCAAAGTGCTTAAACCAATGGTAATTTAAGTGAAAAAAAATATGAAAAAGGGAAAAAATGAAAACCCTATATGGTATACTAGTATCAATCTATATTGATTATACCTTGAACTCATATGTAGACATTCTTCTAGAAAGAGAATTAATAAAATAAGTACTTTGGAAATGAAGACCACCTATTTTCCATTTGAAAAACAAAAATTAAAGGCATTATAGGTCAAAAATGAGAAGCACATCCCATTTTAATTTTTTAATGATTAACTAATAGTAAATAGTACCATTATTTGGACCATATTTAATGGTATCCCACACCAATAGTGACAAAAAATAAATTTATAGCTCCAATTAAGTTAGCCTCATCAAATAGTAATTCACATTAAAGAATGAATTGGGTTAACATTTCATCACACTACTTCCACACATCATGAAAGAACCTCATCCTAAAACATATTGGAACATGTGATAAAATTACATCCATTTCACTTGAGGATACATCAAACTATCCATTAAAGGCTTCAGCTTAATCAGTGCAACCATTCTCCTACCCACAGGAATTATCATTTGAAATTAATAGCTACAAGGATAGTTAGGTAGTCTATCTCCCAATGAAGACATAACCTGGATCAAGATTTATTACCTTAGTTTCATTCTTTATTTAGAAGGTTGCATCTTGATCTCATCATTATAGATATATCCCTACCAATTATACAATCATGGAGTTCATCCTTCATCAAACTTTATATTTATAAAGGACATAAAATTCATCATACAATAACAGGTCCCCAATAGATGTGCTTTTACATTGAATAAATCAAAAATAATTTGTAGGTCCAAACAAAAAACAGTCATCCCAAAAATCTGAAAATAAATAAACAGTATCTCTATGATCATAAAAAGATCAACAACTAAAGAACATGGAAGTATCCCTCTAAAAGTATTATTCAATCTTTGAAATAATTCTATATGAAATTTCCAAATAATAATTTAAGCTAATGTATCCATTTATATTATTTATGATAATGATACATTGCATTTAAATCTAGTCAAATACCTCTTTTAGAAGTTGGGAAAAGGCTTTCTTATAATTCCTAAGTTTAGAGGTCATATCAAAATCATCTTCATCATAAGTGGTGTGAAATCATTAACATCCACCTCCTTCTTAGTGGTCTTCGTCTGAGCTATAGGTTCCAATATCTCATTTTTTCCTCAATATGAATATCAATTGACTAGGTAAAAAAAATTTCTTTACATTGAATAGTAATTCCTTATTTTTCTATATTTTTAGGTTGAATGAATCCATCATCATCAATTAATACCTTTTTCCATTTTTTAGAGAAATAGTGGAAGTATATTTCCCCATCATGATTGATAGATTTATTACCCTCATGAATTTCCTTAGGAACATCCACATGAGATGGAGTAATTGGAGATAGATATTACACATCCCTGAATGCACATAGGGTGTGGAAACTATGTAGGTTGATTTATATGGTTCATTTCCATTACCCCTACTCCCCATAGTCTGGAATCTATGACACTAGGGACTTGGAATCACCATCCTTTAAAGGTGGGACCTTTTATTTTAATCCACATATGAGAAAACTTGGTTCATAAAGGGGGTCCCACCACCAACTATTTAATAATTCCCCAACCAGACCATGCAATTGGGTGGTCTTTTATTTAAATAGTTCACTTTTTACCCACATGTATCGGCATTATGAATAAGGTTAAAGAAGAATTAACAATACTTAGACATATTTTCATAAATTAATTTTTTTCAAAAATCTAGATTCTCTATTTCGAATCTAGAAGGAGGATGGGAGTGATTTAAAAAGATCAAATTCAATATAAATCCTAGAAACATATGGGAAAGATAGTTCCTCATTGAACAATCAAATATGATAGCCTATCCAATCTGACTAGTAATGAGGAAGAGAGAATATAGTTTAAAAAATTCGTAGTGAGTCCCTCAAAACCAATCCAAATTCGAATGATAGAGGATTTAGACTCTTCACATAAATCAAGAAACCATTTAAGTACTTCAATAAAACAATAGGAAAAAGATAGATATCCCCTAGACTAATAGTGATAATAACCATCCTCAAAATCAAATCAAATTATCACATGCATTTTTCTAATTATATATAAATGGAAATTGAAAAACCCAAAAGATTCAATAAATTTGTGAATAAAATTCAGTTAGGGTCATCATCTAAGTAATCTACCAATTAAGGAGAAGAGAAAATCCAAGGATAAGAGATATATTGATTCCTTCATGAAATAATCTATGATGATAGGTAAAAGATACAATGGAATAAATCTTCCTTTATATAATAAATTCTACAAAATATTGAGTCATAAACCTCACAAGTTCTCCATCATTATCATATGCAGGTGATAGAATCAACGAATTATCCATTACATGTCTTCTTTAATAATAATAATACTAATAATAATACACAAATGTCTCGGTCATGGATTTGGAGACCAAACTCATGACCGCATGTTTATTGATAAAATAAAAACTTAAAAGAAAGGAAATGGGTAAATAAGGAATAAAATTCCCACACCAAGAGACACAAACCAAAATCATGAATTAACTATATTTCCCAAATTCCAAGGAAATATTCCTTTTACCTTTGGATGTGGACCTCTCTACCATGTCTTATCCCTATGCGGTTGTAAAAACCTGTTACTATTTTCATGTACTCCTCTAAACCCATTTGTGATCATTCTTTAGTTTGGGTTTATCTCATGTGGTTTTGGGATAAAATTTTATAATTTTATAATTTTTTGGGTTATGAAAAGTTGTCACATGGTTTTCCCAAACTGTGTTCCCACCCAGGGAAAATTGTGAAAACATTTACAGTTGGGTTATTCATGGTTTTGTGTTCCCACCTAGATGAAACCATGCACCCCATGAGATGGGTACATGGTTAGGTTGCATGGTATGACAAACTGTGAATCCCCCTCCAGGAAACTATGCGTGTAGACTTTTTTAATTCTAAAAAATAAACTAAAAAGTTTCAAACCCATATTTTATCACATGCTCAACCTAAACTCAGTATTGGATGAGATACTATGTCTTTGGATCTCTTAATAACCCATTTTTTCTCCTCTAAACATATTCCAAAGTGGATCAAAGCTTGGATAACGTTGTTTTATTCCTCTACGGTAATAGTTCTACTCCCTTTATTTCTCCCCTACTCTCTATATCTCTTCTCCATAAGATTTACTAGATCATCTAGTTATTTATGTATCTAAAGTCCTTTGTTTTGGATCTTGGATCTATGTTTGATTACTTGATCTCCATTTCCAACATTCTTCATTGGAAATTATTGTTTTGAGTGTTGTGATACATGATATTTATGTCAAAGGTAGATGGTTTCATCTAAGATTGGACAATTTTATAACCCTCAAATTTATTGATTGTTAAAATTTATTTCAATTAAATTTTGAAATCCCAATTTTACACAAATTGGAATTTTATTTGACTTGGTATGAAAATATGGGGTGTGTTTTGAATTTGATATAATTTTTTAAATTTCATTTATGAATTTACTTTGTGAAAAATTGCTTAATTCGATTTGATAGAAATATATGATTGGTTTTATCTTGAAAAATTAATTAATTGATTACAAACCCTTATTTTAGTTTTTAAATGGAAATTGGAATATTGAAACTATAAGTGGTGTGATTGTATGTTAAACTTTTTTGAAATAATTTTCCCATTTTGATTGATTTTTTGAGCACATGAATGCCAGGGGAGTTAGTGGGTTATCTAGGAAAAACATGTTAGGATGGTAATTCCCTAGAAAAATATCAACACTTTACAAATCTAACCAAAACATAGTGTGGTGGATCTTATCCAAGATGTGATATTGATGAGTCCTATTTGACTAGTGTATGAGGGATGTGTGTACACATATTACCATGATCACTGATATGAGATGTGTGAGTATCCAATAGCTTGTAACTATCATACCCCTTTGAAAATGACCATATTTCTTGTTTTTGTACTATTTTGATATATATTCCATTTTTTTAAAAACTTATTTACACATTACTAGTGATTTATATTAAATATTTTAGATAAAATTTTTATTGAATCCATTATTTGAAATATTTCCATCAATTAAAATTAAAATCATGTTTTGTTTAAATATGAAATTATACTGCCATGCCTGATTTATTTGAAAATTGAAAGCATGATTTAGTTTACTTTGTATGGAATATTATTATGGAACACTTAGTGAGACCCTACTGGAATTTTATCTCACATCCTACCTTTTCCTTCGCGTGTCTGTAGATTTCTTCCTTCCAAGTTTGAGTAAGGGGAAAGTGCCACTTGGAGGTGGAATTTTTTATTGATTTTTCGGTCTTGGAGTGTTGTGTACTTTGGGACTTAGATTTTGTATCTTACAGTTTCTCATACTTTAGGGTCGTTCTTTGGGTTTATATATTTTTTGAATTTTAGTAATGTTATACCTATAGAGTTTTCTTTTGAGAATACTAACCTGTATCTGCTTCTTCCACTATTTATGTAGTAGAACTATACTCAACTTTATCTTGTAAAATTCCAGGTCCTAGTCACCAACCCATGGGGATAGAGAACTCCCTTTATGCTATGTCAGTTCCATCTCAGGTATCATATTACTAGGGTATCTCGGTTGGTCCATGAAAAATTGTTATCAAAGGTGAATCTTGTGTATATTTCCTTAAAGTTAATATACATTTTGAACTCTTTTTGGGACTTAGGAGGTAGTTATGAGAGATTTAATGGTCATCTCTCATCATAATGAGCCTTAATTCACCATTGGTGGTGTGGTAAGGATACCTTAAAGATAAGTTCTAATCTTTTCCCTAATTTTGATTTGAGTATTTGAAATCCAAATATAGTTTTCATAACTAATGGGATTGATTTACCAGGTTTCTCCTGTTTGAGTGTTGATCTAAGTAATCTTTTGAAGTATTATTTTTTTTTCTAATGTAGTGTAGAATCATGCATTTGAGAAGGCATGTGAATCAGATCTAGGAGGATGCTACTGATAAACCACATAAATAAAATCCTCTTATGGAATAGAATCTATTTGAGGTTATCATATGTGTTGTCCAAGCTCTGGGATAGACACTTTTACCCAGTCCTATTCAGGATCCAGCTATGGAACCTCAAAGGTATGAGTTTCAGAATAATGCTTAAGAGTTCCTTAACCAGAATCCACCAGTGTTTCAAGGATTAAATTATCCTCAAGTTGATAAGGGTTGGTTAAGAAGAATACATCTATTGTTTGAGTTATTGGAGACACATGATTCAATCATAGTGAAATGTGTCGCCTTAAAGTAAGAAGGACCAAGCAGGAGATGGTGGGACACAATGGTGATGGTGAAGAATCACAAGGTATTAGAGTGGAAGGAATTAAAAGTTATTTTAACTGAACATTTTTATCTAGAGTCTATAGTGTTGGATAAAGCAATAGAGTTTTTTAAAATCTGGTATGCTAACAAGATCATGACATAATATGAAAATCGCTTCATTGAGCTTATTCATTTTTCACCTGAGATGGTATAGAATGAGTCAATTAACAAATAATGGTTTTATATGGTACTTTGATATGATATTTATTTTAATTTTTTCTTACATAATCTCTCTTCTTATGTTTATGTATTGGATAGAGAGTTGATGGTTGAGCTAGATCTAGCTGGTAAGTCGGGTTTGATGAGAGTTCCTTTTTATCCCTGGGACAGTTCTATGAGTTACTTAAAAGGATAGAGAAATCATGATGATTCTTAGGTTGGTTCTCGATAGAAAGGTTATTATATTCAACCTATAGTTTTTGGTAGAGTTCCTTTTATTTTCTATGAGTGTGTTAAGCCTAGTCATTCGAAATTGTTTTACATTGAGGTGCCTAAGGTATGTGGTTCTTGTGGATGATCAGGTCACTTGTAGAAGTTCTGTCATTTATATTCTACTCCACTTAGTTGAATGAGATCATCAACACCTAAAAGTAATTTTGTGAAATCATATGCTTCATTAAATGAGGGGTTCCAACCACAAGAATCCAGATTGAAGCTTCTTCACATAGTATAATAGTCTCTATAAGAATAAGATATGAGTCTAGTGATTGTGAGAGGCACCATCACTATTTATTCATATTTAGTGGCTACATTATTTGATATATTTTCATGTCATTAATTCATTTCAACCCATATTCTTAATCTTATAAATATTCCTATGTTGATTTTTCCTTATATGATGTATATTACTACACCCTTTAGAATGAATAGAGAATTGGATCTATGTTTCCTACTTGAGTTTTGTCATTATCAAATATTGAACTTACATGGTATTTTCAAGTTATTGACATGAAACCTCTTGATATCATTTTTGGGATGGATTGTATCATTTCTAATAAATCATTAATTGATTTATATCTTCAACGGGTCTCCTTTACAATGCCCAATTGGATGTGTTGTATCTTTTAGTGATAATGAGTCATGAGGTTGAGAATATTCGGACATTCTTATAAAGAGTTAGAGAAAGTAATATCATTTTTTTTATGTTCACCTAGAGAGATAATCCTTGAGTAATGATCTACCTCCAGTTTTCGTTGAGATTCCCAATGTTTTCCCTTATGACTTATCTAATTTTACACAGGTAATGATTTATACACCTAAGTGTATCACCTTAGGCGGTGCCTATTCTCTTTATTAAGATAGTCGATGGGTCACTTTTCCTTTGTATTGATTACTAAAAACTCAACAAATTTATAGTGAAGAAAAATTATTTGTTTCCATGGATCGATGATCTATTTGACTAGTTGAAAGTGGATAAGCGATTATAGAAGATTGATCCTCGATCTTGTTATCACCAGTTCAGAATAAAATAATATGACATTCAGAAAACCAACTTTTGAAGAAGGTATGGCCATTATGAGTAACTTTTCTTACTATTGGTTCTAACCAATTCTTCTACAGTCTTTATGTATTTGATAAATAGTATTTTCCATGATAATATCGATACTTTCATGGTAGTATTTGTGGATAACATCCTTGTTTACACTATGTTTTAGGAGGATCATGTTATTTAACTAAGAGAAGTTCTGGAATTTTTGTGAAATCACCGACTTTATGCCAAGATATAAAAATTTTATTTCAAGATTTATGAAGGGAGGTTATTGGGACATGTGGTGTTGGAACATGGTATTTTATTCGATTCTGAGAAGGTGAAAGATGTTATGATATGGTATCAACCATGGAGAGTTTCTAAAATTCATAGATTCTTACGTTAATATGGATACTATCACTGGTTTGTCAATTATTTCTTTAAATTGGATTCTCTAATGATTTCCCTAATTTTAAAGGGAGTGAAGTTTTCTTTGGATGAAAAAATTTTATTCTGTTTAACTGAAACATATTTTGATTATTACACTAGTTTTGACTCTTCTAAATGCTGAATAGGGGTATGTGGACTTTTGTAAAGCATCAGGTTTGGGTTTGGTCTATGTTCTTATACTGGATGATCACATCATTTCCTATGGATCTCAAATTCTTAGTCTGCCTGAGGAAAATTACCCAAGCCATGATCTTGAGCTCACATTCATGATGCATGGGCTTAATAGTTGGATGCAATAACTTTTTGGAGAAAGGATTACCATTTATTCTAATTACAAGAGCTTTAATTATATCTTATCTCAAAAATATTTGAATCTCTACCAAAAGAATTGGGTGGAGTAAATATAATCCTTTCATTTTGACATCGCATATACCCTAGGGAAAGGGAATATCATTACAGATTCTCTAAGTAGGAAAATTCTGACTCATTCTATGGAAAACCATTAGAAGAGTGGAACTTGATGTATTTTTTTCACAGTTAAAAATTGGGGTCCGAGAAAGAGGGTATGAGGTTTTTTTGGCCAGTTTTCAATTGACCTATACTCTTATTGAGATGATTCTTTAATAAAAACATCTTTATGATGAATTTCATGTCATTAGAAACTCTCTTTGTGGTTGGGATGTTGTTGCTCAGTGGTTATTCTCCACAGAGGGTATCCTATGTTTTTGGAACTATTAAGTTGTACATTTTCCTATAAGAAACATTATTATGGTGGATTTCTATAATTAGAAGTGGACTATGAACCAAAGAACCACAAATATGCCATATGACATGCAGTGATAATTTTGGTGGCCAGGTATGATATGGGGAATTTCTGATTTTGTCTCTCATTATTATGTGCCCCAAAATTTCAAGGTTGAGCACCAGAGACCTTTGGGTTTGCTTCATCCACCTCTAGTTCCAACTTGGGAGTGGGATAATATCTCTATGGACTTTTTGGTTGGGTCTTTTTGTACCCATATAAAGAATAATGTGATATGGGTTTTGATTGATAGGCTGACTAAATCTGCTCACTTTTTACCCATTCTTGATTCAACCAAAGTTGAGGAGCTGAGAAATATATATGTAAAATATATTTTTCATTTTTTTGGAGTTCCGTATACAATATTATCTGATAGATATCCTTGTTTTACTTCTCTCTTTTGGAGATTCCTTGAGGAGGCATTGGGATCGTAATTTCATTTGAGTACGGCATACCATCCCAAGTCAGATGGTCGAACAGAGAGAGATATACAGATTCTCAAGGATATGCTTCATACATGAGTTCTTGACTTTGGTAGATATTTGGATTACCATTTGGTTCTGGTTGATTTTACTTATAAAAATATTTATTATTCCTATATTAGGATGACTCCTTTTGAGTCATTATATGGTAGGATGTGTAAATCTTCACTGTGTTGGTTGGAGATCTGTGAAAGTTTATTGGTTGGACCAATATTGATTCAAGAGATGAGAACATAGATCATGTTGATTCATCAAAGATTTTTCATAGCATAGAGTGTGTATAAATATTATGTAGATCATAACCATAGACAATTGTAATTATCAATTGGTGACTAGGTGTTCTTGAATGTTTCACTTTTTTTAGTTCATTGAAATCCTAGGAGGAAAGGGAATATTTCCCCTCATTTTGTGTGACCTTTTAAGGTTTTTGAGAGGGTGTTAAAAGTTCCATAACATTTATCACTTCCACCAAAGTTGATATCAATACATAATTTGTTTCATTTATCTCAGTTTTTAATGTATCTTTTTTATTCCATATTATGTTCAGAGTTGGAGTGATCTTAATGTTGAGCCAGATTAATCTATAACAAAGAATATTTTTAGGAGAGTTGATATTTAGACCAAGGTACTTAGTGGGAGTAGTATAACTTTGGTTTGGGAGATATGGAAGCAAATTTCTGTTATTTATGAGATGTGGGATAGAGGGGAATTGATGAGAGAGCAGTGGCCTCATCTTAGTAACATGGAGACTTCTTGACAGGATTTCTAGGGATAGAAATTTTCTATGGTGGGGAGGTTATAAAATAATGTTAATGTTTTTAGGTACTCAATGACCCATCCCCCTCCCCCCATCATTCTTTATTTGGTGTTTTTATTGGATGTTTTTGGGAGGAAATTTGAAAATTTTGGAATTTTCTGGGTTGTTCATGATTGGCACATGGTTTACCCAAACCGTACGCTCATCCAAGGAAAATTGTACAAACCCAGATAGTTTAGGTTTTTACAGTTGGCACATGGATTAATGAACTATGTAACCACCCATAAAAAATCTCTCACCCCATAATAGGAGTCTATAGTTAGGTTTTATGGTTTGAAAAATGATGCGTCCCCCTCTAGGAAATCATGCGCACAGATTTTTAAAATTATAAAAATTAAATTAAAAATTCTTGAACCCCTATTTTATCACCTGCTAAACCCAAAATATGGATTGGATGATATAATATGTCTTTGGGGAACCTAATAATCTATATTGGCCTCTTAAAACCTATTCTTAAGTATATCGAATCTTGTAGAACATCATTCAATTCATCTTCGGTAAGATTTCTTCTCTCGTTCTTTCTCTCCCCCTCTCTTTATCTCTCCTCCATAGGATTTTTTAGAACATCTATTCTTTAATGGATCTAAACTCTTTTGTTTTGGATCTTGGATCTAGGTTTTATTCCTTTATCTCCATTACTGTTGTTCTTCATTTGCAATTCCCATTGTGGTCGTTGTGATACATGATCTCCATCTTAAAGGTAGGTTTTTCTGTTTGAGATTAGCCAATTTTATTACCCTTGAATTTCTTGATTATTGAAATTGATTTCAATTAAATTTTGAAAACCTAATTTGATAAAAGTTGGAATTTTATTTGACTTGGTATGGAAATTTTGGGAAATCCCACAATTCTAATGGAAATTGGAATGTGGGGTGTGTTTTGAATTTGACAGAATTTTTTAAATGATTTTTTGAAAAATATATTAAATTTATTTGATAGAAACCTATTATTGGTTTTATATTGAAAAATGAATAAATTGATTAGAAACCCATGTTTTGGTTTTTAAATAGAAATTGACATATTGAAACTGGAAATGGGGTGATTCTATTTTAAATTATTTTGAAATAATTTTCTACTTTTGATTGATTGTTTGAGAACATGCGATCATGGTTAGTTGATGGGTTATTTGGTACAAACATTATTATATCCCAACCCCAGATTCCACTTAGGAGGTGCCCCAAGCCTGGTGGGCTATATGACCTCAAACAGGTCTCCCTGAAGGCCAAAGGCTTCTGACTAGTATCTTGGGCCAAGGGTGTGTCTCTGGGGAGACTTTGCCCTCATTACCAAAGTGTATCATAGTAGATAATTATAAACATAGGTAAATAGTGGAATAAATAAGTAAACAAAATTCACAATGAAAAGAGACAATGATAATAATAATTGAAATAAGTGGAATAACATAAAATAGCTGATAATGATATATGACATGTCACTCGAAATATAGAAAACATGGATAAAATGTATCAGGCATACATAAAAAACCCAATGTAGCAAGGAAAATACATAAATTATCCCAAGCATCCTAAGCTACAGCTCGATCATCTGATACCGACTCTATCCTAGCACATAAATCAATCAAATATCTCAATAATTATGCTTCCCTTTACCAACACATGCATACACATATCTTCCTCGGGTACCAAAATAGTGCCTAGAGAGGGTGTGAGATAATTCTTAGTGGTCCGCCCCCAATAGTGTCTATAACATCCAGCCCATGTAATGGAAATGTAACAGTGTGAAGGAATTCATATATAAATAAAATTAGTACAGTGTAACTAAATACCCAAGTACCTACTTCATCTCTCAAATGGTGTCTTAACATGTAAATATTTCATTAATTAGTTGATTACGAGTTTATATAAACAATTAATGTGAGGCATATCCATCACTGACATCACCTAATGATAGTATAAATATTGAAGGTTCCAAGATGTAATAATGAAACCATAATTGATAATTAATATGAAGTGGTTCCATGGAATTCACCAAGGAAACCTATAACTCATGGGTCTCTAACTCAGTAGTAACTAAATCTAGCTAAGGGGTAAAGGTGTAATCTAATGAGAATCTTCTAATTCATTCCCATGATATTTTTTTAACTGAGTCCAGGGAATTCATCCAAGGTAAAATGGGAGACAAGCAGTGGCAAGGTCCAGGGATGTAACCAAGGCACATTATGTCATTTTGGATTCAAGGATTGAATCTAAGGCATCCTATACTAATAATGAAGGTATCCTACAGTGTCATACTAAGAATCCAAAGGTATAAAATTATCAAGTTCCTAGTTAGGTCTCACCAAAGGCAACTGGAATCCTTGAATTAGAATGACTTCCTCGAGTACCCAAGGCATTCCCTCAGGAATCCAAGAGCTAACATGAGTCAATCCTTCCAATAAAGATGTCAAGGTTAATGTTCATAAAGTGTAAACTTACATTTAATTAACTAAAACTAATTTTTTTATATGAAAACTATTCCATTAACAAATTCACTTGGTTCAAGACTTTCCTTTCATTAGTTTGACAAGACCAAGTAGCATGAAACCTTTAAATTAAAACCATGTAATTAAAGTTCAATTAATAAGTTTCACTCAGATGCCTTCCATTAACATGGAAAGGTTTCCTATAGACATGAAACCAAACATAACTTTACATTTAACAAGACCAATTCATATACTTAAGTATGCTTTCCATAATATTATTTCGATCAATTACTTAATTTCAATAACATACCTTAAGCAGTCCAAGTTGAAGTGAAAATGCACAATCTATTCACAATTTCACGATTCAATATCCATTTAATATAAAGAGGATTACCATTAGTGTGATCAATCTAGATCACACACAAACGATGGCTCAAGAGTATTAAAAGCACTCAAAACTCAATTATCGAATATCACCCTACCTGGGGTGTTAGGTGTTTTAGACATAACCACCAACAACTGATTACATTTATGGAAAGAGAATAACCATATGGTTCTAATGAATATAATCAGGTCATATAAATTCAATAAATGGAACTCAATGAAAGCAGAGGTCCCCACACATCAATTCTAAAATCAATGAACTTGAGGGATGAGTTATAGACCACCCACCTTAGTACTCATACAAATCTCCTCATCCATTATCATCTTTTAAATTGTCTTGGATTAGAGTAGATTTGAAAAAATGAGTATAAGGAATCACATATTGATAACTAGGTCGAGAGTAAAAGAAATGAATAATGTCTAAAAATGACTCGAGTACTTACTATTGCGCATCCAACGTGAAAAACAGAAGCTTGATCAGACCCCATATGAATAAGATATATCAATACCTAATTTTGGCCTTCAAAAGCTCCAAAATGGGAAGAATAGTGGTTCGTCCCATTGGAAATCAGATTAGGGAAGAAGGAGAGGAATAATTATATCATTAATGTTAAAATAGTAAAATTACCCAAACATTACTTATGCAAGGTTTGGTCGCATAGTTTTCTAAACAATGTGCCAACCATGCACAGGTACCTATAGAAAATGGGTCACTCACATGGTTAGGCTACATTGTTTGAGAAGCTATGCACCAACCGTATGATATGGCTCTTCTTGAAAATGTAGACAATCTGCATGGTTTAGACTAACCATGTATCCTCACCGTATATTTTAGTCTAACCATGTGAAAGAACCATTTTCCCCAAAAATTTGGGTTCTAGGCTTTGAACGAGCATCAGACACCCCTGAGATATTCATGAACTCATTAGGAATCCACTTTAGATCTATAAAAGTGAAATAGACCAAAATTTTGAGGATACATACCTAATTTAGAAATTAGGTTCTAATAGTCTTCCCCACTTAAAGGAACTCATCCTCGAGTTCACCTTACAAGGATGGTGAAACACTGTCTGAGAATTACTCTGGACACTGAGAACTTGCATCGGCCTCCCTCTACCAAGTCGTGTCATGTACATTGTCATGCTTTCATATCACCCATACTACAGGGATAGACCATCCTCATAGAGAATTTGTTCTCCTGTAGACGATTCAAATAGTATGCTCCTCAAATTAAGCATTAGAATCATGCTCAACTTCCTCAAGATCAAAAGTATGTGACGGTTCTACAAGATAATAACAATGTTATGAAATGTAGAAGACATCGTACATAGCACGATACCTATGAGGTAGTAACAATCGATAGGTTGTCGGACCGACTCTTTCCAAGATATCAAAAGGACTTACACAATGAGGTGATGGATTCCCTTGTTTTCGTAACTATCTATTCCATAGCTTGGGTGATACCGATAAGAAAACTTGATCCATGACCTCGAACTCTAGAGGCCATCGATGGCGATCGGCATAAGATTTTTGTCTAGAATGAGTTGTAGAAATATGCTTCTTGATCAGCTAAACCTACTCTGAAGTATCATGCACGAGCCAAGGACCTAGTATGGATGCCTCAACTGAATCTATCCAACACAAAGGTGTATAGCATGGCCTACCATATAAGGCATCAAAAGGAGCCATCTTAATTGTCTCCCGAAATATGTTGTTATAGGAAAACTCAATAAGAGGGATATACTTCTCCGAAGAACCTCCAAAATCAAGGAAACATTCTCGAAGCATGTCCTCAAGAACTTGTATCATCCATTTCTATTTTCCATTGGTCTAAGGGTGAAAAGTTGTGCTTATAAAAACCTATGTACCCATAGCTTTGTGCCAAACCTACTAAAACCGTGAAATTAAATGAGCATCCCTACCTAAAATGACAGTACAAAGGACCCTGTGAAGTTGTATGATCCCACGTACATATAGTCTTCCCATATCATCAACTGAAAAAGTCTCCTGAAGAGGAATTAAGTGGGATGCTTTTGTTAGTTGGTCAAAAAATACACATACAACATCATTACCTCCCAGCGACCATGGTAAAGCAGTCATGAAATTCATCACAACATCATTAAATTTCTACTTAGGAATGGGTAGTCTCTTTAAAAGTATGGTTGGTCACTAGTGTTCTACCTTCACCTGCTTACAGGTCGAATAAATCAAGAAAAAAACCATCTAAATCCATTTTTATACCTGGATAGCAATACTGGAGAACTCGTTTATCTAGACACATGATCACGTTGTAGTCTCTTTAAACATCTATTCGATGGTGCTCCCCACCATTAATTTTATCAAAAAAAGGGGCCAATTCAGAACAGCGATATCTCCACCATTGGAATTTTCTTACAAAGCATGCCTATAAGAATTATAATGATGCTTCTTATGTGATTTTCAAAACAATTAAATGGTTGATTACCCACTGACACCTTTAGCCAAGTTGATTTGGATTTATAAAAGAATCCTTGTCTAACACAAGCTACTCTTTCCCACTAGATGATGTGACTAAAAGATATCCTTCACCTACCATATACATTAAACAAGAAGTATAACAGTCAAACCACCTCTAGTTGACCATCCTTGAAGATTTATGGCTTAGATGGTCAGAGGAACACAAACTAAACTGCAATACCTTCCTCCAAGGAATCCTACATTTTTTCCCAACCACATCCACTAAAGCCCATAACTAACTTCCAATGACGTTACTTGGTAAACTTTCATCTGATCATTTAAACTGTCATGCCTCATCATGAACAAAGGCATAACCCAGATCCATCCCACTAGAATCATCACCCCTTTTAACATCACTTTTGAGCCCAAAAACATGACCGGGTAACCTCAAATTTATTAAAAATGAGTATAAGGAAGTATCCCTCAGTATTCCATACACTATGTTATAAGTGAGACATTGGTGCAGTCCAAAACGTCCACGTGATAATATTGATTGAGCCTAGAGCAGCATTTTCTTAGAGATCATGTCAGAAGAAATCAGCCAGTGTCCAGGAGTCCATCTAAGGTGTTTCTACTTAGGAACCCATATATCACTCAGTACTAACCAAGCCTCATAAAAAACCACACATCTATTGCTCAACCATTAGATAGGTCACTAACTAGCCCAACATCTTTTAAAGTTTAGTGTGGTGTAAGACCGACACCCTCTTAGTGCATCAAGGATGATGTCAAGATAGGGGACATGATCATGTCTTTAATATGATTACACTAAGAAAAATTCAATATTTTTAAAAAGATTAGATGAACCCCCACTAGTCTACTTCAAATGAAAGAAGATCAACTTCACTTATTGATGCACTATTACAACCTGATCACAAGCCTTCACTATTTGAGGCATCTCATGATCTCTCAATCTAGAATTCTGAATTCTATCCAAGAATAGTGATGTTTATAAAAGTTTTCTTACACAACCAAACATTTCAAATTCATGCTTTCGAGTAAGAACTGACACGATTCCAACTTGCAAGACTCAAGGAAATTTAATAAAAACCAACCATTTCCCAATGGTCCTCTTAGGATGTGCTCCTTTTACTTGGAAGGGAATATATTTACCAAGAACAACATGATGCTCCCACCTCAAGAGTAACCTAGTTATTAAAATAAGAGATAGAACAGTCACTCATAAGCCTGATAGATCTAACTCACATTAATTGCATGTGTAATACTCCTCCTAGTCATGCTTACATATGTTAAATCCTATATAGGGAAATCCAAAACCAAACTAACTGGTGTGTCAAAACACCCGAGTCTCTTAAAAGTAATCCTGAGAATTGGGAAGAACCTATTTCCTTTAATTCCCAAGTCACTCTACACAAATATGACCCAAAAACGTACTTAACAACACAAGGATCAATGATTTTTACCAAACCCAATTGGTTCGTTATATCATTTGACAACTTGATGGTTACTACTTACATGAATGCATACTACCCTGATATTCGAAAAGTAAAACATCATCTTGATATTATCTATAGTTTATCCTCCCTATGTATATGAGTATCAGGTGCTTCATATAAGAGAGTTAACCCAGATTCATACTCACACATACGACCTATAACCTGGATGATGATATACCAATTTTCCCATTACTGAGGAAGAATAAAGGTTTACAAGACCTGCCAAATGCCAATCCATACCCTCGGTAGGTATAACCTATTGAAAATGATCATTTTCTAATGCTCACACCTATAAAAAGAGTTAAGGATACTATCACCATCCATCAGAAATAGGGCATCATTTAGAAGTTAAGAGTCGTACTAGGGATAAAAACACCCGAATAACACCAAATATTAGAAAATGGAAACATTTATCAAGAAATTTTAATTTTAATGGTTCTTCCTATCACGACTAGCCCCTTACAAAGCACAAGCGTCGACCCTAATACTTGGTCATGCCAAACAGAAGTCACAAGGCTAAAAATCTCATTATTTAAGCCATTTCTAAGAAGTATAAGGCCTATGTGAAATGATCACATTTCTGTTTCAATTCATAATACGAAATTCATATAAAACATTATTTTAAACACTAATCATTTATTAACATCCTAGCATAATTAGGCAATTTATCACACAAATTCCTTTTAATAGATAAGGAAACCTATGAGGGTCCCATCAGGCCAACTTGGGTTCATCATAAATTCAACCCTATATTATTTTCTTTATTTATCAATGTCATAAATACCCATAACAGGTCGTCTCAAAAGAAAAAGGCCCCAACTAACCAACTTGGGCTAGTTGTGCATCTTTGAATCCAACCACATGCAACAAAATAGGCTTTAACAAAAAATATAGAAATTTAAACAGAATATGAATGTATGAAAGGTCTCAATACCCATGGTATATGACCCCAACTACCTGCTTAGAAGGTTAGGTATAGGTAAGTTCTCAAGTGTTAATTATCGAGGTTCCGTATATGGAGGGTAAATAGTACCTTGCTTCATCATTTACTAGAAACCATTTCATTAATTTCATATTTAACTGCTAGGTTCACTCCTTTACCTTTTATAAAAATGATAGGTCAGGATAAGGACATGAAACCATTTTAATTTTATGTTTTCATGTTCTTAGAACTTTTATCAAAGTTCCTTAAAAATGGACTGTCATTCCTAGTTAATTTGGACCTATACTCCTTATCTCGGAAATCCACACCCATTTGAATTTCTAATTAAAGAACCGATTTGGTAAATTACTCATTCCAATCCATAAGGTCCCATAACACCTCCAGAATTAAAACAGAAAATCACTCAATCAGAGTCCAAAAGCATCACAATCACATGTACAATAAAGGATTACTCAACAATAATAGGAATATCAAGCAATGCAAGTAGTGAAATAAACCTATATGGCATGGAAATATGCATGAAATGTGAATTCTTGGTTCCTATATGATGCATGTAACAATGCTCCTTTCCCTCATATCATCGCACTAAGGATAAAATATAATCTCAATTGGAAGAATAATCAATAACACCATATATAATGTGTGTCTTCCAATAGTGAAATGATATCAACTTAGGAGGTGCTATGATCTCGGTGGTCCACATGGCCTCAAGCACATCTCCCCAAATGTGAGAGGTTTCCCACTAGCAATGAGGACCTAGGGTGTGTCCATGGGAAGATTATACACTTGTTACCAGAGTATATCAAAGCATATAATTATAAATAGAGGTAAATAGTGTAATAAATAAGTAAATAAAATGCACATAATAAAGATACATGGATAACAATAACTGAAATATCAGAAGTAACATACAATAACTGATGATGATATATGTCATGTCACTAGAAAGCTAGAAAACATGAATACAGAGTACTAGGAATACATTCAAAACCCAATTTAGTAAAGTAAATACACATAATATCCCTAGAACCCTGAGCTATAGCTCATTCATTTGCTACCAGCTCCATTCTAGAACAGTGAGAAATCAAGTGTCTAAAGCAGTATGCTTCCCTTAATCAACACCTGCATACATGTAATCTTACCTTGGTACCAAACGGAACTCGGAGAGGTAGTGAGATAAATATCAGTAGGCCACCACCAAAGGTGTCAATAACACCTGACCTCTGTAATGGAAATTTAATAATGTGTAGGCATGAAAATATAAAGTAAAGCAATATAATATTATTAAATACCCAAGTACCTGCTTCATCCCTCGGCTAGTATCTGAACATGTAACTAGTTCATTAATTAATTGATTACCACTTTATATAAAAAATTCATGTGAGGCATATCCATCACTTACATCACCTCGTGTTAGTATAAATAGTTAAGGTTACAAGATGTAACAAGGCAACCATAATAGATAATTAATATGAAGTTGTTCCATGGTATTCACCAAGTAAAACTAGAACTTAGGGGTCACTAAATCAGTAGTAACTAAGTCTAGATAAGGGTTAATAATGTAATACAAGGAGCATCATTCAAGGAATTCCTATAATAATGTTTCTAACTGAGTCCATGGAATTTATCCAAGGTAAAATGGGAGATAAGCAGTGGCTATGCCCAAAGATGTAACCAAGGCACCTTATGCCATGCTGGATCCAAGGAGTGTATCTGAGGAATCCTTTAATAATAATAAAGGGATACTAAGATGTCATACTAGGAATCCAAAGGTATATAAGGATCGGGTTCCCGGGTAGGTCTCACCCAAGGCAACCGCCATCCTTGAATTGGAATGACATCCTCGAGTACCCAAGTCATTCCCTTAGGAATCCAAGAGATAACATGATTCAAGACTTTAAATAAAGATTTCATGGTTTGTGCACATAAATATTCACCTTAAATTTAATTCACTACAATTAATTTGGTCATGTTATAATTATTCCATTAAAAAATTCAGTCAGTCCAAGCCTTGCCTTTCATTAGTTTGATAAGGCCATGTAGCATGAAGCCTTTTAATTAAAACCATGAAATTCAAGTTCAGTTAATAAGGTTTGCTCTGCTTCCTTCCATGAACATGGAAATGTGTGTTATGGATGTGAAACCAACATTGCATTACATTTAATAAGGCCAAGTCATATACTTAAGTATGATTTCTATAATATCATTTCAATCAATTACTTACTTTCAAGCACATACCTTAGGTGGGTCAAGTGGAAGTGACAAGGAACAAGCTAATAAAAATTTCATGATTCAATAGTAATTTAATATAAAGAGGCTTACCATTAGTGTGGTCAAGATAAATCACACCTGAATGATGGATTAAAAGTGTTAAAAATAGTAAAAACTCAATTATGGCATATCACCCTACATGGGGTGTTTGGTGTTGTGAACGTAACCAGGAAAAAATGACCACATTTATGGGAAGAGAATAACTATATGGTTCTAATGAATATAATCATGGAATATAAATTCAATAAATGTAACCTGATAAAATTGGTGGGGCCCATACATCAATTCCAAAATCAATGAACATGAGGGATGAGTTATAGAACACCCACCTTAGTACTCATATGAATCTCCTCCTCTAGTACCAGCCAATAATTTGTCTTGGATAAGAGTAGATATGAAAAACAATTATAAGGACTCACGACTCAATACCAATTTCTACATAATGAGAAATGAATAATGGCTAAAAAGAACATGAGTACTTACTATTGCGCATCCAATGTGACAAACAGAAGCTCGATTAGACCTCGAACTAAGGAGATCTCTCAATATCTATATTTGGCCTTCAAAAGATCTAAAATGGGATAAATGGATGTTCATATCACTGGAAATTGTATTAGGGAAGAATGAGAGGAATAATTAGATCATTAAGGGTAAAATAGTAAAATTACCCAAAAAATAGCCTATGAATGGTTTGTCCACATAGTTTCTTAAACCGTGTTCCAACCATGAATGGGTGCCTAGTGAAAAGGGGGAACTCACATAGTTAGGTCACATAGTTTGAGAAATCATGTGCTAACCATATGATATAGCTCTTTTTGAAAATGAAGACCATCCACACATTTTAGACTAACTGTGTATCCTCACCGTAGGGTTTACTCAAATCATGTGATAAGAATATTTTTCCCAAAAATCTAGGTTCTGGGCTCCAAATAAGCCTTGAAAACCCTTGATACCTGCATTAACTCATTAGGAATCCACTTTTGGTCCACAAAATTGAAATATACCAAACTTTTGAGGATCCATACCTGAGTCAAAAATCTGGTTCTTACAAACACGCATAGATGGAAATGTCCTATCAATAGATTGATGCTTTAAAATTCTAACAAAAACATAGTGCAGTGGATCTTATCCCTAATGGGATGTTTATGAGTCCTATTTGACTAGTGTTTGAGCGACATGTGTAGACATATTATCTTGATAACTGATATGATATGTGTGAGGATCCCATTATTTGGAAATATTATACCCCTTGGGAGATGACCATGTTGCTTTTTTATAAATTATTTTAATATATATTCTATTTTTTATAAAAACAATTACACAGGCCGGGTAATTTATATAAAAAAAATTATGTAAAATTTTTACTTAATCCATTGTTTGAAATGTTTCCATCAATTAAAATGAAAATCATATTTTTTTAAATATGAAATTTTATTACCATGCCTGATTTATTTGAAAATTGAAAGCATTATTTGGTTTACTTCCAAGGAAATCTTATTATGGAACACCTTGTGAGACCCTACTGTGATTTTATCTCACAGCTAACCTTTTACTTTGGGTGTTTTTAGATTTCCTCCATTCATGTTCGAGGAAGGGGAAATCACCACTAGGAGGTGGCATTTGTTGTTGATCATCTGGTCTTGGAGTGTTGTGTCCTTTGAGACTTATTTTATTTATCTTGATGTTTCTGGTGCTTTGTGATAGTACTTTGGTTTTATATAACTTTTTGACTTCTGGTACTCTTCTCTCTATGAATTTTTTTTTAACATACTAACTTGTATATTCTTCTTCCATTGTTTATGTGGAAAAATTTTTCCCAAATTTATCTTATATGATGTCAAGTGCTATTCACCAACCTATGGGTATCTAGAACACCCTTCAGGCTATATCAGTGTCATCTTAGGTATCAAAGTACTAGGGTATCATGGATGATTAATGATAGTGGGGGCTCATATCCTTCATCTGATGATGATTTATAGGAATCCTCCAGTATAGACCATATCCTGAATTTCCAAGATATATCCAAAAAATTCATCCATGAATTTAATCAAAATTCATCTTCAATATTAATTAACAAAAAAAATTAGACTATTATGTAGTCACTATACACAAATAATAATAATAATAATATATGAATTAATTATTATTATTTTATTTTATTTTTTAATTAGATTATTATTTTTAAATTACATGACTTCCCCATTAAATATACCCAATGACTATATATCCAACAACCATATTTCAATGACAATATTTCTGATGACCATATATAAAAATATTTTATTTTTTTCCTATATTCAGACTTACTAAAATAATTCATTCAATTCATTAACTTCCCTATAAACATGTTTATAATAATTCAAATTCTCAACCTTATTTACAGATGTGAAATATGGGTTATGATCTTCAAGGAAAACAATGTGGATAAAGATTTTATGTTTATGGTTTTCTATTTACTCACAAATTTATTTCACTTTTACTTTTATTAATGATTTTAATATTAAATTCTCATAATTTATTAATGTTTATCTTGTATTGTAATATTTTATCTCAATAAAAATTATCTTGGATCATTTAAGTTCGGTGTTGTGTGTGAAAAAATCAATTTAATGAAATATTTATTTAAAGGAAATAAATACATAGTAAATTCATGGAGTGTTACATTCTAACCCTTAAAATAATTTCACCACTAAAATTTTAATACTCTAATGAACACAAATGAGGTTAATTATGGACTGATGATTAAAAAATAAGCATATCATGCAGGTCTTGTACTTATAGACTAATTATAGATTCTAGCTCAATTCACCCTTTTTGGAGTTATTACCCCAAGGTGCCTCGGTGTTAAAGCTGCATCCACTTGTAGTATCGAGACAGGAATGTAGTTTTCTAGAAACCACTTCTGTTATCCTTTACTGAAATTATCGTAAATTTTCCTATAAATTGAATCATCCTTAGACTTATCCTTAGACATATCCCTATACATATCCATATAAATATCTCTGTAGATCTCACTAAATTTTTTACATCCTATTTTCTAATGGTTAACTAAACCTATCCTCTGAACCAACTATAGAGACCCAAAATTATCATACATAGTTATTACATCAGTTATTATGGATATTAATTACATTACATGAACACACTCCTAAGGATCGTAAAGGTATAGTGCCTTTGGAAGCTTAGATAAATAAAAATTGGTCCATAATTGGGATACATCATCTCCCACTATGTTCTTCATAACTATAATCCTTCTTATAAATTTCATACATAATACATTTCATCATAAATTGGGGAAAGGAAGCATATAAAAGGGTGATATGATATGATTAGTAATTTTTAACCAAGGATATATCAACATATCATGAGAATAAGGATATGAGAATAGGAGAATAAAATTTTCAAACCACACCCTGCATATCATATATCATAAACATGATTCATGGCACAAATCTTGGTAGTTTGTAAGACATTAATAATAATAAAATAAAATAACATTAACCATAAAGGAATAATATTATCATAATACATATATTTGTATCATATAAATAATCTTATAACATTATGAACGTGTGTAGTTGGAAACAGGTTCACTTATTAATTTAAGTACATGAAATAAATCCCTCATAGAAACTTATGGACATGAAAGTAGGTCCACTCTTAACCTTGTGGACATAAAATCCAGGTCTAAATATAACACTATGAACATGTAATCAGGTTTATGCATACATTGTGAAAAAATCATTAGGTTCATGAATAACATAGTAAACATGTAATCAGGTCCATGCATATCATATTTACTAATGAGTTATTCCTCTTTTCCCAATTCATTATAAATAGATATAGGTCCCACCTATCTCATAATGAAAACAATACATATGTGTAACAAAATACCAAAAAACATGAATCATATCAACATATCATAACCTATGTAAATAAAACAAGTTCCATAAAAATTTCTTCAATTCACCACATCATAACCCATGAAAAATAAATTTCATTCATAAACATTTCATCAACATAATCATTAACAATACAGAGAAATAATAAGGATGGTATCATTCAATATTATCACCTTTAAAGTATAAGTAACATCAAAGGATTAAATCATGGATAAAAATAACTTTAAAAGATCACTTGGAATATTTCTTGAAGAAAATAGGCATTAATATTTGAAAACCACTTTTTAGAATAGAAAATAATTTCAAAATATTTTTCTTTTAAAATAACCTTGGAAAGTGATAAATGTATCTTTAATAATAATTTAAAATGTTTCTTAAGGAAAATATCCTTTCCACTTTGAAAATAATTAAAAAATAATAAACTATTTTTTAAATCCTTTTCATTGAAAATAGTCTTTGAAACTTATAAAGGAATCTTTAAAACATTGAGTGGTCATGATGGTGGAAATTTTATTCATGTCGTATATATTATAACAAATATTCCTTTCACATTTTTGGTAAAATCCAAACAGAAATTGTCTGGAAAAATATATAAAGATTACTTTCAAAAAAAATTGTAAAAAAATAAAAAATGGGTAAAAATTTATTTAATAAATCATATATATAATTATAAAAACATTTTTTTAAACATTCTTAGAAAAAAAGATTTTGGAATATAAAATATTCCCAACTGAAGAGAGAAATAAAGTTGATTTTCTTTAAAAACATTCCTTTGAACTCTTGAGTACATAAAGAGAGTAAAATTAATGTACAAAATTATTATCAGGACATAAACATAGGAGAATAAAATTAATTTGTTCCTTGATTTATGGGTCATAACATTTCATCATCAAGAGCATAAATATAAACCATCCTGATAAAGGATGAGATTGTATCATAAAACCATTACCACTTTGGTAAAATTGCATTATAATCCCCATGAAAGAATAAAATTTAATAAAACTTAATATATAATGATAATAAATAAATTTATGATATTAAATTTCAAAGGATCTATATATACACCTCATAAATAATATAGGTTTATAATATAACACATGTCTCAAAGAAGGAAAATTGATATAAAAATACCTTATAGATTTTATGCTTCTTGAACCGTAAACCCCATGAAAGATACATCCTAAAAGGGATATTTAAATCCCCATAATTTTAGGTATAATAAGTATAAAATAAATTCATGGAAGTATATATCTCAAATATAGGAAACAAGAGGTTAATATAGCATGTATCTCACAGATATAAAAGTGATATGAAAAATCCCTTACCTTAAGTATCGACTTCCTTCATATATTATAGAACCTCTTTTATAATAAATATAATTATATTATAAATCTATTATATAAATATATATATCATACCATAATGATTTAATTATGACCTTTTATTACCTATTTATTAATAATTCCATGTTAAAGTCATGTTTCAGGAAATAACTGCTTTGTTTTTCATGTATGTTTTAATTTGGTATTTTTGGTCCTCTTAATTTGATCATGGTTATATAATATTCATAACTAAACATGATATAAATATCATATATACTCAATATATATTTATTTAGATTAATCCATAAAATTTTGGAGACAGAAAATGAAATATATCATTCATGATGATGGTAGGTCGTATGTACACATGAATGTTGTCTCTATTTCCTTGACGAATTGAAAGAAAGGAAATTAAATAATATATAACTATTAAAGAGTCATTTTTATATAATATATATCACATATATTCATTAAATTTACCCCTATTACCTTATATTTAAAGCATTAGTGAAAATGGAATCACATTGCTTCGTGAGGCGGTAGTCCGCCAAATACACAAACAACATTGTTGTATCCCCCACAGTTTGGAAAGTAAGAAGGTATATATGATATATTTATTATAGAGGTATAATTATGCTAAAAATATCATATATAATCATTTAATATATCCTTATTACCATCCAAGTAAAATAGAAAAGGAAAAACACATCACATTGATTCGTGGGGCAGTAGTCCACTGTACACATGAGCGATGTTATTATTTTCCTAAAGATTGGGAGGTAAGAAAGTAGATGTGGTATTATATTTACAAAGGTATAATATTATAAAAAATATCATATATAAACATTAAATATATAATTATATCTATATGTGATAGGTGGGAATGGAAAAGGAATAACATCAGTTCGCGAGGCGGTAGTCTACCGTACACATGAATGATGATTTTGTAACTCATTTGATGGAAGAGGAGATGAATATAGGTCATTAACTTAACATAAAAACATATAATTATATTTAATATACTTAATTTATTATATAAAAATTATTTAATAATATTTTAAGTAGGTCCCGTAAGAAATAATATAAAATGCTCGGTTTGGGACGTTACAACTTCTTCAGACAACTTATTTTGGTTTACACCAAAATCCTTCCTAGGTAAAATTTATGACCAAAATAAGGATTATAGTATGATAATATATAATTAATTAAGTAATTTTGGTAGATATTTTTTGAACCAAATTTTTTTTAATTGTCAGGAGTAGAGAAGAGGAGGTGTCCTTTTATAAGTCAGGTGAGTGGCACACTTGTAATTTTAAAAAAAAAGGTGTTCTCATATTTTTCACATTCCAAAAGGCTCAAAAATGGGACATTATAAAACCATATATGTTATAATGTATAAATATGGAAATAAAATGGGTTTTTTACATGTATCTTGGGTATTTTATCCACTATCATTTTATTTTAACCCCCCGTTAAACTTGTTTCAACCTTAATCGTGATAATTAATTTTTGATGTTTTTACTATTAATTATGGTAAAAAAATAAGTTAATATTATTTTATAATATAAATTATTATTATTTCTAATATTTAATCAATTTTTTTAAATTCCATTTATATAATTGGAAAATTTTAATTTAAAAATAATACCATAGACGCGATGAAAAAATGATTTTCCAAAGAGAAAAGTTTTAAAAGTTTAAGTGATTTTTATAGAAAAAATCAACATGAAATTGATTACAATGAAATAAATTGTATTAGTAGATATATAACTGAACTTTTTTTAATTTTAAACCCATTTTAAAACAAAATTGACATTATAAATTCTTTAAATGAAAAGGCAGCTTTCATCCAAAACCAGTATTTTTTACTATTCATTAAAAAATTTATGTTTTTAGAAAATTATATGAAAGATTAACTCCAAGATAATTTTAAAATTTAGATTTAAAAATTCATTTTATTTTTTAAAATAAATTTTCTAAAAGTGTTAGAAATAAATTTTTAAATAAGTGTGCAAAAGGTGACAGAGCTACTTTTTTTTAAATACAGTTTTTAAGCATAAAATTGGATATATTATTATCTCTTATCTAGAAAATAGAGAAGATGAATATTAAAAATATGATTGAATATATAACATATAAATTTCATAAAAATAATTCACAAAATGTGGTTTTTTTAATTTATTTACGTAAAAGGCATTTGGGCACATAAAAAAATTTCTGAAAAAGATTTTTTTATTTTCAAATGGTTTTTATTTTCATTTTTAATTAATTTGTCACAAAATAATTCATTTTATATACATATTTAAATCATATATTTTCATAATTTAGTTAATCCTATTAATACCTATTAATCCAACGATTAGGCCATAACTATCATATTAAATAATACTATTTTAATAGTATGTCACGTTTCGTTTAAACTCAGTGGTACATGTAATTCAATCTAAACTCAATGTTGTGTGTGATGTAAAATATCAAAAATATTAAATTTATTTGGAAAAAATATTTCACAAAATCATGGCTTGTTACACAATCAACCTCGAGATCGAATCCTAGGGCTAAAAATTAGTAAGGGTAATGCTCGCGCAAGGGCTTGGGGGTGAGGCTGAGATGGGGATACGTGTGTGGGGTAAGGAGGTAGTGAAGATCAGGATGTGCGTGAGTTGGGGTGGTGGTTGAGTGAAATATATTTTATAGACAAATGAATATGAACAAAATTAAAAACAAAATATTATGAAAAAAACTAAAAAATGAGGATAATTTATCCACTTTTAGCACAAACATGGTAAATTTTTTATAGATTTTCCATGTTTAAACATGTTGGTAAATTAAGAGATTTAACAACACCTCATTTCACTAAGTTTTTCACCACATTTCTTTGTATTTTTTCAAAACATGGGAAAATCATTAAATGACATTTAAAATCACATCTAAATGATTTTTTTCTTATAGTGGCATACCCAAACCACATCCACTTACACACATACACCTTAATTCCAAATGATACTCACATACTCATAATCAGTTACTCATAGTTCCATTAAGTCATAACTTGGTGACCAACCTCTAGGTTCCTTCGGTCTAGAATCTTACACCAAGTCTAAAACTGAAAGGCCATGTCCAGTGAAATGATAAACACACACCACCAATGTATGAAAAGTTCTCACACAAATTAATTTTACATAAATAAATTCTCCCATTAAAACATTAAATCAAAAATCATTCTTAAATTAAACCAAAACAATAATTTAAAACCATAAATCAAAAAGGTTTTCCAAAAACCATTCAAATTCCATGATTTTAAAATTATCTAGAAAAGGGGTTTCTAGAAAGAAATCAACAAAAGTTTACTTTTAGTTCTAATAAATTAATATAAATATAAAATCCTTTAATTTATATAACAATTTTGTAAGAGAGATAATCCACCTACATCACAATGGGTGATGAAACTGATGAACGACGCAATAAAAACACTAGATCCGTGCTTAGGATCTCTTTATTTCAATAGATTCAAAAAAGGTATCATCAAAACATGTCATAAAGCTTATATTTATCCATAAAAAATCATATTTAATGTTTTATGTGTGAGTATATACAAAGATCTAGAGATATAAAAAAGAAACTTTCCATTGATTTAGGAGATCCAATGCACTTAGATCTGACAAAACTAGCTTTCGGGTCAAAGGGAACTACCAAGAATACTTAGGAGAGGACTGGAGATCGAGATCCTAAGAAGAGAGTTAAAAATAAGGGTTTATAGTTCAAAATAGAGTTAATATATAATTCTTAGTGAATTAATTTAACATGTAATGTTTAGGACACATAGTTTAAGAAACTGTACACAAACCTCTACCTCCAACCCCCCACCCCTGCCCCACACATACACACACACACATGGTTGGTTCACACAGTCTAAAAAATCATATACCAACCATGTTTTTCCTTATATTTACATTTGAAAATAATTTTTGGGCACCCTAATAGCTTGGAAAAATCATTTTCTTGTGATGTTCACCCTCCTATCCTCTTATGTTTGTTGCACTTCAAACTGTAAAAATTATCATGATTTATCATAACCTGCTCAAATCATGCACCCTTAAACCCCATCTAAAACACAGCAAAACCAACCAAAAACTATTATAACTCAACCCAAAAATATATAACCTCAAAATACATAAAATAAATGTTAAGTTTCTTAAACTGTGGGTGTTTCAAACTTTATCACTGAAGTCCTTTGAGAAATCTGTTTGATTTTGGCTATGCAGTTCATATCGGTTGGAACTAGGGGTTTGGTTCCCATCAATTTCATAGTGTTCCTTGAATTTTTAAATTTAGTAATGGAAAAAATAAATTAAACCACATTATATTTTTTCAATATATTCTATTTGGATATTTCTAAGGGGAGAAAGAGTTTTGGTGTGGGGGGTTTCTACACCCCTACATCTATTTTATTGATTGATTTATTACTTTATTTATATTTATTACTTTTCTTCATTTATGGACTTTTTATTTTGATATTTTGGAGAAATTGGTGAGTTTTTCTAATCACATGGTTATCATGTGATAAGAGAAAACCATGTGACTCAGCCATGTAAAGCTTGTAGTAAATTAAATTTTCCCTCACACAGTTGGCGCATGTAATGAAAATCATGTGCCTAATCCATGCGGTGTCACCCAATTTTTTCAGTGTGAGTTACACAATTGAATCACATTTTGGTAAAACATATGTTCAATCCCTATAGATTAAATATGATATTAAAATTTTGAAATCACAATTCTACCTCTGACCAAATTAAACCCCTTATGGGTCTTTCCTTTCTCTCATTCAACCCCAGTAGCCATGGTGTATCTCCCCTGACAATTCCTCTCCACCAAGGGCCTTCTAACTTGGTTATCTTTAATTTTTAATGATAATTCTTCATGGTAAGATCTTCTTAACCTACATTCTTTCCTTGTTTTTCTATTTTTTCTTTATGGTTATCCCCTAAAATGGTCGCAATGACCTAGGGATTTGTGTTTTCTTGAATCTATATGGTTGTTTTAAGGTTCTAGGTTTCATCTTTTCTTTCTAAGGTTTTTATCACCTTCATAAAGTGGATTAACATCGAAATTAGTAAAAGAAAATTATTTTAGGTATGTTACTCTACAATTAGGCCTTTAAACTTAAAACTAAGAATTCCTATGTTTTATAAATTATGATTAAAATTTTCAATCACCAGTATTAATTATTTTTTATAACTCTTTATAAAAGAAATTTTTTTCTTTAGGTTTCATTAGATCTGAAGGGGATTTTCATTTTATTTTAAAACTAAAATATATTTTTAAATTCCAAGCACACCAATTATTTGATTAAATTAACATATATCTCTTTTTAGGTATTTTTTTATTCAAATAGGCATTTGGTTTTAAAGATAAGTTCTCCTAAATTTTTACCTGAAATGGAAGGTGTGATTAGTACTTTAAAGGGGTGTTTTGAGTTTCTTTGAATAATTGATATATTTTTATGATCATTACGTGTGAATATACTTTGGTTTTTTTTTTTGTTTTTTCTTTTATTGTAAAAATTATTTTTATGATTTTTTCTATTTCAGGTGAAAATATGTTGTTAATTGATTTTCAAGAAACTTTCCTTATGATTTGATACTGAATTTGTTTAAGAAATTATTCTTACTAATTCAAGAGTGTTTCCTTTAAAAGTTTAAAAATGATATATTGATCTCAAATATAACAAATATCATGGATAAAACCATGATTCTTTATAAGTTTGTATGAGTTTTTACAAAGTTAGAGAAGTAAAAGTTTCTTCTAAAAGATATATTTGAGGATTTACAAATTTTAATCTATAAGATGGTGAATTTGCAACTAATTATTGGATAAATAATAATTAAGGTCAAAAAAAGAGTTTATTGGATAGAGGCATATGAAGTTACTAAACATATAAAGTTTTTAAAGAGTGATAATTTTTATGAAATTCATAAGGAGATGAAGTTAAAAACTATAAAAAGCTCAAATATATAAATTTGTGAAGTTCCAGCTAAATGAATTTTGATCTTTGAATTTGTAATCAAACAAAGGTTGATTGTATAAATGTGTTGTATTTTCAATATAAGAAGAAACCCGTGAATTTAACTACTCAAATAGGTACAAATATTCCTTGGACAGAGATATATTTAGTCTAACAGAATGAATAAATGTTTTTAAAAGTTCAAAATATATAAAAGTTCATTAGTCTTACAGATAGGGAAGTAGGAAGTATATGTGATGGAGAAAGTGGGTGATCAATGAAGTTTCTTGGATAAGTTTTTTAAGTCATTTTTATTGGTAAAAGATACATTAGATGGATAATAATTGGATATAGAAATATGATTTCATAATATGGGTTATTCTGTAAGGATGTATTGAAACAAGTTTTGTGAACCGATCCTTGTATGAAGTTTTAGCTAAAATAGGATGGTCAGGCAAAGATATGTCAATCCAATAAACATATCTATCCGGAAAAACAAATGATAAGTACATTTGATATAAAAGTAATGTGAAGATAATTTAATGGATAATGATTAAGATTACTAGACCAAGTTAATTGGATAAAGTAGATCATACAAAGGGGATTTAGTCAGAATATTTCTCGACAAAAGAGTTCTTATAAAGGCACAGAATAGAAATTTGTCGAAAGAATTTTTAATAATATTTATATAAAATTATTAAAGTACATAACCATTGTGATATTTATTTATTATTAACATATTTATAAATAAATCCATGTTTTGAGTATATTTGAGGGAATTTATTGACTCTGGATTTTCAAGAAACTTCAAGAATGTTCCAAAAGTTTTGAGAAGTGTTTTATTAAAGTTGAATTGAGAAGGAAATTTCATATTTTAATTTTTGGTAACCCATAATTTCTCTTAGAATTTTGGATTAAGTATGCCTATATTAATGGGTGAAGGTATAATATGAAGATACATTATTTATAAATAAGAGGGATCCAAGGTACTGAAGTTTTTGTTAGAAGAGCAGTGTGATTTTCCAACCAAGGAATCTCTTAGTTGAAGAAGTGGCACCAAACAGAGGTTTGTTGAACATGGGTACAAGGGATATAGAATCTTCAGACAAAGGAACATTTAACTAAGGTCTATAAAAAAGTTATAGTGATTTTAGGCATACCATATAGAATCATACTAGATGAATATAAAGGAACACCAAATGGAATCATACTGGATGGAGAGTGTACTAGGCAGAATATTTCTAAAAAAAAGTTCTATAAACTATTTTAAATAGTTTCCTATCTTTTCTTGGATGAAAAATATAAGACAAATTTTTAACTAATGGAAGTTAGTATAATTATATGTTCAGATACTAAAGGATCTTAATGGGATTGGGATCAATTATATTCACTTTATATCATAGTGAATTTTCATATACCAGTAGGAGTTGACACAGTAAGAATGTAGCCACCCACACTATTGGAGGGCCTTCTAAATCTTGCGTGTCTTACTTTACTTTATTATATTTTCGTATGAGTGGGGTTGAGAAAAAAATTAGAGGATCCAAACTATAATAATTTTCATTGGTTAATTTCAATAGAAAAGAAATTATAAAAGATAATTTTTTATTCACCCCCCCCCCCCCCCGCACTCAGTGGTTCATACAATCTAGGGTACTTTAATTAGTATTAGAGCATCTAGGTTCCCTATATAGGATATTTTAATTTATTATTAATGATATTATCAACTTAGTTAATAGATAAGGTATCCCTAAATTTTATGAGAAAAAATCATGGATGAAAAAACATAATGATTCCCTTTTTTCTATCTCTTGGAATGGAGGTAATAAATTTAGCTATGTCTGGGTTTCCACCCATTGAAAAAGATGTTCTTATAATATTTACTGATAAAAGTAATATTTAGGTTTTTGTAAAAGCTCAAAATTTTATTATTTTTTCTTTGTTAAAAAATTGTTTATATGAAGGTTAAGGGTCTCAAAACAGTAAATTAAACTTGGTAAAAATGGGAAATCATATTATAGGGAAATAAAAAAAAGTAGGAAGCAAAGATTTAAATCTAGAGAAGAATGTTCAAAAATGTGAGAATGCAATTATATGAAATTATTGAGGACTAATTCACTAGAGTTAATGAAATTTTCAACAAAATCAAAGGATTAAAATATGTATTGGAAGATTCAAAATTTTTTAAAAAATCATGGTGAACTTTCCAGATATTTTTAATCCTAAAATATATACTTTATAATGTAAGATGATTTATCACTTGATAAATATCATAGCCTTCTTATTTTATATGAGATAATAAAATATTTGGTATTCAAGAGGAGGATTAGGGAATAAATAGCTTTTGAATATATAAGGAACCTAGAAAACCATGAAATTAAACATGTGATAGAGGGTCTCATTGAATAAACATATAAGAAAAATAATTCTGAAGAAAATGATAGAATTATGTCTCTTATCTCTAAAAAATACTGGAAAGATATAGGAAAGTAAAAAAGGAAAATTCCCACTTAAATTTTTTTGGTTTGGTGAAATTGTACATTTTTCTATGAAATATTCGAATATGAAATATTTAAAATATGATAATGTTTATAAAGAAAAGACTCAATGGAAGAATTAGAGAAAAACTTCCAAGAGAGATAAGGAGACCACTGAAATAAATAAAAAGTTCACTAAAAAAATAAAAGTATGCAAAGTAAGAAAGTTTTTTTCAACTCTACTAACAATAGTTTATCAAAATAATAAAATCCAAAGAATATTATAACCTTCTTTTCTAATTTTTAAAGAATTGAAGATACTTCAAATAGTGAAAAAGGTAAAGTTGAAGAAACATATTGGTAATATCAAATGAGATCAGAACTTGTGGAATATCATGGGAAAAAAACATAAGAAATAATCAATAATATTGAAGAAGAAAAATAACAAGAATAGTCATAGAAGGGAATAATTCATTAAAAAATAATGTTTAATGCATTTAGTATATTAAAATCATTAAGTAGAATTTTCAAAGGAAGGGAAGGTTGTGATAGATCTTGATGAAAAAATTTCTACAATGGAATAAGAGCTATGAAAAACTCAATGAAAATGTCTCTAGGATGAAAGTAATTTTAGAAAAATGAATGATAATTTTTATAATTCTTCAAAGGTAAAGTATAAAACATATTGAGCTATAGAAATAACTCATTCCAAGAATCATGTGAAATCTACACCCACTAAACATAAAATTTCATTTGATTTTACTACCTATACAGATATGAGAATTAGCTATGGGAGATCTTAAGTTGAAAAAGGAAGTGAGAAATAAATCTCATTAATAAAAGTTAAAAATAACCTCTGGAATAATGTTTCCCCATGCAAAGGGAAATAAAATTTAGAAATATGTGTTAAACCTCAATAAACTCATCACTAGGGGAAACCATATTTTTATAGAAGATTAAGGTTTGGTGGAACATGACCATGGGTGCGCCTCCCTATGTTCCAGAGGATTCCAACCCGCGGTGATGTTCTAAGGTTGAATCATGGGGATATTATACACTCCATTAGAGTGCACAATAATAAATAAATAACCAAACATATAAATCGTATACAATCATAGTAAGACCTTGGATCCAAGTTAGAATGAAACATGACCTTGGGTGCACCTCCCTATATGCCAGAGGATTCCAACCAGCGGTTATGGTCTCAGGTTGAATCAATGGGATATTATACTCTCCATTAGAGTGAACAATAATAAATAAATAACCAAACATATAAATAGTATACAATCATAGTAAGAAAAAACCAATGACATACTAACTGTATGAATAAATTCAGAAACAACAGACTCATACATAAAGGAAGTACACCAATCACCAGCCAGTTTGATCACCCATATGAATAGAGAAAAGGAAAAAAGTATAATAGGTCATAAACCTAACTCCAAGACACATATCATCCCTTCCTCCGGACTTATAATGATTTATCCCACTAGATGATCAAACATGGGCCTTAACCCAACATGTTCCTACAAGAAGTGAGGTTTGATCAGGTACCCAAGTGTCATGGATACCCAATAAGGGTGTGAGTATAACGCATTAGGACACCACCAACGTGATCCAGTACCTAACTAGTAAAATTTAGTGTATATGCATGTGATAATCTTAGTAGAAAGTAAATGGGAAAAATATAACTTCACAAGAATATCATATAACCACCATCTATAAAAAAGAAAACAAACCCTATATGTAAAGCGGTCATGTGCTAACCAAGCTTCCAAAACCCCCAGTTATACATACTCCAACATGATTCTAGAAGAACATCTGAGTGGTCATGGAAATTTCACAAGTGAAGGATCTAACCCCAATGCTACTCAATATCAGTACAAGCCCTAAGCCTCTAGGTCATACAATGATAGACCATATTTCCTTATTGTTATCTCTCATGTCAAATCACAGACCATCATGCCCGATTATTATCTCAGGGGTTAGATAAATTTTAATATCATGCCCCACAGTCGCCTCATGGGTGAGATCGCATATGATCATCATGACCCCAAGTCAAGCCACACCTGGCCACCATAACCCATCATCTAACCTGGTCTCATCATCATACCATATTCAGTGTCTAAACACACTCTCCCTCTAGTGCCACTAAGCTACAATGGGTCTACCTATCACCTAGTTACTATTCATATAATTACAATACAACATATACCACATACACCGCATAGAATTAGGGTATATCATACAGAGGTGAAGCATAGAATATCATGAGTGATAAATAATAGCTAAAAACAATTCCATATATGATAAAAAAATCATCATAGGTCCCATGGCTACACACACATTCACATGTGATAAATATCAAACATGGTCTCACGGTCTATACATGCACACACATGGTAAAAACATCAAACATGGTATCACGTAGCACAACCATATGTTCAAGATGGTCCATGTAATATAAGTCAAGAATTATTGATCAATTATTGGACATCATTAACCAACATCAAGCCACTACACAATGGTTCTTCATAGTCCTTTAAACATTTTTCAATTACATTAGGCATGATTAATTTAATTAATTAAGACTTGAGTATCATTAATTAATTAAAAATTACTTGTTATTCAAAACACATTTTTAAATTAAGGTTCATTAACCCATGGTGGAGAACCTCATACCACATTCTAATAAACTTACATAAAACCATAGGGTAGAGTACACAACACAAAAAATATCAAATAGAGTCAACTCCAAACAATGAAATTCCCAACAACCTTGCCTGAGTCATCCAAGTCCATTAGGACTCCAATGATTTCCATGAGTTTAAAACTCATCCCAATCATTATAATTTAATTAATTATAAATAAATTATAATTAATTAAATGATTATAAGGAAACTCACATTAAAATTTAAAAGGCATACCTGTCGAAAGTATTATCGGATATCATCGCCTAGCCAGAACCACATCCAAAAACCCAAGGAAAGTCTATAACATTCTTATGAATTCATTTTTTCCAAAATCCATATTTCATGGAAATAAGAAAAAAACTAATTTAATATAATTAAATTGGGACCTTTAGAATAAAAAAATCCAACAATGTACCTTAGCTGTAATGTTTCCCAATAGATTTCAACCACTACTAGTGCATTCTTGTTTCTAGGATAAAAAAAAGACCCAAATAAATTCCATGATATAATGGGAAATTTAACTCAATTTTGAAAAAAACCATATAAGATGCCACCAAGGGACATGCCTTAAATGAAACTCCCATTAAGTTAATTCATTCATCATTATAGAACATCCTCTATTCATACCAATCCAAACCTTCATTGTTCTTAGACAATTACATCAAGATCAAATTCAATTTCCATCCAATTCTTTAATTGGGATATCCATTAATAGCATGCATTCATCATCATGGAACATCCTCTATCCATGTCGATGCAATGCTCCATCATTCTTATAAAATTCCATCAAGAACAAATGCAATTTCCATCAAATTATTTAATTGGGATATAGCCAACAATCAATTGATGATCAAGAAAACAAAATAGAATTGTATCCAAGGATGATTGATATATCAAAGGATCTAAAGGTATATAACTTACTAAGAGGAATCATACAATAATGAATGTTAAATGATCCACCACCATAAGATGTAGGAGGTCAATATTGATGGATAATCAATCACCTCAGCCAAATTCTCTAACAGTTTTCACCTAGATCCACCCCAAATCAAAGGGATCTCTTAGAGACCGGAGGACAGGAGTCTATGGACAAATAAAACTCCAAAAACTGAGCCAACCATGTTAATCCTAAATGGGACTCAGCGGCCAAAAACACCAAAACATTATCCACTTAAGGTTTCCCAGTATGCCATGTTGGCTAGCAAGTGAGACATGTTGAGTGAAAGGGGTTCTTTATAGCTCACTGGTTTGCCAGTGCAATCTCACCAGCTAGTTATTGAGTGATTTTGGGCTAATGGGCTTCTTCCCTCACCACTAGATAGTCGATGGCTACTACAATAGTCTCGGTAACTCTAACCCTCCTCTGTTGAGAACTCAATCCTTGAGTATCCTGTTAAGATTTTGTTCAAGTATAAAAAAATATCTTTAGGATTTTCAAATAAGTCTCACCTTAGTTCATCACCTGATTCTATAAATAATAAATCGGATAAATTAAGAGTTCAAGTTACCTCTGAAAATCCCAAATCATAATGATGTGTTTCGTTACAATCTCTCCACCATAATTCTTCTCATCCTTGAGAAGTTATAAGAGAATGTGGTTAAAAATTAATTTTTTATTAGAAAAGAGGTTGAAACCAATCATCAACATGAAATATAATATAGATATATAAATAGGCCTATAATTATGAAGATCAAGGGGATTCCCTTGAATAATGTACTTACAATGAATTGGAAGAGATCACAAACTGGTTTTGGTGTTAGGATGTTCATCATCTCTTCATCCTCTAGCTAAGTCATCCATTTCAAAATTGCTTTCTCTCCATATATGCTTCAAATAAACCCCTGTATCAATTTCCCTTTTCAAACCTCTAATAAGGTAAACTAGTTCCCATGGAGAATAAATTTTTCATTGAATAATTCTTACCAGAACCTCCAAGTCTGATTCCACTTCATTGACCTACAGAAGATAACTTTTTCATAACATGATACCTAAATGTAAAGATCTTAACTCCACCCCCAAGGAATTTCCCAGACCATAAAAATAAATAAATGCTAAAACTAAAGATCTTATGTGATATCTGATTATTCTACCTACCTATACCTTCCCATTCATACAGGAACCATCCAGGTTGAGTTTTAAGCCACTGTTTGGAGGAAACCAATTCACCCACCATCCCTATATACTCGGTATAACAACAGGTCTATTGAGAAAACTACAGAGAGTATAAGAATTACTACCACCTTTAAGAAGTGAACTTAGTTCCATCACCAACATTTTTTTCCTTAACTTTAAATAGATCATTTACTGTCCAACACCCAATATGGCTTAATTTATAGCATCTCATAGCATCCAACAAACTAAAGTAAAGATGAAATTATAGATCTTTCTCTCTATTTCATACTGCTCTACCACTTGGAACCAATTGGTAATCACATAATGCATGGAATTCCCTTCATAGATGAGGCCTATACTTTGGTTCATGGTGGACTAAAGGATCATAGCCCATTCACTCTTGAAAAACAAATGCATAACTAATTCATGTTTCGAGTACTCACAGCACCAGCATCTCAAACTAATGGAAATACCTTTTTTCTGAATATTTTCATCGGTTGGGATTACCTAGTTTCTCAACATACAAATGAGGAAGTTTATTTCCATGGGAACTTCATTGTACTATAACTTTTCATCCCATTCCTCATGTTCATTATCTTCGTGCAACATCAATCTGAATCCATTCCCATTAAATCTACCGAAACTCAATCCTATGAAACAACATTTATCTAGTTCTACATTGATGATAATATTATCAAATACCTCCTTATATTCTCTGATCAAGATATTTTCCACCATTCTAGGATACCTTTTGGCTTCCCTGAAGGTCATATATAAAACTGGGAATCCTGGTAAAAATAACTTCTCACTAGACTAGTTATATTTGCAAATATTGATGTTTCCTTTCCCCTCAATCTATCTAGTTGAGTCATGAAGGTCTCCTAAATGATTAAGCATACATATTTAGAGGTTCAAAATCTTGTGCCTTCTTGTAAAGACCCATAAATTTCAAGGAAATTTTTTCTTAATTTTATTTGAAATTTTACAAGAATGCAGTTTCTGATGGCACGTGATTCCGAGGCCCGGTGTGCCCGAAATCATTTTACGAAGTTTGTCTTAGGTACGTTCAGTGAACGAACGAGCAGGTTTCTCTAACTTTTGAACCGATGCTTGGAATCGAATTCTGAGGGCACCAATGGAATCGCAGCGCTGGTATTTTCTTAGAAAATTCTTTTCCAGAGTTGCGTTTGCTCGGGTGTTGTTTTTAATTTTTTGGGGTTAAGTGAAGAAAATAAAATAAAGTGGTGTGATTACTTTATTTTATTTCACTTAAAGCCACTTAAATCCACTTAAAGCTACTTAAGCTGAATTAAAGCGGATAGGGTGGAACCCAAAATATCCTACCCTCTTGGTAGGATATTTTTGAGGTGGGGGCCGCACGAGCACCACCGTTTCTTTTCCCCTAAGTAACGCACCCGCAAAAACTCCTCTTTAATGAAAGTCAACTGGTGCGTTTTCGAAACTCTTAACGCCACAATTAAATGGACAGTTAAGTCGTTACCATTAATTCACCGAATTAATGGTTCGTTTCATAACTTGTTTTTCAAATTGTTGGCATGTAATAAAATAAGACCAACATACGTTCTTCTTGGGTGTGGATTGTTGAGAGGATTTGGAGAAACTTTATCTTCATCCTCCTTCGCGAAGAACGCGAAGAACGCCGGCCTTCGACGAAAGGCGACAAAGAACACCAAACCCTCAGAGATCAATGATGCGACGTCGTGTACCGCGTCACCGACGATCCTCCTCCCGCGATGTTCTTCTGCGACGATCCTTCCCCGCGACAATCTTTGATCATCACCGATTGAGGTAGGGGATTACGGATATTTTAAATTTCCTTTGTGGATTTTATCCTTAACATGGATTTAATTCGTGAAATTAAATCTGTGTGTTTTCTTTAACCCTCGGAGATCGTCGATGGGACGTCGTATACCGCGACGATGCGACACCCTTCCGTGACGCGACGATCCTCTTCTTCCGCGATGGTCAATTCCGCGAAGAACTCTCATTCGACGACTACGACAAGGTAGTGGTTTTATTTGAGAATAATATTTATTCCCACAGTTTTTTCCTTCTAAAACAATGAACCTGGATCAACTCATCATCAATTTGATCCGCATTTGTTTTTTATATGCGGGACGAGAATTTTTATTTACGGGAGTTTTTCTTTTGGGAACTAGGTTCAATTTTAATTTAATAAAATTGTGCCTTCTTATGTTTTCATGTGTTAATTATTATTTCCCAATTGATATCACCTAACGCGGAGGGTGCGGGCCAAACAAACACAGCCCGACAACCCTCCGCAGTTTTTTGTTGATGCATGGATTAACGGCGTTTACGAAATGGGATCAGAATGGTTATTGGAGGCCTTCACAGCAAAGTTCGGATCCCAGGAGAGCCGTAGGCCCAAACCGGAGGCAAAACGGACCACCGGAGCGCGTTCGGTGGTCCGTAGAAATTCCCGCCGGTGCACCAGGCCGGCACGGCGACACCGGCGGCCGGCCGCCAGGAAGCGGAGGCTCCCGGCGTGCCGCTGGGAAGACCCACCGCGGCTGAAGCCGTAGCGGCAAGCACCGGTCCCGCGGCCGCGTGGGACCGCGGGGAAGGGACGCGGCCTTACGCCGCGTCCGGTGACACGGACCAACCCCCGCGTGGGGGGGGGGGCCGCGGCTGCTCGGCCAGCGCCGAGCCGCCCAGACCGGGCCGCGCCGTGCCGGCCGGGCCAGGTCGAACCCAGACCCGGGTCAGGTCGACCCGGTTCGAGACGACCCAGGGAGGGTTGGGTCGGGTCGGTCCGGGCCCCGGGCCCCCGTTTTCGGACCTTTTTGTTCTTTTGCTCATAACTTGAGCTACGAGACTCCGAACGATGCGCCGTCAGTGGTGATGCTATCCTTGGATCTAGATGGTCGTTTCAGTATATCACACTCAAGGTTTCGGAATACTTTGGGTTTGGTAGGGTTGGTCCGTACACAAAACCAACCGGGCCCTCGGAGCGGAAACGCTCATATCTTGAGCTTCGGACATCCGATTGACGTACCGTCAACTTTGTTGGATTCCTCTAAGTGAGATGGATCTTTTGGCCTAATCTGCCTGAGGTTTGGACGCAGGTTGAGTATGGTCGGGTTGGTTTTGAATTAAAAACCAAACGGGCCCCTAGGACAAAAAAGCCAATAACTCTCAGACCGGGCGTCCGATTGACGCGCCGTCTGCGACGTTGAGTTCCTGTTGATGATACAAAACTTTTGGATACATCAACTCTGGACTATGTGTCAGTTGATGTATCAACCTCTCGGCTCGTGGAGCGGACCCTCCCGAACGAGCTTGCTGTGTGCGGGAGCCCTAGTGCTGGCTGCGACTGCTACTATGACGACGACGACTGTATAGAGATCCTCAGTGGATTCGACGGTGATGACTACAGCACTCAGCGATCCTTTTTGGGTCAGTGCTACCGATCCTGTGTGGATCCGATCCTGTGTGGGTCAGCGCTCAGCGGTCCTGTGTGGGCCAGCGCCTACAGATCCTGTGTGGGTCCGATCCTGTGTGGGTCTTTGCGGGGGTTAGTTACCAATCGATCCTTTGTGGGTAAGATCCTTTGTGGGTCATTGTGGGGTTTAGTACCTGTCGGTCCTTTGTGGGTCAGATGGCTTAGAAGAATCAGTGACAATATCTGATCCTCTTTATCGTCATATGAAGAAGTATACCTGTGTGAGCTGAATCCTGTTTTTCTTTCCTTTGTGGATTGTGTTGTGCTATCCTATGTGGATTTACGTTTTTCTTTCCTATGTGGACTGGTTTGTACTTGGGCTCAGATGTTGGAGCCGAACAAGAATTGATGACTTAGGTATATGTATGGGCATATACCTAAGCAGTGTCGAATGTTACTTCGTGATTTTATCTTTCATTTGTGGATTATCCTTTGTGGATTCTGGGAGACCTTTGGGGGTCTCGGGGTCCCTACTGAGTAGCTTATACTCACCTCTGCACGGGCTATGCCCACACTACGTTGTGTTGGTTGCAGATGACAGACAGCACTGATTGTGGTTGAGGCTTGCAGAGAAAGACGGTACCTGAAGGTGGACCACTGGACGGGACGTACTTGGAGCGGTCGGCTGGACCCGAGGAGCAGTGGAGTCTATCTGTACCCACCCTTCAGGTGGGATTTCTAGTGGACAGCTCGACGTTGAGGCTTTACTTTTTAGTTGTTGTTTTCCCTTCCAGTTGTACTTTACTTTCAGTTTGGGTTTGTATACTGGCCCACTTACTTTTCTGCACTTACTATTGTACTCAGTTTTTACTTAGTGTTTACTTCTTCTACTTGCTTGCTCTGTGGTGTTTGTTTACTTTACAAAGGAAATGCCTTCCCTTTTTACCGGTATTTACGCCTTGGTGCTAGTCGCCAGCCCCTGGCCTATGAAAGGCAGGCTTGGGGTAGTCACGACACGGGCCCAGAGGACGGGTCGTGACAAATTGGTATCAGAGGAGTTCGGTTCTACCACAGAACTCAGGACTCTGATCTTTTTCTATGTTAAGCAATAGTGTTTAGCGTATTGGGTGTGGTTATCAATCCAGGGAGTCCAGTGTTGTTGCGGCGGCCGAAGTATCCATACACCAGGACCCTGACTTCTGATTTCTGACTTAATGCACGAAAAAATTGATTGTGTGTGTGTTTCAAGTTTTCTTTGTGATTACTTTGTGTCAGCTCACCAGGTATACTGTTCTGACCATGGCGCATCTATTTCCTTTTTCAGGATGGCCCCAAGATGGCAGCCAGCTAGGGTTCTGAGAGTTGAGCATGACGACAGCCCACCGAGCGACGAGGCCTTGGTGCAGGGCCCTTTGACAGCTGAGGCACCGACGGTAGCTCTACCCGCCGAGCCACCGATGCTTCCAACCCCAGCCACTGACGATGCACATCGCCTTAGTGCACTGTATGAGTTCCAGCGCCAGCGACCGCCCAGGTTTCACGGGGAGATGGACCCCCAGGCAGCTGAGGACTGGCTGGAGGTGGTGGTCCGAGTTTTCAGGTTAGTGAGGACACCAGCAGACCTCATGGTGATCCTCACAGCGAGCCTACTACACGCGGCAGCGGGCCGATGGTGGAGCTTGACGCTCCAGGTGCATCATGAGGCATCTCTTCTCTGGACAAACTTTGAGAGCCTCTTACGCTCAGAGTTCGTCCCGGCCACCCTCCATGCGGTATGCATCCAGGAGCTTCTTTAGCTGCGGTAGGGCAGCTTGACGGTCACCCAGTACTCGGCGAGATTTACCGATCTCTCACGCTACTCGACAGACATGGTACAGGACCCATTCTTCTGGGCCCGGACCTTTGAGTAGGGATTGAGACATGAGATCAGGGTATCATTGATCTCCCTCATCTTTCCGACTTAGGCAGGAGTACTGGAGCGAGCTCTTTTGATCGAGAGCTTCCTTGCTGAGCCTTCATCAGCAGTGAGACCTACCACGGGGCGGCACGTAGCAGAGTCTTCTACAGCAGGTAGTCGACGGATGACTTGTGGGTCCAGGCAGACTAGACCCTCACGCAGACGACCTCAAGACACTAGCTCAGCAGTGCGGGGCACACAGCATGGAGCCAGTCTTTCGAGAGGCAGGCAGTGCTACACATGCGGCGGGCAGGGCCACATGGCTCGTGACTGCCTGACCCACCGTGCCGAGGAGCAGAAGACGGTTGAGGGGCCACACAGGCAGAGGCAGAGGGTCGACCGTGGCAGTCTGCAGGGAGCAGGCGGACAAGGCAGAGGAGCTGGCCGAGCAGCAGGTGGTGGGCGACGCTTTGAGGCTCTACCACCACCACCACCAGGAGGTCCACCCTGACCACAGGGAGCTGGCGGGCAGAGACAGGAACAGCTCTAGGCAGTGGAGGCCTACGACCACGGCACGCCCGAGATGATTCGAGGTACTATCTGTGTCTATTCCACCCTTGGTGCAGTTCTTATAGACACAGGAGAGAGTCATTCTTTCATAGCCACTGCCCTTGTTCGAAGCTCGGAGATTCTGACAGAGCCGTTGGCTCGATCCTTACGGCTAGAGACCCCTACGGGAGCAAACTCGATGATTAAGCACTGGTGTCGGCAGTGTGAGTTTACTCTAGAAGGCGAGAGCTTCGGCTGGGATCTTCTTGTAGCGGCATCGAGGCCTTACGACGTCATCCTGGGCATGGATTGGTTATCTACAGTCCATGCACAGATTGACTGTATTAGGCGCAAGGTGTGATGTGTACGCACCGACGGGAGAAGGTTCACCTTCATCGGTGAGAAGGGAGCCTTTGCAGTACAGGATGGACTCTTGCAGAGGAGAGGACAGCCCATCACTCATCAGTTGGCTAGCTTCATCCTAGGAGCAGTTGATGTGCGGAGTCCTAGTTTTCCTGTAGTGGTGGATCAGTATGCAGACGTCTTTCCCGACGACGTTCCAGGACTACCTCCTCGCAGAGAGGTAGACTTTTATATTGACTAGTACCCCAGGACAGCCCCGATATCGAATCCAGCGTATCGGATGGCCCCCGCTGAGCTTCGAGATCTACGAGTACAGTTGGAGGACTTGCAGGGCAAGGGATTCATCCGACCCAGTGTTTCACCCTGGGTTTCCCCGATATTGTTCGCCAAGAAGGCGAACGGGAGCTTGCGACTTTGTGTCGACTATAGTCGCCTGAACCAGGTGATAGTGAGGAACAAGTATCCACTACCGAGGATTGATGACCTCTTCGATCAGCTCAAGGGAGCACGATGGTTCTCAAAGATAGACCTTAGGTCAGGCTATCATCAGCTCAGAGTTCGGGATGAGGACGTGCAGAAGACGGCCGTCATATGTCGGTATAGCCACTATGAGTTCTTGGTTATGCCATTCGGCATAACCAATGCTCTGGCAGTGTTCATGGGCCTCATGAACAGGATCTTTCAGCCATACCTCGATCAATTTGTCGTGGTCTTCATCGATGACATTTTGATTTACTCGACGACTGAGGAGGAGCACGCCTACCACTTGAGAGTTGTACTAGACACACTCCGAGAGAACCATCTTTATGGAAATCTCTCGAAGTGTCAGTTCTGGATACGTGAGGTCCACTTCTTGGGACACGTCATCTCTGAGGCGGGATTTTTGGTTGATCTTGCGAAGATCGAGGCAGTACTATCTTGGGAGCCACCCAAGAACGTGACGGAGGTGCAGAGTTTCTTGGGACTAGCTAGATACTATCAGAGATTTGTGCCAGACTTCTCCAGAGTTGCGACACCACTCTCAACTCTTAAGAAGAAGGGAAAATCCTCTGTGTGGTCAGATATATGTCATCAGAACTTTCAGGAGCTGAGACAGAGATTGACCAGCGCCCATATCTTGAGGTTGCCTGAGGAGGGAGTAGGGTACGTAGTCTACTGTGATGCATCAGGGATCGGACTCGGATGTGTCCGGATGCAGGAGCGGGTAGTGATCTCCTATGGATCACATCAGTTGAGGCCGCATGAGTAGAACTACGCTACCCATGACCTGGAGTTAGCAACAGTGGTCTTCACTCTGAATACATGGCGACACTATCTGATGGGCGAGCGCTTTACAGTCTTTTCTGACCATCAGAGTCTTAGGTACATCTTCTCTCAGAAGGACCTGAACTTGAGACAGTGGCGATGGCTCAAGTTCCTCTAGGACTATGACTTTGAGATAGTCTATACTCCTAGGAAGGGGAACACGGTAGCCGATGCTCTCAGCAGGAGTACGGGCATTCAGCTACTTGAGGAGGCGACAGAGCAGCTAGCCGCTTTGCAGATATCCTTTGTGGATAGAGATGGAGCAGCCTTCCTTCAGTCTCCCAAAGTCACCCCTCCACTACTGCAGTGGGTCAGAGAGGAACAGTGTGGGGACGCTAACTGTGAGAGGCGGCGTGCGCAGATATCCTCAGGATAGGCACCTGATGGTTTCTCCTTTGGACCAGAGCACGACGTCCTTTTCAGAGGACGTACCTTGGTACCAGTTGCATTACGGGAGGAGGTGCTTTGATAGTTTCACACTTCTCCTTTGGCGGTACATCCTGGAGTGGCGAAGATGTACCAGGATCTCAGACGACAACACTGGTGGCCGGGCATGAAGAATGCTATGGCGGAGTTCGTTTCTCGATGCCTCACCTGTCAGCAGGTGAAGGCAGAGCATCAGGTACCAGCAGGCTTGGTACAGCCCTTGGAGGTCCCGAAGTGGAAGTGGGACGGGATATCTATGGACTTCGTGACTAGGATTCCACGCACTTCCAGAGGTCACGACTCCATCTGGGTGATTGTCGACCGACTAACCAAGTCGGCTCACTTCCTACCCATCAGAGAGCAGGGCTCAGTGGAGAGCTTGGGATGTCTCTACGTTCAGGAGATTGTAAGGCTTCACGGAGTGCCATCATCTATCGTCTCCGATCTAGATTCTCACTTTACTTCCCGGCTTTGGAAGGGGTTGCAGGAGGCATTTGGGACACAGCTACGTCTGAGCACCGCCTTTCACCCTCAGAAGGATGGTCAGACGGAGACGACCATTCAGACTCTTGAGGACATGCTTCGCGCATGTGTCCTCGACTTTGGTCGCAGCTGTGAGGACCACCTACCCTTGGTGGAGTTTATGTACAACAACAGCTACCACTCCACCATCGGGATGGCACTATACGAGGCATTGTACGGCAGACCTTGCATATCTCCTTTGTGCTGGAAAGACCCTAGGGAGTCAGCACTTGTGGAACCAGAGATGGTCTGGGCCACGACAGAGAAGGTCCAGGTCATCCAGGAGCAGATGAGGACAACTCATAGCTGATATAAGTCTTATGCTGACAGGAAGCGGAGGCCACTAGAGTTCGAGGATGGCGACCACGTCTTCTTGCGTGTCTCACCTCGACGTGGATAATGGAGATTTGTCCGAGGTGGTAAGTTGTATCCACGCTTCATCGGATCATTCCAGGTCCTCAACAGGATTGGTGAGGTGGCTTATCGCCTGGCTCTACCACCTCAGTTGAACCGGGTGCACAACGTCTTCCACGTATCTCATCTGAGGAGATACGTGCACGACCCGACGCACATCATTGACCATGGGGAGCTAGACGTTGATGATGGGGCGACTTTTGCGGAGGTTCCGGTGGAGATCGAGGATCGACAGGAGTGGGTCCTACGTGGATGGTCGATTCCTCTAGTGCGTATCAGATGGAAGCATGGGAACCTCCAAGAGAGCACTTGGGAGCGGGAGGCTCAGATGCGTTCTCAGTACCCACTTTTGTTTCCCTAGTTTATGATGTATCTTTACGGGGACGTAAATCCCTAAGGTGGGAGTGATTTAAAGACCTGTAAATTTAAAGGAAATTTTTTTCTTAATTTTCTTTAGAATTTTACAAGAATTCAGTTTCTGACGGCACGTGATTCTGAGGCCCGGTGTGCCCGGAATCATTTTCTGAAGTTTGGCTCAAGTACGTTTAGTGAACGAACGAGTGGGTTTTTCTAACTTTTGAACCGGTGCTCGGAATCGAATTTCGAGGGCACCGATGGAATCGCAGCGCCGGTATTTCCTTAGAAACGCCTTTTCCAGAGTTACGTTTTCTCAGGTGTGGTTTTTATTTTTTGGGGGTTAAGTGAAGAAAATAAAATAAAGTGGTGCGACAACTTTATTTTATTTCACTTAAAGACACTTAAATCCACTTAAATCTACTTAAGCTGAGTTGAAGCGGATAGGGTGGAACCCAAAATATCCTACCCTCTTGGTAGGATATTTGTGAGGTGGGGCCCACACGAACCCCACCGTTTCTTTTCCCCTAATTAACGTACCTGCGAAAACTTCTCTTTAATGAAAGTCAACTAGTGCGTTTTCTAAACTCTTAACGCCCCTATTAAATGGACAGTTAAGTCGTTACCATTAATTTCCCGAATTAATGGTTCGTTTCTTAACTTGTTTTTCAAATTGTTGGCATGTAATAAAATAAGACCAACATACGTTCTTCTTGGGTGCGGATTGTTGAGAGGATTTGGAGAAACCTTATCTTCATCCTCCTTCGCGAAGAATGCGAAGAACGCGAAGAACGTGAAGAACGCCGGCCTTAAATGAAAGGCGACGAAGAACACCGAACCCTCAGAGATCGACGACACGACGCCGTGTACTGTGACACCAACGATCCTCCTCCCGCGACATTCTTCTGTGATGATCCTTCCCCGCGACAATCTTCGATCATCACCGATTGAGGTAGGGGATTATGGATCTTTTAAATTTCCTTTTTGGATTTTATCCTTAACATTGATTTAATTCGTTAAATTAAATCTGTGTATTTTCTTTAACCCTCGGAGATCGTCGACGCGACGCTGTATACCGCGACGACGCGACGCCCTTCCGCGACGCGATGATCCTCTTCTTCTACGATGGTAAATTCCGTGAAGAACTCTCGTTCGACGACTACGATGAGGTAGGGGTTTTATTTGAGAATAATATTTATTCCCAAGGTTGTTTCCTTCTAAAATAATGAACCCGGATCAACTCATCATCAAGTTGATCCGCATTTGTTTTTTATATGCGTGATGGGAATTTTTATTTACGGGAGTTTTTCTTTTGGAAACTAGGTTCAATTTTAATTTATTAAAATTGTGTCTTGTTATGTTTTCATGTGTTAATTATTATTTCCCAATTGATATCACTTAACGCTGAGGGTGCGGGCCAAACAAACACGGCCCGACAACCCTCCGCAGTTTTTCGTTGATGCGTGGACTAACGGAGTTTACGAAATGGGATCGGAATGGTGATTGGAGGCCTTCTCAGCAAAGTTCGGATCCTGGGAGATCCGTAGGTTCAAACCGTAGGCAAAACGGACCACCGGAGCGCGTTCGGTGGTCCGCAGAAGTTCTCGCCGGCGCGCCACGCCAGCACGGCGACGCCGGCGGCCGGCAGTGACTGGCCGCAAGGAAGCGGCGGTGCTCGACGCGCCGCCGGAAAGACCCACCGCGGCTTCAGCCGTGGTGGCGAGCGCCGGTCCCGCGACCGCGAGGGACCGCGGGGAAGGAACGTGGCCTTGCGCCGCGTCCGGTGACACAGAGCGGCCCCCGCGCGGGGTGGGGGGGGGGGGGTCACGGCTCCTTTGGCGCAGCCGCTCGGCCAGCGCCGAGCTGCCCAGACCGGGCCAGGCCGGGTCGCACCCAACTGGGTTAGACCCGGACCCGGGTTGGGTCGACCCGGTTCGAGACGACCCAGGGGGGGTTGGGCCGGGTCGGTCCAGGCCCAGACCCCCCGTTTTCGGACCATTTTGGTCTTTTGCTCATAACTTGAGCTACGGGCCTCCTAACGATCCGCCATCAGCGGCGATGCGATCCTTTGATCAAGATGGTCATTTAGGTATATCACACTCAAGGTTTCGGAATACTTTGTGTTTTTCCGGGTTGGTTCTTACACGAAACCAACCGGGTCCTCGGAGCGAAAACGCTCATATCTTGAGTTTCGGACGTCCGATTGGCGTACCGTCGACTTTGATGGATTCCTCTAAGTGAGACGGATCTTTTGGCTTACTCCGCCTGAGGTTTGGACGCAGGAGGAGTACGGTCGGGTTGGTTTTGACTTAAAAACCAACCGGGCCCCTGGGACAAAAAAAGCCAATAACTCTCAGATCGGGCGTCCGATTGACGCGCCGTCTGCAACGTTGAGTTCCTGTTGATGATACGGAACTTTCGGATACATCAACTCTGGACTATGTGTTAGTTGATGTATCAGCCTCTCGGCTTGTGGAGCGGACCCTCCTGAACGAGCTTGCTATGTGTGGAAACCCTAGTGCTGGCTGCGACTGCTACTATGACGACGATGACTGTACAGAGATCCTCAGTGGATTCAACGGCGATGACTACAACACTCAGCGATCCTTTGTGGGTTAGTGATACTGATCCTGTGTGGGTCTGATCCTGTGTGGGTCCGATCTTATGTGGGTCAGCTCTTAGTGGTCCTGTGTGGGCCAGCGCCTACAGATCCTGTGTGGGTCCAATCCTGTGGGGGTCTTTGCAGGGGTTAGTTACCTATTGATCCTTTGTGGGTCAGATCCTTTGTGGTTCATTGCGGTGGTTAGTACCTATCGATCCTTTGTGGGTCCAACAGCTTAAATGAATCAGTGGCAATATCTGATCATCTTTATCGTCATATGAAGAAGTATACATGTGTGAGCTGAATCCTGTTTTGCTTTCCTTTGTGGATTGTGTTGTGCTATCCTGTGTGGATTTACGTTTTTCTTTCCTGTGTGGACTGGGTTGTACTTGGTCTCGGATGTTGGACCGAATGAGAATTGATGACTTAGGTATATGTATGGGCATATACCTAAGCAGTGTCTAATGTTACTTCGTGATTGTATATTTCCTTTGTGGATTATCCTTTGTGGATTCTGGGAGACCTTCGGGGGTCTCAGAGTCCCTACTGAGTAGCTTATACTCACCCCTACACGGGCAATGCCCGCACTACGTTGTGTTGGTTACAGATGACGGACAGCGCTGATCGTGGTTGAGGCTTGCGGAGCAGGACGGTACCTGGAGGTGGACCACTGGGCGGGACATGCTCGGAGCGGTCGGCTGGACCCAAGGAGCAGTGGAGGCTATCTGTACCCACCCTTCAGGTGGGATTTCCAGTGGATAGCTCGACGTTGCGGCTTTACTTTTCAGTTGCTGTTTTCCCTTCCAGTTTTACTTTACTTTCAGTTTGGGTTTGTATACTGGCCCACTTACTTTTCCACACTTACTGTTGTACTCAGTTTTTACTTAGTGTTTACTTCTTCTTCTTGCTTGCTCTGTGGTGTTTGTTTACTTTACAAAGGCAATGTCTTCCCTTTTTACTGGGATTTACGCCTTGGTGCTAGTCGCCAGCCCCTGGCCTATGGAAGGCGGGCTTGGGGTAGTCACGGCACGGGCCCCGATGACGAGTCGTGACACTTCTACTCCCCCAATATTCTCAGTGATCTCTATATCTATCTCTTATAAAAGAATCCCATAAAGACTCCCCTTTCAAAATTTCCCATGAAATACAAGCTTTCATGGAATGCATGGATTTATAAATATCTTAGATACCCACCCCACCCTCCTTAATCTGTTTCGCCATACGCTTGCAGAAATCCTAGTGACATCGGCTTGTTTGATTAGCATCCCAAAAAAAACCCTATCATGACCCTCTACATACTTCCAAAAGTCTATTTGGTAGGTTTTATGATAGAGAGAATGTTCATTGGAATGGAAGTAAAAACACTATTGATAAGGGTGACTCTTCCTCCAAACAACAGGAACTTATTCTTCCAGTTGGTAATTTTCCTTGTGATCCTTTTGATAATTTTATTGAAGAAGGACTTATTAATCCTTCCATTGGACATAATTTCACCAAGAAATATCATAGAAAAATTTTTACTTTTAATACCCAGAATCTCTTGGATGTCTCTAGTGAGCCTACCTGAGCATTTTTTGGAGATAAAGACATTTTTTCCTTATATTAATGGTCAGACCACACATCTTCCCATAAATGGAAATAAACTTCATGAAGTTAAATAGAGATCTACATATTCCATTAATAAAGATGAGAACATAATCCATAAACATAAGGTGATATATGATACCATTCCCCGGCTTGTTGTAGTATGGAAGGATCCTTCCATTATCCATATTTTTGTGAATGTTTTTAGAAAGAGCCTCTTGCACAAAAATGAAAATAAAGGGGGACAATGGATCACCTTGTATGAATCCATAGGTACTCATATTCCCATCATTCTTATTCTACATGGATCTAAGCAAGAACATCAGGAGATGATCCACAAGCTCATTATCGTCCAACATCGAGATCACAATCACCATAACCATTGAACTCAACCCACCATGCTGTCCTAAAATGATTCCTTATAAAGAATCAAGTTTCCCACCACCATAGTAATCATCATACTGAACAAGATTCTTATGTTCTAACAACACTCCCAATGTGGTTTAGTTCATCATGATTAATCAGAGGCAAGACACATATTTAAATTTAATATTAACACCTCATTATTCATTCCAAGATGAATCAATGAGTCTTTTCAACAACATAACCCAATCATATCGGCCTTTAAAAAATGTCCTTTAAAATTTTTAAACACCTCATTCATACCCAGTATAATGACTTTGATGTGATTTCAACCCACCACATTTGATTTCACATGGCACACCAGTTTGTACTTTTCTAGTCGTCTTCCTATAGAGGTTCTTGACTCAATAACTAGCACTCCATGAATACACTAATCATGATGCCTCAAGCCTCATAGGCATCATTAAATTGAAGATACATCCTTAACTAAGACTGAACAGACTTTGGAGCAATTTATCCAATTGGTTCAACAACCATGAGCACTATCTATAAGGCTCTTAATAATGTGCCAATGCACCAATGATCAGACTATATATTGGCTCGCACTAATTTTCACATAATTCTAAAGCAAAAATATGGTCACTATCTTGAGAAACATAAAAATTAAACATTAGGAATTCAATTTAGAACATTATATTCTCAGGTCCATCACACACAAGTACTTCAGAGTCACTATTCAGAAAATTAAAAAATTTATTTTCCAAACAATTTTGAGGAAAAAGTGAGAAACCAACAAACACTTTTAAGGAAAAGTGACCAAAAGTGACCACCCATTTATACCCAATTATCAACAAGAGCACCAAACACTATGCACAATTGGATTTCTCAAAAATGTGTTCCAATATATTCAAAAGCTTACTCTCAATGTTAAAAACATTCTCCAAAATCCTAGGTGTGGGTTACAACTTCTAACCCAGTCATATCTCATCCCCTCACGTAGTACACAACATAGAACCATGACATATCCATAGAAAAAAAACTCAAGTTTTCCATACAACAGTGCCTTGATCCATTTTTTATGTCTCCTTATGCTAGAGATGCATATTAATCCAAAGATAACTATGGTTTCCAAGCCCTTAAATATTCATTAAAAATGCATAAATTATCTTTTTTAATGGTAACACCAAACAAAATTCATCATTGATCAATCGTCACTACTTACTCTAGGTTTATCTACATAACCTGAAACATTATCAATGATCAGATCGCCACTTATTCCACCAATTAAACCAACCCCACATGTGTCCATAGGAATGAACACTCGTGCATTAAGGCTTCCTATAAAGGAATTAAATCACCACACTTTACTCTAAAAAAAGTGATTTTACGATGAATCACGGACCTCTGAGACGAGAATCACTTAATTTTTTAGTTTTATACACTCTACAAGGTGAAAAATCCACTAAAATAAGCAATGTAATTTCTTCTCTATAGAAAAAATTTCACTTTACTACTAAGACTCTCTATGTACCACTCATCGCATGGGTTTGTTTTCAATCCATAGTGCGTTCACCCATGCTCTAACCCAACTAGGTCTAACCACCTAAGATCTTTACTTGGCATCAAATAAGAGTATCATTTCAAACTAATAGGATAATAAACCCATATTCATGGCCTTGATTCCATAAGTATCTAGGTGCTCTAAACCCAACCTTGTATCACAAGTACTAGCACTTTAATTTCTTTATACTCATATGTTGCAAGTAAACTTGAATAAACTTCTTTCAATCCTTTCAGAGGTTACTCATGTAATGAACTGATTTTTTATAATGGTATGGATATTTTTTTTAATTTAATTCCCTTTTTGACCTAATATGAATTCCAAGTAAGTATATAGAGGAAATGAGGGTTTATGAGGCTTGTTCGGAGCCTGGAGCCCTAATTTTTGGAGGAAATAGTTGGGATGCATGTTTAGTAGAAACTGTGAATCCCTGTCCATAGAGTTCAATTAAACTATGTGGGTTGTTTCAGGCCACATCAAAGGGTACATTATTATCCCTAATTGTGTGAACTAGTCCACATTCCCATGAAATAGTTGTAGACTTTTTAACATAGAGTAAAATAACAGTAGGCATACGGTTTGTCTAATCATGTTCCATGACCATGCGAGGGGGTTATTGAGGTAGATATGGATGCACGGTTGGTGCATGTTTTGGCCAACCATGTGACCAAACTATGAAACCTAGTTTTTTAAGGGGAAATAACTATTTTTTTAACATAACCTGATCTTTAACTCTATCATGTGGCCTAAATTGGTTGGTTATGATACCTAAAGTGGGAATCCTCGTACACTAGATTCCACCAAATAGTATATGGGGTGTGATAAGTATAGTTTGGAGACTATACCCCTGGTATAGAGTTACAACACAGTGTAAATAAACATTATAAATATTAGAGTACTGGAAATAACATAAATAATACAATATAGAAAAAACCACACAATAAAATCCAAATGAATAATCTAATAAATAATTAAGGAATAATGTAATGATAAGTTGAAATGTAACTAAATTTCATATTATAAGTAATACAAATAGAATACTAGAAGACTCGAATAAAGACTAAAAAGTCCCTAGTTCTGAGCCCCATGTTGATCCCGTCTCCAAACTTCATCCCATCCAACAAGAAACTATCAATAGTAAGGTCCCTTTCCATTTTCAAATCCTACAACCATTTAATTTTCATAGGTACCAAATAGTGGCCTAAATTGGGTGTGAGTATAACTGAGTAGGTCGACACCATTATGCCTAAAAAACGAGTATAAAAATAATTTTATGCAATAATGAAATAAATAGGTGTGTTAATTTATTAAATGGTTAAATTAATACCGCATCAACCGTATTCAGAACCATGCCATAATATATCTAAGCATGTAGCACAACCATACCAATCAAAACCATATAACCATGGTAAAACATAACCTTTTTCAGTGCCATACAGGAATGTCTCTGGGTGTGCCTCAAAACTATACCAACCATAACCATATATCCATGGTATAAATCACTCAAATCTGGGTCAAACCTTCTATATAATCATTATGGAATCTATCAGGTCCCATCCCAGTATATAAAAAGTTTAGCAATAAATTAGGTTCAAGCCTGGTATATAAGCATCTCAACATGTATCAGGGCAAAACCCAGTATATAATCATTTTAGAATGTATCATGGCTAAGTCTGATATATAATAATTTCAGCATATATCCTGGCCAAGCCCTGTATATAAGAATTTTATCATGTATTAGGGCCAAGATCAGTATATAATCATTACATCATGAATCAAAATGATTCATACTAACAAGGATATCATAAGATCACAACATAAGTATGAATGGTTAATTATTCAAATTACTATTTATCTTTCAATTACATATTTTGTTTATCATTTGGTCACAAACCAATAACATTCTCATCATTTCAATAATCAAACCAATACAAGGTGAATCTATATCAAGTAATCACCCAAATACCATCATGATAAAAACACTTAATTAGTTAGTTAATTAATTTATAATCATTATTCCACTCACCCAAAAGGTATCCATAATTCAGGTCATAAACAATTAGATCCAAATGGATTCTAAGGAATAAATCCAATTCATCATTTAATTAATTTAGGTGCACGCTATGTGGGAACAATTTTAATATTTCACATACTTTGAAATTAAATAGGTCATAGTGTTATGGTTTAGACCCCTACCTTTAACCAGAGATTAACTTAGAGCTTTTAGATGGTAACACAAATGAGGAAGAAGGTTTCAAAGAGTGAAAAAAGAACCTAAATTAATCCATGTCAAGATCACAACTAAAAGAGGTCCAAGGATTCCACTACCCTAATGAAGAATAATAGAAGTGGAAGTGGGATCTAAATATAAAGACTTACCAGGGATCGATCGCATAAACAACACATTTGGAATGGTGGAAAGGCTCTCAAAAATGCCTAGATTTCATCCAATGTCAAGAGGAGAAGATTTCATGTGAGGGGTAATGATAAATGAGTTACACGGGAGACTTAAAAGCATTTCTCTTCATAAATACATGGTGTATAATAAATTTACATGTCATATATTCTTGTTTAAAGGGATATATCGAAACACTCATCACTTCTAATTAATAATTATTCTGATAGACTATTATATGATTTGAATGGTTTACATAATGTATAAATATTTCATTCCCTATACTGATTCATGACATGTGTCTGGAGGATGCTACACATCATGTGACATGTACACAGTGTGTAATTGTCCAACAGAAATTTTTCAGCACATTTTTCACAAAAATGACCCAAACCACCTCTAAAGCCTTCCAAAACATAGAAAACCCCTATAAACCTATTTATCACATTTATATCTAGACTTAATTAGTTAAAAAAACATAAATCCTTGAAAATTAGGCCATTTTCCCCAACAAAGGTTCTCATATCCGAATAAGACTTGATCGCCAAGGCTTAAAGACAAGTAAAACCCAAAGAAATATGTTTAATGAGAAGACTCAAAGAGGGGAATACCTAGAAAAATACGGGATCTTACAACCTCCCCACCATATAACATATCATCCCCAAGATACTCCAAGAATCATTATGGGGTCTCAGTGAACAAGTCTAACTACTGCGATCACATATCAGACTCCCTCTATTGGGTCTCCTGCTAAACATGACCATGCTACCACTGCACTCAAACCTACAAAATCACCCTTCCTTGAAGAAACTTCTCACTATGGTCCACAATCCATATAGGATGCTACTTAAAGGAAGAATCAGTACTAAGATTGATGTCCTTTACTCCCACAACATGAGAAGGGTCAGGGTAATATATATGAATTTGTGACATGTAAAACACATCATACGTGGAACTATAACACTATGAAATTACTAATTAGTATGCCACTAGACTGACCCTATCCACTATCTCAAATAGCCTGACAAACTTGGGCAAGCTTTTTATATGTTTTCTGATACGGTATTGCCCCAACCTAGGTAACACTCAAAGGAAAACATAATGAACAACATAGAACTCCATAGATCATCTTTGATGGTCATCATAGGATTTGTTTTCCTCCTCTTCACAAACACCATCTTCCACCTGATCAAATGAACCTACTTAGATGTCTTATGCATGATACTAGGCCCAATAATCACTAACCCACCTACCTCTATCCAACAAAGAGTAAAACAACACGCTATACCATACAAAGGCTCAAAATGTTCCATATGGATTGAAAATTGGAAGCTGTTATTATATGAAAACTCCATGAGTGCAATATTCTCCTCCGAAAAACCACTAAAATCCAAATCAGAGGCTCATAACATATCCTACAGAACCTGAATATTTCTCTTATATGGATTATTAGTCTGAGGATGAGAGGATTTACTCAAAATAACCTACAATCTCCTAACCTTATAAAGACTCTAATATAATCGAGATGTGAAACGGAGATCTTTTTTTGAAACCATACTTCTCGGAACACTGTGTAGTCAAACTACCACATGCACATAAAGACTACTGATATCATCAACTCTGATGGTTTCCCTGATAGGCAATAAGTGAACTACTTTCATTAATCAAACCACGATCACCCATAAAAAATTGTTATTATAGTTTTTCCTTGGTAATCCTATCACAAAATCTATTGTTACATCATCCCATTTCCACTCACGATTGGGAAAAGGCTGCAAAATCCCAGCTAAAATCTAATGATCGGATTTCACCTACTGAAAAGTGAAATATATTTCCACAAAACATGCTACCACCTTCTTCATTCCTCACCACCAGTATTGACTATTTATATCACAAAACAAGGATGTATTGCCTATATAAAAGTATGAAACTATCTCATCAGGTTCTTATGAAAGCCCTTAGGAACCCATACTCATCTATAAAAAAGAAGATAATTATCACTTCCAAGAGAAAATCCCAATGGTGTATCCCCATCCTATAAGTTATCTATCATAAACAATACCCCAGATTAGATAAATTCTTGGTCTTGATCTAGTCCAAAAGCACGAGTATAATAGATGTCGAAGTCAGAATTATTCATCCATGGGACTTCTAGACATCTAGAAGCATTTCTGCAAAGAGTACCATCATCTTCCACTCATCGTAAGACTCTTGAACTACCTATGTATTCATATTTTGGATCAATATATTGGAAACTATGTTACCCTTTCCCAATGTATATGCCAATTTGAAGTTAAAAGACTGTATATACTCAACCCACCTCCTCTATCAAGGATTCAAGTCCAGCAGAGAAAAATATACTGGAGGATCTTATAGTCCATATATACCACAAACCTCTCACCCATGAGATAATGTCTCCAATATATCAAATCATGTACCACTTTTTCTAACTCCAAATCATTAGTATATTAATTCCTCTTATGTGGTCTTAGTTGTTTAGAGATATAAGAAACCACTTGATACTCCTACATCAGAACTGCTCCAAGTCCAACTCTGTATGTGCCACAGCACACAGTATATGGTTTACAAAACATAAGTAAAGTGTATATAGGTGTGGAGGTCAAACTACCTTTCATATCCTGAAAATATCTTTAATAAGAATCTGACCAAAAAAACTTCACTCCCTTTTTGGTCATCCATGAAATCAGTGCTACCCAATGGGAAAAGTCCTACATAAAGTGCTGATAATAACCTACTAAAACCATAAATATTTGAATCTCAAATAAATTCTTAGGATTCTTCAAAGATAAAACAACTATAACTTTATATGGGTATACTAACACTTCAACCTTTGAGATGACATTACCCAAGAAGTGCACTTTATCAATCTACAAATTACATTTGGTTAGCTTGGCATAAATTCGATGCTCTATCTGTGTACTCAAGACAATATCAATATGTTGGGAATTATTTTCTATTGACTAAGAGTACACTAAGATTTCAATGAAAAAATACACCATAAACTGATCAAGGAAATGATAAAAGATATTATTCTTCAAGTCCATGAATATCACCAGTTCATTAGTCAGATCAAATTGTATCACTATAAACTCATTCAAGGAATACTTGATCCTAAAAGAATTATAAGGTATATCTGATGTTCACACCCTCAACTAGTAGTATCTAGATATCAAATCAATCTTGGAGAATATCTTAGTACTTCTCAGTGGATCGAAGAGATCATCGATACATAGAAGATGATATCAGCTCTTAACTATCACCTGGTTCAATCTCTGATATTCTATATATAAGCACAAATTCCCATTATACTTCTTGTGGAAAAAAACTAGAGAACCCCAAGGATATTTACTAGGAACTATGAAACATTTAACTCCCATATATTCCAACTGAAATTTCAACTCTTGAAACTCTACTAGTTCCATCCTTTAAAAAGTAAACTAGATCTATTCCCAACACCAAATCGATTCCAAACTCAATCTCCTTCTTAGAAAGTATGTCGTAGAAATCATCAGGAAAAAACCAGAAAAAATTCTACCACTTGAGGAAAAGAATCATAGTGTATTCTACCATCATCTATATTAATACCATCTATTTGATCTATGATAAAATTTAATCTAAAATGAATTGGTCATGCATGACCAACCTGAAGACCCCACTCACCATGGTGAGAATAGTTACCTCCTTCTATAGATATAAAGGTAACTCTCTTCTATTAATAGTTGATATTATTTTGGTATAGAACTAACCAATACATACTAAGAATCAAATTGAAAAGTTTCATATCTAACAAAAATGGTTCCCAAAAGAAATAGTAATCACTGATCACTAGAGAGAATGCCTGGAAATGTTTGATATTCTATGACCATACTCCCAATGGTGTATTGATTTTCAAAACACCATCTAATATTTAAATATCCAAGACTAAACCATTTATAAAAAGATCTAATAAAAAGGAATGTGTTGCTTATGTATCAAACAAAACACATTCAAGGGTAAACGATATAAGAATCGTACCTATGACAGTATAAGGTCCTATATCCACAATAGTCATAGTAGTTTTCATAACATGTAACTGACTATCCCCTATGACCTAGGCTCCAGTATGACTCCCCTGAGTTATTCCCTCTTTCTGGTTCTACTACTTCTACACTGGGCTTCCACGTCCTCTCCCTCAACCAGAACATCCTATGGAACTCCAACTACCAGCCTAAAAATGAGTAGTTAAATCCTTCCCAGAATCTTATTCCTATCATAATCCCATACCATTGATCTACTTTTTTATTCCCCTATAAAACCTCTATATTTATCCCATTATTCTATAAGTAGGACACTCCAAAGCGGAGTACGAACATTGAGGTCATTTGCGTCCCAACTTGCCACACTGATAGCACTACAATGGAACATGATCATGAGATATCTTACCACTTCCATGAAATCTCAATATACTATTTCATTATATAAATCTATCATAGGGACACTTATTTCCACTTGAAGAATAATTCCTAGTTCACCCTATGGAAATAGACCAACCACTACTCAAGGCCTCTCTTAGATTCCCTTCTGTGATGTGTGCCTGATTCATCACATCTGAAAAAACTACTCAGATTTAACACATTTGTCTGTGACCAAATCTCATAGTGAATACCATCATGAAAACTTCTCACCTTGTAGAACTCATTATTAGATAAAGATGGTGAAAATCGCTGCAAGTCAATGAAATGTTCAGCATAGTCCAGCAATAACATTCCCTTCTATGTTAGGTGCATAAAATAACAAGACTTATTTATACCTTAACAACTCAGGATAGAAGTGGATCGAGAACTTCATCGCAAATACCTTCTAATATAGCTCATACCACTTCCCATCTTTCTCAAAAATATCCCACTAATTCTTGACAGGTCCATGAAGCATATATGCAGTAAGATTCACCATCCTATTTTTGGGTATCTCAAGATGCTTAAAGATCATCTAGATTGACTTGATCCAGAAATCGTCTGTCTGGGGACCCCCTCCCTAATGAACGTAGATGGATTTTGTATTAGAAACTCTCTCGTCAACTTAGACATTGAAGGTATGGTATGAACAGTCTCCCTTTCCATAGATCACATGACCCTCAGGAAGCTATCAGGAAGCTAAACATTAATATGATCCTAAGGAGCTACATGAAGCTTCGGTGCAGTTGCATTAGGAGCATGCTAATTTCCACTCTCCAGATTCTCAACTTGATGATGAAGAGGATTAATTTTCTCTACAATAAAAACACACTCTTTATAACACTGGCTATAACAATAGGGTAAACCTCAACAGGTGACAATAATAGAGAAACATTACTCCTGGTATCTCTAAACCTAGTTTACAAGTTTTTTAGCATGACATATAAATTTATTTATTTCATTTAGAAAATATAATAGGTATCTCATACAATTTTTCATATAGTAAATTATATAAAACCTGTAATAAATATGTACCTATCGTGAATAATTCTTATCAATATATCCCTATGTGTGTATCATAATGCATGCATACTCATCGCGCATCACACTGGGCCATGAGTATAAATATAAAGAAATAATAACATTATAAAATAATAACCTCACAAAATATGTGAATCACCTTGGGTAAAATAACATAAATTGTTATAATCAAATAGTATAAACAATAATCCATCCTTAGGAACTTGTATTTCCCCCTATACATGGGTTAGTTACTCCCATGAACAAGCTCATTACCAAGTCCTAACACATACTAGTATCCTTCACACATTTCCCAAATATTAAATAAATAGAAAAGAAACATTTTTGTGCTTTGATACCATTTTGTAACATCCCCTGATCTGTCACTCTCTCATATGGCCAAAACGGGTTGGTTAAGTGACCTCAAGAATGACTCCCCTTATTCCAAAGGATGTCGATTAGTAATAGGGGTGTGATAAGTATATAGGGGGGATTATACCTCCTGGTACAGAGTTACAACATGTTGGAAATAAACAATATAAATATCAGAGTAGTCAAAATAATAAAAACAATACAATATAGCAGAAAAACCAAAAAATAAAATCCAACTGAATAATCTAATAAATAATAAAGGAATAATGTAATGATAGGATGAAATATTACTAAATGTACCACTATAAGTAATAAAAATAAAAGATTTTTAGACTCAGATAAAGACTCAAAAGTCCCTGATCTCGAGCCCCATATCGGTCTTGTCTCCAAACTCTATCCCACATAGAAAGAAATAATAAACAAAAAAGTCTCTTTCCCTTATCAAATAATGTATCCATGTAATATACTCTGGTACCAAATGGATGGATAAATAGGGTGTGACTATGACTCAATAGGTCAACACCACCAAGTCTAAACATAACTAGTCTGATAATAAGTACATGAAATAATGAAATAAATAGGTGTATTATTATATTAAATGATTAAATTAATACCACATAAACAAGTTTTGGTACCATGTCAAAATATCTCTGATCATGTCTCACAACCATGCCAACAAAACTAAATAACCATGGTAAAACATAAGCTTCTTCAGCTTCATGCCATAATGTCTTTGATCATGTCTCAGAACCATGCCAACCAAGCCAACCATAACCATATATCCATGGTATAAATCATTCAAATATGGTTCAAGCTCGATATTTAAGCAGTATAGCATGTATGAGGGTCAAGCACAATATATAATCATTTCATAATAAATTGTGTCCAAACCTGTTATATAATCATTTCAGCATGTATCATGGACAAACCCATTATATAATCATTTCATCATATATCAAGGCCAAGCCCGGTATATAATAATTTCAGCATGTATCTAGGACAAGCCTAGTATATAATCATTTTAGCATGTATTAGGGCCAATATCGGTATATAAGAATTATAGAATGTATCAAAATAATTTATACAAGCAAGGATATCATAATATCACAACATAAGGCTCTATGGTTAATTATAAAAATTACTGGTTATCTTTCAATTATACATTTTATTTATCATTTGGTCATAAACCAATAACATGCCCATAATTTCAATAATTGAACAAAGACAAGGTGAATCTATATTAAGAAATCACTCAAAACTCATGTCATGTTAAACACACTTAATCCATTATTCAATTCATTTATAATAAATATTTTTCTCACCTGAATGGTAGCCATAATCCAGGACATAAACAATTGGATCCAAAGGGATTCCAAGGAATTAATCCAATTCATTATTTAATTAATTTAGGTGCATATTATGTTGGTGCATTTTAATATTTCACATACTTTGTAATTAAACAAGACATATGGTTATGGTTTAAACCCCATACCTTTAACTGGTGATTAACATATAACTTCCAGAGGGAGACACAAATGAGAAATAAGGTGCTAAAGAGTACAAAAATAACCTAAATCAATCTAGGTCAAGATCACAACTAGAGGTGGTCCAAGGATTCCACCACCCTAATGGAGAATAATGGAATAGGATAGGTAGATTAAATCCAAAGATTATCAGGGATCAATCACACAAAAGGGACATCTAGAAGGGAGTAAAGTCTCCAAAAACAGCTTAGAGTTCATCTTAGGTCAAGAGGAGAATACTTCACATGATGGGGGATGAGAAATCAACTGCATGGAAGACTTAAAACCATTACTCCTGATAAATACATGGAATTTAATACATTTACATGTTATGTATTCCTTTTTAAATGGATGCATTGAAAAACCCATCACCATAGGTTAATATTTATCTCAGTTGACTATTACACGATGTGAATGGTTTATAGGACATGTAACCATTTTAGGACATGTACTGGTTCACAACAAGTGTCTAGAATAAGTTACATGTCGTGTAACATATACACGGAATGTAATCTCCTAGAAAACACATTTTATCACATTTTCCACAAAAAGTACCAGAACCACCTCCAAAGACTTCCAAAATAAGGGAAACCCCCATAAAATCATTTATCACATTTATATACAGACTCTATTAATTCAAAAAACAAACATCCCTAAACTTTAGTTCATTAAACCCAAAAAAGTCTCTATATATCCAAACAAGACATGGCCACAAAGGTTTAAAGAAAAAAGAAAACCTAACAAAGGAAGTTTAACCCAAAAAATCAAAGAGGGCCAAAACTATACAGATATGGGATCTTACAATATTTCCCCTAATTGATTTTATTGTTAACCCTCATATGTCTTTCTCATTTCTTTCATCAGAACACCCTTCTTTCTCCCTTGTGAGATTCGTAAGTAGTTGAGTCAGGCTTTAGTTTTATTTCACCACCTGAAATCTGATTCAAGATTCATTCATCATGTTGAATAGCCACTGGTGAGTTCTTCATTCCTTAGGGTATTTTTTCTATTTTACTTACTATTTATGGTACTATTTTGGTGCAGGATCTTATGCCCTAGTTTTAGGGAGTTCGTTTATTCTTCTATTTTATTTTGATTCAGGATAAATCAGAGGTTAATACTGGATGAGTTTTCTTCTATGGGCTTAATTTAGGCAGTCTATACTTTTCCCCTCAAAGTTTTGTTTTTTATACCCTATCTTTGTTATTCTGTGTGCCAAAATTTCTAGGCAATGCTTCCTAAATTAATGAAACCTTTAGTTAAATGATAAATTAATGTTTAAGATATGTTGTGGAACCCTTATATAAGTTTGGTGGTTTTTTAACTCAACCTGAACTTATCATGGGGTGAGTTCTACCTTTTGACCATGATTATGCCACCCTTGGTGTGTGTTGAGTATGTGTTACATTATTTGTAACTGAATATGGTAATTAAGAGATTTGTTAAAGGTTGTAGGCACTTTACAACACCTTTTAATTTGTATAATAAAGATATTAAATAGATAATCCCCAGGATTTTTTATTATTTTCAAGGGATTAGTGAAATGATAAATGAAATGGTTTATATAATGGTGAATAATTTGGTTATAACGATAATGGAGGGATCTTTGTATGGAACTGACGTCCTACCTAGATGCCTAGTGCATTTCTACTTGAAGGATCTAGCTTACTAGGATGCCTTAGACATTTATACTCCTTGGATCCGACCCATTAGGATTCCTTGTACATTTGTACTCCATGGATACTATTTAAATAGATTACTTGGATTCCATGGACATTTATACTCCTTATATCTTGTTTAAGTCTCCTACTTGGATTCCATGGACATTTTTACTCCTTATATCGAATTACTTGATTTTCTTAATTTGATAGGATGCCTTGGAAATTTCTACTCCTTGCATCCAATGATTAATTTGGACGATTTGGATATTTCTACTCCTTGGATCTAGTTAAATCAGCTTATTAGGATTCCATGGAAATTTCTACTCCTTGGATCTGACCCATTGGGATTCCTTGTACATTTCTACTCCTTGGATCATGTTTACTTAATTTAAAAATCTTACTTGGTTGCCTTGGATATTTGTACTCCTTGTACACTATACCATATAGTCCTAATATAAGATTACATGGTGTAGTTTGTTGATGTTTCTTGACATGATTTACAATTATCCCTTATGATTTAGTTGTTTGATCATAGTGAGACTTGATAGACTGGATAGTATCAATCTTATTATTATTACTTTTACTTCTGTTATATCAACACACTACTTCAACTTATATGCTCATACTAGACTTATTATAGACATTGTGGGTGGTGTCATACTGAGTTTTATCTCACACCTTGTTCTGACTATTTTTGGGTACTTGGATAGAATTCATGGATGCAGGTAGAGATAGGGGAAATCACCTACTAAGTAAGGCTTGATTTCTTGTTATATAGGAGCAAGGGAGAATTGGATTGGAATATGGATCATGATTATATCTAGGGATATTTTTTATTTTGTCTTTGTGTACTTTTGATACATGTATTATAAAAGATGTCTATTTCCATGTATTGCGTATCTTTTGTATTAAATTCCATGATCATCATTTTTATATGACACATGGATGAGATTAATTGGTTATTTATATAATGGATTTTTATTATTTAGTTATTTAGTTATTTCATATTCTCATTCTATTTAATGATAAGATTATAACATTTTTCTACACTCTGGTCATGAGGGTATAGTCACCTCATTGTTGCACCATAAACCATCACTACAGTCGGTAGCCTCTGGCATACGGGGAGGCATGCTTGAGGCCATGTGACCCACCAGCTCAAGGTACCATTTAGTGGCTCCCTAGTTGGGACATTAAAAGGTGGTGTAAAAGGAGTTTTTCTTCTTTTGATTTATTATTTGGGGTGGTAGAAAGGAGAAATAGAACATGTTATGATTTTTAAATGATATGTTTTTGGGAGTAGCTAACCCAAATATAGGAAAAAAGCCAAATTACTCGGGATGGGATATATTGTTCTAGTTTGTTCCTCTTATAGTTTATTTGAATTCCCCATTGGGTAACACATTTAATGTTTGGTGTTACTTATGATTAGATATTTCTACCCTTGACCTAGTATAAAAAGGAAGTATTGAATCATGTATCATCATAGGAGTATAAAGGAAGTATTGAATCATGCCACATTTACTTACTGTGTGAATTTCCTGTATCAAGTTTTGGTTCCTTTATTTATATGTTCATGAAATTTCACTAAAATTTCCTACAGGGATTTGATAAATTATTGGTTTTCATTAAATGGATGTAACACTTTAATTTATAAGGTGCATATACCCCTATAAATTGGATGTTTTGATCCAAATAGTTCAACCTTTTAAATAAAGTTTTCATAGAAATGAGTACAAATTTAAATGAAATTGATTTATAAAATTAAATAGTCACCATTAAATAGGGATTCCAATTTCAATTTAAAGGGTATTCTACTCTATAAATTGCAATTAAAACTCTTTATATTAGGACCTTGGACTCATAGAATAGAACTTAACCCTGACCCAACCTTAGTTGTGGGTATTAAGTGGTGTCTCTTACTTATCTTATGATATATATGTCACCCAGACCTATATTTAGGAGAAAGAATAGAAGTGTGAATTGATTTTAGGAATTATTGTGCCTAACCTTTCTGTATAACTATGATCCTATCATTTTCAAATATTTTATAAGGTGTGTTCATAGGATTTTTAGAGATATTCCACCCCGAGAGCCTACATTTTTGTGCCATGAGGGTGGTGAAGACCATTCCTCAGAGGTTGTGGGCCCTAGAATACTAGTAGAACCTCTAGTAGTTCCACTTGTGGCACCTCTGGTTATACCTGATATGGGTGATGATGCCTAGTTTTGATAGGTATTATTATGTTTCGTGAATATTATTTAGAGGGAACTATGACCTACCCTAACTATGGTAGAGTTTATGTGTGAGTTTCAGTAACATCATCCACCGACATGTTTTGAGGATAGCAAACCATAGGTTGTAGATTCATGGATAGAGACCATGATATTAATTTTCTAGCATCTCAAGACACCTCCTGATAGAAGGTTGAATCTCACTATGTATATGTTTCAGGATTATTCCAAGAGATGGTGGGATATGATTACTTAAATTGATCATCATTGGGATATGGATTTAATGGATTTCTAGATAGATTATATTGTAACGTCCCAACCCCAGCTACCTAGTGTCGGTGCATTACTTCGTAACATTGGCATGATCACAAAAGATCAAGTCTCGAAAGACCGATTAGTTTAGTAGCCTTGGAAACACTAGATACATTCATAAACGTACATTACATCATAAAGTGAAAAACTACAATAACAAAGTCTCTATAGTCCACACTCATATCCTATTCTGACTACCCCTGTAGGTCATTCATAAAATACTTCTTCACATCCTGGAAAATATTAAAACATTGAAAGGGGTTAGCTCAGATGCTCAGTACGGATAACAATATAGCGGAAGATTTCATTAATAAACATAAACATTTAAGGCAATGTATAACTAAAACAAAAGCATTTTAAACTTGAACTTCAACATATTATGGAAAAAGTAAAATGAGATAATTCCATTTACTTCTTCACATGGATATTCTACTGGTCGAATAATCACATGCAATATCAATAACCACTTTCATAATGATGGAATGCATAATGCCAGACTATCATAACCACGTAGCCAAGGCCTCGTGCCAAGACCACAAATAAGATTTTGTCAAGGCCTCGTGCCAAGACACTAGTTTGTCTCATGAGACCTGCCGATGCATCGAGGAGCTATATCAGGCTCCACCCATCACTTATTAAGTCCAATGCATTCCTCATATGAACAGGTTTAAACATATCATAAACCATAACATAATTGTATCACATAAAAAATGCATAAAGGAAACATAATATTCCCACACTTCAATCACAAGATATCAATACAACACATTGATGTAATAAAAACACTTTCAAAACCATTTTCAAAACCAAAATTAAAGAAAATTAAAACTTTGTATTTATTTTTCATTTTAAAAAGTTATGGCTTGTAAAGGAAGACGAAACTCAAATAATGGTCACGACGGCGGAGAAGTCATTGTCGCCGCATACGTACGACAAAAACATTCCCTTTTGTCATTTAGTAAAACGCTTCGTATAAAAAAGATTCCTTTTGGATAAAAATAAAAGTCAAAGGGGTTTATACACCGTATAAAAGAAGTATGTGTATAAAACAAAATATGCCTCAATGAATGGAGATTGAGACAAAGTCCCTTAAAAGATCATTTTTAAATAAAATATATCTATTATGTGTATTCACTATATGTACACATAAAGAAAGTATAAATACAAGATAGGACATAATAATATCATGACATAATTTAAAAGTAGGAGATTAACCCAAAGAATGGAAATTGGGTTAAGAAGTTCCCTTACCTTGCGTCATGTCTTGACTCGACCATTATTTAACCTCTTGAATAATAAACTAGAGTTAATCTATACTTTCTTAAGAACCTTTTTCAAGTTCATTATCCCTTTTATATCACTTATTACAATGTTACAAAAATTATGTATTCATTTAAGTTAATAATGGTCGTGTTGTTGATCTTTGGTACTTGAGTCAACAATAAACTTCTTATAATTACAAGTTGTTTAAGTGGTAGAATATACATTATCTCTAGAATTATATTCATGATTTATATATCATATATATCATATATATCCAGTATATATATTCATTTATAATATTACATAACATTTAGAGGTAAGAAATGAAATGCACTGTTCATGGAGACGGTAAGCCGTACGTACGCATGAACGCTACTTTCATTTCTATTTCATATTTAATGGAATGAAATTATAATTATATAAAGGTATACTATAATTCAAGTATAATATAATGTATAATACCATTTACTCCATCCTTTATACATCCCACATATGGAATTAATGATTCAAATCACTTTGAGGGGGCGGTAGTCCGCACTTCCTAAAATGAAAATATCGCGTTTACCCATAATGGAAACCATAAAGGTATGCCATAAATTAAAAATAAAAAATCATAAGGAAAACAAAAACATAATATATATCATATATAAAAATATTATCATCATAATGGCCACCATTAGAGGTGTTATATGAGTGTTGAACAATCATCATTTCGTGAGGCAAAAATTCGCCATCCACAGAAACAGTATGTTCTTTAAGCATTAGATGTAGGTGTGTGTAAGTGTAGCTCGAATAATTGTTATAAAAGCATCCTATTATATTGAGTATATTGGTGTTGTTACAAAATAAATGAATCAAAAGTGTTTAGGGGGTTGGAGAAGAAAAATAAAATAAAAGAACACAAGAGAAGACATTACCTTAAAATCGGGTAACTCTTTTTGATTTGAGCCAAAGGCTTCCTTGGGAAGACTTCTGCCCAAAGTGAGGCTTCTAAGAGTAAGGGGGGGAAGTTGGGAGAGTATTTGGGTAGAGTTTGGCCGAGCCAAATTGCTTGAAAGTGTTAGTAAGGTGGTAGTGGTGGGGGCCTTTTATAAGTGGAGAGGAGGGGCACTCTTGGAAAGTAATGAAATGTTACTTTTTTATACAATTATTTTCAGATTCTAAAGGTCCCACACTTATATAATTATAGGCTAAGTTGATAAGGGTTTTAAATACACCCATCCAATAGGATTTTTACAAGTTTAAGTCTTATATTTTACATTATCCTTCCATTTTATTTAAATCGTTAATTAATGAGGTAATCGCGGCATCATCATGGTGTCATAAATAATTTAATTTATTTAATGTCTGAAAATTATAAAACAAATATAATGATGTAGGAAATCTTTTTAGCTTTATAATTAATATTTATAGTCAAGACTATGACTTGTATAACCCCATTTAAAAACTATTTTAGTAAAACAACTCTTGTTTGTGACCTTTTTATTTTAACATTAAATAAAAAGTTATTTATGTCCTTTTCTGACCAAAGTGGCTCCATGGGGTCCCCATGTTGACCCATTGATTTTCTTGGTCGGCCATGACACATCCAATAGTGGTTGGATAAGTGTAAAGGTCATTCCATATTTTTATAATACTATTTTTACCTTAAATTTCACTAATTACCTTTAATCGTGATTAATTAAACTTAAAAGTTACTATTCACCAAAAAATTATTTTAATCCCATTGAACCACATTTTACTTCCTAATGACAAACATGTATGTCGGATTTTTGAAAATCAAATCAAAGAAGTGGTAATGTTTCATTTAAATGAAAAATCAGTTTTTTAACTACCACTTAGTGGTTTCACTATTCATCAAAAATTGAAGTTTTTCATAACAATGCCAAAATTTCACCCTAAGCTATAATTGATATTCTAAATCCAAAAATGATGCCTATTTTAAAAAATTCCAAACATATAAGTTGAATTAATTAATTTTATAATTAATTCCCGCTATCACAACAAATAGCGTGTTTTTAAGAAACAATATATATCAAAATATTGACAATTGTTTATGTCCAATTTCAATGTTAAATTAATTCTAATGACCACCATTGGATAAAATAGTAAAAATATATTCTAATTATACTTTAAAACCACTCAATAGTATAAGTTATCACTATAAATTATTTTGATTAAAAAAGTTTTTTTTATGTATTTTTCACTATTCATAAAAAATTGGAAGTTCTCAGAAAAATACCAAAAATTCAACATAGGCTAATTTTGATATTACGAATCCAAAAATGAAGTCCATTTTGAAATGTAAAATATATATAATTTCAAAAGGTGGTTATTACTATTCATAACTGCTACTTTTATTGGTCGCGGTATGTTAAAACTCAAGGTTGCGTACAACACACGCTGCTCTATTATTCAAAGAGGAGCGTACCATGGAAGTTTGGGGTGTTACATTCTCCCCTCCTTCAATAAATTTCATCCTCGCAATTTGAAATTTTTCTTTGAAAATAAATGGTTGAAAATAGGAAATACCTTTGTGGAAAACCCACATCGAAAATAAGGTTAATAAAAATATAACTTTAATAGAAAGAAAGATAAGTACAAAGGTCACCTGAGATAGTCCATACTAGGATTCTATGAAAATATAGATATGGAAGAAAAACAAACCATCAAGGTCTGATGGAGAGTTGTAGAAAATTGGATTAGGAGAAAGTTAACCATAAGAAAATCACAAACTTGTGATTGGTTAAACGGTCATTGAATCCCCAGTTGGAAAAGTTAACCGATAACATTTTTGTTTTAAGTTACCTTTTATAAAGTTGAGGAATTTATTTAAGAGATTTTCCAAGAACGTAAGGAAATATACTTACTTGTCGTGTAGACATTCATTCCTTAATAAATTTTTACCACAAACCCATCTTTCACTCCAAATGGTAACAGAACTCAAAAATATTCTATTTATCCTAATTGTATAAGGTTCTAAATATTACCACATACCCTTTAGATTAGTAAAACTGTTTTGTAATAACCAGGGACTTCCTGTAGGATAGTGGTAGGTAATAAAGGCCCGTCGCACTATGGTTGTGGGTTCGATTCCTGCAGCTTTGTCCGACGCGACAGGTTATGCCCCACCCTGCAGATTGTCCTTTTCCTAAAACTATAGTATTATAATATTCCAAAAATAATCTTCATAAATGTTTTAACCTTAAACAATACTATACAAGGTTCAACTTAATCCATTCCAACCTATTTAGTTATCCAAAATACCTCTGTCCAGACTTTTTATAAAAGGTCTCTAAATTCCAAAATCAATTGTAACATCAGATTCCCCAAACAAAGTAAAGTTTCTCTTATTGTCACATACTTAAAATATGATTACCTTCATCATATTAAAACCTTAATGAAGAAAACAAGTACTGCAGTACAATCCTTATATATATCACATTATTCTTATAACCAAAATATAATCCTTGTTTCAATACATTAATTATTCCACTTCAACTGTAGTAACAGCATAAGATTGTCCTTGATCCCTTGTCTTTTTTTGAGGTAAGTTTCCCTTATGCTTAGGACATTCATTTTCATAATGCCCCATTTCCCTACAATTGTAGCATTCAACATTGATAGCCTCTTTCTTTCCCTTGCAATCACGCACCTGGTGACCTTTTTCTCCACATTTATAACAAACTCATATTCCTTTTAGGCAATTACCAGGGTGATTCTTCCCACAATTATCACATAATGGAAAATCCTTCTTTACCTTTTTCCCTTTATCTGTCTCTTGCTCCACAATTCTCTTCTTCTCTTGCTTTACTTTATTGTCATAAGATTTAGAGAATTACTTTTCTGTCTTGATAGCACATGAGACAATGTCTTCATATGACGAGAAGGTTTGTGAGACTAATGCTCGACGAAGAAATGGTTTTAACCCATGAAAGAAACGACCAATCTTACTTCTTGGTTTACATATATAATCTGCTGCATGCCTCGCTAACCTTGTAAAGTTAGCCTCATACTTTGCGACATTCTCATCCTCCTTTTGTCTCAGACTCAGAAATTGCCTTTTCATATCTGCTCGATGGTCATGTGGAAAGTATTTTTCTAAGAAAAGATCTTTGAACTCTCTCCATTCCATACTTGATACTTCTTCATCTTCCTTCGTATTTTTAATCAATGACCACCATTGATCGGCATCTCCAGTGAGACAGTAAACTGCCATGATAACCTACTCCCTTTCGCTACTCCCCAAGGCATGGAATATTTTCTCTAAGGAGTTTATCCATTGCTCAGCTACTAATGGATTTATACCCCCATTAAATGTTGGCGGTTTTTTCCTCATGAAGCGGTCTAACATTGATCCTCCACGTTGTGGATCAGGGTGCTCCATACGAGTAAGGTTATTATTCATAACCTGAGTGAGTTATCCAAGTATGGTAATAAGTTGATCAGCACCAGTTGAATCTCCAGATCCACAATAATTATCTTGAGCAGGAGGGAAATCCCTACACGGAGTGCATGCATTGATACGATTTCCATTCCTTCCACTGGGCGCCATTTCTAGACAATAGCATAAACTAGATTAGTTTATGAATCAAAATACATAATTCCATACTTGTAAAACACTTAACACTAATTGAACTATTTATGGATATAATCCATAATCATAAAAAAAAGTTTTCTTTGAGGAAGTATATACTCATAACTCTTCATAGTGGTCTGTAAAAAAAATGATAATTATCCTAAGCATATCCCCTGGGAGTGTCGTAACCAAGAGTGCAGCAAGGCCCGTTGTCGTGCACCAGTTCCCGTTCGAGTCTAGGTCAAAGTGGTATTTTTGGGTTTTACCCCTAGGTACATCTGTGTCAGAGCTGCCTCTACCTGCTCGTATCCAGACAGGGATGTATTGCTAGGAAAACTCACAAAATCTCTATAATACCAAAATTCTAGGAAGTTCTTCTATACTAATCCTTAAAGTCTATCTTCGGGCTATGTGCTCTATTCAGAGTTTATCTAAATCTAGCTTCCAAGGTTAGTACTAAACTGCCTCTGATACCAACTGTAACGCCCCGACCCCAGCTACCCAGAGTCGGTGCATTACTTCATAACATTGGCTTGATCACAAAAGATCAAGTCTCGAAAGACCGATTAGTTTAATATCCTTGGAAACACTAGATACATTCATAAACGTACATTACATCATAAAGTGAAAAACTACAATAACAAAGTCTCCATAGTCCACACTCATATCCTCTTCTGACTACCCCTGTAGGTCATTCATAAAATACTTCTTCACATCCTGGAAAATATTAAAACATTGAAAGGGGTGAGCTCATATGCTTAGTAAGGATAACAATATAGCGGAAGCTTTCATCAATAAACATAAACATTTAAGGCAATGTGTGACTAAAACAAAAGCCTTTTAAACTTAAACTTCAACATATTATGGAAAAAGTAAAATGATATAATGCCATTTACTTATTCACATGGATATTCTAATGGTCGAATAATCACATGCAATATCAATAACCACTTTCATAATGATGGAATGCATAATGCCAGACTATCATAACCATGTAGCCAAGGCCTCGTGCCAAGACCACAAATAATATTTTTTCAAGGCCTCGTGCCAAGACACTAGTTTGTCTCATGAGACCTGTCGATGCATCGAGGAGCTATATCGGGCTCCACCCGTCACTTATTAAGTCCAATGCATTCCTCATATGAACAGGTTTAAACATATCATAAACCATAACATAATTGTATCACATAAAACATGCATAAAGGAAACATAAGATTATAACACTTCAATCACAAGATATCAATACAACACATTGATGTAATAAAAACACATTCAAACCCATTTTCAATACCAAAATTAAATAAAATTAAAACTTTGTATTTATTTTTCATTTTAAAAAGTTATGGCTTGTAAAGGAAGCCGAAACTGAAATAATGGTCACGACGGCGGATAAGTCGTTGTCGCCGCATACGTATGACAAAAACATTCCCTTTTTTCATTTAGTAAAACGCTTCATATAAAAAAGATTCCTATTGGATAAACGTAAAAGTCAAAGGGGTTTATACACCGTATAAAAGAAGTATGTGTATAAAACAAAATATGCCTCAATGAATGGAGATTGAGACGAAGTCCATTAAAAGATCATTTTTAAATAAAATATATCTATTATGTGTATTCACTATATTTACACATAAAAAATTATAAATACAAGATAGGACATAATAATATCATGACATAATTTGAAAGTAGGAGATTAACCCAAAGAATGGAAATTGGGTTAAGAAGTTCCCTTACCTTGCGTCCTGTCTTGACTCGGCCATTCTTTAACCTCCTAAATAATAAACTAGAGTTAATCTCTACTTTCTTAAGAACCTTTTTCAAATTCATTATCCCTTTTATATCACTTATTACAATGTTACAAAAATTATGTAGTCATTTAAGTTAAAAACGGTCGTGTTGTCGATCTTTGGTACTTGAGTCAACAATAAACTTCTTATAATTACAAGTTGTTTAAGTGGTGGAATATAAATTATCTCTAGAATTATATTCATGATTTAGATATCATATATATCATATATATCCAGTATATATATTTATTTATAATATTACATAACATTTACAGGTAAGAAAAGAAATGCACCGTTCATGGAGACGGTAAGTCGTACGTACGCATGAACGCTACTTTCATTTCTATTTCATATTTAATGGAATGAAATTATAATTATATAAAGGTATACTATAATTCCAGTATAATATAATGTATAATACCATTTACTCCATCCTTTATAAATCCCACATATGGCATTAACGATTCAAATCACTTTGAGGGGGCGGTAGTCCGCACTTCCTAAAATGAAAATATCGCGTTTACCCATAATGGAAACCATAAAGGTATGCCATAAATGAAAAATATAAAATCATAAGGAAAACAAAAACATAATATATATTATATATAAAAAGAGTGTCATCATAATGGCCACCATTAGAGGTGTTATATGAGTGTTGAACAATCATCATTTCGTGAGGCAAAAATTCGCCATCCACAGAAATAGTATGTTATTTAACCATTAGATGTAGGTGTGTGTAAGTGTAGCTCGAATCCTTCTTATAAAAACATCCTAGTATATTTAGGATACTGGTTTTGTTACAAAAGAAATGAATCAAAAGTGTTTATGGGGTTGGAGAAGAAAAATAAAATAAAAGAACACAAGAGAAGATATTACCTTAAAATCGGGTAACTCTTTTTGATTTGAGCCAAAGGCTTCCTTGGTAAGACTTCTGCCCAAAGTAAGGCTTCTAAGAGTAAGTGAGGGAAGTTGGGAGAGTATTTGGGCAGAGTTTGGCTGATCCAAATGGCTTTAAATTGTGAGTAAGGTGGTAGTGGTTGGGGCCTTTTATAAGTAGAGAGGAGGGGCACTCTTGGAAAGTAATGAAATGTTACTTTTTTATACAATTATTTTCGGATTCTAAAGGTCCCACACTTATATAATTTGAGGATAAGGTGATAAGGGTTCTAAATCCACCCATTCAATAGGCTTTGGACAAGTGTAAGTCTTATATTTTACATTATCCTTCCATTTTATTTAAATCGTTAATTAATGAGTTATCGCGGCATCATCATGGTGTCATAAATAATTTAATTTATTTAATGTATAAAAATTATAAAACAAATATCATGATGTAGGAAATCTTTTTTAGCTTTATAATGAATATTTATAGTCAAAAATATGACTTGTATAACCCCATTTAAAAATTGTTTTAGTAAAACAACTCTTGTTTGTGACCTTTTTATTTTAACATTAAATAGAAAGTTATTTATGTCATTTTCCTACCAAAGTGGCTCCATGGGGTCCCCATATTGACCAATGGATTGTATTGGTCGGACATGACACATCCAATAGTGTTTGGACAAGTGTAAAGGTCATTCCATATTTTTATAATACTATTTTTACCTTAAATTTCACTAATTACCTTTAATCGTGATTAATTAAACTTAAAAGTTACTATTCACCAAAAAAATTATTTTAATCCCATTGAACCACATTTTAATTCCTAATGAAAACCATGTATGTCAGATTTTTGAAAATAAAATCACAGATGTGGTAATGTTTCATTTAAATGAAAAATCAGTTTTTTAACTACCACTTAGTGGTTTCACTATTCATCAAAAATTCAAGTTTTTCAGAACAATGCCAAAATTTCACCCTAAGCTATAATTTATATTCCGAATCCAAAAATGTTGTATATTTTACAAAATTCCAAACATATAAGTTGCATTAATTAATTTTATAATTAATTCCCGTTGTCACAACAAATAGCGTGTTTTTAAGAAACAATATATATCAAAAGATTGACAATTGGTTATGTCCAATTTCAATGTTAAATTAATTCTAATGACCACCATTGGATAAAATCGTAAAAATATATTCTAATTATACTTTAAAACCACTCAATAGTATAAGTTATCACTATAAATTATTTTGATTAAAAAAGTTGTTTTTAAGTATTTTTCACTATTCATAAAAAATTGGAAGTTCTCAGAAAAATACCAAAAATTCAACATAGGATAATTTCGATATTACGAATCCAAAAATGAAGTCCATTTTGAAATTTAAAATATATATAATTTCAAAAAGTGGTTATTACTATTCATAACTGCTACTTTTATTGGTCGCGGTATGTTAAAACTCAAGGTTGCGTATAACACACGCTGCTCTATTATTCAAAGAGGAGCGTACCATGGAAGCATGGGGTGTTACATATATGATTATTTTTATATCTATATGTTGAGGGTTGATAGATCAAGGGAGTTTATACATCTGTAGAAGGGTGTCTTGATAGTCATGGACTATTCTTCCTATTTTACAGAGCTCCTGTATTTCACACCTATTTTGTTAGGTGACGAGTTATCCAAAGCTATAAGATTCAATGATGGTATCAGGTATGACATCTGATCATAGGTGAATGTTTTTTATCTTAATACCATATCATAAATAGTAAATAAGACACTTATTAATGAGAATAACCTAAGGGAAGATGGGGGCATTGAGTAGAGTAGATCTGCTTCTTGGCCCAATGGCTTAGTGTTAGGTGGAAGGAAGAGACTCTTTGAGGTCTCTACTGAGGGTAATACCAACTAGAGCATGAGTGATGGTAGTTTTTATTTATTTCATAAGTGTGGGAGGTAGGGACATATGAGAATCTAGTGTGATAGTAACCTAATTGAATGATGATCCTATGGTAGGTTGGGTCATCTATAGTAGGTTTTGTAAGACCTCCCCTCTAACAGCCAATGAGAGAGGATCTATGCCGACTCCACATTGAGGAGAGGGGTCAGCAGCTTCTCATTAGTCTGGGAGCTAGATTGAGACTGACTAATCAAGATGAGGTGGTAATCATGGTTGAGGAATCCAAACACCAGACTTATAGTGCCAGCAAAGCAGATCTTCTCAGGATAGTCAAGATATATCTCGGGGATGTGGATCAGGATAGATGTATGAAATACATCTGATACCTGGGGATCAAAGTGTCGGACCTTTTACTATGATATGTACTACTCTAGTATACTCTATATTAGTGTCTGACCTTTTTTATACAGGTTTATTTCATTCATTCATATATATGATTATTATGGAGATCCTTGGGCTCGATGTTAAGTTTTCTTATGGAATGATGACACTCAATACTTTATTGGGGATTTGATCGTAGAGTTTAATCCAATGTAGGTAGTTACAACATAATATAGGTGGGTTTCACTTCATATGTAACCTCTTTGTCCTTGTGATGATAGGGTTTGAAATCATTCTTAGGATGGATTGGTTTGTTCTCTATCATGCTTATACTGAATGTTATCGCTGAAGGGTGGCCTTTACATCACCATAGGGAATGGATTTTATTTAAAATTTTGAATGGGTTGTACAGGAGATCCGAGATGTACCCAATAATTGTGGGATGAGTGGGATGATAGGACAGATTTCTAGTTTATAATTGGATGAGCAGGGAACATTTTAGACTGATTTCCCTCTAGTATTTGATCGTTTTAAGGACATTTTCCCAGACAACTTTTCAGTACTACCTCTTGTGTGAGAGGTATATTTTTTCATTGATCTAGTTCTAGGAGCTACAATATTAACCATTACTCCTTATAGGATGACTACTACTAAGTTCTTGGAGCTCAAGATTCAGCTACAAGACTTGGAGGCAAAGGGGTTTATACGACCCAGTACTTCTTTATGAGGTTCTCTGGGCATTTTCACCAAGAATGTTGATGCAACCCTTCATTTATATGTATATTTCTATAAATTTAACAAGATGATGGTTAATAAATGATGTCATTTTCCTCGGATAGATGATCACTTCAACTATCTCTAAGGATCTAGTTATTCTCAAGGATTGATATCAGGTCTGTTTATTATCAAGTGTGTATTCAACCTGTAGACATACCTCATGAAGGTTTCCCTAGAAGGTATGGTCTTTATGAGTATCTGGTTATGTATTTTGACCTCATGAATACACCATAAATTTTCATGGCACTTATGAACCATGTTTTCTATCCATATCTAGATTCATTGTTGGTGGTATTCATGGATGAAATATTGGTGTTTTCTCGCACTCAAAACAACCATGTGGAACATCTTGATATCATTTTAGATACACTAATATATCATCAGTTAAATGATAAGCTCGCATGGATAAGATTCACTTATTTGGTTATATTATCTTAGATACATGAGTATCAGTTGACCCAAAGAAGGTGAGAGATATAGTTACCTAGGATCATATAAAGAATGTATTTGATATATGGATATTCTTGGGGGTAGAAGGTTATTAAAGGAATTTTATACAAGAAATATCACACTTAGAAATACCTATTATGGTATTGTATAATAAGGGTGTGAATTTTATATGATCACAAGCCTGTGAGATATCCTTTCAAGAGTTGAAAGGGAGACTAACTTCAATGTCGATCCTGATTATGCTAGAGTTGGGAAGAATTTATATAGTCTATTATGATGCATAATGTATATGGATAGCATCATTTTTGATGTAGGAGGATAAATTCCTAGTATATGAGTCTCATTAGTTAAGTCAACACAAGAGGAACTACCTGACTCAAGATATCGAGTTAGTCTATTTTGTTCATGCCTTGCATTGTTAGAGGCATTATTTACTGGTAGAGAATTGTATGGTGTGTATTGACTACAAAATCATCAAGTATATATTTAAAAAGCAGGATTTAAATATCAAAAAATAAAGATGGGTTGAATATATACATTATTTGGACTTGATATTGCTTATACACCTGGAAAGGGAATGAAGTTGCTGATTCTCTAAGCATGAGGAATCAAACACAGGCTGTTCAGGAGGCTAGTAACGAGTGGTGTCTTATGGCCTTATTTTAGGAGATTCACTTGGAGGTGAAATATGGTCATGGGTAGACTTTTTTCTTAACCTAGGTGGTAAATACAAATCTTTTGGATAGGGTGAGGATGAGGTAGATATCAAATCCTATGGGCTTTGTCCTAGGGGAGAGTGTGGTTGGTGAGGACCTTCCTCCTGGTCAGACCACTGGTGAGGATGAAATTTTTCATATACATGGGTGTTTCTAGGTTCCATCATAAATATTAGAGGATTTGATGAAATAATTTCATACCTCATCTTGGAAATTACACCTTATAATCACCAAGATGTATTGAGACTTAATTTTCTAGTATTTGTGACCTGGTATGAAATGAAAGATGGTCATATTTATTATTTGGTGTTCCAAATATCAGTAGATAAATGGAGAACATTAGCGACCAGTGGGACTCTTACAGTAATTTTCTATTCTCAAGTGGAAATGGAATGATTTCACCATGTATTTCATGATAGGTTTTCCTATATCACCTCAAGGTGGCGATACAGTTTGGGTAGTTTTTGATTGGTTGATGAAGGTCACCCACTTATTACCTATTTGAGAGACCATATCTGTGGAAGATATATAGAGTCTATATATCAGGGTTATCATATGGATTTATGGAGCTCCATATTCTATCTTATCTGATAGGGATGGTCGTGTCACATCACAATTTTGACAGTGGTTATAGAAGTTGTTGGGTAAATAGGTGCTTTTGAGTGTGGCTTATCACCCTCAGACTAACAGTCATACTAAGTGTATGATTCAGGTGTTAGGGTAAATTATTTATGCATATGTCCTTGATTTTAGGGGTTCTTACAAGAGACATATACCCCTATTTGATTTATTTTACAATAACAGCTTTTATTCTACCATCTAGATGGCTCCTCATGAGGACTTATATGGTAGGCCATGTCGATCACCTCTTCATTGGTTAGAGGTAGTGGAGGTATCACTTCTTGGACCACGTCTCATTCAGAAGAATATAATGTAGGTGCAGCTAATAAATAAGTACATAATGACCACTCATCCTAGGTATCAATCATATTTCAACCATCATTGAACACCTCTTGAGTTTGAGGTTGAGGTCAATTTTTCATGCAAGATTCACCTAGACTAGGGTATGTACAAATTCAGAAAAAATGGAAGTTATCACCTTGTTACATTGGTCCCTTTCAGATTGTGGAGAGAGTTGGGCAGTTATCCTATTGGTTTCAGTTACCTCATTGGTACCAGGTCATGCATGATATCTTCTATGTATCTCATCTTTGCCAATATCATTCAGTTCCATTTTATATTCCCTAGCTTGAGGTGGTTGAGTTGGAGGATGATGCATCCTTTGAATAGAATCCTATATGTACTATTTATCATAGATTATAGGTTATCTGAGGTTGGTTAGTTCCTCTATTATTGGTGTTATCGTAGCAAGACCAAGTACAATATTAGACCTAGGAGTTGGAGGCCTATGTACATGCTTAGTGTCCAGATCTTTTCTCATATGATTCCTTTATAACCTCATAAGGTCAACTTGGGGATGAGATGATTTAAGGAGGATATATTGTAATATAATGATTTTTTATGAAGGTATGAATCAATTTTTTTTGTTAAATTCCTTGGATTTGACCTAATATAAATGAAAAGTAAGGATATAGAAGAAACGAGGGTATCTGGGGCTTGTTTTTAGGAAATAGTTGGTCCACGCGATGAGTTGAAACTATGAAGCCCAATATGCATTGTTAAAGTAAATCATGCGGGGTGTTTTAGGGAATGGAATAGGGCACATAGTTTTCCTTAACTATGTGACCTAGTCCAAACACCTGTGTAAGTGGTGCAGAATTTTTTACAGATGGGAAATGCATGGTCAATGGATAATTTTTCTAACTATGCACCATGACCATGTGAGGGGGTCTTGAGGTATAGTTTGGCACGTAGTTGGTGCACAGTTTGTCTAATAATGCATCCAAACCATGAAACCCAATTTTTAAATGGGAAATTACCATTTTTTCCCTAATTAACTTAAGAGTTAACCCTCCTCCTTTATCATTTTCTCTAGTTGTTATCCCTTCTTTCTCCCTTATGAACTCCTCAAACCATTGAGATATGATTTCATTCCATTTGATCATTTGACATATAATTCAAGAGTTTTTCTTCTCATTGGACAGCCACTTGTGAGTTCTTTATTCCTTAGGCTCCTTTCATTATTTTCCTTTCTATCAGTAATTCTATTTTGGTGAAGGATCTTATGTCCTATTTTCAGGGCATTTGTCCATTATTTCATTTTCTTTTGATCCAAGACAAGTCAAATATTGATAATTAATGTGTTATTCTATGGGATTAAGGTAGGTTTTCTATACATTTTTCACTAAATTACGGTTGCTTATACCCTTTTGTTGTTGTTCCAATTGCCAAACTTTTTGGGTGGTGCTTCTTAAATTAATTTAACCTTGATTTAAATGATAAATTCATGTATAAGAAATGTTTTGGAACCCTTATATAATGTTAGAGGTTGTAGACCTCAACATGAACCTCCCAAGGGGTGTGTTCTAACTTTTGACAATGATTATGCCATCCTTGGGGTGAGTTGAGTATGTGTTACATTATTTGGAACTGAATATAGTAATTTAGAGAGTTTTTAAAGGTTGTAATAACATTAAAACACATTATCATTTGTATATGAAAGGTATCAAATGGATAATACCTTGGATCTTATATGATTTTGAAGTTATTAGAGAAATTATAAATGATAAATGAAATGGTTTACTAAATGGTTAATAATTTGGTTACAATGATAATGGATGGATCATAGTATGGCACTGATGACCTACTTAGATGCCTTAGACATTTCTATTCAAAGGATCCAGCTTACTAGGATGACTTGGACATTTCTACTCATTGGATCTAAACCATTAGTATGCCTTGGACATTTCTACTCCTTGGATACTATTTAAATACCTTACTTAGATTCCATGGACATTTATACTCCTTGGATCCTATTTAATTAGCCTACTTGAATTACATGGACATTTATACTACTTGGATCTGGTTTCTTGATTTACTTAATTTTCCAGGATTCCTTGGACATTTATACTCCTTAGATCTGATGACTTATTAATATTCCTTGGATATTTATACTCCTTAGATCCAATTAAATCAGCTTAGTAAGATGACTTGGACATTTATACTCCTTGGATATGATGACTTATTAAGATTCCTTGGATATTTATACTCCTTAGATCCAATTAAATTAGCTTAGTAGGATGCCTTGGACATTTCTACTCCTTGGATACTATTTACTTGATTTACTTATCTTACATGGTTGCCTTGGGAATTAATAATCCTTAGACCATGGCCCATGTAGGTCTAATACATAATTACATGGAATAGGCCATTTATGTTTCTTGACATGATTTACAATTATCCCTTATGATTTAGTTTCTTAATCATAGGGAGACTTGATATACTGTAAAATATCACTCTGATTATTATTACTTGTAATCTTATTATATTTTCACACTTCTTAAGCTTATATACTCAAACTATAATTGTTATAAACACCATTGGTGGTGAGCTACTGAGTGTTATCTCACACCTTGTTCAGGCTGCAGTTGGTTACCAGACAGACTTCATGGATGTAGGTAGGGATCAAGGAAAATGACCACTTGATGATGCTTGATTGCTTGTTACATATCACTAGGGGAGCACAGGACTAGGTTATGGCTCGTGTCTCTATCTAGGGATATTTTCTTTTTGTTCTTTTTTTTTATATAAGTATTGTGTTAGATTCATATTTCCATGTATGGTCTATCTTTTTTATTGAATGTGGTGATCATAATTTATATATGATACTATTGAATGAAATTAATTAGTTATTTATATGATAGATGTTTAATCTTCAGATGTTTAGTTATTTCATATGCTTCCACTATTGACTGATATGATCATACTATTGTGTTACACTCTGATCATGTGGTTATAGTCTCCCCATTGTTCCACCATGGACCCTTGTTGCTAGTCGGAATCCTCTAGCGTATTATGATGCATTCTTGAGGCCATATGACCCACTGGCTCAGGGCACCATTCAGTGGATCCAAGGTCGGGATGTTACAACTCACATGCATAGGGAATATTCATCAACTAAAACTACCCCTAAGACACTAGCCTTTCATAACCCTTCATAAGTAATATCCTCCCTCAGGTTATGTTTATGAAACATGAGGCATTGGATCACTAGCAACCAAATTTGTATTTTAGTCCACAAGGTATTACACATAACTCACAATAAGGTTCCACTAGGGTTCATAAATCATGAAATGACATCTAGTCACGTCTCCACATATATTCCATGATGGATTTTCCCTTATACTAACCACATTAAGATCCATATATTCTAGGTTAAGTTAAAATTAATTCCATTGGATGTTAAATAAATAACTCTACATAGGATGTAGTTGTCACCTTAATTAATTAAACCTATACAATGTATACTTTCTCAAGATAGTTGTTATGGAAAAAATGCCTGAAAATAACCTAACAAGGTATACAACACTACCCATTCATATAGGGACTGTATCATTATTATCATAATCAACATAGTCATTGTGATCATTATTATCACCCAAGTGCACCAAACCATAGTCTCACATGGCATGCTATCAAAAGTATACATGCATAGGGTTTCAGTCGAAAGAATTTCATTAAGAACTCATATGTGTAAAAATAGTATAATTTTTTGACATCAAAGAAGATGAATCTTCCATTATCATTATAATGACACACAAGCATCATATATGTCATGTGAAACCTATGTGCCAAATATGATACATGTTATTCCTCTTACCTATACGTAAAAGAGTCAAATCCATATTAAATCACAACCTCAAAACCCATGTGTGTCACATGAGAAGAAAATATATGATCATAACAATGAAAACAAAGACAATCAATCTCATACCATGGTAACCTAGAATTCTATTGATAAAAGTGTATGTTATGCACTAGACCAAGATTGATCAAAAGCTTCAACACATTCCTTGTTTCTCATTTACCAACTCCCCAAAATAGGAAAAACAAGAGAACCTACTCTAATACCATTTTGTAGAATCCTGAACTAAATCCTTATATTCAAGTTAGAATACCACATGACCTCAGGTGCGCCTCCCCATGCACTATAGATTTTGGACTATCACCAAGGGTTTAAGGTGGAATCATGGGGAGACTATACCCTCTATCAGAGTACACAATAAAAAATAAATAACCAAACATGTAAACAATATAAAACTAGAGTAAGTGGAAACCAATGAAATATAAATTGTATAAATGAATGAAAAAAAACTCAAACTTGAAGGTAGTACGTTGACCACCCGGTGATCTAGTCACACATATGAATAAAAAAAAGAAAAATATTACAAGTGGCTATTCATCCAACTCCAAGACACATCTCATCCTAATCTATAGAGTCATTGTAGGATATCCTTCTAGATGATCAAACCCAAGCCTTAACTGAACTTGTACCTAAAATAAATGAGGGTTTATCAGGTACTCAGGTGTTATGACCACTCAAGAAATGTGTGAGTAAAATTTGGAAGGATACCACCAATGTGGTCCAATACCTAACTAAAAAAATGCATTGTATGTTCATGTGATAAAATCTATAGGAAGTAAATAAGAAAAAAAATTATTTAACAAGAATAACATATAATGATCAATGAAAAAATAAGAAAAAAATCACCCATATATTGAGCGGTCATGTACTTACCAAGTTACCACAACCCATGATTGTACCTACTTCAGCATGATTCTAGAAGAAAGTATGAGTGGTTATGGAAAGGTCACAAGTAAACGAGTCGTACCCATGGCTTCTAAATAGTATTATAGGCTCTAGGCCTCTAGATCAAACTAAAATAGGCCATAATTCAATGTTTCTATCTCTTGGGTCAAATCACATAGATCTTTATGCCCCATTATTACCTCATGAGTTAGATTACTTAAACTTCCATGCCCCACTATCTCCTCACAGGTCAAATTGCATAAGACCATAATGCCCCCAGTTCAAGTGACATTAGGCCATAATATCCCATTTCCTAAATTAGTCATGTCATCATGTCATATTCAACATCTAAACATGCTTCCACTTCAGGGCCACCAAGCCATGAAAAGTCCACCTGTCACTTTGGCACTATTCGTAGAATAATAATACAAAATTTACCAAGTAAATCAAATAGAAGTAAGTTATATCATATAGAGATGCAACATCAAATTTAATAAGTGAGAAAAAATATCCATAAACAATTCAATATATGATAAAAAATCACCATAGGTCCCACTGGCTACACACTCACACACATGTGATCAATATAAAACATGGTCTCATGGGATACACGTAAACACATTGTCAAAACATTAAACATAGTCTCACATAGAACAATCACACATCCAATAGGGTCCATATAATATAAGAAACACATTGGTGATCAATCCTTGGCCATTGGAATCTAGCATCAAGCCAGTACACAAGGTTCCATTATGGCCCTTGGCACTTTATCCAACTGTATTAGGCATAGTTACTTCAATTAATTAATATGTGAGGTTTATTAATTAATTAAGCATTTTTTGTTAGTCATAACACTATGAATTTAAGTTTAGTTCTCAAATGGTGGTGAATCTCTTACAAAATTCCAATAAACGTTAATTAAACCATAGAATAGATTACATGGGACCACCTACCTCAAACATAGTCAACTCAAAACTAATAAAAGGCCAACAATATTTTATAAGTCATCCATTTAAATTCCACCTACAATGATCACAATGAGTTTATAACTCATGCTCAAGCATTCAAATTTAATTAATTATAACTAAATTATAACTGATTAAATGATTTCAAAGAAACTCACATTCAAAGGTGAAAGGTATACTTGTCAATGTTCTTACCAGATATCACTGCATAGCCAAAACCAAAACCAAACACCCATTGAAGGTCCATAATACACTTTCAAATTCATTTTGAGAAAAATACATATTATGAAGAAAAAAATAAAATACCAACTTAATATAATTAAATTATGACCTTTAAGGGAAAAACAACCCAATGATGTACCTTATCTACAATTTTTTCTAATTGAATTTTTTCACTCCTGAAACTAAGATAAGAAAAATATCCAAATTAATTCTATGATATTGTAGCCAATTTAACTCAATTTGACCAAAACCCCTAGAAGAGACCACTAAGGGATATACCATAAATAGAACACCCTCTATAAATGTTGACACAAAGTTTTGTCATTCTTAGATAGTTCCACCAAGATCCAATGGAATTTTCATCCAATAATTTAATCCAGATCTAGAAAATGATCTATCGATGATCAATACAACCAAAGATAACTGGATCTAAGAAGAATTGAGACATAAAAGGATCATAAGGGATAAAAATTTCTAAGAGGAATCATCTATGATAAATGGTACAGTGAACCACCACCATACATGGGAGAATGAGGCCAATATTGATGAAGAATAAATGATCTTTCCCAAATTCACCAATGGTTTGAACCTATATCCACCCCAGATCAAATGAATCTCTTATAGAGAGGATGATAGGATTAAATGGTGGAATGAAACTCTAAGATACAAGCCAAGACTATTTATCCTAAGTTCACCTTAGTGGCTAAAAAGACCAAAAATTACTACACTTAATGCCACATATCCCACTAGTTGGCTGGTGAGACCTACTGAGTAGTTAGGGTTCTTCCCAAATCACCAATAAGTCAGTGTAGGATCACTAGAAGGTTGGTGAATCCTATTGGGAAGTTGGTCTACTGCCTACCCCACCGACTAGTCGGTTTCTACTATAGCTTCCCCAAAATCTCTGATCCTCTTCTAATGAGAAATCAAACCTCGAGTCTCTCTTTGAGATTCCTTTAAATTCTAAAAACATCTCTATAGGATATTAAAACAGACATACCTCAATTCATTAATATGTTCTTTAATCGATCCATCCACCATATGAAAATTTTAATTTCCCTTTGAAATCACACCCCATAACGACATGGGTTATCACACCAGACTTCTTGAGATCATACACTCTAATATTTTTGATCCAATTAGATGTCAATCAATAAAGTGTTATTTTTAAATTATTAATTTTATTAATGAAATCACCTAGATAACCAACATAATTTTCATGAAACATGAATTAGTGGTTTTGGAATTGTTCAGAAGTTTTAGAAGGGATGTTAATAATGATTTGGGTGTATATATATTGAAGTTGAGGGCATAAAATGTAAATTAGTACACCAGTAACTCTTTTGAGTCATATATAAAGAAACATGGAATCAAACACTAATATAGTACTCCCTACATTCCTTGAATAAATGTAATTGCAGAAAAGAAAAATATAATATTATCTAAAATTAGAAGAATCATTCTCACTAAATAAAAATTTTATAAGTTCTTCTATATGGAAACCATATGTATAGTTGTGCATGTTCAAAATATATATTTTCTTCGATAAGAATAAAAAATGATTACCTATGAAATGTGGTATATGAAAAAACATAATATGAAATACATTAAGTATTTCGGTATTCCTTGTCTAATAAAGATAAAAATATGTATTTAGGAATATTTTATGAAAAATAAGAAGTAGAAATTTTCATGTGATATTCATCCAACAAGAAAGGTTACAAATTCTAGAATAAATGACTGTAAAAATTGGTTGATTCCTTTTTATGTGAAATTTATTGAAAATTATACCACCTTAACAAAATTACTTGAATATGTTAAGAAATATATTTTTAAATATAGAATGTTGATTTCCAAAGAAGTTAGTGAGAAGGAAGATGACTATGAGCCTAATATTGTACAAATTCACTCAGATCAATCTTATGATAAGGAATGTCAGGCTGTGATAAAATCTTTACAAAAATGGATTTAATGTGATAACATCATCCAAAATAAAGAATATCTGGTTTAAACTACACATAAATTGATATTTGAGAATCAAACATCGCATATCTCATAGGTGGAACCATACTCTATTTCAAAGGCAGTCAAACATAAATAATGGTTAAATATAATTAATGAATAATTAGATCAAATTAAGAAAAATGAAACTGAGGATCCAATTCCTCTATTAGTAAGAAATAATATTACAGAGAAAAAATGGGTGTTTAGAAATAAGTTTAACGAACATAGAGAAATTTTAAGAAAGAAAGCAAAAAAAATTGAAAAGGTTAATAATGGGTAGAAGGTGTTTATTTTGAAGAAACATTTTCCCCTATTATAAGACTTAAAATTATAATAATGTTCTTGGTAGTTTCTACTCATTGAAATTACAAAGTTTTTTAGATGGATGTTAAATAATATTTTCAAATAGTGAAATTTAAGAAGAACTTTATATTGAGAAACCCAATGGGTTCATAATTGATAAATATAGAACCATGGTTTGTAAAACTAATAAAGTTGTGTATGGGTTCAAATAGGCCCTTCATGCTTATTAATCAAAACTTTATAGTTTTCTAAATTCATTGAACTTTTATAAAGAAAAATTTTATATAAAATTATTTTTGAAATAGATGAGCATAGGTACATTAATTTTCATTGTTTATGATGATGATAAGGAGACAGGGATAAAGCTGGTGAATAATTTTCTAATAAAATGAAGAAGAACATTGAGATGTCAATGCTTAGAGAGTTGAATTTATTTCAAGGATTAAAATTTCAATAAAAGGGAAGATACATGTTCCTATATAAAGAAAATAATTCCATGGATTTATTATAAAAGTTTTTCACTGAATATTTGAAGGACTTTTCTACTCTTATTTCTATTGGGAAGAAATAGGGGAAAGATAAATCTAGACAAAGTTTGAATCATGAAGACTTTAAAATTTTGATTAGAAGCTTGCTCAATATTACCACTTATAGACCAGACATTTATTAAACTATAAATTTTAGTGCAATATAATATAGTGATCATAAGGACTCACACATTATGGAAGCTAAGATGATACTTAGGTGTATTAAAGGAACATCATATTATGGATTGACGTATATAAAATTTTATAAGATGACCTTTCTTGGGATCACTGATGTTGATTAGGCTGGAGATTACAATGAACAAAAATCAACATCGGGAGGAACTTTATTCTTGGGGAAAAGTTTTTTGAGATTTCATAGTAAAAAATAATATTTTTTTACTTTGATTACATTGGAAGAGAAATATATTTTTCCACCCAGGCTTGTATATAAATGATGAGTATGAAATTTCCAACTAGAATATTTTAGGGACAATGTTAAGAAAGCATTGAAGATTCATTTTCATAATCAAAATGACATTAATCTCTCTAAAAAACATGTAAAAATTTTCTGATCAAATCACATTGATATTAAATATCATTTCATTAAGGAGAAAGTTACTAGTAGATATGTTATTCTTGAATATATTTCAACAAAATATCAAATTTCTAAGGTTTGCATCAAAGTAATTCCAAGGAAAATATTTGAGGAATTGAGGCTCCAACTACATGTTCATAATCCACCAATGAATTATGAAAGTTCATAATAAACTGCCAACTTTCCTTGGATTCTATTTTCAAATGGATAGAAGACATGTAACTTTTTTAGAATAAGTACAAACTTTGTACTCTATTTTTTTTAATCAGAAGTTGGTGTTATCAAATAAAGGGGGATTAAAATATTGAGGGGGGTTTATCAAAATCATGGAAAAAAATTTATCACCAAGGGATATTAATCCTTAAAAAACATTTCTTAATCTGATAGTGTGGTTTTAAAAAATTCTCACAAAGAAAGGCAGTGGTTTTATAACTTTTGAATAAAAAGTTGTTTTTGTAGGTTTCAAAAAAAATTATTATTTCCAAAAAATACAAAGGGTGGATTGAATATACTTTGGGTTACTTTTTTAATATATTTTTTTTGTTTTAACATTTTTTTGAATGTTTTTGTGTTTTGGATGAAAATAATTTGCTAAATGAGTTTTAAGAAACTTTATTATGTGTTTCTTCCAAAGGTGTTTAAGAAATTTTTCTTAACTATTCAAGATAGTTTCCTTGAAAATTAAAATGATAATATGATGATATTTAATGTGCCAAACATCATGAATAAACTCATGATTATAGATGATTTTTTATGAGTTTATATAAAGTAAGAGAATCCAATGTTTGATTCACAAAGTAAGATTTGTGGTTGTACAAAGTTTAAGATAAAATGTCGTTAATTGGAAACTGATGATTTGAAAAATTGGAATGAAGGCCAATAGAATGAGTCTATCAGACAAAGGAATATAATGTTTCTAAATGGAAGAAGTTTATATATAGTGACAATTTGTATAAATTTTATAATGTGTTGATGTTACAAAATATACAAATATCCATGATATAAAGTTGTGAAGTTTCTTCTGAAAAAATATTGATCTCTAAAGTTTCCATTAGACAAAGTATGATTGGAAAAAGATGTGGTATCACTATAATAAGAAGAAAATTTTGAAGGTAACTGGATAAACTGGTAAAAATTTTGTTGGATAGAGATATATTATGTCCAACTAATTGAGTGAAGTTTTATAAAATATCATGATAGAGGAAAGTTCACTAGTATACTAGAAAAGGAAGAATGTAGTATATCAGATGAAGAGAGAAGATGATAAATGAAGATATTAGGTTGAGTTTATAAATTCAAGTTGATTATTCAAATATCCATTAGATGGATGAGAATAAGATAGAAAAATATGATGTCATGGGATAGATGATTATATGATGATGTTATGGAATGAGTTTTGCAAACTGAGTCTTATATGAAGTTTTAAAAAATACAGGTTGATTGAATAGATATCTTTCAATTCAATAGATAGATCTAGTCAGAGAAATATATTATAATTTTATAAAATAGATAAATAATATGAAGAGAACCAAATAGTGAAATTCTAGGATTATCAGTATAATTCAATTGAAAAAAAACTAATCATATTGAGGGGATTTATTTATAATAGTTTTTGATAGAGGCTTTATTGAAGAGGTACCAGATAAAAATTTTATGGAAGTAGTTCTGAGGAGACTTATATAAAATTTGAAAATTCATTCCCCATGATTATATTGATTTATTCTTCTAATATTAATAAATATTTCCAAGGTTTTAGTAGGTGTGAGAGAATTCATTAACTTCTAGTTTTTAAGAATATTTATTAATGTTTTATAAGGTTTTATAATAATTCTATCAAAGTTGAATTTAACAGGAAAATTCAAATTTGATTTTTTGGAATCCCACACTTTCTCCTATAATTTTATAGGAAGGGTTTGTATATAAATGGGTAAAGGAATAGTATGAATACACAATATTTATGTGGAATAGATAATATGAGTGTTGAAGTTTTCATTAGAAGATCAACATAATTTTCCATGCAAGGAATCACTTAGTTGAATAAGAGACACCAGACAAAGGTATGTTGAATACAAGTGAAATGGACAAAGAATCATCAGATATAGGCACATTGAATTAAGGTGCATCTAAAAAAGGAATAGTGATTTGAGGAATAACCGATGGAATCATACCATATGGAAAGTGCGCCAGATAAATTTTTTCCCTACAAAGTTCTAAGAGTTGTTCTAAAAATTTTCTTATCTTGTCTTGGCTTAGAAATATAATCAAACTTTTTAAATGATGGGAGTAATTAAAATTAATTATCTAGAGACAAAATGATCTTGATGGGAGTTGTATTAGTTGTATTCAATCCATATTATAGTGAATTTTCATGTAATTATAGGAGTCGACACAGCATGGACATAGTCACCCACACTAGGGGTGAACCTTGTAAATATTGTGTTGATTTACTCTCTTGACATTTCATATGAGTGAGTTTGGGATATAAATTTTTTAGGATAAAATCTATAACAAGTTTAAGGGGTTAATTTAAATAGAAAATAAATTATAAAAGATAATCACCAATTCACCCCCCACCCTCTCAGTGGTTCTTACATTCCCGGGAACTTCAATGTGGTTTTGTTTTCAAAGAAAATTTTATAAATTGGTTTTGTAAACAATATTTCAAAGGCCTAATTGACACTTCATAAAATGAGTTTGATTGAAATTGTAGCACATTTATTATGAGTCATGTGTATTTTTTTGTTCATTTTTTATTATTATCATGTAAAAAAGGTTTTGTTTTTTTAGAGAGTACAAAATGTGGGATGAGATTTATTAGTCACGTTTTATTATTGATTCATGTAACGACTATGTGTTTTTATTATTATAGATCATATCCATTTAGTTATATAATGATAACCCTAACTAACTAAGGGTAAGACCTAGATGAGTGCTCTAATATCATAGATTACGCATTGGATAGTACCCTAGTTATGATTGTTTTCTACTAAGGGTTACCTCTTGATGATACCCAAAGGAAAAGTTAGGGTTGATTGAAACTAAGTTCACCCAGGGTCAGCTGATTTTATATTAGGATTTCTATAAGTGAGGTCTAGTATCTTTTCATGTTAGGTCCCAGTGATTTACACATGATGCATAGTTATTATTGATGATTTAATTTGGGTATCCTCATATCATACCTTGATTTTATCCCCTTATTTGTATTTGTTTTAGAGGAATCATTTACATAATTGTGTTTACATTATTATTTTTTACATTATTCCCTTTTTCTATATAACTTATTTTTAGTATTGAATGGTTTACTTTTAAAAATGTTTTGAAAAGTGATATTTGTGAGTGGTTTTGTAAGAAGTTAAAATTATTTGGTTTGATTTATAAATTTTTAATTCCACCATATTTAATGTTTTAAATAGTTTCATTTTTTAAATGGTGGATTCCACCCTATTATATAAAGGGGGTTTTCTAAGGTGTGATTCCCATGTTTTAAATGGAATAGTTTTGAATGGTGATAGCATGTTATTGGGTTTTCATTAAAGAAAAAGAATTATATTCATATTTGAATTTCAAAATAGCATAAAATTGAATTATTTTTAATGTTTATACATGGGGTGTGGGGAGGATACCTACTTGTAATTTTTGATCATGCATATTACATTACAGGTTTAACAGGTCCTATTTGGATGTAGCAGTTGGTATTTGGATTTATAGTTTAGGTATAGATGTAGTTATAAGTAAGTGGTGTTTTTCTTGAAATTTGGAGATGGTAAGCAGTGGTATATTTGTTTTATTTTTTGTATCATTTTCTTTTAATTTATTATGTCATGTTGGAATCCCTATTTTGTTTTATTTTATAGTTTACATTGTAAATGTATTAAATTTTGGTTTTAATTTGATATTGGGATGTACTAGATGTGGTCATTGAATATTTTTATTGGTTATAAGTTTCGTATATTCATTTATTATTTTTTTTATTTTTCTATTTATTGAATTTCCAATTTCTTATGTAAATGGTTATTAGGGCTATAGAATGGTCATGTCAGTATTATGGTTATAAATCCACACTTTATTATTGATTAATTGAGTGAAATCATTCCTAATATAGTATATTTTATTCCCTCGTGCTAGTTTCCAACTTGTTGGCGTCTAAAATACCCTTAAATCCTAGTGGAGGGTTGGATCGAGTGACATATTGGCTCAACTCACTACTGGAAAAATACCCTATACCAACGGTTTGGAACCGTTGGTATAGGCCTCCAAACTGTTGGTATAGCCTATACCAACGGTTTGGAGAACCATGTCCAAGTAAGCCGTGAGGATAGGTCTATACCAACAGTTTTGAAAACCGTTGGTATAAGTAATATGAAAAATCTATACCAACGATTCTATAAAACCGTTGGTTTATGTATTTCAAAAAAATAATCATTCGATGGGTTTTGATCCCAGTACCTACGGTTTATTATTGAATGACCTAACCACTAACCAAACTTGACTTTTGTGAACATAATTTCATAAATATATATATTTATTTTCAAAATTATTTTAAATTTTGATTTATATAATGTTATTGGTAAGCATATTCCATAAAAAATACATGTAACTATAACAATGGTTCTCAAAACCGTTGGTATAGACCTATACCAATGGTTTTGAGAACCGTTGGTATAGGTTCTTTTATTTTGGGACCTATACCAACAGTTTTGGCCAAACCATTGGTATAGGTCCAAATTAGTGACTTATACCAACGGTTTTCCCAAAATCGTTGGTATAGGTCATATTTCTAGTAGTGACTCATGATGTTTCATTATATATAGAGTGAATAGTCACAAATCCTATGTATGTAGGTATAATATATTACTCTCTCAATCAATGAGAAAATATGAATTAAGTGTGAGATAATTTGAAGTTAAAATAGGACAATTAAGATAAATTCTAAAGTGGTTGTATATTTATACAATTCTATTTATTCTCTTGAAAAAACTTTTGTTATGTGTGATTAACTCACACACACCACTAACAGGTTTATCATATTATTACTAGAGTAGTTTAAGAAAATTAAAAACTCTAAATATATCAAGAATAAGATTAATAAATACTAAAATATGATTATTGAGGTATCCTAAAAAGTTTCAAAATAGAGTAAATCCATGGATCTTGGATAGTGTTCACTCACAAAACATGACTAGAGATAAAAATGTCTTGAAGTATATATATATATATATATGTATAATGGATATCCTTTTATAAATGATGGATCACTTAACATTAAAGGAGTTGGAAGCACCAAAATTAGTGAAAATAAATTTCTTATCACATAAAGTTCTCTTTATTTATGGGTTGAGGAACAATCTCTTGAGTGTTTCTCAACTATTTTACAATAGTAATGATGTGGTTTTTCAAAGTAATATATTTTTAATTATGAGTATTAAGGATAGAAAAATTATTATTAAGGTATAAAGAATAAGTGGTAATAAATTTCATATTTTTAATGATCTATAAACTTACTTCATGAGTTTTAAGAATAAAATAATATTTTTAATATAATACTTATCCATTTGGAACAAAATGATATGGAAAAAAATTAGATATGAAGTAGTGAGGAATATACCAAAGATGAATCATGAGAGTAGAAACACATTTGATGTGTGTTTCAAACCCTAGATGATGAAAAATATTCATAAGAATAACGAGATAAAAATGAAGAAGCTTCTTGAATTGATAAACTCAGATGAGTTTGGTCCAATGAGATTAACATAAAGTAATAAAGAAAAGTAATTCATTACTTTTTTCTATGATTCTACTTGAATGTTTACATTTTATTTTATGTCAACTAAATCACAAGCAATTGATATGTCTAATAATTTTAAAATACATTCTAAATATAAAATGGGATGTTTGATCAAAATATTTTTTGTTTAAAAGGGGATCTAAATATAAGAATGAATATTTTTAAGTATATTTAAATCAAATTGAACTTCATAAAGTAGAATTTTAAACATTGATATCCTATATCTGAATATATTTAAAGGTAGTATTAAGTAGTGGATTATTTAAGAATTGCCTAATGAAGGATGTGTTCTAGCACTTGATAGTTTTTTTGGAAGTGAATTATCGCCTCAAATGTCAGTGAGTTTATTACTTTATTTTCACTCTTTAATTACTATAAATTTATTGATTAATGGGGAGAATAATATGGGAGATATTATTGAATATTGGGAGAGAAAATAACATTTTCAAATGAAAAAAAAATGTGAGGAATAGAATAATATTTTATTTGTAGGTAGAGGAATGAAGTATTGGTTGTTTTTGTTTTGAAAAATGGATAATAATGTATTATTTTATTGAAAAAAAATCTAAAGGTTAATATTTAAGAGACCCTGATGATAGAAAAATTTTAAAGGATCCTCATAATTGAAAACTAGATGCTGAGAATAACTCAATGAGACATGGTCAATATTTTGTTTATCTTTACACTAAGTGTTGGTGAACTCTCAAAAACATAATTCCTTCCAATGGTGTGTTGCTTGTATTACTCTCACATTGGGATCATGGTATGATTAATTTTTTAGAAAGATAATTCATGAGTTTTTTATATGTTTTAACATTGATTTTTTTGATAACAACCATATAAAGTCACAATTATGTTGTGAACTTAATCACTATGTCTTGGTTCATTATAAAAATGATTTTAGTGACACCATTTACTGTTATGATATTGATGGATGAATTAAATTTTTAGCATGAGGAGATGGTAAATAGTCATTGTTTACTCTCCATATAACGGTTAAAGAAAACAAAAGAATGGTAGGCATCACGGTTTAAATAAAAACCATGTATTCCACATTCAAGGGAGAAACACTCATAGATTTAACCATTTTTGTTGGAGATAAGGGAATTGTTTCATGGTCAACTTGATTATGTTGGGGTGAAAGTATGAGAAATGATTAAGGGGAGGAAAATTACCACCATGATTTAAGGAGTATAAAAAAATATATTTTTTGGTTTTTTTAATATTGATTTGAACAAAATAACCATAGCATATCCTACCAACAATATATTGTGGTTTTTTCATGATTACATATATAGTGTTTTTTCTTAGAAAAGTGTGAAAAAACATGGCATACCTATCCAAAACATTAATAAAATAATATAGAGCATTTTGGATGTATTTAAAGATAATAACAATCATGTATACATGATCCAAGCTTGGGGACATATGAGGAGAACTATTATAGATTAATTGGATTATTAACACTCATTTGGATAATTTGTGTACTTAGATTTCAGAACCATCATCTTGCTCATTTATTCATTCTAGTTGGTAATAAGATAAGAACATGGGAATTGGGATAACAATAATTAGAAACCAAGGATAAGACACTAGAAAAAAAAGAGTGATTGAACCTTGTAAAAAATAACTAATATTGTGTATACATTCTTTCTCTCTCTACATCCCACATCATCACTGGTTGATTTAATTCATCAATACTATTATATAACCAATATGGGAATAATTTCTTTTGAGAGTTTTGGTTTTTTTGTGACCACTGATTCTCCCACTCTTTGGTCTTTCATCTCTCACCTGGGGCATATCAACAACTTCCTTTTTTATTTATTCAACTCACTCGTTAGTTTTAGTCTCATTTTCAACACCTTGATCATTTCTTAAGTTATTCCTATAATCTATGAACCTTATTACAAAATTTTACATTATCTACTAACACTAAAACATTTTTTACATTTAATTTATCAGTTTTTATACTTTAAAACTAACATAACTAAACCAATTTACATCATAATAAGGTAATAAATGAATGGGATGTTCATCTTCCTTCAAATACTTATCAAACCTTGAATGGAATTACATTTTAATACTATTATATCTTAGGAAACATTAAATTTTCATGGAATGGTGAAAACATATTTTTCCTCTTATAATATTAATATAGGGATTAAAAATTTCATGTTTTCTACTGAACTTTTAAATTTTAACTATCACTTACTCCATTATCCTTAGAACTGCAACTATGTGTTGAATGATCTGATATAAAAATAATGGGTCACTTAATTCCCTCTTAATAGTTATATTTTCATTCTTATTAGTAAACCAATAAAATATAATTTAATGGTGTTATAAAAAAAGCATTACAAATTAAGAACATTTTGGTATTATTGAATATCATACCAATAGCCTCGCAATAAAACCAATGACATTTAATTTTTTCATATGGTTTTTTTGAACTCCTCAATGGGCCATGAATAGTAGGTTCCCAAAAATAACTGTTGATTTTTTAAATGAATTGAATATAATATTTTAAATTACAAATAACATAAGTACTAGATATTGGGAACAAAAAAGGTGTTGAACATGTGAATATGTACATTAAAGAATCCATGTATGTATAGTCTTCTTACCCCTTCCCATAATAGAATCAAGGATAGGTCATTATATCACTCCCATTGTTAATAAATATTCAAAATATGAAAATATCTATTTTAATGGTGGAAAAATATTTAATTTTAAATTATATTACTCTTTAAAATTATATCTCAATATTTAATAACAAAAATATCATGATTTACATCAATAGTTATCTTCTCACCCTTTGTAGTTATGTCAAAATTATTGACATTCATATTGTACCACTTGATTAACCATAAAGCTAACTCAAAAATATTTTTGTAGTCATTATATGGGAAATTTTTATTAAATAGGTCCATGAACATTATCAATAATGATGTCATTTTCAAATCTAATATTTCAATATTATGGACTATTGGCCTCAACTCATCAAATAGTTTCCACAACCTAGTCATAGACAACTGTAATTTAAATAATTTATAGTTGAGTCATGTTTAGTTTCGAAATAATAATAATTATTTCCAATTTATATTTAAAAATACAAAACTACACATTATAAATAAGTTTCTAAAAATAATACTAAATTTTCTAGTGGAATTTTTCATTGAAAATTTTGTGTGAAAATTTACATTATAAAATTTTATTAGAAATTACAGTTAAAATTAGGAATTTTTTAATGGAAATTTTCAATTCAAATTTCATGTGAAAATTATGAATAAAATTTTCCAATATAAATATCAACTCTCCAACATTTAAATGAGGTCATAAAAGATTGATACTAGTAACTATATTATTATTTTTGAATTATAATGATATTAAAAAAATAAATAAATATGATAAATCAGTTATAAAACACATATATTTCCATTAGTAAATTGAAATAAAAATTCAAACAATGGAATTTGGTTTTAAATTCCACTTGAAATTTTAAAAGTTCTAGTTGATATTTAATTAAACAAAAATTTCCATTAATAAGTGTTTTTTTTCTTTTTGGCACTTTAAACTACTGAAAAATAAGGTTTTATGGATCATTTAATGATTCTTTTTCAAAAGCATTATGAAATCATAAAATAATTTCATGGTGGTTTTTTTTTTCTTTTTTTCTTTTTTTCTTTTTTATTATTATTTTTTATTTCTTATTTTTTATTTTTTATTATTTTTTCTTATTTTTATAATTTATTTTTATTTATTTATTATTTATTATTTACCACTCCACCAAACCCTTCATGTACTAGCAAAGCAGACTCTAATATACTTATATATATATATATATAAATACATATAAATTCATATATATGCATAAGTATATTCATAAATTGCATATACATACATATAAAAATATAATTATGTACAAATTTATACAAATAAAGCTATATAAAAATGTATAGACAATCAGATATAATAGTCACCTCTTTGTAAGAGTTTGTGTCGTCTCTCTATAGGAGATTCATTATACATTCCTCTTAGATTTTCCAATTTTTGGGGGTTTGGATCTTGGTGTTCACTATATTTTTTCATTTTAAATTTTTTATTAGTTTTATATGATTCTTGGATTACATTGAATTTAGTTTTCCATATTTTTATCTATATTGTCTTATATTTAATCTAGTTTTGGACTTTTCTTTATTAACCTTTCTAGATCTTCAATGGTTATTTTGGTTCCTTTTCGATTGCAATTGGCATACATCTATAACATTAGATTGGTATATTTTTCTAGTTTTTTCAGATAGATTTTATCTTCATCAGTGTGCTTATATTTTTTTAGATTGATTAAAATTTTATTCATCATTATATCTAGATCGACATCATTATTTATCTTATCATTTTATTTGGTCTGGTTTTGGGGGAATTCAAAAGAAAAAATCGATTACCTAAAGATAATACATAGAGATATGGAGGACCATTAAGGGTGAAGGTAGGATTTATTTTTTGGTGAGATAAAAATTATGTGTAGGAATTGTTGTGAGCTTAGAAATCCATAAATAGTTTGAATGCTTCTTTGATAGATTAACAAATATTTCCCCGATGAGTTATTTTTGTTTGAGACCATGTTGTCTTATAAGTACATGTGAGGGATTTCCCCCTAGTAGGTTTCCAAGGTTTCTTTCCCATGGAAAGGGTAGGCCATGTAGGTGTATTTATTATTATTTGGTGAGAATAGGTAAATGTAGTTGTGAAAATGTTCACCCAAAATCATAGTGTTATTTCCATTTTCCAACTATGGTAACCAGTGGGGCATTTTATTGGTTTATATGGGTGTACAAGTTTTGGTGATAAATGGAAATCTTGGGAACTCGTTAAGGTTTTCAAGAATGATCTTTAAAGCCCAATTTTTTTTAGTAGAGACTTTAATGAAATACTCTATAATAATGAGATACAAGGAGTTTCATCTCAAAAACCTTCCTTAATGCTCAAATTTCAATATTGGATGGTTAATATGGGTCTCTAAAACCTAAGTTTTTTAGGATATATTTTTACATGGTTTTATAGCCATAATCCCTCCTTAGGTATTTCTAAGTAGCTTGATAGATTTATGGATTCTAATTATTATTTTTCACTCTTTTAAATGTATGATTTCCCTCATCGCCCTTCAGTATCATAAGATCGTTGTCTAATTTTTATTTATACATAGGATACAAACCAATTCCACGGGACCAATCATGGATTCAAATTCAAAATCTTGTGGCTCCATAATTACAGTGTTCATGGTGTGGTCAAAAATACATGGTTATCATCTCATTGGAAGGTATGGGAGAATATTGGGTGTGTTTCTTATCATTTAAATAAGTGGAGCTATCAAAATTATGGGAAATTTTATCGAAGAGTTTCCATCATTGAGAGGTATCTAAAATGTTGTTATGCACATCCAGATTTAGCTAGTGCCATACAGGAATCCACTACCTTAGAAAAATCACTGGATGGAGTGTTGTGATAAAATTAATAATATTGGTTTATCTATTTAAGGGAGTATTTAATCAAGAAGGGTGTTCATAAAGATACCTTTTTTATCATAAGGTATCAATAATAAAAAGGAAATATCATATATCCAAACTGAAGATGGATAACAGGGTCTTCATGACTAAAGAAAGAGATATCCAGGATCTGGTCTGGGATTTCTTTATGAATATTTAATAGTCTTATGGTGTGTCCCTTTCTATAGATCTTATAGATTTTATTGAGCCAAATTTTTCAGCTATTATGAACCAGGGGATTTAATCTGAGATCACAGCTAATGAAATTGTCTTATCACTAAAGTGTATTCTCTCAAAAAAGAAACATATACCTGATGTATTCTATGATTTATTCTTTAAATGGTTTTAGAACATTTTTGGGATTGAAATTATTAACTTGGTGAGATATTTATAAATAGGTTTCATTTATTTTGAAAATATAAATGAATCTCTCGTTATTATTTTTCGTAAAGTCTCTATTTCAATTAATTTGATTAATTTTAGACCTATTAGCTTTTATAATGAGATTCATAAGATTTTTTCAATGATTTTCCCCTGTCGCTTGAGAAAAATCTTTCCATCTGTTATCTTTGAAAATCAAAGTGATTTTTTACCTTATAGGCTTATCAAAAATAATTCCATTATCACAAATGAAGTCTTTCATTCAATGGAAAATTTATCAACTTCTAAAATGGTGATTTTATCTTAAAAAATACATATGATAAAGTCTTATGATAGAGTTAAATGGCCCTTGATAGAATCTATGATGTTAAAAATGGTGTTCTAATTGAGTGGGTTAAGGAGATTGTGAAATGTTCTAATTCTATTTCCTTAAGAATCATGGTGAATAGTGATTTCATCAGGTATTTTTTTCATCCATAGGATTATGATAGGAAGATACTATTTCTACATATTTATTCCTTCTTGTAGTATATGTTTTCTCACATATTTTATCAAAGGTTTTAGTGGGGGTATTTTAATAGTTCCATGGTTTTTCATCATAGTATTCCCATCTCCCATTTATTTTTCACTAATCATTTTCCTCTTTTTTCAAGATCTTCATCACAATAATGTCATTAAATTTTGAAAAATATAAATTATTATAAGAAAGTATTTGGATAGCACATAAATTTTTTAAAATCAAATATTTATTTTAGTAGAGGAGTTACATATGGAAAGAAAGACTAGATTTATCATTTATATGGTATAAATTTTATTGAAATGAATTATAAATATTTAGGCTTCCTGAATTTTTTAGATGCTCTAAAAAGGAATTTTTTTGTTTTATCTTGGACAATTTAAAATCTAAAATTCAAGGATAAGCTTCAAAAAATATCTCTAGGGATAAAAAGGGGATCCACCTTAAAGAAGGTGCTCAAGAAATTCCTTCCTATGTGATGTCCTTATTCAAACTCCCTAATTTTTTGTCTGCTAACTTCATTCTTTATTTCTAGTTTCTAATGGGGTAGGGAAGATGGTAAAAAAAGAAAGCACTGACTCACTTGGGAGGATATCTATGCTCCAAAGTCTTTTGGTGTCATGATATTTAGGGATTTAAATTGTTTCAATAATATTTTACTAGTGAAAAAAAGGTAGAGGCTACTTCAGTATCCTGATAGCCTATGTGAAAAGATTGATAAGGAAAAATATTACCTGCAATCTGATTTGTTATCTTCCAGCCTGGGGCCCAGGATGAGCATCTTTTGGAGAAGTTTTTTGTGTTCCATTGTTATTATAAATCTCAATATTTATTAGAGGATATTTTTGGGTGATAAGGTTTGTATTTGGAAGGACCCGAGTTTGCATAATGTTCCTATATTGAAACCCACTTTGGAGTCTACCAATGCGCATGGGGAAGTTTTTGTTATAAAATTGATGAATGATGACCATAGTTGTTGAGATCATTAGAATATTTATCATTTTATTAATGCTTGTGATCGGAAGGTTATCCTTCCAATCCCTTTAACTCCTGAAGTGGGTATTGATAAATTATGTTGGAGTTTTGGAAGTTCTAGGTGTTATTAAATGTAGTATAGGTGTTTAAATATGTTTAATCGCATCTATATATGTAAATCTATTTATATTTATATATATATTTATATCTATGTATATATTGACATCAATTTATACATTTACATACTTTTATATGTTTATATGTTTATATGTTTATATATTTATATAATTAGATATTAATTACATATTAAATGTTATTCATATTAATTATTAAATATTAATTACTATATTAAATGTATTTATATATTTACACACTCATATATATATAATAAGTAAGTATTAATTGTTATTAATTAATTGAAATACACAAAGAAGAACACCCACATAATTATTAATAATGAATAATGAATAATATATAATTAATAATAACTAATAATTAATTACTAATTACTAGTTAATTTTAATAATAAATAATTATAAATTAATAATAAATACTTAATAATTAATTATTAATTAGTAATTAGTAATTAGTAATTAGTAATAATAATTTTTTAATTTATAAAAAAAATAATTATCAATTATTAATTATTTTTAATATTAATTATTTATAACATATTTATATATATATATACATATATGTATAAATAATTTTTTTATTTATTATTTTTTATTAAATTTTAATACATTCAGCAGCGACTTTAATAAAACATACAATAAATAAAAAAATTAGCATTGGTTTTTTTAAAACCTTCATTAAAATTATACAAACAATAAAATATATTATTTACCAATGGTTTAGCAAAATTTTATAAAAAAATCATTATTTTTCATTATTTTTCTAAAAAAAAATTTAATTAGAAATGATTTTCCAAAATCGTCGATAAAAATTTAGATAGAAACATTTAGTGGCAATTTTAAAAACCGTCATGAAAAATTGTTGCTAAGTGTCATTTTTCTTGTATTATTATCAAACTCTAATATCATAATAATTTTATAATAATCCCACTTGAAATTTCTTTTGAAAATTTCTAGTGTAAATTTTCATTTAGCCTTCAATTTGAAATTTAAGTTGAAATTCGAAAATCATCAGTGGAAATTTCCACTACGATATTCAGTTAGAAATTACAGTTAAAATTTAGAAATATCAAGTTGAAATTTCTAGTGAAAATTTATACTCCCTAACATCTAAATAATGGGTTAAAAATTTCCATGATAAATTTTTCTAATAGGTATTTCTTTTCTAAATTTCCACTAAAATTCATGTTGAATTTATTGTGAGGATTTCCTAAGGAATGTTGAATAGAAAATCTTGCAAAAAAAAATCACTATTATGGTAAATTTATATCTTACTAGTCATTAAATATCCAAATTATTAATGTGGTTATAAAATATTATTGTAAGTCCATACAAAAAATATATGTATCAAAATTATAGTCATAAATTTATTATAAAAAATTCCAATACCATAAAACGCAAATAAAAATTAAAGAAAAAATTAAAAAAACTATTAAATAATCAAAAAAAGAAAATTATTAAATGAAATATAACATATAATCTATTCTAATTTATAAAATATTTTTTTAATATATATATAATATATATATTAATTATTTTAACCAAATTTATATATTTTATAAAAAACATTACGTAAAACAATTATGTGAACTTGTGTGTGTGAATCTATATATAAAAACTTAAATGAATAAAAATAAATTTTCTATAGATATATATTTATTTATATATAAATTTAATTAATATTCTATGGAAATATATATATATATATAAGAAAAAATCCTCTTAATTTCCTTCATTGACTAGAGGGTTATGTTTTTCTTCAAATACTTTCTATGTGATGTATATAATTCTTGAGAATCCAACTAGAAGTGGGGTTAAACTTCAAAATTTACCAATTAAATCACTCTATAAATAAAATTTTGATTCTTTTGATCATTGACCTCAGTTTTCCTACATTTTCACCAGGATATCTATGATAGAACCTTCTTTAACCTCATATTTGATTCATTCAGTTGTCGGTACCAATTTTTTCTACTTTTTCTAAGGAACACTTAAATGATAGTTAGTCAACTACTGCTCATATTATGTTTAAATTATTTAAAAAAAATTAACTAATGAGCTTGTACCCAAGTAGTAAAGTCTCCTTCTTGGCATCCAGGAGGTCCTAGGGTCAAGTCTTGTTGGGTGTAGGAACTATTATAGTTCTATGCAGGAAGTGACATGGATGATGATTTCGGGAGGCAGTGATGTAGGTAGGACATAGGCCTAGTGACATAGGCAAGATGATGCAGTTATGACGCTACACTGGGATTTTGGTGCATGTTATAATGCTCATTCCCACTGGGCATGTGGGCCATGTAATAAATAAATAAGGCTTTATGGGTGGGATATCCCCTTGGTGGGGATATGGCCTGACTCTCTGGCCTATGTGTGTGGTGTGTGTGTGTATGAATGTAATTTTATTCCCAATAACCTAATATATATATTTCAAAAATTAAACTAGTATGCAAGAATAGGATACATATAATAATGCTTTAAAACATAAAAATATGGATTGAATTTTTTTTCTCAAAAATAAGTTTAGATTTATGAATTTTTTTGGTAAAATAAAAAATTATAAAATTTTAGTTTTTCAAATAATAAACCACTTTGATAAATAAAACCATAAAATTATAGAATCGATATTTGAAAACAAAATGGATGGATGAAAATTATGTTTTTCAAAGAAAACATAAAAAAGTTTAGTTTTATCCAGTCTCTAAAAGGAATTTTAAGTGGAACTTCCACAACTTTTCTTGGGTTTTTTTAGTTTAGAATATATATTGAGACTATATTTAAGTTTTTATAGTTGTTTCCATTTATGAAATAATTGATAGTAATTCTTACCAAAAAATAATAGGGGAAACATGAAGATGAATATTTATAATAAAATGTAATTCTATAATATTCATTAAAATTTTCCACCAAATTTTTGTAGTAGAAATTCTCAATGAGTTTTCAAGTCTGAGTTTATGTGTTTTATAATATTAACTATGAATGGTGGAAGAGTTTACTTTTTGTTACATAAATAAGATTTGATGTAAATTTTTTAGGTTGTAATTTTAGTATTTGATATTTATTAATCATTTAGATATAGATTTAGAAAAATAGTGAAAAGGTTTACTATATTTTCAGGTAAATATTTATAATTAAGTCTCTATAAGAAATTCTAAATGAATTTTTTAATAAAAATTTAAACCATAAATACAAAGTATAAATCCTAAATGGGGTTTTTTATCAAATTATTAAGATGTGGGAGTGTGGTAATTTCCTTTAGGAAATTAAATTTCAATAGAAAATTTCAATTGGGTATTTGTACTTTAAAATTTTCAATATTCAAGTGAAATTTCAAACAGAATTTTTCAATGAAAATTTTCATTGAAAATTTTGAGAGAGAAAAATAGTGGAAATACACATGTTGCATAATTTATATAATACCAATATTTAGATGTTAGAATCATTATAAGTGGAATATTTTAAGTTATTATTAATTAAATATTAGCTCATGTAAATGTTGTATGACCTCATTAATATGATGGACAGTTACTGATGAGTAAGATATAAATTTACCGTGATAGTGAAAACTTTTACAAGATATTCAATTCAATGTTCCTTAAGAAATATTTACTATAATTCAATTTGAATTCTGTATTTGAAGTTTACACAAGAAATACCTAGTGTAAATTTCTCATCGTAATGTTTAACACGTTATTTATATGTTAGGTATTACACACTTTCACAGAACATTTATAAGTAGGATTTCCAAATTTACAATAGAATTTCAAACAGAATATTATAATGGAAACTTCCAGTGAGGATTTCTAAATTTCAACTAGAATTTAAAATGGAATGTCAGGGTGAAAATTTTTACTATAAATTTTAAATAGAAATTTAAAGTAAGGATTCCTATCATATTATTATTATATTATATAATTGAAACACTATAATAAAAATGATACATAGCAGAGGTTTTTTAGTGATGATTTTTTAAACAACCACTCAATGTTTTTGTTTAATTTTTTTAGCAGTAATTTTGGAAAACTACTAATAATTAATGACAGTTTTGTAAAATATATGATAATTAATAGAATATTTTTTTAAATTTCTACTAAAACAAAAATAAATAATATATTTTATTTTTTATTAAACTTTAGTGGTGGTTTTAAATAAATCAATGCTAATTATTTTATTTAGTGGCAGAGGGACCATGGGGGACTACCATACTATGGATAGTGGACTTGATAAAGAATAAGTGGATGATCAATCCATTGGTGAAGCTTCTATAAAATGGTTTGATGATTAGAAATTAAGGTAGGAGTAGATTTGTGCTTCAAGGGCTTGCAAAGGAAATCAGAGAATGGATGATGAAGCTCCATTGCACAAGGGATTTGCGTAAGTTATGTTGGACATGTAACGCCCTGAAAATCTAAAGTAGGAATATTATATTCAATAACGTGTACGACACGCAACACCAAGTGCATAAGGAAATATAATGTGCTAATAATTTATAATATATTTAATATTTAAGATAAATTCAATATATTTTATAACTTTCAATGCACATGAAACTGAGTTAGTGTACGTCACACGTAACAATGAGTTTCTTCAATGGCTTGCATAAGACCGAGTTTTACCAAATGATAATATATTATTAAAATAATAATATTTAATAAAATAAGATATAAAATAGTTTTTATGAATAGTATTAACTAACTTATAAAAATATACAGTTTACACAAATATAAAACTAATCCATTTGTTACAAATTAATTAGAAATAATATAATAACCAATTAAAAATAAAGAGAATATTTTATAGAAAACTATTTTTATGCTTACGAAGATGTTTCATAATAATAATTTAAATTAATTATAATTAGTGAGTGATATTAATGTAATATATATATTATATATTAAATAAAATATTTTTAATATTTATCCAATAGATTTTATGGTCATAAGATAAGAACAAACCCTATATTACACATAAAATCCTATATTTTTATTTAGGCACTTTACAACTTTTTAATGGAAAACCTATTTTAAATATATTTTTTGGCACTTTATAAAATCTTATATATCAAAATAAACTTGATATTTAAAATAGAAATATAAAAACTATGTTATGGTGAATTTTTGGTATTTTTTGTGAAGTTTTATTTTTTAAATGAATAGTAAAAAATAATGAATTCAAATTCAAATATACTTTTTCATATAATTTATTTAAAAGGTAAAATTATACTTTTAATTGGTTTTAAATTAAAATTAATTTAATTTTTTATTAATTAATCTAATGTAGGTCATTATAATCAATTTAACTTAAAAATTAGATATAAAAACATATCAAACTTTTGAACGTTCTTACTTTAAAAACATGTATTGCCATCCCATCTCTGAGATTAAATTAAAATTAATTTATTCCACTTATGTGATTTGAATTTGGAAAAATGGATTTTATATTTGGAATCAGAATAATTTATAATTTCTAATAAGTTAAACTTATTTTTTGACCAAAAATATTAGTGAACGTGATTAAAATTAATTACAACAATTAAGAGAAAATTTATCTTAACAAATAACTAAACCTTAAACTTAAGGGCCAAAATGGCCTAGAAACTTGTTCAAAAGACATTTTATGGACATATTTTGAACCTAGACTCACTTTTATATAATTGTTTCCATTATTATAGCCAATTTCAATAGTAAAAACATGGGTTTAATTCCCTTTTCCAAAATTTACAAGAGTTTCACTCCTCCTCCACTATAAAAAGGCCTCTACTCCTCCCACATCCTCACACATATCAATACACTTTAGATCGACCAAGAACTAAACAAATAGATCATTAACATCCCTAACCTCATAAAATAATCCTAAACTTTGGAATAATTCCATCCAAGTAATCCTTTTGGTGAAAACCAAAATGGGTTACCCTAATAAGAGGTAACTTTCTTCCTCAAACTCTTTAGTTATATTTTCATTATCCACCCTCTCAAATATTATTATTCCATTATTATATAATAACACCAATATCCTAAATATAATTATATGTTTGTATATTAAGTTTTATACCTACACTTACACACACTTCCATCTAATGGGTAGTGAACTTACCATTTATGTGTACGATGAACTACCTCCTCATGAAAGGACATCATTTATTTTTTCTTTACCACCTTTCATAGTTGGGAATTATGATAGAAACTATTTTTATATATGTTATATATTATATTTATAATTTATTTATAATTCTATAATTCTTTTATAATGCATACCCTTAATATTATGTGATTATGTGTATAATGAGTTTGACTATCTATTGATTTATTTCCACTTCTATATTTGTATTTACATTTTATACACATAATCTACTCATTGATTGATTATCACTCTATCTGTAATGACTCAGACCCTCATGACCCCGTCCTTTTCCAATTATCAGCACAACCGATCGGTGTCACCCAGCCTTGGCGGGTTTTTCTCCTACAGCCTCCCCCGTAACCCCACTTTTTGGCCCTTTTTACTTTTTGAACCATTTTAAGGCATTTTTTAAGCCATAATTAATATATAAAAATATAGAGAAGCCTACCTATTAAATAAAAATTAATCCAGTCATGTGTACCCACCCAACCACATGGGATAACCACTGTCCGACTTCCAAGGCCTTCAAATTTCTTATTCTGTAACAACAGGATTTTATCTATAAATCACAGAAGAAGTTATCCTTCCCCACTTATTCCCTTCTTGGCCGACTTCTCTATTTTTCCTTGTGTGTTTGAAGTCCTTTATTACCGAGGCAAGTGGTGCACCTGTACCGGAGCCCTGCTAGTCACACATCCCCTGTTCCTAGAGCGTGGAGAAAAACTTCGATTGTTGATCAATCAAGTAGGGTTTTACCTTTGTATCTCCTTTCTGTGTATCATGTGGGGTGGGAATGCTTTGGTTTCTGTAGAATTGGATGAACCAAACTTTAATGAAGATAATAAATGGATTCTAAATAATTAAGGGGAGGGGTGTGATCGATGATGCTTTGTTTGATGATTTCTAAATTGTGCGGGCTTACGCCTACTGAAAATCAAGGTAGTTGGTGGTATTTGTCTATGCACTAATGAACCCTTACCTATGGTGATGTTTAAATGGCTTGTATTGTGATTGTGAACTTCTACTGTGTAAATGAATTTTGTTAATTATGTATATTTGGATGAAAAAATTTAAAGCACCAGGATCAACCCTTTCTGTGATAACCCCGGCTAAAGCACACTGAGATTGAAATCACGGAGTGTGTTAAATCTTTTAAATCTGAAAATACTGACATTTTCCTACTTGTGTTGTTGGTAGTGGTTTGGTTATTTCCTTTCATGGGCCGATTTTTGGGTGATGTGGGTGGGGATGGGATCCCTTGTGTTTATGCTTTCAGTTGTGAATTTAAGGTCGGGTGGTTACTTTGATTATATCACGAATTGGGGTGGGATCCTCTGTTGTTGAGAAACCATTGGCTCCTAAAAATTGGGGGACACAGGGCAGTGTCTCGGGGTTTCCTTTGCTTCCATTACTTCGAGGGATCTCACTATCCCCCTTTGTTTGTAGAAGTTTTAGGTATATCTTGGGGTTTTCCTTGGTTCCAGTACTTTGAGGGACCCTTATCCCTCTTGTTTTTGTGACTTTACAAGAAAACCGGGTGTGAATGTTTAAGTTGGTGTTTGACCGTACTCTTCCCTTGGCTTGTGCTTATGCTTTCTAGTTTCCCAAGTAGGCGCAGAAACTTATTTAAACATTATTACTGAACATGTAAAAAAGGATGGGACAAATGGGTTTTGGTTTGGTGTGAGTTGTGACTTGGACATGGTACTGATTGTGTTCTTTAGGTTGGTTTAAGAAAAACCTAAACTAGGTGAGTGATTTCTACATATACATATAATTTTAGTTTTTGTGTCTCTTATTAGTGCCCCACCCAAGTTGAGAACTTAGTGCCAAACACCCCCATTTCACAGGGGAGGGTGTTTTTCCAACACTTCTATTAGTGGATGGTTATTAGCTCCTTTCTCCTCCCTTTCTCGGATATCCCAAGTATCTTCGGGCAAGTTGTGATGGCCTGAAGTCCATTATTAGCCCAAGAACCTTCAGGCAGGGTGGTGTGGTGGATGGCCCAGGTGTGTGCGGGCAAGTGGTTTCCCAAGTGTCTTCGGGATGAGGCTCGGGTGTCTTCGGGCGTGGCAGTAGATCTTTTAGCCCAGGTGTCTTCGGGAGTGGCGGTGGTTGTTCTGGCCTAGGTGTTTGCAGGTGTGGTTACGTGTGATAGTTGTGGCCTAGGTGTTTGTAGTCAGGGTTTGGCAGTGGGACTGCGTGAGGATATGGCCCAGGTGTGTGTGGGCGGGTGTGGCAGTGGGACTGTGGTGAGAATGGCGGGATTGGTTCGATTCATAGGATGACTTCAATAACTAGTGGGAAAGTGGCGCGGGGTACCTAAACATTGAGGTGATTTTATTATACTTTACTTGCTTGTGTTATTTGGTGAGTGTGGTCGGTGATTGGGATGGATGAACTCCTTGAAAGTGTTGTTTTTCTGCTTCTCACGGGACTTTAGTATGTCTCCCCACTTGTGCACGAGAGTCTTTGGTTTTTCCCTACTGAGTATACTTGTATGCTCACCCTATGAATATAAAACTGCTTTCAGGTTTCCAGGAGGACTTCAGGGATCGCGTGGGACCTTACTAGAATGGACTTTTGGGACAGTTGCTGTTGTTGCTTTTCTTTTCTTTGTATTCCTTTTTCCTTTGGGGTTTTGTGACTTATATCTTTTACCTTTTAACATGCATGTGGGAATGGTTTACTTCCAACCATACTTTTACTTTTAGTTTTGGTGTTGTGGGATTTTCTATCTTATCTCCCGATCCTATTAAAAGAAAAAGGGTAATGCCTTCCATTTAGTGTGTGATTCTATATCCTTGGTGCTAGTCGCCACTTCAGGACCTATTAAAGGTGGGTTTCAGGGGTCATTATCTCTCCTTCAACTTAAAGAAGGAAGGTCCTAGCAATTTGCTGACCCTTACCTCCTTTTGGTGAAGGCGGTTCGTGACAGAATCTTATCATAGGTTAGTTTGAGAGATAGGATGGAGTCCGTAGTTAGGCAGAGTGAGGATTGCATGGGATGGTAGGGCGACAGTGTTGGGTGACCTTGGTGCGTGAATTAGGCCAGGGAAGACCGACTAGGACACGGGATTTTAGGGCCCCCCGTGATCCGATGCAAGGACTCTGGACCTACTGAACAACCAAGTGAGGCCACACTGATTGTAGGGTAGAGACCCTAGTAAAGCTACATGCATAATAATGACTTTTTTTCTCGTGTTTCATGGGTGGTTTTGGAATTGGAATCAATTAGAAGTTTAATAAATTTTAAGAACAATATTTTTCACTACTTGTACTTAGGCATTCCTTGTTTACCTTGCAGTTATGGAACCTGGGAGGAGACCACGTGTGGTGCGGGCGATCGAGGCCCAAGAGACTACCTTGGCCGATCGGCAGAGAGATGATCGAGAGGAGTAGGACGACCAGTGGCAGAAGAAACTTCAGACCTTCCAGCGACAGACCCTCGAGAAGTATGAGGGTAGCACTTCTGACATAAAGGCAGAGAGCTGGCTAGAGGAGATGGTGATAGCCTTCGGCCTGATTCGGGCCCCAAACAAGTACAAGGTCCCTCTGGCCGTCAGCCAGATGTGGGGAGCGGCGCATCAGTGGTGGACGCTTTACCTGGGGAAGAGGGGAGAGGCTGAGGTGGCATGGGCTGATTTCGAGAAGGAATTCCGGGCAGAATTCCTCTCTTCTACGATGAAAGAGAAGAAGAGGCAGGAGCTAATCTCCCTCCAGCAGGGGAGTATGTCAGTAAGGGAGCTGGGGATCAAGTTCAAGGACCTCCTACGTTTTTCTCTGGACCTCCTTCCAGACGAGGAGTCTCGGGCAAGACGTTTAGAGGAGGCGCTCTGACCATCCCTCCAGTACGTTGTTACCCCCTTCACCTTGCCAACATACTTGGAGGTCCAGAAGAAGGTAGAGGTGGTAGAGAGGATTCACACATTGGGAGGTGTGTCACGAGATGGGATTAAATTAGTCCCGTAAAAGGGAAAGGCTGTCAGCACCAGGCCTCTAGCATCGGGACCCTCTAGGTTCCGACCAGCAGGGAGCAGGCCGCAACAGTTCCAGTTCTAGTCCCCCGGGCCTCGCCCTTTACCTTCGGGCCCAGGACCGAGGTGCTTCATCTATGGGAGCCGTGGACATCTCTGGAATCAGTGTCCGGACTGAGTTTAGTACGGCAGTGGCGGACAGGCCCAGCACCAGCCCCAGCAGCAGCTTCCAGCTAGGCCCTTCCAGCAGCAGCAGCAGGGGCAGCGAGCTCCTGCTCCTCCGAGGGCAGACGTTGCAGGAGGAGGCCAACCTCAGGGCAATCCTCAGGGACCTCGACTAGGGCATGGTCTGGGAGATGGCTGACAGACTAGGGGTAGAGGAGTTGGGCGTGGACAGCTGCACGCCGCAGAGGAAGCAGTTTTAGCAGGGCTGGAGGTTGTTCGAGGTACGATCTGTTTGTTTAGCACCCTTGCTTATGCCTTGTTTGATACCGGAGCTTCGCACTCCTTTGTTGCACCCAGTCTAGCCCATGCCTTGGGTATAGATACTGAGATACTTCCAGTGCCCCTGATGCTGAGCACACTAGTCGGAGGTCAGACCGACTTGTTATATGTTTGTCGAGGATGCAGACTGATGATAGGGCCACAACTGTCGGTCAGGGATTTACTACTGCTATAGATACAGCCATACGATGTCATCCTAGGCATCGACTGGTTGTTCTCTATGTGTGTCGTCATTGACTGCTTCCAAGGAAGGGTTGTGTTCTCAGACCTGGGTGTCCGGCATGTTACTTTCACCGGCAAGCGGAGCAATCAGAAGGGCAACAGGTGAGAGGAACCCCTCCTCTCATTGTTAGCCGAGCTGTCAGTAGAGTCAGTAGATGCTGTGATAGTGGTGGTTCCAGGAATCGTCAGAGAGTTTATAGACGTCTTTCATGAGGAGGTAACGACTCTACCCCCTCGATGTGATATCGAGTTTGGGATAGACTTGCAGACTGGTGCTCGTCTGATTTCAATGGATCCTTACCGGATGGCCCCTTTGGAGCTACGGGAGTTTCGGATTCAGATTGACGATCTAATGAAGAGGGGGTATGTTTGACCAAGTGTGTCACTGTGGGGTGCTCCATTATTGTTCTCAAATAATGAAGATGGTGTTCTCAGGTTGTGCATAGACTACAGGAGGCTAAATCAGGTGACGATCAAGAATCACTACCCTCTTTCGAGGATAGACGATCTTTTCGACCAGCTGAAAGGCGCGGTATGGTTCTCAAATATCAACCTACGGTCTGGATATCACCAATTGAGGGTGAAGGAGGGCGACATCTCGAAGATGGCCTTCAAGTGCAGATATGGGCACTTCGAGTTTGTAGTCATGCCTTTTGGCGTTACGAATGCCACGTCTGTGTTCATGGGGCTTACGAACTCCATCTTCCGAGAGTATATGGATCGGTTCATAGTCATGTTCATCAACAACATCCTGATCTATTCAAGATCAGAGGAGGACTATGCAGATCATCTGAGGACAGTTTTAGGGGTCCTCCGATAGCACCAAATCTATGGGAATTTGTCGAAATGCAAGTTCTGGACGCGGGAAGTACACTTCCTTGGGCACGTAGTGTCTGAGCAGGGGGTAGCAGTAGACCCATCAAATGTTGAGGCAGTTGTTTCTTGTGGAGCACCCAATAACGTGGCAGAGGTCTGTAGTTTTCTCGGGCTATAAGGTTACTATCGGAGGTTTGTACCCAACTTCTCTTGAGTTGCAACACCTTTGACAGCCTTGACCAAGAAGGACCATGTTTTCGTGTGGAGCGAGCAGTGTGAGACAGCCTTCAGTTATCTGAAGGAGAAGTTGGTTAGTGACCCAATGCTGAGACTACTGGAATAAGGTGCGGCGTATGATTTGTTTAGTGATGCTTTAGGGAAGGGCCTCAGATGTGTATTAATGCAATGACAAGGGGTGATTATGGGTCTAGGAAGCTACGACCTCATGAGCGTAATTACGCCACCCACGATCTGAAGATTGCAGCGGTCGTGTTCACTCTAAAGTTGTGATGGCATTACCTCATCAGAGAACGCTTTGTGGTCTTCATGGATCACAAAAGCTTGAGGTATATCTTCTCCCTGTGGGACATAAACTTATGGAAGTGAAGGTGGATGGAGTTCCTCTAGGATTATGATTTTGAGATTTCCTACACCTCATGGAAAGGAAACGTGGTGGCGGATGCCTTGAGCAGGAAGTCGCAGAGGGATGCAGTCCAAGAGTTGGCGGACACTTGGAGGGTGATGGAGGAGTTGGCTACCCTTCACCTGGATGCAAGGATGGATAGTGGTATAGATTTCATGTATCAGATGACAGTACAGTATTCTCTGCTACGTCAGGAGGAGGAGTCTCAGTGGGGAGACATAGAGTGCGAAGTGATGCATGACCGAGTTGACCAGGGCAATGCTCCGGAAGGGTGGACAGTGGATGGTTAGAACCGGATGCTTTTCCAAGAAAAGTTGTTTGTTCCAAAGTCGATGCACGGCCAAGTCCTTAGTGAGTTCCACAAATCACCCCTAGCAGTACACCCAGGAGTTTCCAAGATGTACCAGGGTCTGAAGAGATAGTTTTGGTGGCCCGGAGTAAAGCGAGCAGTAGCAGGGTTTGTGGCCAAGTGCCTAGTGTTTCTGTAGGTGAAGGCTGAACACCGTGTTCTAGGTGGGTTGTTGCAACCTTTAGATATCCCAAAGTGGAAGTGGGAAGACATCTCGATGGATTTCATCACGGGACTACCCAAAGTGCAAGGAGGCTGTGACGCCATCTGGGTAGTAGTGGACCGGTTGACGAAGTCAGCTCACTTCCTGGTGATTAAGGATTCGAGTGGAGTGGAAGCTCTAGCACAGAATTATGTGGATGAGGTAGTGTGGTTGCATGGAGTTCCAAGTTCCATAGTCTCGGACAGGGATGCACGCTTTACCTCACGAGTCTGGGGGGGATTGCAGCATGCTTTTGGAACCCGGCTACGTCTTAGCACATCTTTCCACCCCCAGACAGATGGGAAGATAGAGCGCACCATCCAGACCTTGTAAAACATGTTGTGGGCATGTATTTTGGACTTTTGGGGATCATGGGTGCTACACTTGACTCTGGTAGAGTTCGCCTACAATAATAGCCATCACTCTACTATTGGCATGGCTCTATACGAAGCTCTGTATGGAAGGTCGTGTCTCTCACCCGTATGTTGGGCTGAGGTTGGGGAAGTAGGTGTTCATGGCCCAGAGGTGGTGCAGAGCATGATAGATAAGGTTCAACTTATACGAGAGAGGATGAAGGCGGCTCAGGATCGGCAAAAGTCATATGTCGATAATAGGAGGAGACCCTTGGAGTTCGAGGTTGGGGACCACGTATTCTTGAAGGTCTCCCCTCGGTGTGGACAGCAGAGGTTTGGCAGAGGAAGTAAGCTTTCTCCCAGGTTCATCAGGCCCTTCGAAGTGTTGTGACGGGTCGGTGAAGTGGCTTATCAGCTAGCGCTACCATTTCCGCTACTGAGGATACACGATGTATTCCATGTGTCCCAGCTCCGACGATATCTGCATGACGATTCACACATTCTCGACTGGGGAGGACTAGATATCGAAGACGATGCGACCTTCATAGAATGACAAATCAAGATCGAGGATCGTAATAAGAAAGTACTTTGTGGGCGAACCATTCCCTTGGTTCGTGTGTTATGGAGACACGGTGGGCTTGAGGAAAGTACCTGAGAGAGGGAAACGCAGATGCGTGCCCAGTACCTAGAGTTGTTTTGAGTTTTGTACTATTATATTTATATTTGTTGGGGTGGAGTGTTTTACCTTGTTGGCTATGAAATATGTGGGTTTTTTTTCTTTCCTCTGAATGTGTGTGAAAATTCCTGGCTATGGGGAGGGGAGGACCCGAACCCTAATCAAGACGCATTAAGGTGGATGCGATTAAACCCGTGCAGGCGAGTCAGTGCAGCTCAAAGCGGATAGTATCTTAACATGGGGAAAAAGACTCCCCAACCCCTATGACTGGGCAGTTTTACATGGTATGTTGCTTGATCCTTGGGAGGGATGTGTTTTCAGTTAGCAATGAGGTTCACTCCTGAGAGGTATCTTTCGAGGTGGTCGTTCGGACCCTCTATTTTCTTATGGGTTTTGATTCTCAAGGGAAAGAATGGTTTGAAAGGTATCTGATGTAATGACCCAGACCCTTATGACCCCGTCCTTTTCCAATTGTCGGCGTGAACGATCGGTGATACTGATCGGTACCACCCACCCTTGGCGGGTTTTTCTCCTACAGCCTCCCCCGTAACCCCACTTTTAGGCCCTTTTTACTTTTTGAACCGTTTTAAGGCCGTTTTTAAGCCATAATTAATATCTAAAAATCTAGAGAATCCTCCCTATTAAATAACAACTAATTCAGTCGTGTGTAACCACCCAACCGCGTGGGATAACCACGGTCCGACTTCCAAGGTGTTCAAATTTCTTATTCCGTAACAACGGGATTTTATCTATATATCGCAGAAGAAGTTCTTATTCCCCCCTTATTCCCTTCTTGGCCGACTTCTCTCTTCTTCCTTCTGCATTTGAAGTCCTTTTTTATCGAGGAAAGTGGTGCACATGTGCCGGAGCCCTGTAAGTCTCACATCCCCTGTTCCTAGGGCGTGGAGAAAAACTTCGATTGTTGATCAATCAAGTAGGGTTTCACCTTCATCTCTCCTTTATGTGTATCATGCGGGGTGGGTATGCTTTGGTTTATATAGAATTGGATGAACCAAAATTTAATGAAGATAATAAACAAATTCTAAACAATAAAGGGGAAGGGTGTGATCGATGATGCTTTGTTTGATGATTTCTGAATTGTGTGGGCTTACGCCTACTTAAAATCAAGGTCGTTGGTGGTCTTTGTCTGTGCACTAATGAACCCTTACCTCTAGTGATGTTTAAATTCTTATATCATGATTGTGAACCTCTACTGTGTAAATGAATTTTGTTAATTACGTATATTCGGCTGAATAAATTTAAAGCACCAGGATCAACCCTTTCTGTGATAACCCTGTCTAAAGAACACCGAGATTGAAATCATGGAGTGTGTTAAATCTTTTAAATCTGAAAATACCAGCATGGGCCTACTTGTGTTGGTGGTAGTAGTTTGGTTATTTCCTTTCATGGGCCGATTGCTGCGTGATGTGGGTGGGGATGGGATCCCCTGTGGTTATTCTTTTAGTTGTGAATTTAAGGTCAGGTGGTTACTTTGATTATATCACGAATTGGGGTGGGATCCTCTGTTGTTGAGAAACCGTCGGCTCCTGGAAATTGGGGGACACGGGGCAGTGTCTCGGGGTTTCCTTTGCTTCCATTACTTCGAGGGATCTCACTATCCCCCTTTGGTCATAGAAGGTGTAGGTATATCTTGGGGTTTTTCTTGGTTCCAGTACTTTGAGGGACCCTTATCCCTCTTGTTGTTGTGACTTTACAAGAGAACGGGGTGTGAATGTTTAAGTTGTTGTTTGACCATACTCTTCCCTTGGCTTGTGCTTATGCTTGCTAGTTGCCCAACTAGGCACAGAAACTTATTTAAACATTATTACCGAACATGTAAACAAGGATGGGAAAATGGGTTTTGGTTTGGTGTGAGTTGTGATTTGGACATAGTACTGATTGTGTTCTTTAGGTTGGTTGAAGAAAAACCTAAACTGGGTGAGTGCTTACTACCTATACATATACTTGTAGTTTTTTTGTTTCTTATTCACGCCCCACCCAAGTTGATCACTTAGTGCCAAACACCCCCATTTCATGGGGGAGGTTGTTTTTTCCAACACTTCACTTAGTGGCTGGTTATTAGCTCCTTTCTGCTCCCATTCCCGGATAGCCCAAGTATCTTCGGGTAGGCTGTGATGGCCTAAAGTCCATTATTAGCCCAAGAACCTTCGGGCAGGGTGGTGTGGTGGTTAGCCCAAGTGTGTGCAGGCTGGTGGTTTCTCAAGTGTCTTCGGGATGAGGCCCAGGTGTCTTCGGGCGTGGCAGTAGATCTTTTATCCCAGGTGTCTTCGGGCGTGGCGGTGGTTGTTCTGGCCAAGGTGCTTGCAGGCGTGGTTATGTGTGACAGTTGTGGCCCAGGTGTTTGCGGGCGGGGTTTGGTAGTGGGACTGCATGAGGATATGGCCTAGGTGTGTGCAGGTGGGTGTGGTAGTGGGACTGCGGTGAGAATGGTGGGATTGGTTCGATGCATAGGATGACTTCAATAACCAGTGTAAAAGTGGCACAGGGTACCCAAACATCGATGTGATTTTATTATAATTTACTTGATTGTGTTATTTGGTGAGTGTGGCCGGTGAGTGGGTTGGATGAACTCCTCGATAGTGTTGGTTGTCTGATTCTCACGGGATTTAGTACGTCTCCCCACTTGTGCATGAGACACTTTGGTTTTTCCCAATTGATTATACTTGTATTCTCACCCTACGTACATAAAACTTCTTTCAGGTTTCCAGGAGGACTTCGAGGATTGCATGGGACCTTACTAGCGTGGAATTTTGGGACAGTTGTTGTTGTTGCTTTTCTTTTCTTGGTATTCCTTTTTCCTTTGGGGTTTTATGACTTATATCTTTTACCTTTGAACATGCATGTGGGAATGGTTTACTTCCAGCCGTACTTGTACTTTTAGTTTTGGTGTTGTGGGATTTTTTATCTTATCTCCCGATCCTATTAAAAGAAAAAGGGTAATGCCTTCCATTTAGTGTGTGATTATATACCCTTGGCGCTGTTCACCACTCCAGGACCTATTGAAGGCAGGTTTCAGGGGTCATTATCTCTCCTTCAACTTAAAGAAAGAAGGTCCTGGCAATCTGCTAACCCTTCCCTCCTTTTGGTGAAGGCGGGTCGTGACACTATAATTATAATCTTTCCAAGGGTTTTCTTTATAATATCATTTTGTTCAGGATTATCTACACTTGAATTTCCATTATAGGAAATTATTTTATATCTTTATAATAAACCATTCCATTTTCTTCTCCTTTGGTTTTTTATGACCTTCTTTTAGTATTACTACTATTTTTTCACTCTTTGGTACTCAAAATGTTTGAGAAAATGTTTTTAAGAAAACCCAACTTCATTTCTCTCTTTAATTGGGGAACCCATTTTTTTCTAAAAAACATTTTTATTAAAATGTTTTCAAAAAAAAATTTAACCTTTTCAAAATGATTTTGTAAAGAAATTTTTTTCCTTTTTATCTTTTACCCGTGTATTCAATGGAATCTTCTTGTCTCTTTTCAAACAAGGCATTTTTTTAACCTTTTACCATATAAAAGGAATGATCTTTTTACCTCATATGACATGTACGGATTTACCTGCCATCATTTCTTTGAAGATTCATTTTCAAGTTTAAAGGGATATTTTTTAAATAAAATTTTTTAAAAAGTGATTTCCAAATAAAATTATTTTAAAAAAATTAAAAATAAAAAGGATATTTTTACCAAGAATGTTTTTAAAATATATATTTATAGTATTCCTATTAATCAATGAAAAAACCCTTTATTTATAATATAATTGAGATAAGTTGTATCGATACTATCCTTATTTTCCCTTGGGATGGTTTATGTTTTATTTGGATAAGGATAGTATTCACATTCACTTCATTAATTCCATTGTTAGTCCCCTTGAACTATTAAATTTATTATGATCATTAGACATTGAATTTCCCTAATTATTCATATCATATATCATGGATATATTTATTTCCTAAACTGTATATCATTTTTATATATGATGTTTACTTTGAAAGAAATTTGATTATCTGGGTAAATATTGATAAATCCTTATTCTTTATTCCATACAGATTTTTGAAAAGGCGTATTATTTATTTTGATTATACGGTATGAGGAATTATTTGGACTGTAAATGAAGAGAAGGTCCCATACTTTACATAGCCCTTTAATGTATTGATAGTTTCTCATAAAATTAATTTGTTTCACAAATTAAATGGGTTTCTACCTATAGTTTTAAATCATCTTGTGAAAGGTATTAACGGTATAGGTTTTCATGTGCCTCAAACATGACATCCAAAAATTAAGCATTGCCTTCATTTTGATTCCATATTTATTATCCATGAGATATTATGTCAACATATCTATGGATGCATTTCATTATCAGTTCATTGTTTAAATGGCATGTTTTTTTAGCTTCTTACCTTGCCATATTGATTTTCCCTTATTTAGTTATTTGAATGGAATATGTTTCCAGATTTTTACCTTTTCATATTGTTTATGCGCTTCCTTATCCATTTATTGATTTCATGGAATTTATATTTAGTTATTACATTAGTATATTTATTATTCATATTGATTTATTATTACTTCCACTGTATTTACCCTTAATAAGAATTTGAGCTCACCCTTATTATTTTTCATTTCCCCATGATTCCCTGAAGTGTAATAAGAAAGAAATGAAAGAATATTCTAGATGGAATAAAGTTATTATCCTCAAAAGAAAAAAAATGTTATAACTAGTGTATTCTTTTGTAATACAAGACTCATGTATGTATCTAGTTTACCAAGACTACTAAACTGATCTTTCATTCAGGATTTAATACCTTATAATCATGCCAATGTAATGATAGTAGTCACCGGATCTCGGCTTCTGGGGTCGGGTATCTACAATTGGTATTAGAGGAAGTTTAGTATAAACCTTGGGAACTAGATTTAGAAAAATATAGATTAGATAAAATATCCCTAAGGTAAAATTTGAAGATATGTACAGAATAACATCATACAGTTTCGATTAGATAAAGATTATTTAGTTTTCCTAGAAATACATCCCTACTTTTATACTATAAGTGGATGTGGTTCTGGAAAAGATATACCTAGGAGTACAACTCCAACAATCTATGTCGGGCCTGACTTGACATAACCTGGTACATGATAATGGACCTTACTGTCACAACCCGTCCCACAGGGCCCAGGCCATGACTACATCAAGCCCGTCTTCTATAGGCCAGGGGTTGGCGACTAGCTCCGGAAAGGCGTATCCCTAAAATGGGAAGGCATTATCTTTAAACCTGTACAAACACATAGACTAGGTACACAACAAAATAAACCATGTAGTAAAACGGATGAAATAAAAGTGTGTATTGAAAGTAAAGGGGCCGGAATACAAGCCCAAATAAAAGATACAATACAACAGAAAATAGAAAATAGCTCCTGATATTGTCTTATGAGGATCCTACCATAAGGGTAGGTACAGATCATCTCCATATCTCTCCATGTCAACCATCACCACCGTTAGGTCCTAGATCCCCGAGTCTCAGTCAAGGATGTCTGTCATCTGCACAAGACACAACAATGTGAGGGAGAATCCAGTGTAGGGGTGAGTATAAAAATACACAGTAGGGACCCCGAGACCCCCAAAGGTCTCTAAGAATTCCAAAAAGGAAAACCACAAAGAATGAACTCAATCACAAAGAACAAAACAAAAGACTCATCTCAGACCAGGTATAACTTAAGTACAGAAGTACAAATGATTAGTTGTAAAGCTAGATCATCTTATTCTATTAAGAGGAACTATTGTTGACCCATAAAGGATCGATAGGTACTAACCCCCGCTGACCCACATAGGATCGATAGGTACTAACCCCCACTGAGCCACACAGGATCTGACCCTCACAAGATTGGTATGCGCTGACCCACACAGGATCGTTGATCGCTGACCCATATAGGATCTGACCCACACAGGATCGGTGTTGATCCATATAGGATCACTAAGTGCTGAACCACACAGGATCGCTATGTGATAATCTACAAATGATCACTAGGTGTTGATCCACACAAGATCGCTAGGTACTAATCCACATAGGATATTTAGGTACTGATCCACACAGGATCACTGTTCAATTGACAGTCAGCCATAGGATTCTTTGCACCCGGTGCGCTTGAGTTCTGTAGTATCTGCTCTTTAAGATATCGGTCATGCATCAACTACCACGAAGTGCCACAAAGAATTAACCCAATGATTTTTTGTGTCATAAGGGTTCCAACATAACAGATGGTGCATCAATTGGAATCTCAGTCTGTGAGTTATAGGCATTTTAGTACCGAGGACTCAGTTGGATTCAGGAACGATCTAACCCAGCCATACTCCAACTTTCTCCAAAACTCAAGTGGAGTATCTCAAAAGTACATTCTCGTTCCAAGGATTCCATCACTGTATAAGGTTCATTAAACGGATGTATGGTTTTAGAGATATGACCCTTTTAAGCATATCTGGGCCAAAATGGGTCCGGGTTTAGTCTGACCTGGTCGGACCGACCCGGTTTGGGTCAACTCGGCCTATCCCGAACTGGCTAGGCCACGGCGAGCTTGGCCCACTAGGCCATTGATCGGCTCGGCCTGAACCGGCGGGGCTGGGCCGAGGCAGGCTCAGCCCGCTGGGCAGCGGAGTGGCCTAGCCTTCCATTTGGCGCAACCTACATGAGGGGTCACGTGGCCCCTCATTCCTGAATGGATCAAATATCCATTCATCTCTTTAACTAGCAGTTCCACATGGCGCCACATCGGTTGGTAGTGGGAGTCATGGGGCGTGGTTCCCCTTCTCCATAGCTTCGAAGTCGCGGCCACCTCCCACTGTGCGCGACGGCGCGCTACTCCCCACCAACGCAGTCTTCCGAGGGCCGACCACCCATCTGGTCCGACGCGGTGTCGAGCAGTGCTTCCTCCTTCCACGGTCGGCGAGTGCCGACCACCACCTTTGCCCACCGGCACCGATCACCGGTGTAGCCACGCCGGTTTCACGCCATCACTTCTTCCAAGGGGCTAAGACAATGTTTCGGAACTCTGTTTCCACTCCCGTCTACACCTACGGGCCTCCCAGGATGCCTCTATCGCTGACTAACCCTCTGATTCATGTTTCTGTCAAATTCATAATTTTCCCGCAAAGAATGAAATGATAAATCAAGCAACGGAGGGTCTGGGCCTTGTTCATTTGGGCCGCGCCCTCCGCTTTAGCATCATAACAAGTGGGTATCAAATAAAAACATCACATAGTTATTGATTAAGCCCCATCCAAATCTCTCATAACAAAAACCACCAAATTCAAGAACGAGGAAAAGAAATGAGAGTTTATTGAATTTAATAACAACCCCTACCTCATGATCCATTGGGGGTGTCGCAGTTGTGGCAGGAGAAGATTCCTCATTTCATGGAGTCACTGTCATTCATTGATCCTGAATCTTTTCCACCCAAGCTTCCATCCTCCACCAGTGGAAGTTTCCATAGTACCTCACCAGGGTTTCCTCTCTTGATGAAGTCATGTCAAAAACCCCAACCTGAGCCCCATTTAAATAGAGGTGGTGGGTGAGTAATGCATCGAAAGAATTAATGAGGTTCATTAATGAGTTTCTAATTAATGAACCTCTTAATTCCCAATAGTGTGGTTACACAACTGAAGATTCAATCCATTAAATGGCTTGAAAACCCATCATCCCCACCACCGCCGCTCAACAGGAGGTAGGATAATTAAATAATAATTTTTTTATTATATTATTTATTTAAAATTCAAAAAAAACTAACTTCTTCACCCAAACTACTGTAGTAAAATTTAAGCTTCCATTAAGCGAATCAGGGTGTTGTGGATTCAACAGTGGCTTCAGATTTTTAATCTGAGTACCGGTTCAAAAGATAGAAAACGTTGACCACACGTTTAGTGAACATACCTTAAAAAAGTTCAAAAATCCATTTCAGGAACACCGGGCCTCAAAATCAAGTGACGTTAATTTTCTTAGACTTGTAATAATCCGAAATAATTTAAAAAAAAATATATGAAATTTTCGGGTCTTTACACTTACTACACACCAAGTTTGACAATCCTGGGGGATATGCTTACAATAATTCACATTTTCAATACAAACCATTATGAAGAATTTGAATAGATTGTGGAAATGAATGGCCTAGTTTAAACCTTATACCAAGGAAGAACCAATGTTGAAATAAAACGAATGAAGTATTTATGTATTGGGGTTGTATTGAAAACATTAAATAAAAGGATACTTAGTTATTAACCTTATTTCAAGGATGTATAATATATTTATTTTGGAAATTATATTAATATCATTTTACAAAAGGACTACCTATATATCAAGTGGCAACCAATCAAATCCGGTGAGGCCATGAGACTTGAACCCATGACTAAAGGATGATAAGGGTTTAACGCCAACCACTGACCTATGAAATGTCTTGGTTAATATGTCATTGTTTTTAGTTGAACAATTTTATGAATATATTTTAATTATGAAACAACATTATAACCTTTTAGGTTTAGAGATTAATGTATTAACCATATTTGCTTTGGAGAATAGTTAGAGACAAATGAAATGACTTTTCACTCTTTTATGGGCCTTATGATCCATTAAATGTTTATTTTAGTACTTCAGGGATAAAAGTTAATTTTTGGATACCCATTTCTTAAAGTAAGGGATGAATTATAATTTTATCGCAGCATAACCAAAAGATTGAATTTTTCATATGAAATTAAAATGTATCATGTAAGTAAATTTCCTTATATTATTAGGAAGTAAAGTAATTTCTCAACATGGGGAAAAGGAACCAAAAAAATGTTGTCCAAATACCTTAATTTTTGTTGAATTGAAGGTCTTCTAAATTATTGTAGATTTATGGATTTGAGTCCCTCAACTTTCCATTGATCATTCACTTGTTTTTATTGATAACCTAAATCACTCCCTGTAAATATTTATGTTTTTCCTCTATGTATGTATTTCTACTTTCCACTAATGTTCTCCTACTTAGAGACCTAGTTATATTTTATTCCATATGACTTTTGTAATTATCATTCTATCTTTTCTAGAGGATTTATTATAAACACTTATCATGATGTGGGATTTCAAACATAAGAAATATCAAACAATATATCACCAAGATCGAGTTTAAATTGCAAGGATGCAATTTAATTAAGGTGGGGATAATGTAAGGCCCTGAAAATCTAAATTAGGAACATTATATTTGATAGCGTGTATGACACACAACACCAAGTGCGTAAGGAAATATAATATCCCAAGAATTTATAATATATTTACTATTTTAAATAAATTGATTATATTGTATATCTTGAAATGCATGTGAAACTGAGTGAGAATATGTCACACACAATAATGAGTTTCTTCAATGGCTTGCGCAAGACCGAGTTTTACCAAACAATAATATATTATTAAAATGTTATTATTTTATATAATAAGATATAAACTATCCATTAATAATAGTATTGACTAACTTATAAAAATATATGGTTTACACATATATAAAACTAATTCATTGGTTACAAATTAATTATAAATGAATATAATAACCAATTGAAAATAAAGGGAATATTTTATAGAAAACTATTTGTATGCTCACAAAATTGTTTTAACCTAATAAATTAAATTAATTCAAATTAGTGAGTGATATTAATGTAATATATATATTATATATTCAATCAAATATTTTTTATATTTATCCAATATATTTGATAGGCATGAGATAAGAACAAACCTAATATTACACATCAAAAACCTATATTTTTATTAAGGAACTTTTATTGCCTTTTAATGGTGAACCTATTTTAAATCAAATTTTTGAAACTTTTATAAATATTATAAGTAAAAATAAACTTAATATTTGAAATCAGAACATAAAAATTAGGTTAGGGTGAATATTTGGTATTTTTATTTGAAGTTTCATTTTTTTAACGAATAGTGAAAAATAATGATTTTTAATTCAAAACTAATTTTTCATCTCATTTATTTATAAGGTTAAATTATAATTTTAATTGGTTTTAATATTTAATTAGATTATTTTTTATTAATTAATTTTTTTTAGTTCATTAGAATCAATTTCACTTAAAAATTAGATATAAAAACTTATCAAACTTTTGAATGTTTTTACTTTAAAAACACACATTGTCATCCCATTTGCGGGATTAAATTTAAATTAATTTTTTCCAATTTTGTGATTGGAATTTGGAAAAATTATTTTTTATTTGGAATCATCATAATTTATAATGTATAATAATTTCAACTTAGTTTGTGACCAAATAAATTAGTGAATGTGATTAAAATTAATTACAACGATTAAAGGAAAAATTAGCTTAACAAAGGACTAAACATTAAAGTTAAGAGTTAAAATTACCTAAAACATGTCAAAAATAAATTTTATGGACATATATACACCCTATAATACCTTATTTATAATTTTTGATAGTATTGGAGCCACTCTAAATGGGAAGAAGGTGGGTGGAATTCCATTTTCCAAAATTTACAAGAATGTCACTCCCCCTCCACTATAAAAAGGCCTCCTCTCTTCCCACTTCTTTGCACCTCTCAAGACACTTTGGATCAACTAAGATATACCCCAATATATCCTCAAAATCCCTCCCATAATCCTATAATCCTAAACTTTTTCATAATTTCAAACAAGGAATCTCTTTGGTGCAAACCAAAAGGAGTTACCCGAATAAGAGGTAACATTCTTCATCAAGCTCTTTAGTTTTATTTCCATTATCCACCCCATAAACTCTTATTATTCCATGATTATATAACAAAAACAGTGTCATAAATATACTGAGATTTTTTTATATTAATTATTTTACCTATAATTACACACACTTCTATCTAATGGGTAATGAACTTACCATTTATGTGTATGGCGAACTACCACCTAACGAAACGACATCGTTCATTTTTCCTTTACAACATTTCATGGTTGGTAATTATGATGGAAAATTTATTTATATATGTTATATGTTATATTTATAATGTATTTATACTTATTTAATTATTTTATAACACATGCCATTATTCTTTCCATTTTTTTAAATACGATAACATCATTTGTGGAAGTGTGGACTACCGCCCCCTTAAAGTGATGTGACTTGTTCACACTATACATAGAACAAATAAAGGATGGTATTAATAAACTGAAGTAATATATATGACATTTATATGATACTATAATTATAATATACTTATATATCATATAATTTTCATTATTTTAATATGGAAAAGAAATGAAAGTAACATTCATGCGTATGTATGGCCTACCATCTCCATGAACGGTGCATTCCATTTATTATCTCCAAAAATTATGAATTATTATGAATACATATATACTAAATATATATTAAATTTAAATAATTTTTTACATTATGTATATTATTAAACCATGATATATTTAATAATAACAATAAGTAACAAGTAAAAACACACTCGAAAGACTAGGCAATTAACACCTAAAATGGTGAAAATAATGAAAGATTGTTAACAAATAGGTAATAGGATATTATAAGAAGATAATATATGATATTATTAACATTAATATGATTATTAAATAATTTATTAACACTATTAAAAAAATTATACAAGATTTTAAGGTCCTTTCACACATAAGGAAATACAAGGTAAGGGATTTCATATCAATTTACATTCCATTGAGACTTGTTTTTTGTTATGCACTTAGTTTCTTTGATATTGTGTATATACTACCCTTTGAAATTTTATATCATGAATTAATTTATTCTCAAGATATTATAAGTTTCATTTAATTTTATTCCTTTATGAATATTATGATTCAAATGTTTCAAATTGGTATGGGGCACTTTGAAATGTTTAAAGATTATTCTCCTTAATAACATTTTTAATGATTATTTTTTCAATCTCAATTCCTTTTGTGATTGTTTAATTTATCTCGAAATAGAAACATTATTGTTTTAAACCTAATTTATTATATATGGTGTACATACTTCCACTTTATCATATAATATCATGATTCATTCATTATTCATGATATTTTGAGTTTCAATCTGAATTATTTCATCTAAGGGGATTCGAGTTAAAAGTTACCATGTGGAAAAGAATTTCATAACCTAATTTTTTTGATTGGGTTATATTACTTCCTCTTTTTCATTAATATTATATGTGTAATAACTTGGGTTCTTAGAATAGGTCAAAATCTCGATCAGGTTTGAATTTTTGACTTGTTTCTAAGAGAACTTGGAAAATCTGGGAAGTTATGGAAATTTCCAGATTACATGTCATGTACTCCCAAGTACACATCATGTGTATGTTAGGTGCGTACCATCTGTGTGCTCACTGAGTACATGTCATGTGGTGACCGTGTAAAATTAATCCACTACATGGCATTTAGTTTTCCTTAACATGTCGTGTATGTTCACTTCCGTGTACCGGCTGAGTCCAAGCCATGTGATTGACCTGTGTCGTGCGTCCAAGCCATGTGGCTACCTCCGCTTAATTCAGAGTATAGATAAAGATACTACATGGAATGTATTCCTTCATACATGCCATGTCCTTTTATTTTTATTCACTTAAATGAAAGATCAGCGCGTCTTATTTTGGAAAAGACCTTATTCTTCCCCAACTTCATAATAACTCCGTTCCGAAATCCCGAATAACGTTTCTTACCCTAGAATCATCATCTGATGTCTGTTATTCAATCCATCTTTGGATGAGGGATCACATTAGGAATTCTAAATTGTACACCCTCTTTTGTTCCAGTTTCTTTTCCTCACACACTGTAGTTTCCATCTGATCATAATTGGTGGGATTTGACAGAAATGTAGATCTATGATGATCGGCTTCAAATTGGAGCTCTATATCAGACATGCCTACATCTATGAGTCTTAGGTAGGTGTTGAATACCTTCTTTCGTGTTTTTGAAGACTTTTGGGTGGCGTGGCCTTAAGCACGTATTTGGGTATTTTGAGCGGGACCCTATTTATTTCGCATTTGCATGTTAAATTGATTATTAGATATGTGGGATGCCTTTGGGTATCTACTTTTACCTATTTTTCTTGAGAGGGTCCAGGCGAGGGGTCATTGCTCAATTGGGTCATTTTGGTCGGGTATGCCAAAATGCATTAAAATAAATTGTTTTGATTAAAATACTGAGTTTAATTTGTTAAGTTGTGATATAAATTTTTGGAGGCTTTAAAGACCTCAGAGCTGGTATGGGACAACACTTGGTTAGTGCATTTCAACTATTTATTTTGTTTTTCTTGTTTAAAAGTGATTATTTTGATGATATATGTAATCGCTGAATTGTATGTGTTAGAACCCCTTTAGGTTGTGTTGGGCACGGCCTGAATATTCTTGAGTGATGTTAATCACAGTTTGGGCTTGGCCTAGATTACTTTGGGTGGTTTTGACCATAGTATTGGGCATCATGGAAGTCATACTTGAGGCAGTGTGGTTGTCAGGTTGGGCATGGTCGGGTTACTTGGATGGAGAAGCCATCAGACTTGAGCGACATGGTCATAGGGGCATGAGGTGTCAGAGATTTTGTGTCTTGGGAACTTATTTTGGTGATTAATGATCACCTGGAACTTTGAGTAGTGTGCACATAGAGAGACTCTGTGATGAGGTGGTTTTGATCACTCATGTGGGTAGAGGACCCCAATAGTTGTGGTTTAGGTACTATTGGTTTGGGGGTGCTTATTGTGGGAATCCAAGTGGAAGGTGAGGATCCTTCTAGAGATAGAATTGAGGAATCAGGATGGGGGAAGAGGCTTGCTGTGATTTGAGGGTAGACATCATTTTCCATCCAGTTACTGATTTGAGGGTAGACATCATTGCCCCTCCGGTTACTTTATTTTAAGGAAGACATCATTGTACCTATGGTTAATTATTTGAGGACAAGAACCATTATTCATCTGAGTTACTTTTGTTTGGGTGTGACTTCGGAACATCGGTACTTGAGACACGAGGTGTCAGGAGGAACATGGTGTCAGGTTACATGATAGAGATTCTGACGTTGGCCGAAGCAAGTGACACTCCATGGTGGATGCTGAGCACCAATGGATTTTATGTTATTTATGAATCATACTATTTAATGATTTATTAATAAATTCATTCCCACTTAAACACTTATATTAGGTATGCACCATTGGGTGGTATCATACTGAGATTTGTCTCACACCCTGCATGGGACCTTCAAGATGTGTGTAGACTTTATGAATTTGCATGCAGGAAAGAGATCATCTTTGGGAGATGGACTGTATTAGTTGTTGCATGGAGATGGTATAGACCTTGAGGTCTTTCCTAGCTAGAGTTTAATTTTTTTTTTCTTTCTTTCCTGTATCATCATTCTTACTTTATTATTTTAGCTACTCTTGGTTATCCATTGGCACCCTTTTATATATTTACTTGCTATGGATGCATGACTTGTCTGTTCTAGTAGTTGTTTCAAGTGGTTCATCATTCTGTTGTGTTTACATTCCACTACAATTGTTTATATTTATTGCTTCCACTATTTATTTTTATTGATCGTGATTCCGCTCTGTGGGTCTAGTTCGAGTCTGCTGAGTATTTATTTCCATTGCATGTTATATATTATTGCTTGAACTAGTACCATTATTATCCTCTGAGATGGTATAGCCTCCCCACTATACCTATTAAACCCTCGCTACTAGTCAGATGCCTTTGGAATTCAGGGAGGTGCACCTAAGTTAGTAAAACCTGACCTGTTTATCACTGTTTGGGTGTTTTTTCAGATCTAGTACATTAAAAAGTGGTATCAAAGGAGTTCTTGATAGGGATTTCATAGCAGTTTTTTGTTGGATACTAATGATATTGAGACCTCTCTTTTTATTTCTACTGGTTTTACTATTTGGGATATGGTAGACTAGAGATAGGTTGTTGTTGTTTTTGGAACTGGGTTTCTAACTTGTGCTTGGGTGCATGCATCCCTAGGTACGAGGGATAGACCAAGTTGCATTGGGTGAGAATTTCTATTTAGATTTTTCTCAGACTGCAGTTTATATGATTTCCACCTCAGTGGATCACTTAGTGTGTGATGTTATTGATTGTGATATGTGAACCTTGGCCTGGTATTTCAAGGCATGGTAACTTGGTTTTTGATAGGCACATTTTTAGGGTATTTCAATTTCATAACTGCACGTATTCTTTGTGAAGTGATAATACCATGTCAATAATATCAATTTCCATGCCATAGAATGATTTTGAAATGTGATAGGTGAAATTATTGATAAAATTGATAGTTTATTTAAATGTACTATGTCATGCTATATATATTGTGAATTGCTTGTGGCATGAGATTTGGGCCAGGTTCTTATATGAGAAGGCAGGTACTATGGTTGAGGTGATTTTGGTCACCAAGATTAGGCAAATAGGTCGTCGGTTTGAGGAAACGTTGGTTGTCAGGATGGGCATAGCCCAAGGTATTTTTGATACTTGGATTTTTTTAGGGCGGGTAAGGAGGCCATAAGGCCAGGATGCAGTGGGCATGGTTGTGGTAGGGGGAGTAAGGGTAGTAGTTATGCGCTGCCTTTTACTACTTTCCTTATCTGTATTATATATATATATATTTCTATATGTGTGGGATGTTTGACCATTTATGGTATTCAGTGGGTTCCTTTAGATGACTCAGATGAAGCGTCAAGAGAGAGATGGTACAGTGCCACAGGAGCAGGATCAGGTTCAAGATCTAGTGAAGGCAGAGCATGAGCCGCAGGTACATGCTCAGGGGTGGGATCAGGTTCAGGATCCAATGCAGGCAGGACAACAGCTGGGTTTGGCAGCGTTTGGGTCATGGCTCAACAAGCAGCTCCAAACAAGCCTGATACGTGTCTTTCAGAGGATCGACAGAGGCGTGCAGTGTACAGATCCCTCTATGGAATATATGACGTGGGAGTTCTAGTCACAGCACCCACCACTTTTTATGGGTGATTATGGTCCACAGGAGGCTAAGAAATAGATAGAGGGCATGTAGATAATCTTTGAGTAGCTCGAGCCACATCCTAGGTGGAGGGTTAAGCTAGCGGCGTACATGTTGAGAGGACCGGCAAAGCGTTGGTGGGATGTGCAGGTTCAGGCTCGCAAACACGAAGGACTATCATAAAAGGACTTTGAGGACAGGTTCTTTGAGCACTTTTACATAGAGACATTGAGGGAAGTGAGATCTTGGGAGTTCTTAAACATTCAGTAGGGATACATGTCCATCATGGACTATGCATTTACTTTCACTGAGCTGTCTCGCTTGGAACCTGGTATGGTAAGAGATGACTCGGCAAGGGTGTGGCACTTCGAGGATAGCTTAGGAAATGCCATTCAGATCCAGGTAAATATCTTCAGTCTAGGTTCCTTCTCAAAGGTGATAAATTAGGCACTCATAGCATAGGTCAATGAGAAATAGAGGTCTCACTTAGGCCAAATGAAAGCTTCATGTGATGGTTTGGACAGTAGAAAGTGAGGATGGGATGAGTTTTAACAGGGCAGTTAGGCCAAGGACTCATCTAAACCACCTTGTAGCAGTTCATTAGTGGTTTTCTTTCAGTGTAGATAGCTAGGGAATTTCTGTACATAGTTCGATAAGCCTCCAAAGGAGTGTCATGCATGTGGATAGGTCAGACATCTTGATAGGTTCTGTAGGTATCCTTCTTAGACAGTCGGTATGCAGGGACCAAGACAGACAGTGGCATCTAGATTTGGTTCAGGGTCAGTACCAGGTGACTGTAGTTGAGGTTCAGCTACACGTGAAGGACGTGACAGAGACAGTCAGACCCAGTTGAGGGTTCAGTGGCGGGTGACAAGAGTAGCACCGTAGGGAGTTCAGGCATCAAGTAGTCATACTTCAGGTCAGGTGCACCCTATTGAGCTGCCAGGAGCTGAGCAGGCTGGTGATCCAATGACAGTTAGAGGTAAACCGCGGGTTTTTCCATGACTTTATTATTTTCTATTTGGAATGACCTGTTGGGGTATGTCCTTTTTGATTGCATGAGGTGCATAGGTTATATGTGGACTGACTAGATGTTGGTCAGTGGTATTGGAACCATATCAGGTGAATGATATATTTATATATATGTATGAGATGTGTGGTATCAGGGTATCAAGGATGCAGATTACTTGAGGTGTTGTGGGTATCGGGGCATCAAGGATGTGGGCTACTTGAGGTGTTTTGGGCATTGGGGCATCAAGGATTCAGGTTACTTGAGGTTCATGGAACCAGGTTTGGCTGTGAGCCTCCATGGGATACAAGACCTCGTGGAGGCAGACACTAATGCGATGTGGGATATGTTTGGGTGTCGGAAATGAAACGGGACCACCAATTAGGATTATGGGTGACGATGTGTCATGAGAGTACCACGAGTCCAGAAATAGGTTAGTGAACCTTTGATTGGTATGAAGGTTGAGACTGAGTTAGGAAATTCCTAAGGTGGGGAGAACCTTGAGGAATTTATCCAAAACCTTTGAGACCGGGGTAGTTTGGGTTAGCTTGACCAGGATGGGTATGTTTGGTTCCCTCTCTGGGTTTTTTTTTTTTTTTTGATAGCTTTGGGATGAGCTATGTTAAGGTGGGGAGATTGTAAGAACCTGGGTTTTTAGAAATGGTCAAAATACCGACCCTGTTTGAATTTTTGACTTATTTCTGAGAGAAATGGGAAAATCTAGGAAGTTCTTGAAATTTCTAGATTACACACCACGTACTCCCAAGTGCACAGCATGTGTATGTTAGGCATGTACTATCCATGTTCTCACTGAGTACATTTTGTGTGGTGACTGTGTAAAATTAATCTACTACACAGCGTGTAGTTTTCCTTAACACGTTGTGTATGTTCTCTTTTGTGTATGGCTAAGTCCTAGCCATGTGATTGACCTGTGTGGCACGTCCAATCCAAGTGGATTCTTCTGCTTAAGTAGGAGTATGGACAAAGCTACTACATGGCATGTAGTCTTTCATATATGTCGTGTACTTTTATTTTTATACGCTTAAATGAAATAGTGTCGTGTCTTATTTTTGAAAACACCTTTTTCTTCCCCAAATTTGGAAAAAATATATTCCAAAATCCTGAAGAACATTTATTACCCTAGAATCATCATTTGACTTCCATTCTTAAATTCGTCGATGGGTGCGGGATTGCATCAGGAAGGATAAACTTGTGCACCCTCTTTTGTTCCAGTTTCTTTGCCTCACACACCACAATTTCTATCCGAGTAGAATTGTTGGTATTTTTATAGAAACATAGATATAAAAAGATCGTATTTGAATTAGATCTTGATATCGGATGTGCATACATCTATGAGTCTCGGGTAGGTGGTGCATACCTGCTTTCGTGTTTTTACAGGATTTTGGGTGGTGCGGCCTTAAGCGCATATTTGGGTATTTTTATTGGGACCCAATTTATTCTACAGTTTCATGTTAAATTTATTATTGGATCTATGGTATGCCTTTGGGTATGTCCTTTTACCTTTTTTCTTGAGTGGGGTTGGGAAAGGGGTCATTGCTCAATTGTGGAATTTTGGTCGGGTATGCCAAAATGCGTTAAAATAAATTTTTTTGATTAAACTAATGAGTTTAATTTTTTAATTTATGATATGAATTTGTGGAGGCTTTAAAGACCTCAGTGTTGTTATGGGATAGAACTTGGTTAGTTCATTTCAACTGTTTAGTTTGTTTTTTCTATTTAAAAGTGATTCTTTTGATTATATATGTAATTGCTAAATTGAATGTGTTGGAACCCCTTTAGGTTGTGTTGGGCATGGCCCAAATATTCTTGAGTGATATTGATCACAAGTTATACTTGGTACAGATTACTTTGGGGGGTTTTGACCATAGCATTGGGTGTCATGGACGTCATACTTGAGGCAGTGTGACTGCCAGGTCGGGCATGGCCTGGTTTACTTGGATGGCGTGGCCATCGGACTTGAGTGACATGGTTTCAAGGGCACGAGGTGTCAGAGATGTTGTGTCTTGGGAACTTATTTTTGTGACTACCTCTTACCCAAAAATTTGAGTAGTGTTCACATAGAGAGACTCCATGATGAGGTGGTTTTGACAACTTTTGTGGGTAGAGGCCCTCGATAGTTGCGGTTTAGGTACTATTGGTTTGGGGGTGCTTACCGTAAGAAGCCATGGAAAAGGTGAGGATCCTTCTGAGGATATCATTGAGGCTATTGGGATGGGGGTAGAGGCTCTCCATGATTTGAGGGAAGACATAGTTGTCCCTCTAGTTACTAATTTGAGGGCAGACATCGTTGTCCCTTTGGTTACTTTATTTGAGGGAAGACATCGTTGTCCCTCCAGTTAATTATTTGAGGATAGGAATCGTTGTTCCTTTAAGTTAATTTTATTTGGGTGTGCCTTTGGGACATAGAAACTTGATACATTAGGTGTTAGGAGGCACATGGTTCCAGGTTACATGACAGAGATTTAGGCATTGACCGAAGCAGGTGACACTCCATGGTGGCTACTGAGCACCAGTGGAGTTTATGTTATTTGCACATTATATTGTTTACTACTTTCTTAACAAATGCATTCCTACTTAAACACTTATATTAGGTATGCACCCTTGGGTGGTATCATACTAAGATTCATCTCACACCCTACATGGTCCATTCGGGATGCGTGTAGACTTTATGGATTTGCGTGCAGAAAAGAGATTAGCTTTGGGAGATGGACTGTATTAGTTGTCGCATGGAGATGGTATGGACCTTAAGGTCTTTCCTAGATAGAGTTTACTTTGTTTTGCTTTATTTTCTATATCAATATGATTACTTTATTATTTTAGCTACTATTGGTTATCCATTAGCGCCCTTATATATATTGACTTTCTATGGATGCATGACTTGTATGTTCTAGTAGTTTTTACAAGTGGTTCAGCATGCTGTTGTGTTTAAATTCTGCTGTAGTTGTTTATATTTAATGCTTTCACTATTTATTTTTATTGATTGTGTTTCCACTATACGGGTCTGGTTTGAGTCTACTGAGTCGTTATTTCTGATGCATGTTATATATTATTACACAGACCAGTACCATTATTATCCTCTGAGAGGGTATAGCCTCCACACTATACCTATCATACCCTCGCTGCTAGTCGGCAGCATTTGGAATTCGGGGAGGTGCGCCAAAGGCAGTGACACCCGACCTATTTAGCACTGTTCGGGTGGCTATTTGGGTCCGAGAAGTTACAATATGATTATGTGTATAATTATTTTCACTATTTATTGATGTATTTACACTTATATATGTGGATTAAAGTTGATACACATGATCTACTCATTGATTGATTCTCACTCTAATGTTATAATCTTTTCAAGGGTTTACTTTACAATCTCATTTTGTTTGGGATTGTTTACACTTGAATTTAAATTAGAATAAATTATTTGATCATTGTCTAATAAACCCTTTTATTTTATTCTTCTCTTGTTATTTATAAACTTTTTCAAGTTTTAGTACCATTTTTTCACTCTTTGTTACTCAAAATGTTTTAGAAAATCTTTTTAAGAAAACCCAACTTCATTTATATTTTTATTCAGAGAACCTATTTTCTTATAAAAACCATGTTTTATTAAAATTTTCTCAAAGGGGTTTTTAAGATTTTCCAAATGATTTTTTATAGACATTTTTACACTTTTTATCTTTTACCCATGTTTTAAAATGAATATTTTTATCACTTTCCGAATAAGGAATTTTTATAACCTTTAACCATGAAAAATGAATGTTATTTTTACCTCATACGGCATGTATATATTTACCTATCAAAATTTCTTCAAATATTCCTTTTCAATTTTAAAAGTTTAATTTTTAAATAAAAAATTTTTAAAAGTGATTTTCAAAGAAAATTATTTTCAAAATGTTTTTCAAAATAAAAAGGATATTTTCCCCAAGAATGTTTTTAAAATATATTTTTATAGTATTCATATTCATCAATGACAAAAAAACCTTTATTTATACTTCACTCAGGGTATATTTTATTGATATCATTCTTATTCTTATTCTGGATGGTTTATGATTTACTTGGATAAGGATAGTATTCACATTCACTTCTTTGATTCCTTTCTTAGTCCCATTGAAATATTAAATTTCCTATGATCATTAGAAATTTGATTTCCCTTAATTATCCATATCATTTATCGTGAATATGATTATTTCCTAAACCATATATCATTTTTACATATGGTGTTTACTTTAAATGTTATTTGAATATCCAGGGAAATGTTGATAAATCTGTATTCTTTATTCTATAAGGATATTTGATAAGTAATATTATTTATTTATATTATTCAATATGAGGAATTATTTGGAATGGAAATGATGGGTGGGTCCTAGACTTTATATAGACCCTCAATGCATCAAAAGGTTCTCATGAAACAAATTAGTTGTGAAAATTAAACAGGTTTCTACTTGTAGTTTTAAACCATCTTATGAAAGGTCTTGACACTATAGGTTTTCATGTTCCTCATACATGACATCAAAAAATTAATAATTTACTTCATTTTGATTCAGTATTTATAATCCATGAGATTTTTCATCGATATATCTATGGATACATTTCATTCTCATTTCATTGATTAAATGGAATGTGTTTTCAAATTCTTACATTTCCATATTTATTTTTATTTATCTAGTTATTTTACTGGAATGTGTTTCTAGTTATTTACCTTTCCATATTTTTTATTCTCTTACTTCTCAGTTAAAATATTTCATAGCATGTGTCTTCAGTTATTAACTTTCTATATTTATTATTATCATTTATTCATTATTGATTCCACTATATTTACCCATACTGAGCATTTGAGCTCACCCTTATTATGTTTCTTTTCCCCAAGATTCCCTAAAGTGTACTAATAAAGATATAAAATGATATGATAGATGGAATAAATTTATTATCCTTGAAATAAAGAAAAAAATATTTTTTAATTATAGTATTCTTTTGTAATAAAAAACTCATGTTTGTATTTTTTTTACCAAGAATTCTAATCTGATCAGTCCTTTGGGATTTGATTCCTAGTAATCATGACAATTTAATGGTAATAGAAACTGGCTCTAGGATTCTGGGGTTAGGTCGCTACAAGACAGATTGATGGAAGCCCTAAGGTGATGGAATCTCCTATATTCTTGTATCAAGTATCTACAGGAATACATTTTGTTACTTTTAGGCTTACAAATTCCTCTTAGGAGAAGCATTCTCTAGACTTAGATCACAAGATAGTGAAAGAGGATGAGGATTTATTTCCTCGTAGGTGAACTATATCTAGAAGGTAAGGTAGGATCTCATATCTACTAAGTGTGGGTGAATTGGATTCTAATGTTTTAGTACCACATGAAATATTAACCAAAGCACAAGTAACCACATCCGACCCCTTTGGAGTGCTTGAATCATTGATGAAGAGCAAGAAGGTGGAGAGTAGAATGGATGATAGGTAAGTAGCAGTGTTTTAGTATTGGAAAACCTATCTAGAGAATAAGTATAGGAATAATTGGTTCATACCCACATAGAAAATGGAAAATCAGTGAGTATACATTGCTCGATAACCTATCTAAGAGGGATGAGGTTCAGATAGATACTAGAGAGACTGACACGGAGGATAGAGACACTGATACACTTTGGAAATGAGTGAATACTTGGAGGAGAGGGTGTCATCCAAGAGGTTGAGGCCATGGGCATTGTCAAATTAACTAGGGGGTTTACATGCTGAGAGTCTCAATTCTCATGCTAAGATTATTAAAAAGAAGGGTTTGTGATTGATTGTAATTGATGAGGGAAGTTATGCTTTGTCTGATCCCATCCCTTTTTCTTCTACTTTTGTTTCTAAATAAAAGGGATCTATTCCTAACATTTAATACCTACTTATTACATATATATACATATATATATAGAGAGAGAGAGATAGATAGATAGGGATAAATATATGTATATATGTGTGTGTGTGAATATATAAATATATATAATATAGTAATTTCTATTTAATAATTAATATAAATAACCTATAATATGTAATTAATAAATAATTATATAAATATATAAACATATAAATGTAAATATATATATATATATAAATTCATAATTATATTTTAATATATACATAAATATAAATATATATAATTATAAATAGATTTAAATATATGGATATATTTAAGCATATTTAAATAGATATAAATATAGAAATAAATATGAGTACATATAAATGTGTGTGTGTGTGTGTATTTATATATATTTATGTATATTTATATATTTAAATATATTTATATGTAATTATGTGTGTGTCTGTTATGTGGGTGTATATAAATATATTTAGACATTTATATATATATATATATATATATTAGTATATTTATATGTTTTTGTATATATTTATATTTATATGTAATTATAGATATTTATACATATTTATATGTTTCTATGTATATTTAAATATATATATATATATGATTGTGTGTGTGTGTGTGTTTAAATATATTATGTGGTCATATATCTATATCTATGAATATATATATTTATATGTGTTTATATATATTTATATTTGTTTATGTTTATTATGTGGGTATATATCTATATTTATATTTGATAGAGGGGGTTAAAAATTGAAAAAAAAAATACTCAAGAATCATAGTGGTTCAAGCCTCATCTCTCACCATAAGGAATGAAAAGAACCCACTGGACCTATTTTATTACATATTATGACCTAAACACCCATGATTTTGATGCCTCAAGGTCCAAATTGTATGTGGCATAAGGGACCCTGAAGGAGATGATCCAAAGGCCCAATTGGGGATCCTACATCATGTTGTGTGCCAACGAGCCCGTACCCGAGTGGTAAGGGCTCCTGCTTGGCATCCAAGAGACCCAGGTTCAAAACCGAGTGAAGGAGAATTTCTGGGGTACTGTAGAAATACTATAGCAATATTGTAGCAGGTACTGTAGCAGTTACTGTTTGGTACTGTAGCAGACGGAACTATTCACCCGATTTGGGCCTTCGGGCCACCGGTTTGGGCCTACGGGTCTCCAGGGCCTTTGGGTCATCAAAGGACTTCGGCCCATAGGGCCTTCGGGTCACGTAGACCATGGAGTAGCCCAGTTCACATAGAACATGCCTTAGAAGAGGATTAGAGCAACATGAGTAGCAGCCACCAGATGCAGAGCTAACCAGATTGGAAGAATGAGAGGGTATGGCAACCGCCATCGGGACCAGGCACTGTACAGCTTTGTACGGGGCAATGCTAGTCGATCAACAATGCACGGTGGGGAGCTAGGTGATCAATGACGCAGAAATCTGGGGAGGGGAAGTTCAAGTGGGCTGGGCCTACAGGTCAGGTATTGGGCATGGTATGCCTATGGGCCTTCGGGTCATGTATTTTGGGTTTCTTGGGCCTTGTGTCTTAGGCCTACAGGTCATGTACGGGTTCCCCTTTAACCCTTAAAAGGGGGATTATCCATAATAAAATAAAAAATAAGGCCTTCGGACAATTTGGGGTACATCATGTTGTGTCACTATCCATATGCCACCCTCTCCCCCTGTTAGTAGTCATTGCACCATGTTACCAGTATGAAAGTTGCGCCACCCCCTACTACAAATCATTGTATTGTGCTACCCTATGATGCATCGTGGTAGGGAAACCCATCCATTTCACATCAAAAATCCAAATGGGTAGAGGGTTGAATGATAGGTGTCAGGACACTCGTCTCTCTTTTGAGTCATTCAATCGGCAATGCTTGTGTGGAACCTCATGGAATACATCATGTACCTAGTCTAACTATGGGGGTAGATACAAGAAGTACACCTCCTCACCAAATCTACACAACATCTAGAAAGGGAAAATGAATATCATAGATATCTTTCCACCCCAGCCAAATATTTATAATCCACATTGAGGTAAGACCCATATGAACACATACTCTCCCTTCGCGAACTCCAAAGGACTCTTTTGTTAGTCCACATAAGATTTCTGATGGCTCTGTGAATTCCTCGTCTACTCCTGGATGATCTGCACCTTCTCTGTCATGGCTCGCACCAACTCTGGGCCCATAAGTTTTGACTCTCCTCAGTTGGTCCAGTAGATTTTTGACCTAATGGTTTTCCCATAAAAATCCTCGAATAGTTCTAAACTTATGGTGAAATTGTAAATTTTTTTGTATGCAAACTCCAATAAGGGTAGGTGATCCTCCTAACTACAGCTAAAGTCCAATATTTAATCCCACAGCATACCCTCTAGAACTTGAATGGTCTGCTCAATCTGGCCATCATTCTAGGAGAGAAACATCATGTTCAAATGTAAATAACTCCAAAAGGATTCATATAATCCTATCCATAATTGTGACATGAAGTGATAATAAAATTATAAAACGATCATCTATGGAAGTTCATGGATATGGACTATCACTGCACATAAATTCATCCTAATCTCTCTACAGAACTCTCCTCTCAAATATATTGTAAGTGGGATGACTTAGTGAGTCAGTCTACGATCACCTATATGGAATCATGTCCTCTAGAAATATGTGGAATCCCCATCATGAATTCTATAGATATCTCATCCCACTTTCACTCTAGAACCTAAAGGGGTTGAGCTAAACCCACTGGAACCTAGTGGCCAGCCTTCACTTACTGATAAATAAGGCATCAAAAGACAAACTCTGCAACTCCATTCTTCATATTTGGCCACCAAATTTGATGTTAGATTTCCTAGTACATCTTCACCGCACTTAGATGTACCACCAAAGGAGATGTATGAAACTCCCTAAAAAACCCCTCTCACAACATCACTGGTACCATCATGCATCCTATGAAAAGGATTACATGCTCCCCACCTTCAAAAAATGTATCAAGATCATGTCCAATGGATATCTAAGTATGTAGGGTCTCACAGTTGGTATATCTATGCTGAGAATCCCTAACTCACTATAGAAGTGGGGGGTAACAACCATCTACTGGATTTAAGTTTTACCATCCCCATCCACTATGGAAAACTGTAACATGGCCAACTACCCTAATTTCTTGCTCAATAATTGTTAATAATACCTCCTAATTAGATAATATTCTCCCACATTCCCCTTTATAAGTGTATAGAAAATCTAAAATTCATGGTCTTGGAGGAACTTTATCCATCACATATGTCTCAAGTTAAGATCCTTCTGAGAGAATATATACTTGAGACTATTGTGGCCATAATATATGATCAATCGCTCACACATAAAGTATTTTTCCACACCTTTAGTGTGAAGACTGCTGCTTCTAGATCAAGATCATAGTTTATGTATTTTTTTCTCATGTGGTATCAATTTACATGAACCATAGACAATCACTTCCTACCTCTGCATTAGAAAACAACCAAGACAGGTCCCTGATGCATTTCAGAACACTATGTACTTGAAACCCTACTCTGAAAATATCAAGATGAGAGTGGTCATAAATATATACCTCAAATCCTAAAATTCTTATTGTCACCTCTCTATACACACAAAATGATACCCCTTTTAGCTCAAAGTTGTCGAGGGAGATGATATCCTAGAGAAATCAGGTAAGAATCTATAATAGTAGCCTACCGACCCAGTGAAGCTCTGCACCTCCATCATGATCCTGGGTGGATCCTAAGATAACACAAACTCAGACTTCTCTAGGTTCACTACTACACTGTCTACTAAGATAACATGTCCCAAAAAGTGGAACTCCTAAATATAGAACTGGAACTTTGAGAGCTTCCTATAAATCTACAGCTCTTGGATACATCTAGTACCATCCTCAAGTGTCTCTCATGCTCCTCCTCAAACATCGAGTACGCTAGGATATCATCAATGAATACTACCATAAATTATTCTTATAAAGGATGAAAGATCTGGTTCATGAGTCCCATGAACATTGCTGGGAAATTCCAAACAACATCACTAAGTACTCATAGTAACCATAACAACATAGGAAAGTTGTATTTGTTATATCCTCATCCCATACTCACAACTAGAGATAACCTGATCTAAGGTCAATTTTTGAGAACCATCGTACCCCTCTCAACTGATCAAAGAGGTCATCAATCCTAAAAAATGGATACTTATTCTTCAAAGTCACCTAGTTCAAGAAATGGTAATCCACACCCAACCTTAAAATACCATTTTCCTTCTTGGAGAATAATATTGGGGCTGCTCAGGGTAAAACACTAGGCCTGAAAAATCCCTTCCTCTATAAGTACTAAAACTACATCCTTAGCTCGAAAATCTCTAAAGGATCCATATGATATACTTTTCATGACCCGTCCCCTAGGGAACATGTCGTGACTACCCCAAATCCGCCTTCCATAGGCCAGGGGTTGGTGACTAGCACCAAAAGGCATATTCTCTAAAATGGGAAGGCATTGCCTTTAAACCTGTACAAACACACAGTCCAAGAACACAACAAGAAGAAACTGTGAATTAAACTATTTTAGAAAAAGTTTCTTGAAAGTAAAGGGGCTAGAATAAAAGCCCAACTGGAAGAGTACAACTACAACTGAAAAGTAAAAAATAGCTGAAAAGGTGAAAAGAAGCTCCTAGATCGTCCACCACAGATCCTACCTGAAGGGTAGGTACAGCTCACGATAAGTAGTCCCTGCATCACATCACACCAAATGGTCCAAATTGGATCCTACCTAAAGGGTAGGTACAGATCGCCACCTCAGCACTCCACCTCCGTCCATATCCTCTATGTACCACTAGGTCCTAGCTCCCTCAAACCTCAGCCCAGCTACTCATCATATGCACAAGACACAATAAGGTGCGGGCAAAGCCCGTGTAGGGGTGAGTATAATGATACTCAGTAGGTACCCCGAGACCCCAAAGTTATCATAGAATTCAACAAAGAAAAACCACAGGGTAACACCATTAAGGTAAAGTACCACATAGGTAAAGTACCACAGTGCATAACCTCAATAACAATCACAAAGTAAAGACAGCTCACACTGAAGTTTATTCAAGGGGGTAGTAACAAGTAACATCCCCAGTCACATCGTCGAACACCTCGGATGCTAGATAAATCCTCCTCTATTGAGTACAGTAGGCCTTTCGCATCACATAGAGGTGATTACCACTAACCTTGAACATACCATGGTTCTGTCGGGTCACATAGAGTCATTCCTCCCAAATGCGGTCTGCTAAGGTATGCCACCCCATCACATACCGCGGCTGCTCCCCACCGTGGCCTACTAAGGTACTCCTCCCCATCGGGTACCGTGGGTCTACCAGGTCACATAGAGTTTTCCCTCCCCAATGAGGTCTACTAAGGTACTCCTCCACATCGCGTACGGTGGTAGCTCCCCACCATGGTCATCGAGTCACTTCGAGTTGAAAAGTAAGCAGTCGTCGGGTCTTAGCTGGTTACAGGGTTCCGTATGTAGTGCGCTAGGGAGAACCACTCCCCAAGCCATCATTCATATCTCAACTAGCACAAAGTCCCACAAATAAGTAACCTGATGATCTGCCATGTCATAAGGGTTCCAACGCAATAGAAGGTGCGTTAGTCAGATGCCTGGTCTGTGCGTTATTGGCATTTCAGTGCCGAGGGCCCGGTTGGATTCAGGTGCGATCCAACCCAGCCATACTCTAAGTTTCTCTGAAAATCTAATGGAGTCAGTCAAAAGGACTTTCTCTATCCATGGATCCCAACTCCACAGATAGTTCGTCAAATGAGCGTCTAGTTCTCAAGATAAGGTCCTTTGAGTGTTTCTAGGCCCGATTGGGCCGGGGTCCGGTCCGACCCGGTCGGGTCGACCCGGTCCGACCCAGTCTAGGCTGGACCGAGGTGGTATCAGCCCACTGGGCTGATGTTCGGTCTGTCCTGCAAGAGGGGTGGCCCGCAAAGGTGGCCCGACCAAAATAGGGTGGGCCACAAGGGGCAACCCGGCCTGCATGGGGCAGTGGCCCAGTCTGGGGGTGGTGGCCCACTCTAAGGGTGATGGCCCGGTCTGAGGGAAGCATCTCGGTCCGAGGTGATGGTCCAGTTTGAGGCGACATCCCGATTCGAGGGAGACGGCACAGTGTGAGGGCGACAGCACAGTGCAAGGGCAGCGGCCCGGTTCAAGGGCGGCGGCCCGGTGCGAGGGCGGCGGCCCGATGCGAGGGCGGCGGCCCGGTCCGAGGGCGGCGGCCCGGTCCGAGGGGGCAGCCTGGTCCGAGGTAGCGGCCTGGTCCAAGGCGGAGGCCCGGTTCGAGGGCGGTGGCCCGGTTCGAGGGCAGCGGCCCGGTTCGAGGGCGGCAGCCCAGTGTGAGGGCGGCGACCCGGTTCGGTCCGACGCGGGGGGTGTAACCCCCCAGTCTCTCAGATTTCTAAACGACTCAGAGTCTGTTCAGTTTGCAAGGCGGCGGAACCACATGGGCGATGTTTAGTTGCCGCGGAACCTGTCAGAGGCAGGTTTGGCCTTTATCATAGCTTTGTTTGTGGTTTCTGTTCGCTGACGGCACGGCGGTCGCGCTGCCTCCCTTCCCACAGTTGGTCGTCATGCCAGCCGCCTCCTTCGTTCATTGCGGCTGACAAGATGTGGCCCTCCTCTTGTGGTGTGTGTTGACATGCTCGCGGTCCTCCATGGGGGTGATAGGATAGCAAGATAATAGAGGGTTCGGGCCGAGTTTGTTAGGCCCACGCCCTCCATGTTAGCTCGTAACATGAGAGGGGTTAAGGGTTTATTAATAGTTGAATTAAACAACAAGATAAACCCCACAATATTCCTCGCAATAACCTCCAGCAAAGATGAATGAATTGCGGGTCAACCCATTAGTTGGTTGACCCATGTTCTTCATATAATTTCAAGAACGGGGAAGAGGGAATCAAAAATGCACAAACGAAAATAACCCCTACCTCCTAACCCGTTGGAGAGAGTCTACGGCTTGAAGGCAGATCGTGTTCTTCATTTCCACAACTGGTTCCCAACGACAGAACTCGCACGTCATCCTTCGGTTCGTGGTTCAGTGTCGCCCATCACCTCCTTCTAGGATTGGATCCATCCTCTAAGGGTTTTTCATCATGGCGCTCCTTCAGAACTTCATTGTTTGGCGAATCTGTGTCGATACCCCTCCCCAAGCTCTATATATATAGGAGAGGGGGAGGGTAAGTAAATACATTGGAGTTTAATGGGGCTCATCAATTAGGAAGCTTCTTAATTCCCCCAATGACATCGTTACTTAGGGTTGGCCAGTCAAGCCATTTATTGGTTTGACACATCGCTGGCCCCACCCCTTTTCTTGTCCATTGGAGGATATGAAATAAAATAATAAAATTATTTTATTTCATTTCTTTTAAAAAGTCACAAAACTTAACTTTTTCTCCATACCTACTACGGCCAAAGTAAAGCCTCTCTTAAGAGAATCTTAGCACTGTGGATTCAACGGTGCCCTCAGATTTTTAATTCGAGCAACGGTTCAAAAGTTAGAAAACGCCGCTCGCGCATTTACTTAACGTACCTGAAAAAAAGTTCAAAAAATTATTAACAGTCACCCTCGACCTGCGCCGGTCGAGGTTAGGCTTTACCTAAGTGAAACACTCCCCAACAAACCCAAAGGTACTCTCCTATTTCCAATCTGAGTTGTCGTTTAAAATTTATGGATTTTACTATAAAATAATTGTCACTTAATTATTTTATTTACGTCCAAAAACTAACTTTCACTGGTAGTCTGTGTCGGCCAATGTTAGTATCTGCCTAAAGAGAGCATACCCTCACAAGTTCAGCAGTGGTCTCAGATTTTTAATCCGAGTTACCGTTCGTGAGTTATAATAATTTAAAAAATAAAATAATTTTATTTAATTATTTTATTTACAGTTATGCCATTTTCAGGTTTTCTCACAGGAGGTCTGCGCCGACTAAACCTAAGTTGTGCCTAGGGTAAACCTTCCATCTTGAGCGCAACGGTGCCCTCAGATTTCTGATCCGGGAAACCATTTAAGATTTATTCCACTTTTTCAGGAAAACTACTTACGCGTGCTATTTAAAGTTTAACAAAACTTCGACAGATCATTCCAGGCACTTCGGGCCTCAGAATCATGCGCCGTCAAATTTCGTCATCTCGAAATAATTCCATGTAATTAAAAAAAAATACAGAAATTCCAGGAAATTACATTCTCCCCACCTTAGGGATTTTTATCCTCGAAATCCAAAAAACTGACTAAGGAAACAAATCGGGGTACTGAGCACGAATCTGAGCCTCCCACTCCAATGTGCTCTCCTGGAGGTTCTTGTGCTACCAGAAAACGCACACGAGAGGTATCGACCGCCCATGAAGGACTCGCTCCTGTCGATCCTAAAACTCCACTAGAAACTTCATAAAAGTCACCCCATCATCAAAGTACAACTTTCCCTAGTTGATAACGTGCAATGGATCATGTACACATCTACTCAGCTACGACACATGGAAAACATTATGCACCTAGTGCATCTGTGGGGAAAGAGATAGACGGTATGCCACCTCACCCACTCTGCTGAGAATCTAGAAAGGTCCGATGAAGTTCGGATATAACTTGATGCCCCAGCCAAATCTCCATAAACCACGTCGAGGTGAGACCTATAGAAAGACATGGTCTCCCTCCTCCTGTCGGCATAAGACTTCTGCCAGATCTGAGCAGTTTTCACTTGCTAATAAGTAAGGCATTATGATACAAACTTTGTCACTACTTCCTTCATCCTGGGCCATCAGTACCGGCACTAGAAGTCCTGGTACATCTTCACCACTCCAGTATGTACCGTTAAAGGGGATGTATAGATCTCCCTCAACACCTCCTTTCAAAGCATCACTGGTACCATGGTGCGTTCTTTAAAGAGGATTACGTTCTCCCCACCTTCAGAAAATCCTTCAGGATACTGTCATGAGGATATCTAAGCACGTCAGGCCTCGCAGTCAACGTATCAAACTGTTCCCCCCCCCCCTAGAATTTTCCAAAGAATTGGGGGAGTGATAGTCATAGACTGGAGGTATGTTGATCCATATCTATCCATGATGGATATCTGTAACGTGGTTAGCTGATCTGTCACCTCACTCAGCAACCGCAGACCATACCTCCTTATAATTGCATCTGCTACCACGTTCCCCTTCCCAGGAGTATAGATTATCTAAAATTCATAGTCCTAGAAGAAATCTATCCATCATCGTTGTCTCAGGTTCAGGTCCTTTTGAGAGAAGATATACCTGAGACTCTTGTGATCAGAGTAGACTATAAAACGTTCTCCCATCAAGAAATGTTTCCATATCTTTAGTGCAAAGACAACTGCTGCTAACTCCGGGTCAAGGGTAGCATAGTTCTACTCATCAGTCTCTATCTTAGCTCTTGAAAGATTTGATGACACTTCTTTGTCCATAGTAAAGGCTCCCCATTTTTCATCAAAGCTGACAATGGTGTCGCTACCCTGGAGAAGTCAGATACAAATCTCTGGTAGTACCTAGCTAAAGCAAACGTCCCTCTCCCTTCAGGGAGGTAATCCTGGAAACATCTTTTCAAAAGATGTCCCCATGCTCTGTCACTCCTATTTGGAACTAAAAACTAAAAACTCCTACTACCATAAGGGTGATTCTGGTCGACTCAATAGTGATCGACTGCACCCTCCTATGCGTGAGTTTATCTTGTGCTGCCTGGGTTTCCCCTTTTTTTTCACCGACCAAGGAAAACCCCATTCCCATGTTGTAGAAAAACCACAACCTTTTTGTCTAATATAGTTAATTTGAGTATGAATTGTGGATGCTCAGTCCATACCCAAACTAACTTCCTAAGGCCTCTATGCTGCCACTAAGAGGTTCCAACCAAAACTCTCACCTCAAGGGTCGGATCACACCGTCATCATAAGTGTGATTATCGATTCTCTTCCAAAGGTCTCTCTAGATGTTTGGCTCAATTAAATAGTTTAACTGGAAACTCTAGGTCTTGGAAAAGATTTTTGGACATAAGGAATGATTGGTACCTATTTCTATTGATACGGTAGATATTAGTAGACACAGACTATACCTCTAATAATTCCTGGATTCCTTAGGTCACACTCCTTGACCGCATTCAGCTACTCCCTTACCCTGTCCCCCATCTCCCTGAGCCTGGTGGGGACCACATTGAGGTGGTGGTTGTAACATGTCGAAATGTATACCACCTCATACTTCTCTCCTAGCTCCACTTCCACGTCAACTGCCCTGCAGACTCATCTGTCCCTATCACTTACTCTTCCCGGAACATTTTATACGCCCAAGTCTTTAAGACTAGCATCAATTTTTTTCTTTAATTATGCTAACATTAATTGGATGTATTCTCTCAGTAAAAGAACATTCAACCACAAAGGTTCTCTCTAGAACCCTAACATAAGTAGGAATGCATAGAGGATTAGTGTTGGCTTGGATGTACCTGAACACACCTCGCATGTCTTCTTCTTCCCTGTGAGACTCATACCTATGACCCTGTGTCCTGGGGCCATCCACCAGAAGGTCTAGTATGTTTGGACCTCTGTTTCATCTGCCTACTACCTCCTGTAGATGACTCGGATACCTATCGCCTACACAAGACACAACAAGGTGTGGGCAAAGCCTGTGCAGGGGTGAGTATAACGATACTCGGTAGGGACCCTGAGACCCTGAAGGTCTCCTAGAATTCCACAAATAAAAACCATTGGGTAACACCACAAAGGTAAAGTACCACACAGTTAAATTACCACAGAGCATAACCTCAATCACAAGCACAAAGTAAAGACAGCTCACACTGGGATTTTTTCTAGGTGGTAGTAACAAGTAACATCCCCAATCACATTATCGAACACCTCAGCTGTTAGAGAACTCCTCCTCTATCGAGTACAGTGGGCCTGCTGTGTCACACAGAGGCACTTCCCACTAAACTTGAACTACTGAGGTACTTCCCCCCATTGCATATCGTGGGTCTTCTGGGTCACATAGAGTCGTCCCTCCCCAATGCGGTCAGCTAAGTTACTCCTCCCCATCATGTACCGCGACCGCTCCCCATCGTGTCCTGCTGAGGTACTCCTCCCCATCGTGTACCGTGGGTCTTTCGAGTCACATAGATTCGTCCCTCCCCAATGCAGTTTACTAAGTTACTCCTCCCCATAGCGTACCACGGCCACTCCCCACCATGGCATTTTAGTCACTTTGAGTCAAAAAGTCAGCAGTCATCAGGTCTCAGCTAGTTACAGGGTTTCGTATGTAGTGCACTTGTGAGAACCGCTCCCAAAGCCATAATTCATATCTCAACTAGCAAGAAGTCTCAAAAAGAAGTAACCCAATGATCCTCCATGTCATAAGGGTTCCAACGCAAAAGACAGTGCATTAGTTAGACGCCCAGTCTGTGCGTTATTGGCATTTTAGTGATGAGGGACCGATTGGATTTGGGTGCGATCTAACTCGGTCATACTCCAAGTTTCTCTGAAACTCTAATGGAGTAGTTCAAAAGGAATGTCTCACTCCAAGGGTCCCAATTCCACAGATAGTTCATCAAAAGAGCATTTGGTTCTCAAGATGAGGTCCTTTGAGTGTTTCTGGGCCCGAGTTCGGTTCGACCCGGTCGGACCGACCCGGCCTGACTCGATTTGGGATGGGCTGAGGTGGTATCGACCTGTTGGGCCGATGTTTGGTCTGGCCCACAAGAGGGGTGGCCCGTAAGGGCTTCTCAGCCAGAATAGGGTGGGACACAAGAGGTATCCCGGCCCGCATGGGGCGGTGGCCCGCTAGGGCGGCGGCCCGGTCTGGGGGTGGCGGCCCGGTCTGGAGGCAATGGCCTAGTCCGGGAGTAGTGGCCCAGTCCGAGGGTGGAGGCCCGGTCTGAGGGCGGCGGCCCGGTCCGAGGGCGGCGGCCCGGTCCATGGGCGGCGGCCCGGTCCATGGGCGGTGGACCAGTCCGAGGGCGGTGGCCCCGTATGAGGGTGGCGGCCCGGTCATATGGCGGTGGCCCGGTCTGAGGGCGGCGAACCGGTCCGAGGCTGCGGCTCGGTCCGAGGCCGCGGCCCGGTCCAAGGCCGCGGCCCAGTTCGAGGTCGGAGGCCCGGTGTGAGGGTGGCGTCCCGGTTTGGTCTAACGTAGGGGGTGTAACCACCCAGTCTCTCAGATTCCCAAACAGCCTGGAGGTCGTTCGGTTTGCGAAGCAGCGGCACCGCGTGGGCACCGCTCGGTCACCGCGGAACCCGCCAGAGGTGGGTTTGGCCTCCTCCAAGGCTTCAGTTGCGGCTTAGGTTCCCTGGTGGTGGAGCAGTCACGCCGCCTCCCTTCCTATGGTCGGTCGTCATGTCGGCCACCTCCTCCGTTCTCCACGGATGATGAACCGCGGCCCTCCTCTTGCGGTGTGCATTGACACGTTCGCGATCTTCCATGGGGGCGCAAGGATAGCAAGATAGTGGAGGGTTCGGGCCAGGTTTTTTAGGACCGCACACTTAGTATTAGCTTGTAACATGAGAGGGTTAAGGGTTTAATAACAATTGAATTAAACAACAAGATAAACCCCACAAGATTCACCACAATAACCTCCCACAAAGATGAAGGAATCGTGGGTCAACACATTAGTCAGTTGACCCACGTTCTTCGTATAATTTCAAGAACATGAAGAGGGAATCAAAAATGCACAAACAAAAATAACTCTCTACCTACTAACCCTTTGGAGAGAGTCTTCGGCTTGAATTTGGATCGTGTTCTTCGTTTCCACAACTGGTTCCCAACGACGGCACTTATAGCGACCCGGCCTTTTCTTACATTACTATTACATCATTTCAAAGATAAAAAACATAATAGTATTACACATGGAGGATCCAGAGGTTTAGTGTCTTGGGAAAACTAGGACTACACATAACAAATACAACATCAACCATAAACATTTATTTAATTTCATCTTCTCTAGCTTCTTATTGGCACTTGTCCTCTCCTTAGTACATGTAGCCACCTGAAGATATACATCAAAAGGGGTGAGATAAAATCCCAGTAAGAGGATAGATAAGAACAATACATTATGGGGTGAGCATAATCATATCATAGGCAAAAGATCATGAACATGAGAGGAGCATAAATAAAAGACTTGAAATGTGGCAATGCATAAAAATGAAACATCATGTCTTAGTGTTTAACTACCACACATTCTTGTGAACAAAGCTAGAATATTGTTCACACATCATTTCACATTTACTCATGAGATTCATCACTTTACCCAATGCATTTTAGCGCTGTATAATTCCGTGCGCACTCGTCACATTTAAACATTCATATTGTGCTATATAATTCCGAGCGCACCCGTCACATCATAAAATTATTATTATCATGCTTTCCACATAGAACACATATAAAACATGTACATAAATAAACCATGTAAATTAATGGGTTTCATCTCGTAATAACACATTCATAAGCTTTGGGTTCCCAAAAGAAAGAGGGAACAACATACTTGATACAAGAACCATCAACCTTGAATGAGAGGTAAAAGGTGAGATCTTGAAAGAAGAGTTCTTTTGGAAAACATTTTGATGGACATAAAAACCAGTGACAAACATTTATATCCCAGAAAAGTAAAGGAAATTATGAACAAATGATCTTTGAGGAGTAACCATATCAAAAATGGAGTGAAAGAGGGAGAACCTGAAGGAAGAAAATTGGGTTCGAGATTTCCCCTTACCTTGTACCTGAATGCTTCCTTCTCTTTAATGTCCTGTATAATGACATTATATTCATTAATTATAAATCCAGAACCATGTTTACATTAATAGGGTTTATTATGGTTTCATTATGTTATATTATGTTCCTTTGGATGACTTATAAATTTTAAAAACATTGATCGGGGATGTTCGTTTTTATGGTTTTCTTGAGTGGTTCACTTGTATTCTTAAATTGATGTTTGGGTAGATCATGGGTAAACATATAGAACTGATATTACATGTTATTAATGATATTACAGTAGCTTTAATAATTCTATAGTGAATTATATTAGATCCAAGTGGACGAATCATTAGATAAGAATTTAATGATGGTTATTTGGGTTAATTTGGGCGGTTTTTGGATCAAAACGAACTTGTTTTAACATTTAACATAGTAATATGGCCATAGGTTATTTACAGAAATTAAAATAGAACATAATACATATAAAAATATTCTGGTTCAACCATAAAATTGGTTTCATGACCAAATTTGAAGGTAGAAATGGAAGAAGAGAGCATGTTTTTTTTGAAGGTGATAAATTAACACCACATGAACAACGTTCTCTTTAATAAAATAAAATGAAGAGGGAAAGGGTGTGGGGTGATATAATATACCATTAGAATCATAATATTAAATTATATGTATAATAATGGAGTTACAAAATAATTTGGATGAAGATAGGTGGGGAGAGATCAAGAAAGGAACTTGAACTTGAAATGAAATTAAAGGAGAAGAGGGAGAGAAATTACCTTTAGAATCCTCCTCTTGAGAACCTCCTTAAGGGACTAAGATTGGTCTTTTGATGAGACCAGGAGCTCTTGGACGTGGGGGAGAGGCTAGGTAAGGTGTTTGGGCAGAGTTTAGAGAAGGATTGGAGCTTGAGAGGTGTGGGGAAAAGAGGGAGTGAAGGGTGGCTTTTATAGTGGAGGGGAGAGGGGTTTCCTTAATATAAAATTGATTAGTTTATTAATTTCACCTAATACAAGAAATGGTGAGTCTTGGATGACCAATAATAGTAATTTTATAATATAATCCCGAACCAAGTGGGCTTACATCATCATAACATCATCGATGACTCAATTAATACATTATTTAGCTTTTATTGTGAATTATCGGATTCCACTATTCATCAAAAATTCAAGTATCTCAGAAAAATCTCAAAAATTTACCCCTACCATTTTTTGAAGTGTAGAATTCAAAAATGAAGTCCATTTTTCAAAAATAATTTTCTAAATATTATTAATTTAATATTTAATTAAAATAATAATTTACTTAAAAAAATAGTTTTTAAGATTAAAACTGAATTTATAGTTCTTTCAAAAATTACGTAGGGTCTTATAAAATTATATAAAAACTATTAGACATTGATTCATTAATTTATGAATACATTTCAGGGAAATAAATATTCTTTTAAATTAATTAATTAATTGTAATTAATTATTTATGACTTATAAAATACCAAAAACGTTTACTAAGGTCAAATTACCACTTTCTATGGTGTCTAAATTTTATTTTATTATTCATATGTAATGTTACTCTTATTTACTATTCATAAGGGTCATTTTACTATTCATAAGGGTAGGTTACTATTCATAAGGGTAGTTTACTATTCACCAAAAATTATTTTTGTTTCATTAGACTCCAAAAACTATCTTGAACACAACCGTGTATGTAGGATTTTTAAAATTCCAAACATAGGGGTGAAAAAATTATGTTTAAAGGTCACTTATCACTTAGTAGTTCATTATTTTGTGTTTTTATGACATAAATATAATAAGTTAACTTTCCATTGAAATACTTTGGGTCATTACAGCACTTGCACGTCATCCTTTAGTTCATGGTTTGGTTTCTCCCATCACCTCCCACTAGGATCAGCTCCTTCCTCTAAGGTTTTGGCATCGTGGCACTCCTTAAGCACTTCGTTTCTTGGCGAAGCTCTGTTGATACCCCTTCCCAAGCTCCATATATATAGGAGAGGGGGTAAGTAACGACGTTGGAATTTAATGGGGCTCATCAATTAGGAAGCTTCCTAATTCCCCAATGACGTTGTTACTTAGGGTTGGTAGGTCAAGCCATTTATTGGATTGACACATCATTGGCCCCACCCCTTTTCTTGTCCGTTAGAGGATATGAAATAAAATAATAAAATTATTTCATTTCTTTTCTTTTAAAAAGTCTCAAAACTTAACTTTTTCTCTAGACCTACTACAGTCAAAGTAAAGCCTCCATTAAGTGAATCTCGGCACTATGGATTCAACAGTGCCCTCAGATTTTTAATCCGAGCAACGGTTCAAAAGTTAGAAAATTCCTCTCACGCGTTTACTGAATGTACCCAAAAAAAAGTTCAAAAAATTATTAACAGTCACCCTCAACCCATGCCGGTCTAGGTTAGGCCTTGCCTAAGTGAAACATTCCCCAAATAACCCAACGGTACTCTCAGATTTTTAATCCAAGTTACCATTTAAAAGTTATGGATTTTACTATAAAATAATTGTCACTTGATTATTTTATTTACAGCCAAAAACTAACTTTCATGGGTAGCCCGTGTCGGCCAATGTTAGTATCTACCTAAAGAGAGCATACCCTCACAAGTTCAGCGATGGTCTTGGATTTTTAATCTGAGTTACCGTTCGTGAGTTGTAATCATTTGAAAAATAAAGTAATTTTATTTAATTATTTTATTTATTATTATGCCATTTTTAGGTTTTCTCACAGGAGACCCGCGTCGACTAAAATTAAGTCATGCCTAGGGTAAAATCATCATCTTGAGTGCAATGGTGCCCTCATATTTCTGATCCAGGAACCCGTTTATGAGTTATTCCACTTTTTCTGGAAAACTGCTTATGCATGCTATTTAAAGTTTAACAAAACTTCAACAGAACATTTTGGGCACTTCGGGCCTCGAAATCACGCGCCGTCAGATTTTTCGATCTCGAAATAATTCCATATAATTAAAAAAATTATATGTAAATTCCGGTACATTAAAATACTGGCATAGATATTGGGGTTATCTTGGGGTTTATTTCAATGCATAAACCTATCTCTCGGTGAGGAGGTAATCCTAACATGTCCTCAAAAAATACATCTTCATACTCTACCACTACTGTAGGAAACTTCAAGATCATAGAATCCACTACACTAAGTGTCATGCTATCCAACTAGTGAGTAATTAGATTCAACCCCCTATGTATGATCCCATCCTTTGCTTCCTAGGTTTCCTTCTCACCCAAAAAGAAAAACCTCATCCCATCACTATGGAAACATCACATCCACCACTTGAAAAATTATATCTAATCATGAACTATAGATAACCAATATATACCAAAGATAACATTGTAAGGCCTCGTCACTACTATAAAGAGATCCCAAAAGAAACTATCACCTCTAAGAGTTGGTTCATACTTTTTAAAGAAGTGTGTGATCACTGATTCACCTCCAGTAATGGCCTCCAAGCACAAGGGTCAAGACAAGGCCTCAACCAAATCTCTAAGTCTCAAACTAGAGAAGTGTTAATAAATGAGTTTCTCACACCTATGTTTATTAACACTATAGATAAAATAGATAATACATAGATCTTACCTCATATCATACCTGGAGACTCTTGGTCATAAGCTTCAAATGCCTGCAGTTTCCCTTGCCCTTGTCCCCCAAATCCCTAAGCCTGGGGTAGACCACCTAGGGGTGGTGGTGGTTACAAGTCGAAACATCTTCCACCTCAAACTTCTTTCCCAGATCCTTTTCCACATTCACAACTATGTGGACCTTCCTACTCCTACCACTTCCTCTTACTAGGTGTCTCATCCACTTTCTCTCTATCAATCGCACATCGGGTCAGTAAATCTCATGCAAGATATTCCTAAACATCATAAGAGTAAAATCACCTCTATCTATGATGAATATATCCATCATGTGATACCTATACTACATAGCCTATGTCCTGAGAGTTCCTCCTATAATATCTCACATGTCCAAGTCCCTACATATGTCGTCAGCTACACGTCGTTAATGTATCTTCTCCTGTGTTCCCACTACCGACACTAACAGTTTGCATTTATTTACCCAGGTAACTCTCAACCACCAAAGCATGTTCCAACACCCTAGCATAGGTAGGAATGCATATAGGTATCACACTGGCTCAGATTTATCTATGTAGAACTCACTTGAAGTTATGATCCCTAAAGAACTGATCACACACCATATTCATCGAGTACTGAGAGAGATTGGTGAACCTCGATGAATACTCAACCATAGTCTTACTTCACTACTGAAGCTATAAATGATCCTAAATACAAATATCCCTCAATATAGATGTAGAAAATTACTCTATAAAAAGTCACTCAAACTCAATCCATGAAAGCATCACCTCATTATACGACTAAGTCACTAAGCCCCTCTATCTTCTCATAGAGCCATGGAGAAGGATCATAGATAGGCCCATGATCTAGTATGTGGGTGTTTGACAAGATGAAATACTTGAATAAATTCCTCAATCTAGTCCTCATTCACCTGGGGTTCTAGATCACCTCATAACTTGAGGGGTCTCTATCACTGAAATTCATGAAGTGCGTTCAGCCTATGCACCTCAACCGCTGGTACTATCGGTACCATCCACTAATTGAAATGGGGTGGTAATGCTATTGCACATCCTGAAGTTAACACCTCCTAAAAAGGTCCATGTATCAATTACTCTTCACATAGGGGATCATCCTCATAATTTTGATGTTTAATCCTAGTGGGAAAACATTGTGAAAGCATCCTTAAATAGACATGATGTACCATGGTCAACAAGTATATATGGAGTGATGAATTAAGAAGGATATGGAAACCAAAAATCATTAATATATGATGAATTTACTAATTTTTTACCCATAATCAGTGCCTACATGTACCGAGTCGACAAGAAGGGAATCAGAGTCTTGGTGAATGGATACGTCAGGCACTACACCAACATTGGAGTCCCTGCCGTGAAATCCGAACTCAAAAACATTTAACACTGATTCTATAAAACCCAAACCAATATCATTTCTAGAAAAAAATAAAAAACTATGTTCCTAAGATAAAACTACCTTTGATACCACTCAATCTTGACTCAACCCACTAGGACCCGCCTGGTTAGTTGTGAGCTAAGTGTGACTACCCCAATCCCACCTCCAATAGGTTTGGGGTTGGAGACTAGCCTGAGTAGGAATAATAATCACATGGGAGGCCTTAGCCTAAGGTTACTATACACACACACACACACATCTCCAATATCATACAATGAAATAATGTAAAACTATAACTAGTACTCATACATGAAAAATATCTAAATCCCACAAAGGAAGTATGATAGTAAACCAGAAAGTAAAAAAGGCCAAATATAATCCCATAAAAACTGGAAAGAATCTCAATTTTCTAGAGTGAGGGTACTATAGTCAAGTGTGATTCCTAGTATGAACCATGATCTATCTAACTCAATCTAAGCTTTGCCTACTCTTGGTCCACCAAGAACCTTGTTGAACAGCCTGTCATCTTCATAAGACACGACATGTTCTGGAAGATCCCATGAATGGGTGAGTATAAAAATACTCAGTAGAACACCCCAAAATCACCAAATATAAATCATTAAGGTGGTAGGCTTCCCATCATAAGGATATGTCAACATCATATGATACTTATAACAAGAACATCTAGATATACTCATAGTAGACACACCATCTCAAGGTAAGTTCATGATCGTATTTCCAACCTAGGATTCCTATTCAAAGATTCCATATAACACTCATCTATGAGAACACACTCCATGAATTAGATAGCACTGATTTCATCTATCCTAGATGTCATTATCATCGAGTCTCTCCATAAGGAGTACGCATTGGAAGTCTGAATGGATTGATACATATATAAGGATCACACCTAAGGGCATATGGTATACTAACAACTTAATATGGTTTAACTTGCTAAGTAGGGGGTAGATTCCCATGTAGTGTTAGTCATGATGATTTCAAGAACCCCACCTAGGGAAAATGATAATGATAGAGGATCTCAATCCAGGCCTCATAGAGGGATTTCAACAACTCTATCCAAGATAGAAGTTCCTCAAAGTTGATCACCATCCTATGCACAGTACATGATTCAATACTAAACCTTTGGGGAAAGGATCAAGGGGACATACCATACTGAGACTTTTCCATGATAAAGGGAACAAGGGATACAATCCATATTTTAATAAGTACATGGCATGTAATATAAGTGCATGAAGTATTTCATCATCACTGGTTCTACCCATGTATTATAGACTATGCCCATGTTTGTTCATGTGTACTACTAGTTGTTCCCATGTACTTGGTCATGTCCGAGTACATGGCTTAGCTCGTGTACACATAACCTAGCTGTGTACCTAAACATTTGTCTGGTCGTGTGCCTAGCCATGTACTACCAGAGTACACAATGATTTTCCAAGATGAGTCACACTCCATGCGACACATGTCACACATCGCATGAAACTTATCTCCTCTTTGTAAACCCTATCACCATAGCCAGGTCCCAACATTACGTGTATCTATGGATTACAAGATGTGTAACAAGGTATTTTTTAGAACCTTCGGATCTTCACATGATTTCCTCTTCTACTTCTACCATCTATGATTCCCACCACTGAACTCATTGAAGATGGTGGATCTGGCTTGACTAAACCTCACTATCACTTGCTCACCAGAATTTGGTCACCCAACTAGATTGGGAGCCACTACCTTCACACTACGCCACTACAGCATGCTGAAAACCCGCAACAAGTATCACAAAATCTATACCAATTGATCGTCTACTATCATTATTCCCCAAAATTGTATCCTCAATCACATATTTACCTGTGTTATTAATTCATTACACTAAATAATAGTCACCTGGAAATTGAATACCGGGTATTCGTCAAACCATAACCCAAATGAATTGACTTTGATGAATGTGTGAAGAATGGGGGAAGAAATGCACAAAATAAAAACATAAGGAATGGACCTTGTACAATGTTCATTTCATCCTCAATTAATTTCCATTATAATGAATAATTAGGAGATATAAATAATAAATAATATAAATACCCAATCATAGATAATATCTAATCCATACCCACAATAAGCTCGATCCATGAATCAATTTGTTGGTTGATTGATTTAGGTTCAACATAGGAAAATAAAATGGGGATAAAACCATATAAAAAAATGTCCTACATTGATTTGGATCAAAATTTGGTGAAGAATGAATATGTTTCATTATTGTTGGTGAGATCCTTGAATCCCATTGCACATCGATCGATGATCCACAATCTGGTTGTTGTTCATCTGTGAATAATCCTCCAAAGATCTATCTCTAAAATATCTAGGTTTATACGGATGACCCTAATATTTTTCCACAGTAGTTAATTTATAGGAAAATGTTAGGTTGCAGTGAATTATTAAAATAAAATAAATAAAATATTTTATTTTCCTAATAATCTGCTCATGACTGCGCTCAACCCGAATGTCTAATGCGCCCAAAGGTTATAGAATTACTAGGGTAAAACTTTCTCTATGAACTCAATGACGACCTCATATTTCCAATCTGAGTCTCCATTTGGGATTTACTCTACTTTTTTAAGAAAACTATGCATGCGTGTAATTAATATATTTAATATATTCCAAACATCAATTTTAGGCTCACTAGACCTTAGAATTTCACACCATCTTAGCACCTGGTCTCAAAAATATTACTAGATATATTCAAATCCTTTACATGGAAAAAGAGAGATGTTATATAAGATGAGAACATGGATAGTGGGATAAAAATCATTGTAAACCAAGGATAATCCACTTGAAAAAAAAAGTGTGATTGAACCTTGTAAAAAATCTATTGTGTGTGTATACATACTTTCTCACTCTCCATCCTACATCATCACTAGTTTGTTTCTTTCATCAATAATATTCTATAAACAACATGGGAATAATTTATTTTGGGAGTTTGGGCTTTTTGGTGACCATTGTTTCACCCCCTTGGGGTCATGAATCTCTCACCTGGGGCATATAAATAATTTTATTTTTTTATTTTTTCAACTCACTCATTGGTTGTAGTATTATTTTCAACAACTTGATCTTTTTTGAGTTCTTCCTTCAACCTATAAACCTTATTGAACAATTTTACATTCTCTATTAATATTGAAACATCTCCCCCTTCATTTTTTCATCTATTATACTTGAACACTGATATAACTAAACCTCTTTCCCTCATGGATTAATAATAAATGAATATGATTCTTATCTCCCAAAAAAAATCACTACTTATCATACCTTGAATGGACATAATTTTGACCAACTGCTATATCTTGAGGTGCATTCACTTTTCATGGAATAGTGAAAACATAATTTTCCTCTTATAGTAGTCATATAAGGATTGTAAATTGCATATTTTCTACTAAGCTCTTGAACTGTAACTATAACTTACTTCATTGTCCGTATAACCATATCTATATCTTGAAGGCTCCAATAAATAAATTATGGGTCACTTTGTTCCCTTTTAATAGGTATATTTTCATTCTTCTTAGTAAACCAATAATATATCATTTAATGGTGTTAGAAAAAAAATAAAACCACATTAAAAAATAATTAAATTTGGGTAATATTGAATATCACACCAATAGCCTCATAGTATAACCAATGAAATTTGATTGGTTCATATATTTTCTTTAACTCCTCAAATGTCCATGAATAGAATGTGCCTAATAGTAACTATTTATTTTTTAAATGAATTGAATATAGGATTTGAAATTAAAACTAACATAAGTATTAGATATTAGGAAAACAAAAAGTGTGGTACATGTGAAGAGGTACATCAAAGAATCCATGTATGTATAGTATGCCTACCCCTCCCCTCAATTAAATCAAGGATAGCTCATTATATCAGTCTTGGGGTTAGTAAATATTAAAAATATGGAAATATTCATTTCAATGGTGAAAAATTATTCAATTTTGAAGTATATGTTTTCTTTAAAATTATATCACCATTCTAAATACCATAAATATCATGGTCATCATCAATAGTTGTCTTTGCACTATTTTTAGTTGATTCAAACTTACTCACATTCATATTGTACCACTTGATTAACCATAAGAACAAATCATCAGTCTTTTTATAGTCATTATATGGGAAATTTTTGAACATTATTGATAAATATTTCATTTTCAAATCTAATATTTTACTGTTTTGGACTATTGGACTCAACTCATCAAATAATTTCCAGATCCTAATTAGTTAAAACCTCTAATTGATGGAATTTACAGTAGAGGTATATTTGGTTTTGAAATAATAGTAATCATTTTAAATGTCTAATTAAAAATAAAAAACTATACATTCTTAGTAAGGTTCTCAAAATCAAACTAAATTTTCTATCGAAAATTATCACTAGAAATTTTGAATGAAAATTTCCATTATAAAATTTTATTTAAAATTACAGTTGAAATTAAGAAGTTTCTCATTGAAATTTTAAATTGAAATTTCATGTGAAAATTCTTAATGAAATTTTCTAATATAAATATCAACACTCCAATATTTAAATGAGGTAATAAAATCCTCATATCAGTCAATGTATTATTATTTTTTATTTATAAATATATACAACATATAATTAAATATGATAAATCAATTATGCAACATAAGTAGTTCCACTTTTACATTCAAGTAAAAAATTTCCACCTTGGAATTTTTTTGAAATTCCAATTTAAATATTAAAATTTATTATTAAGATTCCATTATGTGAAAATTTCCATTTATAGGTGTTTCTTTTTTGTTTTTTAGAACTTTAAACTACCATGAAATTAGGTGTATGGAATCATTTCATAGTAATTTTTTAAAAGTGTTGTGAAATCCTAAAATGATTTCAAAGCAGTTTCTATTTTTTTATTATTATTATTATTTTTATATTTTTCATTTTTAATATTATTTATTCATTATTTATTATTTACCACTCTTCCATGCCTTTCATGTAGTGATTAAACAAACTTTAATATACTCATGTATATACAAATAAGTGCATGTAAAAACATATATATGCATATATATATATATTCATAAATTAAGAATACATATATAAATATATATATACTTATATATAAATTTATACAAATATATTTATAAAAAAAATTATAAATATATAAATATATAGATAAATATCTATAAAATAATTAAAATTATAAATAAAATTACATAAATTTATATATATATATATACACACACACATATAATTAAATTGATTTATATAAAAATATAAATATATATATACCTTCATAATATATAAAAATGTATATAAATATACATACATATAAATATATAGTGTCAAGTGTGTGTGTGTGTGTGTGTGTGTTCTTGGGTTTCTAGTTTATGGGTGTTGTGCACTAGGTAGGATCATGAGCACTGGGAGAGACTATGTGATGAAAAGTTGATCATGTTGAATTGGTTGGACTCCCTTCCATCTCATGAGACATGCGACCATTGTATTAATTCATGGTTAATTTGGTTTCGTAATAATTATTTAGTTTTTGATCATGTTTTGAAGGATGATGTTGTTTGGTTGGAAAAATCTCAGAGCTGAAGTACTTTTTGGGGCTCGAATCCTTGTGATTCCTTCCTCCACCCTGTGAAATTCTCACCTCCTTGATGGAAACCTCCTCCCTTAGATTTTATCAACATGAAAAATGAATGCAACAGTGCATAGTGACTTTGGTATTGGTCTCAAGTTCATAGTTCATGATCATTCTGGGTCCCTCATTACGGATTTACATTCCATGATATAGGCATCTTAGAATCCAGTTATTGTAGAGACGATGGCTATTCGGTCTGGTATGGATTTCATTGTCTCTCAGGGGTGGAAGTATATTTTTATTGAATTATATTATCAAATTATTATTGAAGATCTTGGTGTCTTGAAGGTGGGATGGTAGGTTTATGGGTCCATTTTGGATGATATCTAGATGCTAGAATCAAAAGTTTCATCTTCTGTGTTCTCTTTCATTGGTAGTGAGGGGGTCGAGTGGCTCACTTTCTTTCATTGAGGGGTTTTTGTGTGTATTTTTGTTGGTTTTCCTATTTTCCTTTAGATATTTATATCATTTTATCCTTTAATTTATAATATTTTCTCTTTGGATTTCAATATTCACACACACATACACACACAAAAATATAGATATATACCCAATTATCTGTCCTCGTGGATTTTTTATACATCATGATGGGTAGGCGATGCAGCGGGGTGCTACACATGCATCATCGAGTGGGTGATTTGAAAGAGATATGAGTGTCTTGGAACCTATCATCCAAACCTCTTTCCACATGGATTTATGATGTGGAACAGAGGGGTGTCATTCCATAGTGCGTCGGAAGGCAGTATGATACAATGATTCTTGGTAGGGAATGACGTAACTTTCAAACTAGTAACATGATGTGATAACTACTGACAGGTGGATGATGTGGCATATGACTAGTGACATGGAATGATGCCAGCTGGTCATTTGGTACTTCGGGTTATCTCCTTAAGGGGCTCTTGGACAACATACAATCAGGTATTTTAGGCATCAAAATCTTGGTTCTTTAAGTCATAATATGTAATAAAATATGTCTAGTGGGTGCTTATCATTTCTTATAGAGTTGGATGAGGCTTGACCCACTGAGTTTCTTGGTTGTGTGTGTTGTTTATAGTTTACAACTCCTTGTACCTAATATATATAGAGAGAGAGATATAGATATATACCAACATAATAAACATAAATATATATATATAAATATATATATACATATATTTATACATATAAATATCTAAATATATTTATATATACCCACATAATATAAACGTATATATAAATACATATAAATATATATATATACAAAAATATATATAAATACATACATAAATACAAATATGCATGTGTGTGTGTGTGTGTTCATATTTATTTTTATATTTATATCCATTTAAATATGTTTAAATACATCTATATATTTAAAATATTTTTTTAATTATATATATTTATATTTATTGTTGTTGGGGTGCACCTGAGTGGTAAACCCTATAATCCTTTATCCAAAAGGCCCAGGTTTAAAACCGAACTGAAGTGAATTTCCAAAGGTTACTATAGTATTATTATAGAAGTTATTATAGTAGTTTCTATAGTAGGAATACTATTCATATGATTTGGGTCATTAGGCAAAATATTTAGGCCTTCAGTCCATTACTAGGCCTTCAGTTCATAGCGCCTAAAAGAAAAAAATATATTCAATACGTTGGGACTCAGGGCCTTCCAAGAAATGAAACAGAGTAGGCCCTGACTTACTAGAGTAACCAAGAGCAAAAGAAGTCACCAAGTGGAGCCAACCAGACCTCATAATGAATGTGGGGTGTGGAAGACATGCCATTATCCTATCAATTATCACAAGGGAACTACAATATAGTAGCAACACATTACAAAAAAAGAGGTCTTAGTAGTGGTTTATTGTAGGTGGTTCTAAAAACTGCTTCTAAAAACATATTAATTATTATTTAAAATATAGTAACAGTTTGATATAACCACTATTATATTTTTTTTATTTTTTTATTTTTTGGTGGTTAGTTTAAAACTGACGGTAAATATTTTATAAAATACCATAATCAACCACTCCCCCTACCACTTAATCACTATAGCCCTGAACCCCACCCCCCTATCAATGTCAATAGCAGCGGCACCTATCCCCCTCCCCCGATGACCCTTTTACCCTCAGCGACAACCACTCTTCCCCTCCTCATCCCCTGATGGACCTTCTAACCCCATTGGATACCTATCTTCCACTCCCCCCCCCCCCACACACACACACCCTTTTTTGATTCCCTTTCTCCACCTAGAAGTGACTCCTCTTCTCCTTCCCCCCACCCCAAACGACCCTTCTCCCCCCCTGAAGGCAGCCATCGATGGTGGACCCTCTTCCCTTTTTCCCAGTGACTGCGACCCTTGACAGTGGCACTAGTAATAACCCCCTTATTCCCATGTCCCCATCCTCCCCCTCTCTCTTCCTCGACCTGATTTCCCCTACCCATGTCCTTCTGTGAGTTATAATTCACTATCCTCTTCTCCTTGACCTACATGTTATATGTTTCCCTCTCCTCACCTTTGTTAGGTCCATTAGGTCGAATACCATGAGAGGGGGGTGAATCAGTGTATGAAATATTAAAACTAATTCCCCTTTATATCTTGTTTTTTTGTTAAAAAAATCACACATCTCTCTTTCTCCTATAGCAATATATGAACAGAAATGAAATCATGCACAGAACACAGTGATTTTACTTAGTTCACACTCACTGGGCTACATCTAAGGATCATATAATGGTGATGTACCAATGTACCAAATCCTCTAAGGCTCACTACCAAATTACAATGTTTTGGCTAGATCACTTCTATGCCCATGCTCACTAACATTACAAGATTTAAGGTTTTCTCACTTCATTCCTAAGGGTCACTCCCTATGTCTTTCTCAGGCTCACTGTTGGTGGAAAGGATCATTTTCTTCCTCTTTCTTCTCTTACTACTTTTAAAAGGGATCCACACACAGTTTATGGACTTATAGGTACCTTCATTATCTCTAATGAATGTATTCTCAGCTTTATGTAGATGCTCTGTTGAAGTAACACTTTCATCCACTGATGAATACCTCTTTACCACAGATGTACTGGGAAACTTCCAACTTTCACACAACCTAGGGTTGACTTGTGTGAAACTTTAATGCATGGAATTAAAGTTTCACCTTTTTCATGGAAAACAAAATTGTGCACTACTAAATACTTTCATGACATGCCCTTTTTATGCCCAACTCACTATTTGTGTGCAACTCCCTTTTGGCATGAAACTTCTACACAACTCTCTACTTGCATGCCACTTTCTACCACTTTCATGACCATAGCTCTAATTTTCTCAAATTGTTGAGTTTATCCTATAATTAGGGGGGTAGAAACCTATTTATAGGAATTTTTTTGACCCTTCATGCATGGCCTAAAACTTCTCCCCAAACATGAAAGTCTCACATTCATGCAACCTCACCTTACATAGAAAATTCATAACTTGTGTGTCCTTATTTACTTTTCCATATTTTAATGTACTGGTCTTGAAAAATGGTTGGCATGAAACTTTCCAAACCTCCTTAATATTTTTGTGTAACTTCCTTTTCCAAAATCACTTTTCTCTATTCTCCAATTTTTGGACCCAAAAATTTGGAAAACCCTGGGAAACGGCACCACCTTGAATATGATCTTTTTGTACCACCTACAGATCATCCATTCCTTTTTCATGTATCATTTCCAACATAGTTTTTCAAAAATATATCTCTAAATCCACAACTAACCATGGAAACCTGCTTTATCAAAAAACACAATCAACCCAAAAATGCACCAATGTTACCTTGAGGTATTTTTTCCCAACAATATTAATGACCTTCTTACATTAAATTTAACTCTATTATTATGAGGGGTAATATTTATTCATTTATTTTTTTTATGTTTTTCATGTCAAATTGAATAATGTTTATGTTGAATTTTTGTTTAGTTGAATCAATACCCTACCATGGTCAATGAAGATTTTGAGTGATGTTAAAATTTGATTATACTTATTTGATTAAACATTTACATATTTATATTTAATTTTATAGGGATTGGAGTGGAAATCCAATGTCAATGGATAAAATTTGAATTAATTTACCTCAAAATGCACCTAAATATGATAGAGGTTTTGAAGAATTTTTAGATTATGAAATTGCAAACCTATCGGTGGATAGTAAAATAAAATTTCCATGTACTGATTATAAATTAAAGTGATAGTTGAATAGAAATGAAGTATATGAGAACTTGATATTGAAATTTTTTCCTATTCAATATGTATGTTGGATTTTTCATGGAGAATAGAATTTTATGTAAAGTAAAAACAATGGCTATCCTGTAAATGATACATAAAGTGACCCTCTAGAGGAAAAATCAGTTCAAAACATGATAAATGAAACATTTATTTTTATAAGATATAATTTAAATGATTTTAATAGATCAAAATAGCTTTCAGTTGATCATGAGAAGGTTAATCTTGCTCAGAACCTCAGTGACCAAAAAATGAGTTTTATGAATTAGTTGAAGATGGAAAATAAGAACTATGGGAAGGGTGTATCAAGTACTCAAAGTTTTATTTTCTACTTAAGTTTTGTCATATAAATTTTCTTTGAGGAAATGCTAAAATAATAGTGTCCGTGATTTTATAGTTGATTCATGATACATTTAGTGAAGATAATATACCTTCATCATTCTATGAGATGAATAAAATAATCAACAAACTTGTACTTGATTATAAAATGATACATGAATGACCTAATGATTTAATGCATTATTAGGGAGAATATTTTGATAAATAATAATTCATAAGATGTCATACAATTAGATGGAATTCAATTAGAAATAGTGAGAGTACAAATCAATGCAATGCCCGAAAAAAATTATAAGAAGAAAACTCTTGTAATGTTATTGCATTACTTTCCTCTAAACCCACGATTGAAAATATTATTATGTAATACAAGACTGCATAAGACATGAAGTGGAAGGCTAGGGATAGTAAGAATGTTGGCTTGATGATACATCCAAAATATTCAACGTCATGGAAGGTGTTTGGTTCATTATATCCAAAATTTTCATAATATTCTGCGAATGTATGTTTGGGATTGTCTTCTAATGGTTTTAACTATTTTCATACTTTAAGTACTAATTATAGAATATATCTAGTTATTTTAAACCCCTGTAATCTACCTCCATGTATGTGTACAAAGAAGACTTATTTCATTTTTTCAATGATTATTCCTAGAAAGAAAATGGCTGGAAATGATATTGATGTATACCTTCAACCTCTAATAAAATAATTGTGAGAATTGTGGGATGATGGCATGGAAATATAAGATACTTCAACATAAAAATTATTCAAAATTAATACTTCTTTAATGTGGAAAACTAGTGACTTTCTTGGACAAGGAAAATTATCCAGTTGTAACACTCAAACTAGTTTGGCTTGTCTAGTTTTTAATTTTTATTTTGAACCTTAATGATTACCTTATTGTAGAAAATGGTGTTTTATATTTCATTGTTGATTAATTGATGCTTCTCATAAATTCATGTTTAATAGTACACAATTCAATAGGGATATTGAATTTTGAAAGTCATTGAAGGTGTTATCTTCTTTATAAATCCTAGTAAAATTAAATAATGTCACTATAGAATTTAGAAAATGAAATTAGTTTAAATAAGGGTGGAAAGGGGTTCAAGGTAAAATATCCAAATTAGTTGGAACACAGTAGTGGAAGAAAATGAGTATATTTTTCAAACTTCCTCATTTGGAGTTTAATTTGATACGTCATAATCTTAGCATAATTAATATTCAAAAGAACATATGTGACAATGTAATTTTTACATTGCTTAATGAGAAGGGTAAATCAAAGGATCGCCTTAATGCTTGTAGGGATTTGGAATCAATAAATATAAAGCATGGTTTGTGGTAAAATGAGAATGGAAAATATTATAAGGCTATTTTTAAAATGAAAAATCATGAGAAATATATATTCCTTCAAACATTAAAAACTATAAAAGTTCCATATGGATATTCAAGTAACATTTTAAGGTCCATTGACTTAAAACATCAAAATTTACATAGATTGAAAAGTCATGAATAGCATATTATGATGGAGCATTTTTTGTCATTGGCATTGCATAATACATTGCCTAAAAAATTAACTAGAGTTATAGTTCAGTTTTGTACCTTCTTCATAGAGAATTGTAGAAAGAATCTAAATCCAACTAAGCGTGATAAACTTCAAGAAAGAATTTTTTTTACACTTTTTCATTTGGATATATTATTTCCCCCTTTATTTTTTATAGTCATGATTAATTTGACTATTCATTTGATTGAAGAAGAAAAACTTAGTGAACTGATACACTATCAATGGATGTATCCAATTAAGATGAATTTTAATATTATTTTTATTTTCATTGATGAATTTAATTTTATCAAATCGTTGATTAAAAATATTAATATGTTTCTTATTTGTTTCATTTGGTACTTAGGTCATTTGAAATGATATATGAGGAATAAATATCAATCAGAATGCTTTATTGTTGAAGGTTACATAGCTGAAGATGGATTAAACTTCTATTCTAGGTATTTGGATGATATTGAGACTATATTCAATCATGTTGGATGTGTTGGTGACATCACCACTAATTCTCATTCTGAAAATCATTCATCAGTATTTCCAACTATTTGCTGACCACTTAGAAAGGGGTAAAATTTTACGCTAACAAAATTGAAGTTACTACAAGCACAAAGATATGTGCTACTCAATAGACTTATTTATGATCCATTTATTGAATAATTGATATTGAAAATAAAGATACAACTAAGGGGTTAAGCTTGAAATGATCTAAAATTAACAAAAGTTGTTAATCTTGAGATTATTGAATGGTTCTTGAGAATCGAGCTAAAATATCAAATGAATTGAAGTTTTTGGCTTTAGCTCCTCTAAGACAGGCTAAGTGATTTGATTCCTACAATATTCATGGCTTCATGTTTGATATAATTTTTCATGAATAAATCTTGAAAACTAAAAATAATGGTGTATTTACACATAAAGAGGATAGAAGATATAGAAAGATGATTAATATAATAAAATTAAACTATCATGGAAAATTTTCAGTTGTCTTATCCAAATGTAAGTGGGTCAACATTAATAGGGGTATAATTAAATATTTGTTACATTTTACTTATGAAAACTTCTCTTGCTTGATCCATACTGGTGAGTGTTAAAAACATGATCCATTTATCTTAGATTCACAAGAGAAGATGGTTTATTATATGGATGATGAAATAAATGAAGGTTGGAGTGTTTTTGTAGACTTAAAATAGAGAGACTTGTATGATATGGTAGATAAAGGGAAATTAGTTATTTGTAACAGTAAACCTCATCATCCCCAAAACATTCAATAGTTTTTTCCTGAAAATATTGAAACAATAAATCTTACAAGAGAGGATGAAAATGAATTAATCACCATAATGGATGTTGATAAAAATAAATATAGTGAAGATTAATATAATTGAATGTATAAATTGGTAATGAAACTATACTACAATTTCTCATTTATAAGTGTTTTATACATATATACATTGTTTTATTTTTTTCATTTTTTGTAAAAATATTTTAATTCTGATTTTTTTTATACATTTAATGTATTATAAACCATTTGAATTATAAGAATGTTGAGAAGGATAAAATTTTGAGATCCTAATTGATCAACATCTCATAGCACACCAGCACTACCATTAACTTTAGTGGATCCAATTGATTCTGTTGTAACAGATACTTCTAGTGAGCTAGAAGTATCTCTAGGTGTTGTTGGAAGACCAATGCCCAATGAACCTTCGGTGATGGAGTAGTTGGTCACCCTACATCTAGGGGATGGGTTGTGGTCCTACTCCATCAGCTTTCTTTGGTAGGGCATCATCATCATTTATTGTTACACCCAATATATCACCCATGGTTTTAGGTACATGACCCATTATTTATGTAATTAAGTATATATAATGATTAGATTAATTCTAGGGTGGTTCTAAGGGGTTTTGACAGTTGTTGGATTATTTTTTGGAGATGCATGGTTTGAGAATGGTTAGTATAAATTATTCAACACCTCCAGGGAAATAATGCAAGGAAAAAAAGTGGGTAGTGGGCAGGCGCATGGTTGGTATATGGTTTTTCCAAACCATGTAGGTGGTTAGTAGAAACCGTTTTAGCCTGTTATCATTTGAGACAGTGGGAAACACATGGTTGGTGCATGGTTTATTTAATTTTGTGATCTATCCATGTGATGGGTGGCATGAGATAATATCAAATGCATGGTTGGAAAATGGTTTGTTAAACCGTGTGTCCAAACCATGAAATGTATAGTAATCCCTCCAAAATTTGTATATCTAATTCAATTTATCCCCTTAAGAACTCAATTTTTCCTTAATAAATCTATAATATGAATTCATTTTTCTCCCAAGTTGTGATATACATTTCCCTTTGGTCCAAGAGGAATTTGTAGGCGTTTTAAAGGATGTTAGAGATCCAGTTTTATCGATAAGTCTTCGTTATTATCTATTCTTTGTTGATATTTTCTTATTATCTTTCTTAGAACATTATATTTATTCCTATATGGATAGATTTATTTTATATGGTGGGATTTTGTATGTTTATGATTGGATCTATGGAAGGAAATGTGGTTTGTGGTCGGATCTAGAGAATCATTGTCTCGTTCTTTGTTTCTCCAGCCTTTTATGAGGTAGGTATCTTTTCTCTCAACTTCACTTGATTATAACTTGAAATCTTGGTTTAAAATAAATGTTTTACTTGAATTGATTGTGAAATTGATGTGTGATTATTGATGGAAAACCTATTTAGTGATGGTTCTATGAAATGTTGTAAATAGGATGGTTTTGTGGAAAAACCTCATTGATGTTAATTTTAAAATGGTGATTTTAAAATTATGGTTTTGTTTTGTATCATAGAAAATTCTTGTAAAAAAAAATTCAATAAAATAATTTTTTTATTGAAATAGATTTGAATGGTTGGTTTAGAATTGTATTTATCATATATGGTTGGTGTGATTTCATAATTTCGACGTGACCTAGAATAAGGGGTGTGTACCATTGGGGTAAAAGAGATGTGACCCTGGATAAGGGGCATGTGACATTGGGGAATAGGGATATTGGCCACCTAATGAAGACTTGGTGGATGGAAAAGAGATGGCTCATGAGTATGGAAGTTTCACCTGGATATGCATGTGTGGGTGTGTTATGGAATAATGGAATGGGTATGCCAAAATAGAATTTAGAAAGGTTTTAAAGGTTTGTTTTATTTCTTTCCATGGAAAAACTATTTTTGATTGAAGCATTGTTTTAGATTTGATATCAACTTATTTAAATTGTTTTAAACTAATTTATATAAATTTTATAACAAGTTTTTTCCTAGTGGAATGAGTTGATAATTCATTGGGGAAATACTACTAAGTTTAGACTCACCCCCTACTTGGGAATTGTTGTGTGTTTGTAGACATTTTTTATCGAGACACAGGTAAAGGAAAGGTATCTTAGTTCTTTAGTAATTCTTCTTGATATTATGGGTGTGTATTGTCGTGTTGAATCTTGGAGCATGTTGGTAGTTTATGGTTAGATGTCTTGATGTTGTTGGGTTTTGTTGTCTTTTTACTCCTTTGGTTTTGTCACATGGTTTCCGTTTTTTACTCTGATATGGCTATTGGTTTTTGTTATGTTTTAAGTTATATTATTGTACTCATTCATCATATATAGTTTTGGTTTTTATGCTTATATTACTTTATCTCTTTTATCTTTCATGGAAAAATCATCCCCCAAATTGTTATGAGGCACTTGGAATTTATTTTTAGCCTTCAGCATCCTAAGGATGTCACCTAAGGCCTAGTAACCTTCCACTGCCTCTTCCTAAACCAATGGGTGAGGGGTAGGATGTTACACCCAGTGGGGATTTGAGTAGTTCCATTGATCATGAATTACAAATATAAATTTCAAGGTTGAAATAAAAAGTGAAAGAACATGACTCTTATAGGCAAACAAAGGATCAATAGTGATCAGCAATGAAAGATGCTTTAGTTTCTATATTTCAAAGGATGACGGGTGTGATCATCGAGGAAATTTATAGTCTTATAGATCATCCTACAAAGGTTCATATATCATTCACACATTTTCAAATAACATATAAAGTATCCCAAAATAATCATTTAGATTATTTATTCCAGTTCTTATCTCAATGATCATCCCCAAAAAATAATCATGGAAGGGTACTATAGTCAAGCATATTTATAAATAAAATGTTTCTAAGAATAAAATCATATATTTAGAAGAATATTAATAATAACCATATGAATTTTCATATAATTCTCTGGTGTTTTTAAGTTTGGGATTTAACCATAGTTTAATGTGATTAAGACATCATGTAACAAGAAATTTCATGAAAAGAACTATCAAATGGAAAGAGTAAAATTAATAGAAGTTTGAGTCATACCACTCACTTCGTGTGTTTGGTTGATTTTTGGTTGATACCTACACATCCCAAATTAATTGTGGATCATTTTCCCAAATTTTGAAAGTAATATAATCTTGTTTGCTCATTTTTTGGCAATGTGATGGACATTTTAAACTAAATTGACACTTTTATATTGAAAACACACACTTCAAGTCATACAGACCACATCATGTATCAGATTGACGTGTGGTTAATTATTAAAAATAAAAAATGAATTATGGATAATTTTAATAAAGTTTAAAAACAATATGATCTCATTTTCTTGTTTTTGACAATGTGGCAGGCATTTTAAACTAAAATGACACTTTTATATCAAAAACACGCACTTCGATTTATACTAATTGCACCATGTATTATATTAATGTGTGGTCGATTCCTACAAATAAAAATGAATTATGGATATTTTTCCTAAATTTTGAGAACAATATTAACATTTTTTATTGGTTTTGTCTATGTGACATGTGTTTTAAAGTAAAATGACACTTATATTGAAAACACGCACTATGAGTCACACTACCCACTTCGTGTGTCTGATTGTTGTGTGATTGATCCTCACACATCAAAAATGAATTATAGATTGTTTTCCTAAAGTTTGAAAACAATATAATCTCATTTTATCAATTATAAAAATGTGATAGACATTTTAAACTAAAATGACACTTTTATATTGAAAACACACAATTCAAGTCATATTGACCACATCATATGTCAGATTAACATGTGGTTGATTCCTAGATATAAAAAATTAATTATGGATAATTTTACTAAAGTTTGAAAACAATTTTAGACTATTTTATTAGTTTTTTCTATGTGATAGGTCTTTAAAGTAAAATGACACTTTTATATTGAAAACATGCACTTAAAGTCATACCGTCCACTTCATGTATTCAATTGACATGCAGTCAATTCCTACACATCAAAAATGAATTATGGATCATTTTCCTAAATTTTAAAAATAATACAAGCTCATTTTCTCAGTTTTGACAATGTGAAATATGTTTTAAACTAAAATAACACTTTTATATTAAAAACACACACTTCACGTAATATCGACCACATAATATATTAGATTTATGTTTAGTCAATTACTACATATCAAAAATGAATTATGTATTATTTTCCTAAAATTTGAATACAATGAGAGCTTGTTTTCTTAGTTTTGGCTATGTGACAGGCATTTTAAAGTAAAATGACACTTTTATATTGAAAACATGCACTTCGAGTCATACCTCCCAATTCTTGTATTAGATGGTTTTGAAATCATAGGAAAATTATTTTAGATTTATTTTTGAAATTTATGAATTAAAACCACATCTATCCGAGTTAAAATTTTCCCAAGATGCCCATAAATGTGTTTTTAGTGTTTTAAAATACTAAAATGTGCATGTAATGGTCAAAACCATAAATGAAGACCTCATATTTATGTGAAGTCATAGTAAAACTATGTTTGAATTATTTTGATGTGTATGATTAGACAACACATCAATATAATGTGTGGTGTGCTTGGAATGACTTAATAAACTGTTCTAAAAGATATCAAAGTCTTTAAAAATGTGCATCAAGGGTCAAAATTAAGAAAATTGTGTCAAATGGAAATGAAATAATAGGAAAACGATTGTATATTTACTTTTGAAATATTGTAACTAAACCTGCATCAATCCGAGTTACGGTTTTACCAGCATACCCATAAACACATTTTTAGTGTTTTAGAATACTAAAATATGCATGTAACGATCGAAAAATATAATATGACCTCATATTTATGTGAAATCATGGGGAAATGTGGTTTTATTATTTTTTACATGTATGAGTATAAAAAAATTTCATCTGATGTGCAGTGAGCTTGGAATGACTCAATAAGCAGTTTCAAAAGACATTAAAGTCTTTAAAAATGTGTATTGGGGAGTCAAAACTAAGAAAGCAGCATTATATGGTTCTAAAAACATAGTAAAATGACTATATATTGTTTTTTGAAATGTAAAAACTAGCTCTATGTTAAAACGAGTTTCAGTTTTCCTTTGATGACCATAAATACATTTTTAGTGTTTTAATACACTAAAACATGCATGTAACAGTCAAAACCATAGAATAAGGACTCATATTGATTTCAAATCATGGAAAAGATATGATTGAATTATTTTTTATGTGTATGAGAAGAAAAAATATCCATCTGATGTACGGTGTGCTCTAAATGACTCAATAAGTAGTTTTAAAAGTTATCAAAGTCTTTAAAAACATGAATCGGGGGGTCAAATCCAAGAAAATGGAATCAGATGGCTATGAAATCATAGGAAAATGAACATGGATTGGTTTTTGAAATATAGGAACTGATTTTATGTTAATCTGGGTTACAGTTTTCCCAAGATGCTCGTAAACACGTTTTTAGTGTTTTAAAACACTAGAACATGCATGTGACGGTCAAAACCATTTAAGAAAGCCTTGTATTAATGTGAAATCATGGGAAAACTATGGTTGAATTATTTTTGATGTGTATGATTATAAAACACATTCATCTTACATGAATTGTTCTTAGAATGACTCAATAAGCAGTTTAAATGATATCATAGTCTTTAAAAACATGAATCGAGGGTTAAAACTAAGAAAACATCATTAAATATCTGTGAAATCATAGAAAAATGATTTTAAAATTATTTTTTAAATGTAGTAACTGATTCCATTTCAATCTAAGTTATGTTTTTTCCAAGTTGTTTTTAAACATATTTATAGTGTTTTAAAACACTAAAACATTTTTGTAATGGTCAAAACCATAGCATACGACCTCAGATTGATTTTAAATCATGGGAAAATTATTTTGAATTATTTATAACCTATATGATAAGAAAACACATCTATTCAACATGTGGTGTGCTTAGAATGACTCAATAAGTAGTTTTAAAAGATATTAAAGTCTTTAAAAACATGCATCAGGGGGTCAAAAACCAAGAAAATTATGTCGAATGGACATGAAATCATAGGAAATCAACTGTATATTTTTTTTAAATGTGGTAACTGGTACCATGTCAATCTAGGTTACATTTTTTCTGAGATGACCATAAATACGTTTTTAGTGTTTTAAAACACTAAAACGTCTGTGTAACGGTCAAAACCATAGCATATGACCACATATTAATATGAAATCAGGATACAACCATCATTGAATTATATTTTAAATGTAGGAAATTTTTTCATATCAAAGTTTTAAAAAAAATTATTGAGTGATTTCAAGCACACCACCTGTCAGTTTAAAAATTGATTAGATTGTTATATACTTATCCCTTTTGAGTTCCAAGTGTTGAATTGTATCTTAAATAGGTAATTTTATGTTTTCAAAGTGTTATTCATGATATATTATTTGTTTTATGTTAAAATTTCATTTGTTTTATTAAAAAATAACAAATGTTATGTGAAAAATTATGAATATATTTTATGCATATTATTTTTCATATTTATTTTCTTAAATGTTATTATTTGTATTGTAGGTGAAAAAAATTTAGCAGTAGACAGGAGCTTGACCATTCTGATTCATGAAACTCTTCAGAAGGCAGTCGTGATGGCTCATAGTTTTTGTGGTATGGTTAAATATTATCATTGATTCTACTATAATTCTTATTTATTATGTTCAGTTCTGAAATCTAACTTTTTTTTGTTCCAGTTGATGACAAGATGTTGGTTTTTCATATGATAACTCTAGAAATAGTGGTAGTTGGATGCAATGGAGGTACTGGGATGAACATATCGGTCATGGGTTGATAGTGGATGTTGGACATATTTTATCCATATATATATGATCACTGAGCTTATAGTTGACTAATGATTCTACAGGTATGATTGTGAATGTATGACTATGGATGTGGATGTATCATTATGGATGTGGATGTATGATGAGTTCATATTGTATTTATGGTTTAGTTTATTGTATGGTTTTTTTTTGTATGCATATTATTTTTTATAAATAGTTTTTCAAAAAACATATTTAGTTAATAAATTTAGTGGCGGTTTCTTATAACTGCCAGTAAACATAACCATCGCTAATAGTTTTAGCAGCGGTTACCTTGGTTTTAGTTATTTTTCCCTTTAGAAAAGTAAACCACCACTAAATATTTTGTGGTGGTAATGTGAATTTCCCCATGTTTTTTTCAAAAAAACAACCACCAATTGAATATAAAATCACCGCTAAATGCGATAAAAATGACAAATTTAATAACCACCGCTGAATAATAAGAACCGCCACTAAATAATGTGAACCATCACTAAATGATTGACGACTATGAAATATGTAGTGTTTCTAATAAATGTCTCTAAACAATGTAATGATGGTTTAAAATGCCGCCAGTAGTGATAAAAAAACATCGTTAATACCTTTTTTGTAGTGACACCAGGTGAACGAGCTGATTCAAAACCACAGAGGAGCTAGGAAGGGGTTGTTCAAGTTTATTTTGGATTAAATATATTGTAAAGGGATTATACCCATGGGCCTTCAGGACATGAAGTTCATGTTTTGTGTCTATGGGACTTCAGTTAATGTTAGGTTTCCCTCTCAACCCAGTTAAAAAGGAGATTATCTAGAAATAAAAATAAAAAACTAAAAATTTCGAGTCATTCCATCCCATATCTATGTATGTATTGACATATATTTATACATTTATATATCTTTATATATTTATATGGTTATATATTTATATAATTAGATATTAATTACCTAGTATATGTTATTCATATTAATTATTAAATAGTAATTACTATATTATATATATTTATATATTTACACACACACACACACACAGAGATATATATATATATACATATCTCTCTCTTTGTATATATTTTTAATAAGTAATACTTATTAACAATTAATTAAAATATAAAAACACACACACACATATATATAATTATTAATAATGATTAATGAATAACATATAATAAAAAATAACTAATAGAAAATTTCTAATTACTAGATAGTTTTAATCATAAATAATTGAAAATTAATAAGAAATACTTAATAGGTAATAATTAATTATTAATTTGTGATTAATAATAATATTTTTTTAGATTTATAGAAAATATTAATTATCAATTATCAAATTTTTTATTTATTTTTAATTATTAAGTATTTATAACATATATATACTTATATGTATAAATAAATTATTATTATTTATAATTTATTCATTTAATGTTAATACATTTAACGGAAATTTTAATAAAACAGTCACTAAATAAAATAATTAGTAGTGGTTTTAAAAAAACTGCAGATAAAACAAAATAAAAAATAAAATATATTGTTTATTGGTGGTTTAGAAACAATTTACAAAAAAAATATTGTTAATTAGAATCTATTTTACAAAACCTCTATTAATTAGTAGCGATTTTCAAAAACCGCCGTTTAAAAATTAAACAGAAACATTTATGGTGATTTTAAAAAATGTCATTAAAAATTTTCCACTAAATATAATCTTTCTTGTATTATTCCCACTCTATAATATTGTAATATTGGGATAAGAATCCCCACTTAAGCATTCTATGAATATTTCTTGAGAAATTTTTCACGCAACATTAAATTTGAAATTCTAGTTGAAATTTGGAAATCCGCAATGGAAATTTCCACTACAATATTAAGTTTGAAATTTCACTTGAAATTTGGAAATCCCGAGTGGAAGTGTCGTATGAAAATGTCTACTCCCTAACATCTGAATAATGTGTTAAAATCTCAAGGGAAATTTCCATTAGGTATTTCTTGTGTACATTTCCACTACAAAATTCATGTTGAATTTACAATGAGTATTTCCTAAGGAATGTTTAACTAAAAATCATGTAAAATGTTTCACTATATGGTAAATTTATATCTTACACATCAGTAATGAGCCATTTTTTAATTAATAATAGCTTAAAACATTCCACTTAGAATGATTTTAACATCTAAATAATGGTGCTACATAAATTATGTAACATGTGTATTGTTGCTAAAAAATATTCTTGTAACTTTCAATGAAAATTTTCATTATAAAATTCGGTTTTAAATTCTACTTGAATTTTAAAAAATTTCAAGTGTAAATACCCCATAAGAAATTTCCACTCTCTAACATCTTAATAATGTGATAAAAATCCCTATTAAAAATTTATGTTTGGTATTTCTGGTTGAAATTTACACTACAAAATTCATTTAGAATTTATTATTTATACTTTTTTAAAGGATTTCTAATAGAGACTTATTTATGAACATTTAACTGAAAATCTAGTGAAACTTTTAACTATTATTATAAATTTATTTCTCAATAATCAATAAATCTCCAACATCTAAATATAAACTTAAAAATTTTACATCAATTCTTATTTAAGTAATAAAAATTTAACCCTTCTAGCTTTCATAGAAAATATTACTAAACACATGTTCAGAATTTCTACTGCAAAATTTTAGTCGAAAATTTTAATGAATATTATAGAATTCTATTTTATTATAAATATTTATCTTCATATTTCCCCTATTACTTTTTCAGTAAAAATTACACTCAATGATTTCATCAATCACTATTACAAAATAGGTCTTTAACAGTGCTAGAAATGCTCTGACTACATGAATGAGGTTAAAAGCCTGGGACTTTTATCAGTTCTGAAAAAGCACTGATAAAGGTGCCCTTTATCGGTGCTAAAAAAGAACTGATAAATGGGACATTTATCAGTGCTTTAATTTAGCGCCGAAAAAGTACTGATAAAGGTGTCATTTATCGGTGCTAAAAAGGCGCTGATAATTAGGACCTTTATCGGTGCTTTAATTTAGCGCTGCTAAAGGAACCATTTATTAGTGCTTTTAAAAGCACTGATAAAGTATAACTTTATCATTTATTTTAAAAGTGCTGATGAATGTGGTTTTTATTAGTGCTTTTAAAAGCGTTGATAAAGGGTCATTTTGTAGTGTGTTTTAATAGCACACCACAGCACCAAAAACACACCAGATATCAATGAAAAAAAGTCTCAATATAAGATTTAAATGAAATGAAATTTACAACACAAACACAAGAAAAAACACTATATTATAGACATTTCAAACATTGATTTATATAATTACATAAATAAAAATTATTACATGCATTTAAAAACATCAATGTTCCTTTATCTTTTAATCCTGACCCAACTCATGCTATTATCGAACAAACCACCCCTATTCGAGCAAAAGATCGCACTTTTATAAGAAAAAAAATTATGTTAGTAATAATATATAGAAATAAATTAACATAAAGTGTTAATTTTACTAAAATTGATGTCAATTTTAAATAAAAAGACACACTTGGAGTTATATCGATCACATCGTGCATCGGATTGAGGTGCGGTTGATTCCAACATATCTCAAATGACTTGTGTATCATTTTCCTAAAGTATCAAAACAATCTAAATGTGTTTGTTTGGTTTTGAGTACATTGGTTGTCTTTTTTACTAAAATGTCATTTTAAACTGGAAACACGTACTTTTGACTCATTCTGATCACATCGTGTATCGGTTTGATGTGAAATATATTCCTACAAGTCACAAATGACTTATGAATCATTGTTCTAAATTATCAAGAAAATTCGAGCATGTTTGATTGGTTTTTAGTGAGTGACACGTTTTTAACTAAAGTATCAAAACAATCTGAATGTGTTTGTTCGATTTTGAGGTGCGGCGGATTATTGCAAAGTCATGACACATTGAATCATAGTGGTCACGTCGTGAGTCGAATTGAAGTGTGGCTGATTTCTACATGTCTCAAATGACTTATGGATCATTTTCCTAAGTGTAAACAAAGTACACGCCTCCATTGAACTCTTTTTTCAATCATATAAAACCCTATCATTTTTTTAATAAAAAAACAAAAGATCTCAAACTGAACAACGACCCCGCACACAAGGAAAAAAGAGTGATTTCCACAAAAATAGACATCTCCAAATAGGCATGATAGAAAGAGGGGAACTAATTCAAGAAAGGATAACCATTTAAAGGTTCACATTCATAAAAAACCATTTGAACTATGAAAGGATGATTTTATCAGAATTTTATAATGAAAGATGAACTTACAACATCCACAAAACAAAAATGAGGAAACTCCAAACATCTTCATCCCAACATAGGAGACAACAATTGAGCCAATGTGTTGTATGCTTCTTTCAAAACAACTCAGCCAAAAATGCTTCCTCCACCAACTTCTCAAAATGGAGATCCTTGGAGAAGAGAACACGCTCCTTGATCCCTGGATGAAGACCCCCAATGAAAATAGAATTTTTCAATAGGTCCTGTGAAACCACTGCTGAAGAAAAGGAAACCAGCTCTTTGAAGTGTTCAACATAAGCATTCACTGTCCGCTAACCTTGTTGGACGCTCATGAGCTATTCCCCTTTCTTCATCTTCACCTCCTCAGGTGTAAACCATTAGACAAATACGGACTTAAAAACTTCCCACATCATCCCAACTTGCATCATTGGTGGGAAAAACAACTTCCATTCTTCCAAAGTTGGACCCCCAAGCAGACCCAAAACAACACGAACACTAACGGCTTTAGGAGTTCCCAACATTCTGAAGACATGCTCAATTTCCTCAAGCCACTTCATTGCCTCTAACAAACCTATATTTCCATAAAACATGGGCAGCAACTGAGGAGTACTAGAAATAGGGCTAGACCCACTAGAAACTTTGGGGAACTTTTTGGGCGGCATATTCTGAATAACAAAAAATCATAAAATCATGTTGAAAATTAATTCCTCACATACCCACGCATATAAAAATGCTCATAAAGAATACTGAGGGTCACACTTACCACTTTATTACCAAATCCAATAATTTACTAAATTTTCAATCCAAAACATTTTCCTTTAAAACTCATTTTTTTCCAATCCAAGACCATTTGAAAGAAATCGTTTTAATTTTTAAAATTGTTTTCATTTTAAAAGCTTACTCACAACAACCGAGACCAAAACAAGACATAAATCACACTAAACCACCTGGATGTGGAACTAGTAGTCATGCTTAACCCGACGACATGGTAGTGGGCCATAGTTTACTTAGTATATGAGTTTACTATGATTAAAAAGATCAACAACCCTCGACACTAATCAAATCTCAAAAGTACCACCATATACATAATACTAGGCCACTGGGTTCTTGGTTGTGTTAACAGTGACCCTACTTAAACTAGCCTATCAACATGTATTTGGTTTCATTCTATCAGGTACTCGGTGCCTACCGCACAAGGGTACCTTTATCTCTTCACCGCTCTCTCCTAGAAAATCCTTTAACCCCTCTTTTAACTCCCCTTTAACACAGAATACACCCAAAATGAGACTAAGATACTAACATTAAAGGGGGTTACATGGTTAGATCGGATGGGGCATTTAAAACCTCCACAAGGGGTCACCTCTAATGGTTATTGTAGGACATTGATTGACTTTGAGTAATTTCAAAATGTTTTTGAATTAACATCACTCTATCTATTATTTCTTGGACAAGACTAGGGCTATTCATAGGAGATTCTTCTATCTTTATCCAACATAAAAGAGAGTGAAAATGTATTCAATGTAATTCTCCATACGGGTCCATCTGGATAAGTGATTGATAACTGTTTTTATAAGAGAATTCCACCAAGGAAAATTAATCCTTCAAGGAGCCACTGAAGTCAAGAATTAAGGCTCAAAGAATATCCTCCAATATCAAGATAGTCTTATTAGAATAACCGTTAATATGTGGAATAATGAAAGTATAAAATTTCACTTATAATCTCATGGAAAATTAATGTTCTTGTTATAACCAAGATAAAAACATCATATCCCTATCAGATACAGCACTAGATGGGACACGTGGAAGCATTATCTCTTTGACATACAATTAATCGAGTTCATCAATTGAGGAGGCCTCTTCAATATGTAATAATTTGTTCATCTTAGTTAGGTGATCCACAATAACCCACGCTACATCTTTCTATTTAGTTGATCTTGAAAAACTAGTCAAGAAATCCATCATGATTTCATCTCGTTTCCCAATAGGAAAAGAAGGCATTGAAAGAGTACTTATTGGTTTTTTTGTATTTTCCCTTCACCGGATTATAGGTAAACAATTTAGCGAGGAGTACTATGATTCATTTCATCATTACAGGCCACAAAAACTGGTGAATAATATCAGGGTGCATCTTTATGATCCTTACATGAACATAGAGGAGTCGCGCCGGCAGTGGCGAGGAGATGAGATGTAGGGTTTGTCATGGATAAAAACAGCGCAAAACGCAAAATGCGGAACCCAAAAGATCAAACAACGACAAAGAAAAGGTAGTAAATAACATACATTGGATTCTAGCTTTGATTCGTCCAAGGGAACGTAGAGGAGTCACGCCGGCAGCAGAGGAGTTCTGCGAGAGCTTGAGAATCGCAACTGAGTATCGATTAGGGTTCTTTAAAATAGATCCAGAACACTTTTAACAGCGCTTTCAAAAAAACGCTGATAAATATACTTTTTATCGGTGTTAAATTGATAAGCACTGATAAAAGGGATATTTATCAACACTAAAAAAGCGCTGATAAATTTCGATATTTATCAGCGTTAAAAAAGCACTAATAAAAAGCATCTTTATGAGCGCTAATATTTTAGCGTTGATAAAGATTCTTTTTAACAACACTTTTTAGGACTAATAAAGGATTTATTTAAATAAATTTATTATAATTTTATAATTATTAAATATATATAATTATTTATTTATAATTATATAAATACTTATTTAAAAAATAATTATTATTTATTTATAATAATTATAAATTTATAAATATAGAAAATATACATTTATAAATATATTTTTAACATTATTAGTGGATATATAATCTTAAATATATGCATTTTAACAATGAGTAAAATTGAATAATTCAAAATGAGTACACTTTAAAAATATTGAAAAAAATTGATAAGTTTTATTAATTAAATATAAATTATTAAAAAATATGGATATATATATATATATATATATATATTGAAGTAAGATGAATACATATTGAAAATACTAAAACATAGAAAATATATATATATAAATAAATAATATAAAATGATCAAATTCAAAAATAAAATTAAAAAAATATTAAAAATGAATGTCTTGACTATAATAGTATTAAAAATAAATAAATAAAATTGACCGATTAAAAACGTAATATATTAAATGTATCGTGTTATAATGAAATTCTAAAATTTACTCAAATTTGAATAAATTACATAAATATTAGGTGTAAGCATTTCTATATATTGCGTAAATATATTTGTGTGTGCGTTTATATATAAAACTGTGTTAATTACTTATATATATATACGTGAAATCAATGTAACACACCACATTTGATATATTTCAAATTGAAAAATCAAACAATATTAAAAATGAATAAGCCATTAATATGTTTTTAATTAACATTTTATTCATTTTATGTATATTTATATTTAATATATATTATTTATTACTATTTATAATTAATATATATATATATATATTATACTTATTCATTTTTTATTAATAATTGTTTCATTAATAATTTTTTAAATAATTTTGTAATTTATTCTTTTCTAATTTTTTTTAATTATAAATTCATTTATATATCTATATTTAATATATACTATTTATCGATATTTATAATCTATATATATGTATATTAAATTTATTCATTTTTATCAGTAATTATTTAATTAATAAAATATTTATTATTTTTCTTAATTTACTCATTTTAAATTTATATTTGTTTAATTATTTCATTTTATTCATTTTACATATCTATATATTTAATATATACTATTTGTTAATTTTTAAAATTTATGTATATGTATATAAAATCTATTCATTTTTAACAATAATTATTTAATTAATGAAATTGTTTAAAAAATTAATTTTATTTATTTAATTATTTCATTTTATTGTGGACATTTATCAACGCTAATAAAGCGCTGATAAAGGTCACCATTTATTAGCGCTTTATTTTTTTGCGCTTATACAGGGTACTTTTTATCAGCGTTGAAAATAAAGCGTTGATAAAGATGAATTTTATCATCGCTTTTATTTAGTGATGATAAAGATCTCACTTTATCAGTGCTTATTTTAGTGCTGATAAAGATGGACTTTCTCAACGTATTTTTCTAGTGGTGATAAAAGTCGGCGTCGTTAAATATGCGTTTTGTAGTAGTGAATGGAAACAATTATAAAAACTTAAGTAAAGTCTCACTAGATATTCTGAACTAAAACAACCCCAAGAAAAATTGGGGAAGTTCCACTTGAACTTTTAAGAGATTGGATAAAACTCACCTTCAGGATGTTTTCAAGTCTTGTATCCTCGACTCGCTTAGCAGTTGAATTTTTAAAAGAAGTTTAACACAGTATGAGCAATACCAGATTAACTATCACTGAAGGCTACCTCACAAAGAAACAGGAAAAATTAATGTCAGCAACTGAATGAAGCAAATCTATGATCGAAGAAAGTTCCATAGTAAGGCTTCCCGCAAAGATGAAGGAAAATTGAGGGCAACAATCAAAAGAATCAAATTTGCAGTTAGAGTCTGATTTCATTGGTAAATTTTGAAGTATTGGCCCCACTTCTAGTTGGACTGTCAAGAATTATATACATCACATGGCAAGTATTTGAAGACCAACATACCCCTCCAATTAATGAAGGAAATTGAGATGATTTTTTTCATATATATGTGCGCATAGAACATTTATTTTTATATATTTAAGTTGTTATATATAGATCCACACACACAAGTTATCACAAATTTTAAACGTAAATGTTTTTATAAAAAACATAAATATTGTCAAAACGCGTGCGCGCTCATAGAACATTTATTTTTATATATTTAAGTTGTTATATATAGATCCACACACACAAGTTATCACAAATTTCAAACATAAATGTTTTTATAAAAAATATAAATATTGTCAAAACAATTTATACATATATATATTCACAAAACATTATATATATATATATATATAGGATTCCAAAAGTTTGCAATACAAAACATATATTTAATGACGGGCTTAATATTGTATGGGGAAAATTAGGAAGCAACGTGTTAGTCGGTATTTTTTTGTATAATTTTTTTCTAAAAAAAAATATATCATATTATATGCGACGACGAATTGGCAGTGCTGGTACGTGGTTGACTCCGACCATGACCATCGGAGTTGAAGCTTCGTGCCAACAAACATAAATGACCCCCGGCCCCATTTGGTTTCCTTATTTCCCATACCGAAACTTCCGTTGAATACACTCCTCACTCCGCGTTTGTAAAGTGTGTAGTTCTGGAAGGAGAATGACTTTCCTTTATTTAATCAAGTAAATGTTTATTTTATAGTAAACGTCACGGGATCATGATTTTGCCCTTTAATCCAATAATCAATTGTTATTTACTTTATTGAGAACGAACATTCATTTTAATGAAAATGAATATATATTTTTCATTTTATGTTTCAGGGATTGTGGTAGTCGACATGCATGTAATATACATTTTCATATTTAACATTATAAAAAATAAATTTATTTAACACCAGTGGTATTATTTTAAATTAGGAAATTACAATACTTACTCATCCACTGATATATATATATATATAGACACACACAGGCACATACATAAAAAGAGAGAACTCAAACCATGATCCGGCCCATTACAAGTGATGTCTTACCCAGGGTACTTTTCCCCTCCACCCATGATCACATATCGCGCTTTATCCAGCGATGACTTTTATCAACGCTAAACATAAAGCGGTGATAAATGTAATTTTTATTAGCACTAAAAATACGTCGATATATGTGTATCATTTATCAACGTTTTTTTTAGATAAGATGGATCTTTATCACCGCTATTTTGAGCGTTGATAAAAACTTTTAATAAAAAATATTATTAATATATATAAAACTATCATGTTTATATTCAAAAAATAATGTTTATTTATATATATTAATTAAAAATGTGTGTATAAAATTAATATAAATATGATATATTGATATATATTTTTTAATAATTCAAATATATATATATATAATGTTTTAAAAAAAGTATTCAAATAATTATAAATAAATAAATAGGTATTTAAATAATTATAAAATTATGATAAATATATTTAAATAATGAATAAATTTATTATACTTATAATTATATATATTTACATATTAATAAATATGTATATAATTATATAAATATATAATCAAAGAGGCTCAAGTATGGGTTGGAGCACCCTCAAAATCTATTAGAAAAGTAAAGTGCAAGTGCATGGGAGTGCAATGTCAAACAACATGGCAAGGCCATTATCACAAACAATTTACCCTCGCAACCCAAACAATCATCTTGTGGACGGACCCTCCTCCAGATTTTGGGTTTTTGTCAAGTCATGTCATCATCACCTTGAGGGTTGTCATTTGGTGGGATGAGATCCTCTCTAGTTATAAGTGCTCCTTCCATGGGCGTTGAATTCCTCAAGGAAAATATAAATATATACAATTATATACACATATATAATTATATAAATATATAATTATATATAATTATATAAATATATAATTATATATAATTATATAAATATATTTACAATTATATACAAATTTTTATAAATATATTTATTTATAATTATTATATATATATATATATATATTTATTTAAATAAGATTTATATTACAATAAGTATACATATGTAAATATAGTATATAAATATGGTTTATATAACTTTAAAAAAAAATGATTCTTGTTTTCATAATTATATATATATAAATTATCAAATTTATATTAGTCAAAATGTTTAATGGTTTATTTATATACATTAATTACAAAATGCATGCATATAATTAATATAAATATGATATATATATATATATTACTAATTCAAAAAATTATATAAATATAAATAATGTATTGTTAATATGTGATATATGAACTTATATATTTATATCAATGACTATGCACATATATGCATATGCATTATGGTGTGTGTGTGTGTGTTTTTTAAGTTAGAGCCGAGATCCTTTTTATTGAATGAAAAGCAAGAGTACAAAGAGATGGAGGAAAAGTTCTTACAAGACATCATCGAGGTGTCCCGAGCTTCTTCCTGGTCTTATCAGCGATTTTGCGTTCTTCTTCCCAGAAAGCTCTCCATTCTTCTCCTCGCCAACACCCACAATGAACCCTGGGATAGCGCTCACTCGGTTTTTCCAGTTGTTGTCAAAAATTGTCCATGTCAGATTCATCTGAACCAGAATCATCAAACTGAGTGTCCTCCCTCATAGGATTCCAGTCAGCTCGCCCCCGCCCCCGTCCCCGTCCACAACTTCTAGGGTGACATCCCCGTTTCCACGATTTGGTTTGAAGCCTTGTGTGTGTGTGTTTTGTGTATGTGTATATATAGATGTTCAACGTGTACAGATGTATGTATGTGTATGTATATATATGTGCAAGTGTAAGTGAGATGTACACACACACACAAATATATATATAACATGTGTACATGTGTATATGTATGACATGTACTTAGTTAATTATAAAATTACAAACACATATAATATTTTTTCAAAAATATTTATAAAATTAGAAAAAATATATTTATTTAAATAATTATAAAATTATAATAAATATATTTTAGTAATACATATATTTATTATTTTTATAATTATATATACTTATATATCAATATATATATATATATACCCTCCAAGGAGATAACCCACCTATAAAGGCTTATTTATTTATATATGGATGACCCGAAGGCCCAGTGGGCATGAGACCCATTTTTTCACCCAAAGATCGCCCAACAACACACGCATCAGCACCACGACACGTGGCCGCATCACCTCGCAATCGCTTGCGCAGTTTCTTCCGCACCAGTCACATTCCGGTCAGCACCAACGTTATCGCCGCCAGCCCACATCAATTGTAGTTGCCGCCTCCGCCCAACAATGGTCCCTGCATCCAGTAGCGACGCCACCATCGTCTCCACAACGGTTGTCGCCATTGTCTATGCCACATCCAATGACGATGTCACGCTGCCATCGTCTCGCGTCCAACACCTCATCGCTCGTCGCCATCACGCCACCCCTAACAACAACAACAACATGACAACGCTCACCATCATCACACCTACTAAAGCTGGCAGCTGCACCAACCTCGGCTGTTGCCCTCCTCACCACCATTACCTCCCGACACGCGAAAACACCCCACATTGGGGAAGAAACAAATCCACCGCCAAAGGCGTGTCATGGGTGGTCGGTGAGAATTGATCCTCTGACTTCGGATGCCGTATACAGGATACAAGCCACTCACCTGCACCCACCGCTGGCATATAAATATATTTATAAATATATAGAAATATTTATAAATATATTTATTTATAATTAGAATTATATATATATATATATATAATTATAATATTATAGCAAATATATTTAAATAATAAATATATTTATAATCATATACAAATAATTATAAATATATTTATTTATAATTGGAATTACAAATAAATCAATATATATTTAAATAATTATAAAATGATAGTAAATATATTTAAACAATAAATATATATTTTATATATTTTATATTTTTTATTATATATACTTATATATTAATAAATATACATATATAATTATATAAATAAATATATATAATTATATAAATATAAATATATATACACACACACACACACATAATTATATACATATACCAAGAAGTTTCAGGTACCGAGCGTACTCTATCCTAAAAATTATTAATGAAAAATAAATAAATAAATAAATAAATAAATAAATAAATATATATATATATATATAATTATATACAAATAGTTATAAATATATTTATTTATAATTATATATATATATATAATTGGGAGGAAGAGGTACGAACGAGAGTTTCTCGCTCTAAGCCTCCATGGCGATTAGGGTTGTGCTGCCCCGACCTCTTCCTTCGATCCCCTCTTGACTGATGTTTTCCTCCCTAATGGGCGTTTCAACAGCCATAAATTTGTTACTGGTAAGGAGAGCAAGCGGTTCGACCGTGGCGGGGCTGTTCCTTCGCTTCCTAAATTTGGATCAAGTCACCCCTCTCTCTTCAAGGATGCTGTTGTCAAAGGTATTCAATAGAGGGGTAGTGTTACTCATGTGAAAGCGGATCCCGTAGCGATCTTGGAACACATGGAGACTAGTAAGCATTCCATGGTTGCTCGTCTTATTTTGTCGCGTGGTGCCTTACCCTGAAAAATTGGTGATCTAGAATCGTGTCAATCTAAAGTTTGGGGTTTCAAAAATTGAAAATGTATTTCATTAGGTCATGTTTTTTTTCATTTACTTTTTCCATTTTAGAAACTAAAGATGAAAGCGTGGGGCTTCGTTTCAATTTTCTTCAAGCCGGGTGTTCTTCACATACGTGAATGAGACCACAATTTCAACCCACTTGAAGTCTGTGATTCTTCTGCACAGGTGTGGGTTAAGGTACATCGGTTGAATTGGATTTTATGGCACCCTTGAATCCTACACGATATTGCATTGACCATTGGCATCCTGATTAAAACGGATAAAGAAATCAAATTAATCCCTATAATATTTAATCCAACGACTAGAATACCAATGGATTGAGAATATTTAAGGTTGGTCATTAAGAGAGGAATTAATTGGGAATTGAGGAGTCATTATTATTGTCATAATTATGACATCCATTAATAACATTTCATAACACTCCCCCTTGGATGTCATAATTTCATGGAATCTTATTTTAATCTTCACTTAAAAAAAACCCTGTGGGAAAAATAAGTGAAACTAAAATAAAAGAATTCCATGTCATGCTACCTCATTAAAAACCTTATCAGGAAAACCCAGTGAAAAAAAAACATGATGAAGGGAAAAAGAGTGTAGCATTCCCAACTCCCCCTGATTATATCATTAAATTGTGTCTTCAGGAAATCAATTAATATTATTATTTAATTATGTCTTCAGGACATGGGAGGAAGACCATAGATAATAATGAATGGTCTCATTTAAAAATTACAACTCACGGGGAAGACAAAAAATTTCCATTAATTATAGATATCCATAATAATTTATAACATTCCATTGGATATCTATTATGATGTATGATTGCCTCATTAAAAACCTCATCAAGGAAAAACCCTTCAGAGGAAAACACTTGATTAGGGAAAAAGAGTACAATAACATCAAGTCCCCTGAGTGTTGCCTGGTTAAAAACCTTATCAAGAAAACCCAGTGGGAAAAACTTGACTAAGGGAAAAAGAGTACAACAATTACATCTTCCATTCATAATGATCATCATTTATCTCATAGAATGTCCATGATCAATTCATAACCAAAACATTCAGTTTTGAATTTTGGAATAATAATAATCTATACCCTTTTGATTTCAATGAATAGGGAAGAACATTACCTTGCATCATAATATGATTCATTGCCATTTGCAAGGTACATACTCACATGTACATGTATATCCTTCACAAATTAATAAAATGTGCATTTATATTTAATCCTTCTGGGATAAGTATGTTCTTTATCAACCCCTTATGTATGAAATCTATCACTTTAACTATTCATTAAGGGTAAAACCATTCCAAAAATTTAATATTTCATCTTCAGGATGATTAATTCAAAATACAAGGACATTCCATGTAATTTCATGATCAAATAATTCATTGATTTCAGAGAACTCTTCAAGAGTGTAGATATTTTTCAAAACACCTTAATAGTACAATGATTCATACAAACCATGGGATGATAAATTCAACTTATATTCTTCCTCAACTTGATATGGATAAATCTTATTCAATTCACCACATAATTTATCAGATTGGGTGAAACTTCCATAATTTTGAATATGCTTCAGGCGTTTCAAATCCTTCTAGGATTCATATAAATATCCAAATAAGGAAGAATATAAGATCATTGATATTCAATAGTCTTTATAGTTTGGATAATCAATCCAGAACTATATATGTTGAACATTTCATAAGTTCCTTTAATAATTTTGGCCAATTATTATGATGTCGACATCTATAAAAACCCATAGTCAATGAGTTTTAAAAGCATTCATAGAAAATATATCATCAACAACATTTGATTGAGATCTCATAATTTTTTCTGGTACTAGTGTCACTTCAGGGAAAATATCTAAAAAGATATAATGTTGTCGATATATTCATTTTCCTCTTCAAGGGAAAATATATTTATTGCTTTCTACTCATGATGACCAATGATTTTGTATAATCAGTTCAACCACACTTCAGGTGTGTATAATCAGACTATTGATTTTCAACACTTTACATTCATGTAAGTATTGTGAGCATCTTGTCCATGGTTCTGCAGGACCATATAATATATGATACTCAATATTTCATTTAATCAACATGCATATCATGCAATGTATACTCACCAGCAGCAAATAAAACATGTGATCACTTAGTGGATGCATCTTTCATATAGATGGATCACATGGTAAGTGGGCGCGCCCATATATACTTCTTCATAAGTATATGGGAAATTTATTTCCATAATAGCTGCTAATGATATAAATAATTTACCTCAAAAATGGGTACCTCATGGTAAATTATCATACAGGGGGAATTCATAATGACTTAATGATAATAAATTCATTGATAATTTTGTAGACATGCATCTATTAAATAAATTCATCATTCTCCCCCTGATGGATGTCTACTATGTTATCAATAAATCGATGCTCGTGTATACTTGAATCAATATCTTTCATTATAATTAATCCCAGATGGCCTAAATCATCATGTCATATATTTGAAGTGCCAGGATCAGTAAACTTCTGCTTTACCATTATTGATTCGATTGTACATAACAAATTCTTTATAATCACTTTTATGAATGCTTGTTACATATCGACGTACCTCTTTTGTCTCCATATGATATTCATTTTCAAGAATACCATTCATATATCTCATTGAGACTTAACAAAGCATTAAGAATTTGTACTACCAAGTAGAAATATATTCACTCTTATGTAGTCATTTATTAATTTGCACTACCAGTAAATGTACTTATATGAGCATATACTAACGCATATATGAGTTCTTTTAAAGCATTTAATCAAAATAATATTTTGCTTCAAGATCGACACATATAAGATCTTCAGGATCTTTCATTGTGAAAACTCATATTTGTCGTTATAATTTCCACTTATGGTGGTTGATGAATTCATAATATAATCATAACGGGTTAGGCCCATCACCAAGCGGATTATTGCATAATTTAGAACTTCTGGCCAAAATATTTTGGAACTTTAGGTCCAAATATTATTTTACAATACATCTACCTGGGATAGGATCCCCCACATCTTTTAAAGCTGGTGAATGTGGTAGCGAGAACCAATGTGGAAAAATCTTCTGGATTCACGACACACTTTATCACCATCCAAAATTATAGTTCATAAATAACATTCACTTTATCAAATGAAAGATAAATCATTTGATCAAACCTCATCAACTCTCAAATATTCATGATATCATAAATCATAAAAAAAATCATGAATAATTTCATTCGCTTCAAGGAATGAGATATAGGAGTTAAAACTAAATCCACATCGGGGAATGAATTCATTCATCAGATTTCATGATCCATGAATGATAATTTATTATTTATCAATAATGATCATCTTGCATAAAATATAAATTTTATTGATTATGATGATCATTGTTTTAACCACTTCAGGTGGTAAAATCATTTTCATAATATACATCGGATTATCAAAACTATGTAATTCAATCATTTCATTTATGAATTATATGAACAACAACATCCACTTCAGGGGATAAATGAATTACATGAGATGATATTGATAAACCATAAGAATATGATAAATAATAATGTTTCTCTTGATATTGTTGCTGCGGGAACAATAAATGATAAATGAAGATATTCTTCAATATAATGTCAAAGGACATTTTTTTCATATCATCCTTTAGGGATGCAATATTTTATAAATATCAATAAAATTCATCATGCTCTGTAAATATTTACTATCATCAAACCACTACTGGTGGTTATATTTTTATTATTTGTTATAAATAAATATAACACAATGATCATTCGAAAAACATCATATTCACCTCGAACTTGATTTACAATAAAACCAGATATATTTACATTCACTTCGGGGAATGAAATAAATCATTTTCAATAAATATTCTCATCCACTCCAGGGAATAGAATAAAATTATTTGTTCGAGTTTTATAGTGTCTTCAAGACAATTGCATGAATATTCAATTCAGAAATTTCATCAATTTCATCCACTTCGGGGGATTAATATATATAAAATATATTTATGCTTGTTTATCAAGAATATTTAATTTCTCTAAAACATTTTATAATAAATAAAAGAAAGAGAAAAGAAATAAAACAAATATTTACAAATATTCAAAGTAAATATCATCTCCATCATGAACCTTTATATAGCATAATCAAACTTGACACCTTCAGGGTGAACAAGAAATAAGAGATATGAAATTTCATGGTTCATGGAATGATTAGCGAATTTCGGATCGACATACGACAGGTACGCGATGATCATCAAACTTTGGCTCAACGTACGAAGGGTACGTGATGTTCATCAAACTTCATCTCGACGTACGGCGGGTACGCGATGTTCATCGAACTTTGTCTCGACGTACTACGGGTACGCGATGTTCATCGAACTTCCTCTCGACGTATAATGGGTACGCGATGCCCATCATTCAACGGCTCGACGTACAATGGGTACGTGATGTTCATCGTTCAACGGCTCGACGTACGATGGGTACGCGATGTTCATCATTCAACGCCTCAACGTACGATGGGTACACGATGTTCATCCTTCAACGGCTCGACGTACGACAGGTACACGATGTTCGTCATTCAACGGCTCGACGTACGATGAGTACGCGATGTTCATCATTCAACCACTTCTGGTGGTGTAGTTTTTTATTCATTTGATGAATGATGTTTGTCTCGACATCGACCACATCGGTTATTAATCAAATACATTCTCTCCAGGGAATGAAGTGAAATTTGTCAATCGTGAGTCATTACAACTCTTTAGGAGCTCATTATTTTTCCCGCAGTAAAAGATTAAGGAAATCATATATTATTTTCAGATTTATCAAGAGGGGAAAAATAAATGTAACAATATCTTAAAATATAAAATAAGACTCACCCTTTTGATGTATCACTTTGAATGAGTGGAGCCGATGCGCATGCGAAAGAGTATGTCAAAAGAATAATGTTTATAAAAACATGTGATATACCTTTTTCCCACATTTTTTTTCTTATGCCGATGATGGGGATGAAGGCAGCGACGTCACGATGTGCAATGCGAAGAAGAAGATTGTGCTGATAACGTGTTATGAAATTGATCGAATGCCGATTGAAACCGTGAAGCATTTCGAAACCGGAAATGTAAGATCGATCGTAGGCGAAGCGCATCATTGAGAAAGCGGATGTCGTATTTGTGTATGACGATGATAACAAAAAATGGAAATACAAATAAAAAATAAATACAAAAGTAAAGAACACAATGTAGAACCCAAAGTCCATCCTATTTTATTAACATATCACCATATTTATAGAGTACATGAGATCTGATCCAACGGTTCAAATTAATCCCTATAATATTTAATCCAACGACTAGAATACCAATGGATTGAGAATATTTAAGGTTGGTCATTAAGAGGGGAATTAATTGGGAATTGAGGATTCATTATTATTGTCATAATTATGACATCCATTAATAACATTTCATAACAATATATACCCTCCAAGGAGATAACCCACCTATCAAGGCTTATTTATTTATATATGGATGACCCGAAAGCCCAGTGGGCATGATACCCATTTTTTCGCCCAAAGATCACCCAACAACACACACATCACCACCACGACATGTGTCCGCATCACCCCGCAATCACTTGCGCAGTTTCTTCCGCACCAGTCGCATTCCGGTTAGCACCAACGTTATCGCCGTCAGCCCACATCAATTGTAGTTTTCGCCTCCGCCCAACAACGGTCCCTACATCCAGTAGCGATGCCACCATCGTCTCCACAGCGGTTGTCGCCATTGTCTATGCCACATCCAATGATGATGTCACGCTTCCATCGTCTCGCGTCCAACACTTCATCGCTCGTCGCCATCACGCCACCCCTAACAACAACAACAACATGACAATGCTCACCATCGTCACGCCTACTAAAGCTGGCAGCTGCACCAACCTCGACCGTTGCCCTCCTCACAACCATTACCTCCCGATACGCCAACACACCCCACATTGGGGAAGAAACAAATCCACCGCCAAAGGCATGTCATGGGTGGTCGGTGAGAATTGATCCCCCGACTTCAGATGCCGTATACAGGGTACAAGCCACTCACCTGCATCCACCATTGGCATATAAATATATATAACAATATAAATATATTTATAAATATATTGAAATATTTATAAATATATTTATTTATAATTAGAATTATATATATATATATATATAATTATAATATTATAGCAAATATATTTAAATAATAAATATATTTATAATAATATACAAATAATTATAAATATATTTATTTATAATTGGAATTACAAATAAATTAATATATATTTAAATAATTATAAAATGATAGTAAATATATTTAAACAATAAATATATATTTTATATATTTTATATTTTATATTTTATATACTTATATATTAATAAATATACATATATAATTATATAAATAAATATATATAATTATATAAATATAAATATATAAATATATACACACACACACACACATACATATAATTATATACATATACCAAGAAGTTTCAGGTACCGAGCGTACTCTATCCTAAAAATTATTAATTAAAAATAAATAAATAAATAAATATATATAATTATATACAAATAGTTATAAATATATTTATTTATAATTATATATATATATATATATATAATTGGGAGGATGAGGTACGAACGAGAGTTTCTCGCTCTAAGCCTCCATGGCGATTAGGGTTGTGTTGCCCCGACCTCTTCCTTCGATCCCCTCTTGACTGATGTTTTCCTCCCTAATGGGTGTTTTAAGAGCCATAAATTTGTTACTGGTAAGGAGAGCAAGCGGTTCGACCGTGGCGGGGCTGTTCCTTCGCTTCCTAAATTTGGATCAAGTCACTCCTCTCTCTTCAAGGATGCTGTTGTCGAAGGTATTCAATAGAGGGGTAGTGTTACTCATGTGAAAGCGGATCCCGTAGCGATCTTGGAACACATGGAGACTGGTAAGCATTCCATGGTTGCTCGTCTTATTTTGCCGCGTGGTGCCTTACCCTGAAAAATTGGTGATCTAGAATCATGTCTATCTAAAGTTTGGGGTTTCAAAAATTGAAAGCGTGGGGCTTCGTTTCAGTTTTCTTCAAGCCGGGTGTTCTTCACATACGTTAATGAGACCACAATTTCAACCCACTGTAAGTCTGTGATTCTTCTACACAGGTGTGGGTTAAGGTACATCAGTTGAGTTGGATTTTATGGCACCCTCGAATCCTACATGATATTGCATTGACCATTGGCATCCTGATTAAAACGGATAAAGAAATGAAGTTAGCCAGATTTGGGCATTTTTCTCGTTTTTTGGTTGAAGTGGACTTGAGCTCCATTTTAGTTGACAAGGTGATTTTATCAACTAACAATGATGATTTCAAGTTACGGATCAAATACAAGAAAATTCCTCATTTTTTATGGAGTGTTGAGTGCTTGAACATGAAAAATAAACCTGCAGGTGATCTGTGATATGTTTTTTTTGCACGGTTAGAGGACATGATGAAAAGTAGTGCTTTAAGACACATAAACATCTAAAACTTGTTGGTAGTGCTGAACAAGGAGGGATGGAGAAGGACGACGTTTCGGTTGCTGCTACTTCAATGTTTGGTAGGCAGCAGGTTGAGGATTTTCCTCATTCCACGGGGATGGTTATTAGGGAAGCTACAATGATTGAAAAATCTGACATTCAGAATGAGGATTCACGTGGGAAGAAATGTACTGATCAATATAAGAAATCTTGGGCAGACATAGAAACTGAAGCTGATCAAGTAATTGAGGCTGACACCTTGACAGGGATGAAGGGGCATGGAACAGTTTCCAGTTTTAGGAGTCCTGATAAAAGTCTTAGTTATTCTGATGTTGCTTTAGAATCCAGTCTTGTAGGGCCTTCTGAATTTCAAGTTGATATGTTAAGAGGTACAACTATGATATCTACTTTGAATGCCTCATCCTATCATGATGCTTTGCGAGTGAATTTTTCAATAAAGGATGCCTTGGAAGATAAGTTCCATGGGAACCAATAAGAAGTGGATGTTTGTACTAATGAGGAACCAACAGATACTCAATCCATTTATGAATATGCAATGCAACAATTAGATGATAAATAAGTAGAACATGAGCAGATGATTGTAGAAAGTGCTTGCAAAGGTAAACTAAAAATGGATGATGAACCTCCTTTGAAGTCTAAACTCATTAAGGCAACATTTGTGCCTCAGTTTGATCCTAATATATCCAAGGAAAGCTCTAAGGCTATGCCTTCTGTTGTCTCTACACTTCATGAGAATAAAAAAGATTCATGTATTACTTTGGAGAAGTACAAAGCAAGTACCATGCGGGTTGAAGATGCTGAGAATCACAGAAACTTATAGGTACAACAATTTGGTGACTATGTGAGCACTCCAAACTCACAGGAGGAGGCCTGAATTGATAATGCGGGAAAGTTAGTTTCCTCACCTCCTGATATTCAAGTTCATGAGACCATTACTGGTGATGTTCATGACCTGTCCTTGATGGGTAGCAATGAAATGGGCACACTGATGACTCCAGTACAAGCAAATTGCATGAATAAGGCCTTGGTTCCCACCTCCAATTCATTTGGCGTGCTTGATTCGGCCAAGGGGGTGCCCTCTGAAACAAGGTTTGTAGAACCTCAGGTAGGGGATAATACTGATTGTGGGGGATCTTATTTTAGTACAAACATCATCAGATGAAGAACCCGAACCTTGGCAGAGAGCGAAGACATGGATGCGTGGAAGAAATTCATGGGGAATACCTCCTCATAAGAGGGGCTCGGAGGGACCGAAACTTAAACATGATGTTGATTTTCTTGAATTTTAATGGCCTTCTTTTTGGGTTTCTGGTTTTTAGTGTGGGATGTTTTCCCTCGCCTAATTTCCTTCTTCTCTATGTACTTGTTTTATTTTAATAAAAGAGATCAGGTCTTTGTTCCTTATCCAAGCCTTTTAAAAAATAAATAAATAAATAATTATATAAATATATATAATTATATAGATGTATAATAACATATATAAATATAAATAAATATAAATATATGAATATATTTATAATTATATACAAATAATTATAAATATATTTATTTATAATTGTAAGGGTTGGTGTCCTCAGAGCCAACTGTTTTGTACTTTGATTACATGAATGTTCACTTATTATATATTGTTCATTGTTCTGCATGACTATAATATAATAATTTTCTGGAATATTTTTTGTATTAATAAGGTCATAGCAGATCCCCACTATGATGAAAACCTTGAAATTCTATAACAATATTCTTAAATAAAGTTCTGCGGTTGGATGACATACTATGATAGGACACATAGTATACAGACCGTCATGTGCGAATAATTGTAAGAAGACGAGACTCTCTCTCATGGAGTTCTCACTTGGTAATCTCTAAGATGGGAGATTATGAGAACGGACCCACCAGTAACAATTCCTCATGTCTTGGTGTCATCAGATATTTCTATCTACGAGCGTGTGTAATGGTCCTTAGACCGGAATATTATCATTAACTCATGTCATGACTCTCACACTTAGATTTACTGACGAAAACTGTCACACAGACAGTTGGCGGGAAGTAGGGTACGTTTGATGCGTCACGAGTGACATGTTGTTAATGGATAAGTCAAGGAAATATTTGTCCCTTCCATTTATGGAAGTTGATATCTCGGCCCTTTGATTGAAATAGAGCTGTCGCATTAAATTCCATGGCCATGGTGTGAACGAAGAGTTTATTTCAGGTAGTCAAAGAATGATGGACCAAGCATATAGGTTTATGACACTACCATGAAACCTGCTTGATGAGATATCGAGACAAAGGGATTAAATTACACAGTAATCATTTGTATGAGGTGATATGTCAATGCGGCGTCAACTTCTTTCTATTGGGTGCCTTGACCCATTGCTAGACAGTAATCTTGGACTTTAGGCAAGCCCGCCTAATGCCAACGAGAAAGAGGCCTAGATGGTCACACACTAAGTGTATCCAAGTATCTCAAGTTGAATAAATATTATTCTCGTACATGGTTTAATAATTATTCAAGGAATCCTAAGTTGTTTTAAATTATGGAGGAAAAATAAAATAAAACAAGTATACACCATGTATTATTAAATGTACACGCCATGTAGTTTTATTTTGGAAAGGAAATGAATAAATGGAAACAAGATATACACGCCGTGTACATTTAATGTACACGCCGTGTAGTTTTCAATGAAAAACAAGTACACACTGTGTATTTATTATTACACACCGTGTAGTTTTTCCAGTTGGGATTTTGAGGATATAATATTGTTTTAAATGATATTTATTACAATCAGCGTGAGCGCATGTCAAGGAATTATTTATTTGACATGGGGGTTTTAAATAAGAGTCAATGAAATAAATAAAACGCGTAACACGTTTATTTATTGTCATAACTCTATAACCCCACACACCCGATTATAAATTTCCTCACAACCCCAACTCTTTTTGAACACACAAGAGAATCGTTGTGCACAACATCTCTGGAGAATTATTTCAAGGCCGAAAGAACCTCTTCCTCCAAGAACTCTCTCAATACTGAGAGAGATCCTCTTCCATCGGATCAAGATGATCTAAGTCAGACAACGCAAGCAAAGGCTTCTCCATGCTAGCACCTGGAGAATCCTTTGGCGACGTCCAGAGATACAAGGTACACGTGTGGATCACCGCTAGAGGGAGTCTACACTTGGCTTCTGCAACGCAACAACAGATCACATCGACAACGTGATCAAGAACATTAACGAAGAAAGAACACCCAAAAGTTATTTCTTTATAATTAATTAAATTAATTATAATCAACCTGTAACAATCCTTGTTTGTGGTTTTCAGGACAAACCATCTTCTTTGTCTTTTTCTGTGATTCGATCTGTGGAGACTGGCGTTTATCGTCGTATTGATCTCGGATTGATCATTGCTAATGACAAAAGGCCAAGTGGGCACATCCACCCACACGCTTCCACTGCGTCCGAAACCTTAAAATGGTATCAGAGGGAGGTTGCAACGTTGATTATAGTTATTTAATTTTCGTTGATAATTTACGCATTTATATTTGATTCAATTCGAAATATATTGTTTTATTAATCTGAATAAACGAGATCTATTCTTCCTCCTTCATTTCTCGATTCATATCACAGAAACGACCTTTTAATTTTAATTTTGATTAAAATAAAAATGAGGAATTCATCCAGAGGAGTCACTCTTTCTGTTTGTACAACACGGGATTACACGGCGTGTAATCCAAACTACACACCGTGTACTTAGGTTCAATGAACCGACACTGGTATGCCAAACCACGCCGTGTGAATTGATTATGCCTAAGTATTAATCACACCGTGTTGACCAGAATTGAACGACGCGTGGGAACCGAAATACACGGCGTGTATGTTGGAACAACACGCCATGTAGTCCGATCTGGTCCAGGTGAAACCATGTAAAAGGAGAAGCTGTGTTCCGCATACACGGGATTGTCAAGACGGTTACTGCGTAACAAGGAAGTACACACCATGTATGATTCATCTACACGCCGTGTAATCCAAAATTTCTAAAGTACAGAAAACACACCAAAGCCCCGACGTGTACTTTGGATAAAGGGTGAAAAGAAAAATACACGCCATGTAATTATAAACTACACGCCTTGTACTTTCCAGAAATGGAATTTCACCAGGTTTACTCCAATGTACAAAGACCCGTACAAGGAATATGGATGAGAAGAATCTCAAGGAAATTCAGAAATGAATTTAAGATAAATAATTGATTAATTATATGATCATAATCAATTGAATTCGAGCGCGTCTTATCTTAAATAAAAGAAAGATTAATAGAATTTGAATTCTAAATATGAGTAAATGTCGTTGCATACTATGGATGATCATGAGCTAGACCAAAGAACCTTTTTATGTGTATGGTTTCATTTAAATTTATTTAATTTAAATTTGCTGGCCTGCGATCCTTCTTCCAATAAAATGTAGGGCATGCGTGCCCATGGTTTCTTTAATGTAAACCCATGTAATGGAGGATCTCCCAAGCCAGTGGAGACGGTTCAAATCTTGAAGCCGAGGTGAAACCGACGTAAGAAGATACAAAGGTGGACATATGGGAGCTGCAAAACACGAACCAACAGGTTCAAGGTGTTTTCCCTAGGTCAGGGTTAGCTTATCAAAACTGATAGATAAGCTAACCAATAGAAGCTCATGATCATGCCATATTATTTTATTTCTGTCTGATTTCATGGTTTATTTATTATGTATGTGTTGTCGCGATCACATAATTAATAAAATTAACAAGCATGCAAAGATGGAATAAAATAAAAACCGGACTATGCGTAAACATTATCAGAACATGGTTAATCACTTAAGTAAGAATCACTTAATATTAATAATCATGTGATAATGCAAAACTACGCATAAAGGAATAAAATCCCTCAATACCATATTAAGTTAGACCAAGCCTTCCGTTACCTGATTAAGGGAAAGACCCAATAAAACCATGTGTTTGACCAACCCTTGTTGGGACACTTACTTTTATAAAGGAAGCCCTTATGAAATGTTTTGGGTTGACTTAACCATATTACATCAAGAGAAGTAGCCCTTGCTAGACTTGGTGTAATATTGGAGGCAAGAGTTGAGGAAATCCAAGTCAGGATTTCAGGATTGGGGAGTCCACTCAACAGATCAAGGAACTGTAAGCTCACAGTTGGTAAAAACCCGCCTACCTAAATACCTTCAAATATCTTGACCAACCCTTGTTGGGGTTATGCGAAGGGAAATATGGATCCTTGCCACTAGAATATCAAAGAAACTGGACATTCTGAGTTCAATGGTGAGGGACATTGGGACTTGATAAAATAGTGGGAGAATTAATTAATTCATTCATTATTTCTCATAAATTGTAATCAAGAAAGTACTAATAAATCTGCTCTTTTAAATTGTAGAATCAAGATGACAAACTCATCAACCACATTTTCTATGCGATCAATACTGGATAAAGACAATATCCTCACTAGCCGTAACTTTCAGGAATGGTTTAGGCGCCTTCGGGTTATCCTACGCCATGAACGAAAGTTTTACGTGTTGGAGTCCTCACTTCCTGATTCTTCTGCCCCAGGGGAAAGTGATGAAGATTTCCTGGTCTATGATCAACATTTGAACGGCGCTCTCGACGTTCAATGTTTGATGCTATCATCGATGTCTAGTGAGCTCATGAAGTCTCATGAATACATGGATGCCTATAGCATGCTCGAGCACCTCCTTGGTCTATACTAGGAGAGAGAAAGACATGAAAGGTTTGAGATCTCCAAGGCTCTATTTCAGAGCAAGCTTGGAGAGGGTACCCCAGCCGGGCCTCATTTAGTCAAGCTCATTGGCTACATTGAGCGCTTGTAGGTTCTAAGGTTTAAACTCCCCTAAGAACTGGGTACCGACCTCATTCTTGCATCACTCCCCTAGAGCTTCTCAAACTTTGTTGTGAACTTCAATATGAACAACATTGAGAAGTCTCTGTCTGATCTTCTCATCCTCATTCGCCAAGTGGACACTGACATTAAGCGTGAAAATCATTTTGTCCTCATGGTGAATAAAAAGAAAGGGAAGGTGAAGAGATTTAAGCCCAAAGATTCTTCAAGGCCTTCCAAGAAAAGGAATATCAAAGGAGAGGCAAAGGAACATGGTGCTGTTTGTTTTTCATGTGGCAAGAAGGGCCACTGGAAGAAAAACTGCACCCAACCAAGGAAGCAAGGGGAAGATTCAGGTGAGTTTGTTATCAAATGCAATCTATTTGTTTCTACTAATTGGTTATTAGATACTGGTTGTGGTTCTCACATCTGTATCCAAATACAGGAACCAAGTAGATTTAGGAAGATTGATCGAGGGGAGGTAGATCTACAAGCAGCCAACGGAGCCAGACTTGCTGCTGTAGCTATCGGGGACTACCACCTCACATTACCTACGGGGATGGTCTTGGTTTTGAAAGGTTTTTATTATGTGACTTCTGTTACTAAAAACATTATTTCAGTATCCAGATTAGATACTGATGGATTCATATTCAAGTTTGGAAATGAATGTTGCTACTTTTATAAAGATAGAATTTGTTTTGGTAGGGCACATTTATATAACGGCCTTTATGTGTTAGACTACACAAACTAAGTAATGGCAATCGATAACAAAGTTAATTCACATGAATCTTACCACACCCAACTTTGGCATCACCGGCTAGGTCATGTCAATGAGAAACGTTTGACAAAATTACATCAAGATGGGTATTTATATTCTTTCGAACTAAAACCACTTGGTGTATGTCATGTGTGTCTACAAGGAAAAATGACCAAAGCCCCATTTAGTGGGAAAGGTGAAATAGCTAAAGAGATTCTATAATTAGTTCACACAAATGTGTGTGGACTATTTCCAGTTGAATCAAGGGGTGGGTTCTCGTACTTCATAACTTTTACTGATGATTTTAGTAGATATGGATATATCTATTTAATGAGGTATAAGTCAGATTTTTTTGATCGGTTCAAAGAATACAAGAATGAAGTTGATAACCATCTTGGTAATAAGATTAAGAAAATCCGCTCAGATAGAGGAGGAGAATATCTTAATCGGGACTTCATTGATTTCTTACGGGAGTTTGGGATTCTATCTCAACTCACTCCTCCTTACACGCCATAATGGAATGGTGTAAGTGAAAGGAGGAACCACACCCTGTTGGACATGGTGAGATCAATGATGAGTCATGCAAGCCTTTCATTATCCTTTTTGGGATATGCATTACAAACAGTAGCGCACATACTAAACCAAGTACCAACTAAATCTATAAATGGTATTCCATACGAGTTATGGAGTGGACGCAAAGCCATGTTATCGAATTTACATGTGTGGGGTAGAGAAGCATTTGTTAAGGCCTCTTAAGGTAACAAACTCGCGCCCCGAGGCACAAAGTGTATCTTTATAGGATATCCCAAGGAAACAAGGGGATATTACCTATACAACCCCTCAGACAAAAAGGTTACAGTGGCAAGACACACCATATTTCTTGAGAGGGAGAACATCTCCAAAAGAGATAGTGGGAGCAAGATAGACTTCGATGAAGTCGAGGCTGAAGATACACATGAGTTGGTACAAGAACAGATTCCATAAAGCCCTGTGGAAGAAAAATCTGTTCCAGAGACACAAGAACTATGTAGGAGCACAAGAGAGGTGAGAGAACCAGAATGATATGGTTTTCTTGTCACCGAGGATGGTGACTCATTACTGGTTGAAAATAATGATCCTCTTACCTACAAGGAAGTAGTTGAAGGCATAGACGTTGCCAAGTGGAATGGAGCCATGAATTCTGAAATGGATTCCATGTACCAAAACCAAGTCTGGATTTTGGTAGATCCTCCAGTTGATGTAAAGCCTATTGGTAATAAATGGGTATTCAAGAAGAAACTGGACATGGAGGGGTAAGTCAGCACCTATAAGGCACGACTGGTTGCAAAATGTTTTAGACAACGTCAAGGAATTGACTGTGATGAAACCTTTTCACCAGTTGCGATGTTTAAATCCATCAGAATCCTATTGTCCATTGCTGCTTACCATGAATATGAAATTTGGAAAATGGATGTCAAAACAGATTTCCTTAATGGGAACCTCTAGGAAGATGTCTACATGACACAACCTGAAGGGTTTCTGACTCCAAAGGATGCCAACAGGGTATGCAAGTTGCAGAAATCCATTTATGTATTAAAGAAAGCATCAAGGTCATGGAACATTCGTTTTGATGAATCTGTTACGGAATTTGGCTTTGTTAAGAACGAATGTGAGCCTTGTGTCTACAAAAGGTTTAGTGGAAGTGCAATCATTTTCCTAATAGTATATGTTGATGACATATTGCCAATTGGAAACGAAGTACCTGTCTTACAGTCAGTTAAGGCATGGTTGCATAAATACTTCTCCATGAAAGACTTGGGCGAGGTGGCATATATTCTTGGGATCAAGATCCATCATGATATATCCAAGAGAATGCTGGGTCTGAGTCAAAGTACATACATTGACAAGATACTGAAGAGATTTAGTATGGAACAGTCCAAGAGGGGATTGTTGCCAGTGTCACATGGCATTCATCTTTCAAAGAAAATGTGTCCTCAGACACATGAGGAAAGAAAAGGATGTAAAGGATCCCTTACGCATCCACGATTGGGTCAGTCATGTATGCTATGCTATGTACGAGGCTAGATATTACTTACGAATTAAGTGCGGTAGGCAGATATCAAGCTGATCTAGGAGACCGCCATTGGATGGCAGTCAAGACTATCCTTAAGTATCTGAGGCGTACTAAGGATATGTTCCTGGTTTATGGAGGAGATGAGGAACTAGTCATAAGAGGACATGTAGATGCTAGTTTCCAGACTGATCAAGATGACATGAAGTCATAGACTGGATACATCTTCAGTTTGAATGGAGGTGCAGTGAGCTGGAAGAGCTCAAAACAAAGTGTGGTGGCAGATTCTACAGTGGAGTCCGAGTATATCACAACTTCTGAGGTAGCTAAAGAAGCAGTATGGATGTGAAGATTCGTCCAAGAGCTGGATGTTGTACCAAGCAGTAAAGATCCTATCACACTCTATTGTGATAATACTGCAGCGGTGGCACTTGCAAAAGAGCCAAGGTCACATCAGTGGACAAAGCACATACTTCGGAAGTATTATCTATTGAGGGATTTTTCTCAGAGAGGTGAAGTTGCAGTGAGCAGTATTTCCACGGAAGACAACGTGGCAGACCCATTGACTAAATCCTTGACTCAGTAGAAACATGATCATCATGTGAGGTCTAGCGGACTAAAATTTGTAGGCAGTTGGATCTAGTCCAAGTGGGATTTTTTAAGGGTTGGTGTCCTCAGAACCAACTATTTTTTACTTTGATTACATGAATGTTCACTTATTATATATTGTTCATTGTTCTGCATGACTATAATATAATAATGTCCTGGAATATTTGTTGCATTAATAAGGTCATAACAGATCCCCGCTATGATGAGAACCTTGAAATGCTATAACAATATTCTTAAATAAAGTTCTGCGGTTGGATGAAATACTATGATAGGACACATAGTATACAGACCATCATGTGCGAGTACTTGTAAGACGATGAGACTCTCTCTCATGGAGTTCACACTTGGTAATCTCTAAGATGGGAGATTATGAGAATAGACCCGCCAGTAGCAATTATGCATGTCTTGGTGTCATCGGATATTGCTATCTACGAGCGTGTGTAATGGTCCTTAGACTGGAAGATTATCATTAACTCATGTCATGACTCACACACTTAGATTTACTGACGAAAACCGTCATGCAGATAGTTGGCGGGAAGTAGGGTATGTTGGGTGCGTCACGAGTGACATGTTGTTAATGGATAAGTCGAGGAAGGATTTGTCCCTTCCATTTATGGAAGTTGATATCTCGGCCCTTTGATTGAAATAGAACTGTCGCATTAAATTCCATGACCATGGTGTGAATGACGAGTTTATTTCAGGTAGTCAAAGAATGACGGATCAAGCATATAGGTTTATGACACTTCCATGAAACCTGCTTGATGAGATATCGAGACAAAGGGATTAAATTACACAGTAAGCATTCGTATGAGGTGATACGTCAATGCGACGTCAACTTCTTTCTCTTGGGTGCCTTAACCCGTTGCTAGACAGTAATCTTGGACTTTAGGCAAGCCCGCCTAATGCCAATGAGAAAGAGGCCTAGAGGGTCACACACTAAGTGTATCCAAGTATCTCAAGTTGAATAAAGATTATTCCCATATGTGTTTTAATAATTATTCAAGGAAGCCTAAGTTGTTTTAAATGATGGAGGAAAAATAAAATAAAACAAGTACACGCCGTGTATTATTAAATGTACATGTCGTGTAGTTTTATTTTGTAAAGGAAATGAATAAATGAAAACAAGATATACACGCCGTGTACATTTAATGTACACGCTGTTTAGTTTTCAATGAAAAACAAGTACACGCCGTGTATTTATTATTACACGCCGTGTAGTTTTTCCAGTCGGAATTTTGAGGATATAATATTGTTTTAAATGATATTTATTATAATTAGCGTGAGCGCATGTCAAGGAATTATTTATTCGACATGGGGGTTTTAAATAAGAGTCAATGAAATAAATAAAATGCGTAACGCATTTATTTATTATCATAACTCTATAACCCCACACACCCGATTATAAATATCCTCAAACCCCAACTCTTTTCGAACACACAAGAGAATCGTTGTGCACAAAATCTCTGGAGAATTCTTTCAAGGCCGAAAGAACCTCTTCCTACAAGAACGCTCTCAAGACTGAGAGAGATCCTCTTCCATCGGATCAAGACGATCTAAGGTGAACAACGCAAGCAAAGGCTTCTCCATGCTAGCACCCGGAGAATCCTTTGACGACGTCCAGAGATACGAGGTACACGTGTGGATCACCGCTAGAGGGAGTCTACACTTGGCTTCTACGACGCAACGACGGATCACATCGACAACGTGATCAAGAACATCAACGAAGAAAGAACACCCAAAAGGTATTTCTTTATAATTAATTAAATTAATTATAATCAACCTGTAATGATCCTTGTTTGTGGTTCCGGGACAAACCATCTTCTTTGTCTTTTTCTGTGATTCGATCCGTGGAGACTGGCGTTTATCGTCGTATTGATCCCAGATTGATCATTGCTAATGACAAAAGGCCAAGTGGGCACATCCACCCACGCGCTTCCGCTGCGCCCGGAACCTTCAATAATTATAAATATAAATAAATAAATATATATTTAAATAATTATAACATTATAATAAAGATATTTATTATATTTATAATTATATATATTTATATATAAATAAATAAATAAATATAATTATATAAATAAATTTATAATTATATAGAAATATCTTTTAAATATAATTATTTATAAATATAAATATAAATAATTAAATACATATTTAAATAATTATAAAATTATAATAAATATATTTATTATATTTATATATTAATATATATATATATAATTATATAAATATATATAAATATATATAAATATATAAATATATATAAATATATATAAATATATATAAATATATATAAATATATATAAATATATATAAATATATATAAATATATATAAATATATATAAATATATATAAATATATATAAATATATATAAATATATATAAATATATATAAATATATAAATATATTTATAATTATATACAAATATTTTTAAATATATTTATTTATAATTATAATTGTAAATATTTAAATATATATCTAAAAATTATAAATATTTAAATATATATTTAAATAATTATAAAATAATAATAAATATATTTATTTATAATTATATTTATAAATACATATTTTAAATTCTTTAAATATTTATTTATAATTATATAAATCTAAATTTTTTAATTATATTTATTATATTATGAAAATTGGGTCTTTATCAGCGCTTTTTTAGCACGGATAAAGATTGAGATTTATCAGTGCTCAAAAGGCACCAATAAAACATATATTTATCAGCGTTGGAATTTGAGTGCTGATAAAGATGTGTTTTATCACAACTTTTTATTTTAGTGCGGATAAAACGTGTCATTATCAGCGCTTTTTTAAAAGCGCTAATAAAAGTTTTACCCGGGTTTTTAAATAGAACCCTAACAGAGAGTCATCCTCCCTCACACCTTCAAGCTTTCATAGAACCGATCACTTTCCGCCACCACTCTTCATCAAGCCCTCTCGACAAATCGATCCTCTAGATCTAAGGTACGTGATTTATTTCTTCTCTCTTTAATTATGATCTTTATCCTCATGCTAGTGTCAGCGGGACATCGACCAACCGCACACACGACCTCCACCGAGAACCACCGTAGTTGAGGTTTGGGTTCTAAATTTATTTGATATCATAGTTTTTTGGGTATGTGATGAGTTCTTCAAGACTTGTTTCTTCCGTAATTGTGGATTTCTCCATCACCATTCTTAATTGAGGTGGGTTTCCCATCACAATTATCATTAAATTCAAGAACCCTAATAGCATGTGTTTAATTTTGTGGAGATTCAGATGTTCTTCCTATAGATTATGTGTATATAAATAATTATAAATAATTTATAATAATTTTGATTATAGATAATTTTGATTATCTTGAATTTATAATTTATTTAAATAATTTATAAATAATTCTGAATTAATAATTATTTTGAATTAATATTTTTGAATTAATATTTATTTTGATAGAATGGAAATTGGGTATTAAATTATTAAATTATAATGATATATATTGTGTTTTAAATATATAAATCATTTTTATCATTTACCATATTTCATAGTATTTACTATTCATCAACATATTTAACTATTCTCACATGTAATAGATTTTTTATCAATAAATGATGTTTACTCTCTTAATCAATTTCGATATCTTGATTCAAAATATGGAATGTATTTTTTTAAAATCAAACTCTAAATATATATAAATGAATTATTAATTTAAAACATATAATGTATTTTAAATTTAAGTTATTTTTGTAAGAAATACTTCTTTATTATAAAATATTTTATTTTAAATACTCAAATATTCTTTATTATTTCTTGATTAATAATTATTTTCTTTTGTATATATAAAACATATATAATCTATTTTTTAAAATTAAACATTTAATTATAATAAATTATATATATATTAGGTAGTTGTGGGTATAATTACATTTGAAACACACACACAACACCCATCCACAGGTTGAATGAGCAGGTCATAGCCCCTTAGGGATAATCCACCCATTACTCCATTTTTTTAATTAGTTTTAAAATTCCATGCGAACCCAATCATAGAAGGTCCCAAAGACCCCTTAAAAATTGGCTTAAGGACCAATCATCATTGACTCGCAGGTCTGCATACCCACATGCCTATTAAGCAGACCTCAACATCAGCCCACCATGTGACCAGCCTCCGCTTGAATCCAGCCCCCACCGTCACCTGAGGTGGTCATCCATAACACACACCTTCACCCCAAAGGCCTGCACAGTGGAAAAAAACTACCGAGACAACCTCTCAAAGGACGATGGAGGAGAGCTGCACTAGGTCTGTTGTCGACGACCACCGTCAGCACCACTGTCCCACCACCTGTACTGACTGTCGGAATCTGCTTGTGAACAACGCCCTTCTTCGCTGTTATGGAAAGCCACAACCATCATTCATTATGCTTCCCTGGACACACGCCATTGCACAACTACCTCTGGATCCACTCCTCCCACCACCATCGCTTGAAAGTATCTAGACCCCTTGCACCACTGCCGAAAGCATCCTACCCCCTTGTGCACAACTGCCGTTGGATTTGGTACCTCATCGCCATTGCTGCTACTCACTGCCGTAACTGTCCACATGAAAGTATCTAGCTCCCACACCGACCATCTAATTCGTCTCTCCCATCCACATAAACCTTGTCGACGAGCGGGGTCCATCACACATCGCCTGCATAATTCACTAGCCACCATATAGAGTCCCCCAATTATAATTGGGAGCCAAATCAGATGTGTACAGGCATTGAAACCCAAACATCCAGATGCACTAGAGGGGGTGTTAAAACACTTAGCTACACCCTCACGTGAATTATAATAAATTTTATTTTAAAATAAAAATATTAATTTAATAAAAATAATGGCTTCCTATAAAATACATTTTCTAATTATTAAAAGAAAATTCTATTAAATAAATAATTGCACATAAATAAATCCCCAAATTTTAGTTATATAACACCTGTACCAATAAGACATTATAAGGTGTGAACATTTACAATGTTACAATCATTGAAAAGAAACATGAAAATACCAAAGGTGTGATTATAACTCATCCTAAAGACAAAACGAATTCTAAATAACCCTTAAAATCCATATGAGATAAATTAATAAGTCATTACTAACAAAAATTGTTCAATTTTACTTAAATCCACTCAACTCTATATGGATTTCAGTATATTTCTAAGGGAATATGAGAGGGAAGAGGTGTATGACTACCAAAAGGATCACAAAGAAGCACTTTGAATTCAAATGAAGAGAATTCAACCACCACTTTAAGCTAAGAATCAACCTAGAACAAACATAAAACTAGATATTGGTTTGTTTTTTATATGATGTATGAAACTAGAAAAGGGAAACAATGTATTACCTTGGTATAATCTAAGAAAACCATCCACTCCAACCAAACCTAATGAACACTGAAGGATAAAAAAAGATTCAATGGCCTAATACCAGATTGGAATGTGTAGGGGTACAATAAAAAAGAAAAAGTTGAAGAAGAATATTATAGGAGAGAATATAGGCTTAACTTTATGAGGAATAACCCTTATTGGCGATTCTAGGGCAGTGGTAATTTATCACTGAGAAGGGGTGATAAATAAGTGATACACTTTTTCTTTTACAATTAATCTTTAGAAATTAACCTCTATTATTGATTAAAGTCTTGATCCACTCACTTACTAATTTCATTTTTATTTTTGAACACTCCTTAAAATATGTTTCAAAAAGTTGAGTGGTATCTATATTTATAAATGAAATAGGATGAGTGGTATCAATATTTATAAATGCATACATGTGAAAGGAAAAAGGGTAGTATCTATATTTATATGATCATATTAACTTCCAGAGACCTCCTAGATACAAAAAATATCACCTCCTACATAATATATATTGATAATAACACCATAGAAAGGGCATGTAACTAACTCCATCCAACCCATAATATATCCATAATGACCCCACTCCCACAACCTTAGCCTCACAGGAAGCTAAGCGCTACTGAAATTCAGTCCTTAGACCAAAATCCTTTTCCTTTTCATGGAGTAATTGAAGGCTGTCTTTGAATGTTGAAACTACAATAGTTGTCTTAGCATGAGTGCATGTAAGACCATCCAGCTGAGCCTTCTCACGATCACAAAAATCAAGGATCCCCTTGTAGGGATTAGATTATTGTTGCTCCTTTTTTTAAATTTAGACAAAAAACTAAGAAATGTTGTTCGGTGCTTCTCCAACTCTCCATCCTAGGAACATTTATATTTAAGGATACAACTGTCATCCTCATGAGCTCCATCTCCCAAATAGTTATTATTGAATCTTATTGCCAGAGACTCATCCCTCATCTCTTCTGGATATGGACCTATGTTTCTTGAACTACCCTGTGCTGTAGTCATCCCATACCAGATATTAGTGATCATTGTGGATGAATTCAGAGGATAACACCTACCACCAGTGGAGTAATTCTTTTCTTAAATTCAATTACCCATTTCATTCAAAGCATGCTGAAATTATTTAAAACATTTAATTTTTTGGGTTCCCCTTATTTTAAAGTCCCCTTTTTGTGTATTTATTTATTATGTTAAATATCAATATTATCAAATCAAATAGGATGGATATGAATCAAAAATAGATGCATGCAAATCATTTGAAAAAAGAGTATGAAGATGGGTGAAAGAGTTCATCAAGTTTACAAAATATCATGCATATGACCGTTCTAAAATCCATTTTTTGTGTTTATTATATTGTTATTCAAGACTAATTAGTCTAGAGGAGTTGGAAGAACACTTGATCTTTCACAGAATAGATCGAGGTTATAAATGTTGGACTAAACACTGGGAAAAAGTGAATGTAGATAGTGATAGGGATAAAACTGCTTTTTATGGATTATCTGATATGATAGTGTGGAAAATGAAGAATAAAATATCGATGATGTGATTATAGGCATGAATGATGATGAAGATCATATTGAGGAAATAAAAATGATAGTTGAATATTAACTTCATGATTTTCCAAAATTTCTTTAGAAGTTGAAGAGTTGTACAAAGATTCCATTGTATGCTAGTTACACTAAATATACAACATTTCTATCCATACTAAAGATGTATAATTTAAATGCTTGTAATGGATGGAGTGATGCCAATTTTACTGAACCACTTTCTATCTTGAATGATATGATCTGAGAATATAATGATATTATTAGTCGAACATATAAATCTAAAAGAATTCTAGGTTCAATGAGTATGATATCTGAAAGAATACATGCCCATCCAAATGACTTTATAATATTTCTTAAGGACCATAAATTACTTAATGAATGCCCAAAGTGTGGTTCTTCTCGATATAAGAAAGATGAATTGCACCTGATAAAAGTTGTATGGTACTTTCCAATCATTCCAAGGTTTAAGAACATATATGGAAGTGAGGAGAATACAATTAATTGACATGGTATACAGATGTAAGAAATAAAGATAGGAAACTTCACCACCCAAAAAACTCTCCTCAATGGAAGAGAATTGATCATGAGTATCCTGAATTTGGAAATGATCCATGAAACCTTCATCTTGTGCTATCTACAAATAGAGTGAATCCTTTTGGTTTTCAAATAAACACTCATAGTATATGGTTGACCATGTTGGTAAATTATAACTTGAAACCATGATTATGCATGAAACAAAAATACATTATGTTATCTCTACTTATATTAGGACCAAAACAATTGGGTAATGATATTGATGTTTATTTGTATCTATTGATCAAAGATTTGAAATTATTGTGGGATTTAGGTGTTACATTGTATGATGCTTATAGAAATGAAGATTTCATGTTGAGATCCATGTTTCATGGGATGAAAATGACTTTCCTACTTATGGAAAATTGTCAAGATATAACATTAAAGAAACTCATGGGTGTCCCATTTGTGAATAAGTTACACAGTCAATTAGGTTGAAACATTCATTGAAGACTTTATTTCTAGGACATTACATATTTCTACCCTAGTGACATAAGTACCAATCTTGTATGACATTATTCTATGAGAGTTCAAAAGAACGTACAACACTATCTCCACTAATAGGTGATCTACTATTTGAGAAAGTAAAATATATCAACACTAATTTTGGTAAACCTTTTTTAAAAACCTTATGAAAACTGATTGGAAAAAGAGATCATTTTTTGAATTAACATACTTGAATTGTTTGTACATCAGACATTTTATTGATGTTATACATGCTGAAAAAAATGTATGTGACAGTGTCATTTTCACATTACTAAATGCACTCAGAAAAATAAAGGATGGAATTAAGGCTAGGTTGTACATTATTGACATGTGAATATGGGAAGAGTTGGCACCAGGGAAGGGTGAAAAAATACCTTTTTTCCTCCAACTACTTACACTATTTCTAGGTAGGATAGATATCAACTTTAAAACTTCTAGAATTATGTAAAGGTTCCATAGGGGTATTCCTTGAATATCAAGAATATCATGTCAATGACTAATTTAAAGTTAAAGGGTATAAAATCACATGACTGTCAATTTTTGATGAAGGATATAATGCATGTAGCTTTACATTTCATTTTTTACAAGAATATACATTATACATTAACCAATATTTGTTTCCTTTTAAAATCTATATGTAGTAAAGTTATAGATTCAGAAAAATTTCCAAATATGAAAAATAAATTGTTATTATATTATATGAAATGAAAATGTTCTTCCCATTGAAATTATTTGATATTATGGTTCACTTTATGTTTCACTTGGTAGAGAGATTCAAATATTTGGTCCTATATATTATAGATGGATGTACCTCATTGAATGGTATATGAAGATTTTGAAAGGGTATGTCAAAAATAGAATTCGTCCATAAGGTTTTATTGTAGAGTGATATATTGTTGAGGAAGCCATTGAATTCTGTACCGACTACCTGTATGGTGTGGAAATCATTGGTCTATTGAAATCTCATCACACTAGGTGTCTTGTGGGTGAAGGAATTTCTGGATTAAATGTTGTTATAATAACTATTATAGATCAAGAGCAATCCCACCTTTACATTTTTCATAATATTTTAGAGATTTATGCATATTTTGAAACCCACAAAAAAATTATTAGACATTTGAATCTATCAAGGGATAAAATATGGATACCAAATACACATAATAAGAAGTTTATAGGATGGTTTTGAGACCATATTTTTAAGGAGTTAGCTAAAAATCAAGATTCAATTTCAGAATAATTTGTATGGATAACCAGAGGACCAAGTGTGCTTGTATTATCTTATAATGGTTATGTAATTAATGGTTATAATTTCTATACAAATGAACATGATGAATTTAGTACCATACAAAATAGTGGAGTTACACTTGTGGATAAAGAAATGCATGTATCTAGTACCAAGGATAAAAACCCAATTTATGTGAATATTTCATACTTTAGCATCATCAAAAAATATGGGAGTTTGATTATACAACATTCCAAGTGCCGATCTTTCAGTGCAAGTGGGTTGATAACATGAGTGCTGTTAAAATAGATGTCCTGGAATTTGTGAAAGTGGATTTCATTAAGGGTATAAAGATAAATCATTTATAATGGAATCATATTTAATACAAGTATTTTATGTTCCAAATACCACAAACTGAAAGTGGTCAATTATTCTGTTATTGACCAAAACCACTGAAGGGTTAGATGAAAATTTAAATGAGTATGAACCTTTCATTAGGAAATCATGATCATTTTGTAGTGGTCCCAATGTAGATGGGGTCTTGTATGTCATAGGAGACCACAATTAAGGGATTTGGATACTCTATAGAGGGTTCAAATCCCTTCAACCTTTAAAAAAGAGTTCAATAATCATGTTATATTTTTTTTATAATATACATTGTATTACCACATATTTTATCTATTAACTCTTATATTTACGTAATTTAAATTAAATGTTCAAAAAATTTTGTATATAATGACGGTCTCGCCCAAATTTACCCAAGTTTTAGGGTTAAGCGGTCGCTTGTAGTTTAGCTTGGGTTGTTGAATCCTCAGAGACCTAAAAAGTAACCTACAGACACGTACATTCTATGGATTGTTTTTGGATATGAAGTGGCCAACTTGGGATGATTTTAGATGGGTTTAAGTGAATTATAATAGACTTAAGTGAATTCAATTTAAAATAATGAGTTGATCCTTGGCTATCACTTGGGGTGGATTGGATGGAATTCTTTTTTAACGGTTTCAATTTCTTATATTTGAGATGGGTTTATTCAAGAAGATCAAACAACTTCATCACTTACTGGTTTAATACCAACAAACCATAATTCTAATCAACTATACACTTGGAGGATCAAATTAATGAGCACTTCATGGTAAAGGTTCATATTAGCACTTTAAGTATGTGGCCTTAAAATTCAACAAGGACGAAGAAGTTTTAAAATCATCAAATAAAAACATCAATTAAAAGAAGTGATTAGACATTAATAGGGTGATAAATAAGATCCAATCCATCACCTTTCTACTCACTTGGATCAACCCATAAGAGGGTTATCCATCCATTGATTCTATGGTTTCAATGGAAGCGGGAAGTGGCCACATGAGGGAGGAAATGGAGAAGTAAAAAAGAAAATAATGAAATAACAATCACTCCACCGTTGTGTGATAATTTCACAAGGTTTGGTGTGAATAAATTCACACCTTGATCCAATGGTATAAATGTTATATGAATTAGAATATAATAAGAGGAGAATAAGAACTTTTATTAAGTAACTAATATGAATTAGAACAACTTACATGTGAAAGAAAAATTTGAGACAACAAAATTGTAGCATAACATTACAATGAAAGAAAGCACCCAAGATCCTCGACTCTTTTAACAACACTGCCTTAAATAGTCATTTTTAAAGCCTTGGGTCGAGGCAAAAATAGTGGAATTCATCTTAATTAATGGTGGTGGGCCTATGTGGGTGGAAAATTAAGGGATAGTGGACTTTTCCACCCTTGACAATAAATATGAGTCAACTAGCATCCACTAAACAGAGGCACAAAAAGAAGCATCTAGATGGAATAATTTCGGTGGTACATAGAATAAAAAAATTAATATACATATGTCCCCTGATTGTCTGTAAAATTTAAGCCAAAAATTGATATTTGGTTTGCGAGATATGTGTAAAATGGGGGGCTGTTTTTCTGAGCCGCAGAATCTAGCCCAGAATTTTATCTCCAAATTGGGCTGCATGAAACTCCATTTAACACTCAAAATTATCTCTTTTAACCATTGGATGAAATGTTACCCTTGATATCTTATATCTTCATTTAAATTTTCAGAATAATTGGGCTTGGATCTTGGCTGCTACAGTCTCTTTATTGGGATTTTCTTTAGTTTACTTTGCCTGGAATGTTGTTGGTTCAATGCCAACTTTGGTGGTCTTCAATGTCAATATTCAAGTTATCCAAAAGAATGAATTGTTTCTTATAGCATGGGATACCTGAAAATAAAATATGAAAATATAAGCAAGAACATTTTGTGTTTTAGTTGGTGTTTAAATATGTACCAAGTAATAGTGCACTTTAACAAAGAATTACAATCATAATGTGAAATGATGTTCAAAGTGTAAAATGCACTAAAATAGTGTTTATGTAACGACCCGAAATTTTAAATAAATCTTGTTTCCTAATTTTATGTGTTATTTTATTTTATTTTTATACTCAACAAAAATGTTTCATTTGATAACATGAGTATAATTAAAATGAGACTGTTGGGTTTTGACTGTTATTTGACCATTGGTCAATATGACCGCTGGAATCTAAACATTTTGACTGTTGTCTCTAAATACAAGAAATCTTGGTTAATCAATATAGAAAGAAGATTCGATGGCCTCACCCAGTAGTCTTGGACCGATCGAATCCCATCTAACAGAACTTGGGAAGGAGGTAGCACCACTGGGCTTTGCTCTGGACCAAACCCAAGATGAACTTCATTGTGTGAAGCTAGAACGGGATCGCCTTCGTGAGAAGTTCAAACTGATAGAAATTACTACTCGTGCGATGTTAGCCGAGCCTCCCTAGGATTCTCTCACCTTAGCACACCTTACACTTAGGTCCTATGCTGGTGTTATAAGGGGCTATGTAAGGAGACCGTAACTGCCTTGTGTGATCCTTTGTTTTAAATAAAAATTGGGATTTCTTCTTATGATGAAGCTTATGAATTTTCAAATGTCCGGATAAATATAGTATGCATATTTTTGATGAATTTTAAAGAAAGGATATTTTAAAAATGTTTATGTAAACCTTAAATAAATAAAAATGTGTAATGATTTTCAAAAAATGGTCTTCTACAATTATGTTCAGTACGAAATTTCGAGTCTAATAAGATCAACTTGATTTTTGATGAATAGTAAATTATGAATAGTGATTTTACGCTTAGGATTAGTAATGTGACCAAATGGATTAGTAATTTCACTCAAAGAAAGTTTTAATATAATTTAGACACCTAGATTAAGTAATGAGATTCAATAAAACGGGTAAATAACAGTTTCATAAATTATTATTCAAGTATTAGTTTTTTTCAAGTGAATAGTGTTTTTTAATTAAAAATTAAATTAAAAATATTTAGAAAATTATTTTTATAAAATGGATTTCATTTTTGAAGTCAGAGCGTCGATATTATGTTAAGGAAATTTTTGGGGATTTTTCTGAAAAAAATGAATTTTCGGTGAATAGTGTGTTTATTTAAAAAATGAATTAAAAATATTTATAAAATTATTTTTATAAAATAGAGTTCATTTTTGAAATCAGAGCATTGATATTTGGTTAAAGTAAAATTTTGGGATTTTTCTGAGAAGTTGAATTTTCAATGAATAGTAAAAATACAGTTTTAGGGTTTCGATATGTTTAATGACATCATAACTGTGTCATGATGATGTCATGAGATATTTTAAGGTATGGTCGACTAAAGAGGATGAATTATTGTGTGGGGGTCCCCATGTGGCCTAACTCTATGGTAAGTACCATGGGAGGGCCCATGCTTTTGAGAAAACCACTTTTGAGGTGTCCCTTGGCCATTAATGCCTTGTCCCCTCACTTTCCCTATAAATACCAATCCCTCCTCTCATATTTTCGACCCCAAAACCATCCTCAACGAAGTTCTGGTCTCCTTACCTCCCAAGTAGTCCTCCCAAGGTTCCCCCAAGCCCTCAAGGTCCCAACCTTTGAGTTTTAAGAGTTACGTTTTAAGGTAAGGGATCCGACCTCTCTCTTTCTTTTCAAGTGATCTCTTTTATGTCATTTATTTTATGCTCCATGTTATTATGTTGGAGGATGTTATTTTATATTCATTATAATGTACTTTTTTATTTTCATAAGATTAGATACCCCCTCTTACTCTCATCATTTCATTTTATGAATGTTTAAGTGGCGCCGTTAGGCTGCCAAAATTTTTGTAACGGATTCTTTCACCCTTCTCATTTTCAAGTTCTATTTTCTTGTCAAGTCTTTCAAGTTCATTTTTATTATGTTGGGGTATTATCTCTATATCTATCATACTGAACTCTTATGTTCATATGATGAGAGACCCTATTTGATCTTGTCAATTCATTTTTTGATGCTTAAGTGACGCCGTTAGGCTGCCGAATTTTTAAGGGGATTCTTTCACCCTTCTCATTTTTTTCAAAGTTCTACTTTCATGTCAAGTCTTTCAAATTCCTTTTTTTTATGTTGGGATATGATATATATATCTATCATACTGAACTCTTATTTTAACATGATGATAGACCCTATTTGATCTTTTCAAATCATTTTTGTTGAAGTTTAAGTGACGCCGTTAGGCTGCTGAATTTTCATAAGAGAAATCTAATTTTTGTCTTCCTTCCATGTTTTTCATTTCAAATGGTATATACTTCAAATTTCATCACCATGTTCATATATCCTTATTATTATTCCCCTATAATATTTTATGGGTCATTTATGAATGTTGTACCCATGTCCCCTCTCTTTTCAATGTTTTCTAAAACCCCAAAACATAGCCGTTATGCTGCAGAATTTTCGTCTCAAAATGCCTCTCTCTTTTCTCAAAATTATTTTATGTTATAAAGTGAATACTCAAAGCTCTTATTTCTACAGGAGTATTCACATATATATCAAAATTTTCTATTTTAAATTCTGGGATTTACATACATGAGACCCGCTCTCCCCTTCCGTGGGTTTAAAGTGACGTAAAGATCATGTCTTTAAAGCAGTTTTTAAAACGTTATGATTATGAAATGAAACCCATTTATTTTATGCTATATGGGTTATTTATGAAATTTTTGATGATGATATATGTGGCTCACCTGATAATAAAGGCAAATTTAAGGGTGCGCCCTGATAGCGCTCCAATGCATTGGGTAATGATGTAACCACTAGAGATTACAATTTTCACGATATCTTGGTGAATAACCTTGGTAATTTTCAAATGACACCTTGGGGATTGACCTTGGTGATATGTTCATGATTGTCTATGTTAAATGATGTAGCCACATCTTAAAGTTATGAAAAATGTTATTTTTATTATGATATATCTCATGATTTATTTCTCATGCCTTAAAGTTCTTTCATGACCTTATTGAAGTATCTCAAGTTCACATGTAAAATGTTTCTCTTGTTTCCCTTACTGGGCCTTCTGCTCACCCTTTCTTTTGATGTATGTCCCCAGGTTATGAGATACATTAATGAACCTAGGATGAACATGAGGAGAATCCTTTAAAGTGTTTAATAATATTTTATGTTTTCATGTTTTATGTTCCTGGTTTGCAAGACACTAAACCTTAAAGATCCTCATTTTTGTGTAATGAAATGAAAGTTTATGTTATAAAAAGGCGGGATGATATAGTTTATAAATAATGAATCACATGAATATTATATATATTAACAATGAATATTAGCCTCATTCAGTGTCTAATCACACCCCCAACTTGAGTTTTTCTAGTCCCGAACAAAATGTATCTCAAAAATATGAAATTTGAATTCTTTTTTCCAAAACATTTTATTACACAATGCTCAACAAGAACCTTTATACCAAACAATCATGAAACCCATAAAAATATTTTAATACAAGATAGTTTCATAAGCATATCCCAAGCCCAATCCCATTCCTTTGTTCAAATTCATCGCCATATTTCATCCAATATCAATTAAGCATGAAGATGTGTTGTGTATCACAATAGATACGGGGGTTAATTTTTATTCAAGGGGAAAATTATGGAAGCTCTATGTGGAATCACATATCAATATTAATATGAGTATTCATTTTTTTATTTTATTTTTTACTTTTTTTTGCAATTTTGACATGGTAATTGAAATTGCACTCAATAGAGTCAACCCATGTAGCGAGACTTTGCCGATGACTCCCATACTCAAAGACCTTAGGGCACCAAGTGAAGCCCACATACTCGGGAATCAGATCGAGTTAACTCAATCAAAAACAAAGTAAAATTACCAGAAATAGAGATAAAATTACTTACTCTGGGCTAGAAAACTATGGAGTCATGATCCCCAAGTGATGAAAGCCACACATTAGGTAATTTCATTGCTCTACATGCAAATTTATTGTTTTTTGTTGTTTAATACTCATATTAAAACTAAAATTATCACCAAACCTATGATATTTATTTGGGGGACCCCATGAACTCAAACTAATACCCCACTATCCAAAAGACGTGCGTTGTGATTTTTTTTATTTGGATGAAAATATAAACGATGAAATTTCACATTAGACAACCAAACTTTCCAAAATCTATGCACATGAAATTATACATGGATTAAAATTAGGATTAGGGCATTCTAAATTATTTGATATTCAATTTAAAAGTGTGAAATGTGTATTATCTTGTTCAAGGTTAAAGGAACTTTTCCTTCCATTACGGAAAACTTTTTTTCAAATCATTTTTTACACAAAAGAAATATTTTTTTACACAAAAGAAATTTTTTTATTTCATATCCCCCCAACTTAAAATAACACTGTCCCCACTGTTTGAAGAAAATAAAATTTAGAAAGGGGTAGAGTCAGAGAAAGGGAGTTCATAAATGAAATTGAAAATTAGGATCATGGAATGAAGTCACCTGGTGATTGAAGTTGAAGTTTGTGCTGCTCCAATTTAGTCCTTTGATCTCCATGTCACTCGGAGAGTTCCCTAGTGGAAAAAGGAAAAAAAACAAACAAACAAACAAAACAAAACAATATATATATATATATATTCATATATATAAAAAATTAAAAGATAAATATATATACAAAATTATAGAATAAGGAATCACTATAAGTCATAGGTCAGTGGTAAGTGCGTGCCCCTGTCTCCCTTTGGTACCGGGTTTGAGTCCCATGACTTCACTGGTTGTGACGGGGTTTTCCCCATGACCTATGACGTATCCTTATACATATATATATTTTTAATTATCATATATTTTTTTATTTTTATTTTAACCTAAAAACCAATAAAAATAAAATAAAATGACGATACATTGTCTTATTTTTAAATTTCTGGGTTAGATATTACTCAGGGATCACACCGCATGACACAGATGAATATGATTCTCCCCTTTCATACCCATTCATACTCATAATAGAAGAACATGTCAACAGTCTATGGTACTATCATATTCAAAGTTAAGTATTTTTTTAATATAAAATCGATTTATTAATAAAGATGATTCAAAATGATTGGAACCATGAAAACCACGGGTTACCTCCCGTGCAATGCTTTTGTTTAACATTGTTAGCTAGACATGGATCCTAAATCTATCAATTTTTTTGGTTCATAGGTTGGCTCAGTTAACTCATCCTCTGTTTCCTATTTATTGAATGATTCAATGAATGATTTTAACCTATGACCATTTACCTTAAAAATGTGACCTCTTGTGGGATAATGAATCTCTACTGCCCCATGGGGGTACCCATGATGCGCTATGAATGGACCAGACCATCTAGAACTTAACATTCTCGGGTGTAAATGAAGTTTCAAACTACACAAGAGCACAAATTTTCCTGGTTCAAAGTGTTTAACTTTGAGATTCCTAGATTGGTAGGCTTGAACTCTAGATTTATTTATAATTTAATTTTCATAAGCCTCCATCCTAATTTCCTCAAGTTCATTAAGATCTAATTTTCTCTTTTCTTTGGACAATGAAATGTCAAAATTCATTTTTTTGATTGCCCAAAATGCCTTACGCTCAATTTCAACAGGTAAATGGCATGATTTTCCATAAACCAACCTATATGGTGACATTCCTAGGAAGGTTTTGAATGTTGTATAATATGTCCAAAGGGAATCCAAGAGTTTTTTGGACCAATATTTCCTAGAGGGATTGACAGTTTTTCAAGAATTTTCTTAATCTCCCTATTTTCTAACTCAACTTGACCATTGGTTTGAGGATAGTACATAGTGGAAACTTTATAAGAAATCCCATACTTAGAAATGAGTGAAGAGAATGGGCAGTTGCAAAAATGGGTTCCGTGATCACTGATTATAGCCCTAGGAATTCCAAATCGAGAAAATATGTGCTCTTTCAGAAATCGGATCACAACATGATGGTCATTGGACTTGGTGGGAATGGACTCAACCCATTTAGATACATAATCAACATCTAAGAGGATGTAGAGGTATCCCCTAGAGTTTGGTAAGGGTTCCATGAAATCAATTCCCCAACAATCAAAGATTTCAACGACTAAAATGGGAGTGATGGGAATTTGATTCATTTTGGTAATGGATCCTAATTGTTGACACTGAGGACAATTTTGGCAGAATTGGTAGGAATCCTTAGTGAGGTTAGGCCAGTAGAAACCAATTTGGAGGACCTTTTCAGTGGTTTTCTTTGTGGAAAAGTGGCCTCCACATGCCTCTACATGATAGAATCTTAGAATGGACTCTTTCTTGGACTCAGGAACACATCTCCTAATTATTTGATCAGGACAAAACTTGAAGAGGTAAGGATCATAAAACACATAGTGTTTGACATTATAAAGGAATTTCCTCTTATCTTGGGTCCCTAGGAATTTTGGAATGTCACCTATCACCAAATGGTTTGCTATGTCAGCATACCATGGGCAATCACTCACTGAATAAAGGTGCTCATAGGGAAATGAATCAGACACAAAAAGGTGATGTGAGTTGTCTTTGAATTACATCCTAGAGAGGTGATCAATTACAACATTTTCAACACCCTTTTTATCCTTAATGGTTAAATCGAACTCTTGAAGAAGAAGGACCCACCTAATCAATCTATCATTGGAATCTTGTTTTTGGAAAAGGTATTTCAGGGCTGAATGGTCGGTGAAGACAATGATGGGTGATCCTAAGAGATAGGACCTGAATTTCTCTAAAGCAAAGACAAAAGTAATCAAATCTTTCTCAGTGGTGGTGTAGTTGATTTGTGCATTATTTAAACATTTTCTTTCATAAGAAATGACACACGGAGTTTTCTCACACCGTTGTCCAATAATTCTCCAACAACGAAGTCACTCACATCACACATGAGTTCGAATGTAAGTTTACAATTTGGATCTTGCATGATAGGTGGAGAGATAAGAGCTGACTTGAGTGTAGATAATGATTCCTCACAGATTTTTGTCCATAAAAATGGAGCATCTTTCACCAATAGAGCACAAAGTGGTCGAGAAATAGAGCTAAAATTATTAATGAACCTTCTATAGAAACCAGCATGTCCTAAGAAGGACATCACTTCCTTGATAGTTTTTGGAGAGGGGAGGTGACGAATGATATCAAACTTAGATTTATCAACTTCAATACCTCTACCATAGACCAGATGTCCTAGAACAAGTCCTTCCTTTACCATGAAATGTAATTTTTTCCAATTTAGGATGAGATTCTGATCTATGCATCTTGAAAAAACCCTTTCAAAATTTATAAGGCATCCCTCAAAAGTATCCCTAAATATGGAGAAGTCATCCATGAAGACCTCTAAACATTCACGCACCATGTCCGAGAAGATTCCCATCATGCACCACTGGAAGGTACCAGGGGAATTACATAACCCAAAGGGAATGCGCTTGAAGGAAAAAGTTCCAAATGAACAAGTAAAGGTTGTTTTTACTTGATCCTCTAAGGAGAAATAAATTTGATTATACCCTGAGAATCCATTTAGGAAGCAATAGAATTGATGACCCGCCACTCACTCGAGGACTTGATCAATAAAGGGCAAGGGGAAATGGTCTTTCTTGGTACAAGAGTTGAGCTTCCTATAGTCAATACAGACTCTCCATCCACCACTGACTCTTTTAAGGAGAAGGTCACTATCCTCATTGGTGATCACAATAATTTCAGCTTTCTTTGGGACAACTTGAATTGGGATTACCCACTCACTCGTAGCTATGGGATATATGATACCCACTTTCAATAACTAAAGAAGTTATTTACTTACCACATACATAATATTTGGATTGAGTCACCACTGAGGTTGACGACATGGTTTGGATTCATATTCAAGAACAATCCTATGAGTTCCAATGAATGGGATAATCCCAGGAATATCAGAAAGGGTCCATCCAATTGCTTTCTTAGTACATCCAGAAGCATCATCTCTTGATTGGATTCAAGAGAGGAATAAATGACAATAGGAAAGGCTCGATTTTCCCCTAAGAAAACATACTTGAGTGATGAAGGTAGGACCTTAAAATCGAGATTAGATTGGTTATCACTTTCCAAGAAAGGATGGTACTTTGTATTGAACTCAGTTTCTTTTTTATGATTTCTTGACATAATTGGTTCCTTGTGAACATAATTTACATCCACTAAATTGGCTAGATCAGTGTCATGAATGGGTATGGACTCAATTTTATTTATTTCACCAATGGTATCATTGATCGGTGATTCTATAAAATCATCAATAGAGCTATCTAAAATAGATTCAAGCCAAGGAGACAAATTTACCTCATGTGAACAAAGAAAATCAATCTATTCTTGACTTAAACATCCTTCAGTAATCCCTTGATGTTCCTAGAGTTCACTATCAACACTACCAATTCAATTAACCTAATATATCTCTTAATCGTCCCCAATTTGAGAGTTTTCATTGTAGATGTTCAAGTCTAGACTCATGTTTCCAAATGTGATGGTCATGTTCCCATTTCGAACTCAGATAACAGAGTTGATTGTTTCAAGGAAGGGATGACCAAAGATGATTGGGGTTTTCTCCCTAGTACCTAAGCTTGGGTGATTGTCAAGGACAATTAAGTTAGCTGGGTAAATAAAAATTTCATCTTTCACCAAAACATCCTTTAAGACCCCCTTAGGAACTCAAACACTACGATCAATAAGTTGAAGAGTGATAGATGTGGGTTGGAGTTCTTCAATCCCTAACTGACAATACATGGCATAAGGAATGAGGTTCACACTGGCTCCCATATCACAAAGGGATTTGACAAATTTGTTCTCTCCTATCTCAACATTGATGTATGGACATCCTGGATCTTTAAACTTTGGAGGAATAGTCCCTTGAATGGTGGTACTCACATTAACAGCCAAAAGGACTTGGTTTTTATGTGAAAATTTCCTTTTAAAAGTGCACAAGTCCTTAAGGTACTTTGAGTAGGCATGAATGGTTTGGATTACATCTAGAAGGGGGATTTTCAACTTAACCTGAGAGAATATTTCCCTCAAAGTCTCATTCAGTTTTGGTTTAGTTTTTCCTCTCACGCATTGAGGGAAAGGAGCAGGTTGTTTGATTGTTTGGCGTGGTTGTAGTTCCTTCACATTCTCATTGGGGTTTTCAAAATATGTGGGTGGTTATTCATCATTTTCATGATTTTTTGAATCTTTTAAAGGTTCTGGAATGGATTGTTCAGGTTTCTCAATGAATTTACCACATCTTAAAATAATTACTACTTTGAGTTGTTCATGAGAGTTTTGTGTGTAACTAGATTCTCCCCTTAAAGTTGAGGAAGGTACTTCCTGAGCAGGAATAGGTGCCTTCCCAGTTTTAATGGTTTTTAGTTCATGTTTAAGGGATGAGACTTTTGAGTTCATTTTCTCCATTTGTTTACACAACTTCTCAAGGATTGGAAAAGGGACAAATTGAGTAGGGGCTTATGATGGTTGGTTTATCCCAGGAGGATACTTTGGTTGTTGCATGGGTTGCTGGATGGATTGTTGTTATTCGACAGGAGTATGTTGGTATTGGGATGGTTATGGTTGGAATTGGTTATGGTTTTTTAGATTTTGTGTAGGGTAGGGGTTTGGTCCTTGTGGTTGGCTAGGTTGTTGGTTATCTTTCCAGCATAAGCCTGGGTGGTCATTATACCTTGGGTTAAATGTGTTTTGGTATTGGGGCTTTTGGAAGTTTAGGACATTGACTTTAACAGGTGTTCCTCCTAGAAGAACATCTTTAATAAAATGGATGGTTGGGCAGTTGTCAGTCTTGTGGTCATATTTGTCACAAATTGTGCAAACAGGGCCAACAATTTGAATTTCATGGACCTTCCTAAGATCGATCTCCTCGACCTTCCTAGTGAGTGCAACAAGTTTCGACCTAAGGATTTCCTCCTCCCAAAGTGTGTGAATTCCACCAGATTTCGGTGGCTTCTGATAGTAAGGTGATGTCCCCCATGTTTGGTTTTGTTTAGCCAGTCCTTCTAGATACTCGTAAACATCATTTGGGGCTTTGTTTTTAAAGGTCCTATTGCACATCATGTCAATGAATTGTTTATTCCTTGGGCCCAACCCTTCATAGAAAATTAAAACTTGTTCTAGGATTGAAAATCCATGGTGAGTTACCATGTTGAGTGTGTCTTTAAACCTTTCCCAGGTTTCATAAAATGAATCCCCTTTTTTTCAAAAAATTTTTGGATGATCTTTTTAAGTGAAATTGTTTTGTGATTGGGGAAGTATTTTTTGTAGAATTCTATTTATAATTGGTATCAAGAGTGGATTGATATAGGTCTCAGATTATTTAACCAATTCTTTTCTCTATCCTTAAGTGATAAGGGAAAGAGCCTTATCTTAGATGACTCAAGTTGATGTGGTGGGCACATGGTTTCAACAATGTCGTTAAACTCTTTGACATGAAGGTATGGAATTTCTAACTCTATCCCATGGAAGGTTGGAAGGTGGTTTAGGACATGAGGTTTAAAAAAATATTCAGCTTCTCCTAGGGTAGAATGCATAATGTAAGAGGGTGAATTGGTCCAGGTAGGTGTGAGGTAGTCATTCATGGTTTGATCGACTGCATTCCCCAAGTTTGGGGCTACCTCATTTGGATTTCCATTTTTGTTCCCACTCGGGTTTATGAGTTGGTTTATTTGAAAACCTTCCATTGAAATGAGATAAATTTTTGACTCTAGAGTATTATGAAGATTATGATATAATGGAAAGAGTTCCCTTGGTGTACTTAACTCCCCAACCCCAGGACTATCCACCCTAACTAGATAGTTTGATTGGTCATGAGTGTAGGTGGACATGCGCCAAAATAAGAAAAATGAGAAAGGGAAAAGATAAGAGAATTTGGATGAGAAAAAAATAAATGGGGGAGAATAGAATGGGTATTGATATGACTTACTTGGGTCCATGACAATGGATCAAAAATTTGGTCTCACCCAAATTTACCTAAGTTTTTAGGGTTAACCAGTCACTTGTAGTTTAGCTTGGGTTGTCGAATCCTCAGAGACCTAAGAAGTAACCTATAGACACGTACATTCTATGGATTATTTTTGGATATGAAGTGGAAAAATTGGGTTTATTTTAGATGAGTTTAAGTGAACTCTAATAGACTTAAGTGAATTCAATTTAAAATAATTAGTTGATCCTTGGTTATCACTTGGGGTGGATTGGATGAAATTCTTTTTTAACGGTTTCAATTTCTTATATTTGTGATGGGTTTACTCAAAAAGATAAAAAAACTTCATCACTTACTGGTTTAATACCAAAAAAACATAATAATAATCACCTATACACTTAGAGGATCAAATTTATGAGCACTCCAAGGTAAAGGTTTGTATTATCACTTGAAGTATGTGGCCTTAAAATTCAACAAGGATGAAGAAGTTTTAAAATCATCAAATAAAAATCTCAATTAAAAGAAGTGATTAGACATTAATGGGGTAATAAATAACATCCAATACAGCCCCTTTCTACTCACTTGGATCAACCCATAATATAGTTAACCCTAAATTGATTCTATGGTTTCAATGGAAGCGAGAAGTAGACTCATGAGGGAGGAAATGGAGAAGTAAAAAAGAAAACAATGAAATAAAGATCACTCCACCATTGTGTGATAATTTCACAAAGTTTGGTGTGAATAAATTAACACCTTGATCAAAAGGTATCAATGTTATATGAATAAGAATAGAATAATAGGATAAGAAGAACTTTTATTAATGAACTAAGATGAATTAGAACAACTTACATGTGAAAGACAAACTTGAGACAACAAAATTGTAGCATAACATTACAATGAAAGAAAGCACCCAAGATCATCAAATACTTTAACAACACTGACTTAAATAGTAATTTTTGAAGCCTTGGGTCTATCCACCAATATTGTAAGTCATCTCAAATAATGGAGGTGGGACTAGGTGGGTGGAAAGTTAAGGGAGAGTGGACTTTTCCACCCTTGACAATCAATCCGAGCCAACTATAATCTACTAAACAGAGGTGCCGAAAGGAGAATATATATGGCCCAATTTAGGTGGTCCATAGAATACAAAAATTAAGATAAATATGTACCCTGAGTTTATGTAAAATTTCATCCAAAATGGATATTTGATTCTTGAGATATATGTAAAATGGTGAGATGTTTTTCTGGGCCGTAGAATTTGGCACAGAATTTTATCTCCAAATTGGGTCACATGAAACTACCTTTAAAAATACTAATTAGCTCTTTTCACTATTGGATGAAATGTTCCCCTTGATATCCTATATCTTAAGTTAAATTTTCAGAATAATTGGGATTGGATCTTGGCTGATATAGTCTCTTTATTGGGCTGTTCTTCAGGTTACTTTGCCCAGAATGTTGTTGGTTCAAGGCCAACTTTGGTGGTCTTCAATGTGAATATTCAAGTGATCCAAAAGAATGAATTTTTCCTTATAGCATGGGAGACCTGAAAATAAAATATTAAAATATAATCAATAACATTTTGTATTTTAGGAGGTGTTTAAATATGTACCAAGTAATAGTGCACTTTAACAAAGAATTACAATCATAATGTGAAATGATGTTCAAAGTGTAAAATGAACTAAAATAGTGTTTATGAATAATGAAGCACATGAATATTATATATATTAAAAATTAATATTATTCTCATTCATTGAATAATTAAATAAATTCTACATGTATTGATGCTTCCAATCTTGAGGAACAATAGCTTTCTCAACCTACCAGGCCTCCCAATGCAGAGGAACAATAACCTTCTACACATGCCAATGTTACTAATCCAGAGCAACAAAATATTGGCAATGTTGAACCCAAGGAAATGGTATATGGTGAACAAATAATGTCACAAAAAAATATCGCCTTAGAGTGATGGTGTTATCAAAAATTATTAAGGTGAGAAATAAAGGCATCAAATTTGAGGTTGGATGGAATGCACATGGTTAGGCTATTAACCCCAAAAATTCCATGTTATGTAGTTTCGTTAGGATCACCACTTGATAGTATGTTCCGATTGATATAGATTCATGGCACAATGTTTTTTCCATAATTAAGACACTAATTTGGGAAGATATTGGGGTGGAATTATGATATACTTTATTTATTTTACTAAAATAATAATAATGAAACATCAACTTACTCTTCATTATCCCTTGCAGAGTACTTTTATAATAGATGAATCATAAATGAAATTTGTATTAATGCTCATTATAAAGGCTCACAGAGTCTTTCACACAATTCTTATGAAGTTTCATCTCAAATATGTTTAAGGGAAAATAAACATGCACCCATCATATATGTATTTACACCTGATAAGTAAAGAATCATGGGATTTTTTACTAGCAGTCGTGTGGAGACATATTTTTTTGGTAAATTTTGGCTGGTAATAAATTGTTTTGACAATATATGTATTAATCAATTTGATTAAGAATTGTTAATTTATGAAATAGAAACTAAGTACTGGAAATAATAAGTGGGAAGAAAAACCAATGTACCCCTACTATAAATAATGATGGGGTACACATTACTTGAAAAAAATTGGTACATATTTTAAATCTATCATAATACTTTTATGTGACATGAAATAACAATATAATTATGTTCCTCTATTTATATGAGGATTGATGAATCAAAAAAAAAAATAAAAATAGTATGGGAAGCATGTGTAAGAATTGATAATACAAATTTGGTTTTCATTAAATTAGTATTACATAACAATGATTAATTATTTTTCTATATTTTTTTATCCAACTTAGACATAATAATCTTCATCAGCTGTACTATATGAATAACTATTATCAGTGGCCTTGAAGTGACTAGAATAGTATGGCCGTATCAGAGGTGCGGGTTTTGGGATGACACCGTGAACATATTTTGAGAAAAGAAATGAATAGGGAGATAAAGATAAAAAATTGAAGGGTTGCAGGAATGATTAGTTTCTCTTGAAGAAAAATTTAATTGGAAGTTAGAGTTGCTATAAAATGTCATGGTAAGGAAGAAAAGATAATAAAAAACTCAAGAACAACCACTTTGTGAAGATCCCCCCACCCCACCAGATTTGAGGTGATCTATTCCCCTCAAAGAGCTTTCTTAGATGTGGTAATAAATATTCTCATAATTGTTTCTGTGAAATGTGAATCAGGTAGACACTGATACCTTTCTTGTATTGATATTATACAGGGTGAAAATTATTGTGATTTATATTTATCAACACCCACCCATCACCTTGTTGCGAGGGATACTTTGTTTAATATCCAAGAAAATATTCTACACAAAAGACAACTTCCAATAAGTCTTGTGAGAGTGGGGATTAACTTAGCCCATGATCTGAGTTATGAGATACCTGTTTCACATAACGAAAAAGATATTTATATAGTTGAGAAAACTATTGGAAAAATTTATATAATGGACTTAGATCTTGTAAAAAACATGTCGATAAGGAGTTATTCATTTCCAATTTATTTTTCATGCAAAACCTTTAACAATTAATAAAAAAGGTTTCAACTGATGAATGTTATTACACAAGGAAAAAGGGAAGGGGGTGAAATGAAAGGTTGAATAAAAATGATCTAAAGGATCAACTGAACAATCAAAAATATATTCAAAATAAAAATTTATCTGGCTCGTTCAAAATCTACATTTACCAACATTGAAGGTTCATGTGGATATAAGGTTATAAAGTGGTAGTAATTTCATAGTTGATTTTGAAGAAAAAATGTAAGGAGAGGCCATTACAGACTAAATTTCTCATGAGAATGTAAATTAAATCCTCAAGTATGATAGAATACGATTCTCAGTTATAATTGTATACATGAGGTGTGTTTTCATGATTTTTTCCAATAGATGATCTATTATGTTAATTATGACTAAAAACTATTCATATTTTTTTTGCAGGAATCTATATCAATACTATTTGAAGGTAAAACCATGTGAACATAAACATGGAATCATTATTCCTCACATCACTTATACACAACCAACCTCATTGGATTCTGATCAAATTGATGTAATAGTGGAAAAAATGGCCGCAGTGTTTAAAATAAATCTTATGGAAGAAACACTCTTCTTAGTACCAACGATGAAGGGGTAAAACTCTAAAATTTAATCATATCAAATATATTTTCATTACTTTTATTACTTAATCCTTTTTTTAAGAATCATTGTTTACCCATTGACATAAATTTGGATACTCCAAAGAGTTATTTTATAGATTCATTACATGGATACCCAATAAACCGACCACACATGATGACATTTTTCAATTTTTAATACACTATATTAAATGTTTTAGAACTAAAATTAAATTTATATATTTTATATTATGTTTCAATGATATTTTTTTATAATAGGGTGGTGTTTATATATCATCAAAATCATGACATTATAATAGTCCATGCATACAAGGATCCTATCGACTTTTACAAGTGGATAAGTATTAGGGTATATATAATAATATTTCACTATCAAAACATATATAAAAACAAATTACTTATTTTTTTCAATGTTTCTATAGTGTTCAAAAAAACCATTGGAAAATATTTTGGTTATTATGTTTTCAAATTTATGAAAGATATAATATACTATAAAAAAACTAGTATCCCTTAAGATGTATTTTAGAAGATAATTACAATTTCATTTAAAATATTCATTAATCCTTTGTGAATTTATATTTTTCCAATACTACCAAGACTTTCAAAAGTAATATTATTTAAAATATGAAATATATTTTTTTAGAAATGTCTGGGTTCCATACCTCATGTTAGAATGTACACATATATCATGAAGATGTGACTTCCAACTACTTATTTAGTTGATTTTCTCATAATTTTATCTACTTTTTTTAGTTAAATTCCTTATCATTTTTATTTGATGCTTATTTTGTTAACTTTCACAGATATAATGAAGAAACAAATTTTTCTAAAAGTATGATCCACTCATGTACTATGATCATGCACTCAACATGGATGATGCACTCATGATGATGCAATTTTCTTTTTATTCTCCAATGTATTCAACATTCCGGGTTATCAAACAACGATATTTTTAGATAAACCATAATTGTGAATGTTTTGTAGGATAAAAAGTCATTATGGAATCAACCATACCTCAATCTGATATACAGTGTACCCAATATGACTCAAATTGTGTGGTTTTAGTTTAAAATTGATATTTTGTTAATGTATTGTTTCATATTTATGTTTAATTTATTTATTTATAGTATTACCAATATAAGAATTGTTTTATTATATAGGTGGATTCTTTTTCTTGAGTTGGGGTGGTTTGTTTGAAGCTTCTCATGCTCATAAGATATTGGACTTCGAGGCTCCAATTGAGATAATGGAAACAAGGAAATGGGTCAAAGTGAATTCCCACTACTTATTTAGTTGACTTTTTCATCATTTTATATACTATTTTTAAGTTAATTTCCTTATCATTTTTATCTAATTCTTGGTTAATGTTTTTTCATATATCTGTTGGGAAGTCATATTTTGCTTTCAACTATCTACAATAATCCATAAAATAGAGAACATGTTCACTTTGGATGGAAGAGGAAACCCCATGCCACCAGAAACACGAAGTGTTTTAGGAAGCATGGCGTTTCCTTTCCCATACAAATGAAAAATGTTCTCACTTTTATGAATTTTTATAGATAGTTGAAAACAAAAAACACATTACATTCTCAATAATCTTCACCTCAATCTGATACACAGTGTTCTTGGTATGACTCGAGCTGTATGTTTTTAGTTTATAATTTACATTTTAGTTCAAAACACACATCACATACTCAAAATTGAGTGAATAGATCCATATTGTTTTTATACTTTAGGAAAATGACCAACAAGTCATTTGTGATGTGTAGAAATTATCCAAATCTCAATATAACAAATGGTTTGATCTATATGACTCCAAGTGTATGTTTTTATTTCAAATTGACATTAATTTTAATAAAATGGACAAGTGAAATACTCAAAATAGATAAAAAAATTTCAAATTATTTTGATACTTTAGGGAAATGATCTATAATTCATTTCTGATGTGTAATAATAATCTATACCTCAATCCCACACACCATGTTCTTGGTATGTAATGACCCGAAAAAATGAACTTCTTTTATTTATGGATCTCTTTCCTCCTAATAACTTTTTATTATGTTTTACAATAGAATCACATCAAATTAATTTGGACCCAAATTGTAGTTTTTAAAAAATAATACAATTTTTATAAAGTTAAGGTATATGGAATAATGATTATTTTAATTAAACAGTATGATTAAAATTCTCCTTTAAAATGTAAATGATTAAATAATTTTATTTTTTTTGGGTCAGAAATTTCACTATGCAATTTCACTATTCATTTTTTATCCGCAATTATTTTTAATAACTAAGGATTTTTATATTTTAAAAGTTAAATTTATCATACTTAGAGAATTTTTATTGTAAAATAAACATCATTTTTAAATTTCAAATGTCAAAATTACACTAGGACGAATTTTTAGAAATTTTCTAAGAATTTTCAATTTGATGAATAATGTTTTATTAATAGTGTTTTTTTGATGAATAGTGTTTTTTGATGAATAATGTTTTTTGATGAATAGTATAAAAATAATTTATTATCAAATAACTTTTTTTGTGAAATGAGTTTCAAAAATCCGTCATACATGGTTGTAATCAGGGTGAAAAATGTGGTTAAATAAGATCAAAATAATTTTTTAGTGAACAGTAACACACCCTCATGAATAGTAATGAATATTAAATTGGACAAAAAAAATAGAAACTTTACCCATGAATGTATAAATACAATTTAGACATCTTAAAAGTGAAAAAATGATCATAGTATAAGTTTTGGTATTTTTGTATGTCATAAATATTTTATTTACAATTTTATGATTAATTTAATAACTTAAAATGGAAATTTATTTTCATAAAATGTAATCATAAATTGTTACTTTATTATATTATTGTTATACAATAATTTTATGGGACCATGATTACTTTCTCAAGGTGTTACAAAACGAGTTATAGATTTAAAGTTGTTTTTTTGGAATAAATAATGATTTTATTTAAAATTTAAATTAAAAATATATAGAAAATTATTTTTATAAAATGGAGTTCATTTTTGAATTAATAGCATCAATATTAGGTTAGGGTTAATTTATGAGTTTTTTATAAAATGTTTTGTTTTTTGGTGAATAATAAAAATATAGTTTTGAGTTTCAGTGTGATTAATGACATCATTAATGATATAATAATTTTGGTCGAATTGTGAATAGTAAGATATGTTATGAGGTGTCCCAAGTGGAAAATACCATGGGAAAATACCATGGGCAAGCCCATGGTTTTTGGAATACCACCGATGAGGTGTCCCTTTAAAATTAATTAAATATTCCCTCACATTTTCTATAAAGACAAACCCATTACTTCATTCCTTTCATTAAAAATTAATCATCAATGAAGCTCCGGTATTTTTACCTCCCAAGGTTCTATCAAGTCCCCCAAGGTCCCAACCTTCAAGTTTTCAAGGTTACTCTTCAAGGTAAGGGAATCTTTCACCCTCCTCTTTTAATTCATGACTTCCTTTATGTTATGTTTTCTAGTTTCCATCTTATTATGTTGGGGTATGTTCTTATATATCCTTATTACTGTCCATTTCATTTCCAATTGATAAGATACCCTTTCTTATCTCATCAACTGATTTTTTGAATTTTTAATTGACACAATTATGCTGCCGATTTTTCATAAAAGAAATCGCATCTTCTATTTTCTTTCAAGTTTCCTTTTCATGTGGTATGTCATTCAAATATCCATACCATGATCTTATTTCTTTTTTATTCTATACCCATACTGTATTATGAGTTATTTATGATTGGTTGGCCCTTGTCTCCTCTCTCTTAAATATTTTCTAAAACCATGTTGTATAGCCGTTATGCTGTAGAATTTTTGTCTCAAAATCTCTCTATCTTTTTCTCAAGAAATTATCTTGTTTTATTTATATGAATACCCAATCTATTTTCATTTCTATAGGTATTAATCGATACATAAAATTTATCTATTTTATTCTGTAATTGACATAAATATAACCCTCACTTCCTTTCCATGGGTTATAAATGACATAATGATCTTATTTTTAAGCACTTTTAAACATCACGATTTTGACATGAAACCCATTTATTTTATTCTCTTTGGGTTATTTATGAAATATTTGGTTATGATCTATGTGGATCACATGAAAATAAAGACATATTAAGGGTGCACCCTGATAGTGCTCCAATGCATTGGGTAAAGAATTTAATCTCTAGAGATGGCAAGTTTCACAATACCTTGGTGAATAACCTTGGTAATTTTTATGACACCTTGGGGATAAACCTTGGTGATATGTACATGAATGTATAAATTAAATGTTGTAACAAAATATTCAAGTTATGATTCAAGTTATTTTAATTATGATATTCCTCTACTTCCATTTCTCATGTCTTTATGTTTTTCATAAAGTTCTTATTGATATCACAAGTAAACTGATTCCCTTGCTTTCCTTACTAGGCCTTCTGCCCACCCTTTCCTTTGATATATGTCTCCAAGTTATGAGATTCAGTAATTGTACTTAGGATGAACCTTTGATGAATACTTACCAGTTTATTAGAAGAATGTTTAATGTTTTCATGTATATTGTTCCTAATTTCCAAGACACTAGACTTTAAAGATCCTCTGTTTGTAAAATGTAATGAAAAGTTATGTAATAAAAGGCAGGATTCCATAGTTTGTATCAAAGGATAGTTTAGTTATTTTTGGAAATTAAGATATGAAAAATTTAGGAATAACCCTATAGAAAATTTTAAATATAGAAAAACTTCTTGGTATTTTGGTGAAATATTAAGTGGTTTCCGAACAAATAAATCCTTGTCTGGATAAGAACAATTGGACGTGGCTCTGGCAGAGATGTACCTAGGAGTAAAAAATCTGATAAGGAGTTTCAGGCTTGACTTGGGGTATCCTAGTACACGACAACGGGCCTTGCTGAACTCATGGTTTGACACTCCCGGGGGATATGTTTGGTTAATCATAAGCTTTTTATGAATCATTATGAAGGATTTATAGGGAATTGTAATTGTTGTTAAAGAATAATATTTTTTTAAAACATGAAATTACTTTATAATTATAAGTTTCCTAATATTAATAAATTTCTAATAATAGAAAATTGCGAGGATGCAATTTATTTAAGGGGGGAAGAATGTAATGACCCGAAAAAATGAACTTATTTTATTTATGGATCTCTTTCCTCCTAATAACTTTTTATTATGTTTTACAATAGAAGCACATTGAATTACTTTGGACCCAAATTGTAGTTTTTTAAAAATGATATAATTATTATAAAAAATTAAGGTATATGGAATAATGATTATTTTAATTAAATAGTATGATTAAAATTCTCCTTTTAAATGTAAATGATAAAATACTTTTTTTGTGTTAGAAATTTCACTATGCAATTTCACTATTCATTTTTTATCTGCTATTATTTTTAGTAACTAAGGATTTTTATATTTTAAAAGCTAAATTTCTCATATTTAGAGAATTTTTATGCTAAAATAAACATAATTTTTGAATTTAAAATGTCAAAATTACCCTAGGATGAATTTTTAGAAATTTTCTAAGAAGTTTCAATTTGATGAATAGTGTTTTATTAATAGTTTTTTTGATGAATTGTATTTTATGAATAGTGTTTTTTAATGAATATTATAAAAATAATTTATTATTAAATAACTTTTTCTATGAAATGAGTTTCAAAAATCCATCATACATGGTTGTATCAGGGTGAAAAATGTGGTTAAATAAGAGAAAAATAATTTTTTAGTGAATAGAAACATACCCTTATGAATAGTAATGAATAGTAATGAATAGTAAATTGTCCAAAAAAATAGAAGCTTCACGCATGAATGTATAAATACAATTTAGACATCTTAAAAGTGATAAAACGATCATAGTATAAGTATTGGTATTTTTTGTATATCATAAATATTTTATTTACAATTTTATGATTAATTTAATAATTTAAAATGGAAATTTATTTTCATAAAATGTAATCATAAATTTTTACTTTATTATATTATGGTTATACGATAATTTTATGGGACCTTGATTACTTTCTCAAGGTGTTACAAAACGAGTTATAGATTTAAAGTTGTTTTTTTGGGAATAAATAATGATTTTATTTAAAATTTAAATAAAAAATATACAAAAAATTATTTTCATAAAATGGAGTTCATTTTTTAATTCAGAGCATCAATATTAGGTTAGGGTGAATTTATGATATTTTTATAAAATATTTTGTTTTTCAGTGAATTGTAAAAATAGAGTTTTGAGTTTCAGTGTGATTAATGAAATCACTAATGATGCAATAATGATGTAATAATTTTGTTAGACTTGTGAATAGTAATATATTCTATTAGGTGTCCCAAGTGTACAATACCATGGCCAAATACCATGGTAAAGCCCATGGTTTTTCAAATACCACCAATGAGGTGTCCCTTGAAAATTAATTAAATATTCCCTCACTTTTGCTATAAATACCAACCCATTACTTCATTACTTTCATTAAAAATTAATCATCAATGTAGCTATAGTATTTTTACCTCCCAAGAAGTCCTTCCAAGGTTCTCTCAAGCCCCCCAAGGTCCCAACCTTCAAGCTTTCGAAGTTACTTTCAAGGTAAGGGAACCTTTCACCCTCCTCTTTTAATTCATGACTTCCTTTATGTTATGTATTCTAGTTTCCATCTTATTATGTTGGGTTATGTTCTTATATATCCTTATTAATTTCCATTTCATGTACAATTTATGAGATACCCTTTCCGATCTCATCAACTAATTTTCTGAATTTTTAATTGACGCCGTTAGGCTGCCGAATTTTTGTAAAAGAAATCGCATCTTCTCTTTTCTTTCAAGTTTTCATTTCATGTGGTATGTCATTCAAATATCTATACCATGATCTTATTTCTTTTTTATTATGTACCCATACTATATTATGAGTTATTTATGAGTAGGTGACCCTTCTACCCCTATCTTCAATATTTTCTAAAACCATGTTGTATAGCCGTTATGCTGCAGAATTTTTGTCACAAAATCTCTCTCTTTTTCTCAAGAAATTATCTTGTTTTATTTATGTGAATACCCAATCTATTTTCATTTATAATGGTATTCATTAAGAAATAAAATTGATCTATTTGATTCTATAATTGAAATACATATAACCCTCACTTCCTTTCCATGGGTTATAAATGACATAATGATCTTATTTTTAAGCACTTTGTAAATGTCATGATTTTAACATGAAACCCATTTATTTTATTCTCTTTGGTTTATTTATGAAATATTTGATTATGATATATGTGGATCAAATGAAAATAAATACATATTAAGGGTGTGCTCTGATATCACTCCAATGCATTGTATAAATAATTTAATCTCTACAGATGACAAGTTTCACGATACCTTAGTGAATAACCTTGGTAATTTTTACGACACCTTGGGGATGAACCTTGGTGATATGTACATGAATGTCTAAATTAAATGTTTCAGACACACATTCAAGTTAAGATTCAAGGTATTTTCATTATGATATTCCTCTACTTCCATTTCCCATGTCTTTATGTTTTTAATCAAGTTCTTATTGATATCACAGGTAAACTGATCCCCTTGCTTTCCTTACTGGGCCTTCTGCTCACCCTTTCTTTTGATGTATGTCTCCAGGTAATGAGATGCAATAATTTTACTTAGGATGAACCTTTTATTAATCCTTAAAAGTGGATTAGAATAATGTTTAATGTTTTCATGTATATTATTCCTAATTTCCAAGACACTAGACTTTAAAGATCCTCTGTTTGTAAAATGTAATGAAAAGTTATGTAATAAATGGTGGGATGCAGTAGTTGGTATCAAAGGATAGTTTAGTTATTTTTGGAAATTAGGATATTAAAACTTTAGGAATAACCCTATAGAAAAGTTTAAATATAGGAATTTTTTTTGGTATTTTGGTGAAATATTAAGTAAGTGGTTTCCAGACAAATAAATCCCTATCTGGATACGAACAAGTGGATGTGGCTCTAACACATATGTACATAGGAGTGAAAACTTTGACAAGGAGTTTCGAGCTTGAACCGGGGTATCTTGGTACAAAAAAATGGGCCTTGCTGCACTCCTGGTTTGACACTCTTGAGGGATATGTTTTGTTAATCATAATCCTTTTATGAATCATTATGAAGGATTTATTGAGAAATGTAATTGTTGTCAAAGAATAATATTTTTTTAAGACATGAAATTACTTTATAATGATAAGTTTCCTAATAGTAATAAATTTCTAATAAGAGAAAAATGCGAGGATGTAATTTATTTAAGGGGGAAGAATGTAATGACCCGAAAAAATGAACTTATTTTATTTATAGATCTCTTTCCTCCTAATAACTTTTTATTATGTTTTACAATATAAGCACATAGAATTACATTGGACCCAAATTGTAGTTTTTTAAAAATGATATAATTATTATAAAAAATTAAGGTATATGGAATAATGATTATTTTAATTAAATAGTATGATTAAAATTCTCCTTTTAAATGTAAATGATAAAATAATTTTATTTTTTTTATGTCAGAAATTTCATTATGTAATTTCACTATTCATTTTCTATTCAATATTATTTTTAATAACTAAGGATTTTTATATTTTAAAAGTTAAATTTATCATACTTGGAGAATTTTTATGGTAAAATAAACATCATTTTTGAATTTCAAGTGTCAAAATTACCCTAGGATGAATTTTTATAAATTTTATAAGAAGTTTCAATTTGATGAATAGTGATTTTTTGATGAATAGTATTTGATAAATAGTGTTTTTCGATGAATAGTTTAAAAACAATTTATTATTAAATAACCTTTTCTGTGAAATGAGTTTAAAAATTTGTCATACATGGTTGTAATCAGGGTGAAAAATGTGGTTAAATAAGATCAAAACAATTTTTTAGTGAATAGTAACATACCCTTATGAATAGTAATGAATAGTAAATTGGCCAAAAAAATAAAAAATTCACCCATGAATGTATAAATACAATTTAGACATCTTAAAATTGAAAAAACAATCATAGTATAAGTATTGAGATTTTTGTATGTCATAAATATTTTATTTACAATTTTATGATTAATTTAATAATTTAAAATGGAAACTTATTTTCATAAAATGTAATCATAAATTGTTACTTTATTATATTATGGTTATACTATAATTTTATGGGACCTTGATTACTTTCTAAAGGTGTTACAAAAAGAGTTATAGATTTAAAGTTGTTTTTTGGAATAAATAATGATTTTATTTAAAAAATAAATTAAAAATATATAGAAAATTATTTTCATAAAATAGAGTTCATTTTTTAATTCAAAACATCGATATTAGGTTAGGGTGAATTTATGAGATTTTTATAAAATGTTTTGTTTTTCGGTGAATAGTAAAAATAGAGTTTTGAGTTTCAGTGTGATTAATGACATCATTAATTATGTAATAATTCTGGTATACTTGTGAATAGTAATATATGTTATGAGGTGTCCCAAGCGGCCAATACCATGGGAAAATATCATGGGCAAGCCCATGGTTTTTCAAATACCACCGATGAGGTGTCCCTTGAAAATTAATTAAATATTCCCTCACTTTTTCTATAAATAACAACCCATTACCATTACTTTCATTAAAAACTCATCATCAACGAATATCTGGTCTTTTTACCTCCCTATAAGTCTTCCCAATGTGCTCTCAATCCCCCAAGGTACTAACATTCAAGCTTTCAAAGTTACTCTTCAAGGTAAGGGAACCTTTCACCCTCTTCTTTTAATTCACGACTTCCTTTATGTTATGTCTTCTAGTTTCCATATTATTATGTTGGGGTATGTTCTTATATATCCTTATTAATTTCCATTTCATGTTAAATTGATGATATACCCTTTCTTCTCTCATCACTTGACGCCGTTAGGCTACCGAATTTTCGTAAAAGAAATCACATCTTCTCTTTTCTTTCAAGTTTCCTTTTCATGTGGTATGTCATTAAAATATACATACCATGATCTTATTTATTTTTTATTCTATACCCATACTGTATTATGTGTTATTTATGAGTGGGTGACCCTTTTCCCCCCTCTCTTAAATATTTTCTAAAACCATGTTGTATAGCCATTATGCTGCAGAATTTTCATCTCAAAATCTCTCTCTCTTTTTCTCAATAAATTCTCTTGTTTTATTTATGTGAATACCCAATCTATTTTTATTTCTATATGTATTAATCAAGACATAAAACTGATCTATTTGATTCTTTAATTTACATAAATATAACCCTCACTTCCTTTCCATGGGTTATAAATGACATAGTGATCTTATTTTTAAGCACTTTGTAAATGTCACGATTTTGACATGAAACACATTTCTTTTATTATCTTTGGGTTATTTATGAAATTTTTGATTATGATCTATGTGGATCACATGAAAATAAATACATATTAAGGGTGAACCCTGATATATCTCCAATGCATTGGGTAAAGAATTTAATCTCTAGAGATGACAAGTTTCACGATACCTTGGTGAATAACCTTGGTAATTTTTATGACACCTTGGGGATGAACCTTGGTGACATGTACATGAATGTATAAATTAAATTTTGTAGTCACATATTCAAGTTATGATTCAAGTTATTTTCATTATTCTATTCCTCTACTTCCATTGGTCATGTCTTTATGTTTTTCATCAAGTTCTTATTGATATCACAAGTAAACTGATTCCCTTACTTTCCTTACTAGGCATTCTGCTCACCCTTTCCTTTGATGTATGTCTCCAGGTTTTGAGATGTAGTAATTGTACTTAGGATGAACCTTTGATGAATCCTTACAAGTGTATTAGAAGAATGTTTAATGTTTTCATATATATTGTTCCTAATTTCCAAGAAACTAGACTTTAAAGATCCTCTGTTTGTAAAATGTAATGAAAAGTTATGTAATAAAAGGTGGGATGCCATATGGTATGAATCAAAGTGTCTTTTATTAGTTTAAAACTGAAATTTTAGTTCAAAATGTGTTTCACTCACTAAAAAAAATAAAACTCACTATGATATTATTTATATTTTAGGAAAATGATTCATAAGTCATTTTTGACATGTAGGATTCAGTTTCATATCAAACTGACACACGATGTGACCAGTATGACTCAAAGTGTCTGTTTCTAGTTTAAAATTACATTGTAGTAAAAACACAAGTGACATAATAAAATATAATAAAATTCATTTGGATTTTTTTGATACTTTAGGAAAATAATCTATAAGTCATTTGGGATGTATAGGAATTAGTCACATCTCAATATAACACACGGTGTGACCCGTATGACTCTAAATATGTCTTTTTTATTTAAAATTTACATTAATTTTAGTAAAAATTAAAAGTTACATACTCAAAACCAATAAAACACATTCATATTGTTTTTATACTTTAGTAAAATGATTCATAAGTCATTTTTGAAGTGTAAGAATCAATCAAACCTCAATCTAATACACGATGTTCCTAGTATGGCCCAAAGGGTCTGTTATCAGTTTAAAATTGACATTTTAGTTTGAAAAGCATGTTAATCATTGAAAAACTATAAAATTAACTATGATTTCCTTGATAATTTATAAAAATTAATCATAACTCATTTATGATGTTCAAGAATCATCATCACATCAAACCGATACACACTATGACAAGTATGACTCAAAGTGCATGTTTCCAGTTTAAAATGACATTTTAGTAAAAAAAAAGCATCATACTAAAAACCAAGAAAACACATTCATATTGTTTTGATACTTTATGAAAATTATCCATAATCCATTTGTGATGTTTTGGAATAAGCTGAACCTTAATTCGGCACACGGTGTGACCAGTATGATTCCAAATGGGTCTATTTTATTTAAAATCGACATCAATTTTAGTAAAAGGACAAGTGACATACTCAATACTATTAAAAAACATTCACATTGTTTTGATACCTTATTAAAACTATCCATAAGTCATTTTTTACATATTGGAATGAGCCTCACCTCAATCAGATACACCGTGTTCCCGATTTGACTCAAAGTGTCCTTTATCAGTTTAAAATTGACATTTTTGTTCAAAACATGTGTCACTCATTGAAAACCAATAAAACACACTTCGATTGTCTTGATAATTTAATAAAACAATCCATAAGTCATTTTTGATGTGTAGGAATCAGTCTCACATCAAACTGATACACTATGTGACCGGTATGACTCAAAGTGTGTGTTTCCTATTTAAAATTACATTTTAGTAAAAAACACAAGTGACATACTAAAAAACAATAAAATGAATTCAGATTTTTTTTATACTTTAGGAAAATTATCTATAAGTCATTTTTAACATGTAGGAATTATCCTAACCTCAATCTGATGCACGGTGTGACCGGTACGACTCTAAGTGTTTCTTTTTATTTAAATTGACATTAATTTTAGTAAAAAGGACAAGTGACATACTCAAAATTGATCAAACATATTTAGATTATTTTTATACTTTAGGAAAATGATACATATATCATTTTTTACATGTATAAATCATCTTCACCTCAGTCTGATACACTTTGTTTCCGGTATGAATCAAAGTGTCCATTATTAGTTTAAAATTGAAAATTTAGTTAAAAATGTGTTCCACTCACTGAAAAAAAGAAAACACACTTTTATTGTCATGATAATTTATGAAAATGATTCATAACTCATTTATAACATGTAAGAATCAGTCTCACATCAAACCGATACATGATGTGAGTGATACGACTCAAAGTGCATGTTTCTAGTTTAAAATGAAATTTTAGTAAAAAACATAAGTGACATGATCAAAACTGATAATAAACATTTGTTTTTTGATACCTTAGTAAAATTATCCATAAGTCATTTATGATGTGTAGGAATCAACCGTACCTCAATCCGATGCACGGTGTGATCGGTATGAATCTAAGTGTGTATTTTTATTTAAAATTGACATTAATTTAGTAAAAAGGACAAATGACATACTCAAAACTGAGAAAAAACATTGGGATTATTTTGATACATTAAGAAAATGACCCATAAGTCATTTTTACATGTAGTAATCATCCACACCTCAATGCAATACACCGTGTGTCCGCTATGACTCAAAGTCTTCGTTATTAGTTTAAAATTGACATTTTAGTTCAAACCATGTGCTACTCACTAAAAACCAAGAAAGAACACTCCAACTATCTTGATAATTCAGTAAAATTATTCATAATTTAATTTTAACGTGTAAGAATTAGTCTCGTGTCAAACTGACACACGATGTGACTGGTATGACTCAATGTGTGTGTTTCCAGTTTAAAATGACATTTTAGTAAAAAAAAGTGACATAATCAAAACAGATAAAACACATTTGGGTTATTTTTATACTTTAGAAAAATGATCCATAACTCATTTTTGATGTGTAGGAATTAGCCTCACCTCAATTTGACACATGGTGTGACCGGTATGACTATAAGTGTATCCTTTTATTTTGAATTAACATTTTATTCATATATTATTTCATATTATGTTTAATTTATTTCTTTATAGTGTTAATAACAATAGAATTGTTTTCTTATATAGGCAGATTCATTTGTTTTATTTGGGGTAGTTTTTTCAAAAACTAATACCATGATCATGCTTTTTTGGGAGGGGGTCGGTTTCCAAAGACAATGAAAAATTGATGTTTTTTATTTTTTATGATGTACTTTCTAAAGTAATTGTACAAAAAATTGTTTGAAATGTCTAAAATATAGAGTTTTTTATGTATGTGTGATGAAATTTTTATTTTAATTAACATATTATGAAATTACTATATAAAAGTTGCTGGTGCAGTGTACAGTAATTCAAACAGCACACTATAATAGTAGGGCCTTTATCAGCGCTATTTCTCGCATTGATAAAGACCCCCCGTTATCAGTGCTAATGAAAGAAAAAGGGTGCCCTTAATTAGTTCCAAAAATAGAACTAATGAAGGGGGTATTCTATCAACACTAAACTAGTGCTGATAAAAACCACCTTTATCAGTATTTTTTAGTAATAATAAATCCCCCTTTATCAGCATCTTTTTTAGTGCTGTTAAATCCTATTTTTCAATCTTTTAAAGGGATGGTTTGTGGTTGTGACCATAGTGGGAACCTAGAACTCGAGTCTCATATACTTATTTCTAATCCGAACTAGATAAAACCACCCCTCCCCACACTATCCCACATAGTTGGGGGTATTAAATTAATTGTCATGAACAATGAAAAGACATAACTAGTGGGAATTGAACCCTAGTAGGTCTCTTTAAGACAGAGGGATGACCCTAACCATTGAGTCACCCATGTAAGGGCCTCATCCAGTAAAATCTTTAATTGATTTGTAGAGGTATTCTCTATGGAGCATAATTAATATGAAATTTTTATTATGTCCTGAAACCACAAATCATGCAATTTTTTTTAAAATAAATTATTTCATGTAAAATAAATGATAAATGGAAGTAATTTTGTATATTCTACTTGATAATTTACTTTTTTTAAATCACGATTCGTGCAATTTCAATTCTACAATAAAATTGTACTTTTGAAAAAATTACTAAATGGTCATAAAATGATCAATTTCATAATAATTTATTTGTTCAATTTTATAATTGCCACTAAAAAAATGTGTCTTCTGTACCTTTCCCTAAAAATCATGACGCGATCCTCATATTGATAAAATTTGTAGAATTTGGCCAAAAAGATATCTTAGTTCATGGAGAAGATGTAAATGGGATATCTATGTGGTTCTTGATTTATCAATCATCTAGGGATGGAGATTTTTCAAAAACATTACCCAAACTGGTGGTGTGTTAGTGAGATCCTATTATTGGGAATGCATTGTGGATTCCATATAAATCTTAGAACACATTTTTGTTTTCCTTCCACACATCCTTTCTCCATGAAAAATTGGATATGATTATACTTTGTTTCTAGGGTTAAATCATTATGTTAGCATCAATATGGAAGATCGAGAGACACAACATACTTATAGATCAAAAGTTATAGTAGTTTTAAGTTACACTTCTTACAAGATATTTTTTTAAACTTTGGTCAACATCCATTGAGATGAATACCACACGCACACTTTTCCCAACACACTCCCGTGTGTCCTACCAATCTCCCTTGTACACCCTGCCAAAGTCGCACACACAACCAGAGTAACACTTGGGTGTCTGAGAAATTATGAATAATTACCTTGAATGGTTGGTCACCCATGCCTTCTTTGACTATCAAAGGACACCCAAAATACCATTTTCAACACCAAGTCACACGTGACATGATTGAGAGACACATGAGCACATTCCCGTACACCAAATCTTCCACAACAACCCCTCATGTGTCTTTTCAAGTCAAAATGTAAGAGAAGTAATTAAAACTATGCATATTTTGGACATACTGAGGTTTTGACACTGAAAAACTCTATGAAAGACTAGTTTGACCAACCCTCCATATAGGTTAGGGTGAATGAGCCTTGATGGGAAGGGTCTTAGAGTAAGAATTGTGAAATTTCATGGTGAACTAGCCTTCTATCTAGAGTCATGAACTACCCTCAAGGTCTCACCAAGGCACTAATTTACCTAGGCCTCCCATCCAGAGTCGTCCCCTACCCTCAAGGGATTACTGTGGAACCAATTCCCCCCATCCTCCCATCTAGTGTCATTACCTATTATAAATGGATCATCTGGGCTCTAATTCACTCGAGCCTCCCATATTGATCCATTCTTGACTCCATGAGTTCATTTGGGTTCCTCACTCACCCATTATCCTACCTAGGTGAATTTCATCACACTACTAGAAAAGGGGGCATTGAAGCCCCCCAGAATCGGGCGACCACCATTGGCGGTCGCTATAGATATCTAATAGCGACCGCCAATGGAGGTCTCTGGCCTTGATAAAAAAACCCGAAGCCTTTTTGCGCCCCCCCCCCCGTGCCCCCCTCTCGATCGAACCCTGCTCCTCCCCCGTCGCCCCCCCCCCCCCCGACGCCGCCCTCCCCCCCGCCCGGCCTCCCCCGCCGCTCGCCCCCCCTCCCCCCGCCGCCCCCCCGTCACCGCCCCCCCGACGCCGCCCTCCCCCCGCCTCCCGGCCTCCCCCGCCACCCGGCCTCCCCCGCTCCCCCCCCGTCGCCGCCCCCCCGACGCCGCCCTCCCTCCCCCCGCCTCCCGGCCTCCCCCACCGCCCGGCCTCCCCCGCCGCCCGGCCTCCCCCGCTGCCCGGCCTCCCCCGCCGCACGCCCTCCGCCCTCCGCCCTCCGCCATCCTCCCTCCTCCCTCCGCCCTCCGGCCTCCGCCCCCTCAGCCCTCCCCCCCACCCCGGACGGCTCCGACACCCCGGACAGCCCCCCCCCCCCCCCCCCGCACCCCGGACCGCTCCCCGCACCCCGGACGCCTCCCCGCACCTCAAACAGCCCCCCGACCCCGGACATCCCCACCCCCTCGCTGCCCGTCCCCCGTCCCCTCCCCACCTCCTCTCCTCTAGATCCCCGCCGCCGCCGCCGCCCGTCCCCTCCCTTACTGCATCGCCTTTGGCTCCGGCTCCCCTTCGCTGCCTCCTCTCTCGCTGCACCACCTTCGGCTCCCCTCCCTTTCAAGTTTGTATCTCAATCAGGTAACATGGGCTTTTAGTTACATTATTATTTTATCAATGGTTCATAAATAAATGATTAATATTGATTTTAAATATAGTTGATTTGAAAAACGTAAATGTAATAAGTATTGTGTAAATGTTTGTTATACAGATATAATTATGGATAAGAGTTGGATTGATCTTCCAAATCGAACGTCTAGAGAATATTTCAATGGCATTATGTAGTTTATTGACTTCACGAGAGGATTTGAAAGTGACTATATTAGTTGTCCATGTAGAAAATGTGCTAATAGATATCAATTCACACGAGATACTGTGAGGGAGCACCTTTTCTTTAACGGATTTCTGAAAAATTATAAGAGTTGGACTCATCATGGAGAAGAATATGTTCGTTGTCAAAATACAGATGCATCTTAGATGGATGTTGATGCAAGGATGACTGATCCAATGCATGAAATGCTTACTGAAATGGTATGTGGGTTTGATCCTGAAGGCATTGACATCCAGAATATTGAGACCGGTGAGATAAATATTCGCTCTAGTGCAGATCGTGATTCGAGGAGGTTTTATGAAGCACTTGATGATGCGAAAACAGAATTATATCCTGGATGTACTTCTTACAATAAACTGTAGTTTATCGTGGAGTTGTTGCATTTGAAGACTTTGAATAATTGGTCAGACACATCATTCGACATGATTTTGGTTTTATTGAAAAAAGTTCTTCCTGTCAACGCTAAGATTCCTGAGTCGTATTACTATGATCGTAAGTTGACAGAGAACTTAGGTTTTACATATGAGACCATAGATGCATGTGCAAACAACTGTATGTTGTTTAGAAAAGAAACTACCCATTTGGATATTTGTACGGTTTATGGTGCTTCCAGGTGGAAAGAGAACATGGGAAATAATACTCATCAAAGTCAGATTGTGATACAGGGGAAACCGATTGCAGTAAAGCAAATGCGTTACTTTCCCCTTAAACTGAGGTTGAAAAGATTTTTTATGTCATCTAAAGTTTCTAATTTAATGAGATGGCATGCAGAAATAGTTCATGAAAGTGATATGTTAACCCACCCGGCAGACTCTCATGCATGGAAGGATTTTGATAAGAGACATCCCGACTTTGCTAAAGATGTTCGTAATGTCCGATTGGGATTGCAAGCAGACGGTTTCAATCCATTCAAGTCTATCGTTGGTGCAACTCACAGCACATGGCCCGTGGTGTTGGTTCCATATAATCTTCCTCCGTGGCTTTGTATGAAGCAACAATTTATATTACTTTCCACTCTTATTGATGGACCTAAAAGTCCGGGGGATAAGATTGATGTTTACCTTCAGCCATTGATTGATGAGTTGAATGAATTTTGGGGCGATGGTGTGATGACTTATGACTGCGAAACGAATGAAATGTTCAAACTGCATGCTGCTTTATTGTGGACAATCAATGACTTTCCAGCTTATGCAAATTTATCAGGCTGGAGTACGAAAGGGGAATTTTCTTGCCCTTGTTGCAATAAAAGTAAAAAATCTGTATGGCTTAAACATTCCAAAAAATGGGCATACATGGGTCACAGGCGTTTTCTCCCTCCTCAGCACAGATTCAGAAAGGACCGAGTGGCATTTGATGGTTCTAGAGAGTTCATCCCAGCACCAAAATCATGACAGGAGTCGAAATGTTATCACAGATTGAGGAAGAAAACATCTGCACAGTATATGAAATTCAGGATTTGGTGGCTCCTCCAGTATGTAATATTCCTGCTGCGGGTAGGCAGCGCAGTCACAATTGGAAAAAGAAAAGTATTTTTTATAGTCTTCCGTATTGGAAAACTAACATGTTGAGGCATAATTTGGATGTCATGCACATTGAAAAAAATATTTATGATAACATATTGTGGACCATTTTAGGTGTCAGTGGAAAATCAAAGGACCATGTTAATGCACGCCGTGAATTGTGAAATGGTAGGCCAGACGACACGTCATTCGGAGGTGCCGTTTGACCGCGGCGGCCGGAAACGCGTTTCCGGTGCTATAAAACACCAAAACGGCGTGCGGCGGTCCAATTCGGAGCAAACGTGCTCCAAATGACCTGAAACCGCACGAGAACGATAGAAATATTATTCTTGAGATGCAGGAGGAGGCGGCACGTTCATCGGACGTGCGGTGCGTACGGCACGACCGAATGTGTCGTTTTCAGCAGCGCAGCGCACGCTGAAATTGCGCGTCGGGGGGTCAAAACCACCCGAATGACCTCCGAATGCCACAAAACCGTAAAACAACATCCAGTGAGTGAATTTTGAAATGGTCGGCTAGACGGCACGTCATTCGGAGGTGCCGTTTGACCGCGGCGGTTGGAAACGCGTTTCCAGCGCCATAAAACACCAAAACGGCGTGCGACGGTCCAATTCGGAGCAAACGTGCTCTGAACGACCTGAAACCGCACGAGAACAATATAAATATTATTTCCTAAGATGAAGGAGGAGGAAGCACGTCCATCGGACGTGCGGTGCGCGCGGCACGACCGAAGGTGTCGTTTTCAGCAGCGCGGCGCGCGCTGAAATGCCGCGTTGGGTGGTCAAAACCACCCGAACGACCTCCGAATGCCACGAAACCGTACGAAAACATCCGGTGTGTGAATTGTGAAATGGTCGGCCAGACGGCATGTCATTCAGAGGTTCCGTTTGACCGCGGTGGCTGGATACGCGTTTCCGGCGCCATAAAACACCAAAACGGCGTGCAGCGGTCCAATTCGGAGGAAACGTGCTCCGAACAACCTGAAACCGCATGAGAACGATATAAATATTATTCCTGAGATACAGGAGAAGGCGTCACATCCATCGGACGTGCGGTGCACACGGCACGACCGAATGTGTCGTTTTCAGCAGCGCGACGCGCGCTGAAATGCCGCGTTGGGTGGTCAAAACCACCCGAACGACGTCCGAATGCCATGAAACCGTACGAAAAAAGCCGGTGCGTGAATTCTGAAATGTTCAGCCAGACGAAACGTCATTCGGAGGTGCCGTTTGACCGCGGCGGCCAGAAACGCGTTTTCGGCGCCAAAAAACACCAAAACGGCGTGCGGCGGTCCAATTCGGAGCAAACGTACTCCGAACGACCTGAAACCGCACGAGAACGATAAAAATATTATTCTTGAGATGTAGGAGGAGGCGGCACGTCCATCGGACATGCGGTGCGTGCGGCACGACCGAATGTGTCGTTTTCAGCAGCGCGGCGCGCGCTGAAATGGCGCGTTGGGGGGTCAAAACCACCCGAACGACCTCCGAATGCCATGAAACCGTACGAAAACAGCCGGTTCATGAATTGTGAAATGGTCGGCCAGACGACACATCATTCGGAGGTTCCGTTTGACCGCGGCGGCCAGAAACGCGTTTCCGGCGCCATAAAACACCAAAACGGCGTGCGGCGGTCCAATTTAGAGCAAACGTGCTCCGAACGACCTGAAACCGCACAAGAACGATACAAATATTATTCCTGAGATGCAGGAGGAGGCGGCACGTCTATCGGACATACGGTGCGCACGGCACGACTGAATGTGTCGTTTTCAGCAGCGCGGCGCGCGCTGAAATGCCGCGTTGGGTGGTCAAAACCACCCGAACGACCTCCAAATGCCACGAAACCGTACGACAACAGCCGGTGCGTAAATTGTGAAATGCTTGGTCATATGGAACGTCATTAGGAGGTGCCGTTTGACCGCGGAGGCTGGAAACGCGTTTCCGGTGCCATAAAACACCAAAACGGCGTGTGGCGGTCCAATTCGGAGCAAACGTGCTCCGAACGACTTGAAACTGCACGAGAACGATAGAAATATTATTATTGAGATGCAGGAGGAGGCGGCCCGTCCATCAAACGTGCGGTGCGCGCGGCACAACCGAATGTGTTGTTTTCAGCAGCGCGGAACGCGCTGAAATTACGCGTCGGGGGGTCAAAACCACCCGAGCGACCTCTGAATGCCACGAAACCGTACGACAACAGCCGGTGCGTGAATTGTAAAATGGTCGGCCAGACGGCATGTCATTCAGAGGTGCCGTTTGACCGCGGCGTCCAGAAACGCGTTTCCGGCGCCATAAAACACCAAAATGGCGTGCGACGGTCCAATTCGGAGCAAACATGCTCCGAACGACCTGAAACCGCACGAGAACGATAGAAATATTATTCTTGAGATGCAGGAGGAGGCGACACGTCCATCGAAAGTGCGGTGCGCGCGACACGACCGAATGTGTCGTTTTCAGCAGCGCGACGCGCGCTGAAATGCCGCGTTGGGTGGTCAAAACCACCCGAACGATGTCCGAATGCCACGAAACCGTACGACAACAGCTGGTACGTGAATTCTGAAATGGTTGGCTAGACAGAACGTCATTCGGAGGTGCCGTTTGACCACGGTGGCCGGAAACGCGTTTCCAGCGCCATAAAACACCAAAACGGCGTGCGTCGGTCCAATTCGGAGCAAACGTGCTCCAAACGACCTGAAACCGCACGAGAACGATAGAAATATTATTCCTGAGATGCAGGGGGAGGCGGCACGTCCATCGGACGTGCGGTGCGCGCAACACGTCCTAATGTGTCGTTTTCAGCAGCTCGGCGCGCGCTGAAATGACGCGTTGGGGGGTCAAAACCATCCGAACGACCTCAGAATGTCATGAAACCGCACGAAAACATCCGTTGCGTGAATTGTGAAATGGCCGGGTCGACGGAACATCAATCGGAGGTGCCGTTTGACAGCGGTGGCCGGAAACGCGTTTCTGGAGTCATAAAACACCAAAATGGCGTGCGACGGACGAATTCGGAGCAAACATGCTCCGAACGACCTGAAACCGCACGAGAACGATAGGAATATTATTCCTGAGATGCAGGAGGAGGCGACATGTCCATCGGACGTGCGGTGCGCGCGGCACGACCGAATGCGTCGTTTTCAACAGCTCGGCGCGCGCTGAAATGGCGCGTTGGGGGGGTCAAAACCACCCGAATGACCTCTGAATGCCACGAAACCGCACGATAACATCTGTTGCGTGAATTGTGAAATGGTTGGGCAGACGGCACGTCAATCAGAGGTTCCGTTTGACCGCGGCGGCCGGAAACGCGTTTCCGGAGTCATAAAACACCAAAACGGCGTGCGACGGTCGAATTCGGAGCAAACGTGCTCCGAACGACCTGAAACCGCACGAGAACGATAGGAATATTATTCCTGAGATGCAGGAGTAGGTAGAACGTCCATCGGACGTGCGGTGCGCGCGACACGACCGAATGCGTCGTTTTCAGCAGCTCGGCGCGCACTGAAATGGCTCGTTGGTGGGTCAAAACCACCCGAATGACCTCCGAATGCCACGAAACCGCACGACAACATCCGTTGCGTGAATTGTGAAATGGAAGGGTAGAAAACATGTCAATCGGAAGTGCCGTTTGACCGCGGCGGCCAGAAACGCGTTTCCGGGGCCATAAAACACCAAAACGGCGTGCGGCGGTCCAATTCAGAGAAAATGTACTCTGAAAAACCTGAAACCGCACGAGAACAATAGAAATATTATTCCTGAGATGCAGGAGGAGGTGGCACGTCCATCGGACGTGCGGTGCGCGCGGCACGACCGAATGCGTCGTTTTCAGCAGCTCAGCGCGCGCTGAAATGGCGCGTTGGGGGGTCAAAACCACCCGAACAACCTCTGAATGCCACGAAACCGCACTACAACATCCGTTGAATGAATTTTGAAATGGTTGGATATACTACACGTCAATCGGAGGGGTTGTTTGACCGCGGCGGCCGGAAACGCGTTTCCGGAGTCATAAAACATCAAAACGACGTGCGGCGGTCGAATTCGGAGAAAATGTGATCCGAACGACCTGAAACCGCACGAGAACGATATGAATATTATTCCTGAGATACAGGAGGAGAGGCATGTCCATTGGACGTGCGGTGCGCGCGGCACGACCGAATGTGTCGTTTTCAGCAGCTCGGCGCGCGCTGAAATGGCGCGTTGGGGGGTCAAAACCACCCGAACGACCTCCGAATGCCACGAAACCGCACGACAACATCCGTTGCGTGAATTGTGAAATGGTCGGATAGATGGCACGTCAATCGGAGGTGCTGTTTGACCGTGGCGGCCGGAAATGCGTTTCCGGAGTCATAAAACACCAAAACGGCGTGCGGCGGACGAATTCGGAGCAAACGTGCTCCGAAAATCCTGAAACCGCACGATAATGATAGGAATATTATTTCTGAGATGCAGGAGGAGGCGGCACGTCCATCGGACGTGCGGTGCGCGTGGCATGACCAAATGCATCGTTTTCAGCAGCTCGACGCGCGCTGAAATGGCGCGTTGGGGGGTCAAAACCACCCGAACGACCTCTGAATGCCACGAAATAGCACGAAAACATCCGTTGCATGAATTGTGAAATGGTCAGAGAGACGACACGTCAATCAGAGGTGCCGTTTGACTGCGGCGGCCAGAAACGCGTTTCCGGAGTCATAAAACACCAAAACGGCGTGCAGCGGTCGAATTCGGAGCAAACGTGCTCTGAAAAACCTGAAATGATAGCATTTCTTAAATCGGGGGTTTCAAATTATTATAGCATAATGATTCGATATTATACATATATTTAATATTATATATATTAAAACATTTAAAATATATTATATATATATATATTTAAAATATTGTATTTAATAGTATATATGTGAATATTTTTTTTAATATATATATATATATATATATTTATTTCAGTGGACATTAAAAAAAAAAAATCCACTATAGCGACCGCCAATGGAGGTCGCTGGGTGGCCGCTAGATCCCTATAGCGACCGCCATTGGCGGTCTCTAATGGTGGTTTTTTTAGTAGTGTCAAATTTCACCTAGTGGACTACAAAAACCTTATGCCACCAACTAGATCAGGTCTTACCCCAAGATAATGGATTCTCCTAAACCTCATAAATGGCCTCAACCTTCACCAACAATTTTTTGAATTCCTCACTCTAGGATTCTTTCTAGTCATATACCACATAACTTCCATGAGTTCATCAAATGACTCAAGATTTATAGGCCTCTGACCTTGTGTAAGCCCCAATAACCTCACTTAGTTCATTTTTGAAAGTAAACTAGAAAGTATTGCTCCTGTATAAGTACTAGACCAAACAATTTCAAGAAACTCATACCTATTGGTCTAATTTATATGACTATAAACTAAAAGACATCATAGTTGTTGATGCATGACCTTAAATGGTGTCATTATGTTTCTTATCACATGACCATAAAAGGTATGATTTACCTCATTAAATGACACTAAACTACATAGGTTTTGATTCCCTTCATAGGGATATATAGGAATACCCATTTATATGCCTAATCTGAACAACACCATAACTCCTGCTGGTGATGATCTATCGAACCTTCCACATCCCCTTTAAAACCTTAAGTATTTTGGGGAGACCTCAAACCCTAATGTACCCTTTTAGTCTTTCTGGATAACATGAAACTCTAATGTAACCATAAGTCATATAAGGAGACCTTGAACCCTAACTCACCCTTCAAGCCTTCCTTTATGTCATTAAATCCCATAATTCCTTCCTATATGACTTTAAACTATAGAGTAATAATCATTTAAATCAATAACAAGACAACATAATTCCCTTCTGAAGTATTCCTTTTAAATGTATCAGTTTTAATCAATTTCTTTCCACAAAGGGTGAATGCTGTTATTAGTGGGAAGGATTTCATGAATATGCCTTAAATTTATAAGAGTTTCCAGGACTAGATAATAAGATCCTTTTATGGGATCATTTGACCTCCTATCCTCTAAATTTTGATATGTGTTTCGATGATGAAATAACCAAAGGGGACTACAGGGAAAAAATATGAAAAAATAGCGTATCCAACATGAATTCCTTTACTTTACTTAATTTTCATGAATTTTTATTAGTTATATTACATTTAAATGTTCTTTGTATAACTATTCCCCATGATTCAAATGGAATTAATTGATAACAGACAAAAAGGGTTAAATATATCTAAAAATACTTTGGGGAAATCTAATTGTATCCATGGTTTCCAATAATCATAAATTGGTAGAACTATTCACATTTGTTGTTGCTACCATTATGAAAATTGAATCAAATTCGGGGAACTGATATAAATTTTCACCCACCCCATTAAGTACAACAATTTGAAAACCATTTTCCTACTAATTGATTCGAACTTACACAAAGATTGATTTTGAATATCTAATTTTTGAAACCTGGATGGAGATAGTAGAGTGACAATGATGATGTAGAAAAGTCCGAAAGCAGATAGTCAGGAGTAGGTGATTAGAATATACCTTGAAAATTCTCAAAGGTAGAAGTGTAGAGGTGAAAAATAATTTAAAAAGGGTTTTCTTTTTAATAAAAAATTGTTTCTTCATACTGTTAAATAATTATAAACTCATGGAGTTTTTAGAAGCACACACTGTTCAATATAAGGAGAAGTTAAAGCAGTATGTGTCTTTGACTAATTGAAGGGATATACTTGAAGATTGAATCCAAGTAGGTATATAAGATATAAATATTAGAAGGTGGTGGAATCAATTGTTCTAGTTGGGATAGATCATTTTATTGATGGATTTTGATGATTGTAATCATCTTTCATTTCTTGAATAAAAGTAGGACAAATTCCAAACATTGTAAAATTTTATATATTATTTTTAAATTGTTTATTTCATTCAAAATATTTCAGAAATTATTTTTTACATATTGTTTAATTTAATTTTAGTGTGGTGACCTAAGTTTAGTTTTTATTCTAAGTTACAGATATATCATGTGAGCAGGTTCATTATGATTTGGTGGTTCTAGTTCACTTTTTCCACTATGTTAAGTTAAAAGTGATAAATTTTAACTGGGAGGTTCATTAGACCCAAAAGTGGTATCAATATTTTTATTGTAGAGTTTTAGACAACCAAACATCAATAAAATTTGTTTTAGATCTTAGTTTGGTACTATAATTATTCCCTTAACCTTGTAGAAGAATTCTAGTAAGCATTTCATGATCCATTTTACATGTTTTAGAATTTAGCAGGTACCAAGTAGGAAGTAATGGATAATAAAGAATGTGAAAGGCTAGGTAATAAAGAACCAAGGATGATACATATTTTACTAGCCCAGAATGTGCCTTATAAAATTCATGAGGTGAAAATAGCTTCAAAACTTATGAAGCATCTTTCTTATATATATGAGAAGAAAACAACAATAAAAAAATAGTTTCTATTACAAAGGATATTCCATAAGATAAGGTCAAAAGAAAATATGATGTATGATCAAGTTAATTACTTTAGCATGATTTAAAGTAGTTTGAAATAGATTAAGGTGAGTTTTAGGAATTTTGAGTGGGAACTATTATTACATTCATCACTCTTAGAATCATGGGATGTGATGGTTACTACAATGAGTAATTATAGTGGTAAAATGGACTTAGTGTTTGTGGATGTTGAAGATTTAATTCTAAAAAATAAGATTTTATAAGGATGTCCAAGAATCTGCTACAAAATTAATATAGTAAAAAAGTTAGGGGATATTTCATTTCACAGAAGATTCATAAGAAATAAAAATGAATAAGAATTCAGAGCCATAGTAGCTCGATGGAAGGTGGTCCCATATTTTAGAACTTTGGGAATAAAGGCTATATAAAGAAATATTAAAGTTTTCAAAGAGTAAATTATGGAATATCTGTCTTTGGAAGTGTATAAATCAATAAAATTTTTTAAATATAGGAGAGGTCTATTGTTGAGTGCCAAAAGCTCACTTGAGTCATGTATTATAGACTTAGGAGAATATTTTCACTATACATCTGAGAGATGGGGTATGAGGAATTATTCTTATAAAAGGTCCAACAAGGTGAATCTTGTGGATTATGAATCATTTGAGATTGTGGGAATGGGTGATGATTCCATCTAGACAAATAATGTTATATTTATAGAACTGTAAAGTGTACAAAACATTCCAAATTTAAGTATGTATTTGATTTTGGTAGGATAATTAGATGATATAGGTTTTCATACATCATTTTTTGATGGAGCATGTAAAGTCACACAAAGTTACATGGTGGTGTCCAATAGAGTGAAAGATAGAACATTTCATCAAACATGAGTTTTGTAAGGTTCAATGAAAGTTGAGAAAGTATCTTCCAAAAAATTATGGCATAAACATCTTGGCCAAAATAGTGAGAAACGAATAAAAACTATTTTGACTAATGGAATATTGAAGATCAAAATCATGGGGTGTTGAACATGTGAAGAATGTGTCCTTAGTAATCATTTAAAGGTATTATTATAAATTTTAAGTAAGATTCTAAAACATTAGAAGTTATCACTAGTTCATACAAAAATATTGGGGGCCAACTTTGGTTCTTTTTCATAGAGGTTCACTATATTGTGCTACCTTCCTACAAAATATGACACAGAAGATATGAGTGTTCATTCTCAAGAACAAGTAAAAGAATTTAGAACCTTTTTTTCAATGAATATCTATGGTAGAAATGGAGAAATAAACTAAACTAAAATATTTGAGATCTAATAATGGTGGTGAATATAGATGTAGTGAGTTTTAGAGGTTCTATTGGTGGAAGACATATGGTTTGAGAAGACTATACCAGGTACTCCAAAATAAAATGAATTCATGGAAATTATTAATTAGAATTTAGTAGATAATTTAAGTAAGATGAGGATTCACATGGGTTTTCCCAAGGATTTTTTGGTGGAATATTAGAATTATGTGACCTATTTGGTGAATAGAAGTCCTTCTACATTGTGAATGGAACTTGTAGAGGCACATTAGTTTGGAATAAAGGTTAAAATTTCTCTTCTCAAATTCATTAGTTGAATCAATTACATCTATGAATATTTTAAGGAAATGTTAAATATAGAGTCCAATCCATGAGCATGTTACTTTATAGGGTATGACAATGAAGACTTTAAATTTTAGATCTGGGATAACAAATCTTGAATATAACAACCCTGATCTTTATTACACAATTAAATATAATTTATTACATAAAATTCATTTGATCCAACATAGAAGATCGAGAGTTCTAGTTTATTTATGGATTAGGATCATTACATAACAACTCAAAACATGAAAAACAACATCTTTATTGAAAACTTCGTTTACATGACCACTACATTCCCTCATACTTAGCATTGCATGGGATAACATGAGGACATGCATAAAAAAAGGGTGAGCTATAAAGCCCAGTAAGGGATTAATCATAGAATAACATGAGGAATACAATACATGTTAGACAATAGACATATAAATAAAGAACAAGATAAGCATAAACATAAATTCATGATAAATCATGATAATCATAACATGAAAATGTGGAAACAACACTTAACAATGGAATTAGCATGTGCCAAGGATCATTGCACATGAAGCATGAGTAAACCCTCATTGCACATGAAGAATGAGTAAACCCTAATTGCACTTGAATTATCATGAGTAAACACCCATTTCACATGACGTATTATGATACTATACTTTACCAAATGCATTGGAGTGCTATCAGGGTGCACCCTTCTTAAACATTTCATTTCATGCATAAGTGTGCCACATAGATCATATAACACGAAATAAATCAAAATAATAAGTTATTACATAATTAATTAATGTGTAATAAATACATGAAAGTACCATTCAATAGTTATATGTGCATAAAGGTTAATACCCTTGATAGAGAAATGGGCATGATATTCACTACACAATGACTTTGGCTTGGAAAATCGCGGTGCAATTTCGGCAGCATAACAACGTGACATAAGAACTCATAAAAATGGTTTATGAGAGAGAGAGGGGTGTATCATCATATTTAAATGAAATGGAAATTAAGGGGTTCATATAGATACATGTCCCAACAATTTTAATGTAATTTAGATTCATGATACAAAAGAATTGCTTGAATGTAAATGAGGAGAGGGAAATTCCTTTCAGAATTTCGGCATATTAACGGGTGTACATGGGAGGAATTTAATGAGAGAGAAAGGGGTATAACATCATTAAAACATAAATAGGGAAGTATGGGGGAGGTGATAAACCATACCCAACATTTATAATTGAAATTAAAAGGGAATAATAACTTAAAGAAAATTGAACAAAAATGAGAAAGGAAGAAAAACACTTACTTGAAAGTGTGCTTCCAAAGTCTTGAGAGAGGCTTGAGAGAGGATTATTTGTAGATTGGGGAACCTTGGGAGGATTATAGATATAGGAGGTCAGAGGTTGGACGAACTCAAAAGGATTTGAGTGAGGAGGAAGTGGTATCTTGGGTGGTTTTATATTGGAAAGGTGATGGAATTATTTATTATTCAGGGTTGGGACACCTCACATTAAACTAATCCAAACCACAAACCATCCCATGGGTTTTTCCCATGGTTTTTGGAAAAGGGAAGTGGAATACAATATTTTATAAGGCCAAAGTCTGAAAATCTTAAAATAATGGGGTTGATTATGTGGAGGTGAGTCACACTCCCAAGGAAAACAATTTAAAAAGACAAAACGTTTAATAAGTCTTGAAGGGTCCACTAAAGCTTTGTAAAATAAATCAAACAAACCAAAAATCACATTATTTTAATGTTAAAACATATATTGTCTGAACATAAATTTTATAGTATTTTATTACATCACTATTGTTTCATTTTGATGTCATAAAACACATTATATATTTAAACGATATTTAATTTTTACCCAAAAATACGATTGGCTCAGAAAATTAGGAAAAAATCACCATTGGATAATTTCGACATCCTGATTCCAAAAATAATATTCATTTTATCTAAATAATTTTATAAATATGTTAATTTTCACTTTTAAAATAAAAACCGATATTTATCGAAAATTCATGGGTTTTGACAAAAATGGATTTCAAACCTTAATAAAAATTACAACTGCATTAATAAAATCATACGATCATTTATATTTAATAAAAATTAATTTAATAACAAAAATAATATTTTATTAAAATAATATTTAATTCTAAAATTCGTTAATTCATCATAATAGATTTCTTAGTTGAACATTAACTAAAAATACTATTTGTGCTTTAAAAACTATTTACAAGCTAACAATAATAAAATGAAAGTATATTAATTATCATATAAAAAAATTATATACATAACCATAGTGATAAGGTATTGTTACATAACCCCTTATAACACCTGCATAAGACCGAAGAGTAAGGTGTGCGATGGTGAGAGACTCTTAGGGTGGTTTGGATAACATTGCTCAGGTGGTAATCTCTATCAACTTCCACTTCTCTTGTAGGTGGTCCCGCTCAAGCTTAACATATTCAAGATCATATTGGGATTGGTCAAGAAGAAATGAAAAATACACAACCTCCTTTCCGAGCACTGAAAAATGGGCTTCGTATGGGGCACATCTACTGGATGAGGCCATCACTTCCTTTGTCTGAGTAAATTAGATTTGTTAAAGCCCTATATTTATACTAATCATGTGATCACTGTTTAATGGCTATATTAGAAACGGTCAAAATTCTTAACATAAAACCAAAGAAGTTGACATTTTATATAAAAATTTTACATAAAGAGACATTAAATTAGATCAAGAGGGATTTCCATTAATGAAAGTTTGAGTCTTTACATTGAAAGGTTGTTAGGATCTAGAATGTTATCTTCGATGAAGAGATTTTATAGAACGATTGAAACCAAGAATAATTTGTTGATGATATCAAATTATTGTCATAAGATTAGGTTTAACTTAATAAATTTATGAAATTTATGGATAATCTAGAAAGTTTAAGGAGTACATTAGTTCTGGAAATACTAAATTATAGGGAATTAGTTTCATAAGGGGATTAAATTCTAATGGTGTTACCTATTATAAAAGTGCTAAAATACTTAGGGACTTTAGAATCTCTAGTGAGAGTTTTGGAAGGGTAAGTTCTAGAAGTATTGGTTCTAAAAGGAGTATATCTGTAGTGTTAGTTGTAGATATCTACCAGTATTTGGTAAAAAATTCAGAGATATACAAGTGATATATATTATTTTATTCTCATAGAAGATTCTGAACCTAAAATCCCAAAATAGGTTAAAAATATATAAGACTCAAGATAATGGGAGTTATCCATGAGGGATGAGATAGATTCCTTATATGTTTATGGGACATTACATATAACTAAATGAATAGTTAGGAAAAGAATTCCTTAGAAAAAATGGGTTTATTGGCTGAAGGAGGAAATATATAATAGACAGAGGTATAAGGTAAGTATTGTTCTAAATGGTTTTTAATAAATGAAAGGTATATAATTTTCTAAGATCTTTTCGCAAATTGTTAAACACATGACTATTTAGATAGTACATAGCATGGTTTCCATGGGACGGTTTCATCTAGAGTAGTGATATTCTAAGACCGCATTTCTTTTGGTGATGTTGAAAGTGGAACTTTCTACATTAGTTTTTATAAACCAACATTAAAAAACCTTCTAAAAGGTGAAATGTAGAAGGCTTTAAATGTTTGTTTATAGTAAAACCAACATTGAAAGCCTTCATACTAGGTTTTTAATGTTGGTTATTTATAAAACTGAAGTGGAAAGTCCTTATTAAAGGATTTTAATGTCATTTTTTGGTAAAATTGACATTCAAATCCATCTAAGATACCTTTCCAAATCAATTTTTTATGAAATCGACATGGAAAGGTGGATTTCAATGTTGGTTTTAACCAAAAACCGATGTTGGAAACTAGCTAGATTCTTTTCCACATCAGTTTTTTATAAAACTAACATGGAAATTTGGAATTTTTTAATAAAAATATTACCAAATAATATATTCAAACACTTGTAAACTCAAAATGAAAAACCAAAAGTAGAAAAAATAGTAGAAATAGAACAAGAGTATAAAAAAATCATTGAGAACTTTTACAAATTTTTTTACAAATATACAACGAAATGAAATTAAAACTAAAAAAACCTAAAAAAATAAAGTGTTACAATATTTTTTTAAGTCGTTTTATGTATATGAATAAACATCATCAGAACCCTAAAAAATAATTTTTTATGAATTTAAAAAATAACATATTTATTTAAATTATAAGTGTTATAATGAAACCAGCCTTTTCAGAATCTATTGTTTTTCTGATCGCGATTATCTTATATATGAATATTAAAATATAATATCCATATTCAATATTACCTTGATGAAGATTAAACTATGATTATGAAACAATATAATAAAAATAAAAAACACTAGATATGTAAGAAAAATCAAGTATTCACTGGTATACAAGTTATCTACCCGAACTTTCATAGATTCAATTTTTTTTTCCAATATTTAATAGTGAGACCTATTTAACTCAATCCATGAAATGTTATAATTTTAAATATTATTTATCAAAACTGATGTAAAATGAAAAAAATTAATATTAATGAACTAAAATAATAGAATAAAACTGACTTCTTTAACAACTTGCTAAATATTATTCAAAAACCATTGAATAAAGAGAATAACCAATATGATTTACATTCTTTTTGAAAAAATACACATAAAATACAATGTCCACTAAAATATAAAAAAGTCAACATTAATAATAGTATAATGAATATTGGTTCATAATTATATATTTTTTCTTACTAGTAAAGTAATGGAAAAAATCAACATGTAATCTGCATGTTTTTTAATCTTTCAGATATATATTCAATTATAGATTCTTAGTTCAAGTATTTCACCTCTGTTGAAATATATTATAGGTATATAAAATAATAAACAGAAGATAAATAATATTTGATACAAATATTGTCGAGATACTTGATTAGAAAATCAATTAATTAAGTCAATATAACATATGATTACTTAATGAAAATAAATTAAAAATTGAAATTTACTTACATGGAAAACAACTACAACATGGGTACATTGAGATAAACACCCTTTACAAAATCCATTATATCATTTTTAAAAATATTAAACATATAATCTCTTATACATATATCAACATTCATTGGAAAATTATAATGTAACGACCCAAACTTTTATAAATAAAATTCCCCTTATGATTTAATTAAATGTATTACTATATATTATGGTTATAGAAAACACATGTACTTATTTGGTTTTATTATATCTTATCATATTTAAAATACCATTAATAATCATAACCATTGATAATATATCCATTGAACATTGATCATATGATTAGTATAAATATAGGGTTTTAACAAATCTAATTGACACAGACAAAGGAAGTGACGACCTCAAAAAGTAGGATCATACCCTATGAAGCCCATTTATCAAATAATCCAAAGGAGATAGAATCACTAGGATATTCCCTTGATTAATCCCAATCTAATATCCAACAACTTAAACACGAGTGAAATCATTTACGGAATAAGTTCAAGCTCATCGAGATTACATCCCAAACAATGTATGCCAAACCACCTCATGAAAGTCTCACAATCACGCACCATACCTTTAGGGTGTTTTCTAGTGTATTAAAGGTATATGTATCAAGACCATAATAATATGAATATGTATATTCTATTTTTAATAGAATAATAGTGATATTTTCTTCTAATTGTTACTTTATAAATGATTTTGATTTTGATACAATAAAACACAAATTATATTTTTGGGTAATATTCAAATTAAATTCAAGAATTTATTTTGATGAATTAATGGATTTTTGAAATAAATAATATTTTAATAAAATATTACTATTAAATAATTTTTATCAAATATAAATTATCATATAATTTTTATGAAGTCAAATGTAATTTTTATAAGGGTTCGAAAACTGTTATTACTAAAAAAACCCAGCATTTCTCAATAAATGTTGATCCTTATTTTAAAAGTTAAAATTCAAATATTTAGAAAAATATTTTAATAAAAAAATATTATTTTTTTAATCATAACATTGAAATTATCCAATAGTTAATTTTTCATAATTTTCTGAGATAGTAAAATTTTTAGGAAAAAATTAAACACGGTATAAATATAAGGTGTGTATTATGACATCCTAATGACCAAAATATTGATGTAATAAATACTATAAATGGTATAAATGACAAATTATATGTTTTAACTTTAAAATAATGTGATTTTATGTTTATTTGATAATTTTTTTAAAGCCTTTAGGATTCCTCCAAAACCTATAATATATTTTATGGTTTTAAAATCATTTATTTAAGAGTATGACTCACCTCCACATAAATAAGGGTAATATTTTAATAATTTCGTAAATTGGACTAATAAAATAATACAAAACAATCCTATTTTTCAGAAACCATGGACAAAAACCATGTTAAGGTTTGTGGTTTTGGTTATTTTATTATATAGAGTCCAAAACCTAAGTTTGGGAAATAATAAAGAACTCCCCTCTCTTTTCCTATATAAAACCACCCAAGATACCATTTATATTCACTAAAAATACTTGTATTACATTTTTAATGTTCCATAACATCTATATATTCCTCCCAAGGTTCCCTTATGAGAGACCCATTCCACTATCATTAAGACATTCTATGAACATTTATACACCCCCGTTAAGTTGCTGAAATTTCACCGTGATTTTCCATGACAAACAATTATATAGTGAATACCCATAACCATTTCCTATCAAGGGTGTTCAACTTAATGAACTTATACTTATTTGATTTGGTAGTTAAATTTATGAATTACAAACTTCTTGATTGTGGAATAAAATGTTATGATAAATGATTTTATGTTTTATGATATATGTGGCACATTTAATCATGAGAATGAAATGAAATTCATGGGTGTGCCTAGAATTATATAGAGTTCCCATTCATTGGGTAATGTTTTAGTCTCATGAGACATCATGAAAGGTATTATTGAGTGAACCTAATCCACCATAGTACTTTTTTCCATCACGATTCCTAGGTAGTTATCCCTGACTTATGTTTATGATGTAGTGTTTTAAGTTGTTTCCACATTTCCCATGTTGACTTTATGTTATAATATTATTACATAATTCATTGTTCATGTTTATGATTCTCACACCTTTTATGTATCATTTATATTCCTATTATAGAAAAAGTATTATTTTCTTTATGTTATTCCAGGTTTATTCCCTTACCGGGCTTTATTACTCACCCCTTTCTTATGCATGTCCCCAGGTTATCCCATGCAATTTTATGGATGAGCATGTTAAGGAAGTTTTCAATTAAGATGATGCATTTCCTATTTTAAGTTGTTATGTAATGTATCTAATTCCTAAATACACTATAATTCTTGAACTTTTGAGTTGTATTTTGTGTACTCTTTTGTAATAAATCTTGAAATAATATGAAATAAAGACCATGGTTATTATAGTTGGTATCAAATAAAAAGTTTAGTTAATTCTTGAGATTAGGATTATAAAACACTAGTGAAATCCTTATGTATAAAAATAAGTATAATAAAACATCAATAATTTTTTTTAAGTATAGAGTAAATGGTTTATCAAGAAAATACATCCTCATCTAGATACTATAAGTGGATGTAGATCTAGAATAGTTGTACATAGGGGTAAAATCTGAAAACACCGCGTTGATATAGACTCGATCGGGAACTGGTGCATGAAAACCGGCCTTTTTTCACACTTGGATTGACACTCCCAGGGGATATGCTTCAATAAATTCAAAATCTCATTACAAACCATTATCAAGGGAATAAAAAAATGCTCATAATTATATTTGTTTTGAAATAGATCATGAATAACATATATTGAAGCCTAGAAATTCATAAGTTAAAGAAATATATGTAATTTATAAGTTATCCCTTTAATGTCATTGGATTCTCATTTATATGTTTATTAGTTAAAAAATTATCATCCCTAAGTCTATTTTGTAAAAATTAAATGGTTAGAACCAGAATCAAAAAAGTGAAATGTATGGTTATCATCTATAGATCTACCCATTCCTTTATATCACACAAGTTTAGTAGAACTATTCAAACACCACCACAATGAATGGAAGTAGATATATCGGTGAAAATGAAAAATGGGGAGATTATTTCATCCCAAGTATATATCTACCCCCTATAAAAATTTTTGGGATGAACTTACCATAGAAACTTTTCATACTCCATTTTGTGGAATTTGATGCAATTCTAGGTATGGATTGTCTTTCCCTATATAGATCCAACATAAATTATCGTGAGAAGGAAATATATCTCTGTATCATGAATCATCCATCAATTCTGTACAAATTCAAAGATAAGGATGAATCTTCTTTAGCACGAACATCTCAAGCATGGATATTATTTCCTTATGAGAAAGCATATCTAGCTCAAATGATTGAGTCTAAGGAAAGGATCATCCTTATAGACATTCCCATTGTGATGGAATACATTGAAGTGTTTCCTGAATAATTTCATGGTCTTCCTCCTAGATGAGAGGTTGAATGTTTAATTAAGCTTATACTCAGGGCATTTACATTATTCAAGGCTCTATATAGAATGGTTTTTTAGAACCTGAGGAGCTAAAGAAACAACTACACAAAAATATGGATAAAGGGTTCATTTTCTCAAGTTATTCACCTCGAGGTGCACCATTCCTCTTTATTAAGAAGAAGGATGGTTCAATGAACCTTTTCATTGATTATCGTGAGCTCAAAAAGATCATGATAAAGAACAAGTATCCTCTACCATAGATTAATGACTTCTTCGATTAGATATGTGGAGCAAAATACTTCTCCAAGGTGGATCTGCAGTTGGGGTATTACAAGTTAGGGTAAAGAAGGAGGATATCCCTAGGACTACTTTTCGTACAAATTACTGGCACTATGAGTTCATAGTAATGACATTCATACTCACTAATGCTCCGAAAATATTTATAAACTTTATGAATAGAGTATTTAGTGATTACCTTGAAAAATTTGTAGTATTATTTATAGACGATATTCTAATATAATTTAAAGGAAAGGAGGGGCATGAGGAGTATATGATCACTGTTCTAAAGACCTTATTAAAGGAGAAAATTTATGAAAAGTACAAAAAATATGAGTTATGGTTGAAGGAAGTATCATTCTTGGGGAATATTATCATAAGAAATGGAATATATGTGGACCCTTCAAAGATAGAAGTAATTAAAGGATGACTGAGGCCAACATCTATGTCAGATATCCGTAGTTTCCTTGGATTAGTTGGGTACTATCATTGATTTGTGAGAAATTTATCATGATTGTCAAACCATCCTACCAAGTTAACTCAAAAGGGAGTTAAGTTTTTTTGGAATGATGAATGTGAATAGATCTTCAAGAAGTTTAATAAGAGGATTATCAATGCACCAATACTCACACTACCCACGAGTGGATAAATTATCATGGTATTCAACGGTGCTTTGAAGAAGGGATTAGATTTTTTGTTAATGAAAAATAAAAAAACTGATAGTCTATTCTTCAAGGAAGATGAAAGTTTATGAATAGAAATACCCAACACATGATCTAGAGTTGGTTGTAATGATATTCACTTTGAAAATTTGGTTCCATTATCACTTTGGGGAGAAGTGTGAAATATATACAAATCAAAAAATCCTCAAGTATATATTCATTCAAAAAGAGTTGAATATGCGCCAATGAAGATGGTTAGATCTGATCAAGGACTATGAATTATCAATCCACTACCGTCCTGGGAAATAAAATTAAGTAAAAGATGCTCTAAGTAGAAAGGATCTAAAAATTTTATCATTGATGAGAATTAATAAGGATATAATCTTCTTATATTTGAAAAGAATGGACATGGGAATCATAAAGGAAGGAACATCATCAATACTTTCGCAAATAATTTCTTAACCATCCCTTCTGGTGAGGATAATGGATGATCAAAGAGATGATGTGGGAATTAAAAAGAAAGTGAAAGCTATAATAACGGGTAAATCCTTAGAGTTTAATGTTAATGAAGGATGTGTTTTAAGATTTGGTTCACAACTATGAGTACCATCAAATCTCGAGTTAAATAAAGAGCTATTAGATGATGCACATAGATCTAACTTCTCTATCCATATAGGAATCAAAAAGATGTATTGAGATATCTAAGATCACTACTGGTGGGGAAATATGAAGAAGGATATCATGGAAAATATATAAATATGTCTTGTATGTCAGAAAGTGAAGGATAATGGAAAACGATGGCCAATCTGAGCGGACTATCCAAAAACTTGAGGATATGTTGAGATAATTATAAATTGACTTCAAAGGAGGATGAGACCAACATCTTCCTTTGAATGATTTCTCATAAAATAATAGTTTCCACTCAAACAACCAAATGGATCCCTATGAATACCTTTATGGGAATAGGTGCATAACACCTATATGTTGGGATGAAGTTGGGGAATGCAAGATGCTATGTCCTGAAATGGTTAAGGAAGTGGTGGAAAAGGTTAAGACCATTCAACATCACATCAATGCTATTAAGATTCGAAAAAAGATCTATGTTGAAAATTATAAATGAGACCTAGAGTTTGATGTTGGAATCATGGTATTCCTCCACATATCTTCATGGAAGAAAGTCATGATATTTGAGAAGAGGGAAAACTTAGTCTAATATACATCGGTCCCTTTAAGATCCTTGATCACATTGGAGTGATGACCTATCAACTAGCACTCCCACCCAACCTATCTCAAGTACATGATATATTCCATGTATCCCTCTTGATGAAGTACATAACAGACCCCTCACATGTACTCAATCTAGAGGTGGTACCATTAGAGAATGATCTCTCATATGAGGAGAAGCTGGTGAAGATATTAGATCATAGAGGCAAAGTTATATGAAATAAGGCAATGCATTTGGTTAAAGTTCCATGGAGAAACCACATGTTTGAAGATTCAATGTGGGAATTGGAGGAGGTGATGAAAAATAGTTACCCTCTTATGTTTTAGCGTGTGAAATAAAAAATTCTTGGGTTAAATTTATAAATGGGGTAATATTGTAACGACCTGAACTTTTATAAATAAAATTACTCTTATGATTTAATTAAATATATTACTATGTATTATGGTAATAGAAAAAACATTCACTTATTTGGTTTTATTATATCCTATCAGATTTAAAAGACCATTAATCATTATAAACTTTGATAATATAGCTATTGAATAGTAATTATATGATTAGTATAAATATAGGGTTTTAATAAATCCAATTAACATAGACAAAGAAAGCGATGACCTCAACCAGTAGGATTATACCCTATGAAGCCCATTTATCGAAGATTCCAAGAGATATAGAATCACTGGGATTTAACCTTGATCAGTCCCAAGCTAAGATCTAATAACTTAATCATGAGTGAAACCGTTTATCAGAGAAGTTCTAGATCATTGAGATCACGAACCAAAATCATGTATGTCGAACCACCTCATGAAAGTATCATTGTCGCACACCTTACCCTTATAGAATTTACTAGTGTATTAAAGGGATATGTATCAAGACCATAATAATATGAATATTTATATTTTATTTTCAATAGAATAATAGTTATATTTACTTCTTATCATTACATTATAAATGATTTTGATTTTGATACAACAAAACACAAATTGTATTTTTGGGTAATATTCAAATTCAATTAAAGAATTTATTTTGATGAATTAATAGATTTTTAAAATAAATAATATTTTAATAAATTATTATTATTAAATAATTTTTATCAAATATAAATTATCATATAATTTTTTTGAAGTCAAATGCAATTTTTATATAGGTTCAAAAACTGTTAATGTCAAAAAACCAACATTTCTCAATAAATGGTGATTATTATTTTAAAAATAAAAATTCACATATATAGAAAATTATTTGGATAAAATAAATATTATTTTTTGAATCAGAACATCGAAATTATCCAATGGTGAATTTTTCATAATTTCCTGAGACAATCGAATTTTTGAGTAAAAATTAAATATAGTATAAATATACAGTGTGTATTATGAAATCTTAATGACCCAAAAGTGAGGTAATAAATAATATAAAGGGTATAAATTACCAAATATATGTTTTAAATTTAAAATAATTTTATTTTATGTTTATTTGATTAATTTTATAAATCCTTTACGAATCCTCCAAAATCTATAATATATTTTAAGGTTTTAAAATCATTTCTTTAAGAGTATGACTCACCTACACATCACCAAGGGTAATATTTTAATAAGTTAGCCCATTAGAATAAAAAAATAATTAAAAACACCCCTATTTGGTAGAAACCATAGTAAAAAAACATGGGAAGTTTTGTGGTTTTGGTTATTTTATTATATAGAGTCCAAATCCTAAGTTTGGGAAATAATAAAGAACTCCCTTATCTTTTCCTATATAAACCCACTCAAGATCCCATTTCTATTCACTAAAAATACTCGGAGAGCATTATTAATCTGCATCCCACTATCTAAAGAATTTATTTGTTTGGGATGCTATTATGTTATTCAGAAAGTCTGATCCACTTCACTAAAAATATAATTTTTCATTCCAAGACAAAGCATATTGAGATGAAGTATCAATTCATCAAGAAAATATTGGAGGAAAAATTGATAAATATATAGAAGGTTTATGGAGTTTATAATGTTGAATATATAATCATTATGGATGTATTTTGGAATGTTATGAGGTGGATTTATGCCTCATTTAGGCTGGGATAACTGGAATCATGGTCGGGGAATCATGTAGCTGCAAAGGAAGATTGTGAATGGAAGAGGGAATGTATATATTAAAATAAGACTCGGTGGTGATTACTTAAAATGATTCTTAAGTGGAAGATTGTTCAATTTAGACATGTGAAAACCATTTTATAACTAAGTGATTGGAACATATAAAATGAGTGATTTTTTAAGCCAAATTTCCAAATCTTGGATAGAAATGATGGAGTAGTATCAACAAAGTCTAGAAATCTGGAAGCAGGCAGTCAGAAGTAGGTGATCAGAAGTTACATTAAAAAACATTAAAGGGGGTAAGTTTCAAGCTGTAAAAGACTTGTTTAAGGGTTTTTATATTGACACATAAGTGTTTATTTAGAATGTTACATAAGAGTAAACTTATAGAGTTTCTGAAAGGATGATCTATTTATCGAGAGAAGAAGTTAAGGTGGGGAATATCTTTGACTGAGTTAAGGGATTCCCTAAAAATTATATCTAAGTAGGAATACTATCAATAAATATTGGATAATAGTGAAATTACATGAACCTCTTGGGTCCTAATAAAAATAGTGGGATGAATCATTAGATTAATAATTTTTTATGATTGTAATCATCATTCATTTCTTAAATAAAAGTATTATATCATTCCCCCCATAGAATAAGACTAATACTAAACCATGTATTTTTTTTCCTTTTTTCCTTTCATTCACTACCTTTTGGAAGTTATTCTTTTTATTTTTCATGTGTATTGTGATTTCATGACCTAGGTGTGATTTTTCTATTAAATTTTGAATACATCATATACATGGGTTCATTCCAATTTAGTGATTCCAATTCATTGTTTATTCTATGTTATGTCTTGGGTGATAACTTCTGATCGAGAGGTTCATCTAACCCAACACATACAACACCTATAATTCTAAATGGTGAATTAAATGGAGCAAGAGTGACTCTGTGAAGGGATAAAAACAACCCTGAAAATAAATCATCGATTATTCAAGGGGGTGAGGCTATATAGATCATATTTAAATCAATAATTCAGTAGGGACATTTGGTCTCCATCTGAATATCAAACCTTTTTAGGAGTATCTCTACTAAGTGTGGCAATTTTTTTTTATAAAACTTATAATAAGATAAGAATACCATTTCTTATGATAGTATAACAACCCCATAGATTACAAAGAGTGATTTAACTAATCACGGATGTCATAGTCATCACCATATGACCCTAATTTCATTAGAAGCTATAAAGGAATTTTTTCTAGCCCTAGTTATCATGACTAGGGAACCCAGAAGGAGATCCCACATAGGGTAGTTAACCGCCAAATATCAATATTGGGTTCACACCTATTATACTATTACCATCCTTAATAATTTTCATCATATCCTAATGGTAGAATTGGGGTAGTTCCATATCACCATAATTTAGAATCCTATAACACCATCAGGGTGACTATTGGTGCATCAACTAATTCATCCCTTATGAGGGAGAGAAACCAACACAATATAGGTCCTCCCCATGGTGATCAGGAATATATATTACTCTATTAGGATGTTAATAAAGTAAAAAAATCCTTACATTAGAGGAATCCAATACCTATAAATCTAGGATCATATTTTTTAGTGAATAATTCTCACACAGAGTCTCTAAGATACAAATAATCTAATATTCATCAAAATATGATCTTGGTAAGTGAGGATAATTATATCCACTACTACAACACCCTAGAGGTGAAGGTATCGGGGCCCTCAGCGGAAGCAGATGAGCCAGGGATTTAAAAAAACATTGGTGGGATGACAGAAATTATCGTTGCCGACGATCCGAGCCATGGTATGGTTAGAGGATCAAAAATAAATTAAAAGATCACAAAAATAAAACTGTAAACATACCTTTATAGATATGAAGGCGTGGTCTACACCAACTCATATTCAATGATCATTTCTTGAAGTATCCATTTAAGGATCCCTCTAGATCATCCACACATGCTTCAAAAATCAGTGAGATAACCAATTGTTGAATTTTAGGTTCTAGAACGATGATTTGATGATATCTTTGATGTCCCAATGATCACTATGATCCTCTTCCTTTGATTCTTGAAGGTGAACTTGGATCGTCACTTGAGATAGATACTCTATCTCTATAAAGCGGTAGGAGAGAGATGCTCTCATTAATAAATGAATGAAAAGTAAATTGGGAGAGAGCCTATCTCTCTATTTATAGTGGAGGTTGTAAATAACTGGTTGGGTTCCCTAACCCCCATTTATTTAACATCCAATAAATAAATAATTATGAAAAAATAAATTGCATCAATATTATTTATTATTTTATCACTTGCCTGTAATATATTTAAAAACATATTATGTGATAAACCCGAGTCATTTAACTTGACTCGTCATTCATGATTTATATTAAACGAACCTTGAATATTAAAATAATATTTATTAGATTAATATTTTCTCATATTTACTTAACTTTTAAATACAATTAAATAAATTCAACCCAATTATTCATAACTTTGATAATAATTAATTAATTTATTTCTTTGGTGATCAATACCTTGGACAATACTCGGACCCTGTGGTGGGGCCCACAATGTCTAATATACCTATTCAACCAAATAGGGGGGATTATTTAATATGCTATTATGTGCGACCCTCCATGAACTTATCTCGATACCAGTGAATAAAATCCATGGACCAAGAGTGAAGTCTAAAAACCCATCATGGCCCCTAAAGAGATAAGGATTGTCATAGCAACAACAACCAAACTATGAACACATATTGTGTAATATAATCTCTTTGTATTTAAATATCTCATAAAGCTGGATGCACACTTATGTCATCACCTTTTTATTTCTTTATTATTTGTTGATTTATCCAGATGGATTTACCTTTTGAACGATTTGGCCAAATACTTATGAAGGTAGCACCATCCTGATCAACCAGACCTGATATATAAAACTTCCTTAACTTGGAAGTGACAAATCCTTTCTTGAACATTCAACCAATGATATACCACCAATGACGCACCCAACACAAGATACCTTTCCATGATTTAATTATCATGGTTTTCACCTTTCATCAATGTATTAAATCAAATAGTATACATTGGTAATGATCTCAAGTTAGGAGACCAATACACATGTCCGTAGGTAGAAGCAACCAATGAAACCCAAGGCATGTGGTGTTCCTATTAGCAGGTCTGTACTCATGATCTCACTACTAGAGATCACCAAGTGATAACTTCATGAGAAGAAGTCTCAATGCTTATGAGCCCCCAAACATGATTATCAATCATTTACTATGTCCAATCAGCCATATATATCTAGGCTGTATGAACTTTGTTTAAGATTAATGTTATAGTATCTCAAGGTTATCATTATAGCCTGGGATCTACTATAACCTTTTGATATAAAAAATAATCTATGGACATTACCATTTCAATAGTGGACACATAAATATCTATAATATAATGGTAAGGTATCATCATGTATATCTAACTGTACACATGATATGGTAGTTAAAAGTACTTCATAGTTGGGTCTAGGGAACCCACTATTTCAATAAGGGGAAACCCTATCATATAGTTTTGGTGGAATATTTACACTATACACAACCCTTGATAATATAATTTAATCTGAGAGATAACTGAATTTATGGTGCACTTCCTCTAAGGGAATCAATCCTTTTAAAACTAAGAACATCCCCACAAACAGTGCATAAGAAAAATCCTCCATTGGTATTTCTCTCAATTATGTCTTGAAGAAGTTTACACAAAATTAAATATTATATTTAGTTTATTGATTAATCTAAAGAAGGAAAATAGAGTAAAAAACAAGTTTTTATAGAGATTGAAAAAAATAAAATGTCTTCAAACAAGACAACAATATGGGTTGATCAGGATTAGAATCTTTGAAAATTATTTTGAGTTCGATGACAACCCCTAATACTAAATTATATATAAATACTTGGTTTTTTATATTGGATTCACATCAGTAAATGTTTTCAATATTGACTATATTGATACTGTGAAGCAAGATGCTAAGGATTGATGGGAGAAGGAGGAAGTATTTATGATGAATATCATTCACATGTAGGTAAGTCGAGAAGCTAAAATTAACCAACACAATAAACAAGTTGATGATTTATATTCTCACCAAGATATTTAATTTCCAAATAATTCTTGATCCAATTATAAGGGAAAAGGAAAAGGTATTTCTACATCCATATCTTACCCACCTCCTGAAGGTATTGAGACCATCTTAGTAGAAGAGAAATTTTCCCAATATGGAAGCAAGATAGAAATTATAATGAATTTTAATGGAAAAAATACTCCAAGGAAATAAAACCCTTGGGAATAATTGTAAGGTTGAGGCAATACCTCACACTAAAAACCCTCCCTAGTAGAAAGAGACTGATCGACCCTAAAAAGTGAGGTTTAACCATCTAGTCATTTAGATATCTCATCCACATTTTTTTATTAATCACTACTCTTTATAACTATTAGAAATTTTCCCATTGGGACACTATTAGCCACAGGATCATGCTAGATGTAACACCCCATGATTTCATAGTATGTTATTTCTTAAAAATAATTCAATAACTTACACTACACGCAGCATCGAGTTCAAACGCACCACGGATTACCAAACTAGCCGTTCAAAAGCGGTTATGAATAGTATTAACTGAATTTTCAACTATTTATAATCCTCATAATTTTAGAATCCATATTATGAGTTTCTTAGACATAATGTAAGAACTAATTCATTTTTTTTCAGATAAAAGAAGTATTTTTCAAAAAATATACTTTTACCGCCTTTTAATGGTGAACCATTTTTAAATCCAATATTTGAAACTTTTATATATTCAATTTGAAAAAATAAACTTTTTATTTAGAATTGGGACATAATAATTTAGTTTCAATAAATTTTTGGTGTTTTTCTGATAACTTTCATATTTGGGTGAATAGTGAAAAATACTATATTTTAACTGAAAACAACTTTTTTAATAAAAATAATTTATAGTGTTAAATTATACATTTTAATGGTTTGGAAGTATAAATAGATTATATTTTTACTATTTAATCCAATGCTGGTCATTGTAAGTAATTTCACTTTGAAATTGGACATAAACAAGTGTCCAACTTTTGATAGTTATTATTTATTAAAAAACGCCTTTTGATTTTGATAGCGGGAATTAATTTTAAATTAATAAATGCAACTTCTATGTTTTTAATTTGGTAAAATATACTTCATTATTGAATTCATAATATCAAAATTATCTTAGGGTGATTTTTTGGTATTTTTCTGAATTTTTTTAATTTTTGATGAATAGTGAAAAACACTGAGTTATAGTTTGAAACTAAATTTTTATTTAAATAATTATTTATTTTATTTAAATTTATTATAGGTAAAAATAGATACATAATACCTATATAAGTTCAATGTAATTCATTGGAGTCAGTTTATAATAATTTTAGATATATAAAAATTTTATTGAACTTTTCATCGTCTTTTATCCACCTCCTAGGAGAATTTGTAAATTCACATAAAACTTAATGTTACCGCTTCTGTGAGTTGAATTTATAAAATCTGAGAGACATGATTAATATCAAGGAGTAAAATGTGGTTCAATAAGATAAAAATAATTTTTGTTGAATAGTAACTTTTTTACTTTTATTTACCACGGTTAAAAGTAAATAGGGTAATTAAGGGTAAAAATGATATTATTATTACCCTAACACATTTCCTATTTCTATTGGATAAGTGTAATTCTACCAAAAACAACCTTCGGAATAAAATATGACCCTTTAGGTCCACTTGGATTGGATTAAGACATTTATTATTATTTAATTTAAAGAAGAGTTAAAAGAGTTAAAATCCAAATTTAACAACTAAATAATTTTTAATATAGGGTTATACATAAGATAAATTAGACTATAAAAATTAATTAGAAAGATAAAAAGATTTACTGCATAATTTTATTTTATTTATAATTTTTAGAGATTAAATAATTAAATTTATTAATGACACAATGATGATGTAGTAATTATCTTATTACTGAAAGAATCAAATAAATGGTATTATAAATATTAAAATAAATATAATTTAAAAGTTTTTATGAAATCCACAAATTTTATAGGTGAATATGACATGTTAGAGATGATTAAATGTATCTTTTTAGAAGTAACCAAGTTTTTATGACTTTCACAAAAACAAAATACCAAATAGTGTCAAAATTGACATAAATTAATATTTAAAACAAATACTATATTATTGGTTGATATAATATTCCTAAAAATGTAAGGTTCAGCCAAAGTTCTTAAATAATATTATATATGTCATTAATGAGCAACTTGAGGTTCTCTTGGAAGTTTAGAGTAAGTTTATTAACCATATAGAGTAAGAATACAAGAAGACACGGTAAAAGTTAAACTATTTAACTAAAAGTTAAATCTAAAAGATAAGGTTAAAATGGTAACCTAAACTTGTCTAAAACATATTGGTTGAGTTGGTTTATACCCATAACCACCTAAGTCTCTAAATAAATTCATTTGGAACCATTATAAACTGAATATTATTGTATAATAAATTAATACTTTAATCTTTTCCTAAAGTGACCCTCACCCCTTTTATAAAAGGGAACTCCCCCTTCTCTCAATTTCACACATTCAAAGCCTTTTGGATCAGAAAAAACCTACCCAAATAGCCTCTAATCTTCCCTAAATTCAACCTAGAGACCTTATTTTGATCATAAATCCAACCTATGTATCCCTTTTGATCAAATCAAAAGGAAGAACCCGAAGAAGAGGTAATGATTTCACCACCCCTTTTCAAGTTCTCTTATTCTTCCACTTACTCCTTCTTTGTTGTTTCCATTCTAAAATAATAAATCCAGTATATTATATACACTGTGATTTTATTATAAATATGGATCAACTATATTCATTATTCTATCCATCTTATGAATGATAATGTCACCATGCGTGCGTACATACGACTTACCATCTCCACGCCGTGGTGTAATTTGTTATTCAACACTATGTTATTTGGATGGATATAATGATGAGTAATTTGTATATAAATAATGAAAATAACATTCTAATGTCTCTGTAAAATTAATATACCATCCAATTATACACCATTAAGGAAATGATATTGTCGCTCCTGCGTACGTACGGATTACCGTCTCCACAACGCGATGAGATTCATTTCCACGTTCACCATTCATCGACGATTATAAAAATATATATTACTAATAAGTATGTAGTATATGACATAATAATTCTACTATATATATATATATATTTACTTACATATATCTTATTCACTTAGTTTCATTCAATACGATATGAAAATGGAAACAACGTTTATACGTACGTACGGACTACCCTCTCCATAAACAGTGTTTTTCATTTCATATATATGTCTATTATACATATTTATATTCTAGATATATATGATATTTAAATAATGTTTTATATTTTTTAAGTATTTAAATCTTTATCTAAGTGATACAATCAAGAGTAACAAGTTAAAGCTCGTACGATAAAGAAAGCGATTATTACCCAAAATGTTAATTTAACATGGAAATTATTATTAAATGGGTAGTATAAAGTCATAAATGAATCATGTATGATATCATAAATATTAATATCATTCTGGTATAATTTAATGACATACTAAGATCTTCATACAGGAGGTTAAACGTACCCTCGACTAAAGGAATGTTCAAGGTAAGGGTTAATTCCTCAATCTCATTATTATCCGAGATTGTTTATGTGTAAGTATTTATTGGGATAGTTTTATCATCGATGTCCATTTTTCATAAAAATGATTTCAAAATTAATATTTTAAGGATTTTTTAAAGGTACGATTTATCAAGATCATGATTTTAAATGTTTTAAAGATTTATCTTTCTAAATATTTGTAATTAATGACCATTCTTTCAAAATGATTTTAAAAATTTATTTATATGGACATGAATGTTTTGAAATGATAATTATTTTCAAAAGTTTCAAAGTGGTATGGTACACTTTGATTCAAAAATCTATTTTAAATTAATTCTCTTATAAATATGTAACTTTTAAATGATTTTACAAAAAGGATATTTCTCTCAAAAAGTTTTACTCATCATTTTTAACTATGTCAGCATCCTTTACTGGATATTATTTTTGATTGAGGTTGATTTATTATAATACAATCTTCCATTTTGTATTGAATGAGTTATGATATGTTTGAATGTGGATGTTCTATTTTTATACCATTCAAGGTTTATGGTTAAGGTATTGACATTTCGTATGCTATTTTTAATACGAATGTTTATGTTATGTTTCAACTATTAATATGAAGAATTCAGTGGACTTAGTAAGTGATGTGTGGAGCCCGCTATAGCTCCTCTATGCATCGGTAGGTCTCATGAGACAAACTAGTGTCTTGGCATACGGCCTTGACAAAATTTTTATTTTTAGTCTTGGCACGAGGCCTTGACTATGTGGTAATGATGTCTGGCATTAGGCATTCCCTCATTATGAAATTAGTTATCACATGTGATTATTTGACTAGTAGAATATCCATGTTCATGTTTATATGGTAATGTTTGATTTATTTTTTTTCCATATTATGTTCAAGTTTATGCTTAAAAAGGCTGTTGTTTTTATCACACATCTTTCCTTACAAGTTTATAGCTTCTGTTAAATTATTCACCCTTTCTGAGCATCTGAGCTCACTCCTTTCTTATGTTTTATTTTCCCAGGATTCCAAGAAGTGTATTATGATTGATAAAAATGGTTAAGCTTGGGTATTAATGCCATTCTAAAATGATCATTTATGTTGTGTTTTATTTTCTAATGTGTAATGTAACGTTCATGTATGTAATCTATTTTTCAAGACTGCTAAACTGATCGGTACTTCGGGACTTGATTCCTTGTAATCATGCCATTGTATTAAAATAATGCACCGACTCTGGGTAACTGGGGTCGGGGCGTTAGAGTTGGTATCAGAGGAAGTTTAGCAATAACCTTGGAAGATATATTTAGATAAACTCTGATTAGAGCACATTGACCTAAGATAGACATTTAGGATTAGTATAGAAGGAATTACTTGAATTTTGGTAATGTAGAGATTTTGTGAGTTTTCCAAGAAAATACATCCCTGTCTAGATACGAGCAGGTAGAGGCAGCTCTGGCACAGATGTACCTAGGGGTAAAACCTTAAAACACCACTTTGAGCTAGATTCGAACATGAACTGGTGCACGACAACGGGCCTTGCTGCACTCTTGGTTACGACACTCCCGGGGGATATGCTTAGGATAATTCTTGTTTTCTTTACAAACCACTATGAAGGGTTTATGAGTATATACCTTCTCAAAGAAAACATTTTTTTGATTATGGATTATATCCATAAACTATTCAATTTACATTAGGTATTTTACATGTTTGGAATTATGAATTTCGATTCATAAACTAACCAAGTGTATGCCATTGTTTAGAAATGGCGCCCAGTAGAAGGAATGCGAACTCCAACAATACGTATGATCCAAAGAGTAAGAAGGGTCATATCACTCATGGTATTAAGCCAACATTTAGAAAGGAAATAGTCCCCCTTGTATTATCATCATGTGGATAAATAGTATCATGTGTTAATAAGATCAGTAAAGAATTATCTGAATCTTATGGCTTTGAAGGGAAGCCAGAGAAGAAAAGGATGGTAGAAAGAAAGATGGATAAAGGGAATAAGGGAAAGAAGGATTTTTAAATATTTGATAAATGTGGAATGAATTACCATGGTAAATTCTTGAAGGTAATAGGAGTTTGTTATAATTATGGAGAAGAAAGGACACCAAGTACGTGATTTCAAGGGTAAGAAAAAGTTTTCAAATGTAAAATGCTTCATCTGCAAGGCGTTGAGACACTACGCGAATCAATGTCCCATTCATAAGAGTATAACGCAAATGATGTTATTGGATAATAATCATGTTATGATAATACCTCAGATGAAGAAGAATGACTAGTGTTATTATGTTGTTATTATAGAATTATTTCATTTGAGTGTTGTATCAACAATATACTAGTTACATGAATTATGGAGATAAATAAGGATTGTACTGCAATACTATTTTATTGAGGATTTGAGATTATATGGTTATAAGAAAAGTTACTAAATAGTAAGATACAATTTTTGGAAATACATGGTTGAAGGAAAGGTAATCCTTAATATGTTCCTGATAATGAGGTAGTGATTTTGGAATAAGGGATGGTTGATTTTGGTAATTCAAGATGTTGCAGTGTTTTAAAAGAATACAAGATGAAGAAATTCACATGTTATTACCTGGAAAAAAGGATCCTCATTATGTTTAACTTCCTTATAAATTTTGGACTTAGAGTTTGTATATAATTATTTTGGATAATTCTAAAGGCTGTAATGGATTATGTTTGAAATTGGATACTATTTTTAAGGTTATTTTTGGATTTCCATAAAAAAGGACAACCCGGAGGTCAGACGACAACCCGTCGCGTCCGGCAAGGCCGTGAGACTTGAACTCGTAACCGAAGGGTGACAAGGGTGTATCACCTACCACTAGCCCACATGATGTCCTGGATTGAATAATATAATTTTTTTAAAGTTCTGGTAGATGAATTATAAGTTCGTTTTTTTGGAACCCTATACGATTAGGATAAATAGAATATTTTTTTGAAATATTTTGGAGTGAAAGATGAGTTTGTGGTAGGAATTAGTTAAAGGATGTAACTCAACCTGTTAAGTATATATATATATATATATCCCCTCTTCTTAAGACTAAATTTTATTAACCCAATTTTCGATGTGGGTTTTCCCACAAAGGTTTTTTCTATTTTCAACCTTTTATTTTCGAAGAACAATTTCAAATTGTGAGGACACAATTTATTGAAGTAGGTAAGAATGTAACACCCCAAGATTTCATAGTACGTTATTTCTTCAAAATAATTCAATAACTTACACTACACGCAACATCGAGTTCAAACGCACCACGACTTACCAAACTAGCCGTTCAAAAGCGGTTATGAATAGTATTAACTGAATTTTCAACTATATATAATGCTTAGAATTTTATAATCCATATTATGAGTTTCTTAGACATAATGTAATAACTAATTCAATTTTTTCAGATAAAAGAAGTATTTTTCAAAAAATATACTTTTACCGCCTTTTAATGGTGAACCCTTTTTAAATCCAATATTTGAAACTTTTATATATTAAATTTGACAAAATAAACTTCTTCTTTAGAATCAGGACATAAGAATTTAGTTTCAATAAATTTTTGGTGTTTTTTTGATAACTTTCATATTTGGGTGAATAGTGAAAAATACTATATTTTAACTGAAAACAACTTTTTTAATAAAAATAATTTATAGTGTTAAAATATACATTTTAATGGTTTGGAAGTATAAATAGATTATATTTTTACCATTTAATCCAATGCTGGTCATTGTAAGTAATTTCACTTTGAAATTGGACATAAACAAGTGTCAAACTTTTGATAGTTATTATTTCTTAAAAAAAGCCTTTTGGTTTTGACAGTGGGAATTAATTTTGAATTAATAAATTCAACTTCTATGTTTTTAATTTGGTAAAATAGACTTAATTATTGAATTCTGAATATCAAAATTAGTTTAGGGTGAATTTTTGGTATTTTTCTGAAAATGTTTAATTTTTGACGAAGTTAAAAACACTGAGTTATAGTTTTAAACCGATTTTTTATTTAAGTAATTATTTTTTTATTTAAATTTATTATAGGTCAAAATAGATACATAATACCTATATAAGTTTAATGTAATTCATTGGAGTCAGTTTATAATAATTTTAGATATATAATAATTTTATTGAACTTTTCACCGTCTTTTACCCACCTCTTAGGAGAATTTGTAAATTCACATAAAAATTAATGTTACCACTTTTGTGAGTTGAATTTTGAAAATACTAGAGACACGTTTAATATCAAGGAGTAAAATGTGGTTCAATAAGATAAAATTAATTTCTGGTGAATAGTAACTTTTTACTTTTATTTACCACGGTTAAAAGTAAATAGGGTAATTAAGGGTAAAAATGATATTATTATTACCCTAACACATGTAATAATTCTATTTTATAAGTTTAATTAGACCAAAAACAACCTTCAGAATAAAATATGACCCTTTAGGTCCACTTGGATTGGATTAAGACATTTCTTATTATTTAATTTAAAGAAGAGTTAAAAGAGTTAAAATCAAAGTTTAATAACTAAACCATTTTTAATATAGGGTAATACATAAGATAAATTAGAATATAAATATTAATTAGAAAGATAAAAAAATTTACTACATAATGGTATTTTATTTATAATTTTTATATATTAAATAATTAAATTTACTAATGACACAATGATGATGTAGTAATTATCTTATTAATGAAAGAATCAAATAAATGGTATTATAAATATTAAAATAAATTTAATTTAAACGTTTTTATGAAATAAAAGAATTTTATAGGTGAATATGAAATGTTAGGGATGATTAAATGTATCTTTTTTGAAGTAACCAAGTTGTGATGACTTTCACAAAAACAAAATACCAAATAGTGTCAAAATTGACATAAATTAATATTTAAAACAAATACTATATTATTGGTTGATATAATATTCCCAAAAATGTAAACTTCGGAAAAAGGGCTTAAATAATATAATATTTATCATTAATAATACACTTGAGGTTCTCTTGGAAGTTTATAGTAAGTTTATTAACCATATAGAGTAAGAATACAAGAAGACACGGTAAAAGTTAAACTATTTAACTAAGAGTTAAATCTAAAAGATAAGGTTAAAATGGTAACCTAAACTTGTCTAAAACCTATTGGTTGAGTGTATTTCGACCCATAACCACCTAAGGCTCTAAATAAATTCATTTGGAACCATTATAAACCGAATATGATTGTATAATAAATTAATACTTTAATCTTTTCCTAAAGTGACCCTCACCCCTCTTATAAAAGGGCACTCCCCCTTCTCTCAATTTCACACCTTCAAAGCCTTTTGGCTCGGCCAAATCCTGCCCAAATATCCTCTAAGCTTCCCTAAATTCAACATAGAGGCCTTATTTTTATCAGAAAGACAACCTATGTAGCCCTTTTGATCAAATCAAAAGGAAGAACTCGAAGAAGAGGTAATGATTTCACCACCCTCTTTCAAGTTCTCTTATTCTTCCACTTACTCGTTCTTTTTTGTTTCCATTCTAAAATAATAAATCCAGTATATTATATATAATGTGATGTTATTATAAATATGGATCAACTATATTCATTATTCTATCCATCTTATGAATGATATTGTTACCATGCGTGCGTACGTACGACTTACCGTCTCCACGCCGTGGTGTAATTTGTTATTCAACACTATGTTATTTGGATGGATATTATGATGAGTAATATGTATATAAATAATGAAAATAACATGCTAATTTCTCTGTAAAATTAATATACCGTCCAATTCCACACCATTAAGGAAATGATATTGTCGCTCGTGCGTACATACAGATTACCGCCACCACGACGTGATGAGATTCATTTCCACGTTCACCATTCATCGAAGATTATGAAAATATTTATTACTAATAAGTATGTAATATATGACATAATAATTCTACTATATATATATATATATTTACTTACATATATCTTATTCACTTATTTTCGTTCAATACGATATGAAAACAGAAACAACGTTTATGCGTACGTACGGACTACCGTCTCCATAAACGGTGTTTTTCATTTCATATATATGTCTATTATACATATTTATATTATAAATATATATGATATTTAAATCATGTTTTATATTCTGTAAGTATTTAAATCTTTATCTAAGTGATACAATCAAGAGTAACAAGTTAAAACTCATACGATAAAGAAAGCGATTATTACCCGAAATGTTAATTTAACATGGAAATTATTATTAAATGGGTAGTATAAAGTCATAAATGAATCATTTATGATATCATAAATATTAATATGTCTTTGGTATAATTTAATAACATACTAAAATCTTCATATAGAAGGTTAAACGTACCCTCAACTAAAGGAATGTTCAAGGTAAGGGTTAATTTTTCAATCTCATTATTATCCGAGATTGTTTATGTTTAAGTATTTATTGGGACATTTTTATCATCCATGTCCATTTTTCATAAAAATGATTTCAAAATGAATATTTTAAGGATTTGTGAAAGGTAGGATTTATCAAAATCATAATTTTAAATGTTTTAAAGATTTATCTTTCTAAATCTTTTTAATTAATGTCCATTCTTTCAAAATGATTTTAAGGATTTATTTATATGGACATGAATGTTTTGAAATGATAATTATTTTCAAAAGTTTCAAAGTGGTATGGTACACTTTGATTCAAAAATCTCTTTTAAATTACTTCCCTTATAAATGTGTGACATTTAAATGATTTTACAAAAAGGATATTTCTCTCAAAAATTTTTACTCATCATTTTCAACTAAGTCAGCATCCTTTACTAGATATTATTTTTGATTGAGGTTGATTTATTATAATACAATCTTCCATTTTGTATTGAATGAGTTATGATATGTTTGACTGTGGATGTTCTATTTTTATACCATTCAAGGTTTATGGTTAATGTATTGACATTTTGTATTCTAGTTTTAATACGAATGTTTATGTTATGTTTCAAATATTCATATGAGGAATGCATTGGACTTAGTAAGTGACGGGTGGAGTCCGCTATAGCTACTCGATGCATAGGTAGGTATCATGATACAAACTAGTGTCTTGGAACAAGGACTTGACAAAAATTTTATTTTTAGTCTTGTCACGAGGCCTTGACTATGTGGTAATGATGTCCGGCGTTAGGCATTCCCTCATTATGAAATTAGTTATTACATGTGATTATTCGACTATTAGAATATCCATGTGCGTGTTTAAATGGTAATGTTTGATTTATTTTTTTTCCATATTATGTTCAAGTTGATGCTTAAAAAGGGTGTTGTTTTTATCACACATCTTTCCTTAAAATTTTATAGCTTCCGCTAAATTATTTATCCTTACTGAGCATCTGAGCTCACCCATTTCTTATGTTTTATTTTCCCAGGATTTCAAGAAGTGTATTATGATTGATAAGCATGGTTAAGCTTAGGGATTAATGGAATTATCAAAGGTTCATTTATGTTGTGTTTTATTTTCTAATGTGTAATGTAACGTTCATGTATGTAATTTATTTTCCAAGACTGCTAAACTGATCGGTCCTTCAGGACTTGATTCCTTGTAATCATGCCAATGTATTAAAATAATGCACCGACTCTGGGTAACTGGGGTCGGGGCGTTACACCAGACATTTAATAAAAGATCAAATGTGTCATCCAGATAAAAAATCCTTCCAAATAGAGGCAACACATGTAGAAATATTGGATACAATCACCGCTCGATTAGAGGCTATTGAAGTCTGATGTGCACTAATACAACTATAGAGAAAACCATATCCTAAATGGGATGGTTTAAATCCTACACCTCTCAATTTTTATAATCCTAGAATCTCAACATTTAATTTCATGGGAAACTTGAATCCGTGTATTACACATTTCACATCCTGATGCAACCTGATATTAGGAAACTCTAAATAACAAGAAGTGGATAATCTCATATGTTCCATTCAAACCCTAGAAGGTCCTACATTTTTCTTGTACAACAATTAGGCCATTGAGTCTATCACCAATTAATAATATATCTATCGAGAATTATTTTACCAATTCTAATCCACCCTAAGGAAAAAAACTATGCACGACCTCTTTAATAAAAAAACATGTGAATTATGTGGTCACATGTTCCATTTCTTTAAAGGTATCACCTATTCCCTAGACATACATCCTCATATGAAGAATCTACTAGAAATTTGTGTAGAGAATATATAGTATTAATTTAAAATAGTTCTCATCCTATAAAATTACCCTAGTGCATTTCAAGAATTCACTACAATAGTATAAAACCATAAATATTACATTGAGTTAACCAAAAATAAACCTTGAAAGGCACCACTATCATAAGTAATCATGTTTAATTAAGTAGAATTAGAATCTATTTATCTAAAGCAACAAAAAAAGGAATCTATTCTGAAAAATGATGATTTTTTGACTTTGATAATAGAATGAATAAAACTTATTCCTTCCAAAATGATCATTTTCTAGGATACTTCATTTTTGAATTAGAAAAAAACATGATCGTGTTTCCATAAGTATAGAAGTTGGATAAAGCAAGGAAAAATGATCATATGAATTATTTCATTTACCATAGAATGTTGGGATACACCATTTAAGAATGTTTCATTTTCATAGACATTCTATAAAATATGGTTAATAATGATCAAGTGGTTTTAATTGGAAGCCCCAAGGTTTCATGTACCAGGTTGGTATGCCATTTAACCCAACACCCAACCTAGTATGTGATAAGGCCCAATAGGAATTATTAATCCTCCCAGGATAACGACTGTCATTGGGCATCAAAGATCATACAAATGAAAACTATTTATCCCAATAAACAACTGGAATAAATAAAACAAATAGAGCATGAAACAAAACCAGGAGGATCCATACACACTAAATACATACAAATAAAATAAAAAGATCCAAATACAATAGCAGTATAAAAAAAATAGAAACTACAAAATGAACTAAACCAAACAAAAAATTACACAATCTCCACATGACCTCTTAGTAACCACCAACTATAAGACCAACCTACTCCAAAAGAAAACCTGAAACAAAAACCTAAATCTACAAAATGATTTGGATTTACTGATACCGAGTGGCATAAGTTGGGTTTGAGAATAAACATCTTAGTAAGCAAGCACCACAGATTCCATAAATTTACTTTCCTAAAACATTCAAAAAACTATAGTTCAAAACAAATATATAAAATAGGGGTTTATCATTTTAAATATCAAAACAGATCTTTCCCTTTTTAAAACGACACACACCACTTTCAACATTTCAAATATATTTCTATTTTAAAACCTAGTTTAAAAAAATCAATACCAAAATAAGGAACCAAACTAGGTGATCAAATAGTTATGCCAAGAATAAAAGAAAAAGAACAAGCCTGCAGATACTAACAAGTAAAAAAACAAGTGTATTAGAGTAAAATAGAACATACTGATAGTAATCAGGAGCATTTCCTAAACATATCTAGAAGTAATCCCTAGATTTACTTGGATCAGACTCACCTACCGACATATGGTGAAAATCCATAGTGAACAACCAACTTAGTTTCTCTAAACTAGCCTCACTAGTGGCACATCCTACATGGCTCACAACAAATCTAGGGGGTACTAGTCCGTCTAATCAGGACCAGCAAGAAACCATCACTTGAATCTCTAGATAACGCCCATGAATCCCATGATAATAGTACATAGAGAATTGGGAGGTCTTAACATGCATGTAATTAACAAATAACCCATAGATTCCACCATGATTCCCTAGCCTAAACTCCAAAACCACCTATACAATGATCCTATCCTCATAAGGAATACCATAGAGGTGCCCATCACACATCAAGACATTCAAAAGTGAAAACCAATCCTACACATTATATTACTTTAAAATATAATTTATAAAAAACTCAAGATACCAACTGGGACTTAGAATTTACAAATCAAAATTCAATTCCAAAACCATTTCCAAAACTAGTGTGAGAACACACAACATGCTCGAATGGTGCCAAACATGCATTTATGTCATTTAGAAATCAAACCACACATAAAGTTTCCAAATAGGACTAGGTTTTAGAAACAACTTTTAGAAATTTTTGAATCCAAAGATCCATTTAGAAATCACTAGGGGTTTTATAATAACTATTTGTAAAGAAAAAGGAAAAGGAAGAAAAGAAAGGAGGGAGGAGTGTTTTGAAAATCCTGGTTCAAGGGGGGGATTTTCTAAGGAAGACATTATCATTTGTGAGCCCATCCATATGTGCACCTCATGCACATATGGATGTTACCACATCCAATGGAATGTTTAAAGCATCACCAAGTTACACAAGTTCTGATTTAAGAACCAAAAGAACCATGAAATCATTTTACACAAAACCACAAAACCATAAAGAGGTACCCAATCCACAAACCAAATCCAATTCAAAATGAAAAATTATAACACCCCAAATATTTTATGGTATGTTTCTCTTAAATACATTATATTAATAGCCTAAATTTTACAATTCACTGAGTTTATTTGAAACAACACTTGTATATTTAGGAGATAGTCATAACCTAGCCATTAAACTTAAATTTTTCACTTCTGTGTTTTGAATTTTGAAAAACGGACATACACATTTGCAATCAGGGTGATATTTGGAGTCTAATAGAATCAAGTTAATTTTTGGTGAATAGTAAATTACCCTTATGAATAGAAACACAACTTTATGAATAGTAGCCCACCCTTATAAATAGTAATAAGGCCCTTATAAATGGTAACCTTACTCATGAATGTATAAATAAAAATTAGGCACCTTAAAAATGAAGATGAATATTTTAAGTGTTGGTATTTTTCGATTAAATAATGTTTTTAATTAAAAATTAAATTTATCATATTAAGAAATTTATTTTTTAGAATGGAGAATATTTTTGGATTCTACACATTGAAAAATGGTTAGGGTGAATATTTAGGATTTTTCTGATATTCTTGAATTTTTGATGAATAGTAAAGTACGATAAATTACAATAAATGCTAAATACTTGTTTTAATGCATCATAGGTGATTCAAGGATGATGTAAGACCACTTGGTTAGAACTAAAATGTAATTATTACTATTTTTTATCACACGATTCAATAATATTCATAGTCTTGAGCAAAAATATTAAAATATGATTTAAATAATGTAAAATCCCTCCCCCTCCACTATATAAACCACCCCTCACCCCCTCTTCCTACCACATCACTCAAGCTTAAATAATTGCCTAAATTATGCTAAAATATCTCCCTAAGATCCTCCCCCACGTCCAAGACCTGATGGTGTCACCAAAAGTCCAAAAACAAAGTCCTTAAAGAGATTCTCACGGAGGAGTACTCAAGAGGTGAACCTCTCTTCCCTTTTCTTTCAAATTCTTTTACAAGATCCATTATTTTGTTGCTCTCTCCTCTCCTCACCACATCCAAATTATATGATAATTCCATTAACTTAAATTTAATGTAATTTTATTATGGTAATGGAATATTTCATCATCATCTCCCTTTTCCCCCATCACTTACACTAAAAATGAAAATACTGTCCGAGATGTGTTAATTTATCACATTCAAGGACGACAAGTTTTCAATTTATATTAATATATTCAAGACTGGTAATTAAACCTTTTTAATGGTTAAAAAAGATCAAAATATATTTATTTTACCTTATGAAATGTTCTTTAATCCTTACACACTCATAATATAAATTAATAATTCAAAACAAGTTCATTATGCACAAAACAGCTAAGTTAATCCAATCTGTTGTAATTAACTTTTAACAAATGGGTCATCCTCAAGGTATATTACCCAAAATCATTATAAGATCATTTATATATATTTAATTTAACTTATAATATATATTAATAGTTATGTAGGTTTTACCACATTTCAAATGAACTTCCATTCATGAATACAAGTAAACTGATCATGAAAAGCAAGGAAGAAAATGCTTCCAAAACAATAAAATTGAACCTCTTAAACCCATAAAAAATGGAATTAATGAACCCAATAAGGTTATAATAAATAAATTAAATGTTTATTATGTTCTGTAATTATTAATTAATTAATCTAAATTTTATTATTTAGGTCATTAAGATCAATTGAGAATACCTTCAAGCATAAGGTAAGGGATCCTTTCTCACACATTTATTCAAGAATTCCCCCTATGTTGTGTCCTTCTATTTTCAGTTCCGAATGATGTGGTATGTTTTAGAACCTACACCATACTTCCCTTATTATATATAAATTACGGGATACCCATTTACCTCTCATTAATCCCCCACAAGAACACCCGTTACCATGCCAAAATGTTATAAGGGGTTTCTTATATCACTTTTAATTCTGTGATATTTCCATTGTTCGCCACTTATTTAGTGCATGTGGTGTATTGTTTACTAATATTTGATATATATTACTATGATTATATTTATATTCATGGTATTCTATGATTATTTTGGTGGTTGTTAATTTTTGGTCATACGACTCGATTGATTACAACGCGGTAAGGGACTTTGTCTCAGTTTCCATTTCATTGTCATTTACTTGGTATTGTAAACATAATATTTCTTATGTGGTGTATAAATTTCCCATTTGAGATCATTTTTCATTCTAAATTTTAAATATTTTATATATCCATATTCCAGTTTCATGGATACGATTATTGTCTTAAGCCGTATACCCTTTTACATATGATGTTTATTTGGAATGTTGTTTTAACTATATAAATATTGATGAATCTGTATCCTATACTATATACGGATATTGAGAAGGCATATTTTACTTGTATTTAATCTATTTATAAAGAATTATTTGGAATTTTAGTGATGGGTGGGACCCGCTATAGCCCCTCGATGCATCAGCAGGTCTCATGAGACAAATCAGTCGGTGACAAACCCTTCGAGTTTGTTTCCAAAAATTAGATGGGCTTATACCCACTGACTTAAACTGTTTCGATGGTATAGTGGTATCATGTACTATATACATGATGTTAAATTAATAAGCATTCTATTTATTCATTTTTAGTTATTACTATCCATGAGGTTTTCCCTATGACAAAATCTATGGATGCAGTTTTATTATCAATTTACTAATGGCGTGTGTTTTTCATTTATTCACCATTCCTTATTGACTATGCGGAATTGTTTATGATTTAGTTATTGATTCATAATTTCACTATTTCAACCCTTACTGAGAATTTGAGCTCACCCCTTTCATTTTTTTACCTTCAAAATGTTATAAGAGGAGATCATTTATTGAGTTTTCGTGGATGCAGTTTATTAGTTTTTGTTATGTATTTTATTTTGTTACCTTTATCTTTATAATATGAGTTTCAAGTATGTATCAATCTTCTTTAATACTAATAAACTTATTGTTCCTTCCAGATTTCATTCCTCTTAATCATGCCAATGTAATTAGTAATGCACATGATCTGGGATTTTGGGGTCGGGGTGTTATAGTTGGTATCAAAGATGTTTAGTAGCAAACTTGGAAACTAAATTAGAAAATGTAGATTAGGGAACAAAGCCCTAAGGTTGTATTTGAAAATAAATGTACCAGAACGTCCTGTAATTTTGGTAATGAATAGATTATGTAGATATTTCTAGAAAATAAATCCCTATCTGGATACAAACAAGTAGGGGTGGCTCTGGAACAGATTTACCTAAGAGTGAAAAATTCAACAAGGAGTTTTAGGCTTGACCTAGGGTATCTTAGTGCATGACAAAGAGCCTTGCTGAACTCTTGGTTTGACACTCTAGGAGGATATGCTTAAGATAATTCACATTTTCTTTACAAGCCATTATGAAGGATTTGAATGTAAATTTTTCTTCATCGAAACCATGTTTATGAGATTAGATATGTATAGAATTTCAATTTATGATAAGTACTTTTCTAATTGAGATTATAAATTATGATTCATAACATGATCTAGTATATGCCATTATTTAGAAATATAGCCTAATGGAATAAAGGGAATCAATACTCGTGGAAAATGTAGGAATTTTTTCACTGAGAAAGTCAACATAGTCAATGTTGGAGCAGATCAGATCATGACCATTTTGGGAAAACTTACTCAGTTTGTGACGAATAACCATGCTACACCTGTGTTGGATCATTTTATGTAGTAGAAGCCCCCATATTTTAATGGGACTACTAATCCAAGGGTAGTTGAGAAGTGGATCAAGTCCCTTGAAAAGATATTCATGGCATTAAGATGCAATGAAAATGAAAAGGTAGGGCTAGAAGTATATTGTCTCAAGGGTGATGCTGATCAATGGTGGTCCTTGATCTAGAATACCACGAAGTAAGAACAAATATAAGATATGGAATAAAGTACTTTTAAGGAAATGTTCTTCGAAAAATATTTCCTTCATGAGCAATGAACCAAAATGAAGATGAAATTCCTTAGCTTAAAGAAAAGGGAAGAAGATAGTGTTGTAGAGTATGAGGCTACCTTCACAAGACTAGCCAGGTATTCCATAGATTACATATTTGACTCAGAAGACAAGATTGATAATTTCTTTGAAGGTCTTAATCCAAGTCTTCAAATGTAACTGGCTTCTCAAACATTTTCATCATATGATGAAACTGTATTAAGTTCCATCAAAATAAATAAGGAATTTTCTAGATCAAATTTGTTCAAGGGAAACCAAGATAAGAATCGGTACTCTGATAACCATGGAAAAGGTGAAGCACCAAAGAACAACAAGGGAACGAAGCAATTCCCATTATGCGAGAACTATGGAAATAATCAACTTGGGAAATTCTTAAAAGGCATGAGTGTCTTATATAAGTATGGGGAAAAGGGTCATCGATCTAATGAATGAAAGGGGAATAAACAAATCAATGATGTTCAATGATACAATTTTAGAGAGATAGGACACTATTCAAATGAGTGTCCTAAGTTCTAAGGAAACTTGCCTCAGAAAAGGCCATAAGAGAAAGGGAAAGCTTATGCAATTACAACTATGGAGGTTAATGTCACTAATGATGTGGTGGAAAGTACTTTAATTGTTTCCTCAAACTTATCCAATGATTTATTTGATTCTGGATCATCTCATTCATTTATATCTTCCCAGTTTTCCAATAAAATTAGACATGTCTAATTTGATTTAACATAGGAGTTGTCAGTAAAAAATCCTAGGGGACGTGTCATTGCAAAAAAGGAGTTCCGATCAGTCCCCCTCATGACACATAAACATGATTTAGTTACTAACATTATCATCATACCAACAACTGACTTTGATATAATTCTTGGTAAGAATTGGCTATCAAATTATGATGGAAATATCTATTGCAAGAAGAAGAAAGTTACAATTTTTGAAAATGGTGTAGAATCCCTTATCTTTAGAGAAGAAACCTCACCATCTGATTCTTATCCAGATCCACCCCCAGTAGATCTACTAAATTAAATTCTTATAGAGGAAGAGAACCCAATATCTATGGGTGAGGAAAGAAATCTTCAAATTGAATATGTATATATAGTGTAAGAATACATTGATGTATTTCTAGAGGATTTACTTAGACATCCTCCAGAGCGGGAAGTTGAATTCTATATTAATTTAATTCCTGGAGTAAGACCTATATCAAAGATTCCCTATAGAATGGCTACTGCGAAATTAGTGGAGCTAAAGAAACAAATATAGTAATTGAGTGACAAAGGATTTATTCAACCTAGTATTTCTCTATGGGGAGCCCCTGTCCTCTTTGTCAAGAAGAAAGATGAATCCATTAGGCTATGCATTGATTATAGGGAAATCAATGCTATTAAAATAAATAATAAGTATCATATTCCAAGAATTTATTATTTTTTTGATCAAATTTATAGAGCATAATATTTTTCAAAGACTGAACTTTGATTTGGATATCATCAGTTGTGTGTGAGGAAGGAAGATATTCCAAAGATAGCATTTCGAACCAGGTATGGGCATTACGAGTTTACAGTAATGCCTTTTAGAATGACTAATGAACCCTATATTTTCATTGATCTAATTAATAGAGTTTTCAAGGAATATCTTAATGAATTTGTTGTGGTATTTATCAATGATATCTTGGTATACTCTAAAAGCTATGAAGACCATGAGAATAACTTGTGAATTATTCTGAAAAATCTTATAAGAAATGAATTATATGGGAAGTTTAGAAAGTGTGAATTTTGGATTCAATTAGTTTCTTTTCTTGGCCATAGGAAATCCAAGAATGGTCCATGCTAATGAACATAACCGAGGTATGCGGTTTTATTGTCTTAGCAGGTTACTATTGACATTTTGTTTAGAATTTCGCCCAACTGGCTAACCTACTAAACAAGATCACACATAAAGGGGTTAATTTTGTATGGAAGAATGAATTTATAGAATTATTTGAGTAATTGAAAATAATATTGTTCAATTCTCTAATTTTGACTCTTCTATATGGAAATGATGGATTTTTGATCTACAGTGATGCATTAAGGAATGGGTTGGGTTGCATCCTTATGAAAAATGATAAAGTTATTTCTTATGAATCAAGGTAGTTGAATATTCATGAGAAAAATCATCCAACTCATGATCTTGAGTTAGCATCTGTAATATTTTCTCTGAAAATATGGAGTCATTATCTCTACAGTGAAAGATGTGAGATATATACAGATCAAAAGAGTTTAAAATACATTTTTACACATAAAGAACTCAACATGAAGAAAATGAGATGGCTCGAGTTACTCAAATATTATGATTTCTCAATAAACTACCACCCAATAAAGGTAAAGAAGGTGGAAGATGCATTAAGTAGGAAAGATCATGGGCTTCTGACCCAAATGAGGATTGAGAGAGATCCTATATTCATGGATCTACTAAAGATATATATGGTAATTGTTATGGAAGGGGAAATATCTTTACTCTTTCAAATGATTGATAAACCATATTTACTAGAGAATATAAAAATATATCAATCCAATGATGAGAATAAAAAAAAAATAGAATTAAAGCTATTAAGGATGGAAGATTGGCAGACTTCGTGTATGTGGAAGGAGTTATGAAATTTGGAAATAGGTTATGCGTTCCATCAGTAATTGAGCTAAAAAGGGAGATATTAGAAGATTATCATAACTTAAATTTCTCTATACACCATGGTAGAAAAAATATGTATAGAGATCTGAAGTAACATTTTTGGTTGGATAATATGAAGTGAGAAATTGCTGACTATGTGTCAAGGTGTCTAGTTTATCAAAAAGTGAAGGCTGAGAGACAACATGCTAGAGGGGTGATGAAACATATACCTATTAATATGTGGAAGTGGGATGAAAGTATGATGGATTTTGTTACAGGACTACTGATGATACCTAGAAGGAATGATGTAATATGGGTGATTGTTGATTATCTCAAAAAATCAACACATTTCCTTACTGTAAGAGAGGATTTACCACTTGAGCACCTAGAAAGACTTTATATCAATTAATTTTTGATACTTCATGGTGAAAATCTATTGATTATGTCCGATTGAGGTCCCCGATTTACATCAAAATTTTAGAAAAGTCTCCAGAAGGCTTTGGATACTGAGCATCACATGAGTACTGCTTATCACCCCCAAATCGACGGGCAGCCTAAAAGGACTATTAAAACACTGGAAGACATGTTGAGATCATTCCCTCTTGACTTTAAAGGTATGTGGGATCAATAATTTCCTTTGGTGGAATTTTACTATAATAATAGTTTCCATTATTGCATTCAAATATCACCATATTAAGCATTATATGGTAAGAGGTTTCGAACTCCAACTTGTTGGGATGAAATTGGAGAGAGGAAACTTTTAGGAACAAAACTTATCAAAGAGACAACGACAAAGGTAAAGAAAATTCAGGCCCATATTAAAGCATCCCAAAGTAGGAAAAAGAGTTATACTGACAATTGGAGAAAGGATTTGGAATTTAAAGTTGGAGATCATGTCTTTCTAAAAGTATATCCGTGGAAGGGTGTCTTAAGGTTTGGTAAGAAAGGGAAACTGAGTCTGAGGTACATTAGAATGGTTTAAATTTCGGAAAGGATTGGAGCTGTAGCTTACCGTTTAGAAATTCCACCAAGTCCTTCCAAAGTTTGTAATGTGTTCTATGTTTTATTGTTAAATAAATACATGAAATACCCAACACAAGTACTCACCTATGAAGAAATAGAACTGGAACCTGATTTGTCATATTGTGAAAAGTCTATCGAGATTCTTGACATAAGTGAGCATGTATTGAGAAATTGGACAACTCGTCTAGTCAAGGTTTTTTTTAAAGAAACCATAAAATGGAGGAAGAAATGTGGGAAACTAAGAATGTTATGAAGAATAACCACCCAAATCTTTTTGAAGGGCTTCATACATGAAAAAATTTGAGGACAAAATTTCTGAAGGTGGGAATAATATAACACCCCAAACATTTTATGGTATGTTTCTCTTAAATACATTATATTCATAGCTTATATTTCGTAAAGCACTGAGTTTCTTTGAAACAACACCTGGATATTTAGGAGATAGTCACAACCTAGCCATTAAACTTAAATTTTCCACTTCTGTGTTTTGAATTTTGAAAAATAGACATATATAGTTGTGATCAGGGTAATATTTGGAGTCTGATGGAATCAAGTTAATTTTTTATGAATAGTAACTTACCCTTATGAATAGTAAAAAACACTTATGAATAGTAACATACCCTTATGAATAGTAATACAACCCTTGTGAATGGTAACCTTACTCATGAATGTATAAATAAAATTTAGGCACCTTAAAAATAAAGATGAATATTTTAAGTGTTGGCACTTTTTGATTAAATAATATTTTTAATTAAAAATTAAATTTATCATATTTAGAAAATTATTTTGGAAACATGGAGTTCATTTTTGTATTATAAACATCGAAAAATGGTTAGGGTGAATTTTTTGGAATTTTTTAGAAATTCTTGAATTTTTGATGAATAGTAAAATACGATAAATTACGATAAATGCTAAATACTTGTTTTAATGAATCATAGGTGATGAAAGGATGATGTAAGCCCACTTGGTTAGAACTAACATGAAATTATTACTATTTAGGATCACATGACTCAATACTATTCATAGTCTTGAGTAAAAATATTAAAATAATGATTTAAATAATGTAAAATCCCTCCCCCCTCCACTATATAAACCACTCCTCACCCCCTCTTATTTCCACACCACTAAAGCTTCAATAATTGACTAAATCCTGATAAAATATCTCCCTAAGATCCTCCCCCATATCCAAGACCTTATGTTCTCACCAAAAGGACAAAAACAAAGGCCTTAAAGAGATTCTCAAGTAGGAGCACTCAAGAGGTGAACCTCTCTTCCCTTTTCTTTCAAATTATTTTACAAGATCCATTCTTTTGTTGCTCTCTACTCACCTCCCCACATCCAAATGCTATGATAATTACAGTACCTTACATGGAATGTAATTTTATTATGCTAATGGAACATTTCATCATCATCACCCTTTCCCCTACCTCTTACACTAAAAATGTAAATACCATCCGAGATGTATTAATTTATCACATTCAAGGACGAAGAGTTTTCAATTTATATTAATATATTCAAGACTAGTCACGAAACCTTTTTAATGGTTTAACCAGATAATAATATCTTTATTTTAAGTTATTAAATGTTCTTTAATCCTTACAAACTCATAATATAAATTAATAATACAAAACAAGTTCATTATGCACAAAACCGCTAAGTTAATCCAAGCGATTGTAATTAACTTTTAACTAATGATTCATCCTCATGGTATATAACCCAAAATCATTATAAGATAATTTATATATCTATAATTTCAATTATAATATATATTAACAATTCTGGATGTTTTAACTCATTTCAAACGAACTTCCATTCATGAATATAAGTAGACCGATCATGAAAACCAAGGAAGAAAATGCTTCAAAAACAATAAAATTAAACCAATTAAACCCATAAAAAAGAGAATTAATGAAACTAATAAGGTTATAATGAATAAATTAAATATTTATGAGGTTCTTTACTTATTAATTAATGAATCTAAATTTGATTATTCAGGTCATTAAGATCAATCGAGAACACCTTCAAGCAAAAGGTAAGGGGTCCTCTCTCACACTTTTATTCAAGAATTCCACCTATGTTGTGTCATTATATTTTTAAGTTCTAATGATTAGGTATGTTTTATAACCTCCCCCATACATTCATTATGATATATAATAAATGGGATACCCATTTACCTCTCATTAATCCCTCACAAGAACACCCGTTACCATGCCAAAATATTGTAAGGGGTTTCTTATCTCACTTTTAATTCCATGAGATTTCCATTGTTAGCCACTTATTTATTTTATGTGGTGTATTTTTTAAAGCCATTTGATATATATTACCATGATTCTATTTATATTCATGGTATTCTGTGATTATTTTGGTGGTTATTTGTTTTAAAGTATGGGGCCAAAGCCTCAATTTATCCACTATATACGGATATTGAGAAGGCATATTGTAATTGTATTAAATCTATGTATAGAAAATTATTTAGACTTTCAGTGAAGGTAAGAGCCCACTATAGCTTGTCAATGCATCGACATGTCTCATGAGACAAATTAGTTGGGGACAAACCCTTCGAGTTTGTTTCCAAAAATCAGACAGCTTTCTACCCAAAGACTTAAACTGTTTCGACGGTATAGTGGTATCATGTTCCAGATACATGACGTCCAATTAATAAGAATTCTATTTGTTAATTTTTAGTTATTACTATCCATGAGGTTTTCACTATGAAAAAAATCTATGGATGTAGTTTTATTATTAGTTTACTAATAGCGTGTGTTTTTCATTTATTCACCATGCCACATTGAATATGCTAATTTGTTTATGATTCAGTTATTGATTTATGATTCCTCTATTTGTAACCCTTACTGAGCATTTTATCTTCCCCCTATCATTTTTTTTACCTTCAACAAGTTATGAAGAGGAGATAATTTATTGAGTTTTCGTAGATGTAGTTTATTAGTTTTTGTTATGTATTGTATTTTGTTACCTTTTTCTTTATAATATGAGTTTCAAGCATGTATTATATTTCTTAAAGACTACTAAAATGATCATTCCTTCAGGATTTCATTCATCTTAATTATTAAAATGTAATAAGTAATGAACCTACACCTAGATTTTGGGGTTAGGGTGTTACAAAAATTATTTACCAAAACATAGCCAAGGCTGAACACAATCCAAAACAACCAATATAATTTTTGAAGGCCAATTTAAATTTTATCAAAAACTTTGAAATCATGTGCATATAAGTATAACTAATTAAAACCATTTAAAACCATATTCATTAAATTACCACCATGGAAATAAAATAAAAATTTATGCTAACACATCACAAGAAACCATATTATATTTTTAACACCATTTAGAAAAGAGTAAGAATCAAATGGAATGTTTCATAATGAAAATGAACATAGACACCTACCTCAACATCATGTGGATGCATCGAAACTCTTAGAGGATGAAGAAAAAATCCCTAGGAGAAAACCACACACCCTAGAATCAAAAAAATCAACTAAAATTATCCAATCCCCCACTCTAAGGTTTGTTTAAGAGAGAACCAAACCAAGAGAAACCAAGAAACTATAAGAGGGAGAATAAGATATGAGGAAAAATGACTAAAAACCAAGAAGAACCCACCTTAATGCTTGAGGGGGTACTAAGGGAGGAGGAGGATCCAAGGGAGAGGAGCCTAGGATCCCTCTTGTGTGACTATGTTGAGAAAGGGGGAGGAGAAACCTGAAATGGGTTTTAATTTGGGGATGGAAAACTTGGAATTTAATTTTTTAATAAATCTTGGCAAGTAATATGGTTTGGCTGCACAATTTCCCAAACTGGGAACTAACCGTGAGCACTCTACTCGAAGAGGGGTACTGTCACACCTTCTGGCTCGGGCTGGGTTTTCTATTGTTTTCTCGAGAGATGGGTGTGAAGTGTTTGAATCTTTGGAGTATTCTTTCCTTTTTATATTTGGTTTAGCTTTCCCACTCAAGTTTCCTTTGAGTTTTTGTTGAAAAATGTAAGTTTATAGGTTGGATAGACTATGTGCACGGTTTATGCATGTTTAGTAGTAACTGTGTGTAAACCCAAGAAACCGTGAGGTAGAAGACAAAACCTACCACACGACCTCCACACGGCTATGCATCTTGGCCCAAGTAACCATGCAAATATCTTCCTTTAGATAGAATAATCCACATGGTTACCGCACAATTTACCAAACCGTGCGGACTAACCATGCAGATTTTCCAACACATTATAATTTGGGGTTTTATGCTTCTCTCTTCCCAATTTTACCCCATTACACCCCCTTGATTGACCCTCATGTACTCCCCAGCCCTAGGAGTGCCTCCCCCATCATCTCTTATCCTTTAAGCTCCCACCTTTGGGTGTTTTTGGATCAGATTCTTCAAGATCACTCATCTAATTCCTCTTCTCCCTTGTTTTCTTCCCTTTTAGGGTTTATTCTCTTCTATTTTGGGGGTTTTGGTTTTCCAGATGGTGGGGATTTTGATTTAGGGTTTTAATCTTGATTTTTTGGGTTTTATCTTCTTTATTGGGGTTTCTTATTGCCTCCTTGTGGTGTGAATGAGGTGCGGTTGGGATTTCAAACCATTTTCTAGAAGGTTATTCGTGAGAGGTAGGTGGTTCCAAAACCTAAAATCATTATATGAATTTAATATGTTTTTTTAAGTTTATAAATTTGTTCCTTGGTTTGATTATATGGTTATTATGGTGTTTTTGAAGTGGTTTGTGTGTTTATAAGTGAGAATTGGATTTTTAACTAAGGAAATGGATATGTTTTTAATGGGTTTTAATGTGATGTTTCTAGGAAGGGTTTTAGAGGTTGTTTAGATGGTGAGAAATGTGTTTTAAAAATTTATTTTAGGAGTGTATATTTAAATGTTTATTTTCAATGGAAAAGGAATATTTTTGGGCATGTTATCCTTGTTATGCATTTTTTAGTGTAAATTGTGAAATGCTTGAATGGTGAAACGATTTCTTTGGAAACAGTTTTTAAAGTATGAATGATTTTATGAAGGGTCTTTCCCATTATCCTGGTTGGTATTTATTTTGTGTTTTTATTAGGTTATTAAAATGGAATTTGGGAATTTTCGTAGGTGATGGACAAGGTATTTAAAAGGGGATTTCCATGGTGTGCGTAAAACAGAAAATGAGTTGTTTTGTAAAGTAGGGTGATTTATTTGAATTTTTTGGCATTTTTTGTGAAAGTAATGGTATGTGTGGCATGAAAACTTTAACTCTAGAACAAGGGTAACCACGAGTATCTAGGTGGGGGGACTATAACTAGTGCACTAGTGATTCAGAAGTGGCTTGTCCTGATTTCACTTATCATGATTGATGCTTACAACACTAACTAAACTATGATGATTATTTCTCGCCAATAGAATTTTGGATGCTTCTCCACTATAGTGGATCATGCATGAGGACACTGACAGTTGTGGTTATTGTACCACATTTAACCTAGACATGAGGTTCTAGGGTCCTACTCAAGCTAGATCGACCTTATGGGATTCACCCATAGTGATCTAATTTTTATAATGTGGTGCCATTTTTTGGCATATGGAGGACATCTTGAGTGTTTGTTCTAGTTATAAAATCCCTTTCTCATTAAATATAATGTTTATAAAATGGTTTTCCTTCAATTTATTCCTTTTTAAATGTTTACCTAATAAATGATTTTCTTAGATGTATTTTCTTATAAAGTCTGAATTTAGATAAGCATGTTAGATTGTGTTTTACTGTTATATCATGGAACCTATTTCTTGGGTGGAATCCTACTAGGATTTTTATCACACTCTACTTACACCCTTGGGTGTATTTAGATCTTGTTGTGTGTTTATTCTAGGTAAATACAAGATTCACATAGATTATCATGCGGTTTGTTAGTGTTCTAATATTGTGGGTTTGGTGGTGGCATCTTGAGGATATGATCCCTCATGCGGATTCAAGGTTTGGGTTGGAGTTTTTAGTCATCTTTTTTGAATTATTTTTTAGGGTTTTCTTAAAGTGTACAATTCAATTATAAAAATGGTTAAGGGCTTATTTGGTTGTGTAATTTCAGTTTTAGCACTTTTAAAATTATTTGTTGTTTATATGTATCCAATTGGGTAAAATCATTCCCAAAGAATGTTGTTGATACCCAATCACTAGTTCCAACCCATGGGGATCGAGAATGCCCCTCGGGTCATGCCACAGACTGGGTCAGGTGCTGGGTCTAATGGCGACCTGACTTGGTTCATGAAAAAATGGTATCAGAGAAGGTTGGCTCCTTGGGTCATGTTCCTTGGGGAAGAGTCTGGGTAAACAGGAGCTAGGATTATCGGGACTTGACGTTTTGGTTATGAGTGTGGTTCCTAGCCATCACACCTCTTGATGTGACCCAGTTCACCAATGAGAGTTGAGTTTCATCTGATTCTTGTGTTTTTTTTGTTCGTTAATGCTTGGGGAAATGAAAAGGGTGTTGGGTCAATGGTCTTAGTGAGCTCGTAGGGCCTGGAAAGCTATGTGGAGATAGAGACATTGTCTAATAATTCTCTCCATGATGGTGGTGTGACTAGAGTATGGCCATCAACCATATGTACGAGTCACCCATCAACACTAGTTCCCCCCCTGAGAAGCGTCGTGTGTTCCTTTGGTTTCTGAAAATCATTTTTTAAAACCTTTACATGGGAATTGAGGAAAATGGGATTTTAAAGTGGAAATGGTATTACTTTCAAAGGGATGGAAAATGGGTTTTCTAAACTCTTTGAATGAGGTTTTGGAAAGGCGTATTTTCATGAAATGGTCTTTTTGTAGTATGAGATTGAATTTTTATAATTGAAACTTATGGATTCACAAACTCGATGGTTTGGAAAACAAGGATTACCTTAAAGTGGGTTTTGAAATTTTTTTTTGAATGGAATAAAATGTTTTGAATTTACATGTAAGGTTTGAAAATAAATTTTTGTTTGTATGATTTTTTCTTGTCTAAAGGGTTTTGTGAGATTCAAAATGAGTTTTTATTTGAAGGGTCGATGCTTTTATGAAGTGGTTTTTGTGAAATTTGAAATGGGTTTAACTTTTTTGACTGGTGATTTTGAGAAGAGGAGGCGTGGTTTGAATGTTTGTTTTGAGAGATGGAAAGAAATTTTGTTCTAACCTTTGGTATTGTTTTGAGTGGTCACATTCATATGATATATATGGGAAGTGAATGGGTGTTTGGTTTGGTATAAGGGTAATTCATGTGAGTTGATCAATGGGGTACCATTGGTGAATGTGCAACCCACCAATGCGGTTTTATTTTCGAAAGTGTTCATGTTGATAAAGGTGTGGTTTATCTTTTCATATTTTGTGAATGTTTTCATGGGGTGTTTTGGGTTTGAAAACCCATTTTTATTGAATGATGTTTCATGTTTGTGTTTCGTTGGTGAGATGGTTTGGAGTGGTGGTTAGTGGTTCCTTTTGAGAAGTGTTTTGGGAAGCCTTTGTAGTGGTTTCCACCATGTGTTTGGTGTTTTCTCATGGTATGTTTGGACAACGGGCTGGTTTGATTGGGTCTAAGGTTTTCTTTCTTGGCTAGTGTATGCCCCCATAAAGAGTTAACATGTGATTAAAGTGCAGCCATGGGTGATTCTCCATTGGAAGGACCTACAATTGATCAATATAAGGACTATCTCCTTGAATTTTAGAAGATGAGTCTTGTTTCTTTTTGTCTTGATTAAGCGATTCCACTTACTATGGGATAGAAGATGCGAGAGAAGTTGAATGAAGTTTTGGTTTCATTGAGTCTGTGTGTTTAAAGATCCTACCTAGAAATGTTGAGGGTAATTCTAGTGAGGAAAGGTGATAAATTTGGAGTTAATGATGTTGGATACTGTATTTAAGGGTCTTCAGGTCTTTCATTGGTTATGTCTAAGAATGAATTCATGTTGGGCTACCAGTGTGGAAAGTTTCATCATAAGAGGATGCTATGGCCATTTGTAGGAACTATGTGCCGTTTGAGACTCACTTTAAGGTCCCTCTCTATGTAATGTTTCTATTAGTAGAAATGGTCATGTTTGGTGATGCTTTGCAATGTCACGTTCTCATTCAGTTGCAAGGGTGAAGGTTGTATAGTTTTCTAAGGACCTCTATCTTGATAGAAGTGTATTTTCTTTCAGGGGATTCCGATTCCTCCGTTTTAGAGGAAGGTGTTTTCTATGTGTCCTTTCTTCTGATGGCTCTCATTCAAAGTAAAAAGTGGTGATGCATGTACACCATCTAATCCCTTATTTTGGTGAATGTGTCATGTGTAAGTAAGTGGATGTTGTGGTGTGTTGTGTATGATGGTGTTGTCTCAGTGGTGGTATAATTACTTGTGGTACTAGAAAAATAAGTTTCATTCAAGGGTTTTAATGCCTGATTGCGAGGCAGGAGATGATTTATTCACCAAATCTCTAGTCATAGGTTCTGGAGTGTAGTTGCTGCATAGTCAGGAACCCCAGGAATGTAAGGGATCCCAACTTGGTTTATGAAAAAACATAGATAAGGTAGTTCAAATTGTCTTCTATATCTATTTCGTTTTGAGTGGTCCTATTGGGTAGAAGGAGTCATGGGGACCCTGTTTCGTTTTTCGAATGGTGTGCATGAAATAATTTCTCCAGGGCTATAAGGAGAAATGGTTGTCTTATTTTCTTGAACCTCAATGGTTGTAACTTTTTGGATGTAAATCTCCTTAAGGCCAGTCAGGTACGGTCATCCTTATAAGAAAATGTTGGTTTTGGATGTACCGGTTGAAAGTAGTCACGTCCCATGGATGTGGAAAAATTGTGTAGTATTTCCATTTGGTTTAGAGTTTCTTTTTTTGTGCCCATTATAGTGGGGGACCTGGTTTGTGTGGTAAGTTCCATGGTTAGACCATGTCAACTTTCTCATATCGGTCTATACTGATTGGATAAGATAGTTAATTATTATGGTGGGGAGATCCACTATGGGTCTCACTAAGAATACTCTAGAATAGGTCAATGTTACTCTATTCATAATGGTGGGGAGTTAGTGCGGGCCTCTTTGTGTTGGTTTTACAGTCTCATATTGGGTGTTGGTTGGTTTCTAATGGTAGGGAGTCCATTTGGGCCTCCCCATGTTGATCATTTAGGTTTGTTCTTGGTCTTGTATTGGCAATAGGTAGTATCATTTAGAGATATCTAACCCCTAGATTTCTTCTTGAGTAAATGTTGGTATTGGAGCATGCCTGACAGTTTTATTGAAGCAAATATATGGTATCCTCATTCGAATTCATTGTTAGTTTTAGGAAATTTTTTATGCCACATTTGGTAGTGATTGAGGTGTTATGTTTCAAGATGTGGTTTGATTCGATTTTCCTGTATCGGTCTAGTGGCGTAAGTTTAATTTGGTGAGGTCTGGGGTGTTTGAAATCAAGAGGTTGTATTGTGTTTGGTGAGAGTTTCCTTTCCTTTGATTGATAAACTAGAGGTATCTTAGCTTTTTGGGGTGGGCTGCACTTAGTGGGAAGTCCATTTTAGTCTCCCGAGTTCGATTCATAAACCTATCTTCCAGTTGGTAATGTTTTTGTCATTGTGTCATTTTTCATTCATTGGGAACCTCATTGATCTATGAAGAAGAATTGATTTTGTTTTTGGTCTAGGACTTGTTGTGGATTTTCGGGGGCAAAAAGCATTTTGGTGGGTAGAATTGTCACACCCAGGTTTTAATTTTTGTCTTTGTTCTGGCTCAGGCTGGGTTTTCTGTTGTTTTATCAGGATCTGGGTGTGAAGGGTTTAAATTTTTGGATTATTCTTATTGTTTTATCTCTGTTTTAGCTTCCCCCCACAAGTTTCCATTTAGTTTTTGGAGGAAAATGTAAGTTTTTGGGTTGGACATACTAGGTGCACAGTTTGCACATGGTTAGTAGTAACCATGTGCCAACCTAAGAAACCATGCGGTAGGATACAAAACCTACCATACGGCCTCCACACATCCATGCGACTCGACCTAGGTAACCTTGCGGATGTCTTCATTCAGACAGAATGATCCTCATGGTTACCACACAGTTTACCAAATCATGCAGACTAACCATGAAAATCTTCTAGCACATTAAAATTTAGGGTTTTATTTTCTCTCTCCCTGATTTTACCCCATTCTACCCCTTTCTCAATCCTCACAGCCTCCCTAGACCTAGAAACACCTCCCCCATCATCTCTTCTCCTTTAGGCTCCCTCTTTTGGGTTTTTTGTCTCGGTTTCTTCAAGAGATCTCATGTCAGTCCTATTATCCTTCTATTTTCTTATATTTTAGGGTTTCTTCTCTTATCTTTTGGGGGATTCAATTTTACATCCAATGGGGGGGGGGGGGTTTAATTTAGGGGTTTAATCTTAGATTTTTGGGTTTGATCTTCTTTATTAGGGTTTCTTCTTGCCTCCTTGTGGTGTGAATGAGGTGCGGTTGGGATTCTGCACCATTTTCTGGAAGGTTCTTCATGAGAGGTAGGTGGTTCCGTGCCCTAACATCATTAGATGAATTTAATATTTTTTTTAAATTTATAAATGTGTTCCTCGGTTTTATTATGTGGTTTTTATGGTATTTTTGAAGTGGTTTGTGTGTTTATATGTGAGAAGTTGATTTTTAACTAAGGAAATGGCTATATTTTGTGATGTTTTTAGGAAGGGTTTTAGAGGTTATTTGGATGGTACAAAATGTGTTTTCAAAATTAATTTAAGGTGTGTATATTTAAATGAGTATTTTCAATGTAAAATGAATCATTTTTGGAATGTTATCCTTGTTATGAATTTTTGAGTGAAAATTGTGAAATGCTTGAATGGCGAAAAGATTGTATTGGAAATGGTTTTTAAAGTATGAATGATTTTATGAAGGGAATTGAACCATCGTATTGGTTTCTATTTATTGTGTGTTTTTATTAGGTTGTGAAAATTGAATTTGTGAATTTTTTTAGGTGGTGGAAAAGGTATTTAAAAGGGGATTTTATATGGTGTGTATAAAACAAAAAATGAGTTGTTTTGTAAAGCAGGTTGATTTTATTGAAATGTTTGGCCTTTGTTGTGAAAGTAGTGGTATGTGTGGCATGTAAACTTTAACTTGAGAACAAGGGGAACCCCATTTATCTAGGTGGGTGGACTAGAACTAGTTCTCTAGTGATTTTGAAGTGTCTTGTCCCAGTTTCACTTGGCATGATTGATGCTTACAACACTAACTAAACTGTGATGATGATTGATCACCATTAGAATTTTGGATGCTTCTACTCTCTAGTGGATTGTTCATGAGGATGTTGATAGTTATGGTTATTATACTACCTTTCACTGATACATGAGGCTCTAGGGTACCACTTTATCTTGATCAACCCTAGGGGATTCACCCATAGTGCTCAAATATTTGTGACATGGTGCCATCTGTTGGTATACGAAGGACCACTTGAGTGTGTGTGCTAGTTTTAAAATCCCGTTCTCATGAAAGCTAATGTTTATGAAATGGTTTTCCTTAAAAGTATTATTTTTTATATGTTTACCTAATAAACATTTTCCTTAGAGGTTTTTTATTTTAAATCTTGAATTTAGATAAGCATGTTAGATTGTCTTTTAATGTTATAGCATGGAACCTCTTTCTTGGGTGGCATCCTACTCAGATTTGGATCACACCCTACATACACCCTTGGGTGTATATAGATCTTATTGTGTGTTTATTCTAGGTAAATCCAAGATATACAGGGATCATGGTGTGGGTTGTTATTGGTATTCTCTTATGGGGTTGGTGGCAGCTTCTTGAGGATATGGTCCCTCATGTGGCATGAATGTTTGGGTTGGAGTTTTTATCTTTTTTTGTTGTAGTATTTTTTTTGGGGTTTTTGTTTAAAATGTAAACTTAAATTTTGAAAATGGTTAAGGGATTTTTTGGTTGTGTAATTTCAATTTTGCAACTTTTAAAATTGTTTGTTGTTTATATCTATGCAATTGGGTAAAATCATTACCAATGCATGTTGTTGATTCCCAGGCACTAGTTTCCAACCTGTGGGGATCGGGAACACCATTCAACTCATTCCATGGGCTGGGTCGGGCACCAGGTCGGATGGCAACCCAGCTTGGTTTGTGATAGGTATACCTGTACGGTCTGACTGCATGGTTTGGGAAACCATGCGCCAACTATGCTATTTGGATCTATCAAATTATTGAGCCTCCCTGCACGCTTTTTTGTATGGTTTCCTCTAACCATGGATAAGCCATACATGTTTTCCTAGATACCACCCAAGAGTAAAACATTTTGTTCTAGTCCCCACATGGTTTGGTACAAACCATGCTCAAACCATACAAAGGGCTAAAAACCACCTGAAAACTCAAAAAAAATTTCACCAGGGACTTGACTAGAACCTCCACCAAAAGGTACATAAACAATAAAAGGATAAAATTATAGAAAAATTGTGGTTAGGGTTTGTAAATTCTCCCCACCACAAAAACTTTCTACCCTTAGAAAGTCACCCAGATGAATAAGTACCAAAAATGAAACACAAAATGGAACAAAACCAAACAGAACCATGAACCATGGGGTGACATTTTAAGACACAAGTAACAACTGGATAGATCTAGATAATACCAAAACGATATCCATAGAGAGAAGATAAGGAAAATGGTTCTCACCACCATAGGAAACCAACCCATTCAATATCAACAGAATGGGAACTCCCAACACAAACTAAGGACCCCCGACACAAGGGGAAACCCACCGAAGGAACTTAAACCAAACAAAAAACCAATTCATAATTCATAATTTCTAAAAGACATTAATATATTAAAAGTGAGCACAACTAAAAACCAAAACTGATCCACAAAAGGCCAATCACACAGGCGAGAATGACTGATCAAATAATTACATCCAAAAAGACATAACCACTAGAATTTCAATAGGGAAAGACCACCAAGCATTCTACAACAAGGAGAAACATACAATAACCAAGATTACTACAACTGAGGAACATGAACTATTTCCACTCCAAGGTTCCCCATATCCCCAACAATTATTAAATGCATGAAGAGCTTCACTATAGGTCCTATGGATGGATCCCTGATTCCTTAAAGCATCTAATTCCCCACAGTCAAGAGATGAAAACATCTGAATGAGACTTCCCTTTCAAGTAATTCTACTTGAAAAACTTATCTATATGACCTAAATGGCAAAATCATTAACAATTATTCATAGGATTATGACAACATGACTTATAATTCACAAACAAACCACATTGGAATCACATGAGTAAGCAATACAATGAAAAAAAATATAGAACTGAAAAACCTCCCCGAATGAGAGAAATCTCTCCTCGATCTTTTGATGAAAACACCAAACAAAGAGAGGAGACTTCAACCGATCCTTTGATGATATCTCCAAATAAAAGGAAACAAAATCTTTGAAGTGGTTATCATAGATCTTCACCACCTGCTGACCTTATTGAATAACCCAGAGGTCTATCACTTTCCCTGCCTTCACCTCCTAAAGCATGAACCATCAGATAAAATTCCTCTTAAAAACTTCCTAGGACATGCCAACTTGAAATGATAGTGGAATGACTAATTTCCACTAATTCATACCCACAACCTCAAAAGAACTTAGAATTGCTTGTACCCTCACAACTTTAGGAGTTCCAAATAACCTACAAACACTTTCAACTTCCTAAAGCATCTCTGTAGCCTCTAATGAACCCTTATTACCATGGAAAACTAACAGAAACCAAGAATAACTCAAATCCACCACTCCAATGAGAGTCTGGGTAGAGCCAACAATTGAACAAAACTATCTGGAAACCTTGAAGACCATTCTGGGTGTCATACTCTGAATAAAAAAATAACACAAAAATAGATAAACACCTAATCAAAAACTCAACCAAAAAATAACATACCATGCCAAAATACCTAGCTCACAAGCCAAACACCACAAAATGAAACCAAAAATACTCTTTCAAAAACCACCACTCCCATTTCAAAATCAAGACCGTTTTACTTGATGGACAATTTTAAAAATACCAAAAACAAATTTTCTAATCCCAATCAAACACCAAATGAAACTTTTAAAACAAGTCACTACCCTAAAATCATTTTCCTTTTGGAATCCATTTTTACAATTTTTTTCCTTTCCAAAAGCCTCTCATGCCGACCAAAATCAAGCCAAAACACAACTCACATGAAACTAAAAGAATAGAGAACTAGTTTCCATGCATAACCCTATGATATGGTTAGTGAGCCATGCCCCAGGTAAGCATCAACCACTAATAGGAACTTGAACCATGTACTCGGGCTTCACATGGGTCACTAATCCATGTAATGCCATGACAAATTACCGATTCACCTCCATCATCATCCCTATCCACATAGACAAAAAAAGACTCAAATTCTAGATTACCCATGGAAACATGAGACTCTGGATGAGTAAGAGTTCATAATGCACATCTCATACCTACCTCCTAAGTTTCAATAGTCTTATCTTCAAACTACTCAATCCCCCAAACAAAAAAGGGCTCTTATGATACCATTTTTTTTCAAAAACTAGGCCAAGCTTCCATCCAACCTAATAGCTGACTCGACCCACAATAAGGCCCGAGAGGCATTCCCGATCTTCCCAGGATGGCAACTAGAATTGAGCATCAAAGATCATACAGGTGGGAAATATTTATCCCAATAAACAATAGGAATAAATAAACCAAACAGAGCACACAAAAAAACCATGAGGATCCATAAACACTAAATACAGATGAATACAACTATAAGATCCAAATATAATAGTATCGAAACAAAACATAAACTAAAAAATGAACTAAACCAAACCAGAAATGACATGATATCCACATGACCTCTTGGTCCCCACTAACCATAAGACCAACCTACTCTAAAAGAAAACCGGAACTTGAAAAATGGATCGGGTCTACCGACATCGAGTAGCATAATTAGGGTGTGAGAATAAACATCTTAGTAGGTAATCAGCATAGAGTCAATACATTTCATTTTCTTAAATAGTACAAAAATTCTAGTTTGAAACACATATAGAAAAAAGGGTTTTATCATTTTAAAGAAGAAAACACAACTTTACACTTTTAAAACAACACACATCACTTTCCACTTTTCAAACAGATTTCCATTTTAAAAACTATCTTAAAAAAAAATACCAAAATAAGGAAAAAAAGGCAATCAAATAGATATTACATTAATAAAATAAATAGAACAAGTAGGTAGATACTAGAAAAGTAAACAAACAAGTGTAGAAGAGTAAAATAGAACATATATATAGTAATCATGAGAATTTACTAAACATATCTAGAAGAAATACCTAGATATAATCGGGCGGGACTAACCTACCGACATATGGTGCAGCTTTATAGCCAATAACCAACCTGTATACTCTAAACTAGCCTCACCAGTGGAAAATCCCATCTGTCTCATAACAAATCCAGGGGGTACCAGTCCATCCAATCTAGACTAGTAAGAAACCATCAATCGAACCTCTAGATGATTCTCATGAATCTCATGATAATATTACGTAGTGAATGGAGGGTTCCTAACATGCATGTAATTAAATGATAACCCACAGATGCAACCATGATTGTCTAGCCTAAACCCTGACACCACTTATGTGATGATCCTCTCCTTAGAGGGACTACTATAGAGGCACCCATCACACATTAAGCCATCTACAAGTTCCATCTGGGCCTAAACATAATATTAATTTAAAATATACTTTATAAACACCTCAAGATACCAACCAATACTTAGCAATTAAAAATCCAAATTCAATTCCAAAACCATTTACAAAACAAAGTTGAGAACACACAACATGCTTGAAAGGTTCCAAACAAGCCTTTATGTCATTTAGAAACCAAACCACACTTCATGCTTCCAAACAAGACTAGGTTTAGGAAACACATTTGAAACTAACTTTTACTAATTTTAGAATTAATGAAACCATTTATAAATCACCAGGGGTTTTAAAATAACCATTTGGAAATAAAATGGTGAAGGAAGAATAGAAGGGATAATAGAGGAGTGTTTTGAAAATCTGGGTTCAAGTGGGACATAATCTAAAGGAAACCATTTTCATTTGTGATCCCATTTATATTTGAACCTTATGAACATATGGATGTTTCCATATTCAATGAAATGATTAAATCATAACCAACTTACACAAGTTCCAATTTAAGAACAAAAAATAACCTTGCAACCGTTTTACACAAAACCACCAAACCATAAAGAGTTACACAATCCACACACCAAATAAAATTCAGAATGAAAATGAAATTATCAAAAAATAACCAAGTCAAAACGCAATATAAAACAACCAATATTATTTTTAAAATATAATTATAATTTTATAAAACACTTTGAAAGCATATGTTTATAATTATAACTAAGTAAAACCTTTTGAAAACCTTCTTCATCAAATTACCACAATGGAAATACCATAAAAATTTATAATAAAAAATCAAAATCAACCATATTAAAATTTTAAAACCATTTAGAGAAGCACAAACATAAAATTGAATGTTCCAGAAAGAAAATATATGGATACACCTATCTCAACATCGTGCGGATGTGACGGAACTCTTAGAGGAGGAATAATGGAGCCCAAGGAGAAAACAAAACAACCTGACATCAAATAAATAAACCAATATTATCCAATCCCTCACTCTAGGGTTAACCTAAGAAAGAGGAAAGATAATAGAAACTAAGAAAATAGAATAGGGAGAGGAGGAGAGGAGGAAAACTACCCAAAAACCAAGGAGAACTTACCTTAGAAACTTGAGGTGGGAAAAAGGGAGGAGTACGAGCTAAGGGAGAGGATCTTGTGAGCCCTCTCATGTACCATGGTAGAGAAAGGGGAGGAGAAACCGAAAATGGTTTTTAATTAGGAGATTGAAAATTTAGAATTTCAAGTTTTATGAAATATGGGAAAGTCACATAGTTTGGCCTCACGATTTTCCAAACCGTTCCCCAACCGTGTGCACTCTACTGGAAGAGGGGGACACACCATGCACCAACCATGTGATTTGGCTCTATAAAATTGTAGAGCCTCCCACACACTTGATGCATGGTTTCATATAAATATGTGCAAGTTGTAAAATTTTTACTAGAAACCACCAAGTAGGTACATGGTTTGTCCTGGGCCTCATACGGTTTGGTCCAAACTGTGCTCAAACTGTATATAGGGCCAAAAAACACCTGAAAACTCCAACACTCAAAAATTATCATTGGTGACTCAACTCAAACTTCAACAAAAATATTAAAGACCATGAAAATGATAAAATAAAAGAAAAACTATGGTTTATGTGTGACAATTGTCCCCACCACAAAAAAATTCTACCCACAGAAAGTCATCCTGCCGAATGAGAACCAAAAACCAAACCCGAAAATGAGCAAAACAAAATGGAACCAAAAACCTTGGGGTGACCTTTTAACTCAAAAGTCACATACAAACAGATCTATATAATACCACAATGATATCTATAGATAGAGGAGGAGGAAAAGGGTTATCCCTACTACAAGAAATCAACCCATTCAACAGAACTGAAATGTGAACTCCCAACACAAACCAGGGACTCCTGACACAAGGGGAAACCCATAGAAGGAACTCAAAACAAATAGAAAACTAATTCACAATTCATCATTTAAACAAGAAATAAATATCTTCAAAGTGAGAACAATTGAAAACTAAATCTGATTTACAAAAAGGAAAAGTACACAAGAGAGAACTACTGATCAAAGAATCACATACAAATAGGCACAACCATTGGAATTTCAAAAGGGAAAGAGAACCAAGTGTTATAAAAAAGGCAGAAACTTAGAAAAACCATGATAAATACTACTAAGGAACTTGGACTATTCTTTCTTCAAGGTTCTAAATACCACTGGAAATTCCAGAATATGTGAAGATATTCTCTCTCGGGCCTGTGGCTAGAGCCCTTATGTCTTGAAGCATCTGTTAAACCACATTCAGGAGATAAAAAACTCAAATTAAGACTTCCCCTTTTGAAAATGATTCTTTAAAAACTTCTCCAAATGATCCATATTGACACATCATCAACATGACTTCATAAGATTATTAAAAGATGACTTTGAATCCCTAAACTGACCACATTGGAAGCACATAATAAAATAGTCTGACAAACAAAAATCCATAACTGAGGAAAGAGACTTCTTGAACCTCCCTAGATGAGAGAAATTACCCCTATAACTCTATATAAAAACCCTAAACAAATAGAGGAGACTTCAACTGACCCTTTGATGATATATCTAGAGAAAAGGAAGCCAACTCTTTGAAGTGGTCAACATAGGTCTTCATTGCACACTAACCTTTCCAAATACCCAAGATCTCAAAAAATTTCCCCACATTCACCTCCTCAGGTATGAACCATTATATAAAAGTGGTCTTAAAAACTTCCCAGGACATTCCAACTTGCAATGATGGTGGAACGCTGACTTTCTTCCGATCTATACCCAAACCCTCAAACAAAAATATAACTATAGGCACACTCACAACTTCGGGAGTTCCTAATGACCTAAAAACACTTTCAACTTCATCAATACACTATTAAACCTCTAAAGGATCTCAATTTACATGTAAAATTGACAAAAAATAGAGAATAACTCGACTCCACCACTCCAATGGGAGTCTGGGCATGGCCACTAACTGAACAAAACTTGTTGGAAACCTTGGGGGCCATTTTGGGTAGTATAATTTGAATAGAAAAATGAAATATAACCAAATAAAAACCCAATAAAACTCAATAAAAAATAACACCCCTGCCAAAATACTGATCTTACAATGAAAAAACCACAGAAAAAACTAAAAATCCTCTTTAAAAAACCACCAGTTCTATTAAAAAATACAGACAATTTCACTCCATGGACACTTTTCAAAATACCAAAAATTAATTTTCCAATCCAAATCAAACACAAAATACCACTTTTAAAAAAAATTTCTACCCCAAAATCATTTTCCTTTTGAAAATAATTTTTCCAAAAAATAATTTTAATTTCCAAAACCCTATCACGCTAACTGAAATCAAACCAAAACAAAAATCACACCAAACTCTAAGAATAAGAAACTAGTTTCCGTACATAACTTGGTGAAAAGGTTAGTGGGCCATGCCTTAGGAAATCACCAACCACTAGGAGGACCTTGAACTATGAAATCGGGCTCCACATGGGTTACTAATCCATGTAATACCACTGGACATTACCGATTCACCTCCATCATCATACCTTATCCACATAAACTAAACAAAAGACTCAAATCCCAGACTATCCTTGGAAACTCAAGGCTTATGATGAGTATGAGTTCTCAACGCTCTTCATGTACCAAAATACCAAGTTATGATAGTCCTATCTCCAAACTACATGAATCCTGAAATAATAAAGGTATCCTCTGATACCATTTTTTCATAAACCAGGTCGAGCTGACATCCAACCCAGCACCTGACCCGACCTGTGATAAGGCCCAAGAGGCATTCCTGGTCCTCTCAGGATGGTGACCAACACTGGGATTCAAAGATCATACAATTGGGGACAATTTATCCCAATAAAAAACTAGAATAAATAAACCAAATAGAGCACACAACAAAACTGGGAATATTTATAAATACTGAATATAGATAAATACAACAACATGATCCAAATACAACAACAGTAGAACAAAATATAAACTAAAAAATGAACTAAACCAAACCAGAAAATACACAGTCTCTATGTGACCTCTTGGTCACCACCAACCATAAGACCAACCTACTCCAAAACCAAACCCAAACCAAAAACCGGAACCTACAAAATGGATCAGTTCTACTGATGCTGAGTGGAACAAGTAGGGTGTGAGCATAAAAAAATCAGTAGGTAAGAACCATAGAGTCCATAAATTTCCTTTTCCAAAAGATTCCAAAAATTATAGTTTGAAACACATTTATAAAATATGTTTTTATCATTTTAAAGAGTCAAACACAAATTTCAATTCTAAAAAATACACACACTACTTTCAACTTTTCAAACAAATTTCCATTTTAAAAACCAGTTAAAAAAAACCAATACCAAAAGACGAAACCAGAGAAAGTGTTCAAATAGATATGCCAAGAATAAAAGAAATATAATAAGCAATAATATACTAGTGAAGTAAACAAACAAGTGTAGTAGATTAAAATAGAACATACAGATAGTAATCATGGAAATTTCCTAAATATCTCTAGAAGAAATCCCTAGACGTACCCAGGTTGGAATCAACTTATAGAATATGGTGAAGCTCTATAATCAATAACCAACCTGACTACTCTAAACTAGCATCACCAGTGGAATATCCCACCTGGACTCATAATAAATCCAGGGGGTACCGGTCTATCAAATCGGGATTAGAAATCAACCGTTACTCGACCATCTAGATTATTCCAAATAATTGCATGATAATAGTACATGTATAATGGGGAGGTCCTCACATTCATGACATTAACCAATAAACCACAAATTCCACCATTCTTTCCGATCCTAAACTCTGACACCACCTATGCGATGAACCTATCCTCGGAGGGACTACCATAGAGGCTCTCATCACACATCAATCCATCCACAAATTCTAACCAGGCTTACACATCATATTACTTTAAAATCAAGTTTCTAAACACCTCATTATACCAACCATTACTTAAAATTTACTAATCCAAATTCAATTCCAAAACCATTTCCAAAACTATGGTGAGAACACACAACATGATCAAAAGGTGTCCAATGGGCCTTTATGTTATTTAGAAACCAAACCACACATCAAGTTTCCAAATGGGAGTAGTCTCAAGAAACACATTTGAAAGAACCTTTTAGTAGTTTTTGAAACCAAGGAACCATTTAGGAAACACCAGGGGTTTTAGATGAACTATTTGTAAAGAAAAAGGTGAAGGAAGAAAAAAAGGGAGGGAAGAGGAGTGTTTTGAAAATACGGGTAAAAGGGGGGAATTTTCTAAAGGAATTAATTATCATTTGTGAGACAATAAATATGTTAACCCCATGCATATATGGATGTTCCCACATCCAATGGAATTCTTAAAGCATCACAAAGTTAGACAAGTTCTAATTTAAGAACCAAAATGAACCTTGCAACCATTTTACACAAAACCACCAAACTATAAATAGGTACCCAATCCACACAACAAATCTAATTCACAATGAAAACCAAATTACCAAAACATAACCAAGGAAAAACAAAATCCAAAATACCAAATAGAATTTTTAAAGTACAATTGTAATTTCATCAAACACTTTAAAATCATGTGCATATAAGTATGACTAAGAAAAACCCTTTGAAAACCATATTCATCAAATTAACACAACGTAAACATCATAGAAATTTATGATAATAAATCAAAAGAAACCACATTAAAATTTTAAAACCATTTAGGAAATCTCAAGCATAAAATGGAATGTTCTAGAAAGTAAATGGATGGAGAAACCTACCTCAACATCATGTAGATGCGATGAAACTCTTGTATGTGGAAGAATAGATCCCAAGGAGAAAAATTCACACCTTGGAATCAAATAAATCAACCAACATTAGCCATTACCTCACTACAGGGTTCGTAAAAGAGAGAACCAAGAAAAAATAAACTAATAAACTAGAAGCAGGAGAATAAGAGAGGAGAAAAAGCACCCAAAACCAAGAAGAACCCACCTTAAAAACTTGAGGGGGGCCAAGGGAGGTGGAGGAGCCAAGGGAGAAGATCTTGGGAGCCCTATTGCGAGAATAAGTTAAGGAATGGGGAGGATAAAACCAAAATGGGTTTTAATTAGGGGATGGAAAAATTAGAATTTAAATTTTTAAGAAATCTAGGACAGTTTCACGGTTTGACTGCACAGTTTTCCAAACCGTGTGCCAACCATGAACACTCTACTGGAAGAGGGATATACACCAATCATCAACTATGTGATTTGGCTCTGAAAAATTGTATAGCCTCTCCACACACTTGCTACATGGTTTCCTCTAACTGTGTGCAAGTCGTGAACCTTATACTAGAAACCACCTAAGAGCTGCATGGTTTGTCCTGGGCCTCGCAGGGTTTGGGACAAACCGTTCTCAAACTATGCAAAAGGCCAAAATCAACTAAAAACTCCAAAACTCAAAAAATATCACTAAGGAATTGACCCAAATTTCAACCAAAATATCCAAAAACCAAGAAAAGGATAAAATTAAAGAAAAATCATGGCTGGGGTGTGATAATTCTCCCCACCATAAAAAACTTTTACACTTATAAAGTCACCTAGTCGAATGAGAACCAAAACTCAAACCCAAAACGGAACGAAACCAAATGGAACCGAAAACCTAGGGGTGACCTTTTAACTCAAAGTAAAATATGACTAGCTATAGATAAGACCAAAATGAGATCCACTAAGGAGGAGGGAAAGGGTTTTCCCTACTATAGGAAATCGGATTATTCAACGACACTGAAACAGAAACTCCCAAGACAAACCAAGGAATTACGACCCAAGATGAAACCCACATAAGGAACTCAAACCAAATATCGAACCAATTCAAATTTTATCATTTCCACAAGAAATAAATATCTACAAAGAGAGAACAACTGATAACCGAATCCAATCCACAAAAAGGACAAGTACATAAGAGAGAATTACTGATCAAATAATCACATCCAAAAAGGCACATCCACTATAATTTCAAAAGGTAAAGCCACCAAGCATTCTACAACAATGAGAAACTTACAACAACCAAGATAACTACAACTAATAAACTTATAATATTCCCACTCTAAGATTTCCAATACCCCTAGAAATTCCTGATTGTGTGAAGAGCTACATTTTAGGGCCTATGGATGTAGCCTTGATGTCTTGAAGCATCTGTTAACCCACAGTCAGGAGCTAAAAATCTCTGATTAAGACTTCCCTTTCTAGAAATGCTGCTTTAAGAACTTCTCCAGATGACCCAAATGGACACATATTCAACAAGACTTCTGAGGATTACTAAAATACAACTATTAATTCCATAACTGAACATATTGGAAGCACACAAGTGAACAGTCTGATGAAAGAAATCTAGAATCTAAAAAGAATAATTCTTGAAACACCCTAGATGAGAGAAATCACTCCTTGATATCTAAATGAAAACCCCAAACAAAGAAAGGATCATTTAGATGATCCTTTAAAAATATATTTAGATTAAAGGAAACCAACTCTTTGATGTGGTAAATATAGGTATTCACCGCTTGCTGACCTTACTAAATACCCAATATCTCTACCACTTTCCCTGCCTTAACCTCCTCAGGTATAAACCATTGGATAAAAGTGGTCTTAGAACTGCATGAACCCTCATGACTTCGAGAGTTCCCAATGACCAAAAAACATTTTCAACTTCATCAAGACACTATATCCTCTAAAAGACCTCAATTTCCCTATAAAATTAATAAAAACTGGGAATGAATCGACTCCACCACTCCACTGGGAGTTTGGGTAGGGCCACTAACTGAAGAAAAATCACTGGAAACCTTGGGGACCATTTTGGATGGCATACTATGAATAGAAGAAGCAAACACAACTAGATCAACACCCAATAAAAACTCAAACAAAAAGAACATCCCTTTCCAAAATACTTGGATCACAAGAAAACACTACAAAATGTAACAAAAAATCCTATTTAAAAAACCACCACTTCTATTTCAAAATATATACCATTTCACGCCATCAAAACTTTTCAAAATACCAAAAAACCATTTTCTAATCCAACACAAATACTGAATCCCAATTTTAAAACAAATCACTACCCTAAGACCATTTTACTTTAAAAACCATTTTTTCTAAAAACTCATTTTCCTTTCCAAAACCCTCTCACGCTGACCAAAATAAAACCAAAACAAAACTCACATAAAACTCCAAGAATAGAGAACTAGTGTCCATGAAAAACCTGATGACAAGGTTAGTGGGCCATGCCATAGGAATGCATGAACCAATATGAGGACCTTGAACCGTACAATTAGGATCTACATGGGTCACAACTTACTACACATTACCGGTTCACCTCCATCGTTACGTCCTATCCACACAGACCAAAAAAAAGACTCAAATCCCAGACTACCCTTGGAAACTAAAGTCTCATGATGAGTAAGAGTTTTCAATTCTCTTCATGTACCTACCTCCTAAGTTCCAACAATCCTATCTCAAAACTACTTAATTCCCCAAATAAAAAAGGGCTACTATAATACCATTTTCTCATGAACCAGGCCGGGATTCCATCTAACCTGACGCCTGAACTGACCGCAATAAGGCCCAAGAGGCATTCCTAATCCTCTTGAGCTAGTGACTAGCTCCGAACATCAAATATCATACAAGTGGGAACAATTTATCCCAATAAAAAAATGGAATTAATAAAACAAAAAAATCATGAAACAAAACCATGAGGATCCATAAACACTGAATACAAATAAATAAAACAACAAGATCCAAATACAACAATAGTAAAAAAAACAGAAACTAAATAATGAACTAAACTAAACAAAAAATTAAATGATCTATAAAAAACCTCTTGGTGACAACCAACCATAAGACCAAACTGCTAAAAAATCAAACACAAACTAGAAAACTGAACTTGCTAAATGGATCAGGTCTAATTAAACCGAGTGGCACAAGTAGAGTGTGAGAAAAAATATCTCATTAGTAAGAACCACAGAGTCCATATATTTCATTTTTTTGAAATGGTCCAAAAATGATAGTTTGAAACTCATATATAAAATAGGGTTTTATCATTTTAAAGACCCAAACACAACTTTCCATTTTTAAAACAACACACATCACATTCCATTTTTTAAACAAATTTCCATTTTAAAAACCAATTAAAAAAAACCAATACCAAAATAAGGAACCACACTAGATGATCAAATAGCTATGCCAAGAATAAAAGTAATAGAATAACCGGGCATATACTCTAGAAGTAAATAAACAATTTATTAGAGTAAAATAGAATATACCAATAGTAATCATGTGAATTTACTAAACATATCTAGAAGAAATCCTTATACATACTCGGGTTGGACCCATCTTCTTGTATATAGTGCAACTCTATAGTCAATAACCAACATATCTACTCTAAACTAGCCTCACTAGTGGAACATTGCACCTGGACTCACAAAAAATCCAGGGGGTACTAGTTCGTCTAATCAGGACCAGTAATCAACTATTAATTGACCCTCTTGATGATGCCCATGAATATCATGATAATAGTATACAGAGAATGGGGAGATCCTCACAAATTTGTCTATAACAAATAACCCACATATTACACCATACTTTTCTAGACCAAACTCTAACACCACCTTTGCGATGACCCTCTCCTCGGAGGGAGTACCATAGAGGCACCAATCACACATCAAGACATTCAAAAGTTCCAACTGGGCATACACATACTATTACTTTTAAAATCATCATTCTAAACACCTCAATATACCAACCAGGCCTTAGAATTTACAAATCCAAATTCAATTCCAAAACCATTTACAAAACTATAGTGAGAACACACAACATGCTTGATAGGTGGAAAACTGGACTTTATGTATTTTAGAAACCAAACCACAATTCAAGTTTCCAAATATACCCAGGTTTAGGAAAAAAATTTGAAACTACCTTTTAGTAATTTTGAAACCAAGTAACCATTTATAAAACACTAGCAGTTTTAGAAGAACCATTTGTAAAGAAAATGGAAAAGGAAGAAAAGAAGGGAGAGACACAGAGTGTTTTGAAAATCTGGGTGGGGTGGGGGGAATTTTATAAAGGAATAAATCATCATTTGTGAACCCATAAATATTTTCTCTCTATTCACATATGGATGTTCGCACATCCAATGGAACGTTTAAAGTATCACCAAGTTACAAAAGTTCCAATTTAAGAACCAAAAATGAACCTTGCGACCATTTTACACAAAATCACTAAACCATAAAGAGGTAGCCAATCCCCACACCAAATCCAATTAACAATGGAATCAAAATTACCAAATTATAAGAAATTCCAAAAACAATCCAAAACACCCAATATCATTTTTAAAGGTGATTTTTTATTTTATCGAGCACTTTGAAAGCATGCACATATAAGTATAACTAAGGAAAACACTTTGAAAACCATCTTCATTAAATTACCTCCATGGGAATATAATAAAAATTTATTATAAAACATCAAAAGAAACTATATTACATTTTTAAATCCATTTAGGAAAGATCAAAAATCAAAGGAATTTTTTCAGAAAGGAAATAGATGGAGACACCTACCTCGACATCTTGAGGATGCGAAAAAACTCTTGGAGAAGGAATAATTGATCCAAAGGAGAAAACCACACACCCTATAATCAAATAAATAAACTAAAATTAGCCAATCCTTCACTCTAGAGTTTTTCCAAGAGATAAACAAGCCAAGAGAAACTAAAAAACTTGAAGAGTGAGAAGAAGAGAGGAAGAAAACCACCCCCAAAACAAGAAGAACTCACCTTAGAATATTGAGGGGGAATGAAGGGAAGAGGATGATTGAATATAGAGGAGATTAGGATCCCTATTGTCTTCCTAGGTTATGTAATGGGGGGGACAAACCCGAAATGGATTTTAATTAGGAGAGGGAAAAATTGAAATTTCATGTTTCCAGAAATCTGGGAAAGTCACATGGTTTAGCCATAGGGGTTTTCAAACTATGTGTCAACCATGTTCACTATATTGAAATAGGGGTAAAACCACACAATATGAGTACACTATTTTGGAAACAGTGTGCCAACCATGAGATTTTTCTTTTTCAAATTTTAGATCCTCCCCTCATACTTACTGCACCGTTTCCTCTAACCGTGTGCAAGCCATGCACCTTATCCCAAACACTACCCCAGGAGCCGCACACTTTGTCCTAGGCCACACACAGTCTGGGTCAAACCATGATCAAACCATTCATAGGGACAAAACCACCTGAAAACTCAAAAACTCAAAAATTCTTACCAGGTACATGACCCCTACTTCCACTAAAATATCTAACACCAAGAAACGGATAAAAGAAAAGAAAAACCACAGTGGATTTCAAGGAGAGTTTAAGAATTCACTACAATAGTATAACACCTTAAATATTGTATTTAGTTAATAATTACTAAACCATTGATGGAACCACTATCAAAAGTAATCATGTTTAAATAAGTAGAAGTGGAAGCTATTTATCTTAAACCAATAGAAGTAAAGACTCCAGTTTGAAAACTGATATTTCATGACTTTGAGAATAGAATGAATAGAAATTATTCCTTACAAAATGACCAGTTTATAGGGAAATTAATTTATGGTATTGAAAAAAACATGATCTTATTTTTAGAAGTATAGAAGTTGGATGAAGCAGGGCTAAATTATTATATGAATTATTTCATTTTCCATAAAATATTGGTCCAAACCATCTAAAAATGTTTCATTTTCATTGAAATTATATAAAATATGGTTAATGATGATTAATTGGTTTAAATTAGAAGTCCCAAGGTCCCTAAAAAAGTATAGAAATAGAAGAAGGTATCAAATATGAATGAATATATGATTGATAACTAGATATGAAAGAAGTCAGTGAATCATGGGCATGATTAAATAAACCAGAAGCAACCTCAATTTCCATCGTTACTCTAAATACATAAAATTCTACTTATAAACCTTAAAAAAGTTGATACAATAGACATCATTAAAATAAAGAGTAAGAAGATAAGTCCATATAGGTCCCTAAGTATGTTTAAACTATTATGTACTTCATACCCCAATTAATGGGAGGATGAGAACCATCATACAAAGTTCGATCATATTCCAATGAGGAGTACCACATTTAATAATGACATATAATTATGGATAAGTTTACTATTAATGAATAGTTTTATGAAATTGTTGAATCTATTTCATTCAACACGGTATCATCTAGGTCTAAGGAATTTTCATCTTATTCTAAAAAGCGGATTGGAAACTTTAATTTTTATTTTATTTTCAAAAAAACTAATTTTGGGGTTTAATTGGAACCAGAAAAACCTAAAACCAAACAAAAAATAACAACAATGAGAAAACATACTCAGATAATAAATCCACCAAAACCAATCACAGTGAATGAAGTCCTTCTAAGGGGAACCATGAATTACTTCCAAAATAATTCTCTAATGTCAATTTTTGGGTAGATCCTTAGCGAGACATAAATTTTCGATGATATGAATTATAGTATCTTCTAAAAAATATCATGGAAAATGAAGATATATTCTAGTTCTTTTAAAGTTCATAAAATTGCTAATTTTAACTAGTTAAAAAGTTGTAAATGAATCCCATATGACAATCTCTCCTTATTCTAATTTTCAACGCCCACTGATGTCTTCCTAAAGTACACTCTTAATAAATTTCCTTCTAAATATATTCTAAATCTATTATAAATGGTTTTCCTTATTTCTAATAATTTTGAGGGGTAATAGGTTTACCCTTGAGCTTGACCTACCCAAAGCTTTTCCACTAACTTTGAGCCTTCATCTCGTACAGAAAATTCTTGCCTGGCTTCCTACAGTGGAATATTATCCTCAATGAATTTTATCATTGGCTTCAGGTCTTGTACTACCTGGTCCTTTATTTCAATATTTTTTGAGGAGTATCTTGATATGCCTCTTTCTTAATATCCTTAGTCACTTTAGGTTGGAAAGGTTTTTAGACTCCATTTTCAAAATGAACTTTTTCTCCCATCACCTCACAAATTTCCACCGGTTCCTCTTTTAACTTAAGAAGTCATTGATTATCCTCAATTTTAAGTTTTTTTTATTCCAGGCTCCTTGAAGACCATGGTTTTCCCCACAATCTGAGTCACCATAAACTCAAGAAATTTGGAGTAGTATTTTTTTATCATATGGTCTGCTTACCTTGAATCATATTATAACCTTATGAGTATACAATAACTTTCTTCATGCCATAAAAATATTCAATTTCTTATAGCTTTCATCATTAACTGATGAATATTTAGAGTCTATGTTTATATATATATTTCCTTTTTGAAGGTTTTATCGCCAAAATATCCTTTTGGATGTTTGGTTTCATGATTTGGTACTATATTTGTATCCTAAATTGATTCCTTTTTTCCTGAAGTGGAAAGTTTTTAATCCCTCAACATCCTTTTTAATTTTTTTAACTTAAATATTTGAAAATTTTAATGAGTTTCTATCCAATATGGTTCCTACGAAGCAAAAATATGATCACTAACCATCCCTTACATGAGTGGGATCAGTTGGACAGTCATGAATACTGGATCTCAAGAAAAAAACAACCCTACTTGACCTATATCACCACTCCCTTTTCCATAGGAATATGATGTGATCGAAGAATAATATAGGGAAGGGTTGTTAATCCTAGTACTATTTGAAAAAATCAAGCATCTTCTCGATGAGCGAAGATCTTTCTATACTCTTACATTGACATCAATAAGGCCACTTTGTTTCAAGGCATTATTCAACACTAGATTACTGACTAGGGATATATTATCAAACCTTTTTCAATAACCATCATTATACTCAACAAGGGAAGGTTCCTGAGATGAGTCTTTGCCACTAGCAAAGACCACACCCCTTCCACAATGATAATTTTAGGCCAGATGACCCAAAAGAGAGAAATTCACACAATATTATGTCCTTGATTCGTAGAAAGCATCTTGCCTATGATAATAATACCTTTTTATTAAAATCCAAAAATAAATTCACATAGGCCTTCAAATCATCAACCTCCACACATATACAAGGGGGAAATAAGGTGGAACATACCTTATGTTATTTAGTTTGCTCAAAGTAAATTCCATCCTAATAATGGATGAGTATTGAAAGTGGAGGGGGTAAACCAAGGAGATGTACCCAAATAATTAAGGAAGTTGGATCTTAGTTAAAGTTTAAATATAACTTCCACCTTAGTAGTTATAAGTAAAAAACAACAAAGGAGTGATTGAACAAGCTCAATACTTATCAATTTCATCTTTTAAATGAATGAGGAAGTTTCATAGATAGAGTAAACCAACCATCACCAGATCCTATAAATCCCATGTTCCATTAACAAATATTTGAAAGCCACCAACCGGGGGATCCTACCAATAAAAGCAATCCACTAGGGAGAATTAAACAAGGGATGAATCCAATATGAACTCCAATAGAGAAATTGACAAGGAATAATATACCTTTTTTGAAACCTAAAACCACAGGTAAAAGATTGATTTCATAAATTAAAGGAATCCATATATGGTCAAGGGGTGGGATAATACTTAAGGAGGAGGCAGAAAGGAATCAGGGGTCCCATCCACTATTACTAATACTGATGAAGAAGATCCTGGAGATACCTTATATGTCTCTAAAGAAGCTCAATTCACCCTCTTTATTACCTCATATTAAAACATTGTGAATGGTAAAGTTAGGGATGATGAATATATGGAAAATATCACTCATGCCATCATATAAGAAGAAGGGGTGTGCTCTTTGTTCAATTCGTATAATCACTAGGGTTTTCTCATGAACATCCAATATCATCCACTCATCACACCAAAAATAAATTCATGGTTATTGAAATATCCTCTATCTATTAGCCACCAAAATATATCATGACCATCTATATTAATGAAAAAATTTCCAAGTTGTAGTAAGAAAATATAAATCTTAGATAAATCATCATTGAGTTACTATGGGAAATAATTCCCCTTTATAACGAATTCTTCATTGAAGCTCCATATTTTCTGGATCACCTATTGGTGTGGCCCTTTTTTTTACAATTTTCTACCTCTTTTATAGGGATTTATTCAATGCTTAAGGCTGAAAATGTCATTTGAATGTAAAATTAGTGTTCCTAGTCCATTTGATGTTGAATATGTTATTTATGGAATATTTTGATAAAAAAGAGTGCTTTGGTGTTTAAATAATCAAATATTTTGGGTTATTATTCTTCATATACTTTTGGAACATCATTTCTATTATTTTATATTTAAAATATTTTTTTTCAAGAAGATCTTAAATTTTTATAATTAATTCTTTCATAATTAGATATTTTTAAATTTTATATCATCTGTAAAATTTATTTTATTTTCAAAATTTGGAATTTAATGGTTTAACTCTATGATTATAAGTTATTATTATATGCTTGAATTTATTATTTTCATTAAATTTTGAATTTTTTGCGTTTTGTGTGTTCTATGTAAAGGTCAGATGGCTAGACTCATCTGCATAAGGGTAGTTTGATTTTCCAGCTTTTATCGTCTCTAGTTCCCCAATATATAAGATCTTACAGTACTAGCTTGAGATGTGGACACATGGAATATTTATGACCCAACATAACCATAGAATGAGAGAGAGTAATATATATTTTGGTCAACTAGAAAAAAATCCAAAAAAGAAAATTTTGAATGCCTAAAAAGTGATAGTATGGAAGACAAAGTTTTATATTTATAAAAAAACAAAAATGTTGAGCATCCAAAAAATGATACTACATTAAATAATTTTTTATATTTATAAAAGACAACATGTTTCATATTTAAAAATGATATATTAGTTTATGATATTTTTTAAATCATTTGTGAAAAAATAATTAATTTGAAAAACTTATATGATTTTATTAAGTTATAAGAAAATTATTGCATTATATAATGAAATTAGTCTTGAAATTGTTTATTAAATATTATTTTTTCTAGAAAAATAAATTTTAAGGCTATAAAAAAATATAATTTGTTTGAAAACAAAATTATTTTTTATTTTGTTTAAAACCATTAAAAATTACTAATTAAATTTATTACAATTTTATTAATCATCCTAAAAAACACTAGTTGTATAAAAGCATTAAAAAATTATGTTTTTATGAAAGGATATATAAACTATTATATATATATATACCAAATTAATATTTCTTCCAGAATCATTAAAATTTAATTTTTAAATTTAAAATAATTTTTTTATTTATCAGAAAAAATATTATTTTTACAAGTGCATAGAAAAATGTGTTTCTATGAAAAATAAAAAAACAATTTTTAAGTAATAAAAATCCATAATTTGTTTAGTAAAAATGATTATGAAAATATTTTAGGACATTTCTCAAAAATTCCTCTAGAAATTTTTAGTGTAAAACTACAATGAAAATTTCACTAAAAATTTATATTTTTAAATGTTAATGTAAAATTTCACCAGAAAGATCAAATAAAAATAAAAGTGTATTTTAGTTATAGATCAAACTAAAAAATTTCAATTCATTTAAAATTTCCACAAGATAATTACAATTCAATTATCCAAAGTAATATTCAAGTGAAATTTTGTGTTCTATTTTCCCATGGAAATTTCCATGAGAAATTTAAAATGGAATTATTTAGTTGAATATTTCCAGTAAAAGTGTCAAAGGAAATTTTCCTGTGAACCTTTCCAATAGAATTTTCCAAAAAATATTTCAAATAGAATTTTTGATTGAAAATATTTATTTGGAATTATTTTGTGTATTTTCTACTAGAAATATCTTATAAAATTAGTGTTGTTAGTTTTAGGTTTTGAGTGTAAGTTTCTAATTGACTTAATAAAATTTACAATGATAACTTTATTTTGAGTTATTTACTCGAATTTTCCAGTGAGTGATTCCATTGATTACTACTGTAAGTTTTCCCTAAATTTTTTTATTAAATGTTTCAATTGGATTTTTTTAGTGTATGTTTCAAAATAAAATTTTCATTTTAAGTTTCAAATGTAATTTTCCAATGGAAGTTGATGGTTTCACTGTAACTTTTCAATTGAAGTCTCTAGTTAAAATTTCCATCAGAATTTTCCACTAAATTTTTCCATTGAATGTTATAATTGGAATTTTTAGTGGAATATTCCACTACACTTTTAGTAAAATAATACATTTTAATTAGTGAAATTTCTAATGAACATCTATTTTGGAAATTTTCATTGAATGTTTTTAATGAAATATTTCACTAAAACTTACAGTGGAACTTTCAATGGAAATTTTAAGTAATTTTTTTAATGAAGATTTCCACTACAAATTTTAATGAAAGTATCTAGATTAATCAGTGATGTTTTCATTGAAATTTTCCAATGAAAATTTATTTTGGAAATGTTAATTGAAAATTTCAAATGAACGATTTCATTGGAACTTCCAGTAAATTTTTTTACAGAAATATTTTAATAGATATTTCCTCTACATTTTCAATGAATATGTTTAGATTAATTGGTAATGTTTCCATTGAAATTTTCCAATGAAACTTTATTTTGTAAATTTTCACTGAAAATTTACAGTGAAAGTTCCATGAGAACTTAAAATGAATGTTTCCAGTGAAATTGTTTTATGAATATTTCCCCAATAATTCAATGAAATATTTTAATGAATATTTCCACTAGAAATTCGAATAGAAGATTTCAGTAGTACTTTGAATGGATATTTTCATTGGAATTTTCCATTGAAGTTTCACCGAAGTTTTTAAGTTGAAGTTTCACTGTAATTTTTCAGTGATAGTTTTATTGGAATTTTCCAGCAGACATTGACAGTGGAATTTTCCAATGAAAGTTTCTGCTAAAATTTTCCATTAGATTTTTCAGGTGGTTTTTATTCGAATTTTCAATACTATTTTTCAGTTAAAGTTTTATTGAAATTAAATAGTAAAATTTTTAATAATAATTTTCAGTGGAAAGATGATGTTGGAATTTCATTTTACCATATTTTTCCATCAAAAGTTTCAGTTGAATTTTTTTAGTTCAATTTTACACTTTAATTTTTGAGTGGAAGTTTCAACTGAAATTTTTTAGTGAAAGTTTCAACTATATTCAAATAGAAACATTGTAATTTTATATTGTATGTTTCCACTTGAATTTTTCATTATAAGTTTTCAATGATATTCTTCCTTCAATGTTGACACTAAAATTTTCTAGTGAAAGTTTTAATTAGAATTCTCTAGTGTATTCTTCAACATGGATTTTCCAAATGAAGTTGAACTTTCCATTAAAATTTTTTATTAGAAATATTATGTTTTTAAGTATAATATTTCTGTAAGAAAATTTCATATGTAGTGTGTTTTTTCAAGGTAAAATTTTATGTGATTTTTCATTGAAAAATCTAACATAATTATTTACTGCAAATTTGAAGTGAATATTTCAACTATAATTTTGTAATAAAATTTTATAGTGGAATTATTTTTATGTTGGTTTTTAGTAAAACATTATACTATAAAATTACAATGAAAATTTATCATATATATATGTATATATATATTTTTAATTTGTTTATTTGAAGTATTATACACCACTTTTGATTTAAATTTTCTTATATAAAATTTCCATGAAAATTTTCATTTTAAAATTATAATATTTTTTTAAGTTGGTGTTTTAATTTAATAGTATTTTCATGAATTGAATTTTTTTAAAAAAAATTTATATGTAGTAATATCTTAATAGACGTAGGAAATTATATTTTTTTTTAAATATCAAAAAATATTTTTAAATGGATATATATATTTTTTAATTTTATAAAAATTTCGAAAAAATTATTTTTGTGAATAAATTTTTCTGTTGTTTTGAATTGGGGTTCAAATTATTATTTCCAATATATAAATTCAAATTATTATTTTTATAAGGTTTTAAAAAATTACCATGAAATTATAGGTAAAAAAATATTTATTTATAGTGATAAAAATTTATTTACTTTTTAAAACTATTTATAAATTTTTAATCTTTTCGATATATTTTTTCCGTATTTTTATTAATTTAGTTATAAAATATTTTTTAAAGTATAATTCCAAGTTATTTAATTTTTAAAATTTTCAAAAATTAGTAGTTGAATATAAATCAATATAATATTTACTATATGGATAAACAATTTGTTGTTATTTTTTAATTTTATAAAATCTTTTAAATTAATTTTTTTTATTATTTTTGTAAGTTTATGAACACATAAAAGTATAACCGAGTTTTTGAAAAAAATATGACAATCTTCTAATTTTTTTGAACATGTTTCAAGGATATCACATCACCCCTGATAATCCAGTTAAATGGTCAACTAGACCTATCCATATATGGATGATCGACTGCAAGAGTAAACTGAAACCTACTTTGGATAGGCCGCCATAAAGGGGGAAGTGATCATCACATTATGGTGACATCTAAGTTTCCAACCTTCCATGAGGCAGTGACCACAAGAACAAGGGGTCAATCGACTGCATGATGAAAAATCGGAACCGACTTGAGGTCAACCAATACCAATCGAACAAGCTGATGAAGCCAATCCAAGGATATCCACCATAAATGACTTTGAATCCGATCAAAGATTTTGATTCTGGGACCAAACCAAGATTTATGAGGAAGGATGAACCTTGACCAAATATGAAGATGCCAAATAGAATGATTAAAGATAACTGTGAGCTCAATGGATATCATCAAATGAGCATGAAGACGGTGACTTCGAAACCAGAGGCACTGAGATTGTTTCCAATGTTGTATGAAGTACCAACGACAATGAGTTCTGACATCGAGTAATAGAGTTGGAAGAATGAATGAGGATGGTCATTAAAAATTGTGATTTATGAAGAACTTTTTTTTCAAGTTGTGCCCGATTGAGGAAGAAAAAACATCTCATGTGGTTGTTGAAGATGACCTGGGCCTCAAAGATCTAGGTTCATGCATTACCACCCTTGGTTTCTTATATTCAAGCTAGTTAGAGTGAGGTTGAGTCCAAATAAGAAGAATAGTTCTCACTGATTTGTTTGTTTGTAAGTTCTATAAGATGACGATGCCTCGATTATTGCATATGGTATGGCTGATGGTTTGAAAGTTAGTGCATAGAAGGTTCTTTATGTTTTTACTGAGTGAACGTGGTTACACCAAGCTACTATATTTTATTTATAATGATGTATCCTAGCCTGAGCGATGATTATCCATGTGAGTTTATGAAACCTGATGTACAGTGGAAAGTGTTCCATGCGGAGAAAATGTACCTATTGGATGCTAATTATAAAACCTCAGTGCCGTCCAAAGTTTCTAGAAATGATGCTTGCAAACAATTGAGTTTATAAATGAATTTCAAAACTAAAAACAAAAAATCAAGTCAGAACATGATTTTAAACATATAGAGAATTCTAGTAAGTAGTAGTGACCAATAGGATTTTTAAAGAGTAAAATATACCATAATTATTTTAAAGAATTTTATTTCAAAAAAACAGAACCACCATTTTGAAAAAAGTGTATCAGTTAAAACAATTACTCCCCCATGAAGAAGTTATGCATTTGAATACAACAAAATGTAACCTTAAATTTTTATCCTTGAAAAATATCCCCAGTTTCCTAGTTGAAGTCCCTGAAAATATTAAAATAGAGTAACATTAGTGTTCAATGGGAAAATCTAAAAATGAAATAACAGAAAATGTTATGAGTTAGGGAGTTTGATTCAGTAAGCTCCTATTTTTAACTCCCATTGGCTTTGAAAATCAGAATGATTCTTCCATGAACAGTAAAATCCCTTCTTTTAGTAAGTTTATTGGTCATGCGTTTTATTGGGTATCAACATGATTGACTAATATTGGTTAGTTAATTTCCATCACATGGTTGGTAAGTCTCATGCTTGACCATGTCCTTTACGCCAGTCCTTATACAAGGTTAATCAAAAAGTTAGATTCTCCCCTTCATGTGGTAAGTTGTTTTCTACTTACGATCACTTCATAAGTCTTTTGGCTGGTTGAATGATTTCATGACCACTTCCATCATTTACAGTCCTTTCTTTTTGTGGTTGGTCCGAAATATTCAATTTTGTACATGAAAACTTTCCACAATTAGTTCATTCTTTACATGTTAAATCTTCCATGGTAGGTTGGGAATGAGAATTATATGTTGAAGCTCTATTGGCACTGAAAAAATCATCTAATGATCGACCAAATGCTGAAAAATTGATACATGAGTGTAGTTCACTTTGCAGGATTTGATTTAACTATCCTTCAAGCCTAAACACACTTACAAATAAACATTTATGGCCATCTTAAGTTATACTACTAAAAATATCCAACAAAGGTGATTTTGGAACAAAGTATATAATTTCATGAAGATTTGGCAGTGAGACTCAAATTTTCATTAGCGGCAGTAAACTTCGCAAATCATAAGTCCGGTTCTTAGTGTAATATACCAATTAATTAATGAATAATATATATTTTTATCTATGTCTATTAATGAATTAGATAATGTTTTAGAGTCTTAAAATTAAAATAAATCCAATCTTAAGCACAGAATACACTAATATTTTTTAAAGGATTGTTTTACTGCCTTTTGATGGAAAACCATATTTAAATAGATCTTTTGACAATTTTATAAGATATGTTTGTCAAAATAAACTTATTATTTATTATTGGGACATCAAAATTTACTTTGTGTGAATTTTTGGTATTTTTCTGACAATGTTCATTTTTTTATGAATAGTGAAAAATACTGTATTTTACATCAAAACTGCTTTTTAATCTACTTTATTTATATGATTAGATTATCTTTTTAATTTTTTTTAAAGTTAAATTAGAATATATTTTTACCATTTAATCCAATGGTGGTCATTAGGATTAATTTTACTTTGGAATTGGGCATAAACTAATGTCAAACTTTTCATAGATATTGTTTCAAAAAAAAAACCCGCTATTTATTTTGACAACGAGAATTATTTTTAAATCAATTATTGAAATTTCTGTGTTTGGAATTTGGTAAAATGGATTACATATTTGTAATCAGAAGGTCCAAATTATGTAATCAAGACTCTTTTGTTTTTGGACATTATGAATAGTAACGACGGTAATTATCTTTAATTATCTTGATTAATGAGTAATCAGGTAGTTAAGGATAATAAAATGATATCATAATAATACAAAAATACCACAACATGTGTCCTAAGGCTACTTTTTGTCTCATGGACGACCATGGGATGCCTTGTGACAAACTTGGGGGCCCCATGGAATCACTTTTGTGGAAAGTGACTTGTTATCTTTTTATTTTTTTTAAAGAAAGTAAATATAACAAGAATGTATCACCTGATTAAAACATTTTTAATTTTGTCTACATAGATGATCTTTTGGACTATAAATATTCATTAGAAATATAAAATTATTTCCTACATCATTATATTTTTTTTATAAATTTTAGACATTAAATTTATTAAATTATTTATGACATCATGATGATGCCGCGATTACCTCATTAATAAAGGATTCAAATAAAATGAAATGATAATGTAAAATATATGACCTAAACATGTCCGAAACCTATTTTATGGGTGGATTTCTAACCCTTATCACCTTACCCTCGAATTATATCAATGTGGGACCTTTTGAATCCGAAAATCATTTTCAAATAAAGTAACATTTCTTTACTTTCCAAGAGTGCCCCTCCTCTCCTCTTTTAAAAGGCCCCCACCTCTACCTCCTTACCCACACTTCCAAAGCCTTTGGATCAGCCAAAACCGGCCCATTTTGTCTCTCCACATCCCTCTCTTACTCCTTTAATCCTCACTTTGGGCAGAAGTCTTCCCAAGGAAGCCTTTGAGCTCAAACCAAAGGGAGTTACCCAATTTTAAGGTAATGTCTTCACTTGAGTCCTTTTGTTTTATTTTGCTTCTCCAACCCCCTAAACTATTTTTATTCATTTATTTTGTAACAACTCCAGTATTGTAAATATACTAGGATGTTGTTATAAGAAGTATTCGAGCTACACTTACACAAATCTACATCTAATGGTTAAAGGACATACTGTTTCCGTGGATGGTGAATTTATGCCTCCCGAAACGATGATTGTTCTACATTCTTTTGACACCTTCAAAGGTGGCCATTAAGATGTCACTATATTTATATATGATATATAATATGTTTATGTTTTCCTTAAGCTTCTGTATTTTTGATTTTGTGCATACCTTTATGGTTTCCATTATGGGTAAACACGATATCTTCATTTAAGGAAGTGCGGACTACCGCCCCCTCAAAGTGATTTGATTCGTTAAATACCATATGTGGGATGTATAAAGGATGTAACTATGATATTATATATGATATTATATTGGAATTATAATATACCCTTCTATCATTATGATTCCATTCTATAAAATATGAAATAGAAATGAAAGTAGCGTTCATGCGTACGTACGGCTTACCGTCTCCATGAACGGTGCATTTCATTTCTTACCTCTAAATGATTATGTAATATTATAAATGCATATATATACTGGATATATATGATATATAAATCATGATTATAATTCTGGATATAATGGATACATGAACAACTTGTAATTATAAAGGGTTTATTTTTGACTCAAGTACCAATGATCGTTAAAACGACGGTTATTAACTTAAATAATTACATAGTGTTCATGACATGGAAATAAGTGATATAAAAGGAATAATGAACTTGAAAAAGGTTCTTAATAAAGTATAAATTAACTCAAGTTTATTATTCAGGACATTAAAGAACGATCGAGTCAAGTCGGACCCGAGGTATGGGACTTCGTCTCAATCTCCTTTCATTGAGGCATATTTTGTTTTATACACAACCTTCTTTTATACGGTGTATAAACCCCTTTGACTTTTACGTTTATTCAAAAGGAATATTTTTTTATATTAAGCATTTACTAAATGACAAAAGGGAATGTTTTTGTCATACGTATGCGGTGATAACGACTTCTCCGCCGCCGTGACCATTATTTGAGTTTCGGCTTCCTCTAAAAGCCATACCTTTTTTTAAAAAGAAAAATAAATACCATGTTTTACTTTTCTTTTATTTTGGTATTGAAAATGATTTTCATAATGTTTTTATATCAAAGGATTGTATTGATATCTTGTGATTGAACGTTCAAAATGTTATGTTTCCTTTATGCATGTTTTATGTGATACGATTATGTTGAGGTTCTTGGGCATTATTATGAAGACGGGTGGTTCCATGATAAACTAAGGGCGGGTGAGCCCGATATAGCTCTCCAATGCATTGGGTAACACGAAGGAGTGAAATGTTAAGGTTTCTCCAACGATATTTAGGGAATATACTGTGATGGGTATTCTAAACGTAACCAAGAGGGTTACTCCCTACGTAAGAATGTTATGAATGCCTCAAGTTACCTTTATGTCTTATGATTTCTATGATTTATTCATGATTTGATGAGGTATGTTAAAGTTCTTATGTTTTATGGGTAAAATATGATTTCATTCTTATGTATATATGTACCCATGTTTCCTTTCCATATTTTTATATCCCTTACTGAGCTTTTTATGCTCATCCCAAGTTTTTTGAAATGTTTTTCACAGGTCAAGGGAAAGGTACATGGTATGATGATAGTGTCAAGGAAGTGTCAAGAAAGAATCCATGTTTTATTTTAAATATGTTTCCATTGACGAGAAAGAAGAATAATATCTTTATGTAACCACTTTGTTTATATGTGGAATGTAATGCAAGTTTTATGATCTAATTCTCTAAAACTCTAAACCCGAAAAGATCCTCAATGTGTAATCTTGTAATAACTCAAGATTAAGTAAGGTTTAAAGCTGGGGCCTTATACTTAGAACTTTGGTTCACATAATTCCCAGGAGATGTGGATATTTTAAGGAAACCTACACACAATGAAATTCATTTTAATGGAACTCTAGTTCACAGAATTCCTTAGATTCATAGAGCTTTGATGACAACCTTCATGAAACGTAAGTCCAGTTCCCAGAACTCTTGTTCACAGAAGTTCCCTACCATCTCATAGTATTGATCTTTCACAAAGACCTATATATTTCTTGAAACTATGGCCTTCTCCTCTACCAAGCCTATAGATAACCCCCTCATTTCATCATCTAAGGAGGAGAAACTAAGATGTGACATCACACTCTCAATTTATGAAACTCTAAAGAGTTTTGTGAGTTCATGGAACGCTTTACTGCATGGGTAATCTTTTCGAAATTCCCTCACATGAGAACTATCATATATGGGTTTGTGTTTTAGTATATTTCAAAAAACTTCTATCCATGAAGAAAACAATTCATGTAAGATGGCCATGTCTTGCAAAACTCCAATTTTCACAAAACTCCAAAATTTCATGAAATAGTGTTTTACATACCCATTTGGATCCCTCATTTTGATGCGCATACTTTAGTGAAAGTTGAGAACCATCAAAAAAACCTATATTTTTCAAAACTACTACCTTCATGACCAATTGTCCATACCATGAGGGTGAAACCCCCGCACCCCCGCTTGAGATCATTTTTGGGATGTGGTCTTGACCTAGTCCCTTCGCTTCCATCACTGACCCCCATGAAAAAATGAGAGTCGCACTATGAAATTTTCAATCCAGGTTGAGGAAATTTTGGGTTGCGCCATATACATCCCCTATGTCCACCCAATATAATACCATAAGTTGAGATAATCCTCTACACTATAAGAAATACCTTGAGTTGACCTACTCCTCTCGGTCGTTTTCCTATTCCACAAGTTGATATTATCCTCTTAGATTCCCTTAGTACCTTAAGTCAAAACACCCCTAAAGTAACTCTTTAAACCTCATCACTTAACTCCTATTCCAAGTTTAAAGATAAAGGGACACCCTTTCATAAGTCCCACACCATCTATTTCTAGGAATATTCCACCTAGTAGTCCTCACTACATGACGTTAAACTGTAGTATACCCTATATGAAATGAAAATAATGCCTTATATGAAAAGAAAAATATGCCTTATGTGTGAAGAATAAGATGGCCCATGTAATGATAATGAGATGACCACCAATCATATCCCTAGACCCATCAGAAGAATGTGATTCCCTTATAGTCTAATGTGAGGAAAATGAATGGGTAGCCCTATAGTGAAATCCCCACATGTATCCCTTATACTCCTAAGTAGACCCCATGGATAGCCTCATCATGTATAATCCCCAATCATATTACTCCACCCACTAGTGGGTTAAGATTCCTCTTAAATAGACAGGAGGAAGAAAGGATAGAAAAATCAATGCATAAGCCCCACACACCACATTTTTCCCATGATGTTAAACTGTATCCTTACCCTATATCAGGAACACGAGATTCCCTCTTGAACCAACACGAGGAAGAAAGGATGTGAAACCTAATGCATAATCCCCAAGCACTATGTCATTTCACATGAAATTAAACTAAAAACTTACCCTATGCCAAGAACATAGGATTTACTCTTGACGCAATATGAGGAAGAAAGGAAAGGCATCTCAATGAATAGACCCCACACACCATGTCTTTTCACATGTCATTAAACTCTAACCTTATCACATGTAAAAAACATGGAATTCCCTATGTGATAAGTGTATGATGCCTCGTGAGAGAAGAAAAATATTCCTTATGATATGAATGAGATGATACCCCATCATCTGGTCACGTCCAACGCCTAATCCCCAATCACACCATCGCTTCTCCATAGCATCATCTAGGCATCTCTAACGAGTAAGGCCCATTCACATCATCACTTCTCTATAATGGAACCTGGGAAGATCCCACATGTAATCCCCATTCACATCGTCACTAATCTATAACATCACTTGGGAAGCTCCCAGGCATAATCCCCATTCACATCATCACTACTCTGTAATGACCCAAATTTTTTAAATGATATTTTGTTTCCAAAAAATGTGTGTTATATTATATTATTACACAACAAAACCATATCTATTAAATAATGAAGTAAATATAAAGGTAAATGTGACCATCTATATTTGACCTTTATATGATCATTGTTCAATATGATTGTTGGTAACTATACTCCTGCTAATAATTTTAACATTATAATTATTGTTTATAAGTAAATTTTGACAAATGATAATTGATTTAGAAAGAAGTGTTGATGGCCTCAACCATTAGAGTTGTTCCCTTTGAAGCTTATCTATTGGAACCCGGGTGGTAGGTATCATCACTTGGGTTCTCCCTTTACCAACCCAAAGCTGAACTTCAACAATTAAAGCTTGAATGAAATCACCTATGGGAGAAGTTCAAGTTAATTGAAATTACCACTCAGGTGATGTTAGTTGAGCTGCCCCATGAATTTATCACCATCACACGTCTTAAAATTAGATAATATGGAAGTGTTATAAGGGGTTATGTTTTGAGACTCTAGTTAATTAAATTTTAATTCTATTGTATAAATAAAATTTTTATTCCATCAATTTCATTTTAAGAATAGTTTTGCTTAATAAAATTGAGATGTAATTTGATAAATTGATATTTTAGATAGAAATTATACTATTAGAAGAAGATATATATATTTATAATAGACTAATATATTATAAATAATACTTATTTTAATTAAATAGTATTATAAAACACTCTAATTTAAATATAAATGAAAAATTAATTTTTTTCAAGTGTTAGAAATTCTTCTATGCATTTTCAATTCTCTATTATTTTTAATAAATAAATATTTTTATAGTTAAAATTTAGAATCATCATATTTATATAATTATTCTAATAAAATAAATATAATTTTTGAAGTTATAATTCCAAAATTATGTTAGGGTGAATTTATAATAATTTTCTAAAATATTTTTTTTTGAACATTAAAAATACAGATTGAGTTTTTTGGTATGTTTAATGACTTAATAATTATGTAATAATGATTTAATAACTAATTAAATAAAATCCAAGACATAAAATATTTTATTTTATTAATATAAAGATTTTTAATATATTTAAATCAATTTACAAACCTATAATTTATTTTCCAAAGTCTAAAATTGAAACTTTAACATTAAAAACATTATTTTTGTGGAAACTTTACTTTTCCATTCCAAAATAAGTAATATAAAATGGTGATCGAATATTTTGGATTAAAATAACATAAAATATGACCCTAGTTTCTAAAAACATGGGAAAATACCATGGGAAAACCCATGGTTTTTCATTTTCAATAACCTAGGTTTCCAAGCCCTATATTTGGAAATTAATAAACATATCCTTCACTTTTTCTATAAATACCCAAAAATTTATCTATTTAAATTAATTCTCAATACATCCTCCATGAATTTATAGTAGTTTTACCTCTATAAGATTCCTCCCAAGGTTTCCTCATTCCCCAAGGTTCTAATAATTAAGTTTTAGGAGTAACTCTTCAAGGTAAAAAAATTATCCTTCTTTTCTTTTTGAGTCAAGAAACTATTTTCGTATATATATTCTAAATGTTATGGTTACTATCTTATATTACCCTTTAGATCATACCCTTAATTAAAAATTATGGTTTATAATTGGTATACCCTTGTCCCCTATTTTTTAATTTTGTTTCAAAGCCACATTTTATACCCATTATGCTACCGAATTTACTTCTCCAAACTTCTCTCTTCTCCTCAATAAATTATCTTTCATTTTATTTTTGTGAATACAGTGGTATATTTATTTTCCAATGGTATTAAAATAAATGTAAAAATTATTTATTTTATTTTGGAATTAAAATACATTAAACACACATTCCTTTTCCTTGGGTTGAAAATGACATAATATTCATGTTTTAAGCACTTTTAAAATTCCATGATTTTGATATGAAACCCATTTATTTTATTCTACAAAGGTTATTTATGAAATTTTTGATTATGATCTATGTGGATCAAATTAATTAATACATATGTTGGATTCAACCTAATATCACTCTAATTCATTTGCTAAAGAATTTAATCTCTAGAGATGACATGTTTCATAATACCTTGGTGAATAACGTTGCTAATATTTATGACCTCGGTAGAAAACATTGGTGATGTGATTATGAATTTATAATTTAAATGTTTTAACCACATTTACATGTTATGATTCATGTTATTTTTCTTATGATATGCCTATTTTTACTTTTCTTATTCCTTTATGATATTCCTAAAGTTTTTATTGATATTTCTCATGGTCACATGTAAACTGTTTCCCTTGCATTCCCTCACTGGACCTTATGCTCACCCTTTTCTTCGATGTATATACCTAGGTTATGAGATGAAATAAATGTACTTAGTATGAACCTATGATGAATAATTTCATGCAAATTAGAATAATTTTTTATGTTTTCACAAATTATATACATTTTTTCCAAGAAACTAAACTTTAAAATATCATATGTTTGTGAAATGTAATAAAAAGGCGAGATGTCATAGTTGGTATGAAAGGAAAATTTAGTTATTTTTGGAAATTAGGATTTTAAAACTTTAGGAATAACCCTAGAGAAAAGTTTAAATATATTAAAACATCCTGGTATTTTGGTGAAGTATCAAGTACATGGTTTTTAAGTAAAGAAATCCCCATCTAGATACGAATAGGTGGACGTGGCTCTGTAATAAATATATATAGGGGGAAAAAAAATAAAAAACACCACTTTGAGATAGACTTGAATGGGATCTTGTGCATGAAAATGGGCTTTGTTTCACTCCTATTTTGACACTCATTGGGGATATTTTTGGTTAATCTCGTGATTTTTATGAACTATTATGAAGTTTTTTTTATAAAATGCAATTCTTGTTAAAGAATAATATATTTAATAATTTTGCTTTAAGACATATTTTTTTTGAATTATAATATTATTATACACAAAATTTTTATCACTAAGGTTTTATTCTTTTAGAAAATGATAGAAAATCAGAGGAACCATGTAAATGGTGATCACAATGGACCATGTGTTGACGACCCTCTGATAGAAGCTGGAATGGAAAAATTCATGAGAATAATGAATCAAATGACTTGAGTTATGAGAAATAACTTGAATCAAGACGAGAGACCAAATTCAACCAGTAGAGAAAAATTTTCTATTGAGTCCTTTATATGTCATATACCACTTTATTTTAGTGGATCTACCAACCCTTTGATTGTTGAACAATGGATAAGCTCTATAGAAAAGATCATTTCTATACTTCATTGTTCAGAACAAGAGAAAGTCACCCTGGATGTGTACCGCTTAGAGGGAGAATATGATCATTGATGATAACTTATTAAAAACATGAAGAAAAGAAGGGACATTGATTATATAGTGTGAGAAGATTTTAATGGAAACTTTTTCAAAACATATTTCCTCTATTGAATGTGAACGAACATGGAGAAGTAATTCCTAGAGCTGAAGTAGAAGGAAAATGAATATGTGGGAAGCTACAATATGAAATTTAGAAGAATTTATTGTTATACCTATATATTTTTCATGAATCTTAATGGAAATGTTGATAGATTATTTGGTGGAATAATACCACATCTATAGAAGAATATAACCAATAGAAACTCTGACAACTATGAGGAGATAGTGAGAATTGCTATGAAGGTTAAACTGGAGTTTAGAGAGATGTAGTGGTCCCATAGATCGAATGAAAATAAGATATAATTGGATTCAATATTAGGGAGGAACTTTGATCATATAAGATTAAGAAAAAAGTCCAAATTCCTACATGAAACAAATATGGGAAGAATCATTTGGGGAACTAATTTCTCAGTAGCGGGAAATATTACAAGTGTGGAAGAGATGACCATATTGCTTGGAACTTTTTTAGTGATGTGAAGCCTCAACTTCTCAACACTAAAGACAAAGGGAAGATAGTCCAGGCCTAGCCTAAAGTCCAATGCATCAAGTGTAGACAGATTATAAACTTTTCTAATCACAATTCAAATACAAAGATAACAGAGGGGAATCACTATAAACCTCAACATAGGCCATGTGAGAAAGTTTGTTCTTTTTTATATCACAAGGACTGAATGATAGGCTCTAAATGATGTGGTGTAAGGTGCTCTCATTGTTCTCTCAAATATATCAGGTACTTTGTTTGATTCTGGTTCTACGTATTCCTTTATTTCCTCAAAGTTTGCAAGGAATATAGAATCAATACTTGAACTTATAAAAGTATAGTTTTAGTCAAGAATCATGGAGGGATTATCTAATAATACACAATGTATAGAAACTCTAGTATTCACTTTGTGGAGCAAAATGTCATTTAAATTATAGTAGTCATTCCCATGATGGAATTCAACACTATACTAGGGATGGATTGGATTTCAAAATATAATACTAATATCAACTGAAGAAGAAAAGAAATATCAGTATTTTTAATTGAAAAATATATAATTGTTTTCAAAGGAGGGATATATTGACCTGATATTTGTTTAGAAGCACCCCCATATCCTTATTTATGGAAATTATTGGTGAAGATGAAGAAGGAAATGAATGTATATGAATAGAAAATATTCCCATCATTTAGGAATACATTGATGTATTTCGTAAAGAGTTACTTGGACCAAACCCATAAAGGGAGGTAAAGTTATCCATTGAACTCATACCTGGATCCAAGCCAATATCAAAGACCTCATATAGAATGGAAAATGTGGATTTTTAATAATTAAAGAAACAACATCAAGATCTTTTGGAGAAGAGGTTTATCTGAACAAGTGTCTCTCCTTAGAGAGAACCTGTTCTCTATGTGAAGAATAAGGATGGATCAATGCGACTATGCATTGATTATAGAAAACTTATTGGGATCACAATGAAGAAAAAATACCCTCTTCCAAGGATTGATGATTTATTTTACTGGTTTCATGGGGCTCTATTCTTCTCTAAGATTTATCTTCAATATGGTTATCATTAATTGAGGGTGAAGAAATTAGATACTCCAAATACTGCCTTACAATCAAGATATGGGCATTATGAGTTTGTTTTATGCCCTTCTAATTGACTAATACACCTGATACATTTATGGATTTGATGAAAAAAGTATTTAAGCACTACCTTGATAAATTTTTGGTAGTTTTTATTAATGATATTCTGATATATTCAAAGATTAATGAGGATCATGATGATCCTATAAGGGTTATATTGCAAACTCGGAGGAAGGAGAGACTATTTAGAAGGTTAAAAATATGTGAATTTTGGTTATAAAAAGTTTCTTTATTATGGATAATTATAACTAATGAAGGAATCTCAGTTGAACCTACCAAGAAAAAGGTTTTAGAGGAGTGGACTCATCCTACAATAGTAACTGATATTCATAGTTTCCTTGGTTTGGTAGGATATTCTAGGAGGTGTGTGAAACCTTTTAATGAAATTATAATCAACTAACCAAGTTAACTCGAAAAGGATCCAAGTTCATCTGAAAAATAGAGTGTGAATTTTTTTTCCAAGAGCCGAAGAAGAGATTGGTTAATACACCTGTGTTAAATCTACCCTCTATTGGAGAAGGATTAATTATTTTTTTGATGCATCTCTGAAAGGTATTGGGTGTATCCTCATGAAAAATAACAAGGTGATTGCTTATGAACCTCGATAGTTAAAGACTCATGAGTAGAATTATCCAACTCATGACCTGGATCTAGATACAATTATTTTTTTCCTAAAAATATGGAGGCAATATCTTTATGGGGATAAATGTGATATATACAAAAACCACCAAAGTTTTAAGTATATGTTCACAAAAAAGTAATTGAATATGAGACAAAGTATATGGTTGGAACTTCTTAAATACTATAAATTTTCAATCCATTATCACCCTAGAAGTGAAAACAAAGTCGCTGATGCATTAAAGAGGAAAGATCCTATTGTTCTAGAAATGATAAGGATTCAAGGAGATCCTTTAATCAAAGATCTAGAAAAACTAGACATGGTAATCATAAGCAAAGGGAAATCATCAACCCTATCCCAAAATATTTCTCAACCATCATTACTAGAGAAGATAAAAAAATATCAAACAGAAGATCTCTTATTTCAAAAGAATATAGAGGATGTGTAGAATAGGAAGTTTCCTAAGTTAAATATTGATAAATAAGGTGCACTGAAATTTCCAACAAGGATACGTGTTCCATATATTCTAGAAGTTAAGAAGGAGTTGATGGATGAAGCTCACAACTATACTTCCTCTATACATCCTTGAAGCATGAAAATTTAAAGGGACATTCATGATCATCAATGGTGGGATAATATGAAAATAGAGATTTCCAACTACACTACACGGTTCTTGGTGTGTTAATAAGTGAATCCAAAGAGACAACTTCTTAAAGGGGTTTTACAACCACTACCCATACCAACGTGGAAGTGGGAAAATATCATTATATAATCTGTCACTAGTCTCTCAAGAACATCCAAAGGAAACATTGCAATATGGGTTATAGTGTATTGTCTTACCAAGACTGCCCATTTCATCACTATTCGATAAGATTTCTATCATGACCAAATTTCCAAGAGTTTTGTAAAGGAAGTGGTGAGGTTGTATGGGATATCACTTTATAACATTTTAATCGTGATCTAAGGTTGACATAAAAATTATTGAGAATCCTTTAACATGTTCTGAATACTGAATTGAATTTCAGTTTGGCCTATCACCCCCAAACTGATAGACAACCTGAAAGGAATATTCAGATACTCAAGGGCATATCGAAAACATGGTCAATGGAATTTAAAGGCAGATGTGATCAACATCTCCTATTTTTTAAATTCTCATACAATAACAGATCCATTAAAGTATTCAAATGTCACCCTATGAAGATCTATATGGGAAGCGATGTAGAGATCATACTTATTGGGATGAAGTTGGTGAGAGAAATATTCTTAGGCCTAATCTTGTGTAAAAGATGACAAAAATGGTTCATGCTATCCAACAACACATAAATGTTTCTTAGAGTTAGCAGAAGAGATATACTGACAACCATAGAAGGGAGTTGGAGTTTGGTGTTGGTGAAAAAGTGTTCCTTCGAATATCACAATGGAAGATAGTCATGCGGTTTGGGAAGAAAGGGAAGCTTAACCCTATGTACGTTGACCCCTATGAAATCCTTTATCACATAGGAGAAGTGGCCTATTATCTTACAGTTCCACAAAATCTAGCTCAAGTTCGTGATGTATTCCATGTATCTCTCTTTAATAGGTACATACCTGACCCTTCAACTTTGACCAATACCAATCCAAGTTTCAACAAGGAGAACTTGAATGAAATCGCCTATGGGATAAGTTCAAGTTAGTGAAAATTACCACTCGGGCGATGTTAGCCAAGCCGCCCCATGAATCTATCACCATCACACATCTTACCCTTAGTTCATATGTTGGTGTTATAAGGTGTTATGTGTCAAGTCCTTAGTTACATAAAGAGTAATTACATTGTATAAATAAAATTGTTATTCCATGAATTCCGTTTTAAGAATAGATTTGCTGAATAAAATTGAGGTAAAATTTGATAAATTGATTTTTAAAATAGAAATTGTACTTTATGGAAAATATATAAACATTTATAATTAACTAAGAAATTATTAATAATACTTATTTTAATTAAATATTATGATAAAAACACTCTTATTCAAATATAAATGACAATTTTTTTCAAGTTTCATAAATTTCACTATGCATTTTCAATTCGCTATTATTTTTTATAAATATTTATTTTTATATTTAAAATTTATAATTATCATATTTATATAATTATTATGATAAAATAAATATCATTTTTGAAATCATAACCCCAAAATTAGTTTAGGGTTAATTTATGAAAATTTTCTAAAGTATTTTATTTTTTCATGAATAGTAAAAATACAGTTTGAGTTTTCGGTATGTTTAATGAATTCATAATTATATAATAATTATGTAATAACTAATTAAACACACTAAACTACCTAAAATATTTTATTTTTTTAATATCAAGTATTTTAATATATTTTAATCAATTTACAAACCTATAATTTACTTTCTAAAGTCTAAAATTTAAACTTTAACCTTAAAAACATTATTTTTTGTTGAAACTTTACTTTTCTATGCCAAAATAAGTAATATAAATTGATTATAGACTCTTGTGGATTAAAATAACATAAAATATGACCCAAGTGTCAAAAACCATGGAAAATCCCATGGTTTTTCATTTTTGACAACCTAGGTTTCCTAGGCTTGTATTTGGAAATTAATAAACAAATCCTCCACTTTTTCAATAAATACCCACCCATTTATCTATTTAATTTCCCTCCCAATAAATTTTACATGAATCTATGGTAGTTTTACCTCAAAATGAGTCATTATAATGTGTCCTAAGTCCCCCAAGGTTCAAATCTTTAAGTTTTAGGAGTAACTCTTCAAGGTAAGGGAATTATCCTTATTTTCTTTTCGATTCAAGAACCTTTTTTTGTATATGTATTATAAATGTTATGGTTAATATATTATATTACCATTTATATAATAACCTTACTGAAAAATTAGGTTTTATCAATGGGAGACCCTTGTCCCTTCTTTTTTTTACTTTTTTTGAAAACCATGTTTTATACCCGTTATGCTTCCAAATTTACTTCTAAAAATTTCCCTGTTCTCCTCAAGAAATTCTTTTTATTTTTCTTTTTATGAATACCCAATCATATTTATTTTCTAAGGGTATTCACATAAATGTAGAAATTGTTTACTTTGTTCTGGTATTAATATACATGAAACCTGCATTCCTTTTCCATGTGTTGAAAATGACATAATATTCTTGTTTTTAAGAATATTTGAAACACCATTATTTTTATATGAAACTCATTTATTTTATTCAAGACGAGCTATTTATGAAATTTTTGATTATGATATAGATGGATCACATTAATTAAGACATATGAAGGGTTTTCCCTGTTATCTCTTTAATGCACTGGGTAATGAATTTAATCACTAGAGATGACATGTTTTACAATACCTTGGTGAATAACCTTGGTAAATTTTATGACACCTCAATAGAAAACCTAGGTGATATTATTATGAATGTCTAATTTAAATTTTGTAGACACATTTTCATGTTATTATCCATGCTATTTTTATTATTACATGCCCTGTTTTACTTTTCTCATGCCTTTATGATATTCTTAAAGTCCTTATTGATATTTCTCGTGGTCACATGTAAACTGTTTCCCTTGCTTTTCCTTACTAGGAATTATACTCACCCTTTCCTTTTTTGTATGTCCATAGGTTATGAGATTCAGTAATTATACCTATAATTAACCAATGATGAATCCTTTCAAGTGGATTATAATATTTTTTAAGTTTTCATGTATTATTTACTTTTTTTCCAAGAAACTAAACTTTAAAAGATTATCTATTTGTATAATGTAATAAAAAGGCAGGATGACATAGTCGGCATCAAAGGATGATTTACTTATTTTTGGAAATTAATATTTGAAAACTTTAAGAAGAACCCTAGAGAAAATTTTAAATATATGAAAACATCCTGGTATTTTGGTGAATTATCAAGTAAGTGGTTTTTGTGAAAATAAATCCTTATATGGATATGAATAGGTGGATGTGGATCTAACATAGATATATCTAGGGGTAACACCCAAAGACACCACTTTGAGTTCGAATCGAATGGGAACTGGTGCATAATAATGCGCCTTGCTGCACTCCTATTTTGACACTCCTATGGGATATGTTTGGTTAATATAATTATTTTTACAAAACATTATGAAGGATTTTTAGAAAATGTAATTGTTTTAAGAATAACACATTTAAGCATGATGTTTTAAGAAATAAAAATTCCTTTATATTTATAAGATTATTAAAAGAATCACATTTCTCACTAAGTTTTTATTCTTTTAGAAAATAATGGGAAATAGGAGAAACTATGTAAACGGTGAGCACAATGAACCATGGGCCGAGGGCACTCCGATGGAAGTTGGAATGGAAAAATTCCTGATAATGCCAAATCAACTGACTTGAATTATGAGCAACAACTTGAATCAAGCTGAGATATTGGATTCACCTTAAAGGGAATAACTTTCTATTGAGTCATTTATTCATCAATGACCACCTTCTTTAATTATATCTATCGACCCATTGATTGCTGAACAATGATAAGATCTATAGAAAAGATCTTTTCTATACTCCATTGTTCATAACAAGATAAATAACCCTAGATGGTGCCACTTATAAGGAGAAGATGATCAATGATGGTAACTAATTAAAAACATAATCACAAGAAGTTATATTGATTCTATGGAGTGGGAATAGTTCAAGGGAACCTTTTTCAAAAAATATTTCTCTATTCTATGTGAATGAAAATAGAGAAGGAATTCCTAGAGATGAAGAAGAAGGAAAATGAATTTGTGGGAAGCTATGAGATGAACTTTACAAGACTTTCTCATTACACCTATAGCTTTTTCATGGATCCTAATAGAAAGGTTGATATATTTTTTGGTGGAATACGACCACATCTATGGAAGAATCTATACAATAGAGACTTTGAAAACTATGAGGATATAGTGGGAGTGATATTAAGGTTTAACTAAAGTTCAAAGAGATATAGTGGTCCCATAGAACAAATGAAAAAAAGATATCAATTAAACCAAGCTTATGGAGGAACTTTTATCATATAAGAGTAGGTAAGAAAGTGAAACTTCCCACATGCAAAAAATGTGGGAAGAAGCATTCATGGAACTACTTTCTTGGGAGAAATAAATGTTACAAGTTTGTAAGAGATGACCATATTTCTTGGAACTATTGTAGTGAGATGAAGGCTCAACTTCTCAACACTAACGAAAAAGTTAATATGGTTCATACCCAACATGAAGTCCAATGCGTCAAGTATGGAAAGCTTGAGTTCTATTCCAATCACTATCCTAATCCAAAGAAAATCGAGGGGAATCACCATCAACCTTTGCATAGGTCAAGGGATAAATATTGTTCTTTTTCGATCACAACAGATGAAGTAGAGGGCCCAAATGATGTGGTGGTAGGTACTCTCATTGTTCTCTCAAATATATAAAGTTCTTTGTTTGATTTTGGTTCTATTCATTCCTTTATTTCACCCAAGTTTGAAAAGAATATAGAATCAATCCCTGAGCTTCTAAAAGTATAATTATCAGTCCAGTCTCCTAGAGGGATTAACCAAGAATCAATAGTGTATATGAACTATATTATTCACTTTAGAGAGCCCAATATCATCATAAATCTAGTAGTCAGTCCCATGCTGGAATTCGACACTATACTAGGAATGTACTAGATATCAAAGAATAATACTATGATTAAATATATAAGTAAGGAAATTTCCGTAGTCTTGAATGAACTTCCTATAATTATTTTTAAAGGATAGATTTATCGACCTGAGATTTGTTTGGAATAACCTCCCACAACCTTATTTATTGAAGTGATTGGAGAAGATGAAGAAGGAAATGAATGTATATGAATAGAAAATGTTCCCATCATTTAAGAATACATTGATGTATTTCATAAAGAGTTACTTAAACCCCCCATAAAAAGAGTGGTAGAGTTATCCATTTAACTCATACCTAGATCCAAGCCAACATAAAATACCCTATATAGAATAGAAAATGTGGAGCTGGAAGAATTAAAGAAGCATCTTCAAGATATTTTGGAGAAGGGGTTTATTCGACCAAGTGTGTCTTTAAAAGGAGTATCTATTATATTTTTTAAGAATAATGATGGATCAATACGACTATGCATTGATTATAGAGAACTTAATGGGATCACAATAAAGAAGAAGTACCCCCTTCCATGGATTGATGATTTATTTGACCAGATTCATGGGGATAAATTATTCTCTAAGTTTGGTCTTTGATCTGGTTATTATCATTTGAGGGTGAATAAAGAAGATATTCCAAAGAATTCCTTTCAATCATGATATGAGAATTATGAGTTTGTTGTTTTTCTCTTAATATTGACTAAGTAATATAATATATTTATGGATTTGATGAATATATTCTTTGAGGACTACCTTGATAAATTTTTGGAAATATTTATTGATGATATTATGATATATTCCAAAATTCATGAGGATATTGAGGATCATCTAAGGGTTATATTGAAAACTCTGAGGAAGGAGAGGCTATTTGTAAAGTTCAGAAAATACATTTTTTGGTTAAAAAAGTTTCTTTCTTGGGGTAAATTGTAACTAATAAATGAATATTAGTTGATCCTACCAAGAAAAATGCTGTGGAGGAGTGGAATCATCCTATAACAGTAACTGAGATTTGTATTTTCCTTGGTTTTGCAGGATATTATAGGTGGTTTGTGATTTTTTCCACAAATTTCAAATTCACTAACCAAGTTAACCAAAAAAGGGGACAAGTTCATCTAGAAAAAGGAGTGTGAAAAAGTTTCCAAGAGATGAATAAGAGATTGGTTACTGCACCTATATTTACTCTACCCACTATCAAATAAGGATTCATTATTTTTAGTGATGCATCTCTAAAAGGTCTTGGGTGAATCCTCATGAAAAATAAAAAGGTGATTTCTTAAGCATCTCGATAGTTAAATCCTCATGAGAAGAATTATCCAACGCATGAACTTGATATAGATAAAGTTATTTCTCATCTAAAAATATGGAGGCACTATATTTATGGGAAGGAATGTGATATATACACAGACCACCAAAGTTTAAAGTATATATTCACAAAAAAAGGAATTGAACATGAGACAAAGGATATGGTTAGAACTTCTTAAAGACTACGATTGTTCAATTTATTATCACTTTGGAAGAGAAAATAAAGTCTCTAATGCATTAAGTAGGATAGACCCTGTTGTTTTAGAAATGATAAGTATTCAAGGAGATCGTTTGATCAAAGACCTAGTAAAATTGGACATGGGAATATTAAGAGAAAGAACCTCATCAACATTATCCCAAATTATTTTTCAACAATAATTACTAGAGAATATAAATAAATCTCAAACAGAAGATCCCTTGTTTCAAAAGAAGATAGAGGCTGTGAAGAATGAGAAATTTCCTAAGTTCAATATTGATAAAGAAGGTGTACTGAAATTTTGTACAAGGATATGTGTTCCATATATTATAGAAATTGGATGAAGTTAAAATCTCTTATTTATATAGACATACAAGAAGAATGAGAATGTATAGGGACCTTCTTGATCATTTTTGGTGGTATAACATGAAAAGGGAGATTGTTGACTACACTAAAAAGGGATTGGTGTGTCAACAAGTGAAGGTAAAGAGACAAATTACTAAAGGGGTTTTATAAAAACTATCCATACCAACATGGAAGTGAAACAATATCACTATAAACTTCATCAATGGTCTCCTGAGAACAGCCAAAGGAAATAATGTGATATGGGTTATAGTGGATCGTCTCACCAATACTGCCCATTTCATCATTATTTGGGGGGATATCTCTCTCGACCAAATTTCCAATATTTATATAAAGGAAGTGGTGATGTTTCATTGGGTATCACTTTATATCATTTCAGATCATGATCCAAGGTTCAAATCAAAATTATGGAGAATCCTTTAAGATGTTCTGAATACAGAATTGAATTTTCGTATAGCCTATCACCCCCAAATCAATGGACAATATAAAAGGACTATTAAAACACTCAAGGATATGCTAAGAACATGCTAAATGTAATGTAAAGGTGTATGGGATAAACATCTCCCATTATTTGAGTTATCATACAACAAAAACTTCCATTAGAGTATTAAAATGACACCCTATGAAGATATATATGGGAAGTGATGTATAACTCCTACTTGTTGTTAAAAAGTTTGTGAGAGAAAGATTATTGTGCTTGATATTGTGCAAGAGATGACAAAAAAGGTTCACTCTATCCAAAAACACATAAAGGAAGATCAGAGTTTGTAGAAGATCTATGATGAAAACTATCGAAGGGACTTAGAGTTTGGTGTTGGTGATAAAGTGTACCTTTGAATATCACTATGGAAGAGATTCGTGTTGTTTGGGAAGAAAGGAAAGATTACCCCCAGGTATATTGGCCACTATGAAATCCTTGATTGCATATGAGTATAGGCCTATTGGCTTGCACTCCACCAAATATATCTCAATTTAATGATTCATCCCGTGTATATCTCTTGAGGAAGTACATACCCAACCCTTTAAATGTACTAAATCTAGAGGTGGTGTAACTGGAACATGGCCTCTCTTATGAGGAGTATCCGGTAGAAATATTAGACCGTAGATACAAGGTTCTATGAAAAAATACTTCCAACCTCATCAAACTATTATTGAGGAACCATAAATATAAAAAAGTGGCATGGGAACTAGAGGATGTAGTGAGACAGAAGTACCCACATCTTTTATCAACCGAGTGAAATAGTTGAAAATTTTAGGGATGAAATTTCTTAAGGGGGAAAGAATGTAATGACCCCGACTTTTTAAATGATATTTTGTTTCCTGAAAAATATTTTTATGTTATATTATTACAAAAAAAACCATATACCTTTAATAATGAAGTAAATACAAATGAAAATATGACCATATGCATTTGACATTTATATGGAAATTGGTCAATATGACCATTGAAAACTATACTCTTTCTAATAATTTTAATGTTATAGTTAGTGTTTATATGTAAATTTTAACAAATGACAATTGATACATACAGAGGATTCAATAACCTTAACGAGTAGATTCATGCCGTTTGAATCCCATCTGTTAGAACTTGGGAGGGAGGAATCAAAACTCGGGTTCTCCCTTGACCAATCCCAAGATGAGCTTTAACAAGTAAATATTGAACAAAATCTCCTATGGTATAAGTTCAAGTTAGTGGAAATTACCACTCAGGCGATGTTAGCAGAGTCACCCCACGAATCTATCACCATCGCACATCTTACCCTTTGGTCGTATGTGTGTGTTATAAGGGGTTATTATTCGAGGCCCTTATTAATTAAAGTTTAATTCCAATGTATAAATAAAATTTTTATTCCATCAATTCCGTTTTAAGAATAGTTTTTCTTAATAAAATTGAGATGAAATTAGTTAAATTTATAGTTTGGACAGAAATTGTAATTTCTGGAAAATATATATATATATTTATAATAAAATAATATATTATGAATAATATGTATTTTAATTAAACAGTATTCTAAAAATATTCTTATTTAAATATAAATACTAATTTTTTTTCAAGGGGAATAAATTTTACAAGGAATTTTCAATTCGCTATTATTTTTAATAAATAATGTTTTTTATATTTAAAATTTATAATTATCATATTTAGATAATTATTATGATAAAATAAATATCATTTTTGAAATATACACACCAAAATTAGGTTATGGTGAATTTATTATAATTTTATAAATACTTTATTTTTTTTGCGAATAGTGAAAATACAGTTTGAGTTTTTCAATATATTTAATGAATTTATAATTATTTCGTAATGATATAATAACTAATTAACCTCAATACACAACCTAAAATATGTTATTTTATCAATATAAAGTATTTTCATAGATTTTAATCAATTTAAAAACCAATAATTTACTTTCCAAAGTCTAAAATGAAAACTTTAACATTAAAAACATTATTTTTATGGAAAATTTAATTTTCCATGAAAAATAAGTAATATAAAATGATTATCGGATATTTTTGTAACACACCCAAATGATAAAGGGTTAAATGAATAAATGACATGACTCATGTCAACAAGGTGAACCTTCATTTTCGAGAGCCTACCTGATTAGAACTCTATAGTTAAGCATGCTTGGCTTGGAGTAGTGATTGGAAGTGTGACCATCTAGAAAGTTTCTCAGGGTGTGTGTGAGTGAGGACAAAGCACATTGGAAAGAATATGTGTTGGCATGTGGGGATAGTCATTAGTCAGAAGACCGTTCGGGCACGTGGGTGGGCCCTTGGGTGGGGACCACGTGTCTGCGGGTCAACTGGCAGGTGGGGCCTAGTTGTTACATTTGGTATCAGAGGGAGTTTAATGTAACAAATGGGACCCACCCACCAGTTGCCCCGTAGACACGTGGTCGCCACCCTAGGGCCCACCCATGTGCCCAAATGAGTCTTCTAACTAATGACTATCCCTACATGCCAACCCATATCCTTTCCAATGTGCTTTGTCCTCACGAACACACTCCCTGAGAAACTTCTTAGAAGGTCACCCATCCTAATCACTACTCCAATCCAAGCATGCTTAACTATGAAGTTCTAATCAGGTAGGATCCTGAAAAGGAAGGTGCTCCTTGTTTACATGAGTCATATCATTTAGTCATTTAACCCTTTATCATTTGGGGGTGTTACCATTTTGGATTAAAATAACATAAAATATTACCCAAGTACTCAAAACCATGGGAAAATACCATGGGTAAGCCCATGGTTTTTCATTTTCCAGAACCTAGGTTTCCAAGGCCTATATTATGAAATTAATAAACAAATCCTCCAATTTTCTATAAATACCCACCCATTTATCCATTTCATTTCACTACAAATCCATCCTCCATGAATCTATGGTATTCGTACCTATAAATTAGTCCTCCCAAGGTGTAATAAATCCCCCAAGGTTCCAATATTTAAGTTTTAGGAGTAACTCTTCAAGGTAATAGAATATCCTTCTTCTCTTTTTGATCCAAGAACCTCTTTTCATATATGTATTATAGATGTTATGTATAATCTATTATATTTCCATTTATATCATTCCATTACTTCCAAATTATGTTTTATCAATGGTATACCCTTTTCCCCTATATTTTTACATTTTTTAAAAACCACATTTTATACTCGTTATGCTGCCAAATTTACTTCTCAAAATTTCCCTATTCTCCTCAAGAAATTCTATTTTATTTTATTTTTTTGTGAAATACCCAAGACTATTTATTTTCCAAGGGTATTTAAATAAATTTAAAAATGATTTATTTTATTCTGGTATTAACATACATGATACCCACACTCCTTTTACATGGGTTAAAAATGACATGATATTCATGTTTTTAAGTACTTTTGAAATTCCATGATTTTGATATGAAACCTGTTTCTTTTATTCTACATGGGTTATTTGTGAAATGTTTGATTATGATCTATGTAGCTCACATTAATTAATATATATAAAGGGTGTTACCTAATAGTGCTCTAATGAATTGGGTAGAGAGTTTAATATTTTGATATGACATGTTTTACGATACCTTAGTGAATAAACTTGGTAATTTTTATGACACCTCGGTATAAAACCTTGGTGATATGCTTATGAATATCTCATTTAAATATTGTATCCACACTTACATGTTATGATTTATGTTATTTTTATTATTAAATTCACTTTTTTTTAATTTGATCATGCCTTTATGATATTAGTCAAGTTCTTATTAATATTTATCATGGTCTTATGTAAATTGTATACCTTGCTTTCCCTTACTGGGCCTTATGTTCACCCTTTACATTGATGTATGTCCCCAGGTTATGAGATGAAGTAAATGTACTTAGTATGAATCTATGATGAAGCCTTTAAAGTATATTAGAATAATTTTTTTAAGTTTTCATGTATTATGTACCTTTTTTATAAGAAACTAAACTTTAAAAGATACTCTCTTTGTATAATGTAATAAAAATGTGGGATGCCATATACTCTAGCGGCACCCGGGTAGCTTTCATATGTAAGCCCCAACCACATCATCAATGATCCTTATGACACCTGATCAATTTCTATGTGTAAGACACACACTATCCCTCATCGAAACTCCTTCTACAACATGATCATCCTTACCACATGGCATTAAACTACATGGACCCATCCCATCACATGAAATTAAAATGCGGCATTGAACTACATGAGTTTTTAAAACTGTCCCTTAAACAAGGTACATAGGAAACCTCCATGATCATCTAGTGTGAAATTATCCCCCTTTTGGGGACACACTCCATCATCCCAGTGTGAAATTATCCTCCTTGTGGGGACACACTCCACATAAAAGTATGATATCTTCCCTCATAGGGATTCACTTTCCCAACCTTTCCCCACAAGATGTTAAACCTACACCCAACCTATCTCTAAAATATGTTAAACCAATATCCTGATCTAGATTCCCTACCCCATACAATAAAAATGGGATTCCTGAGGTAAAAAGCCTTTAAAGTCTTATACCCGTGGCATCAACTATGTTATGGTTGATACGGGATGCCTTAGGTTCTGTGCCTAAGATGCCTCATATGAGATGCCTCCAACTTCAAAAGGAGAAGCATTTATAGTTTCCCAACACACCCAATGTCCATACATGTCTATAAAGTCATGAATTTACCATCTTCTCTGATCAAGGGTTGCTACCATGTTGAGGAATAAACAATATAATCAACCAGCATCGACCTTAAGATGACACTAGGAATGATTTTCACGAACATGAATAAAATATATGAGGGAGACCCAGACTAGGTGATGAGATCCAATAAGGAATACATGGAAGGAGGAACCAATATCCCATAATCCCATTTTGATGAAGGACCCAACATCACCAACCATAGTGGAAGAGGTTTCCCACCTTTGGAGTGTGTGAATGTGGGTCAATAAATATGTGTCGCTGCAATGATGTGCGCCCCATCTACTCAAGAATATGAAACAATATCTTACCACAATAGATTAAGGGATGAAAGAAAACTAAGTGAGAAATTTATTTTAAAGTAAAACATAAGAAAATACTTGTAAAACCATGACTTTCTTCCGATATAGTTCTAAATTTGAAGTCTTCATCTATAAAAAGCCCTAAATACAACCATGATCATTCGGTGAGTATGATTTATTAATGATTGAGATCTCATTGTTCATTATTTAAGGTCTATCCTTTTCCCTCATAATTTATATAATACCAATATCCAAAAAATAATTTGCAATATATACAAAAAAATAGAATTAATTTTTCCACCTTTTGGTGTTCATAAATGTTGGCATTCAATAAAAGGTCCAATGGATGACAAAAAAAACACAAAAATTTCACTAATATGACTAGAAACTAACCCAAAATTATCACACAAACTTTAGGTACTCAAGGTTCTATAATTAGGTGAAATAAATGCTAAAAATTCTCATTATCTTAAAAGATTTCTCCTAACTCAAACAGTTCATGCAACACCCTAAAATTTTATGATATATTTCCATTTAAGTAAATATAATTCCCTTGATAAATTACTTTACGTGAAACATAAAGTTAAAAAGAACCATGAAAAACTATTGAAATATTATTATGTGATATTTATATCTTTTTTTAAATCATCATTTTAATATTATCTTAGTTTAAATTTTTGGGATTTTTTCTAACAATATTTTTTTTTCATTGAATAGTTAAAATATATATTTTTGTAAAATAGCCATTTATTTCCTTTAAATAAAGTAATTTAAAAGTCCCATTATATTTTTTATTTGGTAATAAAGTTATATAATATTCATTTGGTATGAAATAATATAATAAATTCCATTAAGATCAGTATTTTACATGATTTTGACATAAATTAATTTTATTCTTAAAAATGATTTTTTCTAAAAAACTGTTTTCGTGGAATTTTACAGATTTATATTAAAATAAATTTACGATGCTTCTAAAAATTGAATCATGAAAAATGGATTCCATATTTGGAATCTGGTGGTTCAAATTTGGTAATAGGTCCCTTTTCTTTTTAGGCACTATGAATAGTAACAATGATAAAATTTATCATCTTAATAAAGGGTAAATCAAGCAATCAAGGTTAAGAATAATATGATAAGAGTTAAAAATATAACCAAAAATTTAATTTAATTTATTTGATGATATTAATTTTACCATATCCATACTAACTTTTAATATATGGCATTTTGGTTCCATTTTCCTTTGATAATGACATTTATATTATTTTAAGTAAAGAAAAATACAAAATATCAATCCCTTGCCCTTAAATTTATCTTATATGTTGACACATGGATAAAAACAAGTTTTTAATTAATATTAAATATTATTTTGAGAATAATTTAATTATTTTTATGATGGTAATTTATTTCAAATTTTTAGTGATTATATAATTAAATTATATTCTTATACAATGTTGATATAGTGCATATGTATGCATTGGAAAAATCAAAGTAAATAATTTTGGAAAAAATTAAAAGTATTTTATTTAGGATAAATTATGGTTCCAATTTTTTTATAGTTAATAAAAATGTATTATTTATGGTCAAATGGATCATATTTTAATTCTATCTTTGTCTTTTTGTCTTTAAAGTCAAATTATTTTAATATTTCTTAAAATAATTTTACTAGTATTTTAAGTTAAATAATATTTTATAAAATTATTTAAAAATATTAAAATCTTGGAAGAGTACAAGTAGACTTAGAAATGGTAAAAATTGATACCCATTTTCCATATAGGATAAAATATTTACTTATAATTAATATTTTAACCCTTTGATATTGAAAAAGTTGTTACTGTGGTTAAGGTTAAAATTGTTTAACAATGGGGTTAAACTAAAATATAAGGTTTAAAATACCACTTAAACCTATAAAATTTTTATTGTTTAAAGGTATTTAAAAATATACTATATAATCTTTAAAATTATCTCCACATGGTGACACTTTCTCATGAAAATTAATTTATTTTATTTATATCCTTTTATTAAATCCACGTGTGTCCTTTTCTTCACTATAAAAATACACCACCTCTCCTCTCTTATATACACCACCTTGGGCCAATTATCATGAGAAAATACCATTTTTAAAAAAATCCTTATACAAGTTCTATAGGTTTTGGTCTTCCTAAAATACCAACCCTAAGGCCCTTAAGAGGAGACCTAAGGGAGCTCTTTCAAAGAAGAGGTAATCATCTTCACTAGACACTTTCATTTTTCTTATTCTTTGAACACCTTCAGTAATATAATAACCATTAAAATATAATTAAACTAGTATATCACATATAATGAGATTTTATTATGATTATAGAATAATATTTATCCCTCATTCTCCATTAAATGGGAAGAAAAACCATTGCTCGTGTATATGGTAGACTACCACTTCACAAACTGATGTAATTTGTTTTCCATCACCGCCTCACATGGATTGTCATAATGATGGAACTAATTAATATGTATATATATGTATGATAATTAAGAAATAATTATAATTCTATAAATATAGTATTTCATCTACTTCCTTACCCTTCCATCCATTAAGAAAATGATAATGTTGTTCGTGCATATGAGTGGACTACCACATCCATGAAGCGATGTGATTAATTTTTCATGTAAACCTTCCAAAAATGATTATAAATATGTATATAATGAATATTTATGATGTTTATATCATGATTAAAATTTTAGGTATGATATAACCATGATCAAGATACAAGTACCATAACTTCCAAATCAAAACCTACATGAAAAATGATGAAGTTAATACCCGAAATAGTGATAATAATAAAATATTTCTAACAAAAGAGTGATGAGATATTATAAGTGGATCATATATTATATTAAAGATATTTATATAGTTATTTTATTTATGTATAATAAATATAAATTTATTACAATGGAGTTTAAAATCACTTACGAGGCAATTTGAGCTTGAGTTAAGGGATTTTGTCTGAATTTCCACTTTATTGAGTCATATTTTGGTATTATGAATATATTTAATTTCATGAAGTGTATATACTTACCATTTTATATATTTAACATGAATATATATTTATTCATGATGATAAAAGTTTAAATTCATGTTTAAAATTTTAATGGTCTATAATTTGAAAGTTGCTAAATTGGTGAGAATTTATTTTTCAATCTCATTTTTTGTGATTTATTTTATTTTAGTTTAAGGAATATTATAATATATCCTTTATAAACTCCATTAATTTTATTATACTATGGATATTTAAGGAGTTTTCATGTTTTCTTCACACTTTTACTATCTTTTTAAAATTAATCAATCAAAGAATTATTTAAAAGAAAAGATGATTTTATTTTTATTTTGATCGTGTATATTTTTCTTCCATGTCCATATTTTTTATATTTTTTTAAAAAATTAATTTTGTTTACTAAAATTATTTATTAAGGAAATTTTATGTTATTATTTAACTTTTACATGGTTTTAAATGAATCTTTACAATGTGTTCTGAAAGGGTCATTGTCACGATCCAACCCAAGCTAGGGCTGGAGACGCAACTACCCCAAGCCTGCCTCCATAGGTCAGGGGGTTGAGACTAGCACAAAAGGCACAACTAACTACGGGAGGCCTTTTCCTAAATACCTATACACACACACACACACACACAAAACCATCTCGATGCAAAAGTGAAGAGGTAAATATTAAAATATGCAACACTACTATATAGTAAACCAAGCATGCATGAACCTCTAGATAGTACAAAATTACGGTAGTGAAAAATGAAAAGTAAAGGGAAAAAATACAAAACCAAATAGATATAGGTCCCAACTTGACAAAAACTGGAAAAGTAAATAGATGAGAGATCCTAGATCCTGAATCCCAAGATACGACCACCACACACAGTCTAAGTACCCAATATCCCTAAGTTCATATGTAGTCACAACTGAACTATCCATCGTCTACATAAGACACAACACGTGTAGGAAAATCCCATACAGGGGTGAGTATATACATACCCAGTATATCACCCTAAAAGATAAAAGGGGAGCAGTAAGAGGTACAATAGGAAGAGAAAGATAGTAGATAACACAAGGTACAATGAAAGAGTACAAATAAACCAAAAAAGAGTGAAATTATGATCGTACGAACACAAGGGGATAAACCCGGTGAGTAGATGATCTACCCATTGAGTCTTCTCCACTTATAGAAGTAGGGTATACTCATCTAACCATGATAAGATAAACAAAAAAACCATGTGGCATACCTGAGACATCTTCGACTCTCCTGGAAGGAGAGTAACCAAAACCAAGTTGTGGATATAGAATAAGAATATATATATTATCAGTCAAAAGAATACCAAATGAGAGATTAAGGTGATCTCCATATCACAACTCAACCTAAGAAAAAGTGTAGCCAATATTTTAAAAAGTACATCAATGATTCCCAATATCTCACACGTCTTCTTATAAGTAACCATCCAAGTCAATCAATGCCTTTTCATTGTTCCAGACATTCGAGGGGTCATAACTTGAAGTAGAGGACCCATGCCCTAATAAGTCAGGGGGTTCCAATATAATATATATCTGTAGAGGACCCACGCCCATGCCAATGGGGGGGGGGGGGGGGTCCACTTCAAAGTATCCATAGAGGACCCACACCCGTGTAAATGCAGAGTTCCACTATGATGTCATGAGGACCTGCACCCTATGTTTATAGGGGAGTTCCACTTAGTAAGTAGAATAATCAAACCCATGATGATGGGGGGTTATACTCTATAGGTCAAGGAATCATGACCTGGTATGATATGGGGTTCGAATCTAGGTCATTGAGGACCTAAGCCCTATTTGATAGGGGGTTCCACTCAGAAAGTAGATGTATAGGACTCTCACCCAGGATAATGGGGGGTTCCACTCTAGTGGTCGATGTCCCACACCCTAATTCCACAAGGGGGTTTCAATGTTATCATTGAGGACATGGTCCCTATTCGATGGATGGTTCCACTCAGAATAAGCCTATGGTGATCCAGCTTGATCACTACTATCATAATGTGTCACCTACATATGAACCATGCCGGAAACATTACACATCATATCTCATAACTCACAATAGAGGACATCATTGAGTTTTATGTGAAAAAACACCCATGATAGGATGCTCACAGGACAAAACCCGAGTTCAAATGAAAGAGATATGAACGTTAGAAGTTTCCTCAAAAGGAATCAAGGGGTACACGGTGTGTGAGGGGACCCACACGACATGTGGTCTTGTTCCAAAACCTATTCATGTCCCTAGCTAGTACACAGATCACTGTCCATGTAGCAGTACACACCATATAGGTGGACTGCACTACATGTACAAGCTGACCAAGACTGATCTGTGTTTTTCTGGTCATGTCCATATACTGAACCTCATGTCCATATACTCCATACACAAAATCTTTACTCACACAGGGTTCCACCCTTGTGACCCGTATGTGTCTGTGTACTCAGGTACATGACCGTGTACTCGCTCACGAGATCCCGCTTGTACGATCTATCACATGGGTTGTCCAATTATGGAAGGGGTACACAGTGTGTAGGAGAACTATATTCTATATCATCCTTAAAATTTATGAAACCCAAGCCACTATTTCTAAGGGGGATACATACCGTGTGTTCATCCTTCAACAAGGTGTGAAGCTAGGATCTTCACAGATAGTCAGATACATGATTCGTGTGTTATATTTGTATATTTCTCTTCGTCTATCCATAGATCTCTCATCAAAACCACCCAAAAATTATGGATCTAGATTAGATATAGAATTTCTAACCATCGTTCACTGGAAATTGGCTCTAGCGAAGCTTTTCTAGCTGGTCATTCAACGCATACACACACCAAGGCCTTATAACATCGATTAATGATCTTGAATCACAAAAAAGAACACCCATGCTTTGAAAAAAATCCTAGATTTATTCTTGTTTCATCGATAATCTCGTTGTTATTGAAACCAATATAAATCTGGGGGTCCGATAGGGCCTAGTACCTCCCGAAAATTGTCGAACTGGGACCTTAGGGTCCAACTAGTGATGAACGCAAAGAAATAAGGTTTAAATCACAAGAACAAAGGTTAAATGACTGATTCCAATCATTTTCGGCCAATTTATCAAGATCAATGAACCCAGGGTTAGAAAAAAATTGAAATTAATTGAGATTTTAGTACTTGAGCACATGCAAAGGCTGTAAAAGGATGCAGATCGAAGAAGAAGGATCAATCAGCTCAATCATTTATTCAATGAGTGTAAAAACAACAAATTATGTGTCCTACCATTATTATGGATTGATCTTAAATGAATAACATTACCGCCAATTATTTGAGAGGAGTTGTTGCATTCATTGCATCCTGATCTTGTCTGATCTAGAGTTTCATCGTCTTATGAAGTGATCCGGTAATGGAGGAGGAAGAGAGAGATCTGAAATTATCCCAAGGTTTATGAGGCTAACCCTGGAGAATTCATCCTAAGAATATTATTATAGAATTATACTTTGTTCTAAAATGAAGTAATTAATTAATTTAATAATTAATTAATCCACTTAACATACCGCCAATTAGAGAGGAGTTAGAACGCATGTGCCAACCCATTTTATGTCATGCCTAGGGTAAAAACCATATTCTAGAATCAACTATAGTGTTAGATTTATGATTCAAGATTCCATTTAAGACTTATCTCATTTTCTTTAATAATCTGCGCGTACACAATATAAAATATTTTTAATATTTTTATAAAATTAATTTTGGGCACATCAGGCCTCAAAATTTCACATCATCTTAATGCCTAGATCTGGAAATATATATTGAAATATTTAAAAGTATTACAAGGTAAAAAATAAGCATCTATATCCTTCCATCCTTCAATATTTTCATCCCTAAAAAGAAAAAACTAAACAAAAAACTTGAGATACTGAGCCCACACTTGGAAATCATACACCGAGGAACTCTCATACACATTTCCATACTTCCAAAACATGTGAACTAAGGGGATGGTCCTCCCATGTAGGTTTTCTCCTGCCGATACTCAATCGGCACTAGGTTCTCTGAAAAGGTGGTTCCATCCTAGATGTCCAGCTCACCCTAGTTGATGATGTGCATAAGTTCACGCACATATCTACTCAGTTATGACACATGGAAGACATCATGTACCACTCTAGGTGTGGGGGTAGGGAAATAAGGTAAGAAACCTATCCAACCTTCTACATGATCTTGAATGTCTCGATGAACATTTAGGATAGCATGCCTCCCTAGAAAAACCTCCATAATTCTCATCATGGGGAGACTCTCAGGAAAACATGGTCTTTCTACTTGAACTACAAGGGCCTACGATGGTGATCTACATAAGATTTTTGTCTGCTCTGGGCCATCCTCATCCACTCAAGGTTGACTTGGACTTTTTCTGTTATCACCTGTACTAACTTTGGGCCTACAAGAGTGTCTCACCGATCTCTGTCTAGAAAAAGGGTGACCTAAAATGTCTCCCGTATAGTGCCTAAAATGGTTTGTTGATGATGGTAGAGTGATAACTGTTGTACATGAACTCTACTAAGGGAAAGTGATCCTCCCAGCTCTGAGCAAAGTCCAACACTCATTCCCTCAACATATCCTCCAACACCTAGATAGTGTGCTTAGTCTAGGGATTAAAGGCTATACTCATCCACATGTGGGTCTTGAATAACTGATGAATGCCTCTCTATAATCATGACATAAAACTCACATCATGATTTGAGTCAATCGTCGAGGGAACCCCATGAAGGTGAATGATCTCCCGTACATAAAACTTCCCCAAACTCTCCAATGAACTCTACTCCTTGATAGCAAGGAAGTGTATTGACTTCGTAAGTCGGTCAACTATCACCCAGATGATGTCATGGTCCTTCACTATGCATGGAAGCCCTGTGAAAAATTCCATAGATATGACATACCATTTCCACTCTAGGATCTCAAGGGACTACAAAAAACCTTCCAGAACCTAGTTCTTATCCTTCACCTACTAATAGGTGAGACACTGAGAGATGAACTTAGCTATACCTTGTATTATTCCAGACCACCAAAACACCCACTGAAGGTCTCTGTACATATTTACCACACTAGGATGTTTAGATAGTAGAGAAGTGTGGAACTCTTACATCACTTCCTCCCACAATGTGACTGGAACCACTGTCCACCCTTGGAACAAGATGACATGATTCCTTTCTTTAGAATTTCCATATGGTGAGTCACATATAGATATCTAATAATTCAAGACCTCATAGTAAATATATCCTAGATGAGACTCTCTCATATGCTCAAGGAGAAAAGGATTCAACACCATTGACCGTAGAAAAGTTTTACCCTTCTGCTCCACCATGGTCAGCTGCAAGGAGGCCAACTGCTTTGAAGCATCCTGCACTAAACAAGCCTAGGATTTAATCTTAAGTGAATCTACTAAAAAATTTATCTTCCTTAGAGAATATAATATCTCAAATTCATAGTCCTATATGAAATACAACCAGCATCGTTGTCTCAAGTTTAGGTCTCCCTATGTAAAGACATACCTGAGAATTTTGTGGTCTGAGTAAACTACAAAGTTCCCCCAGAAGGTAGTGCCTCTACATCCTTAGGTCGAAGAATATTGTTTCCAGATCTAGGTCATGAGTTGCATAGTTTTTCTTAGGGGGTATAAAATTCATCGATCTGTATACAGTAACTCTCTACTGTTGCATCAACATGAAACCGAGTCCAGCTCTTGAGGAATCATAATACACTATGAAATCCATTCCTTCCTATGATAATATCAACACTAGAGAACTTATAAGCCTCATAATCAACTCCTCAAAGGCCCTATAACACTACTCATACCAGTTAAACAGATACCCTTTCTACATCAGGGTGGTCAAAGGGGCTGTAATTATGGATAAGTCTTCCATAAACATCCTATAGTACCTCTCAAAGCCAAGAAAGATTCACACCTCTGACACGTTCTTAGGTGGATCCCAAGAAAGCACTACTTAAACATTTTCTGGGTCCATGACTAAAACATACTCATAAATGACATGCCCCATAAAGTGAACCTCATGAATCCATAAATGGCACAACAAGATATTTCCATAAAGCTAGTTATCTTGAAGAACATATAGGACCATCCTCAAGTTCTCTCCATTCCCCTCCTCTGATATAGAGTAGATGAGTATGTCATCGATGAAGAAAACAACAAAATGGTTCAAGTATGGATAGAAAACCTGGTTTATCAAATTTGTAAACATGGTGGGGGAATTCTTCACACCAAAGGGAATCACTAGGAGCTCATAGTGTCCATAGAGACATCAGAATGAAAACTTTGGAATATCAGTCTGATAAACCCTCAACTGGTGGTAGCTGGACCTTAGATCGATCTTTGAGAACCATCTCACACCTCAAAACTGGTCAAAGAGGCCATGAATCATCAATAAGGGGTAATTTTTCTTTATCATGTCCTGGTTTAGGTGATGATAATCTACACAAATCCACAAGCTCCTTCCCACCTTTTTCATGAACAACACTAGATTTTCCTAGAGGGATACACTAGTTATGATGAAACCTTTCTCTCGAAGGATATCCAACTACAAAAACAATTCCCGAAGCTTGGTAGGGGAAATCTAATATTCTATAGAAGATATCATAGTGGTTTTGGGATGCAAGTGAATGAAAAACTCCATATCCCTCATTGGAGGTAGTCCCAGAATGTCCTCGGGGAAGGTGTCATTATAATCCTCCATGACTAAAGGAAAACATATGACTAAAGAGACTACTACACCAAGTGATATATTCACTAAATGATAGGTGATAGGCTGAAGACTCTTGATCATAGAACCCAATTTCCCTACCATGGGATCTCTCTCACCATAAAATAAGAATCTCGTCCCATCAGTGCGTAGGCATCTAACTTGTTTTTGGTGATAGTCGTTCTGGGCTTGAACCATAGACAACCAATCTATACCCAATATGAAATCGTAGTGTTCCATTGTGATGAACCAAAGTTCCCATGTGAACCCCTATACACTAAGAGATATATTGAACTACTGGTAGATGAAATACACAGAAGAAGTGTTCCCTATAGGAACATCTAGATGAAGCTGCTAGGATAGCACCTCAATTGGGAGCTCCAGTTCTCACACTAAGAGTATGGAGACAAGTAAATGGAATAAACCTGTGTCTATAAATTCTGAATCAAGAATATAAAACACATAGATCATACCTATTATCATCTCGTGTGCTGTGGGATCTTGGAAATCCAAAACCTACAACTGTTCATGACCCCAACTTCCAGCTTTTTGATCCCTCTGTGGGTTGCTTGGTGGTGGAGGTGGAAGGATATCATCGAATCATCCCCCAACCATAGCTCCTCCTACTCATTTTCTAGATAATTATCCCTGGGGACTACCCTATCCTCACCTTGGAGATCCATAATCATGGGGCTGCCTTTGCCGTGGTGTTCCATCATATAGTTGTCTGTGCTTCTCAGCATGTCTGGTCAGGAAGTCTCGCACCACGTGACCTTTTCCATTAAAAGTAAAGCAATGTACCTCTATGGGATACCCTAACTATCCACACTTGCTCTGACCACGTTCCTGATCCTGATCATATGGAGGTCTCTTACACTAAGATCCTTATGCCTGGCATCTACTACTTACTGTAGGTGAATAAGTTCTGTGGCGCCCACTGCCAGCTCCAGTTTTTTGGAATATCTCATATAGAAATCTCTCTATCACTAGTGCTCTATCCAGTACCCCAACATAGGTTTGGATGCACAAGGGTACCAAACTGGATTGAATATCTCTACAGAGTCCTGGATCAAACTTCCATGCTTGGAAGTATCTATCTCAGATCATATCAAGAGTGTATCACGTAAGGTCTGCAAACCTCACATCATACTCATCCACCATTATCCCTCTTTGTTATAGCTTTATAATCTCCTGGATTCATATTATGTGCAAGCTTGAGGGGTAGTCCTACTCATGGAACAACTACTAGAAATTTGTCGATGAGAGTGATGACTCATCATTCATATACATAAAAGGCTCAACTAGTTCCTAACTACTCTATGGAAAAGGCTAGCTACCAGTGCAAATTCCTAATCCATCGGTGTCTAGATAATCATGGAGACATGGACCACTAACTCCATCCAATCTAATGCTGCTATAGAATCTGTCTTGCTATGGAACCTCAATAGCATCTAGTGCTGAAACTCATAAAGCATGCTAAGTCTGCACTCATCCTCATCCCACTATATTGGGATGATATGATTCTAAATAGGTGTAGGTTCTTATACCTACTCACCTGGAGGAATAGGGTCGCAAGATGGACCATGAAATGAGGCCTCATCACGCATTGGGTCATCATCATGAATCAGAGTTGGTATCTTGGATGGCTATCATCGCAGAGGCATCCAGAGATTTATCAAGACGTACTATGATCAAATGATCATATATATATATCAACAACAATAACAGGGAGATGAATTAAGAATTAAAATCAAATACTCAATCCTATATGATGTATGTACCATTGATCCCTTCAACAAATATCTCAGCATACCAAGTTGATAAGTAAGTAGTCAAGGCCCTGGTGAATGGATACGTCTACTATCACGAAATCAATGGACTCCCTAGACCAAGATCCACACTCGATACCCTTTGACATGGTTTCCCTAAAACCAACCAAAATCCTTATAATGGAACTAGTTCGAAGAATGTCCCAAGGATCCAACCTTCCTCTGATACCAAATCAATCTGACCTGACCTGAGCCAAGGCTTGATCCACTACTACCTCAATCCCACCTCCATAGGCCAAGGGGTGATGGCTAGTTCCCAAGGCACAACTAACCTGACGAGGCATTTGACTAAATACTTATATACTCACACATATCCATGTAAATGAAAAAGTGAAGAGGGAAAGATTAAAAGATGAAACACCTCTATAAATTAAACCAAGCATACATGAACCTCTAGATAGTAAAAATGTAAGGTAGTGTAAACTTAAAAGTAAAGGGGAAAAATATATACCAACCCCAAAATATATCCCAGCATAACTAAAACTAGAAAAATAAACATCTGAGAGAGCCTAGATCCTGAATCCCAAGCTACGACCACTGTTCATGGTCCAAGAACCCAATATCCATAAGCTCCTCTGTAGCCACAGTCGATCTATCCATCATCTTCATAGGACGTGACATGTGTGGGAAAAACCATGTAGGGGTGAGTATATACATACCCAGTTATAATCCCTAAAAGATAAAGGGGGAGAATTAAGAAATAAAATATGAAGAGAAAGATAGTAGATAGAACAAGGTACAATGAAAGAGTACAATTCAACCCAAAAAAGAGTGAAAGTAAACACATCTAAACACAATAGGATAAACACAGTTTGTAGATGAACTGCCCATTGGATCTTTACCACCTATAGTAAGAGAGTAGACTCATCTAACCATGAGAAGCTAAATATGTAAAGAATGTGGCATACCCCACACATCTTCGCCTCTCCTAGAAAGAGACTAACTAAATTCAAGGTGTGGATATAGAAGAAGAATATATATATATGCTCAGTCAAAAAAATACCAAACAAGAGAGTAAGGGGATCTCAATATCACAAATCATCATAAGAATTAGAGTATCTAACATCTCCAAAAGTCCATCAATGATACCCAATATCTCACAAGTCTACCAAGAAGTAACTATCAAAGTAAAGAAACACCTAGTCACTATGCTGCATAGTTGAGAGGTAAAAAAATCAAACTGGAGGATCCACACCCTAGTACATCAGGGGTTTACACTCTCATTAGTATCCATAGAGGACCTGCGACCATGAAAATGGGTGGGTGGGTGGGGGGGAGTCCACTTTGAAGTATCTGTAGAGGACCCACACCCATGCCGAAAGGGGATTCCACTATGAATAATTCATAGAAGGCCCACACCCATGCCGTTGGGGGGTTCCACTCTGATGTCACGAGGACCCATACCCTCTGATGATAGAAAGTTCCACTCGGTAGGTAGATGACCCACACCCATGCTTATGGGGGGTTCCACTCTATAGGTTGAGGACCAACACCCTGTTATGACATGGGGTTCCACTCTAGGTCATCATGAACCCACACCCTATCCGATTGGGGTTTATACTAAAAAAGTAGATATAAAGGTCCTATTCCCATAAAGATAGTGGGGTTCCACTCTAGTGGTCAAGGACCCACACCCTGATGCCATAATATGGACCCACTCTGATCATTGAGGACCCATGCCCTATCAAAGGGGGGTTCCACTCATAAGAATCCTCTAGTGATCCTGCCTAATCACTGCTGTCATCGGGCATCACCTCTATAAGTGATGTGCCTAGAAAATTACACATAATATCTCATAATACAAAACAAAGGGCATCATCATGTTCTACATAGAAAAAAAATCTGGATAAGTTGCTCGCAGGACAAAATACGAGTTAAAAAAAGAGATACATATGTTTGAAGTTTCCTTAAAAGGAATCAAGGGGTACACAGCGTGTGACGATACCCACATGTCATGTGGTCCCACTCCATAGCCTGTTCATGTCCTTGGCCAGTACATGGATCCCTATTTATATAGCAACACACACAGTGTAGGCGAACTACATGACGTGTCCTGACTAACCGAGTTTAACCCGTAACCAGTTGGTTGTGTCCGTGTACCAGACTCCGTGTCCATGTAATCTATACAAGGCATGTTTCCTCACTCGGGGTGCTGCCTATGTGACATGGCCATGCCCACATAATTGGGTACATGATTGTGTACCTGACCATGTACTCCCACATAAGATCCCACCCATTTGATTTATTATATGGGTTGTCCAACCAGGTAAGGGTTACATGACATGTAGGAGGACTACACACCGTGTCATCCTTAAAATTTATGAAACCCTAGCCACTGATGCTAACGGGGATACACACTGTGTGTTCATCCTTGAAAATGTTGTGTAGTCATGATTTTCATAGACTATCATATCCGTGATACATGCGGTAGATCTGGCCGTTTCACATCATTTCACCATAGATCTCACCTCGAAACCATGTGAACGTTGTGTATCTGGACCAGATCTAGTGTTTCTAGCCACCGTTCACTGGAAATCAGATTTGGTGAATCTTTGGTGGTTCCTCATTTAACCCGAACAAACCAACGCCTTCTACCATTAATTCATGATCTTTAATTACCAAAATGAACACCCATGCCTCACAAAAATCCTTGATCTATTCTCGTTTCATCGATATACTACTTGTTCACAAAATAACTATGAATATGGGGGTCCGATCAGGTTTGGTACCCCTGAAAAATTGTTGAACTCGGACCTTGAGGTCCAACCTTTGAAAAACATAAAGAAACAAGGGGGAAAAGCACAAGAAAAAGGATAAATGATTGATGCTAAGTATTCTTGGCCAATTGATCTAGAACAGGGAACCCGGGGTTAGAAAACAATTGAAATTAATTGAGATTTTAGTACTAGGGCACATGCAAATGATGTAAAAGGATACATATCAAAGAAGAAAGATCAATATTCTCAATCATTTAATCAAAGGGAATAAAAAACCAAATTACGAGTCCTACCTCAATAATGTATTAATCATCGATGAAGAACACACCCGCCAAAGATTTGAGAGGAGTCTTTGCGTTCTTTTCATTCCGATATGCTTTGATATAGAGTTTCATCATTGTCTAATGTGATCTTCTAAAAGAGGAGTAATAGAGAGATATAGAATTCTCCCAGGGTTTATGTGGATAACCTTGGAGAATTCATCCTGGTGATATTATTATAGAATTATCCATTGCGCTGAAATTAATTAATGAATTAATTTAATAACTAATTAATCCACTTAACGTACCACCAAAAATAAAAAATTCTGAAGACCCCATGATGACCCATTTTATGTCATGTATAGGGTAAATACCACATTAAGGACTCAACAGAGGTCTCAAATTTCTGATATGAGATTCTGTTTAAGATTTATCCTTTTTTATTTTAGAAGATATGTAAGTTCAATATAAATTATTTTTAATATTTCTATAAAATTAATTCTGGTCACACCGGGCCTTAGAATCGCACCCCATCTCAGTGACTAGATTTGAATATATATATAGAAATATTTTAAAGTCTTACAAATCAAAAATGGGGTCTCTATAGTCATTTTCAATTTTCATTATAAAAATTTGAAAAGAATGTTACTTTTCAACATATAATACATTAATATATTTTTCATCATCCATAACCATTTTATACTATTTAGATAATTCTATAATATTTAAATGGTTTTAAAAAGAAAAAATATTTAATGAAATATTATTTTAAATGTTTTATTCCTTTTTATTCCCCTCTAAAATAATTTATTTTACTATAAAATATAATTTTTTTAATGAATTGATGGTCATCCCTCAACTATTATTAATTTTTGTGGTAATTAAATCTCTTGAAAAATTTACTTTTTTGTTATCATTTTTCATTATAAATTAAATTTATCTTCTATATCCCCATTAATTTTTATCATGGATATGCTTATTGCCTAAACTGTATAATATTTCTACATATAGAGTTTATTGAAATATGCTTACTTAGAAATTTATTTTATTGACTAATGAAATCTTGATATTCATTATTCTCTACTCAATACATATATTTGTTGATAAGACATATTATTTATGAATTAAATCCACTATTAAATATATGAGGAATGAATTGGAAATAAAATAATGGACGAAGCCGAGAATTACGTATTCCCTTGATGTATCGACATGTCTCATGAGACAAACCAGTTGTCTAGCCATAATAAATGGGTTTTTGGTCCATACATATCCATAGATTAAACTATCTTTGAACAAGGAATTAATGGTAAAGATATCATTATGTCTATTATCATGAAATAAAAAATTAAGTATTTACTTCATTGAGAATTCAATTATTATTATCCATGAGATTAGTGCATTGATATTATCCATGGTTGTATTTTTTAATCAAGTTATTGATTAAATGGAATGTGTTTTTAGTTATTTACCAAACTATCTTGATTATGCATTGTTTACTCATAATATCACATATTGTATTCAACCCTTACTAAGAATCTAAGATAACCATTTATTTGTTTTCCTTTCAATAAGATATGATGAAGTATATTAAGAATGATATCATGGATTCATGAATTTTTATTATGATATGTTTTTATATTTCTAATATAATATGAGAATCATGTATATATCTGGTTATTCAAGACTACTAAACTGATTGATACTTCAAGATGAGATCACATGTATCTTATGCTAATGTAATAAATAAGACACCATCTCTGGGTTACTGTAGTTGGGGTTTTATAGTTGGAATCAAAGAAATTTTAGTATAAACCTTGAGAACTAGATTTTTAATGAACACAGATAACATAAGAATTATGATAACCCCTTATATTATTTGAGAAGTTTTATCATTATTTGGATTTTTATTTTATGGATTAATATTCATGATTATTATGAGATAAATCTGTGTGTTCCATTATTTAGGAATGGTTTCTAATTAAATAAAGGGAATCAACACCCATAGTCAATGTAGGGACTTCCCTACTAAGTAAGGTAATACATATGGTATTGGAACTGAGAAGATCATAGCCATATTGGGGAAGCTAACTCAGGTTATAATAAAAAAAATTTATTATATAGAGAAACCTATCATTCCACAACATTATTACCCTATGTTGGATTTCTTCATGTGATAAAATCATACATCTTTTAATGTAACTACTGATCCCTTGGTATCTTAACAATAGATTAAGTCTTTCAAAAATATATTTCTAGATTTAGGAACTAATGAAAGTGAAAAGGTTATTATATCAATGTATTGTTTGAAAGGATGTGATACTAAATGGTTTTTATTAATCTAGAGCACTAAAGAGGTTTAAGAAATAGAAATAAAATAATGGGGAACATTTAATATTATTTTCTTTGAGAAAAAATTCACTTGAGAATAGTGAGATGAAATAGAGAGGAATTTCATCACTTTAAAGAAGATGGAATAAGAGGGCGTGGTAAAGTATGAGGATAAATTTACATAATTATCTAGGAATACTATGAATTACCTATATAATACAAAAAGAAAAATTGTCTATTTCTTTATTGGGATTAATCCGAGTCTCTGGGGAGCACGAATTCAATAAACATTTTCATCATATGATGATATATTATCAAGTAGAATTAAGACAGAGAAAGAGTTTTCTATATCCCATATCTTCAAGGGAAATCAAGAGAAGAATGAGTTTTTTGATCACTAATAAAAAGGGAATTCTTCAAAGAAGACAAAGGGAATGAAGCAATATTCATCATGTAAAAAATGTGGAAAGAGAAATCTTGGAAAATGCTTAAAGGGCATGAGAGTTTAATATAAGTTCTGATGTAAGGTTCATATGTCTAATGAATGCAATTAATATAAAAAACCACCATTATCTAGTGATTCAACTATAAAGAGTTAGGGAATTATTCAAACTAGTTCCCCAATGTTAAGGAAAATTACCACATAAGAATCCAAGGGGAGAAGGCCAAGAAAATAAATTTACTACAACCAAAGTGGAAGCTCATAGATATGTGGTGAAAGGCACAATTATCATCTACTCCAGAAGTGAACATATTTTATTTTATTTAGGTTATACCCGATCTTTTATAATTGATGAATTTTATAAGGGTATCAGATCACCACCTCAATGATTATATATTGAGTTGGAAGTGAAAAATCCTAATGGTATGATGATCGCATCTAAAGTATTTAGGTCCCATCTCATAGAATTTTGTGGGAATACTATCCCTTAAAATATTAATATTACACCTCTAGTTAAATTTAATATAATTTTGGGAATGGATTGAAGCTATCGGTATAGAGCCCATATAAATTGTTTAGTAAGCTAAGTTATATTTGATATTCTGAATTAATAAATGATCATATATTAGTATTAGGGTGAACCTGAAATACCAATAAAAATTGGTTCTATCATTTGATTTTTACTACATGTTCATTAGGGATATTTATATCATATGGTTGAGGTTAAAATGAACAGTGAATATATTCCTATTGTATCAGAGTTTTTTGATGTATTTCTAAAATTTCTTCTTAGTCTTCCCCTAGATCATGAAGTTGAGTTTTCAATAGAACTCATACCTAAAGATACACCTATTTCAATGAATCCATATAGAATAACCCCAATTGAGTTGTTGGAAGTGATGAAGAAACTATATGAGAATCTATATAAGGGATTCATTATGCCTAATGTTTCACAATGGGGTGGACATATTATTTTTGTTAAAAAGAAAGATGGGTCACTGCATCTTTTCCTTGATTATCAATAAATTATAAAAATTACTATAAAAGAAAAGTATCCTCTACCCCATATCAATGATCTATTTGATCAATTATGAGGATCTTAATAGTTTTCCTGGTTTTAACATCAATTTGGATATCATTAGCTTAGGGTTCAGAAGGAGGATACACCCAATAAAACCTTTTATATAGGGTATGGTCATTATGAATTTATAGTAATTCCATTTGGACTTACCAATGTTCTTACTTTACTAATGTATTTAATGGATAAAGTATTTAGAGATTACCTTGATCAGTTTTTGGTATTCTACTTTGACAATATTTTTATATATTTGAAGAGAAAATAAGATCCTAAAGAATATTTAAGGATTTTATTGATAAGCCTTAGGAAGGAGAAGCAATATTCCAAATTTAACAAGTGTTAACTTTTGGATACAAAATGTTTCATTATTAGCTCATATAATTTTAGGTGAGGGTATATCTGTAGAAGCTTTAAAGATGAAATTTATTGAGTAATGTCCTATACCAACCATGGTAAATGAGATCCATAGTTTTATTGGGCTAGCCAGACACTACCAAATCTTTGTGAGATATTTATCATAACTATCTAATCCAATCACTAAGTTAACTTGGAAGGGAGAAATTTATTATAGATAGATGAAAGATAGGATAATTTCAAAGAACTATAGAGAAGGTTGGGAAGTTATCCCATGATTACACTACCCTATTTTGGAGAAGAGTTTGTGATCAAATAAGGGACTGGGATGAATCCTCATGTAGAATGATATGGTGATATCATATGCCTCTTTCTAATTGAAAATTCATGATCAAATTAAACCAACTCATGATTTAGATCTAGAAGTGGTAATTTTTTCATTGAAGATATAGAGGAATTATCTATATGGTGAAAGGTGTGATATGTATATTGATCACAAAATATTTAAGTATATATTTACATATAAAGAGTTGAATATGTTCTATAGAATATGGTTATATTTGATCAATGATTATGACTTATCAACAAATTACCACCTTGGGAAGGAGAATATGGTGGCTGATACTCTAAGATAGAAAGACCATGATAATTTTTCCATGATTAAGATTAAAAGAGATCCAATGTTTATGGATTTAAAAAATTTGGATCTCAAAATATTGAGTAAAGGGGACATGTCTTATCTTTATTAGATAAATGTTCAACCATCAATCCATGAGAGGATTAAGAAGGCATAAAAGAAAGATCTATTGGATGTATCTCATAATTTATTATTCTCTATTCACCTCAGAATTAAGAATATGTATAGAGATATAAAGGAGTATTTATGATGGAGTAACATGAATAGGGATATTATAGAGTATGTATCCCGATGCCTGGTGTATCAGTAAGTTAAGGATGAGAGACATGAGTCTAAGGGGATGTTATAACAATTACCCATACCAAAATTGAAATGTAAACAAATTACCATGGATTTCATCATTAGACTCCCCAAAACATATAAAGGGAATAATTCTATTTGGATAGTATTCAATCAGATTATAAAATTAGTGAATTTTATCACTTTTAGAGATGATTTCTCTCTTGATCATATTATTGTTTTATGTATTAAGGAAGTTGTGAGATCACATGGAGTACCACTCTTAATCAGATCATATATGGATATGAGGTTTTAATCAAAGATCCAGTGAATCATTCTATAGGATCTAGATACAGAGCTGAGTTTCAATACTACTCATCATTCTTAGAAATATGGTCAGTCTGAGAAGAATATTCAAACTCTAGAAGACATGTTAAGATATTTCTCTATGTATTTCAATAGTGTTTGTGACCAACACCTTCCTTTTGTAGTTTTTTGTTACAAAAATAGATTTCACTTGAGCATTCATATGTCTATTTATGAACCCATATATGGAAGGAAGTGTATAAATCCAAAGTGTTGGGATAAAATTTGATAATCTATCTAATTAAATGACATAGAAGGTTATTGAAATTCAACAACACATAGGGGAAGCTCAAAGTTGATAAAAAATGTATACTAAAAATCATCAATGGGATCTAGAGTTTGAAGTTGGTGATAAGGTATTCTTATGAATATATCCTTGGAATATGGTTATGATATTTGGAAACAAGATAAGTTGAGCCCCAGATATATTGGTCCCATTTAAATTCTTAATTGTATCGAGGTGCTATCTTATTGCTTGCTGCTTATAATGAATCTTTCTAAAGTTCATGATGTGTTTCATGTATCTCTCTTGAGGAAGTACATACCTATATTTAACATGTAAGAAACTCATAGGTCATACCACTTGGGTAATTGATATCTTATGAGGAATAAATTGTAGAGATTCTAGATTATATATAGAAAGTTATACAAAACAACACAAATCATCTGATCAATGTTTTATGGAGAAACCATAAATTTAAGGAAAATATTTTAGAAATCGAAGATGTGATGAGGTAGAAGTATCCTCAGTTGTTTATATTAGAGTGATGGAAGTTTTTGGTTGAAATTATTATAATGGGGTATAATGTTACACCCCAAGATTTTATGATATATTTATTTAAAATAAGTTTAATTTATTTGATATATTTCTTTACACACAAAACCGAGTTTAGAAAAACCATGAAAAACTATTGAAATATTATTATATGATAGTTATATGATTTATTAAATCATCATATAAATATTTTATTAGGTTGAATATTTGGTATTTTTCAACAAAAAATTATTTTATAGTGAATAGTGAAAAATACCAATTTTGTAAAATTGTTATTTATCTTATTTAAATCAAGTAATTTAAAAGAACCTTTATCTTTTGGATTTATTATTAAAGTTAAATAAGATTAATTTTATTTAAAATAATATAATTAATGAAATTATTATCAGCATTTTACATGATTTTGATACAAGTTAATTTTTATGATTAAAAACAATTTTTTCAAAAAACTCTTTTTATTTGAATTTTATGCATTTATATTAAAATTAATTTATTACACTTATAAAAATTTTATAATGAAAAATTTATTCCATATTTGGAATTAGGAGGTTAAAATTTGGAAAATAGTTACCTTTTTAAAGAAATTATGAATAATAACATGATAAAATTTATCACCTCGATAAAAGGGTAAATCAGGCAATCAATGTTAAAAATAATGTGATGTGGCATTAAAAATATGTCCAAAACATTTTTTTATTTCATTAAATGAGATTAATTATACTATATAAATTCAAAATTCTAGTATTTTTCATTTTGGTTCCATTTTTCTTTGATAATTAAATTTATATTATTTTAAGTAAAGAAAAATACAAAATGTCACTCTCTTACCTTTAAATTTCTCTTATATTTTTACATATGGATACAGATAAAAGTGAATGAATATTGAAGGTTATTTTTATAATAATAAAATTATTTTAATGATTCAAATTTATTTATAATTTTTAGTCATTATATAATTATATTAATTGCTTTTACAATGCTAACACAATTCTTGTGCATGCTGTGTAAAAATCAAAAATAAATAAATTTGAAAAAAATTAAAAGTAATTTATTTGGGATGAATTATGGTTCAAAAATAATTTTATAGTAAATTATAATGTATTACTAATGGATAAATTTATTATATTACAATTCCATCTTTTCCTTTATGTCTTTAATGTTAAATTATAAGAATAGTTCTTAAAATGACTTTAATAGCATTTAATATTAAATAATATTTTATTAATTTAAAAAAATCATAAAAAAATTTCAAGAAGACAAGTTGGATCATAAATGGTCTAAAATTTCATCCCTTTTAAATTCATGAGCAAATTTTTAACTTATTAGTAGAATTATATCCCTTTACGGTTGAAAATTTGTTACCGTGGTTAAAATTAAAATTGGTTAACAAATGGGATAAACTAAAAGATAAGGTTTACAATACCAATTAAATCTACCTAAATTTTATTGTTTATAGATATTTAAAGAATATCCTATATTATATTTTATATTATTTCCACATGGTTCTATTTTATCTTGGAAATTAATTTATTTTATTTATATATTTTTATTAATTCTATGTGTGTTCTTTCATTCACTATAAAAATACACCACACCTCCTCTCTTCTATAAAACACATTGAGCAACTTATGTCAACCAAAATCATAAAAATACTCTTCTAAAAATATTTATCCATGTTATATAGGTTATTTTCTTCCAAAAATTTCAACCCTAAGGCTCTTAAGAGGATATCTAAGGGAGCTCTTTCAAATAAAAGGTAATCATCTTCACCGAACACTTTCACTTTTATTCTTATTTTACCACCTTCAATAATAAATTTACTATTCTAATATAATAAACTAATTATATATCATTTAATTAGGTTTTTTTTTATGAAATAATATTTATCCATATCTTTCTCCATCAAATGGGAAACTAATCAATCTCTCATGTGTATGGTGGACTACCGCCTTACAAACTGATGTAATTTTTTTTCATATCCGCCTCAAATGGATTTTCATAATGATTGAAATAATTAATATATATATGATAATTATTACATAATTATAAATATGGAAATATAATATATCATATACTTCCTTACCCTTTTACCCATTAAGGAAATGATAATGTCGCTCCTGCATACATATGGACTACTAACTTGACAAAGCGATATGATTCATTTTTCTTGTATGACTTTCAAGGATGATTATAAATATGTATATAATAAATATTTAGTATTTTTATATAATATTTAAAATTATAGATATGATATAATCATGATAAAGATACAAGTATCATAATTACCGAATCAACATACATGAAAAATGAAGTAGTTAACACCCGAAATATTGATAATAATAAAAGATTATTAACAAATTATTGATAAGATATTCTAAGTGGATAAAATATGATATTATAGATATGTATATGGTTATGTAAAATATATATAATAAATCTAAATTTATTATACAATAGGTTAAAATCAATTACCAGGAATGTTAAACTTGAGGTAAGGGATTTTGTTAGAATGTTCACTCCATTGAGACATATTTTGGTATTATGAACCTATTTAATTTTATGTGGTGTATATAAATCCCCTTTTATGTATTTAAAATTAATATATATTAATTTTTCATAATTAAAGTTTTAATTCAATTTTATACTTTTACGGAGTTATAATTTAAAAATTACCAAAGAGGTGAGAATTTATTTTACAGTCTCATTGTTCGGGATTGCTTTTATTCTCATTAAAAGAATATTATAATATATCATTCATAAACTCCATAAATTTTCTTATACTATAGATATTTAAGGTTTTTACATGTTTTTATTCATATTTTTCACTCAGTATCACTTGAATCAGGAAAATAAATATTTAATAGAAAAGACAATCTTATTTCTCTTTTAATCGGGTATATTTTTCTTATAGGTTCATATTTGTTTTTAAAAGTAATTTTTATTTAATAAAATTATTTATTAAGGAAATTTTATCTTATACATTAATTTTTAAAAGTTTTTAAAGGAATATTTTTTATGTTTTATTAAAGGTTTATTTTTTTTACTTTCTTTATAAAAAGTTAAAATGAATGTTTCTTTTTAACTTATATGAAATTAACATATTTTCCCGTTGCCATAAAAATATTATACTATTTAGCTTATTATAAAATATTTCAATGGTTTTACAAAGAAAAATATTTAATGATTTTTTTTAAATGTTTCAGTTCCATTTTCATATACTCTCCAAAATATTTTATTTTACTATAAAACCAACTTTTTTGATGAAATGATAGTCATCTATCATCTCTTATTAATTTTGTGTTCATTAACTTTCTCTTGAAACATTCACTTTTTTTTGATCGTTTTTCATTGGATATTACATTTATCTTCCATATCCATATTCCTTGTATCTTGTATATTATTTTTTCCTAAACTATATAATATTTATAAATAAGCTGTTTATTTAAATGAGATTACTTTGAAAGTTATTTTTTTGATTACATAAATCTTGATATTCCATATTCTTTAATAAATATATATATTTGTTGATAAGAAATATTTTTTATGAATTAAATTTATCATTAAATATATGAGGAATGATTGGAAATGTAGTGAAGGGTGGGGCCCATAATTACATATCCCTTTAAGCATTGATAGATCTCATGTGACAAACAAGATGGCTAGACTTAATAAATGGTTTTTTGGTGCATGACTACCCACCAATTAAATTATCTTGGTGCAAGGCCTTAAAGATAAAGATATCATGATGTTTGAGATCATGATATACAATATTAAGTATTTCCTTTATTGATAAATTAGTTATTACTATCCATGATATTAATACATTGATATTATCCATATATGCACTTCATGAACAAGTTCTTGATTAAATGATATGTTTTTTTAGTTATTTACCTTTATATATTGATTATTCCTTATTTAATCATGATAGATTCCATTGTATATAACCCTTAATGAACATTTGATCTCACCCTATATTTTTTTCCTTTCCATAGGATATAAAGAAGGATATTATAAATGATATCAAGGATGCAAGAATGTTTCTGATTATTTGTTTTTATATTTCCAACATAATATGAGAATTATGTATGTATCTACTTCTTATAGTAAACTAAACTAATCATCCCTTCAAGATGATACCCCTTATATCTTATGCCAATATAATAAAGAATACATCGAATATAGGTTGTTGGAGTTTTTTTTTCTGTAGTTTAGAAGACTCCCATTTGAATAAATAAAATTTTAATCTCTTTATATACCTTGAAAAATTATCCCTTGACTCATAAAAATTGAATTTTTCAAAGAGAGGATGAAGATATGAAAAAAAATTATTCATCACAGTAGGTGAGTAGATATCAAGAAAATAGACCATATCAAATTTAAAATTATAAATTTTTTAATTATACTTTATAAAAAAATGTTCCCATACTTGGAGACTTTCAAACACTCAATTTCATATGAAAAAATCTCATAAATAAGTTCATAGAATTCTGGAAGATGGAGTTGTGACTCTGATTCCTGGTTGAGATATGGGGAAGGATTTTACTTATTAACAGATGGTTAAAGGGGTGAAAAAATAACCAAGTGATACTCTCAATAGGACTTGAACACTTTATTTTTTTGATATCCCAAGGAAAAGAACAAAAATCATTATTAACCAAAAATTTTAAATAATCACAAACAACTGAGTAAACCACTGAAAAAGTCTTGCATACTCAGGGGAAGTGGGAAGTAAATTATTCCTAAACTCATAAATAAATATTTATTTATAAATATAAGTTAGTTTAAATAAAAACTCAATTTTTGACTTCATAAAATCATGAAACTCTTATATATAATCTATAAATTTGAGGGTATGTTTTCCCTTGGAAACAACAATAATAACACCATCAGTAGCTATGAAGGGCCTACCCAAGATTATTGGAAACTTTTCATCACACTCAATGTGAAGCACTAAAAAATATATAATAAACTATATAGATATATAATAAATAATTTTCATATTTATTAATATGAATTAGTTTGTAATATTAATTATAAAAGTATCAAGTATTTTTTAATCGAAAAGGAAATTGTTTTAATTAAACAATTTTTTATAAGGTTTGATTTAAAAGGTCATTTTCAAAATTTTAGAATTTGAATTTGATAAAATTAATATCATTTTTTAAATCATAATATCAAAATTTACTTTGGGTGAAATTTTGGGATTTTATAGAATATATTGATTTTTCAGTGAATAATGAAAAAACTGATTTTTTTTAAATAGCATTTTCTTTTTAATAAATTATGTAATTTAACAGTCATAATATGTTTTGAATTTTATTTAAATAAACATAATTATCATTAATTATATATTTAATCTAATTAATTACTTTTTAATTAACTATATATTGGTTTTTAATATAAGTTTATTTTTGGGTTTAAAGATGGGTTTTTTCTAAAAACCGTTTTAAAAAGATTAATGTTTCACCATTTTTTATTAATTAAAATAATAAATAATGAAAAATATTATAAATTAAATTTATAGAATTTATATCAATAAATATTATTTTATTTTCATATAATGATTGTTATTAGTTATATATTTAATATAGAATCATCTTTTCCTAAAAAAAAATACTCTTCTTAAAAATCTATTGTATCGCCGCAACTGTGGTATTAATATTAAATTAAAAATTTTAATTCTTGTGAATTTAATTGAAGAAAATTGATTCCATATTTGGAATCAGAATAATTTATAATTCATAATATGGTAAACTTAATTTTTTACCAAAGTTATTAGTGAAAATAATTAAAATTAACCATAACGATTAAGGTAAAAATGAGTTTACTAAGTGACTAAAATTTAATTTTAAGAAGATAAATGACTTAGAAACCTTTAAAACACCAATTTTATTTCCATATTTATCACTTATAACTTCTAGGATCTATTTTGGTGCATTATTTGACCCACTTTACCTAGAAAAACAAGAATGGAATACACATTTTCAAAAAAATTTAAGAGTACCACTCACCTCCCTTATAAAAGGCCACCTGATCTCATCCTCTATTCACACCTCGTAAACCATTTTTATTGTAAAATACCTACCAAAATAAATTCTTCAATTCCCTCATCTCATGCTAGAATCATTACTTTGGAAAAAAGCTAACCAAGGGAGGCCTTTGGTTCAAACCAAAAGGAGATACCCGAAGAAGAGGCAACATTCATCAATGAACATTCTTGTTTTATTTCATCCTACACCCCTTCAATTATTCTTATAACATGATTATATAAAAACCTAATCATCCCATATATAATTATATGTTGTTATGTTAGGGGTACATACTACACCCCCAGACACTTTTATCAAATGGGTTACAAAATCGTCATTCGTGTGTACAGGAGAAAATCGTCTCGCAAAACGATGTCATTCATTTTTCCATTGCCACCTATCAAGGTTGGGAATAATGATGGATATTTATTTATATATAATAATAATTATATTTATAACATAATTATGACTCTAGATTAATTATATCATATACACCCTTTTTTACATTCCATACTGTAGGGGATATGATAACAACGCTCACGTGTATATCAGACTACTGCTTCATGAAGCGATGTGAAGCATTTTTCACTAAGGTGGTACATGGAAGGTAATAAAGGTAACTATAATGAATATATATGATATAAATGAATTAATTATGATTTTAATGAAATAATTATATATATGTAAATATATTATATCATTTTATTCTTACTATTTCACACACTTAAAAAGTGATAACGTCATTTGTGGATACGGGACTACTGCCTCCTCAAAGCGACGTGATTCTTCTTTTTTCATCACCACATAAAAAAATAATAATATATATAAGTATATATAATTATATAATATGGTATTGTGATGTCCTAACCCAAGAGTCACAAAATAGTGCCCCGAGCTGGTTGGCCACAAACCCTCAAGCGCACCTCCCCATACACCAGAGGGTGCTGACTAGCCACGAGGGTATGGTAAGTTAGTCTTGGGAAGACTATACCCTCTGTTATCAGAATAAAACACCAGTGTAAGAAAATAAAAATAACCAAATATAGAATCATATATAAATAACTAGAATAATACCGTGACATATGATAGTCAGAACCAGAAAATTCAAAACTCAACTAAAAGGTAAACCATGATATGACAATGAAAGTGCCAAGTATCTACAATGAAACTAAAAGTAAAGACACAATGACTCCAAAACGGGCCCTGAACTACATCTGGTTCCCTCTCCCATTCTCTAATCCCAAACAAAAACCTATCCTAGGGCCTTTCCGTTATCCTATCCTGCAAAGACAAATTCTTATCGGGTGCCGATCAGGCGGCCCGAATAGGGTGTGAGTACAACTCAGTAGGCCACCACCAACGATGTCTAAAACGAGTCCAATCAAAATCCAGTGCATACAGTTTTATGAATAAATAAATACAATTCATAATTTAAAAAGTTATCATAATGTCATTTATTCTTTAATCAACACATTATGCCAAGTTCAAATCATGTTTCCCATTTGAATCATCATTCATTATCATTAATCATTTGGTGTAGGTCGTCATGCCTAGAACCCCAAATCTCATTTTAATCATCATTCATTATTATCAATATTCATTTGGTGTAGGTATTCTTTCCTAGAACCACAAATCTTTTTGAGTGTAGGTCGTCATGCCTAGCACTCCAATTCTCATTCGGTGTAGGCCATCATGCCTATCACCCCATAATCTCAAGCTTGGATAAATATTGGGGGGGAATGCCATGTCGAAGTCCTAACTTCTAACCAGTCTAGGATTCCATTCCAAACACCACAAAATCTTATCCATTTAATCATTCTTTAAGTCATAAGAATTTTCCACATTATTTATTTACCAATCCAATGATTAGATAAACATTTCAAAGGCCATTAGTTAATTCAACAATTAACTAAGCATAAAACCCATTAAATAATTCATCAATTAATTAATCAATCAACATAATTCTCTTTCCATAATTAATTATTAACAATTAATTATCCAAATCAAAAACCACGAGTCATAATTAATTCTCACAATTAATTATCTTAGATCACATCATGGAACAAAATTAATTCTCTCAATTAATTATCTTATATATCCAAAATAAGTTCCAAAATTAATTACCACCAATTAATTATCTTATCATAATCAAATAGATATGTCATTTATAATATCTCAACCTATATAAAATCTCAAAAATATCTATTTGGGAAACTCCCCCATAATTTTTTTGTGGTTCAATTATCAATTAAATCACCAAGGAAACTCAAATAAATTTCACATTCCTAAATACTCCAATTTAGGAAATCAATCTTCAAGTGAATCTAGTATATCATAAACTCACATCCAATTCTCATAAAACAAGACTATGGGAGTTCTATTTAGACCACCTACCTCGGATTATTGATAAAAGTTAGGCCAATGGAAATCCCCAAAATCCGAGCAGCACAACGTCGTCGATCAAGCTCTGAATCTAAATACCTAAATCCAAAATTAAGATAAAAGGTATCAAGATCCTAAAAATATAGATCTAGATTCAGAATCCTAGATCTAGATCTCAACCCATAGGTTTAGATCCATAGAAACAGTTAAGATCCTCCATGAAAAGGCCTAGAAAAGATAAGAGAAAGAATGAAAGAAGCATCGAGATGAAATTCACTTTCCAGGAGGAGATCAGATCTTCAATACGGGATTTTAATCTCGAATAACAGCATTCAAATCACCTTGGAATCTCTATGTGAGGCTTTGTAAACCCCTATAATTTTTCAATCCTGAGACAAAGTCAAAAATATGGAAGTTCCGGGAGTTCGAGTGATTTTAAAATGGATTTTCAGAATTAAAATCCCACATGCATGGTTTCTTGGGAATAGGCGCATGGTTAGGGAAAACCGTGCAGCAACCGTGCAGACCCCTATGTCTAGTTTTTCATGGATGGAACAGTTTGGTCGCACGGTTTGTCAAACCATGCACAGATCGTGTAGACCTCTCTGCCAGGTTACACAAGCTTGGAACATTTTGGTTGCACAATTTTTCAAACCGTGCACAAACCGTGAATAACCCACTGTCCTTTAGTTTTCCTTAAAAGTTCACCCAAACACACCCCAAGCTACTACTCCAAGTTAAAAATACTTAAAATCTTCAAAATGTACCTGAAAACGCACCTGAGATGATGCCAGAAAAGGCTAGGATCTTACAATCTCCCCACATTACAACAACTCATCCTCGAGCTGCACTCCCGAACATCTCTTAGATTCCAAGCCAAAAATATTGGGCCATTGATCCCTCATGTATGCTTTCCATTCCCAAGTTTTCTCTTGAACATTTCCATGTCTTCATAACACATGAACTAATGACACGATCTTTCTCTATAACACTTTCTCACTATGACCCAACACACGTATTAGATGCTCCTGATAGGACACATCAGTCTTGAGGTCAACCTATTTCACAGAAATCACATGATAAGGGTCTGAGTGATACCTCCATAGTTATGACACATGGAAAAAATCATGCATAGCGCTGAACTTATATGGAAGTGCTAATCAGTACGCCACCAGACCAATTCTCTCCAGCACCTCAAACGGTCCCACAAACCTAGGCGCTAACTTTCCCTGCTTCCAAATCCTATGGTGACCCAATATAGAAGACACCAGAAGGAATACACGATAACCCTCTGTAAACTCTAGGGGTCTTCTTTTTCTATCAGCATACGACTTCTACCTACTGTGAGCCATAGTCATACGCTTTCAAATCAACTGCATCTGCTCCGATGTCTCCCGAACGAGACTCGGTCCTAATAGCTCTGACTCACCTGCCTCTAACCAACATAACGGTGATATAAAAGGTCTACCATAAAGTGCCTCATATGGTTCCATCTATATAGTTTCCTAATAACTATTTTTATAGGAGAAATACACTAAATCCAAGTGCTTCTCACAAGAACCACCATAGTAAATCACACATGCTCACAACATATCCTCTAACACCTGTATGGTAAGCTATAACTGCCCATCTATCTGTGGGTGGAAGACCATAATTGTAATGACCCGAAAGTTTGAATAAAATTTTCCCTATTTTCGTGTGTTATTTTATTTTATACTCAACAAAAATATATTCTTTAATTAACAAAGTGAGTATAATTAAATGAGACTTTTGGGTTTCGATTGTTATATGACCGTTGGTCAATATGACTGTTGGAAACTAAACTCTTAATAATACAATTATTATTTATAAATTCAACTGATCTTGGTTAATTAATACAGAAAGAAGATTCAATGACCTCCTCCAGTAGACTCGGGCCATTCGAAGCCCATCTGATGGAACTTGGGAAGAAGGTAGAACCACTAGGCTTTTCTCTGGACCAAACCCAAGTTGAACTTCATCGTGTGAAGCTGGAGTGGAATCAACCTTGGGAGAAGTTGAAGCTGATAGAAATCACCACTCGGGCAATGTTGGTCGTGCCACCCCAAGATTCTATCACCTTAGCACACCTTACACTTAGGTCATATGCTGGTGTTATAAAAGGCTATGTAACGATACCTTAGCTGCTTTATGTAATATTTTGATAAAAATAAAAATTGTGATTTCTTCTTATGGTGAAGTTTGTGAATTTTAAAATGTCCGAATAAATATAGGATGTATATTATTAATGATTTTTGAAAAAAACTATATTTTAAAATATTTATGTAAACCTTAAATAATTAATAATGTGTAATTATTTTCGAAAAATGGTCTTCTACAGTTGTGTTCAGTAAGAAATTTAGAGTCTAATAATATCAACTTAATTTTTGGTGAATAGTAAATTATGAATAGTGATTTTACGCTTATGAATAGTAATGTGAAAAAATTTATTAGTAACCTCACTTTTGGAACCTTGATTAAGTAATGTGATTCAATAAAATATGTAAACAAATGTTTCAGAAATTATTAGTTAAGTATTAGTTTTTCAGGTGAATAGTGTTTTTTATTTAAAAATTAAATTAAAAATATTTAAAAAATTATTTTTATAAAACGGAGTTCACTTTTGAATTCAGAGCATAAATATTAGGTTAAGGTGAATTTTTGGGATTTTTCTGAGAAAGTTGAATTTTTTGGTGAATAGTGAAATTACAGTTTTGAGTTTCGGGTGTTTAATGACATCATTAAGGATATAATAATTGTGTAATATTTCTGGTAGAATTATGAATAGTAATATATTCTATGTGGTGTCCCAATTGGCCAATACCATGGACAAATACGATGGGCAAGCCCATGGTTTTTCCAATACCACCGATGAGGTGTCCCTTGGCAATTAATGATTTGTTCCCTCACTTCCCCTATAAATACCACACCATTCCCTCATAAATTTCATTTAAAAATCCTCCTCAACAAATTTCTGGTCTCCTTACATCCCAAGGAGTCCTCCCAAGATTCCCTCAAGCCTCCCAAGGTCCCGACCATCAAGCTTTCGAAGTTACTCTTCAAGGTAAAGGATCCTTTCACCCTCCTCTTTTTAAGTCATGAATTCCTTTATGTTGTGTCTTCTAGTTTCTATATCTTTAGTTTGAGGGTATGTTCTTATATTTTTTCATTACCATCCATTTCATGTCTAATTGTTTAGATACCCTTTCCACTCTCATCAATTTGTTTTCTAAAATTTTAAGTGACGCCGTTAGGCTGCAGAATTTCTCGTAAAAGAAATCACATCTTCTCTTTTCTTTTATGTTTAATTTTCATGTGGTATGTCATTAAAATATCCATACCATGATATTATTCAGTACCCATAATGTATTATTAATTATTTATGAGTGGATGACCCTTGTCCCCTCTCTTTTCAATGTTTTTTAAAACCATGTTATATAGCCGTTATGCTGCAGAAATTTCGTCTCAACATTTCTATCGCTTTCTCTGAAGAAATATCCTTGTTTATTTATGTGAATACCCAGACCTATTTAGTTTCTATGGGTGTTCATAAATATATAAAGATGATATATTTGATTCTGGAATTGACATACATATAACCCTCACTCCCTTTCCATGAGTTATAAATGATATAATGATCTTATTTTTAGGAGATTTTAAAACATCACGATTTTGAAATGAAACCCATTCCTTTTATTCTCTATGGGTTATTTATGAAATGTTTGATTATTATCTACATGTATAAAATTTAATTAAAGACATATTAAGGGTGTTCCCTGATAGTGCTCCAATGCATTGGGTAAAGAATTAATCTCTATAGATGATATGTTTCACGATACCTTGGTGAATAACCTTGGTAATGTTTATCACACCTTGGGGATGGACCTTGGTGATATGTTCATGAATGTCTAAATTAAATGTTGAAGCCTCATATTCAAGTTATTTTTCAAGTTCTTTTCATTATGATATTCCTATACTTCCATTTTTCATGTCCTTATGTTTTTATTCAAGTTCTTATTGATGTCAAGTAAACTGATTCCCTTATTTACACTTACTGGGCCTTCTTCTCACCCTTTCCTTTGATGTATGTCTCCAGGATATGAGATGAAGTAATTGTACATAATATTAACATATGATGAATCCTTACAAGTGGATTAAAAGAATTTTTTATGTTGTTTTCAAGTGTTTTTGTTCCGGATTTCCAAGACACTATACTTTAAAGATTCTCTATTTGTAAAATGTAATGAAAAGTTATGTAATAAAAAGGTGGGATACCATAATAATTAAAAGAACATGTGTAAAAATAACATTCTGTAAACCCTTCCAAAAGCATGAAGTAAAGAATGAATCACTATATGAAACTATAGTCCATGCCCCCCATGCAAACGAACTATCTGTCTCACATACAGTTCCCCCAACAGCTCTACTGTAAAGGTTTCCCTGATAGGCAAGAAGTGTGATACCTTCGTTAGTCAATCCACAACGAACCAAATAAAATAAATATTTTTAAGAGTATTTGGAAGTCCTACCATGAAATACCTAGTCAAATCACCCCACTTTCATTCTAGAATAGGTAACTGCTGCAATAGGCCTCCAGGTTGTTGATGCTCTGCTTTCACCTGCCGATAGGTGAAACATCTTATTATGAACCATGCTATCTATTTTTTCATTCCAGGACACCAAAACTATCATCAAAGGGAATGGTACATTTTTGTCACCCCAGGATGTACCTCCCACCTTGAAGCATGAAATTCTTACATGATTTCCTCTCGCATACTCGTAGGCACAACAACCCGATTTCTCTTATAGATAATCTTATCCTCATCTATTTTCCAATATGAAGGTTTCACCCCAACTTCAAGGATTTACCTCAAGGATAAATACTCCGGATCATTGTAATTCCTATCCCTGATCTGTATCAAGAGTGTAAACCCCACTGCTACAGAAACTAGATTCATCATCTCCTAACTCACCTAAACTACCACATGCATTTCTGCTAGCAAAGTCATCATATTTTACTCTATACTAGAAACATGTACCAAATGAGTATGAGTTTTTCTACTCAAGCCATCAACCAAACTATTCCCATTCCCAGGTGTATATGATAGTTCAAAATTAAAGGACTATATGTACTTTACTAATATCCTCTACTGAAGATTCGAGTCGCGCTGTTAAAAGATATAATTAAATCTTTTGTGATACATAAAAACTGTAAACTTTTCACTCAAAAGATAGTGTCGCCAAAAATTTAGAGCATAAAACACTAATTCAAACTCAAGGTCAGTCTTAGGGTAATTATGTTCATGTGACCTCAACTTCCTTGACCCATAAGAAATGAATCTATCCCCTCGGATCAACACAGCTCCGAGTCCGACCCCAGAAGGGTCACAATACACCGTGTACTCTTTACCTGACTCAAGTAACATAAAAATTGGTGCTGAAGTCAAGCGCTTCTTCAACTATTGGAAAGAGATATCACATGATTCTATCCGAACAAACTTTATCCCTTTCTTTTTCAAACCAGTACGTGGTTCTGCCATTCACAAAAAGTCCTGGATAAACCTCTTATAATAACTAGCTAATCCCAAAAATCTTGAAAAATAAAAAATGTTCTAGGGATTCTTCCAATAAACTACTGCCTGCACTTTTTATGGGTCTAATGCCACACCCTATTCTGAGATGATGTTCCCCAAAAAGTGTACCGTGTTAATTAGAAAATGATATTTGGATAGCTTGGCGTATATATGATTCTCTCTCAGTGTACCTAGGACGATGTCCAGATGTTGAGCATGATCATCATGAGTCTTAGAGTGCACTAAGTTGTCATCCACAAACACCACAAAAAACTGATCTAAGTACGGATGAAAGATCCTATTCATCAAAGCCATAAAAACTACTGTAGCATTAGTCAACCCAAATGGAATTACAAAAAAATCATAAAGTCCATACATTCTCCTGAAAGTAGTTCTTAGAATATCAGAAGTGCGAACTATCACATAATGACACCTTGATCTCAGATTGATCTTTGAGAACACACTAGACCCCTTCAGTTGGTAAAAAAGATCATCGATTTGTGGAAGAGGATATCGGTTCTTCACATTAATTTTGTTCAACTTTTGGTAATCAAAACACAATAATAAACTCCCACCGGCCTTCTTTGTAAACAAAACAGGTGATCCCCAAGGAGAAATACTTGGATGGATAAACCCTTTATCCTCTAACTCCTCCAACTGTGTTTTGAGCCCTTGAAGCTTAATCGGTGCCATTCTGTAATGTGGAATAGATACCAAATTATCCCCCGACATGAGATCAATAGTGGATTACCCATCTATCTCAGGTGGAAACCCTTAAAAGTCTCTAGGAAAGACATCCTAGAATAGTTCTACTACTGGTGGAAGGACATCTTGCCTAACACTCCCATCATCCAGAAAAAGACTAGAAACTTGGGCCGTGAGCTCTCCCAGTTGTTGAGTAATTATCCCGACTCTGCCTACATGGATATGACATTCTCCACAAAGGACATATTGGTCACCATCAGGAGATAAAAATGTCAGTCTCATGTGGTAACAATCTATGTGGGCTCGGTATGCAACTAGCCAGTCCATACCCATAATCTTATTGAAGCCCATTATATCAAGGACATAGATATCCTAAAGGAAACAATACTCTCTGATATGTATAGAATATCCCTTGCATAAAAAGATATCCCAATACCATGTTCCCAATGGTGTATCGATATTCATCACTATGCTTATGGACTCCACCTCCAAGATCAAGCCATTAACAAGATTTGTAGATATAAAGGAATGAGAGGCACCATTATCAAAAAAGGAAGAATCTAAAGTAGAAGCAACTTCAATAGTACCTCTCACTATCAATGGACCAGCCTCGCTCTCCACAAGTGTATGGTGAACTACATGTAACAGTCCTTCCCCTCTTCCCTATGGTGTCCTCTGACTCCCCTAAGTATCACCAATCTACTTTTATGGGCGCTCATACCCTGATGCACCATGCCCACTTCCTCTACCGCCTCTGCCAGTAGAACTATAGCTTCTAGAACTGTATGGTGTAGAAGAGCCTCTTCCCACACTCTGACTCTGTGCAGCTGCTCCCTCAGCACTAGCCTGACACTACTTCCTGCAAAACTTCTATAGGTGTCCCATCTTGCCACAAAAATGGAACTCCACTGGTGGTCGATGAAAATGTGTACGATTGTGTCCCTACCTACCACACTGGTGGAAAAAAACCTGAGGAAGATCCGGTGTAACTATTCCTCCTGACTGCCCACCTTTATTTCCACTTTCCTTACTAAGATTTTTGTGGCAACGCTTCCTGCTCTTGGAAGGCCCACTCCCTGATCATCCAGCTACCTGTCCAGTACTGGAAGCCTCCATCAGGGTCCCCTTTGAAATGAGAGCCTGATTAACCACTTTTGAAAATTTATTCAGCCTAAAGATATTCACCTGAGACTTAAGTTCACACTTAAGTACATCCTAAAATCATTTTGTTGAAGAAGCCACATCTACCTCCAAATCTGGAGAAAAACGCAATAAATCTATGAAATGTTCAGTATAATCCATTATTGACACGATCCATTATGTCAGATGCATAAAATATGAAGCCTTCTCTTGACTCAGCGTGTCTGGATAGAAGGGTTCCAAGAACTTCTCCAAAAATTCCATCCAAAACATATTATCAGTCTGTCTAAATCGTACCTAAATGTACCACCAGTGTTTTGCTGAACCCTGTAGCATAAAAGAATCCAACTTGACCCTCCTCACAGCCAGAGTCTCTAAATGGTCAAGTGTTGTCTCTATGGATTCAATCCAAAATTCATCTCCCTTAGGTCCACCCTCTCCAGTAAAAGTAGGAGGGTGCTGTAGCTGAAACTACCTTGTTAACTCAGACATGCTTTTCTAAACCCACCCTTGGTCTCTCTCCATGAATTGCATGAAATGAGAAAAGTTATCTCAAAAATGTTCCCCTTATTCCTCATATTTCACTAATGGTTCCTCGAGCTCCCTATTTGGAAGTTCATTCTAGGCCATACCCCTCGGTCTCTCCCTCAAAAAGCATCGTGGATGCATACTCTTACAAAGACAAATGCACATCTCAGGTCTTATAACACAAACTTATAACATTTATGTAAGAGGAGAAACTAAAACAAAAAGTTTCAACATGTATTTCCCCCCTTTTTCTCACCACATAGTCAACACCGAGGCCTTATCACTACCCTTAACCATCCTACTCCTAGGTCTTGTTTAACAAGGGTATATTCATTATCATTAATTAATTATTCCATTAATTAATCACATTATCTGAAATTAATTAATTCAAAAATTTATTAATTTCGCATTCCCATTTCATCAATCAAGGTTCTCATTAGACACCCATTTATTCTCATTTTTCATCATTGTTTCAATATCACATTAAGGAAAAATAGTTAAAGTTCAAAAACATACCCATAATCTGTTTTCCTATGAGTGCCTAGAATGATGTATATAACAACAACCCTGAGTTCCTAGAATAATGCATGCAGACTCAAGTATCGGGCCTCCTTAGGCCATGAATAAAAATTCAACAATTTTCAAAAAAAAAAAAATCAAATCACACCACAAGTGAGTCACCCAAGGTGAAATAATATTCAACTATAACAACAAACAAAAATCACTAGAATTCCCACCCTAAGTACTTGGATATCCCCCTCTACATGGGTTTGAAACTCCCATCCATGAACTCATTACCATGCCTCGACTCTTCCTTGTTTCCTATCTACATTTCCCCAAAATATTAAGACCAAGATGAATAAACAAAAGAAAACTCCTCTAAAACCACTTTGTGACATCCTGACTTGGGAGCCACTAAACGGTTCCCCAATCTAGTTGGAAATATTCCCTCAAGCATGCCTCCCCATACACCAAAGGGTGATTATTAGCATCGAGGGTTTGGAAATTCAGTATTGGGGAGACTATACCCTCTGTTATCAGAATAAAACAGCAATGGAAGCAAATAAAAATAATCAAGTAAGGAAGAGTATATAAATAAACAGAACAATACCTTGACATGTGATAGTCAAAACCAAAAAATACAATACTCAACTAAAAGGTAAAACCTACTATGAAAATGCAAGTGAAAAGTGTCTATATTGAAACTCAAAGTAAAGACACAACAACTCCAAAATGGGTCCCGAACTGCGTTCAGTTACCTCTAACATTCTTTAATCCCATATAGAAACCTATACCAGGGCCTTTCCCTTATCCTGTCCTACAACAACAAAGTCTACTCTGGTGCCGATCAGGCGGCCCAGATAGGGTGTGAGTAAAACTTAGTAGGCCACTACCAACAATGTCTAAAATGATTCTAGTCAAGAGACAGTGCATGCAGTTTTATAATGTAATAAATACAATGCATAATTTAAATAGTTATAAAATTATCATTTATTCATTAATAAACACATTAGGCCTAGTTCAAATCATGTTTCCCATTTGAATCATCATTCATTATAATTAATCATTTGTTGTAGGTCTTCATGACTAGCATAAAAAATCGTGTTTGAATCACCATTTATTATTATCATCAATCATTTGATCTAGGTCATCATTACTAGAACCAAAAATCTCATTGAGTGTAGGTCTTAATGCCTAGCACTTCAATTCTCATTCGGTGTAGGTCGCCATGCCTAACACCCCATAATCTCAAGCTTGAATAATTATTGGGGAGGAATGCCATGTCTAAGTCCCAACTTATAATTAGTCTAGGATGCCATTCCTAGCACCACAAAATCTCATCCATTTAATCATTATTTAATTTATAAGAATTTTCAACATTATTCATTTACTAATACAACGATTAGTTAAACATTTCGGAGGCCATTAGTTAATTCAACAATTAACTTATCATAAAACCCATTAATTAATTCATCAATTAATCAATCAATCAACACAATTCTCTTTCCACAATTAATTCTTCAGAACTAATTATCCAAATAAAAACCCACAATTCATAATTAATTTTGACAATTAATTATCTTAGATCACATTATGGAAGATAATTAATTCTCTCAATTAGTTATCTTACATAGCCAAACATAGTTCCATAATTCATTTCCCCCAATTAATTATCTTATCATAATTAAATTGATATCTCAATTAAAATATCTCAACCCAAATAAAATCTCTAAAAGATCTATTTGGGAAACCCTCCCCCTATCATTTGTTCCATGGTTCAATTATCAATTAAATCAACAAGGCAACTCAAATCAATTTCACATTCCTAACTACTCCAATTTAGGAAATCAATCTTCAAGTGAATCTAGTATATCATAAAATCACATCCACTTATCATAAACATGACTATGGGAGTTTTATTTAGACTACCTACCTTGATTTATTGATGGAAGTTAGCCCAACAGAAATCCCCAAAATCTGACCAGCACAACATCATCAATCAAGCTCCAGATCTAAATCCCTAAATCCAAAATTAAGATAAAAGGCATTAATATCTTAAAAATATAGATCTAGACTTAGAATCCTAGATCTTTATCTCAACCCATAGGTTTATATCCATGTAAATATCAAATATCCTCCCAAAAAATACCTAGAAAAGATAATATAAAGAATAGAATAAGCATCGGGATGAAATCCACTTACCAAGAGGAGATAGGATCTTCAATCCAGGCTTTCAATATCGAAGAACGGAATTTGGATCACCTTGTAATATCTCCAAGAGTCTTTAAAAATACATAGTATTCATCAAGCCCGAGAAAATTTGAAAATATGGAAGTTTCAGGGATTTGGGTGGTTTCAAAAAGTATTTTCCGAATTAAAATCTTGCATGCACGGTTTCCTGGGAAGAGGTGCATGGTTAGGGAAAATCGTGCGCTGTAATGTCCCGGATCTCGGTGCCACTCAACGGGTGCCCTGAACCCGGTTCACCACGTGACCTCAAGCGCATTTCCCCAAATTCCAGAGACTGCAGACTAGTAGAGAGGTCCCATGTCTGATAGTGGGGGAACTATGCCCTCATTTGTCAAAGTGTAGCGCAACATAATAAAATAAAAAGCATACAACAATAGCGGAAGCAATAAACCATTCACATTTAATATTAACAACTGCAGTAAAAGATAACCAACCAGTTATATAGATATGATGCAACATGTCTCAAGTTCTAAGAAAAAAGCCAGAACATGTTACATAACAGTACAATACAATACAGAGTTCAACAAAACAAAACAAACAACTAGTAGCATTGTGAGCCTAAGCCTAGTCCCATGCTCCCCTACTCCTCAACAACAATCAAGTACCTGTATAGGGACCCTTTCCCTTATCCACACATGTAGAAATGTAATCATTTTGGGCCGAAAAACATGACCCAAACAGGGTGTGAGAAATAAATCCCAGTAGGCACCCACCAAAGGCTCGTGCCCAACTATGTGTAAACATGCAACAACAGTGTACAAAAGTAAAATTCAATAAACTAAGAAGTACTCAAAAGTAACTAACTTACCAGTTATATTTCCATTTTATTACTCAATTTATCCATTTAATATAAGAAATCACCACAGTGAATTTCTAAGTAAACAGTCAGTGTCCTCAAACACACAAACCCTTACCCTCAAGTAATCAGAATCCAACCCGCAGGTACTTTCCCTCCGGCATGACAGATATTTCTCTCAAGAATATGAATTGTCACCCTCAGGCACATAAGTCACCACCCTCATGCATATGAAAGGTTTCCCTCAGGCGAAAAAGAACATTTCCCTCAGGCTAATCCAGTCATGCCCTCAGGCTATAGTAAAACACATCCCTCAGGCACAAGTAACCGGGCCAAGCCCAACATGTAAATAAAAAATTCACATACAATTCCTCTCAAGTAAATTTAACAAAAATTATTATAATGGAATACCCTTGGGTATCCTGGACAAATGGCTAAACAGAGGAACGCACCCCCGGGGTGGTCTTGGATCCAAGAAGCGATCCCAAATAGAAGTTTATTATCACATTTAATCACTTATACATTTCTAGGTAGTTAAAATATCCACAGCCTCAGGCATACAAAACCCCAACATGGGTTCGTAGCACAAAAATACACAAAAATACACAACATTTGGAAATTAAACACCAAGCCACCTACCTTTAACACAAACGAATGATATACCCAAATGTCGATTCCAGAAATGCCCAAAAACGTCGTAGATATGAGGTAAAAGAATTATCATTAAACCTAAAATAACTTACCTTAGAGTAAGAATTGGAAAAAACTACACAAGGAGAAGGGAGGTCTTACTTGTGCGGTTCCAACGTGATCGACGGAAGCGAAAACAGATTCCCGATGCTCGATCGGTTGATCCACAAAGGTTCGACTATCCTCTCCCGAGCTCCCATCCGGTTCTAAGCCAATCCTATGAACAGGGTTGGCTACTGCCCATTTTAAGTGAAAAAAACAAAATACACGGCGTGTACTTTTGACTACACGGCGTGTACTTCCTTAATTTAACTGTTCCTATAGCGGCACTGCCAAACTGTTCATCTGTTGACATGAGTACACAGCTTGTATTCCTGACTACATGGCGTGTACTGTCGCCCAGCTGGCGGCTGCTTCCACCGCCTTACTATTTGCCTGCCGACTGACTGCACGATGTGTAAATACCACTACACAGCGTGTAGTCAATTTTTACACCCTTCGTCGCCAACATGGATATACACCCAGTGTACTCATCCCACACGGCCAAAAGTACATGGCATGTGGAATAGTACACGGCGTGTAGTTCCAAAATTTTGGATTTTCCCCATTTTCCTTATTTTCACAAAAACACTAAAGGAAAAGAGAAAAGAAGAAACCCGTACCTCAAAAATAAGAACCGGGTTCTTACAAACTTCCCCCCTTAAAATAAATTCGTCCCCGAATTTACCTTCCAAGGGTAGAGAAGATAAAGCTCAGAACAACTCTGGCCACTGAGCACGTACGTCAGTCTACTGCTCCCAAGTTTTATCTTGCACTCATCCATGCTGCCATAGCACCCATATGAGAGGTACTGACCAGCCTCAGAGAACCTTCGTGCTCCTATGAACAATACGAATCAGATGCTCCTCAAAGGATACATCTGACTCAAGCTCAACCTCCTCGAGCTGAAAAACGTGAGACAAGTCTGAATGATAGTGGCACAACTGAGATACATGGAAGACGTCATGCATGGCTTGGTACCTCTATGGTAACTGCAACTGATAAGAAACCGGCCCGACTCTCTCCAAAATCTCAAATGGCCCCACATACCTCAGTGAAAGTTTACCCAGTCTCCTAATCCGCCTGTGTCCCAACCTCAGTGAAACACACAAGAAAACCTGATCCCCGACCATGAACTCCAAAGGTCGTCTGCAGCGATTAACATAAGATTTCTGACGAGACTGTGCAGTAGCTATATGCTTCTGAATCAACTGGACCTGCTCAGAAGTCTCCTGCACGAGACGTGGTCCAAGTAAAGCTACCTCACCTATCTTTAACCAGCACAAAGGTGATTGTCATGGCCTACCATATAAAGCCTTGTAAGGTTCCATCTCAATAGTTTCCTAAAAACTATTATTATAGGAAAACTCGACTAGAGGTATATGCTTCTCCCAAGAGCCCCCAAAGTCTAGGATGAATGCACACAACATGTCCTCAAGCACCTGTATCATATGATCTAACTGGCCATCAGTCTGAGGGTGGTAAGATGTGCTCAGAAGAACCTGTGTACCCAGTGCCCTCTGAAAACTCTGCCAAAAAATGAGACATAAAACCAGCATCCCTATCTAAAAATATAGAACGAGGAACCCCATGAAGACGTACGATCTCTCGGATATACAACTTCCCGAGCTCGTCAACAATGAAGGTCTCCTTGATCGGAAAAAGTGAGATACCTTCATGAGTCTATCTACAACAACCCACATGACATCATTGCCTTAAGGTGACCTCGACAATCCAGTCACGAAATCCATCGCGAAATCATCCGATTTCCACTCCGGGATGGGTAACTTCTGTAAAAGTCCGGCTGGCCTCTGATGCTCTGCCTTCACCTGCTGACAGGTGGAACATCTCGTAACAAAACCAGCTACTTCTCTCTTCATACCCGGCCACTAGTACTAACCTCTCAAGTCACAGTACATCTTGGTAACCCCGGGATGAACTGCCGAAGCTGAAGCATGAAACTCCTACATCAAATCCTTGCGTATAACCCCTGGAACCCATACTCATCCATGGAAACATAGTACCTCATCATCTCCTATCGTCCAACCAGGAGGAGGGTCCTCACTTGCCACCAAATCTCGTAGAACTAGGCCTTCCGAATCCAATAGATGTCTCATCCTCACTCTATTCAGGAGGGTAGAAGTCACAACTAAAGAAGAAAGATAGGTCCGCCCCTGATTTTTGTTCACCTCCAAATGAATCTCAGAGAACAAATCCATAAGCTGCCACTCACCACTGGCCTCCTGTACCGCCTGTATCTGATTCTTCTTGATCAGTGCATCAGCTATGACATTACCCTTACCAGGTGTATAGGCAAGCTCAAAGTCGAAGGACTGTAGGTATTCGACCCACCTTCGCTGTCCCAGGTTCAATTCATGCTATGTAAAGATATACTTGAGACTTTTTTGGTTGGAAAAAACCAAAAAATGTTCTCCCAAGAGATAATGTATACAATAGCGCAATGCATGAACAACTGCAGCCAACTCGAGATCATCAGTTGGGTAATTTCTCTCATGTGGCCTCAACTGCCGAGAACCATACACAATGAATCGATCGACCTACATCAACACTACTCCCAAACCAATACCTAATGAATCACAGAAAACTGTGTAGCTCTTCCATTGCTCTGGGAGTATCAGTACTAGTGCTGATGTCAACATTCCCTTCAGGTCCTGAAAGGCTGTTTCGCAAGCTTCTGACCAAACGAACTTCACACCCTTCTTTTTCAAACCCGTCAACAGCGCTGCTAAGTGGGATAAGTCCTGTATGAAGCATCTGTAGTAACCATCCTGCCCTAAGAAACCCTATATCTCAAACACGTTCTTAGGATGCTCCCAGGAAACTACTGCTCTCACCTTATTTGGGTCTACCGCGACTCCTGCCTCTGAGATGATATGACCCAGGAAGTGAATCTGGTCCATCCAAAAGTGGAACTTTGAGAGCATAGCATATAGCCTATGCTCTCTCAGTGTATTGAATATGATCTCCAGATGGGTGGCATGATCATGTAGAGTTTGAGAGTACACCAAGATGTCATCCACTAATACTACCACAAAAGAATCCAAATAAGGATGGAACACACGATTCATCAGAGCCATGAAAACTGCTGGCGCGTTCGTGAGTCCGAATGGCATAACCAAGTACTCATACATACCATATCTGCTTTGAAAAGCTGTAAGCAGTATATACGATGGTCTCACGCGCAGCTGATGATATCCAGATCTCAAGTCAATCTTCAAGAACACTCGTGCTCGACGAAGTTGGTCAAAAAGATCATCAATCCTTGGTAAGGGATATCGGTTCTTAACCGTCAACTGGTTCAACTTCCGATTATTCACAAAGAGTCTGAGGGTACCGTCTGTCTTCTTCGTAAAGAGGATCAGTGAACCCCATGGAGAAGTACTGGGTCAGATGAAACTATTTTCCTATAACTCCTCTAACTGCTTCTTGGTCTCCTGCAACTATAGTGTAGCCATCCTATAAGAAGGAATGGACACCGGTGCTGCTCCTGGCACAAGATCAATAGAGAAATCCACCTCTCGCTCCGGAGGTAGACCTAAAAAGTCATCTGGGAAGACATCCCTGAAATGATCAACCACTGGAGGGAAATCCATCTGACTAGTCCCCTGATCATCCATATATAATCTCGCAATCTGGAATGTGACTCCACATCTTCATGATGCTCTGGTCCGACTCGACTCGCCTAAATATACCATTCAACTTTGTATAGAAACTCTCTGACCTATGGTGACGTGAAACTCACCCTTCGCCGATAGCAGTCTACAAAGGCTCGAAAGGGAACAAACTAGTCTATCCTGAGAATGACATCATAACTCGTCATCTCCAAGACATAGAGGTCCCAAAGAAAGTGACACCCTCCAAACTCAAGGGGGAACTTCTTTCACTGACGCACACCAGCCGTTCTAGTTCCCAACGTAGTGTCTAGAGTCATAAAAGAAGAAGAATAAAAAGAAACACAGAGCCCAAGGCTCTCCACAACGGGTACAGATATGAAACTATGCGTGGAACCCGTATCGAAAAGTACTGAAGACAATACAGAAGCTACTAGAATAGTACCTCTGATAGTAGAAGGTCCGGGATCTTTCTCCTGTTGGGCCTGTTGCACTGCATATGCCTGCACAGTTCGGTGGCCCCGCGACACAGCCTGACTACCCTGAGCTGTCCCGCCTTGCTGCCTCTGAGATCATGGTGTCTGGCTACCACGGCCATGACCACAATCTCTGCCTGCATGCCCTGACGTATTCCAGTTTCCTGACTGGTAAGAATTCACTGGTCCTTCTCCCGTACGCGGAGTATGCACAGAACCCCTCTCACTAGCCACTGGTGGAAACGCCCTGCAAAATCACTGCAGATGACCCATCTTGCTGCAAGCTCGGCACTCCACTGAGTCACATGGATACTACGGTCTCTTGTTCCCCTCTTTACCACACTGGTAGCACCTAACTGGGCCACGAGAAGAAACTGCCTGGCTAGTACTGCCACCGTGAGAGAAACTCATCTGTCGCTTCCTCTTCCCAGAAGAAATATACCAAAAACCGGTGCTGAACTACCCTGGCCCACACCACTAGCTTCCCGCAGGTTCCTCTCCGTAATCAGTGCCTGATTTACAATAGCATGTATTGAAGGCAACCTGAAAAAATTCACCAGCGCTTGTATGTCATAACGATGACCATCCTCAAAGTGTCTGGCTCTCAATGCCTCATCCCCCACCCAAACGAGTGCAAAACACTGAAGCTCGGTGAAATGAGAAGAATAATCCATCACCGACATAGCGCCCTACTGCAGATTCATGAACTCTTGAGCTCTATCTACTCTCAGCATCTCTGGAAAGAAGAAGTCATAGAAGACTACCTGAAAATATTCCCACGCCATGTCCTTGTGATGCTCTGACTGGGTGGTAACATCCCACCACCTCTTGGCGGAATCACGCAGCATATACGTCGCGAGCTTGACCCTTCACCCTAGAGGTGTCTCAAGATGCTCTAAGATAGTCTACATAGACCCCAACCAAGAATCCGCAACCTATGGTCCACCATCCCCTGTAAACTTAGGAGGATGATGCTGCTAGAAGATACGAGTCAGCTCAGGCATAGATTTGGCAGCCTGCAGGGCTTCCTGAAAGGTCTACATGAACCGCATAAAGCCTTCATGGAACTGCGCCTCCGCGTCTGTGTCCGGTATAACAGCTGGCGCCGCATCTGACTCTACTGGAGGATCCCCTGGTAGCCTATGGCCCACCATCTCTAGAGTATAATAATTGCCTCTCTCCTGGAGAACAACGTGTGGTTGTCTCGGCAGCATGACTCTATAAGGTCAAACTCACACCTTAGATCAATATTTATCAAAGACTGAAGTGAAGGAACCCTAAAAGGGAACAGGAGGAAGAAGAAATTCAAAATTTTAAAAACAAGACTACACGGCATGTATAATGACTACACGGCGTGTAATTGACTTCTCTTCCCCTGCCTGGGTCCTTCTACACGGCTAAGACACACGACTCCCATTGACAAAACTACACGACGTGTATATAATCTACACAGTGTGTATGGTGTAATTTCCAACTTCCCGCGTCGTTTGTGACACATCCGACTACTCGGCTTGATACTACATAGTGTGTTACACCCGAACACGGCGTGTACCCAACCCCGTTTCCCTAGCCACACGACTAACCCGACACGGTCTGTCCTCGGATGAGACTACACGGAGTGTCCCACAGGTACACAAAATGTCCTAGACGAGCTCCACCGACCTGTGTTGTTAGTTACACGGCCGGATACACGGCTCAAACTACACAGCGTGTTCTATATCCACATGGTGTGTACACAAAAGGATTACACCAACCCGTTTTGTTAGTTACACGGCCGGATCCCAGGTTAGACTACACAGTGTGTTCCACATTGACACGACATGTTCAATAAAAGATTACACCAGCCTGTGTTTGTTAGTTACACGGCCAGATCCCAGGCCAGACTACACAGCGTGTTCCACATTGACACAGTTTGTTCAAGAAAATATTACACCGGCCCGTGCTTGTTAGTTACATGGCCGGGTCTCTGGGTCAACTCTACATGGCGTGTACATACGGTACACATCATGTTTGCCCCAAACATTTCCCTTCCCCGTGTCACCGCCCACACGGTTTGTGACATGGGATGAGACTACACGGCATGTACTCAGGGTACACGGCATGTACTCAAAAAGTCTTCTTTTCTTCCCGAACAGAATAACATACACGGCGTGTTCAAAGAACTACACGGCGTGTATACTGGGTTTTCCGGACAGTATGCCTCAGAAACTTCTCCAGAAACAAGAAAATACCGAAAACAACACCTCAGTGCCAAATTATGATATGTGAGGGCCCATACTCCCTGCGAATCAAATTTTGGAATCTTATCTATGTTATAATAAAATACATAGTCAATGATCTGCCAAATTCTGGTGAATAGGGGCCCATACTCCCCAAAAAACAAAGTTTGGCATTCATTCTATAAACAAGCTTATACAACAATACCCTATTACATAGTAGGTATTTTATCAAAGAATCCATCACAACAACATGCTTTTCTAGCACAACAACTATCACAATAACATGAAATTTCTGATGCACGTATATGGCATGGAACTATGCATGACATGTGATTCCTAGAATGTGCCTAAATGATACATGAGATGGTATACCCTCATCTCATCGGGTTGCAACTAAATAGAACCCATGGATAGAATATAACAGCACAATCACATGTGCGTCACCCAACGGTGAAATCAAATCAACTGTAAAATTTGAAAAATCAGAAAAATTGCAAAAATACAAGGTAGTCTGGATTTTCCCTGTACACAGGTTAGCTACACCCGAGCACAACTTATTACCAACTACTGTTTCCATCCTATCCCTGACTAAGGATCCAAATAGTAAGTCAAAGAAAAGAACTCCTTTGATACCACTTTGTAACATCCGGGATCCGGGTGCCACTCAACGGGTGCCCCGAACTCGGTTCGCCACGTGACCTCAAGCGCATTTCCACAAACGCCAGAGGCTACCAACTAGCAGCGAGGGCCCAGGTCTGATAGTGGGGAAACTATGCCCTCATTTATCAAAGTGTAGCACAGTGGAATAAAATAAAAAGTATACAACAATATCAGAAGCAACAAACCATTCACATTTAATATTAACAACTACAGTAAAAGAGAACCAACCAGTTATATAGATATGATTCAACATGTATCAAGTTCTAAGAGAAAATCCATAACATGTTACATAGCAGTACAATACAATACAAAGTTCAACAAAACAAAACAAATAGCCAGTAGCATCGTGAGCCTAACCCTAGTCCCATGCTCCCCTACTCCTCAGCAGCAATCAAGTACCTGTATAGGGATCCTTGCCCGTATCCACACCTGCAGAAATGTAATCTGTTTGGGCCGAAAAACATGACCCAAAGAGGGTGTGAGAAATAAATCCCAGTAGGCACCAACCAAAGGCCCATGCCCAACTGTGTGTAAACATGCAACAACAGTGTGGAAAAGTAAAATGAAATAAACTAAGCAGTACTCAAAAGTAACTAACTTACCAGTTATATTTCAATTTTATTATTCAATTTATCCATTTAATATAAGAAATCACCACAGTGAATTTCTAAGTAAACAGTCAGTGTCCTCAGACAGGCAAACCCCTACCCTCAGGTAATCATAATTCAACCCGCAGGTACTTTCCCTCAGGCATAACAGATATTTCCCTCAGGCATACGAAGTGTCACCCTCAGGCCTAGAAGTCATTGTCCTTAGGCATACGAAAGGTTTCCTGTAGGCGAAAAAGAACGTTTCCCTCAGGCTAATCCAGTCATGACCTTAGGCTATAGTAAAACACCACCCTCAGGCACAAGTAACCGGGTCGAGCTCAACATGTAAATAAAAAATTCACATACAATTACTCTCAAGGAAATTTAACAAACATTATTATAATGGAACACCCTCAGGTATCCTGGCCAAATGGATAAATAGAGGAACGCACCCCCGGGGTGGTCCTAGATCCAAGCAGCAATCCCAAACAGCAGTTTATTATCATATTTAATCACCTATATATTTATAGGTAGTTAAAATATGCACGACCTCATCCATATGACACCCCAACATTGGTTCATAGCACAAAAATATACACAAATGCACTACAGTTGGAAATTAAACACCAATCCACCTACCTTTAACACCAACGAACGATATATGCTAACGTCGATTCCAGAAATGCCCAGAAACATCATAGATATGAGGTAAAAGAATTCTCATTCAACCTCAAATAACTTCCCTTAGAGGAATAATTGGAAAAAACTACGCAAGGAGAAGGGAGTTCTTACCCGTGCGGTTCCATCGTGATTGAAGTAAGCAGAAACTGATTCCCGATGCTCGATCGGTTCATCCACGAAGGTTCAAACATCCTCTCCTGAGCTCCCATCCGGTTCTAAGCCAATCCTGTGAACAAGGTTGGCTACTTCCCATTTTAAGTGAAAAAAACAAAGTACATAGCGTGTACTTTTGACTAAATTGTGTGTGCTTCCTTCATTTAACTGTTCCTCTGGCAGCACCACCAAACTGTTTATCCTTTGACATGAGTACACGACGTGTATTCTCGACTACATGGCGTGTAATGTCACCCAGTTGATGGCTGATTCCTCCACCTTACTATTTTCCTGCCGACTGACTACATGGCATGTAGTCGGTTTTTACACCCTTCGTCGCCGACATGGTTACACACCCTGTGTACTCATCCCACACGACTAAAAGTACACAGCGTGTGGAATAGTACACGACATGTAGTTCCAAAATTTTGGATTTTCCCCATTTTTCTTATTTTCACAAAATCACTTAAGGAAAAGAGAAAAGAAGAAACCCATACCTTAAAAATAAGAACCGGGTTCTTACATGCACCAACTATGCGGACCCCTCTATCTAGTTTTTCATAGATAGAATGGTTTGGTCGCACGGTATGTCAAACCGTGCACAAACCATGAAGACATATCTGTCTAGTTTCGCAAGCTTGGCATGGTTTGGTCACATGATTTTTCAAACTATGTGCAAACCGTGCACAACCCACTTTCCTTTAGTTTTCCATAAAAGTTCACCTAAATTCACCCCAAGACACTACTCCAAGTTAAAGGTACTTAAAGGATTCAAAAATTACCTGAAAACATGTCCGAGATGACTCCCGAAAAAACCGAGATCTTACAGTTATTTATTATATAATGATCATTCTTTAAAGGTAAATATTACTTACCTTCTTTCCATAATGATCGTTGTAAAAATGGAAACGTTACTCATGCGTACGTACGACCTTCCATATCCATGATCGTAACATTAGTTCATTTTTCATAAAAATATTGAATAATTGGTTTTAAAATTAAAATAGGTTTATAAATATGATAATTATTTCATGATTATTATTCCAGATATGTTTAAATAATGACCCCTTTGACCATAGTTGACCTACTAAATTCTTTTTTGATACATAAGCCAAATATGGTCAAAACATCCGATGTTAAACTAATTGATTAATTAATTGTATACAAATTGGTAATAATTGAAATAAAAGTAATAATAAACTTGAGATTTGTTCTTAATAAAGTAAATAATTAACATAAGTTTATTATTTAGGAAGATAAATACACACATAAGAATTCAGAATAAAGGCAAGGGACTTCTTCTTAATTTCCTTTCATCAAGGAATTTCTTAATGATATGTACATTTATTTTATTAGAAGGTGTGTGTATAGACCATTTGATATTTTATATCATGAATTTATCAATTATCAGGATATTTAGTGTTTTTTTGACGTTGTTTTTTCATGGGGATTATGATTTAAATATTTTCAAAGTGATAAGTGATTTTTCTTCTAAATAAATCCCTATTAATGTTGTCCTTAAAACTCTATTTCTCTTTAATGAACATGTTTTAAAATTATTTTTGAAATGTATTATATGGAAATAAAAAATATATAAAGTTCATTTTATGTCTCTTTTAATTTATTTAAATGGTTTTCAAAAGGAATCTTTTTATATGTTTTAAATGGAAGGACAATAATGACTTTTCATGCCGCCATGACAGTTATTTCATTTCTAGTTTACTTTGAAAGATTTCATGTTTTATTAAATGAAAAAACCCTTCCTTTTTTTGTTTATTTTGGTATTGAGAATGTTTTTTTTAAAATAAAATTGTATTGAAAATGGGATTTTTGAAAGAAAATAGTATTTTGATATTTGAAACTGATTCACATAAAATTCTAAAATAGTTTTTCAAATAGTTAAATATTTTATTCATGTTGTGGTTATTGTAAATTATATACAATGTGTGTGACCAAATAGCACCATGTGAGCCCATTATAACTTAAATTATGGGTGTTCCTAGATAACAATTCAATGCATTGGGTAATTATTATGTTCTCCGGTGAATTATATCGGAAGTTTGCAGTATGGCTATTCCAATTTTCAAGGATTATATAAGGGTTCTATGAGATGATATCCTATGTTACCTACATTAATTTTTAATTATTACTAATTAATTTTTATGAAAATATTTTTTTTCAAAAGTTAAAATAAATTATCTTTTTAAAGTAACGATATTTACCTTTATGGGTAAAATGTTATGTTTTCTAGAAATTGTTTTTCATGGGTTTTAATATTTTTAACTTGAATAATGGGTTCCTTCTTTTTCTATCCCTTACTAAACTTTTTGTGCTCATACCACATTTTTAAATATTTTTTCGCATGATTTAAGGATGGGTAAGGGATTAGAATAGGTCTAGTTGAAAGTCATGAAGAGTTTTTATGACAAGAAATCATGTTTTGTTTTAAAATTTTTATATAACAGGAAAAATAGATTTTGATCAGAAGTGTCCACTTTGTATTATATGGTTTTTTATGTATGATATATAAACTAATTATATAAAACTCGATTCCGGAAAATATCCTCAAAATGAAATAAATTAAAATTCTTTTCTAAATCTAGATTATGAAATGTTTAAGAATGAGCCCTTATAGTTGGTTTCAAAGGCCAATTTAGAAAACTTTAGAGGTTAGGATAATTATAATAGAATTCCCTTGATATATTTAACCTTATTTTAAAGTTAAAATGTTATAGTATTTTAATATTACTATGATACTTCTACTAAAATATGTCTATCCAGAATGTTTTTCTATAGAGGAAATTGGGAAGCTGCAGTGGGAAGGAACTGAGAGGAATATATCCTTCTAAATCAATATATGGAGATGTCTGAAATTGGAACAAAATAGTTTGTGGTAGTGATGGATAATTTGAAACAAGTGATAAATGGTGGTGGTATCCATGCTAGAGAGGAACCCGATCTATATCAAAGGAACATGTCTATTGTGGAGAATTTTGTGAGGCAATATCCCCCATTTTAAATGGATCACCTGACCCCATGATAGCTGAAGGATGGATAAATGATATGGAAAAGATATTTGCTGTCATGGGATGTACAAAATGTAAAAAAGTTCACTCTTTCCATTTATCATTTTGAAGGTGAAACCGATCTATGTTGGTATTTAGTTAAGAATAATATAGATAAATATGATCTTGATTATATAGAATGAGAAATATTAAAGATATTTTTTTGAGAAATATTTCCTTAATTTTTTTTGACTCTGAATGGAAAAAAAATTCCTAGAATTGAGGAAAAAAGATGAAGATTACATATCTTTATATGAATAAAACTTTAAAATATTGGACAAGTATGTACCAGATTTTATTTGAGACACTAATAGTAAAATTAATAGGTTTCATTCATGATTGAGAAAAAGTCTATGAATATATTTTTCCACATGAGAATTTAAAATCTATGAGATAGTTGTTAGTTGTGATGAAAATGTTTAGATTGATTTGTTTGACTCTTATGTGCCTCATTATGATGAAATTAAGAAGTGGTTGAGATGAAAGATGATGGGGGAAACATACATCAAAGAAATATGGAGGTAAGAAATTGAAGTTCTCATCTTATGGTAAGTGTGGTAAAAAGAACATTGGAAAATGTATTATGAAGTTAGGTAAGTTTTACTGATGTGGAAAGTTTGGCCACATGGCATGTGAATGCAAGGAAAATAACCCTAAATAATTAAAGAATGGGGAAGATGATAGCCATCCAATGGTAAAATGTTTTAGTTGTAATGAATTTTGTCATTATACTAATACTTGACCAGAGTTAGTTTCAAAGGATAGAAATCTTCATGATCTCAAATAGAAGGGTGTAGTAAATTTATTTTATACTACTACTGTTGATATTGGGATGTCAAATTAATTGGTGACTGGTATGTTACTTGTGTATTTGAATTATTCCAATATCCAATTTGACTCTGGATCTTTTCATTATTTCATTTATGAGAAATTTTCAAGTAAATTAGAAATATCACCTCATGAAAGTAAGATAGATCTTTTGGTGAAAACTTCGAGTGGAAGTATTAAAGAATCCAAGATTTATAATAATCTTCTTATTGTTATTAGTAGAGTGGCATTTCCTATAAATTTTATTGAACTGGCCATAATAGAGTTTTATAACATTCTTGTTATGGATTAGATTTTAGTTTATCATATTAAGGTAGATTTAAATTCTAATAAAGTTGTGTTCAATGATTTCATACATTTGACAACTTACCAATAAGAAAAGAAATTGATTTGATATGGTAAAAAAGTTACCTAGATCATATTTATGAAAATAAAGGAACTGTTAAAATTAGTGATGTTATAGTAGTGAATGAATACATGGATATTTTTTTGTATTATTTTCCTGGTGTTATTACTGATTGAGTGTTTGAGTTTATTGTTGACTTAGTAGATTATGATAAGCCTATTTCTAAACCCCCTTATAAAATGGATGAAGTTGAACATTAATAAATGTAAAATAAATTATAGGAGTTATTAGATAAAGGTTTCACATGACCTTGAACTTCACCATGGGGTGATCCTATCTTGTTTGTTAAAAATAAAGATGGTTTAATGAGACTTTCATTGACTATAGAGCCTTGAATAACATCACTATTAATAAAAATTATCCTTTGCCACATATCAATGATTTATTTTATCATCTCTAGGGAGAACAATATTTTTAGAAGTTTGACCTTAGTTTGGGGTAACATTAGTTGAAAGTGAAAGAATAGGAAATTCCAAAGACTGTGTTTCAAACTAGATATGAGAACTATGAATTTGTAGTTATGCTATTTGGGTTATCTAACACACATGATGTATTTATGGACCTTATGATTATAATTTTTCATGATTTCTTGGATATGTTTGCTGTTTTTTATTGATGAAATTATGGTATATTCTAAAATTAATTAGGATCATTAAAGGAACCTAAGAGTTTTTTTACAAACCATAAAAGAAAAGAAACTGTATGGTAAGTTTAGTAAGTGTGAATATTTGTTGAAATAAATTTCATTCCTTGGTCATATTGTTTCTAAATATTGAATAACTATTGAGCATAATAAAATAAAAGTTATTGAAGAATTCCCAATACCCAAAAATACTGTATAGATTTGTAGTTTTCTTAGATTAATAGGTTTCTATTGGTGGTTTTTTGAAAACTTTTCTTAGTTTTATAGCCCACTCAATAATTTAACTTGAAAATGAGTTAAGTTAATCTAGATAAAATAATGTGATGTTTATTTTTAGCAACTAAAAATAATTTTGGATAATTATACAATTTCAAATATAGCTTTTAGAAATGGTAAATTTGTTATCTACTTGGATTGTTTTTTGAAATAACTTGGTTGTTTCCAAATATAGAATGATTATTTAATTACTTATGATTCATGATAGTTGAAACCTCATGAGTTAAATTACCCTAAACATGATTTGGAATTATTTTCTGTGGTTGTTCCTTTAAAAACTTGGAGGCATCATTTGTATGGAGTAAATTGTGAAATATATAATAATCAAAAAAGTTTTAAGTATATATTTACTTATAAATAATTGAACATGAGATATAGAAGATGGATATAACTAATAAAAGATTATTATTGCATGATTCATTAATATATTGTAAAAGTAAACCAATTGTGTGATGATTTGAGTCAAAAAATTAATGCTACATTTACTATGTTATGTTTGGAACATGACCCTTTAATTAACGATTTAATGAATTTTGGCCTAGAAGTTGTGGATACAGGGATATCCTCTATTTTGTTTTAGGTTTCAGTGTAGAAAACTTTTACAGAAATAATTAAGCAATATCATAAGAAGGATCAATCTTTGTAGGAAAATGTAGAATATATTAATAAGGGTAAGTTACCTAATTTCAATATTGATGAAGAAGGTGTTTCAGGATTTGGAAAAATATTATGTATGCCTTGTTATTCCTAGTTGAGAAAAGAGTTATTGATTGATGCTCATAGTTCTCCATTTTAGGTACATCAGTGCAGTAATAAGATGTATAGAAACCTTTAAGAGTATTACTAGTTAGATAGAATGAAAATAGATATTATTGAATTTACTATGAAGTGTTTGAATTATCAATAGGTTAAAGAAGAAAACCAATTACCAAATGGGAGGATTCGTCCTTTTCCTATACTGGAGTGGAGATGAGAGAATATATTATTGGATTTCATGGTATGATTTATAAAGACTTCTCAAGGTAATAATGTGATTTGGGTTATTATTGATACATTAAATAAATCTTTAAATTTTCTTCCCATTAAGGATAGAATTTATTTAAATTATCTTTATCGACTGTATCTAAAGGAGATTGTCAGGTTACATGGATTTCTCCTCTCTATTGTATTAAACAGGGATCCTAGGTTCACATCTAATTTTTGGAAAGGACTTCAACATTATTTAGGTACTAAATTAAATTTTAGTATTACTTTTCATCTTTAATCTGATGAATAGTTTGAGAAAACAATTCATATCATAGAATATATGATTCTTTCTTACTAAATGGATTACCAGGGAAGTTGGGATCAACATATTTCTTTGTTTTAGTTTTTTATAACAATAGTTTTCATTCCAGTATAAAAATGGAACCATTTGAGGCATTACATGGAAAGCACTTCCAAACACCATCATTTTGGGATTATATAGGATAAATGAAGTTTATGTGACTAGATTTATTAGAGGATATGATAGAGAAAGTTTAGTTGATTTAGTGACACATGATTATAGCTCATAGAAGGTAGAAAATTTATGCGAATAATGAGAGGAAATATCTTCATTTTGAGGTAGGCGTTCACGTATTTCTAAAATTTTCTCTATAGAAAAGTTTGATGAGTTTTGGTATGAAGGGGAAGTTGATTCCATTGTTTATTGAACTATATTAAATCCTGTAGAAATTTGGATCAATTTTCCATTTAGTGGATTTACCTCTATGTTTATCTCAGGTACACAATGTATTCCTTATTTCAATGTTAAGGAAACATGTGTTGAATTCATCTCATGTTTTAAGACCTCAAGCAATTCAGTTGGAAGATAATATTTCTTATGAGGAACAAAAAATTCAGGTTCTTAACTGTAAAGTGAATGTATTGTGAAATAAGGTGGTTCATCAGGTTAAGTCTTTATGGAAAAACCATATCATTGAAGAAGCAAGTGGGAATTTGAAAATGCTATGAGGGAAAGATATCCCTAATTGTTTAACAAGTGAATAAAATTGTGAGGAATAAATTTATAAAAGGGGGAAGGATGTAAAAATATAGGTAATGATAATATCAATTATTTTCATATTTATTAATATGAATTAGATCATTATATTAGTTATAAAAGCATTAAGTGATTTTTAATCGAAAAGAAAATTGTTTTAATTAAAGACTTTTATTATAAGGTTTTATTTGAAAAATTAATTTAAAAATTATATAATTTTAATTTTATAAAAGGAATATAATTTTTTAATCATAATATAAAATTTTAATTTGGCTGAAATTTTGGTAATTTTTAGAAAATATTGATTTTTCAGGGAATAATGAGAAATGTTGATTTTTTTAGTCTTTTATTTTTAATAAATTAATTCATTTAAGAGTCAAAATATGTTTTAAATGTGATTAAAAGTAACCTAAGTATTATTTATTATATATTTAATCCAATTAATTACTTTTTAATCAAATTTAAGTTGGTTTTTAATATAAATTTGTTTTTGGGTTTAAAGATGGGTTTTTCTAAAAACTGTTTTAAAATGCATAATGTTTCACCATTTTTATTAATTAAAATAATCCATAATGGGGAATTTTTTAAATGTAATGTTTTTAATACATATTATTTTATATTATTTGAGTTTCATTCAGTTATTATTATTAGTTATAGAGTTAATATATAATCCTCTTTTTCTAGAAAAATAGACATCTTAAAAACTTGCTACCTCACCGCGATTGCTGGATTAATATTAAATTAAATTATACCAATTATGTGAGTTGAATTTGTAAAAGTGGATTTAATATTAGGAATATTAATAATTTATATTGTATACTTAATTTTTTTACCAAATTTATTAGTGAAAATAGTTAAAATTAATTAGAACGATTATGGTATAAATGAGTTTACCAAGTGACTACACTTTAAATTTAAGTGTCCAAATGACTATAAACTTGTAAATAACCCATTTTATAGACATATATCGGACTTATCAATTATATTAGATAGTTTTTTTCATTATTGAATCTACTTTACATATAAAAAATTTGGGTTGAATTCACCATTTCAAAAAATTACAAGAGTACAACTCACCTCCTTTATAAAAGGACACCCCCTCTCCTCCTCTCTTCACACATATCAAGTACTTTTTATTTGAAAATACCTATCAAATAACTTCTAAAATTACATAATATCATCCTATAAGCCTAAATTTGGGAAAAAATTCAACCAATGAAGGAATTTGGTGAAAACCAAAAGGAGATACCTGAAGAATAGGTAACATTCATCAACATGTGTTTTTGTTTTATTTCCTCCTCCACCCACTCCAATTATTATTATACCCTGATCATATAATAACATTAGTATCATAAATATAAAGATATTTTTTTATGTTAATTCTATGATATACACCCATACACATTTCTATAAAATGGGTTATGAAATCAGCATTCATGTGTATGTCGAACTACCCTCTCGCGAAACAATGTCATTCATTTTTCCATTACCACCTATCATGGCTGAGAATAATAATCAAAATACTATTTATAAATTATATTTATTATATTTATAACATAAATTTTTGTATGGAGTCATTATATCATATAAAACCTATTTACATTCCACACCATAGGGGATATGATAAGGTTGCTCGTGTGTACGACAGACTACCACCTCACGAAGCGATGTGAAGATTTTTTTACTAACGTGTTACATGGTAGGTAATAAGGGTATATATAATGAATATATATATATATATATATATATTATATAAATGAAATAATTATGATATTCCTGACATAATTATATTTCTCAAAATATTTTCTATCATTTTCTTCTTAACATTTCACACATTGAAAAAGTGATAACATCGTTCATGGATGTACGGACTACCGCCTCCTCAAAGTGATGTGATTCTTATTTTTTTCATCACCACATCATGATAATGATATATATAAGTATATATAATTAAATAATATGGTATTTTAGATATAATTATAATTTTCTAAATATAAATTTTACTTACCTTTTTTTCATAATGATCATTAAAAAAATGGAAATATTACTCATGCATATGTACAACCTACCATCTCCATGATCGTAATATTAGTTTATTTTTCATGACAATATTTTATAATTGGTTTTAAAATTATAATTTATTTATAATTATTTTAATTATTTCATGATTATTATTTTAGATATGTTTAAATAATTACCCCTTTAACCATAGTCAACCTACCAAATTATTTTTTGACACATAAGCCAAATATGAACTACCGGAATCTTAGCCTATACCCATGGTTTAAAACCATAGGAATAGCCACGAAAACCATGAGTATAAGATATAACCATGGTTCTATGAATTTTTTGGTGATTAAGTCTTTTGTATAGGTCTATACGCATCGTTTCTATAGAAATCATTGGTATTGGCTATATGGATTTCTTAATACCCATAGTTTAATTGGAACCATTTGTATATGTCTATAACCACAACTATTGAAACTGTGGGTATAGTTGGTTGTCTAGAATTAAGCTATACCCACAAGTTTTCAAACTGTGAGTATAGTTTCCTATGCCCATTTAACATCCGGAACACCATCTAGAACCTCTTAGACAACATAAAAATAAATTACAAACCATGGTACACAATTAATGTAGTAGAATTATTATATATTTAACATTAAACCATATAATTATAAATAATTTTCAAACCATTTAATTTTTTTTAGCAAACATATACAATCCAGATCATTAATTAGTTTTATAAATCCACACATGTCTCTAATTAAACTAAAAAATAGAGGGGATCAATATCCCCCCCATCACCACCAATTATATCATAATCAATGCCAACACCGGTGCTCGGAACAACATCATCACCACCACCACCACCACCACCACCTACTCGACCTCTACTAGGACCCTCATTGAAATCACTCAGGGAATCATATAAATATCAAATTATTTATATACATGAATCAAAATTAGTAGCAACCTCTGATGGAGGTGATGTACTTATAACTAGCACAAGTTTCTGGAAGTCTTCAGTGACTAATTTAATTATTTTAATGCTCCAGCATATCTATTTTTTTGGCTTTAGATACTTGTAAATGAGAATTTTTTAGCTTAGTGGTCTGAGAGATTTGATAGGTACCTGATGAGGGCCAATACCTAGTGGGGATTATTTTTTTCCTAGGTCGACATCAGACTCTCCCCTAGTTCTCTTCACCTAATAACAATCTAAAATGATCATTGGGACCAAATATTTCATCTTTTTTCTCATTGAGGGCCTCCAGGGAACACTTTTGAAAATATAAATAATATATTTAATTATGAATTACGTATCAAAATTTTAAATATCAATAAAAAAATAAAATATTTTCTTTTTTTGTGCATTTACAGTACTTCTATCCTTTTTCATCATACTCAATAAAAATAATTTTGGTCAAGGCACATGAAATTCGATGCCCAATGTTGCTTACTGTAAATTAAATTGATTAGTGTAATAATACATTATTGAATAATATAAAAGTGATAAACCTAGAATGAATTAAAATTTTATCTACTGAATAAATCCATACAATGAAGACGTATCTCAATATACATTTACTTATAAATTTAATAATAGTGGAATAACATAAAAAATACATACTAATTATCATGATAAACATGGGTATGAAATGGATTCCTCTTGTATGTTCCTTTCATTCATATTCTATTTGTGATACATTATTTGGTTATTAAGTCACTTCCTAATTTTGATCATTTGGTCATTAGGTTCATTTTTTGGTTAGTTTGTTTAGTAATTTGGCCATTCAACCAATTTTCCAATTAGGCCATTTAAGAAAATTTAGGCCAATTAGGCCAATTTAGGCAAATTAAGAAAATTTAGGAAAATTAGAACATCTACTTGTCCAATTTAGTCTAATTAGTTCATTTAGGCCAATTTAGTTCATTTAGGCTAATTTAGACCAATTTAGGCCACTTAGGCCAATTTAGACCAATCAGGACATTTTGGACAATTATGCCATTTATTTGGCCAATTTAGGCTAATTTAGTCCATTTAGGCCAATTTAGGCCAATTCAAGAAAATTATGTTATTTAGGACAATTAGAAAAATTAGGCCATTTATTTAAGCCAATTAGGCCAATTAAGCCATTTAGTTCAATTAGGTCATTTAGGAAAATTAGCCTAATTTTGGTCAATTTAGGCCAATTAGGATATTTAGGCCAATTAGGCCATTTAAGCCATTTATTCCATTTATTCCTTTTAGTCCATTTAGACCATTTAGTCCAATTAGAATAATTTGGTTAATTTAGGATAGTTTGGACATTTAGGCCAATTAAAAAATTTAGGATAATTAAGCCAATTAGTAAAATTAATGCTAATTAGGACATTTAGGATAATTATACCATTTATGCTAATTTAGGAAAAATTAGGCCAATTAAAAAATTTAGGCCAATTATTCCATTTATGAAAATTTAGGAAAATTTAGGTCAATTTAGGCCAATTAGGCCAATTAGGCCAATTGGTCCAACTTAGGTCAACTAGTCCATTTAGGCCATTAGGCCATTAAGAAAATTGGCCATTAGGCCATTGAGCCATTTAACAATTTGACCATTTGGTCATTATGCTGTTAGGACATTAGGCCATTAGGCCATTATGACATTAGGACATTAAGTCATTTAGTTCTTTTAGGCCATTTAGGAAATTTAGTCCATTAGTCCATTTAGGCTATTTAGGCCATTTAATCCATTTAGGACATTTAATACATTCAGTCCATTAGTACATTTGGCCATTTCACCATTTTTCTATTATCCCATTTGGCAATTAGGTCATTTGTCTATTTGGAAATTAGGCCATTTGACCATTTATCCATTTTTCTATTTTTCTATTCGTCCATTCGGCCATTATGCAATAAGTCCATTAGACCATTTCTCCATTATGAAATTTGGACTTTTTTCTATTTTCCATCAGGCCATTTGTCCATTTGGGCATTTTTTTATTTGACCATTTATCTTTTTTTCCATTAGGACATTTGTACATTAATCCATTAGTCCATTAGGTCTATTTGGCCATTATGACATTAGGACATTTGGCCATTAGGCCTTTTGGACATTTGGACATTTGGCCATTAGGCCATTAGACCATTAGGCCATTAGTCCATTTGGCCTTTTAGTCCATTTAGTTGATTTAGGGAATTTAGGGAATTTAGGCAATTAATCCATTAGGCCATTAGGCTATTAGGTCATTAGGCCCATATGCCGTTTGGCTATTTGAAAATTTGGACATTTTTCCTTTAGGCCATCTATCCATTAGGCTAATTGGCCAATTGGCCATTTGGCCTTTTGGCCTCTTGAAAGGAGTATTTCTAGAATTTTATTAAAGGGATTAATAATAAGAAAAACTTAAATTTTAGCATACAAATCTCACTAAGTAAAAATATAAATATAGATATTATTTCTCTTGATATTAATGTACCTAGAGACTCTCATGCTTGATCATTGTAGTGCGCCCCTAAGTATAAAAATACTTCAATAAATATTTATTATTTTTATTTTTTCTTAACAAATCCTAAAAAAATTTAATATAATTAATATGAATTAAATTTTATGTACAAAAAATTAAATATTAGGATTGCCTTAAACTCATCAGTCTTCCAATATGTGATCATTTATTGATATTGTCTTGTTGGAATGTCTTGGAATATTGGTACACCCTCTAAATCAAAACTAACCCTACTCTTTAAACCAACATATAAATCATTCTTATATGATCACCAGAACTCCCCTATATCCATAAGCCTTGAAACCTTTGTAGCTCCACCATCGGGAAATTTAAATCAATGCTAAAAGAACATATTAATTCATATATATACAATAATAATATATATATAAATTTTACAAATTTTCTTACACATATCTCTTCCCATTCTTTGTCCTTGATTTCTTTACCAATATGCCTCCATGAGGCTGGTTACATCAGAATGATATCATTTTAATTGGATAAAGTTCCCATGAAACTACTACCTTACATAGAATTTTTACCTATCATATCATTACCTTCATTTTAATCCTCCATTATTTTTATTTGGTGATTCTAGGCTTCAGGCAAATTTTTATTCCCATGCTACCAACTAGAAGATCACACTTAATAAGATCAAGGGGAAAAAATAATTAAGTCACAGTTCAAAAGGAAAAAAATTATGTGATATAATTTGACACACTTATGATTAAAAAACCCTAAAACATGCTGCTCATTAGGCTCTAATGGATCTGTGGGCTGTCTAGAATTAGTAGCCTCTGAAGGATGTTCATGTTCTAATTCATGCACTAGGTGATCTGCATGCACTAGAGTGGAAGCTGAAAGAATCAAACCATTAGATCTTAGATGGATAGTGGGAAATGAAGGCCGCATAGACATGGCTGGATATGGGTAGTTAGGTTGGGAATACATAAAAGGATATGGATATGTTAAAGGTGGGAACATCCATGGAAGTGGTATAGATATGGTATGGGAAGAAAAGGATAAATGAGATGATGATAGAGGAATGGTTGGGAACACCCCCAGAGGCTCAAGTGGAGTATGGAAAGGTGTGGTAGATGTGGTGTCTAATGGTGGGTTAGTTTGAGAATAGGTACGACGGGTGCTCCGTCTAGCTCTCGGATCATACATGCTCGGACCCCTACAAGTATACTAATCAGAAGTCAACTCTAGTTTAACTGTATAACCCTATAAAAAATTTGATAAAGAATAAAAACATTAAATTAAATATAATGAAGAAGAAAAATATGAAAATTATTATAATCAATAAGGGAACCAGAGGAGGTAACCCAAGCTGACACATCTATCGATCATTACCAAATAATTTCTTTCTTCAAAATTCATCAATATTTCTCATAATATACATAATAATGAAATATACATTTTTTAGAAGTCATGCATACAACTTATAAGTCAAAGAAGTCATAAATAATGTCATAACATGTTTTAGAAACTATAATTTAAAACCAAATAATAAATTTAAAAAAACATTTTAAACCTTGTTTTATGAATTGAAATAAATCAAATTAAATGAAAAAAAATCAAACAATACTAAAAAAATATCATTCCAGAATGAAACTAAATTAAAGTAATTACAATAGTACCAACTCTAGAAACCCATATCAAGGAAAAATAAATGAACAGTGAACATATAGAGTTGCTTCTATATATGACACACCACTACTTCAGGTTCAACATCAAATCTCATAATGGGACAATTTGATTCATCAAATACAATATTTTGGTCAACACCAATGGGGGCGTCAATGGTTTCAATTTCATCCCAACCATCATGAAAAATATTTCTTGGGATTACTTTAATAATGACACCATAATCTAGTCTCAAATGATCTTTCACACAAAACACTTTTTTTCTATTGATGCCAAAATATATGGTTCATTGTTTTCCAGGAATCAAGTCATGTCAATTACAATATTTTTTTAATAGTTCTGTAATAAGACACATTTTCATATTGAGGCCTACTATCTAATTCCATGGTATAACAATATATTATATTAGTTAACATAACACCATAATTTTGTATTCTAATTTTCACCACTTGATTACTTGTAAGAAATTTATATCCCTTGATGATTAAAAATTTTCATTCACGAACCAAATAATTGGCACCAAAATCCAATGCTCTTAATTCTTCAGAGACAGAGTCAACAGGTAAACTCAATAACTTAAATATATATTAATAATACACTCAAATGAATATCTAAATTTTAATTTAATTAAATTAATGGTCATACCTTTGATTTCTATGAATCAAGAAACTCTTTTTTATGAAAAGTATATCTCCTTCTCAAAGGAAAAGATCAATGAACTCTACTAATAAATTTTTATGGTCCTTATATAAAATGATAATAAAAGTTTACGGAAAATTTGAAATGACGTATTATGAGATAAAATATATATATTCAAATTACTTACTTGATATTGTCATCGAAAAAAACACAATTAAACAATACTATACAATATTCCATATCCATCTCTTCAAGGCTCAATATAGATAATGTATATAGACACAAGAATTCATCCTATTTGGGGAAGAAATGGAAATAAGAGATCAATTTCCCAATAATACTCATCTTCATTTCTCAATGGCCGATTATTTATTATTCTCACATCAGACAATTACATTGAAAAAAAATCCATACATTCTTCATCCAGATAACCTCTCACAATGGAACCTTCGGGATGATTCTTGTTTCAGACATAATATTTCATTGTGAACATATTTATTTTAGTAGGATATATCTATCGGAAATCAATGGGTCCCTCTAGAAGTGTTTCAATTGGAAGATAAAATTTTAAATACCGTATGTAAGTGAACAATGATAGAGATTTTTTTTTTCAAAATCACACAAAATTTATGGAACCTATTGCTAAATTTTATCAGGAAAGACTTGGATAACCTTTTAGGACAACGTTCTTTAAAAAAATGGAACAAGTGAATCACTTTCACCCTTACATTATTGGATAATAAATGCTATGTTTCTATTTGAATCAATTCACGAAGAAGGATGATATAATCACCAGTTTTTGGGGATTTCAGTTTCAACTCCCTTCTATTGAATCATTTAGATATGTTTCTGGAATAGACATCATGGAACTTTATATTCTCCAATACTTAAATAAATTTAATTTTCTCTAAAGGTTTCATCACATAAGAAGCATAAGTAAATTTCCATTTGTTTTCACTGATACATATAGGATGTAGTTCTATTCGAATACCATAATCCAAAAAGTCCTGGAAAGATCAGAAGTCGTATTTTTTTTTTCACCTCAATATTTAGAAAAATTAAAATCAAAATTTCATATATATTTATCTCAATGTTTATTATGTCTAAACAATGACATAACAAATTAGTATACTAATATGAAATATCAAAAAAGATAATTTTATTTTTCCAATTATAAGTGGGTTTAGTGTCAAAATTCTTCATCTTGTAAGATTTAATATGACCTTTACCTAATAAAAAATAGAAATCTTTCAATTCATTAAGCACATCAGTTATTGACATACATTGTAGTGTATGTTTAGTGTCAACAGTATTATCAAACCTCCGATGATTCTTTTTGTATTGATGTTCCATTGGAAAGAATCACTGATTCCCCCTGAAATTTAAACTATCTTGATATTTATGCATATTGATCATTTATTATTCATACAAATAAGAAATGATATTTTTATCTTCCTGCTCCAAAAAAACATCATTGCATAAGATGGGAAATCATTTATAGTCTATAGAAGGGTATCACACATCTGAAATAATTTTTTTTGAAGAAGTATCAAATGTGAACACACCCATATCCCAAAGATGCTTCGACTATGGTATTAAAGGTTTCAACTAGATTTCTATATCATTGCCTAGATCAGAAGGTCTAGATATTAGTATAATCAAGAAAGTGATAGGTTTTTTCATACAAATCCACAAAGGAAGATTATAAACATGTATAAAAACTATCCACATTCTATGTGAAGTAAGAATCTATGAAAATAGATTAAAACCATCACAGGATACACCCAACCTGACATTACACACCTCAATAGTAAAATCGAGATGTTGTGCATCTAATTCATTCCATGCTAATCTATCTACAAGATAAACCAACTCACCATTACCATTAATTCTATCAGTATCATGACATCGTATATTGGTTGAGATGTATGTAGAAATGAATAGATTTTGGAGCCTGAGAATCAATAGAAAGTGTCACATTACTTTATATGGCACATGAGATGGTGTTCAATCTACATTTTCCTTCCATAAAGATGTAAAAAATTATTTACAGTCATTAAGGTCTGATGTTTCCTCCCAAAATAAACAACAATCTTTCAAACAAGAATGAATTTTATTAGTATAAAATCTAATCTTCTTAATTAGATTCCATGCCTTATAATGATTTGAGGGAATATCTACACCATTAGGAAGAAAGTCCTTAAAAAGTGTAAGAATATAATAAATAAAGGTATTAGAAATTCCATACATGTTTTTCCATGATAAAACTGCATTAAAAATTATAACTTCTTCATTTTAGTACATTCGTGATATACAGGAGTTCTAGCATCATCCATTATTTTTTCACTCACTCAACATCATCATCTTCAGTCTTTTACTCATGTGTATTGATATCATTGCCTTCTTTCACTTGCATACTATCTCTATCAAGATGATTCACAAATGGAAACCGATCAAATATCAAATTATCCATATCACTTCTTCCATTCCATTCATAAATAATAGAATATGGTATCATCTCTCAACTGTGATACCAAACATAATAGTTTAATTGAATTACCTCTTTTTTATATGGTAGATAAATTCTTCCAAACATAAACATGGTATTCCAACATAATTATAACATGGGGAATGTATACGACCTCCATATGAAACATTTTTAAATGAAAAATCTAAAAAAATATCCAAATTCTTTTGAAACTTAGTTGAATTCTGATTATTATGATACATCCAACATTTTTTTATTCTATTATAGAAGACAAAAATATATTCCAATAAATAATTTAAACCATAATTACAATGACATCCAAATTAAAAGACAAATTAAAAGTATAATGTAGAGGAAATTAAATAACACTAATATGAAACCAAATTGAATTCAATTCATGATGCATGTGACCATTATAGAATACTACTATCTATCTAAACATATAACAATGAATATCATAAGAAAAAAAACAATGTATACTCATTGAAATCCAAACAAGGTGAATGAATTAAGATAAATAAAAAATATGGAATAATAATAGAGAAATGTGTATTTCTTATCCATATAGGTCTTATCATTTTAAATCATAATTGAGGACAACATTTAGCCATGAAAGGATTTTATTTAAGGTTATCATTACTTGTATTCTTCAAACACAAGTAAAATATATTTTACTTTATGTTCAATTTCAATTTAAGAATTATTTAATTTGGGGAAGATCTATCAATACAAAGTAATTAATCTATTTCATCTCACTTTATTAAACCCATACAATACTTCACCACTATTGAAACCTCTTAATTGAGGTAAATTATGGTTAGATGGTTTTTAATCCATTTAACATGTAGTGGAAATAAATAGATAACTACTTAATAAATGATAAATGAACATAGGAAGAATTCTTAACAAAGAACCATGTTATTCTCAATAGTTAATCAAAATAGGCAAAACTAAGGTTCATACCATTAAATGTTTCTTAAATAAATAAATTCTTATGTAAAAATTTATAAATGGAAACTATGTTTCATAAAATTAATATAATACAACAATATTTACATTCTAACTTATATAATTATTTTATGAAATTTACCAAAGGCTTCTATAAATATTTCTAAATTATAAAGTTTTTAAAATTCTTAATCATTTAAAATCTAAATATTTTTTGTTTAAAAGAATATTTTATCATTCATTAATTTTGAAATAATAATAATGAATACTAAGAAACATGTTTGAAGAGTAATATAAATACAATAGTGAATTCTTGAAGAACCAACCTTCATAAATAAAGTAATATTCCATAATTACTTATAATATTATAACAATGTAAATCATTGTAAAATTATTATTTTTGGGTTAAAAAAATTCAATAAATAGTTTAACCTTGATTCATGATATAATAAAATAAATTTTAATAATTAAATTAGATAACTGAAGGTGAATAAAAACCAACATTAACCCTTGTAGTTAAATTTAATATTATTCCCAACACTGAAAACATCTAAATACCTAAAATATTCCACCAAAAGAATCTCAAATCTAGGTCAAATTCATAATAATCCCTAGTATATTTTTCAAAATGAAGAAATTATAATTAAAACAGTACTTTTAGTAATTTAATTTACTATATTTGATCTCTATTAGTCTCTAAATTTAAAAACACGCTGACATAAGTGATTCTAACACACTCTATTAGAATATCATGAATATATAAAAAGGAAAATAATAACCAGTGGAAGAGAAGAAGGATTTAAAAAAAATAATCATATGTAAAATAAGATCAGAATAAAAAAATCCTTGAATTAGGGAATAATGCTTGAGAAGACATCCAACCATTTCTTGGGTGGGGGAGATGAAAGAAGATGAGGGAAGGAAATGTTAAATCTCAAATATCAAAACAAAAAATTCCTAAAATGGAGGAATAAAAGTTGGATGATGGGGCCATCGTCACTTGAGGAGAGAAGGGGGAGGACGAGGCTCGTAGGAGGTAATGGGAGATTAGGGATTCTATGAGGACAAGAGGGGGAGCTTGAGGGGGAGATTTATATTTTAAGGAGCTATATTCATGGGTTTTGAAAAACCATTGGTATAGATCAACCTATACCAATGGTTTTTTTTCAAACTATGGGTATAGATTTGGGAAGAAACTCTATACCCATGGTTTCTCTAAACCATAGTTATAATAAAATTGAAAAAAGGTTCTAAAGTAAGTAAATTAACATAAGTTTATTATTCAAGAATATAAATACACACATGACAATTCAAACTCAAGTTAAGTTACTTCATCTCAATTTCCTTTCATTGGGGAATTTCTTGATGATATGCACCTTTATTCTTTTATAAGGTGTATATACACCCCCTTTGACACGTTATATCTTAAATTTATATATTATCATGATATTTAATGTTTTTTTTAATGTAATTATTCATGGGTATTATGATTAAAATATTTCCAAATTTATAAGGGACTTTTGTTCCAAATAAATCATCTTTTAATGTTTTCCTTCAAGATATCTTTCTCTTACTTGTCCATCCTTTAATTTTTTTTGAAATGTATTATAAGGACATAGAATATTTTTAAAGATAATTTATGTATCATTTAATTAATTTTAATGGATTTCAAAAGTAATATTTTTATATGTTTTAAACAGAACAATGAAAAAAACGTTTTCTACTTCCATGACGATTATTTAATTTCTATTTTCTTTTGTAATCTTACATTTCTTCTTAAATGAAAATCCCACTTCCCTTTTTTTTGGTTATTTTGGTATTTAAAATGGTTTTTTTAAAAGAAAAGTGTATTGAAAATGGTTTTTTTGAAAGAAAATGGTATTTTGATATCTGAGAGTGATTTACATACGAGTTTATAAGAATTTTTAAAATGATGAAAATTTTAATTCATGTTGTGGTTTTTGGACATTATATATGATGAGTTCTCTTGGGTGTCACCCTATAGGATTATTATAACTTAAAATATGGGTTCTCCCAGATAGTTATTCAATACCATGGGTAATGATTATGTTCTCAAGATAATTATATTAGAAGTTCGTTATATGGTTATTACATTTTGTAAGGTTTTTGTAAGAGTTTTATGAGATTAGGTCCCAAGGTAACTACATAGACTTTATATGCTTTATAATGAGTTTTCATAGAAATAATTTTTTTCAGAAGGTAAAATAAATGATTTTTTCAAGGAATGATATTTCCCTTTATGGGTAAAATGATCTATTTTCAATAATGGGTTTTTAATAGGATTTAATGTGTTTCATTGAACTAACAGTTTCCTTCATTTCATATCCCTTACTAAGATTTTTATTCTCATGCCATGTTTTAAATGTTTTTATAGGATTTAAGGATGATAAGATATTTTAAGAGTTCAAGTTGAAAGTCATGAATAGTTTTCATGAAAAAAATCATTTTTTTAAACGTTTTATATGGTGGAAAAAATGGATACTAATCAGAAGTGTCCACTTTGTATTATGTGGTTTTTTATGTATTACATATGACCTAATTCTCTAAAACTCTAAACATGAAAGGATCATGAATGTTAAATAAAGTAAAATTACTGAATAAAACTCAATATTATGTAATTTTTATGGATGGGGACTTATAAAATCAGAGGGAAAACGAATGATACCTACCTTAAAAAAGGAAATCAACCCTTCTATAGGGATGAGTGAACGTCCTATCAACCAATTAAAGAGACACATAGGTTAGTTTCATGTTCCTCAGAGACATATTTTTTAACAAGGAGAATGGAATCAAGTTTACACTAGAACCTAATTTAGAAAAGTAATTTAGTTCCACAATATCTCTTATTCCACACTAAATAGAATAAAATCTGTGGTATTTAAGTTTGGGAGTTAGTTTATTCAAAAAGATAAAACTATAGTTCTCAATAATATTGATGGATTCCAATTCATTCCAATCTCTTTTTTTAACCATGGTTATCTTGAGTAATTTTACACAATATGGAACCTTTTTAAATTATTTCACAAAAGGAATGTAGATTCTAACGATTCTATGAATTTTTAGGAACTTCAAGTATTCAAGTTCATCATTTTTATAGTAAAATATTTGAATAAAATGGATTGGGGGAATAGTTTCATAAAACAATTTAATTATTAAATTCCTAAAAAAACCTTACCTTCTCCCTATATTTCTTTATTAATTCCCATTTTATTTTTCTTAGTTATTTTTTTCTTCGATGAAATTTATGAAATTTGATTAGTTTTAACCTTGCTGTCTAGTTTTACAGATTTTTCATTTTCAATATTTGTTTTTTGTATTAAGTTAAATCCTTAAATATTATTCCCTAGGTTTTAACCTAAATAATTCTTTAGTTTTTAATCCAATTCTAGTGGTTACATCAATTACATTATCCCATTGATTTTCTTCATATGTGCTAGAAAGATTTATGTTATCTGTTAATTATAAACCTCTTTCCATTTGACTCACTTATGTCTATAGATTTTCGATTCTAGACTATTATGATTCAATATTTGTGATAGTATTTTTAAAAATAGACTCTGAATTTGTACCAAAATTTAAAGGCCCATCTATTTTTGTAAAATTATTTATTGGATGATTTTGGTATCCTAGAGAAGTGGTGGGCTACTTAATAACCCCTTGATCATCCCAAGAAAATTTTGAGTTCTTCTTATAGATAGAATTATATTTATTTGAAAAATTAATTTTTTTACAACTTTCATATCTTTATAGAACAAAAAATGATCAATTTTGACATTTTAAAAGGAGATATCTATCTTGGGAAACTAGTTCTAAGTTTTTAGAAACATCCCACAGTGATTGCTTTGTTCTCTATGTGGGTGATCATTAACTATAGAAACCTAAATGTTTGTTTCATTTTTATTAATTATTATATTCCTAGATCATTTTTCTTATGAATTTTCAGTAATATTATCAAAAATTTATTTGAAATCATTTTCTATCATGTCTTATAAATCACCTCAAAAATACCAATCTTGAATATCATTATTTTATGGGTTGAGACTTGTAACACCCCAAGGATTTACAAATAAATTTAATGTAGAATGTATTGCACACAACACTGAGTCTCTAAAAAAAACACTTTTTTATTATAATTATTTAAACAAGATAGTTATAACCTAGCCATGAAAAATAATTTTCCCACTTCTGTTATTTGAATTTTGAAAAACGGACATACACTTGTGATTAGTTAGAAATTTAGAGTCTGATAGGGCCAACCTAATTTTTTGGTGAATAGTAACTTGACCTTTTTGAATATTAATGTTACCCTTATGAATAGTAATATAACCATTTTGAATAGTAACCTCACCTATGAAAGAATGAATAAAATTTAGTCACCTTCTAAATGAAATTATTATATAATGGTATAAGTAAGTGAATATTTTAAAAATTAATAAGTAAGTGTTGGTATATATTTAATTACAATTATATAATAAATAAATTGATTTAAAAGAAGATTCATTTTCATAAAATATATTCATAAATCAATATTTTTTGTTTTATGATTTTAGGATAATTTTATGAGAACTTAGTTAATTTTTGAAAGTGTCGTAAAATCAATTATAAATTTGAAACTGCATTTTTCGAGTAAATAATGATTTTAATTAAAAACTAAATTTCTCATATTTAGAAAATTATTTTCATAAAATGGATTTAATTTTTGAATTCAACATTTATAAAAATGGTTAGTGTGATTTTTTTGTATTTTTTTAAAATACTTGAATTTTTAGTGAACAGTAAAATACAATAATTTACAGTATAAATACATTATAAGCTAAATACACTATTTCTTGAGTCATTAATGATGTAAGAAACCTTGGTTTGAACTCACATGAACTTATTATTATATTTAGTCACAATAATCAATACTATTTCTTGTATTGACCAAAATAATAAAATAATGAGAAATCACCCCTCTCCTCCACTATAAAAACCACCCCTCACCCCTCTTCTCCTCAATCCTCTAAGCCTTGAATCTTATCATATTTCTAGAAAAATACTCTTATCTAAGTCTCTCCCCATGTACATGAGCTCTTCGTCTTTCTAGAAGACCAAAACCCTTTCCCTTAAGGAGGTTCTCAAGGAGGAGTATTCAAGAGGTAAAATCCTCTTCCTTTTCCTCTTAATTTCTTTTCAAGTTCTTTTCCTTTATTATTCTCTACCCACCTCATTTGTCAAAAATGATAAAGATAACTCTAGTATCATATATATACTAGAATTATATCATTCTAATGAAATATACTTCATCAAATTCCTTTCTCTCTCTCCTTTATTTTAAAAATAAAATCATTGTTCGTGAGGTGTCGATTTATAACCTTCATGGATGACATATTTTCATTCTTCAGTTTATCCTTTAAGGCTAGAAATGATACCATTTTTATGGTTAAAACAGAATATAATATATTTATTACAAACTTTCTTATATTCTGTAGGTAAAATATTTACATAATACTAAATGATAAAACAAAATGAGTTCGTTATGATCAATAACCGCCATAATAATGTAAATGATTATCATTAAGGTATTTTCTAATGATTAATCCACATACCATATAATAAAATGATATATATAAACATTTATACTTTAGGATGTTCATTATTTTCACATAAATTCAATTCTATAGAATTATACCTATTCCACAGGAACTTCCATACTCATATACAAGTATACCGATCATGAAAACCAAGGAAACAAATGCTCCTGAGCAATAAAATTGTATCTTATAACTCATAAAAAGGATATAAATTAACTTAATAAAATTATATGAAATAAAATACATGTAGATAAGGTTATTAATTAATTAATTACTATATTTAATTTGATCATATAGGACATTAAGGTCATGTGCAGAACACATTCAGACATAAGGTAAGGGTTTTCTTCCCGAACCTCCATTTTCATTCAGGTTGTGATTTATTCCTCTATAAACCAATGTAATTAATAATTTTCTTTATATAATTCTTCAAAAATATGTGTATATATTCCAAAATCATGTATTATGATCAGTTCATCTTTATTTTTTGGAAAATACTTGTTTTAAAAATTCCCCTTCTCAATTCACCCTAATACGCAAGCTCGATTAAAGGGAACTTCCCCATTTCATACCCATTTTAAAGTACCATCCATAATATATTTTAATCCATAATTATTTTTCTAAAATAAATCATTTTATTATGAAAATATATATTAATTTAATTCTGGTTTTATAAATTTTTTTACAAAATAACTCTTCTTTGCAAAGTAAAAGAGTATTTGTCTCAAGTATTATTCGATGATTTTATAAGAGTATTTATATCTGTTTCAACACTCCAAATGATTCTTATATTTTATTAGGATTATTATTTTATGATATAATATACCATATTTTATTTAATGTTATATTATTAGTTTGACTATGGATTTTCTATCTTGATACCATTCACCAAATTACACCGAATGGTTAGTGTTTATGTTTACTGATTAGGGAAAGTTACTTACATTTCCTATGTTAGTTTCAATATGATTATATATATATTGATTATAATTATACCCTTTCATATAAGGAATTAATTATAGTTATTAAGTGAAGGATGGGTCCCTATATATCCACTCGATGCATCGGTATGTCTCATGAGACAAAAAAAATTGGGTTTTGGCTGAGACCTTACCCTAGTATATCAAATGTATTGGCTGAGGCCTTGAAAATATGTTTTAGATATCTGACATTGTGTATTACCTCATTATAATAATAGTAATCTATGAAACATGTGATTATTATACTAGTATAAAATCCATGGTTAAGTTTCATCCTCTTATGATCATTTATATGGATTTATGTAATTAGATTTCATTCCTCCCATATTATGCTCAAGTTTATTTTTAAAGGCCTATTTTTTAGTTATTTAGTTTACCTAATATTTTTGTTTATGATAACTTCTACTGTATTACTTATCCATACTGATCATCTGACCCCACCCCTTTCTTATGTTTTATTTTCCCCCTGGATACAAAATGAATGTTATTATAAATTACTTACATGAAAAATATAATAGTTTATGAGTGTTTATAATAGAGTTTCAATGCTGTTTTTGCTTTAAAGTTGTAATGTAAATATTATGTTTGTATCTAGTTTTCCAAAACTATAAAAATATTCATTCATTTAGGATACAACTTCCTTGTTTATATGATAATGTAATAAAATAAGGCACTGGCACTGGAAAACTGGGGTTGGGATCCTTACAGTTGTTATCAGAGGAAGTTTAGTTGAAACCTTGGAAACTAGACTTTAAAAATGTAAATTGGGGAAAAAAATCATAAGATATACTTTGAGGATAATTATACTATAACATCCTATAATTTTGGTAAGTTATATATTATGTGGATATTTCTAGAAAATAAATCCTTGTATGGATACTACAAGTGGGTGTGGTTCTGGAACATAAGTAGCTAGGATTAACAAATCTATCAAGGTGTTCTAGGCTTGACTCGGGGTAACCTGGTATATGACAATGAGCCTTAATGTGCACCTAGTTTTACACTCCTGGGGGATATTATTTAGATAATTCACATTTTCTTTAGAAACTATTATGAAGTATTTTATTGTAAATATTTCCCTGAAGAAACCATTCTTATAATTTTGAGATTATACAAGCATAAAATTAAAATTTATGTTATGTGTTTTTATAGTTTGACATTATAAATTATGGTTCATAGCCTAATTTAGTATATGAAATTATTTAGAAATAGATCCTAGTGGAAGAAATGGAAACCACATGAACGTGCATATCCCATGTAGGGATTACCCTCTTATGCAAGATACTGATGTTTCTTGAAGAGCTGCGACTGGTGATGAGCAACTTATAACTATACTAGGACAATTGACTCAGGTTTTGAACAATAACCTTAACCACATATAGCATCCTATACCACAACACAGAGTATCAATGTTAGAGCACTTTATTCTATAGAATCTTCCATCATTTAATTGGACTGCAAACCCATTCGTAGTAGAGGAGTGAATCAGTTCCTTAGGGAATATATTTCTCTCTTTAGGAAGTAATGGAAGGGATATGGTTGAAATGGTAGTTTATCAACTATCAGGAGATGATAATGAATGGTGGTTGTTGATTCGAAACACAAATAAGGAGGAAGAGATTGAAAATATGGAATAGAGGTATTTTAAGAAAATTTTCCTAGAAAAATGTTTCCCTTATGAAGAATTGGCATATATGGAAAGAAAATTCTTGAATCTAAGGAAGAATATGGATAAAAATGTTTCCAAGTATTAATCCAACTTTAAAAGGCTATCAACAAAATTTCGTGAACTACATACATAATCTGAGGAGAAATATTGATTGATTCTTTGATGGTTTAAAACCATTCCTCTGAAGGGCACTGGTTTCCCAAACTTTCTCATCATATGAAGATGTCGTCTCATGTATAATCAAGATAGATAAATAATTATCTATTTCTTACGACATTAAAGGAAAGAAAGAGAATAAGAGGGTGTTAGAGGAAAGAATGGATAAAGGGAAGAATAAAAAGGGGAATTTTCCAACATGTGATACCTATGGAAAAAAACACCCCAGAGCCTGCTTAAAAGGAAAAGGAATCTTTTACAAGTGTGGAGAAAAAAATCCACCAAGTCCGTGATTTCAAGGGAAATTCATATGCTACCAATTTTTAATGCTACAATTGTAGGGATATGTGACACTATGAAAATTATTTTTTGAAGCCTCAGTGAAACTTTATTAAAAAAAGGCCACGGGAGCAAGGACAAGATTATGCGATAAAAAATGATGAGGTTTAAGTTCCTAACAATGTGATGGTAGGTATTATAATAATTTTCTAAAAATTGGACGATGATTTATTTGATTCAGTATCATCTCATTACTTTATATTTTTCCATTTTTCTTTAAAAATTATATTCTTCCAATTCTCTTTAACAAGGGATTTTTCGGTCAGAACCCCTAAGGGAAGTCACATTACAAAAAAGATGTGTTAGGTAGTTCCCATTATGGAATATAATCGTGCTTTATCTACTGATTTTATCATCATACTTATGGTTGAATTTCGCATAATCCTCTGTATAGATTGGATTTAAAAATATGATGTGAAAATCAATTGTAAGAAGAAGTAAATTACAATTTGTGAAGGAGGTGTAGAAACCCTCATCTTTAGAATAGAAAAATCACCATCCGATTCTTATCTATATCTACCCTCAGTAGCTCTACTAAATTCAATTTTTGGGGAGGAAGAAAATGAAATATCTATGGGTGAGGAAATAAATCTTTAAATTTAGGATGTACCTATTGTGAAAGAATAAATTGATGTATTTCCAGAGGATTTACCTAGTCATCCCCCATAGTGGGAAATTGAGTTTTCTATTGTTTTAATTCATAGTGCAATGCCTATATCAAAGAATACTTATAGAATGGAAATAGTAGAATTAGTAGAACTGAAGAAACAACAAGGGGAATTTAGGGATAAATTATTTATCTTATATAATGTTTCTCTATGGGGACCCCCTATTCTCTTTTTCAATAGGAAGGATTGATCTATGAGGCTATGCATTGACTATAGAAAAATAAATGAAATTACAAAAAAGAACAAGTATCCCCTACCTCGTATTGATAATTTATTTGATCAACATCATAGAGCCCAATATTTTTTGAAGATTTAACTTTGATCTAGATATCATCAGTTGTTTGTGAGGAAGAAAGATATTTTAAGGAAAACATTTCAAACCAGGTATATGAATTACATGTTTATATTATTTCTTTTTGGACTGAATAATATTCCTTATATTTTCATGGATCTAATTAATATAGTTTTAAGGAATATCTTGATGACTTTGTTATGTAATTTATTGATGATATCTTAGTATAATCCAAAATATATGAAGATCATGAGAATCACTTACACATTATTCTGAAGACTCTTAGAAGAAATGAGTTATATGAGAAGTTTATAAAGTGGGAATTCTGGATTCAAACAATTTCTTTTCTTGGACATATTGTCTATAAGGATGGAATTTTAATTGATCCAAAAAATAAAAAGTCATTTAATGAATGACCTACTCAAAAAAACAGAGGTACTTATTTTTATTGGTTTAACATGTTATTATCAGAGTTTTGTTTAGAAATTCGCACGATTTTCAAACCCGTTTACCAAGATTACTCATAAAGGGGATAAGTAAGTATAGAAAAAAGAATGCGAGGAATGTTTTGAAGAATTAAAGAAGAGGTTAGTGAATTATCCAATATTGAATCTACCATCGGGTAATGGTGAATTTGTGATTTATAGTGATGAATCAAAGAATGGAATTGGATGTTTCCTTATGCAGAATGATAGAGTTATTACCTATGCATCGAGACAGTTAAAAAAATCATGAATAGAACTATCCAACTCATGATCTTGAGTTATAAGATGTAATATTTTCTCTGAATATATGGATACATTATCTCTATGGTTAAAGATGTGAGATATACACAGATCACAAGAGCTTGAAATATATATTATCATAGAATTACTAAACATTAGGTAAATTAGACGGCTCAAGTTGAATAAGTATTATGAATTTTCAACACACTATCAACCAGGGAAGGAAAATAAAGTAGCTAATGCATTGAGTATGAAGGATCATGGAGTTATGAACTAAATGAGAATTGAGAAGGACCCTATGTATAAGGATCAAGCGAGGATAGATATGGAAATTATCAAAGAAAGTGAAACATCACTACTTTCTTAATTAGTTTCCCAACCATATTTATTAGAAATTATTAAAATTTATCAGCCTGATGATGAGAATCTTAAAAAGAAAATTAAAACTATGAATGATGGGAATTTGGAATACTTCATGTATAAAGATAAAATTATGAAATTTGGGAGGAGGCTATGTGTTCCCTCTATCCCTGAGCTAAAAAGGGAGTTACTGAATTATTCCCATAGTTTGAATTTCTCTATACACAAAGTTAGAACTAAGATGTATAGAGATCTGAAGGAACATTTCTGGTGGTTTTATATGAAGCGTGAAATTGGTGATTACATATCAAGATGTTGAATCTGTCAATAAGGGAAGGATGAAAGGCAATATCCTAGAGTATTATTGCAACCTATTTCTATTCCTACAAGGAAATAGGATGACACCACTCTTGATTTTTCCACTATATTACCCAAAACTCCAAGAAAAAATGATGCAATATGGGTAATTATTGATCGACTTAACAAATCTGCACATTTCCTCACTATAAGGGAAGATTTTCCACTCGTGTGCCTTGAATGGATATATATCAATAAAGTTGTAAGACTTAATGGAGCACCTCTCTTAATTGTGTCTAATCACGATCCACAATTTACATCAAAATTCTAGAAATGTCTTCAAAAAGATTTGGATACTGAACTTCATTTGAGTACTACTTATCACCCTCTAACTAACAGATAGTCAGAAAAGATGATCCAAACTTTTTAATACATGTTCAGATCATTCTCACTTTATTTTCAAGGTATGTGGGATCATTATTTACCTTTGTTAGAGTTTTTATACAACAATAGTTTCCATTCTAGAATTGAAATGGCACCATAAAAAACATTGTACGTAAAGAGATTTCATACAACAACATGTTGGGATGAAGTTGGTGAAAGGAATCTTGTAGGCCTAGAGCCTATGGAGGAAGCAAAAACCAAGGTAAATTCTATTAAAACCCATATCAGATCAACTAAAATAAGGAAAAAGGTATATGATGATAATCAAAGGAAGGATTTTGAATTTGAAGTGGGAGATCACGTTTTCTGGAAACTATCTCCATGGAAGTGTGTTATATGATTTGGGAATAAAGGGAAACTAAGACCTAGGTATTTTGGTCCTTTTGAAATTCTTGAGAGAGTTAGAGATGTGGCTTATCATTTGGTGATACCTCATAGCCTTTCTAAAGTACACAATGTGTTCCACGTATCATTTAAAAAAAAATACATGCCAGACCCAACACATGTCCTCACTTATGAAGGAATATATCTGGAACTTGATTTATCTTACTGGGAAGAACCTATTTGAATTTTGGACACTGAAAAATAGGTTTTTAAGAATCAGATTACTTGGATGGTAAAGTTACTTTGGAAAAATTATAAAATTGAAGAGGCGATGTGGGTGCCTGAGGAACTTTTGATGAAGAACTACCCAAACCTTTTTATGAAGTAACATTTGGAAAATTGAGGATGAAATTTTTGAAGGAGGGGAGAATGTAACACCCCAAGGATTTACAAATACATTTATTGAAGAATGTAATGCACACAACACTGAGTCTCTACAAAATAAAACTTTGTTATTATAATTATTTAAACAAGTTAGTTATAATCTATCCATGAAACATAATTTTTCCACACCTATGATTTGAATTTGGGAAAAGAAACATACATGGTTGCAATTAGTAAGAAATTCAGAGTTTGATAGGACCAGCTTAATTTTTTTAGTGAATAGTAACTTGACCTTTTTGAATAATAATGTTACCCTTACGAATAGTAATATGACCCGTATGAATAGTAACATCACCCATGAAAGTATAAATAAAAGTTAGGCACCTTATAAATTAAAGTATGATATAATGGTATAAGTAAGTGAATATTTTAAAAATTATTAATTCAGTGTTCGTATATATTTAATTACAATTATATAATAAATAAATTGATTTTAAAAAAAATTCATTTTCATAAAATGTATTCATAAATAAATTTTTTTGTCTTATGATTTTAGGATAATTTTATGAGACAATAGTTAAGTTTAGAAAGTGTTATAAAATTAGTTATAAATTTAAAAATGTATTTTTCGAGTAAATAATGATTTTAATTAAAAATTAAATTTATCATATTTAGAAAATTATTTTCATAAAATGGAGTTCATTTTTGAATTCTACAGGTTGATAAATGATTGATTTTGAATTTGTGGTATTTTTCTAAAATACTTGAATTTTTAGTGAATAGTAAAATACGGTAATTCATAGTATAGATACATTATAAGATAAATACACTATTTCTTGAGTCATGGATGATGTAAGAAAAACTAGTTCGAACACACATGCAATTATTACTGTATTTAGTCACAAGAATAAATACTATTGCTTGTCTTGAGAAAAATAATAAAATAATGAATAAAATAATGAGAAATCACCACTCCCCTCCACTATAAAAACCACCCCTCAACCCCTCTTCTCCTCACTCATCTAAGCATTGAATCTTGTCAAATTTATTCCCAAATCCTCTTACCTAGTATCCTCCCACATATAGGGAAAATTAGTGTTTCTAAATTTTAGGTATGAAAGAATTAATATTTGATTTATAATACCTATTTCCCATGAAATTTTATTTCATTCAATTTCAATTTAAGTACATAGTATTTTTTTTTGATTTTATTATTTTTTTTAACATTTTAAGATTATTTATTTAACAGATTGAATGTTTTTGTGTGATTTTTTATATTGTTTTTGGATTTGGTTAAATGTTAATTTTATGGTAACAAAATTAAAATTTGATAAAGGGTAAACTAATTATTTTAATATCATTTATTAAAAATAATTATTTATAAAATCACTTATTACTAGCACTATGGTAAATAGTGTCAATAACAATAAAGGCTAATGTGTGTTTCGAAAAAAAACAACAAAAAATAATAAAAAATAATAAAAAACTTGTAATGAGAATACGAAGTATGATGAATAAAGTGTGAAAAGTGATGGAGGTGAGAATAATGTGGAATAAGTAGTAAAATAGAGTGAGGCCAAATTTATGATTGAGTTAGGGGCACTAGACTGAATAGAAATTGATTGAAATAAACAATACTCTTTCAAATAATTAATCCCAAAGGTTTTATAGTTGTCTATAGAAGCTTGAAATACCTAATTTTTAATATTTTAGATAACCTCACTAGAGATATATAATAATAATTTATATTCCTAGATAAACTCATTATGAAGATACTTTATCATAGACAAGAGAAGAGTACAAACTTTCTCAGTTGTTACTTCAGTTTTAGTTTCTATGGAAAAATAAACTCTAATTTTCTCTTGTTGGTAATTAGATTAGATTAAAAATATCATCATGAAGAAGTGAATATGAGAACTTTGGATGAAGTGACAATAGACCTCTTTGATTAAAATTGATAAAATAACATGAAAAATGATAATCAATTTAATTGATCGAATCCCCCTAAAATACTTCGTTACACATAATAGTAGAAATAATAAAGATATTCAATAAAATAATTTAATATAGAAATATATGAAGTGAAGAGAAAGATAATAATAATATTATCTATTAAGATATATTCCTTTATCTATCTCTTATCACCTTTGAATTCCAACATCGAGATTTCCCTCATCTCTATTCCAGCACCACTCTCAGCTATGCACGTCTAGGATGTGTGATTGATCATGTAAGAACCCAGTTTTTGCTGCAGAAGACTTTGGAATATTCTTGATATTATTCCAGAGCAGCGCCTTCAGACGGCGTGCGATTCCGAGCCCCGGAGTGGACGGAATTAAATTTTCAATATGTTCACACTGGAAACACCAAATAAATGGGATAACTCCTAAACGGTGATCCAGAACAGAAGTATGAGTGTACGGATGGGTCCGGAATGGGGTGTTTATGCTAGGAACGACATAAAACATGTTGGCACAGGATGTTTGGACCCCTCGCTCGCTTCCGGAACGTTAAACGGATAAATTAAATAATTAATTTATGCGTTTAATGGTTAAACTGAAGTATCTCTTAAACAGTGGATCGGATTGGAAAACCGAGGGCCCCTTTGAGTTCGGAGCGTGCCGTTTATCCTAGGAGGGGTGTAAGTTTCACGGGCGCGGGCCGTCAGTGAAAAATGACCATGGGGGCGTTTTCGTAATTTGGCGGCCTCGGGCGTGGTCGTTGTAACTTCTGAACGGGGCATTAGATTAAGATTCCGAGACCTCCGCTATGCTCGGAGCATCATGTTTACCCTTGGGGAACCCTCCTCTCTGTTTGCATCAGGAGAAAAATCGGGGGCGAGTCGGGCCGGGGGATTTAGCAGATGTTTGCTTAATATCTGCTTACTTTCCCCCTTCCCCCTTACCTCCCTTACCTGGACGCACGGTAGGCAGCAGCACCCTCCCTCTCCTCCTTCCTCCTCCCCCAAGATAGCAACGACGGATTAGAGGCAGTTTTGGCCGCGACGGAGCTCGGATCGAGCATAGAAGCGTCGACGTTCCAGCCGCAGGTAGGCGGATTTGAGTTTTACACCCTTTCCGCATATTAATTTCAATTTATGCTCAATCGCGCCATTGGATCATCGAACGAAGCCCATAATTGCGTAGATCTTGTTCTGAGCTATCTGGAATGCTATCCGGATCTAATTTTTGATCACCGGATCGTTTCCGGTGGTCTTCTGAAGTTTTCCGGCCACAAGGCCGGTTTCCGGCGGTCGGCAAGGTGGTCCGGCAGACGGCGGTACCTTGGCGCGACGGTGGAGCGGCAACGGGCGCGGCGGAAGGACGGCCGGCCGGGCGACAGCTCGCCGTTGCGGGGCAGCGTAGGCGGACCGACCGAGGGTGCCGACCGAGGGCGCCGGTGAGGGGGCAACCGGGGTCGCAGGCGCGTGACCCCGCGGGGAGAACATGACCCGCCGTTGGCGGGTCTCCGCGTGTACGCGACCGGCCAGCTGGCCGGTCGGTGGAGGAGGCTGCGCAGACGCGCGTTCCTCACGGGAGGCGGCGGGCCGAAGTGCGGAAGCCCACGGGTCCGGCTGAACAGGGCCCAGTGGTTCATCGGGCCCGCCGGAGCAGGCCGGCCCAGGGGTAATCCCCCTTAAAATTTTCGACGCCCGTATTTTGAGCTACGGGCGTCCGTTTTGCGCGTCGTCTACGGCGGCGCAGATCTGACGTCGAGGTGGACTTTTTGAGGTTTTTTGGGAGTTTTAAATTCCAAGACGAGGGGCTCGGGGGCACGCCACGTGCGTAAAGTAGCTTAACGGGCTTCCCGGGAATTCTTGTTTTGGGCGGCGCAGACACATCCAGAGTCCGTTTTAAGCGCCGTCAGTGGCGTTGGGACCCTGGCACCGGGGAGAAGCTTTCTAGGGTGGTTTTGGGTGTTGAGACCGGAGTTGAGGCGTGGGCCCCATGGACAGTCTGTTGAGCTGTGAGCAGCATTTAGTGACTTTCTCATCAGGCGTCCGTTCGGGGCGTTCGAGCAGTCGATTCTTGAAGTTTTTTCGAGGGGATTGCAACGGTGCAATCCGCCCGCTCTAATTCGGCACGATGGTGCTGGCCCCGTGAGGGCCGTTTGGGCGTTGATAGTGACTTTCTATCTCTATCACCGGGCCACCGTTTTGGACAAGTGAATAGTCCATCTTGTGTATTTTTTTGAGAGGGTCGCAATTGTGCGATCCGTTCGTTGTGTTTTGGGACCGGGATGCGGGTCCCACGAACCACTGCTCATGTGCGGTTCGCCGGAATGCATCTTTGTTTTCTCCGAATATCCGTTCCACTCAAATGAGTAGTGCTTTTGATGTGTTTTTCCGAGAGCATTGCGATGACGCAGTTCGCCCGACCTTTTTTGGGGATGTGGTGTGGGTCCCACCCGACCTGGCTACGTTGAATAATACCTTTTTCACCGGGTGTCCATTTTGGGCGATTGAGTAGTCAATCCCGTGTGTTTTTCCGAGGGGATCACAGTGGTGTTATCCGTTTGTTCAGCTTCGGGATCTCGGGGTGGGCCCTACACGGGTTAGTTATGGTGAATAGTACATTATTCACCAGTTGACCGTTTCGGGCGAGTAAGTAGTCTATCTCGCGTGTTTTTCTATGAGGATTACAATGGTGTAATCTGTTCAGGTGTACGGTGCCTCTTGAATGATCTTATTAAATATAGAAGCATGAAAGGTGTACCAGTGGTGGTTCGTCCTACTATGTTTATAGCGGACCCTTGGCGTGTGATCGCGTTCACTCTTGGGAGAGTGAAGTAATGCTTGAAGGGATGTAGTTGGCCGTGCCTGGGCCGATGAGGTGGCAAGTTGGAGTTGTTACGATACGCCTTCTTGTTGAAGTTGGGGGCCGCGTGTATGTTAGCCTTTGGGCTGAAGACGTAGCATACTCTGGGAGTATGCGAGAAGGCTAGGAGGTACATGTGGATGGTTGTACCCGAGAAAATTTGTGCGCTTGGTTGGGGTTGACTTGGGGACACACATCGTGTGGGCCCCATGTGCGTGCCGTGTTCTGTTTTGCGTACTTTTGACCTCTCGCGACGTAGTGGGTCCCTCGGTTCTCGATTGCTGACCAGCGGGGTTGAATTTTTCCCCTGGCTCTATGCTCAATGGTTTTGATCAGAAGGGTTGAGTGGTTTCCCTGGTTTTCTTCCAGAGTTCGGTGGTTGCATGACACCCACTCCATGTTCGGTTGGCCAGTGTTGTATCCTCTAGTAGAGATGGCTAGAGCAGTTCTGGGTTTACCCTCCAGTAGAGACTGGGTAGTGGGTCGCTCGTTGTCTTGATTCAGGTCTACCCTCCAGCAGGGCTGGGCAGTGGGTCACCTGAGGACTTCTTCCAGGTCTACCCTCCACCAGGGATGGGCAGTGGGTCGCCTGTCGGCTTATTCCAGGTCTACCCTCCAGCAGGGCTGGGCAGTGGGTCACTTGATGATGTATTAGGGTTTACCCTCCAGCAGGGCTGGGAAGTGGGTCACCTGTAACACCCCGAGATTTTATGAAAAATATTCTTTTAATTTCATTGATGTCTTGTGTTGTAAGCTACAACAAGATTGTCTTGCGCTATATGCAACACCGTATGAGCTTGCAGTATATGCACCACTATTCTTGAATCATTTTACACACAATTTGGATAGTAGTTATTCTACGAAAAATTGAGTGTATATATATATATATTCGATGTATAAATGAAATATGGTTGGATTCTGTTATACAAAACAACAGAGGAGTCTTGCACAACACACAACCCTGACTTGGCTTACATTACACGCAATCGCGAACTTCCTCGATAGCGTGTGTTGTACGCAATACCAGGTTTCACTAAACAACGATATATTGTTATAATATTATTATAGACTAGCCGTTATAAATAGTATTAACTACATTTTTAATTTTATAACATTATTATTCATCCTACACATTTTCTAGAATATGGTATGAGAACAAAATAAATGTTTCGCGTAAAATATGTATTTTTTAAAAATTGCAGTTTTCCCACCTTTTGATGACGCACCCACCTTAAATCTTGTTTTTGACATGTCTACAAGTTCAATTTGACAAAATAAGATTCTTATTTGGAATTTTTCATATTATTCTGATAACTTTCATATTTTAATGAATAGTAAAAACACGCTATATTTTAAATAAAAACAACTTTTTTCATCGCAATAATTTATATGGTTAGATTATCTTTTTAATTGTTTTTAAAGTGTAATTAGAATATATTTTTACCATTTAATCCAATGTTGTTCATTTGAATTAATTTTACTTTGAAATTGAATATAAACAAGTATCAATCTTTTGATAGTTATTGTTTCTTAAAAACACGCTATTTGTTTTGATAATGGGAATTAATTTTAAAATTAATTAATGCCAATTCTATGTTTTGAATTTGGCCAAATAGACATCAATTTTGAATTCGGATTGTCAAATAATGCTTTGGCTTAATTTTTGGTATTTTTCTGAAAAACTTCAATTTTCGATGAATAGTGAAACCACATAGTGGTAGATGAAAAACTGACTTTTTCATTTAAATGAAATTTTACCACTTCTGTAAATTGAATTTCGAAAATCCAAGAGACACGATTAATATCAAGTACTAAAATGTGGTTCAATGAGATGAAAATATTTTCTTGGTGAATAGTAACTTTTTACTTTTATTTACAACGGTTAAAAGTAAATTGGGTAATTAAGGGTAAAAATGATATTATTATTACCCTAACATATGTACTAGTTATATTGGACAAGTTTAATTCAACCAAAAACAACCTTAGGAATAAAATATGACCATTTAGGCCCACTTGGACTAGATTAGGACATTTAATATTAATTTATTTAAAGAAGGGTTAAAATAGTTAAAATCAAAGTTTAATAAGTAAAACATTTTTAATATATGGTAATACATAAGATAAATTAGACTATAAATATTAATTATAAATATAAAAATATTTCCTACATAATGGTATTTTATTTATAATTTTTAGACATTAAATAATTTAATTTATTTATGACACAAAGATGATGCAATAATTACCTTATTGACATAATTGATGTTATAAATAGACAAATAAATGTAATTTGAGACTTTTTATGAATTCCACTAATTTTGTAGGTTAATATGACATGTTAGTATTCATTTAATTAACTTTTTTTGAACTAATCATTATGTTATTATTTTCACAAAAATCAATTACCAAATAGTGTCAAAATTGACATAAAATAGTTTTTAAAACAAATATTATATTATTAATTGTTATTTTATTCCTAAAAATATAAAGTTCGGCCAAATGACTTAGATAAGGTTTTATATATTAATAATAAGAAACTTGGGGTTCGTTTGGATTGTTATAGTAAGTTTATTAACCTTATAGTGTAAGAAAACAAGAAGACACGATAAAAGTAAAATTATTTAACTTAAGGTTAAATATAAATGATAAGGTTAAACTAGAAACCTAAACATGTCTAAATTATATTGGATGAGAGTATTTATACCCATACCCACATTAGCTTTGAAATAAATCAATTTGGAGGTATTAAAAACTGAATATGACTTTAAAATAAATTAATATTTTTAGTTTTTCCAAAGGTGCCCCGCTCCTCCCTTATAAAGGGCACCTCCTCCCTCTCTTCCTCACACCACTTTGAGCCTTCAAGCTCGGCCAAACCCTGCCAAATTCTCTTCTCCACTTCCATAGAAACATCCTATAGGTTATGGTCTTATTCAAATACCAATTTTAGTGCCCTAAGAGGAGGTCTCAAAGAGGCGCTTCAAAGAAGAGGTAATGTCCGTTACCGATTCTTTCAACTTTATTTCTTCTTCCACTTCTTCTTCTTTAGTTGTTTCATTATGAAGTAAAAACATCAGTATAAATAATATACTAATATGTTATTATAAGTACGAAACAACCCTATTTCACCATCTATCCATCCTACGGAAAACAAAATCCCCACACGTGCGTACGTACGGAATACCGTCTCCACACCGTGGTGAAATTTGTTTTTCCACAAACACCTTACATTGATGGGTATAATGGTGTAAAGAATAACTATATATGGTTATTATAACATCATACTGATTTTGATATATTATACCATCCACTCCAATTCTATTCAATAATTATGGGAATGATATCATCGCTCGTGCGTACGTACGGACTACCGTCTCCACGACGCGATGAGATTTATTCTCCATGTTAACCATACATGAATGATCATAAAGTTTATATAATGAACAATAATGAAATATATGAAATAATAATTCTACTGGATTTATGTATATATATATGTATGTCATCTATTTAGTTTCATTCAATTCAATAAGGAAACGAAAACAGCATTCATGCGTATGTATGACCAACCGTCTCCATGAACGGTGTATTTCATTCCTCTTATCGATCTATAATATATATATGTATATGATAAATATATATTATATATAAATCATGTTTTACATTCTGGAATTATGTAAACCAGGATATAAGTAATAATATCAGGAATGACAAGTCGAAACACATACGATAAATGAAATGATTTTACCCAAAACGCTGCTTTAACATGGAATTTACAAAAGAACGCCTAATATAAAGTCATAAGTGAAACATATATGATATCATAACAATTAATATGATTATGTAATAAGTCAATGACATTATTTAAATCATTATACATGAGGTTTTGATACGTACGAAGCATATCAGACCTAAGGTAGGGGATAATTTTGCAAATCTCATTTTTATCTGAGATTGCTTATTCGTAAGTATTTACTTAGGTTATTTCTATCATCCATGTCCATGTTTTATAAAAGTGTTTTCATGTATTTTTAAAGTCCCTTTTAACCATTTTTTACTTTTACTACATGGTATGTAAGGAATCATTTTTTTACCATACGGGGGACTTTTTGACTTTTCCGACAAAAGTACGAGGAGAATGTTATTTTTAACTTATACGGCGTGAACGGATTTTTACGGTTTCATAACGCCTCATTTTCATGGAGCTTACTCTACATGATTTTATTAATATTTTCAACAAAATAATTTTATTTTAAAAGTGGATGGCATTTTTTTAAAAGAAAATGATTTTGAAGAAGAAAGGATATTTTCCTCAAGAATTCATTTCAAGTGTTTTATCAAAACCATTTTCCATATAAAATGACATTATTTCATATGTGTATGTTTCAAGTTTAATGTCTCTATGATTTAAATGGTTCACTTTTCTTATGATGAAATATCCATTTGTTTTATATGGATTATGTGATGATGGTATGATGTTTATGAAACCCATTTTATTCTTTGGGTTATGATGAATGTTTTAAGTTTATTTTGTGGCACAAGTAAGAATGATTTCATTATGAGATGGGTGGGACCTATATATCACTCCAATTCATTGGGTAATGATTTATATCTCATGAGATAGACATGGCTGGAATGGAAAGTTAAACCGGTTCAGTAATACTGGACTGGAACGAGCAGTGAACTCAATTCAGAAAGGGACTTTGTCCACTAAGATGGTCTCGGCAGCAATGCCTTGGCTACTATGGAAATCATAACATGTGCTTAATGGTTTCCACAATTACATGTTTTATTCCCATGCTAATTTATCATGATTAATGTTTCTTCATGATCTATGCCTTACGTACTGCCATGTTTTATGTCATTGCTCAAGATTTTGATGTTTAGATTTTATGATCATGTTTTTTTTACATTCAAATGTCTAAGGATTGTTTTATGTTCTCTATGCTTACCCTTACTGAGCATTTGAGCTCACCCATTTTATGTTTTCTTTTCCCCAGGATATAAATAAAGGTTTTAGGTAAGAAAAAATGGGGAAGATCTTTATGGGAGATGTTGAAGATCTTTCACCACGATTAGAAGATTATATTCCGAGTTTCCAAAGACACTAAACTATTATGGTCCTTATAAGTCTGTTTTTTATGTATTAATTATTCCGCAAAAGTAATGTAATGCCCATGTATGTCATGATTCGGGTCTCTACAGTTGGTATCATAGGAAAGGTTTATTCAACCTTTGGAAACTAGGATGCGAAACTTTAGTGAGATATCTAGAGATATTTATAAGGTATGTATAGGGATGTCCCTAAGGTTAAGTATAAGTATAGCTTATAGTCATAGAATTACGGTAATGATCTTATAATTAAACCTAAGATTCTAGATATTGAAGGTACTCCCCCTTTATTATGTTGTTTTCCCTAGCATGATTTTTTCCTCTCACACAATTCTTTTTGGGTTTTAGAAAATGGCTGGAAACAAGATGATTCACGATAATGGAGGACATGATGGACAATGGAATGATATTCTTCATGAGAAACCAAATGAAATGGGATTTGGAAGTCCAAACATCATTATTATTCCGAATCAGCAATCTCATAATATGATCAATAAACTCAAATTTGGTCAGTTTCTTGACTCAACTAATAAGAGAAAGATGGAGTTTCATGATGATCATAGAGGAAAGAAATTTCAATTTCCCCTATGTAAATCATGTGGGAAGAGGCATCAAAGAGAATGTTTCAAAGGAACTGGAAGATGCTTTGGGTGTGGAAAAGAAGGACACAAAGCTAGTAAGTGAAAAGGAAAAGGTTCAGTTAACACTAGGGATGAGGATAATGGTATTTCTACGACATCAACAATAGTTAAATGTTTTAAATGTGGAATGTACGGGCATTATGAAAACCAATTCCCTAAGGTAATGTCTCATGAGGAGAATCAGTATGGTCGTATGGGTAGTATTTATGTTGATGATGATGAAGAGACTACAAAGGATTTGTGAGATGAAAGAATTGTTGAAGCTCGGTCAATTGTTTAAGAAGGTAGTGGAATGATTACATATTTATCAAGTGTAATTTTGTATAAGTAATATCATGGTACTATGGAATAAAGATACATCTAAGGATTGTTACACTGTTGTCTTTCCTTAAGTTTTGAATGTATATGATGAATGGTACCAATGACCATGAACGATTATTCATATATTTTTGGAAAGTAGATGATATGCACATTATGAAGGGATAAGGAGAAAATTAAATGTTTGATAGTATTCATGAGCTCCTGACTGATATAAGGAGAAGGTTATATCATGGTTTGAGTATATAGAATTTTTGGATTTTGGTATGTCGAAAGAGTTAACTTTTGACAGCATTCATGATTTCACTAAGTTTTAATGGGTATTCATTTTTCAAGAGAATACATGATTAAGGTATTCACATGATTGGAATGTGACCAACAAGATATATGGGGGATAAATAATGGTATTCACATGCTTAGTTGATGACATTTCAAGTAATCGTTTTCTTTATACTATGAGCTAGGACTGAAGTATTTTAGATAAGCCTAAAGATTGGAATTCATTATGTTGGACATAAGTTAGTATTGTTTAAGGGTAGAACTTTTTTCAATTTTATTGATGGGATGTTATAGTAATGTAGTTTTAGAAAAAGGACAACCTGCAGGATGGGTGACAACCCATCGCGTTGGACAAGGCAGTGGGAATCGAACCCACAACGAAAGTACGACATTACTTTATCACCTACCACTGACTTACAGGAAGTTCCTATTTAGTAGAAACAAGTTTTATTATATTAAGTAGTATGATATATGAAGTATAAGTCCATTTTAGGAACCATATATAATTAATCTCACTATAGATGGACTTATGTATTTTTGATAACTTTTATAACCTTTTGTTTGAGACAGATGAAATGACCCATCATTCTATCATGTGATTTGCTAACACTTCACGAATGACAAATTAAACTTTATTTCTTTAAGAGATGAAGTGGAAATTGTCTAAAGAACGAACAACGATGAGACTGTATCAAAATCACGAAAGTATTTCTTCTAATTCCAATTTCATCAAATTTAGGGAAATGATCTTGAAAACCAAAAATGTTGTCATAGTTCCCTTATATCCGATGAATCTGATGGTACCTTAGATCATCACAAATCTATAGCTTTGCGATTGATGGATTTTTCATAGCCATGTTCTCTACCACTCTCCATCAGAACTTGATGGTTATATTTTTCTTCCATATCCATATTTTCACCTATGTTCTCCTATATGGAAACCCAGTGATGAGTTTCTTTGGGTAATTGTTACATTTCATGCTTTAGTTTTTAAAATTAAGTTTTAGTATTTCTTTTTACGATGTGGGTTTCTATAAATAGTAAAAGATTTATAACCCTGATGAATTTAGAGGGTGAAATTCATTTTAAGGGGGGTAGAATGTAACACCCCGAGATTTTATGAAAAATATTCTTTTAATTTCATTGATGTCTTGTGTTGTAAGCTACAACAATATTGCCTTGCAATATACGCAACACCGTATGAGCTTGCAGTATACACAACACTATTCTTGGATCATGTTACACACAATTTTGATAGTATTTATTCTAAGAAACATTGAGTGTATATATATATATTCAATGTATAAATGAAATATGGTTGGATACTGTTATACCAAACAATGGAGGAGTCTTTCACAACACGCAACCCTGACTTGTCTTGCATTACACGCAATCGCGACCTTCCTCGATAGCGTGTGTTGTACGCAATACCATGTTTCACTAAACAACGATATATTGTAATAATATTATTATGGACTAGCCGTTATGAATAGTATTAACTAAATTTTGAATTTTATAACATTATTATTCATCTTACACATTTTCTAGAATATGGTATGAGAACAAAATAATTTTTTCGTGTAAAATATGGATTTTTCAAAAATTGCAGTTTTCCCGCCTTTTGATGACACACCCACCTTAAATCTTGTTTTTGACATGTCTATAAGTTCAATTTTACAAAATAAAATTCTTCTTTGGAATCAAGATATAAAAATTTACTTTGGATAAATTTTTCATATTATTCTAATAACTTTCATATTTTAATGAATAGTAAAAACACGCTATATTTTAATTAAAAGCAACTTTTTTCATCACAATAATTTATATGGTTAGATTATCTTTTTAATTGGTTTTAAAGTGTAATTAGAATATATTTTTACCATTTAATCCAATTTTGGTCATTGAAATAAATTTTACTTTGAAATTGAATATAAACAAGTATCAATCTTTTGATAGTTATTGTTTCTTAAAAACACGCTATTTGTTTTGATAACGGGAATTAATTTTAAAATTAATTAATGCCAATTCTATGTTTTTAATTTGGAAAAATAGACATAAATTTTGAATTTTTAATATCAAATAATGCTTTGGCTGAATTTTTGGTATTTTTCTGAAAAACTTCAATTTTCGATGAATAGTGAGACCACTTAGTGGTAGATAAAAAACTGACTTTTTGATTTAAATGAAATTTTACCACTTATGTGAATTGAATTTCAAAAATACGAGAGAAACGGTTAATATCAAGGACTAAAATGTGGTTCAATGAGATGAAAATATTTTTTTGGTGAATAGTAACTTTTTACTTTTATTTACCACAGTTAAAAGTAAATAGGGTAATTAAGTGTAAAAATGATATTATTATTACCCTAACACATGTCCTAATTCTATTGGACAAGTTTAATTTGACAAAAAACAACCTCAGGAATAACATAAGACCATTTAGGCCCACTTGGATTAGATTCAGACATTTAATATTAATTTATTTAAAGAATGGTTAAAATAGTTAAAATCAAAGTTTAATAAGTAAATCATTTTTAATATAGGGTTATACATAAGATAAATTCGACTATAAATATTAATTCTAAAGATAAAAATATTTCCTACATAATGGAAGTTTATTTATAATTTTTAGACATTAAATAAATTAATTTATGTATGACACAAAGATGATGAAATAATTATCTTATTGACATAATTGATGTTATAAATACCCAAATAAATGTAATTTGAGACTTTTTATAAATTAAACTAATTTTATAGGTTAATATGAAATGTTAGTAGTGATTTAATTAACTTATTTAGAACTAATCAGTCTGTTATGATTTTCACAAAAATCAATTACCAAATAGTGTTAAAATTGACATAAAATAGTTTTTTAAAACAAATATTATATTATTAATTGTTATTTTATTCCTAAAAATCTAAAGTTCGGTCAAATTACTTAGATAAGGTTGTATATATTAATAATAAGCAACTTGGGGTTCGTTTGTCTTGTTATAGTAAGTTTATTAACCTTATAGTGTAAGAAAACAAGAAGACACGGTAAAAGTAAAATTATTTAACTTAAGGTTAAATCTAAATGATAAGGTTAAAATAGAAACCTAAACTTGTCTAAATTCTATTGGATGAGAGAATTTCAACCAATACCCACATTATATTCTAAATAAATCAATTTTTAGCTATTAAAAACTGAATATGACTTTATAATAAAATAATATTTTTAGTTTTTCCAATGGTGCCCCTCTCCTCCCTTATAAAAGGGAACCTCCTCCATCTCTTCCTCACACCACTTTGAGCCTTAAAGCTCAGCCAAACCCTGCCAAATTCTCTTCTACACTTCCATATAAACATCCTGGAGGTTCTGGTCTTCTTCAAAGACCAATTTTAGTTCCCTAAGAAGAGGTCTCAAAGAGGCGCTTCAAGGAAGAGGTAATGTCCTTTACCGATTCTTTCAACTTTATTTCTTCTTCCACTTATTCTTCTTTAGTTGTTTCATTATGAAGTAATAACATAAGTATAACTCATATATTGATATGTTTTTATAAGTATGAAACAACCCTATTTCACCATCTATCCATCCTATGGAAAACGAAATCACCACTCGTGCGTACGTACGGAATACCGTCTCCACGCCGTGGTGAAATCTATTTTTCCACCAACAACTTACATGGATCGGTATAATGGTGTAAAGAATAACTATATATGGTTATTATAACATCATACGGATTCTGATATATTATATCATCCACTCCAATTCTATTCAATAATTATGGGAATGATATCATCGCTCGTGCGTACGTACAGACTACCGTCTCCACGACGCGATGAGATTCATTCTCCATGTTAACCATACATGAATGATCATAAAGTTTATATAATGAATAATAATGAAATATATGAAATAATAATGCTATTGTATTTATGTATATATATATGTCTGTTATCTATTTAGTTTTATTCAATTTAATAAGGAAACGAAAACATCGTTCATGCGTACGTACGGCCTACCGTCTCCATAAACGGTGTATTTCATTCCTTTTATCGATCCATAATATATATATATATATATATGTATATGATGAATATATATTATATATAAATTATGTTTTACATTCTGGAATTATGTAAATTAGTATATAATTAATAATATCAGGAACGACAAGTCGAAACACATACGATAAATGAAATGATTTTACCGAAAACGCTGCTTTAACATGGAATTTACAAAAGAACGGGTAATATAAAGTAATAAGTGAAACATATATGATATAATTACAATGAATATGATTATGTAATAAGTCAATGAAATTATTTAAATCATTATACAGGAGGTTTTGATATGTACGAAGCATATCAGACCTAAGATAAGGGATAATTTTGCAAATCTCATTTTTATCCGAGATTGCTTATTCGTAAGTATTTACTGGGGTTATTTCTATCATCCTTGTCCATGTTTTATAAAAGTGTTTTCATGTATGTTTAAAGTCCTTTTTAACCATTTTGTACATTTACTACATTGTTTGTAAGGAATCTTTTTTTTACCATAATAGGTACTTTTTGACTTTTCCGAAAAAAGTACGAGGAGAATGTTATTTTTAACTTATACGGCGTGAATGGATTTTTACGGTTTCATAACGCCTCATTTTCATTAAGGTTAATCTACATGATTTTATGACTATTTTAAACAAAATACATTTATTTTAAAAGTGCATGTAATTTTTTGAAAAGAAAATGATTTTGAAGAAGAAATGATATTTTCCTCACGAATTCATTTCAAGTGTTTTATCAAAACCATTTTCCATTTAAAATGACATTATTTAATATGTGTATGTTTCAAGTTTAATGTCTCTATGATTTACATGGTTCACTTTTCTTATGATGAAATATCCATTTGTCTTATATGGATCATGTTATGATGGGATGATGTTTATGAAACCCATTTTATTCTTTGCTTTATGATGAATGTTTTAAGTTTATTTTGTGGCACAAGTAATAATGATTTAAATATGAGATGGGTGGGACATATATATCCCTCCAATGCATTGGGTAAATACTTATATCTCATGAGATAGACATGGCTGTAATGGAAATTTAAACTGGTTCAGTAATACAGGACTGGAACGAGGAGTGAACTCGATTTAGAAATGGACTTTTTCCACTAAGATGGTCTTGGCAGCAATGCCTTGGCTACTATGGAAATAATAACATGTGCTTAATTGTTTCCACAATTACATGTTTTATTCCCATGCTAATTTATGATGATTAATGTTTCTTCATGATCTATGCCTTACGTACTGCCATTTTCTATGTCATTGCTCAAGATTTTGATGTTTAGATTTTATGCTCATGTTTTTTTACATTCAAAGGTCTAAGAATTGTTTTATGTTCTCTATGCTTACCCTTACTGAGAATTTGAGCTCACCCCTTTTATGTTTTCTTTTCCCCAGGATAAAAAGAAATGTTTTAGGTAAGAAAAAAATGGGAAGATCTTTATGGGAGATGTTGAAGATCTTTCACCATGATTAGAAGATTATATTTCGAGTTTCCAAAGACACTAAACTATTACAGTCCTTGTGTGTCTGTTTCTGTTATTTATTAATTATTCCGAAAAAGTAATGTAATATACATGTACGTCAAGATTCGAGTCTCTACAGTTGGTATCAGAGGAAAGGTTTAGTCAAGCTTTGGAAACTAGGATGCAATAACTTTATTGAGATCCCTAGATATATTTATACGGTATGTCTAGGGATGTCCCTAAGGTTAAGTATATGTATAAGTTATAGTCCTAGAATTATGGTAACGATCTTAGAATTAAACCTAAGATACTATACATTTAAGGTACTCCCCCTTTATTATGTTGTTTTCCCTAGCATGATTTTTTCCTCTCACACTATTCTTTTTGGGTTTTAGAAAATGGCTGGAAACAAGATGATTCATGATAATGGAGGATATGATGGACAATGGAATGATATTATTAATGATCAAACAAATGAAATGGGATTTGGAATTCCAAACATCATTATTATTCCGAATTAGAAATCTCATAATATGATCAATAAACTCAAATTTGGTAAGTTTCCTGACTCGACTAATAAGAGAAATATGGAGTTCCATGATAATCATAGAGGAAGGAAAGTTCAATTTACCCTATGTAAATCATGTGGGAAGAGGCATCAAGGAGAATGTTTCAAAGGAATTGGAAGATGCTTTGGGTGTGGAAAAGAAGGACACAAATCCAGTAAGTGCAAAGGAAAAGGTTCAGTTAACACCGGGGATGAGGATAATGGTATTGCTACTACATCAACAATGGTTAAATGTTTTAAATGTGGAATGTACGGGAATTATGCAAACCAATGCCCTAAAGTAAAGTATCATGAAGAGAATCAGTATGGTCGTATGGGTATTATTTATGTTGTTGATGATGAAGAGACTACAAATGATATGTGAGATGAAAGAATTGTTGAAGCTCAGTCAATGGTTTAAGAAGGTAGTGGAATGATTAAATGTTTATCAAGTGTAATGTTGTATATGTAATCTCATGGTACTATGGAATAAAGAGACTTCTAAGGATTGTTACACTGTTGTATTTCATTAAGTTTTGAAAGTATATGATGAATGGTACCAGTTACCATGAAAGGTTATTCAAATATTTTTGGAAAGTAGATGATATGCGCATAATGAAGGGATAAGGAGAAAATTAAATGTTTGATAGTATTCATGAGCTCATGACTGATATAAGGAGAAGGTTATATCATGGTTTGAGTATATAGAATTTTTGGATTTTGGTATGTGGAAAGTGTTAACTTTTGACAGCATTCATGTTTTCACTAAGGTTTATTGGGTATTTATTTTTCAAGATAATAAATGATTAAGGTATTCACATGATTGGAATGTGACCAACATGATATATGGGGGATAAATGACGGTATTCACATGCTTGGTTGATGAAATTTCAAGTAATCGTTTTCTTTATACTATGAGCTTGTACCGAAGTATTTTAGATAAGCCTAAAGATTGGAATGGATTATGTTGGACATAAGTTAGTATTGTTTAAGGATAGAACTTTTTTCCATATTATTGATGGGATGTTATAGTAATTTAGTTTTAGAAAAAGGACAACCTGCAGGACGTGCGATAGCCCATCACGTCGGACAAGGCTGTGGTAATAGAACCCACAACTGAAGTGCGATAGACCTTTATCACCTACCACTGGCCTACTGGAAGTCCCCATTAATTAGAAACTAGTTTTTTTATATTAAGTAGTATGATATATGAATTATAAGTCCATTTTAGGAACCATATATGATTAATCCCACTATAGATGGACTTATGTATTTTTGATAACTTTAATAACCTTTTGTTTGAGACAGCTGGAATGACCCATCATTCTATCACATGATTTGCTAACAATTCACGAATGACAAATTAAACTTCATTTCTTTAAGAGATAAAGTGGAAATTTTCCAAAGAACGACCAACGGTGAGACTGTACCAAAATCACAAAAGTATTTCTTCTAATTCCAATTTCATCAACTTTAGGGAAATGATCTTGAAAACCAAAAATGTTGTCCTAGTTCCCTTATATCTGATGAATCAGATGGTACCTTAGATCATCACAAATCTATGGCTTTGTGATTGATGGATTTTTCATAGCCATGTTCTCTACCACTCTCCATCAGAACATGATGGTTATATTTTTCTTCCATATCCATATTTTCTCCTATGTTCTCCTATATGGAAACCCAGTGATGAGTTTCTTTGGGTAATTATTACATTTCATACTTTAGTTTTTAAAATTAAGTTTTAGTATTCCTTTTTACGATGTGGGTTTCTATAAATAGTAAACGATTTATAACCGTGACGAATTTCGAGGGGGAAATTAATTTTAAGGGGGGTAGAATGTAACACCCCAAGATTTTATGAAAAATATTCTTTTAATTTCATTGATGTATTGTGTTTTAATCTATAACAAGATTTCCTTGTGCTATACGCAACACCGTATGATCTTGCAGTATACACAACACTATTCTTGCATCATGTTACACACAATTTTTATATTAGTTATTCTAAGAAACATTGAGTGTATATATATATATTCGATGCATAAATGAAATATGGTTGGATTCGGTTATACGAAACAACAGAGGAGTCTTGCACAACACGCAACCCTGACTTGGCTTGCATTACACGCAATCACGACCTTCCTTGATAGCGTGTGCTGTACGCAATACCAAGATTCACTAAACAATGATATATTGTTATAATATTATTATGGACTAGCCGTTATGAATAGTATTAACTAAATTTTTAATTTTATAACATTATTATTCATCTTACAAATTTTCTAGAATTTGGTATGGGAACAAAAAAAATTTTTCGTGTAAAATATGTATTTTTCAAAAATTGTAGTTTTCCCGCCTTTTGATGACGCACCCACCTTAAATCTTGTTTTTGACATCTCTATATGTTCAAGTTGACAAAATAAAATTCTTCTTTGGAATCAGGATATAAAAATTTACTTTTGATAAATTTTTCATATTATTCTGATAACTTTCATATTTTAATGAATAGTAAAAACACGCTATATTGTAATTAAAAACAACTTTTTTCATCGCAATAATTTATATGGATATATTATCTTTTTAATTGGTTTTAAAGTGTAATTAGAATATATTTTTACCATTTAATACAATTTCGGTCATTGGAATTAATTTTACTTTGATATTGAATATAAACAAGTATCAATCTTTGGATAGTTATTGTTTCTTAAAAACACACTATTTGTTTTGATAACGAAATTAATTTTATAATTAATTAATGCCACTTCTATGTTTTGAATTTGGAAAAATAGAAATCAATTTTGAATTCAGAATATCAAATAATGATTAGGCTGAATTTTTGGTATTTTTCTGAAAAACTTCAATTTTTGATGAATAGTGAAACCACTTAGTGGTAGATAAAAAACTGACTTTTTCATTTAAATGAAATTTTACAACTTCTGTGAATTGATTTTCGAAAATCCGAGAGACACGATTAATATCAAAGATTAAAATGTGGTTCAATGAGAAGAAAATATTTTTTTGGTGAATAGTAACTTTTTACTTTTATTTACCACGGTTAAAAGTAAATAGGGTAATTAAGGGTAAAAATGATATTATTATTACCCTTACACATGTACTAATTCTATTGGACAAGTGTAATTCGACTAAAAACAACCTTAGGAATAAAATATGACCATTTAGGACCACTTGGATTAGATTAGGACATTTAATATTAATTTATTTAAAGAAGGGTTAAAATTATAAAAATCAATGTTTAATAAGTAAATAATTTTTAATATAAGGCTATACATAAGATAAATTCGACTATAAATATTAATTATAAAGATAAAAAGATTTCCTACATAATTATATTTTATTTATAATTTTTAGACATTAAATAATTTAATTTATTTATGACACAAAGATGATGCAGTAATTATCTTATTGACATAATTGATGTTATAAATACCCAAATAAATGTAATTTGAGACTTTTTATGCATTAAACCAATTTTCTAGGTTAATATGACATGTTATTATTGATTTAATTAACTTTTTAAAAACTAATCATTCTGTTATGATTTTCACAAAAATCAATTACCAAATAGTGTCAAAATTGACATAAAATAGTTTTTAAAACAAATATTATATTATTAATTGTTATTTTATTCCTAAAAATCTAAAGTTCGGCCAAATTACTTAGATAAGGTTTTATATATTAATAATAAGCAACTTGGGGTTCGTTTGGCTTGTTATATTAAGTTTATTAACCTTAAAGTGTAAGAAAACAAGAAGACACGGTAAAAGTAAAATTATTTAACTTAAGGTTAAATCTAAATGATAAGGTTAAAATAGAAACCTAAAATTGTCTAAATTCTATTGGATGAGATTATTTAGACCCATCACCACATTATCTTCGAAATAAATCAATTTGGAGCTATTAAAAACCGAATATGTCTTTATAATAAAATAATATTTTTAGTTTTTCCAAAGGCGCCCCTCTCCTCCCTTATAAAAGGGAACCTCCTACCTCTCTTCCTCACACCACTTTGAGCCTTCAATCTCGGCCAAAAACTTCAAAATTCTCCTCTCCACTTCAATAGAAACATTCTAGAGGTTCTTGTCTTCTTCAAAGACCAATTTCAGTGCCCCAGGAGGAGGTCTCAAAGAGGCGCTTCAAAGAAGAGGTAATGTCCTTTACCGATTCTTTCAACTTTATTTCTTCTTACACTTCTTCTTCTTTAGTTTTTTAATTATGAAGTAATAACATCAGTATAACTCATATACAGATATGTTATTATAAGTTTTAAACAACCCTATTTCACCATCTATCCATCCTACGAAAAAAGAAATCACCACGCGTGCGTACGTACGGAATACCGTCTCCACTCCGTGGTGAAATCTGTTTTTCCACCAACACCTTACATGGATGGGTATAATGGTGTAAAGAATAACTATATATGGTTATTATAACATCATACTGATTATGATATATTATACCATCCAATCCAATTCTATTCAATAATTATGGGAACGATATCATTGCTCATGCGTACGTACGGACTACCGTCTCCACGACGCGATGAGATTCATTCTCCATGTTAACCATACATGAATGATCATAAAGTTTATATAATGAATAATAATGAAATATATGAAATAATAATGCTACTGGATTCATGTATATATATATGTATGTCATTTATTTAGTTTCATTCAATTCAATAAGGTAATGAAAACAGCGTTCATGCGTACTTACGGCCTACCGTCTCCATGAACGGTGTATTTCATTCCTTTTATCGATATATAATATATATATGTATATGATGAATATATATTATATATAAATCATGTTTTACATTCTGAAATTATGTAAATAAGGATATAAGTAATAATATCAGGAACCACAAGTCAAAACACATACGATAAATGAAATTATTTTACCCAAAACACTGCTTTAACATGGCATTTACAAAAGAACGGGTAATATAAAGTCATAAGTGAAACATATATGATATCATAACAATGAATATGATTCTGTAATAAGTCAATTACATTATTTAAATTATTATACAGGAGGTTATGATTTGTACGAAGCATATCAGACCTAAGGTAAGGGATAATTTTGCAAATATCATTTTTATCCGAGAATGCTTATTCTTAAGTATTTACTGGGGTTATTTCTATCATCCATGTCCATGTTTTATAAAAGTGTTTTCATGTATTTTTAAAGTCCTTTTTAACCATTTTTGAATTTTACTACATGGTATGTAAGGAATCTTTTTTTGCTATATGAGGTACTTTTTGAATTTTCCGACAAAAGTACGAGGAGAATGTTATTTTTAACTTATACGGCGTGAACGGATTTTTACGGTTTCATAACGCCTCATTTTCATGAAGCTTACTCTACATGGTTTTATGACTATTTTCAAAAAAATACTTTTATTTTAAAAGTGCATGACATTTTTTGGAAAGAAAATGATTTTTAAGAAGAAAGGATATTTTCCTCAAGAATTCATTTCAAGTGTTTTATCAAAACCATTTTCCATCTAAAATGACATTATTTCATATGTGTATGTTTCAAGTTTAATGTCTATATGATTTACATGGTTCAATTTTCTTATGATGAAATATCCATTTGTTTTATATGGATTATGTGAATATGGGATGATGTTTATGAAACCCATTTTATTCTTTGGGTTATGATGAATGTTTTAAGTTTATTTTGTGGCACAAGTAAGAATTATTTCATTATGAGATGGGTGGGACCTATATCACCCTCCAATGAATTGGGTAAATATTTATATCTCATGAGATAAACATGGTTGGAATGATAAGTTAAACCGGTTCAGTAATACAGGATTGGAAGGAGGAGTGAAATCGATTCAGAAAGGGACCTTGTCCACTAAGATGGTCTTGGTAGTAATGCCTTGGATACTATGTAAATCGTAACATGTGCTTAATGGTTTCCACTATTACATGTTTTATTCTCCTGCTAATTTATCATGATTGATTTTTCTTTATGATCTATGCCTTATGTACTGCCATGTTTTATGTCATTGCTCAAGATTTTGATGTTTAGATTTTATGAACATGTTTTTTTACTTTCAAATGTCTAAGGATTGTTTTATGTTCTCTATGCTTACCCTTACTGAGAATTTGAGCTCACCCCTTTTATGTTTTCTTTTCCCCAGGATATAAAGAAAGGTTTTAGGTAAGAAAAAAATGGGGAAGATCTTTATGGGAGAGTTTGAAGATCTTTCACCACGATTAGAAGATTATATTCTGAGTTTCCAAAGACACTAAACTATTACGGTCCTTGTCTGTCTGTTTTTGTTATGTATTAATTATTCCGCAAAATTAATGTAATTTCCATGTACGTAAAGCTTCAGGTCTCTACTGTTGTTATCAGAGGAAAGGTTTAGTCAACCTTTGGAAACTAGGATGCGAGAACTTTAGTGATATCCCTAGAGATATTTATAAGGTATGTCTAGGGATGTCCCTAAGGTTAAGTAAAAGTATAGGTTATAGTCCTAGAATTACGGTAATGATCTTATTATTAAACATAAGATGCTAGATATTGAAGGTACTCCCCCTTTATTATGTTGTTTTCCCAAGCATGATTTTTCCCTCTCACACTATTATTTTTGGGTTTTAGAAAATGGCTGGAAACAAGATGATTCACGATAATGGATGATATGATGGACAATGGAATGATATTCTTCATGAAAAACCAAATGAAATAGGATTTGGAGGTCCAAACATCATTATTATTCCGAATCAGCAATCTCATAAGATGATCAATAAACTCAAATTTGGTAAGTTTCCTGACTTGAATAATAAGAGAAAGATGGAGTTTCATGATGATCATAGAGGAAAGAAAGTTCAATTTTCCCTATGTAAATCATGTGGGAAGAGGCATCAAGGATAATGTTTCAAAGGAACTGGAAGATGATTTGGGTGTGAAAAAGAAGGACACAAAGCGATTAAGTGCAAAGGAAAAGGTTCAGTTAACACCAGGGATGAGGATAATGGTATTGCTACGACATAAAAAATGGTTAAATGTTTTAAATGTGGAATGTACGGGAATTATGCAAACCAATGCCCTATGGTAAAGTCTCATGAAGAGAATCAGTATGGTCGTATGAGTAGTATTTATGTTGATGATGATGAAGAGACTACAAATGATATGTGAGATAAAAGAATTGTTGAAGCTCGGTCAATGGTTTAACAAGGTAGTGGAACGATTACATGTCTATCAAGTGTAATGTTGTATAAGTAATCTCATGGTACTATGGAATAAAGAGACATCTAAGGATTGTTACACTGTTGTATTTCCTTAAGTTTTGAAAGTATATGATGAATGGTACCAGTGACCATGAAAGGTTATTCAGATAATTTTGGAAAGTAGATGATATGCGCATAATGAAGGGATAAAGAGAAAATTAAATGTTTGATAGTATTCATGAGCTAATGACTGATATAAGGAGAAGGTTATATCATGGTTTGAGTATATAGAATTTTTGGATTTTGGTATGTGGAAAGAGTTAACATTTGACAGCATTCATCTTTTCACTAAGGTTTAATGGGTATTCATTTTTCAAGAGAATACATGATTAAGGTATTCATAAGATTGGAATGTGACCAACAAGATATATGGGGGATAAATGATGGTATTCACATGCTTGGTTGATGATTTTTCAAGTAATAGTTTTCTCTATACTATGAGCTTGGACCGAAGTATTTTAGATAAGCCTAAAGATTGGAATGGATTATGTTGTACATAAGTTAGTATTGTTTAAGGATAGAACTTTTTTTGATATTATTGATGGGATTTTATAGTAATGTAGTTTTAGAAAAAGGAAAACCTGCAGGATGGGCGACATCCCATCACGTCGGACAAGGCTGTGGGAATCGTACCCACAACTGAAGTGCGACAATCCTTTATCACCTACCACTGGCCTACATGAAGTCCCTATTTAGTAGAAACTAGTTATATTATATTAAGCAGTTTGATATATGAAGTATAAGTCCATTTTAGGAATCATATATGATTAATATCACTATAGATGGACTTATGTATTTTTGATAACTTTTATAACCTTTGGTTTGAGACATATGGAATGACCCATCATTCTATCACATAAATTTCTAACACTTCACGAATGACAAATTAAACTTCATTTCTTTAAGAGATGAAGTGGAAATTTTCCAAAGAACAACCAACAGTGAGACTGTACCAAAATCATGAAAGTATTTCTTCTAATTCCAATTTCATTAACTTTAGGGAAATGATCTTGAAAACCAAAAATGTTGTCCCAGTGCCCTTATATCCGATGAATCAGATGGTACCTTAGATCATCACAAATCTATGGCTTTGTGATTGATGGCTTTTTCATAGCCATGTTCTCTACCACTCTCCATCAGAACTTGATGGTTAGATTTTTCTTCCATATCCATATTTTCACCTATGTTCTCCTATATGGAAACCCAGTGATGAGTTTCTTTGGGTAATCATTACATTTCATACTTTAGTTTTTAAAATTAAGTTTTAGTATTCCTTTTTACGATGTGGGTTTCTATAAATAGTATACGATTTATAACCCGGACGAATTTCGAGGGAGAAATTAATTTTAAGGGGGGTAGAATGTAACACCCAGAGATTTTATGAAAAATATTCTTTTAATTTCATTGATGTCTTGTGTTGTAAGCTAGAGCAAGATTGTCTTGCGCTATACGCAACACCGTATGAGCTTGCAGTATACACAACACTATTCTTGGATCATGTTACACACAATTTTGATAGTAGTTATTCTGAGAAACATTAAGTGTGTATATATATATATATATATATATATATATATTCGATGTATAAATGAAATATGGTTGGATTCTGTTATACGAAACAAGAGATGAGTCTTGCATAACACGCAACCCTGACTTGGCTTGCATTACATGCAATCGCGACCTTCCTCGATAGCGTGTGTTGTACGCAATACCAGGTTTCACTAAACAACGATATATTGTTATACTATTATTATGGACTAGCCGTTATAAATAGTTTTAATTAAATTTTGAATTTTATAACATTATTATTCATCTTACAAATTTTCTCGAATATGGTATGAGAACAAAATAAATTTTTCGTGTAAAATATGTATTTTTCAAAAATTGCAGTTTTCCCGCCCTTTGATGACGCACCCACCTTAAATCTTGTTTTTGACATGTCTATAAGTACAATTTGACAAAATAAAATTCTTCTTTGGAATCAGGATATAAAAATTTACTTTGGATAAAATTTTCATATTATTCTGATAACTTTCATATTTTAATGAATAGTAAAAACACGCTATATTTTAATTAAAAACAACTTTTTTCATCGCAATAATTTATATGGTTAGATTATATTTTTAATTGGTTTTAGTGTTTAATTAGAATATGTTTTTACCATTTAATCCAATGTTGGTCTTTGGAATTAATTTTACTTTGAAATTGAATATAAACAAGTATCAATCTTTTGATAGTTATTGTTTCTTAAAAACACGCTATTTCTTTTGATAATGGGAATTAATTTTAAAATTAATTAATTCCACTTCTATGTTTTTAATTTTTCAAAATAGAAATAAATTTTGAATTTGGAATATCAAATAATGCTTAGGCTGAATTTTTGGTATTTTTCTGAAAAACTTCAATTTTCGATGAATAGTGAAACCACTTAGTGGTAGATAAAAAACTGACCTTTTCATTTAAATGAAAATTTACCACTTCTGTGAATTGAATTTTGAAAATCCTAGAGACATCGTTAATATCAAGGAATAAAATGTGGTTCAATGAGATGTAAATATTTTTTTGGTGAATAGTAACTTTTTACTTTTAATTACCATGGTGAAAAGTGAATAGGGTAATTAAGGGTCAACATGATATTATTATTACCCTAACACATGTCCTAATTCTATTGGAAAAGTTTAATTCGACCAAAAACAACCTTAGGAATAAAATATGACCATTTAGGCCCACTTGGATTAGATTAGGACATTTAATATTAATTTATTTAGAGAAAGGGTTAAAATAGTTAAAATCAAAGTTTAATAAGTAAATAATTTTTCATATAGGGTTATACATAAGATAAATTCAACTATAAATATTCATTATAAATATAAAAAGATTTCCTACATAATGGTATTTTATTTATAATTTTTAGACATTAAATAATTTAATTTATTTATGATACAAAGATGATGCAGTAATTATCTTATTGACATAATTGATGTTATAAATACCCAAATAAATGTAATTTGAGACTTTTTATGAATTTAACTAATTTTATAGGTTAATATAACATGTTAGTATTGATTTAATTAACTTTTTTCTAACTAATCATTCTTTTATGATTTTCACAAAAATCAATTACCAAATAGTGTCAAAATTGACATAGAATAGTTTTTAAAAAAATATTATATTATTAATTGTTATTTTATTCCTAAAAATATAAAGTTCGGCCAAATGACTTAGATAAGGTTGTATATATTAATAATAAGAATGTTGGGGTTCGTTTGGATTGTTATAGTAAGTTTATTAACCTTATAGTGTAAGAAATCAAGAAGGCACGGTAAAAGTAAAATTATTTAACTTAAGGTTAAATCTAAATGATAAGGTTTAAATAGAAACCTAAACTTGTCTAAATTCTATTGGATGAGATAATTGAAACCAATACCCACATTATATTCGAAATAAATAAATTTGGAGCTATTAAAAACTGAATATGACTTTATAATAAAATAATATTGTTAGTTTTTCTAAAGGTGCCCCTCTCCTCCCTTATAAAAGGGCACCTCATCCATCTCTTCCTCACACCACTTTGAGCCTTCAAGCTCAGCCAAACCCTGCCAAATTCTCTTCTCCACTTCCATATAAACATCCTGGAAGCTCTGGTCTTCTTCAAAGACCAATTTTAGTGCCCTAAGAGGAGGTCTCAAAGAGGCGCTTCAAAGAAGAGGTAATGTTTGTTATCGATTCTTTCAACTTTATTTCTTCTTCCACTTCTTCTTCTTTTGTTGTTTCATTATGAAGTAATAACATCAGTATAAATCATATACTGATATGTTATTATAAGTATTAAAAAACCATATTTCACCATCTATCCATCCTACGGAAAACAAAATCACCACGCGTGCGTACGTACGAAATACCGTCTCCACGCCGTGGTGAAACCTGTTTTTCCACCAACACCTTACATGGATGGGTATAATGGTGTAAAGAATAACTATATATGGTTATTATAACATCATACTAATTATGATATATTATACCATCTGTCACAAACCGAATCTGGTCGCCACCAAAACCGGCACCAAACCCAGCCTGTGACATGACCCGAAGGGCGTTCCCTATCCCCACGGGCTGGCACAAGTGCCCGGGTATCATTAATTCAGTTTTGGTTTTTACTTAAGTCTTGTTTGGCTCAAAAATTTCATATTTATATTATGAATTGTTTTTAATGTTTTATGCTTTCATACTCGGGTAAGATTGTTGGGTTTTGTTTGGGGTATACCCACAATGGGACTAATGTAAGTTTCATTGGAAGAATTCTGATATTAATCTACCCCTAATGCTGGGAAGTCTTTTAGAGGCCCCCTGTTAGTGTATTTATTTTGTCTTAAGGAAAGTTTTGTTTGTTATTATAGTGGGGAGACCTGTCATGGGTATCATGTGTGTTCTCTTTGAAAAGGAATAATGTTAGTTTACCCCTTATGATGGGGAGACCGTTCTTTCCTTCCCCAATTGTTATCCTTATTCTGTCTTAGAAATTGAGTTGTCCCTGGTGGTGGGATGTACGGATTGGGTCACCCCGTACTAGTGACTCAGTTTTCTACTTGGTGTATTCTAGGTAAGAGGTAGTATCATTCAAGTCTATCAATCCACAAATTTGTTACTCGGGTAAATCGTTCCCAAACCTAAATTAATGATACCTGGGAACTTGTGCCAGCCTGTGGGGATAGGGAGTGCCCTTCGGGTCATGTCACATTCTGAGTTTGGTGCCGGTTTTGGTGGCGACCAGATTCAGTTCGTGACACCATCCACTCCAATTCTATTCAATAATTATGGGAACTATATCATCGCTCGTACTGACGTACGGACTACCGTCTCCATGACGCGATGAGATTCATTCTCCATGTTAACCATACATGGATGATCATAAAGTTTATATAATGAATAATAATGAAATATATGAAATAATAATGCTACTGGATTTATGTATATATATATTTATGTCATCTATTTAGTTTCATTAAATTCAATAAGGAAACGAAAACAATGTTCATGCGTACGTACGGCCTACCACATCCATGAATGGTGTATTTCATTCCTTTTATCGATCTATAATATATATATGTATATGATGAATATATATTATATATAAATCATGTTTTACATTCTGGAATTATGTAAATTAGGATATAAGTAATAATATCAGGATCGAAAAGTCGAAACACATACGATAAATGAAATGATTTTACCTAAAACTCCGCCTTAACATGGAATTTACTAAAGAAAAGGTAATATAAAGTCATAAGTGAAACATATATGATATAATAACAATGAATATGATTCTGTAATAAGTCAATGACATTATTTAAATCATTATACAGGAGGTTATGATACATACGAAGCATATCGGACCTAAGGTAAGGGATAATTTTGCAAATCTCATTTTTATCTGAGAATGCTTATTCGTAAGTATTTACTGGGGTTATTTCTATCATCCATGTCCATGTATTATAAAAGTGTTTTCATGTATGTTTAAAGTCCTTTTTAACCATTTTTGACTTTTACTACATTGTATGTAAGGAATCTTTTTCTTACCATACGAGGTACTTTTTGACTTTTCTGACAAAAGTACGAGGAGAATGTTATTTTTACCTTATACAGCATGAACGGATTTTTAGGGTTTCATAACGCCTCATTTTCATGAAGCTTACTCTACATGATTTTATGACTATTTTCAACAAAATATATTTATTTTAAAAGTGCATGGCATTTTTTGAAAAGAAAATGATTTTGAAGAAGAAAAGATATTTTCCTCAAGAATTAATTTCAAGTGTTTTATCAAGACCATTTTCTATCTAAAATGACATTATTTCATATGTGTATGTTTCAAGTTTAATGTCTCTATGATTTACATGGTTCACTTTTCTTATGATGAAATATCCATTTTTTTATATGGATTATGTGATGATGGGATGATGTTTATGAAACCCATTTTATTCTTTGGGTTATGATGAATGTTTTAAGTTTATTTTGTGGCACAAGTAAGAATGATTTCATTATGAGATGGGTGGGACCTATATCTCCCTCCAATTCATTGGGTAAAGATTTATATCTCATGAGATAGACATGGCTGGAATGGAAAGTTAAACCGGTTCAGTAATAGAGGACTGGAACGAGGAGTGAACTCGATTCAGAAAGGGACTTTGTCCACTAAGATGGTCTTGGCAGAAATGCCTTGGCTACTATGGAAATCATAACATGTGCTTAATGGTTTCCACAATTACATGTTTTATTCCCATGCTAATTTATCACGATTAATGTTTCTTCATGATCTATGCCTTATGTACTGCCATGTTTTATGTCATTGCTCAAGATTTTGATGTTTAGATTTTATGCTCATGTTTTTTTTACATTCAAATGTCTAAGGATTGTTTTATGTTCTCTATGCTTACCCTTACTTAGAATTTGAGCTCACCCATTTTATATTTTATTTTCCCCAGGATGTAAAGAAAGTTTTTAGGTAAGAAAAAAAAGGAAGATCTTTATGGGAGATGTTAAAGATATTTCACCATGATTAGAAGATTATATTCCAAGATTCTAAAGACACTAAACTATTACGGTCCTTGTGTTTCTGTTTTTGTTATGTATTAATTATTCCGAAAAAGTAATGTAATGTCCATGTATGTCAAGCTTCAGGTCTCTACAGTTGGTATCAAAGGAAAGGTTTAGTCAACCTTTGGAAACTAGGATGCGACAACTTTAGTGAGATCCCTAGAGATATTTATAAGGTATTTCTAGGGATGTACCTATGGTTAAGTATAAGTATAGGTTATAGTCCTAGAATTACGGTAAAGATATTAGAATTAAACCTAAGATGCTAGATATTGAAGGTACTCCCCCTTTATTATGTTGTTTTCCCTAGCATGATTTTTTCCTCTCACACTATTCTTTTTGGGTTTTAGAAAATGGCTGGAAACAAGATGATTCACGATAATGGAGGATATGATGGACAATGGAATGATATTATTCATGAGAAACCAAATGAAATGGGATTTGGAAGTCTAAACATCATTATTATTCCGAATCAGCAATCTCATAATATGATCAAGAAACTCAAATTTTGTAAGTTTCCTGACTCGACTAATAAGAGAAAGACGGAGTTTCATGATGATCATAGAGGAAAGAAAGTTCAATTTCCCCTATGAAAATCATGTGGGAAGAGGCATCAAGGAGAATGTTTCAAAGGAACTGGAAGATGCTTTGGGTGTGGAAAAGAAGGAAACAAAGCCAGTAAGTTCAAAGGAAAAGGTTCAGTTAACACCAGGGATAAGGATAATGGTATTGCTACAACATCAACAATGGTTAAATGTTTTAAATGTGGAATGTATGGGCATTATGCAAACCAATGCCCTAAGGTAAAGTCTCATGAAGAGAATCAATATGGTCGTATGGGTAGTATTTATGTTGATGATGATGAAGAGACTACAAATGATATGTGAGATGAAAGAATTGTTGACGCTCGGTCAATGGTTTAAGAAGGTAGTGGAATGATTACATGTTTATCAAGTGTAATGTTGTATAAGTAATCTCATGGTACTATAGAATAAAGTGACATCTAAGGATTGTTACACAATTGTCTTTCCTTAAGTTTTTAAAGTATATGATGAATGGTACCAGTGACCATGAAAGGTTATTCAGATATTTTTGGAAAGTAGATGATATGCGCATAATGAAGGGATAAGGAGAAAATTAAATGTTTGATAGTATTCATGAGCTCATGAATGATATAAGGAGAAGATTATATCATGGTTTGAGTATATAGAATTTTTGTATTTTGGTATGTGGAAAGAGTTAACTTTTGACAGCATTTATGTTTTCACTAAGGTTTAATGGGTATTAATTTTTCAAGAGAATACATGATTAAGGTATTCACATGATTGGAATGTGACCAACAAGATATATGGGGTATAAATGATGGTATTCACATTCTTGGTTGATGACATTTCAAGTAATCGTTTTATTTATACTATGAGCTTGGACCGAAGTATTTTAGATAAGCCTAAAGATTGGAATGGATTATGTTGGACATAAGTTAGTTTTTTTAAGGATAGAAATTTTTTCGATATTATTGATGGGATGTTATAGTAATGTAGTTTTAGAAAAAGGACAACCTGCAGGACAGGCAACAGCCCATCGCGTTGGACAAGGCTATGGGAATCTAACCCACAACTGATGTGCGACAGACCTTTATCGCCTACCACTGGACTACAAGAAGTCTCTATTTAGTAGAAACTAGTTTTATTATATCAAGTAGTATGATATATGAAGTATAAGTCCATTTTAGGAACCATATATGATTAATCTCACTATAGATGGACTTATTTATTTTTGAAAACTTTTATAACCATTTGTTTGAGATAGATGGAATGACCCATAATTCTATCACATGATTTTCTAACACTTCACGAATGACAAATTAAACTTCATTTCTTTAAGAGATGAAGTGACAATTGTCCAAAGAACGTCCAACGGTGAGACTGTACCAAAATCACGAAATTATTTCTTCTAATTACAATTTCATCAACTTTAGGGAAATGATCTTGAAAACCAAAAATGTTGTCCTAGTGCCCTTATATCCAATGAATCAGATGGTTCCTTAGATCATCACAAATCTATGGCTTTGTGATTGATGGATTTTTCATAGCCATGTTCTCTACCACTCTCCATCAGAACTTGATGGTTAGATTTTTCTTCCATATCCATATTTTCACCTATGTTCTGCTATATGGAAAGCCAGTGATGATTTTCTTTGGGTAATCGTTACATTTCAGACTTTAGTTTTTAAAATTAAGTTTTAGTATTCCATTTTACGATGTGGGTTTCTATAAATAGTAAACGATTTATAACCCTGACGAATTTCTAGGGCGAAATTCATTTTAAGGGGGGTAGAATGTAACACCCCGAGATTTTTTGAAAAATATTCTTTTAATTTCATTGATGTCTTGTGTTGTAAGCTACAACAATATTTCCGGGCGCTATACGCAACACCGTATGAGCTTGCAGTATACACAACACCATTCTTGGATCATGTTACACACAATTTTGATAGTAGTTATTCTATGAAACATTGAGTGTATATATATGTATATTCAACGTATTAATGAAATATGGTTGGATTATGTTATACGAAACAACAGAGGAGTCTTGCACAACACGCAACCCTGACTTGGATTTCATTACAGGCAATCGCAACCTTCCTTGATAGTGTGTGTTGTACGCAATACCAGGTTTCACTAAACAACGATATATTGTTATAATATTATTATGGACTAGCCGTTTTTAATAGTATTAACTAAATTTTGAATTTTATAACATTATTATTCATCTTAAACATTTTCTAGAATATGGTATGAGAACAAAATAAATTTTTCGTGTAAAATATGTATTTTTCAAAAATTGAAGTTTTCCCGCCTTTTGATGAAGCACCCACCTTAAATCTTGTTTTTGAAATTTCTATAAGTTCAGTTTAAAAAAAATAAAATTCTTCTTTGGAATCAGGATATAAAAATTTACTTTGGATAAAATTTTCATATTATTCTGATAACATTCATATTTTAATTAATAGTAAAAACTCGCTATATTTTAATTAAAAACAACTTTTTTCATAGCAATAATTTATATGGTTAGATTATATTTTTAATTGGGTTTAGAGTTTAATTAGAATATATTTTTACTATTTAATCCAATGTTGGTCTTAGGAATTAATTTTACTTTGAAACTGAATATAAACAAGTATCAATCTTTTTATAGTTATTGTTTCTTAAAAACACAATATTTATTTTGATAACGTGAATTAATTTTAAAATTAATTAATGAAACTTCTATGTTTTTAATTTGGAAAAATAGAAATCAATTTTGAATTCGGAATATGAAATAATTCTTAGGCTGAATTTTTGATATTTTTCTGAAAAACTTCAATTTTCGATGAATAGTGAAACCACTTAGTGGTAGATAAAAAACTGACTTTTTCATTTAAATGAAATTTTACTACTTCTGTGAATTGAATTACAAAAATCAGAGAGATACGGTTAATATCAAGGACTAAAATGTGGTTCAATGAGATGAAAATATTTTTTTTGGTGAATAGTAACTTTTTAATTTATTTACCACGGTTAAAAGTGAATAGGGTAATTAAGGGTAAAAATGATATTATTTTACCTTAAAACAAGTACTAATTCTATTGGACAAGTCTAATTAGACCAAAAACAACCTTAGGAATAAAATATGACCATTTAGGCCCACTTGGATTAGATTAGGACATTTAATATTAATTTATTTAAAGAAGGGTTAAAATAGTTAAAATCAAAGTTTAATAAGTAAATAATGTTTAATATAGGGTTATACATAAGATAAATTCAACTATAAACATTCATTATAAAGCTAAACGGATTTCCTACATAATGGTATTTTATTTATAATTTTTAGACATTAAATAATTTAATTTATTTGTGACACAAAGATGATGCATTAATTATCTTATTGACATAATTGATGTTATAAATACCCAAATAAATGTAATTTGAAACTTTTTATGAATTACACTAATTTTATAGGTTAATATGACATGTTTGTATTTATTTAATTAACTTTTTTTGAATTAATCATTCTGTTATGATTTTCACAAAAATCAATTACCAAATAGTGTCAAAATTGACATAAAATAGTTTTTAAAAAACATATTATATTATTAATTGTTATTTTATTCCTAAAAATCTAAAGTTCGTCCAAATGACTTAGATAAGTTTGTATATATTAATAATATGCAACTTGGGGTTCTTTTTCCGTGTTATAGAATGTTTATTAACCTTATAGTGTAAGTAAACAAGAAGACACAGTAAAAGTAAAATTATTTACCTTAAGGTTAAATCTAAACGATAAGGTTAAAATAGAAACCTAAATAGTCTAAATTCTATTGGATGAGAGGATTCAGACCCATCCCCACATTAGATTCAAAATAAATCAATTTGGAGCTATTAAAAACCGAATATGACTTTATAATAAAATAATATTTTTAGTTTTTCCAAAGCTGCCCCTCTCCTCCCTTATAAAAGGGCACCTCCTCCCTCTCTTCCTCACACCACTTTGAGCCTTCAAGATCGGAAACAACCTGCCAAATTCTCTTATCCACTTCCATAGAAACATCTTAGAGGTTCTGGTCTTTTCAAAGACCAATTTTAGTTCCTTAAGAGGAGGTCTCAAAGAGGCGCTTCAAAGAAGAGGTAATGTCCATTACCGATTCTTTCAACTTTATTTCTTCTTCCACTTATTCTTCTTTAGTTGTTTCATTATGAAGTAATAAAATCAGTATAACTCATATACTGATATGTTATTATAATTATGAGACAACCCTATTTCACCATCTATCCATCCTACGAAAAACGAAATCACCACGTGTGCGTACATACGGAATACCGTCCCCACGCCGTGGTGAAATCTGTTTTTCCACCAACACCTTACCTGGATGGGTATAATGCTGTAAAGAATAACTATATATTGTTATTATAACATCATACTGATTCTGATATATTATACCATCCACTCCAATTCTATTCAATAATTATGGGAACGATATCATCGCTCGTGCGTACGTACGGAATACCGTCTCCACGACGTGATGAGATTCATTTTCGATGTTAACCATACATGAATGATAATAAAGTTTATATAATGAATAATAATGAAATATACGAAATAATAATTCTACTGTATTTATGTATATATATATGTATTTTATCTATTTAGTTTCATTCAATTCAATAAGGAAACGAAAACAGCGTTCATGCGTACGTACGACCTACCGTCTCCATGAACGGTGTATTTCATTCCTTTTATCGATCTATAATATATATATGTATATGATAAAAATATATTATATATAAATCATGTTTTACGTTCTGGAATTATGTAAATCAGGATATAAGTTATAATATCAGGAAGGACAAGTCTAAACACATACGATAAATGAAATGATTTTACCCAAAACGCTGCTTTAACATGGAATTTACAATAGAACGGGTAATATAAAGTCATAAGTGAAACATATATGATATCATAACAATGAATATGATTCTGTAATAAGTCAATGACATTATTTAAATCATTATAGAGGAGGTTCAGATACGTACGAAGCATATCGGACCTAAGGTAAGGGATAATTTTGCAAATCTCATTTTTATCCGAGATTGCTTATTAGTAAGTATTTACTAGGGTTATTTCTATAATCCATGTCTATGTTTTATAAAAGTGTTTTCATGTATTTTTAAAGTCCTTTTTAACCATTTTTGAATTTTACTACATCGTATGTAAGGAATATTTTTTTACCATACGAGGTACTTTTTGACTTTTCTGACAAAATTACGAGGAGAATGTTATTTTTAACTTATACGGCGTGAAAGGATTTTTACGTTTTCATAACGCCTCATTTCCATGAAGCTTACTCTATATGATTTTATGACTATTTTCAACAAAATACTTTTATTTTAAAAGTGCATGGCATTTTTTGAAAAGAAAATGACTTTGAAGAAGAAAGGATATTTTCCTCAAGAATTCATTTCAAGTGTTTTATCAAAACCATTTTCCATCTAAAATGACATTATTTCATATGTGTATGTTTCAAGTTTAATGTCTCTATGATTTAAAAGGTTTAATTTTCTTATGATGAAATATTCATTTGTTTTATATGGATTATGTGATGATGGGATGATGTTTATGAAACCAATTTTATTCTTTGGGTTATGATGAATGTTTTAAGTTTATTTTGTGGCACAAGTAAGAATGATTTCATTATGAGATGGGTGGGACCTATATCTCCCTCCAATGCATTGGGTAAAGATTTATACCTCATGAGATAGACATGGATGGAACGACAAGTTTAACCGGTTCAGTAATACAGGACCGGAACAAGGAGTGAACTCGATTCAGAAAGGGACTTTGTCCACGAAGATGGTCTTAGCAGCGATGCCTTGGCTACTATGGAAATCATAACATGTTATTAATGGTTTCCACAATTACATGTTTTATTCCAATGCTAATTTATCATGATTAATGTTTCCTCAGGATCTATGCCTTACGTACTGCCATGTTTTATGTCATTGCTCAAGATTTTGATGTTTAGATTTTATGCTCATGTTCTTTTTACATTAAAATGTCTAAGGATTGTTTTATGTTCTCTATGCTTACCCTTACTGAGCATTTGAGCTCACCCCTTTTAGGTTTTATTTTCCCCAGGATATAAAGAAAGGCTTTTGGTAAGAAAAAAAGGGGAATATCTTTATGGGAGATGTTGAAGATCTTTCACCACGATTAGAAGATTATATTCCTAGTTTCCAAAGACACTAAACGATTACGGTCCTTGTGTGTCTGTTTTTGTTATGTATTAATTATTCTGAAAAAGTAATGTAATGTCCATGCACTTCAAGCTTCGGGTCTCTACAGTTGGTATCAGAGGAAAGGTTTAGTCAAACTTTGGAAACTAGGATGCAAGAACTTTAGTGAGATCCCTAGAGATATTTATAAGGTATGTCTAGGGATGTCCCTAAGGTTAAGTATAAGTATAGGTTATAGTCCTAGAATTACCGTAAAGATCATAGAATTAAACCGAAGATGCTAGATATTGAAGGTACTCCCCCTTTATTATGTTGTTTTCCCTAGCATGATTTTTGCCTCTCACACTATTCTTTTTGGGTTTTAGAAAATGGCTGGAAACAATATGATTCACGATAATGGAGGATGTGATGGACAGTGGAATGATATTCTTCATGAGAAACCAAATGAAATGGGATTTGTAAGTACAAACATCATTATTATTCCGAATCAGCAATATCATAATATGATCAATAAACTCAAATTTGGTAAGTTTCCTGACTCGACTAATAAGAGAAAGATGGAGTTTCATGATTATCATAGAGGAAAGAAAGTTCAATTTCCCCTATGTAAATCATGTGGGAAGAGGCATCAATGAGAATGTTTCAAAGGAACTAGAAGATGCTTTGGGTGTGGAAAAGAAGGACACAAGGCCAGTAAGTGCAAAGGAAAAGGTTCAGTTAACACCAGGAATGAGGATAATGGTATTTCTACGACATCAAAAATGGTTAAATGTTTTAAATGTGGAATGCACGGGCATTATTAAAACCAATTCCCTAAGGCAAAGTCTCATGAATAGAATCAGTATGGTCGTATGGGTAGTATTTATGTTGATGATGACGAAGAGACTACAAATGATATGTGAGATGAAATAATTGTTGAAGCTCGATCAGTGGTTTAAGAAGGTAGTGGAATGATTACATGTTTATCAAGTGTAATGTTGTATAAGTAATCTCATGGTACTATGGAATAAAGAGACATCTAAGGATTGTTACACTGTTGTCTTTCCTTAAGTTTTGAAAGTATATGATGAATGGAACCAGTGACCATGAAAGGTTATTCAGATATTTTTGGAAGGTAGATGATATGCGCATAATTAAGGGATAAGGAGAAAATTAAATGTTTGATAGTATTCATGAGCTCATGACTGATATAAGGAGAAGGTTATATCATGGTTTGAGTATATAGATTTTTTAGATTTTGGTATGTGGAAAGAGTTAACTTTTGACATCATTCATGTTTTCACTAAGGTTTAATGGGTATTCATTTTTCAAGAGAATACATGATTAAGGTATTCACATGATTGGAATGTGACCAAAAAGATATACGTGGGATAAATGATGGTATTCACATGCTTGGTTGATGACATTTCAAGTAATCGTTTTCTTTATACTATGATCTTGGACCGAAGTATTTTAGATAAGCCTAAAGATTGGAATGGATTATGTTGGATATAAGTTAGTATTGTTTAAGGATAAAACTTTTTTCGATATTATTGATGGGATGTTATAGGAATGTAGTTTTCGAAAAGGACAACCTGCAGGACGGGTGACAACCCATCGCGTCGGACAAGGATGTGGTAATCTAACCCACAACTAAAGTGCGACAGGCCTTTATCGCCTACCACTGGCCTACATGAAGTCCCTATTTAGTAGAAACTAGTTTTATTATATTAAGCAGTATGATATATGAAGTATAAGTCCATTTTAGGAACCATATATGATTAATCTCACTATATATGGACTTATGTATTTTTGAAAACTTTTATAACCTTTTGTTTGAGACAGATGGAATGACCCATCATTCTATCTAATGATTTGCTGACACTTCACAAATGAAAAATTAAACTTCATTTTATTAAGAGATGAAGTGGAAATTGTCCAAAGAACTACCAATGGTGAGACTGTACCAAAATCACGAAAGTATTTCTTCTAATTCCAATTTCATCAACTTTAGGGAAATGATGTTGAAAACCAAAAATTTTGTCCTAGTGCCCTTATATCCGATGAATCAGATGATACCTTAGATCATCACAAATCTATGGCTTTGTGATTGATGCCTTTTTCATAGCCATGTTCTCTACCACTCTCCATCAGAACTTGATGGTTAGATTTTTCTTCCACATCCATATTTTCACCTATGTTCTCATATATGGAAACCTAGTGATGAGTTTCTTTGGTTAATCGTTACATTTCATACTTTAGTTTTTAAAATTAAGTTTTAGTATTCCTTTTTACGATGTGGATTTCTATAAATAGTAAACGATTTATAACCCTGATGAATTTCAAGGGCGAAATTCATTTTAAGGGGGGTAGAATTTAACATACCGAGATTTGATGAAAAATATTCTTTTAATTTCATTGATGTCTTGTGTTGTAAGCTACAACAATATTGCCTTGCGCTATATGCAACATCGTATGATCTTGTAGTATACACAACACTATTCTTGGATCATGTTACACACAATTTTGATAGTAGTTATTCTACGAAACATTGAGTGTATATATTTATATATATTCAATGTATAAATGAAATATGGTTGGATTCTGTTATACGAAACAATGGAGGAGTCTTGCACAACACACAACCCTCACTTGGCTTGCATTACACGCAATCACGACCTTCCTGGATAGCGTGTGTTGTACGCAATACCAGGTTTTACTAAACAACGATATATTGTTATAATATTATTATTGACTATCCATTATGAATAGTATTAACTAAATTTTGAATGTTATAACATTATTATTCATCTTAAACATTTTCTAGAATATGGTATGAGAACAAAATAAATGTTTCATGTAAAATATGTATTTTTCAAAAATTGCAGTTTTCCCGCCTTTTGATGACACACCCACCTTAAATCTTGTTTTTGACATGTCTATAAGTTCAGTTTGACAAAAGAAAATTCTTCTTTGGAATCAGGATATAAAAATTTACTTTGGATAAATTTTTCATATTATTCTGATAACTTTCATATTTTAATGAATAGTAAAAACACGCTATATTTTAATTAAAAATAACTTTTTTCATCACAATAATTTATATGGTTAGATTATCTTTTTAATTGGTTTTAAAGTGTAATTAAAATAAATTTTTACCATTTAATCCAATGTTGGTCATTAGAATTAATTTCACTTTGAAATTGAATATAAACAAGTATCAATATTTTGATAGTTATTGTTTCTTAAAAACACGCTATTTGTTTTGATAATGAGAATTAATTTTAAAATTAATTAATGCCACTTATATGTTTTGAATTTGGAAAAATAGACATCAATTTTGAATTTGGAATATCAAATAATGCTTAGGCTGAATTTTTGGTATTTTTCCGAAAAACTTCAATTTTCGATAAATAGTGAAACCACTTAGTGGTAGATAAAAAACTGAATTTTTCATTTAAATGAAATTTTACAACTTCTGTGAATTGAATTTTGAAAATATGAGATACACGGTTAATATGAAGGACTAAAATGTGGTTCAATGAGATGAAAATATTTTTTTTGGTGAATAGTAACTTTTTACTTCTATTTACTATGGTTAAAAGTAAATAGGGTAATTAAGGGTAAAAATGATATTTTTATTACCCTAAAACATGTCCTAATTCTATTGGACAAGTTTAATTCTACCAAAAACAGCCTTAGGAATAACATATGACCATTTAGGCCCACTTGGATTAGATTAGGACATTTAATATTAATTTATTTAAAGAAGGGTTAAAATAGTTAAAATCAAAGTTTAATAAGTAAATCATTTTTAATATAGGGTTATATATAAGATAATTTTGACTGTAAATATTCATTATAAAGCTAAAAATATTTACTATATAATGGTATTTTATTTATAATTTTTAGACATTAAATAATTTAATTTATTTATGACACAAAGATGATACAATAATTATCTTACTAACATAATTGATGTTATAAATACCCAAATAAATTTAATTTGAGACTTTTTATGAATTACACTAATTTTCTAGGTCAATATAACATTTTAGTATCGATTTAATTAAATTTTTTCGAAACTAATCATTCTATTATGATTTTCACAAAAATCAATTACCAAATAGTGTCAATATTTACATAAAATAGTTTTTAAAACAAATATTATATTATTAATTGTTATTTTATTCCTAAAAATCTAAAGATCAGACAAATGACTTAGATAAGGTTGTATATATTAATAATAAGCACTTGGGTTTCGTTTGGCTTGTTATAGTAATTTTATTAACATTATAGTGTAAGAAAACAAGAAGACACGGTAAAAGTAAAATGATTTAACTTAAAGGTTAAATCTAAATGATAAGGTTAAAATAGAAATCTAAACTTGTCTAAATTCTATTGTATGAGAATATTTGGACCCATCCCCACATTAGATTTGAAATAAATTAATTTTGAGCTATTAAAAACCGAATATGACTTTATAATAAAATAATATTTTTTGTTTTTCCAAAGGTGCCCCTCTCCACCCTTATAAAAGGACACCTCCTCCCTCTCTTCCTCACACCACTTTGAGAATTCAAGCTCAGCCAACCCCTGGCAAATTATATTCTCCACTTCCATAGAAACATCCTAGAGGTTCTGGTATTCTTCAAAGACCAATTTTAGTGCCCTAAGAGGAGGTCTCAAAGAGGCGCTTTAAAGAAGAGGTAATGTCCGTTACCGATTCTTTCAACTTTATTTCTTATTCCACTTATTCTTCATTAGTTGTTTAATTATGAAGTAATAAAATCAGTATAACTCATATACTGATATGTTATTATAAGTATTAAACAACCCTATTTCACCATCTATCCATCCTACGGAAAACGAAATCACCACGCGTGCGTACGTACGGAATACCGTCTCCACGCCGTGGTGAAATCTGTTTTTCCAGCAACACCTTACATGGTTGGGTATAATGGTGTAAAGAATAACTATATATGGTTATTATAACATCATAATTATACTGATATATTATACCATCCACTCCAATTCTATTCAATAAATGATATCATCGCTCGTGTGTACGTATGGACTACCGTCTCCACGACGGGATGTGATTCATTCTCCATGTTAACCATACATGAATAATCATAAAGTTTACATAATGAATAATAATGAAATACATGAAATAATAATGCTACTTGATTTATGTATATATATATGTATGTCATCTATTTAGTTTCATTCAATTCAATAAGGAAATGAAAACAACGTTTATGCGTACGTACGGCCTACCGTCTCCATGAACGGTGTATTTCATTCATTTTATAGATCTATAATATATATATGTATATGATGAATATATATTATATATAAATAATGTTTTACATTCTGGAATTATGTAAATCAGGATATAAGTAATAATATCAGGAACGACAAGTCGAAACACATGCGATAAATGAAATGATTTTACCCAAAACGCTACTTTAACATGGAATTTACAAAAGAACGGGTAATATAAAGTCATAAGTGAAACATATATGATATCATAACAATGAATATGATTCTATAATAAGTCAATGACATTATTTAAATCATTATACAGGAGGTTCGGATACGTACGAAGCATATCAGACCTAAGGTAAGAGATAATTTTGCAAATCTCATTTTTTTCCAAGATTGCTTATTCGTAAGTATTTACTGGGGTTATTTCTATCATCCATGTCCATGTTTTATAAAAGTGTTTTCATGTATGTTTAATGTCCTTTTTAACCATTTTTTACTTTTACTACATGGTATGTAAGGAATCTGTTTTTACCATACAAGGTACTTTTTGACTTTTCCGACAAAAGTACGAGGAGAATGTTATTTTTAACTTATACGGTGTGAAAGGATTTTTACAGTTTCATAACACCTTATTTTCATGAATCTTACTCTACATGATTTTATGACTATTTTCAAAAAAATACTTTTATTTTAAAAGTGCATGGCATTTTTTGAAAAGAAAATGATTTTGAAGAAGAAAGGATATTTTCCTCAAGAATTCATTTCAAGTGTTTTATCAAAACCATTTTCCATCTAAAATGAAATTATTTCATATGTGTATGTTTCAAGTTTAATGTCTCTATGACTTAAATTCTTCTCTTTTCTTATGATGAAATATCTATTTGTTTTATGGATTATGTGATGATGGGATGATGTTTATGAAACCCATTTTATTCTTTGGATTATGATGAATGTTTTAAGTTTATTTTGTGGCACAAGTAAGAATGATTTCATTATGAGATGGGTGGGACCTATATCTCTCTACAATGCATTGGGTAAAGATTTATATCTCATGAAATAGACATGGCTGGAACGGCAAGTTAAACCGGTTCAGTAATATAGGACTGGAATGAGGAGTGAACTCGATTCAGAAAGGGACTTTTTCCACTAAGATGGTCTTGGTAGAAATGGCTTGGCTACTATGGAAATCATAACATGTGCTTAATGGTTTCCACAATTACATGTTTTATTCCCATGATAATTTATCATGATTAATGTTTCTTCATGATCTCTACCTTACGTACTGCTATGTTTTATGTCATTGCTCAAGATTTTGATGTTTAGATTTTATGCCCATGTTTTTTTACATTCAAATGTCTAAGGATTGTTTTATGTTCTCTATGGTTACCCTTACTGAGAATTTGATCTCACCCCTTTTATGTTTTCTTTTCCCCAGGATATAAAGAAAGGTTTTAGGTAAGAAAAAAAGGGGAAGATCTTTATGGGAGATGTTGAAGATCTTTCACCACGATTAGAAGATTATATTCTGAGTTTCCAAAGACACTAAACTATTACGGTCCTTGTGGGTCTGTTTTTTTATGTATTAATTATTCTTCAAAAGTAATGTAATGTCCATGTACATCAAGCTTCGGGTCTCTACATCACCTGTCGACTTCTTCCAGGTCTTGCCTCCAGTAGGGCTGGGTAGCGGGTCGCCTGTCAGCTTATTCCAGGTCTACCCTCTAGCAGGGTTGGGCAGTGGGTAACCTGATAATGTATTAGGTTTTACCCTATAGCAGGGCTGGGTAGTGGGTCACTCGGTATCTTATTAGAGTTTACCCTCCAACAGGGCTGGGTAGTGGGTCACCCGATATCATATTATGAATTACCCTCCAGCAGGGCTGGGCAGTGGGACTCCCGTTGACATTCTAGAATCAGTACATTCTACTAAGATTGTCTGTGGCTTTCCTCCGTGATTACCGAAGCAGGACCCTTGGTTGTATGGGTCAGTGATGGAATGACCTTGACTTTGAGGAGACCTCTCAACTGCGGGGCAGTGATGAGTTGTGGTTTGACGTTCCCCTGAAACTCTCAAGTACAAGGAGCGCTTTCCCCAACGAGATGCGTCCTTGTGATGCTACCTAAAACTATGAAGCCGAGTCAGTGCACCCCAAAGCGGGTAGTTTCGAGGTGCGGTGATTTGAGCCTTTGACTTGCAGTTTGGGGCAGACCTGCGGGATGCTTGGCGTCGATGAAGTTTACTTCTGGGACTATTGGATACTCACTTTCTTGGGCTGAGATACGGGGTAGGGATCCCCTTAATACTTTTTCGGGCTTCTTGATTGAGTATAAAGATATGTATATACCTTGTTCCAGTACCCACTTCTTGGGTTTGGTTACTCTCCTTCCAGGGGAGGCGAAGATGCACGGGGTATGCCACGGGATTTCCGTGTCTAGCTTCTCGTGGTTGGATGAGTCTACTCTCCTGCTATAGGTAGCGAAGACTCGATGAGAAGTTATTATTCTCACCGTTTCAAGATCCTTGTGTCTGGACGAGACTACCTTCTTTCCTCTTGTTGGGTTGAGCTGGACTCTTTACTGCACCTTCAGTTGTTGTCCTTTACTTTTCCCTGTTCGATCTACTGCTCACCCTTCGGTACCTCCTTTGTTTCTCCCTCGAGCCTTCGGGGTATCCTACTGAGTATTTTTATACTCACCCCTACCTGGGCTTTGCCCGCACTTAGTGTGCCCTTGCAGAAGACAGATAGGTTGGGCGTGAATTCAGTGGAGCTTAGGAGTTCAGGAGCATGGACCACGTGCGGTGGTCGGAGTCAGGTTCCAGGTGGGGGACCCTTCCAGCTGTTTACTTTTTTTTCACCTGTTTCCGGGTTATGACACTTTTCTAGTTGGGCTCATGTTTTTCCCCTTTACATTCCTGTTTACCTTCAGCACTTGCTTTGTACTAATTAGAGGTCGATTCACTTTTGGTGGTTTATTTATAGCAGTTTCACTTTACTCTGCTTGTCTTTTCTCTTTTAATCTGCACTTTTGCATTGAGTGTGCTACGTGTGTGTGTACAGGTACTTAGGCAAAGGCCTCCCCGAGTTATTGTGCCTTCGGCGCTAGTCGCCAGCCCCTGACCTATGGAGGCGGGCTTGGGGTAGTTGCGGCTCGAGCCCGGGTAGGGTCGGGTCGTGAAAAATTTGTATCAGAGGTGGTTCATTCCTTGGGACATTTTTCAGACATCCCTAAAATGGAATTGGTTGGGATTTAGGGAAACAATGTTAATGTGTCTCGAGAGCGGCTCTCAGGCCAGGGAGTCCAGGGACGGTGTAGCGGCCGACGTATCCATTCACCAGGACCCTGATTACCCACTTGTCGGCTCAGCATTCTGAGACACTTGTTGTAGGGAAAAAATTGGTTTGTGCATCACATAGGATTGAGTCTTTGACTTTCCTTCTTGAGTCAGCTCCCCATTGTTGCTATCGTTATATACATATATGCTCATCTGACCGCGGAACTCCTTGATAATATTTAGGATGTTTCTGCAAAGACAACCAGCCAGGATACCAGCTTTGGTTTATGACGATGACCCCGTAAGATTTGAGGCCTCAGTCTAGGAAACGTCATGCGAGCCCCTTTCTCCGGGTGGGCCTGTAGCAGCACCCCCACCGTTGAGTAGTAGACTGGTTCAGCAGAGCAGGCTGAGCTGGAGCATAGGTTGAGCGCGTTCCGTGAGTTCCAGCGGAAGATACCGCTGAGGTTCAGTGGTGAGCCATACCCTCAGGCAGCAGAGTTTTGGCTAGAGACAGTGGTTCTCCTTTTTAGGCTTGTGCAAACACCGACAGATCAGAGATTGGCTTTTACAGCCAACGTTTTTTGTGGAGCAGATTGGTGTTGGTTGAGTCTGGTGACTTCGTTTCTTGATGAGTCGTCGCTTTCATGGGGCGAGTTTCAGTTGTTGTTCCGTGAAGAGTTTTGTCCCTCCTGCTTACGCTCCATTCGGATGCAGGAGCTCCTTCAGTTTCAGCAGGGAGGGATGATGGTGGCTGAGTACGCTGCTAGTTTTGCAGACCGTGCACGCTTTTACCTAGACTTGGTCCATGAAGACAACTTCCAAGTGCGGGAGTTTGAGCAGGGTCTCTACTGAGAGATTCATGCTGTTATAGTACCCTTGGGAATTTCCACATATGCCGGGGTGCTAGAGCAGGCGCTGGTGACATAGAGATTCTTGTCACGTTCTAGAGTTGGTGGTGGCAGAAGGTGCACCACCACGATGGAGGCAGCGCCGTGATCGGAGTAGTACCCAGATAGGTGGTGCTAGCAGAGGAGTGGGAGGAGCTGGCAGTAGGGGACAACTTTACGAGATCTTCCCATCACCACCAGGCGGTCCACGTCAGGCTCCGAGGGCTGACAATTGGGACCGTGGACAGCCGCGAGCTTTGGATGTCTACGATCCTGCAGAGCATGAGGTGATAAGAGGTACACTCTATAGCTCTTCTACTTTTTGTAGTAGAATTGTTAGACTCTGTGTGTGGAATGTTTTTCTCCCTTCTCCTTCTTTGAGGTGTTACCAGGGTGACGCAGGGTGTCGGGTGTAACCCTGTGTTGGTAGAGTAGAAGGTGTGTAACATTCCACTTTAGTCGATGGCATCGACTCCATCGCTCTCCGAGCGTGTAATAGAGTCTTGGTTGAGAGACATCGACTGTGGAACCTTGCATGACTAGATGTCCCTGGGTGTTTCACTATATGGATATTCTGAAGGAGGGAATCACTGGGCTTTGTTCCAGGTGTGGTCGGTGATTCCAGTCGTGACGTGAAACATAGAGGTTCGATGGGGGAGGTGAGCGACCCCTGAGAGCCTTCATGCCATTTAAGACCATGCAAAGGGATGGCAAGGTTCCCGACCGCCTTTCCCTAACCCCAAAGGCTGGAGAGGGTGCATGATGTCTCCTGTGTGATTCACATGAGAATAAGTGTGCGTGATCCTATGCACATCATCAGCAAGGGTATACCTCGCGTGAAACGGATCAATCCTTTGGTCTATGTGTGGTGGCGCAGAACTATTCATGAGTTCTTCCGGGTACGGGCGAGCCAGATGGGGGCTTAGTACCCTGAGTTGTTCCTTGGTTTTTCTTTTCGAGGATGAAAATATTGAAGGAGAGAATGATGTAAGAACCCGGTTTTTTCTATGGAAGACTTTGTAATATTCATGATGTTATTCTAGAGCAGCACCTTCAGACGGCGTGCGATTCCGAGCCCCGGAGTGGCGGGTATTAAATTTTCAGTACATTCACACTGGAAATGCCAAATAAATGGGATAAATCCTAAACGGTGATCCAGAACAGAATTATGAGTGTATAGATGGGTCCAGAATGGGGTGTTTACCCTAGTAACGACATAAAACATGTCAGCGCGGGACGTTTGGACCCCTCGCTCGCTTCCGGAATGTTAAACGGATAAATTAAATAATTAATTTATGCGTTTAATTGTTAAACTCAAGTATCTATTAAACAGTGGCTTGGATTGGAAAACAGAGGGCGCCATTGTGTTCGAAGCATTCCTTTTACCCTAGGAGGGGTGTAAGTTTCACGGGCGCGGGCCCTCAGTGAAAAATGTTCCCGAGGGTGTTTTCGTAATTTAGCGGTCTCGGGCGTGGTTGTTGTAACTTTTGAACGGGGCCTCGGATTAAGATTCTGAGACCGCCGTAGCGCTTGGATCATCGTGTTTACCCTAGGGGAACCCTCCTCTTTGTCTACGTCGGGAGCGGAATCGGGGGCGAGTCAGGCCGGGGGTTTTAGCAGATGTTTTCTTAATATCTGCTTACTTCCCCCTTCCCACTTACCTCCCTTACCTGGATGCACGGAAGGTAGAAACACCCTCCCTCTCCTCCTTCCTCCTACTCCAAGATGGAAATGATGGATCAGAGGCAGTTTTGGCCGCAGCGGAGCTCGGATCGAGCATAGAAGCATCGGCGTTCCGCCCACAGGTAGGCGGATATGAGTTTTACACCCTTTCCCCGCATTAATTTCTATTTATGCTCAATCACACCATGGATCGTCGAACGAAGCCCATAATTGTGTAGATCCTGTTCCGAGATTTCCAGAATGCTATCCGGATATAATTTTCGACCACCAGATCATTTTCGGTGGTCCTCTGAATTTTTTCGGCCACGAGGCCGGTTTCCGACGGTTGGCAAGGTGGTCCGGCAGACGGCGGCCCCTCGGCGCGACAGGGGCGCGGCGGAAAGACGACCGGCCATCCGGCCGGCCGGGCGGCACCTAGTCGGTGCGGTTCAGCGTAGGAGAACCCGCCGAGGGCGCCGGTGAGGGGGAAACTGGGGTCGCATGCGTGCGACCCCTCGGGGAGACTAGGACCCGCTGTTGGTGGGTCTCCGCGTGGACGCGACCGACCGGCTGGCCGGTCGGTGGAGGAGGCTACGCAGACGCGCGGACCACACGGGAGGTGGCGGGCCGCGGTGCGACGGGCCGTGGGTCTGGCTGAACTGGGCCCAGGGGCTGGGCCGGCCGGAGCGGGCCGGCCTGAACGGGGCGGACCGGCTAGACTGGGCCGGTCCAGCCCAGGGGTAATCCCCCTTAAAATTTTGGACGCCGATATTTTGAGCTACGGGCGTCCGTTTTGCACGCCGTCTGCGGCAGTGCGGACCTTACGACGAGGAAGACTTTTTAGGTGGTTTCAGGAGTTTTAACTTCTGAGACAAGGGGCTCGGGGGCACGACACGTACGTAAAGCAGCTTAGCGGGCTTCCCGGGAATTCCTGTTTTGGGCGGCGCGGAAACATCTCGAGTCCATTTTGAGCTCCATCAGTGGCGTTGGGACCCTGACACCGGGGTGAAGCTTTCTAGGGTTGTTTCGGGCATTGAGACCAGAGTTGAGGTGTGGGCTGCCTGACCCGTCTTTTGAGCTGCGAGCAGCGTTTAGAGACTTTCTTATCGGGCGTCCGTTTGGGGTGTACGAGCAGTCAATTCTGGATGTTTTTTAAAGGGGATTGCATTGGTGCAATCAGCCCGCTCTATTTCAGCACGATGGTGCGGGCCCCGCGAGGGCCGTTTGGGCATTGACGGTGATTTTACATCTCTATCACCAGACGACCATTTTGGACAAGTGAATAGTCCATCTTGTGTTCTTTTTCGAGAGGATCGCAACGGTGCGATCCGTTTGTTGTGTTTCAGGATGGGGATGTGGGTCCCACGAAGCACCCCTCGTGTGCGGTGTGCTGGAATGCGTCTTTTTTTTTCACAAGATATCCATTCCACTCAAGTGAACAATGCTTTTGATGTGTTTTTCTCAGAGGATTGCGATGACGCAGTTCGCCAGACCTTTTTTGGGGAAGTGGTGTGGGTCCCACCTGACGTGGCTATGGTGAATAATACATTTTTCATCGGGTGTTCATTTTGGGCGATGGAGTAGTCAATACTGTGTGTTTTTCTGAGGGGATCGCAATGGTGTGATCTGTTTGTTTAGTTTCGGGATCTTGGGGTGGGCCCTACACGGGTTGGTTACAGTGAATAGTACCTTATTCATCGGTTGACTATTTCGGGCGACTAAGTAGTCTATCTCGTGTGTTTTTCTATGAGGATTACAATAGTGTAATCTGTTCAGGCGTGCGGTGCCTCTTGTGAGACCGTATTAAATATGGAAGCATGAAAGGTGTACCAGTGGTGGTTTGTCCTACTATGTTTGTAGAGAACCCTTGGAGTGTGATCACGTTCACTCTTGGGAGAGTGAAGTAATGCTTGAAGGGATGTAGTTGTCCGTGCCTGGGCCGATGAGGTGGAATGTTGGAGTTGTTACGTTACGTCTTCGTGTTGACGTTGGGGGCCGTGTGCATGTTATCCTTTGGGCTGGAGACATGGCATACTCTAGGAGTATGCGAGAACGCTGGGTGGTATGTGTGGATTGTTGTACCTGAGAACGTTTGTGCTCTTTGTTGGGGTTGACTTGGGGCCACACGTTGTGTGGTCCCCATGTGCGTGACGTGTTCTATTTTGCGTACTTTTAACCTCGCGCGACGTAGAGGGTCCCTCAGTTCTCGATTGTTGACCAGCAGGGTTGAGTTTTCCCCTGGCTCTGCGCTTAGTGGTTTAGATCAGCAGGGTTGAGTGGTTTGCCTGTTTTTGTTCCGGAGTTGTGTGGTTGCACGACAGCCACTCCGTGTTCGGTTGGCTAGTGTTGTATCCTCCCATAGAGATTGCCAGAGTAGTTCTGGGTTTACCCTCCAGTAGAGACTGCGCAGTGGGTCACTCGTCGTCTTGATTCAGGTCTACCCTCCAGCAGGGCTGGGTAGTGGGTCACCCGACGACTTCTTCCAGGTCTACCCTCCAGCAGGGCCGGGCAGTGGGTCGCCTGTCGGCTTATTCCAGGTCTACCCTTCAGCAGGGATGTGCAGTGGGTCACCTGGTGATGTATTAGGGTTTACTCTTCAGCAGGGCTGGGCAGTGGGTCACCCGTCGACTTCTTCCAGGTCTACCCTCCAGCAGGGCTGGGCAGTGGGTCGCATGTCGGCTTATTCCAGGTCTACCCTCCAGAAGGGCTGGGCAGTGGGTCACCTGATGATGTATTAGGGTTTACCCTCCAGCAGGGCTGGGCAGTGGGTCACTCGGTATCTTATTAGGGTTTACCCTCCAGTAGGGCTGAGCAATGGGTCACCCGATATCATATTATGAATTACCCTCTAGCAGGGATGGGCAGTGGGACATCCGTTGACATTCCAGACTCAGTCCTTTCTACTAGGATAGTCTGTGGATTTCCTTCGTTATTACCGGAGTGGGACCCTTGGTTGTACGGGCCAGTGATGGAACGACCTTGACTTTGAGGAGACCTCTAGACTATGGGGCAGTGAAGAGTTGTGGTTTGACGTTCCCACGGAACTCTCAAGTATGAGGAGCACTTTCCCCACTGATACACGTCCTTGTGATGCGACCTAAAACTGTGCGGGCGAGTCCGTGACTCCCAAAGCAGATAGTTTCGAGGTGCGGTGATTTGAGCCTTTGACTTGCAGTTCAGGGAAGATGTGCGGGATTCTTGGCATTGATGGAGTTTACTTCTGGGACTGTTGGCTACTCACATTCTTGGGCTGAGCTATGGGGTGGGGATCCCCTTATGACTTGTTTGGGCTTCTTGATTGAGCATAAAGATATGTATATACCTTGTTCCAGTACCCACTTCTTGGGTTTGGTTACTCTCCTTTCATGGGAGTCGAAGACGTGCGGGGTATGCCACGTGCTTTCTGTGTCTAGATTCTCGTGGTTAGACGAGTCTACTCTCTTACTATAGGTAGCGAAGACTCGACAGGAAGTTCATCTTCTCACCGTTTCCAGCTCCTTGTGTCTGGATGAGTCTACCTTCTTTCCTCTTGTTGGGTTGATCTGGACTCTTTACTGCACTCTTTACTTCACCTTCGGTTGTTCTCCTTTACTTTTCCCTGTTCGATCTACTGCTCACCCTTCGATACCTCCTTTGTTTCTCCCTCGAGCCTTCGGGGTATCCTACTGAGTATTTTTATACTCACCCTTGTTTGGGCTTTTCCCACACTTGGTGTTCCCTTACAGACGACGGATAGGTTGGTCGTGACTTTAGTGGAGCTTATGAGTTCAGGAGCGTGGACCGCATGCGGTTTCAGAGTCGGGTTCCAGGTGGGGGACCCTTCCAGCTGTTTACTTTTTGTTCACCTATTTCCAAGTTGTGACACTTTTCTGGTTGGGTGCGTGTTTTCCCCCTTTTCATTACAGTATACCTTTAGCACTTTCTTTGTACTGATTAGAGGTTGATGCACTTTTGTTGGTTTATTTATAGGAGTTGCACTTTACTCTTCTTGTCTTTTCTCTTTTACTCTGCACTTTTGCGTTGAGTGTGCTGTGTGTGTGTGTACAGGTACTTAGGAAAAGGCCTCCCTGACTTATTGTGCCTTCAGCGCTGGTCGCCATCCCCTGGACTATGGAGGCGGGCTTGGGGTATTTGCGGCTCGAGCCTGGGTAGGGTCATGTTGTGACAGATCAAGAATGGAAAACCCTAAGAATCCTCTCCTAGATTTTATCTAGAATGTGGTCCCCCTATTGAATTTTATATTCCATCCTCTTATGTTGAAGACAACTCTATCCTCACAGCCATCATCACCAAAATTAGTTTTGATAATTTACTTAATAACCTCTATATAACATGATTTCCATTGTACATCTTCTTCCTTGCATGAATCAAGTGAAGCTACTTGAACTGAATGTGTTCCTCACACATGTTCTTACTCCCTAATAAAGTTGAATGGATACTTAAATCACTCTCTAGTTATATCCAGAAGATTATAGTGAATTTACCAACTTCAGAAGGATCTATTTCATCTCCCCATTCCTTTGATTCCTCTTTCATTATTTAAGACATTGTGAGTTTAATCCAATATTTTCAAACCCTTATACATATAAATTGAGGTTCAACTTCCCTTTGGTATCCCTTGTAGTTCATCTTTTACATTTACAAAACATTAAAATTCTAGAATTCACCTTTATGCAGCTCCCAAATTATGAATCAACCTTTATACAAGACCCATCCATTGTTAACCACCATTATGCTACCTCCTTCTATGTATGTTACCTTGACATAAGTTGTAATATGACATTTATATATTTGATCATCATACATGGACTCAAATAAAAAAAGTTATTCTTCTATAACATCATCTTTCTCATATTGATCCTTCACTACCTCAACATCCTCTTACTTAGAAACACCTATTATCAATAGGTATAATCAATGCAGTACACTGATGTCACATTGGGTTTCATCAACAAAAATTGATAAGTTCTTATCAGGATTAGATTAATTAATTTCCATAAAATTTAGAATATTGGTTTAACCATGTTCATTTAGAAACAACAACAAGAATGTTCCATACATCTATTTTCAAACACGTAACTATAAAATAGGTAAGAGTCTAGGCCTCATTGTCCTCTCAAACCTGCAGACAGAAAAATTAGTGAGTGAAATTCTTATTCTTCAGACTTAGTCTAACTCAAACTAGATTATATATGGATGGACATGGTTGGTGATGATTGAACCTATATTGTCTATCATCTTCAATCACTGTACAAGACATTGGTACTTCCTTAACTATTTTAACCAAAGTTACTCACAACTTCAAACTAATTTTATTCATCAATATCGATTTGAAAGGACTATCCTCATTCATTCTTCCAACATTGTTTTGCACCACTATAATTCATTATCATTGAAACTTCATCCAATATTGGAAACAATCTAAGTGTATTTGGTGTCTGAGTTATCATCTCCATGCTTGGTCAGTGATATTCATTGAGCTCACTGCCAACATTAATAATTAAATTTTTCATCTTCATATTTGGTTAAGGTACATCTGAGAAAATATTACTCATAAGGTTTTTCTTAGTCCTAGACTCATAATATTTGATCAGATTCAGAGTTATTTCTGATAGAGGTTGTTGTCTTGGCTTCATGATCTTAGTGGATTGTTCTTGGTTAACCTCAGGTCGGTTTGGTTGTTTATCAAGAGGTAAATTAACCCCTTTTTCTTTCATTCACTTCCTCATGAGAGGTTAAAAACATTCCCATCATCAAGGTTTCACAATCACTCCTTCCTTCATGGTAGTTGGTCCACAATAGGTTGAGGACTCCTCTTCTGGTCAATTAGTTAAAAAAAGGAACTACCCTTGCACATGTGAGTCTAGACATCTGACTTTTATGAATAAAACCTAAAATAAATAGGATTCAACATTCAGTTAAAATAGTTAATTGAAACTAAAAATAAAAACTTCCAGTCATAGAGTTAAACCATTAAATTCTATAATTTAAAAATAAACTGAATTCCATAGATGCTATTAAATATAATAATATATAATTGAGAAATTATTAATTTTAAGAATCTAAAATCATCATTAAAAACATATTTTTAATATAAAATCCCAAAAATGATGTTGTTAAATTAGATAAAGAATCATAGAATATAACATTTGACCATTTAAATACCAGATCACTTAATTTTATCAAAATATTAAATGAATAATTAATTCAAAATTATATAGAATGGTATTCACTAATTATACATTTAATACATGTTTTTAATATTAAATAGTTAATAAATCCCCTGGAAATTTGTGAAAAAATATACAAAAAAAGGAAAATATCAGTTTCCATCACACATCAGATGTTGTTTGTTCTCAAGAAATCCATTAGTCAAATTTAGTGGAAGAAATGAGATATCAAGACTGAATAACTAAAATTAAATAAAGAATTGATTTTCATAAAAAAATTTACACATTTAACCTCTCATGTTTTCAAAGTTATTTACCTTAAGAAATCAAATGGTTTTAGTGAAAATTTGGTTATATATTTTATAATAATGATTAAATTTTAACAGTTTTGAAAACAATTTAATGCACTTAAATTTTCATCCAACAATAATTTCCAAACTTCTCTTCACCTCCATTTGTAAAACAAGAGACCAACCTTATACTAAAACTATTTTATTTATTTATGGTAATAAATTTGAAAACTTGAGAAGTTCAATGAGGGAAATCTTTGTGAAAATCATTTATTTTTCACATTTCATATTTTTAGTCTTGAGATCTTTTTATTCCACTGAATTTGACCAATGGATTACATAAGGACAAAAAACATCATAAATGTGGGGCAATTTGATGTGGCCCTTTTTTATATTTTTCCACATATTTTCTAAATATTTATTGATCATTTAATGATAAAAATGTGATATAAATTCACAATTAGTGAATAACCATCCATTTGATGTTGAATATTTTATTCACTGAGTATTTTGATAAAAATGAGTGCTTTGGTGTTTAAATGAACAAATTTTCCATGATATAATTCTTTATCTACTTAAAGAAAATTCTTTTGGTTATTTTACATTGAAAATATGTTTTTCATAATGATATTATTTATTATAATTAAAAATTTTATAATTAAATATTTATATATTTAATATCATATATGTAATTATTTTTTTGGAATTTAATGGTTTAACTCAAAGGATAGAAGTTGTGATTTTTTGCTTGAATTGATTATTTTCACTGAATATTGAATTCTATATGTTTTAAGTGTTATTCATAAAGGTAAAATGGATATATTCACATGCATAAGGGTGGTTCCATTTTCTAGAAAATCAACTGCAATAGGATTCCTCAACCTACCATAGAAAGTATACCATAATTGAAGGAGTGACTATGGGATTTGGTGATAGCTAAGTTTCTAACTGCTGTGAGTTTGTGATTATAAGAACATAGGTATAATCAATCACCTGATGAAAAACTAGAAACAAATTGTGGTTGACTTAGACCAATTGACCAATTTGATAAGCTAATCCCAGAACCTCCATCCAAAATGTCTCTAAATCCGATCGAAGCTTATGAGTCATAGATTGAACCAAACTTTATGAGTAATTTCTTCTTGGATAAACCTCAAAAGAATATAAAGATTCCAAATTTAATTAGGAATTATTGAAATGAGGATAATGAATATCATCTATTGAGTACAAAGACGATGATTCTAACACCAAATACACTAGGATGGTTTCCAATTCTAGATGAAGTACTGAAATTGATGAAGTTTGACAGTGAATAATAGAGTTAGATGAATGAATGAGGAAGTGACTTTTACATGGAGATTAGTGAAGAAAATTGGGGTTGATTTATAGATAACTTAAGTTTTATTTATAAAGGAAGATTGAACATATCTTGTGGTCATCAAAGAAGATTTAAGAATTTATGATCTTGGTTTGGGCATCTCTAGTAGCGCCATCTGTTTTTAAGCCCATGCGATTATGACTGAGTATGAAGAAAAAGAATGTTTCTTATTGATTTTTTTTCAGCAAGTTCAAGAAGACTATGAGGCCTTGATTATTGCCTATTCTATGGTTTTGGGTTTGAAATTAGGTACACTAAAATTTATTGATGTTTTTTGAGTGAACATAGTTAAAACAATCTCAAGTATTTTATTTACATTGATGAATCCAAGCTTGAAAAGTTATTATCCATGTTAGATGATGAAACTTGATTCAAGATGGGTGTGATACATTGATTCCACTTGTTGAAAATATGCATATTTTAGGAATAGGATTCCAAGGTGGTGAAGGTTGACCATAGGGAAAATGAGGCTACAAAATAATAACTTTTTATATTTGAGTTCATAGATGATTATGACCCTTGTAAGTGTTATATACCCACTCATGTCACAGTATCCTACATATATAGAGGTTTTATAATGGTAGTTAACCATATATGGGTTTTTCATAAATTTAAATTCATAGAATAAGAGATACATAAAGGAGAAGTCTAGTATTTCAACACCACATAATTGTAAAGTATATTCTAAAAGGGCTATAAAAAGGACCTTGAACCTCATCCAATATGCATATGGTAATGAATAAGTTCTATTAAACTCACAGTTCCCTAAATTCTCAAATTAAAATAAAATGGAGGATCCAAGATCAAACTTTCCTATGATGGGAAATGAACTAGAAGCTTCAGGAGATAATTAAGTATTTATTAAAGGATTTATCTCAATATTTTCATGAGTATGACCATGTGTAAGGATAACATTAATTTTGAGGAGCTTTTCTCGACTCATATGAGGAAGAAGATGTGCATTCAGAAATGTGTAACATAGAGGATGTCAATTAAATTCATGAATTTGATTTTGATAATGTTGTATGTGAGGATATAGTTAGTTCATGAATTAAGAGGAGGACTATAACACCCTGTTATTTTATAAAAATCTTCTCTTTAAATAATTAAATTTATTCAATATCTTTCATTATACACAACACCATGTTTAATCATATCACGATACACTATTGAAATATTATTTTTTAAATGTGACCGTTATAACCAAACTGTTAAATTATTGGGTAAGAATAGGAATTAATAATTTATTAGATAAATATAAAGGTCCTAATCAATATAAATTTATTTCTAATTCTCATAAAACAATCACTCAAATTTTAGTAAATCCATTTCATTCTTTGAAAATATGTTTTGTTCAATTTTTTTCTTTCCTTCAATGAGTAAATATTATAATTAGTTTCTATAAGTTTTGGAAAAATTATTTGAAAAAATGATCTTCATTTTTGAATTAATCATTTAAAAATTATCTTAATTATATTCTTTGATACTTTTATAAAAATATTGATTTTCAATGAATAATGAAAAATACGGATTTTAATTGAAAATTGTATTTCATTTTTAAGAATTTAAAAAGTCAAATTATATATTTGGATTAGTTTTAAAATTTAATTAGTTCTTTCTGAGTTATAAAAATATAATTATGGTTATTTAAATTAATTTTATAATTTAATTTTGTACAAGAGAATTTTATACATAAAAGGTAATTTTTATGAAAAACATATTTTTGTTGGTTTTTGTGGTTTAAATTTAAATTAAATTATTCTACTTATATGTTTTGAATTTTTAATAATGGATTAAATATTTTGAATCAGAAGGTGAAAAATTATTAAATAGGTCCCTTTTATTTTTTGTCAATATGAATAGTAACCTTAGAACTTTTTTACCATGGAGAATGGTAAATCGGGTAATTAAAGTTAAAATTAATATGATAAGGACTATAAAATGACCCTAAAACGTTACTTAAATTTATTTTATGATTATATTTCATCCATAATAATATAATATTTTATTATTTAGCCTTTATTCCATTTGGATGATATTATGTCCTTTATAATATTTTAAGTAAAGAAAAGTAAGAAATGTCACACTCTTGTTTTTAATAACTATAATATTTTTTACATGGGGTAAAAAAGAAAAAATTTTCGGTTATAAATAGTTAATTGAACAATAATATATATATATATATCAATCATGGTAATTAATTTTAATTTTTAATGAATAAATAATTACCTTAAATGCTTACATAATGCTCACGTAGTAATTATTCAATTAATTGAAAAATCAAATAAATGTTATGAAAATTATTAAAAGAAATATAATTTGAGATAAATAATTTAATCTAAAGATTTTATATATTAAAATTACACATTAGGGATATATTAAAATATTTGGTTCTAATTTTACTTATTTCCTTGATATTATTAAAGTCAATGTAATGAATAGTTCTACAAATTGACATTAATAGTATTTTGTCAAAATAATATTTTATTAGATTATTTAATATTCATAAAAATATTTAATTCTATAATTTTAATTTAATATAGTTTAAAACATCATCCATGGTCCATTTATGAGTCACTTTTCTATTTATAGTAACATTATTAACCCTTTGCGATTAAAATAGTGGTTACCACAGTTAACGTAAAAAATAATTAACCAAGAGGTTAATAAAAAAGATAAGGATTTAAATGATATAAAAAATTATATAAAATTTATTGGATGATTTTATTTAAAACCTAGAAACTTTTACATCTAATTCATGACCATTTTTAAGCATTCAGATCTAGAATTTTCCTATTATATTATATTTTTTATGAAATTCAGAAGGCGTCCCTCACCTCAATTATAAAAGGGAACCTCCTATCTCACTTCTTTAAACCACATTAAGTGATATATCTCGAATAAAATGTGACCATTAATCTTCAAAAAAAATCCTTAACCTATTTTTTTAAGTTCTTTTCTTCTCAAAATACCAACCTTAGTTTCCTTAAGGAATAATCTAAAGGAGGTTTCTCGAAGAATATGAAATTGTATTACCTGACCTCTTTCAATTTATTTCTTATTATAACTCTTATAAATATATGTGATTTAATATAAAAGTGTAAAAAAATTATACTAAGTATACTTAAATCTTATCATTATTATTAAAACACAATATATACCCGCTTTCCTGTCAAATGGGAAGTGAAAGTATCGCTCGCGGTTATGTAAAAATTACAATCTCCACACAAGATACAATTAATTTTTCATCACCATATTTTATATATGGTAATTATGATGGTTTTAATGTTAATATATAATAATTATCAAATTATTATACCTATGTAATTATAATATCATAACTGACTTCTTACCTTCTAATCTCTTGGTAAATGATAACATCGCTTGCGCATACATGTAGACCACCACCTCTAGGAAGCATTGAGATTTGTTTTTTATTTCAGTTTTAGTTGGGTGGTAATTAAGATTTATTTGATTAGTATAAAAATTTTATATTATAAAATAATTAATCTCTAAATGTAAATAATTATCTAACTTTGTTTCATTCCATCTATCAAAAAATAGAAATAATATTCATGCGTACGTAAGACCTACCCTCTTTATGAATGGTACAATTCATTTTTCTATCTCTAAATTTTATTGATTACTATAAATAAATATATAATTAATATATACAATATTTATATCATTTTTAATATTTTTTATATGATTTTACAATTATAAAAGTGAAAAGGACCTACACTACCAAACCAAAACTTACAAGAAAAAAGAGTTGTTATTACCAAGAAAAGTGATTTTTACAAAATAATTGTTAATAAATGTGTGATAAATGGATATAAGTAATTAATATATGATATTATATATATGATTATGGTTATATAATAGATTTATAATAAATATATATTTATTATATAGTAGGTTCGAACACATAGGAATAAAGTTGAACCTGAGGTAAGAGTTTCTCATCCCACTTTTATTTTTGTGAGACATATGCCATATTCACCTCTTATACATTTTTGTGTGTGTATAAACTACCCATTTTATATTTATAGCATGAATATATATATATATATATATATTCATGGTATTTAAATTTTTATTTTATTATTTATTTCATGGGGTATAGGATTCAAAATAACCAAAAGTGGTAAGGGTTTATTTCATAATCTCATCATTATTCAAGATTGGTTATTTTTAAGTCTCAACTGAGGAGTACTTCTCTTCCAAGACTAAGTTTTCTAAAAATGTTTTTTAAAAATAATTTTAATATTATACAATTATTGTTTAAATTCATTTTTATCCTTATTTGAAATTTTTAAAAATGTTTTAAAAGTAATATTCTGGCCATTTTATGAATGAGGTACTTTTTAATTTTTCTTAAAAATGTGTGAAAGAAATTTTTATAAATTATATTAAATGAATGAAATTTACCTTAATATCTATTCCTAAATTATTTTAATATTACTTAAAAATTTTAAAAATTTATTTTTATAGAAATTTTTTTCTTTATCACATGCACGTTTTTTATATTTTAAAAATCATTTTTTGAATTTAAAATTGTATTTACCTTAAAAGGGTTTAATTTTTTTAATGGTATCTATATTAATAAAAGGAAAAATCACTTGATTATAATTATGATTTAGTGGGATTATGATCCATGGATACCATAATTATTCTCTATATAGATGGTTTATGTTTATGATGATAAGATGTTGATGAAACCCTTCCCTTTTTCCGTGGGTTATACTTTGATTAAATGCTTATGAAACATATTTATTTTCATGAGTTCTGAGACGATGATTGTTTTTTGATATTGTGGAAAAGATATGTAATATTTTATTTATGTGATGGGTGGGACTTATATCTCTCTCCAATGCATTTGGTAAATATTGATAGTTCATAATGAAAATAGGTTATATATGAAATTGATTTCTTATTCAAAATTTTAGGTATAAACCTAGTTTTGATGTCCATATGTTTATATATGGACCTAGATTTAATTTACATAAGATCATATGTGGACCTGGATTTCATGAACATAATATTATGCATTTACCTGGTTTCATGTCCATAAGTTTATGTGTGGGATTAATTTAATGTCCAAAACTTAACGAGTGAACTTGTTTCAATTTATACATGTTCACAAAGTTATAAGTTTATGTGTTTGTCACAATTATACGTCTTATATGAATATTATTATCTCATGGACAATGTTATTTGATTATTTTATGATTCATGTCTTATGAACTACCAATATCTATTCCATGAATCAATTTTTTGATCTATAATATGCAGGGTTTAGATTTCAAATGTTAAGCTCATAGTATTATACCCTTACACTCATATTATACTTATTTAATCATTGATATCTCCCTTTTTTACCCTTACTGAGTATATTATCTCACCCTTTCTTATGTTTAATTTCCCTAGGTTATAAATAAATGATTTAGAAATGATATATCTAATAAGGCTATAGGTTATAAATAAATCAGGGGGATATGATATAGATCATTTATAAACTAGTTATTTAAGTGTCCATGTTTCCAAAGGCACTAGACCCATAACATTCTAGAAAGTATCATTATATAAAGTAATGAATATTAATCTATTTAGATTTAATATCTATTCATGAAAGTTATAGGTCTTTATAATTGGTATCAAAGAAATTTTTAGTTATCCTTTGGAAACTAGGATGATAAACATTAGTAAGAACCCTAGGGATACACGTAAGTATAGGATAACATCATACAGTTTTGTTAATGAGCATGTATGACCCAGGTTATACCTAATATTTCATATATTTCCAAGAAGGTGTCATTATTTAGACATCTAATAAAGTATTTTTCAATATTACCCACTTTGACTATTATTGATCAAACTATGATTTTGGTTTCAATAAATGGCTGGAACTAGGAGGATTCATGTTAACATTGGTAGACAATTGAATGATCTTCTTCATGGTAAATAAAATAAAACAATATTTGGAATGAAAAACTTTGTGATTATGCCTAATCATCTGTCTCATTATATGATAAACAATATCAACTTTTTTGAGTTTCATGAAACACCATAAAGAGAAATATGAAGTTCTATAAATATCATGGAGGGAAAAAGATTAAACATCCTAAATATCAAGAATGTGGTAAGAAGCACTCAATGTAATGTCTTAGAGGAATAAGAATATGTTTTGGGAGTATAAAATAAGGACAAATAACAAGTAATTGATAAAGAAAAATTAAAAGTTTAGTTAAAAAAATGGATGGTATTATTGGTCTCCCTAATATATTATCAGTGGATGATTGTTTTAAACATGAAATTATGGGAATTATACAAATCGATGCCCTAGGGGGAATCTCAATAAAAGGATCAACAAGGTTTTTTGAGTGAAGTTTGTACTGTTGATAATGAAGATACTATAAATGAAAAATGAATAGAAGGAGGTATTTTGGAATAAAATAAAGAATCATAACTAATGGTATAATAATTAAGTTTAATGATTGAAGTATTTATGTATTGGGATTCAAGATTTATTTTGTACAATTGGTTGATCAAAAGAATCATAAAACATATAATTATTTTTCTAAATAAGTTATCATAAATGATCTATAAGAATATATAGAATGATAGTGATGACTTAGAAAAATGATTTAGTAGTAAAGTGATATTTTATGAGAAAACACATGATAAAGGAAGGATAACCTTTAATATATGTTCAATGTGTTTATAATAATGTTTAGTTGGGATAAAGAGATAATTGATGTTGATAAAGTAAATTGGATAATATTGATGGCATTAGAATTGGTTGGTGATTTGATGACATAGTGATTTTGGCCATCTTTGATGAAATCCCTCCCAAATTTGGATTTATAGAGAGAATTAAAAATTCTATGATGTTATTTAAGGAATAAGGATAATGTTAATTTTTGAAATCAAGTATGTTTTCATTATTTTTTTAGGTAATTCAGGTTATTACCATGTTTCTATAGAATATATGACCAAGGTGTTCACATATTAAGTACGTCAGATTAAGTGATACTTTGGAGATTAAAGATAAGTTTATTTTTTAATGTTAGTGATTCTCATTCTAAAATTTTGGGTCTTGAATTTGGTCATACATATTTTGGAGGACTCTAATGATTAAATACTTATGGGTTGGATTACTTTAATCTTTTTAAATTATTGTTAATGTTTTAGAAATTAATATATTTATCCATATTAGATAACTTATGATAACCATTTTGGTTTCAGATAATATCTAAATATATGTGGAGTATCTTGTTATCCTTTTGTAGATTTTATGATATGTTAAAAGTTGTTATTAGTAATTTTCTTATAATAAATTCATTTTGAATATTCATCTTTTTAGAAAAAGATGATATTATGGTGGAAATTGATTAAAAGATGAAATTACAATTATCAAGTAAGTATATTTCCTTATGTTCTTATCCTAGATGGTAAAGGTATTAATAAAATCCAGGAAAATGAATCCTAAGACAAAAACTTTGTCCTATTAATATAATTTCTAATGAATTTATGGTATTTTCCACATCTGTAGTTTATGGTTTTGCGATTGCTCACTTTCCCTTGATCATTAATTTTTTTATGATAAATGATCAATGTATATCACTTTTATTCCTTGTACATATCTTCACTTTCCACTAATTTTTTCATATTTAGATACCTAGTATTTTTTTTTAAATATAAACTTTATACTTTTCTTTCCCTCTTTTAAGAGGAGGTTTTATTAACCCTTTTTACGATGTTAGTTTTCAATAAAGGATTTTTCAAATATGAAACCTTTGATTACCATGCACAAGTTCAATTGTGAGGATGAAATTAATTTGGGGGGGGGGGATATTACAACTAGATATTTTAGAAAATATTTGTCTTTAAATAATTTTATTTCTTTGATATATTGTGTTACATATAATGATGAGTTTAAACAAACCGTGATACACTATTAAAGAATTAGTATTTAAATGTGACCATTATAAACTATCTAATAAATTAGAAGGTATGAATAAGAATAACTGATTTATGAAATAAGTACAAAGTTATTAATCTATATAAATTAATTAGTAAATTCTTAGAAAATAATCACTCAATTTTTAGTAAAATAATTTTATTATACAAAAATATGCTTTCTTTAAAAATGGATTTTCTTTATTTTTTATGAATAAATATTATAATTAATTTAAAAAAATTACAAAACATTATTTGAAAAAATGAATTTCATTTTGATTTCATCTTGTAAAAATTAACTTAATGTGATTTGTTTATAAATTTCTAAAAATGTTGATTTATCAATGAATAACGACAAATACTAATTTTATTGAAAATTGTATTTTATTTTTAAGTATTTACAAATTAAAATTTTATTTTGGATTAGTTTTAAAATTTCAATAGCACATTTTGTTTTATAATAACCCAATTATAGTTTTCAAAATAAATTTTATAGTTGAATTTGTTATAAAAACACTTTATACTTAAAAGTGGTATTTTTCTGAAAAAATGTTTTCCGTTGTGTTTTTCCGAATTAATTTTAAGTTAAATTATATCACTTATATGTTTTGAATTTATAAAAATGGATTAAATATTTAGAATCAAGAGTTACAAATTGAGTAAATAGGATCCTTTTATTTTTTTTCCATATGAATATTATCCTTAGTAAATTTTGTTACCACGGTAAAGGGTAAACCGTGTAATTAAAGTTAAAAATAAAATGAAAAGATCTATAAAATGTCCCTAAAACATTAATTAAATTTATTTTATGTGTCCATGTCGTCCAAAATATTCCAATATTCAGTTATATTTACTTTTTATCCATTTGGATGAGATTATAACCTCTACAATATTTTATTTAAAGAGAAGTAAAAAATGTCATAGTCTTGTTTTTAATAATTATAATATTTTATTCATGGGGTTTGAACCAAATATATTTTGAGATATAAATATTTATTGGAGATATAAAATATTTATATTAATAATGGTAATTTATTTTTAAATTTTAGTGAAGAAATTGTTAACTTAAATTCCAACACAACACAGATGCGGTAATTATTCAATTAGTGAAAATATTACATTAATGATATTAAAAATATTAAAATAATTAAAAATTGAGATAAATAATATGATCCACTAATATTATAGATAATAATTACATGTTAGGGATATAATCTTATTTTTTTTCAAATTTTTATTGTATTCTTGGTGTTATTAAAGTAAATGTGATGAATTGTTTCATAATTTGACATTAATGTTATTTTATTAGAATAATATTTTATTATATTATTTAAAATTCATAAAAGTATTATGTTAAAAAATGTGAGTGTAATATGTTTGAAAAAATTATCTATGGTTCATTTATGATTTTCTTTTTCAACTATAGAAACATTATTAACCCTTTGTGATTAAAATAGTAGTTACTGTGGTTAAATTCAAAAATAATTAACCAAGAGGTTAATAAAAAAGATAAAGATAAAAAGGATATCAAAACTTTTAAAAATTGTATAACATGATTTTATTTCAACCCTATATGATTTTTCATCTAATTCATGACCATTTTGAAGCATTTTTCTCTAGAATGACTTATTATTTTTTAATTTTTTTTTGAAATTTCAAAGGTGCCCCTCACCTAAATTATTAAAGGGAACAACTACCTCACTTATTTACACCACAATGAGTGATATATCTCAACCAAAACCTAATTTTTTCTCTTATAAACATACTTATACTATATATTAATGTGTTTTTCTCCTAAAAATACCAGACATAGGTTCCTTAGTAAAGGATCTAAAGGAGGTCTATCGAAGAAGAGGTAATCTTCTTACCCGACCTCTTTCAATTTATTTTTTTCTTATAAATATTCTAAATATACAGTATTTAACATAAAATGGTAACATAAATATCATAAATATACTAAAATGTTATCATTATTATTAAAACACTATTATACACCCTATTTTCCGTCAAATGGGAAGTGAAAGTATCACTCGTGCGTACATACGACTTACCGTCTCGACATAGTGATACAATCCATTTTTCATCAATATATTTTATGGATGGGTATTATAATTAGTTTAATATTTTTATATTATAATTATGAAGTTATTATATATATTTAATTTTAATATTATATATACTTTTTTACTTTCCAATTTATTGGGAAACGATAATCTCGCTCGTGCGTACGTGTGGACTTCCACCTCCATGAAGCAACGTGATTCATTTTTTGATTCTATTTTACTTGGATAGTAATAAGGATGTATTTGATTAATATAAATTATATATATGGAATAATAATGATTCTTTAAGGGTGAAGAATTACCTAACATTATTTTTTTCCAGCCATCGAAAAATGGAAACAACATTCATACGTACGTACGATCTACCATATCCATGAACAATGCAATTAATTTTTCTATCTCTAAATTTTATAGATTAATATAAATAAATATATAATGAATATATATGATATTTATATCATTTTAACATTTTTAGATAATTTATCCATGATAAAAGTGAAAAGTGCCAGAACTACCAAACCAAAACATATATGAAAAACATAGCAGTATTACTCCGAACAATGATTTTAACAAATAATTGTTAATAAACGGGTGACAAAATATTATTATTTAGTTATATATGGTATGGTAAATATTATTTTTGTTGTGTAATATATTTATAATAAATATATATTTTTTTAAAGGAGGTTTGAACATGAACGAAGGAAGTTGAACCTGAGGTATGGGTTTCTTGTCTCACTTTTAATTTTAGGAGACATATTCCATATTCAAAACTTATTTCTTTTGTGTGGTTCATATAATTACCCTTTGATATATTATATAATATATATATTTTGTATTCATTTTATTAAAATTTTCATTTGAACTTATTTCTTTCATGAGGATTATGATTTAAAAGAAACCCAAGTGGTAAGGGTTAATTTCACAATCACATCATTATTCAGGATTGTTTATTTTTAAGTGTCAACTAAGGAATATTTATCTTCCATGTACAAATTTTATAAAAATGTTATCAAAAATTACTTTAATATTCACCAATGATTTTTTAAATTTATTTTTCAATTTTTTTACTTTTTATATTTTTTAAAAGGAATTGTATTATCATTTTCTGAACGAGGTAATTTTTTATTTTTAATACAAAATTGTAAAATATTGTTTTTAACTTATATTATATGAAAATAATTTTCTTACATATTCATTACTAAATTATTTTAATATTACTTTACAAGTTTCAAGGTTTTTTGATAGAAAATTATTTCTTTATTACGTGCATAGTTTTTAGATTTTGATAATTGATTTCAAAATTTGAAAGGGTATTTTCCTCAAGAAGGTTTTAATAAAATTTTGGTGGTATATATATTCATCATGGAAAAGGATAATTGATTCTAATTATTTTTTAATGGTGTTATTATCCAGGGATACCATCCTTAGTATTTCTTTGTATGATTTATTTTTATGTTTTCATGATATTGATGAAAATCATTCCCTTTTCCCATAAGTTATACTTTGATGAAATGTTTATGAAATACATTTATTTTAATGATTTATATGATGATAAATGTTTTATTATATTTTTGAAAACATATATATGATTTTTTTAATGTTATTTATGGGACCTATACCTCCCTCTAATTCATTGGGTAATGATGGATAACTCATAAGGTAAATATTTCATGTGTGAGCTTGATTTCTTGTTCACAATTTTATGCGTGGAAATGGTTTTCATGTACATAAGTTTATGAATAGACCTAGATTTTATGTCCATAATATAATTAATGGAAATATCTTTTATATCCATAAGATATGAATGGGCCTAGTTTCATGTCCATAAGTTCATAAATGGGCCTGAATTCATGTCCTTAACTTAATGAGTGAATGTTTCTATTTATACATGTTCACAAAGTTATAAGTTTATGTGTATGAAAAAATTATATTTCTTATTATAATATTATTATCTCATGTCCAAAATTATTTTATTCTCTTTTGATTTGTTTATTATGAACCTATAAAATTTATTCCATGACATAAGATTATGATCTATGATATACAAGGTGTAGATTTCAAATGTTAAGATATTGTTCTCACACCCTTGTTATTATGTTATTCTTATGTGATCATTGATATATATCTTTTTTTCAAACTTACCAATTATATTATAATTATGAAATTATTATACATATTTAATGATAATAGTATATCCACCTTATTACTTTCTAATCTGTTGGGAAATGATAATGTCGCTCGTGCGTACATGTAGACTACCACCTCCACAAAGTGATGTGATTAATTTTTTGATTCTATATTAATTATATGGTAATAAAAATTAATTTTATGAATATAAATTATTTATATGATATAATAATGATTCTTTATGGGTGAATAATTAGCTACCTTTATTTTTTTCTAACCGTAAAAAAATGGAAACAACGTTTATGTGTACGTACGACCTACCATATCAATGAACAATGCAATTCATTTTTCTATCTCTAAATTTTATGAATTAATATGAATACATATATAATTAATATATATGATATTTATATCATTTTAAAAATTTTAAATAATTTATCTATGATAAATGTGAAAAGGAACAAATCTACTAATCCAAAATATACATGAAAAATGAAGCATTATTATCCAGAACAATGATTTTAAACAAATAATTGTTAATAAAAAGGTGATAAAGGATTATTAATAAGTCAAATATAGTGTGATATATATGTTTTTTGTTGTGTAATATATGTATAATAAATATATATTTATTATATAGTATGTTCAAACATGTATGAAGGAAGTCAAACCCGAGGTAAGGTTTTCCCATCTCACTTTTACTTATGTGATACATATTCTATATTCACCACTTCTTTCTTTTGTGTGGTGTATATACTACCCCTTTTATATAATATATAATTAATAAATTTTTCTTCATGCTATTTAAGGTTTAATTTGAAGTAATTTCTTTCATGAGGCTCATGATTCAAAATAGACCCAAGTGGTAAGGTTAATTTCACAATCTCATCATTATTCAAGATTGTTTATTTTTAAGTATTATTTGAAGAATATTTCTATTACATGTATAAATTTTCTATTTTTTTTTCAAAAATAAATTTAATATTCTTAAATTATTTTTTAATTTTGTTTTTCTATTTTTAACTTTTTACAAAATGTTTTAAAATGAATCATCTTTTCATTTTACAGACAAGGTATTTTTGAACATTAACAAAAAATTGTAAAAGAATGTTTTTAAATTATACGATATGAATAAAAATTCCTTCTATAATTATTTCTCAATGATTTTAATCTTAATTTACAAGTTTTCAAGGTTATTTTTATTGAAAACGATTTCTTTATTACGTTTACTATTTTTATATTTTGAAAATTGATTTTTAAATTTGAAAGTGTATTTTTTTCAAGAAGGTCTTAATGAATTTTTAATGGTATTTATATTCTTCAAGGAAAACAATCCGCGATTATAATTATGTTTTAATGGGGTTATGATCCAATGATACCATCCTTATTATTTCTCTAGATGGTTTATTTTTATGATGACAATATATTCATGAAACCCATTCCCTTTTCTCCATATGTTATACTTCGATGAAATGTCTATGAAATCCATTTATTTTCATGAGTTATAATATGATAAATGATTTATGATCTCTTAGAACACATATATATGATTTTATTAATGTGATGGGTGTGACCTATATCTCCCTTCAATTCATTGGGTAATGATGGGTAACTCATGAGGTAAATATGTCATGTGTGAACTTGATTTTTTGTTCACAACGTTATGTGTGGACCAAGTTTTCATGTCCATAAGTTTGTCCATAGGCCTAGATTTGTTTTACATAAGATCATGCATGGACCTAGCTTTCATATCAATAAGATATTCATAGACCTGGTTTCATGTCCATAAGTTTATGAAAGGGATTAAATTCATGTTCTTAACTTAATGAGTGAACATGTTTCTATTTAGACAGGTTCAAAAAGTTATAAGTTTATGCTTATGAAAAAATTGTATGTCTTATACCAATATTATTATATCATTGCCCTTGTTATTTGATTCTTTTTTGATTTATGTCTTATTAAATTCTAAACTTTATTCCATGACATAAGATTATGATATATGATATACACGGTATATATTTCAAATGTTAAGATCATGTTCTCACACCCTTATGCTTATTTAATTCTTATGTGATAATTGATATATCCCTTGTTTACCCTTACTGAGCATGTGAGATCACCCTTTATTATGTTTCCTTTCCCCTGGTTATGATGAAGGGATTTATAAATGATATATCTAAGAAGGGTTCTTGTTATGGAGAAATTAGTTGGAGACGGTATAGATCATTTATGAACCAGTTATTTATGTTTCCAAGATTCCAAAGTCACTAGACCTATACAATTGTGTCATAGATCAATAATTAATGTAACTAATATTAATATATTTAGATGTAATATATTTTTATGAAAGGTATGGGTCATTATAAGGACCTTAAAAATTCAATAAGGGGATCATTTTTTGGATATATGATGAGGGAGGATTATCAAGGATTTATAAACCCAATCAATCATACTTCCTAGAGGCATGTGATTGAGCTGGAGATAAACTAGAGGTTGGAGTACACTTAGTGTAGTAATTCCGTAGAGATTAGAGCTTAAGGAAGGATGTGATCTCATAAAAGTACCTTCATTTTCTCTTCTTATTCACTTTATATATTTCTACATCGAAATGATTTTATTGAATATATTTGTTATTTATTCCAGCATGTGTAACTAAGTAGTTTTAGGGGATTACATTAGATGATTTGATTATAATTTTTATATTCTTGCATTAGTTTTAATCAAAGACGTTTTCTTTATTTTCACTCAGAGTTATCATCTTCACTTCTTCATGAAAATATTTTCACTCTACTCCAAGTACTTATAGGAGAAATATAGTATCTATTTTTCATTAGAAACTATAACTATAGTAGTAATTTGAAAATTTTGTGGTCTAATATTATCCATGAGTAAACATATTTATCTTGAGATCTACTAAGAATAAAATTTCATAGGAGTGATATCTGGTTATGTTGTTTCATCTCATAAAAATTAGGTGTTAAAATCCTCTACACATAGATTTAGAGTCTATAAAATTGATTCTATGTAATATTAGTGTTCATTTATATCAATTTTTGTCTAGAAAGTTCCCCTAAACCAATCAACTATTTATCCTACATCTACTTTTCTACTTCATCCATGGTCTTCTCATCTCTATCAATTTTTACTTTTTATACATTATACTTCACATTTGAATTATTTTTTTTGTAATATTTCTTCTTGTTTTAGTTTATTGGACAAACACCCAATAATTATATATGGTTCAGACCTACTTACCATAGATTTAGTTTCTATTGGGTTTATAAATAATTTATTAGAATTAGTTATAGTCAACTAGAACTACGGTAATAATTAAACACACTTTAGTTTTCATCAAATTAGAACTTCCCAAGTCAACTAATTTTGGAATCCAAGGGAAGCAGCAGGTTTCAAGATAAACCCTTGATCTCCCTAAGATATGTTTTGGTTATTATTAATGAAGAAATTATATTAGTTTTGAAAAAGGATCATTGTTTCTATGGTACCTTTATTTATAATCCACAAACGGATCAATATCAAACACACAATATAAGGATTATTTGCCTTTAAATATTGGCTCGAAAATAAAATATATTAAGACCTAATAGGGTTAGAAAATCCTAAGACACATGGAACATATATGCGAGTCATCCTCACTCTAGTGAAAATTTATCACACCTGATAATTCACATAAAATTAATAAAGTTCTTCTCAAATTAATTTAAACAATATGGCATGAGGTTCTTTTCATTAGACCCTAAAATGTATGAAATAATGTCCTTCTCAAATGACATTAAAATATATGGTGTATGATGTACTTTAAATGACATTAAACTTTTTAGAGTGATCTATCCCACATCAATTTAAACTATATGGAGTGGTTCATCCTATATAAATCTAAAATTCTTAGAGGGGACTATTCTATATAACTTAATCTCCTTATATAAGAACTCAATATACAAAAGAGTTATTAGTATATGACTTCACCACTCACACTAGTTTCCTTCAATGAACCTATACTACGATTAAACCAACCCATATCCTAGATCTATATGTATCTCTGTACTTATTCTCATAGGTTATAGGTACTTGGATCACTAATCTTGTACCCAACTAAAAAAAAACACATTCATTAATTCCCTCCAAGCGTATGAATTATTTATTCACAATAATTTTCCTTCAATAAAAAAACACTAGGAAAATATTCACACCATATCCCAAAAATCATGGTTTTCATAGGGATTTAATAACAATTACTAGAGGTAGTAAAAGTGATTAAGAAACCTAAAACAAGATCTCTTTTCCAAATAAATAAATAACTATTAAATTTTAAAGATGAAACCATAATTATTTGAACCTTAATCCATTTTCCCACTATACTATATTTGAAAATATTCAAATGGGATTGATGAAGATCATTAAAGTGGTATATAAAAGGAATTACACCTTTGGTGGTATCCGTGATTTGAAACCAAATTAATCATTAAACAACTGAGATCATAATTTATCTATTATAATCTAGTTCCTCATTGGAAAAAAAGATGAATGATGGAGAGATCTTCAAGATGAGGGATAATTGTACGAGAGATTGGGAATGCTTGAATACTATCACACACATCTATAAAATGGATCCTTACACTTTTATATAGTGTTATCAATTATTTTCCTAAAACTTTCATGGTTTGACTCATGAATTATAATGCATGAGAAAATACTATGGCCAACTCATGAAAATCTTAAGTGAATAATGAACCCCCATGTGTTACATATTGTGCAATGGATCATTCATGATTAAAAATGTGATAATTATTCACTTCAATGATAACCATTATAATTTAGTTACCCAACTAACCAAAGACAACAACTTTCATATTACATATGATATGGATAGTGGTACCCTATGAATTTCATGGGAGGTGACTTATGATTTACATAAATCAGACATTATGTCTAGAATAGGTAGTATCATGAAATAATATTTCATTCCCATATAATATACTTTGATATTTTTATATTATTGGTCCAATTTCATCACATGAAAATGGGATTTATGGTATATCTCCTTTAATATCCCACTTACACTAAAGCCTAATAGTCATTGTACCATTTCACCTTTTATCGTATCATATATAATTACTTTTGAAATCATATCCAAAAATCCTTTTGGATATCCTCTAAAAAACTCTTGGAAATATATCATTAACATCACCATGTATCACATCATATGCGATTCCTTGGGAATTATCATCCAAAACTCTTTTGGATTAACTCTAAAATATTTTTAGAGAATCTCTCTAATACAAACTCAATCCTTATTCTATCAACCACAAAGTGTAACCCCATGAGACATTATACCATTGATTTTTTTTGAATATTTGGATCAATAAATGTAATAAAAGAGAAAGATATAATAAATAATTAATGTTACTCAAGCCATAAAGGGATCCAGCATAATCTCCATCAAATGTTTCGACCATTCATATCACATGTTAGCATGAATTCTCATATATTACATTTTCCAAGACATCATGTTTTTATGGGGAACAAAGTAAGTTAATACATTATATCCAAATCATACATTATCAATTATCCATGTATAGACTGATCAATTAAATGAACCATATCACATGTCATTCATATTTGTGGACAAGTATATCAAATTCTCCTCATCTGAATAGATAAACATATAATATATTCTATATAGGCATTTCTATAAACTCCTCAGTTTATCTCAATTGAGGGACTATATTTCATACTCTTCATATGATAGGAAACATACCATATTGGTTGAGCTCCAATTGACAACATGATAAAAAATATACCTAAACATGCCCTGATTAGCTAACCAAAAAGGATTGTGTAATTGAGGTATAAAATTATAAAGGCTCTCATGATAGATATATCATAAACCTATAGTAGTGGGAATCTTATATGACCATTCACCACCAGTATACCAAATAAATATAGTATGATACTCTATTTAGTATGATTCATGGATCTTTTATTGTAAAAGAACATTTTTTTGTGCCTAATGATAATATTATATATCTCAATAAAATAATTTTACTCACACTAAACATTACATTTCATCATAACCTATAATACTCCATAATTAAAATCATTTAGTTAATACTCAAGGTAATACTTTAAGAGGTCACTTATCATTACCTTTAACTAAATCTCTATCAATATATATATATATATGCAACCAATATAAAATAATACTAAAGTGGATATTTCCTTTTATATGATACATTTTATATTCTTTAAACCCTTTTATGAATACTTATCAAAACCCTATGTAGTCACCTTTTAACCATATAATATATGATTAACTTATAGATCATCCTTATGTTTATTGTACTTTCTAGGGGTTTTAAACTTATTAAATATATATATATATATATATATATAATTAATACAACATCTCTACGATAAAACCTAATAAAATTCACCCACTAAACTCTTTAGTGAGTAAAATCTACAAAGAAATAATGTTTTAATAATTGCAAGAATTCAGAATCATATTCCTAATGTTCAACACCTTGAACATATTCCAACTCCTTAACCCCCCAAAATAAAATGTTATGATGTGAACTTCTATTATATACTTATAAATATTTCAGAGTTTATCATTATCATCCTAATAACCCTTTCCATCAAATTTTTCTCTTGAGATATTATGACAATTAATGTAACTATATATATTATCACTTACCATCACATCATAAACTCCTGTAGGACAAAGTGAAATTCACTTTATTTGGATAACTAAATATAAGTATTTACAATTATATTTACCACCATTACTTAATGTTATTATAGGGTATTAAGTGAAATTCACTTTGTATTTAGACTGACATAATCCTTTAGTAAATAATGATATTCACTTTCTCATGGTAACTAAATGTTAATTTTTTCATTTCACTTTATTTCCACATATCCTAAACAATTTAGGATATTAAGTGGAAATAAATTTAATTTTAAACTAGTATACTCTTTTATTTGTTAAATTTTTACTTATCTAGTTAAAAACACACTCCCACTAGCCTCTTAAAAATTATATTCCCTTAAGAATATCATGCTAAGATGAACATACTTCATTATTTTAGGAAATAACACATATTTTATTTTGTTAGTAATATTTAATAAATAAACTGTTGATTACATATCATATATTATATTCTTTGTGATTGGATAATCTTTCCCTGAAAAAAAAATACTTTACTCTTTAATAAATACCACTGATGGGTGGTGGAAAATAATCCCTCATATTTTAGAAATTCTCTCAATAAAAACTCTATCCTGGATAAAACATTTTTATCCACATCTCATTTTTTCAACATTCTTTAAAAACTAATGAATCAAAAACCATGTGTATTTAATTAATTATCTCATAATGTTCCAAAAAATTTAAATTAACAAGAAACTCCTCTAATCACATAATATAAATGAGATAGCTATGCACATCCTTTATATAGATTTATCCAAGCTCGATATATTTCTTTTACATTCAAACCATTGATGTATAAACTCCTTTATTCATAATTTGAATGCAAACTATAAGATATATCTATTATTTTTTTTTGAACTCCTATATACTTTCAATAGTTGTAATGTATATATTGGTATCATATAACCTTAAAAACTAAACAACCAATTTCACTAATATTGATATGTCACATGGGAATTCCATGGATTTTTATAAACCCCTTGAGATATCTCAAATAATTCCATCATTTTTAATAATTACTTTTCTTTCCTAATAACACCTTCAAGTTTAAATAAACTTGAATGGATATAAGAAGAAGCATCATGGGACTCTCTAACAAACTTTTCTTCTTTTGCTTTAAAATTTCACCCACATGTATTTTCTATTAAGCACTAAAACCTAGACATAATATGTTAATTACACCCATTATCAACACTTTGAGAATATCTGGTAAAATTTTATTGAATCAAATCATATTGTTAGAACATTTCCATTAAATGAAGTAGTATGAATTTCTTAACCAGAAGAAGCCTCAATGAATCCTGTAGTTCAGAAATGTAATTTACATATCCAATCATATTGAATATATGTTCAGAGGATAAAATTCCATTTTTCATATAGCATATAATTCATTTGAAAAATTAAGTGAATCCTTTTCTACTTATCATAAGAATCTATACTTACCCATTAAACAACATTAGCACTTGGTTTCCTAGAAAGGTACTTCTACAACACATATAATTTCACTTAAGAACGTTTCTTAGGTTACCAGTGTTGGGAATTTATTATAATAATATTCTCATTCCTAATGATTAATCTCAAAGTTACGTTTGATTATGATGACGATGATGTTATTTATCTATAATACATGCTTTTATTATATGAGTATCATGTCTTATATCTGTTTAATATTTTTTTTAAAATGGGATACCAATAAAATGATAACCACTTTTGAATCACATCATATACATTAGTGGGATATGATCCATATTTCAAAATGAATTACATTAGTTTGTGCATATGAATATTCTATGATAATATTTGGTAGACAAAAATTATCATTCATATCATATATGATTCTTAGATAGTAGAGTGGATAACTCTTTCCCTAAATCCCAAACGGTACTCTCTTCCATCAGTATCATAAAAATTAGGATCTACCAACTAAGTTTATCCCAAATTAAATCCAAGAATAAAGCCCCTAATCATTAGGGTCACCTCATTACTTGATTTCATTACAAAATATTATCCATGGGAACCTAACTATTACTAACACCTATACTGAATGATCATGATCTTGATATATCTCACATAAGAAGTAATCTAATAATTATTATTTTAAATGGGATTCAATATCCCCATACTATCTCATGTTATTACCTTTGTATATTATTAATTCTAATGATTTAGTGAGGAATCATATTCCTATCACTAAATCTAAATATTTAAGACATATTATTGTGTAACTATTTATAAAAATCATAGATTGTGTTACTTAGTAAAAAATATATGTAAAATATGTTTACACAAATCCAAATGCATCTCATGGATAAGGTACATTAAATTTTCATGAAATTGTTTAGAATTATAATAAACTAACAATATTTACATGAGTAAGTCTAGATCCACTGATAGCCAAATCCAACCTTTCTAAAATAAGGAATAAGCCTCCAAGAAAGTGGTAAGTTTGACTAAAATTCCCTCCAAATAAGGATATTTTACTGAAGGGTGATTATAATTTATCTTAACTATAAAATATAATAATTATAAAGTATTTTAAATAATAATAATCAAGCTAATAACTTTTTTTAAAAACTGAAGTCATGTTATTTGGAAAATTAAATCCATTATCATACCTATCATGTAATGTAAATTCTTAGATATAAGCATGAAAATCTCTAGAATAATTTTAACATCTAAATTAAAGTATATAAATATCCATAATATAACCAATTTATATCCATGAGTAACAAACAATGGAATAACTTCTAAATAAATGAACAATTCATAAATAAAATATAATTATAAGTACATTATAATTTTATCCTATTCATTATAAACATGCCATAATATTTAATATAAACACTTTATATTATTTTTATAATATTAAATCCTTCATATTATTAATTATATGCAATTTTACTTTAAATATATTCTATTTTAATAATAATAAATATTTTATATTTTAATTTATATTATGTAAACTTTTTATAAAATATTTATATCACATACTTAACATTATTTAAACCTTGATCAACTCAATACTCAGGTATCTTTTGACGTGGTCTAAATAATATTCCAAAAATGTTCATTTAATTTCAACAATAAAAATACATCAGTTAAGAGTATTTTATAATTAAATACAAACAAATTTATATTTTGGATTTATTTTTTAAATTTTAAACACATTATAAACTACCCTTACGATTTCTGAATAAGCACATTATTTCAAAGTTGTAGGGAATGTCATATAATTTGGTAAAAGGAATTTTATTGTTAACATTTAATATCGAGGGATATTTATTAATAAATGGTTCATAAAAAATTAATTAATTAATTATAAACTTTTTATAATTAATTAAGTTATAATCACCTTATAAATTAATAAATCTCCATAAAATACTTTTTTTTCATTATTTATAAACAAAATTTAAATAATAAAATATAATTCTTAATTAAATTAAATAAAAATTATTTTCCCTTAAATAATCATATTTAATGATTTTATTTTAATTATAATATATGACTTATATCATATTTAATTATTCAATAAGAATCATCGACTATGATTAATAGGAAAAAATGATAAATAATTTATTGGAATATGTTATATTTTATTACTCTTATCCCAATCATCTCTTACGATAGGTTTATTTTGTATTATGATAGAAATCATTATTACAAAGGTGATATGATGATTTTCTTTCTCAAACCATGGATAAGATATCATAGGATACAATATCAAGTAGTCATACACTATAACTAATTTATCTCTTCTAGATTTTTACTGAGATTCCACTTATGGTATCCTTATTTCATTAGTCAGGACTCGACCATCAAGAATAAAATCCCGATTTATATTTTATGATAAAAATATAATATGGAATATGATTTTAGAAATATTCATTTCCAATGTTATATCACAAATCTAAACACAAGGAAGTCTCTAATTCCACGACTAGGTTTTATAGGGAACTTATAACACTTATTATAGGTAGTAGAGGTGATTAAGAAACCCAAAGAAAGATCCACATTTTAAATAAATGAAACTAAAAAATTGACATGATAAAACCAAAAAATATTTATAATTTACACCATTTCTTCCACTACATCATCTTGAAATATATTCAAACGAGTTTGATGAATATCACAAAAGTGGTAGTTGAAATATGCCCCAAATCTAGTTGTATCCTTGTGTTGATACCAAATCAATTTTCTTACTAGTTATACCAATATTTTTCTAGGGTATGCTAGTACCACATTGGTAAATAAAAGAAGGATGAAGAGATATTGATCATGAGGTAATATTGGTCAAGAGATTGGGTAGGTATGAATACTCTCACACACACCCATTGAATGCACACTTACTCTTTTATATAGATAACTCAAATATTCTCCTCAAGTGATCATGAATTTACTCATGTGTAATAACACATAGGAAAATGCTAAAAAAACTCATGAAACTATTGAATGAATAATGAACTCCTATGAATTACATTTTATGAAAAAACTCATTCATGATATCCAATGTGGGAATGATTCACTTGAATGTTAACCATTATCATTCAAATACCCAAATAGTTGAAGATAATGTAAATCATATACCATACGATATGTACAATCATACCCTATAAATTACATGGGCAGTGCCTTAAAATATCCATCAATCATACATTATGATTGAAATAGGAAATATAATGAAGTCACATTTCATACCCTTAGGATATACCTAGATCATTAAATACAATCGGTTTAATTTCATCACATTTAAATTGAATTTAGAGAATAACTCCTTTAATAAATACATGTGAATTTATTCTTATTCCAAGAGGATACATAGTGGCATATGAATTTCCTACTCGAGGGAAGACAAAATAATCAACCCTTTCCTACTATTTCAGTGTTTCTATTTCCAATACACATTGGGTTTTTTTATAATGACCTTATACTATAATTCCTCTCAGTATATGGGTACACAATTTCATGTTGTGATATCTTCACTGATCCTCCTCCAAGATAAAAAATACCCCTTGTTAGAACTATATGTGGATTGATTCCTTTTCACAATAGACGTGTAAAAATATTTGGATAACCTATCCTAGACTCATCCATATAACTCACTTTTATTAAATCCCTCCCAATTTAAAACCCCCTCCTTCATATCAAGTTTGATATACTAAAATTTCACAAATACACCATATAATGATACCGAGATATCCTATTCTAAGTATAGAAAAAAAATTCAACCTTACTCCAATTCCCTATAAAACCATACTAGTGTATTGGTTTACCAATTCGTGTTAGTTATTACTAATAATACTAACACTGTAAAATCATAAAATTCATGTTCTCAAGAACTATTTATAGTTTTATTCCTTTTCTGATGAAATATGCAGTGATGTATAGATCTCATAAAATAGACCCAACCATAAATTCCACTTTTATTCAAATTTTCTAAGAACCGTTGCATATTCGATCCTCATTCATGTTAGGTATTACTTTATTAACCCTATGTTAGGATAACATATTTTCCCCTTCCAAGAAATACTTGTGTCTTTATTCTTATCCATTTACAATGTGTAGTGATGGAAAGATCACTTTTCATGTACCAAACTACAAATCTTCATCCATACTTTCTCCTCAAGGATTCATGTACATCATTGGGTTGATCATTCATGTGATTTCAATTTTACACTTATCACTAGATATTCCATTTCACTCTTGGTTAAAGTAATATAACCTTAAACATAATACACTTTTATTCTAATTTGTATGAATATAAACCCAAGATAGTCGATTTTGGTCTCATTTACAAGACCATAAACAATAGTAAAAATATACACAAATAATTTTTAGTTTTAAAACCCATGAATGAAATACTTACATGAAATTTTATTATTATAATGACAATCCTTTCCCTTATATGGATTAAGAAAAATAAAATGAGTAAAAAAGATAAAAAACTCATGGAATTGAAACCCAGTTCCATAAAAAGGCCAGTAAATCTCACTTGATCTACAGATCGTGGGGAAAAATATATCCATTAAAAAATTATGTCCTTTTTTAGGGGTTATTTATCCCTTGTGTTTACTCAAAGTTTCTTTCACTATTGCTTTATTTCCAATTCACATTGGGTTCGTTATGAATACACCAGGAAAGAAACCACAATTTTGGTCCTAGATCTATAACCTTTAATGAGGATCTACTCTTTTAGTCAAATTCATATGACTTTAAACATCAATCCCATTTTATATCAATATATATAACCTTAAATTTCATACACCAAAAATTAGTCCACTACGGGAAAAATGGGTATTTGCGACGGGTTATTTGCGACGGGAATAAATCCCGCCGCAAATAGTCCCGTTAAAAACTTATTTGCGACGGGGGTATTTACCCGTCGCAAATAATTAGGCTTTTGCGACGGGATTTCTTTCCCCGTCGCAAATAGTTTTCCCGCGGTGCGCGCCAAATCGCGGGAAAACTATTTGCGACGGGAATATTCCCCCGTCGCAAATAGTATGTCGGTAGGTGGTTATTTGCGACGGGACCCGTCGCAAATAACTATTTACCGGTTGACCGTAATAAATGTTGGCTAAGGTATTTGCGACGGGCACCGTCGCAAAAAATACTATTTGCGACGGGTATCCCGTCGCAAATGGGCCCGTCGCAAATAATCTAACCTATAAATACCCACATCCTTTTTTTTCATTTCATTGTCATTCCTTATCTTCTCCTTCTCTCAAAATTATATTTCTAGAGTTCAGTTTTTTTCCAGTTTAATTTTTTTCTCCGGAGCTGATATTAAAGTTTTGAAGAACGATCAGAGCAGATCAATTTTCAAGGTATTTATGTTCATTTTAATTTTTTATTTATTTTTAATTTTTTATTAGTTTCAAATATTATTAATTAGTTGTAATTTAATTATGTTTACATTGTTTTATTACTTAATAAATTTAAATTATTAGTATTGTTTATAGTTAATGGTAATTAGGAATAATTAGTAATAATTTTTAATAATTAAGAATAAATATTAATAATTAGTAATAAATACCAATAATTAGGAATAATAACATTGTTACATTATTAGTTTATTTTATTATTAATATTAAAATAATATAATTTTTTATATATATACAATTCTTTTTTCATCTGTGTGTTTGCTGTCTTCACATGTATTATTTGTATGTGGAGATAGAAAACGCACAGATGAAAGAAGAATTGTATATAAATTAGAAAATTATATTATTTTAATATTAATAATAAAATATATTAATAATGTTATTATTTGTAATTATTGGTAATTATTTCTAATTATTGATAATTATTCATTTAATTACTAATAATTAGGAACAATTATCAATAATTATCAATAATTAAGAATAATTAGTAATAATTAGTAATAATTATCAATAATTATCAATAATTACCAATAATTAGTAATAATTTCCAATAAGTAGTAATAATTACCAATAAGTAGTAATAATTACCAATAAGTAGTAATAATTACCAATAATTAGTAATAATTACCAATAATTAGTAATAATTATCAATAATTAGTAATAATTACCAATAATTAACAATAATTAGTAATAATTACCAATAATTACCAATAATTACCAATAATTACCAATAATTGGTAATAATTAGGAATAATTGGTAATAATTAGTAATAATTAGTAATAATTAGTACTAATTAGGAATAATTAGGAATAATTAGGAATAATTAGGAATAATTAAGAATAATTAGGAATAATTAGGAATAATTAGGAATAATTATCAATAATTAGGAATAATTAGGAATAATTAGGAATAATTATCAATAATTATCAATAATTATCAATAATTTTCAATAATTGTCAATAATTGTCAATAATTGTCAATATTTAGTAATAATTAGTAGTAATTAGTAATAATTAGGAATAATTAGGAACAATTATCAATAATTATCAATAATTAGGAATAATTGGGAATAATTATCAATAATTATCAATAATTAGTAATAATTAGGAATAATTAGGAACAACTATCAATAATTATCAATAATTAGGAATAATTAGGAATAATTATCAATAATTATCAATAATTATCAATAATTAGTAATAATTAGTAAGAATTAGAAATAATTAGGAACAATTATCAATAATTATCAATAATTAAGAATAATTAGTAATAATTAGGAACAATTATCAATAATTATCAATAATTAAGTATAATTTGTAATAATTAGTAATAATTGTCAATAATTACCAATAATTACAAATAATTAGGAATAATTAGGAATAATTAGGAATAATTAGGAATAATTAGGAATAATTAGGAATAATTAGGAATAATTAGGAATAATTAGTAATAATTAGGAATAATTAGTAATAATTAGGAATAATTAGTAATAATTAGGAATAATTATTAGTAATTATTAGTAATTATTTATAATTATTTATAATTACCAATAATTACCAATAATTACCAATAATTACCAATAATTACCAATAATTACCAATAATTACCAATAATTACCAATAATTACCAATAATTACCAATAATTACCAATAATTACCAATAATTACCAATAATTACCAATAATTACCAATAATTACCAATAATTACCAATAATTACCAATAATTGCCAATAATTACCAATAATTACCAATAATTACCAATAATTACCAATAATTACCAATAATTGCCAATAATTACCAATAATTGCCAATAATTACCAATAATTAGTAATAATTATGAATAATTAGTAATAATTATGAATAATTAGTAATACTTACGAATAATTAGTAATAATTACGAATAATTTGTAATAATTAACAATAATTAGTAATAATTAACAATAATTAGTAATAATTACCAATAATTAGTAATAATTACTAATAATTATCAATAATTACTAATAATTATCAATAATTACTAATAATTATCAATAATTACTAATAATTAGCAATAATTACTAATAATTAGCAATAATTAGTAATAATTAGAAATAATTAGTAATAATTAGTAATAATTACTAATAATTAGTAATAATTAGTAATAATTAGTAATAATTAGGAATAATTAGTAATAATTAGGAATAATTAACAATAATTAGTAATAATTAGTAATAATTAGGAATAATTAGTATTAATTAGGAATATTTAGTAATAATTACCAATAATTAGTAATAATTATTATTAATTACCAATAATTAGTATTAATTATCAATAATTAGTATTAATTACCAATAATTAGTATTAATTACCAATAATTAGTATTAATTACCAATAATTAGTATTAATTACCAATAATTAGTATTAATTACCAATAATTAGTATTAATTACCAATAATTAGTATTAATTACCAATAATTAGTATTAATTACCAATAATTAGTATTAATTACCAATAATTAGTATTAATTACCAATAATTAGTATTAATTACCAATAATTAGTATTAATTACCAATAATTAGTATTAATTACCAATAATTAGTATTAATTACCAATAATCACCAATAATCACCAATATTTTCCAATATTTACCAATATCTTCCAATATTTTCCAATAATTACCAATAATTACCAATATTTTCCAATAATTACCAATAATTACCAATATTTTCCAATAATTACCAATATTTACCAATAATTACCAATAATTACCAATAATTAGGAATAATTACCAAAAATTATGAATAACTACCAATAATTTGGAATAACTACCAATAATTTGGAATAATTACCAATAATTTGGAATAATTACCAATAATTTGAAATAATTACCAATAATTAGGAATAATTACCTTATTACATTATTTGTATATTTTATTATTAATATTAAAATAATATAATTTTCTATATTATATACAATCCTCTTTTCTTCTTTGTTTTTTCTGTCTCCACATGTAATATTGTCATTCTTTTTCAAAATTATCAACCTACTCGCCAATGGAGAGGTGAAAGTGAATGTCAATATTACATGTGGAGACAGAATGTGAAACACACAGATGAAAGGAGAATTGTATATAATATAGAAAATTATATTATTTTAATATTAATAATAAAATATACTAATAATGTAATGATGTTATTATTATATAATTAATATTTATGAAAAAAATTATATTAGTATTATTAAAAAAAATAAAAAATCAATATAATATTAAAATTATCAATATTTGTAACAGGTTTTGCTTTATTCTCAATATATTCAATCCTTGCTTGTGTTTTTTCTAACAAATTATTCAAAACCAGTATTGCTTTTATATTTTATAGAAAAATATGGAACAACGAGGTCGTCAACAGTCATTATTAGATGACCGCATATGGATAAATCAACGTAGAAATCCAAATGGTTCTGGTTTAAATCCAGTATATACAGTTTCGATGGATGTACCCATTTGAAAGATGCATGCAAAAATTGAAAAGAAAAGTACGCAACAAAGCATATGTTGAAGGATCTATTGCAGAAGCTTATTTGCAAGAGGAAATATCTTTTTTCTGCTCCCATTATTTTGAATCTGAGTATCCTTCAAAACACAACCGAATGGGACGGAATGAGAGGAATATTGATGAAATCGACAATCAATTATCTGTTTTCAACCAGTCAGATCTTGGTTTTGGTGGAGTTTCTGAACGCTGGCTTTCAGATGATGAACATCATAGAGCTCATACGTATGTTCTGCTTAACTGTGAAGAGATGACATCAGTTGTACTGTAAGTGTTTATATCACTTATTCTATCATTTATGTTACAGTAAATAACTTTGGTTTTTATAGGTTGTATGATAATCATATCAAGAAACAAATTCCACAAATTACAGTAGCTGCTCTCGAAGAACGTCGACGGAAAAATTTCTCTTAGTGGTTTCAAAAACTGGTAACATAAATTCTTTATCTTCTAGCAACTCATTCAATGTATAGTTTACTATATTGATAATTATTTCACAAATTTTCAGGTGTCTCGACATGCTGATAAAATTGACAAACAGTTGTGTGTATTGAGTAACCCACCTTCCAAACTTGTTAAAACTTATAATGCATATGTGGTGAATGGATTTCGATTCCACACACATGCATATGGGGAATCGGAAAAAACAATGAACAGTGGAGTTAGCTTGAGAGGATCTCATCATCGAGAAAATGAAGTTGACTTTTATGGCATACTTGATGAAATCATTGAACTCTGTTATCTTGGACAACATTACATAACCATGTTCAAATGTCGGTGGTTGGATACAGAGAGAGGCGTGCGTGTTCATCCGACTCATGGAATCATCGATATTAAATGTAAAAGTGTTCTCGCAGTAAATGAACCATTCTTATTGGCTCAATAGGCATATCAAGTTTATTATGCAAAGTACTGTGCAACATCAAGAGACTTGACTGATTGGTGGAGTGTAATAAAAATCAAAATTCGAGACAATCAGTTTAGTCAAAGTGAATGTGCTTTCACTGATGTGCAAAGAATTGAGGTTTTTCAAGAGAGTACTCAAAATCAATCTTTTTTACAAAGAGACATGAGTATCGATGAAGACACCCCACATTTAAGAGTCGGTGATGACGATGATGTTAATGATGTCACATATGAATTTGAAACGGTAAGAGATGAAGCAACTGTAACTCGAATGGATATCGATGATGTTGAGGAGGAATATGAAGATGACATTGACATATATGAAGATGATGATGAAGATGAACACTGATATCATTTCATGGTATTTATATACAATCATAATATGTATATATGTATATATAATAGTAATTATCAATTATTTTCTAACATTAACATTTTCTGTTTCAGATGGACGACGCCACATTTCGTGCGTTGGCGGATGCTGACCTGACTTTTGATGCGGATGAGTTGCTGAAAGATGACCCTCAGCCTGCAGGCGCTCCAGGGAGTACGCGGAGGGGGCGCGGTCTTGCACGATTGATGATTCCTGACCCCGTCCTCGAGCGACGTCCACGTCTTGGGTTTGATCCACGCACACGGAGGTGTGATAACCTGTGTGATAACATGTGGATTTGACTAAGATTTCATTAATTTATTCACATAATAAATGTTTATTATTTTTTCAGTTTTCCGCATATAGCAGTCGGATAGGGCATCGCTATTTTGCGAAACTATTTCTCTCAGCCGTGGACCACATGGGAGCAGATTCCCATTGATGTGCAGCAGGCCATGTTCGGCCATTGGTTGGTACGTACGTAAATAAATAATTTTTATTTTGAAAATTATTTCATTTCTAACTTGATATTTTGATTTATTTGTAGGGTTTATGGTATCCGATCGAGGATACCATGCGTGACGCCATCCACGATGCATGGGAGGTGGCCATGCGTGATCGTCTTCGTCAGTTTTTGCACAATTTAAGAAAAGCTGTGATGAAGAAAGCAGGAGTGTCAGATTTTGAGGAGTCATGTAGAGCACACCGACCAGAGTATATTTCATCCCATGTATGGGATGGATTATGTGCGCACTGGTTGAGTGGTGCCTTTCAGAGGAGATCATCGGTGGGGAGGCAGAATCGGGGGAGACAGGAGGTGATTCATCGAGCTGGGAGTCGTTCTTTCAGTACTCATAGACAGCATCTGGTACGTACATTATTTATAAATATTTTATATAACTATAAATATTAACAGTTTATTTTTTATTCTTATAGGCTGTCGAGCACCCCGATATTACAGAGTACGACGTATATCGGAGGATGTATAGTGATCCTGCTACTGGGGAGCTCAGAGGTGATCGTCAGCATCACATCGTGGTCAGTATTATTTGTTTTCAAGTTTAAAAATTAACTGCATATAATATATTCACAATTTTAATTTTAAATTGAAACTATAGGAGTCATATGAGGCCGCAGCGACACAGGCCCGACCTGAGAGTCAGGCCGAGTCATCAGATCAGACCACTGCCCGTCAGTTTGATGAGGCAGCATGGATGCAGGCCACCCAGTATGCCTTCGAGAAGGGCTGGGTAGTTGGTATCGTCTCTCGACTGACTCCCGGAGATTATTATGGCAGTGCTGCGATGTCGGCGTCCAGCTCGAGAGGAGCTCGTGCATCTTCTTCTACACAGTATGAGGATCAGTTGCGATCTCAGACTGCACAGATAGAGAGTCTCCGACAGGAGCAGGAGCAGATGCGTCAGCAGCATGAGGAGGAGCGTCGACGCCAGCAGCAGCTGTACGAGGAGCAGATGAGTCAGTGGTAGCAGCAGCATCAGGAGCAGATGGAGTACATGCGCTGACTCACTCATGCTTTAGGGATGGAGTTTCCTCCACCACCATCTGCAGATCCCCCACCTCCCCCCTCCCCCCTCCTTCAGATTAGAGTTTGTATTTCTGTTATAAAATTTGTGAAATCAAATTTTTTTTTTTCTATTCGTAGTTTCTGTCTCATTATAAAATATTAATAATATTATATTTTTAAATAACAATATTAATATGAATAATAATATTATTTATATTTTATAATATTAAATTTTATATATATATTAAAATTTTATATATATATTAAAATTTTATAATATTAAAATTTAATTATTTTTTTTGTAATACTTGAATTATTTTAATATTTGAATGTAAAATAATTCTATTATTTTTATATTAATTAAAATAACTTATTAATATTTTTTTTATTTATAAATTATAATTGTAATATTATTATATTAATTAAATCATTTATTAATATTCTATTATTTTTTATTTTTGAATTATAATTCTACTTTTATTATAGTAATTAAAATAATTTATTATTTTCATTTGTAAATTATAATTCTATTATTATATTAATTAAAATAATTTATTAATAATTTTTTTTTATTTTTTTTATAGTATTTGCGACGGGATACTATGCCCGTCGCAAATACTAGTATTATTAATAGTTTTTTATTTTTTTTCAAAAATAGTATTTGCGACGGGTCCCGTCGCGAATACTATTTATAGTATTTGCGACGGGAGTAGTATCCCGTCGTAAATACTAGTATTATTAATTTTTTTTATTTAAAAAAAAAACGTTTTTGCGACGGAACCGTCACAAAAACTATTTTAAAAGTTTTTTACAAAAATACGGAATACTATTTGCGACGGGGAGAATGTCCGTCGCAAAAACAGGCTTTAGCGACGGGCCCATCGCAAATAAGTGTAGTTGCGACGGGATCCCGTCGCAAATAGCCCATCGCAAATACCTGTTTTTCTAGTAGTGGTCCAACCCGTAAGACCTTAAAATGGAAATAAAGTACATATGATACTCTCCAGTGTCACACCCCAAACATAATTTTCTTTAAAATTTTATTTATTTATTTAGTTTTAATGATACCCTTGATTTTTGGGCCTGTAATCTTTAATTTTTTTTGAAACAATTAAAGAAATGAAATATTTCACAGTGAGTACATAGTTCATAGAAACCATAAAATGATCATGCGAGTGAACCAATTGTTTTAGTAGATCTTTTTCTCATGGTTGGTGCATGGTTTACTCAACCATATAGAAATAAAGTGTTAGTGTATAAGTATTTTTAGTGAAGGGAACACATTTATCTCATAATATGGTAATATGTGAGGTAATCGTTTAACTTAACTAGTTCATTAAAAATTTGAATTTCCAATTATAAAAACCTCAAATTAAACTCCCTCATGCCTCTTATTTCCTTAGTCACACAACACACAACCAAGGGAAGTTACATGTACTTTACCCCTTGGATCCTCTTTGATTCTCAACTCATATCGCTTTGAGTTTGAGTCGAATTATTCTATATTAGGGTTTCTTCTCCTCCACTTCATTATTCATATCTTTCTTCTTATTCTTTCTCATTACTCTCACAATGGTTCTCAATTGGATGAACCTTAAGAAGAATTATTGATTGTGTTCTTGTGTTTCTTTATATATATGATTTTTTGGTTTCTCTTAGGACCTTATTTTTCTTCTACAATCATGGTTTTTTCTTTAACTTCATCTGTTCATGGTTTTTGTTTCTATGTTTTTCCATTTTTATATCAATCCTTTTGATGATTGTGATTTCTAAATATATTTTCATGGAACTCATGTATGAAATAGATTCATTTGAATGTTTAAATTGGGTTTTATCTATATAATTGGCTATAAAAGGGTGGTTTCAACCTTTGATTGTTTTTTTTGTAAAATTTCATGGTTTTAATGGGGTTTTTGTTGTGTTTTCATTTGATATGGGACTTTATGTGTGTTTTGGATTTCTTATTATGTTTATTATTGATTTATATATATTTATGGTCGATGTGTAATTATTTGATGATATTATGATTTATTTTTTCATGGTTTATTAGGTTAAATTAGTTTTAAAGTGGGGTTTCTCATTGTTTACAAAGTGGTTTCAAATTCTACTTGATTTAAAAATAATTATTCAAAAGAAATCTAAAATTTGTTTTATAATTAATGTTTTAAAAACCCATTTGGTATTTTAAAAAGGGGGGAATTATAAATAATTTTCGTTTCCATATGGTTTTTGGAGGTTGATTTCGAAATAGTAGTACTAGATTAAAATTCAAAGTGGTAGTTGAAACTGTAAATAAATAGTTTCCATGGTGATTTTGAAGAAGGAGAAAAAACCATAACTTAATCCCCTTGGTTTTAGGTTTAAATAGAGTTTAATGAATGCATGTTAATTGTTAAAAATATTTTTATGTATTGGATTAGGGTATTTTGTGAGAGGGTTATGTGCAAGGTTGGGTTGAGATACATCAAGGGAATGGTTTTACCAATAGTTCAATATTGATGTGTGGATGTTACATCTCACACATCCTTCCTTATCATTTTATACCATTATCATAGGAATCATAGGCATTTTATTGAGGTATTGGGTGATATTTTCTACATTAATCCCAATGAGATATACTTTTATCATATATAATTGGACCAATACTAACATGAGGAGTGCCACTAGTGAGGATAGTTGAGGGTATTTCTATTGATTATAGACTATGAATTCATTGATAGGTAAAAGAATAATTACAACTAAGTATGTGTAGGATCATCTCACTTAATATTTAATATCTTCCCAATAATATATACATTTCATGTTATTTTATTTATTATTGGACTTGGTCATACTTTGTTCATGCTTTATTCATTTATTAGGTCCCTTTGTTTTTTGATGCTTAGTTACTTTCATGAGTTTGATGAATACACATGCGTTGGGTTTATTTTACTGTACTTCTTTTTATGAAACTATCTTGGGTAAAATAAAGGTTTTTGGAAGCTATGATTAAGAAAAGAATATCTAGGGATGTATTTAAATAAAATATTAAAAGGATGTTTTAAGGTTTCTCTAATATTGTTATGGTTCTAAAAATGAGAGTTTTAAAATTCTCATGATTTATTTTTTTAGGAAAATAAAGAAAACCTATTTTTTTAAATAACATGTTTCAAAATATAATTTTATTAGTGTCTTTAAAATAAAAATAATGTAATATTTAGTGAAATCCTACCAGGGTGTTATGATCACAACCTAATTACACCACTTGGTGTCTATAGACTGAGTGGCTCTTTCATGTACATGATTTAATTCTGAGGAGTACCATTTTAGGGAATCCGTCTCCGGGAGAAGTCTTGGAGTAGGTTTGGAGTTAGTAAGTGGAGTGTGAAATTAGGTCACCAAGAGATATTGATATAGTATTATAGTATTGTTTAATCCCTTAGAAGTTCTATCCATGTATACTTTTCTAGCAGTTTAGTTTTGGTATTTTTTATAGAAATTTCTTAATTCCATGTTTGTTCATTTTTATTTCAAAACTATTTATTTTATTTTTCATGGATTCCCAACATATGGTTGTATCATAATGTATTTATAGTAGTGGATATCTATTTTTTAACTATTTTATAATTGGTAGGAATCATTCCCACTATGTATATTTTGTGGCCCTGGTACTCATTTCCATCCTATGAGGATTGGGAGCACCCTTCAGGGCTTTCCGTGGGCCATATAATGTGAAATAATTAGGGGATTGCAGGGTTGGTTCATGAAACAATGGTATCAAATCCTTTCATTTTTAATTTAGAATATCTGGTATATGAGAGAAAATATTTTTGGAGCTTAAGGGGATGGTCATGGTTCAGATCCTGATCACCACCTTTCATGATGAAACCTGAGTTACCATGAGATGTTGGGATTTGATCTTGATTTCAAAATTTACTTCTAAATTATTTTGATATATTTTGATTTTAATTAATGATATCTTGATCCTTTTGGGTTTTTCATGGTTTTCTTGGGGTTATTTAATATTTTTCAGAAAAATGAGCTAAGAACTAGATGCTCACCGTTTCCCCATAGGTTCTGAAAAACAATTTAGTTCCCATGCACATGGTTCTGTAAGGTTCTTAGTAGCATTTTTCATTGGTGAATATTTAGTAAAACCATTCATCTAAACTATGAAATGAAAATTTTCCCTTTAAATTTTTTATGCTAGATTCCTTTGGTTTTTGATTTAGTTTGGGTCTTGTGTTGATATTATCTATTGTGAATTAAAGGATATTTTCCTATTTTATTGGTATTATTTTATTTAATTTTAATGAGTATTATTAATTTTATTTTGGTTTAATAAAAGTTAAAAATTAATATATGGGGTTTGAAGTTTATAAATGAATTTTAGAATGAACTATAATTTGGAAGTCAGTTTAAAATTTATGGAGTTATAAAAATTATTTAAAAATAAATGATATGTTTTGGAACTCAAAAGTGGATTTCAAGTAAATATTTATAAAATTTTACCTTTATTTTTAAGTGAATAAGGAAACTAATAAAGTAGTTTTGGATATAGAATACAAATTAATTCAACATTTTGGGAATATGAAGGAGGTATTTAAGTGTATTGTTTGAATATTAAAAATGAAGTAGTTTAAATAAATAGATTTTAAATTTTTCTTGTTGTTGTGGGTTTCTAAGGAGGGGTAATGACATATCATTTAATTTAGAGATTTAATTATAATTTATGTTTATTTAAGGAGAATTATTTTACAAGAGTATCGATGGGGTATTTAGTTTTTTTTTAATTTAATTATGGATCTTAGAAAATTCTTAACGAGTCATAGAAATTTTGTATTGAAAAAGGTCCCTTAACCTTGTATCTCTTAGAAATTTGGAGTAGTACTTACTAGTTATCAACCCCAACCATACTCTAGGTGTAGTTGGGTGGAATATCCCTTCTCAATTATTGGATCATACTATAGGATTATCGGTTTGGAAATTATTCATTCTCTATGGTCATCATTTATGACCATGATATTTGGATGCTTCCCTTGTATTGGAATTCATGGTGATATAGTAAATAAGAATGAATTAACTAAGTTTACCCTCACGACCTATGATTACTATTTCATTGAGTTCCAATTTTATAGGAATCCTTTCGTTTGTGAGGAATAAATCCTTTGATATTATTATAATGTGACTATCATTGGAATTCTAATCCATTACTTCGGGGAATTTTGAGGATCAATTAGTTTTATGAATGGAGGGTTATTATCTTGGATCTAGGTGATAATATGGGGAAACCTATTTGAGTAATCCCCTCTTCATTTTCTCTTTATTAATTTACTTAATTCTTCCTCCTTCTCCCACTCTTAATGTTTTTTACTTGTTTCTTTCCCTTTTTACCTATAACCTACATTTTATGATTGTGAAACCCTCTAGGTCACATTTATGATTTAGTTTGTGTTTTTTTATTCTCTAGGACTTTTTAGATATGTTATAGAGTTGAAGGTTGAAAAATTGTTTTTTTTGAGAAAACAGGCGAGTCTCATGAGTTTGGTTCACAATTAGAACTAACCATGAGTTAACTACATGGTATGGAACTATGAGGTTCTAGTGGTGTTTTTCATGGTTTGAGAATGCTTATTCAAACCATATGGATCTTTAAGAAAACCCTATAATTATCTAGGTGTTTTTACAGAGGGTTTTTTATATATTGGGGACAAGTTTCCCAAACCATGTGTCTCTACCAAGGTAGTCATGCACCTTTAATTTTCAAAGGATAGAGTCCATGCATGATTTTCATACGGTTTGTTAAACCAAGTGGCCTAACAATGAACCTCAATCAGAAACTCTAAAAATTTGTAATTTATGTCTTTTACCGTGATATTTTTTATATTTGATAAAAAATTAATATCCATTAGTCTCAAACTAAATCATCCCAGTACTCTAGAGGCTTCTTCCCTTGCTTCCTTTTGCAAATTTCCTTCATTCTTAATGAATATCTTCAAGTTATATTCTATTTTTGATCTTGTTTTGTCTAATCAGTTTAGATATTCATTTGATATCTTATCCCATTATTTTTATAGACCTGATTAGTGTTTTATTTATTGATCTAGAGTGTGTTATATGGAATTGATGTTGATTATTTTAGATCTTATCTTATGAGGCCCGGGTCTCCACATTTCCAACCTCCATTCTCAAAGATGACTAGTATTCCCCTCTTTTTAATATAGTTGTATCTATAGAATGGTGTTAAACCACAAATACCTTAATTATCTTGTAAAATTCCTTTTTTTATTTTATAAATTGTTTTATTGATTGTATCATCACTTGAAAAAGGGGTTTTTGGGGGTTTATACATTAAAAATAGATTATTCACCTTATGCGTTTGATGAAATTCCTCAATTATGGATTCAACTCTAAAATGGATTTTTAAGCATAGATGTAGTGATTATTTACTGAGAAAGTGTTTTACAAAATTATAGTATGGTTTAATCAATTATCTTTGTGAACATAGCACATGAGGAACCTTAGGTGCATTGGGAAATGGACATACGAAACCTTAGTGTGTATGGTACCAACATGGGTTACTTTGGTGATGTTGAAAGACTATGGTAGGACTTGATATCAATGGGATTCACATTATTCGTTATTAGTGTTCTTTAAAATATCCTACTATGTATTTCCATAGGCTAGATCCTACCTATTTTTTTTTATAAATGATGGTATTGATTCATGATTGATTGTTCACATGTTTATATTATGGTATTACCATGAAAAATTATTCTTACACATTCATAATTCCATTCATGTAATTTCCTTTTTTTGGTTAATGAGATAATGATATTATCATAAATGAACCGAAGGATTATTTTTATAAAACTGGGTTTCATTGAAAATTTTCTTTATAAATCGGTTTTGTTTTAAATCTATAAAAAATGGATGATGGTATTAAACTTTTTATAGATTATTTGGTGGTATCCTATTGGGATTTATTATCACACCCTAACTTTTACTTTGGGAATTTTTATATGTGGTTTTGAAGGGCTCATGGAAATGGAAGGATATCATGTAGCTCACCATATTCTCTTGGTTTTTGTAAACTTATTAGTGTGATGGATTGGTGGTGGAAAATGGTTACATGGAGAATTGGATTTTGTCTTTTCATGTTTTATTTTAATGTTTAGCCGTTTGTATTATCATTTTATGTCCCATGGATGTTTACTCTTATTCCACATTTTAATCTATTAGTTTATATCTTTTTTAGTTATCCATGAGACTTGTGTGGTTCTTTTATTGATTTTGACCTTGTGGTGGGTTATCATGGGTGATGTATTATGTTAACTTAGGTTAGTTAATTACAAAATGTTAATAGAGTGATTACCCGGACAAAGTGTCCTGAAACTGCCTAGGTTTGGTTTAGGGTCAATGGTAGATAATAGTTACACTCACGCCCAATATTCAATATTTTATTCCAAAGGTAATGAAATAGAAACAAGGAAGGGGAGGGGAAGACCATCAAAGAGGTCTGAAAAATTGTTAGCCCAGTGCATCGCCTAAGATAAAACTAGAGCTACCTGGGGGGAGGGATCCAGGAGTGAAAAATTCCTTGAGGGTGAAATCCAAGGATGATTTGGAAGCTAAAAAATCAGAAATTCGGTTACATTCATGCCACATGTGAATGAAATCCATGCAATTGGAGATGGAGGTCCTTTAATTGTGAATCAAATAACTGATCTACCATAGAGTGGTATAGGGGTCTTTGATAGAGATCCAAACAATATTTGAGTCTATTTCACTGATTCTAGAGGATTTTTTTAGGAGTGGCATAAATTAAGGCCATTGAGCAAGGATGTGGCTTCCACCTTCAAGGAATCCCACAATCCATAAGATGAATTAAAATCATAGATAACCGAGGCATGAGAGTTTCAGAACATTAAAACTCCTTGCATAAGACCTTATCAACTTGTTTCATCAGTATTCAACTTGAAACCCAACACATGGAAAGACCAACTTACCCAAGTCCCACATTGATCCACCTTCGTCACCTCTGGGATAAGACCTCCAATTAGAAATTTTGAAAGGGAGGGGGCCTTGTCATAATTTTTTAGAAGGCACAATAGGTTAGACATAAGGAATTTTTCTTTCACAACAAGACTAATCACCGAAGGAGTAGTTCCATCATCACAATCCTGGTTGCAACCACTACAGATAGTCTAAATACTAGAAGCTAGAATACTGGCTCAATCTTGTTCCACTAGATTCCCCTTACATTGGTTGCCAAGCCATCCTTACAAGAATTCACCAGTAGACGAAACTTCACCAATGATTCCATTAAAATATCTCAGCGCATTCCATAGGTTGAAAAACCAGTCACTATGGAAGAACAAATGAGAAGTAGTTTCTTCTTTTGGGGCCAAACAAAAATAGTATTTGGAGGCAATATGGACACATTTCCTTTTAACCTCCTCTTCCAAGTGGATGACATGGTTATGCATCCTCCAAAATAGGAAATTATACTTCTATGGGATCATATTCCTCCAGAGCACCTTCCCCCAAGGATCACTCAAGATGCCCGATTGCTGCAAGTTTCTATAAGATTTAGATGAGAAATATCCAGAAGATGAACCCAAAAAATGCACCAATCTGAAGTATCGTCCCTGATGATGTTATAAAATTCTAGTTTTTGGGAGGGTTAAGAATGGAATAGATGAAATAAGGGTGGTCATAAGCATCCCTGAAGGTTAAATCAGGGGAGAAACAATAAGGAAATCCCCAGATCTTGCCTACCCAATTAATATTATAGAAACTAATGTCACCACTTACAATAATCCATCTAGAGTGCTACTAGAGAACTGAGATATTATCTTGCAAGGAATTCTACTGGAGGGGGGGGGGGTGGATTCACTATCCTCTTATTAATTAAAAATCCATACTTTACAGGAGGCCCAATGACTTATTCCTTCCCTTTGGGCATCCCAAATGAAGGGGTTTAAAATATTTTCAATTTCCCTGATAGTGTCTTGGGGCTCCTTCATCATGGAAAGACTATGTATGGAGATAAATGATAGGGCACAGTTAAAAAGAGTAATACTCCCCCCAAATGATAAAAAATGATTCTTAAAGTTGTTTATATGGTTTAAAATTTTGGTGAAAATACCTTCAAAGTGTCTCATATGGATCATAATAGAGGAAATAAGGTCTCCTAGGTATTCCATAAGAATTTTTTTCCTATGGATACCCCTGATCGCTTCAATTTTATATCTTTTCCAACTAGATAAAGATGAGTAAAGGAAATCATGGATCTATATCATTTTATAGACTTCCCACTCCACCTAATATACTCCTCCATCAAAGAATTGAAGGATCTAATTGAGGAACTACATCCGTTAAGGAAAAAAATCAGATTATTAACAAATAGATAGTGATACACCCTCGAGAACTGACCAACACAATGGTAGGGGATGATACAACCTCATTAGATGCAAGCAGTAACATGTTTTATAAGTGAATCCTGGATCCTGATGAAAATTATGGGGTAAAGAGAGTCACCTTATTGGAGTACTCGCATATATTTTATAAAACCTCATTGTCTCCCACCAAAATGATATTGAATGAAGGAAAACTGTAACATCTAAACAGAAAGTCTTTGACCCAACTAGAGAATCCCATAAATCTCATAACCTGAAGGATGAATCTCCATTCCATATGGTCATAGGCCTTGTTCATATAAATATTAATGGCTAGGTTTGACCCCAAAAACTTCTTATTAATTTCTCCCACCATCTCTTAGACAATGCCAATTACACCCTAAATAGATATATCGTGGATAAAGGAATGTAGTTCATCAGATATCCAGAGGGAAGAGTATTGAGATTGTATCATAATGATGATGGAGTCCATGATCTTGTATGCAAAGTTTCATATACTTATAGGATTAAAACGTCTACCAGCGGAAGGGTCCTTAACATTGGGTAAATGTATCGTTATGGTTTCATAAGCGACCCTTAGGAGTGAATCGTCACATAAGATGTCCTGGATGTCTACGACGAGGTATTTATTAATAATGTTATAGGAGATAGTGTAAAAGGAACTTGGGAACCCATCAGGTCCTAGTGCACTCTCTTCATTAAATACTTTGATAGTGTCCCACACCTCCATCTCACTCAGGGATTTATTGATTATCTCGTTAGCATGGGAGGATAACACATTTGAGATTGAGTTTAAAATATCAACCTGGACCTTAGGAAGACCATGATGCATGTTTTGATTAGTTCCACATAATAATGAATAAACATATCTGATTACCATGTCATGGATTTCCTCCAGATTATCTGTATATGACCTATCCTCATGTCGCATGTTCAGAGTTTGGATCCTCCATTTCTCTTTCAATAAAGCATGAAAGTATGCCGAGTTGCGGTCACCCTCTCTGAGCTAGGTTACCCTAACTCTTTTCCAAAGGCACCTGTTCTTTTATAATAGGAGTTAATTGAAATGATACTTTTTGATGGAAAGGGAAGCGAAAGTATCCTCATCCCATAGTAGTTAGGACTATCAGAATTTAGGTAGTAAGTACGGGAGGGTTCCTAGCCAAATCACTTTATTATGTGAACTCGAGTTACCATGGGTGGTCAGGGATTTTTTATAAGCTCAAGACTTAGTTTTTGAGATTATTTATATGAAATTGATTTTTATTTTATTTAGATAAACATTTTATTTTTTATTTTTTTCTCCCTTTCATAGAATCTGTGATTTCTTTAAATTCTTTTCATTTAAATGTCTTAATTTTGGATTCTTGATGTTGGTATTTTGATTCTCAAATTGTTGTTAAGATAATTTGTTATAATCTATTGTGTTCATTAGAAATTTCCTCCTAGATGATATATTCTCCGTCCAGGAGAGGAATATTCAAGATAAGTTCTATAGGAAAATTATCAGGTGGAATCTTATTTGGTTGATGTTGTTATCCGCTATATTCTGAATCTGGTTCAGGAATCTATTGTAAACTAGGGACAGATGGTGGATCATTTCTAGGAATTTATGAAGGAGAATGCACCAATATTAATTGGTGAAAAAGGACCCTAGGAATCTAACAAGTGGATCAAGTGGAATAAATGGATCATCCATTTTCTGAAAACTCCACAAGACTCTAATGTGGGTTTTACCACTTACATTAAGGAATGACTAAGAATGTAATAGTGATACTCTATTATGTAAGCTATGTTACATAAGGATATTAACTATAATTATTTCAAGAATATATTCAACAGAAAATTGTATCATAAAAAATTTCACGTGGAAAGTAACTGGGAAATTAGAAACTTCAGGTAAGGGGAGCATTTTTTTATAGAATATGACACCCATTTCACTAAGTTGGTTCACTGAGAACAAAACCTTGTTACTAATGATTACCATAATGATTGTTTATTCAAGTTGTTTCTAAGGGATGATATTAAGTCAATGTTGATTCTATTATGTCTTACTACTAATGTAGTCAATAAAGTGGCTATGTTTAAGGTAGATATAGCTGGGAAAATGGGTTTAGGTGGAGTTTCAATTGCAACAGGTGGTATAAAGGGTGTGGATTCTTGCCAAAAAAGAACCATAAGGGTTCTTAGTTCACACCATAACTAGTTTTTGTGGAATCTTTGGGTAATGGAAGGCTGTTTACTATCATTGTGGAAGGTCTAGTTATACCATTCCCAACTGTACATAATTTCCCAGGAAATTTCATCTCTATAGAAAATAAATTTATCTTAAGAATTTTTGTGGGAAGATTCCCCAATGAAGTAGATATGGATATATACTCACCAAATCCTCTTAGTTTCATCATGATATGTCAAAGGGTGTTGGATCACATTCTCAAGACAAGGGGGATAGTCAGGTACTGAAGAAAAATTATCAAGGGGATAAGGTTGGATGTATTTATGCTATGGAATATGTTCTAGAGGAATCTAAAGCAGGGATGAATATTTTTTTGAGTTATAGTTTTTATTTCTTCTATATGGTTCTATAATTGCTTTTTATATGTATACCTAATTATTTTATATCATCTATGTTAATTGAAGTGTTTATATTACATTAAAATATTATTATATTCATGTTGGACCTTTCTAAGCCTTTGGGAAAGAGGCCAAAAAAGGATTTAAATGTCTTGATTATAGATGACTTTGAAGTGATGTAGAATTTCTTGGTTAATGATATAGATATATGTGAACTTAATATTAGTGTATATTAGATGATCAAAATTAAGGAATATATCAACTATAATCCTTATCACGTTTAGTTTTTATGTCTTGATGGAGTGTCTCATGTCTTTCAGGGTGAGTGAGATCCTAGATCAAGAAGAATATGGTATGTTGTTTCTTATATTGGAATGATATCAGGTTAGTGTTTACAGATTTTCCTTAATTCCACTGATCAAAATTTGAGAAAACCACTTCCCACAGTGGTGAGTGTATACCATGAGGTATTCCCTAATGATTTCTATAGTTTACCACAATAAAGAGAGGTCGAGTTCACTATTGAATTTCTCCCTCAGATGATGCTAATATATATTCCATCATATCACATGGGACCTACTAAGTTAAATGATTATACAGTTCATATTATAAACCTTGAGTAAAATGGATTTATTCATCTTGTCTTGTAACCTTGGGATTCAACTATGGTCTTTTTCAAAAAGGTATAAAGAAGTCTCAGACTTTGTGTTGATTATTGAAAGCATAATCAGGTGATTGTTAAGAACAAGTATCCCTTTCCAAGACTTGATGATATTTTGCATAAACTTGTAGGGTCTTGTTGGTTTTCTATAATTGAACTACGGATGGGGTACCATCAATTGAGAATCTGAGAATAGGATATACCTAAGACAATGTTTATGAGTCGGTATGGCCATTTTGAGTTTCTGGTTATGCCATCAAGTCTCTCTAATGCTCCCTTTATATTCTTGTAATTAATAAAATGATTAATTTATCAGTTCTTAGAATATTTCATTTTCATTTTTCTTAATTGTTTTTTTCATGTACTCTAAGTTATAAGAGGTACACATAGATCCCTTGGATATTATCTTTAGAATTTTGAAATAAAATTGCTTGTACAATAATATCTCTAAATATAAAATTTGGATCTAATAATTGAAATTCAAAGGAAATGATATTTTTTACTGGGGAATATCAGTGGATCTTGAAAATATTTGGGTGGAAATGTCATGGGAACAACCCATAAATTATTTTAAAATCTATATATTTCTTGGTTTGACTGCTAAATACAAGAAGTTTTTTCGAACTTCTCCAACATTGCTTATCTGATGACATATTTGACCCAAAAGGGAGTTAATTTTGAGTGGAATAAAAAATTTCAGAGGTATTTCTAGAATTAAATTAGAGATTGACATCAACATAAGTTTCAATTATTCCATAAATGAGTCCAGGTTATGATGTTTTTTGCAATACCATAAGTATGATAACAAGTCTTGATGTAGGTAAAGTAGATGGTTTCTAATATCCAACACTAATTATGAACTTTAGAGAAGGTATACCATACCTATGAACTTTAATTAGAAGATGTTATATACACTCTCAAATCATGTTGCCACTATCACTTCGGGTAGTAGTTTATAATTTCTTCTTATCACAAGATCTTGAAGTATATTTTTAGTTATGGGACTTGAATTTATTACATAAACATTAGTTTGAGTATCCTAAGATGTTCATTTTTGATATTTCTTATATTCATAGGAAAGACAATGAGGTCACCAATTCATTAATTAGTAAATTACTAGATCAATCCATAAATAATTAGTATAGGAGTGGTCTCAGATGAGTTTTTACACTAAGAAGATCTTGGGAGTGGAAGAGGCTTATGAGAAGGTGTTTTTAACTTTTGGGAATGAAGAATCCTCATTTTATGATCATATTTGGAAAAAAATTAATAGACACTAATTTATAGTGCATTAGTAAAACTGTAAATGGTAGGGAGACCTCTGGTGACTGGTCTCATTCTCCCACTAATGCATTGTGTTTCTAAGGAAAGTTGGTTGTTCCTGTATCTCTGAGGCATGACTTGATGGAAAATGGAAACTAATATTGTTTTTCCATGCACCATATGACTTCCAAGATTTATCATGATATGGGATGTTGGTATTATTTTCCAGGGATGATGTGGCCAATTGCATGATTCATGTCACTGTGCCTTACTTTTTGAAGAATTAAGATAGAGAACTAGAGACTAGATGGTCATTAAAACCATTTACCATTCTTTTATGGAAGTCAGATGAGATTTATATAGACAATTTCATTGGTTTACCATAAAATCCTATTTGGAAGGATAAAATTTTGGTGATCATTGATTGAATTATGGAATTGTCTCATTTCCTCACTATCATGGAGATGAAGAAGGTGGAACAACTTAGGCATGTGTATATATGAGAGGTTTTAAGGATTTATAAAGTTCCCATTGCAAATGTTATTGATCCGGACCCAAATTTTACGTTAAGGATTTAGAAATTTTTTCAAGAGGTTATGATTTCCCAGTTGATTTTAATCATTAAATATAATCCCCAAATAGATTGGAAGGCCAGGAGAGCTATTTAGATTCTCGAGGATATTCTTCGGGCATGCATGATTGATTTTAGTGGTTCATGGGAAAAAATATTAATTTGGTTTAATTTTAATATAAGAATATTTATTAGTAATCAACTAATATGAAACCCATAGAATCATTCTATGGGTAGCCATGTAGATCTCTTTTGTGTAGAGAAGATTAGGGAAAGTAGTCCTTGGTTAGACCAATCCTTGTTTAAGAGATGAAGGATAAAGTGAAGCTAATTAGTAAGTGGTTAGTGACTACTAAAAATCTTAAAAACTCATATGAATACTATAAGCATCACCTTATAGAGTTTTAGGTTAGTGATCAATTATTTCTTAAAGGTTCACCTCACTTAGGGAACCATTTAATTGGGTAAGTAGGATATGTTGGCATTGAGGTTTATTGGCCCTTTTGAGATCATTGAATGACTTGAAAAGGTGTCTTATCAGTTGGAATTGGTGTCATGATTGACATCAATTCATGAAATGTTTCATGTTTCCTAAATTAGGAGGTATCAACCATACCCTTCCCATGTGATTGAATGGGAATATGTTGATCTTGAGCCTAATACCTCTACGGTTGAACAACTAGTTCAAATTATGGATCACTATGATAATTTATTGAGTGGTAAAACAGTTCCAATAGTTAATTTATTATGGTAATGTGAACCGGATAACCAAAATACATGGTAGTGGGAATAATAAATGAGGTAGTAATTTCCTTCACTTTTTTCATGTTTAGAATCTTGATCACTTTTTGGGGATAAAAATATTTTTTGGTGTGTATAATTGTGATACCTCCCCATGTCATATATTTTATTTAGTTTGAGTTGGTATATTCTATGGACCGTTATAGAGTTTTCTGGGCGTTAGTGGTTGAAAAAAATGGATTTTTGGAGAAAAAAGACTAGGATCATGGTTTATTCATATGATTTGTACTAATTGTGTGGTAACCATATAGTATGGTACTGTGAAGTGAATGTGGTGGTTTTCATGGTTAGTCAAACAATGTGGATTGCTAAAAAGTTGTGTGGTTGTCTATGTGTTTTTATATATGTGTCACATCAATTGATCATGGTTTTACCAAACCGTGTTGTTCTACCCAAGTATCCATGCACCTATAATTTTCAAAGGATAAAGGCCACACATGGTTAGTGCATAGTTTGTTAAACCGTGTGGCCAAACCATGAACCCCGATCCAAACCTCTAAAAATATATAATTTACCTATTTTACATTGACCATATTTATATCTAATAACGTCCTAAACTCCATTATTCTAGAACTAAACATCCCAATAACACCCTATAGGCTTATTCCCTTACTTCCTTGGCAACTTTCCTTCATTATTAAAAAATCTATTCATGTTATGTTCTATTTTTGATTTTATTTTCTCTCTTCTCTTTATATATTCACTTGACCTCTTCTCCCTTTATTTCACTATAACCTTATTGGGCTATGATTTATTTTTCTAGAGGATGTAATGGGAAAATGATGCTATTTATTGTGGATTTAGGATTTTGAGTAATGGATCTCCATGTTTCCAACCTCTGTTCTCAAAGGCGACTAGTGTTCCTCTATTATTGAGGTTGGTGTCTCTATAAAATGGTATTAACCCATGAATTATTGAATGTTTCTATAAAATTACATTAGTTTTATTTGAGAAATTTATTGATTAATTTTATCATGTTTGGAAACAATCCCTTAAGGTAACTTTTTAGTATTTTTGGGTAGTTTGTTTGTTGAAAAAGTAGGTTTAAAAGGTCATTTTTGGAGTTACAGGGTGATTATTGAACAATTATGTTGAAAAATATTCAAGACATTGGTTCAAAATATTTTTAAGTGGTATATAAAATTACATGTACAATTTGGTTCTATTTCCTAGTGTTCAAAATTTTTGTGGTAAAAAATTGGGATGATGACACAAGTTTTGAAAAAGTTAGATTTTTAGAGCTACCTTATTGAAATTTGTAAAAGTCTTGGAATTTGTTAAATTTTGGTATTTTGAGAATTTTCGGTGGTTCTAAAAAGATTATATATTAATTAAAGATTTTTTTATGAAACATAGATGAATTTTGAAGAAAATATGGTAAATTAGATGACTAGGAGAAGTTTCATGAATGGAAAATTTCTTTGAATATTTGTAAAGACATCAAGTTTTGTTAACATTTATTAAGAGTTTCATGAAAATATGGTGGTGATCTTTAATGTTTTGTGAAGGGGAGGAAACATCTATAAATAGGAAACTACCCCCGACCTTTTAAGATAGAAAGCCTCAATGAAAATATAAAGGCTCTGAATTTGAAAAAGGAATTTCATGAAAGAATTATTTGCATGAATGATTCATAATAATATGAGTTTCATGAAGGATTATTTTTAAATAATTGTAAGTTTAATGAAATCTTAGAGAGTTTTGTGAAAGGATGTGCGTTTTTCAAATAATTGGGTAGTTTTAAAAAAGTTGAGAAAATGGATTCATGAAAGTGAATATTATGTGAATATAAAGGGATTTCCTAGTAATTATATGGTAAAGAGGTATTCATAAAGTGAATGAAAATAGAGCTTCATTATGCACCAAATGAGGTGTGAACTATATTTATTCAATTCATCAAAGGAAGAATCTTGTAAAGTAACAGTGAACACACTTCATTTGAGAGAGCAATGATCTTTAAAATTGTGAAAGGTATTGAACTAGGAGGTATAGTTAGTATATTACAAGCTTTGTAATAGTAGTATGCATTAGTAGATTTGATGACTTGTCACATTTCTTGGGTATTCTCCTTAGATGTATCCTATTGTGGGTGAACTAAGTAAAATTGTTGTGTTTCATGCATGTTTTCATTTTTTCACATACTTTTATATGGGAAAGGGAGAGAAAAGTGTTTTGTTTAACAATTAAACTTTATAAAGGGGTAGTTGTTTTAATATGTCATACCCAGATTCACCCCCCCTCTTAGGGTATTTAACCTACTTGTGATAAAAATTCGTACCCGATTCTGGTTAAAAATAGTCTTACTCTCTTATTGGTTTCAATGGATGTTGTTAATCACAAATGGATTCCGATCTTCATTGGGAACATTTTTTAGTTGTGGAAGAACTAGATGAAAAACTAATTCAAATAATTAAAAATGGATGTATTTAATTCTATGATTTATGGTATTTCTAAAAGTGTGGATAGTGGATTTATATTAGAAGTATAATTAACGTAATTGGATGTTGATGCCAAAGGAATTAATGCCCCATGAGGATATTTATCTAAAATAGTCTACACAATGGTTATGTAATGTAAGTCCACACATTACATGTTGAAAAAGATATTAAATATTTATGAAGTTGATTCAAATGTAAGAGATGAAAAATTATAGGTTTTGGGGAATAAATATGAGGACATGATAATGCACCCCAATGTGTCTATAGATGCATTTTTTGACCAGGTGAATGTTTTTTGGAAGACATGAATGGTCTCATAGAAATATTTTAATATTTAAAGATCATTTGGCATATCTTGAGAAGAATTATACCAAGGTTCAATCTAAAAGTTTATATATTGGAAGATAAATATATAAAGGATATGTAATTGGATAGTTTTCATAGTAATATTGTTGCATTCAAGATGAGAAACGATGATAACGAATCTATGTTTAATTGGAATCCCAATGAGGTTGAATTACAGGCCATGAAGAAGATAAATTTTGAAGATAACTAGGAATAAGTAAAGATAGATGATGTCATGTCATTCCTTTACTCACATCTATAAATAAGAAAAGCAGTGTTCAAAGGGAAACTTCCACTCACATGATTTCATTATGGAAAGGTTAGATATCTTATGGCTAGCCAGCCCAATAAGTTTTAAGATAACGATGAAGATGAATTCAAAAATTCCCATTAAGAAGTATTCAACCTATGTGAAAGGTAAGAAATTTTTTAAGAAACTTATTCAAAAAGAAGAATATTTTTTCACAATAAAATTAAAGTTTTGAAGAATATAAGGTTGTAGAGATGGAGAACAGAAAGTATCATGGATAAAATGTGATGGTGGAAGTTGTAGGTAACTGTCAGAAAATGGAGGATGAAATTGAAAAGATCAAGTCTTCAATGCTAGAGAACTAAAAAAGTTCATTTAGTAAAAGCTCCAAGCGAAGAAAAAAATTGTGATAAATGATTTGAATAACAAAGGAAAAGATCAAATAAAACTTATCGAATAACTTGAAGAGGAAATTATTGACCTGTGAAGAAAATTATAAGATCAGGATAGACTATTGACTCTCAATATGACATCGGGAAATAAGATCATTTATGTGGTAGAAAATATGGAAGTGGATCCTAGAGTTCAATAAAAACTGAATTAAGTGTTATATCTAAATAACAAGGTTGTTATGGGGATTGATCACAAAAAACTCTTATGATTGAGGTCATACCAAAAGCAACCACTGCAAGGTTAAAAATTAATTTGGTTAAAAATGAGAACTAGAAGTTTCTGAGAATCCAAGGAACAATTGGTCCTATAATAACGATTCACTATAATTCACTTAATATTAGGTGTTATTATAATGGAAATATGGGAAATTCCAAAAATGTATATTCTATAGTCAAAAGGTACCAAATGGAATAATAGTAGAAAATGTGACTATATAGAGTTCAATATTCAAAGAATGATTTTGATGGTAACTGTTTCTAGTGTAGAGGATTCTCACCCATTTCCTAATATTACATATTAATAATATAGAGGAATTTACCAAAGTGGAACTAATTTTATTATAACCAGGATACCAAATTATCATCAAATTATATGAAAATGGAAAATCGATTTGTAGATATGGATAATGAATTTTTTACATCATACTTCATGGAAGATCAAGAATATCATTCCACAATAGGTATGAAGTCAACAATGTGGTTCAAAAATAAAATATTTGAGTAGGAATTGGTTTAATTTATTTAACTTAAAGCATAAAATGTGATGTTGCTCAAGATATTCCCAAGATTTCACGTGATCATACTCACACATGTTATTCTTATCAAAAGGTAAAGATTATCAAAAATATGTATAAGAAAAAAAAACATTCAACCAGAGTGGTTGAATTGGTACACAAAGATGTGTATAGGCCTATATCACTGAGATTCATTGATGGGAAGAGGTATTATGTTCTTTTCATTGATTCTTTTTGCAGGACGACAAGGATATTTTTCATTTCACAAAAATATACTTTATTTATTTTCATAACACAATATTTAAGAGAAGCTCAAAAGGATGTTTGGGTAGATATTCTAATTATTTAAGCTTATAATTGTATTAAATTCAAAATTAGCCACGTAGAGTATTATCTCGAGAAATATAGGATAAGTCCTCAAGTTTCGGTAGTGATATCTCCTCAAAACAATTGAGTGGTTTAGAAGAGAAATGGAATTATAAACATCATGGAAGGAACAATTTTTATTGAAAAGGACCTACCAGTGAAATTATGAAAAAATTATTCTTGAAATTAGTCTACACATCAAATAGGGATTTTTTTGTTTTAAAGAATAAAAGTCTTTGTATGAACTATTTTGCAGAAACAATACAACATTAAAAAAATTTCAAATCTTTGTATGAATGTTTTTTTATTAACAATAAGTAAAAATACATAAAGTTTGAGCCATATGGATATGGGAGGGTATTCCTTGGATACTTAGAAAAAAAGAATATAAATGATTTAAAAAGAGTAGGGAATATTCATTGAAAGCATTGATGTCACTTAGTATATAATGAACATAATATTAAATAACGTAGTGAATAATTACCTGATGATAGTGATGAGGAGATAAGAAACAAAGTGGGAGTAAAAGTAGAAAATGCTTATTCAGATGAAGATACTGATGAAAGGAAAGAGGTAGTGGAATCTATATATAGACATAAGTCAAATAGTTGAGTTGAAATTGATAGAAAAAATATCAATGGTGACTAGGAAGTGCTCATTTAAACACATTTAATGAAGTCTTCACAACAGGGAACCTTCTTATATTAGGTAGAGCCAAAATGTTTTGAAGAACTAGCTAGAGATGAGAACTAGTTTTAGGATATGAATGAACAACTCTACCAAATTGAGAAGAACCAATCATGAGAGTTTTTTTGAGATCAGAAGATAAGAATGTCATCGGGACCAAATGAGTCTTTCAGAATAAACTAAGTAAAGATGGATTGGTAATTCAAAAAAAATCATGGATCGTACACAAGGGATACTACCAGATTGAGTGAATTTATGTTGACGAGACATTGGAACATATTGAAAAGTTGGAAAGTATTACCATATTCTTAGCCATTGCAGTGTAATGAAAGTTCAAATTTTTCTAGATAGACCTAAAGTCATTATTTCTGGATGAGGTTCTAGAATAAGAAGTGTACATCAAACATCAAGATGGTTTTCTTATCCATGCGGATGAAAAAAAATTTATCAGCTACGGAAGGTACAATATCAGTTAAATAAAGTACCTTGGTCATGGTATTCAAGATTTGACCAGTTTTTGAGGAGGCTAATTTTTTAGTGTGGGGGAGTTAACTATATTTTATATGTAAAAAATTATAGTAATCAAAATATTATAGTGCTTTTTTATGTAAATGACATAATATTTTTTGTATCATATGAATCATAGTTCTAATAATTCATAGAATTCATGAAAAGTGAGTCTAAAATGTCAATTATTGGAAAAATTATGAATTCCTAGGCTTATAGGTTATACAAAGAATAAATGGAACATACATTTCACAATCCAAATATTCTAAGGAGTTTTTGAGAATATTTTAAATTGATTCTTCTAAGGAAATAAAAACTTAAGTGGCTAACCAGATGAAATTTTAATGATATGATGAAGGCAAAGTGGTTAATGTCATAGAATATAGGTAGATCATTGGCAGTCTATTGTTCTTAATAGAGTCATAACAAAATATTGTTTTTTATGAATTATAACAAGCGTAGTGTCCAATTAATACCAATGAAATATATACATACTTGGAATAAAAATAATACTTCATTATATTACAGGAATAGTGGATTTAATTTTTCTACACAATGAAAAATATTTGTAAGATTTATTGGGTTATAAATATGTAGTTTGGGATAGTACAAGAGATGATAGAAAATCAACGTTATGTGGTGTATTATATCTTGGAATATTTTTTTATCAGATAATAAAGAAAAAAGATTGCATTTTTTGAGTACTATAGATGATGAATAAATTGTTACCACTCTAACTTACATGTAGTTGTTGTGGATGAGGAAATAACTTGAAGATACAAGAGTTGAAGTGAAGTCTCCGATCAGAATCCATTATGATAATTTAAGTGCAATAAATTTCCTAAAAAATACCATCTATCACTCATGGATGAAAAACATTAAAATAAAGTATCATTTTATCAAGGAGAATGTGGATTGTGGGCTAACGAAGTTTAAGTATGTTCCTATAGAACTATAAGTAGAAAATATTCTTACTAAGGCCTTACCCAAAGAATCATTTGAATGACATCAACTAGATATTAGAGTTCAGTTGATTCCCCACACTTAAACAAGTGTGGACATGAGACCCCATCTCCATGATGTATGGTGTGATTTAAATTATGTTTTGATGTGTGTTCTTTTTAATTTTATAGAAAAAAGGAGCGACCTTTGGGTTTATTGACAAAGGGGGAGAAAATATCTTGATCAATAAAAGGGGATAAGGAGATAGGGGGAGTAGTGAATTAGGGAGAGTTTTAAATCTAAAAATGCTAAAGATGAACAATCAAGGGTTATATATCATGAAATATGGTGCTCATGATGAAATAAATTGATTATTTAAGGAATAAAGTGATTCATTATTGAACTTTTGATGCGACTCATGTTTCTCACATTGAGCATGGATGATGTGGTCTTAGACCATGTGTTGAGAAAATATTTTATCTAAATCTAGAATCACATGAATCAAATTTTGGTAGAATATGGAAGAATATTTAAATTGGTATCAAAGGGTAAATAACTTTCAAAAAACCCAAAGCGGGATATTGTTGGTAAAAAATTTCTTAAGGCCACGTTTTAGCATTTTTGGGTAGATTGTGTTTGCAAAAAAAATTGGTTAAAAGGATAGTTGTGAGGTTATAGAGTGATTGTTGAACAATTAAGTTAAAAAAGATTTTATATAATGATATGGAAGCTCTAGAAGTGGTATATAATATTATGTTTACATGGTGACACCATTTCCTAGTGTTTTCCAAATTTTTGGTGTCCAAAATTTGGAGGATGGAACAAAAGTTTGATATTTTGGACTGCCTCAAAAAAATATAGAAAATGAATGGAATTCAATAAAGTGTGGTTTCTTTTGAATGTAAAGTGTTTTGAAAAATATTTGAGTCCTTTCATATAATTTTTGAATAAAAATTAATGACTTTCAAAAGAAATACAATAAGTTACACTATTAAATGATGATTCATGAATAGAAAATTCCCCTAAAGTTTCTCAAAGACATGGAGTTTCTTGAACAAGAATGAAATGTTTCTAGAAAATGTGGTGGTGAGATTGAAAGGTCCAAAAAGTTGAGGAAAAGTATATAAATATCCAAATACCCCCATTATTTAAAGATAGTAATCCTGAATGAAAATCCAAAGGTTATGAATTGACAAAGGAATTTTGTGAAAGAATTCCTTGCATGAAGGATTCATAAGAATATGAGTTTTTTGAAAGAATAAACTTTCTTGAAATAGAATGTTTTGAGAACAATTATAAGTTTCAAAAAATATTAAAATGTTTTTCAAAAGTTTTTAAAATTCAGGAAATTAAAAGTTTCACAAAGGTTTGAAAGGTTTTGTGAATAATTGGGTAGTTTCCAGAATGTTGAGAAAGGGGTTTTATAAAAGAGAATCTTATTTGAATCAGAAGGGATTTACCAGTAATTATTTGGTAGAGGTATTAATTATTTGAATTAAATTATATATTCATGATTAACTAAATGAGGTTTAACATATATTGATTCATGTGATCAACAGAATAATCTTCGGAAGGAGTAGTGAGCACGCTTTAGTTGAGAGAGCAGTGAACTTTCAAATTGTGAATGATAGTGAACTGGGAGGGATAGTGAGTCTTCTCTAAAATTTTTAATTGATTATGATTTAGTGGATTGGGTTAATAAGAAAATTTTCTATGTATGATCCTTGTACATAACCCAATGTAGATGAACAAAGTAAAATTTTAGTGTCTTGAAAAAGGGGGTTTTACAAGGAGATTGCTTTAAAAATAGTTTATACACATTATGTGTTCAATGAAAATTTTCAATGGTGGATTTGAATCAAAAATGGTTTTTTGAGAATGTATGTGGTGATGATTCAATAACAAAATGTTTTACAAAATGTGATTATTGTTTTAAAAAACATAGCACATGGGGAACCTTCGGTTTAATGGGAAATTGACATATAGAACCTCAATGTGTTTAGTAACATTAGGGGTTACTTTGGTGATATAAATTTACTATATAATGAATATATATTGGAAGTATTCACATTATTCATGGATATTATTCATTTTTGTGTTCTTATACATATTACCAAAGGTTATATCCTACTTTTTCTTTATTTTATACGTGATGGTATTGATTCATGCTTGATTGATCAAATGTGTTGATTATGGTATTACCATGGAATATTATGATTATGAATTTATAATGTATTTTATATAATTTTCATATTTTTTGGTTTATGATATATTCATAAAGGAAATAATAAACATTTTTATAAAAATGGTATTCATTGAAAATTTTCTTCGTAAACTGGTTTTTTAAATTCTATAACTAGTGGTTGCATGGTATAATAATTTATATAGATTATTTGGTTGTATCCCTCTAGGATTTATTCTCACACCCTTTATTTGAATTATTATTTTTTATATGTATTTTTTGGGAAATAGGGAAAGTTAAGTGATTCGTGTAGTTTGTTGAATTATATTGTTTTTCATCACCTCTTTAGTGAGATAGAATGGTAGGGATATACGGTCACATGGAGAGTTAGATTTTTTTATATTCATGTTTTATTTTCATACTTAGACTTTTGTATTGGTGTTTTATGTATCATGGATTTGTAATATTATTTTTAATTTTAATCCATTTATTTATCTCTATTTTGGTTATTTATGATACTTTTGTGGTTCTTTTGTTGAATTTGACTTTGTAATGGGCCATCTCAGATGATGTGTTAGGTTGAAATTGGGTGGTTCATTACAAGGATATTTTATTACTTGGGATCATTTGGAGATGTAATAATTTTCTACTAAGAGATGAAGTATGTGCCTTTCCCTTGGTATTTTATGAGATAATATTTTGTTATAATCTTACTTATGTTTTATAATAACCATTTTGGATAGTTCTTATTTTGTTGACCCACTATATTAGTGATTATTTTGTACGGTGGGGGAGATCAACCAAAGTTATCAACTCCACCATTCCTTATGAGCATATTTTGTGAATTAATAGTGTTTTAGATTCATTTTTATGCTCTAGATTATGATATAGGGATACAATTATATTTTGAGACATGGTCTATTTGATTTGGTTGTATTCTAACCTCAGTTTTGAGTTATCTTCCCTCATTCTCTATGTTAGGGTAGTCATGGAACTCCCCAAACTTAGTGATTTTTTTGGGGAATAAAGTTTTATGGTGGGGAGATTTTTTATACAGCTCCCTCATTTTCTTTAAAAGTTTATTTATTTAATGATTTTTAATCTTTACCTTGAGTTTTGGGTCTATGCACATTATTTGTTTTGAAAAACTTACGGAAATGTCTTATCGCACTGTTATCACACAATTTTTAGAAACTGTGTAATGACCCTAAGAGTGTTTTTGTAGTTTTAGAAAATCAAATTTTCATAATTTGTACATGGATTCCCCAACTATGTTGGAAAATTTTGTGGGTTTATTGGTGTGTTGAGTGAGGGGAACATGGTTAGTGCACAATTTGGAAAACTGTATCATAAATGGGAAACTTACCCAGTTCTTTAAAAATTGGAATTTCCAATTTTACTCTTCTTGAATTAAAATCCCTCATCCCTCCTCCTTCCCTATGTCTTGATATGCACAACCTAGGGAATATATGGGTGTATTAAAACTTTCCCCCATTTTATTTTCATTTCATCTCCCTTCAATTTCAAGCTGAATCATGCAAGGTTAGAGTTTCTTCTCCTCATCATCCTTCATCATCTCTTCTTATTCTCTCCACTACCTCGCATTACAATGCTCTATTTTTTTAATCCTAGGGTGAAATCTTGACAATGTACATGCATTTATTTATGGATAGGGTCATTGAGTTCCTATCAGGGTCTTATTATTCCACATTCAAGGTATTCTCCTAAATTTCCTCAATTTAAAGTATATGTTTCCTTGTTTTTTCCATTTTAATATATATCTGTATGATTCATGTGATTTAAAATTTATTTTTCTTAGAAGTTATATGTAATATATAATCATTGAAATTTTTAAATTGTGTTTTCTGAAATCAATTGTCCTAAAAAAGAGTGGTTTCAACCATTGGTTCTTTTTATTTGTAAAATTTAATGGGTTCAAAGGGGTTTGTGTTAGGATTTCATTTGAGATGGTCCTTTATTGGAAATTTAGATTTGTTCTTATATTTATTACCAATTATACATATTTATGGTGGTTGTATAATTTTTTGATGATATTTTTATTTTTTTTCATAGTTTATTGGACTTAATTATTTTTAAAGTTGGGTTTCTACTTAGTTTCTAATAGGTTTCAATTGATACAAGATATCAAATTTGTTATTAAAAATGAATCTAAAGTTTATTTACTAAAGAATTTTTTAATAGAAAATTTGTTATTTAAAAAAATAATGATGTATAAATATGTTTTTACAAATGGTTTTTGGAAGGAGATTTAGAAATAGTAGTACCAGGTTCAAATTTCAAGGACTAGTGGGAACCTTAAATAAAAGGTTTCTAATGTGATTTTAAAAACTGTTCTACAAAATTAACTCTATACCATTAGAATTAGGTTTAAATTAAATTTTATGAATATATTCTATTTTTTGATGATATTTCTATGTATTTTATTAGAGGCTTTAGTGAGAGTGTTGTGTGTGAGGGTGGGCTAAAGTACATGATGGGGATTATTTTTCTTATAGTTCAATACTTATGCGTGGTTCTTGTATGTCACACAACCTTTATCACCCTCTGTTACTATTATCAGGGTTATCCTATGAAATTTAGTGAGGTATTGGGAGATATATTCTATACTAGTCCCTATTATATGTAATTTCATCCTCTTGTAATGGTCTAATATTAACTAGAGGAGTGACAGTAGTGAATCTTGTTGAGGGTAATTCAGTTGGTTATAAACTTGGAATGAATCAAAAGGCTAAAATATTATTCCACCTAAGTATGTCTAGGATTATATCCCTGTTTGTTTAGAATATTACCATGAATATATACATTTTTCCTTTATTTATTAATTATTGTACTTGGTCACAAATTTTCTGGATTTTTATTATTATTTTATAGAACATTGTATGTCATTTATTTTTGTTTCTTACATTATTTATTTAAAATTATCTTTTATTTATTAGATTTTAATTTATACCTTCCATTGATTCATTTTTTAGTTTGATCAGGTTTTATAAAGTTACTTATTTCCTTTATTTTTATACTACTTAGTTACTTTCATGAGTCAGATGCATATTTGGGTGTTAGGTTTCTTTCATTGTACTTATTTTATGAAAGAGGTATGGGAAAAAGAAAATTTTGGGAACATATTATTTAAAGAAAGTTTATTTCAAAGGATAAAGTTAAATATAATATTTAAAGTTATTTTTATGGTTTCTCAAATCTTGTTTCTTGGATAAAAATGATTGTTTGTAAATGCTCATGAGTTTTTTATAGGAAAAAAAATAAACATATTTTTTAAAATAATTATTTCAAAACCATAATTTTAAGAGTTTTTTTAAAATATATAGAATATATTCTTTAGTTAAATCTTATTGAGTTATTATGTTCACACCCTACTCACACCACTTAGTATCTATGGAGTGATAGGATCTTACAAGTTCAAGATCTAATTAAGAGGACTACCACTTTAGGTAATCCATTTTCCAAACCAATCTCAAAGTGTGTTTTTAGTTAATGGGTGGATTTTAACCTCAAGTCACATGAAGATCCTGATACAATATTTTAGTTTTATTTTCATTCTTTGAAATTTCATCCATGTCGGCTTTCTTATTACTTAAGTTTTAATATTGTATTATATCTATTTTTCCCCATTTTTTTATTTCAAAACTATTTATTTTCATGAATTTCCAATATATGGGTGAATTATTCCATATTCATAATAGGGTTATGGTTTTTGTTAAATATTTTTTATTTAGGTCGTATCATCCTGACTGTGCATATTTTAATCCTCTGGAACTCGTTTCCAGCCTGTGGGTATTGAAAATACCCCCAAGCCTTTCCACTAGCTTTCTTGTGTTACCTGATTAGGTACAAATTATTTTGGTTCATGATAGTTAGGTTGAAAAACAATAAAGGTAAACTTATGATAAATTCAATTCCCTCTCATTAATCTTTCCCTTTTATTGATTAGAAAAATTAAGAGCAGAAATTTAAAAGTATAAAATCAGGTAGGGATTGATAATTTTCCCTATAAAATGTTAACCTATGGTCACTGAAACCATTAACCTAGGAAATTATTTGATAAAATTATATTTACTCTATAAACATAAGATTAAAAAATTAAGATTAAGATTTTCTTAGTGTTTCCATTTTAACTCCATTCATATTGAGAAATCATTTACACTTTTCATGTTATATCATATTAGTTCTCCATGAAAGTGTGATCCGTGCACCATGTGTAACTTCTAGGGTGATCAAAAACTGATTAAACATTACATTATTCAAGAACCGACTTTGTATCTTTGATTTCTAAGTTATCACCAATCAGGACTTTTCATAGAATTTGGTAAATTTTTTTAACTAATCTAAATGGAACCCCCTCAACATAGTGAATTAAAAAATTTCCTTTGATTCACTGAGTAACCAAACATGGTATATTCATCCTATGAATGAAAAGCCACTATTATTTCCGACAGCATCTTTTCACATAACCAATTAACACTTTAATATTAATTAGAAATAGATCCCTCACCTAATCTGAATAGGCCCCCATCAGTAGAGTGAACAACATTATTGTAGGTTCCGAGCATAGCGGAAGTGCGTGGGTGCATATACCCTACTTTAATTTTTCCATTAGCAACAATTAATCCCAGATCTATCATGATAATAAAATGATGGATCTTTGGAATATAATGAAGAATGAAAGAAAGGAAGGGAGTCCCAAAACCATAGATACAATTTTCATATGTTGGTTATAATTAATTTTATTAAAAGAAAAGAATTACCTTGATGGAATTATTTATCCAATGATGTTTCTGGTCATTATCTGATGTGATTCGTCTATGCATCATATAATCCAAGTGTAGGATTCCTCTATAAGTGATCCGCACATGCTCCATGTATCCTGGACATCGCTGAAAGGATCTACATGTTCTAGCACAGAACATCCTTCTCTTGCGATGTCCCCCTTCGATCTCCTTGAGAGCCGCTTGCAAAGTGCTCTCCTTGATCCTGGTGGGGGAGGATCTCTCTCGTAGATTAAGAGAATTCATGGAAGAAAAGAATTATCCCTTAGCTTGAGATCATTCTCTAGATCCATTGTACACAACCACCAAAAATGGCTAGGCTAATGAGAATTATATAATTGGGATTTTAATTAATTAAAATAATAAAATTAATTAATAACCCGCAAGCATTTATTCATTTAATTTAATTCTTAGTAATACCCCATGTCTAAAAATAACAGTTGACTATTATTATTACTTTACATATGCCTAAAAAATTACACCTAATATTATTAAATTAAATAAATAATCATATTTCTCACAAATCCCCAGAAAAACTACACGATGTGTATATTAATACACATGATGTGTACTTTTGTTTTTCCGTTATCTTAATTTCCTCCACCATATTTATTAGACCTTGAATAATGACTATTTATTTCTTGAATAAATATTTTTACATTACTCTCTAATAAATATATTATTTCACATACAATATATTTTATCGAATAACTAATGTTGAAATAAATGCGATCAGGAATCCTTGAATAATTATTAAACCACAATCGGGAATAATCTTTATTCAACATGTCAAATTAATATTTAACTGAGATACTTGGACACACTTAGTGTGCGACCCTCTAGGCCACTTTCTAAGTGGTATTTGGCGAAGCCTACCTAAATTCCATGGTTAGTGTCTGAAAACACTCCAAGGTTCCCATAGAGAATGAAGTTAATGCCGTAATGATGTGTCACCTCCTAGAAACGCTTACCATGTAATATAATACCTTTGTCTCGATAACTCAAATCAAGAAGGTTGCATGATGATGCCATCAACCCATGGGCTTGATTATTAATTCTTTAACTTCCCAAAATTGAACTTTCCCATTCCTTACCATGGCCTTGGATTTATTTAGGATACATTATATCCATCAAAGGCCATGAGATATCTACTTTATTTATGGAACATAAGGGAAAAATCCTTTTCTCACATTATCAATTAATGCAGTATTACTCTTGATGCACCCAATATATCCTACCTCACTACGAACAATGTGTCATCACAGTTTTTGTCAATACATCTAAGTCCAAGAGTTGTAATATACATCAATAATAATCCGAAAGTCTAAGAACCAATACACACATCCATAGATTGGAACATCGAATGACACTATGAAAGGTGGATTTCCAACTACCGAGTCTCGTTCTCATAATATCCTCCTAGATATTACCAAGGGCGCACACCATGAGAATGTGACTCAAAATTTTATGAGTCCTCACCCCTAATGGCCTATATTATTTTTGTCCCTCAAATAGCATCATCCGGCCATAGAACCTATATTCAAGAATCGTGTTATGGCACTTCCGAGTTCTCATCATAGTATGGATCTGCTATGACCCTTTGGTGATAGAGCTATCCTTAGGACATTATCACATGAATTGTCACGTTGAATAAAAATCAAGATGTGATAAGGTATTTATTTAATGAATAAAGTACAAAGTAGTTGGTACTAGGCCACCAACTTCGAACAATAATTACGTTTAAGACACTACATAAACAACCAGAACATGTTATTGATCTCGTAGAAATGTCCCCTAGTTCCATTAATTATCAATTTTCCTCACCAATTAACCATTTCCTAGAAATTATTATTTATTTAAATAATACAAATGAAACCCTCTATTAGGAAATTAAATAATAAAAATTTTCTTTGATCTATTAAGTAACTGCCTTGGGAATATTCATTATCTCAAATAAAGGATCCATGAGTTATTTTTTTTCCAATAGTAATAATTCTTATATTTGAAATTTTTAATGTTATAATCAACTAATTTGAATAGATTCTTCTCAGTAGAGTTAATAATATATTTTCCTTTGTGTTTTTGAGTAATCACCCATGTCATTTTCATTATCCCAATTAAAGGTTACCCAAATTACATTAGCTATTTTTAATAATGATATGTGTTTCTTTCAAATACCAATAGTTTAACTATTACCATCTATCATAATATACCATTTAAACTCATACATTATTAAGCTATGATTTACCTTATCCACATTACCATTCCATAGGTGGATCTAGATATCCTTGATGTTAAACATTTCTACATCATTCCCATATTCAAATCCAATTTATAAATTTTTACAATTTCACCCTCCCATATTTGGGTATGAATAAATGTGAAGATACATGATTTGAGTTGAGATTATCCTCTTAGTATTCAAAATTTACTTGATTCATGATTCTTACCTTGGTAAAAAAATTCTTAAGTAGAGATTCACCCCTTGGTTTCCAAAATTCCTTGAGTCGGAATTCGCCTCTTTATAAAAAAAATCCTTTATTCAACATTCTACTCTTAGTTTCAAAAAATTCCTTGAGTAATGATCCTAATATTGGTAAAAAATCCTTGAATTTGCAGACTTATCTTTTTTTCAACATTTCACTAGTTTAAATCCTCTTCTTTTTAATAAAATAATTTTTTTAATATATAAATTTGGGTTCAAAAAATACTTGAGTTGATATTATCCTATTTGATCCAAAATAAATTTATTTTAGATCCTCCACTTAGTTCTTAAAATCCTTGAGTCAAGATTATCCTTCCATCTCCCAAAATAATTGAGTAAATATTTTATACTCAGTCATAAATAAAATCCTTAAGATGAGATACACCTAATGGTTTAAAAAATTCCTTGAATGAATAATATCCTCTTGTTTACACTATCCTTTATTTGATATTCTACCCTTTATTTACAAAAGGTATTTAGTCAAGATGACTTTTTTAACAAAACACTTAATTATACTTTTTACTATTGTTTTCCAAAATTCCTTGAGTTTATATCCTCTAAATTTTCAACAAATAATTGAGTTGAGATTCTAATTTTGGCTGCTAATTTCCTTGGGTTTATATTCTCCACTTGTTTCTAAAATACATTAAGTTTATATCCTAAATTTTTTTCTATTAATCTTTGTGTTAATATTCTAATCTATTATTTTTCAAAATTTCTGGAGTACAGATGCTATTCTTGGTAACAAAATCATAGAGTATAGATCCTCCATTTGGTTTCCAAATTCATTGACTTGAGATCCTCCTCTTGGTAACAAAAGCCTTGAGTTTAGATCCTCCTCTTAGTTCCAAAAATCCTTCAATTGAGTTTAATCTAATGGTTTCAAAATAATTTGTGTTGTCATCCTCTTATTTGTTCCCAAAATCATTTAATTAATATTTCCCACTTGTTTCCAAAATACTTAAAGTTGAGATCCTCTATTTATTATTAAAACTTTTAGTAGTGATACTTATAATTGTTTTAATACAGACTTGAGTCAAGATCTAACTCTTGGAAATAAATAACCTTAGGTAAAGATATTTCTTATTAAAATCCTACACCTACAAATTCATCACTATGAATACATGTATTGTATAAATTATATAAAAAAGTGATCTATTTTACTTTAGAATCAGATTCCTTTCATTTAAGATGAACCAAATTCTAAGGGAGAGTGGTATTTTATAAGCACAATTTTTTTTACTCTTAACATTTCCATGAAATTAGTAATGTGATCCTAATACAGAGGAAATATATCCTATTTACCCATAAAAGATATCTCAATTCATCAAGAATTTTTAAATGGGATCTCTATCTGTATCTTAATTTATCATTAATTGAGGGATATAAAATCTTCAAAAAAATTTCCAAACTGATGGAATGGTGGTGAGATCATGTTGTTTTAAATATATAGTGGATTCTATAAAAATATTTTTATTTATTTTTTTTGTCATTTTGGATGATATTTTTCTTAGATAAATAAATGATAAAATTAAACCCAATATCCAAGGGGTAAGTCATTTTTTAGATTCAAATTGATTTCTCATGGAACAAAAATGTACATATGCATAAAAATTTATTTTTATTTTAGGTTAGACATATTTGGTTGAAGTTTTCTACAATTTTAGTCATAAAATTCCCAGATGAAGGTTTCACATGAATTATATTACATAAACTCTTGCATAGAAAGTTAATGTCACATAAAAACTTTACCAGTGTTTCATGTGCACCTATCCAATGTCATATGCATTCCTTGCTGATGTCACACATTCCCCTAATTAAAGTTTCATGTGTGACTAGAGTTTCAATTAGGAACCCAAGCATTTAAAAATGATTACATGGAATTTTTAGGATCTTAGGAATCCTTTACCTATAAAGTCCCACCCTAACCTCCCATTTTTTCATCATGTTACAAATATATTGACCGAGATGCACTAGAGAACACACCCCCATTTAGTATATTCCAAAACAACCACTTACATTACTCTTAAATTCAACACCATGTATATATAAAGGAAAATATAGGTATTTGGGTTAACTAGAGTTTTTAACACCCAATTTTTTTTACAAAAAAACACTTATCCTAATCATCAATGTATTTTTGGGCGAAGGAGCTTGATGATAAATTTCTATATGAAGGAAGGGTCAATCTCATGGATCTAAATCCTCGTATATTAATACACACACCACCCTTAACAGATCAACTATGAAACCATTTTCTCAAACATCCTATCTATAGTTGTGACCTTCCATAAAAATGATCACATGGGTGTTAGTTTACTTAGGCCTCTATTCTAGAGTTATTATTTATCATTAAGGGATCAAAAACTTTCCAATTCTCCTATACCACCCATATAGATTTTTACCCTTCCCTCAAGTGATCACCTAGGAACCAATTCACCAAAGCCTATAATTTAGATCCATGACTATCCATTAAGGGTTTATTAGGGTGCCACACTCACATAGATCACCAAAATTGGAAAATTTCATTAATTTTACCCTAGTGGCCTCCCAAAACCCTATAAAACCAATTAACCTAGGTTATACTCCAAGGGAATGGTTTCACAAAACCCTCATAAATGGACTTGATGTTCACCAGTGTTTCCATGAATTCTTCACCCTTAGTTTACTATGATTAATAAAACAAATACCTTCACTAATCTCATCCAATTGAATGAAATCTATAGGCCTACAACATAGTGTAAGTTTCAATACATGAACCTGAATCATCTTCCAAAGTAAACTAGAAAGTCACCTATACGTTAAAACTCCATAATATAATATTTCTACATACAATTTCTTAGTGGTACTAGTCATATTACCTTAAAATAAAAGACTACATAGTAATAGATGCATGAACTTAAAAGGAACCACTATAGTCCCTACCACATGAACTTAAAAGGTATGATTTTCTATGTTATATGAAACTGAACTATGTGGGTTTTTATTACATTTGAATGGATACATAGGAATCCAATTTTATAAACCCAACTCAAATTATATATTACCTTTAGTTGGTGATAGGTCAATGAATCTTCCACCAACCCGTTAAAACCATATGTCCTCCTAAGAGACCTTAAACCATAACATACCCTTTAACACTTCAAGGATGGTATTAACCTCTAGTGTGGAATTATTTATTCCTGGGAAAACTTATAAAGTATAATACCATTTAATACTTCCTAGATAACATTAAATCAATAAGTTCTTTCCTACATGGGTTTACACTATAAAGAAATAAACATTTAGATTGAGCAAGAGACAACATAATTCCTCTGTGATATATTTGTTTTAAGTGAATTTTTGGAAATAAATCACTTTAAAAAAATGGTATATGGTATTTTTACTAGAAAGGATCTCATGAATATGTATTAAATCAAAAAAAGCGTATTAAAAATAAATTTTTCTCATTTTTTGATGATTTTATCTCCCATATTTTTTAATTTGATACACATAAACCAATGAATATACCTAAATGGACTCATAAGGAGGAAACATGTGAAAAATAATTTCCTAAAAGATATGAAAAATTACCTATCAAAACATTAATTTGTGATCAGTTTTTAAAAACTATAATGAAATTTTTCTAAAAAACATTTATCTCCAACCTCCCTTTACCCTCCCTCTGTTCGATCACATTGTGTACTTATACCTGCATCGATGACCTAAAATAAACACTCATCCTCCATTATCTCTCTTCTTAGGTTAACACCTAACATCTTAAATTTAAACCCCTTATCCTCACAATTTTTCTCCTCACAACCACTTGCCTCCCTCTAGTTTTTTTATCCTCCCATAATAATTACTCCATTCTTGGAATTTCCTTCACTCCCTTTTACTCTTGAATTTGATTATGAATTTGATTTTCATAAATTTATGAAAAAAATTAAACGAGATAAATATTGTAAATTCAATGAGTTTTCTTAATTAATGTAAAAATTCTTAAATAATAAATTACATTTCATGTCGGGTGTTTAAAAAATGACCAAATAGAAATTTATTTTTAAATAAATATTAAAAAATAATAGGGAACATTATGTTTGTTATTTAAATTTTCTTTTCAGGGATCAAATTTTCTCACATTTTTATAATATAGTTTAATTCTTATTTTCAATTTTTTTTTATCATTATCAATTATGATATTTTTTTATATTTTATTAATATAATAAAAATTTTATAGTTATGATTTGACTAAGGATTATAAATAAGAAACCAAATGTGAAAATTTATTATAAAAAATATTTTATTACTCTTATTTATTAAATATTTCTTTCGAAATTTGTCTTTGATATGTATTTTAGACTAAAAATGATGAATTTATTATGAATGTCATAATAATTCCATGTGGTTATGATTTTTTGTTTTGAGGATATTTATCTTGGATATATTTCACTTAGGAATATTTTATTTCTTAACTTTATTATGAATTTCAACCTTTTTTATTTTTAACAGTTTATATAATTTTTTACTTTAAATTTTAAGGTATAGGTTTAAGAGTGAGCAATGGATTAGATATCGATGATAATTTGATTAATTTATGCCAAGTCATACCTCAATATACTAATAAATTAGATGATATTTTTATACTTTTCAATTGTATATGAATCTATTAATTGCAGAATAAAATTTATAGGTCCAAATTATACATTTAAATCACACATTACTAGAAATAAAGCTTTTGAGAAATTAATATTTTCATATTTTTTTTCTAAACATGTCTGTTGGGTTTGTAATAGAGAAATAAATGTTAAATAATATTCTTGTACCATAATTATTGGAAATTTAGGCTACAATATTATCTTAGAACCATTGATATAGTCTCGCAAACCATTGGTATAGCCTATAGAAATGGTTTCATGAGATTTTGGGTTTAAAGATACTTGTATTGGGATATACTGGGGTTTTATTAAACCATTGATATATATATCTATACTAATAGTTGTCAAATCATTGATATAGGTAATAAAAAAAAATAAGTGCTATTTTTTAAACTTATGACCTCCCCATTATTATTCCACAACATAACCACTACTCCAATATTTATTCTATGTATAAAATTATATAAATAAAAATTTATATATATATGAATGAATAAATTTAATTAAATTATTTAAGATATCTATTATTATTATAAATTAAAATATCAAAACAATGGTCTAAACTATACTAATTATTTTTGAAAACCATTGGTATAAGTCTATACCAAAGGTTTTGGAGAACCGTTAGTATAGGTACCCAAAAATATTATGACCTATACTAAATTTTTTTTCAAATAATTTGTAGGAGTAGCTTATAGAAATAGGTATTTTTATCCATTGGTACATGTATATAAAAATATTGGGAACTATATAAATTCTTTGTAAAACCATTGGTATTGGTACTATATAACAATGGTTCAATTAAACTATTAATACATGGTACCCATATACGAAGGTTTTTACAAGACATTGGTATAAGTGAAGAATATACTGGAGGTTTAAATAAACCATTTATATAGAGTGCCTATAATAATGTTTTTCAAAAATATTTGAATATGTCCATTAGTAGAGACTATATTTCCAGTACTAAATAAAAAAACCACATCATAATCTTGTAATAGAGAATTTGATTTGAAAAATTATAAATTCGGAAATTGGATTTAAAATACACCATAACCAATATTTTAATAAACAAATTGTACAAACTATTGATCCTGGGAAGATTAATATAGATGGAAACTGATCTAATTAAATAAATATTTTTTATTAATTAGTTGAAGAAAAAAAATCAATAATGGTATGACAAATGTGTAAAGTGTTAATTTTTTTTCTAGTAAAGTAAAACCATTTCATGTTTCTATGAGGAATTACTAATAAATCACTATCTATGATATTAAGGTTTCCATAAAATATGTTTTCTCAAGATATGATCCATGAATAGTTCTTTAATGTGAATATAGGTTCTAAAGAATATTTCCTTTAAAACATCAAGATATATGCATATCAAAACAATTATATACATCATTAGATAAAAGATTATAATATAGAATAATGAAAAATATGCCATATATATATATATATTAAAATAAATGGGGAATGATGAAAGTAAAAATGAATATAATACTAGGATGTAGAAAATAATAAAATATCTATGAAGGTGTTACATTATTTTCTACCAAATGCATGACTATATATATTATTCGTCTCATCTAAACCTATAAAACAAAATAATTTTCATGCTCTAAAAATTAAAAAAATATGGATTGGTGAGACATCCAAAATATTCAAAATCATGGGATATTTTTTATATATATTTCACTCAAGATCCATTGAATATATTAGTGGGATTAGGTAATTATGGTTTTAAACATATTTTAAATTTAAGTACCCTTTATAATATGTGGTATCTTGTTTTGATACCTTATAATATACCCCTATACATGTTTTAAAAACAATTATTTCCTTATTTCAAAGATTAATATTTGATATAAAATTATTATAAATGAAATTGATTTATACATTCATCCTCTAATTCCAGAATTACATGAATCATGAAATGATGGCAAGAAATGTTTTGATGCATCAATAAAAAAAGTTCAAAATGATTTTTTTTTATAATTTAAACCAATACTTACTTACCTGTACTAGGAAAATTATTTTTTTTGGAATTCCCACACACGTTTGTATTTTCCATTTTCAAATGTTTATTTTTAACTTCAATGACTAAATCATATAAAAAATCTATTCATTATGTTTCATTGCTAATCCAATTATATATATTAGATTTTTTTTATTTTATTGTAAAGACCCATAAATTTCAAGGAAAATTTTCTCTTAAATTATTTGGGATTTTACAAGTATGCAGTTTCTGATGGCGCCTGATTCCGAGGCCCGGTGTGCTCGGAATCAATTTCTGAAGCTTAGCTCAGGTATGTTTAGTGAACGAACGAGCGAGTTTTTCTAACTTTTGAACCGGTGTTCGAAATTGAAATCTGAGGGCACCGATGAAACCACAGCGCCGATAATTGCTTAATAAGACCCTTACTGGAGTTGAATTTTCTTGGGAGGAGTTGTAAAAAAATGTATTGATTAAATGAAGAGTAAAATAAAATTGTGTTACAAGTTTATTTCTTTTGTAAGAGGTTTAATCCTAGGTGTGGGAGTTGGGGTGGGACCCGCTAGTTACTAACTTCCCTTGAGTGGTTAAAGGTGAGGTGGGTCCCACATGAGCCCAACCCCTCATATTCCCTAACTCCTCTAAACCACCTCATAAGTTATGTAACTCTCCCACATTAATTATTGCCAACATAACACCTAATTAATTAGACAACTCTAGTTTAATTAATTAGGTGAGTTTGTTTTTGAATTTTGTAAATTTGAAAAGCTTGGCATGTTATAATAAAATAAGAGTAAGTCTAATTTTATTTGGGGGTTTTTAGGATTGTTGTGTGGAGACATTGAGGGAGAAAGAACATCATTCTTCCCGCGAAGAACGTTTCCACTTCTTTCCCTCATCGAAGAACGCGAAGAACGCCGACACCAACCTCGTATTCTTTCTTCTTGATGTTAAAAAAGTGACGCCGTCATTCCGTGACAATGTCAATGGAACAAAGAAAGATTTTCCTTCCTTCGTCAAGCGATCAACCTTTTTGAATTGAGGTAGGGGTTAATTCTTCGTTTAAGTATTATTTAACGATCTTCGTTGTAAAATGATTGCCACTTGTTATCGACATAACAGGAGGATATCAGACTGCACAAACATGGCTGATCCTGCTCCCCTTTTATTTGTTGATCCTCGTTGAACTTGAGGCGAAGGCGGAGCGGTGCCGTTGCACCGCACGGGAATGAAAAGGACCGCAGCCGGAGCGGGCCGCGGTGGAGGTGCGCGACGCAGTCGCGCCGCGCCGGTGAGACCGAAGGAGGCCATGACCAAGAATGGGTCGTGGAAGAGAGGCGCGGCGCCGTCGCACTGCGCCGGTCAGGGAAGAGCTGTGGCCTTTCACTGCAGCAGTTCAGCAGGAGGCGGCAGGCCAAGCCGTCCGCCGACGTTCCATGAGGCAAGACCCTCCACGGGACCCGCGTGGCCCAACCAGCTGGCCATAATGTCTGGCCGTTTCTAGGAAGACCGGGGGTTTTAAACCCCCGTCCATCTCACTAGGGTGGAACCCATGGGTCTGCCGTTTCGAGACAAGGGGGCGGGGCCCGCTTCGCGCCCTGCTCGGCCAGGAGCCGAGCGCCCAGCCATGGGTCGGACCGCCTGCGCCGGGTCGGGCCTCCAGCGCTGCGCCGGGCTGCCAGCGCTGGGCCAGGCCGCCAGCGCCGGGCCGGGCCGTGCCAGTCAGGCCGGGATGCGCCCAACTGGGCCGGACCCAGACCCGGGTCAGGTCGGCCTGGTTCGGGCCGACCCAGGGGGTATTGGGCCGGGTCAGACCGAGCCCAAACCTCCTATCTTCAGAAAGATCTGTTTAAATTCCCATAACATGGGCTAAGGACCTCTTATCAATGCATCATCAGTTTCATTGGGATCCTTGGATCAAGATGGTCATTTCGGTATATTACACTCAAGGTTTCAGAGAACTTTGGGTGTGGCCGGGTTGGTTCGAACACGAAACCAACCGGGCCCTCGGAGCGGAAACACTTACAACTTGAGCTCTGGACATCCGATTGACATGCCATCAACTTTATTGGATTCCTATTAGTGAGACGGTTCTTTTGGATTACTTTTCTCGAGGTTTGGACGTAGCTGGAGTACATTCTGGTTGGTTTTATCTTAAAAACCAACCAGGCCCCTCGGACGAAAAAGCCAATATCTCTTAGATCGTGCGTCCGATTGACACGCCGTCTGTCGCGTTGAGTTCGTATTGACAAGACAGAACTTTTTCATAAATCAACTCTGGACTTTGTGACAATTGATGTATCGACCCCCTTGGCTCGTGGATCGGACCCTCCCGGAATCGAGCGTGCTATGTGCGGAAACCCTAGAGCTGGCTGCGTCTGCGACGACGATGGCGACTGTACTTGGATCCCACATGGGTTCGGTAGCGAGGATGACTGTACTTGGATCCTCCGTGGGTTCGGTAGCGATGACGACTGTACTTGGATCCTACGTGGGTTCGATAGTGATGGTTACGTTACTTGGATCCTAAGTGGGTCCGGCAGTGATGACATCTGTACTTGGATCCTATGTGGGTTCGATAGAGGAGATGATTCAGAGGCTACATCAATCATCTCCACCTCTCTTTGTGAATAGTACACCTGTGTTAGCTAAGTATTGATTTTTCAATCAATATCTTCGATATGATTGACTTTCTTTCCTGTGTGGATTGGGTTGTGCTTTCCTGTGTGGATTGAGCTGTACTTTCCTGTGTGGACTGGGTTGAACTTGGAATCGTGAGTTGGAGCAGAACTGGAATTGATGACTTAGGTATATGTATGGGCATATACCTAAGTAGAGTTGGTTGATACTTTGTGATTGTATCTTTCCTTGTGGTTTATCCTTCATGGGTTCTGGGAGACCGTCGAGCATCTCGTGGTCCCTACTGAGTATCGTATACTCACCCCTGCACGGGTTATGACCGTACTACATTGTGTTAGATGCATACGATGCACAACGCTGATCGTGGTTGAGTCTTGTGGAGCAGGACGGTACCCGGAGGTGGACTATCAGGCGGGACGTACACGGAGTGGACGACCGGACTCGAGGAGCCGATGAGACTATCTGTACTCACCCTTCTGGTGGGAGTTCCAGAGGACGTCTTGGTGGTTGCTGCTCTCCTTTTCAGCTGCTGTACATTCTTTTCTTAGTTGTACTGTACTTTTAGTTGGGTTTTTATACTGGCCCATTTACTTTCCCGCACTTACTTTTGTACTCAGTTTACTTAGTGTTTACTTCAGCTTGCATACTCTGTGGTGTTTTTTTCTTTATAAAGTCAATGTTTTCCATTTTATTGGGATTTACGCTTTTGGTGCTAGTCGACAGCCCCTGGCCTATGGAAGGAGGGCTTGGGGTAGTCACGACATGGGCCCTGAGGACGGGTCATTACAAATTGGTAACAAAGGAGTCGGTTCTACCACAGAACTCAGGACTCTGATAATTTCTTCTATGTGAAGCAATAGTGTTAAGGGTATTGAGTGTGGTTATCAGTACAGAGAGTCCAATGTTAGTGTGGCGACTGACGTATCCATACACCAGGACCCTGACTCCTGATTTCTGACTCAGTGCATGAAAACATTGATTGCATGTGTGTTTCAATGTTTTCTTTGTGATTACTTTGTGTCAGCTCACCAGGTATACTATATTGACCGTGGAAAACCTGTTTCTTTTCAGGATGGCCCCATGACGGCATCAAGCTAGGGTTCCGAGATTTGTGAAAAATGACAACCCACTGAGTGACTAGGCCTCGGTGCAGGGCCCCATTACAGCGGAGGCACCGGTGGTACCTCTATCCGCCGAGCCACCGATGCCACCAGCCCCAGCAGCTGAGAGTGCACGTTTCCTTAGTGCACTGCACGAGTTTCAGCGTCATAGAACGCCCAGTTTTTGAGGGTAGATGGACCCTCAGGCTGCCGAGGACTGGCTAGAGGCTGTTGTTCGAGTTTTCAGATTGGGAGGGACACCAGCAGATCTTATGGTGATCCTCGCAGTGAGTCTCCAGCACGCGACAACAGGTAGATGGTGGAGCCTGATGCTCTAGGTTCACGACGGGGCATATATTCTTTAGATGGACTTCAAGAGCCTCTTCTGCTCGGAGTTCGTTCCAGCCACCCTCTGTGCGGTGTGAATTCATGAGCTACTACAGCTGCGGCAGGGTGGTATGACAGTAGCCCAGTACTCAGTGAGATTTACCGATCTCTCGTGCTACTCCGCGGACATGGTATGGGACCCATTCTTCAGGGCCCGGACCTTTGAGCAGGTATTGAGGAATGAGATCATGGATTCGATGATCTCCCTCAGTATTCCAACATAGGAAAGAGTACTGGAGTGAGCCATTATTATAGATAGCTTTATTGTTGAGCCTACACCAGTAGCAAGACCTATCACAGGGCGGCACGTAGTGGAGTCTTCTACAGCTGGCGGTCAACGGATGTCACAGGGGTCCAAGCGGACTAGACCATCATGTGGGCGACCTCAGGATACTGGCCCAGAGGTGTGGGGTACACGCAGTAGAGCCATTCATACAAGTGGAAGACAGGGTTATGCATGCGGCGGGCAGGGCCACATGGTTCGTGACTTCCCGCCCCTCCATGTAGAGGAGTAGAAGACGGTTGAGGGACCACCCAGGCAGAGGAAGAGGTTCGACCGTGGTGGTCTGCAGGGAGCAGGCGAACGAGGTAGAGGATCTGGCCCAGCAGCAGGTGGTGGAGGACTCTTCGGAGCTCTACCACCACCACCACCACCAAGAGGTCCACCCCAACCACAGGGAGCTGGCGGGTAGCGGCAGGCTCAGCTTCAGGTAGTGGAGGCCTATGAGCACGGTGCACCTGAGATGATTTGAGGTACTATCTGTGTCTACTCCACCCTTGCTGCAGTTCTCAAAGACACAGAAGCAAGTCATTATTTCATTTCCGCTGCACTTGTTCGGAGCTCGGAGATTCTGACGGAGCCGTTGGCTCGATCCTTACGGCTAGAGACTCCTATGGGAGTAGACTTAATGATTACGCACCGGTGTCGGCAGTGTGAGATTAATCTAGGAGGCGAGAGTTTCGGCTGGGATCTTCTTGTAGCGGCGTCGAGGACTTACGGCGTCATCTTGGGCATGAATTGGTTATCGACGGTCCATGCTCAGATCGACTGTATTAGGCGCAAGGTGTGGTGTATCCGCACCGATGGGAGCAGGTTCACCTTCACTGGCGAGAAGGGAGCCTTTACAGCGCAGGATGGACTCACGCAAAGGAGAGGATAGCCGATCACTCATCAGTTGGCTAGACTCATCCTAGGAGCAGTTGACGTGCGGAGTCCAAGTTTTCCTGTTGTGGTGGATCAGTATACAGAAATTTTTCCTGACGACGTTCTAGTACTACGTCCTCGCAGAGAGGTAGACTTCAATATTGACCTGTACCCCGGGAAAACACCGATATCTACACCAGCATATCGGATGGATCCTTCTGAGATTCGTGAGCTACGGGTACAGCTGGAGGAATTGTAGGGTAAGGGATTCATTCGACCCAGTGTTTCACCCTGGGCTTCCACGATTTTGTTCACCATGAAGGCGGATAGAATCTTGCGACTATTTGTCGACTACCGTTGCCTGAACTAGGTGATTGTGAAGAACAATTATCCACTTCTGAGGATTGATGACCACTTCGATCTGCTCAAGGGAGCATGATGGTTCTCGAAGATATACCTTAGGTCAGGCTATCATCAGCTCAGAGTTCGAGACGAGGATGTACAGAAGGCGGCCTTCAGGTGTCGGTATGGCCACTATGAGTTCTTGGTTATGCCTTTCGGCATAACCAATGCTCTAGAAGTGTTCATGATTCTCATGAACAGGATCTTCCAGCCTTACCTCGATCGATTTTTCATGGTCTTAATCGATGAAATATTAATTTAACCAGCTATTGAGGAGGAGCATGCCTACCACTTGCGGGTTGTATTGGACACACTCTGAGAGCACCAGGCTCTCAAAGTGTCAGTTTTGGATTCGAGAGGTCCACTTCTTGGGGAACATTATCTTTGTGGTGGGAGTTGCGGTGGATCCTGCGAAGATCGAGGCAGTTCTAGCTTGGGAGCCACGCAGGAGCGTGACGGAGGTGCGATGTTTCCTAGGTCTGGCTGGGTACTATCGGAGATTTGTACCAGACTTCTCCAGAGTTGCAACACCGCTTTAAGCTTTTAAGAAGAAGGGGAAACCCTTCGTGTGGTCAGATAGATGTCAGTAGAGCTACCAGGAGCTGAGACAGAGATTGACCAGTGCACCCATCCTGAGGCTACCGGAGGAGGGCGTAGGGTACGCAGTTTACTGCGACGCATCAGGGACCAGAATTGGGTGTGTCCTAATACAGGAGCAGGAAGTGATCGCTTACGGATCATGACAGTTGAGGAAGCATGAGAAGAACTACAATACCCATGACCTGGAGTTAGCAGAAGTGGTCTTCGCCTTGAATATGTTGCGACACTATCTGATGGGAGAGCGCTTTACAGTCTACTCTGACCACCAGAGTCTCATGTACATCTTCTCATAGAAGTACCTGAACCTGAGACAATGGTGATGGCTCGAGTTCCTCCAGGACTATGACTTTGGGATAGTCTATACTCCTGGAAAGGGGAACGTAGTAGCCGATGCTCTCAGCAGGAAGACGGTCATTCAACTACTTAGTGAGGCGACAGAATAGTTAGCTTCTTTACATGTATCCTTCGTGGATAGAGATGGGGAAGCCTTTCTTCAATCTCTCACAGTCACTCATCCACTACTTCAGCAGGTTAGAGTGGCATAGTGTGGGGAAGTTTACTGTGAGACGCGACGTGCACAGATTTCCACAGGACATGCACCTGATGGTTTTTCTATAGGAGGAGATCACGTCATCCTTTTTAGAGGACGTACCATGGTACCAGTTGATTTATAGTAGGAGGTGCTGAGGGAGTTTCACACTTCACCATTGGCGGTACATCCTGGAGTAGAGAAGATGTATCAGGATCTCAGACGACAACACTAGTGGCCAGGTATAAAGAAGGCTGTGGTAGAGTTTGTTTCATGATGCCTCACCAGCCAGCAGGTGAAGGCGGAGAACCAGGTACCTGAGGGCTTGGTATAACCCTTAGAGGTCCCGGAGTGGAAGTGGGATAGATTATCTATGGATTTCATGACTGGACTTCCACGTAATTCCAAGGAATTGACTCCATCTGGGTGATCGTTGACCGACTCACCAAGTCGTCCTACTTCCGACCCATCAGAGAGCAGGGCTCAGTGGAGAGTTTGGGACGCCTCTAAGTTCAGAAGATCGTACGACTTCATGGTGTTCCATCTTCTATCGTCTCTGATTGAGATGATCGCTTTACTTCCCAGCTTTGGAAGGGGTTGAAGGAGGCATTTGGGACGCAGCTACGCCTGAGCACCACCTTTCACCCTTAGACGGATGGCCAGACGGAGAGGACCATTCAGACACTCGAGGACATGCTCCGTGCATGTGTCCTCTACATTGGTCGTAGTTGGGAGGATCAACTACCTTTTTTGGAGTTTGCATACAACAATAGCTACCACTCCAACATCGGGATGACACCATACGAGGCACTGTACGGCTGACCTTGCAGATCACCTATGTGCTGGACAAAACCTGGGGAGTCAGCACTAGTTGGACCAGAGATGGTCCAGGCCACGATGGAGAAGGTTCAAATCATCTAGGAGTGGATGAGGACTGCTTAGAGCTGACTGAAGTACTATGCTGACAGGAGGCGGAGACCACTAGAGTTCAAGGTTGGCGACCACGTTTTCTTACGGGTCTCACCTCGAAGTGGACTACGAAGGTTTGGTCGGGGCGGCAAGTTTTCTCCGCGCTTCATCGGGCCATTCAAAGTTCTTAGCAGGATATGCGAGGTGTCTTACCGCCTAGCTCTTCCACCTCAGTTGCATCGGGTACACGATATCTTCCACGCATCTCGGCTGACGAGATACGTGCACGACCCGATGCATATCATTGACCACGGGGAGCTGGACGTCGATGACGGGGAAAATTTTGCGTAGGTCCCAGTGGAGATTGAGGATCGACAAGAGTGGGTCCTACGTGGATGGTCGATTCCTCTAGTATGCATCAGGTGGCAGCACGTGAACCTCCATGAGAGCACTTGGGGGCGGGAGGCTCAGATGCGTGCGTAGTACCCTCATTTTTTCCCCTAGTTTGTGATGTATCTTTACGGGGACTTAAAGCCCTGAGGTGGGATTATTGTAAAGACCCGTAAAATTCAAGTAATTTTCTTTCTTAAATTCTTTTGGATTTTACGAGTACGCAATTTTTGACGGCGCCTAATTATGAGGCCCGGTGTGCCCGTAATCGATTTCCAAAGTTTAGCTCGGGTACGTTCAGTGAATGAATGAGCGAGTTTTTCTAACTTTTGAACCGGTGCTCGGAATCAAAATCCGAGGGAACCAATAAAACCACAGTGCTGGTAATTGCTTAATAATACCTTTACTGGAGTTGCTTTTTCTTGGGAGGAGTTGTAAAAAAATGTATGGATTAAATGATGAGTAAAATAAAATTGTGTTACAATTTTATTTCTTTTCTAAGAGGTTTAATCCTAGGTGTGGGAGTTGGGGTCGGACCCGCTAGTTACTAACTTCCTTTGAGTGGTTAAAGGTGAGGTGGGGCCCACACGATCCCAACCCCTCACATTCCCTAACTCCTCTAAACCACCTCATAAGTTATGTAACTCACCCACATTAATTATTTCCAACATAACACTTAATTAATTAGACAAAACTAGTTTAATTAATTGGGTGAGTTTGTTTCTGAATTTTGTAAATTTGAAATGATTGGCATGTTATAATAAAATAAGAGTAAGTCTTATTTTATTTGGGGGTTTTTAGGATTGTTGTGTGGAGACATTGGGGGAGAAAGAACTTCATTCTTCCGACGAAAAACATTTCCACTTCTTTCCATCATCGAAGAACACGAAGAAAACCAGCGCCAACCTCGACTTCTTTCTTCTCGATGTTGACAAAGTGACGCCGTCATTCTGCGGCAACGTCAATGGAACAATGAAAGATTTTCCTTCCTTCGTGAAGCGATCAACCTTCTTGAATTGAGGTAGGGGTTAATTCTTCGTTCAAGTATTATTTAACGATCTTCGCTGTTAAATGATTTCCTCTTGTTATCGACATAATGGGAGGAGATCAGACTCCACAAACACAGCCGGTCCTTCTCCCCTTTTATTTTTTGATCCTTGATAAACTTGCGGTGAAGGCGGCGCGGTGCCGTTGCACCACACGGGAATGAAAAGGACCGCGGCCGGAGTGGGCCGTGGTAGAGGTGCGCGGCACCGTCGTGCCGCGCCGGTGAGACTGAAGGAGGCCGCGACCAAGAACCGGCTGCGGCAGTTCAGCCAGAGGCGGCTGGCCAATCCGGCCACCGGCGTTCCAGGAGCTGGGACCCTTCGTGGGTCCCGCATGGCCCAACCGGCCGGCCATAATGGCCGGCCGTTTCCAGGAAGACCAGGGGTTTTAAACCCCCGACCAGCTCACTAGGGCGGACCCCACGAGTCCTCCATTTGGAGACAAGGGGGCAGCGCCCCCTTCACGCCCTGCTCGGCCACTAGCCGAGCTCCCAGCCACGGGCCGGACAGCCCGCGCCGGGCCTGGCCGCCAGTGCTGAGGTGGGCCGCCAGCACGGGGCCGGGTCGCCAGTGCCGGGCCGGGCTGCACCATTCGGACCGGGCCGTGCCCAACTGGACCAGACCCGGACCCGGGTCGGGTCGACCCGATTCGGGCCGACCCAGGGTGTATTGGGCCAGGTCGGACCGGGCCCAAACCCCCTATCTTTGGACAGATCCGTTTAAGCGACCATAACTTGGGCTAAAGACCTTTGATCGATGCCCCGTTATTTGCGTTGGTATCCTTGGATCGAGCCGGTCGTTTTTCTGTATTACACTCAAGGTTTCTGAGAACTTTGGGTAAGGCTAGGTTGGTTCGAACACAAAACCAACCGGGCCCTCGGAGCGGAAATGCTTATAACTTGAGCTCTGGATCTCAGATTGACGTGCCGTCGACTTTGTTGGATTTCTCTTAGTGAGATAGTTCTTTTGGCTTACTTAGATCTAGATTTGTACGCAGTTGTAGTACACTTGGGTTGGTATTAGCTTAAAAACCAACTGGGCCCCTGAGACGAAAAAGCCAATATCTCTCAGTCCGGGCGTCTGATTGACGCGCCGTCTGTCGCGTTGAGTTCCTATTGACGAGACAGAACTTTGTGATACATCAACTCTGGCCTTTGTGACAGTTGATGTGTCGACCCCCTTGGCTCATGGAGAGGACCCTCCTAGAATCGAGCATGCTATGTGCGGGAACCCTAGAGATGGCTGCGACTGCGACGACGATGGCGACTGTACTTGGATCCTACGTGGGTTCGGCAGCGAGGACGACTATACTTGGATCCTCCGTGGGTTCGACAGCGATGACGACTGTACTTGGATCCTACGTGGGTTCGACAGCGATGGTTACTATACTTGGATCCTACATGGGTCTGGCAGCGACGACATCTGTACTTGGATCCTACGTGGGTTCGGTAGAGGAGATGATTCAGAGGCTACATCAATCATCTCCACATCTCCACATAATTTAAAAATTTTCTCTCTATAATCTTCCCAATATCACTCTATATTCCTTAGATTATTTCTTCACTAATTTTAATTAGATTTATTATTTGTTCGTATTTTTAGACTCATAATGGTAAGAGATTCAAAATTGCTATCACATTATGTGAATGAGTCATGGTTTAGTTTTTGAATCATTATAATATTCTTTATCCCCTTTAGTTTGGTGAAATTTGGGATTCCTTATGCTTGAGGGGGAATTAAGACTTTATTCTTGAATCAATTTTTTTACTAATCAAGTGATAGATAACATTTCTCACTTATTACCATTTAATTGATTGTCTATATATTAATTATAAACCATTATTGTGATTTAATGTTGTGACTTTACTTAATGTGGTGAAAATAATTATTTTTTTACTTAGTGAGAATAATTTTAGAAGATTTGTTATGTTATGAACGAAAAATATAATTGTGTTTCATGGATGAAAATTTTTATTAACAATGTCTATATATCGAATAAATAGGGGGAAATAAGGGATTATCTTATTGAGAATAGCTTTATCCAAGAATTGGTTTAGGCTTAGTATACTTTTTATTCCATGTGTTTAGTATAAAACTAATAAAAGATGTTTTTTGATACTATATTTCTTCGATGAAATTCAAGACTTTTCTCACAGTGGCCGAAGAAGGTATAATAGTATTTAGGTTACCATATTAGTACCCAATTATATAAAATTATTTATTTAAAGGATATAATTAAATCATAAAATATATTTTCTTAATTTATATATGATCACATTAAAATCCAAGGGATGTTTGGAGTTGCAGTGTTTTTTAATGAGAATTATTTATCAATACTAATACATACACACCTCATATATATATATATATTTATTATTTACATGATGTTACAGGTAAAGGAAAAGGGCCTCAATAACTAGGATATTTTGTTATGATACATCACAAAGTTTATTTCTTATGCTTTTAGGGTCATATTTTGGGTTATTCTATAATTTTTTTTATATTTGTTTTAGTGGAATTGTCCATGACATGTAAATTGGAATTATTTTGATGAATTATCTAATTTTATGTTTCATTAAAGAATTATAGGATAAAATATTAGTATTTTTTTATGATTTTTTTCTCTTATTTACAATGTGTTTAGTTAGTGAGTTAGTTACCTTCATGTTTTATTTATGACGAACCATTATAGGGTAAAACACCCCCAAGTGATAATTAAATAACCTTAGTATGAGTTACCAACCTCTAGTTGTACGGACCCAACCCTAGTTTTCCAGAGCTGGTGCCTTATTTTATCACATTGGCATATAAATAAGGAATATTAATCCCAGAGGACCAAGTAGATTAGTTGAATTTGAAAAAACGATACATAAATAAGTTTAGCTTTACATATTGAAAAGAAAACAACATTAATTTATTTTATTAGAAACATCCATGCCTCCTAGATTATGCTTTCAAGTCATTCCTAATTTAATTCTTTATATCCAAGGAAAATGAAACATAATAAATGGTTGAGCTCAAACTCTCAATAAGAGTAAGCAATAAAGTGGAAGATAACATAAACATTAGACATGGAAAATAATTTAAAACACATGCCTTTAAAAACAATCTTGAACATAATATGGTAGGAATATGAGCTGAGTAAATATTTCCATAATATAACATAATCAAGGGTATTATACTAGTCTAATAACCACAAGAACTTTCAATTACTAAATTCATAATGTGGGAAGTGCATATGACGGCCAATCTGAAACATTTCATCAAGGCCTCGACCAAGACTTCTAAAAATTATTAAGACCTCGACCAAAACCATATATCAAATTGGGAAAGGGCTCGACTAATCCCACATATATTTGTCTCATAAGACCTACCTATGCATAAAGGGGCTATACTGGGCCCCAACCATCCCATAATAAGTTTGATTCATTCCTTACATGAGTGGGGATAAACATAATCAATATATACATTCATATTGAAACTAACATATGAAATTTATTTAAGTTTCCCTAATCATTAAACATAAACAATAACCATTGAGAGTAAGTTGGTGAATGGTTTTAGGATGGAACATCCACAATAAAACTAATCATAAACCATAAAATTTAATATTGTATATTATATCATAAAATAATAATCCCAATAATACATAATAATCAACAAGAGTGTTGAATCATACGAAAATACTCTTATAAAATCATTGAATAATTTTTGAGATAAATGCTCTTTTATTTTGAAAAGAAGATTTTATTTTGAAATGTATTTTTATAAAACCAAAAGTTAAGTAAGATATTGTTTTCAAAATAAAATGAGTGATTTTATAAAAATAATGGTTTCCAAAAATAGAGTATAGAGTTCCCTTGAAAATAGGTAAGAATTTGAGAAACTCCCTTGAAACAAGATTGTATTTTGGAAATAATTTTGAAATTTCCTTTTAAAACGTGTAACTCCTCATAAAATAAGGAAGTATTCTGGTTGGTAAAATTTTTTATAACAAAAAAAAATAATTTATTAGGATTAAATAATAGTACAAAATAATTTCATTGAGGTAATTAGACAATAAATGTAACCCGAATGAAATTGGATGTTTGGGTGAAAAAACCCTTACCTAAAGTCCGAATGTGTTCCGTTTGCTGAACTTAAGGTACTGGAATATGAAATTAGACATATTATTAACATATTTAATAAACTATTAGAAATATATATAGTTTATCATAATTATGTTTAGTTAATTTATGAACTTATTTCTAAGTTATTATATTGAATTTCGTCGTTCTAGAGTGTTCGTTTTCTTTATTTTCATAATCGGTTCAATTGTTATTAAGTAACGGAGTTCATGTGGAATGGATGTAAATATTCAGTATTGAAATTAAATATTATTTATGAACATACCAAAGTGTTAATTGTCATTTATATCATTTGGTTACATGGAAATAGGATTGATGATATATTTATGACATTCACTTAGAGTATTTTAGCGGTATTTTGATTTTTAGGAACTAGTTTGGTCATACGATTTAATAATATGTATTTATAATGATTTATGAGTATTAATTAAGTTCTAATAAATATATTATAATATTTTTTAACCATAAAAATGTTTTTATGACCTTTATAAAAGGATAAATTGAAGAATGAAACTTCGTCGTCCACGAAGGTTATAAATTGGAACCTTATGGATGTTGATATTGTTTATAAAATAAAAGAGAGAGAGAGAGTGTAAGGATATTGATGAAGTTTCTTCCATTAACATGATATAATTAAATTATATATATGATATTGGATCTATCATGGTAATTTGGATAGAGGAGCTAAGGAGAGGATAACAAAATAAGATAAATTGAAATGAAACTAAATGGAAAAGAAAGGTGCTTTACCTCTTGAAATAACCTCTTTGAGAACCTACTTAAGGGGAGGTATTTGGGTATTTTGGAAAGACCAAGAGATTATTGGACTTGGGTAGTGAATAAGGAAGGATATTTTAGAATAACTTTGAGTATCTTCATGGCTTAGAGGAGTGAAGAGAAGAGGGAGTGAGGGGGGGGGGGTTATAGTGGAGGAGAGGAGGGTTTTCATAATTTTTTAATCATTACTTTTCTAATTTCTCCCAAGACAAGATATAGTGATGATTCCATGACCGAGAATTGTAATGAATTCATGTGAATTTCAAACAAGTGGGATTACATCACTTATTATTTCATAAATAGTGTATTTAACTAATAATTTGTATATACGGTATTTTACCGTATTTCACTATTCATCAAAAATTCGTGTATTTCAGAAAAATACATAAATTCACCCTAACCATTTTTCAACGTGTAGAATATAAAAATGAATTCAATTTTTCAAAAATAATTTTCTAAATATGATTAATTTAATATTAAATTAAAATCACAATTTATTCTAAAAACAACAGTTTTAAAACATTTATTTACTTATTGCAAAGCATAGGTATATCATACTTTCACTTGAATATTATTTACATACTATCATAGGTAAGGTTAGTTTTCATTAGTGTATATCACTATTTATAAGGGTATGCTAATATTCATAATGGTAGGTTACTATTCACCAAAAATCATGTTTTTCTTATCGGACTCCAAATAACTTATTGATCTCAACCGTGTATGTCAGATTTTCGAATTTCACATCACAGAAGTGAAAAAATTATGTTTAAAGGTCACATAGCACTTAGTAATTCATTATGTTGTTATTTCACATGATTAAGTCATATTTATAAGAAATTAATTTCCATTTATGAAAAATTGGGATGTTATATTCTCCCCTCCTTACAAAAATTTCATCCTTGAAATTCACAAAATGTTACCTAAAAAGATTGGGGTATGTATTCAGCATAAGCTACGAAGGCTCCCATTTTACTTCCTCCATATTATGGTTCCTCCAAAGTACCTTTACCAGACGAGTCATCCAATTTCTCAATACTTTTTCCCTATTAACAAGAATCTTGAAAGGATCTTCACAATAAGGCAGATCAGACTCAAGTTCTATTTTTTGATAGGTGAGTACATGCGTTGGGTCTGGAATGTATTTCCTTAACATTGATAGGCGGAACACATTGTGAAATTTAGATATCCTTAATGACATTTCCAAATGGTAAGCTACGACTCCAATTTGATCCAAAATTTAAAAAGGTCTGATGTACCTGGGACTTAATTTTCCCTTCTTACCATATCGTATAATACCCTTCCATGGAGATACCTTTAAGAAAACATGATCTCCTTATTGAAATTGAAAATCCTTCATTCGGTTATTAGTATAGCTCTTTTTTTCTACTTTCAGCAGTATTGATATGGGTTTGGATAATCTTTACCTTTTCCGTTGTTTCCTCAATAAGTTCTGGGCCTACAATATTTCTTTCACCAACATCATCCCAGCATGTTTGTGTATGACATCTCTTTCCATACTACACTTCAAATGGTTCCATATGAATACTCGAATGGATGATATTTTTATAGGAAAATTCTAATGAAGGTTAATGCTGATTCCACATACCTTGAAAGACAAGTGAACAAGACCTCAACATGTCTTCCATAGTTTTAATAGTCTATTCTGATTGTCTATCAGTTTATGGGTGGGAGGCAGTGATCAAATGAAGATCAGTATATAGGGACTTCTCAAGACCTTTCTAGAATTGTGATGTATAATGGGGCTCACAATTAGATAAAACTGATAAGGGTATACCGTGAAGTCTTACAACTTCATTAATATATAGTCTTTCTAAATGTTCAAGTGGTAAATCTTCCCTTATAGCAAGAAAATGTGCTTATTTTGTAAGATGAACCACAATGAACCGTATCACGTAGTTCTCTCTTAGAGTATTTGGTAGCCCCATGACAAAGTCCATCATAATATCAGCCCATTTCCACATAGGTATAGGAAGGGGTCGCATGAATCCTCTAGGATGTTGTCTTCCAGCCTTCACCTATTGACAAACCAAACATCTCGACACGTAATCAGCAATCTCCCGCTTCATGTTTTCCCACAAAAAATGTTCCTTTATATCTCTATACATCTTTGTTCCACTAGGGTGTATAGAGAAATCAGATCTATGAGTATCATCCAATAGTTCCCTCTTTAGCTCAGGAATAGCGAGAACAAAAATTCTATTTCCAAATTTCAAAATGACACCATCATATAAGAAGTAAATCAACTTACCATCATTTATAGCTTTAATTTTCTTTTGAAACTCCTCATCATCAGCCTAAGGAATTTTTATCCTTTCCAGTAGAGAAGGTTTGTAAACCATTTGAAAAATTAGTTATGTGTTACCTTCCTTTATAATTCCCGTATCCATATTTACTAGATCCATGAAGAGATGATCCCTTTAAACTCTAATCTTGTTCAGAATTCAATGGTCCTTTCTACTCAAAGAATCTTCTACCTTATTTGCCTTCCCCGGGTGGAAGTGTGTTGTGAAATCATAGTCCTTGAGTATCTCAATCCATATCCTTTTTCTCATGTTGAGTTCTTTCTATGAGAAGATATATTTCAAACTCTTATGATCTGTATATATCTCACATTATTCGTCATAGAGGTAATGTCTCCAAATCTTCAGAGCATTGATTACCGCTGCTAACTCAAGATCCTGATTTGGATAGTTTTGTTCATGAATTTTTAGCTGCCTATAAGCATAGGCAATAACTCTATCATTTTTCATAAGTACACGACCAAGTAATTTCTTTGATGTGTCAATAAAGATCAGAAATCCATCATTCCCTGATGGTAGATTCAAGATTGGGGAATTAAATAATATTATCTTCAGTTATTTAAAACATTCTTGAAATTTCTTTGTCCATATGAACTTAAACCATTTTCGTGTAATCTTGGTCATGGGGTTGGCTAAATGGGTGAAGTTCTGAACAAAACGATGATAATAACCTACCAAAACAATAAAACTATGTACCTTAGTTATGTTTGTTGGAGTAGGAAATTCGTTCACAGAATTTTTATTCGTAATATCTACATATATTCCATCATTATAGACAATGTTTCCTATAAAGGAAACTGATTGGAGCCAAAAATCACACTTTCTAAACTTCCCATATGATTCATTTCTTCTAAGTGTCTTCAAAATAGTGCGCAAGTGATTTTCATGATCTTCATAGATTTTAGAGTATACCAAGATACCATCAATAAACACCACTAAAAAGTCATCAAGATATTCCTTGAAAACTCTGTTAATTAAATCTTTAAAAACCGATGGTGCATCAGTTAGTCCAAAAGGCATTACTGTAAACTTATAATGCCCGTACCTGGTTCGAAATGCTACTTTTAGAATGTCTTCCTTCCTCACAAGCAACTGATGATATCCAGATCGAAGATAAATATTTGAAAAATATTAGGCTCCATGAAGTTGATAAAATAAATCGTCAATTAATGGCAGATGATACTTATTCATTATTGTAATAGCATTGATTTCCCTGTAATCAATGCACAAACTCATGGATCCATCTTTCTTCTTGACAAAGAGGACAAGCGCTCCCCATGGAGAAACAGTAGGTCAAATAAATATTTTATCACTCAATTACTATAGTTGTTTCTTTAGTTCCAATAAATCCACAGTGGCCATGCTATAATGGGTCTTTGATATGGGCCTTGAACCAGAAATTTAGTCAATGGAAAACTCAATTTCCCACTCTAGAGGATGTACTGGTAAATCCTATGGAAATACGTCAATATATTTTTTCACAATAGGTACATATTCAATTTGAAATATCTTTCCCTCGCCCATAGTTATTTCATTCCCTTCCTCCCCAATAATTTAATTCAGTAGATCTAATGGTGGTGGATTTAGATGAGAATATGATGGCGAGGTTTCTACTCTAAAGATAAGAGATTCTACACCATTATCAAAAATTGTAAATTCTGTCTTCTTGCAATATATATTCGCATCATAATTTGATAGCCAATTCATACTAAGAATTATATCAAATTCAATCATTTTTATGATGATAAGTTTATCAACTAAAGCACGTTTATGTGTCATGAGGGGGACTAATCAACACACCTTTATTGTAATGATGCATCCACTAGGAGTGTTGAATGTTAACTACTTTATTAAATCAAATTGGACATGTCTAATTTTCATGGAACAATGGGAGGATATAAATGAATGTGATGATATAGAATCAAATAAATTATTGGATAAGTTTGATGAAATGATTAAAGTACCTTCTACCTCATCATTAGGGAATTCAATATCTGCAATTGTGATTGCATAATCTTGTCCCTGCTCCCTTGGCCTTTTCTGTGGCATGTTTCCTTGAAGATTTGGAAAACCATTAGCATAGTGTCCCATATCTTGGAAATTATAGCATTGAATATCATTAGCTTCCTTATTCCCCTTACAATCACCAGAAATATGTACTCTCTGTCCACATTTGTAGAATAACCCTTTTCCCTTTAAGCAGGAACCACGGTGTTTCCTTCCACAATTATCACAGGGTGGAAATTAAACTCATCCCTTCTTCCCTGTTTCCTTATTTCCTTTTCCAGAGTTTTCAGCAGCCCTCTTATTGTCTTTATTTCCCTTAATTTCGCAAGACTTATAGAATTCATTTTCCATATTGAAAGCACATGAAACTATAGCATCACATGATAAGAAATTTTGGGAGACCAGTTCCCGTTTGAGGAATGGATTTAGGCCATCAAATAATTGATCAATTTTGATCCTTGTATTTTGTATGTAGTCCACAACATGTCTTTCTATCCTTAGGAATTTAGATTTATACTTTGCAACATTATCACCTTCTTTTGCATCAAGTTCATAAATTGCCTTTCTATATCCACTCACTGTTCACGAGGAAAGTATTTCTATAGGAATATTTCTTTAAAATCCATCCATTACATCTATTCAATATCTTCATCCTCCTTTGTGTTTTGGATTAATGACCACCACTGATCCGCATCTCCTGATAGATGATAAACAACCATGATGACCTTCTCTCTTTCATTACATCCCAAAGTGAGAAATATCTTCTCTGGGGAACTTATCCAATACTCAGCTTCAAATGGATTTTTCGTCCCATTGAATGATGGTGGTTGTTATCTCATAAAGAGATCTAAAAAATGTACTCCATGTGGTAGATTTGGATGCTCCATATGGGTAAGCTTATTGTTCATAACCTGAGCAAGTTGTCCCAGTACAGTTATAAGCTTCTCTGCACCAGTCAAAGCACCAGAGCCAACATCGTTTTATTGTGTAAAATAAAAATCCCTATATGAAATATGCATGTTTATACGATTTATATTTATTCCACTAGGGTCCATTTCTAGATAATGGAATATACTAGATTAGGGTCTGAATCATAGTCTTAACTTAGCAGAATACTTAGCATAAATTGAAATCCTACGCATGGCTAACCCGATAATCACAAAAAAAGGCTTCTTTGAGGAAAAATTTACATTTCAATCATTCATAATGGCATATAATGAAAATGTGAATTATCCTAAGCATATCCCTCAAGAGTTTCAATACCAAGAGTGCAGCAAGACCCATTGTCGTGTACCAAGATACCCCAGGTCAAGCCTGAAACACCTTGTCGGAGCTTTCACTCCTAGGTACATCTATGCCTGAGCCACCTCAACCTATTTGTATTCAGAAAGGGATTTATTTTCTAGAAATATCCACATAATATATTCCTTACCAAAATAACAGGAGGTTCTTGTATACTTATCCTCAAAGACTAACTTAGGGATTCGTTCCCTAATCTATGTTTCCTAAATCTAGTTTCCAGGTTTTCTAGTAAACTTCCTTTGATACCAACTATATGGAATTGACCTCAGTTTCCCAGACCCAATGCCTTATTTTATTACATTGGCATATAAACAAGTAATATGCATCCCAAAGGGCCAAGTAGTTTAGTAGCTTTTGGAAACAAGATATATAAATAATTTCAACTTTACATATTGAAAGGAAAACAACACTAATTTATTCCATTAGAAACATCCATACCTCCTAGATTATTCTTGAAAGTCATTCATAATTTACTTATTCATATGCTGGGAAAATGAAACATAAGAAAGGGGTGAGATCAAAAAATCAATAAGAGTAAAAAATACAGTGGAAGATACCATAAACATTAGAAATGGTGAATAATTGAAAACACATGCCTTTAAAAATAAACCTCTACATAATATGGAAGGAATATGAGCTGAGTAAATATTTCCATAATATAACATAATCAAGTGTATTCTACTAGCCGAATAACCACATGAACTTTCAATTACTAGTTTCATAATTTGAGAAGTTCATATGACGAACATTCAGAAACATTTCGTCAAGGCCTCAACCAAGCCTTCTAAAAATGATTAAGGCCTTATCCAAAAAGATAAATCAAATTGGGAAAGGCCTCGAACAATTCCATGTCTATTTGTCTCATTAGACCAACCAATGAATCGAGGGGATATAGAGGGACCCACCCATAACATAATAAGTGAAATTAATTCCTCATATGAGTCTGGATAAACATAATCAACATATACATTTATGTTGAAACTAACATATGTAATGTATTTAACTTTCCCCAATCATTAAACATAAACACTAACCATTCAGAGTAAGTTGGTGAATAGTTTTAGGATGGCACATCCACAATAAAAATAATCATAAACCATACAATTAAATATTTTATATGATATCATAAAAAAATAATCCCAATAGTACAAATGAATCAATAAGAGTGCTGAAACAGACAAAAATACTCTTATAAAATCATTGAGTATTTTTTGATATAAATGCTCTTTTATTTTGAAAAGAAGAGTTCATTTGGAAAAGTATTTTTATAAAAACAGAAGTTAAGTAACATATTATTTTCACTATAAAATGAGTGATTTTATAAATATAATGGTACGGAAAAACATATTATATAGTGCCCTTGAAAATAGGTGATAATTTGAAAAACTCCCTTGAAACAGGTTTGTATTTTGGAAATAATTTTGAAAGTTCCTTTTAAAACATGTAACTCCTCATAAAATAAAGAAGTATTATGGTTGGTAGACATATTTATAACACTCACAAAGAATAAATTATGAGTACATAATAATACATATTAATTTCATTGAGTAATTAGACAATAAAAGTAACCCGAATGAAAATGGAAGTTCGGGTGGAAAAACCCTTACCTTAAGTCTGAATGTGTTCCGTTCTTGAAATTAAGGTCCCATAATATGAAATTAAACTTATTAATAACTGATTTAATAACCTATTATACATTTATTTAGTTTATCATAATTATTTTTATTCCATTTATGACCTTATTGCTAAGTTATTATATTGAATTTCGTCGTTCTGGAGTGTTCGTTTTCTTTATTTTCATAATCTATTTACTTGTTCTTTAAGTTATGGAGTTCATGTGGAATGGATGTAAATCTCCAGAATTAAAATTTAATATTATTTATGAACATAAATAAGTGTTAATGGTCATTTATATCATTTGGTTACATGGAAATAGGATAAATCATTAGATGAAATATTTATGACATTCACTTAGATTATTTTAGCGGTATTTTGATTATTAGGAATTAGTTTGGTCATACGATTTAATAATATATATGTATAATGGTTCATGAATATTAATTAGGTTATAATAAAAATATTATAGTCCAGTTAAACCATAAAAATGGTTTCATGACCAGTAATGAAGGAGATATTGAGGAATGAAACTTCGTCGTCTACAATGGTTATAAATTGGAACCTCATGGATGTTGCTTTCATTTATAAAACAAGAGAGAGAGAGAGAGTAAGGATATTAATGATGGTTCTTCCATTCACATGATATAATCATAGTATATATACGATAATGGATCTATCATGGTGATTTTTATAGAGGAGGTAAGGATAAGATAACAAAAGAAGATAAATTGAAATGAAACTAAATGAAAAAGAAAGGTGCTTTACCTCTTGAAATAACCTATTTGAGAACCTCCTTAAGGAGAGGTATTTTGGTCTTTTGGGAAGACCAAGAGCTTTTTGGATGTGGTTAGTGACTAATTAAGGGTATTTGAATAGAACTTTTAGGATATTAAATGTTTAGAGGAGTGAAGGGAAGAGGGAGTGAGGGGGGTTTTATAATGGAGGAGAGGAGGGTTTTCATAATTTTTTAATCATTACTTTATTAATTTCCCTCAAGAGAATAAATAGTGATGATTAGATGAAAAATAATAGTAAAAAATATATTTGAGTTAGAAAAAATTGGTCTTACATCACTTATTATGTCATAAATAGTGCATTTAATTGATAATTTGTATATACGGTATTTTACCATATTTCACTATTCAAAAAAAAAGTATTTCAAAAAAATACCAAAAATTAACAATAACTATTTTTCAATGTGTAGAATCCAAAAATTATTTCCATTTTTCAAAAATAATTTTCTAAATATTATTAATTTATTATTTAATTAAAATCACAAATTTTTCTAAAAACAACAGTTTTAAAACATTCATTTACTTATTCCAAAGCATAGGTATATCATACTATCAATTGAATATTATTTATATACTATCATAGGTAATGTTACTATTCATTAGGGTATGTTACTATTCATAAGGGGAGGTTAAAATTCACAAAAAATTAACTTTTCTTATCAGACTCCAAATAACTTACTGATTGCAACAACAAATGTCATATTTTTGAAATTCACATCATAGAAGTGACAAACTTATGTTTAAGGGTCACATAGAATGTAATAGTTCATTATGTTGTGATTTCATGTGATTACGACATATTTATAAGAAAGGAATTTCCATTGATAAAATATTGGGTCATTACACTAGTGATTTCATAGAACACTTGTGGCTATGTAATATTTTGACTTAGAGACAAATTCATGGTGATGTTGGTTGTTTAATTCAACCTACCACATCACTGATTGAGATAACGAAGGCACACGCTTATTTTAATAGATCTATGAAATTATATTATTTCCTATAAATTTAATGAAATTTAGTCCTACTATTTTAGGAACCCTTTCAAAATTTTATGTGAGGATAAGACTTTTGTGGAGATATTATGAGATATCATCATTCGTCCTATATTTTAAATTTCATATAAAATTAGGGATCATGAACAATAATACTTTAGAATTAATTTTTCTTGACATACATGGTTGGGAAATTCCAGGTGGTGTGAAATATGATAATTTATCCACTTTTAATGGACTCAAAAATTCAATAATGTATGAAAAATATTTGGGATCTCACTAACTAGATTACCCTTAGCCTTCCGGAATCTTGTAATTCTCCAGGGTATTTGTAATTAGCTTTTTACTTTCTAGTGGGATAGTTGTTTGGGATGAAAATTCATTCATGTAAAGGGGTTTTTTATTTTATGGAGCTGAATTAGACCTCCATGGATATGTTAATTGAGCTGATATACATAAAGGTTTTATTTTTTTCATCATATAAATCACATTCAATCTCAGGTAATGTCTGTCGATTTAGCTGAGAGAAATAATTTTTAGAAGTTTATTACGTGATAAAAGAATTAGTTTAAAATTTTTGAAGTGGGGGTTGTATATGGATGTTTTTTGAAGCAATGAAAAATAAAACACATCATGGTATTCATTATACAATGTCTTAGTTTATGTTTTAAGAAAATTACTTTTCATGGGTTTGAGAAAAATTATTAGAGTGGAGGCCATAGTTCCTATAGTGTTTTTAAAAGATTATTTTATTCCATGGAGAATTAAAACATGTCATAGATTCATTCATGAGGTAAATTTATTAGTATAAAATGAACTTGGTTCAATACAACACTAAACAAAAAGAGTAAATATGGGTTCAAGATTAAAGAGGGAAAATGTCTAGTTAACAATCACATCATTTATATATCAAGGTTTACTTTATATATAAAGGCCTTGGTTTTTAAAAAACTGCAATTATAGAGGTCATGGTTCAATTAAAGATGTAAAAAGTGATATAAAACATTTTTTATGAATTTTTTGGTTGTTGTTTTCAAAATATTAACTATAGTTCAAAAAAAATCTCATATTTTATGTAACACATTCCATAGTCTACCTAACCACACTATGTTTTGAAAATAAATATATATTTAAGTGTTAGAAAAATGTAATCTTATGTGGCCAAATGGGTACTACATTTGACTCTTCCAAATCCACCCCTCAACTTCCTTAAATTGTTTCTAATGTTATTAAATTTTATCAAGTTATCTAAAAGATAATATTTAGTGTGATTACATTGAAGTTGATATGGAAATGGATTTTTGAAATTGAAATTAAAAATTGAATGAAGTGGCTGATATTAGAGTCTACTTCTGAGTGTGGTATGAATGATAGTGTTAAATAAAATTAAAATATAGTAAAGAGAAACAATAAGACCCCAAATTTATATGGGAATAATAATAATTCTTTGCCAATAATTTTTTGATGTAGTGATACTTGAAAATAAATATTGAATACTTATATTGAAGAGGATGATTTATTCCTTTGGTTGAGTAGTTTTCTATTTAGTTTATTCTTGATGTTTTATAATAAAATACTCATCTACACTTGAGTACATTTAACTAAAATATGAAAAAATATGTTTGGTGATCCAATATATTTATTTATTATTTAAATTTTTTATTTTATGTGATTTAATATAAATAGAATAATTGATATTATCTTTATAACAACATAAATATTCTAGTTAAAGACTAAAGAAACTATTTATTATACCATCAAATAAACATATTTTATTTTTATGGGATCAAATTATTTATATTGGAAAACATGTATATTTATATGAGTTCATGGATAAACCCATCTCATTTTAACCACTGTATTTTACTGATGGATCATATAGAAATATATTATACCATGCCATGCAAAGGATGTATCCACTCATTTTGAATGGTGAAATTTTAAACATCCGAATTAAAATTGTATAGATGTAGATAATCAAAAGAGTTTAAAAGATTATATTGAACTACTTTATCAAATTTAATTTTTGTAAATAAAGATTATAAGAAAAATTTATTATTGTTAAATGTTTCTATTAACTAATTCACCAGTCCCTCTTTTTTAATACTTATTTTGGGGCCACTTTATAATTGGTATCAGAGAATTATCTAGGTTATCCTTTAATAAAACTAAATATTTTTTAATTTTATAGTGATAATTTATCTCTATTTTGAAGTAGCGTTTGAGTTCTAAATTTTTTAATCCATCATGAAAAATATTAAATACTAAATAACCATAGTGTTCCCACATTTTATGTTAAAAAAATTAAATTTTTGTTATTATTGAGTTCTTCCATAGTTACTCTCATTGTTTATGATTGTTTAGACATTTTAATTGATGGTTTCATTCATATTGTAAAAGGTATTGTGAAGGATCAAGTTTATTAAAAGAACATTGAGATCAAAAAATTGTGAAAGGAATAATATCATAGCATTAATTTCTGAAAATAATTTCATAATGGTTGTGAATATTAATATAGAAAAATTACTTGGTATAATATATAAAAAATTCCTGAGAGGAATAAGAGAGAGAAGGAAGTGAAACATCAAATATGGAATTCCTAATTATAATAAATTCATATAATTTAAGAAAAAATAACGGATGATTTATTTACTAGATAGAATGATAATGTCATATCTATAGTTTTTTAGAGAAAATCTCAAAGATTATATGATTTTAAATAAGTTTCTTTTTATTATACTAAAAATGTTTGATTTATTTATAGAAGACTATTATTTAAATTCATTTGTACTAGATGACATGAATAATGTGATTCCCACTTATGAGTTCTAGAAATTTTTTTATTTCCAGGAAATAAGTAACAGTAAGAAGAATATTTTTAAAAAATTAAGGAATGAAAAGAATTGTATGAAGGTCAAATAAGAGGTAGAAAATTCAGATTTAAATTTATTTACATATGTGAAGTTTAATAATATCATGCATCTCATTTTATGATGTTATTAAAAGGTAAAATGTAGTTATCATGTCAAACTACCTTCATATATTTTCATCCTAGTTACATTGGGTTTTTTTCTATAAAATTTACATATATAATGGAAAATGAAAGTGAATACATGGACGGTCATTAATAAATTTCTCTATAAATAAGGATTCATAATTTATTGAGAAGAATTATCATTTCAATGGAATGAAAAAAATTCTCAATATTTAAATATAGAATTTATTTTCAAAGATGAAATAATAATGTAATAATTGAGTTAATTTGAATGGAGAAGAGTTCTCTAGTGAAGGAGACTAAGAAGAAACAAACATAGAATTCATGATGAAGTGTGAATTATAGGAATGTCTTGTGAATATCTATAGTCAAGGAGAAGGAGAATAATATGGTCCGAATGGAATGTAAAATATCCGAAATGGTTGAGAATTTTCATGGATAAAGGTAGGTACAATTGGTGAAAGTTATTTTTTTCATGGGACATATATATATATATCCCTAAACAGGGGAATAATTCATGAAATCAATGCTTATAATTAATAGAAATAAAATCAAGAAGATAAAATAAAAAAACTAAAAAAAAATAATACCTCATTTTCTATATTTTCTATCACCAGTGGAGTGATTTTGATCAAGTTAACTTAGTAGAAATCAGTAGGTTCCAACATCTGTTAGTATGCACCATCCACTATAATCATTGACCACATTAATAAGATATTATCTCTATAATAAAGTTCTAGCATATTTTACCTAATGGAAAATTGAGGAAATAGAATTATATAAATATTAATCTAATAATGAAAATATATTATATAATAATGAATATATATGAACCAAATGAAAATTCAAATTAGTGGTTATAATGCTCAAAATGTTATGAAATGGGTAAACTCTTGGTATCCCACATAATTGATTGAACTAAATGGTAAAAATATTTCAATGTGCCCATTTAGTTTATATGTCATATCTTGATGTGTCTCAAGACAAGTATGAATGATAATCATTATAATTGAGTTGATTATATTATATAATATATTTTCCTTTTATTCTCTATAATGTGGTACCAATCATTACATAAATAAACTGACCATGGCGTTGTTACTTTCACCACTCAATGGTCCATGACATAGTGAACCATTCTAAATAATCACCCAATTGAAATAAAGTTTTAAAAAATTTATTCTAAACTTAATAACTATTTATTAATTAGTCTTAAATATTTTGGACAATATTACAATTATGTCACTCAAATTTCAGACAAATATTTTGTTCCAAAATTAATCCATATTTTAAGGTCTTATATATGAACTTGTGGACTATAAAAAGATACATTATTTAGGTTTGAAAAATCCTAATAAATTTGAATATTTAGTACTAAATAGGGGGATGTTTTGAGAATTTAGATTAAGATTTAAGTTCTATGGATTTTAATATCCCTAGTGAGTGCTTATTGATGGGATTAAAGGACCACGAGTTGTGGTATATTATATAGTGTTTGTTAGTGTAGTGGTTTGGTGGCCTTCCCATTATTTTTGGATATAGGCTATAGTTCATGCTGTGACCAATGATTTTAATGGTGTGGAATACTATTCTTGATAAATCTAAAGTGTTAGATGTAGGTCATGATCAGTAAGTATTTACATCACGAGATAAAGTCTATCATTTGTGTTGCAAGCTATGGGTCGTACCATGACTAATGGGTGTCACAAAATTGCATAGTTTTTATGTTAGAGTTAAAGTGTTGGATACTAGGGAGAGCCATGTGTAATGGAATAGATGAATAAGAGTTAGAGAGTTTGGTAAAGTCCTTATACAAAAGGGTTGGTTTCAGATAACTATAATTCACTTCATGGACTAAAGGAATCATGGGGTAATGAGTGCAACCTAGAAGGAATTGATTATAGTCCAAAAAGGTAAAATTGTATCATAGTTCCGTCATAGATTGATGGGTTATGTTAGATAGGTTTGATTAAAGGTTGTATGGAGGTCATTGTTAAAAGGTAAACCACTATGTGAATTATGTCATAGAATGGATGTTCTTTATAGGATTTTGGGAACTGTAAGTTATGATTTATAGGATACAACTGAGGAAAGTCACAGTTTGTGATTGGGAATTGGTGATTAGTAGTTTTCTAAAAAAGTGTGTATGTGTGTGGACCGTTATATATGTAGTGGTTGAACAAAGTTAAATTAAAAAATAAGGGTTATCACCTACTCACAAACTTGACATCCAGAACCTTAACTTCTAGAAGTGAGAGAACCCCATGATATCTATAGGTTACTAGTGTTGGAAAAAATGGTTAACTATGGGAAACCATATGATACATATGGATAACCTTGCATAAGGTTTTAGCATAATTTTTAGAAAATGTGAATATATGGGAAAACCCATAATGTGTAATGGTTATTACCAATATTATATATGGGTTACTTTAGTCTAAAATTCGTAATGTTTTCTAAGGCACTATGATATGTATGGGCTACTCTAGGATATAAAAAATAATAATGTATGGAATGTAAATGGGTGATACATATGGGTTAAAACATAAACAATTTATAATATAGAACTTATTTAAGATTGGTTAAATAAGTTTAACTTGGTTTTCAAAAGGAGTTTCCAAATAAATATTTTAGAAGGAAAATGAGTTATGGAAGAGTTCTTTTTAAAGGATATGGTGTTCTGAAAGAATTATTTCTCGAAAGAGAATTTGGAAGAAGAATTTTTATTCCTAAAGATTTATCACGATGGGTAAAATGGTATTTTCCTAAACTAAGGTGTGATAAATAGGGGTTGATGAGTACGAGTTCAAGTATTTTTAAAATTTAGGTGTGATTGAATAGTTATTTATGGAAACCTCAAGTAATGTTGTAAGGATTTTATTAAGGGAGAAAGGGTTGTTCCATGAGGTTGAAGGCCATTAAATAAAGTAAATTCCATGATAATTATTATTTTTCATAGTAAGTGTGTCATGATATGAATAATAAGTCCACTCTATGAAGCTCAGAGATGTGGATTTTGATTTTCTTGGGATAATTTTGTCATTTCATTGGGTGGGATTACATTCCATGGAGGTCTGAGTTGTGAAGTCTAAATTTATGGATAAGTGATCTATGCCACACTATGAATAAGGGGTCACTCCATGGGGGAATTTATATTTCATTTTCAAAATACCAATGGATGAATAGTCTTTGGGGTTTTTAAATTAGAAACTCCAATGGTATTTACTGATTTTTAATCATGTGAGTAGAAAGAGTTAGTAGTAAAAAATAGCTTTTATGTAGGAATTTTAACATAATTTATTTAAAAAACAAAGTTAAAGACAAGAAAAACTCATTTATCACATCATTTTAAAAAAAATACTTGATAAAATTTGTTTTTCACGTTAATTGTTTTTAAAAAAATGTGAAAATATATGTTTTTCAGTTTGTTAGATAAAAAATGATGTGAAACAATACTTTTTCCTGTACATTTTAAAAGAACCGACGTGAAAGATTAAATTTTAGATTGAGCCAATACAAAATTCAATTTTTTTGACAATGCTCATTTGAAATTTTAAATTGACGCATAAAATTTATTATACCATAATTCGATTTTCAAGTCAATTTATATGACTTAAAACTTAACACATATAAATTTTATTATAAACTCTTTTAACCATCATCAAGATCCCACTGATTCAGATATTCATCATCATTCCATAGATTCTTCCTTAAGTGAACTAGTTATGACATTTATAATTATTTTTCTATGATTTTATGTGTTTGTGATTGGATTTCTAAATTGATACCCCATTCAATTGTTCTATTTTTCTTATCATGAAGGATCACCATTCAGATGAAATTAAAACAAAAAAGTTTCATTTGGATTTTAGAATTCCATCTATGCCACCATAGCTTCATTTTCCCTCAAAAAAAATTTAATCCAAAGAAAATTATATCGATAACGAGTATGATAATCTTGAAAATTCTGTCAAAGATTTAAGTTTATTTTTCTAGATTCGATGAGGTTTCAATGAATTTTTTTCCTCCTCATGATCATGAATTTTTATCAAATGGAGTAATTAGTTTTGAAAATTAAAAAAATTAATGTTTTTAGGTCGGTTATTTTATTACCGATGTAAAAAGTAACATTCAAAATGTTTATAAAAAACCTGATGTGGTATGTCACTTTTCACATTGGTTAGAAAAAAATCAACTTAAAAAATCTTTGAAATAATAATTTTAACATCGGTTATATTAAATTATGTTAAAAAATATGATTTTTATGTTGCCTATAATAATATCTCCCATAAAACAGAAAATAAAATCCTAAAAAAATAATTTGAAAAATGTATTATTGTAGTAGTGAGTTCGAGACCCATTACCTTGGATTCATCCTATGTCAACCTGTTTTATTCATAGTGATTATTGGGTGGATTCTTCCTCGCTTAAATGTGTGATTTTTTTGTTTTTTAATCTATTCTTCAACCTATTGAGTTAACACTAGTTTGGTGTGTTTTAGGTTAAATTTTTTAATTTTTTCCACCAGTTTATGGTGGAATATTTATAATATTATGGGGATTTATTTGTCATTTACTTGGGAGGATGAATGTACTATATTTCACATGATTTAATTATTGTATATCTTTTTTTATTAATGGAATTACATATGTTCAAGTGAAATTTATGGATTAATTGAAATGATAATTAGGTATTTTTTATACTAAAGTTCATGGAGGATAATGGTATGGTGCACGCCCCTTTACCTGATTATTTCATCATGGGAGATCCCCCAGTAAGTATTTCCTATATTTATACCTATATATTAATTATTGAATTAATATTTTTTTAATGTGTAGATTGATTTTGAGTGATTTAAAAATAAAATTGAATTATTTTTTATGGATTTAGATCCTCATGTTCATGTGTAGTGGCTGATGAGGCTTGGAAGAGCTTAGGTGGTGGTGGTTGGTATACCTTTAAGGAGGATAAATTTGATTGTGGTAGGTGGTACATAAACATAACCATAATGTTTATACTTTTTATTATGTATCATGCAATATAAACCTTATCTACTTGTGTGTGATGAACCTTAAATTGAAAATTAATTGATAATCCAAAAAACCCTTGGAAGAATTGAAGTGTCTAGGGCCACAACAAACCCTTGAACACTAGCTTGATTCCTCAATCCTAGATTATAAAGGGTTTAACTATAGACATGTGTTATGTTATATATAAAATATATAGAGGTATTAACAGAATAAATAATACACATTGGACATTGTGAATGATTCCATTAGTTCCATCAGGGAAAGGAAGAGTGATGTATTAAAAATGTGTGGATTATAGATAAGGCATATAGATCCTTGTAATTCCATATATAATATTGGATAATTAACTAGTGTGAGGAGTGACTGTTCCTACTCCACCATATATGTGTTTTTATCTAATTGGGGATACGATGATAATGATTATGTGTAGGTTTGGTGAGGGGACCGTCCTAGATTATCTTGGAAGTGAGATAAAATTATGCCATTAACTTGTGTTTGTATTAAATGGTATTATTTGTGTGATGTAGGGGACCATAGTAAGTTCCCCAATATTATATTAATTTTGGATAGGATAAGAACATGTGGAATTTCTTGGCTATATGCTATTTTAAATTTGATGATGGGAATAGATTATGTGATTGGTTGGAAAACATAGGAGATGATATATGAGATGAGATGATTATGAGGTGGGAATTATCCCTAATGATATATAATGATATATTATGTATGATATATGATGATATATCCAAGTATAATTCTAAAATGAAACACCATGAGATTTTTTTAAAAATTAATTTAAAATAAATTTAATTTCTTTGATAGATTACGTTACACACAACACCAAGTTTTAACAAACCACAATTTACTATTATTTAAATAAGATCATTATAAACTAGCTATAAACTTAGAATTATGAATAAGAATATATTTTTTAAAATATTTAGTATTATGGTTTTATATAAAACATATTTATAAAAAATTACTTAATTTTTAGTAATGTATTTATATGTTTCAAAAAAAATATATTTTTTCAAAAAATGTTTTTATTGCATTTTGTGAAAAAATAAAAAAAGTAATTTTTGAAAATTTTAGAAAATTATTCTTAAAAAACAATCTTACTTTTTAAAATATAAATGTAAAAAATATATTTGAGTTATTTTTTTTAGAATTTTTTGATGAAATTAACTATTCAATGAATAGTAAAAAATACTGTTTTTTACTAAAAACCAATTTTTTAAAGAATTTAAAAAGTTACATATTTTTTTTAAAATATTTAAAAAAAACTAGTTGAATTAAATTTTTATTAAACCAATTTATATCATGGGGATAAATTTCATATTGAATTTTGATATTAAAACATTCTATACTTATGAGAATTTTCTCTTTTGAAAATAGTTTTTTCATCTGGTCTTCATGTTTAACTTTAAATTAATTTTTTATAGTTCTCTGAATGGATTTTGGAAAAACGGATTCCATATTAGAAATCATAATAAATAATATTATATAATAAGTTCAACTTAATTTTTGGCCAAAACTAATAGTAAATAAATAAAAATTTATTATCACAGTTATGGTTAAAACGAGTTTATCGGGGGCTAAAAAAATGTATAAGGGTCAAAATGACCTAAAATATTTTCTGTTACTACTAGACATACATATCTTGGCCCTTATTACCATGGGATTTATTTTTTATGTTCTTTTGGGACATGTTTCCTTGAAAGTGACTAATATAATAATTTAAGTAATAAAAAAGATAAAATGTCACCTACTTGCATTTAAATTTCAATTATATGTTCACAGAGGGAAAAAAGAAATATGTGAATGAATATTTATGGTAACTTTGAGAATAATAAAATTAATTTCATTAGGTTAATTTATTTTTAAATTTTTGTAATTATATAATTACTTTAAATTCTTAAGCAACACAGACACAATAATTATTTATTTAATAGAAAATAAAATAAATGACTAAAAATATTAATATTAATATAAATAAAAAGAATAATTTTATTTCATGATTTTTTGATAAATATAACATGATATATTGGTTTGAAAATGATATATTCTAATTCCACCTTTGTCTTCATATTTTTAATGTTAAATTAAATGAATAGTGTTAAAATTGACATTAATGTTATTTTGTAATAAATAATATTTTATTAAATTATTAAAATTCCTAAAAATATACTCTAAATATTCATATTTATATGTTTAAAAATATCAAAAATTAATCCATTCATAGACCAATGGTCCTCTTATAATAATTATACTAACCCCAAAATAGTAAAAACTTTGTTACCTCAATAATGGGTAAAAGAGGGTTTTGAGTCTTTCATGCACTTGTGTTAATATTTATTTTTCAGACACACATGATTTTTATTTTATAAATTTTAATTAATATTTATAACCAGCAGGTACAAATTGTCTAATAATACTTATTTCATTTATATTTTTAAATGATAAATTTCTTAAATAAAAATTCTAGTTACCGTAGTGAAAACTAAATTGGAATAATTAAGGAATCTTAGATTTTAAAGAAAAATATGTTTAAAACATGTGTATTTTTGTGTTTTGGAGGTTTGGATTGACCATATCATCCAAAAAATACATTATTTTTCAATTTTAGAGGCTTTTGGGCAGAGAGTGACTCCTCATTATTTAATTATTCTGTGTATTTAAAAAAATGATACCCATCAATTATAAAAGGCCACCTCAACCACTCACTTATCCACAACGCATAAACCATTTGGATTGAAAAAAACCTAAAAAAAGACCCCCAACATCCTTATACTTGTTCTAGAGCTACTGTTTTCCCAAAAAGACTAACCCTAGGATCCTTAATAAGATATCCAAAGGATGTTTTTCTAAGTGAAGGTAATTGTCTTCGCTAAACTATTTATTTTTAGTTATTATCTCTACACCTTCATTAATATCTTAATAAATCCTATATTATAACATTGATATTTAATATATATATATATATATATGTTATTATATTTATGTAATATCTTATAAAGATATCATTTTCCATCAAATGGGGAACAAAACCGTCGATCATGTGCACGACGTACTACCACCTCGCAAAGTGATGTAATTCGTTTTCCATCACTACCTATCACATACAGATGTAATGATAGATATAATGTTTTATATATGATATTTATGATATTATTATTGTTCTGGAATTATAATATAACATATACCTTCTTACTTTCCAATTCATGGGAATATGATAACTTCACTCGTGTATATGGCAGACTACCGCTACACAATGTGACTTGATTCATTTTTCTATTACACTTTACATGGAAAGAAATATGGATTAATTTGATGTATATATGTGATATATAATAAATCATAATTACTCTTTAAATGTTATATTTTATTTAACATTATTTCATTTCATCAGCTAATAAATTGGAAACATCGTTTATGTGTACGTACAACCTACCATGTCCATGAATGGTGTATTTCATTTCATATATCTAACTTTTATGGATTAATATAAATACATATACACTTAATATATATGATATTTATATCATATTTAAAATTATGGATATTATGGAACCTTTATCAAAGTAATATGACTAAAAATACTAAATAAAAAACATACACAAAAAACAAATCACTTATTAACCAAAACAAGATTTTAACAAAGAATTGTTAAAAAACAAGTAATAAAAGGTCATAAGTAAATATTATATTCTATGATATATATAATTATTTTTCTTTAATATATATATATATATAATAAACCTATATTAATCATATAGGAGGTTCAAATATGTATGAATTCGAGACATAAGGTAAGGGATATATGTCTCACTTCTATTTCTACGGGACGCATTCCATATTCACCACTCGTTTCGTTTGGGTGGTGTATATACACCACATGAATGTATTTTATTATTATTATAATGAAATTATGGGATATACATATCCATATAATATTGTTTATTTCACTAGGAATATGATTAAAAAGATACCAAAGTGGTAAAAACTCAATGTTACAATCTAATTATTTATCAGGATTGTTTATGATTAAGTTTATGATTATAAAATATTATGACCTATATCTAAATAAACTAATAAATTATATTATAATAATGGTATTTTAGGAAAATGAATGTATTCCTTTCATTTTTATCTCTTTATGTACTTAAGATTCCAAAAGAATGTTTTTAGAGAAAACCAAACTTATATCTCTCTTCAGTCTAAAACACATTTCTTTACATATCCATGTTTTCTAAAAATATTTTCAAAAATGTTTTAATGTTCCTATATGATTTTTTAAATTCAGTTTTAACATTTTTTTTGATTTTTTAAATTCTTTAAAAGGACTATTTATTTTATTTTCTAAACAAATCCCCTTTGGGTTTTATTGAAAATGTGAAAGGAACCATTCTTTCAACTTGTATGAAATGAAAAAAAATTCCACTATCATTCCCAATAAATTTTTTGAATATTAATTTATATGTTTATAAGGTATTTTTCAAAGAAATTTATTTTTAATTTTGGTTATAAATTTTTAATTTTAAAAAGTTATTTTCAAAGTGGAAAGGCTCAAAATAATTTTCCATCTAATATGATATACTTTAATGTTAATTAATATTTACTAGGGATATAATAAAATTTTACCATACTAATTCTTTCTCTAGATAGTTTATTTCTATTATGAAAATATGTTTATGAATAATTTTTCTTTTCCATGGGTTATTCTATAATGGAATAATGAAATTTTTACGAAACTCATTTCTTTTAAGTGGGTTATGCTATGATTAAATATTTATGAAACCCATTTATTTTCTTTAGTTTTGATATGATGAATATTTTATGATCATATCGAACAAAAATTTATAGATTATGTTATGTTTGGGACCTATATGACCATCCAATGAATTCGAAAACGATTAATGTTATATGAGTTCAAAATTTGGAAATGAGGTTATCCCAAGCCCGATAGAGGGTACATAAGAAGTTATCACAATCCCTAAAGAGGGTATATGAGAGGTTATCACAAGATCAAAGTAGGTACATGGGTGGTTTTATAAATCCTAACATATTATGAATTCCTTGTTGGATACCCTTGAAACAATATTATATATGCTTATATGTATGACACATATATATCTTATGATTATGTTATGAACTTATGGATTATATACTTAGATTCATTTATGATTCGTTTCTTATAAACTACTAATATTAATTCCATAACTCAAGTTTATGATCTATTATATACAATGTGTGATTTTAAAATTTTATTCTCATGTTCTAATACCCTTACTGAGCATCTAAGCTAACCCTTTCTTATGTTCCCTTTCTTTGGGGTATGAAGAAAGGTTTTAAGTAGGGTATTTATAACAATAATACTATGTGGGAATATCTTTATGGAACATGTTGAATATCTTTCAATAAATAATATGATTATGTATCTAGTATCTAATGACACTAAACCTTTATGGTAACATGGTGATTTTTTTTGTGACATGTATTGAATATTCATATAAAAATATGTCTTATTTATATATGTAAATCATGGGTCGTTATAGTTGGTACCAAAGGAAAGGTTTAGTAAACCCTTTGAAATTAGGATTAAAAAAATTAATGAGACCCCAAGGGATATTACTTAGGAGATATTTAGGGATGTGTCTAGGGATATCTATAAGGATAATTCTAATTGTCAGAAAATATCTTGGAATTTTGATAAAGGATAGATAAAGTGGTTTCCAAGAAATTACATCCCTATTTGGATACTAAAACTTGATGTGGCTCTAGAATAGATGTACCCAGGGGTAATAACGTTGAAAAGGGAATATTGAGATGGACTTGATTGTCACTTTGTGCATGAAAATGGGCCTTACTGAACTCTTAATTTGACACTCCCTGGTGATATGATTTGGTTAATTCACATTCTCTTTACAAACCATCATGAAATATTTGAATAATGACTATTAATGACTAAGTTCAATCCTAAGGTGTCATAGATTTAAAATAAGGGTGGTTTTCATGATAATGTGATTTTACACTATGAATATTATTTATCACACTATTCTTTTTGGTTTTACTAAATGGTTGGAACAAAAAGAAACTGGGTTAATATTGAATGTAGTAGACTGTGTGTTGATGATAAACCAAATAGCATGACAACTGGAGTGAAGGATAGTGTGATTATGCCTAATTAGTTATCATAGAATATGATTAAAAACATTCACCTTTACCAAATATAGGACTTACCAAAGAAGAAAAGGATAGATTTTATTGAGATTTTGATTGGTGGGGACCATGTAGGAAAGAAGATTCAATTTACCATATGTAGAGAATATTGGAAGAATCACTCCAGGGAATGTTTCATTGGAGTGAGAAGATGTTTTTATATGTGAAGAAGAAGGAAACATAGTAAGTGATTGCTAAGGAAAAATCAAAAGTGCAGTTAATGAACAAATGGGAATAATAGTTTCTTTAAGGCATCATAAATGGTTGTGTTAGGCCCATCCCCCGGGGCCCGTGCCGTGACTACCCCAAGCCTTTCTTCCATAGGCCAAGGGCTGGCGACTAGCACTAAAGGAATATTCCCTAAAACTAGGAAGACATTGCCTTTAAAACCTGTAAACTCAAGTACACATCAAGATACGAACACGAGTAAAATGAATATTAAAAAGAGAGTGTACAATAAGTAAAAAGGGGCCAGAATACAAGCCCAACTGGAAAGTATAGGAAAAATAAAAAGTACAAGTAAACTAGAAATTACAAGTAAAATGAACAGATCTTGTTAACTCCCACCAAGGATCCTACCGGAAGGGTAGGTATAGCTATTGAATGGTCATCTCTACGGTACGCCTCATATGTGGTCCACATCTGAGCTACCTCAAGTCCTGGTATACCCTCTTCCTTAGTCAGCGATGTTCGTCGTCTGTACCAAACACGACAAGGTGCGGGTGTAGCTCAGGAATGGGTGAGTATAACAACACTCAGTAGGGACCCCAAGACCCCCCAAAGGTCTCTCAAAATCCAAAAAGGATAAACCAAAAAGCATAAAAACCATCATCAGCCCTACTTAGGTATATGCCCATACATATAACTAAGTAAACAAGTATACCCATCTCATTAATGAGGAAACAAAAGGCATAAATCCATAGCCCAAGGCTCAACTGTTCCACAAAGGAAGGAATACCACGAAGGTAACACCACAAAGGTAAGTACCACAAAGGTAACACCACGCAGAAGAATACAACAAAGGTTTCACAATGAATAAAGTACCACACAGGTACGCCACATAGAAGAATGCCACCAATGAATCACCACGAAGGAAAGTACCACACAGGTACGCCACACAAAAGAATACCAAAAAGTTATCACCATGAATGTAAGTACCACACATGTACTTCACCCAGAAGAATACCACAAATGTATTACCACGAAGGTAAATACTCAGCTCACACAGGGTATTAACTAGGTACAATCGTAAAGATGATTATATGTAACTTCTAAATCAACTTTCTTTGTTAAGAGTCAGACCCACGTAGGATCCTAAATCATCAGACACACACATGATCCTAGTACATCATCAGACCCACAAAGGATCCCAGAGTAGTCCCACATGGATTCCTAGAGCGGATCAATGTCAGACCCTCAAATAAAAACCCATGAAGGATCCCAAAGCACAGACCTACATAGGATCCCTTTCTCATGTTACAACAAGCTACATGGTTCCCGCACTAAGCTTGCTTGTCTCTAGGAGGATTCGCTCCTCAAGAAAATAGTTGATACTCTAACTGCCATGAAGTCCCACGAAGAAGTATCTTAAGGTACCGCCACATAAAAGGGGTCTCAATGCAATAGACAACACGTCAATCAGATGCCCAGTCTTCAAGTTATTAGTCTTTTAGTCCCGAGGGCTTGGATGGATTCGTGCTCGATCCAACCCAACCGTACCCCATCTTTATCCAAATATCAAGTGGGGTATACCAAATGTACCGACTTTCTCAAAGGTTTTTGGTGCTGCAGACGATTTTTCAAACGGACGCCCGTAGCTCAAGATATGGTCGAAAGAATGTATAGGGTCGAAATTGGTCTGGGTCTGGTCTGACCCGACCCGATTTGGGTCGACCCGGTCCGCCGGGTTCAGCCCGGCCCGCCTGTGCGGCCTGATCTTCTAGGTCCTGCCCAACCCGCACTGGGCGCCCCTTCCTGGCTGCATGTGGGGGGGGGGGGGGATTCACGGGCCCCTCGCTTCCAATCACCGAACAACCGAAGACATTCAGTCAGCAGGCAATATGCGGGTCCCGCTCGATCCAGCTAGGCCGACCACAATGGCCAACCCCTCTTTTTCCCAGAAGCGCATTGTGCAACACCCCTCCGCAGCTGGCCGAATGCCGACCACCCTTTCTTTTCCATCACAGCACAAGCCACGAAGCTTGCTTGCCGGGCGGCGTGGACGCGAGCCACCACCCCATCGTGCGGCCGGCCTCCTCTGGCCACCACCCCTGCTCGGCCGTGTCTGACAGGCTAAGACCCTTCTCCGAAGGCACAGTTACTCCGCAACTGTCTTCGTGGCCGGCCATGGTTCCAGCCACTGTTCTCGAGCCCCACCGGTGATGGTTTCCGTCCTCCTCCATTGCAAAGAACAAAATTGGAACCGCAAGATTTGCAGAGGGGTTGGGCAATGTTCTTTTGGCCCGTAACCTTCACGTTAGAGCCATATAAAGCAGCTCGAGGGAGGTGATTCAATGTTAGAGTAAAATTAATGATGATCCATCGAAAACACACCCCTACCTCGAAGGTTTGTTGACCTCAGTGAGGAGGGAAGGACAGACGTTAGTTCATTGTCATTGGAGACGTTCCTCATTGGAGAGAACGTTCTTCGTTGGAGAGTGAATTCTTCGTTGGAAGATGAGTTGATTTAAGATCTCTCTCTCTAAGACTCCATTTCGCCAAAGATTTCTCAACTAGAGAAAAGAGGAGCCAACCCAAATAAAACATGTTTAACAATTTTAATTTGTTGGCACATATGGAGTCGACATAATTAATTAATTAATTTATGTGGCATAATTAAAGTGCAGGGAGTCCAAGAGTTACCTCCCATTAAAGGGGGGGGGGTCAAGGGTTGGGTGGTCCCCACCTTTGAATTCAAATTGGGAGTTTTTAGTTCAGGTGGTCCCCACTTCCAATCATTTAATTGGGAGGTTAAAAATAAAATAAAAATTTATTCTTTATTTTATTTTTATTTCCACGAAAAACATGAAAACTAAATTTCACCCTCAACCAACTGCGGTCGATGTGAAAGTCTCCTTTAGAAAAAACCGGTGCTGTGAGTTCAACAGTGTCCTCAAATTTCAATTCCGAGCACCGGTTCAAAAGTTGCAAAACGCCGCTTGCGCGTTTACTGAACGTACCCAAAAAAAGTTTTGAAATTAATTCTGGGCACACTGGGCCTTAGAATCACATGCCATCAATTTTTTTGGTCTCGTAATATGCCCATATAATTAAAAAAAGTTTACATGAAATTTCTGGGTCTTTACCGGTTGAATGTTATAAATATGGATTGTATTGGCATTATATGAATCAATTTCCTAGGGGAAAATATCAGGATGATGATTAAAAAGGTGGTACATGTAAAGGTTTTGTTGTTTATGATGAGGAAACTATAAATTTCATATGAAAGGAATGTGGTATTAAGGAATAATATGAAGAATCTTAGTTAATGGATTAATAATAAATTAGAATTATTAAAGTGTTTATACATTATAATTCTGGAATTATGAAATATATACGGAATTTTATGTAGAAGTTTTTCATTAAGGATTTGTAAGAATATGTTGAATGGTACTAGTGGCCTAGAAAAATGATTTGATGGAAATGTGATATTTTATGGAAAACACATGATTAATGGAAAGATAACCCTTAATATGTTCCTGATGTTGAGTTAATTAATTTGGGAAAAAGATATTATTGATATAGATAAAGTAAGCTAGATAGTATTGATTACATTAAAAATGTTTAATGATTTGATCACAAAGTGTTTTGTGTTATCATTTAAGAAGTTTATATATTTTTATATTTTTGGAATATATCCAATAATATGGTTTTATTTAAGTAATAATTAATCACATATGTTCTCAATAGGGTTTTATGGTAATCAATTTTATTACCATGTTTTAAGAGAATACATGATAAAGGCATTCAAATGTTTTTTATATGATAATTAAGAGATACTTTATGATATTTGGGGTATTAATGTTAATTTTATTTTGGCAATTTAGTGGACTTATTTATAATTTTTTGAAATATTTATTGTTATTATGGTTAACCATTTATGGTATGGTGTATTTTCAACTTTGTATGAGGTTTCAGATATTAATGTATTATTTTACCATATAAATATTTATTAGTATTGGATAAATTGTGCTAACCATTTTGGTTTGGTTGATAAATATATATAAAAGCAATGAATTGTCATTAATTTATAAATATTAGGATCCATTAAAAGTTAATTTTATTGCTTCATGCATAAAAAACTATTATTGTTTTTTTTATTTCTTAGAATAAGAGATAATGTGGAAATTGATCCAAATGCAACCAAATGATGAGATTGTTCTTTTGAAATATAAATAAATCAAGTAAGTATATTTTCTTGTATTATCTATATTGATAGTAAAAATTCAATCAAATTAAGGAAAAGGGAACTTGAGAAAAAATGTTTTCATATTACCTTTATTATTAATGAATTGAGAGAATTTTTCTATACTCTTTTGTTTAGGATTTTGTGGTCATTAACTTTATCATGGTCATTAACATTCTTGTGATCAATTATGTATGGAAATTAATTTTTTTCCATCTTCATGTATTATCTTATCACTTTTCTTCTTATTTATAATTCTAGTTATGTACCATTCTATACGACCTTCATATTTATCTTTCAAATTATTTTTAATAGAATGTTTTATCAACCATTTTATGATGTATATTTTCCAAAAATGAATTTTCAAATGTAAAACCCTTGATTATCGAGTAAAATTTCAAATTGAGAGGATGCATTTTTTTTTAATTTTTCTATATTGAAACAGCCTTTTATTTTATGAAATACCTTATTTTTAAAAAATTTAATTTCTTCGATAGCTTGCATTACACAAAACATTGAGTTTTAATGAACCAGGATTTACTATTATTTAAACATGAATGTTATAACTTAGTCATTAAACATGGAGATATGAATAGTAAATAAATATCTAAATATGAATTATAATGGTTTTATATAAATTGATCATATTGATAAAAGTAAACAATTTTTAGTGATGTATTTATATGTTTCAATTTTTTTCCTCAAAATTTTTTTTATTGAATTTTGTGAAAAAATAATAAAATAAAATTTTTCCACTTTTAAAAAATGTATTTTACAAAAAATAATGATTTTTAATAAAAACATCATTTTGGTTTAAAGCATTTACAAAGTTACAACTTCGTTTACAAGTATTTTGAAAGTAATTTTTTTAATTATATATTTATTAAACCAATTTAGATAATTGGGATAAATTTCATATTTAATTTTGATATTAATTCTTTCTATACTTATGAAAAGTTTCTCTTTCAAAAAGCATTTTCCCTTACATCTGCAAGTTTCATTTTAAATTAAATTTTGAAAATTTTTTGAATGAAATTTATAAATATGGATTCCAAATTTATAATCAAAATAAATAATATTATATAATAATTCCAACTTAATTTTTAGACGAAATGAATTGAAAAAATAGAAAAACGCAATTTCTGTGGTTAAGGTTAAAATATGTTTACCGGGGGGGGGGGGGGTTAAAAAGGATACGAGTAAAAATGACTTAAAAACTTGTCCAATTACTATTTTAGGGAGATATTATGATCCTAATTCCCTTAGGATCTATTATATATTATTTTGATCTAAGTTTCCTTGAATGTGACCAATATTATAATTTATTTAATGAAAAGGGAAAAATGTCACCCACTTTCTTTTAAATTTCAATTAAGTGTTCACATAGGGAAAAAAGAAATACATGGATGAATATTGATAATAATTTTAAGAATAATGAAATTAATTTCATGAGGTTAATTTATTCTTAATTTTTATTAATTATATAATTACTTTAAATTCTTAAGAAACAACAACATAATAATTATTTGTTTTGTATAAAAATAAAATAAATGATACTAAAAATGTTAAAAGTAATATAAATTGAATGAGTTATTAAATTTCATGAACAGTTTTGATAAATATAACATATTATATAGGTTTTAAAATTTTATAATTTAATTCCACGTTTTTCTTGATATTTTTAAAGTCAAATTAAATGAATAGTGTCAAAATTGACATTAAATTTATTTTATAATAAATAATATTTTATTAAATGATTTAAAATTCCTAAAAAATATTATCCTCTACCAAGTTATATTTATTTTTTAAAAAATATAAAAATATTGCATTCATGGACCAATAATCCTTTTATAATAATTATATTGACCCCTTAATAGTAAAAATTTTGTTACATGGTAAAGGTTAAAACATGGTTTTCTGCCTTTCATGCTTTTGTGTTAAAATTAATTTTCCACATACATAGTATTTTTATTTTTTATGTTTGATTTAATATTTACAATTATTCGGTAAAAATTATAAAATTATTCTCATTTTATTTCTTTTAATAAATAATAAATACCTCGTTAAAAAGGCTAGTTACCATAGTGAAAACTAAAATGGTAAAAGTAATGAAACTTATAAGTTAAGGAATAAAATGTTTACAAAGTGTGTTTAATATGCGTGTTTGAGGTTTTAATACACCATATCATCCCTAAACTATATTATTTATCATTTTTGAGGCTTTTGTGTGGAGTGTGACTCCTCATTTTTGAATAGTTTTGTTTATTTACAAAAATGTCACTTCTTAATTTTAAAAGTCCACATACTCCCCTAATTTATTCACACATAATTATTCATTAGGATCGAATAAATCCTACAAAAATATATCCCCAATATTTATATCCATGTTATATAGATTATTCTCTTACAAAAAAACCATACCAAGGGTCCTTAATAAGATATCCAAAGGATGTTTTTCTAATCGTTGGAAAATTTCTTCACTAAAATCTTTCTTTTTAATTATTGTATTACCACCATAATTCAAGTTTTAATAATTAAAAAATAATAATTTTTTTATAAAAGATAATTATATTTTATTATGTTGATGTAATAACCTATATCTATATCCTCTTCTATCAAATGGGGAATGAAACCATCAACCGTGTGTATGGTGGACTACCGCCTCGAGAACCGATGTATTTCATTTTCCATCACCACCTCTCACAACTGTATATAATGATGGAATTAATGTTTATATACGATATTTATGATATTATTATACATATGTAATTATAATATCATGTATACATTCTTACTTTACATTTCTTGGGAATATGATAATGTCACTCTTGTGTATGGAAGATGACCGCCTCGTGAAGTGATGCGATCCATTTTCACTAACAATTTACATGATAGGTTATAAGGATTAATTTAATGAATATATGTGATATATATGACATAATAATGAATATTTAAATTTTATATATTTTTTAACTTCCTTTCATTTCATCCAATGAGATAATGGAAACAACGTTCATGCGTATGTATGACTTACTGTCTCCATGAATAGTTTATTTAATTTTCCATATAAAAATTTTATGAATTAATATAAATACATATATAATGAATATATATTATATTTATATCATGGTTAACATTATAGATATTATATAACCATGATAAAAGTAATTGCATCCAAAATATCAAATCAAAACATACATGAAAAACGAAGCATTTATTACTCAAAATGTGATTATAACAATGAATTGTTAAAAAATGGGTAATAAAAGGCCATAAGTAAATAATATGTGGTATAATATATATAAGTAGGGTTATATTATATATTTATAATAAATAAATATATATTATAAATTAATTTTTAATATGTATAATGGATTTCAAGCCTTACGGTAATGGATTTTCACCCCACTTATATTTTTGCGGGACACAATCTATATTCACCAATATTTTATTTTGTGCATTGTATATACTTCCCATGAATTTATTTTGTGATTATTATCATTAAATTATGAGATATAAATATTTATACAATAATTTTTACTTCATTGGTCTTATCATTCGTAAGATACCAATGTTGTAGAAGATTTATGTTGCAATCTCATTTTTTATCGGGATTATTTATGATTAAGTTTTTAATTATGAAATATTATGAACTATATCTCAAGAAACTGATTAATTTTATTATACCCTAGTTATTTCAGGAAAATACACTTTCAACTTTCATTTTACCCTCTTTATGTACCCATGATTCCAAAACAATGTCTTTAATGAAAACTAACTTCAATCTCTTAGGTCGAGAACACCTATCATTCCATATCTTTATTTCCTAAAAATATTTCTAGGAATTTTTTAATATTAATATATGATTTTTAATGTAATTTTTTCCTTTTTTAAATAGTTTAATAATTTTTTAAAAGGATTAATCATGCCATTTTCCAAACAATACCCACTTGGATTTGACTAAAAATTGGAATGGTATATTTGTTTTAACTTGTAAGACATGAATTAAATTTTACACTATTATAACCAATAACTATTATAAATATTATTTTATAGGTTTCCAAGGTTATTTAAAAAAAATGAATCTGAAAATGTTTTATAGATTTTAGACTTAAAAAGTGATTTTCAAAGTTCAAAGGCTATTTTTCTCAATATATGTTCCAAGCAACCTTTCAAACTAATTTTCCATATTAGATGAAATCCTTTGATGTTTGTTAATGTTTACAAGGAATATTATCCAATTTTTCTATCCTTATTCTTTCTCCAGATGGTTTCTGTCTGTGATGAAAATATTTTTATGCAACTCATTCTTTTTCCATGGGTTATTCTATGATGTATTTTTTTATGAAAATCATTTGTTTTCCACATGTTATGCTATGAATAAATGATTATAAAATCCATTTATTTTCAAGGGTTTTGAAATGATGAATGTTTTATGATTTTATAGAACCAAAATGTATGGATTATGTGATTGTTGGGATCTATATCTCCCTCAAATTCATTGGGAGATGATTTATTTTATATGAGCTCAAAGGGTATACATGAGGTAATCCCAATCCTAAAAGAGAATAAATGGGAGGTTATCCTAAGATAGAAGTATGGTACATGGGAGATTATCTCAAGCCCGAAGAAGGTACATAGTTGGTTATCTGAGTTTAAATTTTTATGAATGTCTTGGTGGATAACCTTGAAAAAAGAATTTACATTCTTATATATATGCCAAAAATGTATTTATTAGGTAAATATTATGATATCATGGATTATATACATTGATTCCCTTATGAATCATGTATTATTAACTACCAAGATTTATGTCGTAACTCATTTTTATGGGATATGATATGTAGGTTATTTTTTTCAAATGTTATTATCATGTTCACATACCCTTATTCTTATTTGATCAATGATATCTATCTTGTTTACATTTACTAAGCATATGAGCTCACACATTCTTATGTTAACCTTCCACATGTTATGAAGAAATGTTTTAAGTAGTGTATGTATAATAAGAATACTATATGAGGAGATATCCCTGTGATATGTTGAATATATTTCATGAAATAATAATATTGTGTATCTAGTATCTAAAGACACTAACCCTTTATGATCCCCAGGTGAGTTTTTATGACATGTACATAATATTAATATATAATTATTTAATATTTATGCATGTAAATACTAGATTGTTATATTATCCCCCAATGAATTATATATAATGGTATATCATTACAATATTATTTTCCCTTGATGAGTATGATATACAATGTTATATCTTAGTACACTGTACATCCCCCCAATGAATGATATATGATGGTATATTTGAGTGGTCTAGTTATCCCCCGATGACTTATATATAATGGTATATCCAGGAAGACTTCTTATCCCCTATAATGACATGAAATATTATGGTATACTGTGTTGTCCACTTATACCCTAATGATATGATATTTGATAGTTCTATAACATGGGTTCTATTCCCCTCAATGATATATGATGGTTATATGGGGAGGCTGTCTTTCCCCTTGAGGATATGATATATGGTGGTTATAGAGGGTGGGAACTAATCCCCCAATGATTTTTATATAATTGTATGATTATGTGACTTCTGTAGAGACATTATAACATTTGATAAAGTAGGTATTACATGACTTATGTATCACCTTAGGATATAAGGATTGGTGATGATTTATTTATGATGTTTTAGTTTTTTATTTATTCCTCTATTCATACCACACAATACTTACATTGTGTATTCTAGTCATGTTAATGATACCATTAGTTTTGTACTAAAAAGTCATACTCACACCTTTTCCATGTGGCCCTAAAATATTGGTACCCAATAGGTACTGATGATCATAGTTACAGGTTAGGAATAAGCCATATATTATTTGGATCAATAGGATAGCTTGGATGAAGTTCATAGTTAGGACCAGGTAATGACTCAAGATAAAGTCATGTTTTTTTTCAATTTTATATATGTTGGTCTTGGTTGAATTTGATCTTTCTTTGGGAGAGATTGGTTTATATCAGCCTGACTCATGTTCCATTTTTGATTTCTCACATTTTTTATAGAATTAGAAATTTATTTATCTTATTTGGATTTGGGTATTATATTATTTTATTTTGTTAAATATTATGATGAATAATCATATATATATTTTATTTTTAATTACTATGATATATGAGTATAGTAATTTTATAGTATCACATATAACCCTCACTTCTGGTTAGTACCCTCTACCATATGGGGAGGCATGCCTGAGGCCATATGGAGAATTGATCTTGTTACAATAGAGTGAGTCATGGTAGGATGTTACAATATGGTATCAAACCATTATATCATTGTATTACTATTTTGGATACAATATAATTAAGATATTATTGGTCAAGAATTTGATTAGATGATATGTTGTGTGTCAGGGAAACACCAATATGTGTTAAATTTTGAGTAACTAGGTATTTGGGGTTGTTATTATTGATTTTTGATGTTATAGGGGGGTTGATTTTAATCAAGTATGATGTTTTCAATTATTTGACTTCAGTTTTTTTCTCTTATTTTGGGGTGATAAAAGCGTCTATTTCCATGCATTATTATTGATTCCAAAGTTTCTTCTTGACTTCTCTAGTCCTCTTGATTGGAAAAAAAATCTCTTTTTTTTAAATAATTAATTACTAACTCTTTTATATACAAAGTATATTAATAATTTTTTTATAGAAAATAAATATATTTTCCATACATAGAATTAGTTTTAAAGTATTCATGAATATAAAAATACTTTATTACAATTATAATATTGGGTATAGAGCCGATAACAATCAGATTCACCTTATTAAATCATCTTAAAAGTCTTTATATCCTATTTTCATATAGACAAAAGTTTTAATTGGATTTGACATCAGAACTGATAACATCATATTCATACTCATAAAAATAATTGTAATGAAATATTATAAGGAAATCCATCGTATTGAGTAAAGTTAAAATCTGACAACATAAAAATATATTCTATCATAATAGAATAACTTTTACACTAAAAACATATAAAAAAACAATGTCATGCATTCTTTTATAATATGTATATAATAAAATGATGTCATACATTCTATTATAATATGTGTAAAAAAATCGAAGTCATGCATTTAGTTATAATATGACTGTTGAGGTGCCAGGTGTCCAGGTCCATTAGAAAATCTCAAAGAAAATATGACTATTCAAGGACCAAGATAACCATTGGAAGCTTGCCTATAAATATCAGGTCATTTGAATATCTCAAAACATAGTTGATCATTTTTCATGTGTGCGTGCACTGCTACTATTTTTCTCTCGATTTTTCTAAAGTGTATAAAGCGTGAAAAACTTTTTCTCAGTATTTTTTATTACTTAAAAGAGAGTATTTCTTATGGAAACCTATTTTGGTTTTCTACTTAATAATATATTTTATTTTCTTTGTGTGATCTGATTATTGTGATTTTGATTGAGGGCTTATAAGGATAGGAAGACAAAGAAGCCGATCACCTTATTGATCGAGATCATGAGGGGATATCAAGATAAATTCGACTATCATATCAAGTTCTGATGTGGAAAGGAAAACAAAAAATCCAATCATCATATCCTGGTATTTTTTTGGTAAGAAAAAAATAGAAATTATTGTAATATAAAACAAAGGACCTTTATCCAAGGTTTTTGGATACCCTTATCTTTGGGTTAAAATAATTCTATTCAATTTCATTACTTGTTTTATTATAAGTTTTTCATTTACATTACATTTAATAGAAAGTGATACTTTTATTTTATCTTTCTATTTTTATTCCATTTATCATAATAGCTTGATTATGATATAAATATTTATTCTAAATATAATTCTATAAAATTTAAGATAAAATCATCTTGTTTTTATATTACTCTGATAAATTGAAACAATTGGGATTACTATTTTCATTTTCTATTGTGATTGTGATTAAACAATGATATCATCACTTAATTAATAAGATTCTATGCTCTGTCAAGATAGACTCAATTTTTTTATTACCTCTAGATAACATACCAAAATTGACTTGACTATGATATTCTTCTCCTTGTATCCAAGGGCCAAGTATTATCACTATTTAAATAAATAAGAGGTTTTTTGAATACAGTTTGTTTAATATCATTAAAATAAGTTTATTTTAATATTAAGAAAGAATGTTTTTGAACTTATAATTCAACCCTATTGTATTTAGTCATCTACATATAAATTTTGATACTAGAATTGGTATCCGAGACAAGTCTCTATTTTCTTGATACTTACATTTAGTATCAAAGGATGATTCCACTAATCAAATACTTTCTGATTTCTTTATTTATTTATTATTTTAAGTTTTTATTGTTTTTTTATAAATTTTTTTATAAAAATTTCTTACAGTAATGCGTATTGTTGAAAAGATTTTGTTTGTATCTGTTTTTAGAATATGGTAGGACTAAATGTTGGATCTGTAGATAATATCAATCCTACTATACCACCAATCATTGGTGACAATGATTATGAATACTAGAGAGATAAAATAAAGACTTTTACGATCAAAACACGAGTATATACTTTTTTTTCTATTAACTGGTGATTAAAAAACTCTTGATAAAGAAGTTAGAAATATTACAATTCAAGAAAAGAAAGACTATCCACTAAATTATGTGGTAGGGAATAATTTTTTGTGTTCCATGAAAAAAAAATATATTCAGATTTATTCTTCTACAGATGCTAATAGTATTTATAACATGTTGGAGATTAATCATTTTGGAACTTTAAAATTTATTGAAACTAGACTAGAAATTAATATAGTTGATTATCAATAATTTGAATTTTATTATGGTGAATCTATTGTAAAGTTACAAAAAAGGTTTATGAAAGTTGTTAATAGTTCACAAGCTATGATGAAAGAGTATTAGAGGATGAAATATTTGTTGAAAATATTATTTATATCATGCCCAATAAGTAGAAATCCTAGAGATTAACTGTTGATGAATCTGAAAAGATTACTGTCACGACCCATCCTCGGGGTCCGTGCCGTGACTACCCCAAGCCCGCCTTCCATAGGGAAGAGGCTGGCGACTAGCACCAAAGGCGTAAATCTGAATAAAAGGAAAGACATTGCCTTTACAAAATGGAAGCACACACAAACAGAGTACAAGCAGAAGCTACACTAAGTAAAGAAGTATAACAATCGTGCTGAAAGTACAAGGGGCTGGAAATACAAGCCCAAAAGAAAGGTACAACTACAACAGAAAGTAAATTACAACTCATGGACAACAACTGAAAGGTGACAAGAATATCCTGGATCATCCTCTGGTTTCCTACATATAGGGTAGGTATATATGTCCTCCTCAGCACTCCACGTCCATCCGTCTCCTCCGGGTACCGAATCGTCGTGAAATCCACCTCCGGGTACCGACTAGTCGTGAGATCCACCTCCGGGTACCGTCCAACTCTACAAGCCTCAACCAAGATCAGTGATGTTCGTCGTCTGCAACCAATACAACGAGGTGCGGGAAAATCCCGTGCAGGGGTGAGTATATGATACTTAGTAGGGACCCCGAGATCCTCAAGGTCTCACTAAATCCAACAAGGATAATCACAAAGAAGGTTCTCAACATATAACCCTTACTTAAGAATAAGACCATACTTATACCTAAGTTACCAAGTTACCCATCTTAGCCACGAGGTATCACACAGATACGAAGTCGACAGATAACCACTACTTAGGTATATGCCCATCCATATACGTAAGTTATCGAGTAACCCATCTCAATCATGAGGAAAACACAAAGGTCACTAACTCAGCTCAAACCAGGATTTTCACTATCAAAACTGTAACTGCTGAAGAGATCCGTCTCTAACGAGTACAATGATCCTGTCATGACTCCGAGGTACTGCTCACTAACTTTAGACTACTGAGGTAATCCTCCTGTCGAGTACCGCAGGTCTTCCACCTCACAAAGTAGTGCTCCTCCGCCATGGGTCTTCCCCCTCACACAGTAGTGCTCCCCCTCATAGCCTATAGAGGTACTCCTACTGTCGAGTACCACAGGTATTCCACCTAACAAAGTAGTGCTCCTCTTCCATGGGTGTACCACCTCACAAAGTAGTGCTCCCCCCTGGGCTATGCAAGCCACTCCGAATCGAATCGGACAAGCAGTGATCAGGTCTCACCCAGCTACACGGTCTCCGTACTCTGTATGCTCGTCTTCAGGAGGGTATTCTCCACGAGCTCCGAGTTGATACTCCAAGTATCACAAAGTCCCACGAAGAAGTATCTCAAAGGAACTCCTCGTCATAGGGGTCTCAATGAAATTGTCGGCGCGTCAATCGGACGCCCTGTCTGTGAGTTATTAACCTTTTCGTCCCAAGGGCCTGGTTGGTTTTGTGTATGAACCATCCGGACCATATCTCAATTATACCCCAAACTCACATAGGGTATACTCATAGGGATCTTTTCTCAACGTGATCACCAACGCCGCTGATGGTTCGTCAAACGGTCGTCCGGTCTGAAAGTTATCGGCTTTTCCGTTCTAGGGGCCCGGTTGGATTTTGGGTACAATCCAACCCGGCCATATTCCAACTGCGTCCAAACCTCAGGTGAAGTATTTCAAAAGATTAGTCTCACTGAAAGGAATCCAATAAAGTCAAAGACATGTCAATCAGACGTTCGGAGCTCATGTTATAAGCGTTTCCGCTCCGAGGGCTCGGTTGGTTTCGGGTTCAAACCAACCCGACCATACCCAAAGTTCTCCGAAACCTTGAGTGTAATATATAAAAATGACTGTATCGATCCAAGGATCCCATCGCAACTGAAGGTACATCGATCGGAGGTCCGTAGCCCATGTTATGGGCGTTTGAACGAAACTGCCCGAGAATAGGGGGTTTGGGCCCGGACCGACCCAGCACAGAACCCTCTGGGTCGGCCCGAACCGGAATGACTCGACCCAGATTTGGGTCTAGTCCAGTAGGGCACGGCCCGTCCCAGTGCCGCCGGCCCAGCCCGGCGTGGCCGGTCCGGCCGGCATGGGCGCCGCGCGCCGCGTGAGCGCGGAAGGGGGGTGGGGGGGGGGGGGGGGGGGGACCGCCACCCCCTTCGTACGAAATGGCGGACCCATGGGAGATCCGCCCTGCTTCACTGATCGGTGGTTCAAACCCCTGGTTTTCTGGATCGGGCCAGCCGTAACGGCTGGACGACGTACCACGTGGGACCGGTTGGTCCCGCCCTCCTTGCGCCGACGACCGATGGTTCCGGCCGCCGCTCCCTACTCCACCGCGGCCTTGGTCCGACCGGCGCGACGCGATGGCGCTGCACCCCTATCCGCTGCAGCCCTGCTCTAGCCGCGGCCCCCTTCAGCCTCAACGGCGTGGCGCGGCGCGACGACGCCGCACTCCTTCGCCACGGTAAAATTCTGCATTCCCGCGCGGTGCCGTTGCACCGCGCCGCCTTCGTCCCAACCGCAACGATGAACATCCACAAAGTGGGGGTGGAGGATCGGACGTGTTCATGCGGTCCAAACTCCTCCCATTAATTTGTATACAGGTGGCCAAAAAAATACAATATTGTCAAGAGATCACAAATTTAATCCATTAAATTTGAACATAAAACCCCTATCTCGTGTCGTTCGTCATTTGTTGATGCTGTCGCGAGAGGGTGGACGTCGGCTCGTCGACGTCATCACAAGGGAGGAGATGAAGATGATGATGGTCGATGGCGTTTGTTGTTCCCACAAAGGCCTTTGATCCGGCTCGAACAACATTCGTTGTAGATCCGACGCATGGAGAACTGTTCTTCATCGAAGGAGGGAGTCGTTCTTTGCGGGAGGATAAATTTCTTCACGAAGGAGGAACTCCTGTCTTTCTTCACACAAAGGCTCTCCTCAAATTCTCCCAAAATATTTGGGTAGAAAATATTTCATTAAGCCTCATTCTTTTAAAATATCTCCATGCCATTCAAAAATTTAAGTGATGTGACAAGGATAATTAATAAGGTTATTAAATCCCCTTAGTTGGCTCATTAAGTTTGGGAGGTGGATGGGCTCCTCTTTAAGAAGGGAAGTTTCCAAAAAATTAACAAGGGAGGATTTAATAGGTTAAGGGAAGTTATGGGGATGTGAGGAGTTAGGGGTTCGTGTGGGTCCCACTACACTAACGCTCCCATTAAAGGTTAGGTGGGTGTGGGCCCCACCTCTAACTCCCCCTTTGTAGGATTAAAATTCACCTTCCTTAGATAAATTTGTTCATAAAAAAATTTATCTATTTTAATCTAAATCCCCACTTATTTAACCACAACCCACTCAAAATGCAGCTACGACAAAGGTCCCCCTAAGTAATTACCGACACTGCGAGTTCATCGGTGCCTTCAGATTTCAATTCTGAGCACCAGCTCAAAAGATTGAAAAACCCGCTCGTTCGTTCACTGAATATACCAGAGCTGAACTTCAGCAATTGATTCCGGGCACACCGGGCCTCGAAATCAGGTGCTATCAGAAACCATAGACTCGTAAAATTCCAAAGAAATAAAAAACAAATTCTTTGAAATTTCCAGGTCTTTAAATTACTCCCACCTCAGGGATTTACGTCCCCGTAAATCATTAACTGAAACTAGGGAAACAAAAGTGGTACTGAGCACGCATCTGAGCCTTCCGCTCCCATGTGCTCTCCTGGAGGTTCCCATGTATCCAGTGAAAGCACACCTGAGGAATCGACCATCCATGTAGGACCTGCTCCTGTCGATCCTCGATCTCCACTGGAACCTCCATGCTTGTTGCCCTGTCACCGACGTCCAACTCCCTGTGGGAGATGATGTGTGAAGGATCGTGCACGTATCTCCCCAACTGAGGTACGTGGATGATATCATGCACCCGGTGCAACTGAGGTGGAAAGGTCAAGTGGTAAACCACCATGCCTACCAATCCGAGGACCAAGAAAGGTCCGTTGAACCTCAGAGATAACTTGCCACCTTGGCCATATCTCTGTAAACCTTGTCGAGGTGAGTCCTATATAAGAACGTGATTTCCATCCTTGAACTCTAGAGGCCTCTATTTCCTGTTTAGAACTGAAACACAAAATTCCTGCTGCCACGACGGTAAGGTTGACCGACTCAAGAGTGATTGGCCGCACCCTCCTATGCATGAGTTTATCCAGTGCTGCCTAGGGTTTCCTTTTCACCGACCAAGGGAAACCCATCCCAACATTTTAGATAAACCACAACCTTTTTTCCTAATACCATCAATTTGTGTATGAACTATGATAGCCCAGTCCATACTCAAACCAACATCATAAGGCCTCAACGCTGCCACCAAGAGATTCCCACCAAAACTCTCGCCTCGAGGGTTAGATCACATTGTCAGCATAAGTGTGATTATCGAGTCTCCTCCCAGAGGTATCGACAGACGTGACGGTCAAGTCTACGACATACCAGAAACTCTAGGTATGGGACAAGATTAATCGAAGGAAGGAATGATTCGTATCAACGTCTGTTGCTACGAAGACTGGTAGTGGACACAGACTGTCTCTCGAATCATTCTTAGAGCCATTGGGTCACACTCCTTAACTGCATGCAGCTACTCTTAGCTCTGCCTCCATGTCTGCTTCTCCACAGACTCATTTGTCCTTATCAATTCTTCTTCTTGAAACATTTTACACGCCCGAGTCTCTGAGACTGTCGCCAGTTTCCTGTTTCTTACTACACTGTGCATTCTTCATCTACTCCTGGATGATCTGCACTTTCTCCACCTACGATCTGTAAGAGATACTAAGATTTATCCTTTTCCAGGAGGATAAACTTGGTCTCATCCCCTGTATGAACCACACCCATTGCCTAATATAGTCAATCCTGACATGAATGATGCATTCTTTCCATCTACGACATTGTAAGGCCACGACGTTACTACCAAGAGATCTAACCATCACTCTCGCCTCCAAGGGTCGAGTCACACTGTTGGCATTAGTGTGAGGTAACTGGGTCTCCTCTAGTAGAAATCTCGAAAGTGAGGGTCAAGTCAAGAGTTTTAACCAAGACCTCTCAGTATCAACAAAAAAAGGACAGGAAAGTGAATATCACAAAGATAAGTGTCTTTTTATTATTGCATCTCATAGTACAAAGACACAAATGCAACAACAACATGGAACTAAAAGTACCAAGAACAAAAGAAATACACTAGTTCTGCTCCTGTCCACCTGCTTCTGGAGCTCTGCTGCTATGTCCACCGCTCGGATGTTGCTCAAGAACCCGCCGCTGCTTCTGTCTCGGTGGCTCCACTAATGCCTGCGGATCAACTGTGCGGGGGGGGGGGGGGTCGGATAGTCACGTGCCATGTGACCCTTCCTACTGCATTCATAACACTTCCTGCTACTTGTATGGATTGTTCTATTTCGTGTGAATCGCACAACCAAACATGTATCCGGAGGTCACCCATCTGCTGGTCTGGTCCTCTTGGACCCCTGCATCATCTGTCTACTGCCTACAGATGACTCTGCTACTGATGGAAAATCTTGCGGCAAAGTGAGCAGCTCCTGAACACAATCGGGGTGTAGAGTCACTGGTATAAACTCCACCCTATAGATGGTCTCAAAGTCTCCCCATGTGAATGTCATCTAATCGCAAAACTGGAGCATCCGGCTCCACCATCTGCCTGCTGCTACCTGAAGGAGGCTGACCGCAAAGATCACCATGAAGTCTGCCGGTGTACCCACTATCTGGAAGACTCTCACCATAGCCTCCAGCCAATCCTAAACCAGCTATGGGTCCGTCTCACCCTAAAACCTGGGTGGACTCTAGCGCTGTAACACGTGCAGCACACTCAAGCGGCATGCATCACTTGCTGCTGGGGTAGGTGGCATCGGTGTCCCAACGTATGGTAGTATCGCTGGTGCCTCCGCGGGTGCCTCAACTGAAAGAGGGCCATGTACCGAAGCCTTGTCGCTCGGAAGGCTGTCAGTATGTACATCCCTCTGGGATCTAGCTGGTCGTCTGTGGAAAGACATCCTGAAAGAAACAGACATGACACGGTCAAATGATTATACCTGGTGAGCTGACCTAGATTGAGCTGTTTTAAGGGGAAAATACTTGAAGACACACATGTAATTAGTGGTTTTGTGCACCGAGTCGGAAATCAGAATTCAGGGTCCTAGTGTATGGATACGTCGGCTGCCTGCACCAACACTGGACACCCTGGACTGAAAACCACACTCGGTACCCATAACACTATTTCTTCACATAACAAAATATTAGAGTTATAAGTTCTGTGATAGAACCTACTCATATGATACCAATTTTTCATGACCCGTCCTCGGGGCCCGTGCCGTGACTACCCCAAGCCCACCTTCCATAGGCCAGGGGCTGGCGACTAGCACCAAAGGCGAAAATCCCAATAAAAAGGAAGGAATTTCCTTTACGAAACGGAAGCACACACAAACAAAGTACAAGCAGAAGCTACACTAAGTAAAGCAGTATAACAAACGTTATGAAAGTACAAGGGGAGGGAAATACAATTCCAAAAGAAAGGTACAACTACAACAGAAAGTAAAGTATAACTCAAGGACAATAGCTGAAAGATGACAAGTAGCTCCTGGATCGTCCTCTGGGTTCCTACCAAAAGGGTAGGTACAGATGTCCTCCTCAGTACTCCACGTCAGTCCGTCTCCTCTGGGTACCTACTTGTTGTGAAATCAGCCTCTGGGTACCGACTCATCGTGAGATCCACCTCCGGGTACCGTCCAGCTCTACAAGCCTCAACCATGATCAGTGATGTCTGTCGTCTCCAACCAACACAACGAGGTGTGGGTAAATCCCGTGCAGGGGTGAGTATACGATACTCAGTAGGGACTCTGAGACCCTCAAGGTATCACTAAATCCAACAAGTATAATCACAAAGAAGGTTCTCAACAGATAACCCTTACATAGGTATAAGCCCATACTTATACCTAAGTTACCATGTAACCCATCTCATCCAGGAGGTATCACACAGATACGAAGTCGACGAATAACCACTACTTAGGTATATGACCATACATATACGTAAGTTATCTAGTAACCCATCTCAATCATGAGGAAAACACAAGGGTCACTGACTCAGCTCAAACCAGGATTTTCACTATCGAAACTGTAACTGCTGAAGAGCTCCGTCTCTGACACGTACAGTGATCCTGTCATGACTCCAAGGTACTGCTCACTAACCTTAGACTACTGAGGTACTCCTCCTGTCGAGTTATCCGAGTCTGCCACCTCACAAAGTAGTGCTCCTCCGCCATGGGTCTGCCACCTCACACAGTAGTGATCCCCCTCATAGACTACAGAGGTACTCCTCCTGTCAAGTACCACAGGTCTGCCACCACACAATGTAGTGCTCCTCCACCATGGGTTTGCCACCTCACAAAGTAGTGCTCCCCACTGGGCTATGCAAGTCACTCTAAATCGAATCAGGCAAGCAGTCATCAGGTCTCAGCCAGCTACACGGTCTCTGTACTCCGTACGATCATCTCTGGGAGGGTCCGCTCCATGAGCTACTGGTCGATACTCCAAGTATCACAAAGTCCCATGAAGAAGTATCTCAAATGACCGCCTCATCAGAGGGTCTCTACGCAACAGTCGACGCGTCAATTGGACGCCCGGTCTGTGAGTTATTAGCCTTTTCGTCCCAGGGGCCCGGTTTGTTTTGTGTGCAAAACAACCCGACCGTATCTCAACTGTACCCCGAACTCACAAAGGGTATACTCATAGGGTCCGTTTCTCAACGTGATCACCAACGCCGCTGACGGTTCGTCAGACGGTCGTCTAATCTGAATGTTATCGGCTTTTACCTTCAGGGCCCAGTTGGATTTTGGGTACAATCCAACCCGACCATATTCCAACTCCATCCAAAACTAAGGTGAATTATTCCAAAATATTCTTCTCACCGAAAGAAATCCAACAAAGTCGACGACACGTCAATCGGACGTCCGAAGCTCAAGTTATAAGCGTTTCCGCTCCGAGGGTCCAGTTGGTTTCGGGTTCGAACCAACCCGTCCATAGCCAAAGTTTTCTGAAACCTTGAGTGTAACATAGAGAAACGAGCATCTCGATCCAAGGATCCCATCGCAACTGACAGTGCGTCGATTGGAGGTCCGTAGCCCATGTTATGGGCGTTTGAACAAAACTGCCCGAGAATAGGGGGTTCAGGCCCGGACCGACCCGGCCCAGAACACCCTGGGTCGGCCCAAACTGGGTCGACCCGACCTGGGTCCAGGTCCGGACCACTAGGGTTCTGCCCGGCCCGGCACGGGCGGCCCGACCCGGTGCAGCCGGTGCAGCCCGGCGCAGCCGGTCCAGGCCGGCACGGGCGCTGCGCGCCGCGTGAGCGTGGAAGGGGGGGAACCTCCACCCCCTTAGAACGAAATGGTGGACCCGCGGGGGGTCCACCCTGCTGCACTGACTGGGGGTTCAAACCCCCAGTTTTCCAGATCTGGTCGTCCGTAATGGCCGGCCCGCGCACCATGCGGGACCGGTTGGTCCCGCCCTCCTTGCGCCGGCGGCCGACGGTTCTGGCCGCCACTCCCTGCTCCGCCGTGGCCAGAGACCGCGGCCTTGGTCCGACCGGTGCGGTGCGACGACGCCGCTCCCCTCTACCGCGGCCCCTCTCCGGCTGCTGCCCCCTTCGGCCTCAACGGTGCGACGCGACGACACTAAGCTCTTTCGCCACTATAAAATTCTTCGTTCCCGCGCGATGCCGTTGCCCTGCGCCACCTTCATCCCAACCGCGACGATGAACATCCACAAAGAGGGGGAGGCGGATCGACCGTGTTCATGCAGTACAACCTCCTCCTGTTAATTTGATAACAGGTGAAAAAAAACAACATCGTCAAGTGAGCACAAATTTAATCCATTAAATTTGAACTTAAGACCCCTACCTCGTGTCGTTCGTCATTTGTTGACGATATTTTGAGAGGGTGGACGTCGACTCGTCGACGTCGTCGCAAGGGAGGAGACGAAGATGATGATGGTTGATGGCGTTCGTCGTTCCCACAAAGGCCTTTGATCCGGCTCGAACTTCGTTCGTTGTAGATCCGACAGATGAAGAACTGTTCTTCATCGAGGGAGGGATTCGTTCTTCATAGGAGGATAAAGTTCTTCATGAAGGAGGAACTCCCGTATTTCTTCACACAAATGCTCTCCTCAAATTCTCCCAAAATATTTTCCCAGCAAATATTTCATTAAGCCTCATTCTTTTAAAAGATCTCCTTGCCATTATAAAAGTCAAGAGGTGTGATAAGGATAAGTAATAAGGTTATTAAATCCCCTTAGTTGGCTCATTAAGTTTGGGAGGTGGAGGGGCTCCTCTTTAAGAAGGGAAATTTCCAAGAAATTAACAAGGGATGATTTAATAGGTTAAGGGGAGTTATGGGGAGGTGAGGAGTTAGGGGTTTGTGTGGGTCCCACTACACTAACCCTCCCATTGGAGGTTAGGTGGGTGTGGGCCCCACCTCTAACTCCCCCTTTGTAGGATTAAAATTCACCTTCCTTAGATAAATTTGTTCATAACAAAATTTTATTATTTTAATCTAAATCCCCACTTATTTAACCTCAACCCGCTCAAAATGCAGCTACGAAAAAGGTCACCCTAAGAAATTATCGGCACTGCAAGTTCATCGGTGCCTTCAGATTTCAATTCCGAGCACCGGTTCAAAAGATAGAAAAACCCGCTCGTTCGTTCACTGAACGTACCCGAGTTGAACTTCGACAATTGATTCTGGTCACACCGGGCCTCTGAACTAGGTTCCCTCAGAAACCACAAACTCGTAAAATTCCAAATAAATTAAAAAAAAATTCCTTTAAATTTCTGGGACTTTACAGTTACAAATGTTACCCTTCATGACCTATTTGGAATTATTTTAAAATATGAGAATATATTGAAAAGAGATGCTGAGAAAGTAAATAAAAAATGGTGGAGTTTCTTTTACTACTAATTTAAATCCAATAAAAGCACAAACTCTTGAGAAGGTTGTTAAGTCAAAAAAAATTATTGTTCAATTAGATTAAAGTGATTCCGATCATTCTGAAAATGAATTGGAAAATATTGCCTGATGAATGAACAATATTGTAGGAAAAAAGTGTTTTCAGTATCGTTATAAGAAAAATAACAAGGAAAGAAGTGACAAGAAAGATTATTATGTTACCTGTTATGAATGTAAGAAATTTGGACACCTTAGAACCAATTTTAAAATGATCAAAAGGAAAGATAGAAAGAAAATACATTCTGATAAATATCATATAATGTACTATAACTCAAAAGGAAATAATGTTTTGAAATATAATTATTCTTGGATTTCTAATGGAGGATACTCTTTAGATGATTTTTCTAATAATTAATATTCTAGAGAGAGGAATTTTGATATCTATACCAGAATACCTTTAAAATATCATTTTTCATAGATAAGGTACATACATCTAATTCTTTAACTGATATGTCTTTAAATTTAAATTATCCTAATGAGTATAATTCCATATCCTTAGATGAATAATCCTCCTCAATTATTGATGATAATACTTTACATTCTTATAAATTAGTTTCTCTCTTTGCAAAACTTTTAGAAAATTAAAATTGTAATGTGTGTAAAAAAATTGACTAGGCTAATGAAAAACATGCAAAAGATATTTCAAGAATTGATGTTTTAAAAAATTAAATATTAGATCTATCAAAATATCTTGATAAATTTAATTTTCAAAAAGGTATAATTTATAAATATTTAGAATTTTTTTTAAAAAGGATAGCTTGAAAACCAGTTTTGAGAAACTCAATTCCAAAACTAATACAGATATGGATAAGTATTTAGTTATAAAAATTATTTCTAATATTTTTTCATTAAAGAAAATTTTATCAAACTTTAATATTAGTAAGGATGGTTTTTATAAAATATATTAGCAACTCCATCCATATGAAACTAGTTCAGGAATGGGATATACTCACAGGAATCTTATTTTTAGTGACAACTTATTTATTTCTAAGAATTCCCCCTTTTGTTCTAAATGTCAAAGTGGAGGTCATTGTGAAAGAATTTTTCTTTAAATAAAATTCAATCCTTATGGTTACATAACTCCCATTTCTTAAAACAAACGTGAATTCCTAATATTTTTTTCAAGAATTTCTACACACAAGAAGGTTTGGGTTCCGAAAGCCTAATTGTTTTTTTTAAGAAAATAAATAGAGTACCATCAACAAGAATACATGGTACATAGATAGTGGGTGTTTGAGAAATATGATTAGTCATAGATATTTCTATGAGAATATTATCAAGATGAAAGGTGGAAATGTTACCTTGGGAGATAATTCTCAAGAAGAAACTATCAGGATAGGTAATATTGTTATTCTTGGAAAAGATTTAATTTCAAATGTTTTATTTGTTAAAGGTCTTAAAAACAACCTTATAAGTATTATTCAATTATGTAATGAAGGTTAAATTATGAATTTTAGGAATTATAATTGTATAATACAAAATTATTAGGATGAATTCATTATTTTTTCCCATCAGTATGAGAATGTATACACACTAAACATAGATGAACTTAGGAGCCAAGACTTACCTTGTCTTAGTGAAATGGAAGATCAATCTTGGTTATGGAATAGAAGGTTACAAAATTGTAACCTTATAAACTTATTTAATTTAACTATGGAAAGAACTGTTAAGGATTTACCAAATCTTAGATTCAATTCTTCAAAAGTCTATGACCCTTGTCAATACAGTAAGCAACATAAGTCATGATTTAAATCTATTAGCGAAGTCTCAACTTCTGATGCTTTATAGTTTGTATACATTGATTTATTAGGTCCTACACAAATTGATAGTATATGAGGCAAGTACTATGTATTTGATTTAGTTGATTATTATAATAGATACACATGGGTCTCTTTTCTAGAAAAGAAATATGAATCCATTTGTTATTTTAAAACTTTTGTAGACAATGTTAAAAATGAGAAAATGATTTCCTTGATAACTATTCGTAGTGTTCATGGTGGAGAATCTGAAAATATGTATTTTGAATCTTTTTTTATTAAGAACATAACTACAAATAACTTTTTATCCCGTACAACTCTGCAACAAAATGTTGTTTTTAAAATAATAAATCATTTTATTCAATAAATAAGAAGAACCATGTTGATTTAATACTCATTTGCTAAACATATTTGGGCTAAAGTGGTTAGTACTACGTTTTATACCATAAATTGAGCTTTAATTTAACCCTTTATTAATAATAGTCATTATGAGTTGTGGATAGATTGAAAACCAAAAGTTTCACACTTCAGAGTATTTGGATGCAAAGTATTCATCTTGAATACCAAATAAAACTTACATGAATTATCACCCAAATATGATAAAGGTATATTCTTAGGTTACGCCACTACTTCTAATACATATATAATTTTTAATAAAAATTATTTCATTATTGAGAAAACATTGCATGTTAAATTTTATGAAATAAATCCTTTTATTATTAAACAAACCTAACCAACATAATCAGATGTGTTTTCCAAAAATGATCCTTAACATTTGATAGAAGATTATTCTAATAAGGAAAATAATAATTTTTTTTAAGAATTTACTCAAAAATACTTTCTAACTTATGTTGGTGAAATTACCTTACAAAACCCAAGTTAGTTGTTTCTTAGGAATCATCATTGTGATAGTATTATTGGTGATGTTAATAAACCAGTTAGGACTAGAGGTTATTTGAGAAATTAAATAGAATATATTTTTTTTCTTTTCCAATTTTAACAAAAAAATACTAAAAATGATTTAGGTGATCAGGATTTGATAAAATCATTGCAACATGAGCTACATAAATTTGAAAGGAATAAAGTCTGTACCTTTGTTGAAAGACCCAATGAAACTTTAGTAATTGGAGTAAAATGGGTTTTCAAAAAAAAATTTAATGAAAATGGAATTATTAATTAAAATAAAGAAAAAATTATTATTAAAGGTGATAATCAACAAGATGAAATAGATTTTTAAGAAACCTATGGACAGATAAATATACTTCAATATATTAATATTCTATTAGCCTTTACAACATTACTTAACTTTAAACTTTTTCAAATGGATGTGAAGTGCGATTTATTTAATGTATATGTACACGAGGGAGTTTATTTTGAAACACCCCATGTTTTTGAAGATACTAAACATCCTGAATATGTTTATAAACTTACCAAAGTGTTATATGGACTTAACCAAGCCCCTAGATCATGGTATGATAGATTAAAATGATTTTAATTACAAAACAATTATGTTAAGGGAACTGATGATCCCACTCTTTTTATAAATAAAGTTAACAAAAACACTATGATTTTTCAAATTTATGTTGATGAAATTATATTTGGATGAATTAAAAAATCTTTAACAGATTATTTTTTAAATCTTATGAAATATGTGTTTGAGATGAGTATGATGGGTGAGTTAACATTTTTTCTTAGTTTTCAAATTTCTAAAAAACCATAAGGTAATTATATCTCTCAACATAATTATATCAAATATATTCTTGAAAAGTATATATACGACAATACTAAAAGTATAAATACTCCAATAGTTACCTCTAATACACTTGATATTTATGAAGCTGGGCAACCAGTTGATCCAAAAACTTTCAGAGGTATGATGGAAAGTTCACTATACTTAACAGCGAGTAACCTAGACTTAATATTTTCTATTTTTTATGTGAAAGATATTGAGATAATCCATAAGAATCCCATTTAAAATCTCTAAAACAAAATTATCATTATCTAAAGGGAACTATGGATTTTGGAATTTTATGTTTTTCTAGAAATGGTTTTGAATTTTTTTTTGGATAATGAATTTGGTGGCCATAGAATGGATAGAAAAGTATTTTTAAAACTTATCATTTCTTAAGAGATTAATTAGTTTCTTGGTCTTGTAAGAAAAAATTGTTGGTATCACTTTCCACTGCTGAAGCTGAATATGTGGTAGTTGTATGTTTTTTCTCTCAAGTGTTGTGGATGCAACACAAACTCATTGATTATGGAATGAGTTTTACTAAAACCGAAATACTATGTGATAACACTAGTACCATTTCCTTATGTAATAACCATGAAAATCAATCTCATAAAAAACTCATAGATATCAGGAATCAATTTCTTAGGGATCACATAGAAAAATGAGATATCATTTTATAATTAATTGGAATGCAAGAACAACTTGTTGATATTTTTACAAAACTATTACCTTCTCATAGATTTTTATACATTATACAATAGATAAGAATGATAAATGTAAATTAATAATTCATATATACTTTTTTTGTAAACCATATAATTATATGAAGTTACTCATTTTCATATGGGTTGTACATAATATTATTGTTTTAAAAAACTTCTAGACTTTTTAAAATTTTAGTTTTTTAAAAAAAAATTGTAATGGATTTTTCAGACTCAATATTTTAGAACTCATGATATAAATATCTTTGAACTATAGTTTTCCTAAAATTGCATTTTTAAAATCTATCATATTTGAATGTGAAAATGGATTTGGAAACTTTATCATATTCATGTTTTAAATTATATTTTTAAATATTTATTGTATTCAAGTTTTAAATTAAAATCACTATATTCATGTCTTCCTTTAAAAAATATCGTATTCAATTTTTTCTTTCTTTTGAAATCTATTAAAAAAAAGAAGAATTAATTATTATAAAAATTATTTCAATCATAAAGGTTTCATTATTTACTTTTATACTTTTACATTATTTGATTATTATTAGTTTTATAATTTCTTGTTGATTATTAATTATTTTCTTCAATTGTATTCAACCAATACGATAATTTTTTTAAACCTCAATAGTTTTTTAAAAAAAATTATATCTATAGATATTATTTCAACCCTCAGATCAGATGGAATAAATCTCAACCAATATATCTCATTTGGAATCTTTAACATCTCTCAAGATTTAATATATAAATGGGTTCCCCACCCCTATCTTGTATCAGATATTCTCATATTCTTTCTATGAAGCACTGCATCATTTAAGATTCATAATCCGATTCTATCTTCATGTCTGAATCCTTAGTCTCATCTCCAAATACGATGTCTCTTATTAAAGATTACAAAAAGTTATTTATATTTTGATAAGGGTTAATAAGTGTGATTCATATTTGGGGAGGGTGATAGATTTTAAAGGATGGGAATCCTTAAGCGTGGAAAAAACAGATCCACAATATGATTTGTTTTATCTTGATTAGTTCAATTTTTTTTATAAAACTGTAATTTTTTTTTGAAGAAAATGGAAAAGATTTTTTTTGAATTAATGAGAAACGTTATAAGATGACACATAAATCCACTGCCAGTTTTATTGGTATCTATGATGAAGGAGATGAATTTTTCCTATCTCATAAATTACCCAATTCAAAGGTTATCTTTGTCATAGATAAGGCTGAAAAGACTTTGTTTAAGAATATATCAGAAGATGAAACCAAAAAGGTCACTCATATAATAACATATCACATAGTTTAGGCTATTTAGATGAAAGGTTTTCTCATTCCAAGAAAGGGTGATAGAGATACTCTCAAAGTATATTATATTTTCACTTTGGATTATCTTGTTTACATGAGAATAAAAAATTTATATTGATTTATTATTATGAAAATAAAAAACATGAAATATGAATTAATAAAGTCCAAGATCATAATGTTCCTAGGTGTGATTAGTAATTTGATTCAATGAAGCATGAAATAGTTCAATATTGCTATTAAGTTTGATCCCGTTAATGAAAAGATTTAGTTTATCAGTGAGGATATGATAAGACGTATGGATTATGTTTTTGAATCAAAATAAATAATTTTTTTAAGAGTTCTCAGGTTTTTACATCAGAGGTAGAGCCTTCAAAAATAAAGAAATTAAAAAATACTGAGAAAAAAAGAAAACATAACACCCTTCCTCCAACAAAATAAAAGAAACAAAAGAAATACTCAAAAGAATTTTTTGATGAATAGAGATAAATAAAGACTTAGAGAAAAGAAGAAAAACATTCTATTGGACTTGACCCAGCTTAATAACTTTCGACAAGATTACGTGGTGATGATGTTTTAGAAAAATAGGAAAAAAATGAAATTAAAAAAGAAACTTCAAAGTGAATATTTAGTTGATATATTGATGAAAGGAGTTGAGGAAGACTTTTATAAAGTTTTTTTACCTCTTAGTTTTGATTTGGGATTTCAATCATTATAAAATTTTATTACCGATGTTCCCTCTACTATTGATATGGTAAATTTATATTTTTTATAAGGAATAAATTCATTATGGGAATGAAAACTTTAGATTAGAGTCATACCATTATTATCCATTGAAAGAAGGTACTTAAGGAATTCCAGAAAAATATAATGTGTCAAAAAAAATAGAAGAATATAAAGGAGGAGAAGTTGACCATGAAGAAGAAGGAGAAGAAGGTGGAGATGAAGAAGAATGTGAAGAAAGTCAAGAGAAATCAGATTCAAAAGACAAGGAAGAGTAAAATAAATACTATAAATTCTTTATAAGGACTTCATAAGGCTAATAAAAATAATTTTCCTCTTTTGGAAATCATAAAGAGAAGTCAATTAGTCAAGAGAAACAAAAATATATTTTGTTTCAAGAAGTTGCATCTTTATCCAGAAGGGATGAAAAAAATTAGAACAAAAAGTCTAAAGAATGTAAAAAGGTTTTTGTTGATGAAATTGAAATTTATGATGGAAATGAGGATGATAAAATAATGGATAAATCAGTTTTAAAGAAAGATAAAGGAAAATCCGCTCAAGAATATATCAGAACCAGCCACATAAATAATTATTTCGAATAAGATTCACTGAATATGATCTCCACAAAGGGTCTTGATTATATATTTCATAACCTAGGGACATACATCAAAGAATGGGATGAGAATAATTCCCATTAAAGAAAACAATAAGGGAAAAAATGTACTTGTGATTTTGAGGAATATAAATACGAAATTGAGGAAATAGATAAAGGCATGAGAAAGGGCTATATCATAAAATAAATAAAATTAATCAAATCTTGTAAATGTGGCTACTAAATTTAATTTATACATTCATAAGTATATCACCAAGGTCCATCCCAAAGGTTTCATAAAAATTTCCAAGGTTATTCACCGAGGTATTGTAAAACTTGTCATATCTAGAGATTAATTTCATTACCCAATGCATTGGAGCTCTATCTGGGTGAAACCTTAATATATATTTATTTTAATGTGATCCATATAGATCATAATCAATCATTTTATAAAAAACCTATAGAGAATAAAAGAAATGGGCTTCATTTCAAAATCATCAGTTTTAAAGTTGCTTAAAAACATAATCATTATGTCATTTATAACCCACCAAAAGGAAATCAGGGTTTTATGTATGTAAAATATAGAATAAAATAAATAATTTTTATTTCTTGATTAATACCCTAGGAAATTAAAGATATCTTGGTATTCACATAAACAAAATAAAATAATTTCATGAGAAAAAGGGATAGATTTTGAGATGAAAATTCTACAGTATAACATGTATAAAACATGTTATTATAAAACATTAAAAAAGATGGGACAACAGTCACCCATTCATAAAAGAATCATAATATAGTATAGGGACATAATAAAATATAAATAATAACATTGTATGGAAATTTTATAGACAAAACACATAAAAGTGAACTTAAAAGGAAAAAAGAAGTTGAGAATTCCCTTACCATGAATAGTAACTTCTATAACTCTGGAATTGGGACTTTGAGTGTTTGAGGACACCTTGGGAGGACTCCTTGGGAGGTAATAATATCATATATTTGATGGTAATGATTTTTTAATGAAATTAAATGAAGGAATGAGTGGGTATTTATAGTAAAATAGAGATTGTTTTTTTTTATAAATTTATAAGGACACCTCATTAGTGGTATTTTCAAAACCATGGTCCTTCCCATGGTATTTTCTCATGGTGTTTTCCACTTAGGACATCTCATATAATATTTTAATCCTCACGAGTTGACCATAATTATTACTTAATTATTACATCATTAATGATGTCATTAAACATACGGAAAGCTCAAAACTGTATTTGTACTATTCACTAAAAAAAATATTTAATAAAAATCTCATAAATTGACCAAACCATAATATCAACCCTCTCAATTAAAAAATGACATTTATTTTATAAAAATAATTCCCTAAACATGACAAATTTAACATTTAACTATAAAAATAAATAATTATTAAAAATAATAGAGGACAAAAAATGCATAGAAAAGTTTTCGACACTTCAAAAAAATAAAACTATTTTATCTTTTGTAATTAAAAAGGAGTTATTTATTACAGTATTTCATCACAATAAACATTATTAATAAAACCATAGTTTAATATAATAATTTATATCTATATAAAAAGTAAAATGTTTTACCCAAATATCAATTTATCAAATTTCATCTCAACTTTTAAGAAAAACTATTCTGAAAATGTAAATGATGAAATAAAAATTTTATTTATACTTTCATAGGTGAGGTTACTAATCAATTGGTCCCATTAATATTAATAAAGGAAACATTACTATTCCAAAGGGTAAAGTTACTATTCCCCAAAAAAATTAATTTGATCCTATCAAACTCCAAATATCATATTGTTCACAACTGTGTATGTCTGTTTTTGAAAATCATTTCACAGAATAAAATATTCTAAGTATAATAATTATTTAAATTAAAAATATAGTATTTTTCATTATTCATCAAAAATATGAAACTTATTATAAAAATACAAAAAAATTCCCCCTAAATTAATTTTTCATTTGAAATTAAAAAATTATGTTCTCATGAAATAAAATGTCATTCTATGGGATTCTATTGTAAAACATAATAAAAATTAATTGGGAAGAAAGAGATCCATAAATTTAATAAGTACATTTTTTTGGTTGTTACATTCTTACCACTTAAAGAAATTGTGTCCTTACAAGTTTCTCTTATTATAAATTTTTTACTATTAGGAATCTTAGAATTCTAAAGTAATTTTAGGTCTTAAATAATCATGATTAAAAAAATATTATTCTTAAACAACAATTAAATTTCCTATAAATCCTTCATAATGATTCATAGAAAGCTTGTGATTAACTAAAAATATCCCCTAGGAGTGTCAAAATAGGTGTGAAAGAAGTCTAGTTGTCATGAACTAGTTCCAATTTGAGTCTAGCACAAAGTTTTTTTTTTCAGGTTTTACCCATAGATATATCTGTGCTAGATCCATATGTACTAGTTCATATCCAAACATGAATATGATTTTTCTGAAACCACTTACTTAGTATTTCACCAAAATACCAGGATGTTTTCCTATATTTAATATTTTCTATTCAAACATTTCTCTAAGGATCTTACTAAAGTTTTAAAATACTAATTTTCAAAAATAAATAAACATTCCTTTAATACAAACTATGTAATACCACCTTTTTATTACATAACTTTATATATCATTTTACAAAATAGAGGATTGTTTAGGTTTAGTGTCTTGGAAATTAGGTACATAATACATGAAAACATAAAATATTATTCTATTCCACTTGAAAGGATTCTCCAAGGGTCATCTTATGTACATTTATTTCATCTCAGAACCTAGAGACATACATCAAATAAATGGGTGAGCATAATGCTTAGTAAATTAAAACAACAGAAACAATTTACTTGTGATCTTAAAGAATATCAATAAGAACTTGAGGAAATACACAAAGGCATGAAAAAGATTAATTTTATAAAATAAATGACATGAATAATAACATGTAAATGTGGCTACTACATTTAATTTATACATTCATAAGTATATCACCATGGTCCATCTCCAAGGTGTTATAAAAATTACCAAGGTCATTTACCAAGGTGTCGTAAAACATGTATTATATAGAGATTAATTTCTTTAGCCAATGAATTGGAATGATAACTGGGACCAACCTCAATATGTATTTATTTTCTTATTATCCACATATATCATAATCAAACATTTCATAAATAACCCATATAGAATAAAAGGAATGGGTTTTATATCAAAATCATTGCATTTTAAAAAGTGCTTAAAGACATGATCATTATATAATTTATAACCCACATAAAGGGAATGAGGGTTTTATGTTTGTAAAATATAGAATAAAATAAATATTTTTTTATGTATTTATGATTACCCTAGGAACTCAAATAGGTTTGGGTATTCACATAATGAAAATAAAAAAATTTCTGGAGAAAAAGAGAGATATTTTGAGATGAAAATTCCACAGCATAACGAGTATGAAACATGGTTTCATAAAATTTTAAAAAAGGATGGAAATGGGTCAACCATTCATAAAATTCTCAAAATAATGTATAGGTACATTATAAAATCTAAGTAAGAACATGGTATAGAAATTTGAAAGACAAACCACATAAAAGAGAACTTGAAACGGAAAGAGAAGTTGAGAATTCCCTTACCTTGAAGAATAACTTATAAAACTCTTAAATCTAGACCTAGAGAGACTAAGGAAACCTTTGGAAGAATCCTTGGAAGGTAATACTCTCAGATCTTCTAGGGAAATTATTTTTAAAATAAATATAATTAAGTAATGGGTGGGTATTTATAGTAAAAGAGATGAAGTTTTTTATTAATTTCTGAGGGCACCTCTTTAGCGGTATTTCCAAAACCATGAGTTTTACCATGGTAATTTCCCCTATTATTGGCCACTTGTGACACCTCATATCATATTTTAATCCTCAATAGTTTAACAGAATTATTACATCATTAATGATGTCATTAAACATAATGAAAGCTCAAAACTGTATTTTTACTATTCACTGAAAAACAAAATATTTTATAAAAATGACATAAATTCAACAAAACCTAATATAGGACTTTTGAATTAAAAAATGATATTTATTTTATCATAATAATTATCTAAATATGATAAACTTAACTTTTAACTATGAAAAAAATTTAATTATTAAAAATAATAGCGGACATAAAATGCATAGTAAAATTTTTGACACTTGAAAAAAAGATATTATTATTTTATAATTTATAATTAAAAGAAGTGTTTTATAACACTATTTCATCATAATAAAAAATATTAATAAAACATTAGTTTAATATGACATTTTATATCTTTTAAAAGTAAAATTTGTCACTCGAAAAATCAATTTATCAAATTTCTTTTCAATTTTTAAGCAAAACTATTCTTAAAAGAGAAATGATGAAATAATTTATTTTTATACTTTCTTAGGTGGGGTTACTATTCCATTGGTTATATTACTATTCATAAGGGTAACATTACTATTCCAAAGGGTCAAGTTACTATTCACTACAAAATTATTTTGATCTTATCAGTCTCTAAATATCATACTATTAACAACCGTATGTGTCTGTTTTTTAAAAATCATTTCAAAAAATCAAATATTTAAATTATAATAATTATTTAAATGAAAAATACAGTATTTTTCACTCTTTATCAAAAATATAATGCTAATTATAAAAATACCAAAAAATCACCCCAAATTAATTTTGACATTCAAAATTCAAAAATGATGTCATCGTAAAATAAAATGTCATTTTATGTGATTCTATTGTAAAACATTGTTAAAATTTATTGAGAGTAAAGATATTCCAAAATAAAATAAGTTTATTTTTCTAGTCGTTTCATTCATACTTTGATCATATCGGAGTAAACATTTACTGATTTTCATTGGTTGGAAACCAATTTTTATTTAGTTTTTGAAAATCAATATAAATATTCAGATTCCGTGAAATCCTTGACCAATAGATTGATATGATTGGAGGAATATTTCAAGGTGTTTAAAGAAAGTTCTGAATCTCACAAGAAGAGTTGTAATAAGGCTGTAAAATGACCTCATAAAATTGATTATGATATCAATCTTCATGATGATAATTTAGAGAAATTTAAGAAGTCATTGAATTAAATCGATGGTGCTTTCAATATTCTTTCTAATGACATCACCAGTAGAGTTAAATAACTTGATCATTTTATAAGTACACCATAGAAACAAACTCTAGATATCTCATATTTTTAAAAAATATTAATGCTTTTTCTTCATGTGATTTCAAGATTCAAGCACTAGAAAGATGATATTGTTGATTTGAAGAATTTTAATGTTGTTTTATCTAAAAGGATCAGAGTTTCAGAAGATCATAATTAAATTTTGGAATAAAAGTATCAATCTCAAGAAGAAAATATGAAGAAAAAATATGAAAGAATTCCAATCCAGGAGAAAATTATATAGGATATTGAAAAGAAAAAAATTCCTAGGATGAGTTAATGGAAAAGGTTGAAGAAGAGAGGAAAGTGTTTAAGAAGTTGGAAACAATTTTCATATCATTAATGTCGAAGAAAGATTTACTTATTAAAAATGTTATTGTATTTTTGTTATTTTAATTATCAATGAAATACTTTTTTATCTATATATAATTTCTTTGAATGTCTTCAAATTATTTTGGTATAAAATTATTTCAGTTATTTTAGATGATCAAGTACTTAATATATTGTGTTTTTATAGATGTTTCTATAACCATTTTTCAGGTACATCAATAATCTTCCTTACACATTTTCGAAAATCAAAATGGGGGAGAATTTTATACAAAGGGGTATAATTCTATATTAATGGGTAGAATTATATCTTTTGGGGGGAGATGCTTTAAGAAATAGGTAAGAAAAATTATAAATAAAGAGAATAAAATCCTTAGGGAATTTATTATCTTAATGGGGAGTTAATCATATTCACTATTATATTCAAATTAGTTATAAACTCAGGGGAAGATAAATATTAATTATTAACTCTGAATACATAAGTTTTTTAAAAAAAATAATGGAATTAAATTTTTTATAAGTCATTTTCTATTTAATTCTTAAAGTTTTTTCTTTAAAAAAATAGGGATATTGTTGAGACAAAAGTTTTTTTTGATTTTTCCATTCCTTTTGTTTTTGGATATCCCAAATTATTTATTAAATACATAATTAACAACTCTTATATTTAAAAATTATTTTAAGAATGTTTTTATAGAAAACATATATATTTTACCATACTTAGTATTAGTTTTAAAGTATTCATGAATATAAACATACCTTATTACTATTATCGTAATGGGAATAGATCTAATAATAATCTAATTCACCTTATCAAATTGTATTAAAATAATTTACATCCTATTTTTAGATATAATTTTTTAATTAGATTTTGACATCTGAAATGATAACATCAGATTCATAATCATAAAAATAATTAAAATGACATATTATAAGGGAATCCATTGGATTAACTAAGGTTAAATTATGAATTCCGAAAAATATAATATATCTCAAGGGAATAGCTTTTACACTGAAATCATATAAAAAAATAATTTCCTTCATTCTGTTATAATATATATAAAACAAAATGATGTCATTAGTTATGTTATAATTTGTAAATCAAAATGATGTCATGCATTCAGTTATAATATAACAGTGAGGTTCCATGTGACTAGTTCATTGAAAAAATCTCAGAGAAAATATGGCTTTTGGATGACCAAAACGACCATTAGAACCTTACCTATAAATATCGGTTCATTTTAAGAGCTATAAAAATAGTTGATCATTTTTCATGTATGTGTGTACTGATACAATTTTTCTTTCGATTTTTTTAAAGTGCTCAAAATGTGAACAAATTGTTCTTAGTCTTTAGTATTTCTTTAGAGAGAGGCTTTATAAAGGAAACCTTTTTAGGTTTTCTCCTTAATAATTTTTTTATTTTATTTATGAGATCTGATTGTTGTGATTATGAACAAGGGCTTCCAAAGATAGGAAGACAAAAGTGTAAATCACCGTATTGATCAAGAGATTACGGGGTTAGCAAGACAGGTCTAATCATCGTATCGAGGTATGCTGGGGATATGTAGACAACAAAACCAATCATCATATCAAGGGATTTATCTAGTAAGAAAAAAAAATTATTTCTTATAATTATAAAACAAGGTACCTTTATCCAAGGTTATTAGACAACCTTCTATTTGTGTTAAAATAATTCTATTAAATTGTATTACTTGTTTTATTACATGTTTTTTATTTCTGATGCATTTAATATAATTTCATTCTTTTATTTCATATTTCTATTTATATTTCATTTATTATAATAACTCAATTATGATAATTTTTTTATTATAAATAAGATTATATATTCTTTAAGATTGAATCAATACATTTTTATATTAGTCTGATAAATCTAAACCATTGTGATTACAATTCTTGTTTTCTGTTGTGATTATAATTAAACTATATTATCATCACTTAAATTATATGATTCTATAAGATACAAATATAGAATAATTTTTTTGTTATGATATATTGATTTAATATCTGAGTTGACTTGATTATGATAGTATTTTCATCCGAGCCAAGGGCCAAGTGTTATCACTATTTAAAAACAAAATATGTTTTTTGAATTCGATTTGTTTAATCTCATTAAAAAAAGTTTCTTTTAAGACTAAAATTGAATGTTTTTAAACTTACAATTCACCCCTCTTGTATTTAATCATTTACTTGTACATTTTGATCCTATAATTATATCATGTTCATAGTTTCACATTATATGTGAACTATTATGTGTAATTGTAATATAGGTAATGGTAAAAGAAAAAAGATTATAAATATGTTTTGGAAATTTAAAATGTTAATAATAAATTATTTTGTGTTTTCCTAAATAACTTATTGGTGGAATTAAACTTATCAAATACAAATGGGTTGGGTTTTCCTTTATGAATTTGGAAAGGTAATATAAAATATAGGTTTGGGTTATTTAAAGTGTCAATGATAACTTATTTGATGTTTCTAGAAATTATTTTTTGGTGACATTCTACATAATTAAGCAAGATGTGTATGGTTTTCCAGATACTAGTTTTGGGAAATAGAATAAAATATAGGTTCATGTTATTTAAAGTAAATATAATAACTTATTTTATATTTTCCTAGATAACGTATTGGTAATATTTTACTTAATTGAACCAGGTGGGTTCAGTTCTTCTGATAGGGAAAATCATTGGGAAATGTCATTACATATATGTGTGTGTGACCTTGATCCTCGAGTGAGGGCAGTCTGTTATGTGAATTATTAGTGAGTATTAGTAACCTAGAGTTGGGTTTTGGTTTGTTTCTGAGACTTCTGATATGTGTATGTATATGAGAACATAGAGTTGGTGTATTTTCCAATGATTTTCCCTATGGTATAAAAGGGGAGTGTAGTTTTTTCTCTATATGTTGTGACCAATATGGGGTAAGGATATGGGAAACATAGGGTAACCTAGGGAGGTTGAGATGAGACTTAGGATATTGGTGAGTCGAGTTTTATAAATGAATAATAGCAAACATTCCTATTAGTGGTTGAGATAAATTGTGATATATGAGGGTATATTGGGAGTTGGGATAGCCCAGTATTGTGAGTTCCATTAGAGATAGGAACCATGGGTAGATTATTTGGGTTTTTTTGATTGATGTATAAGGGGTGATATTAGTCATATGATATATATATAAAGATTTATTAAGTATTTTGAATGTGATGGAATAGGTATTGATATATTTTGGTAGGTATAATATGCATGATAAACATGGGCATCTAGTTAATTTGTAAGCAAATCCTTGAATTGACGAGTTTAACACTCATGTAATGTGTGGTTAGATGGTGTATTAGGAATAAAATATTAGGATATTTGGGATAAAACATGATATGGAATGATTTGAGTAATATACCAGGGTATCCCTAGGGTTTATGCCTCCTTGTGTATGATTTTGTTGGTGAAGGGTGTTTTTAAGAACCATTTTGAGGTTGGTTATGTGGATTTGATTAGTGTAACCAGTGCACTAGGATATAATTTGTGAGCGATATAAGATCATTTCGGTATAATGGTTGATTAACTGAGGGGTAATTATGTTATGAATATGTCAAGTTGATCATGTAATTTGAGTAATAAGATATGATCTTAATTGAAATTAGAAAATTGGTGATGTGGATATATGATCTTTTGAAACACCGAGGGGCTGAGTGGATCAATGTGACAAATAAATAATTGGGAGAATTTATTAAATATGATGATTTTTTCATTGATGTGATTTTTATATTATATCAAGACTAGGTTGGTAAAGTGGTGGGATGAATTTTGATATTCATGTGATACTGATAAATTTCAAGGACTTTTAATTAGTTCCATAGTGATTGAGGGTATGAAAATTGATTATCTGTGGATATTGGAGGGGCTCTTGCTCATGGATCAATGAAGAGGAATATATTATGATTGGGAGAACACTATAGATGATATAATTGTGTGATGAACATTTTGGGATGTGTAAAATAAACATTAAGAGTGATGTGTTAGTTGACCCAACCAGAGGTGGTTACAATTTTGAGGGGCAACTTGGATGCAAGAAACTGGGTCTTGGAAAGTGAATAAAAAACCCCTAGATGCATTTATTGGTCAATGAGAATCAAGAAAGGCCAATGGGTTTACTATTTGATTTACTCTAGATGTGGGATAACATTAATAACCCAATATTTAAAATTATATATATATATATATATATATATATTTTCATTTCTTTTATTTTTTTCATTAAAATATAATGTGTTTCATAAGATACTTAACATACAACGTTGAACGGAGACAAACCCCATAAAATTATATAATTGTTAAAATGTAGCTGTCAAATTGGAAGGTATAAATAGATGAAACCACATTATAAAAAAAATTAGGAATAAAATAAAAGTTATTTTTAATACTGAAACATTAATAAAATTCAATTAGTTTAGCTAAATAACTAATAATACTTATTTAGACTTTAAAATAACACATTTAAAAATTATATTATTATGTAACATATTTTAAGAAAATAAATATATTATGGAAAAATATATCATTTATGTGAATAATATATTTACACATGTTTTATTAGTATTTGATGGGAAATGATAATAATAATAGTAAATATTTTAAAATGTTATTTTTCTATGAAAATAGTTTTCAATATATTTTTATATTTTTATTTAAAAGCAAAATTCTAAATTTTTTGAATTTAAATCTGAAAAAATAAAATTAATTTTCTATTTAGTTAAAAAACATTATCATAAGATTAATTTTTGGGATATTTATAAAATAATTTATTTTTAGGTGAATAGTGAAAAATACCGTCTTTACTAAAATTGTAGCGTTTAATATTATAAGAAGAAGAAAGTATTAATTAAAAACTTATAAAACATATTTTATGATAAATTTTTTTAATGGAGTTAAATTATTCATTTGAAAATTCCATTTTTAATTTATAAAACCCTTGTTTAACATTTTAGAAATTGAGCAATATTTTATTAATAATTTTTTTTAGTTTTTCTATTTTAATTAAGTTTTATCTAGGTGAAATATGATTTCTAATTTATTTTAAAGTCACATAACTCTATTTTTTATAAAAAAAACCAATTAATTTCATTAAAATCAATAACATTAAGAATTTTATCCTAAACATAGTATTTATGCTTAACAATACACTTATTAAAAAATCAGGGTTTTATGCATTACATGAATTAATGTTAAAATTAATTTTTATTAAACATAGAAATATTATTGGATAAAATAGATTTCATATTTTTAATCAACATATACAAATTATTTAATAATTTCCATTTTATTTTTTTAATTAAAATTTAATTACTTAGGTAAAACTAATTTTCATAGTAAGAACAACAAAATGGTAAAAGTTAGAAATCTAAAAGTAAAAGACTTAAAAAGTTTGTTAAAAATGTGTAAAAATGATTTTTTTTGGGATTATAAAACTTAACTCATTCCCTAATCCATTATTTCATATTTTTTCTACATATTCCCTGGGAAGTATGTTCTCTCTTTTTATTAAGAAGTTATATTTACAAAGATTCCATTCCCCTCACCTAAATCCCATTTATCTACTCTTTATAAAGAATTATATCTACCTAAAATTTACCCTAGTCTCTTGTAAACTCTATCTCATTTTTATATAAGTCTTTTTATTTCCAAAATACCTATTTGTGGAGCCTTAATGTGTTACCCAAGGGTGAATATCCAACGAGAGAGGTAATGTTCTCAATTGAGATCTCTTATTTATTTTATTCTTTTACCTTATCAAACCTATTATATCTATGAATTTATGATAAATTAATCATTAATAATATTTTGAAAAGTTATTATACTAATGTAATACTTATTTTATACATTCATCCATTTTTTAAAAAATTAAGACGATGTCATGAATATGTGCGAACTACCACCTACAAGAACGACACACTTGATTTTTATCACTAAATTATATGGATATTTATAAAATTATAATTAAAATAATGAATATAAAATTTATAACATTATTAAGGTTATTTCATTATAAAAAATTCCATAACATCTTCCCCATATGTGTAAAAAGAACATGCTTCCCGTGCATCCGTGGATACTATTTCCTCCATAAAAGCCTCATATTTCATTTTTTCACTTTGTTATTTTAAATTTAATAAAACTCTATTATAAAAAAAATGAAACCTTAAAACAATATATAAAATATCATTATGATTATGTAATAATAGTATTATATAAAAATACTCACTTTTTATGCATACTCACCTATATATTATCACCTATTCTTATTTGGGTCTTTTTAACCACCAACTTGAAAAATGTTATAAATTTATATCATGTATGAATATGGAAACATAAATACTATTGTTATTTGTTATAAATGAGAAAATATTTTTTAGTTTATTTCTCTATAAGGGTTATATTAATATTTAACTTATTATTATTGTACTGCTCTTTTTTCCCTATAAATTACCAAAACAAGATCATCACCGACTTCGTCCCTATGAATCACAAATAAACACTTATGTAATGAAATAATAACACTATAAATAATTATAAAACCTATATTAATATCCCTATAATTATAAATAAAATGATGAAAAATAAATTGAAAAATAATAATATACACCACCATTATGAAACTAGTACTAAACAAACAATCAAAGACAACAACATCTAGTGATGAAAATAAAATATAACTAACTAATATATTTAAATAAATGATTATAAATTCAGTTTATAATAGAATATTGGTCTGAAAAAGTTTATTAAATATGTGAGTAAGAGAGTTAGTTTTGTTATTAGAAGGTTATAACATGTTTTAACTAAGCATGAATAAAAGTAATGGTTTTTTCATCTTAATTTTTCTTCATTGAGATATGATGAATATTCAAAACTTAAGAAATATTGACCATTTAATATTACCCTATATGATGTTATTTTGAGGTATTCTTACAAACAATTCTATTCCATTTATAGATTTAAGAAATATTGAAAATCCTTATACTTGTCATTTCAACATAGAAATTTATTTATTAACTTATAAATTTGATTATGAAATGTTTTATTATTCATTTCTATCATATTATGAATGTATTATACTTAATTAATTATAGTTGGGGCCTTAAATATCCCCTTGATGCATTGGTAGGTCTCATGAGACAAACTCGCATGAGTATTTTGTGTATTCTTGGAAATTTATTTATATGTCATGGATATTGTCTTGACGTTAAGTAAATGTACTAGCCAAAGGATTTGATGGTATTTAAAATCTTATAATAAGGTCTTTAAAATTCTTAAATTATGTATTATATCACCATAGAATTAGTGAAAGTTTTCCATGTTTTTTCTTTTATTGTTAACCATTTTTCATTTCAAACTCTTATTATTAGTAATATGAAATTATTTTATTATAATTAATTTTATACCATATTTTTTGTGCCTTTTTTATTCTATGATAGGTTCTGGGATATAAAAAACCTTAATGAGAATTTTAGGCCATCTTTCTTATGTTTTCATTTACCCAGGTTATAGATAAGAGTACAAAGTTTGATACATCTATAAGGGTATCATGTGTGGAAAATTCATATGAGATGTTAAAAAATTATCATTGATTAAGTGGTTTCTTGAATAGTGTAAAAATATCCTTTAGTTGAGAAAAACATATGATTTGTTAGTTATTTTTTTTAATTATCTAAAATGGTAAACCTATAATGGTCATTGGTATATATAATATTACATTATGTGTAAATCATATTGTAATTATGGATGTAAAATTTCAAGATGCTTTAATTGGAATCAAAGTCAAAATGTAATTTATAGTTTTTATCACTGAATTTCAGCAGTGTGGGTTTGGGGTGGTATAGTTGGTATCAAATCAGGGTTTAGATTACTTTAGATATCATTATGTTATTGGTTGAATACAATTTAAGAGTTATAATAGTTATAAAGTGTTGAAAATTAGGGTTTATTATAATTTCAAAGGTATAGATAACCCTTTAGGATTGGTTGAGGTAATATTGGATACTTCATATTTTCTAAGGATTAGGATGAGATTACTTTAGGTAAAACCCTAAGGATAAGTCTTTGTATAGAAACACATCTTAAATTTTGGTAAATTATTGATTTTTTAGTATCCTAGAAATTAAATCCCTATATGGATACTAGACATTATATTTGGCTATAACTCATATGCACATAGTGTAATCACCTTAAAAAGGTATGGTTGAGTATATGAACTTGATCTTCACTTTGTACATGATCAGTAGGCCTAAGAATACACACCTATCTAGAAAATTATGGGGGATATGATTTTGAGGATTCAAATTCACCTTATGAACCATTATGTAGGTTCTAAATATATTTTTTAGAGATCATAATAGTATAATAACCACGAGTAACATAGATTAAAAGGTATAGATTCATATGTTAATATATATATATAAAATGATATGTGATTTTATGGATAATGGGTGCATTTATTTTTTTAGTATCAATTTCAATGATATTTGGATTTATAATATTGTAAGAAAGTTCATGGTAATTTGGGACTAGTATCTCTAAGTATTAGGTAAATTAAGGAACCAAAAGAAACATAGGTTGAACCAAGGGTGATGTAGCTTGAACTAAAATAAATGTAATCTAACATTATAGTGTCATAGATTAGGAAATATTGAGGGTTAATTTTTAATAATACTCTTATGATGATAATTTTTCACCAATCATGATAAATATTTTGGTTTTAGTAATGGATTGAGTAATATTAAGCAAGTTAATAAAGGATATAATGGACAATGTAGTGGTGGTCCTAATTAGGAACCAAATAGGATATAATTATATGTTGAAAAACTTATTGTTATTCTTACCCAACTATCTCAAGTTATGATTAACAAGTCATTATGAAATTATGAACACAACATATAATAGAAAGATGGAGTTTCATAGTTTTTTAGGTAATGAAGATGATAATGTAAAGAATCTTTCATTTCGAATGTTTAAAAAATTTGGGTGAAAGAACCTAGGAATTTTCCTATAAATATTAAGGAATTGTTTAATGTATGGTAATTTTGAACATCAAGTAAATGATAGTCTAAAATAAAAGAAGAATTTGGTTGAGAACCATGTTAAAAATGATTTGGTGAAGGAAATGGAAACAAATTGAAATTACCAAAATGTAATAATTATGGGAAGAAACACCTCATGGATCATTTCAAGGGAATTGTAGTTTTTTATACAAGTGGAGATAAGGGGTATCAAGATCATGGGTGAAAGTGAAAGAGAGAAGCTACAATATACTTCAATTGTATGGAATTTAAGAATTTTGAAAATCAATGCCCTGATCTAAGGGATAATGAGTATAATAAGAACCAGTAACCTATAAAACCAAGGGAATAAGGAAGAACCTATCTAATGAATACCATTAATCTTTTTAATGAGAAATAATTAGTTCAAGGTACACTTATTATCCACTCAATATTTATTGACTCCTTATTTCATGAATATTTTGACCATGTTAACTACTAATATTAAATCAAAAATAAAAATAACTAGTAGTATGAATATTGTAACCAAATAATATTGTTGGCCTCTTCATGTATTAATCATGTTTTAATGATCACAAATCTCATTAATGATCACAAATATCATTAATGATCCAAAATCTTATTCAACCGAGTTAACTCCTATAAATTATATCCAATCATGTGTATTTATGTTTCAAGTTATCTCATGCTTTATAATGGTTAAGCTCAATCCATTTCATGAATATTACGGTTTAAGTCTGAATACAGTTATTTGCCTAATTACAGGACACTGTGAAGCCAGACACTGTGAATCTAGACACCGTAAGCCAGACACCGTAATCCAGACACCATAAGCCAGACACCGTAAGCCAGACACCGTCATCAAGACACCATGAAGAAAGACACCGTGAAGAAGACATCGTGACACTTAGGAACCGTGACACTCAGACACCATGAACAAGACACCGTGATACTTAGACTGTGACACTCAGACACCATGTGAAGGAGACTTTAGTTTTATAACATACTGTGACACCGTTTCTTAAACTATTTTGTTGTCTTTAAATTTAATGTTTAAAGGTCATATTTGATGCATTTAAAGAATTTACATAATTAATGTTTCTTTGTAGACATAGTATGAGGTACGAGGTATGAAACACATAGAACCTTTCGGCTAAAACCCATGCATTCGAAGATAAAGAGTGAAGAGTGCCCAAGAGAAAGAGAGCACGAGACTGAACAAAAAACAAGCCTGTGAGCACGACCGCGAAGAACACATTGCAAGATTTTCAAAGAAAGAATTGTATCATGAATGCAATCCAACTCTACTGAAGAACATTCAAAGTACACTGGAATCCAGATAATATCTTCACATTATCAACACTCGTGAAGAACACAAGATGAATTGCGACACTCTGTTTTTTAAGACAAGAACCAGTGAAGGACTCAGAATCATTTCTGTTTAATCAAAGGAGTCCAGAGCTGCACTTCAAATCACTAGAGAATTCTAAACTCATATATAATCTCTCTCAGTGATTCTTTTAATTACTTTTGAGTAGTGTGTGTACTCTATACAGTCCATACACACACTGACTCCAGTGCTAAACTGAAGGATTTATAAATCCTTACACCAAATTCTTTATACTTTTGGTTACCCACGACAACTATGGAAGAGGTCCATGTGTGGAATGGTTATTTTTTTTTACCCACGAAAACTGTGGAAGAGGTCCTTGGGTGACCTGGATAGTCTTTGTGCTGTTGTTAACCCCGATCTAGGGTGTGGATCAAAGTTTATTTATATAAACTTCTTGGTGGCAGGTGATCACCAAGTGGAGTGGATTAGGTATCAGCTTGAGAGTGAACCACTTTTTTCATATCCGCTGTGCTATTTAAATTTATTCTTCTCTGTTTTACTGCTTTATTACATAATCCAGAAAACACTAATTTCACTTTGATAGTTAGTCTTGGAAAGAATTTATAACTGATATGTCTTAGTAGGATAACTTAAAAAGTAATATTAATAATACATATTAATATTACTTATAATTAATCAATCTTCTAATAATTTGTTTAAACATTAAAACTCTTATAATAGTATAACATTGATTAACTGGGCTATAACTATTTTTGGGGAAACCATTTCTTTTAAAATAATATTCTTGTAACATAAATTTTTTATAGTCACTCAATTCACCCCTCCCCTCTTTAGTGAACTACTTAGACTAACATTTGGTATCATAGGTTTCTTTACTAGGACTCTGCGTAATCTTACTCAACTATGATTGTAGTTGTACATTAAATATCAGTAACTTTATGTTAATTCTAAATTTCTATCTCTTTTACAGTAATTCATTAGTATGGATAATAGATTGGAAGGTGCTGCAACAAACAACACACCATTATTTAATGGAACCAACTATGCTTAATGGAAAATTAAAATGAAAATGCGTCTAGAGAGTATGAGCTTTGAAATTTGGTCATCCATTATAGATGAATAAAAAATTCATGGGACTGATAAAATTACATGGGATGAACCTAAAAAACTTTCTTACAATAACAATTGTAAAGCCATGAATGATTTTTATTGTTCCTTAGGAGATGAGGAATTTAATAGGATTTCTGCTTGAAAAACTTCCCATAAAATTTGGGATACCTTGTCTGTCTCACATGAAGTCACATCTAGTGTAAAAGAAATGATATTTAATACTTATAATATAAAATATGACAATTTTAAAATGAAACCTGATGAGAGTATTTTTGACATGTATCTCAGGTTCAATGATATTGTCAACACAATGATTTCTCTAGGAGGATAAGTCCCTACCAAAGAACAGATCATGAGAATCCTTAGATGTCTACCTGATAGATGGAGCGGAACCACTATCTCTATTAGAGAATCATGCGATATCAACAAGATACCTGTAAAATAACTCATTGGGAAACTGATGATGTATGAGGAAGAGTTTAAAGTTAACAAAGAAGAGGAGGATAAACCAAAGAGGAAATCTATAGCATTCAATACCACCTTCTCGAAGCACAAAGACAATGGGAAACTGGAAGCTTCTGTAGAAAGTTCCACCAGTGAATAATCATCACCTGACAATGATGAGGAGATGGATCAACTGTTTAGAAGATTAAATGATTCTACAAAAAGAATAACCTTTTCAGAAATCCTAACTTCAAGGGAAAGTATGATCTAAAAGGAAACTGGAAAAAGGATTGGAAAAGAAGTGACAAAACTGATGAAATTGTATGCTATGAATGTAAGCGTAAAGGACAGATAAAGGCTAACTGTCCAAAGCTCAAGTATAAGAAGAAATATGAGGATAAGGATAAAAAGTACAAAAATGAAATTAAGGAAACCTAGAGTACCTTCGAGGATAGTTGAAGCGACTCAGAGACATCACATGATGAACAGGATAACAAAGCCAATATGTGTTTTATGACAAACACATCTGAGGTAACACGAAAATCTAATGTACATAATTCATACTATTCTGAATAGGAAAGTGACTCTAAAAATATGGCTAATAAAGAAATGTTTGAATACTGTAACATGCTTAAAAAGACATGCAATAAATTAGAAGATAAATATAAATCATTGTAGAAAGAACATGCTCTCACTGTAAATGTTAAATTTGAACTTACTACTAAAAAGGAGAAAAATGATCAATTGCTCAAAGAAAAAAATGAATTAAAAATTCATAATGAATAATTAAAAGGTTACTTAGAAAAATTTACTAATGGGAAAAATACCCTTACCCAAATGCTAGGAAATTTTTTTTCCCCCAAATACAATACTGGCATTGGTTATCAACCTGGTAAAAGATACCTTGGTAGAAAAAATTATGTTTCAAAGTCTAGGACATATAATTTTTCTCCTAGATCTGGACACAACTTAACTAGCTCAAGTCATGATACATATTCTATAGTTTCTAGTTTTTTTGGACGAAATATAGTTTATTTTTAAAATACTTTACACAATGTTTATAGGAAAACTATGAGACAAATACGGGTTCCTAAAGCACTTATTACTAATGTTACGGGACCCAAAAAAGAATGGGTACTAAAATCTGTCATTTCTTGATAATGTTATAGAAAATATACTTAAAGAGCTCCTGCAAAAATCTATGGTACTTGGACAGTGGATTTTCAATGAACATGACAAGAGACTTCTCTTGCTTCAAGAACCTGATAAAAGTAGATGGAGGACATGTCACATTTGCTGACAATGCTAAAGAGAAGATCATTGTCTTAGGCTAGATTGGTAACTCTGATTCGATTTTAATTTCTAAATTACTGTTTGTTTATATCTTAAAATATAATCTGCTTAGTATCTCACAACTCTGTGATAATGGATATCATGTTAAATTTGAAAATGATGCCTATAATGTCTTTAATTCTAAAGATAAATTAGTATTTTCTGCATTAAAGAATGAGAAAGTTTATTCTATTAATTTAGATTCTTTAGCTTCTCAAAATTTTTCATGCTTAAGTGTATTTCATAAAGAGTCTTGGCTCTGGCATAGAAGACTAGAACATTGTAATGTTCACTACCTTAGAAAGCTAACTAGAAAAGGCCATGTTAAAGTCTTACCCAAACTTGAGTTTCCACATGAAAAAGTATACAATCCTTGTCAAAAGGGAAAACAACACAAAATCTCTTTCAAAACAGAGAAAGAAGTTTCTACTTCTAAACCTCTCAAATTGGTTCACATGGATTTTTTGGACCATCCAGAGTTTCTAGTTTAAATGGGAAGCACTATGTTTATGTTCTGGTAGATTATTTTTCTAGATATACCTGGAACTTCTCCGTGGATCACAAAAGTGAAGCCTTCTCTTATTTTACTAGGTATTCCAAGTCTGTTGAAAATATTAGTGGCCTTAAACTTAAATCTTTATGAAGTGATCATGGCCGTGAGTTTGAAAATCAAGAGTTTGAATCCTTTTGCTCACAAAGTGGTTATAGTCACAATTTCTCTTCCCCTAGAACACCTCAGCAGAATGGTGTTGTAGAAAGAAGAAATATAAACCTAAAAGAAATTTCTATAACAATGCTTAGTGAATATGACTTACCTATTTACTTTTGGGATAAAGATGTTAATACAACATGTTACACAATCAATAGAGTCTTTATTAGACCAATTCTCAAAAATACCATGTATGAACTCTGGAACAATTGGAAGCCTAAGGTTAATTACTTAAGAGTTTTTAGTTGGAAAGTCTTTATTCTCAATACTAAGGATAATCTTGAAAAATTTTCATCCAAAAGTGATGAAGTAATTTTCCTAGGTTACTCAATATTAAGTAAATCTTATAGAGTATTCAATAAGAGAACTAAATGTGTGGAAGAATCTGTTCCTATCAAGTTTGGGGAAATAGATCCACATGAGCCTAGAACCATCCTAGAAAATTTGGAGGATGATGTATCAAATCTGAACATCAACTCAAAATCCTAAAATTCCTCTATGAAAGAATTTGTGAAAACTTCCAATTCTGTAAATTCTCTCAAATCAAGTCATAATGAACCTGAATGTGTTGATAAAACTGAAATCACTAGTCCCTCTTTTTCTAGAAAGGTTAGAACCCTTAACAACCATCTCTTAGATGCTGTTGTAGGAGACTTAGAGAAAGGAACAAAAACTAGAGATTCTCTTAGAAATCAGGTTGAACATCAAGCCTTCTTGTCACAACATGAACCTAAAAACATTAATGATTCCATCAACGATGAATTTCGGGTAATGGCTATGCAATAAGAACTTAATCAGTTTGAAAGAAACAAAGTTTGGTAACTTATTGAAAGACTCAAGGACACTTTCATCGTAGACACTAAATGGGTGTTTAGAAATAAGGAAGATAAAGCTGGATATATAGTTAGGAACAAGGCTAGATTAGTTGCAAAAGGCTATAGTCAAGAAGAAAGAATTGACCATGAGGAGACCTTTTCTCCAAACGCTAGACTTGAAGCCATTAGAATCCTACTTGCTTATGCTACACATCTGAATTTCAAACTATATCAAATGGGTGTTAAGAGTGCATTCTTAAATGGGTATATAGCTGATGATGTCTTTATTGAACAACCCCCTAGATTTACAAATACTCATTTTCCCAATCATATTTTCAAACTATCAAAAGATTTATATGGTTTAAAGCGAGTTCCAGGAGTTTGGTATGACAGATTGAGTACTTTTATCATTTCCAAAGGTTTTACAAAAGGAATAGCTGATCCTAACCTCTTTATAAAACAAATTTCTAATGACGTTTTAGTTGTTCAAATCTATGAAAATGATATTATTTTTGGATCTTCAAAATATTAATTATGTATTGATTTTTCTAAAATGATGCAAAATGAATTTGAAATGAATTTAATGGGAGAACTAAAATTCTTTCTTGGATTTCAAATATTTCAAAATAATAATAGAATTATTTTAAATCAAAGTAAATACAATAGATATCTACTAAAACGTTTTGGATTGGATAGCACTAAAAGTAGTGACACTCCCATGAGTACCACCTGTAAGTTGGATCTTGATGAAGATGTGAAATCTGTTGACCAAACCACTTATAGAGGAATGATTGGAAGTTTACTCTACTTAACTGCTAGCCGTTCGGACATTATGTTTAGTGTGTGTATGTGTGCTCGTTTTCAGACAAATCCTAAAGAATCTCATTTAAATTCTATAAAGAGAATTTTCAAATACCTCAAGTATACACCCAATATAGGATTGTTCTATCATAAATAACAATCATTTGAACTAGTTAGTTATTCTGATGCTGACTTTGGTGGCTGAAAGTTAGATAAAAATAGTACCTCTGGAACATGTCACCTTTTAGGCAAGTCACTAGTATCATGGTGTAGTAAGAAACAGAATTCTGTTGCATTATCTACTGCAGAAGCTGATTACGTAGCTTCTGGAAGTTGTTGTGCACAAATTTTGTGGATGAAACACACATTACTAGATTATGGATATGAATTCAGACATGTACCAATAAATTGTGACAACAGAAGTGCTATTAATATCTCAAAAAATTTCTATTTCACATTATAGGAAAAAAAAATTGATGTAAGAAATAACTTTTTGAGAGATCATTTTCACAAAGTTGATATCACCTTAGAATTCATTGGTACTGAATATCAACTTGATGATATATTCACTAAACCATTAAATTCTGAGAGAATAGACTACATAATACATGATCTTGGCATGATAAATCTCAAATAGGTATCTTACCTATCTTACTGTTCAATATTTTACTATGTTTTACATTAGTGTTTCATGATTACAGTTTCATAGTTACTGTCTCTCATGTTTACAGTCTCACCGTTAGCACTTTGTACTTACGGTCTGACATTCATTGTCTCATCGTGATGTTCACTCACTGTCTCACAGTGAGGACCACTTACTATCTCACTGTGACGACTACTTACTGTCTCACCGTGACGAATAATTACTATCTCACCACGATGACCACTTACTGTCTCACTGTAAATTTTTTTTATGATTTTCTTTAAACCCGTATCACGGTAATTTTTATTTCACATCTTTTACTTTCCAACGTTTTTATTTTTTTGATGATTGGAATTCCCAAATGATAAATCAAAAAGTTTCACTCGGTTCTTCACTCAGACTTTCTCTTGTTTTTAACCCTTTCAACCTTGAAACCCATTTTATATATATATCTCTCTCTAGAACCCTCAGTAGATGACAAGAATGAAACATCCGTCTTCATCCACACCTGAGAAGCACTGCCCGAAGAAGAAGAATATTTCACCTAAGCTGACAGCCGAAAGACCTTTGAATTTGAATCTTGTAAATCAAAGTGTTGTACCTGAGAAAGAAATTTGCCCCGAATGGCTTCTGTCTAGAAAATATCTACTCTTGAAAGAGTAAAAAGAACATGTCTGATTAGAATGGTTCTCAAAGGAGAATATACCCATCTATCCCAGGATAGTGGCACAGTTCTACCAGTACGTGTATTTCTCATTTGATTCTGGTGAAATTTATATTGTGGGGAGCTGGGTTAATGGAAAAATATCCGCATTCTCATCTAGGTTATGGGCATCATGCCTTAGGATAACTCATGAAGGAATATGTGATGATTATCATAGAGAACCTACACCTACAACTGATATCTTTGATCTTTAAGATGATTTGAAAACCCTAACCGGAAATGGCACCAAGAGAAGGGCCATCACTGCTGAACTTGATGGAGAAACAAGGCTGCTGTTTATGTTTGTTCAAAATCAGGTTATTCCAATAAAAAGTGATTTTGCTGTGTTAAAGTATCAACATGTGTTCTTGATTCATCTTATGAAAAATGGATACAAGATTAACCTGTACAAGTACATCATTCTTCATATCTGTGAGTTGATCAAGGTTACATCCAAGTCCACCTCTCTGTTCTACTCTCAGCTAATATTATCCATGCTTGTTGAAAAAGGCGTGGTTGGACCTAATGAAGAAGTGGTTATGGACTGCGAGTACTGTCTCTCTAAAGACACTATCAGGAGAATGAAGATAAACTGGAATCCTTGTAAAAAGGAATCGGTGGAAGAAAATGATAAGGTTTATGAGAAGTTTAATCCTATGGATTATCCATCAAGGCGGAAAGAAATTTCTTATCTTGGTTTGGAACCAGAGGAACTTGGTGAGTATTTTGAAGAAAAGGAAGAAGAAGCTGAAGTACCGGATAGGGAAGAAGTTGTTGTTGAAGAAGAAAGGACTATTGTTCCTCATGTTGTTCTTGAAGAAGAAGTTCCTACCCCTAGTGAAGATGTAAATCTGGAAATCCAACCCAAGGCTGAAAAAGAATCAGTGGTGACAGAATCTGAGCAGCAATCCATGGAAGAGCATGTAGTAGAAGAACTCCCTGCTGTGTAAGAAGAAAATCTTGAAAAACACCTTGTGGATCAATCTGTTCCTGAAATAATACCCTCTGCTAAAGAGAGGATGGATATATCCTTTAGGATGGATAGACAGGAAATGTATGAGGAACTTAGAGATGAAACTGTGGATTTAGACCAAGCTCCTTAGTCTCTCAGTCTTAAGAAGGAGGAACCTATTGAGGGGGAGAAAACCCCAAATCATGAGTTTGATAAAGCCTCTCATCCAACTGAGTCAAGTCCTGTGGACACTCAGTACAAATTTCCTAGTTTTTATGATGTGAGTGAGTCTCAGCAGGTTATTGCAACCGGGCTTGATCTATCTTCCCGGTTTCAGTTGAAATCATTCACCAACTTTTCCCCTGAGAAGGAACCTGAACCTAAACCTGAACCTAAATTTTGTCCCTATACCAATTCCTACACGAGAACCTTTATCTTAATAGATGTCCTTTTTCAGTAAGGATTATTTGAAGGAATTTTGAGATACTCTCTTATCTGGAGTTGAGAAGCTTATGAACTCCCAACCTCTTCCTGTGACAAATTTGAGTGAGAGAGATGCCTCACTGCTTTTGGAGAAAATCATTTGGCAGATACAACCTAAGATTATCCATGAGATTCAAGAAGTACAAGTTGAAAATAAGTTACTCAGTAATGAAGTCACAACCCTGAGAAGCATGGTTGAGGACATACAGAAAGAGCTACATTCGAGATCAGAGCCTGCTACTGCTCCTCTTGAACCCACTGTTTCTCAAATATCTCGAGATGTTGTGTCTCAGATTCACCCTTATCTCTTATCCTTCGATGAAAAGATTGCGTAAAGGAACAAACAAATGTTGAAGGAAATTAGAGAGCTTGTGGTAAACCTTAATAAACTCACTAATGAGTACACTGGTTGTCTTCAAAGGTACTAAATCATCTCAAATATCTGACAACAATCGTGAAAGCTTCTAATACCTCTAGTAAATCCTCTACAACTTCATTGGAAAATACTTTGCTCAGATCTATTGTCAAATAAGAGCTTCATAATTCTTACAGTGGATTTAATGTGACTTATTTCTCTGAAGTTATCAAGAACAGTGATAGAGTTCTTGAACTTGTGCAAATTCATACTAAGATTGCAAATGATGCCCAACAGGAGATTTCTAAGAAAGTGGATTTCTATTTCAACCGAATTTTCTCCAAGACTGATATGACCAACCACTTAAAATACCTTATAGAGAATCTGCGAATCCCTCCTGTAACACAAGCCTTCAAAAACCAAGTCTAGAGGTTAACCGAGTTTACCTGATTGTTGGAAAAGTTCATGGAAAACAAAGATGACTTTGAAAACTACATGCAGTATGGTGGAGAGATTATTGCATACTTTATCAAACTCCTGAGACCTTATCTTCATGTACAGAGTACAAAAATTGTTGCTCCAATACCTGCACCTCTCAGACCAGGGCTGCCTACCTTTACCTCTGCCTCAGCCTCAACTACCATGTCTGTTGGCCAAGCTCTCAGTCAGATCAGGCCTATGATTCTTGATCAATAACTGCCTAGATATTCTACTACTCCTCCCTTGGCTCCCTTATACTTTGAAGGTATACCTTTACCCTCTCTATATACCACCTCTCTGCCTTCTTCTACATCAACCACTGCCCCTATGGCTTCCTCTTCTGCTCCTTCTAAAGGAAAAGAGAAGGCCAATCCCTGAAGAAGACCAGTGCTTACTCCTTTTTGATGGGGATGTCATTATTTTTTTTGTATTTCTCATTTATTTTGTACTGAACTGTTTACTCTTAATGGAATGTGCACTATTTACCCTCCCTTATTTCCAGTTTTTGACAATCCCAAAAGGGGGAGAAGTTTCTGCATAAAGTTTCTATATGTTATTTTCTCTATAGTTACATCTAATTTACACTTTAACTATGCATGATTTGTGATAATAAAAAAGGGGGATATTGTTGGAATACTCATGTATTAATCATTTTTTAATGATCACAAATCTCATTAATGATCACAAATCTTATTAATGATCACAAATCTTATTCAACCTAATTAACTCCTATAAATTATATCCAATCATATGTATTTATGTTTCAGGTTCTCTCATGCTTTATAATGATTATGCTCAATCCATTTCATGCATATTACTGTTTAAGTTTGAATACAGTTATTTTCATAAGTACAAGACACCGTGAACCTAGACACAGTGAAGCCAGACACTATAATCCAGACACCGTAATCCAGACACTGTAATCCAGACAACGTAATCCAGACACCGTAAGCCAGACACCGTCATCAAGACACTGCGAAGAAAGACCATGTGAGGAAGACACCATGACACTCATACACCATGACACTCAAACACCGTGAAAAAGACACCATGAAACTCAGACTATGACACTCACATCCTGTGTGAAGGAGAAACCGTTTTCATAACATACTGTGACACCATTTCTTAAACTATTTTATTGCCTTTCAATTTAATGTTTAACCATCATATTTTATGACTTTAATGAAATGAAATAATTAATGTTTATTTGTGGACACAGTACGAGGTACGAGGTATGAAACACATGGAACCTTTTGGATAAAACCCATGTATTCAAAGATAAAGAGTGAAGAGTAACCAAAGGAAAGAGAGCACGATACTGAACGAAAAACAAGCCTGCGAGCACGACCGTGAAGAACACATTGCAAGATTTTCAAAGAAATCACTGTCTCATGCGTGCAATCTGACTCTACTGAAGAACATATGAAGTAAACTGGAATCCAGAGAACATCTTCACATTATCAACACTCGTGAATTACACAAGATGAATTGCATCACTCTATTTTTCAAGACAAAAACTAGTGAAGGACTCAGATGCATTTCTATATAATCAAAGGAGTCCAGAGCTGCACTTAAAATGACTAGAGAATTATAAACTCATATATAATATCTCTCAGTGATTCTTTTACTTACTTTTTGAACAGTGTGTGTACTCTGTATATTCCATACACACACTAAATCCATGGATAAACTTAAGTATTTCTAAATCCTTACACCAAACTCTTTATACTTTTGGTTACCCACAAAAATAGTGGAAGAGGTCCCTATGTGGCATGGTTATTATTATTTTTTCCCACGAAAACTACGGAATAGGTCTCTGTGTGACCTAGACAGTCTGTGTACTGTTGTTAACCTCGATCCAGGGCATGGATCAAAGTTTATTTATATAAACTGCTTGTTGGAAGGTGATCACCAAGTGGAGTGGATTAGGTCTTGGCTTGAGACTAAACCACTTGTTTCACATCCGCTGTAATATTTAAATTTACTCTTCTATGTTTTACTGCTTTATTACATAATCCAGAAAACACTAATTTCACTTTGATAGTTAGTATTGGAAAGAAGTTATAACTGATTTGTCTTAGTATGAAAACTTCAAAAGTAATATTAATAATATATATTAAGATTACTGAGAATTAATCAATCTTCAAAGAATTTGTTTAAATAGTCAAACTATTATAACAGTATAACCTTGATTAACTAGTATGTATCTATTTTTGGGGAAACCATTTCTTTTAAAATAATATTCTTGTAATATAAATTTTTTATAGTCACTCAATTCACCCCTCCCCTCTTGAGTGAACTACTCCGAACAACAAATATGAATCTTCTTTAATGTTTTTGGGAAGTTACTTCTTATGGATCTATCTCTTATTCCCTTAATTATATGTGGTTCTCAGAATGGAGTAGATATCTTTCCAAGGGATCATATCATTTTTCATATTGGTAAATCTCACTACACGTCTTAAATAAACCAATTATCATATATTAATGTTATATATAGACTTAGTATGAAAATTACTTTTATCATATAGGTCTTTATACCCAACAATGAGCTCCTTAGTATCTAAAATATTATGGTTTACACCTAATTAGAAATTAAATCTTAGATATTTTCTATATTATGGTTACACTAAACTATTTTACATTAATAAAAATAATTAAAATTGTGGGGAACCAATTGAATTTGGGGGGGGGGGATGTAACACCTTAAGAGTTTAATTTATATATATATTCTATTCTTTTTTTCCTTTAAAACTAAATGTTTTCAATATATTTTTTCACAAAAAACACCGATCAAAAATAAAATAAAGAACATTATATATCTATTAAAATAAATCTTTTAAATTAGAAGCTATAAATAGTTGTAACAACATTATGAAAAATTTTTAGGAATAAAATAATTCTCATTTTTAATACTAAATAATTCATAAGATACAATTATCATAACTAAATATGTAATCTGTCCGATTTATACATTAAAATGTAACCTTTCTAAAAATTTGATTTTTATGTTCTTTATTTTAAGAAATTACAAAAATTATGTATACATATTTCTTTATATAAATAATATATTAACACTAGTTTTATTTTCAATTTATTTTTAATTATAATACAGTTATTTAATATTTTAAAAAATTATTTTCCAGTGAAAACAGTTTTCGTTATATTTTTATTTTCTTATTTAAAAGTTAAATTCAAAAGTTTTAGAATTTTAACTTTAAAAAATGAATATCATTTTCAGTTTTAGAATCATAATATTATTATGGGATGTTTTTTTAGAATTTTTCTAGGATATTTGATTTTTGGATGAATAGTAAAAAATACTGGTTTTAATAAAAAAATAGCCTTTAGAACTATACCAATAATTATATATGACTTAAAAACTTTTAAAAAATATTTCATGATAAAAAAATTATTTATGGAGTGAAATTTTGAATTTATAAATACTACATTAAATTTAATAAATCAATTTTTAATGTATTAGAAACTAATCAATATTTTTATAATAAAAACTATTCTTAGTATTTCTAATTTAGTTAAGTTTTTTCTTAGAGAAATTAGTTTTTGGATTTATTTTAAATTCATATAACCCCCTTTGGTTAATAATAAACCAATTAATGCAATTAAATTCAAAAAAATTAACAATGATTTCCTAAACATTATATTTTTTCTCAAAATACACTAATTATAAAAACATGGTTTTATGAATTACATGCGCTAATGGTAAAATTAATTTTTATTACACATAAAAATTCTGTTTGATAAAAAATATTTAATATTTGTAATCTATAGTTATAAATTATTTTATAATACACATTTTATTTTCAGTATGAAAAGTAAAATATTTAGGTAAAATTAATTACCATGGTAAAAACCAAAAATGGTAAAAATAAAACATCTAAGTTTAAAATATTTAAAAATATGCATAAAAAATGTGTTAAAATTAATATATAAGAGATTATATAACTTACCTTATTTTCCATTTTTACTCCACATTCCATGTGGAACATGTTCTCTCTTTATATAAAAAGTTATATTTACAAAAAATGTAATTCCTTTCAACTATAAGATGTGATAACCACGTCCCCATTTATACACTCATTATAAAGACTTATATTGGAAAAAACCTTCAGTAGTGTATTCTATAGTCTCTCTCTATGTCCTATAATAATTTTTTTCTTTCCAAAATACTATGGTTTGAAGGCTTAAGTTGTTACCAATGGGAGAAAATCCAAAACGAGTGGTAATGTTCTCAACTAATCTCTCTTAATAATTTTCTTCTTTAACCCCATGAAACCAATTTTATCTATGAAATCATGATAACATAATTTTTTATAATATTATGAAATATTATTATACTAATGTAATACACACTTTCTAACTTCCTCAAAGACAATTCTAAAATGAAGATGTCTCCATGTGTATGTGCGAGATAATGCCTCCATGAACCATGTGTTTGATTTTTCATCATTAACGTATAATTATAGTTATAAAATAATAATTAAATGATTAATATATTATTTATAAACTTTTTAATATTATATAATTATTAAATATTCCGTAACTTCCACTAGATAAATGTATAATGAATGTGTCCGTCGTGCATACGTGCAGATTACTACTTCCACAAAACTGACATATTTCATTTTTTCACTCTAGTATTATCTTATTTATTATAATATATTACAAAATTATTCACCACAAAATTAAATATAAATTTTATAATTATGATTCTTTAATACTTATATTATTAAAAAATGATCACTTTATTACCAATACTAACCCATTTATTATATATTTCTCTTGTTTGTATTAGTCTAACCACTAACTTTAAAAATGATATAAATTTATATCCTGGATGAATATGGAAACTTAAGTACTTAGCTTTTTAAATGAAAATTAGAAAATAATGTTTATTACATGGTTTTTAAAGGTTATATCAATATTTTACTTATTATTATTATACTTCCTTCATGAATTACCGAAAGAATATCTTCACCAACGTTTTCATCATGAATCATAAATAAATACATATTAAATGAAACTATAAGCTTATAAATAATTATAAAAAATCCAACCCAGTACCAATAAAGTTCTCAAAAAGATGAAATGTTAATTGATAAAAAGTAATTGACAATTCAATGATGAAACTGGTTCTAATAAATAATCAAAGCTAACAAAATCTGATGATGAAAATAAAATATAACTAAATAAAATACATTTAATAAATTACTACAAATGAAGTTTATATAAGGTTATAGGTATGAAAAAGTTTATTTAATATTTTATTAATATAGTTATTTTTTATATAGAAGGTTATTGTGTGTTTCAACGAAGTGGGAATAAAGATAATAATTTTTTCATCTCAATTTTGCTTTATTGATATATAATGTATATTCACTACTTGTTTGATATTTGTGGTGTATATATTGGACATGTATCCATTTTATAATAATTTTTAATAAAATCTATGGGATTTAAATATCCATATAATGTTTTTTTACCTTTTATGGGTTTTAAATTCAAAATATGATAATGATGTAAGAATTTCATGCCTCAATTTTTAAATCCATGAGAAATGTTTGATATTTAAAACCATGTTTTATTCTATATTGATTATTAAATTACCTATTTATTTGATGTATGATGAATGTAATCCATTTCATGAGATATTAATGTCAATTTTATGATATCCCTATCTTGTTCTTTTAATTATTTTGTTACCAATACTATAAGGGTTTCTTCAATTATCTCAATTTCAAATTGGGGTTTCTTTTTAAAGATAATACATTTGGGGAAATTGTATACTCTTTATTTCTAAAAACCCCAAAATTTTATATTCCTCTATTTATTTTTGGTGTTTTACACTTCTAATCACTATTTCATTTCCCATTTTTATCCTTATTTACCCATTGTAAGAAAACCATTCTCACCATTTATTTTTGGAAAAAATATTCCTCTTCAATGACCATATTCATTGGGTACGTTTATTTATATAATTATCTATAACTTAAAAATTTATTAATTTAATTTTTACTTGTAAAATTTCATTTAAAGTTTAAAATAACATGTCAACATGTTATATTTATTTTTTATCGAAGTGTGAAAAGAATATATTTTTAGCATTTTCTCCATGAACGTATCATTCCAACATATTTATTTATGAAACTTCCTCTCTATGTTTTCAAGGTTTCTAAACGAAATTATTTCTCTTGGAATTATAAAATATTTATTTTTAAATAATTTTTTTCCAAAGTTCATGGTTATTTATTATTTACAAATAAATTTTCCTAATACCCATAAAAATAATTACTCATCTATGTTGATATATTTTGATATATTTTATTCATGATCAAGGATATTATTCAAATGATACTATCTACCTTATTTCTTAGGATGTCTTAGGAAATATAAATATCTATCCAAAAAATTATCTAGTAATACTTCTGTCTTGACTAATCACAAACTGTGTATAGGCATGATTTTTCTTCCAATTACTTTCCTCTATGAATATCCAATTTTTCAGTTATTTGTTTAAAACAATCACATAGATATCCATATATTGAAAAATTTGGAAAAATTATTAAATTTATATTATACCATTACTTTATATGGGATTAGTTTGAGGGATACTTACAAAGAAATGTATTCCATTTATTTAATATGGAAATATTTACGATCCATATAATTTTATTTTAAATATGGATATTTATTGATTAATAAGTAAAGTTGATTATGAATTGAATTATTATTAATTTATTTTATACAATGAATGAATTGGAATTAATAAGTAATTGGATGGGACTTCCATAGGCCATAGATGCATTGTCATGTCTCACGAGACATGATATCTTATATTTTTAGTAACTAACTACTAATTTGTTTAGATTTATTTACTATGGTCCTAAAAAAAGTAGATGTCTTATAAAAACAACTTGATGGTATGTAATGTCTTGAACAAGGACTTGAAAAGTCTAAAATTATGCAATCTATCACCATGAAATTAGTTAATATTTTCCATGTATTTATTTATACAGTTAAACCTATATTTTTTTCAAACTATTGTGACCTGTTATATGAAATTATTTGATTATCGTTTATTTCCTTCCATATTATTCTTATAATTTATATTCAATTATAGCTTCTTGGACATCCTGACCCTTATTGAGCATTTGAGATCAACTTATTATGTTTTAATTTCACAATTTTAAAAAGAAGAGTACTATGTTTGATACATGTATATAGGTATGATGTATTGATAATTTGTCGGAGATTTTGAAGACTTATTATGGATTAAGTATTTCATTAAATATTGGAGAAATATATATAAATTAAGAAATACATGATCTTAATTAGTTTATATTTTTTCCTAATTCTCTAAAACTCTAAACCTAAAAAGTTTTTTGGTATGTATAATGTTATATTACGTTTTAAGGGTAAAAATGGATGTAAAACTTTAGGATGTTTTAATTGGAATCGATGATGATATGTAGGATATGTGATTTTATCATTAAGTTTCAGGAGTGAGGGTTCATGGTGCTTCAATGATGGTCAAGTGGTATGGATAGGTGTGTGTTTCAAGAAATAGGTTGGTGGAGTGACTGGGTATGTGGAATATCATTTCTCATTGATATAGTAATTAATTGATCAATGAATAGGGGATTTGTGTTTTGGATATATTCTTAGGAATGTGACTACATATTTAGATGAGAATGGTTGGGTGATTCCCTAGTGTTACACTGAGAGAGTAATGCTCTTCTATAAATAGGTGACATCAACTGTTTATGTGTGATGTCAGTGAATAGATATTTTTTGAATTCTAATAAGAGTGTGGAATTGTTATTATCTCCATGATGCATGGGATAATACAGTTTTGATTAATGAATCTAATTCGAGTATAGTTTTGGGACAACCATAACTAGTGGTAGGCATAGGATTTGGGTCATGCATCAATTTTTGGAAACTAGGATGGTTCATGGGGGATGAAAGAGGAAAATTTCCAAGGATGAAAAGAATTAATGTGGTGAATTTTCGATGAATTATATTTAATGGGTTGGTAATAATGAAGCTAAATTTTAATATTTAGTCTTGAGTTGTGTTATTTTTTGAGAATCAAGATTCAGAATAGAGCTACAAGGATTTGAACATATATAGAGTGTGATCATAGGACCATGAAATATTTTGCGTTCTTGGGTGTGTATTAGAGAAGTGGTTGGGTATTATTATTGTGATTTTTTCCTACAAGATGTTAGTCACACTATAACCAGCAGGTGTCATTACATGAAATATTTTGGGAGAAAATTTTAATGTATTTAAACTCGTTTGTGCTGTGTATGGGTTGACACCATGGTGTGGAGGCTAGCGTGTGGACTATAAATTATGGGTCACATATTGACCAATGTACATCATTTAATGTCATATTTTTTGTATGATAGTTAATTTATTGGAGCTTCAGGTGAGTTATAAGGAATTATGGAGAAGAATATGGGTTATAAAATTTGGTAAATTTACTATACATAAGGGATGGTTTAGGATAGCTTTAAGTCACACCATAGACTAAGGGAAATGTGGTTAGATGGGAAATACATGGGAGGGATTTATTTTTGGATGGAAATCGCCTGCTATATCCTAGGTCTATCATGACATGATTTTTGATCTATGTGAAGTATTTATTAATGGATATATTGAGGTTATGTCATTCCGAAGAGCACAATGGAATCAAGGATGATGAAAGAATGATGTTGTATTCATGTTTTTGAAGCTTTAGGTCCTGAGTCATAGGATATGAATGAGATAAGTTATAAGATATGATTAGGATTTGATGAGAACAAGTTTTCTAAAAAAGAATCTAAGCATAGATAACCTTGTATATATAGGTGATTCCATTCAACAAAGGAAAAAATTAAGGTCCAACACTTGATAACACACTTAACTTATGAAAATATATATTCTAGATGTGTGTTAACCCTATGTTATTTATGGGTAACTGGTGCTATAAAAAATGGATAAGTTTGGGACACCATTTGATACATATGTTTGGCCATGTGTAGGGGTCACTGGTGTTGGTTATAGAATTTATATTAATTGGAAATACAATAATATATAATGGTGATACCCATTAGTATGTATGATTTACCTCGGTCGAGAAAATTGGTAATGTTTTGGAAGGCCCTGTGGAACATTTGGGTTATAATGAGATAAAAAAAAATAATGTATAGAATTTACATAAGTGATATATAACTTTTCTAACTTCTTGAAATTATTATCTTGAACTTATGTAATATCTATTCCAAAAGATCAACTTATAATTCAAAAGGAGTTTTAGAAGAAATATTTCAAAATTAGAAATAGATTTAGATGAATGTTTCTTAAAGGAGAGGGAGTTTAAAAAGAATAAATTCTTATAGAAAAATCTAGAATAAGAATTTTTAGGCATAAGTGTTTATTTGGATTGGGAAAATATTAATGTATAGAACTAAGGGTTTATATATAGGGTCCGATTGGTATGTTTTCAAGATATTTCTAAAATTTGGTTGTGATGGATGGGTCACACCATGAAATCTAGAATTTTTCATCAACTATTTACAGGGGATAAAAAGTATTGTGTGATGAGGGTGATAGAAACATCATGAAGGATTAATCATGAGAGTTAGTTTTTAGATTAAATAATTCATGTCATGAATAAAAAATCCATGACATGAATGTTTGAGGTGTGGATTTTGGTTCTTTATAAGAGATGTATTCCAAGTCGTGGGGTAGGGGGAGCTGCTCTAATTTCTTGTGTCATGAGGACTATGGTTCCACTTAGGGGATATATGATACACCTTGTCCAAGGGGTATTTCCATGGTGGGATTTTATTTCTAGTTTTAAAATAGTAAGTGTAGAATGATCTTTTGGATTTTTAAATTAGAGACCTGTATGGGTTTTCACCATTTTCAGCGATGCAAGTAGCAGAAGGACACTCCCTCTTATTATACATTCCTCCTCATTAAATCAATATAATATATTGATATCATAGGTGGGTTTTATCATCATTTAAAGGTTTTAATTTTTCATTTTTAATCAGTTATTCCTACTGTTGATATACTACTAATTTGTTGCGGTTTGAGTTAGGGTTTAATACCAGTTCCACAAAAGTATAATGGAATAGGGTTGATATGATGGGAATTTTTTTCATGGATAGAGGGGATCCTGAGAGTATAAATGAACTAGATTTTAATAAATTTTATTCAGGTATACTGGTGTTTGATTTTCTTATGTAATTTTATTAATTTAGGTAAATTTTATGGTTGAATTAAAATTAGACCAGAGGATTTTGTATGCTAAAGGTTTTTAATAATTAAAGACATGGTTTCACCACTTTTCTAAAGGATTTCATCATAGGATATATCCTATAAAGTATTTCCTTGATCCGACACAAGATATTAATTTTTTATTAAGTATTATTTTAATGGGTAGATTGTTTGTGAGCGTTGTATAAATTAGTTGGGATGATTATTGATGGATTTAAGTCCATGTGTTTATGGGTGATGGTTATTTGGAATTGGATGATTTTAAGAAGTCTATTATAATATATATTTAAATTTAATAACTCAAATATAGGTATTTTGTCCCTAATCATATCACTAGAGTTTATTATATATCTACTATAGCATGTTCTATGAAAATTCTATACTTGTGTGTGATCTAACTTGAATTTAAATTGTATTGATTATTTTAAAAATCCATGAGATGAAGGAATGTGTCAAGGCGTATGATGCACCCTTGGATGATAGATTGATTCATCAATGACTGATTATTGATGGTTTAATTATAAATTTGTGTTATATGATTTAAAGACCATATAATTTTATAAATAGAATAAATGAAATATAGTGGACCATGCGATAATTTTCCTTAGTTTCCTCTAGTTACAGAATAATAATTGGATTAAGAATGGTTAGCTTAGGTACATTCCATAATGATCCTCATGTTTTATTAGAGAATCTTAGGTAGTTGAATATTGTGAGTGGGGAGTGTTACTCATCAACCATATATGTGTATGTATCTAAGTGGGGATACTAAGATAAGGATTATGTGTTGGTTCTGTGAAAGGACCAACCTAGATTAGTTTAATGAACCATCCTATAATTTTATCTACTCGACACTTGAACAGATTCACTATAAGGCTTGAAGAGCATTCCTGATCTCCATAGGCCAGAAACAAGTGTATAGGTATCATATGAAACTTCTTGAAATGATTTAACCCTCAAATAAGAGATAAATGATAGTGGAACATCTATTAAGAGTCTTAAATCGAACGTCTTTACATTGGTAACCAGTGAAATATCAATAAAAAAAAACAAAAATTAAACAATCATTTCAAATAGTTCATAACCAACACCAACAATTCAACCCATTTTCATAGATACCAAATACTATCCATAATCAATACCATACCACATGGAATAATTATATTTAAAAAATATAACTAATATTGGATACAAGGATTTCCTTCTTGGAAGATAAAATGATAATAAAAAATTACACAAGCTTGAGTGAATCCCAAAGTCCAATACATGCAATCTCTGGGTTCTCACCACTCCCAACTCACTCAATGTCATCCATAAGAATAAAATGCAAGTTTAGATGAAAGTACAAGAACGTTAAATAAATATATATGAGATAACAACCTAATCAATCTCCACCCACAAAATCAATGAAATTCATTTCACAAGGTAATTCTTAGATTCATGTTTGAAAGTATAATTTGAAATTAGGCATTTCAAACATACCCACATGAAAAACCAACATCAAGACCATAATATTTTTTAAACATTCCATTTGATTTCATAAAATGAAAACAACCATTTTATAAAAATTTCACCATCTAAAGTATTCTTAAAACCAAAAATCACATTTTTAAATCTAATTTAAAAAACCAACATTGGAGTCTTTATTTCAAATGGGTTTTCCAAAAATATTTGAAAACCATTTTTAGGGGAAACAACCCAAATGAAATGGGTTAAGCATAGATAAATTAGAAACCAAGAAACCATGGGAAAAAAATGAAAGTAACCAAGATGAGGTTCCAGAAAAATAAAAGCAAGGGGAAAATAAAATCAATCATATGATGCATATCCCCCATGTAAACAACCAATCCAGAAAAAATACTGTGCAATGGGATCTACCCTAGAACAGTAACTTGAAACACTTTTATTTTTTTTATACTTATAACAGACCAAATACCAACATATGATGATTCCAAACCACAATACATTCAACTAGTACAAACTAGAATCATCAAAAATGGAACTACCATCCTTTCCATAGTTCCTGACAGGACTCAGGGAACACTAGAAGAATGTGAAAAAATTAGTGTAATACAAATGTCATTCTCTTACTTAGTAACTAAGTTTATTATGAACAAAAGTAAAGTAGAGGCAAGTGGAAAAGAAATCCAAGATCAATACAAAGATCATAATCAATAACCCTCCCTCACATCCATCACCCTCATAAAGAATATCCTCATATACTTTATACATTTATAACCTGGACAAAAACAATCCCTCAAAGGGAGAAACATGTATAACATAGCGATAAACAACCTATACAAGGGGTGAAAGACATACGGGTCAATAATATGGTCTTTAAAAAATTACTATTTAAAATCAAGGTTCCAAACATTCCATTAACACTAAAACATGGATCATAATACTGTGCCCTTTCTTATTTTATAAAACACTACTTTAAACATCATCTATAAATCCTTTAAAATCAAACACACATTTTATCATTTAAAATACACCCTTTAAAACACAATTATTCTTATTTGAAATCCAAATAAATGAAAAGGACCTTCAATTTCCATTAAATACATTTATAATTCACCATTAAGGAATTTTCACAAGATTCATAACAACACACCCATTCCAATAAACATATTCAATATATCAAATAATCCATTTTTAAATTATTTCAAGGTCAACACATCATTTTAAAATGAATCCTTCTTTAAAACATCATTTTCACTCTTTAAAAACCAAAATAAGATTATAATACAATAAAAACCACTAAAAATATTTTAAATAGTTTCATGTGAATCTACCAAATTCTTAGCCTGCTTAAAAAAACTATTTCTCAATGAAAACCTGTAAATTAAAAAGGGAAACCCTTTATGGAAATCTCAAACTTCATAATTTTTTTTTCAAAACACCACATGGATATCACAATTATTCATAATTTCTATAAAAAGGGATTTTAAAAACCCATTCATTCTTTTAATTCTAAAATTATACAATTTCTTTGAAAAAACTATTTGGAAGAAGTAGATACCAAGCTAGAACATGACACCTTATATTATGACCTCCCAAAAAACTAAGGATACCTCCTCTACAAGCCATAAAATACCAAAAAAAGGTTATAACCAAAACAAACTCAATCCCTATCTTCCATTGTGAATTATGTTTCAAGGAAAAAGTGGAAACCTTAGAAAGATGGTAATGATATGAAAAGTGGAGAAACGAGGAAAGATTTACATTATAATCAATTGGAAAACACCAAAGACGAGCCAAAAATTGAATACGGATAATATTGAAAGATATGAATGGTCTCTTTATGTTTGAACAAGTGAATAAAGAGTGATATTAGGAGGCTTCTTCTTAAATTTTAAGAGGGGAAAAAGGTCAAATCATAGATTAAGTAATTTTGGGAAGGACATAAGGTTTTTCCACACGATTTACCAAACCATGCACCAACCATGTGTGTATCACTGAAAATTTTAAGTAAGTAACCCAGAATTTGTGATTTTTAAGAATATAAAGTATATGGGTGATATTTGGGATATTTTTAGGGTGTAAAAATGGTGTACAGTTTTGGAAATCCATGAAACACCTACAAGAAATCATGCACAATGAACAAGGGTATAAAGGGAAGGCACACAGGCTGTGCATGGTTTTCCCAAATCAAGTAGAAGCCTAGGAAAACTGTATAGTATGAGATAGTGGAATATGTCATGGATAGAGCATGATTGGAAAACTGTGTGAGCCAACTGTGTGAGGTCCATCATTAGGGCAGTTCCTTGCACACCGTTAGCACACAATTTTTCTTATTGTGTGACTAACTGTTGATGGGTCAAAAGTGAGATCCTAAAATTGTGGATATCAAATGTTTTGGTCTCTAAATCCCTTGTTTTTTCTTCTATGTGGACCTAACTTAAGATTCCCTCTTTCTAAAGTCTAATAAGGCTTACCCCATTGATCTAGAGGCAATATGAAGGATTATCTTTGTGTTTTGAATCCAAATTCTTGCGTTAAGTAATCATTCTTGGTTGTTCTTGGTGTTTTATCATAGATATACTTCTCTATATTTCTTGGTTTCTTAGATGTACATCTACTGTAGATATATCTAATAAATTGGATTCCAAATATTATTAGATTTGGTTTTTTTATTGATAGGGTAATAGATATTGGGTGGTTTTCTTTAGTTTCAACCCGATTTCATTGGAATTTGAGTGTTGTTCTTCATTTTCTCCATGAATCATGAGGTAGGTGTACTCACTCTTGACTCCTCAATTTTGAACCAGAATTATTAGTTTCAAATTGATTAAATTTATTGTTTAATTGGTGTAAAAATCATTGAAAAAACCTTCTTTAGTGGCGGTTTAGAGATTTATTGTGCAATGTGCTTTAATAAATGATTTTAAAATACTGATTTTAAAATTTTTATTGTTTTGATTTATGGAAAAATTGTATCAATAAAAATATTGTTTTATTGAATTGGTTTTTTCATGATTTTATTGGCATGGTTTTTAGGCATACTTGTTGGTGTGTGTTTATAATGCATTATGAGTCTTGACTGAAATATAACCTTATGATTTGAGAAAAGGAGTAATGGAATGTGAGATTTAATTACCTTATGATGACTTTATATATCGATGAGAAACCACTCATCTGTATGGAACTGTCATAATGAAGCATGCATGTGTAGATGCGTGGATTTGTGGATTGGATTGAGATATTCCAAAAGAAAACATAAAATGGTTTTGAAGAACATTTTTGGTTGTTTTCCTTAGTAGTAGTTATTGTTTTTAGAAAAATAGTTTACAATGGTACTTGTTTATATTTAGTTATAAAATGATTGCATAAATTGTTTTATATAAACTACCTAATTAAATGTTCTAACTAGTTCTATCCTAGTGGTGTGAGTAGGGTATTCATTGAGGAAAATCTGCAGAGTTTCATTACTCACCCATGCTTTGACACTTTGGTGTTTTTGAAGATATTTTTTTTGTCAAGATATGGGAAATGGTAAAGTGTAGAACTTTTCTATTGGTTCTTTGTGAAACATGGTATATTTTGTGGAGTAGAGCATGGAGTAGGTTGGAGATTTGGAGTTGTGGTTGCCTTTGTGTTTTGTTGGGTTATATTCCCCTGGATACTTGGATGTTTTATATTCTTCCAATATGGTACTCTTTGTGGTGGTTTTGATATAAATGCAATGTTGATTTGTCTTTAATTAATATCATCCATCATATAGTGGGGTATTTTGTTATGTCATATTTTATTGGTTGTTTTATTTTCAAAGGGAAAATCATCCCCCATGTGTATTGAAGCCCTCTGATATTTATTTATGGCCTTTTGGATCCTGGGGATGTCGCTTAAGGCCATGTAACATTCTTTATCCTTATGAACCCAATGAGAAGAGGAGGGATGTTACAATGTCAATCATTCACCATATAAAACAGTAGATTCCTACTATCCTATTTATGTATGAATAATTTTAAATAATATGAAAATACTGTTTAAAACCCCCCCTTCACCATGTATAATAAGAGGCTCATGACTTCCTAGTAAGGTATGAACTATTAGAAATACTATGAAAAGATAATGTAAAAAAAACCCTATCTCCATGATAGTTCCATTTTAATGGTTTTTGAACTGTTACTACTAACTATGAAACCCCTAGAAAATAATTAATACATAATATTTAAATCTCACAAAATACCACGACCCAAGGTGACATAAGATAACATTAAATATATGAAATTAAATACTATAGTGACATGTCAGTGTCACAATTCTCCCCACCATTACACTTTCTACCCCAAAAAAGTATATAGTAGAAAATAGAAGGATATTAAAAATGTCATATTTTAAGGATACTAAAGAAAAGAGAACTTCTGAATATGATTTGACCTCAAATACAAACAACTAAGATCCTAAAAATGATTGAATCAACTTTCTAGAAAATATTCAAATGTCTCTAAGAATAACGAAAATAAGATCCTCAAACCATAATTACTAAAAAGAGGAGAACTATCATGGTCTCCCAACTATTTATAATTCCCCTAACATGGAGGCATGATAAAAAATTAAAAATAGATGCATCCTCAAAACAACTGAACAACCACATGAGATAATCACTCTCAAAGCATAAGAACGTTGAAAATAAATGAAGGAAGAATAACTCACCAATAGCCTCAATGAATAAAATTATTCCTAACCTCAGGTCATTATACTCATGGATAACTGATATCTGTCGTTTATGCAAATATTTTAGTGTGTTTTAATAAATTAATTTCTATATTTCAATGATTATTCATGGAAAGTTTGGAATTGTTTAACATGTTTTGTGTTTTATGGAAGGATACAACTTATCTTTGTAAAATAAGTAAAAATAGTAAAATATTGGTGCTAAAAGACACATCAAACCATGAGTGAAGTGAAGTGGCACGACACCAGATTTTTATGGATATAACCAAGTTGGAAAACTGGAGAAGTGAATTTACACATCATGAATTAAATTTACACAATGTGAGTTTTTTCAGGATGAGTATTTGGAAGAGATATTATGAAATTCACAACACCTTAAAATTAAAATATTACACAACTTGTAATCTTTACTCATTGGGTAAGTTGTTGGGATGGGATTCAAGTGACCATATTCAGTATATCTTTGATATTTGACTGAATCTTTGACATGGGACCCTCCCTCGGCAACCTTTGGACCAATTCTTAATTATCCTCATTAATTATGAATCCCATCTAGAGCCTATAAATGGAGGTATATCTTATTGCGGTCATATATATCAAGATACTAAATCATGGAGTGAGAAGATGCGTTATGTGCAGACCTCCCTTAGTTTACCTCTATTTTCTTTATGATTTCATTTTATTTTCTCCTTCCCTTGAATCCACTCATTCCTAGTATAAAGTGGGAAAACCTGTTGTTGGTCGGAGTGGTTTACTCAAGAGGGGGGGTGAATTGAGTACCAATTAAAATTTCTGTATTTAAAAAAAATGTCTTGAAGACCCCCAAATAAAATGATAAATTAAACTGTAGTGAATTTATATTAAAGTAGAGGTTCTGTTAGATTCTCAAGGGATTGATTAATTCCCAGTTAATCAACACAGGAGTGTGTGATTATCTTTTGAAACTAACTTACTAATCTACACTTAACATAAACACTTGCTAATTTAATTATCAAAGTAACTTTAAAAACAGTATTAGTTTTAAAGTGATTAGCAGCGGAATAAAACTTTGAAAGAGATGGCACAACAAATGTAACCAAGAGGTTCAGTCTCAAGCCGAGACTTAGTCCTCTCAAAAGTTTATATAAAAATGATCCACACCCTAGATCGGGGTTCAACAGTTTACAACTGTCCAGGTCCAAGACCTCTACCACTGTTATTCGTGGGAAACAGTACAACAGCAACCAGCTGTCCAGGTCACACACGACCTCTACCACTGTTATTCGTGGGAAAGAAAGAATGAAAGAGTTTGGTAAGGATTTACAAATCCTCCAGTTTAATTACAAGAGACAGTGTATGTGTTAGATACAGCAGATAACACACACTGCTCGAAAAGAATAATAATAAATCACAGAACAAGAGATGTAGAGTTTAGAGATGGTTCTGGTGATTTCAGTGTAGCTCTGGACTCCTTTGGATTCGATCAGAAGTGAGTCTGAGTCCTCTTCTCGTTTCTGTTTGAGAAACAGAGTGTCGTATGCTCCAGGTTCACAGATAGTAAAAATGTAGTGGTTGAAGTTCTTCAGTGTTCTTCTTATATGCATAGAACACTTCTCGAGTATGCTTGACTGTCTATGAGCTTCTTGATTCTTCTCGTTCTTGTGTTTATGGTATATTCCGTCCACCACACTCTTCTCTTTTCTATTGTCGTGTTCGTGTCTTGGGCAGCATAGTCTTCTCGTATTTATCTCACGGGTAACAGGGGACAGAAAAGATTTCCTTTCTGCAGGTACGAGGTACGGGTTCCTGACATCCGACAACCTTTATCAGATATTTGAAAAATCATTAAAATGTACATGATATGACCGTTAGATAGATTAAATATAGGAAATAAAGAAATTCAAACAGTGAGTTGAGTGATCGGTAGGTAATCAGCATCGGTAGCTTGGACATCGGTAGCTCAAGGTCATTAGTTGCTTTGACTCTATCAGTGGCTCTATGCGTCGGTTGGTATATGCTTGTATCGGTGACTTTGTTTATCGGTAGCTCCATGCGTCGGTAGCTTCATGCGTCGGTAGCTTCATGCGTCGGTAGCTTCATGCGTCGGTAGCTTCATGCGTCGGTAGCTTCGTGCGTCGGTAGCTTCGTGCGTCGGTAGCTCCGTCCATCAGTGACTCTTATTCCATCGGTAGCTATTTATACTTACACCGGTAGCTCTATGTTTGTATCGGTAGCTGTCTGTAAGTTAGTAGCTTACATTTATAAGTACATCGGTAGCTCTGTGTTAAGTATATCGGTGACTCTGTCTGTCGGTAGACTAATTCTATCGGTAGACTGGGTACCGGTAGCTCTTTATCAGTAGCTATAGGCAGATTACTTATCTGTTTTATGCAGAACACATACGATTGTGTTAGAATTAATTTATAACTTGTATGAACATGGATAAATGAGGATTAACATATTCCAAAGACTATTTTAAAAATTATTATTGATTTGATCACAGATTTGAAAGAATTAAAGTATAGATCAATGATACTTAAAAATATCATAGAGAATGAAAACATAATTGGGATTTTCAACACATATGAATACATGATTGAGATTATCAAAACAGGTGAGGTCAACAATCTCCCCCTTTTTGATAATCACAATTTATGATATGGGCATTTAACATAGTGAAAATATAATAGTAAAGAGTATAATATTGAATTCAATTTCCTCATTGAAAACAGCATCAGAGATAATAGAAATAGTATGATATAGACATAAGTTATCAGAGGTAACAATTATAAGGTACCGAAGGTAAAAAGAATCATAATAATATCAGAGATAAAATTGAAAAGAAGGTTATTTTTCTTCATTGAAAATATTTGTCATTCTCTCATTTTGTTCTCCCCCTTATTCTCTTATTTTGTTCTCCCCCTTTGTGATAATAAAAAAGTGGGAAAGCATATATAGGAGACAAATAAAACATGAGAAGTAAAAATAGTTCCTCTGTATTAGAGCAGTCTGAAAGTACAGAAACAGAATACAAATGAATTCCTATCAAAAATCCTGGCCACTGGATCATTCCACATCTTCCACGTGAGATTTTCCTTTGGGATCAGAAGAAGGTTCGGGTGGTGAGGATGCAGGTGAAGATTTTGGAATGCCAGAAAGGATCAAAGGAGGCTGAGATACTGACACAGAGTCAGGCCTGTAGGTTGAAGATCTTTGGGTGATCATTGGTGTGAGGCTTCGAATAGCTTGAGCAGGAGTCAGCTGGACTGTGGAAGCAGCTGAGGCAGAAGCAGGCAAAGCAGGAGGTATGATGACTGGTCTGGAATCAACATGCAAGAAGGGCAGCAACAAATTTCTAAAATCCATAATAATTCCTCCTCCTCTTTCCATAGCAGAGATAAAATCATCTTTGTTCTCCATGAATTTCTCCAAGGTAGGAGTCAATTGTCTTAGTTTGCTCACTTGTTCTCTAAAAGCTTGAGTTACTAGAGGGAGCCTCATGTTTTCCAACATCAGCTTGAAGTGGTGTTCGAGTTGATGCTTGGTGAAAATTTTGGTGAAGTAGTAGTCCACTTTGCTCTTTATGGCTTCCTGAGAGGCAGAGGCTTCTCTCATATAATCTTGAACAATATTCATTATTTCTCTAGAAGAATCTCTTGTAGAAAGAACCACTCGGCTCAACTCTTATGAGTCCACAGAGCCACTGGTTGAAATAGAACCAATCTCCTCCTTCAGCATTGCTCGAACTAGATTCAGGTCAACTAAAAGTTTTGATGTGAGAGGGCCAAGAGAGAAGGAAATAGTTTCTTTGAAACTCTTAGACAAACCACTGATTAGGATTTGAACTTGAGAGTCTTGTAATTGAACATGATCCTTCACTGAGGTTTTGAAACTTTCAAACACCGAGAAAAACTGGCTTACTACACTCTTCACATAAGCTAGGTCCTTGTCAGCTTGAGACTTGGAGCTCATATAAGAGTCCAAAGCAACAACTGATGTCTTGAGAGTTTCAATATCTGCTTCGATTCTAGAAGACTGAGTCTGGCACTCTTTCACTTCTTCCATAAGCTCAGACATAAAAGAAGATAAATTACAAGCCAGAGATAGCTCGAAGGATCTCTCTAACATTTGCATTTCTTCATTAAAGCTTTGCTTCATCTCAACAACTGATACACTGAATGATTCGTTCAGCTCATTCTTCATGGATTCAAGATCAGATTTAGAGACAAAATCATTAGGGACAACTGCAACAGATCTCCTTGCTGAAGCCAAACTAACTACAGAATCATTCATTATTGATTGAATTGAGGATGCAAGGGAGGTTTCCATTAACTCCACTTCTTCAACAAAACTGGTTTTGAGGTCCTCTTTCAGCTTATTCAGATCATGAAATCTGACCACATCATCTGGCAACAATTCAGAAGCAAGATCATAATTGGTCTTTGGTCTATTCTCAGACATCTCATTATCTGAATCCGGATAATCCAATCCACAGACTATAAACCCTGGGTCTTCTACCCAGTCTCCAAGTCAACAGCTACTGTAACATTTCCAAGAACAGATTGATGCTCCCCCTCAATGGGTGAATTCTCATGTATCACAACAACATTCAGTGCTGGATTCTCTTTATCAGAATCTTCTACTACAAGTTCCATCGGTGCAGCATCTAGAAGATCTTCTGATACAGGTACAGCTTCTTCTGTATCTCTTTCTACTTCAGCAGCAGGCATAGCTGAGTTTCCAATCAAAGGACTCATACTTAAACTACCATAAGCTGGCGATTCAGATACATTCTCCTTTTCCTCTTCTTCTTGGTGAGGTACATACTGGTCTTCCTCATAAGTAGACAAAATTTCCTCTACCTTTCCTTTCCTAGAATAAACCAATTCTGCAACAGGACTTGGGGGAAAGTCTGGATCTCCTCCAACATCCATGGGAGTTTATTCTTCTTCTTCTTCTGTTTCATCGCTATAAACAGGTTCCTCTTCATCAGGTCTCAGACTCGGATCTCTCATATCCTTTGGTCTTGAGGGATGATCCACAGGATTAAACCTATCATATATCTTCTGATCATCACTGACCCATTCTCCCTTCCATGGGTTCCAGTTAATTTTCATGTACTTACAAACAGTCGAGGTGATGCAGAAATTATTCTTGACTACAACTGTCTCATCCTGAGACTCATCTATTCCTTTTACTTTTATCATTACGGAAATCATCTTGGCAAAGAATAAAGCATTAGTCTTTGAATTTGGTCTAATCATGTCTTCCATTTGAAGCATTAACAATCTGCACAGATTGATTTTTACACCATGTCTTAGCAAATGAAGAAGATATATATCTTGATATCTCAGATTTGCAAAATCTCCTCGCCTCGGTATCAACACATGCTGAACAAACTTGAAGAGCAGTCGATTCTCTCCATCCATTTCAGCAGCAACCACTTGCCTTTGATTCCCATTACCGGTCAGCTCTTTTAAGGCAGTCTCATAATCAAAGATGTCACTGCTAGGTGGAATTGCTCTTGATACGTACCCAGAGACACCTTCATGTGGTAATTTCAAACACTCAGCCCATTCTACTGAAGGAAAAGACATCTCTTTTCCATTTAAAAAAGAGCTTACCCGATTCTCATTTTCAGACTTCTCGAAGGTTACAAACTCGTAGAACTGTTTTACCAATTTCGGGTAGTATGGGCCATTGTTATTCGAGAAACAATCCACCCATTTCTGGTCCTCCAGAATCTCGAGTACTAAAGATTTGCTAGGCAGTAGCCATTCCACGCACAGTTCCTTCTCGATTACTATGTCTCTATTCTGCAAGTGAGGATTCACTGGTCGCCTTCCCGATCTAGTTCTGACTTCGCTAACACTGGCTTTATGCTGTGTCTTCTGCTTCTTATATTTTGGTTCTACACTTTCATCTCTGATGATAGGAAGCTTAGTTTTTTCCATCGCGGGTTTAGGGTTCTTGGTCGATTTGGGAGCTAAGGTTCGAAGGTGAGAGATTTCGAGCTCGGTGAGGTAGGAAGTGGCTTAGACTTAGTTTTATCATTTAGGAATTCCAAATAAACGACTAAAATAGAGTAAGATAAAATAAAATAAAATGATTCGTATTCTTGGCGGCAGACAGATTTTTTAGAAAACATTGCATCAGTGTGAGTTAATCATCGGTGAGAAAAACAAATCGGTGAGAATTGTACATCGGTGAGGATTTTCACATCGGTGAGAATTTCACATCAGTGAGGATTTTCACATCGGTGAGAATTTCACATCAGTGAGGATTTTCACATCGGTGAGAATTTCACATCAGTGAGGATTTTCACATCGGTGATAATTTCACATCGGTGAGAATTTCACATCAGTGAGAATTTCACATCGGTGAGGATTTCACATCAGTGAGGATTTTCACACCGGTTGTGATTAAACATTCCCAATTCGTGTCTTATGTAACTTAGCCTATCCTAACTTAAAGGTTTAGTGAAAATATCAGCCAATTGATGTTCAGTGCCAATAAATTCAAGAGAAATATCACCTTTTTGATAGTGATCTCTTAGGAAATGGTGTCTTACATCTATGTGTTTGGTTCTAGAGTGAGATACAGGATTCTTAGAGATGTTTATTGCACTGGTGTTATCACAGTTGATTGAATCATGTTTAAAAACATATCCATAGTCCAAAAGAGTGTGTTTCATCCACAGAATTTGTGCACAACAACTACCAGCAGCTATATATTCTGCTTCGGGAGTAGACAATGCAACTGAGTTCTGTTTCTTACTACACCATGATACTAGGGATTTTCCAAGCAAATGACATGTTCCTGATGTGCTTTTTTCTATCTAACTTACAACCAGCAAAGTCAGGATCTGAATAACTCATTAACTCAAAGGATTGTCCTTTTGGGTAAAACAAACCTAAGTTAACCGTGTGTTTGAGATATTTAAAAATTCTTTTAACAGCAAGGAAATGAGATTCTTTTGGATTAGCTTGAAATCTAGCACACATACACACACTAAACATAATATCAGTTCGACTAGCAGTAAGATAATGTAAACTACCAATCATACCTTTGTAATTTGTTTGATCAACTGGTTTCCCAGTTTCATCTGCGTCCAATTTACAGGTAGTACTCATAGGAGTTTCACTTTCCTTGATACTATCCAGACCAAAACGTTTTAAAAGATCCTTTGTATATTTACTTTGATTCAAAATAATACCATTTTCATTTTGAAATACTTGAAATCCAAGAAAGTACTTAAGTTATCCCATTAAGCTCATTTCAAATTCATTTTGCATACTTTTTGAAAAATCAGTACATAAAGAGTGTTTAGAAGATCCAAAACTAATATCATCAACATATATTTGTACAACTAAAACATCTTTAGAAATTCTTTTAATGAAAAGAGTTGGATCAGCAATCCCTTTAGTAAAACCTTTTGAAATAAGGAAATTGCTAAGTCTATCATACCAAGCTCTTGGAGCTTGTTTTAAACCATACTAAGCTTTAGAAAGTTTAAAAACTTGATTTGGAAAATGGGGGTTAGTAAATCCAGGTGGTTGTTCTACAAAAACATCTTCAATTATAAAACCATTTAGAAATGCACTTTTCACATCCATTTGATATAACTTGAAATCCAGATGTGCAGCATATGCAAGTAAGATCCTAATGGCTTCTAGTCTAGCTACAGGTGAAAAAGTTTCCTCATAGTCTATGCCTTCTTCTTGACTATATCCTTGTGCAACTAGTCTAGCTTTGTTTCTAAATATATTTCCAGATTCATCTACTTTATTTCTAAAAACCCATTTTGTGCCTATTGTCAAGGTGTCCTTAGGTCTGTCAACTAATTCCCAGACTTTGTTTCTTTCAAACTGATTTAATTCTTCCTGCATAGCCATTACCCAGAATTCATCATTGATAGCATCATTGATATTTTTGGGTTCTAGCTGTGAAAGAAAAGCTTGATGTTCAACCTGGTTTCTTAGAGAAGCTCTAGTTTTTGTTCCTCTATCAAGATTACCAACAACAGCTTCTAAAGGATGATTCTTTAGAATCCTCGTTGATCTGGTAAAGGTTGGACTAGAAATTTCAGGTTCATCTATAGGTTCGGGTTCAACAGAAGCAGATTCTGGAGAAAGTCCAGAACTAGATGCTTTTATAACAGCTTCTTTAGATTTATCATTAAGGTCCAGAATAGACAAATCTTCTTCAAGATTCTCAAGAGAGGTTTTAGGCTCATGTGGATCAGTTTCATCGAATTTGATGTGAACAGATTCTTCCACACATTTAGTTTTATTATTGAATACTCTATAGGCTTTACTTGAAATAGAGTAACCCAGAAAAATTCCTTCATCACTTTTGGAAGCAAACTTATCCAGATTATCTTTAGTATTCAGAATAAATACTTTGCAACCAAAAACTGTAAAGTAATTAACCTTAGGCTTTCTATTGTTCCACAATTCATAAGGGGTTTTCTTAAGAACAGGTCTAATTAAGACTCTATTAATGACATAACAAGCTGTATTTACAGCTTCAGCCCAAAAATAAATAGGCAGGTCATATTCATTGAGAATGGTTCTAGCAATTTCTTGAAGGGTTCAGTTTCTTCTTTCTACTACACCATTCTGTTGGGGTGTTCTAGAGGTAGAAAAGTTACGAGTATAGCCATTGTGTGAGCAATAAGATTCAAAATCTTGATTTTCAAACTCACGACCATGATCACTTCTTAAATTTTTAATCTTAAGTCCACTAAGGTTCTCTACAGATTTAGAGTATTTAACAAAAGAAGAACAAGCTTCACTTTTGTGAGCTAGAAAATATACCCATGTATATCTAGAAAAATCATCTACAAGAACATAAACATAGTGCTTCCCATTTAAACTAGAAACTCTTGATGGTCCAAACAAATCCATGTGAACCAATTCAAGTGGTTGAGAAGTCGAAACTTCTTTCTTTGATTTAAAAGAAACTTTGTGTTGTTTTCCCTTTTGACAGGGGTTACACACTCTATCATTTGGGAATTCTAATTTAGGTAGGTCTCTAACTAGGTTTTTTCTAGAGTGTTTTCTAAGTGAGTGAATGTTGCAATGTCCCAATATTCAGTGCCATAGCCAAGATTCTTTATGAAAAGCATTCAAACAAGTAATATTCTGCTTAGCTAAAGAATTCAGATTAACAGCATAAACATTTTCATTTCTTAAGGCAGAAAATACTAAAACATTCTTAGAATTAAAAACTTTGCAAGAATAATTTTCAAATTTAACATGAAAACCATCATCACATAACTGAGAAATACTTAATAAATTGTATTTAAGGCCATCAACAAATAAAACTTTAGAAATAAAAATTGAATCAATGTTACCAATCTGGCCTAGGCCGATGATTTTTCCTTTTGAATTATCACCAAAGGTGACAAAGCCTCCATCAACTTTTATTAAACTCTTAAAAAAAGAGAAGTCTCCTGACATATGTCTTGAACATCCACTTTCCAAATACCAGGTCTCTTTACAGGAGCTCTTCAAGCAAGTTCCCTACAAAACAGATTCAGATGGGAGATGATTTTGGTACCCAGATTTTCTTGGGTCCAGACAGGTTAGCCAATAACACTTTAGGTACCCATATTTGTCTAATGGGTCTCATATAATTTGTAGAATTGACATGCTTTGAAATATAAACTTTATTAGATCCATAGCTATGTATATAACTGGTTGAAGCATATGAAGTTCTAGAATTACCTTCATTCTGTCCAGATTTAGAAATGAATCTAGTTTTGGCAATTTTCGTTTGTCCAGGTTGGTATCCTATACTAGTAGTATATTTAGGTGCTATTTTCTTTCCTAGCATCTGTGTTAGTGTATTTTTGCCATTGGTGAACTTCTCTAAGTATTTCTTGAGTTTCTCATTAGATAGTTTCAGTTCAGTGTTTTCTTTTAACAGTTGAGCATTTTTCTCTTTTTCAACAGTGAGTTCAGTTTTAACTATAGTGGTGAGAGCATGCTGTTTCTTTAATAACTTGTATTTATCCTTAAGTTCATTACATGTCTCTTCCAGCATATCACAGTACTCAAACAATTCATTTTTAGACATTGTTCCAGAATCATAATAATATTCTGCATTATCTCCAGAGTAATAATTTAAAGTAGGAGTTTCAACAGTTACCTAAGAAGTGTTTGTCATAAAGCACATATTTGCCTTATTTTTGTGTTCAGTTTCATAGCTTTCAGATTCAGTAGAGCTATCCTCAGAAGCACTCCAAGTAGCCTTCATGGCTTTCTTAAACTTATTGTCCTTATATTCATATTTATTTTTATACTTCAGCTTTGGACAGTCGGCTTTAATGTGTCCTTTTCTCTTGCACTCATAGCAGACAACATCATCTGATTTGTCATTCTTCTTACAATCCTTTTTCCATTTACCTTGGTGATCATACTTACCCTTATAATTTGTTTTTCTGAAGAACTTATTTTTCCTATAAAATTTCTTAAATCTTCTAGCAATGTGAGCCATCTCAGCATCACTGTCAGAATCACTTTCACTGTCTTCACAGCTTGAACTTTCAACTACAGCTTGAAGCTTTTATTTGTCCTTATTCTTTGAAGTTGAGGATTTGAAAGCGACAGACTTTCTTGGAGGTTCATTTTATTCCTCTTTATTCACTTTAAGCTCTTCTTCATACATCATCAGCTTTCCAATTAGTTCCTTGATAGGTAGAGCAACAATGTCACATGATTCTCTGATTGAGACAGATGTGCCTCTCCATCTATCAGGTAGACATCTCAAAATTCTCATAATTTGTTCCTTCGATGAGACATCCTTTCCCAGCGAGATCATTGTATTGACAATTTCATTGAACCTGAGATACATGTCAGAAATGGGTTCGTGAGGCTTCATTTTAAAATTATCATACTTGATAGTATAAGTGTTCAATCTCATTTCTTTAACATTCGTTGTTCCTTCATGAGAAACAACTAAGGTATCCCAAATTTCATATGCAGTTTTACAAGAAGAAATTCTATTAAACTCTTCATTTCCTAGAGCACAGTACAAGGTATTCATAGCTTTACAGTTGTTATTGTAAGCAGTCTTTGTAGGTTCATCCCAAGTAGATCTAGCAGTAGTGGGAACTTTGTATTCTGATTCAATAGCAGTCCAAATATCAAAACCTATGCTTTCTAGATGAATTTTCATTTTCAGTTTCCACTGAGCATAATTAGTTCCATTGAAGAAAGGTGGCCGGTTAATAGCAGCACCCTCAAGTCTATTGTCCATGATGAGAAAATTTTAAAGAGATAAAAATTTAGATATAACAGAAATTTTAAGAACTTTAAAATACAACTAAAATCACAGTTCAAAAGCAGAGTAGTTTTAGAAAGTATTTTCAACCCTCTGATACCAAGTGTTGGTCGGAGTGGTTTACTCAAGAGGGGGGGTGAATTGAGTACCAATTAAAATTTCTGTATTTAAAAACAATGTCTTAAAGACCCCCAAATAAAATAATAAATTAAACTGTAGTGAATTTATATTAAAGTAGAGGTTCTGTTAGATTCTCAAGGGATTGATTAATTACCAGTTAATCAACATAGGAGTGTGTGATTATCTTTTGAAACTAACTTACTAATCTACACTTAACATAAACACTTCCTAATTTAATTATCAAAGTAAATTTAAAAACAGTATTAGTTTTAAAGTGATTAGCAGCGGAATAAAACTTTGAAAGAGATGGCACAAAAAATGTAACCAAGAGGTTCAGTCTCAAGCCGAGACTTAGTCCTCTCAAAAGTTTATATAAAAATGATCCACACCCTGGATCGGGGTTCAACAGTTTACAACTGTCCAGGTCCAAGACCTCTACCACTGTTATTCGTGGGAAACAGTACAACAGCATCCAGCTGTCCAGGTCACACACGACCTCTACCACTGTTATTCGTGGGAAAGAAAGAATGAAAGAGTTTGGTAAGGATTTAAAAATCCTCCAGTTTAAGTACAGGAGACAGTGTATGTGTTAGATACAGCAGATAACACACACTGCTTGAAAAGAATAATAATAAATCACAGAACAAGAGATGTAGAGTTTAGAGATGGTTCTGGTGATTTCAATGTAGCTCTGGACTCCTTTGGATTCACTCAAAAGTGAGTCTGAGTCCTCTGCTCGTTTCTGTTTGAGAAACAGAGTGTCGTATGCTCCAGGTTCACAGATAGTGAAAATGTAGTGGTTGAAGTTCTTCAGTGTTCTTCTTATATGCACAGAACACTTCTCGAGTATGCTTGACTGTCTATGAGCTTCTTGATTATTCTTGTTCTTGTGTTTCTGGTATATTCCATCCACCACACTCTTCTCTTTTCTATTGTCGTGTTCGTGTCTTGGGCAGCGTAGTCTTCTCGTATTTATCTCACGGGCAACAGGGGATAGAAAAGATTTCCTTTCTGCAGGTACGAGGTACGGGTTCCTGACATCCGACAACCTTTATCAGATATTTGAAAAATCATTAAAATGTACATGATATGACCGTTAGATAGATTAAATATAGGAAATAAAGAAATTCAAACAGTGAGTTGAGTGATCGGTAGGTAATCAGCATCAGTAGCTTGGACATCAGTAGCTCAAGGTCATTAGTTGCTTTGACTCTATCGGTGGCTCTATGCGTCGGTTGGTATATGCTTGTATCTGTGACTTTGTTTATCGGTAGCTCCATGCGTCAGTAGCTTCATGCGTCGGTAGCTTCATGCTTCGGTAGCTTCATGCGTCGGTAGCTTCATGCGTCGGTAGCTTCGTGCGTCGGTAGCTTCATGCGTCGGTAGCTCCGTCCATCGGTGACTCTTATTCCATCGGTAGCTATTTATACTTACACCGGTAGCTCTATGTTTGTATCGGTAGCTGTCTGTAAGTCAGTAGCTTACATTTATAAGTACATCAGTAGCTCTGTGTTAAGTATATTGGTGACTCTGTCTGTTGGTAGACTAAGTCTATCGGTAGACTGGGTACCGGTAGCTCTTTATCAGTAGCTATAGGCAGATTACTTATCTGTTTTATGCAGAACACATCCAATTGTGTTAGAATTAATTTATAACTTGTATGAACATGGATAAATGAGGATTAACATATTCCAAAGACTATTTTAAAAATTATTATTGATTTGATCACAGATTTGAAAGAATTAAAGTATAGATCAATGATACTTAAAAATATCATAGAGAATGAAAACATAATTGGTATTTTCAACACATATGAATACATGATTGAGATTATCAAAAAAGGTGAGGTCAACACCTGTCATGTGCATGGTTTATATAATAGAAGGCAGAAGGTTCATTAGATTTATGTTATATTATTTATTTGTGTATTTGTTTTGCATGATTTCATTAATAAATTTCCAGTCCCTTTATTTTTTTATCATGACTATTTATATTTAAATAAGAGAAAAATTTAAGATTGTGTAATTGAAAACCCTAAATGAGGCATGAAAATTGTCAGATTTAATGGAAATTAGGTTTAAATATAGTATCCAGACAAACATGATATGAGAAAAACCTAAATTACTAGGACAAGGGAAATAAGGTATTGTCACATTGAGGAGGGGATTCCATTACCATTGGATGTTACTCATCTTTACTATGACACCAATCTTAAGTTAATCAACCTATTCTCTTAAATCCAATTTCACCCGAGCCTTCAAATTACAAAAACCTGGCATGATCTTCAAAATCTATTTAAAAAAAAAGAAATCTTCTATGATTTTCTTTCTTCATTAATTTTGTAAAAATCAAATAAAACCAATAATTTATCATATATTTTTATAAATTAATAATATTAAATCTTTAAAAAATCTAATTAAACTCATCTATATGGATCGTCCTCAACCTGCTGCTATACTCATTTTAATTAATTAAGTATCACAATTTGAGTTTTATAAAATTTTATTTTTCATAGAACCATATAGAATTAACAACACCCTCAGGGCCTGTCAATAACCTTGGGTTATAAACTATATCACCCTCATGTGTTGTATCGAAAACAAACCAAGTTAAAAACTGGCCAGTGCATACACTTAACTGGAGAGTCACCGACCTTTTTTTATCCAATCATGAACCCAAAAAATCTCTCCATGCACAAACCATGAGTATATCAAATCCTCAAAAAAAAATGGTACAAATCACACTCTTAATATCGGTTCATGCAATAAATGAGGCACATAAGAAACAAATCTCAAAACCATGGACAAAAGGACAAGGCACAATAGAAAATATGAAATTATAAGAAATAAACAAGGGATATTCCAAAAAAGAAAAAATATAATATATTCTAAGAAATAAAAGTCAAAATATTGAAAATATCAACCCTGATTACAACTATCAAATGAAAAGTCCTCAAGAAAAAAAATTAACAACCACAAATAAATTAAAAAGGAGACCTTCTCTAAAATCCCATCCTACAAAACTTCTAAAGATGACCAAAATAAATTCCATAGGGGAAAAAATTGGGAGGATGAAAATAAGAGATATTAGAATTAATTAGATCCCCCACACTATAAGCACATGAGAGACCTCATGTTAATATGATAAGGAACCTTTCTTCTTACCCAATATTATCCTATATCTGCTCCTCACCTATTGAGTTGGACACATTCCTATCAGATGTAACTAATACATCACCCATAACTAATTTCCTAGAACAGTTAGATTATATCAAAATAGATTCATTGATAGCCTCATATAACGGTGTTAAGACAGATGAATGAATATATGGACAAAAATATAGGGGAATACCGAAAATTAATTAATGAACTTTCTTAGAATATTTGAAAATCAGTCTTGTAGAGAAGATTCCAAAATCTAATATGTGATTGACGTAATTATCTACTAATCTCACACCCTGACATACGATTATAATCTCAAGAGATATATCTACCTTCGTGACCTCAAGAAAGAACAATTAAAAAAAATATTCAGAAAACTTTTATGTAATACCTTTTCATAAATGATAAGGTACCACAGACACACACCAAACTCAGCTAAAACTGATAAGAAATCTTACAATATCTCTGAACCATAGAGGTTCAGGTGTCTCTAGAGAATTGATGATTACCAAAATCCTTTATAACCACATTTCTGGTTCTATAGAACCATGGTCACTATAGAAACAAGGAATACATTGATCTAAGAATTCTAAGAATGGGGTCGAGCATAGAGAAGTTTATGATCCCCTTAATCTACTCATAGTCTAGGAATATTTCAGATATAAATACCCAAATTCTAGTAGCCTAGATCTAGTGGTTATATTGTTACATTAAAACTAGATATAGGGAATCATATACTGATGGACTAAATTGTTTATTAGTATTGGTAAACAAAATATATAATTGAATCTCATATTACATTTGAAAAAATAAAATACAAAACATAGTGAAAATAAATATTTTTCATCCTTAAACTCATTAAAAGGTCCCTTATTCATATATTAAGGAAATGAAATAAAATAAGGTTGATCGAGAATTATCTTTGACGGTAAAGCATAGTAGAATAAATCAGAAGTAAATAAAGAATAATCAATATAGAAAGGTAAATAACTGAAAAACACATTCTATTTAATAAATAAGTTGATTGTGAATAACAATATGTAAGGAATAAATAATGATAAAAAAATGCTATATAAATAATCACATGAGATTTCAACTTATCCATAGATATCATAATTGTTAAAATAGTCACATAAATATAAATAATTGATCTCATAATGATAGAATGTGTTATGCAAGAAATCTAAAACTTACAATTGAGACCTTATGTCAATAAAATTTAAACTATTGGTAGGTATACACCAATAACCAATCTAATTGGGATAGACAATGAGTTTCTCTCATGAGACCAACAAATGAATTGGGGGGATATCTAATTTTTGGCCACATCCGTTACTTAATAAGTCTTATGCATTCATAACATGAATAAAAAGCACAACTTAATCAACATTCCTTGTTAAAAAGTTTCCATATATGAATAACTAGCATATGGAATGTCAATACTGTACCTAGTCAAACGGATCAAAAACCATCAATATAAAGAATAAGAATGGTAACGTAAAAAATTTATTCAAAGTGGATCATAAGTAAAATAAAAGGGTGTTAGGATTGATAAATAGAAATACTATAAAAAGATCACTAAAGACATTATTAAGGAAAATACTCTCTTCACATTGAAAATAACTTTTTGAAAAGTAAAACATTCAAGAATATTAGGTAAAAAATTTTCTTTTACAACTAATTTTTAAAATTTTAAATTAATCTTCAAAACATTGAGTGGTCATGATGGTGGGAAATTTTATTCATGACGTATATGTTAAAAATCATAAAAAGTACCCTTTTTAGAAAATGACAGAAAGATTCCTTATAATCCATTTTATAAAAGTTACACATGGGTAAAAATGTGTTTAATAAATAATTAGAGTATATTAAAAATTTTATTTAAAATATTTTAAGGAAAATATAAATATGAAATAAAAATATTCCAAAATGTGTAGAAAAACAAAGTTAGGTTTCCTTAAAAACGGGATTTCAGCATCTTGAGTATATAAAGAATGGAAAATGAAATGATTTTTTTAATTTATATGATTAACTATAGGATAAGAAAATATATTGGGTTTAAGATAGAAATATCAAATAATTCCTTCCTCCAATGGCCCAAAGGCCTTCATTTTTTATTGACTTTTGATAATCCACATTTCAAGGGGTGATGTGGAACCCTTACAAGGCCCGTAGGCATAAGTATTACATGGAAAAAAAAGTTGAATAAAAAAGTGGTGAATATGGCATATGTATCATAGAAACAAAAGTGAGATGAGAAACCCTTACCTCATGTATGAATTCATTAGTATGTTTTAAAATCACATATATAATAAATAAATATTTATTTTACATATTTTATAGAACATTAATTATATATATAATACTATATATTATTTATTTATAATCTTTTATCACCTATTTATTAACAATTCTTTATTAAAATCACTATTATGGTTGATAACAACATTGTTTTTCCTATATATTTGGGTTCGATAGTTTTTTTTACATTTACTTTGATCAATTTTACATAATATAAATAATGTTTAAAATGATATTAAAATAATATATATTCATTAAAAAAATCTTTTATACCATCCACGTAAAGTTTAAATGAAAAACGGATCACATCGCTTCATGGAGGTGGCAGTCCACACGTTCGCAGGAGCTACGTTATCATATTCCAATGGATTGTAAGGTAAGAATGTATATATGATAATATAATTCCAAACTAATAATAATGACTTAAATACCATTTAGATTATTTATTTCCATATTTATAACTATCCAAATAAATTTGTGATGAAAAAAAAATTACACCTCTTTGTGGATACAGTAAGTTGTATGTATGCATGGGTAATGTTGTCACATTTTAGAAGATGAGAAAGAGATAGAATATATTTATACCATATAATGGATTATAAATCAATTTATGATACTATATTTATTTTTTGGGATATTTACAATAGATTTATAGGTATTTTAAGAAGAAATATATTTCAAAGAGTCAATAAAGATGAATACATCTTCTTCAAAAGATCCCATTTAGATATTATCTTAATGGACCTAGGGTTTGTATTTTAGTATGACCATCACCTAAATAACTTGGATTAGGATGTAGATAATATGTTTTTAATGTTTTTTTGAAAACTAATAAGCTCTAGATGGTGTATATAAGATAGGATATGTGGTCCCTTTTTATTGTGAATGAAAGGAAACACATGGAATTTATAATAAAATTAAATATAATAAATTCATTTTCATGTTAATTATGAAAAATGTGGCCTTAATTTTTAAGTTAATATATTATATGGTTAAAATAACTTCAAACAATAAAATTTTGATATGATTATACTGTATTTTAATCCCAATAGTTTGGTTTAACCCCTTAGTTAACCGATTTTAACTTTAATCACAATAATTTTTTTACTCAATAAAGATTATAATTTTACTTATAAGATAAAAACATAAATGGAAAATGGATTAAATTTATTACCATATATTATCCTATTTTTACTCATGAAATAATTTTTTGATTTTTAAATAGTTTTAAAAAATATTGTTTTTCATAAGATATTAATAATATCATTTCTGAAACTATTTATTTAATTTGAATTTAATGAAATCAAGACAAATTTGTAATTAAATTTTTTATTTTTAACACATATATAATATTTCATATATATCCATAAAATTCACAGGTCACTGTAACTTGTAACACCCCAAGATTTCACTGTACATTTTCCTTTTAAAATAATTCAATAGCTTGCATTGGACGCAACACCGAGTTTGAGTGCACCACGATCTTTTAAACTATCCATTTAAATAGTGTTTATGAATAGTATTTACTACATTATTAAATTTATATATATTCCATATTATTATTTTTAGACAATTATATAATAACAAATTCGATTTTATGCATAAAAACTATATTTTTATGGGGAATTTTACACCCTTTTAATGGCGCACCTATTTTAAAACTATATTTTATAAATTTTATAGATTATATTTTTTCCAAATATAAATAATTTTTTAATTTGGAATATCAAAATCAGTTTATGAATTTTTTTTTGTATTTTTTGAGAGGTTCATTTTTTGTTGAATAGTGAAAAATACTAGACTGTAGTTAAAAAATTGATTTTTCATTTAAAATTATTTTTAATTGATTTTTAAAGCCATAATAGATCAATAATATATATATTAATATAATTTAAATAATTGGAATCATTTTTTATCAAAATTAGATAAAATAATTATTTATCTTTTGAACGTCTCTTTTACCCTCCTTCTTACCACATCTGCAGGATTAGTGTTAATCTTAATTTAGCCACTTCTGTGAATTGAATCTGAAAAAATAAATACACATGGTTTTTAATTAGTATTATATTTTTAGTCGAATAGGTTCAAATTATTATTTTTTGGATATTATTAATAGTAATTTTTTTAAATTATTATTTACCATTGTTAAGGGTAAATCTGTTAATTAAAGGTTAAAATAATATTATAATATTATAAAGTTACCCTAAAAAGTTTCATAATTTAATTTGATGTGTTATTTTTGACCAAAATAATCCTTTTTCTGAAATTATAAACTTTTATGCCACTTGGGTAAGAATATGACATTTAAAATATTTTATTTTAAGATAAGTTAAAAATGCCACATTCATGTTTACAATAAGTATTAGATTTTTAATACATGGTTATACAAAATATAAATTAGAATATAAATATTCATTTTAAATATAATAAATTTATATTCATATTTATAATTTATTTTTAATTTTTAGAGAAATAATAATTTAATTAAAGGCTTTCATAATAATGATGCTGTAATTGTTTAATAAATTGAAATATCAAATAAATGACATTAAATATATTAAAATAAATATTATTTGACATAATTAATGACATAAAAGAATTTTATAGATAAATTATACATTTTAGTAATTTAATATATGTTTTTTTGAAGTTATAAAGTTGCAATGATATTTTTAAAAATACAAATAATGAATACTATCTAAATATACATAAATTAAAATTTAAAATAAATAATATTATATTAAATGATATAAAATTAATAAAAATTTAAATTCTTCCAACTAACTATAATAAGGATTAATATGTCATAAGTTCTCTATTTTGGGTTCCTTTGGAGTTTTATAGTTACTATATTGACCCTTCAAGTTTAAAAGACAAGTTGTCATGGTAAGAGTTAAAGTGTTTAACTAAGGGTTAAAGCCAAAATATATGGGTAATAAGGTGACCTAAAATTGTATAAAAATTATTTTTTTGAGAGTATATATACCCATACTAATATTATATTATAGATAAATTACTTTTTATTTTTTTAAATTGAAAATTAATTTATATTAATTTAATATTTTGAGAGTTTTTAAGAGTGCCACTCCCCTCTCTTAGAGAAAGGATCCTCCTCCCTCACTTCCTCACACCACTTTGAGCCTTTTATCTCAACCAAAAACTACTCATTTCGCCACCCAAAATTCTTATATATGTTTTTTATGTCCTTTTATTCTAAAAATAGCAACCCTAGTGTCTCTAAGAGTAGACCTAATGAAATTCCATAGAAGAAGGGGTTATTGTTTTACCAACTCTTTCAAGTTATTTTCTTCTTCTACTTAAACGTTATTAGTTTTTACCTGCTAAAGTAATAAATATAATATCATATATATTCTAAGATATTATTATGATTCTGGGAAAACCATATTCCACCTTTTCCATCCTATGAAAAACAATATCACCATGCCTGCGTAAGTACAGCTTACTATCTCGATGATGTGGTGTAATTTTCTTTCCATCACCACTTTATTTGGATAGGTATAACGATGAATATAGTGGATATAAATAATAAATATGACATTATATTTATTATTTATAATTAATATTCCATCCAATTCCTTAACACATTACCATTACGGGATGATACCATTGCTCATGTGTAGGTACGACCCACTGTCTCCACGATGCGATGAGATTCATTTTTCAAAATAACTATTTAATAAATATTATAAAAATGTATATGATGAATAAATATAATATTTATGAACATAATATCATTATGGTTATGAAGAAAATAAATCCTATGAATAATAAATAGGACATACCGGATAAAATGAAACAGTTAACACAAAAAACAATGGAAATAGTGAAATATTATTAACAAAATGATACAAAAGGATCATATATGATATCATAAATATGGATATTGTTCTGGTATAATTTAATAACATTATTTAAACATTATATTGGAGGTTAACACTCCCTAAAATAAATTAAAGTATGAGGTGAGGGTTAATTTCTCAATCTCATTATTATTTGGGATTGTTTATATGTAAGTATTTACATGGAGATATTTTTCATCCATGTCTATGTTTCTTAAAAATGTATTTCAAAATATTCTTACTATTATTCTAAAAATTCTTAAAGTCATTGTTAACCATGTTTTAATTTTTATAAATTGTTTTGAAAGGAATATTTTTTTCACTTTCCAAACCAGGTACTTCATGACCTTTTTGACAAAATATGAAAGGAATGTTATTTTTTAACTTATACGGCATGGGAAAAGATTACATTACAAGATTACAAGATTACTTAGACTAAAAATGTTTTCTTTTAAAATTGTGTAACCCTTTTAAAATAATTTCTATTGAAAAGGGCTATTTCTCTCAAGATTTTTTAATAATTCAATTATACTACTTTTATATGTGTGGACATCCTTTGTTTGATTTTATAAATAATAGAGATTGGGATTATAATATACCATCTACCATATTTTATTGATAGGTTTTATGATATGTTTGATTATTGATGTGCTCTTTTGATACCATTCATGGTTTATGATTAATGTATTAACATTTCTTATACTAGTTTCAATAGGAATGTTTATATTTATTATGTTTCATCCTTTTAATATGAGGAATAAATTGGAATTAGAAATTTACGGGTGGGGTCCACTATAGCTTATCGGTGCATCAGTAGGTTTCAGGAGACAAACTAGTTTGGATATTTGATAACTTAGTACCCATTTATATGTGGTTTCTTGGAAAAATACTTCAAGATATGTTTTCGGTGTCTAGAATTATGCATTATAAAACATATTATTAACATGATTATGTTTTAATGGAATGTGTTTTTATTTTTTCAACTTTAATTATTGTTTATATTTATTTATGATATACTTTTCTGTATTGTTTACCATTACTCAGCAATTGAGATCACCCATTTGATATGTTTCATTTTTTCCCAAAATACGAAGATGTATATTATGATCGACTTTTATGGATAATTATAGGTATTAAGTGTGTTTTAAAAGGAGTTAATATGTTTTTTTCATTTCAAGATGTAATGTAAATCTTATACATGTAATTTGGCTTAAAAAACAACTAAACTGATCAGTCCTTTGGGATTCAAATCTTGTATCTATACCAATGTAACAAAGTAAGTCACCAGATCTAAGATACTGAGGTTAGGGTTGTTATAGTTGGTATTAGTGGATGTTGAAGAGAGGCCTTGTAAACTAGATTTAGAAAAAAAAAGATTGGGGAACATGAAATTAAGATAGAATTTATAGATAAGTATCGAAGAATATCCTAGAATTTTGGTGAAGTAGAGATTATGTGGGTATTACTAGAAATAAATCAATGTCCAGATACTACAAGTGGATGTGGTTCTGGAATTGATATACCTAGGCGTAAAAACTTTAACAAGGTGTGTCAGGCTTGACTCAGTGTAACCTGGTACATAACAATGATCCTTTATCCGCCCCAGGTTTGACACTACCAGGGGATATGGATAAGATAATTCACATTGTATTTAAAAACCATTTAGATTTTTTTAAAAGTAAATATGTCCCCAATGAAATTATTTTTATGGTTATGATATTAGCTGCGCACAAATTTTCAAATTATGTCAACTGTTTTAATAGTTTGAAATTATGCATTATGATTCTTAACCTAATCTAGTGTATTCAATTGTTTGGAAATGGTTTCTAGTGTATGGAATAAAAAACATATCAATGCATGCAATTCATATGGAGATTTCCCTCCTATGCAAGATAATGATATTGAATATTGAGTTACAACTAGTGTTAGATAACTTATAACTATGCCAGGAAAAATGAATCAGGTTATGAACAATATCCTTACCCATTTGGAGCACCCAATTCCACAATGTGGAGGAAAAATTTTATAACACTTCATGAGACAACAACCTCCATTATTTTGTGGGACAATAAATCCATTTTTAGTTGGGAAATAGATAAGTTCCTCAGAGAAGATATTTTATTATTTTGGAAGTAATGAAAGGGAGAAGGTTGTCATGGAAATTTATTATCTATTAGTATATGTAGATCAATGGTGGTTATTGATTCAGAACATGAAGGAATATGGGGAAATATAGAACGCAGAATAGAGGGAATTCGAAGAACTTTTCTTAAAAAAATATTTTCCCTTTGAAAAACAAGAGGATGTGGAGAGGAAATTTAAAATTTTGAGACAAAAAGAAGATGAGAATGTTGAAAATTATGAATATAACTTTATAATCTTAGTAGTGTATTTTTTAAATTATGTAGGTAATCCAAAAAATAATATTGGTTGATTCTTTTTTGGTTTAAAAACATTCCTCTAATGGGAACTGCTCTCTCAAAGTTTCTTATCATATGAATATATATTATCTTATGCTATGAAGATTAAAAAGGAATTCTCTATGTCTTATGAAATTAAAGGAAATAAGGAGAATAATATGAATTTTGAACACTAGGAAGAAATGAAATAAGGAAAAGGGAAAGAATATAAGATTTGACTTTACATCATATAATAATTTTGGGAAGAAACTCCCCAGTACATTCCTGAAGGGATTGGGTACAAATGTAGTGGAAATATCTAGCAAGACCATTATTGGAATGGAAATAAAGAAGATACCAATTTTAAATGCTAAAATTTAAAATAAATTAAAGATTATGAAAATTATTTTCCCAAGCTTCATGGAAGTTTTTTTACAGAAAAGTCCAAGGGAGAAATGCCAAGATTATGCGATCAGAAGTACGGAGGTTGAAGTTCCTAATGATGTGGTGGAAGGTACTTTAATCATATCCTCAAACTTAGAAAATTATTTATTTCAATTTGGATCATAATATTCATTTATACTTTCCATGTTTTTAAATAAAATTAGACATTTACCATTTGATTTAATAAGGGACTTTTCTGTTAAAAATCTAAAGGGAATTCTCATTGCAAAAATATGCATCGGTCAGTCCCTTTTATGACACATACACATGTTTTACTTATTTAGATTTTCATCATAACTATGGTTGAACTTGATATAATCCTTGGGTATTATTTTATTTAAAAATATGACTCAAAAATTTATTCCATGAAGAATGAAATTAAGATTTATGAGGAAGAAGAAGAATCCCTTATATTAAAATTAGAAAATTCATTATTTGATTCTGATTTAAATCCACCCCCAATAGATTTAATGAATGAATTTATCAGGGTGTAAGAGAAAACAACATTTATGGATAAAGAAGGGAATTTTAAAATTGAGGATTCATTTATTGTGATGGAATATATTGATTTATTTCTTGATGAATTACCTAGACATCCCCTATATCTTGAATTTAAATTTTACATAGATATAATCCCTGATTCAAGGCCAATATCGAAGAATCCCTATAGAATGTCCCCAATTAAATTTTTGGAGTTGAAGAAACAACTAGGGAATTTAGGTAATAAGGGATTTATTCACCCTAGTGTTTCACCATGGGGAGACCCTATTCTCTATGTTAAGAAGAAAGATGGATCAATGAGGTTGTGAATTGATTATCGTGAAATAAATGCTATTAAAATAAAAAAGAATCCTCCACCTCTAATTGATGACTTATTTGATCAAATTTAGGGATCAAGATATTTATTAAAGACTAATATTCGTTTTGGGTATCACCAATTGTGATTAAATAAGGAATTCATTATGAAGACAATTTTTCAGTTGAGGTGTGAATATTTTGAGTTTACAATAATTACATTTGGATTAACTAATGCACCCTCTATTTTTATGGATATAATGAATATATTATCCAAGGAAAATCTTGTTGATTTTTTATTGGTATTAATTCATTATATTCTGGTGCATTATAATATCTATGAAGATCATGAGAATCACTTGAAGATTATTCTTATGACTCTTAGAAGGGAAGAGTTATATGGGAAATTTGGTAAGTGAAATTTATGGCTTCAAGAAGTTCCTTTTCTTGGCCATATTGTATCTAAGGATGGAATATTAGTTGATCCTACAAAGAAAAAGTAAGTAAGAGAATGACCTACATCAACCAAATAACCAAGGTATGCAATTTCATTGGGTTGGAAGGTTATTATCCGCGGTTCATTCAGAATTTTTCCCAATTGTCTATCCTGACTTGAAAATTATTTCTTATTTTTCAAACTCTTTTAAGGGAATGTAAGAACCCAAATAGTATAGAAAAAAACATCAAGTTTCATAATATATGGATTAACTATAAAAATATAACATTAGTCTATTTGACACACTATCCTTAAATAATTTCCAATGTAGGAAGCTTAACATAGTATCCAGATCATTCTTGATGAGATATTCAAACTAATAAGTCATATTGTCCCATTTTTGGATATAATCCTCCATATATATTTTCCCCGTATTAAAATATCTTACTAGAATAAGGTCTTTCTTATTAATCCACTCTATCTTATCTTTATTAGTATTCACTAGAAGAAGTCTCCCAGTCATCCTTTTAACATCCTCTTGTGAGGCATTAATCATAAGAGGATCTTCCAACATAACTTTATCCGATTGAATAATAAGGTCCCAGGATTGGACATTAGTTGGATCTTATTTAGGTTCCTCAAGCTACTAGAAATTTGGCTTTCTCATAATGAGTTCAACCTGATCATTGGAGAAGGCGCATTTGACCACCCCAAGAGCTTCCTATTACCAATTTGTTTCTCTCAGCATACCATATGTCTTATTTTCATTGACTTTATGGAACTTCTCATGATATTTCTCATTATTCAGAATGTTCTTTTTCTTGGGCCTCTTTTTTTTATAATATTGAGTTTCCATTGTTTTCAGTAGAAAGTAATAGTCCTTTTGACCTTTGAGTTTGTGTTTTTCTATAATAATGTAGATCATGGAATCCTTATTACCTTTACAATCTTTCTTACCCCTTGGGTTGTGAGGAAAGCTACCATAAATACCCTCAACACTATCATATGAGCATGGCCATAAGGTCACATCTCTTATTTCTACCCCTGAGAAACATTTCCCTTCATACCCTATTACTAAATATTCCATTAACAATGCTATAAATGGACTTTATCAACGATAGAAAAGTGCTGATAATGTGAGCAATGTTAAATGCCCCGGAATTTTATCAGTTCTGAAAAAGTGATAATAAAAGGGAATATCTATGAGATCTAATAAAAGAGTTGATAAATGTAACCTTTATTAATGATTTAGAAAGTTCTAATAAAAACATATTTATTAGTGGTTCTTAACGTGCCACTAAAATATTTCTTTATCAGTGTTTTTTAATGAATTGATAAATAATCGCTTTATAAGTGCTTTCAAAAGACATGATAAAAGGCTATATTGTAGTATACTATAATAGTACATCGCATCACCACTAAAATGTGTTGTTACAACACATCGCAGTACCAGAATCACCAGAAGCACCAGAAAAACACCAAATATCTTATCAAAAACAATTCCCAATATAGAATTTAAATGAAATGAAATTTTCAACAAAAATTCCAAAAAAAATTATATTATTGATTTTTAAAATATATTTTTATAAAATTAAAAAATAAAAATTATTACATACATTTAAAAACAATCCTATATGTTAATATTTCCAGGATTTCCATTGACATTCTTTATCAAGCTACCATCACTGCATGAGAAGCTTCAAAAAAACCACATCAACTCAAACCAAAGAATCCACCTGTATAAGAAAACAATTATTATGTGATTAAAACTAAGAATAAATGAATTAAATATAAATATGAAACAAAAAATTAATTATATGGAAAATAATTTTACTATGAAAAAACCAATATTACCTCTGTGATTGACTAGAGGCAGTGTTGTTTCTATTCCTGCAAAGGAAGTGGAGGTAACTTGAAAGAAATTTATAACTGAACCACTTCATGGGTGAAAATATTTTAAGGGAAAAGAATCATGAAAGTTGGACAGGGAACCCCAAATTGATCAAAATAATTCACTTTTATAAGAAAACAGTTATTATGTTAGTAATACTAAAAAGAAATTAATTAAACATAAATATGAAACAAAAAATTAATTCTATTGACAATGATTTTACTGTGTAAACATCAAGATTACCTATGTGATTTAGTAATGGAAGCATCATTTATCTTATTGGAAAAGAATTGGATGTAACTTGAAAGAAATTGATAAATTCACCACTACATGGGTGAAAATATTTCAAGGGAAAAAGATAATTAAAGTTTGATAGAGCACTACAACTCGAACAAAAGAATCAACATGTATAAGAAAACAATTATTATGTGATTAATACTAAAAAAATGAATTAAACATAAATATGAAACAATAAATTAATTGTATGGACAATAATTTTACTATGAAAAAATCACGATTACCTCTGTGATTGAGTAGAGGTAGCATCATTGCTCTTCCTAGAAAAGAAGTGGAGGTATCTTGAAAGAAAATGATAAATACACCACTGCATAGATGAAAATATTTTATGAAAGAAGAAGCATAAAAGTTAAATAGAGCACCCCAAATCAAACAAAATAATCCACTTGTATAAGAAAACAATTATTATGTGAGTAATACTAAGAAGAATTGAATTAATAATAAATATTAAAGAATACATTAATTCTATATACAATTATTTTACCATTCCAACATCAAGATTCCCTAACATAGCACTATAAAGTTACCTCATTTCCTAGGATTGTTTTTTATTTATGCTTAATCAAGTTTTACATTCACATGTCACTAACATAACACATTTACAAACACAAGACATTCCAAACAAAGTACACATAGTGTACCACTACTAGCACACCCAAACCCCATTTGAAAACATACGCACAAGAAATAATTTCCAAAACATGCCTCAAACCTATTATGTAATTTTATAATTAAATTAAATTTTTTTCTAAAATAACCCTCAGATGAACCACAAGGCTTTACATCAAAAAACACAACCATGTTCACATGAAAATGTTACTTTTAAAATCAAACACACCACATAACCACATCGAACATAATCTGAAACACATATATAATTTAATAAATATATTAACTAATTTATAGAATGATTCCAATTAACAAAACCATAGTTTGAAACAAATCATAACCAATTCCATAGCAAGTCCTTTTTTTACAAATTCATACGCAACCCAAAATCATTTCAAAACATTTCTTCCATCCTTTAATACAATTTAAAATTCTCATTAAAAAACATGTAACATGTTCAACAGGGAAAAGGTTTTCAATTTCTTTTGATAACTTACTTCCAAACCAATACGCATTTGTAAACCATTGAAAAAATGATTTTCCCCTTTCAAAAAACCCATAAAACCCTTCCATGGAACACCACACTAAAACACACACACAAACACAACGTAGCTATTTTCTGTTACAAAACCCAAACCCAACATAAATCATGCCAAAACCTTTGAAAACACATTTCACATCACTCACACCATTTAATAAACCATTAACAAAGCACAAATTTCATTTCTAAAACAAATTCTTCATTATTTAAACAATTCACAACTCATACTCAAAAGTAAAAAAAAAGAATAAAATGCCCAAAATGATCCATTTCCCATAAAAAATCATTTTCAACACACACACACCTTAATCACCCACAAAAACACATTTCACAATACTCAAAAAATTAATTGAACACCTACATTGATTTTTCAAAATAAGGCCTATATAGAAACTTAACAATTTCTCCTTAGAAAATTTATTTTTAACCCAAATTCATGTCAAATCATTTCCAAAACATGTTCGCACCACAAAAATAAACAATAGAGCATGAAAAAATTAACCAAGAAAGAAAATTAAATTATTTAAAATTGTTAGGGCATGGAACAACCTACCTCGACCAGTTAAATTGCCGAAAAGTAATGCGAAACACCACCTATATCACAACTGCAATAAAAAACCGGATGTTGGATGAGATTTTCTTTAACTGGATCCCTGAAAATAGTTGAGTGGTGTGATTCGATCTTCAATTCACCGAAGAGGATCCCCAATAGTGGGTGGCTTCTGTGAAAATCTCATGATGTCACGATGAATTCAAAAATGGTAAGGGTTTTTAAAAAATGATCGGGACACTTTTATCAGAGCTTATAAAAAATACCAATAAATAAACCTTTTATCACTGCTTATAACAATACACAATGATAAAAGGAATATTTATTGCCCCCTTTGATCTCTAAAAAAACTAATATTTATTAGAGCTAAAATTAGCGCACTGATAATTATTTATTTTATGAGCACTAATAAATCCTCATCTTTATCAGCACTTTTTTCTGCACTCATAAATATTATTTTCTTAGCACTTATTAACGAAGCAATGTTAAAGAATTTATAATTATAAGTATAAATAAATTTTTTAAAAATTTATATATAATTAATAAATATATACAAATATCAATATAGTAAATATATCCAGTTTTAAATATATTTATTATAATTTTATAATTATTTATTTCTAATTAAAGAAATATTTTTAAAAAATATTATTTATATCATTATATATATTTATATAATTATACGTATATATTTAATAAATATATTTAAATATAAATATAGTAAACATATTTATTATTTATGTAAATTTATTATAAATTTATTAATTATTTAAATATACATAATTATTTATTTTTTAATAATATAAGTACTTTAGAAAAATATTTATTTATTTATAATTATAAATATATAATTGTATAAATATTGTGACTATACATTTATAAAATTATTTATTTAGAAATATTTTTTACATATTTTTTTTAACATTATTAATGAATATCTTCTTTTAAGTGCATGATTCTATGTTAAAATTGAGTGAAATTGAATAAATTAAGAATAAAAACACTTCAAGAATATTAAAAAAATGGATAAGTTTGGTGTTTGTGCATTGTATATAAAAATTAATTAATTATGTATATATGAAATCAATATAATACAAATTTGATATTTGTTAAATTTAAATATAAAAAGACATCTAATTATATATCGAGTACTATGCAATTATAGTCAATATTTTTAATTTATATTAATTTTTAAGTATAATCCACTATTCAATAAACATATGACTATTTAATGTAAAGCATATAAATATTTTTTAATATGTAAATCATATTTATATACATTAATATATATATCTATATATTTAATATATACAATTTAATCACATTAATTATCATAATTATCTAATTAATAAAAAGTTTAATAATTAATAATGTATTTTCAATTTATTAATTTTTATCAATAATTATTTAATTAACAAAATTTTCTATATTTTTTAAATAAAAGCAATTTTTTATTTATTTAATTATTTCCTTTTATTTATATAAATATTAATCAGCTCTAAAATTGAAGCACTAATAAAGGATACCATGTATCAGTACTAAAATTAATGTGCTGATAAGGGATACCATGTATTAGTGCAAAAAATAATGCACTGAAAAAGGTTACCCTTTATCAGTGTTAAAAATAACATGCTGATAAAGAGTACCTTTGCCAGTGCTCAAAATAAAGTACTGATAAAGGTTTTCTTTTATCAGCGCTAAAAAATTCACACTGATAAAAGGTAAAATTTATCAGCACCTTATTTAGTGCTGACAAATATTCTATTTATTAGCATTTTGTTACAACATTGATAATTACCAGTGCTATTAAAGGCATGTTTTATAGTAGTGATAAGGGACCTCAAATGGTGTCAGTTCAGTTTGAGACTGATCCAATCTTTCAATTGTCAGACCTTCTAATCGGTTTCCCAGTTTAATGTTTAGCATTTTCTTTCTAGGGAAAATCTAATTAGTAGTAACCGCAACACCCCTAGGGCATGTATATCATGAGTTTAATCATCCACAACACCCTTTTCAGTGTATAACTGGATAGGAACATCCAGAGTAGATCCAATGTTAGGCCACAATGCCCCGGGCTACAATAACCCCTCCATGATGTTTGTTACATTTCCATAACACACAACCTCAACATATGAAGAGGGACCTAAATATCCCATAGCCCCCAATACATGATTGGTCTGTACATATGGAATCCCCAGGTCATGCTTCAAACAACTAAAAACTTTCACAACTTTTGGATTATCCTACCTTAGATGGACTTCTTTCTATACAGGAGCCACCAGCTCTCTGAAGCCCCCAATTTCCTTCTAACCATCATCATCCACAATCTTCTGAACGCAATCATGACTTTTCCTCCACTTTTTCAACTTCTAGAGTAGGTTAGAAGGCCCAAAAATCACATTTAGGTGACCAAGACCCTTGTAGGAAGAGAATAAACCTACCTACTTCTCAAAGTGATCATATTGTTTGTATCAAAATTATTCTTTAAAAAAAATCAACAAATAATCAAATCGAATTCGTGAAACATTAACCTTGACTAAAATTCTTGGGAAAATCTGATACAATAAGACATGGTTTTTACTATCAGAGAATAAGTAATGACCCAAAAGATTCCAAAGCATTCGAATTGTTGAGGGGTTTTGAAATGAAAGGGGAATCTCTGGAAAACGTTTGTAAATGGCTGTCGTAGGTGAGTCACAGATCATGAGAAATTGGACGGACCACCTGAACATGAAGAATCTGAAGCCATTTAAAATTCAGGGGGCACTGGACCAAGATAAAACCAATCCTTTTTAGAAGGAAATCAAACCATAATGTGGTGATTATCCTAAACAGCGACTATTTCATGATCTTGTAAACCCCATGCTTCAAAAAAACCTATCAAACAAGTCCACTATTAGATGATGGGGGGTAAATCATGTGACTAGCATTAGATTAAGGAGATTCCAGGTGTGAGTGAACTATAATGCTGAGAGAGGAAGCTTTAGAAAACCTAGTAATAAATCGGGGACTTTAGGGAAAAGAGGAATTTGAGGTAAATAAGGGGGAAATTTTAGGTTAGAAAAGGGGAGAAAGAGCATAGATTTAACTTTTAGGGGGATAATGAAGGTCCCTCACCATACAGAAGGGGATGGACCAACACAGAGGCCATCATCTCCTTGGCCATAGTGGTAGCGATCCGTAGTGAGAAAGAGGACCCCCTTTTCATCCTTGACTGTCTAACCCATTAACCAATATTACACATAAAGGGGTTAAGTTTTTCAAGACAATAGAATATGAATAATGTTGTTATAAACTAAAAATAAAATTAATCAATGATTTAATTTTGACTCTACCATCTAGAAGTGATGGGTTGTCAAATATTGTAATGCATCAAAGAGGGTATTTGGTTGTTTCATAATGAAAAATGATAAAGTTCCCACATTTTCATCAAGTAAATTAAAGAATAATGAATAGTACTATTAAACCCATCATCTGGAGCTAGGCGCTATAATCTTATCTTTGAAAATATTGATACATTATCTCTATGGTGAAATATGTAAGATATACATGGATCATAAAGGACTGAAATACATCTTCTCATAGAAATTTCTCAATATGGGAAAGAGGAAATTGATTAAGCTACTCATGGATTATGATTTCTCAATACACTAACACCCATGTAAGGAAACTAAGTTATAAGATGCATTGAGTAAGAAGGATCATGGAGTTCTAACCCAAAATGAGGATTGAGAGGGATGCAATGTTCATGGATATATCAAATAAGAAATGGGAATTTCAATGGAAGGTGAGAAATCAATTATCTTTAAAATGATTTAAAAAATATCTTTATTAGAGAAGAAAAATAATTCTCAATCTGACAATGAGTACTTCTAGAAGAAGATTAAAAGTGTGAATAATGGAAAATTAACATACTTTGTTTGTGAAGATGGTGTTGAAAAATTTAGAAAGAAAATATGTGCTCCATCTATACCTGATCTAAAAAGATAATTTTTGGAAGATGCTCATAGATAAAATTTCACAACACACCCTGGTGGCAAAAATATGTATAGAGACTTGAAGGAACATTTTTTGGAGGGATAACATGAAGCAAGAAATTTCTGATTATGTGTCCAGATGTTTTGTTTTACAACAAGTGAATTCTACGAGGTAGTATCCTAAAGGAGTCCTATAACCTCTTCCTATTCAGATGTGGAAAATCGGATGAAATTAAATTATAATTTTTCACAGGACAATAAAATATTCATAGAAATAATGATGCAATATGGGTCATTGTTGATCACCTAAACAAACCTACACATTTCATTTCTATAAGAGAATACATGCCTCTTGAGTTCCTCAAAATACTTTATATTAATGAAGTTGTAAGACTTCAGGGTGTACCTCTATCAATTATGTATAATTTGGATCCTCATTTTACATAGAAATTCTAGAGAAGTCTTCAGAAGGACTTAGATACTGAGGTTCATTTGAGAACTGCCTACCATCCTCAAAATGATGGGCAGTCTGAAATAACAATTCAAACAATGGGAGACATGTTGAGGAATTTCTCACTCAACTTTCAAGGTTTGTGGGATCAATACTTATCTTTGGTATAGTTTTTCTACAACAATAGTTTCCATTCAATTATTCAAATGGAACCATATAAAGCATTATTTATTAAGATATTTCATACTCCAATATGTTATGATGATTCTTGTGAAATAAAACTTGTAGGCTCAGAACTTGTATAGGAAACAATGAAAATGGTGAAGACTATTCAAACTGACATCAAAGCATCTCATAGTAGAAGAAATAGCTATTTTGATAACCAAAAGAAGGATTTGGAATTTGAAGTGGGAGATCATGTTTTCTTAAAGGTATCTCCAGAGAAGGGTATTATAATATTCGGTAAGAAAGTAAAATTAAATACCATGTACATCAGACATTTTGAAATTATAGAACGAATTAGAGATGTGTATTACCGTTTCTCAATGCTGTAAAATATTTCCAAAGTTCATGATGTATTTCACATATCACTAGTAAGAGACTATTGAGATTCATGACATGATGAAGAGTCTATCAGGATTCTTGGCCCTAGAGAACAATTGTTGAGGAATTAGAAGACTCGACTGGTAAAGGTTCTTTTGAGAATCCATAAAATTGAAGAGGTGATGTGGGAACCTGAGGAATTTATGATAAGAACCACTCGAATATTTTTTGTGAGGTAATATAATGAAAATTTCTACGATAAATGTTTTGAAGGAGGGAATAATGTAACACACCATGATTTTGCAATATGTATTTAAATAAATTCAATAGCTTGCGTTGCACCCAACACCAAGTTTGAGCACACATCGATCTATTAACCTAGTCATCTAAATAGCGGTTATGAATATAATTAACCACATTATGAAGTTTATGTATAATCATTATAATTTTTTTAGATAATTATATAAGAACAAATCTGATTGTATGCATGAAAGATATATTTTTTAAAGGGTAATTTTACTGTCTTTTAATGGCGTAACAATTTTAAAAATATTTTTTTTTGAAATTTTATAAATTTTATTTCTCAAAATTGACTTAATTTTTTAATTTGGAATATCAAAATTATCGTCGAGTAAATTTTTGGTATTTTATTAGTGGTTTCATTTTTTGACGAATAGTGAAAAATACTACATTGTAGTTAAAAATATAACTTCTCATTTAAAATTATTTTAAGTTAATTTTTCAAGTCATAATTGATCAATAATAAATATATTAATTTAATTTAGGTCATTGGAATCTTTTTTCATTATGAAATTAGATATAAAATCTCATTTAACTCTTGAGTATCCCTTTTACCGACATTCTCACCACATATTTGGGATTAGTGTCTAACTTATTTTAGCTTCTTATATGAAATGAATTTTTAAAAATAGACATACACAATTTTAATTTGTATTATATTTATATTATAATAGGATTCTCTTTTTTTTTTGATATTATTAATAGTGACTTTAGTAAGTTTTTATTTACCATGTTTAAGGGTAAATCAGGTAATTAAAGATAAAATTAACATTATTATATAATAAAATTACCATAAAACGTTTTCTAATTTCATTTAATGAGTGGTTTTTTACAAAAACCAACATTATGTGAAAATTATATCCCTTTTAAGCCTATTAGGTATGAATATGACATTTATAATAATTTATTTAATGATAACTTAAAAATTTCATTCTCATGTTTTTACAAGTATTAATTTTTAATACATGATTATACATAAGATAAATATAACTATAAATAGTCATTTGAAAGATAATAAATTTTATATTCATAGTGATAATTGTTTTTTAATTTTTATAAAATTAATAATTTAGTTAAAGGCTTTCAAAATAATCATGTAGCAATTTTTTAATCAATGGAAATATCAAATAAATGATACTAAAAATATTAAAATAAATATAACTTAAAATAATTATTGAAATAAAAAATTTAATATATAACTTATACATGTTAGTTATATATTATATATTTTTTCAAATTATTCATGTCTTCATGATATTTTTAAAAATACAAATTATGAATAGTATCAAAATTAACCTAAAGGATACTTTAAAATAAATAATATTTTATTAAATGATATAAAATTTATAAAAATATGAAATTAGAACAAGTAACTGTAAATAGGTTAAATATATCATCAATGATCCATTCAAGGATCGTTTGGCATTTTATAGTAACTATATTAACCCTTAATGAATAAAAAGACAAGTTGCCATGGTAAGGGTTAAAGGGTTTAACTAAGGGTTAAAGCCAAATGATAAGGGTAAGAATGGGACCAAAACTTGTCTAAAAATTATTGGTAGAGATGATTCAGACCCATCCTCATCTTATATCTTATATAACTCAATTTGGAGCATTTTTAAATTTAAAATTAATTTATATCAATTTTATATTATGAAAGATTCCAAGAGTATCCCTCCCCTTTCTAAAAAAAAGAAACCTACTCCCTCACTTCCTCACACAACTTTGAGCCTTTCAAATCGACAAAAACCAGAAAATTACTTCTAAAAACATTATTAGATATTTTTTGGAGGTCCTAGTATTCTAAAAAGACCACCCCTAGTGTCTCTAAGAGGATACCCAAAGGAAGTTCATCGGGGAAGGGATAATTGTTTTACCAACTCATTGAAGTTATTCAATTATTATAATTAATATTAATATATTGTTTAAATACTAAAGTAATAAATAAAATAAAATATATATTATGAGATGTTATTATGATTATGGTACAACCATATTACTCCTTTTATCTGTACTATGAAAAACAATATCACCATGTGTGCGTACGTAAGACTTACCATCTCCATGTTATAGTGTAATTTTCTTTTCATCACCAATTTATTTGGATGGGTATAATGATTAAAATAATGGATATAAATAATAAATATGACATTATATTGATTCTGTATAATTAATATACCCTCTAATTCCATTCTACTCTACAATTACTTCATGATACTGTCGCTCGTGTGTACATACGACCTACAATCTCCCTGACATGATGAGATTCATTCTCCATGATAAACATTTAAGAATGATTATAAAAATGTATATGATGAATAAATATAATAGTTATGAACATAATATAAATATGGATATAAATAAAATATATCTTATGCATAAGAAATAGAACTTAAATGAGAAAACATGTATAGTAAAATGAAACAGTTAACACCCGAAACAATGGTAATAATGAAATATTATTAACAAAACGATATAAGAGGATCATATATGATATCATAATTATGAATATTATTCTGGTAAAATTTAATAAAATTATTTAAACATTATACCTGAGGTTAAAAAACCCTCAAATAAAAGAAATTATGAGGTAATGGTTAATTTCTCAATCTTGTTATTATCCTGAATTATTTATATGTAAGTATTTACTCGCACATATTTATCATCCAAGAAAATGTTTCTTAAAAATGTATTTCAAAATATTATTACCATTATTCTAAAATTTTTTAAAGAATTTTTTAAACATGTTTTACATTTTATATTAAATCTGAAAGCATTTTTTTTTATTTTCTAAATGAGGTACTTTATGACCTTTTTGAAAAAATACGAAAGGAATGTTATTTTCTAACTTATACCGCATGAGAAAAACATCCTTTATAAGATTAAAAATCTATTTTCGTTCAAAATGTTATTTATAAAATTGTATTCTCCTTTTAAAGTAGCTTCAATAAAAAAGGGGTATTTCTCTCAAGAAGTTGTTAATTATTTCATTATACTACTTTCATCTATGTCCACATTATTTATTAGATTTTATACTTACTTGAGGATAGTCACTTAAGATACCATCTAAAAAATTTTATTGAAAGGGTTTATGATATTTTTAACTATGAATGTACTATTTTGATACTATTAATGGTTTGTGGTTAATTTATTAACATTTCGTATGACAGTTTGAATACGAATGTTTATGTTTGTTATGCTTCACCATTTTCATATGGGGAATTCATTAGACTTAGTAAGTGAAGGACAAGGCCCACTATAGCCCAACGAGGCATCAATAGGTCTCAGGAGACAAAATATACTAGTTATTTGCTAATATATTACCTATTTATGTATGGTGTCTTGTATAAATACTTGACAACATGTTTATGATGTCCGAAATTATGCATTACCACGTTATGAGATTAGTTTTTGATATTCCGTGTCATTATTTGACTAGTATAATATCCATGGTTATGTATATTTCACTTGATACTATTTATATATAATTATTTTTTTAGAATGTATCACTACAATATCATGCTCAAGATTATGTTTTAATGGAATGTGTTTTTAGTTATTCACCTTACCTTATTGTTTATGTTTATTTATGATAGCTTCTGTTGTATTATTTTACCCTTATTGAGAATCTGAGCTCGCCCCTTTCTTTTGTTTAATTTTACCTAGGATGAAGAGATGTATATTATGACTGACTTGTATTGATATAAAAATGTAATGAGAGTGTTTTCAAAGGAGTTGCTATCTTTTTTTTTCATTTCATGATTTAATGTAAAACTTATATATGTATTATAGCTTCCAAAACTACTAAACTGATCGGTCCTTTGGGATTCAAATATTTTAGCTATGCTAATGTAATAAATTAAGGAACCATCTATAAGATATAGGGGTTATTTTCATTATATAACTCATCCAAAAATATAACTTCTATAGTTTTTAAAATAATTTATTTTATTTTTCTATTGTTTGATTAAATACTATATCGGCATTACGTAAGCATTTAAGGTAATTCTTTGATCATTAGAAATTATAAACAAATTAACATGATGAAAAAATTATTTTTAAATTTAAAACAAAAATTTATAAACTAATTTTATATATTTTAGTCCTTATAATAATAATTTGGTGTTATTAAATTCAAGAGAGTTACATTTTGTATTTATTCTTTTCTCAAATTAATATTAAGGTCCAAATTAAAGAAATTTGTCACCAAGTGGCCATTTATTCAAGTATTTTACATATATAGATGAGATAAACCTATAAAATAGTATAAATTATGGTTCTAGGTTGATTTTGAGACCTTTTCTAATGGTTTTACCCTATTTTACCTATTTTACCCTTACTGATGTGACACAAATTTACCCAGGTCACTATTTAAAATGAAAATAATAAAAGGGTCATATTTAAAAAATTAAGACCTAATTATTTCAAATATTGAATCCACTTTTCAATATTCAATTTATATAATTAGAATAAATTAATTTAAGATAAGAACAAAACATGCGTCTGAAAGCGTTTTTTTCTGAAAAATGCGCTTTTAAGTATAAAAATATTTTTATATAAAAACAAACTGTAAAATTGTGTAAAATGAACCAAATTGAATTTATAAAAATATTTTAAAACTAATATTTATTTCAAACCATTTTAAAATAAAATTTCTCTTTGCAAATTACAGAAAGAAAAATAAAATTTTCAATAAAAAATAATATTTTTCACTATTCATGGGGAAATCATTTTTTTAGAAAAATAAAAAAAACTAGACTCTTAGATAATTTTGGAATGATCATTATAAAAATTATATAATTTTTATCAAATAAAATTTCTAAATATTCCCCAAATTAATATTAATATGTTCTCACAAAAAAATATAAAAATCATTTTTTTTGGTAAACAAAATTTAAAGAATAAAATGTCTTTATGAAAAGATGAGTAATTATTTATTAAGAATAAACCAATAAATTTGTATTAGGTTGGTAATTTATATATATATATATATCATAATGTGTTTAATATTATTCATACCCACCAATTCAACATCTAGGATATAACAGTTATATTAATATAATAATATTTGATGGCACATTTATGCATGGTTTTTTACATTTTAGATTGGTTTTGTGTGTTGTATACATTTTTGAGAGTATTTTCTTTAAAATATTAAGGAATCACACTAGAACTGAAGGAATTATTTCAACCATTTCTGAAGTCATACTATAAACAACACAGGAAATGAACACCAACACATTCTTAAAAATTAAACTGAATGACCCTGTCATAAACTAAGGATTAAAATGAAAACATAAGTCACTAAAAAAGGAATAGTAAATTAATATGAGAAATATAATTTTTTTTCTTAAAAATTTCCAATTTTCACCAAGGAATTTTATAAACACAATCAACCAAATAAGAGACTTAAAAAACAAGTGAATCCTTCTCTTTGAGAACAATTAAACCATGGTAGGAAACACATAACCCAAACTAAGAATCTTGAATAATTCATTTCAAAATTAAAACAGATTTTGAAAATCAATATTCAGATAAATTTTCACAAAAACTCACTTCCATTTAAAAATAAATTCCATTTTTTAAATGAAAATTTCTTTTTAATCCTAAAAAACTTTTAATACACTATTTTTAGATCAATAACTTTTAGGAATAACCACATAAAAAATTTAAGACATCCCACATTAATTTTTAATTTTTTTTTTCAAAAACCGCATGGATAAACATTTATAAATTATTTCATGAAAACTAAGGAAATTTAATCTTTCCAATGATCTATAAAATCTACTGCTAAAATTTAAAATGTCAAAAAATCCACTCATTTTTCTAGATGAGTATTTAAGGTCACGTTTAACCAAACACCTCACAAACCATAAAAAAATATTCACAGGAACCATATTCAAATATAATCATTACACTACTCAATTTATATACAACAAGTGGGGATCAAATTAAGAGAAATACATAATTTAGAGAATCCAAAAGAACTTAACCAAGGAAGGAAAAAGGTTGTGTATGGTTAAGCTTCAATGTTTTGGAAAATGTGCACCAACCATGTGAAAAGCTCAGTTAAGGTGACAAATACAAACCACATGGGATCCATATGGTTTTCTAGACTGTGTGAACTAACCATAAAACAAAATTTCTTCTATATTTTCTCAAAAAAACCAAATAATGACCCCCCAAAATCACTTACATTCTGAAAGTGGATAAAAACCTCATCAATACACATCAAAATATATTGATAATATAAAAAACATAAAACTAAAGATCAAAACAAAGATCCGCCATGGTAACTCAAGTATATGGGTGAAAGGGCGTATATGATGTTATCCTTGCACCTAATTCTCAAGTGGAATGATTATTCCTAATTATACATTATACCATAATACACCCAAAATAAAAATGGAGTTTCTATCAAGAACCTAGTCTTTTAAGGAACCTCATAACTAATAATATTTTATAGAAAACCAACCCAGGATACCATCAACTTTGCACTTGAACAACCTCTACAAAATTCCTTAAGAGAATTATCAAAATCAGTGGACTCGAAATAAGTTCCTGGGAATTATATGAATCATCTAGGGAATGATTTTCACCTCAAATAATTATTAAATGGAAATATAAAATCATCCAAGAGTCCAACATCTAATGTGTTTACATTAGAAACCAATGAAATTTCAATAAACATAATAAAAAAAATAAACGAGCATTTCAAATATGTCATATTAAATATCACTGATTCAACCCAATTTTATAGATACCAAACACCATCCATAAGAAATATAATACACAATAGAATAAAAAAAATCATCAAATATAACTAAAAGAGGATATAAATATGTCGTTCTTGTATAATACACTGATAATAAAAAATAAAAATAGCTCTAGCTAGGCCCAACACATACTCTATAAAACCTATGGTTTCTCACCACCTCCAAGCTCACACAATTTCAACTAAAATAAAAAACTTGATTCCATCTAAAAACCTGGAACCTAAATTAAATAGGTTAGAGAAAATAACCTAGTAGGTCTCTACACATAAAATATATGTAATATATTGTATAAGATGAATATTAAATTTTTTTTTAAAGTATAATTATAATCTAGAATTTTAAATCACACACACATGTAGAACTAATATCAAGGCCATTTTTTTTTTCAAAACACTATTTTTGTTTTCTTAAAATGAAAAAAATCATTTTATAAAAATTTCACCAAATGAATCCTTCTTTAAATCAGAACTCCCTTTTTCAAATCCACTTAAAAAATCCACAGTTAGATTCATTATTTCAGTCGATTTTTCTAAGATTATTTGAAAATAATTTTTCGAAGGAAATGACCCTAATGTAATGGGTAAAACATACAAAACGATAGAACTACAAAACCGTAGGTAGATAATATAAACAAATAAGATAAGGTGTGAAAAAAATATAAGCAAGGGGAAAATATAATTAAACACAGTATGAAAATCCCCTATGTAAAACACTGGTTAAGTAATAATATTGTGTCATAGGATATACCCTAAATCAATAATGGGAGACAAATCTAATTCTTTCATATTTCTTATGAACCAACTTTTTATATATACTCTGTCAAAACTACCAGCCACACAACTAGGACACACTAGACTCATCACAATTGGAATTTTCCTCATATACCTAGTTCCTAGCATAATTGGAGGTACAATATAAGTGTGTGCACCAACTAGTGTAATATAAATACTGATCTCACATTTAGTACTTGTTTTTCCAATGAAAAATGTCATAGAGGACATGATCAGAAAATAAATCCAAGATAAACACATAGGGAATAAGTAATAAATATCCCTTACCTCCATCAGTCCAGCAAAGAATAATGACATTCACTTCATATATCCACAACATAAATTAAAAAATTACCTTATATGAGGAAACATGCATCACATAATGGTAAACAACCCACAAAAGGGGTGAATAACATAAGGGGATATTAAAAGGTACTTTCACAAATTACTATTTAAAATAAAGGGTCTAAAAATTTCTTGAACTCTAAAATATGTCTTAGAATGCCAAGCCCTTTCTTATTTCATAAAACACCACTTTAAAAATCCCCTAGAAATATATTTAAATCACAAAAACTTTTAAAAATTAAATATACACCCTTTAAAACATGGTTTTTATTCTTTTAAATCCCAATTAAGTTCAGGGGAGTTCTATTTCCATCAAACACATTTAAAGGTTGACATTAATGAATTTTAACAAGGGGTAAACAATTTACACATTCAAATAAACATTTTAAATTTATCATAGAATCCCTTTTTAAATAATTTAAAGGTCTCCACATCATATTAAAATGAATATATCATTAAGACTTGAAACATTATTAAAATCCAATAAATACCACTTAAACTATTTTAAAAATACTCAAGTCAAATTTGATAAATTCTTGGCATGAATAAACAAACCATTTCACAATGATATAATGAAATTGAAAAATGGAAACCATTTATACCAAACTTAAACACATAGAAATGATTTTAAAACATCAAATATATATCACATATATTCAAAATTTCAGTAAGAAGGTATTTAAAACCACAAAAATACCAATACTTACAAAATGAAAAAGAATAAGTGAAAAGAAAGACAAAACATATCATCTTATACAGTGACCACCAAAAATATCAAGGGGACCTCCCCTATAAGCCAAAAAAGACCAAAAAAATATTAAAACCAACCTATAATAAATACCTAAATCTCATATAGAATTAGATTTTTAGGATAAAGGGGAAACCTAGTAAATATAAAAGGAAGAAGAATAGAGGATAAATACGGAGATGTTTACCTTGGAATAAATTGAAATACACCAAGGATAATCCAAGAATCAATGAGGGGGAAGGATGGAAGGTATCATTTGTATCATTGGGTTTTGAAAATCAAATGTATAAAAAGATGAGGAGAAATCATATTGAATTTTATTTGGGGAAAAAATTTCAAATCACATTTTAAATTATTTTGGACAGGCTACATGGTTTGGATGAACAATTTTCTAAACCACGCGCTGACAATGTGGGTTATTCCCCATGTAAAAAAAGAGGTGTAAATATTGATGTTTAGGGTTTCATGTTCGGAAGAAAAACATGGATACCAGGAAAAACATCATTGTCTCCATGATATTTACCTTCACACAATTTCAACATGGTTACTACTAGCTATGTGGGATAATCTCACAACACTTAGAAAATCCTAAAAACTAAAAATTTTAATCCTGTAAAACACTGGGACCCATGGTGACCCAAAATAACATAAAAAAATAAATTATGGACTATAATGACTTGTGGGTTTTATAATTATCTTATAAGTAAGATGGAAATTATGTCATTCGTCTGCATTTGGCTTAAAGGTTTGTGATTATGTGATTTAGGAAACCAAAGTGGGTTCCCATATCTTGTGTTGATTATGGGAATAATGAGAAAATGAGGGGAGAACTTGATATTTAGACTAGTATATATATGATAATGAGAATAGTATTTGTGATTAAGATGATAACCTAGGAGATAATAAATGAGATGATACATTTCCTGGTGGGTGTTATCCCCGTTTGATGATATTTTTTGTTATATAATGTATAATATATGATAATATATCTTGGAGGATAGTTTATTAACATTAATAATTATATATGATGTTATATATGGGCATGCTGCATTTCCCCCCATGGAGTATGATATATGATGGAATAACCAGGTGGGACAATTGTCCCTTCTATGATTGAAATATGATGGTATATTCAAGTGGTCCACTTATCTCCCCTAATTACTTATATATGATGGTATATTTGGGTGTGATTCTTATTAAACTAATGATATAATATATGATGGTATATCATATATTCCACATATCCCATATATGATATGATATTTTATGGTTATAAAAGGTGGAAAATATTCCCTTTGATTATATATAATGGTTACATGGGGTGAGAGTCATTCCTCCAAATGATAAGTTGTATGATGGTTATATGTGCTGGGAGATAATCCCCTGAAAATTTTAATATATGAGGATATTGTTAAGTGACATGTTCAAAGTCATTTTGACATTGGGTGAAGTCGGCATGGCCAACATCGGGTGCCACCCTAGTACCTAAGGATTAGTGGTGATTTATTTATTACATTTCAATGGTTTATTTATTTCTCTAAGAATATTATAAAGTATATGAAATATATATATTTTCTATGTTAGGGAAACCATTGTTGGTGGTGGAATAAGTTATAATCTCACTCTACTTGGGAGACACTATATTGTTAGTACCCAAGAAGATCTAATAATCGTTGGTACTTTAAGAGAAGTGTAACTATATTGATTATTTCAATTAGGTGTATTAGATAGAGTCAGGAGTTGAGATTGGGCGAGGACATGGGAAAACGTTATGGTTATTTTTATGTTTTTTTGGTCTAGGTTAAATCATATCTTCCTAATGGATATCTTTGTTAATTTCTTTCTAACTCATGTGACATTTTAAATAGCTCATTTTATTTATAGCATGAGTATGTTATTTATCTTGGTTGTATTGGGCTATAATGTTTATTTATTCAAATGGGTATTATGATAACTGATTTTATATTATTTTTTATGTTTTTATCAACTCTTATACAAGGTTATAGTCTTCTTATTATATCACCTTAGACCCTCTATCCTAGTTGACAACCCCTGGTAATAAGGATAAGTATGTAATAGGTTATATGGTGAATAGGTATGGTTACTATAGAGTGAGTCAGATGAGATGTTATAATGATGTTCAATTCCCACATAAAAGGTACACGTGAATGAAGTTCCATTTTATAAGGTAATCTGAATACCTGACCCTTAAAGAATAATTTCCTAGTGGTAATGATTAGGACAATGAACCTGAGAGAAAATATTCATGATAGGAATCCCAAAAGTATAAAATATATAGAATATGTGTAATACTGGTCTATTATAAATGTTATTAGAGGCAATACCCATTTTGTGTGATAATATTCAGAACTCTTAGGGGGGATTGGAACTATTCCCACATCCAAGATAAGGGTAAGTTAATAACCCAATTATAAATTTACATAAACTCTAACACTCATTTTCATGTGTAAGGGCTCACACCTATGAGACCAAGAAAAGGAAATCTATGAGGGAGAGTACCAAAGATGACAATATCTTGACCGTGGGCTAGATTTATCAATTTTACATTCCTTTGTAACATTGAAAAAATTAATAATTCCTTAATACAAAATTATAAGAAAAGAGAATATTGAAGAAAGTTATTATTTCAATTAAAAATATTTAGGGGTTTGGGATAATCTTGATCAAATACACTCACATATGCAAAAGAAAAATTATTCCTCAATATATATCTTGACACATCATATGCGTTTCTTATATAATCATTTTGAACATGAAATTTTTGTGACCACTATATATAGAACCTATAAATCTAGTAAAGGCCATTACCCCCATTCATGATTCTATAAAATAAATTGACTAGGACGAATTAATACTTTACATGCCATGAATTATGATAATTTAACACATCACTTGACAATCAACTAAGCACATGAATGAATTTATTTATACTAATTTAATAGTGGTCACTAATTTCATACATTCTATATAGAAGGAAAAATCCCATCTTAGATAAACTAAACTAATGAAACTATTAACAACAAGACTAACCATCCCTTGATTAGATTAACCTCAAGAATTTTATAATAAAGGTGTAAAAGTGCGAAGGTTTACATGGTAAGTATATTATTAACCACAACTAATTTGGGTTTATATTAATTATACTCCCTAAGTATATAAACAGATGTATGGAATTATATGTGATATACTTTCATAGTTCATTAAGATAGAAGTCTCTGTTTTTTATCTCATGACTATACTATGTATCTCATAAAATATTCTACTCATGATAAACTTAGAATTTCATGAAAACCCATAATACACTATAAACACAATTGATTATTGAAAAAAAAATTATACATTTAAGGGATTTTATCATTCCACCATTCATGTAATATATATAGTATATATGAATTAATGATTAAAACATTTATTTTATTATCAAAAAATTATACAATCCCATTTAAAATAACCATTACATCTAATCTCTCAGGTATCTAATACCCTAGAACTTCACATGAACCACAAGTTTATTCTACATTAATATATTTATCAATTCATATAGTCCATTATCCTTTGTATGCACCCAAAATATCTTTACATTACCCATCTAAAAAATCTCTCAAATGCGATAGAATTTGTAAAGGATATGTGTGGAACTTTTATGAAATAAGGGTTACTTTTCCTTAGTAATAACGCTATTTTTATCATAGTAAATATCAATTACTTACATAATTTTATTGGTAACCCCATGTTTAGTGATTAATCTATTTATCCAAGAAGATTCATTCATTTTATTTTATTTATATATGTGATATATATATATATTATTGATTTCATTATTGTGGCATGTTTGAGACTCTTTTAATTGATATCTCCACCATTGAGGTAAATCAAAAATACTGATTGAGCTCTTATGTCATCCATGTTATTTTAGAAACTAGAATCTATGTAACCCCTTCCAATGAGATCGTACTGACCTCTAAATATGAAGAACATATCCCTAATAATCATATCCATACTTTCTATCACATTAGAAAGATCTTGAATCTTTATATGATTCATTCCATAAAACACTTGTAAAAACTCTTTTATGGATTTCCCCATTATAAATCACTTTTTCAATCTACCAATATATGTGTTTTTACACTATCAAATAAAACTCTCAAATATATATCTATATATTTTTAAACCAAATATGTAGGCCACTTCAACCATGTATTTCATCTAGATTATATTTTCAAACCACCCATTTAAAGAATATAAATTTGGGATATCTTTTTTAACAAGTATTATGTCATCCAAATACAATATAATAAATACCATAAAACTATAGATTACCCAATTTTATACATAATAATTATCCAAATTCTTGGTGAAAACAAACACTTTTATTACATTATCAATCTAGATGTTCCAACTTGGGGAATATTTCTTTAATATATTAATACAACTTCTAAAATTTTAAACCATATAAGAATCAATTGGAACATCAAAAAAATTGAGTTTTATCAAATAATCAACCTTGAATAAATTACCATTAAGGAAAGTTATTTTGATATTCATTTGATATATCTCATAATCATAATGAGCTTCTATGGCATGAAATTCCCAAATGGAATATATCATCACAACTAAAGAAAATGAATATTCATATTTATTACCATGAATCTTATTAAAATCACTTTCATCCAAGAATGCTCTATAGGTTAATACTCAACCATAAATGACATTTCTTTCATTTAAAACTCACATTTCCCATATGGGAAACACCCATTCAAGTGTATTCACCAAGTTACAAACTTGGTTAGTGTGAATGGGTTCCATTATAAAGTTCATGGATTCTAACCATTTCTTAGAATCATAACTCTCAATGGACTCTTGGTAGGTAGTAGTCTTAAATTATATAAAAACTACATCATTATGTTTTCTATAATAAATATATATCTATTGATCTCTTGATGAATCCTACTATAAATTCAAGGTTCTTGTGCAACCTGAGTGGGTTAATACAATATAAATTGTTATGTAACTGTATATATATCAATCCTAGGAACATATTTTATTTATAGTCTTAAATATATCTATGTTTAATTTTACTCCCATTGATTTTAATATTGATAAATTACTTATAAAGGAAAATACCAGTTTGGGACACATAAACTATGTTATTAGTAAAATTATTTAAAAATATCCCATATTATCCTTTAGATAACTAATAAATAAGATTTTATTTATGATTTAATCATTAGGTAGCATGAAACCAAACATCATACATATTCTTCACAACCCATAATCCTAATAAGAAACATTTTGTGTTATTTTACTATCAATATATCATATGGATTTTTTACCTTATTTAAAAAGAATGTGGTTAAGTATGAAAATAGTAGTTTCCAGATCATATCCCCATAATGATATAGAAAGGTCACAATGAGTCATCATCGATCAAATAATTTAGAATAAGGTTTGATTACTCCTCTCAAACACACTATTCCACCATGGATTCATAAGATGTGTGAGCTATGAAACAAATCTAAAATCTTTTAATGATCATGTAGTTTTTGGATTTGCTAATCAACAGAACAATCTAATTGAAGAATATGAATAATATTGCATAATTGATTCTATACATAAATTTTTAATAAATTTAAATTTTAAATGGTTTTGAACATGTGTCTCAAATGAGAATCTTTACCATATTGACATATATCACTAGTAATGGTAGAAGTACCTATACCCATCCATTGAATGGGAACTCATGGGTTCACATGCATCATTATTTATACAATCCAATACTTTTAAACTTATTATATTTTCCACTAACATATTCTTTTATCATTTTTCCTAATATAAAAGGTTTAAAATTTTTAAATGAGTCACCATTGAATTAGTCCAAAAATTATTCTCTATAGATACTTGTGATGTAATTCCCATTTATATATCAAAGGGTAAAATTACAATGATATGTGGTGTTATAATTATCCATTTTCTTATTATATTAAATTTAATATATAGAATTATCCATGTCTAGAATGTATAAAAAATTCACCATATTAAAAATTTGAAAAACATTATTTTCATATATATAGACCAATTTTATTCTTAATAATGAATAAAAATACCATATTTTCCAAAAAAGACATAGAAATTAAAATTTTTATTTCTGATCAAAACATAGTAACAATTTTCTAATTTTTGGACTAATCCACTTTGTAAACATAGATAATAAGTATCAACCAACATTACAATAAATCTTTCCCTATTTTCAAGTCATATATCTAGTTAACCAATTATTAATTCTATATTATTTTTGAATATTTGGTTTTTTGAACATATGTGTGTTTCACACTTATATCCAATAACCATGAGTTAGAAATAGAGAAATTTAGTTCTATAACATTCATAACCATATACTCATAATGCTTCTCTTTGAGAAAACTTCTCAACCTTGTATAAAATTTAATATTACTTTATTGGTCGACCTATATGAGACCAAAAAATGATATTCATTAGGTATTACATAATCTATAATAAAGATATATTTTTCTTGAGTGACATGTTTTATGTATTTTCATTAATAAATTTTATATATAAATACTCCTGATAAAATAAAGACCCAATACATCACTATCATGAGTTGGACAATGTCAATAGTTCACTATGTTTTGGGTAATCAGAATTTATCCCATCACATAACTAATAAGGTATGTTATCATGCTAGTAACATAACATATAAATCTTGGATAGTTGGATGTTGGTATCAGCCCATTTGTCACTATAAAATTTAATTTAATATAATTTTGCTTAATTTTTTTAAAATGTTTATATTTCTGGTTCTTTTAAAAATTTCAAAGTTTTGAGGATGAGATTGTAAAAAGAGAGAGACCATAAAATTTTGGGAATTTATGGGAAATGGTGGGGGAAATGTTTTCATGGTTGAGGTTGTGGTTCTTGGTGTTTTAGGTGAGCATGGTGGGGTATGTATGTTTTGATGGATATATAGGCCTAGAGGCCTTGATGTATCATTATCCTTATATGTGAAGGTGAAATTATTCGGTTTTATTCCATGATGGAGCTGTGGTTGAAATTTTGAGTGTGGAATAGTGAGATCCACATCATAGTTCTTATCACTGTGTGATGGAGGAACACCAATATATAATGATGAGATAAGAAGTGTTTTTCTATTGTGGTATGATTTTTGGGCTTGTGGGCTTCATAAAGGGGAAGTGTTCCTTATTGTGGTTGAAAGAAGAATTCCATTGAGCACCCATGCCTAATTTTATTTTGAAGGGAAAAATTACCTCTTCTACCCCTATAGAATATTATACTCATTTAGTCTTTCCCCATCTATTCATGTATCTAAATATAAGGGGGATCCATATATGTATCTGTTTGAATTAACTTGGATTTTAAGCTTCTCATACTTGTTTTCAAGTGATTCTTGAGGTTAATAACTCATTTTATCCTCCTCCTCATATTCTCCCCTCATTTATTCTTCCTAAATTTTATTTCTCTCAGAAATTCTATCACCCATGAGATTATATCTTGGTTAATGGTTAGTTATGATTTTAAGGTTAAATTTGTTTAGTTCCTAAGGAGGTTGTTCTCTTCCATGAATTTTCCTCTACAATAAAAGGAAATTTGTTGTAACTTATTTACTCAATATTAAAGTTGTAATTTTTGTACATTTAATTTATTTTACATTTAATTGAATGATTGGTGTTTTCTAACCCCTTATTAAAAAATTAAATCCATATGCATTATTTATAATGAATACCATAAATGTTTTAAAGTGATTTATTACACTTCACAAAGGATATTTTATTGATTTTCTAGATTTCAATGTGATGTTGGCATGCCAAGTGTTCGAGAAAATTTCTATAAGTTAGTTTTTAAATTAAAGGTGACATTTAATGGTGTTTGACCTAATACTGTAGTGGGTACAATGCAGTACTATAGAAAGTACTGTAGTAGGGACTGTTCGGTACCGTAACATCCAGAATTATTCACCCGATTTGGGCCTTCAGGCCACCGGTTTGGGCCTATGGGTCTCAAGGGCCTTTACGCCATAAAAGGAATTTGGGCCACAGGGCCTTTGGGCCATTGAGGACCATGAAGTTCCTAGTTCACATATAGAAATCCCCAAATGAAGATCAAAGCAATAGTAGTAGTCACCAGCAAAAGAGCTAACTGGATTGGAAGAATGAGAGGGTATGGAAACCTCCATCAGGAGCAGGCACCGTGATTCTTTGTATGGGGAAATTCTAGCCAATAAGAAATGAAAGGTGGGGAGATAAATGTGATCAATGATGAAGAATATGGGGTGGGTAATTTCTAGTGGGTTGGGCCTACGAGTCATGGTATGAAAATGGTATGCCTCTGGGCCTTCTGGTCATGTATTACGGGTAATGTCGGGCCTTGTGCCTTGGGCCTATGGGTCATGTACGGGTTCCCCTTTAACCCTTAAAAGGGGGATTATATATAATAAAATAAAAATTAAGGGTCATGAATTTAGTGATATATGGTTTTATGGTATTTTTTTTGTAAAATAGGAAAATTATTTTATTTCTCATTTTGTTTCAATGGAGATGATATATTTACCAAATGGTGTTAAATTATGTTTACATTGATTTGGTTTCAAAATTTGTTTTAAAAAAATATTTCTAAATGGTGTAAGGTTCCTTGGACACCTGAGCTAGTTTGAATGAATGGAACATTTAGAATTTTTATAAAAGTGTTCTTGGTAATTATGGACACATACCTTAATCCCATGTTTTGACTTGTAGAGACTTTTTATCCTTTCATGAAATATAAATTGAGTTATTATTTTTGATTATTATGCACATGGAAGGGGTTGTTTTGTGTGAGGGTGTTGGAGTTGAGATGTGGGATCTATTTATTAATTGTGTTTCATTTTTTTTTCATATAATGATCATGTGAATTCCTTTCTTAATTTATCATCTATATTTTAGTTTTTTCATGGTAATCCTAGGAAATTAGTAGATTGATTGGTTGATTAAACCACTAATTTAGTTTTTTAATTGGTTAGTTCCATAGTATATATTGTACAATGGATAGGGTATTGAGGTCCATAGAATTTGAGCACTCTGGGGATCAATTATCTATCATGGTATCTAAGCACTCCAATGTTTTATTATATGTCATGGATAGACCAATTGGACTACTAGGAATGCAGATAAGTTATCTAGGATATAAATAAGACCCCATTCTCTAGTTTAGGTTATTTTAGATGAGTCCTAGGGAGTTTCCCATGATATTAGTGTGATTGATGGTATTACAAAGGGTATTCCCATAACTTATTTAAATTACATCCTCATACTCACTTGAACCATGTAGAAATATTGGACTATATGATGTCATTGATCATGTGTAGGCATTGATCATCTTAGATTAAAAATTTCCCATACCGCACTCAACTATAAAGGATCATCATAGTGTTAGTGTGGGGTTGAACCTAAAGGGGAAACTTATAGGAAAGAAACCTAGTGGTAAGAACCTATTGGAATGATTCCTAAAAATCTCTATTAGGTTTGGGTTTTATAAATAACTAAATAGAATGGGTTTTAAATTAGATTAAAGGAAGGATTTAGGTTTAATTTCAGGGCATAAGAAGAAGATAACCATAAATCTTACTACGGATGGACATATGGATTAGGATGAAAAGTAGTGAAAAGGTCAACAATTGGTGTTGGTCTAACCAATTGAATCTACCTAATATAGAAAAAACTCCTTAGAATAGAGATATTCAACAATATAAGTGTAGGAAGCTTCGTTTCTAGGGAGAAATAATCACAAACTATTGGTCTTAGCTTGATCAACTCCAACTAGGCCACGGTTGTTTGATTGACCCTTTGATGGCCAGGGTCGATGAAAAATAATGAATTTAATTTTTTAAATATAATTAATATCCATAGTGTTACCATGTTTCTATTTATATATTAAATACATTAAAACATACCACTAATCTCAACCCCTAACCCTAAATAGATTAGAAGTGCATGAAAGTATTAAGAAAAGCACAGAAATAGATGGAAACATGCTTGGCATGATAAAAAAACTGTGTAAATTCATACCATCCACAAATAATATCATATGAAAAAATAAAATAATATCATGAATTTAGAAACAATGAGGAACATAGGGATAATCTAAGTTTTATGGAAAATAGAATTGGATTCAATCATTGGACAAAAATGTGAAAAGAATGAGTCTTGGAATCGAAATCAGAAGGAATGGACCTTTCACGACATGTATCTCATTAAGATTGAAATTGGAGTTTTTCATGGTTTTTAATTTGGATTCACATCATGTACTTGGTTATTGTATTTTACATGGAATTCAAAGCATGAAAATAGCTGGAAGGAGGTCTTCTTAAGGAGTAAACATCACGTACTTCATATTCATGATATGTAGTGATGAGTTTTTCAATTTTCCATCTTGATCTCCACTGATTCTGGAACTCTTAATTACAACAAAGACACATAAAAACAATTGAATTATTAAATAATTAAGGATAAAACCTTAAACAAATGTATCCAATATATATATATATATATATATATTTGTCTTATCAAAATTTCCCACACTTGAAAAATAGATTGTCCTCATGAAAAAAGAATCTCAATAGGTATTTCGTGAAAATTTTATAAACAAGAAATATGCATTACAACTAGGAAAATAAAACTAAGTTCAAGTGGAAAATGAAATTACTCCAAAATCAATGTTATAGAGAAAATAAGTCATATTAAGTTAATTATTCCGATTCTTTCTTCTTTTAATTAAAATTGAAAAATTGTTCCTCAAAATCTATTCTGATTTTGAAATTTAACTCATAATAAATTTTTTCTCATCACTAAAGGTATAATAAAACTAGTGTTACTATAATACCCTAAATACATGTTTCTAACTAAAGGATTTCATTGGTTCTAAAATCTCCACTTTGTAAAGAAAAAAATGAAATTAATCTTGAGGGATTAACCAATAAGGTTCAAATGTCTCTGAGGCCAATGAAAGGTAGTTAGATGATATAAATCAAGCTAAAAAATGTGGGTAATTTCTATCGTATAATGCCAGATAAATTTGAAAATTAAAATTAAGTAAATACTCCTGAAAAAAATGTTTCCATGCTCTAAATAGATAAAACTGGGTGTATGAATATGTCAAGATAGCAAAAAATAATGTTACCTTTTTCTTTTTATTTTTCATTTTATTTATTTCTCAAAAATCATTTTTAGGAAAAAAATCACATCCATCAACTTACCACATATGATCCCTCATAAAATTCACTAGTTTGATAATGGTGATTTTTGACCATCCTAATACACAACCTATTTTTTAAAGGAAGAGGGTAATAATAGAAAATTCAAAATGTAATCATGAAGCATGATAAATAAATATAGTGAAAATTACACCATACATCTCCATAATATGAATATACCATTTATGCAAGATATGAAAAATACCCTACATTTCTTCACAAGAAAAACATGCATAGTACTAAGAATATGGTAGGAAGGTGTAAAAGGATTGAAATGGATCCATCCTAACAAGGTTATTCATGGATACTTTGGGCTAAATAAAGATAATGTATAGGTAGGTATCAAGATATATGGATCAACAAAGATTTAATCAATCATTTTAACAGTGTATTTCTTCCATCATAGCCTTGATAAGATCTCAATGAATGTTATGATAAGTTTACATGCCCCATGTGTCTCTCAAAAAATATGACCAGAAAATAATATGAAAATGTAGGTAAATAATTCTCTTGGGAATGAGAGTATAAAATTAGTAGAAATCACTCTGGGTATAGTATCTAATAATAATACAATAAAAGGAAATTGTAAGAATCTCGAATTATAATTAAATTACTAAACACAAAAATCAGGAAATAAATATAAATAAGAATAAAAAATGATTCCAAAAAACTCCTACCAAATGTGGTCTTTATTTTAAAAGGGTGTAATGATATTTCAGGTTAAAGAATCCATTTCATTAAAAACATTCTCTTAGAATAATTAAAAAAATAAAAAAATCCCAGCATATAGAAAATAAAGATCAATAAAGATCCCCCCACACTTCAAATGATACAGTGTGTGTACTATTCTAGAAAGGGATGTGGGAGAGATATTAATAGAATCATAGTCAAATAATGAAATGGAAATTAGGAATTGAAATTTTTGAATCAATTGATCTATGTATTGAAATTCATTCCATGGGGAATTTTGTTGGCTGGTTTTGAGAAACTAGGACACCTATAATCATTGTTAGAAACAAAAGATACATTTACTAAATAAAATATTAGTACATAGGGGATAATCATTGAATAATTAGAAAAATGGATGGTTCACATAGTCATGGTTATGGTAAGGAAGCTTGGATAAATGAATGAAGTGACTATAAAGAATATTTTTAAGAATGATGAATATAAAATGCTAGAAAATTTTAAAAGAAGTTCCTAATGACAAAAATAAAATATTGAAAAACAAAAAATATGGGTTTCCTTACATAAAGTTATAAAAATGAATTCATCATTAAGAAGTATGGATAAAATATTAATCATTTCATTCCATTTTGTTAGATGTTCACTGCCTTTGGTTGGAATTGGTGGCTACGTTGTCGAGCTCATAGGGGTACATGGTGGTGATAACCACCTTAGAAAGGGGTCACAAAAAATTATCATTTAGAAGTTTTAAATTACAAGAAAAAAGTGGATTAGGTTCCTAGTGAGTAAAAATATGGAGTTTTATCTCCTCAAGATATCTCTTTATATCATCTATATGCTGATATATATCATGTGGGAGGTGAGATGGAAGCCTAAAAGTCTTTTTAGTTTCCATGTATGATGCAGTAGAGCTTGACATGGATAATTTAATACAGAAGTAAAAATGAAAATAAGAATTACATGTGATACAGAATGTGTCCCAACCATATATATAAATGATACATTATGGAACGTGGGATATATTGGGAATAAAAAAATAGAAACCCAGATATAGAATACAAAAGGGGAGGAGTACGGGGGAAAAAATAAACATCTAGGGAAGAATAATTGGTTTTTACATCATATGTACCCTCCCAAATAGTGGGGGTTTGGACCATATCTACCAGATCTATATCATATATAGACATTGGAGCTGGTGGGTCTAATTATATAATTGGTTCCATGGTCTTGGTATCAGGATCGGTCTAGGATGGATGAGGTGTTGTGATAGAGGATACCGGGTGGGGGTGGGGGGGGGGGGTCTACGGTAGGAGGCGGGGTGGGTGGGAAGATATAGTGGCTGATGGTGTAGCAGGGGTGGGGATCTAGGATGTATAGATGAATGTAATGAATAGGTGACATAAAATCAATATTTCATTATCTATAAGTCACTAGATAGTAGACTAGATGTCATATGGAAACAATGTGGAATGAGTAGGGGTGGTAGGGGTGGAGAGGTATATGGAGGGGTTGAGGTGGAAGTAGGGATGAGGCTGGGTCAACCGGAGAAGGGGGATCATGAGTGGGGGAAGGGGATGGGGAAGGATGAGATGGATCCTTAGTAGGATCCTCCATGTACTTAGGGTCCTAATAGTGGCTCCCATTGACCTTTCTCAATATCCCCATATTGTGGATCATGAGGAGGAAAGTTTAATCCATCTTCCCAAGAAAGGAAATTGGATGAGTGGTGAAAAATATTCCGAGATTATGTGAAATTTGGGTAATGAAACTTCATCCCATGAGAGTACATCAAGCTCACCATAACTGGGTCTCGCAGTAATGTTCCAACTGGAGGCCCAAGATGACAGTAGAAATTCCCATGTTGATGGTAGATATTCCCATGGTGGATCCATGGATGAGAACCTTAATCTAGATGATTCTCTTTTGAGAATCTGCTTGGACCAACTAAAAATGATCCAGATCCCTATACATAATCCACAAGGAAGCACCCCACAATTGGGTTCTCTTCACTGTACACAGATCATGGAAGGTCTGAGGGTCCCAATAAATCACTGCCCAACTTCTTTCCACACCACCTTTCTCACCTCCAGCCTCTTGGAATCATACGCCAGGGAAGTAATAAAATACATAGTGTAAATAGTGAGTCCAATACTGAATTCTCCAAATTTTATCTCCCAAGGACTTCCAATGATTCAAAAGGTTTCATACTCTTCATTGAGCTCAAACATGGCCATGAACTCCATGAAAATCTCCCTATATGTCTCCTATGTACATCTATGATTCTGGCGAGGTGTATATGGAATGAATATTGAGGGCCTCTTCATGCATGTGAATATTGTCAAGGATGGCTCGGTTTAGAGTCTTGTTGGACCTCATCGGCTTGGCCTAGAGGTGGACCAGGCATAGATGATTCCTGGGGGCTCAAAAATTAAGGCATGTGTGTAGGTGTGGGCTTGGGACATCACCCAAGGTTGGGTTGGATAATGACTACGATTGGATAGAAGCTGAGGTAGTGGCATAATTAGACACCGATGCTAAGGAGGTGGTTTTTTCAGGAGGTGGTGGAGGTGTAATAGTTTATTTCCTAGGAGATGGAGGATAACTACCCTGAACCTTATGCTTGAGGGTTTTAATGTTTTCCATTACTGAGGTGGTGCACATGCAGGGTGGGAGTGAGGGTGTATGATCATATGGGATTGGGGAAGATAATATTGATAAAAAACGTGGGATAGGGGAAGAGGAAGTGGTGGTCTAGAGGGGGGAGGGTGTGCGGAAGAGGAACTGATAGAGGCTCAGGCGGTGTTGGTCGTGAACCCTAAGATCAAAATATTTCAATTCATGTTGAGGTTTTCTTATCATGTATTTAGTACACAATGTGTAATACTTGTATTTTTTATTTTTTCAAGTTTTATGTTTTCATGTCGTGTATATTTTATACCCGATGTGATTTTTTTTCAATTTTAAAATTTAAATTTTTAATTTCTAATTTTTTTGGAAGAACCAATCTAAACCATCTAAAACATTATTAAACCTTCCCAAAAACTAATATAACTTATCCTCAGTTTCCTTCTAATCAGTGCTTTATTTATTTTAAAATTCTAGACATGATTTGATTCAGATAAATTTAAGGGTAAGGATAAACCCCTCATAAAATGGTTTTTGATAACCATGGTTACTGAGGGTGGGATGGAATTCCTCATCAAAGGTCTAGTTTAATTTATATCACTGTGATCACTATATCTATTTTCATCAGGAGGAAGTTTCTTTTTCCTCCTTAATGGTCATATAATCATATTTATTATTAGTAAGTGAGATGTCTTGAAAATAAAAAGACTCTCTAGTTTTATTGGATACCTTCACTAATTCAAAAGTAACTTCTTCTCCACTGACTCGAAATATCAAACTTCCATGATTTACAATAATCAATTCCTTTCTAGTGGCGAGAAATGGGCTCACTAAAATCATGGGGACATAACCTCTTTCTTCCATATCTAGTATAAGGAAATCAACAGGAAATAAAAACATACCAACTTTCACTACGACATCCTTGAAAATTCCTAAAGGTTACTTGATTGAGCAGTCATCTAGTTAAAGTTCCAGTCTTGTTGGTTCAATTATCTATGGATTGAATTTATGAAAATAGTCATAGTCATGGTATGGATACTTCTTCCGAGATCACATAAGGTCTTTCGAAATTTCATGTCCCTATAGTTCAAGATATTGTGAAGCTACCAGGGTATCATATATTTGGAGGTAGCTTCGACTAAAATAATGTATATAATTATTTATTTAAGGAGATAAATAAAATTTTATACATTATTTTATTACTTTAGATAAATCCTTTTAGAAACAAAGAATAAGTAGACATTTTCACAATCGCTTCTACTAACATAATGTTGGTGTGGAATTTTTTAAACATATCTAAAAACTTTTTATAATGCCCATCTCTTTCAACTTGGCTCATCCTATATATAAAGGGGAGAGGGGGCTTGTTTGATTGTGGTTCCACCTAGTCTTCTACATTTTAGGCTGATCCTATAAAAGATATTTTACAATACGTTTTGAATTCATATTTTTCTCCTAACTAACAATATTTGTGTTATCATCTCCATCCTTGGTGATAATTGTCAAACTTTTTTATTTTTCTTGTAACTTATTTTCCCAATCTTTTAATGGATGCTGAAAATACTACATGATTCCACTTTTATGTACCAAAACCTTTTTCTCCACTATTGTAAGAGTCTTGAAATTACTAGGCAACATACTTTGTAATTGAGCTAATATGGTGTTTGAGATTTTTCTCACATGATGATCAAGGTTGTGCAGATCAGCCCTTTGGTTTTTAATTTGAATTACATGGGTATTCATCCTATGATCTTCTTTTAAAAAATGTTGTGATAAAGTTTTATACATTATAATGAGTAGGTTGGTCTTGTTTTGGTAGTCATGGTAGAGCTTGCTAGAATTTTTTCTAATCTATATGGGGGAATGTTTGGTGAGGTATTTGTTGTTACAGTTGAGGATCTGAAAATTATAGCGGGTACCCAAATGGTCCCTGATTCCATGGTGTCACTTTACTAATTCTCTATTGATAATAACCTTGATTTAGTTATTATGGTTACTAATCCAACCATTACTGATAATACTACTAATGGTATGGATGGGATTGTTGAAACTTATGATTTTGTTGATTATAATTCACATAATTTCAATTTATCCTTTGATGTTCCTCTATACATTCTATATAGTATTGGTATGGGTGTGAGCCTTCACACATTTAATATAATTGTATCACTATAACAGGGTAGGTGGTGGTGGTGGAGGACTAGAAAAATAGAAAAAACTCAAGATTCTCCATGATAACTTCAACCTATGATTTTAGATAGGCGTTCTCTTCCACTTGATGGATTCCACACTAATGAGGTCCCCTATCCCTTTTCCATAAACTATAATTTTGTAAAATATCATCTTAAAGTGCTGTTCTAACTTTATGAATCTTTAACATGAACCCTCCACTAGCAGTGGTGTCGAAAATAGTGCATGCATCTAGTTGGATTCCTTGATAAATATTTTTCAATTTTAGACACACATCAAGTCTGTGACTTGGGAACATATGAGTCAGCTCCTTGAAGAAATCTCAAGCCTCCCATACTGATTTTTCATCTTCTTGGTTGAAAATATTAATCTTACTTATAAGAATCCAAGTTCATATCAATGAGAAATATTTATTTGTAAATATTTTTCTAAATTTTCCCAAGTCATGATGGACTTAGGATCTTGAATTCTAGACCAATCCTTAGATTGGTTGCATAAGGATAATGATAAGACTCATAGATTGATAACATCAGATAAAACACTCTAGTTAATAATGGTCTCACATACCTCTAAGAAATTTTAAATGCGTTCTTGCATGTATTTATTTTTAATTACACTAAATTAACCAATTTTTTGGATTATATGGATGGTTCCAGGTTTTATTTTGAGTGTATGTTCATGAATAGGTGGGCGCAACACTACTGATGGATGGAATGATGTAATACATAATGGTGTGATTTTGTATATATGATGGCTCACCCTGATGTTTGGGTGGCATATATTGTTGGTTTTGGGTATGTGTAAGCATACTATTATTGTATTTGTATATTATGAAAATATGTCATGAAAAAAAATATCTGTCTATTTCAAGATCGACGTGCTCTGATTCTATTGTGTCTAGGCTTCTAGAATTAGTCAGTGGGCCCTAGTGCATTCCCCATGATGAAAAAAACCTTGCACATGTTCTAGTCCATGTGAAAAAATTTGTAAAATGAAAATTTTAAGGAAAAAAGAAGAGGGGTGGGGGGAGGTAATATTATGTTTTTAATGAATGTCACTAGGCCAAGGAATAACTATCCCTGAAAATACTTCCAAAATTTAACCACCCTGCACGACATTTTTGATTACACACATGCATTGATCAAATTAGAATTTATATTTCATTAGCTATAATCTACTACAAAGGTGTGGTACAATGGTAGTATAGGGTTGAACCCATAGGGAAATATTTTAGGAAAGTAACCTAGTAGTAAGAACCTATTGGATGGAGTCCTCACAATATCCCTTAGGTTTGGGTTTTCTAAATAACTACATATCTTGGGATTTAATTAAGATTAAAGGAAGGGTTTAGGGTTAATATCATGGTATAGGAAGAAGATAATCCTAAATGTAGCTTCAGTTAGAAATATGGATTAGGAAATAAAGTAGTGAAAAGGTGACCAATTGGTCATCTCTAACCAATTGGATCTACCTATGCTAGAAACTACTCCTTTATCCAAATATATTCTACAACATAATTACTAGATGCCTAGATTCTTCGAAAAAACAATCAAATAATATTGGTCATAGATTTATCAACTACAACAGGGTCAAGATACATTGATTAAAGGTCCTATAGTAATGTTAGATGCAATAAAATGATCTTAAGAATTGTTTTTAATATAATTACTAGACACTGGGTTACCAAGTTTTGATTTAGAGATTCATCAAATTAAAATAGACCCCTACTCTTGTCCACTAACCATAAGAAGATTATCCATGCATGATAGTATTAAAATAAAGAATGAAAACATATAGAAACATGATTAACTTGATAAAAAAATAGTTAAAATAATTTAAATAAATAATTTGAATAATTAAAAAAACAATCAACTACTAACTATAATGAAGAAACAACTATGAATATAATGGATATCGATGTTGCACTAAAAATAGAATTGGATTCCTGAATTGGAACAACAACATTCAATGAATGACTCTTGGAAGAGAAATTGGAAAAATAGGTTTATAAAAACAATAAAAGAAATAAATATAAACAAATGAGAATGAAAAATGGAAAGAAATAAAGAAAAAAATGAAATAGGTTTGGGCGTCTAGGAACATTTTTCACATCATAGGAACTCTCATATTTATAACGCATAAGTGGTTCATGACATGTAAATGATACATGTCATGAACAAGAATTTATAGAGTATTTCATAGAGTGTAACTGGATTTCACACCATTTACTTCAGATTTGTAATTGACTTTGAATATATTGGATCACACAGATTCTATAGCCTATATCTTTGGTGGGATTCACAATTCAAACTTTTTACATCATGTACTGATCTCATGTTGTGTATCTCATTAGGTTTGAAATTTGAATATTTCACAAAGTGTAACCTAGATTCATTTATTGTATTTGGATCACATCTTCTACATGGTATTCATGTCTTGGAAATGGATGAAAAATGGTCTTCTTGAGGAGTACACATCATGTACATCAGATTGATTAATTATAATGATGATTTTTTTTTGTTTTCCAGCATGCCCCCTTTAATTATTTAGTTCATAATTCTTGCAAAGACACATTAAAACCCAGTGTATTGTTAAAAATAATAATGATTAAACCTTAAATAATTGTAATATATATATATATACAAATTCGTCTTATCCTGGCACCAATGGTTATTTGTGTTAGCTTGTTTATTTTTATTACACTAAAAGATATGGTTCTTTATTGTGTTGGTTATGATTCATAACTTTGGGAATGTATAAAAAAATTTCATGAAGGATGATTGAAATATGGGGGTTTTTAAAATTAAAATATGGGCTTATATTTTGTTTGGGGTTTTATGAGAGGTTAAAATCAAAATTTGATTTTTTTGTTGTTATAAAAAAATGTTTTTAAATATTTTATTGTGGTTCATTTTAAGTGAAAATTTTAGATCTAGGATTTTAAAGTATTATCTTTTGTTGTTTAAGAGTGTACTTTTGGGTTTAGAGGGATTAATAGCCATTTTAGGGAGTTTCTATTGAATATGGGGTGCAGTCTTCTTGTTGGACAATTTTATATCTCATTTTTTTGGATTATTATACAAGTCCTTCTTTGGGAAATAGCTGAAAGATTGTTTTAGACATAAGAATTATGTAAGATGTAAAACATAACTTTAATACATAAATTCATTTTACTCCATATGACCCTCTTTTATGCTGTAAAATTATCGACCTGGTAAATTTAGATCAAGGTGTTGTGTTTTTTAGAATATACAAGTTATGAGATATTTATGTGGTAAACAATGTGTTTCAATTGTAAATACTTTATCATACAATATTTTTATTATGCAGTATGCATAACCCTTCTATCATTTTGAATTTCCCTCGTAGCCTCAAACCCTAGGAAATTCTATATGTGATTTGGGTGATCTCTTCTTCTTTCAGATTTCTCCATTTTATACTTGATCATTATGGCAGTTGCGTTACTTATCTCTAGAAAATGACCATTTTAATTCTTTTTTCCATTAGAAGTGGTGGTGACATGACAATATTTTTTGGATTCATTTCATATGTGGTGATTTTTTGTCTGATTCTTCTAGGTCCATTGTATGATCTTCTTCTAGGGGATGATCATTTGTTAGTTGAATTATGGTAGGCACATTTTCGTTGAGGAATGTGGTGAACTAACCTCTCAACTGGCAGAAGATTATTATGGAATTTGATTCTATGATGTGGGAATCAATTATAGGGCCTTAATTACTTTCTTTTCATTTCTTTAGGTGTTGTTGGATTCTGTTTCGACCATGTGAAGTCTGAGTTTGTGGTAGGTGGTTATATATCTAGCATATGTGGGATGAACTGTATTGGTCTTATTTCATAAATTGATTTATAAATGGGTTGGAATGATTATTTTATTTTCATATATGGTTTATTATTATTTTTAGTTTTCCTATGTTTTTGGATAAATGAAATATTACATTCAAAGCATTGAAAATGGTTTTTGAAATGGGGTTTAAAATCTTGTTTTGGTTAAATAAAGGTCTGCAAAATTGTTTTTGAAATGTGGAACCCTTTGAAATGTTTTATGAAATGTAGAACATGGGATGTCATGGGTTATTAGGTGGGTGTCATATCTTGGGGCCATCATCCATTATATTTTCTTGGGTATACTCATGGGGTGTTCCTCTGCTCTCTAGGCCTATTGTTCTTGGGACTTTTTGTTCACATTTTTTGGGTGTTCACTCATGGGGTGTTCCTTTACTCGTTAAGAATGTGTTCTAAGGACTTGTATGTGAAATAATCATTAATTTTCATATAATTTTTCTTCAAGTCAGACCTGTTATGATCGCTGGACTATTTACCATTATTATTGGATTTTACTATATTGGATTTATATACATGGGTTGGATTTGATATGGAAATTATTGTTTGATATTTTTTACCGGGATTGTTTTAATCTATGGAAAAAGGGAAAATTTAACATGATTTTCATAATAAAATGATTTTTTTACCTTTCCATGTTTTGATTTTAAATTATCATATTTCGATTATTAGTATAGATACTTGATAGGGAACACCTAGGTAAGGTCCTACTATGCATGTTTTTCTCACACCTTGCACACCACTTCTAAGGTTTGCAGACCTAGTAATGTATTTTGCTGTAGGAAAATGGTAGGTGTCAGAGTGAGAAGAAAAATTTTCTATCTAATAGGTGAGTTTAGTTGGTGGTGAGATTGTAGGACATTTACCATATCACATTGAGTAGCTAGGTTCCATTTTGGGTTTTCTTTTTTTTGGACATGTACCATGGAGTTTGGTTAAGCTGTTTTGAGTTGTATCACTTCTATTGTTTTCTTTCCGTTATGAAATATATATTTATTCTAGGTTTTCCACTATGTTTTATGTCATGTATATGTATTCCATGTCGTCTAATTTAGGTTGGTTGTAATCATTTCCTCTTGTTATTTTAGATTCCCATGTGTTAGTCCCCGACATGTGGGGATCAGGAACACCCTTGAGGTCTGGTTTTATTTTGTATTGAAACATAGATGGATAAGTTATCCAAGTTGTGATGTGACAATTTGGTATTAAAACATGGTTATGCTTAGTATTGGAATTTTTTAGCTGAGAGATAGGTTTTTTTGGTACTTGATAGTTAGGTTTCAGTGTGTGTATGACCAGATATTTCAGTGAAAATAATTAAGTTACCACGGGATGTTGAGATGTGTGTATCTAATATTGTGTTCTTGATCTTAATCTCATGTTTTTCTTATGGTTTTTTAGTTTTAACTATGATTATTTTTGTTTTCTAATAGTTTCTTATATTTTTGGTGTGCAGTGATACGCCTTCAAGATGAATTCAAAAGTTTCCATAAGAAGTTGAAATAGATGATCCTCCAATGGATCTACCTCATGATCATAATTTTATTGAGTATATCATGCGATCAGTTTGTGATATAGACCAAAATATACCACAATCCCAAAACACCGTAGTTGAGGTACAACCAAGAGCTATAGGAGACAAGGATCGATCTGAAGAGTCCTTACACGAGAATCAATCATCCTTTAAAGGTATTAATGAACCCAATGAGGTGGATGAATAGAATGAAAAGATTAATTAGATCATTTAATTCCTAAATATAGATGAAAATATCAAGGTTAAGTGCACAATAATTAGGCTTGAGGGACCTAATTAGTGATGGTGGGATTCCATGGTATAAGGAGATAGACATGTGGGTTTGTATTAGACATTTTTTAATACCCTATTATTCTAATAGTTCTTCCTAGAGTCTCTAATGATGGAATAGGCTCTATAGTTTATCTCTTTTTAGTAGGGAGAGAATTCAGTGTTATAATAAAATAATCAATTTTTAGAGCAAGTTTGGTTTCTTCCAGAAGTGGTAAACAATGATCAGTTGAAATATTAGAAGTACTTAAAGGGTTTGTGATTGAATATCTGATCATAGGTGATTATTCTGAATATTTCTACTAATTATGAGACAATAGATAGGTAAATTACAGAAGTGATGGATGTGGAAGGAAATATTGGCTATTTTACCCCTTCCCTTCCACCCGGTGGTAGTTTCAATGGCACATAGGAAGAGAAGAGGTTGTATCATGAGCATCACAGGTGTGGTGGAGGTGGTTCACAAAAATGTATCCACTATTCACTATTAGTTATATCCAGTAGTGTTCCCTTGACTTTCTATTAGTGTGGAATGGTTTGGAACACCTGATGTTCATTTCCCACACCAAAAAGGATTTTCAATGGTTATGGTCACTATAAATATCTATATTAATTCTATCAGGTTATGTGTGTCCCTTATTATGGTTTAGTATCATCATCTCCAAATGACACCATGAGACAATTAGAAGCATCTATGTCAATAGGGATTCATAAATAGGCTTTAGGAGTGAAGTAACTTTACTATTTATATGAGTTTCTAGTGGAGGTTTATGTGGGACTAAAAACAGGGAGAGGTACCAACTTTATTGCATCCTCTAAAGAAACATCTTTATTTGATACTAGTGCCTCCCACTCATTTACACCAGCCTATTTTTTTGATGTTTTAAAACATATGATGGAACTCTTTTCCTCTATTATAGATTCATCTACACCACATGGAATGATAAGAGAAAAAAGATTTTAGGGTCTATCTTGTTCTCTATTGATAGATAATATGGAGTTAGTCTACAATTTACTTGTTCTAGATCTGAATATATTTCATATCATCATCAGGATAAATGAGTTATATCTCTTCATGATGAGGTTTATTTTTATCAACAAGATTTCAAATTACTTAATTTCTATGGGAGATCTCAAGTTTTTTATGGAGAGTGGGATCCTAGGTCTGGTCATGCAGGACCTTCCCACCCTGAGCCCATGAGTTTTTTGTCCGCCGTTACACTTAATCGAAACATGGTTTCTTCTCTTGTTGATCTTAATGTGGTTGTTCAAGAATTTCTTAAAATATTCCTAGATGAATTATCTGGACTTCCATAATAGCAGGAAGTAGAGTTTATGATTGATCTGGTGCTAGGTACAGAGCCAATATTGATACGATCCTATTCTATGTCACCATTGGAGTTGAAAGAGTAAATGTTTCAGTTAGAGGATATGATAGAGAAAGGTTTTGTCCACCCTATTGTTTCAAAAAGGTAATCCCTAATTCTCTTTTCTAAGAATGTTGAAAAATTACTTATATTGTGCATAAACTATCATAATTTTAAATGGGACACAATTAATAATAAGTATACTTTTATGTGAGCGGTTGATTTTTTTGACTAGTTAAATGGGGAAAAGTGTTTTGTGATGATTGATAATTTTTTGTGTCACCATCATCTTAGCATTTAGGAGTATGATATACTGATTAAGGTTTTTAGGATAAATTTTAGCTATTTCAAATATCTTGTGATGCCTTTTAGGGTGACTAACACTCCTAAAGTATTAATATTTTTGATGAATCAGATAATCTATCAGTATCTTGAAAACTTTTTAGTTGTGTTCATGGAAGATATTATGATTTATTTGAGGCCTGAGTGTGAGCATGAGCACCATCGGAGTTTGGTTTTGTGAATCCTAGGTAGTCATTGTTTGTATGTAAAAATTTTATAGTGTATTTTATGGATTCATGAACTGATGTTCTTGGAATATGTGATTTCAATACATGGCTTATTAGTTGATCCTGAGAAGGTGGAGGCCTACATGTCATGATATGAGTCATAGAATGTTTTTTTAGATTTAAAGATTCTTAGTCCTTTTAGATACTATCAATGGGTTTTCATGAACTTCTCAAAGGTAATGTCAAATTTGAATACTATTACTATAAATGAGGTGAAATTCATACTGGATGAAAATTTTCAGACTTATTTCAATTAGTTGAAATGAATTATGAAATCGACACCTATTTTGATCATACATGATCCCAGTAAGGGGTATGTTGTATTCTGTGATGTTTTTTGTGCTGGATTGGGTTGTGTGACTATGAAAGCAAATATTTTGGTGGTGTTTGGATCCCATAAACTTCATCCACATGAGAATAACTACCCAAATCATGATTTAAAAATTTCCGTAGTTATGCATGAACTTAAATGTTGGAAACATTATCTTTTTTTGGGGAGTAATTTAGCATCTTTTATAACTATAAGAGGGTAATATACATCGTTTATCTAAAGTAATTGTCATTACCTGCTTAGTGGGGACCATTCCACAACTCCCCAATCCTACCTCTAATAGGTCAGGGGCTAGTGACTAGCACCAAGTGGGCATATCACTAACAAGGGAGTAATTTCCTACGTACCTGTATATACGTACACATATCCAAGATGAAAAAATGCTGAAATGTAAAAACAACCGAAAAACCAATTCATGAATACTTATATATCCTACAACCCGAGTAAGATAAGAAGTACATAAAGTAAATAGATCCAAATACAATCCCACCATAAAGATTCTATAACACAAGTCCAACCTAAATGTAAAGGTAATGGGACTGCTGTCTAAAAGTAACAGGAATGCATGTTGGTCTGTCCGGTCTCACCGAGCACCGTCTAGTTTTGGTCACCTAGGACTCTATCAAAAGGTCGATTTTCAACAAAAGACACAACATGTGACGAAAAATCCCATGTAGGGGTGAGTATAATAATACTCAGCAGGACACCCCGAAAAACAAAAAGGCACGTGAAAAAGGTAAATATAGTCATCTCTACATAGGTATATGTTTACAACACATATAAGAATAAAATACATATATACTCAACCAAGACACATAGACTAGAGGTAATCCAAAAACATAATATACCAGCCTAGGATTTCAGCTTGAAAATTCTATGATGAAATCATCTAGGGGAACACACTCTTCAGTCCAATAGCACTGATGACATCTGTTCAGGAGGTACTGATCACTGGGTATTTTCATTAGAAACAATACACCAAAATATCTAAATAAAATACATCCCATAGATGAGGATCACAGCTAGGGCCATTGGGAGATACCAATAACTCAATCTGAATTAACCCAGCTATGTAGAGGATTAGTGCCAGATTATTGTTGGTCATGTTGATACCAAGAACTCCACCTAGGGAATAAAGATGAATAGAGGATCTCACTCAAGGTTCCTCAGAGGGATTCCAACGACTCTGTTTATAAAGTCCTATTGAAGGGATTGTTTTCCAAGGAGTAGGAAATGAAACTACCCCAAACTTAAGGTAAAGGATAAGTGGAACAAAACATAAAAAAACTTGTCCATGTAACCAAGGACAAGGGCTCAAATCCATTTAGAAAAGATTACACTAAGTGTAGAAGGGTTACATGGAGTATCCCTTGACCCTGATTCCTACCCATGTAAACAGCCTATTTCATCATCTCATGTCTGTGTAGTCTACCAGTGTATCAATACATGACTCCAACCCATGTATGTAAGCTCATGTACTAGTACACGACTTAGACCATATACCTGGTCCATGTTGTTTCATGTGGGGGTGTACACGACGTGTAGGCTGTCCTTTTCTTCCACCCTATATCTGTGTACTTTCCAAAGTACAAACTGAGTTCACCTTGGAGTAACCACACACCGTGTGGCTAGGGCCACATGCTTTGTGATGCTTAACCATCTCCCAAAATAGTATTCATCACTAAGTGGTCCCCACATGGTTTGTATATCCGGTTTACACACCGTGTTCTATGGGATTTCCTGGAATCTCAAATTATTCCTCTATGAATCCTGGATGATAATCCAGCCTTCAATCATTCAGTTTCTTTCCTGTGAAACCATAGATCTATCCACAACAGGTCATCCCATCACAGAATCAACACATTTCATCATCAGATCTTCTCAAAAAATGAATCAAATTATCATTATTCATCATGTATCAAAGAAATATGAAGCATGTGAAATTAGGAATCCACCATCATCCAAATTGCTCCATCTCCATCATCACATCTTCATCATTTTTTGATGATACCAGATCTATGATATTAGACCATTACACCAATTAATGGGTGCACAATGATCGATTTATTGGGATATGTTGAGTCATGGGACAAACGAAGAACACCCATAAAGAACAATGAATGGGGGGAGAAAAGAACAAGAAACTATTTGAGGAACAAAAACCGATTGATGCACATGTTGATCTTGATCCATCTCCATTAGAACAAAAAATGAAAAATCAAATCACAAAGATAAATTCTCTTGATAAACCCTTCCAAATAAACCAATCTATCAATATGAATGATCTATGAATCAATATGTTCATCGATTGATTATTTTTTCATCACCGAAATAAAGAACAGGGAAGAAATCCATATAAAACACCTGTGCTACCTCAACTTAGTTTAATCACTAATGAAGAATTATGCGTCATCATATTCATTTAGAAAGATCAGTCTAATATGAGGTTTGTTGATCTTTAATGTGAATATTCATCATCATTCACCTGAGAGGATTCTACAAGGCTCTCTCAAATAATCCTTCAAAGGATCTAGGGTTATGTGGATATCCCTAGGGATTCTTCATAATATTTTATGTAAAGAATTTACAATTGCTGCATCAAAAGTTCAAAATAAAATAAATTTATTTAACTATTTTAATCATTTTCACCCCCATGATGACTTTTTCACAAACGACCTATGCCAACTAATGTTAAGTCATTCATAGGGTAAACCTATCATTTTGAGTTAAGCGGTACCCTTGGATTCTTGATATGGGAGACCGTTTAGAAGTTATTACTCTTTTTAGGAAAACCATTCATGTGTGATATTTAATATATTTAATATATTTCAATAATTAATTTTGGGCACATTGGGCCTTATAATTTCATTCCATCTTAGCGCATGGTCTTGAAAATAATATATATAATTTTAAAAAATAATACACAGAAAATATGAGACATTAAATTCTCCCCACCTTGGGGATTTATTTCCATGTAAAGCAAAAACAAAGGCTACTCAAATAGAATATGTGGGTACTGAGCACGAATCAGAACCTCATGCTCCCATGATCTATTCTAGAGATTCTCGTGCTTCCACTGGACCTGAACCAAAGTAATCAATTACCCATCAAGAATCCTCTCCTTCTAATCCTTGATCTATACTCGGTACTCAGAAAAGGTATCTCCATTCTCGATGTCCTGCTCACCCGAGTTGATAACATGTGATAGGTCATGCATGTAACTCATCATTTGTGACACATGGAAGATGTTGTGTACCCGGTCTTACTATGGAGGTAGATCTAAGCAGTACACCACCTCAAAAAATCTACATAGTATATCAAAAGGGACAATGGAAATTAATGATAGCTTTCTGCCTCATCCAAATATCTATAATCCACATCAAGGTGAAACCCATAAGAACTCATGGTGTCCTCCTTGTAACTCTAAAGGCCTTCATCACCTGTCAACATAAGACTTATGATGTCTTTGTGAAGTCTTCATCCTCTCTTGTATTATATTCACATTATCTATTATAGAACACAACAACTCCGGTCCCATGAGTGCTGAATCTCCTAGGCCAGTACAAAAAAGTGGTGACCAACAGGATCTCCCATAAAAATCTACTAGTGTTAGGTGATCCTCCCAACTATGGCCAAAGTCTGACATTCTAGATCGCAACATGTCCTCCATAACCTGAATGGTCCACTCAGTTTGGTCGCTAGTTTGTGGGTGAAATGCTATGCTCAAGCATAACTAGGTTCCAAATGTCTCCTGTAATTCCTTCTAAAATCAGGTTGTAAAGAAAGCATCATGATCTGAAACAATTTTTGATAAAACTCTATGGAGTCTGACTATCTCCTAGAAATAGAGGTATCCCAAACTCTATACTAAAGTCTATTCTCAAATAACTAGGAAGTGGGATGAATTGGTGAGCCAGTATAAAGTCACCTTGTTTGAATTTTTTTTATGTTATTCATTTATTAAAAACTTATTTTATATTCCCTTTAGTAAATTTCATGTAAAAGTTCATAATTGGTGTGAGATACTCATGTTTTAATACAACATATTATTTTTGAGCATTATTTGAAGTAATTTAATTGATTCAGTTTACTATTTTAATTATAACTTTAATCATACTTATCCAAATTGTATGGTACTTCATTTTTAGACTTCCATATTCAATTTCAAATATATAATTATAACAAATCATTGTGTAATTATTCAATTTGAAGGGTCATATAGACCAGACAATGAGGCCCACATAATCTGTGAAGAAAATGGATTATCCATGAAGATTGAATTACTAGGCTCAATAAAGAAGTCCAAAATATTTGATTCTCCTCCAAAGGTTGGGAGACAATACCAGTAATATTTTATAAAAATTTCAAGTTCCAAATCCACTAACAAGGGTCCCAAACGATACATTTAAATCCATCCCACCATTTTCTTTGGAAATTAAAATCAGCACACCAATATTGACATTTATCCTAATAGAGAAATCCATTCAAGATGATATTTTTCAATGAAAAATAATAGATTTAGGAGAAAAAGTTTTTTGAATAATGTATTTGAAATTTATGGAATATTCCTGTTAAAAAATCCATTCATATTATCGCCTTCGAAAAAGCATGGGTAGAAATGGATAGTTTATAATTGCTTACTGAAACCGCCATAACATTGGATAATTAGGTCTAATTGATACGAAATTTTGAGGTTAGACTATCAAGATAAATATCTATAACATTGAATAGGGGTCTATCTACATATTACACTATCTAAATTGTATAATCATCGATCCATGTGGATGGGGAGTTTTGGAATGAAAATAGTCCACCTCATTGGGCTATAAGTACATCCCCCTCTTCTCCTTGCACGGGGATGTCTTTTCAGAAGATAGGAGCATACATTGAAATGAAAAAATCCTTTACAAAGGCTTAGGAGGACGTTCCACACTCAAGCTTTCACTTGAGATACACTTTCTCCTCTCTTTGTTTTCATGTTCTTTTGTGTTCTTTTTATTTGTAATCGTGTATGTTTATTTTCATTTCAATAGAATTTTAAAGAATGCTTCTTCTTATTCATATATTATTCACATAAAACATATTTTTTTAATATCAATGTTATTTAAATTGTTTAAGTCAAGTCATAAATCATTCTCTCCTTCTCTTTTTCATTCAATCTAAATTCTATATTAAACATTAACTTCACCATTTTTGTGTGTATTCAGGGCACTAGTCTTATATTTTACATTTATTTTATTTTCATTATAATTCATCATCATAAACATTACAACCAGATTATTAACCAAAACAATGGCTGAGTAAATCTACCATTGGGGTCAGTTATAATTTGGGGATTTTAAGTTATTGAGAGATTTTTCTCGATGAGTATTCTTTAAATTAACATTGTTTATGTTAAACTTATAATGTCATGGATTAATGACATGAATTGTTTAGCATGAGGTTTCCATGGATTATTGGAACTAGAAATACACTACCATAAACAAGATCTGATTAATATTAGAACCCTAAGTCAATTTAAGGCTTGGATTAAAGCCTTAAAACTTGGGAATTCCAATCAATATCATCTTGTAAAGTGGGTGTTAATTTAAAGCAATATAAAGAAGAGCTTAAAGATAACACAAGGCTAACTTTATGATGATCAACTCACCCCAATATTTATTAAATTGTTAAATCAATTGATCATTTCAATTAATCTCTGCAAAAAACCCCCCAATAAAAATAAAATCAACAAAAAACAACCGAATCTTAAAAAGTATCATTACTGAGGATTTGATTCGAGTTCTTCTATACACATTAGTAGAGCACTAAACCTTACTTGGTCAATAGGAAAAAAGCAGTCATGCCTAAAATGGCACTATTTCCAGGGATGGTTCATTAATTAGTTGTTATGTTTTAGTTATTGTAAAAAAACAAAAAAAAAACAAAATTTAAAAAAATCTGAGAAAAAACAAAAAGAAAAACCCATCTTCCCATAAAAATCATAAACAGAAAAACACAAAGAAAAACCCATATTTAACATTCTTCCAAAATATATCTAAAATACCCATATCCTCCCAAAAAATCCCTCATATTTGATTGATCCTAAAATTTAGCGAACTCATTGCCATCTTTCAGTAAACATCAGGGATAATCAAATCATTCAAGAACTAGTCCTTGTACAACCAATTTAATTGGATATGGATAATCCTAGGAAAAAACTCTTAAAGAACATTACACACCTAATATTAATTAACAGCACCATGGTATTAAATATCCAAACATAGAGGCTGATTTCGAACTCAAATTGGGTTTGGTTCATATTCTTCCTCATTTACACAGGCTAGACAATGAGGATCCACATATTTATCTTAAGGAGTTCCAAGTGGTGTGCTCTACCATGAATCCTCAAGGGGTTGTTGAGGAAAAAATCAAAATCCAATCATTGAATTTCTCCCTATATGACACAACCAAGTCCTGGATCTACTACCTCCCTCATGGTTCCATAACCACATGGAATGAAATGAAGGGACTTTTTTTTTCAAAAACAATTTTTTGATTCTTGTACTACTTCTATCAGAAAGTAAATAAGTGGTACCTATGAATTCCCAAATGAGTTACTTCATGAATACTTGGAGAGTTTCAAAAATAATGTGGAAAACTTCCCACACCCCAAAATCCTTGACCAACTATTGATCGAATACTCTTATGAGGGGTTATTGGATATGAAGAAAAATATCATTGATGCTGCAGGTGGTGGTGCTCTTATTGATAAAACTCCTTCATATGCAAGAGATCTCATAAGAAACATGGATGAAAACACACAACAATTTCACACTCAAGCACATGCTCAAGTCTAAAAATCCCAATATAGTCAATTTATAGATCCGAACAAGATGACAGAGTGGATGAGTGAACATACAGGTCTTATGCATCAACAATGTATGGCTGCCAAATACCCAACATTATCTTCTCCACAATATCTATTCCATGGACCTATCGTGAACTGTAGAATCTGCAGCTCCCCATATCATACAACTGACACATGTCCACAACTTCAAGAGGATCTATCTGATTCATCCGGCTCAATGGATATCTATGCAACATATGCTCAAAGGAACACCAATCCTCAACAATCAGGCTAGTTCATTAGAAACTTTATCCAACCCCACTCTGATCCATTCTCTTCTACCTTTAACCAGGTGTTGAGGTATGGTAATACCATTTCTCATCCCCATAAATTTCCCCTACAAAACCCAAACCAATTACAATATGTTAAAGGTGTTGGTAAATTCCCACAACCGTATGATTTTTTTTCATCAAACTCAAATGATAAATAATCTTCTTTATCCTCCAAGATTCTTCTATCCTAATGAGCCTTCCTAATTCCTAAACCAATATAATCTCTTTCCCAAGAACCAAAATAAAGGAAATATTAATCCGGGACAACCCTGTTCTTCATGTAACCATGGGAAAGTGAAGTGAAATATCTTGCCTCCACCACCAATTCTAGTCTTGAAGACATTGAAACCCAAATTGGTCAACTTGCATCCCACATGATCTAGAAACAACAATCAAATTCTTCCCAACTCCTTGCTCAACCATTATCTGACCCCAAGGGTAATGTAAGTGCAATTGCACTTAGTTAATGAAAGAAAATTGCTATGCCTCATGAACAGTCCTCAAAATCACTTTTAAATGTTGACCTATATAATGAAAAGAAAAAGAAATTATAAAAGGAACCTAAATACATTCCCTCTCCTCCTTACATTCCACTTAGGAACCCAATTCCTTTTCCTCAAGCCATTTCAAAGCCATGGAAGTCCTTTGATCCATATCCGAAAATTCTTGAAATGTTTAGAAGTTTAGAAGTCATCATTACCATCTCAGATGAAATAAAACAAATCACTATGTATGAAAATTTTATTAATGAATTGTGCACCCATAATAGGAAACATAGGACCTTTGAAAATGTTTCCACCCAGCAGTCTATTCCCATAAAGTGCAAATATCCAGGGACATTTATAGTTCCATTCCAAAGTCAATGATGAAATCATAGTCTTAGGAGGCTCAATTAATTCCATTCACAAATACATCTTCTCCAACCATGGTCTTAGTCCCTTATACCCAACAGGTGTTGTCATTCAATTGGCCAATCAAAGAGCTTCCAATCCTGAGGGAATAATCGAGGATGTCCTAGTTCGTGTCAATGATATTAAATTTCCAGCTGATTTTTATGTCCTTGGAATGGAAGGTGAGACAAAATCTTCTTGATCTCCATTAATTCTAGAAATGACATTCCTAATGACAGTGAGAACCAAGATTGATGTACATTTAGGCATCTTATCCTTAGAATTTGGTGACCAACTGGTCAATTTCAAAAAAATTCAAGCAATGCGATACCCATTTGAGGAGCACTCAGAATTCTCAATCCATTCTTCCGAGGATAATTCTAGGAGTCAATTGAACGCCATTCCATCATGTTTATCATGTTCTAATGAGAGAGGATCTTGTGGAATCATCACCATGATTAACCAAGTTATAAATGGTGTAGTTGATGTGGACCTCTCATTCATAGAATCTATCAATGTAGAGGATCTTGAAAAATATACTAATTCCCATAGAAACTCTGATACCTACTACTCCACCTTGGATATTATTATGGAAAATGAATCAAAACCAACTAAAATACCTTCCCCCATTCTGGATTTTTCTATCCCACAAATTGAAGAAGAGTTGGATCAAAAACCTCTTATTGAACACCTGAAATTTGAATTCCTTTTCCATGATCAATCTTATCCTATCATTATCTACGCTTTACTTACTGAAACCGAGGAGTCCAATCTTTTTCAGCTCTTAGAGGAAAACAACAAGGACTTATGTTGGAACCTAAAAGACGTACTAGGAATCAACTCTGCTCTTTTCATGCATCACATTCATCTTGAGGAATCATCCAAACCAATTAGAAAACCACAATGAAGACTCAATCCACTCATACTTGAGGTAGTTAGGGAAGATATCCCCAAGCGTATTCAAGATAGTATTATCTACCCAATTTTCAATAGTGAATGGGTTATTCCAATTCAAGTTATACCGAAGAAGATTGGGATAACTGTTGTCACAAATGAACATGGAGAGGTAGTCACAAATTGAGTGAAGAAAAAATGGTGTGTGTGCATCGACTATAGGAAATTGAATATTGAACCTAGAAAATATCACTAAACTCTTCCATTCCTTGATCAAATACTAGAAATATTATCTAGAAATTCAAATTATTACTTTCTTTATGGATACACCACCAACTTCCAAATCCCAATCAAACCTTAGGACCAAGAAAAGACTAATTTCACTTTCCCCTTTGGAACAAATGCATATAGGTGAATTAATTTTTTCCTTTTCAATTCTCCTACAACATTTCAGAGGTGTATGATGAGTATATTTTCAGAATACATTGAATAGTTCATGGAAGTTTTGATGGATGAGTTTATCATTTATGGTGATTCAATTGAATCTTTCCTAAATTCACTCTCTCTATTCCTTCAAAAGCATGTCAAGTGTAACCTTGTGTTAAATTTTGAAAAATTTCACATTATGTTTTCAAATGTGATTTTTCTAGGGAACATGGTTTCAAAATAGGGTATTGAAGTTGATCCAGCCAAAATTAAAGTAATCTGATCACTTCCTAAACCCACCTCTATTTGAGATATCCATTCATTCCTCAGTCATGCCGGTTTCTATTGGCGATTCATCCATAACATTAGAAAGATTTTCCTACCACTCACTCGGTTTCTCCAAAATGATGTCACCTTCCATTTTGACGAGGTTTTCATGAGAGTCTTAGTTGAACTCAAAACTAAACTTACATCTTACCCAATAATACAATCCCAAAATTAGTCCTTATACTTTGAGTTGATTTGTGATGCTTCTGATAGATCTGTTGGGGATGTTATTGGTGAAATAAGAGAACAAATTCCTCATATAATCTATTATGCCTCAAAAACATTGGATGAAAATAAATCTCACTTCATTGTGACTGAAAAGAACATTTAGCAGCGATTTTTTCCCTAGATAAATTCGGTCCCTATCTCTTAGGTTCCAAAATCATCATCTTCACAGACCATTCTACTATAATGTTCTTACATAAGAAAATTGATTCCAAACCTAGGATATTAAGATGGATTCTTATGCTCCAAGAGTTTGACCTTGAAATAAAAGATAGACCAGGATGATAAAACCTTGTGGCTGATCACATGAGTAGAATTTCTAATTATTCTAATTCATAAATCATTAATCCTGAATTCCCCACTAAGAACTTTTCATCTCTCACTCCAAAGTCACCGTGGTATGCCCCAATTGTAAAGTACTTGGTTTCTGGTGTTTTTCCTAAATAGTTTTCCAAAGAACAAAAAATTATGTTGAAAAGTGATTCAAAATACTACATTTGGGAAGAAAATAATCTTTGGAAACAGGGGATAACATGGTAATTAAGAGATGTTTTGATGAACATGAACATTCCTCCATCATTGAATTTTGTCACTCAATGCCTGGTGGTGGACACTTTGGACCACAAAGGACCTTTTGAAAGGTCCTAGACTCATGATTATTCTAGACTTCACTCTTTAAGGACTCACATGAGTTCTATAAATCATGTCCCACTCTCCAAAAGTTTTGCATAATATCTAAAATAAATGAAATGCCCCAAAATCCCTTAATCTTTATTGAGATCTTAGATGTTTGGGGAATTGATTTCAGGGGACCATTCCCCCCTTATAATGGATTCTCATAAATTCTTCTTATATTTGATTATGTTTCTAGGTGGGTTGAGGCCAAACCCACTAGAAAGGTTGATTCACATACTGTTAGTGTGTTCCCAAAAACCCATATCTTCCACACATTCGGAACTCCCCGTTCCTTGATCAGTGATATAAGAACCCATTTTGGTAATATAACCATGGAATATCTTTTGAATAAGAATAGTGTTGTACATAAAACTTCAACTTCATATCAACCAAAACAAATGTCATGGATTAACATTCAAATATAGAAGTGAAAAGTGTGCTTGAGAGAATTTTGAATCCCACCAGAAATGACTGGCCTAAGAGACTTGGTGAAACACTTTGGGGTCATCAAACTACCTATAAATAATACATTTGTGATGTATCATTTCAGGATTGTTTTTTGGTAAAACATTTCATTTTCTAGTTTAAATCCAACATTTTTCATTTTTGTTCTGTGAAAAATTGAAATTTTGATTGTGAATAATCGGGTGAATAAAGATTGTTGTAGTAGGCCAAATTAAAGGAGCTTTGACTTTATTCTTATAAGAATTCCAATATTTACAAAGAAATGTTTAAGGTACTCCATGACTAACAAATCATGAGAAAGGTATTCTATGAATGTGTAAAGGCATTTATCTTTAACTATTGATTTCAGCTTCACCCAGGTAAGATTAATTCTCATTGGGAAGGTCTTTTTATTGTTTCTCATGTTTACCCATTTGGTGTAGGGAAAGTACAAGACCCATATTCCAAAAGGACATTCAAAGTTAACAAACATCGGTTAAAGCATCACCATGAGAGTTCACACATCCTTGGAACCACCTCGACTTCCATCAGATCCACAACTTCCACTGACCCACCACTGGATGGAAATGCCAACCCACCAAATCTAAACCAGGTGGCACCTCTATCCCTTTAGCTCCTTCTTTATATGTTCTTCCTCTTCTCTCTCTACCCTTTTATTCTTCTTCCTCTCTTTTTTATTTTTTTACCACTTTCATCATCAAGAATTTTTTCTCTTTCTCTCTTTCTCTTTTGTATGGGTGTGTATTTTAAAAAATCTAAAAAACTAAAAAAACTAAAAAAATGAAAAAAAACAGAAATTGTCATACTTACTCACCATCCACTTTTGAAATTTTGTCCAACCATTTTGAGTAGTAAAATAGAGAGGATTTCATCTTAATGTTTTTTTATTTTCATCATGAATTTGGATAAAGTTACTTGTGTCAAAACAAAAAAAATTAGAATTCTCAGTTTTAGATTTGGAAAATGATTTTTCCCAACAATGAGGATAAACATTATCATTCATTTTAAGGACACCAATGGAAATCTTTTCAAATTGTTTTTTCTCACCCTGGATAGTGAGTCTTGAGTTTGTAGACCTTCGAGATGAATTTCCTACTATTGTGTGTATTAATATAATATAGGAATTTTTTAAAATCATGAGAATCACAATATCCATATAGCCTCCCATTAACTTTACATTAATCCTTATTTTGAAATCCCCTTTGAGCCTATGAAAACATTTTCTTTGATATCAACATTAAAATCCCAATACCTTTTCCCACCCAACATCTACATGGATTTAGATTGCATTATTTTTTGAAATTTAAGTGTTGGGGGAATGGATTTCATTTTTGGGTGCCATTTTATTGATTTTAAATGTGTTATCATATGATTTATGTCAAGAATCCATTTTAGTGTGGGGGACAGGTTTTCATTCAGTGAGTTTTAAGGAATGGACTTTCATTTATGTAATTTTGTAAATGTTATTGACTAGTGTTCAAAAAAATAAAAAAAAAACAAAAAAAAAACAAAAAATTGGGTTGTGTCTTAGGAAGGTCAAAAATCACTCTTAATAAACCTTTAATCTTGTTATAACTATTACAATTAGAGTTTTGAGGAGATGCATCATGGTTTGGGAGATGAGTGAGAGATTTTTTTGAATTTCAACTTAAAAAAAAAGAAAAAAAATGAAAAAATGAAAAAATGAAAAAAAGAACTATTATTTCATTGGGGGAAGTTTTTTGTTTTGTAAATAAGTCATCTTCTCAACCCCTTCAATTTTCCACCTTTGTTTCTTTCTTAACACAATTGTTTCCTTGTAAATATGTGCTTCCATTTCCTTTAGTGCTTAATTTCACAAAAAGCTTTCATTGTTTTACCCATGATGATGTTTTCCCCTCTTCTCCTCTATCTTATAAATTAAATTACTTCCATCCCATAGCCACAGAAATACCTTTTTAAAATATCTCTTGATTCTTGTGCACTTTTGGATAGGGAATGGCGTCATTCATGCCATCTAGAATGACATCATTCATCTGGCCTGGCCTCTCACTACACGCTAGAAGAATTGATTGAAGACTCTCCATGGGATTGATTACATTGCTACTCATGCCTACCGTGAAGCAAATGCTGTTGCTGATGCTCTCGCTAACAAAGGAGTCCATCAAAACATGACTTGGTTTGACACTCTACCAGCCATGAAGATTGAATTACTAGGCTCAATCTAGAAGTCCAAAATATTTTACTCTCCACAAAATGTCAGGGTACAATACCATTAAAACTTGGTAAACATTTCAAGTCCCAAATCCACTAACAAGGGGACCAAATGATGCATTTAAATCCAGCCCACCATTCTGTCCGGCAATTAAAATCTGCACATGAATATGGACATGTATCCTGATAGAGACAACTATTCGAGTTGAGATTTTGTAGTGTGAAAGAGTATATTTATTCAGACAAATTTTTTGAAGAAATTGTTTGATATTTATGAAATATTTCTATTCCAAAACCCTTTCTCATTTTGGACATCAAAAAAGCATGGGTAGAAATGGACATTGTAGAACTTTTTGTTAAAACTGCCATAACCTTGGATAATTATGTCCAATTGATGCCTAATTTTTAGGGTAGACTATAAAAATTATTATCTACAACTTTAAAGAATGTTATATCACAATATTCAAAAATTTCAATTGTCAAATCATCAATACAAGTGGAGGGGATGTTTTGGAAGGAAAAACATCCACCTCATTGGGAAATAAGTACATCCACCTCTTCTCCTTGCAAGGGGTTGGCATTTCAGAAGACTGGATCATACATTGTCTTGAAAAAATCCTTTCTAAAGGCTTGGGAGGACCTACTATACTCAATTTTTCACTTGATATACCCTTCCTCCTCGCTCTGTTTTCATGTTCTTTTTTGTTGTTCTTTTTTTTAATCATGTCGGTTTGTTTTCATTTCAATAGAATTTTAATGAATTTTTATTCTTCTTCATCTAATATTCACATAAAAATTATGTTTTGTAAAATTAATGTTCTTTAAATATTTTAAATCAAGTTGAAAATCATTCTATCCTTCCCTTTCTCACTCAATCTATATTCATTATTTAACATTAACATCACCATTTTTCTCAATGAATATTATTTAATTTAACATTTTGTATGTAAAACTTAGAATGTCATGGATTAATGACATGATTTGTTTAACGTGTGGTTTCCATGGATTATTGGAACCATAAATACAATTCCATAAACAATATATGATTAATATTAGAACCTTATGTTAATTTAAGGATTTGATTGAAGCCTTAACACCTGAGAATTCCCATCAACATCATCTTGTAAAGTGGGTGTTAATTTAATGAAATATAAAGAATATCTTAAGGATATTGAAATATTAAATCTCTAATGATGAACTCACACAAATATTTAATAAATTGTTAAATCAATAGATCATTTCAATTAATCTCTAAAAAAACCACCAATCAAAATAAAATCAAATAAAAATAATCGACTATTAAAAAGTATCATCGCTGAGGATTCGACTCGAGTGATGCTATATACATTAGTAGAGCACCAGAAACTTGAACGATAGTTAAGTGAAAATCGGATGCACTTTAGTGTCACTTAGATGCACATGATATGACAATCCCAAATTCCATAAATATCCCATACCAATTCCATTCTTGCACCTCAATGTGTTGGGTCAAACCCACTAGAACTTTGCTATCAACTATCACTTGCAGAAAAGTACGACATCAAGAGACAAACCCTGTAACTCATTTCCTCATCCCTAACCACCAAAACTAACAAAGGAGGTCCTGGTACATCTTTAACACACCTGGTTTTACCTCCAAAGAAGATGTATGAAACTCTCTCATAACCTCCTCCTAAAACATTTCAGGTACCACTGTGTGTCATTTGAAGAGAATGAAGGGCTCCATACCTTTATAAAATCCATTAGGAGCATTCCCAATTGATATATGATCACGTAGGTTGTCATAGTCGATATTCCTAATATGTTCCTCCCTAACTTTCTGTGGAAGTATAGGGGCGACAACCATCGACTAGAGGTAAGATTCTATATCTCCATCCACAAAGGATAACTGCAATGAGGCCAAGTACTCCGATGCCTCATTCATCAATTGCGAAGTAGACCTTCTATTGAGAGCATGTGATACAATGTTCCCCTTCCCAAGAGTATATAAATTTTCGATGTCATAATCCCTAGAGGAACCCTAGACATCACTTTTGTCTCATGTTGATATCCTTTTAATATAAGATATACTTGAGACTCTTGTGATCAGAATAGTCAATAAACTACTCACCCATTAAGTAGTGGCACCATATATTCAAAGTGAGGACTATTGTTGTAAAATAAATATCATGTGTCATGTAGTTATTCTCATCTAGTCTCAACTAGCATGAGACATTGGAAATAACTTATTTCCTCTACATCAGAACACAACCAAGCCTAGTTCCTAATGCATTGTACCATCCCCGATCCGGGTGCCGCCCAAAGGTGCCCTGTACTCGGTTGGTCACATGGCCTCAAGTGATTTTCCCTAAAATATAGAGGCTGCAAACTAGAAGTGAGGGCCTTGGGTGTGATATGGGGAAACTATTCCCTCATTGGTAGAGAAACAAAGTGAAATAAAAATAATAAACAACAACGGAAATAGTAATACCATAAAACAATGTAATAGTGAAAGGCTGATGGAAAATAAACAACTGGAGCACATATCAGAATTATGCATGTCTCATATGTCTAGGAAAGTATCCAAACAAGTCACAATGCTAGAATATAGTACTAAACCAAAGTACAAAAGAAAACAATTAATCAGATATATCATCACAAGCCTCAGCATTGTCCCATTCTCTCCATCTCCATAGCAATCATGTACCAAATGTAGAAGGGTGATTTCCTTTATCTATACTTAAATCTATCAATCCATCCAAGGAAGATGATGACAAGGTTAAATTCCTTAACAAGAAGTACCCTAATAATGGTTAATTGTCCATTAGGAACATATAACTCAATGAGAAACTACTAAATACAATAAACCACCAACCTCGATGTAGTATGAAGAACAATATCAAACGCCGACCCTTGAATCGGCCTAGAATGTCGTAGATCTACAAAAGGTAAAAAATCATTCGACCTTGAATAACTCAAGAGAGATGAGAAATCAGGAAGTGATATTCAAGAAGAATCAACAACTCACTGAGGTGATTCCCACGCAACCATTGGTGTTTGATTTGGAGAACGAATGACAAGTCAGTAGCTCGGAGAAGATCTGCCACTCCTAGTCACTCCCGAATAGAATGAAGTTAGAAGAAGATCGTTCTGGATATGAGACATGAACCGGTACAATTTATCATATAAAAAGAAATGTACACGGCATATTCATTTAATGTACATGATGTGTACATTCCTAGACCGGCCCCCACATTAGGCAGTCGACATGGTCATGAACTTGGCTGTTACACATCCAGTATACGAATACCCACGGCCACTGGGTACACAACGTGTACACAGGAGTACACGGCATGTACTTATAAAATTTCCAAATTCTTCCTTTTTCCTAAAAAAATGATAAATCAAGATGCATACTTGAAAAGAAGATTTGGGTTCTTAGAAACTTCTCCCTTAAAGCAATTTGTCCCCAAATTTCCCTTCCAATGGTGGTGAAGAAGGAACTTCAAAAAACTCTGGCCACTATGATCGTACATCGGCCTCCCTCTCCTATGTCTCATCTTTTATTCACATGTACTGCCATAATGGCCATACCAAATGAATGGAATGGCCTAGTATAACCTTTATGCTATGATCCCCAATCTGAATAGGGTGCTTCTAAAAGGATGAATCCACCTCCAACTAACCTCATCGGTTTGAAAAATATGAGAAGGGTATGAAAAGTAATGTCGTTGTTGAGAAACATGGAAGAAATTGTGTATATACCGTTAACTCTTAGGTAACTACAACTGATAGGCATCAGACCTGACTCTCTCCAAAACCTCAAATGGACCGATGTATATTGGTGAAAGCTTCCCCTATCTCCTAATCCACCTGTTTCCCAACCTCAGTGTGACATGTAAGAAAACCTGATCTCTAACCTCGAACTCCAAAGGTCATCTCCATCGATTAACATAATATTTCTCAAGAGACTATGTATTATCTATCCTCTAATGAATCAACTCTACATGCTCAGTGGTCTCTTGGACAAGACAAAGTCCCATCATACCGGCCTCTCCTACCTCTAGCCAACATAGGGGCAATCAGCATGGCCTACTGTATAAATCCTCATAAGGTGTCATCTGAATCGTCACCTGAAGACTATTATTGTAGTTAAACTCCACTAGGGGTATATGTCTCTCCCAAGAACCCTTGAAATATAGGACGCATTCTTGAAGAATTTCCTCTAACACCTGAATTGTCCGCTTAGACTATCCATCTGTTTGTGGATGGTAAGCTGTACATAGAAATACATGTGTATCTAAAGACCTATGTAGTCCCTACTAGACAAGAGAAGTAAAACATGCCTCCCTATCTAAAAATATGTAGTACGTAACCCAATGAAAATGTATAATCTCTCGGATCTACAACCTTCCATGCTCATCAACACTGAAGGTCTCCTTGATCGGCAAGTAGTGTACAACCTTCATACATCTGTCAATGACAACCCAAAGTGTATCATTCCCTCGAGGTGACCTCGATAAAACTATCAGGAAATACATTGCGAAATCATTCCACTTCCAATCGGGAATGGGTAACTACTATAAAAGCCCTACCAGTCACTGATTCTTCGCCTTGATATACTGACAGGTGGAACACCTCTTCAACAAACTGACAATATCTCTATTCATACCTGGCCACTAATACTGACAGTGTAAATCTTGATACAACTTGGTGACACCAGGATGAACTTCCCAAATTAAGGAGTTAAAATCCTACAAAATCTCCCTATGTATTTCTACTGACACCCACACGCACCCATGAAAAGGAAAGATCTCATCCTATCTACTGCCCACCCAGGAGTAGGGTCATCTCTAGACTCACTCTCCCATAGGACTAGTCCTTCATAATTTTATAGATGCCTCATTCACACTCAATCCATAATGGTAGAGGAAAGAGATAAAGAAGAAATAAATTTCTTCCCCTGTATGTCATGCACCTCCAAATGTATCTTAGAAAACAAATCCCTATACTTCCACTAACTACTGGCCTCTGGAACTACCTATATCTGAGTCCTCCTACTAAAGGCATCAGTCACTAAATTGCCTTTCTGAGGAATGTAGGCAAGCTCAAAGTCAAAAGAATGAAGTTACTTAACCAACCTTCGCTTTCTCAAATTCAGATCACGATGAGTAATTATTTACATGAGACATTTGTGTTCAGTGAAAACCACAAAATTATCTCCCAAAATATAATGTCTCCAATAGCGTAAAGCATGCACAACTGCAGCTAACTTGAGATCATGTGTCGGCTTGTTCCTCTCATGTGACCTCAACTGTCGATACCCATATACAATGACTCCTTCCACCTGCATAAGCACTGCTCCCATCCCGATACCTGATGCGTCCCAGTAATTGGTGTAAATTTTGACCAGTTCCAGAAAAATTAGAATTGGTGCGGAAGTCAATATACCTTTCAGCTTCTGAAAGGATGAATCAAAAGAATCTATCTGCAAGTACTTTTCACCCTTCTTAGTTAGGCCCATAAGTGGCACTTATATGTGTGAAAATTATTGTATAAAGCATATTTAGTATCCAGCTAGCCCCATAATACTACTTACCTCAAAGACGTTCATCGGATGCTCCCAGGAAACTATTGCTCTCACTTTCTCTAGGTCTACTAATACTCCTGTCTCTGAGATGACTTGACCCAAGAATTGAATCTCATCAATCCAAAAGTTGTATTTTGAGAGTTTGGAATATAACTCATGCTTTCTTAGTGTACTCAAAATGATATCAAGAAGGGTGGCATGGTCATGCCAAGTGTGAAAGTACACGAAGATATCATCTGAGTAGACTACCACCAAAGAATCCAAGTAAGGATGGAACACTCGATCCATCAGTTCCATGAAAAATTCTAGAAGATTCGTGAGACCAAAAGACATAACCACATACTCGTATAGACCATACCGACTCAAAAAAGCCGTAAGAGGTATATCTAATGGTATAATGTGAAAATGATAATAACGAGATCTCAATTCAATCTTCAAGAACATGGGTGTCCCTGAAGCTGATCAATGTGATCATCAATCCTCAGTAATGGATATTGGTTCTTAACTATTAACTGGTTCAACTTCTGAAAATCCACACAAAATCTGAAAGTACCATCTGCCTTCTTTGAGAAAAAGACAAGCGAACCAGAGGAGAAGTACTCGGTCAGATGAAACCCTCTCCCAAAAACTCCTGTAACTGCTTCTTAAGCTCCTGTAACTCTGGTGTATCTATCCTATAAGTCATAATGAACACCATTTCTGATCCTAGTATAAGCTCCATAGAGAAATATACCTCCCGTTCCAAAGTAAAAACTGAAAAGTCATCTTGAAAGACATCTTTGAAACGATCCACCACTAGAGGAAAGTCCATCTGTGAAGTCCCATGAAAATCCATATATAACTAGAAATATGGGATCTAATTCCTCCCAACCCATGATGCTTGGGTCCATCTCTGCTCAAATGGACATTTCATTCTACAATGTGTAGAAAAGACCCACCCTTTGGTGATGTGAAACTTACCCTATGATGATAGTAGTTAAAAAAGGTCTGAAAAAAGACTAACCAGTCCATTATGAGAATGACATCAAGGCCTATCATTTGTAAGACATAGAGGTCCCATAAGAAGTTACACCCACCACCCTCAAGAGGGAAATCCTTTCACTAACGTACATTAGCCATGCTAAGCCCCAACAGAGTGTCTAATATCATAAAATCATCATAAGTAAATATATATAGCCCAAGGCTCTCCACAACGACAATTGATAAGAAACTATTGGAATCCCCTATATCAAAAAGAGTTGAAGATAAATATGATACCACTTGAATCTTACCTCTAATGGTTGAGGGCCAGAGATCCTTCCCATGCTGGGTCTACTCCACTACAAAAGTCTGACCTATAACTTGGCCCTATAAACCTACTTGACTACCCTGAGCTGATCTACCCTGTGATCTCTAAAAACATATAGCTCGAATCCCATGGCCACAGCCTCCTCCTCGACCTAAATGGTCGGGCGAACTCTAGTTTCTAGACTAATGAGAAATTGGTGGTCCTTCTCCTGAATGTGGAGTCGTAGAAAAACCCCTATCATTAGCTACTGGTGAGAAAAACTGACAAAAATGATGAAGATGGCCTATCTTGCTGCAAGATCAGCAATCTACTAGGTACATCGGGCAATGTGGCCTCATATTACCACTATTACCTCACTAGTATCATACCACCTGGATACTTAAAGTAATACCCCTTCTACTCAGATCTCCATGCATAGACTCTCTACGACGCTTCCTACTATCTGTTGGAGAAGTACCAACTCTGTATGATGAACCACCCGGTCTCACAGCTCCAAACTCTCTCAGATTATGCTCAATGATTAGCTCTTGGTTGAATTTAGAATATATGGAAGTCAACTTGAAGATGTTCACCTGGGATCAGATGTCATGTCTGAGACCGTCCTCAAACATCCTGGCCAGAAATACCTCATCACCCCTCAGAATGGGTGTGAAGCACTACAACTCTCTAAAGTGAGAATAATAATCCATGACTGAAAGAGAACCCAGTTCCAGACTGATGAAATCATGGGCTCGGTCGACCCTAAAGGTATTCACGTAGAAATAGTCATATAAGGTCCGCTGAAACTCATCCCACGCCATAACTCTTTGGTGACCCACCTGTGATATCACATCCCACCATCTCTTGGTGGAATATTGAAGCATTCAGGTTGAGAGATTCACCCTCCTCTCAATAGGTGTCTTGATATGCTAGATGATAGATAATATGGCTTCTAATCATGACTCTATAGCCTAAGGTCCTCCATACCCTAGGAAACAGGGAGGATGCTGTAGCTGCAACAACCACGTCAGCTCTGCCATAGACAAGGAATGATGCAATGCTCCCTAGAAAGTCTGCATAAACCACATGTATCCTTCTTGGAAATGTGCATCAGCACCTGTTTTTGGTATAATGGATGGTTACATGATAGGAACTATGGGAGGATCGACTGGTTGTCCCTGATCTACCATTTCCGGTGTTTGATCATTTCCTTGTATCTGGTGTACAACTGGAGGTAATATCAGCGGCTTGATTCTACAAGGTCAAGTGCACACCTCATTTAAATATTATCAAGGACTAAAACATAGAAGTGCATTACAGAAGAAGGATAAGAAAACATTCAAGTTTTTTAAAATAGGGTTTCACGATGTGTATACCCTCCACACGGTATGTTCCCTTAGGTTTCAACATGGGTGTGTACCTCTGCCAAACCTGGCCATGTAACACACCTACATACATCGTGTCCCTCCTGTGACACAATGTGTACTTGAATTTTCTCTCCTAACTGAGTTCTTCAATATGGAGAAACCACACGGTTCTCTCCTGGGTGACACTACATGGAATTTTCACCCCAAACACGGTGTGTACCACTTACGTTCTAACCGCCTGTGTCGTTAGTCACATGGCCGGAGACTCGATCGACTCTACATAGTGTTTAAGAATCGGACATGTCTTGTTCGACCTATGTTTTATCCACCCACATTGTTAGTCACACGGCTAGATACATAGACTATTTGGAATGACGTATAATCCCAGTACACAGTGTATTATACCCAATTTTCCAAAAACCCATGTCTCTGCTCACATAGTCAGTCAGTTGGTTAAATACTACACGACGTGTACATATAGTACACAGTGTGTACTTAAGAAAAGTTTTTTCTTCCAGAATAGAAGAACACATGGTGTGTTTTCATAACACCACACACTCTGTTGGCTGGGTTTTCGTATAGTAGGTCTATGAAACTCCTATAAAACCCATAAAAACATAGAAATGTTTTTCATGTAATGAAAAATTCCTACCCGTGAGAGCCCATACTTCCACGAGTCAATGTTTCATATTTTTATTCACATCACAACTTGACAAAATTCAATTAATGTTCAAACACGGTCTACCAAATTTCAATCCAAGAGTGCCATAACATCTCATGGACAAAAGTTTTTCATACATACAAAATAAACATTACGTAAAAGAAATACTATATCAAATAGATGGTATTATATAAAGGCATCTATCATGAAAACATGATTATCTAGCACAACATATATCACAACAACATGAAATCAGTAATGCACCCTAAATGGAATGATAAGAATTCCTGACGTGTGATCTCTAGAAAGTGTATATATGATTCATGAGACGGCATAACCTCATCTCATCAGGTTTCAATAGAAATAGAACCTCAGTGATATCAATTGCAATATCCTAAGATATGTGAATCACCCAATGGTGAAATCAAATCATGTGTAACAATTGAAAAACTAAAAAATTTCAATATTTGAGGTAAATTGGCCTTTTCCTGCACACGATTTAGTTACTCTTGGGAAAATATTATTACCAACATCCCATTCCTTCTTATCCCAATCTATAGGCTCCAAATAGTAAGTCAAAGAAGAAAGGAAACTCCTTTGATACGACTTTGTAACATCCCAGATCATGATGCCGCCCAAAGGTGCCCCATACCCAGTTGGTCACATGGCCTCAAGCGCATTTCCCCAAATGCCAGAGGCTACCAACAAGCAGCAAGTTCTTTTGTTGTGATAGTGGGGAAACTCTGCCCCCATTGGCAGCGTAACACAGTGGAATAACAATAATAAACAACATCGAAAATATTAATACCATACAATGAAGTAACATCGGAAGATTGATAGTAAATAAATAGCTATAGCACATATAAAAATGATCCATGTCACATATGTCTAGTAAAGAATCCAAACAAGACACAATTATATAATACAGTACTACACCAAAGTACAAAGGAAAAAAAGTAGTCTACTACAACATCACAAGCCTCATATGGGTCCCATGCTCTCCAACTCCACTGCAATCAAGTACCTAATATAAAATGGCACTTTCTCTTATCTATACCTACAACCATATAGTCTGTTTGGGGCGAAAATCATGAACGAAATAGGGTGTGAGATGAATACCAGTAGGAAAACATCAAATGATCTGTGCCTAACTATCAGTGAATAAATATAGTATGAAATATGAAAAATGAAGCAATAAACATGGAATTACTCAAAAGTAAACTATCCTACCATTTCTAATCACATTCATTTACAATTATTAATTATTCAAACCATTGAATAATGAAATATTTGGATCTATCCTAAGCTCTTTATCCCCAATGTAAAATACTAATAGATGTCTCATAAGACCATCTAATAGTTGAGTAAGACCGAGTCCAAGCTTGTGCTCGGGTTGGAAGACTCGTCACAATCAATCAAACATTCACAAGAAAACTTTTTGGAGAGTTCTCATAGTCGAACCCCTATGGTTCAACATATCATAAATTCAATAATGATATAACAACCCTATAGGGATGCTCACATAGTCTAACCCCTTTGGTCCCACAAAAACAAAGACTCTCTGAGGAATCAATCACCATCAACTCCCCCTGTGGTATTTTCATAATAACTATAGACTCTATGAGGATGAACTCAACATAAATACCCCATGTGGTCCCGTAACGGTATACTATAGACACTACGAGGGAGCACTCACCGTCAATCCCCCCCTATGGTCTCACAACGTAAACATAACAGAAACTCTAGGGAATCCCTCGACGTCTATTCCCCCTATGGTCTCACTATACCAGGTTCTTACATTACTTTTTAATACAATCGTGCACAATCGATATCCATCAGACCATGTAATCTTAAATAATACAAGGCTTTGAATCTACAATGCATAACATACGAATTTAACAAGAAGAAATTTACTAATCAAATTCAACCTAACAATCAATGCAAGGAAACAAAGTCTGCCTCATAGGCAACCTAGAGAAAATGGTTATAAACATTCAAATAAATAACTCACCCATAGAGTGTCCTGTAAACATTCAATATAGAATAATATATCACAAAAAACCCTAAATATATCAATCAAACAGAGGAACATGATAACATGGTTCAATTCCTTAACAAGAAGTACCCAAATCATCGGTAATTGGTCCTTAGGAATATATAACTCAAAATAATAATAATAAAAAAGACAAAAAACCATCTACCACAATGTTTTATGAAGAACAATCTCATATGCTGGCCCTTGAATCGTCTTAGAATGTCATAGATCTACAAAAGATCAAAAATCGTTCAACCATGAATAGCTCGAGAGAGAAGAGAAATCAGGAAGTGAGATTCAATAATAATCATGAAATCACCGAGGTGATTACCATGAAACCGATGGAGTTTTATTCGTGAATGAATAAAAATTTGGTATCTCGGAGAAGATCCTTCCCTCCCTATCACTCTTGGATGGAATGAGGTTAGAAGAATATCGTTCCAGATATGAGACGTGACCCAGTCCAATTTATCATATAAAAAGAAAGGTACATGGAAAGTTCATTTAATGCACACACAATGTACTTGCCTCGACTAGACCCCACTTTAGGTGGTCCTCACAGTCAGGTATTTTGATGTTACACATCCAGTACACGACTACCGGTGACCACCAGGTACCAGGTGTGTACGCAAGAGTACACAGTGTGTACTCAAAAAATTTCCAAATTCATCCTTTTTCCTCAAAAATACCATAAATGAAGATCCATACCTAAAAAGAAGATCTCAGTTCTTACAAACTTCCCCCCTTAAATCAATTCGTCCCCTAATTTCCCTTCCAAGGGTGGCAAAGAAGGAAATTCAAACGACTCTGGCCACTGTGATCGTACGTCGACCTCCCTCTCCTAAGTCTCGTCATGTTTTTGCACATTTTTCCATAACTGCCATACCAGATGAATAAAACAAAAATGGATAACCTTCATGATACGATCCAAAATCCAAATAGGGTGCTACTAAAAGGATGCATCATCCTCCAACTAACCTCCTTGGGTTAAAAAACATGAGGTGAGTCTGAAAATTAACGTTGTAGATGAGAAACATGTAAGACATTGTGTATATCCTGGTACCTATGAGGTAACTGCAACCGATAGGCAATAGGCCCGAATCTCTCCAAATACTCAAATGGACCGACGTATCTTAGTGAATGCTTCCCCCGTCTCCTAATCCTCCTGTGTCCCAACCTCAATGTGACATGTAAGAAAACATGATCTCCGACCTTGAACTCCAAAGGTAATATCTATTGATTAGCATAAGATTTTTGGCAAGACAGGGTAGTATCTATCCTATTCAGAATCAACTCCATATGCTCAGTGGTCTCTTGGACAAGACAAGGTCCCACAATAGCTGCCTCTCTTGCCGCCAGCCAATGTAGGAGTGATCAAAAAGGCCTACCATACAAAGCCTCATAAGGTTTTATCTGAATCTTCACCTAAAAATGTTATTGTAGGGAAAATACACTAGGGTTATATGTCTCTTCGAAGAGCCCCTGAAATATAGAACTCATGCTCGAAGAATGTCCTCCAAAACCTAAATTGTACGCTAAGACTGGCCATCTGTCTAGGGATGATAAGCTATAATCTGAAATAACTATGTACCTGAAGTCCTCTGAAGTCCCAACCAGATAAGAGAAGTAAAACAAGCATCCCTCTATGAAATGGTGGAGTGCAGACCCCATGAAAACGTACAATCTCTCGAATGTACAACCTTCCAAGATTTTCAACACTGAAGGTCTCCCTAATCGACGAGAATTGTACAACCTTAATAAGTTTTTCAATGACAACCCAAACTGCATCATTCCCTTGAGGAGACCTTGGTAAACCAGTCAAAAAATCCATTGTGACATAATTACACTTCCACTCAGGAATGGGTAACTACTGTAAAATCACTATTAGTCACTGATGCTCCGCCTTCACATACTGACAGGTGGAACACCTCATCAAAAAACCAGAAACATCTTTCTTCACACCTAGCCACCAATAGTGATAGTGTAAATCTCGATACATCTTGGTGACACCAGAATGAATTTCCCCAATTGAGGAGTGATAATACTACAAAATTTCTTTTTTTATGTATACTAACACCCACACGCACCCATGCAAAAGAAAGATCTCATCCTCACCTACAGTTTTTCCCAGGAGTAGGGTCCTCTCCAGACACACTCTCCTATTTAATTCGAGGAAAAATTATTTATATTCTTCTAACCATATAAACGTCACCCATTTATGTGTTAACTTGGTTAATAGAATAGAGAATTTATTTTTTTAAACAAATAATTGATAGTAATATGCTAATTCATGGAAACTGCATACCCCAGTTATATTCATTAGTGTTGGACATTCCATCACAACATTTTTATATAAAGGATCAACTGATATTCTATTGTTAGAGACCAAATCTCCAAGAAAATGAACTTCTTGAAACCAGAATTCACATTTTCTAAATTTTATAAATAACTATTTTTCTTTAAGAGTCCCAAGAATTACTTAAAAATGACTCTTATTCTCATCATATATTTTAGGGAATATTAATGTATCATCAATAAATATCACAATGAAATTATCGATATATCATTTGAAAACTATGTTTATCATATCCATAAAACATAGGGATCTCTAGTCAATCCAAAAATAATAACTTTAAATTCATATTTACCATGCATCATAAAAAACACCATCTTTGGAATTATTTAATTGTGAATGATAATACCCAAAATGCAGATCAATCTTTTAAAAATATATATATCCTTGATGTTTATAAAACAAGTCATAAATATAAGGAAGATAGTAATTTTTATTTATATAAATGGCATTGATTTCTTTGTAATAGATGAATCAACTTATATACACATCTCTTTTATAAATAAAAGTAGTTTGGGATCCCCACAGTGAAATAATAGGGTGTATAAATTCCTTATCATACAAATATTTTATTTTCTTTATTAAATTCCATTTATTCCACTATGTCTATCCTATAAGGAGTCCTAGATATTGGTTTTATATTAGGTTTGAGATTAATCAAAAACCCAACTTCATTCTTAGGAGGATGTCCTGGTAGTTATTTCGGAAAAAATCAATATATTTATTTACAATATGTACATGTTCAATTATAAGGATTTGTTTCCCACTAATAGGGTTCATCCACTCTTATTCTATTATAATTTTATTAAGGAGAGCTAATAAAAGTGGATCTACACATGATTTAGATGATGTAGTTTCCTCTATAATGATAATGGATTCCACATTTCCATCACAAATCATAATTTATTTCTCTTAGAAATAAATATTTTAATTATAATTTTAAATATTATCCATAAAAAATATTATATAAAAGTAAAACATAGGTATAATAATCAAGATTTTGAATATGGTGTGCATATGATTCATAATGGTGACTGGGTAAAACATCCAAGTTGAAATTATATTTCCACCAATAATACTGATTGAAAGCTTCCTTCTTATGAAGATGGTGAAATATCTAATTTCATTGGAAAACATATAAAATGTAAAATATTTTAAATATCTATAATCAAATAAATAATTATTGAAATTTGATGTTAAAATCAAAGTACCTTCCACTACACCTTTAAGAAATTCCACCTCAACTTCTAATAGATAAGTAGGTCCATTAAAATATTATTACTTCTATCACATTAAGAAATCAAACATTGGAGAATATTGTTATTGAACAACAGGTTACTCCATACTGTCAATGTTATTCACCATAACTAGAGTCAGTCGGCCTAATATGACAATGATCTTCTTTTTTCCAACACAAGCTGTATTAGCATGCTTAGTAGAGTGATCCCAACATTGACTATAGCTGTTGATTCTGTTACTTCCACTAGGTTACATATTTAAATAATGGAATAAACCATGTTATCTTATAATCATCATGTATATGTAGCTAAAAAATAAAAATCCTAGAATTTTAAAAGTTCTCAAATACCAAATGGGATTATCATAATTCACTTGTTAACTATGTTAATTTGAAATATAGTTTCTAAGGTTACTACTAAACTTTCTCTGATACCAACTATAATAACCTCTAATCAAGTAACCCAAAGATGTTTTTTACTTTATTATAATAGTACAACATACAATAGATCACACAATGATGCATCATTTAGTTTAAAATTCTTGAAAAAATATATCTATACTTGATTTTGATATTACATTGGAAATATAAATATATTGATTTATGAAAATTCTTATATCCACAAATTCGTCCAAAATACATATCTTCATTTCATGGGGAAAGGTAAATAAACAAAGGGTGAGCTCTGATTCTAAGATATGTTTACATATAATGAAAACTATCATGAGTAAATAAGGCATAATCAGTATTGTAGGGTGGATAATAAGAAAATCATGAAATTCGATCAATAAAATTTGTTTAATGAACATCCATGATTAATATCAACATAGTTTTCAAGAGGTTAATAGAAACTAAATTATTAATAAATGAAATTCATAAATTGAAACATTCATTAATTTACCATCAATGCCTCAACCAAGGAATAATTCTTAATAAATGGATTCGTGTAATCCAAATTCCCATGTAATATGGTATGCTTACTATTTGATCTCACGAGACATGTAAATGCGTGAGTGTCTATCTATATCAAAGACTGAAGCATTAGTTTCATGTCATTTTAATTCCTAATTTATTGAGTGATCAATAAATTTCATTCTCAAAATTAATTATAAATCAATATTTATCTATATTAAATTAAGTATATGGAATATTTACCTAGTAAATTAAATAACAATTCTTAATAAACTTCCTTCAATTGATACCATATATATAAGTGGTATATGGTTGAGAAAAAAAATCAATGTGGTAGAAATTATTATTTTATAAATCCATGCTACTGAAAATATGAAAATGGTGGAGAAAATAATGTACAATGAAATGATGGAGAATTATAAGGAATTTGATTTTGAGAAAGTTAATGACCAAAAAAACATAAACCAGTAAAGGATAAAATAATAACATAAATTCATCAAAAATGATGATTTTTTTAGTAAAACCATGATTTAGGGGATATAAAATAAATTGTTAGTAAAAAATTTAAAATAACTTCATTATATCTTTGAGTAAAAATGAAGTTACATATCACTTTCAAAATAAATTTCATTCCTTTTAGAATATAACATCCTTTACATTTAGTATATTTTAAAACTAAAAATTATAAAAATAGAAAAAAATAGTATTCCTGAATATATCCTTGGAAAATTTGAAATTAATATAGATAATGAGTAATGGATGTGATGGTGGGAAAGAGTAGTCAAGTCATATATATGAAAAACAATATTGTTTCACTTTCATAAAATTTTGAAAATAACCTATACAGAAAATGTTGAAAAGTTTATTTTTTAATACCCTATAAATAAAGAAATAAATGATTCAAAAGGGACACAATCAAATTTTGTAGAATAATTATGACCATTCTTAAAATATTTAAAATTACCTCGATATGGAAAAAAATGGGTTGGAATGAATAATTCAAAACAATATTTTTTAAAAGAAAGTATCTTAAATATAAATAAATTTTGACTCTTAATCCAATAATAGAAGAAATGGTATATAAACATGTAAAACCAAAAAATAATTATAGGAGAAAAAAATATGGTTTATGTGGCTAAGACATTATAATTTTTCCAAAGGAAATCTGTATATAAAAAATCTTGAAATAATATGAGATGGTAAAATAAATCCCTTACCTTGGTCTATGCTGAAGAGTACACGTTTTATCCACTTATATGATGAATTTAAATTTATTATACACATAATTAAGAACATTTTTCAGATATATTACATTTTTATAGTCCTTTTATAATTATTTACAGCCATTCATTCAATAGTTCTTTCTTATATGGACTATTTAAGGTTGTTTGATTAATTTTTACAAAATTACTTTGGTATATTGTTCATGTATAAAGGTGTTATAAAGTAGTTCCATCATATATTGAATTTTAATAGTTAAATAAATAAAATTTTTATTCATTATATACAATTTTATAATCATCGATTCAAAGTGTTAATAAAAGTAGAATCACCTAGATTAGTAGAGGTGGTAATGCACACATACACACAATCATCCATATCATTTTCCAATGGATAAAAAGGTAAGATGGTGGATGATATATTATTTTTAAAAAATCACAATAATTTTATAAATATAATATATATTAATTTATTTATCATTCATAATCATCCAATTAAAGTGGTAATGAAAAAATAATTACACCGCTACATTGATATGGTAGACATTAAGTATGCACGAGCGATATTTCTGTTTTCTATAGGATATAAAGAAGATGAAAAATGGTAATTTCATTATCATAATAGAATCAAAGTATATTTTTGAGGCATTATTTTTTATTTTATGATGTATAAAGGACATTTGGGAAAATTATAACTATAAATATACTTTGAAATAGTCGAGTAAGATGATTACCTCTTCTTTGAGGGGCCTCATTTGGCTTATAACTTTAGTTATCTTAGGATGGTATTTGGGTAAGACTAAGATTTAAATAATGAAGGGATTCAATATAGTAATTTTTTTTGTTATTGGATGATATATAGGGATGAAGTTTTTTGAATAAAGTAGGATAAAAGGTTCCCTTTTATAAGTCTTGGGAGACACACACATGGATTTACATAAAAGATTTAAATTCTATAAAGTCATTTACAAGTTCAAGTAAAACAAAATTTTCAGAAATTTAATGATGATAATGGTAAGGTATAACTAAAATCAATAAATGTGGTTTAATTAAGTGTCATGTGTTATCTTTATTCCTTATCGATTTATTTTTAACTCTTTTAACTCATTTTAAACTTAACCAAGTTGATAAATTTTTTCCATTTTTACTATTCCTTTTTAAAAAAATTAGGTTAACCTTAATATGTAATATTAATTATACTAATTTAATATATTTAATCCATTTTCATGATTCAAATCCTAGATGTATAAGAAATTAATTTTCATATAAGTTTTAAAAATTCAATGAATAAAATTTCAAGAAAAATATTTGTTTTAATTATAAAAATGATTTTACAAAAAAAATGTATAATTTTTATTTAAATAGAATTAATTATATTATGTTAAATTAAAGGATTATTATTTATATTTAAACCCTAATTAAAACCAAAATTAACCGTGTAAATATTTATTAATAAAAAATAACTAAAAACTATTTTTATTTGACAATAAACATTACATAGATTCCGAATATGTTAAGAATTTATTTCAAAGTAAAAAATTTTATTTTATATGAATTTTTTTACTTATATATATATATATTTTATAAAAAATTATTCATAAACCTTAATGTTATTATTATATCATTATAATGATATAAAAGTGACATTTTTTTGTAAAATTGGTACTTTTCACAATTTATCCAAAAATCAATGATTTCTAAAATATCAAAAAAATTACCCTAATATAATATGTAAATAATAATTTAAAAAAATGAAATTAATTTTGTCAAACTAAAATTTTAAAATTTGGTAATTTTGGTTTTAGTCACATTATTGAATAAGGGTATGTACAATAAGCTATTATTTCTTTAGAAAAAAGATGATTTATTATAATTGAGTCTTGGGTGTTACATTCTTCCCTCATTAAAAAATTTAATCCTTGAAATTTCATGAATGAAACCTCTTGAATATAGGTGGTATGTTATTAATAATAACTTCTTTATGTTCCCATATTTCTTTATCTATTTTATGATTTCTATAAAGTAACTTCACCAATCGAGTCATCTGACTCAGCAACACTTATTTTATAGTTTAAAGAATCTAGATAGTCTCTTGATAGTTAGATAAATATGTTTTAAATTATATTTCCTCATATATGAGGACATGTGTTGGTTTTGTTATGTACTTTCTCAATAAAGAGATTTAGAACACATCATGAACATTAAAGAGGCTTAGAGACTTTACCAAATGATAAGCAATAAAGAAAATTCATTCTATTTTTCAAAATATGAATATACCTAGGACTTAGTCATAATTTCTTAATAAACTTTTTGAAACCCTTCCATGGAGGTAATTTTCGGAATACATTATTCCTTAATTGAAATTCTAGATCCTTTTTTCAGTTATCAGTATAAATCTTTTGTTTTCTTTGTGCTGCCTTAATATGACTCTAAATAGTATTTACATTAAACATTTTCTCCCCAACAAGTTCTAGGACTAAAATCCTAACTTCACCAATTTCATCCCAAAAATTTGGTTTAAGAAAAATATTCCAATATAATGCTTCATACTATGCCATTTTAATGCTTGAATAAAATATTTTATTATAAGAAAATTCCACCAAAGGTAAATATTGTTCCCACAAGCATTAAAAGTCAAGTGATCACTACCTCAGTGTGTATTATAATATTTGAATTTTCCTTTTATACTTTCCCTATATATTACTATAATAGGTAGTCCTTAAACATATCATGGTGTCAATATCGTTTTGAATAATCTTCCATAATTTCGAGGTATACCATGGCTCATGATCAAATACAATCAAAATAAGTAACCCATAATGTCTCAAAACTTCATTAATATAGATACATGCAAGGAACCTAAGTTGTAAATGTTACTTTATAGGATGAGAATGTGAATACCTAGTAAGGTGATAATTAATAATCCATATAGAGCCATTCCATCTTGGAGTATTTTCAAATCTAGTTATAAAGTAAATAGTAATATCATTTCATTAATACATAGGAATATGTAAAGGTTTAATTGATAAGTTAGGATATTTTCTATAAACAATTAAATACTTATAAAAAAATTATATTGATACATAATCTGTAATTTCCGTTTTCATATTATCCCACAAAAACTGATCCTTCTGATACAGATACATTTTGATACTAGCAGGGTGTATAGAGAAATTCACGTTATGAGATTAATCATTGAATTATTTTTTTATCCTAACCATGGATAGAACACATTACCATTTTCAAAATTTCAATATACCATATTCATAGTTGATTTAAACCAAATTATTATCATTCATGTATTTTATTTACATTTTAATATTCTCATCATTATGTTGGGAAATTTTAATTTTCTCTAATAAGTATAGTTTGATAAAGTTTTTGAATAGATGTGATGTTTTCCCTACCTTAGTGATTATTATAACTTACTTTACTAAATCCATTAATATATGATCTTTTTAAATCCTCATTTTAGTGAAAACACCATGATCATACCAACTCAATGCATAGAAAACCATGTTTTTCTTCCATGTGTTGTAGTGAATTGAGATATCATAATCCTTGAGTAGTTATAGCCATTTATTCTGCCTTATGTTGATAATTTTATGTGAGAAGATATATTTTAAACTTTTGTGATCTATACATATTTCACATTTTCACTATAAAGGTAACACCACAATATATTCAATAAAAAAGATTATGTATTTCAACTCAATATCATGGGTTGGATAATTTTGTTCCTGAATCATTAATTGCCTTGATGTTTTTATAATAACTTTATAATTATTCATAAGGACACATCTAAGAATATTTTTTATTTCATCACTATTTATCACCAATTTTTCATCTTTAAATGTCAACATGGTTAATAGGTTAGCTAGTTGAGAAATTATTTTATAAAAATCATTGATAGTATGTTGTTAATCCAAGGAAACAATGTACCTCAGTTATATTCATTGGAATAAACCATTCCAACAATGACTTTATCTTTGAAGGATAAAATGATATTTCATATATTAAGACAACACCTCCAAGAATATAAAAAACCTGAATTTGGAATTCACATTTTATAAATATTTCATAAAACTCATTTTCACTGAAAAAATAAAAAATGATTTTTAAATGACTCTTATGCTCATCAAAGATATTCGAGTATAACAATATATCATTAATGAATACCATTATTAAATTTTCTATAAAATAATTGAATAATATATTCATTATATCTAAAATATTAGAGTGTGCAATAGTTAGTCCAAAGTATATTAATGTAAATTCAAAATGTACAAACCTTGTAGGTAATGATTCCTTTAAAATATAATCCTTCTTTAATTAATGTTAATGATACCTATATTAAATATCAAGGTTCAAAAAATATTGTGATCCTTGAATTTGTTCAAACAACTCATCAATAATGGGCATATGATAGTTTTTCTTCATTTTAATGGTATTGACTTCCCTATAATGGATGAAATGCCTTATAGACCCATCTTTGTTCTTAATAAAAATAATAGGGTTTATCCATAGTGAATCACTAGAGAATATAAATCATTTATTGCAAAATTCTTGTAGTTGTTTATTCAGTTCCACTAATTCTATTGTGGTTATCCTATAGGGAGTCTTTGATATCGGGGTTTTCATCAAAAAAATATAAATTGAAAACTAATCTTCACCCTCTAGTGGATTTATATGTAGTTCCTCAGTGAAGAAAAAAATATATTCCTGCATAATATATAAATCTTTTATTTAAAGGATACCTTTCTTATTCACAGGCTTCCTCTTCTATTATTTTATTATAATTTCCTAAATGATATAAACTAGTGTTAGATCCATACATGATTTAAATGATGTAGTCTCTCCACTAAAGTTGCATCTCCTTCACAAATCATAATATCATTCTATTGTAAATAAATTTTCATACTATAATTTAAATTCCAATACATTCCATAGATTATATCAAATCCAACTATATGTATTATAATTAAGTTTTCAAATGGGGGTAGTTATATGTTTCATAATGGGAACTGATTGAAACATCATTTTTACAATAACTTTTTTATTAGGAGTACTGATTGAGAACCCCCTTCTTAAGCTACTAAGGAAAACAAAATTTTCAAGGACAACAAGGAAGATATAAAAGTGTTTGAAGATTAAGAAAAAATAAATCATTAGATAAATTTTAGGTTATATTCAAAGTAACAACCACCACTTGTTTAGGAAATTGCACATAAACTGTAGTGACTGTAAAATATTAGCCTTTCTCAACTATCTTTTTCTATGCTAAATCACTTGACACTTTAGAGATTTGTTTGAATAATTACCCATCTCTTTATAGATAATGCATTGGATAATATTTTTTTCTCTTTTTCTCTTACATTCCTGAGCCTTAGGACCCCATTCTCATCACCTGAAATAGGCCCTTGTTCCCATTAAGAATTTACTTAGGTGTTTATTTCCATAGTTATCACATATTAGAAATTTAATGCTCCCTTTATTCTTCTTTAAAACATTTATTTTTTTCTTAGTGCTCCACTAAACCCTTTTTTTCTTGATTTAACTTAAACATAAAAAACCTAGATAAAATTTTCTCTATGATTACAGAACTTGATAATATATCATTATATGTTGAATATGTTTGAGAAACCAGTTCCCTTTAGAGACTAGGATTAAGCTCATTAAGGAACAATTAATATTGATTTCTAGAATTTGTATATTGACCACAAAATGCTTATATAATCCTATAAATTCAGATTCATACTCTATGAAACTTTCTTCTTCCTTTTTCTTTAAAGTGGGGAGCTTCCTCTCTATTTCAGTTAATTACTACTACAGAAATTATTTCTCAAAGAATATCACTCCAATATTTCTCCATTCTATAAATTATATTACATCAAACCTCATATTATTCTGGATAAATGTCCATAATTTATTCTTATATCTATTTAGAAATTACAAAAATAGAATATCATTTCCCTTTAATTCCTTCCAAAGGTAAGAAACATCTTTTTGAGGGACTTAATATATTGTTTAAAAACAATTGTATTAGTAGTTATATTAAAAAATGAAATATTTTATCAAATTATGAGATTAAAAAGGTGAATTTATAACAATATTATGCTCTATATAGGAACAATTATTCACTATAACATGTATTAGTTTTCTGAATATGGACACAATCTTCTAAGTTCCATCACCAACTGTATTGGATTTATTGGCATGGAAATCTCTACATAGAATATGGTTATTGATTCCATTCCTTATATTAGTAACTATTTATAAAAATTTCACACACTGATTTATATCATAATCTTCATTAAAATTGATCCCTAAAATACAAATACTTATATTCGTAAAAATATCAAATATCCTAAGTGATCATGACAATTCACATGCTAGATATTTTCATTAACAAGCATGTACAAAATCTTCCTACTAAATTTCCTCTGATGAAAAATATAACAAACTGAACTCTAGTAAACCAAATCCTATGTTTACTTTATTACAATTAGAACAAGATACAAGGGAACGATAAACCCTAGATCAAACAGTTTATCACTTTTTGAAAACATGAAACATACTTAATTACCATATTAATATGTAAATATAAAAATATATCATAATAAACATTTGTGAATCCTTGAAATCATTAAAATTTAATTCTTAATATCATAGGGAACATAAAAATGGGTGAGATCAAATTATTAGTAAGGGTTAAAAACATTGGACGATATCACGAGAAAATAAGGCATAATTAATATAGAAGAGTGGATAATAAAAAACATGCCATTCCGTCAATAAATTTAGTTTTTGGAACATCCAGGGATAATATCAGCATAAAAATCAAATGGGTTATAGAAAATAAATTCTGAATTATGGAAATACATAAATCTACACATTCATGAAATTTCTATCAAGGCATCACCGAAGTTATCATGAATATTACCATTAAGTCGTCCACCAAGAAATAATTCTCAATAAATGGGTCGGTGTAAACTAAATAAAAATATTATAAGGAATGCCTAATATTTATTCTCATGAGACCTATCAATGCATCAATATGAAATCTATTACTAGGTACCACCTTTCACTAGAACTTCCTATTAATTCCTTACATATTGACTGATAAATACAATTCATTCTATAAATTCCTTATATATCAGTATTTATCCATGTTGAATCAAGAATATGTAATATTTCCCAAGTTAATGAAATAATAATTGTAAATAAAATCCATTCAACTGATACCATATATAAAAGTTCTATATAGATGAGACAACATCATAGTTGTAGAAATGATATCATTTAAATCCATGATATTTAAAATATGAAAATAAAGGTGAAAATAATGTCTAATTAAGGGATGGAACATGATATGTAATACCATTATTAATAAGGCAATGACCATAAAACCATGAATCGAGAATGGATGAAATAAGACCATACATTAATTATAAATGAAGGTTTTTATTAAAACCATGACTTTTGAGAATAAAAAATAAACTGGTTACAAAAAATTATATTTAACTTCCTCATATTTTTTTTAAAAAAGTTGTTATAAATCACTTTCAAAATTACTTTCACACCTTTTAGAAAACAACACCCATTTAATTAAGAATATTTGAAAACATAAAATTCAAAGAATACAGGGAAAAATATTTTCTTAGAAAATAAACCTGGAAAATTATAAAGGAATATTGATAATGAATAATGGATATGGTTGAGGGAAAGGGGAATAAAGCCATATAAATTAAAAGAACATTCATTTTACAGTTTTGTAAAAAGTTGAAAATAAAACATATAAATAATGTAGAGAAGTTTCCATATTAATTCCTGTAAAATAATTTAAAAAAAGATTTAAAATTTCTTTTATAAAATTTTGAATAATATTTAATAACATTATTGAAGAATTTATAAGGTCATTTACATGGAAGAAAAATATTTGGAAGGAAAACATTAATAAAATGTTTTCAAAAAAATTTCTTTTACATAGAACTTAATTGTAGATTCTTAATCCAAAAATATTTAAAATTAAATATAAACATGTAAAACAAAAGTATAAATATAGTATATAAAAATATATGTAGTTAAATATGCTATGATCATATACTATTTCCAAATGGAATCTGAATGTAAACTATTCTGAAATAATATGTGATTTTAAGAGAAATCCCTTACCTTGGGTCCCTTATTAGTCATATATGTTTGATACTCATATATAATGAATTTTAATTTATTAAATACTAAATTAATAACCTTTTTAATATATATTACATGTTTATCATCCTTTTATAATCATTTAAAATCCATTTATTTAATATTATTCGCTTACATCGACCATTTAAATTTGTTCAGTTGATTTTTCCCAAATTAATTTGATATATTGTTCATGGATAATGTTTTTATAAATTTGATCCATTATATATACAATTTAATTAATATAATTAATATAATTTTTATTCATTATTTAATATTATATTATCATTCATGTATAGTGGTTATTGAAAAATGAATCACATCATTTCATGGAACTGGTGGTCAACACATATTCATGGACGATGCTATCATTTACCTACAGATAGAGAGGTAAAAAAGGGAGATGATATATTAAATTTATAGAACAGTAATTATTTAATTATTTACATATATATTCTTTAATTCTTCTTTTAAAACAATTTAATTAAAGTGTTGATAAAAAAGGAATTATACTTCTATGTTGAAATGATAGGTCGTACATACACACAAATAAGGTTTCCATTTTCCATAGGAAGGAAAAGAGATGAACAAGGGTTTCCCATTAATACTAATAATATATTATTATATTGGTGATAATTTATTAATTTTTTTAATGGTTTTAATATATTTAATGGAATTAGAATAAGAAATATACTTGAATGATTCATCTAAGATGCTTACCTCTTCTTTGAGAAACCTCCATTGGATTACCCCTTAAGACTTATTAGGATGGTCTTAGAGTGATTAAAGGATATAAAAATGAAGTTACAAAATTTATGAAGGTTTTTGGGTATGTATTGGTAGATATATATGTCTCAATGTGTGTGAATAAGGGAGGATAAGAGTTTACCTTTTATAAGTGAGGGGAATGATGCACATTGAATCACTTAAATATTTTAAATAATATAATGTAATTTTATTATGGAAGTTTCTGTATATTTTCAAAGATTATAATATAATAAGGTTATGGTAAAAATATTAGAAACCAATTCGGTTTAATCAAATCTTTTTTGTGATCATGAAACCTTATCCCTTTATTTTGAACCATTTTAACACATTTTACTATTAACCATGGTGATATATATCTAACATGGTTATTATTAGTATTGACAAAAAATAATGTTTGAATTATTACCTAATAATAATTATTTTGAATAAAAATATTAAATCCATTTTACATTATTCAAATCCTATAAGTTTTATAAATTTCATTTAATATAAGCTTAAAAAACGCAACAAAACTATTTTTAGTAAAAATTTTTTTTTTAAGAATAAAAATAATTTTATTGAAAAATAATAATAATTTTAATTCTAAGTAAACTAATAAATTTTTTTAAAATTAAATTATAATTATTTATTTTTTAAACCAAAAATAATCCTAAAATAACATTTTAGATACTTTATTATGAGAAAAGAACTAAAATAGATTTTATTTTAACACAAAAAATTACTTTGATTTCCAAAATGTTAAAAATATATTTCTATGTTCAAAATTATATTTTCGAAGGAATTAATTTAGTTCTTATTAATTTATTTTTTCTAGTGTTTTTATTCATAAATAGTCAAGTTATTCTTAAATCATTATAATTTCATAAAGACAACATTTTTTTAGTAATATAGGTATTTTTAACTATTCACAAAAAAATCAACTATTTCTAAAACAATCAAATGTTCATCCTAAGTTAAGTTTAAAAAAATGAAATAAATTTCATCAAATTTAATTAGTATAATTTTGGATTTTATGTTTCAATCACATTCTTGAATAATGTTATTTGCATTATGTTATTGATTCATTAGACAAAAATTCTTACTTATTATAATTAAATTTATGGTGTTATAAGTTTCCTTAGGTCGTTTGGTTTTAATTTTAATTTTGAATAATATTTTATTTTTTATGATGTATTGATCCCCACTCAGATAAATTAATGATTTTTAGGGTTTATTAGTTCTTGGGGTGAAGGTTCAAAAATACCAAAAAAGTATGGTCAACTTACAAAATTTTCCAAACCACATGGTGGTTGAGAACATGGTTTTAGAATATTTTTTCAATATCTTGTATTCTTGGTGTATGGACCACCTATACATACAATCAACTCATATATAACTCTTATGATCTCCTGAATTTTTTGTTGGAACCAAATTTTTTTCCAGTCGGTCATGATGTGATTTTTTACTTATTGGAATGTTTTTTGATATATAAACCATACCATGTATTTATTAATTCTTATTGGTTTGGAATCTTTTTCTAATAAAATCAAATTTTTTGAAATATTTTTATTTTTATCCACATATGTTATAGTTAATTGGGTAAAAGTTTTTTTTTTCAAGGGTTATATTCATAAATTTTTGATTTTATTATAGTATTTTAGAAAAATTTTGAAATTAAAATAACATTTATAAGGATTTTGAGATTAAAACTAGATTTAGTGGTTTTTAAAAGGAAATTCCAAGATTTTTTTTCCAAATTGGGTGTTATGATTTTTTTGTAAAAAGTTATTGACACATAGGGTATGTTTTTAAAGTGGATGATTTCATTATATACTTTAGAGAAAATTCATTCAAATGAATAGAGTCATTATATAATATTGAAGTGATTTTTATGATATGTTTATGATTATTAAAGATATTTCACGTTAAGGGAATTGGGATTTTTTTTTGTAAAATTGTAAAAAGTATTCCATTTTATTATCTAAAGATAGTTGGATGTTTTTGAAAAGGAATTAAATGTTTTGAAATTATGGGGATTTTAAAGGTATGTATGATTTTATAAAAATGGGTTTCATGTTTTTTCATTCTCTCATATTTTGGGTTAGAAATAAAATCATTTGATTTTTTTGTTTGGTGATTTCTACTTCTCTTTTTTCGGGTCATATTGGGATAGTTTGATATGATATCTGAAGAATTGGAAGGTTGAGTTCATGTTTCATGTTATTTAGATTATTCCTCTAAAAAAATACTTGATGGAAAAATAATGTTTGTCTCCATTAATGAACTTTTAGGTTATTCCTATTATTTTTTAGAATTTATCTTTCATATTGGTATTTATGAAAAGACTTTGAGTAGAGTGGCAGAGATAAATGTCTTATTTTCACTTGGACTTTAAATCATCCCAATAATTCTTCCATAGTTAAAAATGAAATTATGTTTCAGATTGATGAAGTTTTTATTTTCATTATGGAAGTCTATATTGGGATGCTTATTTTTTTCTTACTTTTTCTTGATGAGTTTAGATTATTTTTCATGTTTGGTATTAATTTTGATCAGTGAATTCTTTGGTAATGTTCTATTATTGGATGATTTTTCCCTTGGGATTCTGATATAATGTTTTCCTAACCATCAGGGTTTTGATAGAATTATTTTAAGGTGTATTCATTGGGATTAATTATTCATCTATCCTTTTATGATATAATTATATTATTGCTTATTATTGATTGAGTATGATTTGTTAGTTTTCTAAGACATTTAATTTTGTATTTTATGATGTCTAAGTGATGAACTTTGGAATTTGATAAGTTATCATAGATATCATTACGTTTTATCTTGGGTAACATGGATGAGTGTTGTACAAGTATAGATAGTTATCAAGATGGTACATCATATGAGATTATTCCCTATTTGGGTTTCTATTAGGTTTACCATGAGAGAGTTCTCCATGAGTAGTGTCACATATTATTTACCCTTAAACTTAATAACACATGTTTAGAGACTTTTATGTTCAATGTTAAGGAATTAACCTAATCTAATGGATTGATTTTATATTTGTGTTATTTTTTTTTTGAATATTTGACCTTGATTATGGTTTTTGGGGTTTTTGTGGGGATGGGGACTATTTTATGATAGGTTACTCATAGGAGTGTTTAACTTTTATCTCATCATGTTAGGTGAATTATAAATAGTGGGATATATATGATAGGTCTCCATTTTATTTGAACTCCATATTGGATAGTTGAGGATGGGATCATGTTTGAGGTTTTTTGGACAATTTTGATGATTCTTTCCAATGATTTTGAAGGATTGTATTCTATTATGTGGTTTGTTTTCATAATATTCTTCTTTGTTTTTCTTTTAATCCACCCACCACCTATGTTGGGTGTCGATGTTTTCATTATCCATTTTCATATACTCCTTCAAATTAATTTTTATTGTAATAATGGGCCATAATGGGGATAATTTTCACAAAAAAATGTCATTATATCATTTAATTTAATATAAATTTTTTATATTTTTTATATAATAGATATTCTTGTTCTTCTTTTTAAAATATTTATGTGGTTTTAGGCTTTGATAAACTCACCACACCCCAACCAAGGAGGTCATACACTATAGTGAAGTTCTAGTATATAAAATGTGGAGAGACCCTAAGATTTTTAACATTTAAGTTTCCATTTGGTTAAGATATTTTCCTATAGGAAATAGTGAGTGTAACCATGTTATTTATGAGGTCATGGTGATGAAATTTTTTTATGAGCATCGCATGGTTTGGTTAATTTGGTTGGTGTGGAGGCTTCGAGTCCTTCGAATGTCACTGTGGTAGTTTGGGAAGTATAAAAACCTAGGGTTCAAATAATTATAGTGATGATGTAGGATTTTTGAGAGGAAAGTAAGGATATTCATGTTGTGGTACTTATTCATGTGCTATGGAGTGATTCTAGTCCAAAATAATGAGATGGGGGGGGGGGTGTGATTTTTCTTGGTGGTTACTTTTTCGGTCTTTTTAGCTTATTTGAGGGGTGGTGTGCCATGTCGTTGTCAAAATAACCACACCATTGAGCATCCTTGTTGAATTTTATTTTAAAATGATGAATTAACTTTTCCACCCCTTTTGAGTAAAATCAATATTAATCATTCCCCACAATTCATGCATATTAACCTAAGGGGGATCCCTATAAATATCTATTCAATTCCACATGGATTTTATTCTTCCACTCCTTTATTTTGGGTGATTCATGAAGTAAATAAAACCTTTTATCCTTATTATTCTAATTCTATTCTCCTCATAATTATTACCCATTTATTTTATTTCTACCAAAAACCCTAGCACCCATAGGGCCCAATATTGAGTTATCTTTGGTTATAATTTAGTGGATTTATTCTTTTAGGTCCCAAATAATCCATTATATACCTTGATTTTGAATCCGCCATCTAGTGAAATTTATTATGTCCTTTTCAACTTGATTGAGGTATTTTTTTATGTATTTCATTTATTTAGATTTTCATTGAATGTAATGTTTCTTCTAATCTATTGTTGATAAATTAAATCTATAAGGGTTAGTTATAGTTAATTCCATAAATTTTTTAATGTTATTTATTAATTTGAAAAATTATATTTTATGTATTTATAGTTTAAAATGTGTTCTTTAAGTTGCAAGTGTATTATAAAATTATATAAGTTATGTTTTAAAATAATTTTCATTTTTAAGGGTGTATGGCTCAATATAGGTCAAAAATAGGGTGAAATATGGTTTTTTAAATTTTTTTAGGGGGATATGGTTTGATTATCAACTATTTTCAATGTTGAGGATATAAATTTTCAACTTTTTAAATGTTGTCTCTAATGATTTTGTTTTATGAAATGTTTTGAAGAAAAATTTATATATGGTATGAGGTGGATTGGCATTAGGATCTAGTTTGAAATAATGGAATAGTTGTAATCTGTGTAAAAATTGGGTTTTGGTAATTATACACCCCTACCATGAGCCCTTTATATGTCTTATAGATGCATTTTAACCATTAATAGAATAGGAATTTAATTATAATTATTGATTCTTATGCATGTGAAAGGGTATGTTTCATGAAAGGGTTTTAGATCTGATATTTGGGTTTTATTTATTTATTATATTTCATTATTGTTTTATATAATGATCACGATAAATTCCTTATTTATTTCTAACCTATATTTTTGTTTTTCATGGGAATATTAGAAAATTAGTAGATGAAGAAAATTAGTTCTCTACTATTTTTGTTTCCAAAATGGATGCTTCCCTAGTTTAGATTGTTCTCTTTCCAGGGGATTGTGGAATATGGAATATGAGCACACCTGTATTATGGTTCCTGGTAATAGAGTATATCTGGGAAGGATCATATGCCTCATACAACCTAATTAGGCTGGTGAAACCATAAAAATGTTTTTTATGGATGACATTGGGTTCGATTTTCCATTTCAAGTTCTGTTACTTGAGTCCTAGGGATTTCCCTTGATTTTAGAGTGATTGATGGAATTACATATCAGATTACCGTATCTTATCATCATTCATTTTGTTTTTATTCAAGGGAAAGGAGTACAAAAAGGAGAAGAAAAAAGGGCTAAGGGGGTATAAAGTACAGCAGGCCAAGGGCATCCCCTCTGATCAAATTGACCCCATCAGGTTTAAATTAGGAAATATTGGAGAGTTTAGTTACCTTGGTTCCATGGAACACCAGAGAAGCTAGATGATCCACCACTTGATTCCCCTATTGCTAGGTGTGGGTCAATTTTGTACTATTGTTGAGGAGAGATTTTCATTTCCTTATGATGTAGCAGATCGACCAAGGGGTGCCACCTCTTCCATGCAAAAAATTATTTAGAATCTTGTAGTTAGTCTCCACTTGATAAAGGCAAATATTATTTTGGAAGAAAAGTATGATCCCCATGAGAACTTCCTTGGCCTCAGCTACAAGGGATTTACCACTACCAAAGTGAGCAGTAAAATCAAGAACAACACCCCCATATAGTCCTTGATGACACCTCCTCCGCACATTTCACCCGAGCTACATGCACCATCTGTGTTAATCTTGAGATTGTTATGAGGAGGCATCCACCTCACCCATATACCTTGAAGCTTGGGGGAAAGATGATGCATCACAGGAGAGGGAACATGGAGAGCCTGTAGGGATGGATCATCCATCTAGTTACTGACCAGAGTCACCATGTCTGCCAACAGGCTCCCTGTCTTTGGGATAATGACTCTCCCTATGGAGTTAACCCCCTCTTATCTAGCCCTGTTTCTTTCCTGCCATAGGTACCAACAACCAGCATTGATAATCATGGATCTCTCCATTTTTTCTCAGCCTATGTCTTCTGTCCCTTGAAACTATCAGTCAAAAAATGGAGTATCATGGTTTCCCCTAGAAGAGTATGCAGTGACCCCCCCAAAAAAAAAACTCGATACTTCATGGGACCATTACCCCTTAAAAAACCATTGGGTCGAGCAGTCCTCCTCTCTGGTCTTGAAATAGTGGCATTTAGAAGCCATGAAAAAGTCAATATTCTTAATATGATCATCTGTCGACATTTCCTAGTTATGGATCCTCCACACGAGAAAGTTATATTTCATAGGAATCTTTTTACACCACACCGTAATCGACCATATATCACATTGGGTCTGAGGGTTAGATGATCTGAAAAAATCCTAGCTATTGATCCTCCCTGAGTTTGAAGGTTAAAAAACACATCTATCTAGTTCAGAGTTGGTTTTAGTGAGGTAAAAGAAATCTAGATGTCCCTTATCCAGAATTGATCTGAAGAAGTACAGGTTAAGACTCGTCTCATTGAAGGTAATAGTGGCTGCAGGACACCCCAGATATCCTACCACCATGCCTGCCCATTTGTGTTGCCATAACATGAGATTTCTCTCCCTAACTATCCACTATGAATGCTACTGCAGGCTTGGGATGAGGGTGTTGATCTTAGACCAGAGGGGGGATACGTTCACATATGTCTCAGCCACATTTCCACTGTAATTACAAGCCCTTGTATTTCCCAATAGAGTATTCCCTTCAATAGTTTCCTATTCCAATTTGCATTCATGCAATGGATGGTGTCCCCTAATCCTTCAACATTGATCCCTTCATCATGAATTAGGTGTACCATCTTCTCTTAATATGCCTAGTGTTTTCCCCTCCAACGATGCATACTAGATAAAACTCGCCAATATTAGGTTGATAGTTTTGATAACAGCTTTCGGCACGTTGCTGGACGCCAAAGCTAGGGCCAGCATGGAAGACATGATTCTATTCACCACAGTAATGCAACCACAAAAGGATAACATGTGGTTTTTTACAGTTGAGAATGCGTCACGTGATCTTTTCCACAACCTGATCAAAATCTCTAATACACATTTTTCCTGTAGAGATGGGGGTGACAAGGTACTCCACTAGAAGAGATCCACGCTCCATGCCTGTTCTATTGCATAGAAGCAGGGCCCTACTTGCAAAGCATTTGTTTGGGATGTAAATCATACTCTTTTACTTATTAATAACCCCGAAACTCCAGTGGATGCAGTCTTTTAAGATTTTTTTGATGCAGTTTAGCGATTCCCTTCCCGCATTCATGAAGATAAAAGTGTCATCTGCAAACATCAAATGGGAGATTGGGGGAAGACGCATCTTTCATCGGTAGGGAAAAATGTCTATATTAGCCATATCATTATTGATCATGCGATTGATAACATCTTGCATCAGGATGATGATTCTTGGGGACAAGGGATCTGCTTTCCTTAGCCCACAAGTAGCTTTAAAAAGCCATGAGTTCATCCCATTAAAGAAACTGAAAGCCAAGAGTAGATTACACACCTGAAGATGAGGTCGCAGCCCCAGGGAGATAGACCTATACTATTCATCACTCTTTTGATGAAGCCCCATTCTAGATGATCATATGCTCTATTCATGTCAATCATAACATCTACGTTGGATCCACGTGAATTGGTGTTAATGTCTCTCATCATTTCTTGAGATAGAGCTATCGCGCCTTGGATGGATCAGCCCTTCACAAACCCATGATGCTCAAGGGAGATCCACCATGGGAGATGTTTTTCTATCCTTTTATTTATGATGATTACAAGGATGTTGTAGTGGAAATTTCACATACTCACCGATCTCTAATGTTGAAGAGAGGAGGGAACATTGGTCTTTGGAATGATGACTAGGGTTGTAGCACTGGCCACTCGTGGTAGGCTCCCTCCATGGAAGAAGTCTTGGATCACTGCGGTAATGTCACTCTTGAAAACCTACCATGAGCCTCCTTAGAATTAACCAAGAAATCTATCTGGACCCGGTGCACTATCAGGGTTCAGGATCACCACAACCACATGTATCTCTCCCTCTTCCGGGATCCCTTCTAGGAAATTATTGTCCTATAAATAGTTGAGGTTTGGAATCTCTCCCTAGATCACTTCACCCCCTTCCAGGTACCCAGTGGGCATGTTCATACTCAGTCCTGCAAGAAGATCATTGAATAATGTGTGAGCCATGCCTCCAACTACATTACAGTAGTTAGTGTACGTTCCATCAGACAGGGAAATGTTCAGTGTGATAAAACGCCTCCTCTCCCTTATACATGCATGAAAGTAGGCCAAGTTTTTTTGATACCCATTCATTCCTTTGGTTTTGTTTACCAATTTTTTTTTGAATTTGGATGTTGAGAAGGGTGTTTTGAAAAGTAAAATAATGTCTTGTTTTTTATTTTGGATTTTATAAGAGTTTTAAGTCAAAAAGGAAATTAGTTTTCTTGGAGAATCAAAAACATATTATGTTTAAGATTTCAAAGTACATAGTTATATGTGGAAAACTCTTTGAGAATGGTTTATGACATGATGTTTTTTTAGCTATGATAATTTATATAAAATTTTATTTTATATATGTTTTCAAAAATATAATTAATGAAATTTCATTTGAATGGAATTGTATAAACTCTTGGTAGTGTGCTACTAGGATCAATTTTTCTCACACCCCAAAAAATACCAATCACTGTATGAAGCTCATTCTTTGGATTATTTTCTGGTTTCATGGTTTTTATCCTATAGTTTGAGTTTGTGTGGTTCATCTTAGTTGTTTTGATAATATGGTGAGTTACCATGGGACACATAGAGATGACTTTTCCGTTTGGGATTTATCTTTAGTTTATTTTGGGATGGTTATGTCTCGTAATTCTTGAGCTAGATATTATTTTTGGTTATTTTGTACGATTGATTCTATTTTTTTATAGTTATGTGATTTTTTATTATTCATTCTATGTTATATAATAATAATTTGTTTGTTTTATTTGAAAATATTTGTCCTATTAATGAGATTCCAACTTTTTAATGGTTCATGCTAGATTTTCATGTGTAATCGACAATGTGATAACTTGGTTTTTGAGGTGGGGAATCATTCCCATAGATTATGTTTAATAACATAGAACTAGTTACCATCTTGGGGGATTAGGAATGAACCTCATTATGTATGATAATTAGGTTGGGTGAAGTGTTGGTTCAACCTAGGGTAGTTGATTACATGAAAAACCTTTTCAAAAATCAATCATATAGAAAACAATAAATTTATTCCTTTGGTATCTTAATCTAATTAGGGTTTCCCAAACATGTGTATCCATTGAATCAAAATAGGAATCTAATCCTATAAGGGATACCCATATCGAGCAATGCATAAATAATATAATCCATAGGTTCCTAGATTTAGAAAAACATACCCGGTGAGATGACTAAGGTCTTAACGTGCAATTATTTAATGTAATCCATCACATAGTAATTTAGTGTATTTCATAGTTTTAATGTCCCCATTCCAAATCACATTTCTATAACTATACCGAGTGGTCATATAGCCTTAATTGCACCTACCTATATGAAAATGGCCACTAACTAGCAGTGAAGGTCAATGATAACATCATAGGGAGACTACCACCTCACCTCAGAGTAAGAAATAACATTAAAAAAAATTAAAATATATTAATATATGATTAAATGGTAACCTATATCATAAAAATTATCAATATAAAACATACACATACCCTTTTATATTAAAAACAATTCTGTGAATGTCATACGAGTCATATCTACTACATTAAGATCCCAATAATTATCAAATTTTACAAAATTAAAAAAACTATAAAATTGGTCCCAAGTCCAACATTGATCCCATATCCCATGATCTTTCACTGCTAGATTGATCAATAATAGATCATAGTTCCTTTTACCTTATCCTATCTTAAAATCTGGAAGTCTTTAAGGGTACCCACAGTGGCTCAAGTAGTGTGTGAGTACAATTCAGTAGGACACCACCAATGGAATCACATACATATCTACTTTGAAAAAACATACATGTTTATGTGGTATATGAAATACATAAAAGAATAAATAATAATCACCACTAATCCATAGTATTGATGTTAACACTAGGTTTTGACCATACTTTGCTTCATCCAGTGCCTAATTTCTCTAAACCATCTACACAATCCCCTGGGGTGGGCATGTACAACCTCAGAACCATAAAAATATCACCAAGAGGGAATGAAATGTTGACCTTGAATAAATAGAGCATCACCTAGGGGGAACCATTTCCTTCCCCAATACCATGATAGTATTAACCATGGGGAAACATATACTACCTTGAAACCATGAGAGTATCATAAAAGGGTAAGCACATCCGTCCCCATAACCAAGAGAATATCACCTAGGGGAACTACATCCTAACTTGGAGATATATGAGTGTAACAAATGTGGAATCACATACTACCCCAGAACCATGATTGTATCATCCAGGGGAACCCTGTTGTAAACCAAAACCCTAATGGTGTCTCCCCTAGGGAGCCATGTTATTACCTGGAACCATGTGAGTATCACCTATGGGTAACCATATCCTACCCCATGACAATGATCATATCACACTAAGGGATCCACTTTATTCCTTATAACCACGAGTTTCATTCAATATTTACCATGTCACTATATATTTTCATGTTTTTACTATATATTACTATTCATCATGACGTCCAATTTTGATAATGTTTCTAATCATAGAAGTCATCTTAGGGCATTCACATTTAATTATTAGGTCATCATTATTATAGTTCATCCATCAGTTCTATTACTAAAATTCCCATTTCCTCTAAATAAGGATCACCTTACATGGTTGAGCAATGTTGGACTCTACCCTTTATTCATCGTTTAATCATGGAAGGATATCTTAATGTTCACAAAAAAAGGAAACAATTTTTGTATTTTTTTGGATATGTTCATATTAAGCTGAACATGCCCATAAAGTTAAGTTAAGACTTTAAGGATTTCATAGTGACCACCCACCTTATGCATGATGAATAAAACTACCAAGCCACATTGTTAATTCACACCCAAGCCCTTATAACCCTAAAATCCATGAAAACCATATCATGTTATTATTATATAATGGTAATCATAGAAATAGAGGAAGGATGAGGCATATATTATTTACATGGTCTCAAATGTATTGATAGATGATCATATGAATGAACAACCCATTCATTGGAAAAAATAAGAGGGATTGACCCTTTGTTTGTATAGTATCATACCATACCCCATTATCCATGCACCATGAGACACCAATACTTTAGGCATCATGTTATGGAACTCATCCAACATGCCATAATATCATTGTTGCAACACTATTATAGATAAACTAACTCTAAAATTTTCAAAAAACTTGTTATTGTACCACCACCATCCCCTCAGATATTTATAAAAAAATATATGATATTTGAAAAAATTAAAATTTTTTATACCTCAATAAAGCCTTGAGGTTTTATAATCCCTCACTGTATAACTGCTTCTCGTTGTTCTACATCGCTAAATATCATTAAGACTAATCGATTAACAAATTTATCCATTATAACTAGATATATGAATCGTAATCCCATATCTCCTCCAACATACAGACATGTTTCCATTGAACGCATACTTAAGGAACAATGTTTCTATATAGTTCATTTTCACTCTAATCGACTATCCTAACTGGACCCTCCATAAATTACGTGTCATCCCCATTCCCAACATTTTATGTTTTAATAATATGAGAAAAGTCAGAATGGTATTGTTAAAGATATGACACATGGAATACATCATTTATAGTATTAAAATGATGAGGGGGATCCAATCAGTATAACACTATAAGAAATCTATAAAAATAATTTGTCACCCATCTCAAATTACAAAGTTTAGTGTTTCTGGAAAATATATAACCTCTACCTAATTTATTTATTTTTTTTGAAAAAGGAATCCCAAGGATCAGACTTTTCAAACCCTCTACACCCAGAAACCCCCTCCCCATGAAGAGGTCATCTAGAGAAGCCCCAGTCAGGATGGAGCCATTGCCAGCTGAGATGGTAAGCTTCCACAGGGGTAACAGTCCCGTCATTAATGGTTCGACATAGAAATCCATCCGCTAGGTGGTCTACGCCCTTCTTCCCACCCAGTGAAAGAACTTGTGACCTAGCAAGGTGATCATAGCATGGGAAGTGGAAATATATAACCTATACCTACTATGATTTCTTTCCAACTGATTCTTGATCAACTAGATGTGATTATATGTCTCCTTCTTGAGAATCACTCCAATAATCACGGACTCCCTAGCTTCAATTCAATACAATGATTTTTCAAATGTCCTATCATATAAATAATTTAAACGAGACATCTAAACCGATGATTGATAACTATTTTTTTTAGGAAAACAATATAGGATTGAAATATGTATGTGTATTCTCAGATATAAGAAGGAGATGAATTTTAATTTTAAAAACATTCATTTTTAAGCATAAGGAAATATTTTTTTAACAAAGTTAAACAAATTAGATTTACTTAAAAACTATTTTGTAAAAATAAGGAAAAAAACTTTTGAATGATAATGATTATTATCAATATGTACACCAGTAAACATAAAAAACATTCTACCTTAAAGATTATAGAATTTTATAGAAGAGTTACAAAAAAAGATAATGTATATGAAAAAATTTATTATTCTCACAAATTGAAGTGGAAATTAAAAGTACATATAAAAGAGTAAATGTATTTTAACCCAAAAAGTAGGGTATCCAAAACACCTTTGATAATGGTCCCTTGATTTATACTTTCCAGAAAATTTTTCTTACCCACATCTGGGTAAGCCCTCAATCCATGAAAGATTGGTGTCTATCTTGCTATTACCACAAGACCTTGACCTATAAGGTGATCGACACATCTATCTTCCTTCAACGTGGAATCACTAAAATAAGTAAGTATTCAGAACCTATGTATTCCTTCAGCTAAGAATCCCTGGATCGTATATAGAAACTATCAGAATCAAAAAAAGCGAAACAAATCTTGTTGAAGATTTAAGTATTTGGAACAATCCGTTCACAACATAAACTCTTCAAGGATTTCTAATGAAGTAATTTTGTGAGAGCTCTCATAGAGTATCAATTCTCTAAATAAATTCATAGCATCGATCTTGTTCAAATGATTGTGTATTTATAGGTGAGATTTCAAACGGTAAAATTTTCCTCCAATGGACATATTTTTCTAGAAAATTTGTATGGACCTATATAGCTGGAACTTACTGTAATTCACTGACCCTAGTTACCCAGAGTCAGTGCATTATTTCATAACATTGGAATGATACAAGGAATCATGTCCTGAAATACTGATCAATTTAGTATCCTTGGAATTACTAGATACATTCATAAGTTTTACATTACATCATGAAATAAAAAAAATCAACAACATTTTGTCCCCTTTAGAAGACACATATATCCTTAGCCTATCTCTTCTGGTCAACCATCAAATACTTCTTCAAATCCTGTGAAAAATAAAACATAGAAATCGGTGAGCTCATAAGCTCAGTATGGATAACAATACAATGAAAACTTTTGTAAATAAGTATAAACATTTATGTCAATTTACAAGACTAAAACAAAAGACTTTTAAACATGAACTTTAGAATAATATGGAAAAGATAAAATAAAATAATTCCATTTACTTATTCACATGGATATTATACTAGTTGGATGATCATATAAAATATCAATAGACACTTTCATAATGCTGGAATGCATAATGCTAGACATCACAACCACTTAGTCAAGGCTTTGTGACAAGACACTAGTTTGTCTCATGAGACATACCTATGCATCGAGGGGCTATAGAGGGCTCCCCCAGTCACTTACTAAGTCCAATTCATTCCTCATATGGAAAGGTTTAATCATAACCTAAAATTTTGTATTAAAACTATCATATGAAATAAAAATAAATTATTTATAAACCATTATTGGTGTAAAAATAAAACATCCATAGTCAAACATATCACAAAACCTTAAATATGATATTGAAGTTTTGTATCATAATAAATCAACTTCAAATAATCTTAAAATCCAACAAAGGATGTTGACATTGATGAAATCAATTTTTTTAGAGAAATATCTCTTTCTATTTTGAAATAATTTAAAAGTAATTTAATTATAAAAGAAAACATTTTTTTAAAGAATTATTATAAGATTTTAAGGGAAGCTTCAATGATGTTATAATGGCCGAAAATAGCCACACCCTCCATATAAGTTAAAAAAACATTACTAACTTAATTTTGTTGAAAAGGTTATAAAGTGCCTTGTTTGGAAAATGATGGAATGATTCCTTTGAAAAACATATTTGGTCAAATAAGGGTATCAATGGATTTAAACCATTGTCTATTAAATAGTAAAAATGTTTTGAAATATATTTTTAAGAAACACTAATGTGGACGATAATGAGGTCCTAGTAGATACACACGTATAAAACAACCTCAGATAATAAAGAGATTGTGAAATTAACCCTTACCTTGTACTTTTCCTTGGTTAAGGGTAGGTTAACCTACTGTATATTGTTGAAATAATTTTATTAATTTATAAAAGAACCATATAAATTAATATGATATCATATATGATATTCGAATATTTCTTTGTTTACGATATTTCAGTAGTATCATCGTTTCAGGTGTTAACTGATTCATTTTACTTTATATGATTTGATACATAAGTAATGTTTGTTATCGATAGGATGTATCTAATTCATATTAAGAATGATATTTAGTCTTTAAACATTATTTTTAATCATCAAATAAAAATTATTCTTGAAGGGAAACGATGGGGAATGAATCTCATCGCGTTCGTCGAGATGGTAATCCGTACGTACGCACGAGAGACAATATCATTCTATTGATATTAAATTAATATATAATTGGATGGTGTATCATATATAAAGAATCATTATCATGTTATATTTATTATTTAAATCATTTATACTCATTATTATACCCATCCAAATGAAGAAGTGTTTGAATAACATACTACACCACGACGTGGAGATGGTAATCCGTACGTATGCACATATGGTGACTTTTTCATTTATAGGATGGATAGAATAATGAATATGGTTGTAACATTTTTATAATAACATAAAATTATATATAAGATACTAGAGATATTATTTTATAATGTAAACATCAATGAATGAGGAAGTGGAAGAAGAAAAGAACTTGAAAGAGGTGATGAAATATTTACCTCTTCTTCGGGTTCTTCCTTTTGATTTGATAAAATGGTCTATATAGGTTGGATTTCAGGCTAAAGGAAGGCCACTAGGATGAAGGAAGGATAGTTTAGAGGATATTTGGGTAGGTTTTTTCCAAGCCAAATGGCTTTGGAGGTGTGAATTTGAGAGAAGGGGAGGTTCCCTTTTATAAGAGAGGTGATGGTCCCTTTATGAAAAACTTGAAATATTATTTTATAATAAAATAATTTTGGGTTTCTAATGGATAAAAAATGATTTATTTCGAGGAAAAGGTGGGTATGGGTTAGAAACACTCAACAAGTAGGTTTTATATAGGTTTGGGTCACTATATTAACCTTATCTTTTAGATTTAACTCTTTGTAAAATAGTTTGACATTTACTGCGTATCATTGTATTTTTATATTATATGGTTAATAAACATTCAATAAACTTGAAAGAAAAAATAAAGTGGTTAATTAATTTCATATATAATATTATTTAATCCCTTTTTATGAATATTATATTTTTAGTAATAGAATATCAATTAATAATATAATATTTGTTTTAAAAACTCTTTTATGTCAATTTTGACACTATTTGGTATTTTGTTTTTGTTAAATTCATAACTACATTATTAATTCAAAGAAATTTCATTTAATAAACTCTATAAGTTCATATTAACCTTAGAAAATATTTTAAATCATTAAAAGTCTCACATTAGATTTATTTGGACATTTATAAAATCAATTATTTTAATCAATCATTAATAAGGTAATTACTGCATCATCATTTTTTCATAAATAAATTTAATTATTTAATGTCTAAAAATTATAAATATAATACCATTATGTAGGAAATATTTTTATATTTAAAATTAATATTTATAGTGAAATTTATATTATGTATAACCCTATATTAAAAATGATTTAGTTATTAAACTCTAATTTTAACTCTTTTAACTCTTCTTTAAATAAAATGATAATAAATGTCCTAATATAATCCAAGTGGACCAAATGGGATCTTATTTTATTCCAAAAGTTTTTTTGGTTGAATTATACTTATCCAATATAATTAGGACATGTTTTAGGGTAAGTATGATATCATTTTTACCCTTAATTACCCTATTTACTTTTAACCATGGTAAATAAAAGTCAAAAGTTACTATACACCCAATTTTTTTTCATCTTATTGAACCAAATTTTTCTTTACTAATATTAATATTTTCTCTCAGATTTCTAAAATTTGACTCATATAAGTGGTAAAATTATGTTTTATACAAATTTGTAAATGCTCCTAGGAGGTGGGTAAAAGACAGTAAAATTTTGATAAATTTTATATATCTAAACTTATTATAAAATGAATCCAATGAATTATGTTGAACATATATAGGTATTATGTATCAATTTTAACCTAAATTAAATTAAAATAAAATAACTAATTATTTAAATAAAAAGTCAGTTTTAACCACTAACACAATGTTTTTTCACTATTCATCAAAAATTGAAAGTTTTCGAAAAAATACCAAAAATTCACCTTAAGATAAATTCGATATTACAAATCCAAAAAAGAAGACCATTTTCATAGATAAAATTTATTAAATTTCAAAAAGTGGGTATTACTATTCATAAATACTAGATTGATTGGTCGTGGTGTGTTAAAACTCCAAGATGCGTACAATGGAAGCTATTGCATTAATCAAAGGGAAACGTACCGTGTAAGCTTTGGGTGTTACATTATCCCCTCCTTAAAATAATTTCATCCTCGAAATTTCTAGAATATTACTATATAAAAATATTCAGGTGGTTCTTCATCAAAAATCATCAGGTTCCCACGTTACCTCTTCCATCTTATGGTTTCTCCATAGAACTTTTACCAGACGAGTCGTCTAGTTTCTCAACACTTATTCTCTAATATCAAGAATCTTGATGGTATTTTCTCAATAAGTCAGATCGGGTTCCAGTTCTAATTCCTCGTAGGTGAGTACAAGAATTGGGTCAAGCATGTATTTTCTCAATAATGACACGTGGAACACATCATGAACTTTGGAGAGACTTGGTGGCATTTCTAAATGGTAAGCTATAACCCCAATTCGTTCTAGAATTTCGAAAGTTCCGATGTACCTGAGAATCAATTTACCTTTCTTACAAAATCATTTAATTCCAATCCATGCAGATACATTCAAGAAAACATGATCTCTAACCAAAAATTCCTAATCCTTCCTTCGGTTATCGGCATAGCTCTTCTACCTACTTTGATCTGCTTTGATGTGGATTAGGATTACCTTCACCTTTTCCACCATTTCCTCAACATTTTTTGGACCTATGAGTTTTCTTTCACCAACATAATCCCAATAGGTTGGTGTGCGACATCTTTTTCTATATAACGCATCATATGGTGCCATCTGAATATTATAATGGAAGCTATTATTATAGGAAAATTCTACTAGAGGTAAATATTGATCCCACATACCTTGAAAGTCATGTGAGAAAGATATGAACATGTCATCTAAGGTTTGAATAGTCTGTTATGATTTTCCATCAGTTTGAGGATGGTAGGTTGTGCTCAAAAGAAGTTCAGTATCCAGGGCTTTTTGAAGACTTTTCCATAATCTTGATGTAAAATGGGGATCACGGTTAGAAACAATCGATAAGGGTAATCCATGAAGTCTTATAACTTGATTAATATATAGTCTTTCTAGACATTTAAGTGGTAAATCTTCTCTTTTAGTAAGAAAATTTGCTGACTTGGTAAGACAATAAACAATGAACCATATTGCATCATTCCTTCTAGGAGCCTTTGGTATCCCCATGACAAAGTCCATTGTAAATTATCTAATTTCCACTCAGGTATGGGAATAGGTTGCATGACTATTCCAGGCTGTTTCCTTACAGCTTTCACTTGTTGAAAAACTATACATCTTGACACAAAATCAGCAATCTCCCTCTTTTTGTTGTCCCACAAAAAACGTTCCTTCAAATATATATACATCTTAGTTCTACCTAGGTGTATAGAGAAATTGGAGTTATGAGAATCATCTTATAAGTGCCTTTTCAGATCAGGTATATTGGGAACACAAAGCCGCTTCCCAAATTTAGAAATCCCATCTTCATATATGATGTCGATCAATCTCCCATCATTCATAGAATTAATATTCTTTTGATACTTATCATCATCAACTGGAGAACTTTTTATCCTTTCTAGTAAATATGGTTTGGCAACTATTTAAAAAAGTATTGATGTTTCACCATCCATAATTTTTCCCACATCCATTTTCACTAGATCCATGAAAATTGGATACCTTTCAACTCTCATCTTGTTCAAAACTCCATGATCATTTCTACTCAAAGCATCTGCCACCTTATTTGCCTTCCACGGGTGGTAGTTTATTTTGCAATCATAATCCTAGAGTATTTCAATCCATCTCCTTTGCCTCATGTTGAGTTCTTTTTGTGAGAAAATATAATTCAAACTCTTGTGATCGTTAAATATCTTAAAATTTTCACCATAGAGATAATGTCTCCATAGCATCCAAGAAAATATTACCACTGCTAACTCAAAATCATGAGTAGGATAGTTTTTCTCATGAACTTTTAGTTGTCATGATGCATAGATAATAACCCTATCATTATGTATAAGGACACAACCAAGTCCTTTCATTGATGCCACACTATAAATAACAAACCTATAATTCCCCGATGGTAGAGTCAAGATAAGAAAACTGACTAATATTATCTTCAATTCTTCAAAACATTATTCACACTATTTTGTCCAAAAAAATTTAACCCCCTTACGTGTGATCTAGGTTAATGGGTTAGCCAATCGGGAAAAATTTGGGACGAAACGACGATAATAAGCTTCTAAACAAATAAAACCACATACCATAGTTATACTCATTCGTGCAGGCCATTCTAGGATTACTCTTGTATTAGAAGGATCAATATATATTCCATCGTTAGAGAAAATATTCCCACGAAAAGAAATCTCTTGAAGCCAGAATTCAAACTTTTTAAACTTCCTGTATAATTCATTTCTTCTAAGGGTTTTATGAAAGCTGGGAAAGTGATTTTCATGATCTTCATAGACTTTGGAGTATACTAGGATATCATATATAAATACCACTAAAAATTCATCAAGATATTCCTTGAAATCTTTGTTCATTAGATCCTTGAAAACAGAGGGTTCATTAGTCAATCCAAAATGCATTACTATAAACTCGTAATGCCCATACCTGGTTCGAAATGTTGTCTTAGAAATGTATTTCTTCTTTACACACAATTGATGATATTTAGATCATAGGTCAATATTTGAAAAATATTGAGCTTCATGAAGTTGGTCTAATAAATCATTAATGCGAGGTAGGGGATAATTTTTATTTATTGTTATAAAAGTGATCTCACTGTAGTCAATGCACAACCTCATAGATCTGTCTTTATTTTTAACAAAAAGGAAAGGGGTTCCCCATGGAGAAACACTACGAAGAATAAATTCCTTATTACTCAATTCCTCTAGTTGTTTATTTAGTTCCAGTAATTCCACAGTGGCCATTATATAAGGGTTCTTTTATATGGGCCTTGAACCAGTAATTAAATCAATAGAAAACTCAACTTCTCGTTCTAGAGGATGTCCAAGTAAATCTTTTAGAAACACATCATTATATTCTTGCACAATAGGTACATACTCTATTTGAACATTTATTTCCTCACCCAATTTATTTCATTCTCTTCCTCCCCAGTAATTTAATTTAGTTGAGTTACTAGGGGTGGATCTTGAAAAGAATCAGATGGTGACATTTCAGCTCTAAAGATAAGGTAATCCTTATCATCATTGAAAATTGTAACCTCATTCTTCTTAAAATAAATTTTCTCATCATGGTCTGAAAGCCAATCTATACCAAGGATTATATCAAATTCAATCATGGGTATGACGATGAGATCAGCAGATAAATAAATTTTATATGCCTTAATGGGAACCGATTCACAAAAAATTGCTGTAATGATACATCCCATTGGAGTTTTGACTGAAAAATCCCTTGTTAAATCAAATTGGAAGTATATAATATTCTTAGAAAAAAGGGAAGATATGAAACAATGTGAAGATCCAGATTCAAATAAATCATTTTCTAAACATGAGGAAACCATTAAATTACCTTCCACCACGACTTTCAGAGCTTCAACCATAGTTGTAGTGATATAATAAGCATGGACTTGATCCCTCAGACTTTTATGAGGTATGTTTACTTAGCGCTTAGGAAATTAATTTTCATAATTCCCCCTTTCTCTATAATTGTAGCATTCAACATCGACATCCTCTTTCTTCCCCTTGCAATCACGAGCTTGGTGGCCTTTTTCACTACACTTGTAACAGACCACCATTCCCTTCAGGCAAGTATCGATGTGTTTCTTCCCACATTTATATCAGGATGGATATTCAAATTTTACCTTCTTACCCTTATTTCCATTTCCAGAGTGTTTAGAAGATCTATTATTCTCTTTCTTTGCTTTAAAGTCATAAGACTTAGAGAATTTCTTTTCTGTCTTGATGGAACATGAGACAATATCTTCGTATGACGAGAGTGATTGTTAGACTAATGCTCGAAGGAGAAATGGTTTTAACCCCTCAAAGAAATGATCAATATTACTTCTTGTGTTACGTATATAATCATAAGCATGCCTTGCTAAACTTGTAATGTTATCCTCATAATTTGCAACATTCTCATCCTCTTTTTTCCTCAGACTCATAAATTTCCATTCTACATCCACTCGATGGTCATGAGAAAATATTTTTCTAAGAAAAGATCGTTAAACCCCCTCCATTAAATACTAGAAACTACTTCATCCTCCTTTGAGTTTTGAATCAATGACCACCATTGATCTGCATCTCCAGTGAGGCGATAAGCAGCCATGGAAACATTTTCCCTTTCGCTACTCCCTAAATCATGAAGTATTTTCTATAATGAACTTATCCATTGATTAGATACAAATGGATTTGTAGTCCCATTTAATGTTGATGGTTATTTCCTCATGAAGTGGTCTAATGTTTATCCTCCACGTTGTAGATCAGGTTTCTCCATACGGGTAAGGTTATTATTCATAACCTGAGTTAGTTGTCTGAGTATGGTTATTAGCTGATCAGAACCATTTTAATCAGTAACTCCACTTTAACAGCCCAAAATTTTATGAAAAATATTATTTTTAATTTCACTAATGTCTTGTGTTGTACGCAACACAAAAAGGAGCTTGCACAACACGCATCCTTGACTTGCCTTGCATTACACACAATCACAACCTTCCTCGATAGCGTGTGTAGTACGTAATACTGAGTTTCACGAAACAACGATATGCTATTAAAATATTATTAAAACTAGCCGTTATGAATAGTAATAACCACTTTTTAAATTTTAGAAATTTTAGCTCTCAAAATGGACTTCATTTTTGGATTCGGAGTATCGAATTTAGCCTAAGGTGAAATTTTGGTACTTTTCGGATAACTTTCATATTCTGATGAATAGTGAAAATTACTAAATTATAATTAAAAACAACTTTTTTAATCGAAATAATTAATAGTGATAAATCATTAATTTGAGTGGTTTTAAAGTATATTTAGAATATATTTTTACAATTTAATACAATGTTGGTCATTGGATGTAATTTCACATTTAAACCAGACATAATCAAGTGTCAATCTTTTGATAGATATTGTTTCTTAAAAACACGCTATTTGTTTTAACAGCGGGATTTAATTATAAAATTAATTAATGCAATTTCTATGTTATTAATTTGGTAAAATAGACTTCATTTTTGAATTCGGAATATGAAATATAGCTTAGGATGAAATTTTGGCATTTTTCTGAAAAACTTCAATTTTTCATGAATAGTGAAACTACTAAGTGGTAGTTAGAAAACAGAATTTTTCATAAAACTTAATTTGACCGCTTCTATGAATGGAATTTCAAAAATCCAAAAGACACGATTGATGTCAGTAAGTAAAATGGGGTTCAATGAGATGAAAATAATTTTTGGTGAATAGTAATTTTTTACTTTTTTTTACCACGGTTAATAGTAAATAGGGTAACTAAGGGTAAATATGATATTACTATTACCCTAACACATGTCCTAATTCTATTGGATAAGTTTAATTCGACAAAGAACAACCTTATGAATATAATATGACCATTTAGGTCCACTTGGATTAGATTATGACATTTAATATTATTTTATTTAATGAATAGTATAAATAGTTAAAATCAAAGTTTAATAACTAAAACATTTTTAATATGGGGTTATACATAAGATAAATTAGACTATAAATATTCATTAGAAAGCTAAAAAGATTTCCTACATAATTATATTTTATTTATAATTTTTAGACTTTAAATAAATTAATTTTTTTATGACACAACAATGATGCAGTAATTACCCTTTTAAGGAAATATTAACATAATTGATGTTATAAATGCTCAAATGAATGTAATTTGAGACTTTTTATGCATTACACTAATTTTCTAGGTTACTATGATATATTAGTGTTGTGTTAATCAACTTGGTTCGAACATATAATTCTGTTATGACTTTCAAAAAAAATCATATATCAAATAGTGTCAAAATTGACACAAAATAGTTTTTAAATAACATATTATATTATTAATTGTTATTTTATTTCTAAAAATCTAAGGTTCGGCCAAATGACTTATATAAGGATATATATATTAATAATAAACAATTTGGGGTTCTTTTGGCATGTTATAGTAAGTGTATTAACCATATAGTGAAAGAAAACAAAAAGACACGGTAAAAGTTAAATTATTTAACTTAGAGTTAAATCTAATTGATAATGTTAAATTAATACCCTAAACTTGTATAAATCCTATTGGATGATGGGATTTCGACCCATCCCCACTTTAGCTTCGAAATAAGACCCTTTGGAAGCATTATAAACCGATTTTGAATTTAATATAAAATAATATTTTGAGATATTCCTAAGGTGCCCCTCTCCTCCCTTATAAAAGGGTACCTCCTCCCCCTCCTCCTCACACCAATTTGAGCACTAAAGCTCGGACAACCCCTGACAAAATCCCTTCTCCACTTCCCTAGAATAATCCTAGAGGGCCTGGTCTTCTTCAAAGACCAATCTTAGTTCCCTAAGTGGAGGATTCAAAGAGGCGTTCCAAAGAAGAGGTAATATCCATTACCGATCTTTTAAATTTATTTCTTCTTAAACATCTTCTTCTTTAGTTGTTTCATGATAAAGTAATAACATCAGTATTACTTACATACTGATATGTTATTATAAATATTAAACAACTCTAATTCACCTTCTATCCATCCTACGGAAAAATGAAATCACCGCGCGTGCGTACGTACGGAATACCGTCTCCACGCCGTGGTGTAATATATTTTCCGTCACCACCTTAATTGGATGGGTATAATGGTTTAATTAGTAACTATATATGATTATTATAAAGTGATATTGATACTGAAATAGTATACATACACTTAAACACAATTCCACGACCATGGGAACGATATCATTGCTCGTGCGTACGTACGGACTACCGTCTCCACGACGCGATGAGATTCATTCTCAATGATTAACCATTCATGAATGATTATAAAGTATATATAATAAGTACTAATTAAATATATGACCTTATAATGATACTTGAATTATTTATATTTATATGTATGTCATCTACTTAATTCCATTCAATTCAATAAGGAAACGAAAACAGCGTTCATGCGTACGTACGGACTACCGTCTCCATGAATGGTGTATTTCATTCCATTTACGGATTTATTATATATGTATATTATGAATATATATTATATATAAATCATGTTTTATATTCTGGAATTAAGTAATCATGATCTAAGTAATCATATGAATAATTACAAGTTAAAAACACGAACGACAAATGAGACGATTCTACCCAAAACGCTACTTTAACATGAATTTACAAAAGAACGGGTAATATAAAGTCATAAGTGGACCATATATGATATAATAACAATGAATATGATTCTGGAATAAGTCAATAACATGATTTAAATCATTATACAGGAGGTTCGGACACTTACAAAGCAAGTCGGACCTAAGGTAAGGGAAATATCACAATCTCATTTTTATCCGAGATTATTTATACTTTGAAATTTACTGGGGTGTATTTTATCATCCACATCCATTTTTCCTCAATATGTAATGTTATTTCCATCCACCTAAATTTTTGTAAATCAAATTTTACCCTTCGGTGAGTTTTTAGTAAAGAATATGAAAGGAATCTTTTGTCGTTTTTCGTACGAGGTAATTTTTGACTTTTCCGACAAAAGTACGAAGAATGTTTTATTTAACTTATACAGAAAGAATTGATTTTTAAAACATTATTTCCAAGAATCTTTCTTTATAAGTTTTCAACTTTATTTTTAATCAACTTCTTTTAGTTTATAATTGTATGACATGTTAAGAAAAGAAAAGTGTTTTTGAAGTAGAAAGGATATTTTCCTCCAGAATGGAGTTCAAATGTTTTATCAAAATTATTTTCCATCTAAGATAATATAGGGTTATGTTTTTATCCCTATTATTACATTGATTTGATTATGTTTTGAGGGAATTATTTTTATGAAGTCATTTACCTTATATGATTTGTTTTATGATGTCATGATGTTTCAAGAATCCCATTTTTGTTACATGTGTTATGCAATGATGTATGATTTATGATTATGTGGCACACATAAGAAAGGATTCATTATAATATGGGTGGGACCTATATCTCTCTCCAATTAATTGGGTAAAGATTTCATATCTCATGAGATAGACATGGCTGGAATGGTAGGTTATACCGGTTCAGTGAAACAGGACTGAAACGAGGGTGACTCGATTCAGAAAGGGACTTTGTCCACTAAGATAGTCTTGGCAATGAGTCATGACTAACAAGAAATGATTCTCTATGATTATGTGTGTATGCCACAAATTTTCATGTTTTAAGTTATGATTATTGTGATTTCATTTTACTTCCATGATTTATCCCATGTTATGAAATTATGATCTCTTTTGCAGGTTAAGATTTGAAAAAGTTATGTGCTTGTGTATACGATGTGATTGATATTTCTTTTGTTTACCCTTACTGAGCATTTGAGATCACCCTTTTATGTTTACTTTTCCCCAGGATATAAAGAAATGTTTTAGGTATAAAAAAAGAGGAAGATATTTATGGGAGATGTTGAAGATCTTTCAACAGGATTAGAAGATTATATTCCGAGTTTCCAAAGACACTAAACTATTACGATCCTTGTGTGTGTGTTTTTGTTATGTACTAAGTATTCTGCAAATGTAATGTAATGTCCATGTACGTCAGGCTTCGGGTCTCTATAGTTGGTATCAGAGGAAAGGTTTAGTCAACCTTTGGAAACTAGGATGCGAAAACGTTAGTGAGATCCCTAGAGATATTTCTACGGTATGTCTAGGGATGTCCCAAAGGTTAAGTATACGTATAGGTTATAGTACTAGAACTACGCTAACGATCATAGAATTAAACCTAAGATGTTAGATATTGAAGGTACTCCCCCTTTATTATGTTGTTTTCCCTAGCATGATTTTTGCGTCTCACACTATTCTTTTTGGGTTTTAGACGATGGGTGGAACCCGAAGGAACCGTGTTGATCAATGAAATGGACAATGCAATGATTGTCCTCCTGAACAAACAAATGTTATTGGAGATGGAGTACAAAATCTTATTGCTATACTTACACATGCTATGAATCATTCTGGACTTCCAAATGAGCAGAGAAGGGAACAATATTCTATTGAGTCCTTCATGAGGCAACGTCCACCTTCTTTTAGTGGGTCTTCTGATCCACTTGTTGCTGAACAATGGATCAGTACCACTGAAAAGATATTTTCAGTTCTTCAATGTTCTGAACATGATAAAGTCATCTTAGCAGTATATCATTTGGAAGGTGAAGCTGATCAATGGTGGAATCTTATCAAGAATACAAGGCAAAGAGATGAAATTGAGTCCATGGAATGGGACGAGTTCAAGAACTTATTTTTCAATAAGTACTTCCCTCGTATTCTTCGAAAAAAGATGGAGAAGACGTTTCTTGAACTAAAGCAAAAGGATGATGAATCTGTTGGTATATACGAAGCGAATTTTACAAGACTTGCAAGGTATGCATCTGGCATTATCATCCAACCTGAAAGTAAAGTTGATCGATTTTTCAGTGGCTTAAAACCAAGTCTTCTAAGGGCATTAGCTATAAGAGACTTCAGTAGCTATGAAGAAATTGTGCGTTGTGCTATCAAGGTAGAAATGGAAGTTGGTGTTACATATCCATCTCATGGTTTTGACAAGAAACGAAAGATGGAGTTCAAGGAGAAATCTCAGAATAATGGTGAAAAGAAGATGAATGTTTCCTTATGCACAAAGTGTGGAAATAAGCATAGTGGAGATTGTCTTAAAGGGACTAGAAAATGTTTTAAGTGTGGAAAAGAAGGTCATCGAGCAGCTGAGTGTCGAAGTAATGGAAAAAGGGTTTCTAATGATGTGAATAAAGCAAACACTGCAGAGAACGCACCACCAACACTTCAATGATTCAAGTGAAAGGAAATGGGGAATTATGCTAATAAATGCCCTAATCCAAGGGTTAGTGATGATCAACATGAGCAACCACTGAAGGCAACGGACAAAGGGAAGTCACATGCGATCACTATTGGCAATGTTGAATATGACAACGATGTGGTGGAATGATTAAGTGTTTATGTAATGGGATTCCAAAATAATATTGTATCATTGAGTATTGAAATATTTATTGATGTGGTATTCAAAGTGATTGAGATATTTTTTGGAAATAAGATGATATGCGCATAATGAAGGGAAAACGAGAAAATGAAATGTTTAATAGTATTCATGAGCTCATGATTGATATAAGGACTAAGTGATATCATGGTTTGAGTATATAGAATTTTGAGCATTTTGGTATGTGGAAAGTGTTAACTTTAAACTGCATTCATGTTTTCACTAAGGTATTCAAGAGAATACATGATTAAGGACTTTGAATGTTTGGAATATGACCAACAAAACATATCTTATGATATATGGGGATCAACGATGGTATTAAATCTCTGGTAATCGTTTTCACTATGTTATGAGAGTGGACTGCAGTATTATGGATAAGCCTAAAGATTGAAATGGATTATGTTGGACATAAGTGAGTATTGTTTAAGGATAGAAGTTTTTTTTCGATATTATTTATGGGATGTTATAGTAATGTAGTTTTAGAAAAAGTACAACCTGCAGGACGGATGACAGCCCATCGCGTCGGACAAGGCTGTAGGAATCGAACCCACAACCGAAGTGCGACTGACCTTTATCACCTACCACTGACCTACAGGAAGTCCCTGTTTAGTAGAAACTAGTTTTATTATATTAAGCAGTATGATATATGAAGTATAAGTCCATTTTAGGAACCATATGTGATTAATCTCACTATAGATCGACTTATGTATATAATTTTTGCTAACCTTTTGTTTGAGACAGATGGAATGACCCGTCATTCTATCACATGATCTACTAAAACTTCACGAATAACAAATTCAACTTCATTTATTTAAGAGATGAAGTGGAAATTGTTCAAGGCCTGAACAACAGTGATATTGTACCAAAATAAAGAAAGTATTTATTCTAATTCAAATTTTCAACTTTAGGGAAATGATCTTGAAAACCAAAAATGTTGTCCTAGTGATCTTATACCTGATGAATCAGATGGTACCTTAGATCGTCACAAATTTATGGATTTGTGATTACTGGATTTTCCATAGCCATGTTCTCTACCACTCTCCATCAGAACATGATGGTTAGATTTCTCTTCCATATCCATATTTTCACCTATGTGGAAACCCAGTGATTAGTTTATTTGGGTAACCGTTAAGTTTCATACTTTTGTTTTAAAATATTGGTTTTGGTATTCCTTTTTAGGATGTGGGTTTCTATTAAAGAAACTTTTTAATAGTAAACCATTTATAACCCCGACGAATTTCGAGGGCGAAATTCATTTTAAGGGGGGTAGAATGTAACAACCCGAGATTTTATGAAAAATTATCTTTTTAATTTCACTAATGTCTTTTGTTTTACGCAACACAAAAAGGAGTTTGCACAACACACATCCTTGACTTGCCTTGCATTACACGCAATCGCAACCTTCCTCGATAGCGTGTGTAGTACGTAATACTGAGTTTCACGAAACAACGATATGCTATTAAAATATTATTAAAACTAGCCGTTATGAATAGTAATAACCACTTTTTAAATTTTAGAAATTTTAGCTCTCAAAATGGACTTCATTTTTGGATTCGGAGTATCGAATTTAGCCTAAGGTGAAATTTTGGTACTTTTCAGATAACTTGCATATTCTGATGAATAGTGAAAATTACTAAATTATAATTAAAAACAAATTTTTTAATCGAAATAATTAATAGTGATAAATAATTAATTTGAGTGGTTTTAAAGTATATTTAGAATATATTTTTACAATTTAATACAATGTTGGTCATTGGATGTAATTTCACATTTAAACCAGACATAATCAAGTGTCAATCTTTTGATAGATATTGTTTCTTAAAAACACGCTATTTGTTTTAATAGCGGGATTTAATTAATTGAATTTCTATGTTATGAATTTGGTAAAATAGACTTCATTTTTGAATTCGGAATATGAAATATAGCTTAGGATGAAATTTTGGCATTTTTCTGAAAAACTTCAATTTTTGATGAATAGTGAAACTACTAAGTGGTAGTTAAAAAACAGAATTTTTCATAAAACTTAATTTTACCGCTTCTGTGAATGGAATTTCAAAAATCCGAAAGACACGATTGATGTCATTATGTAAAATGTGGTTCAATGAGATGAAAATAATTTTTGGTGAATAGTAACTTTTTACTTTTTTTTACCGTGGTTAATAGTAAATAGGGTAACTAAGGGTAAATATGATATTACTATTACCCTAACACATGTCCTAATTCTATTGGATAAGTGTAATTCGACCAAAAACAACCTTATGAATATAATATGACCATTTAGGTCCACTTGGATTAGATTATGACATTTAATATTATTTTATTTAATGAATAGTTAAAATAGATAAAATCAAAGTCTAATAACTAAAACATTTTTAATATGGGGTTATACATAAGATAAATTCAACTATAAATATTCATTAGAAATATAAAACGATTTCCTACATAATTATATTTTATTTATAATTTTTAGACTTTAAATAAATTAATTTATTTATGACACAACGATGATGCAGTAATTACCCTTTTAAGGAAATATTAACATAATTGATGTTATAAATGCTCAAATGAATGTAATTTGAGACTTTTTATGAATTACAATAATTTTATAGGTTACTATGATTTATTAGTGTTTAGTTAATCAACTTGGTTCGAACATATAATTCTGTTATGACTTTCTCAAAAATCATATATCAAATAGTGTCAAAATTGACACAAAATAGTTTTTAAATTAAATATTATATTATTAATTGTTATTTTATTCCTAAAAATCTAAGGTTCGGCCAAATGACTTAGATAAGGATATATATATTAATAATAAACAATTTGGGGTTCCTTTGTCATGTTATAGTAAGTGTATTAACCATATAGTGAAAGAAAACAAAAAGACACGGTAAAAGTTAAATTATTTAACTTAGAGTTAAATCTAATTGATAAGGTTAAAATAATACCCTAAACTTGTCTAAATCCTATTGGATGATGGGATTTATACCCATCCCCACTTTAGCTTCGAAATAAGACCCTTTGGAACCATTATAAACCGATTTTGACTTTAATATAAAATAATATTTTGAGATATTCCTAAGGTGCCCCTCTCCTCCCTTATAAAAGGGTACCTTTTCCCCCTCCTCCTCACACCAATTTGAGCACTCAAGCTCGGCCAACCCCTGCCAAAATCCATTCTCCACTTCCCTAGAATAATCCTATAGGTCCTGGTCTTCTTAAAAGACCAATCTTAGTTCCCTAAGTGGAGGATTCAAAGAGGCGTTCCAAAGAAGAGGTAATATCCATTACCGATCTTTTCAATTTCTTTCTTCTTTAACTTCTTCTTATTTAGTTGTTTCATGATAAAGTAATAACATCAGTATTACTTACATACTGATATGTTATTATAAATATGAAACAACTCTAATTCACCTTCTATCCATCCTACGGAAAAATTAAATCACCGCGCGTGCGTACGTACGGAATACCGTCTCCACGCCGTGGTGTAATATATTTTTCGTCACCACCTTAATTGGATGGGTATAATGGTTTAATTAGTAACTATATATGATTATTATAAAGTTATATTGATACTGAAATAGTATACATACACTTCAACACAATTCCACGACCATGGGAACGATATCATCGCTCGTGCGTACGTACGGACTACCGTCTCCACGACGCGATGAGATTCATTCTCAATGATTAACCATTCATGAATGATTATAAAGTATATATAATAAGTACTAATGAAATATATGACCTTATAATGAAACTTGAATTATTTATATTTATATTTATGTCATCTACTTAATTCCATTCAATTCAATAAAGAAACGAAAACAACGTTCATGCGTACGTACGGACTACCGTCTCCATGAATGGTGTATTTCTTTCCATTTACTGATTTATTATATATGTATATTGTGAATATATATTATATATAAATCATGTTTTATATTCTGGAATTAAGTAATCATGATCTAAGTAATCATATGAATAATTACAAGGTAAAAACACGAACGACAAATGAGACGATTCTACCCAAAACGCTACTTTAACATGAATTTACAAAAGAACGGGTAATATAAAGTCATAAGTGGACCATATATGATATAATAACAATGAATATGAATCTTTAATAAGTCAATAACATGATTTAAATCATTATACAGGAGGTTCGGACACTTACAAAGCAAGTCGGACCTATGGTAAGGGAAATATCACAATCTCATTTTTATCCGAGAATGTTTATACTTTGAAATTTACTGGGGTGTATTTTATCATCCACATCCATGTTTCCTCAATATGTAATGTTATTTCCATCCACCTAAAATTTTTTAAATCAAATTTTACCCTTCGGTGAGTTTTTAGTAAAGAATATTAAAGGAATCTTTTGTCGTTTTTCGTACGAGGTAATTTTTGACTTTTCCGACAAAAGTACAAAGAATGTTTTATTTAACTTATACGGCAAGAATGGATTTTTAAAAAATTATTTCCAAGAATCTTTATTTATAAGTTTTCAAATTTATTTTTAATCAACTTCTTTTAGTTTATAATTGTATGACATGTTAAGAAAAGAAAAGTGTTTTTGAAGTAGAAAGGATATTTTCCTCAAGAATGGAGTTCAAATGTTTTATCAAAATTATTTTCTATCTAAGATAATATAGGGTCTGTTTTTATCCCTATTATTACATTGATTTGATTATGTTTTGGGGGAATTATTTTTATGAAGTCATTTACCTTATATGATTTGTTTTATGATGTCATGATGTTTCAAGAATCCCATTTTTGTTACATGTGTTATGAAATGATGTATGATTTATGATTATGTGACACACATAAGAAAGGATTCATTATAAGATGGGTGGGACCTATATCTCCCTCCAATGCATTGGGTAACGATTTCATATCTCATGAGATAGACATGGCTGGAATGGTAGGTTATACCGGTTTAGTGAAACAGGACTGAAACGAGGGTGACTCGATTCAGAAAGGGACTTTGTCCACTAAGATAGTCTTGGAAATGAGTCATGACTAACAAGAAATTATTCTCTATGATTATGTGTGTATGCCACAAAGTTTCATGTTTTATGTTATGATTATTGTGATTACATTTCACTGCCATGATTTATCCCATGTTATGAAATTGTGATCTCTTTTGCAGGTTAAGATTTGAAAAAGTTATGTGATTGTGTATACGATGTGATTGATATTTCTTTTGTTTACCCTTACTGAGCATTTGAGCTCACCCTTTTATGTTTAATTTTCCCCAGGATATAAAGAAATGGTTTAGGTATAAAAAAATAGGAAGATCTTTATGGGAGATGTTGAAGATCTTTCAACAGGATTAGAATAATATATTCCGAGTTTCCAAAGACACTAAACTATTACGATCCTTGTGTGTGTGTTTTTGTTATGTACTAAGTATTCCGCAAATGTAATGTAATGTCCATGTACGTAAGGCTTCGGGTCTCTACATCCACTATTATTATCTTGAGTATGATGGAAATACCTACATGGACTACGTGTGTTGATACGGTTTTCATTCCTTCCACTAGGTGCCATTTCTCAACAATGGAATATACTAGATTAGTTTATGAATCACAATACATAATTTCAAACTTGTAAAACACTTAATATAAATTGAATAGTTTATGGATATAATCCATAATCATAAAAAAATTTCTTTGAGGAAGTATATACTCATAAACCCTTCATAATGGTTTGTAAAGAAAATGAGAATTATGCTAAGAATATCCCACGAGAGTGTCATAATCAAGAGTGCAGCAAGGCCCAATGTTGTGCACCAATTCCCGTTCGAGTCGAGCATAAAGTAGTGTTTTCGGGTTTTACCCCTCGAAACATCCATGCCAGAGCTACCTCTACCTGCTCGTATCCAAACTGAGATTTATTTCTTGTAAAATACACAAAATCTCCACATTACCAATATTTAGGAAGTTATTCTATACTAATCCTCAAATTCTATCTTAGGGTAATCTTATCTAATCAGAGTTTATCTAAATAGAGTTTCCAAGGTTTTTACTAAAATTACTTTGATACCAACTGTAATGCCCTGACCCCAGTTACCCATATTCGGTGCATTATTACATAACATTGGCATGATACAAGGAATCATGTCCTGAAAGACTGATCTGTTTAGTAGCCTTGGAAGTACTAGATACATTACTAAGTTTTACATTAAATCATGAAATAAAAACATCAAAAAAAATTTGTACCCTTTTGAACACAATTATATCTTTAGACTATTCCTGCAGATCAACTATAAAATACTTCTTCACATCCTGGAAAAAATAATACATAGAAAAGTGTGAACTCAGATGGTCAGTAAGGAAAACAATATAGACGAAACTTTCTTAATAAACATAAATATTTAAGTCAATGTATAAGACAAAAAAAGCCTTTTAATCTTGAACTTCACCATAATAAAGAAAAGATAAAATCAAATAATTCCATTTACTTATTCACATGGATATTCTAATAGTAGAATAATCACATGCAATATCAATAGCCACTTTTTTAATGATGGAATGCATAATGCCAAACTTCATAACCACATAGTCAAGGCCTTGTGCCAAGACTACAAATATGATTTTGTCACGGCCTTTTTCCAAGACACTAGTTTTTCTCATGAGACATACTGATGCATAGAGGAGCTATATCGGGCTCCACCCATCACTTACTAAGTCCAATGCATTCCTCATATGAAATGGTTTAAACATAACATAAACATTCCTATTAAAACTAGCATAGGAAATGTCAGTACTTTATCCATAAACCATTAATGGTGTAAAAATGACACATCCACAGTCAAAAATATCAAAAAATATTCAATACAATATGGATGTTTTTTATCATAATAAATCAACTTCAAATAAGCATAAAATCAATCAAAGGGTTGACATAGATGAAATAATTTTTTTTAGAGAAATATATCATTCTATTTTGAAATCATTTAAAATTCATATAATTATAAAAGAAAACATTTATTTTTAAAATATTTTAATAAGAATGTAAGGGAAGAATCGACGATGTCATAATGGTGGAGGGTTTCCGCACTTGCCATGTATGTTAAAAAACATTCTTACCTTAATTTTGTCGAAACGGTAATAAAGTGCATTGTTTGGAAAACGATGAAAAGATTCCTTTCAAAAACATATAAGGTAAAATAAGGGTATAAATGAATATAACACATTGACTATTAAATAGTAAAAATGTATTGAAATACATTTTTAAGAAACACATATGTGGATGATAAAGTGGTCCTAGTAGATACTCACGTATAAAAAAACCTCAGATAATAAAGAGATTGTGAAATTAACCCATACATTGTACTTTTCCTTGGTCGAGGGTAGGTTAACCTCATTTATAATTGTGAAATAATGGTTATTAAATTATATAAGACCCATATACATTAATATTATATCATATATGATCTTATAATATTGCTTTTTTAATGATATTTCAGTAGTATCATCGTTTCAGGTGTTAACTGATTTTTTTTCCTTTATATTATTTGTTACGTAATTAATGATTTTTATGGATAGGATGTATCTTATTCATATTTATAATGATATTATGTCTTTAAAAATTATTTTTAATAATAAAAATAAAATTATTCTTGAATGGATACAATGGGGAATGAATCTCATCGCATTCGTGGAGACAGTAATAGGTATGTACGCACGAGCGACAATATCATTCTTTTGATATTAAAATCGTATATAATTTCATGGTATATAATATATTAATAATCATTATCATGTTATATTTATTATTTAACTCATTTTTACTCATTACTATACCCTTCCAAATGAATAAGTGTTTGAATAACAAACTACACCACGACGTGGAGACGATAATCTGTAGGTACACACGTATGGTGACTTTGTCATTTATAGGATGGATATAATAATTAATATTGTTGTAACATTTTTATAATAACATCAATGTATATTTAATATACTGTAGTTATTATTTTAGAATGTAAACAACCAAGAAATATGAAGTGTAAGAAGAAAATAATTTGAAAGTGGGGATGAAATATATACCTATTCTTCAGGTTCTTCCTTTTGATTTGATCAAAAGGGATCCTTAGGTTGAATTTATTATTAAAGGAAGGACTCTAGGATGAAGGTAGTACGGTTTAGAGGATATTTTTTCAGGTTTTTGCTGAGCCAAATGGCTTTGAAGGTGTGAATTTGAGAAAAGGGTAAGTTCCCTTTTATAAGAGAGGGGAGGGTCACTTTAGGAAAAGATTGAAATATTATTTTGTAATAAAATAATTTTCGGTTTCTAATGGATCCAAAATGATATATTTCAAGTATAAGGTTGGTATGGTTCTAAAACCACTCGAACATTAGGTATTAGATAGGTTTGGGTCACTTTATTAACCTTATCTTTTAGATTTATCTCTTAGTTTAATTGTTTGACATTTACAATGTATCTTTGTATTTTTATATTATATGGTTAATAAAAATACTATAAACTTCCAAGAAAACCTCAAGTTTTTAATTAATGACATATATAATTTTATTTAATCCATTTTTCCGAACCTTAGATTTTGGGGAATAGAATATCAATTAATAATATAATATCTCTTTTAAAAATTCTGTTATGTCAATTTCGACACTTTTTTATATTTTGTTTTTTTAATTCATAACAGCATTATTAATTCAAAAAAAATTCATTTAATCAACCCTAACATGTCATATTAAACTATAAAATTAGTTAAATTCATTAAAAGTTTCAAATTTTATTTACTTAGATATTTATAATATCAATTATTTTAATCTTTCATTAATAAGTTAATTACTGCATCATCATTGTGTCAAAAATAAATTTAATTATTTAACGTCTAAAAATTATAAATAAAATACCCTTATGTAGGAAATAATTTTATATTTATAATGAATATTTATAGAGGAATTTATCTTATGTATAACTCTATATTAAAAATGTTTTATTTATTAAACATTGATTTTAACTCCTTTAACACTTCTTTAAATAAAATTATAATAAATGTCATAATCTATTCCAAGTAAACCAAATGGGATCATATTTTATTTCTAAGTTTTAGTTTGGTCGACTTATACTTATACAATATAATTAGGACATGTGTTAGGGTAATTAGGATATCATTTTTACCATTAATTACCCTATTTACTTTTAACCATGGTAAATAAAAGTCAAAAGTTACTATTCACCAAAAAATTATTTTCATCTAATTGAACCACATTTTACATACTGATATTAACCACGCATATTAGAGTTTCTAAATTAAACTGAAAAAAGTGGTTAAATTAAGTTTTATACAAATTTCCAAATGCTCATAGGAGGTGGGTAAAAGACGATAAAAAGTTTGATAAAATTTTATACATCTAAACTTATTATAAAATGACTCCAATGAATTAAATTGAACATATATACATATTATGTATCTATTTTAACCTAAAATAAATTAAATTAAAATAACTAATTATTTAAATAAAAATCTAGTTTTAACCAATAACGCAATGTTTTTTCCCAATTCATCAAAAATTGAATGATTTTAGAAAAATAACAAAAATTCACCCTGAGCTAAATTCGCTATTCTGAATCCAAAAATGAAGTCCATTTTGAAAGATAAAATTTATAAACTTTCAAAAAGTGGGTGTCACTATTCACAACGACTAGTTTAATTGGTAATGGTGTGTTAAAACTCCAAGTTGCATACAACGCAAGCTATTGCATTATTAAAAAGTAAATATACCGTTGAAGGTTGGGGTGTTACACAAACAATAGTCATATAATAACTGATTAGATGAAATTTTTTAGCACAAAAAATGTCATGAGAATCATTAAGTATATATGAATCTATATATATAAAATATTATGATATGGAAAAATAGTAACTTTAAGAAAGTTATAAAATCATATTTGTAACAAATGATAAATCATTAAGAAATATATAAAATCAGATCAAGATATAATTGAGAATTTAAATTTAGGAATATGGTAAATCGGGTACACAAATCTGTGTGAATTATAATTGATGAAATGAGAACAGGAATAAAAAAGTAGACAATTCAGAATTGGGAAACTGTAAATCATATTCGCATTTTTGAGTGAATTGGAATTTAAGAATGTGAATTGGATTCCAAAAACTAAGAGAATCAAAATCACAACTCTGGATAATTTATAATTGAGGAAGTGAATCAGATTCAATTTTATGCATGATTTGGAATTGGGAAACAAGAATAAGAATCATGATTTTAAGATAATAAAATTAAAATGTTTGAAGGAATCTGAATTAGGAAACATGAATCAGATTCCACTTTATGGATGGTTCAGAATTGAGAAAGTGAAGGATTTCAATTTTTATTAAGAATCCAATTTATTCAATTAACAATTAAAATAATGATTATCTTAGCTACAAAAATTTTAAAGAATATTCATATATATTTCCTTATAGATAGAAATAATTCATAAGGAAATGCATATAATTTTTCATGTAGATAAAAAGGGTTATAAAGAGAATATGATTGTTATTTCCAAAACATAAAGGAATGAGAAAAGGCATAAGGAAACTTTTGACTCAGCAATCTCCCATTTTTAGAAATCACAAATAACTGACTTAATAAAAGAATATTAAGACTAAAATAGTTCATATTTGAACTTAAAGAACATATCTCCCCCCTAGTTTATGACTCAAGATAAATACGACTAACTCCCCCTTAGGTTATGAAATCCCCCTAAGGATCATATTATGACGTTATATATTTTTATATCATTCTTAAGAAAATCCCACCCCTTACTAAAGTATGAATTCATTAAGAATTACCCTCTTTACATTTTCCTCCTTAAACTAATATTATTTTTATAAAATTCTTCTCCCCCTTTGTGATTTTTAGGAAGGAATGGGGAAAAGTATAATGTACCTGAAAAGTTAGAAAACAAACTATATAAAACAAAAAATACTAATACCTTTTTATTCAAAATGATTTACCACAAAAGAACTAAAATGAAAAAAATATTAATATTTATTTAGTATTAAGGTTTTGATATAGCCTTAAACTTATTTAACTCATTATGATCATCTTGAAACTTCGCTAAAAGAACTTCGAAATCTTAAATCCTCTTATCGTAGTTATGAATATTTTCTTATTGACTTAGAATCTTCTCCTACTAAGACTTAATATTTTTATCCTAATACTTATACTTTTTATCTACCTCATATATGAATGTCTTCAATATTTTAAATTCTTGAGAAAGAGAATTTAGTTTCCCATACAAATCCCAATCATCTTGCAATCAAATATATTTTTATTCATTTATCATTTATAATAATTTTCTTGAAATGGTTTTGATTTCTTATTCTGATTCTTTGTACCACCCTTAACTATTTCAAACATGTAATCAAAAGATTTAATATCATTATTGATCTGATTTTTAATACTTAATTATATCTATACAAGATTTACTAAGAGAATTATATTTCTACACCAAGTATTTGAGATCAAATTCAAGTTTTCTAAGATTTTACATGAAAAGGTTTATTGATTCTGGTTTCTGATTTATGGAAGCTTGAATTAGATGACATATTGATTCAATGTTTGGAAAGTATGGAATGGATTTCACCAAGTTCTTCAATTGGTGAATAATAGAATCTTATCCTATAGAGGAGGAAGATCGTTCTGACCCCGATTCATCTTGATTAGATGTGCCAACATATTCTTTCTTGCATTTTGCTTTATTGGATTCCAATCTCTCTGACTTCCGAACTACTTCTCTTTCATCAGAAACATGAATAATTTTATGATCATCATCATTATCATCATCTTCTTGATTTTAAACTTTTCCACTATCATCATCTTTACGTTCATCACCTTCATCATCAGAGGGGTTTTTGTGAACATAAATTTCAACAACATTGCCTTTCTAAGATGAGGATTTTTGGACAGATTTTCCTTCTAAGGAGAGTTTTGATGGAGAGGCTTGATATGTATTTAAAAATAAACTTTTAGATTGGATATACTTATGTGTTTATTTGAATTGTTTAACCTAACCATCAATTTATTTCTATTACATTTTAATTTATTCTCAATCTCTTTATTCTTCTTGAATCTGTTCATGAACAACCAGAACTGAGATAGAAACAACTTCCTTTCCTTTCAATGATTGGATATCCTCTACTACAACTGGTTGAGACTGTTTAAGAATCTTGATTTCTCGAAGAAAAGATTCTGGAACTTTAATTTTTTCTGAGGATCCTTCTGTATCTCTCAACAATTCATGAACTATCTTAGATTTAGTTAACTTTTTCTTGAGGTTCATCTCTTTTTCTTGTTTCTCATGTTCTTAATATTCTCTTATTCTTAATACTTTGTATTCTACTAGATATAAATCAAAAAATTAATCTCCTTTTTTCCACAACTCTTTGTCTTGTCTCCACTTTTCTACAACTTCATCCGAGTAGCATTTCTATTTCTTTGATTTTGGTGGTTCGGAACCTTTAGATATTTTCTATAGTTTTGAGGCCTGTGACATTCCTTTTTTAGGGAATCTTGAATTTCATTGCTTTTGAAATGGAATGAAATTTGGATAAGTTCAAAAAAATTATGATAATCTTAGAAAAGGTTGATGGATACATCAGAATTTGAGATTTGATAGAGTCATCTATATCTCACTGATAGTAAGAAATATGTACTTCATTAGGTTAATATTTCTTATATTAATGAGAAAATACATCATAATAATGTCTGTTATATTAGAGGTGTCCTTGTTTCCTTTTCTTGGTATTAAAATACCTTCCATCCATAATGAAACAATTATATAGTTAACCAAAAAGTTGAAAATTCTAGGCCTTTTACTCCCTTAATACGTAAGTAATCAATTTCCTTATCTCTATCAAAAGATCCCTATGAATCTGGAAACATTTTAGAGAAATAGTAAGATTAACCAACATGTGGTATCTAAAGAATATATATGGCTGTATTTTAATACAATGAATATATTTTCCTATAAATCTTAAACTAATACTTATCCTTCCATCCATCATTAAAAAAATTGATTGATTGGTAGAATTTAATTACAATGTTCACATAAACAGGATCATGTTCTCCCTTATTTTTTTCAAATTAAAAACATTCCCATCATTAAAGCGTTATGATATTTCTTATTAAAGAATCATACATAAGAAAGAAATCCTAATAAATTTACCTTTCAATGAAATTGACCAATGATTAAGTTCATTATTTTCAATCATTGATGTCTCTGAGAAGATTTATAAGGAAATTCAGAACTTAAGAAAGATATCTGAAAAATTTAATGGAGACTTTGAAGGGAAACAACAACTCGTAAGAAATATATGGAATTCTATGTGGGAAATTTGGTAGTACCTCCTTTATTTAGGAATTATAGATGAAAGTTAAACTTCAAATATTTATCCAATTGTAATAAGTAAACAAATCTGATTTGATGGATAATATTAAACCGATGAAATTTTTATAGATTCTGATTTTTGAGGTTTTAGGAAAATAAAATGAATTTAAGGAAAGATGATTATTTTTTTTTCTTAAAAAATAATTCAAATACCAACAAATGGAATTATAACTAAGATATAATAAGTAATAATATGTACCCTTCAGAGTCCTTAAATTATTTTCTAGTATTTGATAATATTTATCTTAGATATATAATATTTTAAAAAGATTTATTAGATTCCAAAAACCCTTCTATAGTTATTGAATTTTTTTAAGGTTTTGAAAAAAAAATTAGGTTCTTAAAAACATGATTAGGTTCCAAATTACATTATTATGTTAAAAAAATTAATAGGTTCTGAAAAAATTTATTATGTTCCTATTTTTTTAAAAAATAAATTTTACTCCCTCTATGAAATGAACTATCTTAATGTTATGATATAGTTTTGAAAAAAATGTAGATATGAATGATTACCTTACAATTATCATTCCTAATTTTTTTTAATTTATTCAAATATATCAGAAGGTATTGATTTTGAAAAAATACCAGCATGTTATTGTTGATTTCTGATGAATTTTAAAATAATATATCCTTTAAGTGTGTGATCCCTAAGGAAGTGATGCCCCATATCTAGGTTCTTTTCACAAGAGTGGTGTGCATGGTTTTTGATTAAGGCTATGGAACTAGTGTTATCACATAGTATCTGAGTTTTAGTAAAACTTATTCTGTAATAAGTGAGTGAATTTTGCATCCACAACACATGATCACAAAAACTCCCATCTACCACGTATTCAGCTTTAGTAACAGAAAGTGCAACATAATTTTGTTTCTTATATGACCAAGAAACTAATGAATCTTTTATGAAATGAAAAGTTCCAGATACTCTCTTCCTATCCCTTCTAAAACCCCCATGGTTAGCATACGAAATGATTTTAAAAAAATAATTCCAAAAAAATAAAAAATTTCTAAATCCATAGATCCCTTTAAATAGTGAAAAATTATTTTCACTGCATTTAAATGAGATTATTTAGGATTATATTTACAACTTAAAAAAAATCATACTGAAAACATTAGTATGAACAACTAACTATTAAGTATAGTAAACTTCCTACTATACCTATAAAATTTGTTTGTTCCATTGATTTCACTACTTCATCAAGACAAAGAGTATTAAAGGTACCAATTGGAGTCCTTATAATTTTAGTGTTGTGATATATATACTTTTTAAGAAGATAATTAATATACTTATAAGGATATATATTGCTTCCTTCCGGTTTTTGATAAATTTTAAATCCAAGAAAAAATGTTAACTCACCAACCATACTCATTTCAGAAGAAGATTTCATAAGATTCAAAAATTAATTAGTGAAGGATTGCTGATTTGATCTAAATATAATGTTATCAACATAAATTTGAACAATTAAATTTTTTTTATTTTCTTTATTTATAAAAAATGTTGGATTAGTAGTTTCATTAACATATTTTTTCACAAAAATATTGTAGGTTTATCATACCATGCTCTAGGGGCATGTTTAAGGCCATATAAATATTTAATGAGTTTAAAAAAATGTTTTGAATGTTTTTTTTCTTCAAAAATAGGAGTTTTTTCAACAAAAACTTCCTCTATAACAAATCCATTAAGGAAATCACAATTCACATCCATTTGGAAAAGTATAAGATAAATAATGATGAAAAGGTAAGAGAATTTGAATTGATTCAAGTCTAGCTATTGAGGAATAGGCTTCTTCATAGTATATTCCTTCTTATTGATATTAGATTATAACAACTAATATTTCTTTATATCGTATAATAATTCCATTTTCAATACATTTCTTTTTGAAGACCTACTTTACTCCAATCACAGAAGCTTCTTTGGGTCTTTCAACCAAGGTCAAGACTTGGTTCCTTTCGAATTCAATTAAAACATATTTCATATCATTAATCCAATATTCATCACCTAATGTTTCATCATCACTTTTATGTTATAATTGGGAAAGAAATGATAGATGATATACTTCATTTCTTAAAGAACTTCTTGTCCTTATGGGTTGATTCACATCACCAATGATACTATCACTAGGATGATTCCTTAGAAACAACATGCATGGGTTTTGTAAAACCTGTTCATCAACATAGGGTAGAAAGTATTCTGGGGTGAATAATTTTGAAACATTTTCTTGAGTATTGTCCTTATTAGAAGAAACTTATATCAATAGTTGGAAATCAGTTTTGGAAAACACATTAGAAGATGGATATTGGGGTTGTTTAACAACAAAAAAGGACTAGTTTCATCATATTTAACATGTACTGTTTCCTCAATAGTACAAGAATATTTATTGAAAACTTTATAGTCCTTCGAATTAGTTGAATAAAAAATATTCCTTCATCAGATTTGGGTGAAAATTTCTGTAATTTTTCTTTTTTATTCAAAATGAATACTTTGCATCCAAATACTCTGAAGTATGAAAATTTAGGTTTTTGACCTATCCATAACTCATAAGGTGTTTTATTAAGAAAAGGACTGATTAAAAATTGATTTATATCATAAAAAATAGTACTTACAGGCGTAGGCTAAAAATGTTAAGAAATTGATTATTCACTCCACTTTGTTCTTATTATCTCTTGAATAATTCCGTTTCTTCTTTTAACAACCCCATTTTTCTGTGGAGTTCTAGGATCTGAGAAGTTTTGATTAATTTCTTTCTTAATAAAAAAGTTCAAAAATTTTAATACTCAAATTCTCCTCCATGATCACTATGAATAGTTATTAATGGAATGTTTTTCCCATTTTTAACTTTTGTTGAAAATAATTTCAAATAAGAAAAGTCTTCATATTACCTTTCAATAAAATAATCCCATGTAAATCTACTGTAATCATCAGGTAAAACAAATACATAGTATTTTCCTCCACTGATTCTAGTTTGTATAAGAAAAAACAATTCCACATGAACTAACTATAATGCATTAGTTGTTGAGACTTCACTAATAGACTTAAATCTTGACTTATGTTTCCTTCCATGTTGACAAGGATAACCAAATTTTGAAGAATCCAATCTAAGATCCAGTAGATCGTTAAAAAATCTATTCTTAGATAGTTTAAATAAGTTTCTTAGGTTAAATTTTCATAGAATTGTAATCCATAACCACAATTGGTCTTCCATATCACTAAGAAAAGATAATTCATGTCTCCTAAGGTATTCTAAGTTAAGTGTATAAACATTCTCATGCTTATTGGTATAAGGAATAAACTCATCCTTGGAATTGTTAACTAAGCATTTATCATTCCAAAAATTCACAAGGTAACCTTCATCACATAAATAAATTATGCTTATAAGTTTGTACTTAAGGCCTTTAACAAAAAAGATATTTAAAATTAAGGCTTTTCTTAGAAGAATGATGTTACATATTCCAACAATTTCACCTTGGTCATTATCTTTGAAAGAGACTCTTAAACATTTCATCTTAATAATATTTTAAATGAATTTTTTGTTACTAGTCATGTGCCGTGAACATTATCTATCCATGTAAAATTTAATTATTTGGTAATTCCATTGTTTTCCTGAAAATAAAATAATTATGTTTTTGGAATCCAAAATTTCTTGGATATGGAAATGTTAGAAACTAAAATATTAGAAATTCGCATTTTCTTATAAAATTAAGATTTATAAAATCTTAAGAATTGTATTTTATTTAAAGAATAAATTTTCTCCTAGTGTCGACCACTTTTACATTTAGTTCATAATGGGGCACATTTAGGAACATCATAGTTGTGACTAAAAACAAGTTTTGAGTGAGAATAACCAATTCTAGAACTATTAAAAAGAGGAAAAAATTGAGAATACATTTTATCAAAACCATCCTTACCAGAAGTAATGTTTGAAAAAATTTTCCATAAGGAAAATATTTCATATTTTAGTCTATTGAATAAATTATTATCCTCATAGTCATTAGTATTTGTATTTGATTTTGTCTCCAATTTTTTTTTCTTAGAAATAACTTTTTCGAAATACTATGAAAGTTTATCCTTTTCAAAATCATGTTCCTCAAGGTTTTTTGAAATAGAAATAATTTTGAAATATTTATAATCAAGATCTTTAGAATGATCTAAAACTTATTTCTATAAATCATTCATTCTAGAATTTTCCTTATCAATTTTTTTGATCTTACTATTTTCATTTTCAAGAAACTTGGAAAATAAAGATACTTCTTCAAAAAAATGTACAAAATTTCCTTCTCATCCGGAATATTCTTCATCCTAAGAAATATATACATTATTTTAAGGGTAGCTAGAATTTAAATACATATTGGTTAAGGATTCAGAAGTGTGTACCTTATCCAATAAACATTTATTTTCAATAGGTATTCTGGAAATAAGACAAATATTCTTTTTTCTAGAAGATTCATTATCTAAAGATTCATTAGATGAGTCTCTACCACTTGCACTCCATGAATAATTTTCCTTTAATAATTTCTTTCTATTAGGCTTAAATATATTTTCTTATTCTTCTCAGAATGTATATCTTTCCTATCCTTTCTTTTATGCCTTGGACATTTAGGTCTGATGTGTCTTGCTTTCTTGTATTCATAACATCTGACCTTAGAATCATTCTTATCCTTCCTATCATTTTTCTTATATCTATATTAGAAATAATTCTTTCCAACAATCTTGTTCATCCTTCTAGCAAGATTTTCTAATTCATTATATGTTTTTTTAGATTAACTTGAGTATGAATGAATAAGAACTTCCGTATACATTGTTTACATCGTAATATTATCAGGAGTATTGTATTTCATCTGATTCAAAGTTTTATTAAAAGTAACACTCCAATTCTTCTTCTATTAATTCTTAGCATCTCCCTTAATCTATTTTCATGTTGTAAGAGATTTCCAAATAACTCATCAAGAGTAACAGCTGAAACTTTCCATGACTCATCAAAAGAAGTTCTCTTCGATTCCCATTCATTAGAAATGATGTCAATAATATTATTACAAGCATCTCATAATATTTCAATTTTTTCCTATAGACTGTAAAGTTTTTATGATATTCATAAATCTCTATTGAGATTTAAATATTGGTTCTCTATAAGGAAAAGAAACCATGATAGTCTGATCTAAGCATAGCTCTTATTGTTTCAATAACTTTATAAGTTCCAAAATTTTCATCTTTAAGTTTCTTATGAATTTTTTTCTATTTGATAAGATGATATATAGCTATATATATTCATGTTAATTAAACAATGTAAATTATTTATTACCTTATAGTTTAGTTGATATTAATGCTTATCTTGAATGGTAAAAGTTATGACTTCTTTATCAGGTTTGTTATAATCTCTAGTAAGAAAAAAAAAATTATCCACACTAGTATTGTTAAAAAAAGACTTCATTCTATCTTTATAATATTCATACTCCTTTCCCTCAATGATAGGTGGTCTTGTAGGGTCCCTATTATCTAAGGATCTAATATTCATTACTTCGATTTTAAAAGTAATATAAAAATTTATTTTCCACAACACATGTTAGTGTAGTATATATTTATAAACACAAAATTTTAAAAATAAATTATGAACAGTTTCCATAAGTAAACAAAGTTTATGTAAACTGAGTAGTGAAAAATTAAATTTGATACTAAGTTTAAGTGTGACTTTCTTAGATACATTCTTTAATAATAATAATGGGATTGAAATATGTATGTATATGCCAAGATACAAGGGGGGTGGGTGAATTTTAAGTTTAAAAACCTTCATTTTTACCTTTATGGAAATCATCATTTTACAATGTTAAACAATTTGATTTACTTAAACCCTCTTTTTTATGTTTATGGAAAAATACTTTGGAATGATAAAGATGATTTTCAATAAGTGCATAGGTAAACATAAAAAAGATTCCACCTTAATGCATATAGAATTTTATATTAGTGTTAAAAAAATAGAAAGTATAAGAAACACTTTCTTATTGTTAAAAATTGTAGTAAAAATTAAAAGTATATATAAATGAGTAAAGGTATTTTAAACCAAAGAGTAGGGTATCAAAAAAACCTTAGATAAATGTCCCTTGATTTATAATTTAACAAAAGTCTGTCTTACCCACACCCAGGTAATACCTCAACCCATGAAAGATCAATGTCTATCTTGATATCCCCATAAGTCCTCGATCTATAAGGTGATCAACACAACTGTCTTCCTTCAACTTGGAATCCCTCAATTAAGAATGTAATCAAAACCTCTATCTTCATTCGTTTTTTCATACCTCGATCTTATAGAGTAAAAACCATAATTTAACTAAGTGAAACAAATATGTTTTAATATTTGAGTATGTGAAACATGCTGTTCACAACATAAAATCTTCAAGGCTTTCTCACAATTATTTTTTTGCAGAGCTCTCGTAGAGTATCAATTCTCCCAAAATTTCTCAAAATCAATCATGTTAAAATATTGGGTATTTATAGGTGAGATATCCAATGATCTAATTTTCCTCAAAATGGTTATTTTCTTCCAAAACATTCAGAGGTACCTGTACAGCTGGCACCTACAATGGTCACATAATAACTGCTTAGATGACTTCATTTGACATAAAAAATATCAATAGAAATAATAAGTATATATGAATATATTTATATAAAACATTATGTGATCGAAAAATATTAAGTTTAATAATGTTATAAAATTTGATTCGTAAACAAGTGAGAAAACTTTAACAAAAATATAAAATTGGATCTAGAAACAATTGAGAATCATAATTGAGGAATATGGTAAATTGGATTCACAAATCTATGTGAATAAGAATTGATGAAATGAGAATCAGATTAAAAAAATTGGATGATTCAGAATTGGTAAACCATGAATCATATTCACATTTTTTAGTGAATTTGAATTTAAGTAACTGAATTGGATTCAAAAAACTAGGAGAATCATAATCATGATTTAGGAAAATTCAGAATTGAGCAAGTGAATAAGTTTCGATTTTCATCACGATTCATAATTTAGAAATATGAATAAGATTCGATTTATGACACAATTCAGAATTCAGAAATATGAATCAGAATATAGATTTTAATAGAATCACAATCATAAGTATGAAGGAATCAGTAATGAGAAATATGAATCATATTTGAAATTTTAGATGACTCATAATAGAGAAAGTATGGGATTCTAGGTTTTGTAAAGGATTAGATTTATTCCAATAACTATTCAAATAATGGCAGACATTGCTAGAAAAAGTTTAAAAAACATTCATAAACATTTACTTATAGATATAAATTATTATTAACTAAATGCTTATAAATTTCATTATAGATAAAAAGGGTTATAAAGAAAATATATTTGTGATTTAAAAATCATAAAGTAATGAGAATGGCATAAGGAATATTTTGACTCAAAAAACTATACTAGTTTCATGTGATTCTCCCACAAACACCCACAATCTTAGACACAACCTCAAAAGTTCCTTTGAACTCCAAATAGTGTGTTCTGGCTACCGATTTTCTATAAGAAACAAATAGTGCTCTAATATACACATGTGCGAAGAGCATTTTAAAATCCTTTCTAGAAGTGTGAAATAAATCATGAATCCACATATAAGATGATATTATGAGGCATCCAATGTAAGAATACTGTGTCTTGGATATATAGATTTCCTTGATCATCCATAGAGAGGGTCTCTTTGATTGATAATAGGTGACCCAAATTGGTCAATAAATCCACAATCACCCTTATTGTATCACTACTATGGATAATCCTTGGTAATACTATTATAAAATCTATTGTTACATCATCCCAGTAGTGAAATTAATTTATTTATTCTTGGGCCAAAATAATTTCTCACCATACAAATGTTCTGGTTAGCATCCCACCACACTAACTATCCCTAAAAACTCACCAACCCAACAATCATTATGCTGGTTAATTCTAAAAATTCCACAATGGTGCCTTTTTCCCAGAAGAATTATTTAATTTCCAAGACATAGATGTCATATGATAATGGTATATAACAGATCAACTCTAATTACCTAAATATAGAGGTTATCTTAAAACATTGACATAAGATAAAAGAAATCATATCCCAAATAATTGAAAAGTTTTGCATTCTTGAGATACTTGATACATATATGATTATCACATTAAATTTGAAAACATGTAAATAAATATAAAAATTCTATTGACAACTTTATTATTTATTCTATCATTTCCTAAAATACATTCATAAATTCCTTTCTGGAATCCTAGTGAAAGAAAAACATAATAAAGGGAGATCCCAGATACTTAGGAAGGGATAGCGTACAATAGAAGCTATCATAGAATAAATAAATAATGTATAATACTAAAGAGTTAATAAATAATAAAATATTCCATATAAATAATATCATAAAAGGGGAATACATCCTTGGATGACATAACAATATAAAAAATCTCCTGGATAATAACAACTAGTTTTATAATTAAGAAATGTATAATGCCAGACATCATAATCTTACCAGCATAGAATCATTCCAAGAAATCATATATAAATATGTAAGAAATTTGACAAATACCCACACTAGTCTGTCTCATGAGACCTAATAATTCATTTATGGGCTATAATGAGCCACTCCCGGCACTTACATGGTCAAATTCATTCTGTATATGAAAAAAATGAATAAAAATTCAATATGTAAAAAATATAAAAATTCATCCTATAAACTATAATACAAAATATTAATACGTTACCCAAAAAAAATTAAAAAACATGATCATAAATAATACAAGTAAATATGGTTAATGGTATCATTATATTATATCTATAGTAGAGCATAAGAATCATCACATGATGTTGGCATAGATAAAAATACCTTTAAAAGAAAATTCAATCCTTTCTTTGAATACATGGAAAGAATTTACTTTTCATTTGATAAGATTTTAAATAAAAATATATAGAATACTAAAAAAATTATATTCTTTTAAAATAAAATTGGATACTTGTAAGGTAATAATTAATGAAAATTATATATAGGAAGGTATGGAATACTATTCAAACTATTAAAGATAAAAAAATAGTCCTTTCACACATTTTGTAAAAAAATCAATAGTACCGCATTCAAAAAATGATAAGAAAATTACATTTAAACAATTTTAAGGAAGTAAAATATATTTGAATATGATTTCAAACAATAATTGGATATAATTAATGAATTTGTGAAAATATAACTTTTTATATGGATATGAATGAGATAGATTCCTGAGAAAAAGTAGAAATAATATCGGGTTTCCTTAAAAAAGCGTTAGTTGTTTTATGTATCAAATAGGGGAAAATGAAAGGATGAAATATACACTCTATATATAAATATATTAGAAGAGAATATATGGATTTTACAACAAAAATATCTTATGATTTTTTTCAATGGATGTTTAAACATAAACAATCCCGAATAAAAATGTGATTGTAGAATAAACCCATAAATAAGACTTCCGCTTGATCAGAAACATTATAACCTCCTTCATAATAAATTTAAATTTATTAAATAACTTATTCAGAATCTATATCAGGTATATTTAATTTGTTAATTTAATTTTATAATCATTTGGAATCCATTTGTTTAATTGTTCTTATTTACATTGACCACATAACATTATTTGGTCAATTTGTTTATACTTCTATATATTAAACATGGTTTGTTAGATGTTATAAATTTTTTAAATAATAGTAATGATATTAACAATGTCATAAATATATTTTTTATTTATATTTTATTATAGAATCATCCATTCTTGGTGGCAGTAGAAAAATAAATCGCATCACTTTGTGGAGCTGGTAGACCATAGGTACGCTTGAACTACACTATTATTCTCTATTAGAAGAATGAGTAAGAAGGAATATGATATATTATGTATAAATAATAAAAATAATTACAAAAATATCAAACATATTCATTAATTAAATCATTATAACCATTCATATAATGAAGTGATGAAAAACTAATAACATTGCTATGCTTAGATGGTAGGCCATACGTATGCACCTGTGATGTTTTCATTTTTGATAAGATTTAAAGGAGATAAAAAATGGATTTATCATTAAGATAAAAACATCACATTATTTTTAATTTAATAATTTAATTATTTTAATATTATTATTGAATTTTTGGATAAGGTTTAAGAATAAAAAAATAGGAAACATCTCCGTAATAACGTGTGCCTCTTCTTTTGGTAACCTCCTTTGGCCTACACCTTAAGAATTATTGAAGTGGTATTTTGGTGAGACCAAGTCCACCAAGTCACGACGAGAGATGTTGGTAAGGTATCAGAATAGGTTATGGTTGAGATAAATTTTTCAATTACTATATATAAGAGAGGTGATAGGGTTCCCTTTTATAAGTGTGGTGAGGAGAAAATTTATTAATTCTTGAAACATTATTATATAATAAATTTCTGACACAATTCAAGTGTTTATTAATTATTATATATTAGAATATGAAAAGGTTATGGTTGAAATAAAACCAACCAATGTGTATTAAGAATGTTTTTTTTATCTTGAAGTCCCGTCCCTTTAATTTAATTCATTTAACTCATTTTACATATAACATAAGTGATTAATATTTTTTATGGTTACTATTCATTATGAAAAAAATTACGTTTACCTTATTACCTACTATAAATTATTCTAATAAAAATTATATAATCCATTTTATAGATTAAAATTTATATATTTGGTAAAAACAACTTTTATTATATGTTAGTAAAATACAATGAAAATCATCTTTATAAAAATGTTTTTTAAAAGTAAAAATGAGTTTACAGAAAAATAAAGTATAATGTTGAATAAATGGAATTAATTGGATTATGTTAAATAATAGGATACATATTGGTATTTAAAAATAAACTAAAACTAAAATTAAACTTATTAATACTTTATTAAGATCGAATATTTTAAAAACATTTTTATTTGAACAAGTACATTACATAGATTTCTAAAATGATTGGCCAATATTTCTAAGTTTAATATCATATTTTTATATAAATTATATTAATTATTAGATATATATTTTTTATATAATTTTTTTCATAAAAATTCAATTAATTATTATATAATTATATTTTCATTCAAGTGGCAAGTTTATTAAAATCAGTATTTTTAACAATTCACCAAAAAATCAATTATTTCTGGAAAATATAAAAAAATAAATTGATTGTAATTTTGACTTAATTAATTTAAAAATAAATTTAATTTCAACATATTAAATTTAAAGAATTTGTTATTTTTTAAACCACATACTAGAATAAATTTAAGTGAATTATTTTACAGTATCTTTAGAAAGAAAAGATTACTTACTATAATTGAAGATCACATGTTACATTCATCCCTCCAAAAATTTAATCCTAAAAATTCCTAGAATGTTACCTCTTGTATAGATTATGGTATTACTTTATCATAAAATCTTCAACTTCTAATTTTTATGCTTTTATTTTATGAATTATCCAAAGTACATTCAGAAATTGAGTCGTCTGATTCCTCAACAATTATTATCTACTATTAAGAATATGGATATTATCTTTATATTAAGATAAATTACATTCCAATTATATTTAATTATTGGTGAATAAATTAATTTGTTCTAGAATGTACTCCCTTAATAAATAGATATGAAATACATCATGAACTTTAGAGAGGCTAGGATGTATTTTTGAATGGTAATCTATAGCTTCGGTTCATTCCAAACTTTTAAAAGGTCCAATGTATGTAAGGATTAAGTTCCCTTTATTACTAAAACCTAAAACACCCTTCCATGGATATATCATACAGAGAATAATGGACCCCTCTTTAAATTCTAAATTATTCTTTTGGTTATCATCATAACTCCAACATTGAGTTACCTTAATATGACTTTTAGTAGTTATCATTTTCACCATTTTATCCTCAATATAATCTATTCATTAACCATTCCCTTCAAAAATTTCATCCCAAACAGTTTTTGTATGACATATTTTCATGTAAATATCTTCATATGGTTCGTTTTTCATTCATAAATGGAAGATATTTTTATATATGAAATCTATTGAAGGTAGATATAGATACCACATACCCTAAATGTGAAATGATCTTAAACTAAATATTTCTTCTAATTTTTGAATATTCATTTCATGTTAACCATCATTTTGGGGATAATAGGTGGTTCAAAAATATAGCTCCGTGTTAAGATCGTTATGAAGAAACTTATATAATTTTGCTGTAAACCACGGGTCTGGATTTGATATAATTGAAATTGTTTAACCATGATGTCTCATGAATTCAATAATATAGAGCCGCATGGGTCACTCAAGAGGTAGATCATCCATCATAGTGAGGAAATGTGCCAACTTGGTTGAGGGAACAATAATAAACCCTATGGAATTATTCTTTAAAGGGGTATTTTCTAATCTAGTGACAAATCCCATAGCAATATCATCCTATTTCCACCCATGAATAGATAGTGGTTGGATGAATCTTTTAGGATTTTGTCTCCCAAAATTTATCTTTTAAAAAAAAAGTATCTTTTTAAATTGTATATAATTTTCCATTTAATATTATCCCAAAAAAACTATTCTTCCAAGTCGTGATACATTTTCTTTCTACTATGGTGTATAGATAAATTTAATCTATTATATTTATCTAATTATTATATTTTTTAACTTAGACAAAGATGGGATAAAAAACCTCTTTCAATATTTCAATATATCGTCTTCACAGATGATGTTTTGCAACTTACCATCATTCATGAGTTTGGTTTTGTTTTTAATATTTTTATCATCAATTTGAGAACTCCTTATTTTATCCAAAAAAGTATTTTTTGTAAATAATTTTAAAAATATGTGTTGATACCTTTTCTTTAATGATTCCCATAACCGACATTACCAAATTTATGAATATAATATATTTGTCCATACTTGGTTTAGTCAAAACCCAATGATATTTCCTACTCAAGACATCAACCCCATTAATCATATTTTTCGGGTGGTCGTGTAATGAGAAATCCTAATCCTTGAGTAGTTATATCATCCAACTTTTCCTCATATTTATCTATTTCTATAAGAAGATATATTTCTCTTTTTTTGATATGTATGTAATTCAAATATTTTACTATAAAGGAAATTCATTCTTATCTTCATTGAAAATATTATTTATGAAAACTCAAGATCATTATTTAGAAAATTATATTCATGAATATTGAACTACCTTGACTAAAAATAACAACTATGTCATTCTATATTAGGGAAAATCCAAGACATTTATTTCCTACATCACTATATATCAAAAACCTATCCATTTCCAATAGTTAATTGAATATCAATGCATTGGAAAATATACTATTTAATTATTGATAATTTTTATAACATTATTCTTACATATAAATGTTATAACTTCATGTGCCAACTTTTTTTAATGAGTTAGGTGATAGAGAAAAATTTTGGTCAAAACTTTGATTGAAACCTAGTAATCCAAGGAAAATATGTACCTCAGTTATATTAAATAACATTAAACATTCCATCACTACCTTTGTATTTGAAGGATCAACTAATATTCCATCCATATAGACAAAATGGAAAATAAAATAAACTTCCTAAATCCTGAATTCACAATTATTATATTTTCCATATAACATCCTTTCTCTAAGAGTCTTAATAATGATTCAAAAATGAATATTATTCCCATCATGGGTTTTAAACAAAAAAATTTAATAATCTATTTATCATAACCATAAAAAGGGAGCATTAGTTAATCCAAATGGAATTGTTTTAAAATTTTATGGTCCATACCTCATAAGAATTGTTGTCTTTGGAATTGTAAGTGCCTGGAATTAAACAATACATATTCTAGTTATTTCTAAAACAAGAAAAAAATTTACTTTTACCAAATATCTATTAGGTTTAGAGATTTAGAGAATTAGAAAAAACTATTACATAGTAAACTTGTACATTACAAGTAAACACTTCTATAAAGTATCCATTTTTACATAAAAAAAGTATTTACAATAAAACATGATTTCTTTCCATGATAAATCTTCAAAATTTTCCCCTTGATCTCTAAAAGTTTCATAATATTCTTTAAACCCTAAGAAAAACATTTTAAAACTTGGGAAGAGCAAAAAATCTTTAAAAGGGATACACAAAAAAGGAAATCTGTTAGTCTTCTGAAAACATTAAATCCCATGAAAACTTTGTCCTAAAGTAATAATTTTCCCCCTTAAGAAGTATTAAATACTATAATTTAAAAATAATGTCATTTATTACCATTTTCGTAATCATAAGATAAATAAAAATTTCTATATAAATCATATATAACACATAATGGTATCCTAAGACATAATTATACTTGTCATTTATATAAATGGAATAATTGTGTGGTCAACTTCCATACATTTCACTCTTACAAATGAAGTAACCGTATGGTTAACTTTAATACCACATGAATTGGAGGGCTATCACATACCCACTGATCATTAGTTTATCCTAGAACCCCATATCATTAGGGTTTAATATAAAAACCAGTAAAATATCCAAGTTCCCTTACATAATCATAATAAATAAAAGTTTGAAATTTTCTACATGTCACTATTAAACATTCTTTTTCAATCATAAGAATTAATTTCATGTTATTGGAATAATAAATTAATATTCTAAAGAAATTTTAAACATATAAAAAACATATTTTTAAATATATGTGTCCCATACCACTTTGAAACATTTGAATCATAAGCCTCATGAAGGAATAAAATTTCACAAAACATTAAATAACATGAGAATAAATAAATTCCCAATATGATATGTAAAAGATTCGGTATATACACCTCATAAAATATAGTTTGTGTATAAAATCAAAACATGAATCAATGAAAGAATATTGAGACAAAGTTCCTAACAAAAAATAAAATCATTTATAAAAACGAATCAGTTATGTGTGTTAGCTATAAATCCACATAAAACTAGTGGAAATAAAATAAAAGATAATAAAAAGTCATTTCAAACAAAAACGTAGAATGAAATAATAAATGAAGTATAATTTTAACAAAATGAAATGAAATTGAGTTAATAATTCCCTTACATTGAGTCTGGTTTATCACATTAAATCTTTATATTCCTCTTCTTTAGAAATCATCTGTTGCTTAACTCTTTAAGAACACTAAGAGTGGTGTTCTTCCTAAAATAAAACCTCTAGAATGTGAGGATGGATTATTGGGAGGTATTTCTGTTAAAAAAAATAGGTTTTATGTTGTGATAAAAAGAGAAGAAGAGGTGCCCTCTTATAAGATAGGGGAGGGGAACTGATGGAATATCTCAAAATATTAAATTAGAATAAATTAATTTTCTATTAAAATTGGATGAAAGCTAATTTATTTAAAATATATAATTCTAATGGGTCTAAATATATTCATCCAATGAAAATTAGGCATATTTTGAGTATTTTTAATCCTTATCTTTGGGTTTTAACCCTTATTTAACCCATTTAACTCTCACAGTGACAATATGACTTTTTACTGTTTGAGGGTTAATGCAGTATCTATAAAATGAAAACATACCCATAAATAAATCATTTATGAAATTTAAAGCCTTATCAGAATAAGTTGGATTATTTTAAGACTTTTATGAATTTTATATCATTTAATTAAATATTATTTATTTTAAAATATCATTAATGTTAATTTTGACACTATTCATTATTTTGAAATTTAAAAATATTAAAAAAATAAGATAACATCAAAAATATTCCTTAAATATATCCTTAATATATAAGAGTCTTCGATAAATTTTTTGGATGAAAATAATTATGTCAAATTATAATTATTTTAATATTTTTATTAATATTTATTTGATTTTTCCATTAATTAAATAATTACTACATCAATGTTCTATAAGAATTTATTGAAAATATTTTACCACTAAAATTTATAAATAAATTATAATTTTGTTGATAAATATTTTATATTTAAATAAAATATATATAATTCCAGTTATATTATTGATAAACCTATATTAAAAATGACATTTCTATTAAAAATATGAACATGATATCTTTGAATTTTTTAATAAACTTTCATATATATCATACTCTCATCCACGTGGTTTCCAATGGTTATAATTTTCACAATTATATTATTTTTTTCTAATATAACTCATGAAATAAAATATAGGATAATGTTACAATAAATTAATTGTCTTTATCATTTTATTCTTACCCTTAATTGCCTAATTAACTATTTACGATGGTAATAAAATTACTAAAGTTAATATTAATATTGTAAAAAAATAAAAGGGCCCCATTTAAATAATATGTACCTTCTGATCATAATATTTAAACCATTTTTGGAAATTAAAAATATATATTTTTCTAAAATTATATTAAAATCAATCCATTAGACGGGGTGAGAAAGAATATATTTAAAGTGAAAATGTTCAATAGTTTGAAATGTTTTTATTTCCAAATTCAATATGAAAATACTCATAGAGACCTAAATTATAATAATAAATCTATTATCTATCTAATTTTATTTTCAAATAACTTTAAAATATAATATAACAATATGAATTATTTAGATAAAAAGGTAGTTTTCAATTAAAATTCAGTATCTTTCACTACTCATCAAAAAATGAAACTTTTCAGAAAAATACAAATTTTGATATTATGATTTTATAAATGAAGTTTCCTTTGTCAAATAAATTTTATAAAATTTCGTTTTGAACCAAATCTTCTGTTTAATGGTGACAAAAATTCCCTTTATAAAAAATAAATCTTTTATGCTTAAAATTGGATTTGATATCATTTTATGCATATAAGACATATTGGATGAATTTAATAACATTTTATTAAATATATTACAATTAAATTTCATTCATAGATTTCACTAATATAGATTAATTTAAAATTTTAATATAAACATCTTTGTGGGTATAAAAATAGGTTTTCAAAAAAATAAATCTGTTATATTTAATTGGTTATTATATTTATTTATAATTAATTTATAACTAATGATTTAGTTCTATAAACATGTGTAAACCATATTTTTATAATTTATTTAATCTTATTTATTCCCTTAAATGAAATGGCTACGTGATAACCATCATATTAAATATTAATCATGTATTTCTTTCTGTAAAAATCGATCTTGCATGTAACACATGTTTTCAAAGAAACTAAATGTTCCGTGTAGCACAATATAAAAATGTTATTGCATATAATTTATGATAAAATATTAATTACATGTAATTAAATTTATAAATATAGTAAAAATTAATAATTAAGATGATACTTTATAAAATATCCTAATGTTACATCCTACCCCCTTAAAATGAATTTATCCCTCGAAATCCGTCTTTGTTATCGAGGGATTAAAACTTTTAGAATTACAATATTGAAACCAAAAATTTTAAAATTAAATAAAGAAAAAAATCCATTAAAATGGGAATGTGGAAAATGAAAAGGTCACATGATGTTATGTATAACTTGTATTCTAAATAGTGAGAAAATTGGTGGGAAATTAAAATTTGGGTTTTAAAGGGAAAACTAATTCCCATAGACAAATTGAGGGTTATATAAAATGTGGTCAAGAGGCAATCAATGACAATAAAACTATCCACCAAATAGGTGTCAAAAAGCTCATTTATATCACCAAAAAATAAGGTATTAAGGAAATTTTTTTTCAAGATCATTTTCTTAATATTGAAGGATGTTTTCACCATCTAGATTGAGAGTATAATGAAATAAATTTACTTTTAAATTAAAATTTCACCCTTTAACCAATTTCCCATATAATCTCATAGTTTTTACAATATAACGAGAATTCAAGATGATTTTTTGACACCTAAAGAACTTTACTATCTTTTAAAGCCACATGACCATAATAGCTATGAAAATCTATTCTTTGTGTCTTTATAAATTAACCAAAAACAAAAAATTTAGGATAATATAAGATAATTCCCAAAATTAATAAACCTTCCAAAGAAGAAAAACTACCTCTAATCTCCCTAATTTAATAGCAATACCAAAAGTTTAACATAGAAAAATAACTATCCTTAAAATTCATAAAAAATAATCCAACTAAGATTAAAACGCAATAATCATAATGATTTTATCACATAATATTCCAAGATAAATTTTAATTTTTATCTTCAAAAAAATCAAGGAGGCTTAAAGTCCCATAAGAAAATTTAATTTCCAAAATCACCTAATCTCCAATATATGAAAACAATTTCCATAAATACCCTAAATCACTATAAGTCCACAATAAAATAATATATTCTTCCAAAATAGAATTCTATCTTTACTCATTAAATATATTTTAGTTGTATTCTATTCACCTTAATCTTATATAATTCCCAAAATATTGAATATATTTTGAAATAACATCAATTTATTAATCACTAAATCATTTTACAATACCACAGATATATGTCCAATAAAACATGTGTAATGAGAATCAACTTATTTTTCATCTATAAAATTATTTACCTAAAAATAAAAATCTATTCTAGCTAGGTAATCTTGTGGACTAGTGGTAGGTGATGCCCCATTGTCACCCATCTGTTGGGGGTTCAAAACACATAGCCTTTTTAGATGCGACGGGTTTTCACTTATTCTGAAACATTTCTTTATTATTAAACTACATTATCATAATACATCTAAAATATTATAAAAGTCATAAACGTCCTAAAAATATCCCTAATATCTTTTAACCTCAAAGGTAATCTCAGACCATTCATTTTTCATCCCAAAATGCAATAAAATATAATTTCTTCAAAAATAAATGTATCCAAAAATATTATTAGTAACTTTAAAATTTCACAACATAAAGCCTAAAAATAGGTTTATAAGATATTAAACTTATGATAAACTTTAAAATTATAAACCCATTATGATATCCATAAATCTTATGAAAATATTATTCTCCAAATTTTTCAAAAACCTACTATGATACCAATGGTAAAGAACCATCCTTAAACAACACATTCTATAGTTATTTTAAAACTAGAAACCAATTTTATTTTTCCAAATATCTTTCTAGTTTAGAGTATTATAGAGTTATAACACACTATTACATTGTAAAATCATACATTACAAGTGGAAAATTCTATACAATATCCATTTTTTATATAAAACCAAATTTTTTAAAATAAAACATGATTTATTTCCAAGTAAAAACTTCACAATTTTCCCCTTGATATGAAACTTGAACATAATCTTCCTTAAATTGCATAATTTTTTTTAAAACTTATGATGCGTGCATATCCACATTAAGGGGAAAAAAGTTAAAATAGTAGTCATGTTAAAACATGACATCCAATGAAAACTTTATCATAAAGTAATACTTTTCATCCTTAAAAAGTAGTAAATACATTCCCTTGAATATAATCTTATTTATTACCATTTCTAATCAAAATATTACAAAACAATTCATAAAAACCAATGATAACACATATAGGTATCTTGGGAGATAATTATACTTGTCATTCATATTGATGAAATAACCATGCGGTTGACTACCATACATGACACTATTAAAAATAGAATAACCATATGGTCAAATTCCATAACAAATTAATTTAAGTGTTATCATAGAGACACCCATCATTAGTTAATCATGGAACCACTAATCACTGGTTTATCTTGTAACCACCCATTAATTGTCCAAGTATGATTATATGATCATAATAATTAAAATATTTCAATTTTCAATATGTCAGTATTAAAATTACATTTGAACTCATAAGTAGAAAATTAATTTTATTTAAATAATCAATTATTTTTCAAAACCCATTTTAAACATTAAAAATTATTCTTATATCAATGTGTCCCATACTATTTCGAATCATTTAAATCGTAATCCCCATGATGGAATAACATTTAAAAAACTATTAAATAACATGGGAATAACTAAATTAAAGATATGATGTGTAAAAGGGGGTGTGAATAAAACTCATAAAATAAGGTGGGTTTATAACTTCAAAATATGCCTCAATGAAATGATATTCAGACAAATTTTCTATCAAAAATCATATCATTTATAAAAAAGAAACAATTATATGTATTAGCGATAAATCCGCATAAAACTAGTGGAATGAAAATTTAAGATAATAAAAAGGCATTCTAAACATAACATTAGCATGAAATAATCAATTAAAAATAATTTTGACTCAATAAAATGGGATTGGGTTAATAATTCCCTTACCTTGAATCCGACTTGTCATATACAATCTTTATATTCCTGTTATTTAGAATCTGTTCATCTATTAACACCTTAAGACCACTAATGGTTGTTTTATTCCTAAAATAAGATATCTATAATGTTGGGAGGGATTCTAGAAAGTTCTTTTTACATGTATTTTCTAAACCAAATAGGTTTTGCAGTGAAATGAAAAGAGAATAATTGGTGTTCATTTATAAGAGAGTGGAGGGACACTCTTGAAATTTCTTAAATTGTTAAATTAATATAAATAAAATTTCTCTTCAAAATGGATCGAAAATTATTTATTTATAAGACAATTTGATTCTAGTTTGAAATTAATTAATAAAATTATAATAAAACATATTTATACTATTTTTACTCCTTATCTTTAGGTTTTAACCTATTTAACTATTACCAAGACAGTATCGATTTTTACACATTTATAAGTACTATAGTATTAATATAATGAAAAAATTACCATAAATAAATAATTTATGAAATTTTAAACCTTATACCAAAAATTTCAAAGAATTTATAATTTTTAGGAATTTTATATTATTTAATAAAATATTAATTATTTAAAAATATAATTAATTCAATTTTGAAAAAATTCATTATTTTTACTTTTAAAAATATTAAATCAACAAGATAACTTAAAAAAATATTTTAATACACCTATAAAATAATAAATTTGTCTATAAAGTTCTTTTATAAAAATAATTATCTGAAGTTATATATATTTTAATGTTTTTAAAATCATTTATTTGATTTTTCCATTAATTAAATAATTACTCCTTTAGAGTTGTGAAAAAAATTAATGTAATTGGTTTTTAGTAAAAATTATAAATATATTACGATAATGTAAATAAATATTTTATATTTAAAATTAATATTTATAGTTAAATATATATTCTGGATAATCCTATGTTATATATGATATAGATATTAAAATGTTATTATGGCATCTTTGACTTTTCTTTTATTAAAATATCATAAATATCAAACTCCCATCCATGTAGTTTCCAAGGGTAATAATTCATATATATGGATTTAATGGTATAATATATCTTATCCAATAAAATTTGGGCGTGTTTTGGATTCATTTTCTAGTCTTTATCATTTTATTCTTACTCTTAAGTAACTGATTTACCCTTTACCGTGGTAATAAAAATTACAAAAGTTACTATTCATGTTGGAAAAATATAAAGGGCACATATTTAATAATATAGTAAATTCTGATTCCAAATATTGAATACATTTTTTGAAATTAGAAACACATATTTGGATAAAATTATTTTAATATTATTCCAGTAGATGGGGTTAGAAAGAAAATTTTTAAAGTGAAAATTTTTAAAATTTTAAAATATTTTTATATGAAAATTCAATATAAAAATAATTTGAATAACCTAAATTGGATTAATAGAAGTATAATAGATATAATATTAATTTAAAATCAATTTGAAATATAATTTAATTTTATAAAATATTTATATTAAGGGATGTTTTAAATTAATATTCAATATTTTTCACTATTCATCAAAAAATGAAACTTATCAGACTAATACCAAAAATTCAACCAATGTAAATTATGAAATTAAAATTTTATAAATGAATTATATTTTTTCATATAAATTTAATAAATGGATTAAATTGTTTTTAATTAAAGTATTCCATTAAAAGGAAGAAAAACATCCATTTAGAAAAAATACAACATTTTTCTGCTTAAAATTGAATATATTATTATTTTATTCCTATAAAATTTATTATATGAATTTTGAAGAAAATATATAATATATAACATATAAATTAAATTAATACATTTCACTAATAGTGATTAATTTAATTTATTAAGATGAAAAGTCTTTGTGGTCTTAAAAATAGTATTTCATAAAAAATATATCCTTTATATTCAGCTGTTTTTTATTATCATTTCTAATTAATTGGTAACCAATAAATTTATTCTATATTTTTTTTAAAAAATATATTTATTATTTAGTTAATATTAATAATTTTCACCATTCCAATAGCTAGGTGATAACTATCATATTAAATATATACTAATTTATTTCTATTATATAAAACTCATTCTTGTGTGTAAAAAACCATATCAAAGAAACAAAATGTTGAATGAATTGAAATATAAACCTCGTGTTGTGTATAATGAAATAAAAAATGAGGACTTAATGTAATTCATGTTATCAAATAATTTAAATCAATTTCAATGTATTTATTTCTTAAAATCTTGGGATGTTACATGAATATGCTCATTTTGCACTTATAGTTGATTAAACATAGAACAAAGATCAATCTTGGAAAATTTTTGAAATCATTAACATTGATCAAACAAATCATTAATTTATGGTAAATTATAATATTTAATTATATTAATGTCATTTATTTCCTAGTAATTGATACAAAACCTCACCCACCCATATTTCTTCTTAAAGAAAGAACATGGGATACCCAAGGAGAAACACTAAATAGTATAAAACCATTTTCATACAAATAATTTAGTTGTTTATTTATTTCCAATAATTCAACCATGTACAAGGGTTATGATCAAAATTCCACTAACAGGTAACCCATATCACTCTTAGAAAAAGTCCCTAAATCAAATTTCCATCAGATCACTAGGTTTACTCACTCCGCAATCATCTATCCATAATAATTTTAGAATCAAAGAAATACTTAACTACCAGCAAAGCACTATCCTTAGGAAAAACTCATTAGAGTACAATGTAAATACATAAATTATGAAAGAGTTTTGAAAAAGTTTACCCATTTTTTACACAAATATTGACATTGTAGTGGGAATTTATGGGCTTAAAATTAAGCACAGTTTAACACATTCATGAATTGACCACTACCCTACACTTAAAACCCAACTTTGTCCCCAAAGTTTACTTTCAAAGAAAGATGAATAATTAATTAATTAAGGTTCAAAACCGATTTTCAATAGAGCAGATTTGTGACATGTATAAAGGGTCTCCTGGAAGTTTAAAAACATTGTTTTCCACAAAGATCAATTTACAGAAGGTTCACAAGCAAGTACACGTATTAATATTTTTTTTCTAGTGACACATATTTTAAATTAAATTACTACATGGCGTGAAACATGTAAGTTAACAATGTATTGGGTGTAAGATTTTTAATAGATTGAGTTCAATAATGTGTTCAATAGTGTATAAAAATGAATGCTAAAACACCCCAACCTTAAACAGATTCAATAAAAAAATTTAGCCTGCATGTACCTCCCCGCACTTAAGTTCATGCAGTGAAAGGTTTTGATAGAAATAAAATTCAGTTTTCAGCAAGAGGAACAAGCCGAATTTTTTTTTCCAGCAAAGTGACAAGTGAATTTTTTTTACAACAAAGTAACATGAAAAAGACTTTCATTCCAATATGAGTATAATTTTAAACAAATACAATTTTTTTTAATTTTAGTAGCAATACATGCATCATAATTTTCAGTACACATGTTACAGAATTTTACAAAGTAATAGAATTTTCCGGGAAAGCAAGAAATACAATATATTTTTTTAAGAGATTTTTTTAAGTGAGAAAAATTTTATTAACAAAAACAGGAGTAGAAATAAATGCAAGAAAATTGAAGTACTTCCCTGACTATGTTCTTTCCCAAAAATGATCATGGGAATTACGCTCCCTAGTTGATAGAAGCTACATCCTAAAAACACAAATCATGAAAACTAGGAACAAAAATTTAGCAGAGATAGAGCATATTGAAGACAACACAACCACACTATATTCAGTAAAAAAAATACAAAAATGAAAAAAACAAGGAGCATGGGTCGACACGCATTAAGAAATAAATTTAAAGTCATAAATTAGACTTTATTTAATTAATAAGGTTTTATTTATTAACATAAAAAACCCATGGGTTACCTCCCATGCAGTGCTAGGTTTAAAGTCCCAAGCCAGAATCACCTAGAAACTAACCATAATCACGAGGTGGATGTGGTTTACTTAATAGGAAACACCACATCTGTTTGGGTAAAATGTTTATAACAGAAAAATAAAAATTGGTGGCACCCAATCTAAACACAACCAAAATCTCATAGCTTATAAAAATCCCTAAGAAACACCCTTCAGCAGTTATGAGCACAATGATGACCACTTCCAATTTTGTTTCATATTTCTCTAGATTTGAATTCAAATGAAGGGAAAACATATAACTAAGTGGTTCAAAAGATATTCATTGACCTTAGAGATTTCTCTATTAACCTCAACATTAATATATTCAAATTCAATGGTGCTCGTGGGTGAGTACTGATTAGTGGGATCAAGAGGGGATTCAATAACGTGCTGAACAGAATCCTGAACAATGGGAATCAAGTGTAAATCTCCATCTGGACTACTATCATTATCATGAGAAGGCTCAAAACCCTTCAAAGTTGAGGATGGAAGTGACGTACAAGGAATAGAATTTATTTTATTACAAATTGATTTAGGTCTAACAATATTGTATATATCTTCCAAAATATCCTCATATGTTAACTCACACTGAACATCTACTTCCTCTAACAAATCAATTCTACAACCATCATCTAATGTATGTTCAACCTCTACTTTATGTTCAAGTTCAAAAGGCTCACATTCCAAAACAATGTCTGTAGTGTGTTCTAGAAAGTTCAGTTTAGGGGAAGAAATGTTCAATTCAGCTTCAGGAAAGTCTTGTTCAAGATTGATCAAATTCAAATAGTTTTCCCCGGGAATGAAAAAACTACTTTCCATTTCAGTATGATAACTTTCAAAAAATTTCTCACTATGAGAATAGGGAAAAAACTCATCAGTAAGTATTTATTCAAATATCATTCCCTCATCCTTGTTATTAAACAGCATTTCAGAACTTATTGGGTTTACAGTTTCAAAACATGGAAGAGTAGTTTTCAATTAATGTTCAAATATTTCAGATTCTTTAACTTTTAGTTTAATGTTATCATCCATATTATACCCAATATCATGTCCAAAATTATTGTTTACAAGGTCAGAAAATCTGGGTGAAGATTTTTTAGCATTCAAACTTTCATTCTCAAAAATCTCTTCTACCCAAGTGACTTCCTTTTCAAAAAACCTAAAATAGTGATTTTTCTTAAATGTAGGAATTATGAAGATAACTGGGCATTCCTTTTCAATATATTTCAATTCATATTCAAAATTTTCATACTCAACTCCATTAAAGATCATTATTAGTTTTTTAATTTTGTGTTCTTTGTTTAATTAGTTAGTTATTTCAATATTTGGTTTAATAGTTTTAGATTCTATAATGGGAATGGTTTGTTTCCAAGTTTCAGATTCACTTTCCTCTTCAGTTTACTTTTCAATTATTTTATAAACATTTTATTTTTCATTTTTTTTCAAATTATTCTTGTTCTTTATCCCTTCGTTGTAATTCTAAGAGCATGTTTTCTAACCTTTTCATTTTTTTATCTTTCTCTTGAGAATCTATAAGTTCAATTTCATGGGTTTTAGTTAACAAAGTGTTGAATAGTTCCACCCTAGCATCCAATCTAGAATCAATAAGGTAAATTTAGCTTGGGAGTCAGGACTAGACTCATATTGCCCATTTTCTTCATTGTAATCAATCTGTTGTGATTGTTTATAGACACACTACCAGGAAGTATATATGTAACAGTCACAAGAAGCACAATGAGGCACTGGACGATTCCAATTTTTATGATGTTCCATTTTTTATACAAAAATAGGCGAGATTAGCCACACAAAGTTCACAATTGAGTATATTTTTCAAAAACGTCACAAGAAGCAGATACAATTCAAAACCATTTTTTAAATCAAATTTTTATAAGATTTTTATGTCTTTTTTAATTTTTTTAAAAAAATTATAAAACTTAGAACACTCAACTTGTGCCTTCCGCAGCAACGGCGGAAAATTTTGACTAAGCCGGAGGTTGTCACGACCCTCAAAATTAAATTTTATAACCTGCACTAGCACAATAGTGAAGTGTCGATCCACAAAGAAGGCATGTGAGTGATCTTAGGTTTTATTCAAAAATAAACTCCACTGTTGTCAATAGAGGAGGGAGTGAACATTTATTACTTTTTGTAACTTTTTATTTATATTTTTATGTAGTAATGAAATATGTATGATGATTTCATATTTACTAAACTAAAAGTAAACCAAAATAAAAAATAGAGATGGTAACAGCAGAGATAAAATAGAACAGAAGTGCAGAGTATTGATCAAAATTATTTCTCAGAAGATTTTAATTCTACTAATTTAAAAGTATATTCTTCATCTTATTGAATTCACACCTTAAAATTCCAGGTTAATTCTTCCTCTCCAGAAGAATAACACACTGCTCTGTAAATTTATGAAGTTCACTACTTCAAATACTTAGAACCAGCAAAATGATTAAAAGATATAAAGATAAATCATTCTCACCACAAGTTTCTAAAGATGTTAAATAGAATTGAAATTTTCATAGGTATAAATGATGATCAATATGGTCGAAAGATCATTGAGTTTGAGATTAAGTTCAAAAGGTGATGGTTCAATTCAAGATTTCAGAACTAGATTCAATCTTTCTGGAAGAATCATATTCTCATTGAGAGAATTACAATGGATAAAAAGAAAATATAAAGCAGTAGAAATTCAAAACTCCCAATAACACAATGTTATTATGAGATCATATTCAATTTAACTGCATCAATACTGAGTAAAACATTAAAAATCATAGGAAGAAGGTTCCTCCCTTTTAAGATGAAGATCGTGTACGGTTTCTTGCTTCTAGGAGACTCCAGTTCTTCAGTACTGCACTTGGTTTCTCTCAAGAGTTCTTCTCTCGAATCGTGTAGCGTGAAATCAGAATGAGAGTCCCCCCAAAAATTCTGCTGCTACTCTGCTTTTAATCCCATTGTCATCTATTTCATGTCACCCCTGCCTTCCACCGACTTTAAGTGTCCTTTATGTGTGCACCGCACATGTGTGCTTTTTTCATGACTGGCACGTCACACTATTTTTTCTTACTTAACTAACTCCGAGTAAGTTAGTTAAGTGAATCTAGATGTAATATCATCTCTCGAATGAACCTACACAGAAAAACACACAGAACAATTAAAAACAAGAAATAAACAAATAAATATTTAAAGTATTTAGTTTATTAAAAGTTTTAAAAGATTTATTTACAAAGTTATTGATTTTTTAATTAAAGTAATTAATGTTAATTTTAAATTTTATTATTATTTCTAAATTAAATTATTCACTAATCTATGTTCATTAGAAAATGTAATTTTAATTTATTATTAGTAAAATTTTGATATATTTTAGTATTAAATAATTTTAAATATTTAATATGTAATATCAAATTAATAGTTATTTTTTTAATTTCTTTTAGAAGTTATTATTAATTAATTTTAATATTATCTTTTACAAATATCAAATAACCAATATTTATTATACAATTATAATTATTATTATTTAAGATTTTAATTTAGTTATTTTTAAAGTTGTATTTTAATTATAGTTTTATTTTAATTTTTTTATTATATTTGCTTGTTCCTCCATCCATTTCGGTGCATAAGAGAAAGGGGTTTTAGGATGCTTCCAGAGGAAGTCTCCTTTAGTGCTCTTGCTCAACAAAGCCTCTCCTCGTGCTTTTGATAGCTTCATCTCCTCTCTCGGTGGAATCAGCAGTTTGAAAACAGTGATCATCATGTACGGTGACCAGCTCATGGTGGCAGAGGATATGGTGAAGCATCAAAAAAGCTCCCTCGACTACCTTGCTCCAGTAGGGATTCTCCGGATCTAAATCAGCACGACAAAACAACTCCGCTCGGCTTAATTGATCCTCACCGGCGGTGACTGTAGGTCTCTAATCCTACAACGTCGCAACCTCCCATCTACCAAAGCAAGCTAACATCTGTTGTGGCTTCATCTTATATCTCTCATGGTTTAGGTGCATGATGGATGAAACATGGATGAAGGATGGGATTAAATCCAACAACAAGTAACATTCTCCCAATTTGAGATGATTTTGAAATAAATTGTCGATCTTTGATTTAAATCAAATTTGGGATGTTGTTTGCAGTGGCACCACTACGAAGCATCGGTGGCATAACAGAAGGTGAAACAAAAAGAGAAAAGGGATGAAGAAGTGCCTGCGAGTTTCTTGGAACTTGGTGAAGAAGTGATGTGTGAGTTTGTTGTGAAACCATGAATGGGAAATCAGTTTCGTGATTATGGTGGAAGGGAGTGCAGTGGAAGAGGGGTGGCACTGTGAAGATAGGAAAGAACCAGTGGCACCGTGAGGAAAGTGTGAAACGGTGCCAAGATGTAATACTATGGCAATGACTTGCGGGGACACTATAAAAGTGATATAGTGGGACCGTGTCAAGTGAAGAGTCATAGTTGAATTAAAAAAGTGAAAATGGTGTCACCACAATACGGAAAAACAGACAAAAATATTAAAAATATATTATAAATTAAATTAAGAATAACAAAATAATTAATTCAAATAAGAATTAAATAAATCAAATGAGAAATTAAGTAACGCATAAACATAAATAAAATATATGAAAGAAAGAAAACATATGTTAAATTATTATTAACTTCAATTAAATAAACTTAAATTAGAATCAAACTAAAACATAAAATTAAAAATTAACTAAATCATAAAATAATAACTAGATTTAATTTATATTACCATGTTAATTTATTTAAAATAGTCACTTTAACAAATTGTATTAAATAAGGTAAAATTCAGTTAATTTTTTATTAAATACATATGTTAATTACTAAAATTATATTAATGAAAATAAACAAGAGTAGAAACTTTATGAAATTAAATTTATAATTAATTAATTATTGATATACATCTAAAAAATATGTTATTCTAAATTAATAAATATTTAATAAAAGAAAATATAAATCAAAACTAAATTATTTAATGTAAAAAATTAGAATTAATCAATTAATTAATTACTTTTAAACTATCAATGATGCAGATAAAGCTCATCAAACTAATATAACTCTTTTAGACTATAAAATAAAATAAAAGTTAAATTAACTAATTCAAAGCTTAAAATACACGATTAATTATAAAAATAGATAAATTAATAAATTTAATAATAAAAATACATAAGTGTTCATATATAGTGAAAAACACACAAATTATTAATTAATATTAACATAAATTAATTATAAATATGTGAAAAAAATGTGTTTTTAAGGCCTCATCAAATTCCCCCACACTTAATCATTGTTTTTCCTCAAACAATCCCATGTTTTATTATCATTGAGAAATATAAAAATGTTTTTATTATATTGACCAAAATGTAACATGTCCATAACTTTCAATAGTGGAAAAAACATGACATTATTCTTAGAAAATGAATTGTTCAAATTTATTCGTTCCTAGAACAAATACTCCGAGGGTAATCAAGATAACTATGAATCATCAAGAAATAAAGATGTCCTGCCCCATATATGATACTGCTTAGTGAATAACTTCAATCCAGGATTAAGTCCAAAGTCCGAGGGAGTCAAGTGGTAAATTATCAGTGGAATTAAAAAAATTAAACTAGGAATGTTGTATTCAACTCATCACAAATGTTCCAAAAATAAATTTTTTGTTTTTTTGAATCTCCTTAATGATACAACCTAAATGACTCCCATATAAACCAGTTGAACCCTTCTTCATTGGGAATTCATCATTCCATTAACCTTAATGAACTCAATTTCGACCGTAGATCCTTTATTTTATTTTCCCCAACCCATGTATCATGTGCTACCACTGTGCAATGCACTTATTCAAAGTGCACAGAGCGCTTATAGTAATTATAAATTCACCCAGCATCTAAGGTCTCAGAGACTCACTGTGGGATCCCAGATGCCCAAATTGCTATAGTTTCAAAGGTTTTATATAAAAATCATTTACACTATATCATTAAGATGATTACTTTTTATAATTAAAAGAAAAATGAGGCCCCTAAAATCAAACTCCTATTCCGAGGTTTATGATCAAAATTCCACTAATAGGTAACCCATATCACCCTTAGAAAAAACCCCTAAACCAAATTTCCATCAGATCACAATGTTCACTCACTCAACAATCATACATCCATAATAATTTTAGAATCAAAATAGTACATATCTACAAGAAAATCACTTCCCTTAGGAAAAACTCATTAGAGTACAGTGTAAAGCCTAAAATTATGAAAGAGTTTTTAAAACTTTTACCCATTTTTTACACAAAGATTGAAGTTGCAGTGGGAATTGATGGGCTTACAATTAATCATAGTCAATAATTGACCCCCTCACCTATACTTAAAACCCATCTTGGACCCCAAAGTTGACTTCCATAGTGTAGAAGAACAATTAATCAATTAAGGTTCAAAACAGATTTTCAATAGAGTAGATTTATGACATATATAAAAGGTCTCTTTGAAGTTCAAAAACATTATTTTCCAAAAATTTTAATTTAAATTAGGTTCATAAGCTAGTACATGTATTAATATTTTTGTCTAGTGACACAAATTTTTAATTAAATTTCAACATAGAATTAAACTTGTAAGTGCACAATGTACTGGGTGTAAGCATTTTAACAGATTGAGTTCAATAATGTGTTAAATAGAGCAGAAAAATAAATGTTAGAACACCCCAACCTTAAGCAGATTAAATACAAAATTTTTTAGCCTGCATGTACCCCTAACACATAAGTTCACGCAGTGATAGGTTTTAATAGAAATGAAATTCAATTTTTAGCAAGAGGAACAAGAAAAAAATTTTGTGCAACAAAGTGACATGTGCAGAAAATTTTTTACAACAAAGTAACAAGAAGAATATTTTCATTCCAATACGAGCATAATTTTAAACACATGCATAATTTTATTTAAATTCAGTAGAAAGACATGAAGCAGAACTTTTTATACACTTGTACCAAAATTTTACAAAGTAACAGAATTTTCTGGGCAAGAAAGACATGCAATAGATTTTTTTATGCAGAATATTTTTAGTGAGAAAAAATTTATTAGAAAAAAACGGGAGAAATCATAAATTCAATAAAATTGATGTAATTCCCTTACTAATTTATTTCCCAGAAATGATCATGGGAATTCCACTCCTTAGATGACAGTAGCCACATCCTAAAAACACAATGCATGAAAACTTGGAACAAAAATCCAGCAGAGATAGAGAATATAGAAGACAACATAACATCACTTTATTCAATAAAAAATTGTTCAAAAATGAAAAAAAATAAGAATCATGGGTTGAATCCCATGAATCCCTAAATTTAATGTCTTTATTTATACTTTATTTAATTAAATTTTTTTATTTATTAACACAACAAAAACCATGGGATGCCTCCCATGCAGCGCAAGGTTTAAAGTCCCCAACCAGACACACCTAGAAAATAACTGTAGTCCCTAGGTGGATGTGGTTTCCTTAATAGGAACCATCACATGTGTTTGAACCAAATCTTTATTACAGAGCAATGAAAATTGTGGGCTCCAAAACTAAACACAACCAAACTCACATAGCCTATAAAATACCATAAAAAACACCCTTTAACAGTTGTGAGCATAATGCTGACCACTTTTAATTTTGTTTTAGATTTCCCAAGATTTGAATTCACATGATAGGATACCATAGAAACAGGGGCTTCAAAATAATTTGAATTGACCCTAGATGTTTCTCTATTAACCTCAACGTTAACATATTCAAATTCAATCGTGATCGTGGGTGAGTACTGATTAGTAGGATAAAGAGGGGATTTAACTATGTGATGAACATAATCATGAACAATGGGAATAAAGTGTAACTCCCCCTCCAGACTACTTTAAGTATCATGAGAAGGCTCAATACCCTTCACAGTTGAGGATGGAAGTGACAGACAAGGAAGAGAATTTATTTTATTACAAACAGATTCAGGTCAAACAATATTGGAAATCTCTTACAAAATATCCCCATATATTAACTCACACTGAACATTTCCTACTTATATCAAATAAATTCTACAACCATCATATAATGTATGTTCAAACTTTACTTTATGTTCAAGTTCAAAAGGATCACTTTCCAAAACAATGTCTGTAATGTGTTCCAGAAAGTTCAGTTTAGTGGAAGAAATGTTTAATTCAGCTTCAATAATGTCATGTTCAAGATTGATCAAATTCAAAATGTTTTCCCCATGAATTACAACACTACTTTCAAATTCAGCACACAAAGTTTTAGAAAGGTGATCACTATGATAATAGGGAAATGAAAACTCATCAGTTAGTTTTTTTTTCAAATATCATTCCCTCATCCTCATCATCCAACAACATTTTAGAACTTTTTGGGTTTACAGTTTCAAAACATGGAAGAGAATTTTTCAATTTAGGTTCAAATATTTCATTTTCTTTAACTTCCATTTTAATGTTCTCATCCAGAATATACCCAATATCATGTTCAAACTTTTTTATTACAAGGTTAGAAATGTAGGCTGAAGAGTTTTTAGAATTCAAACATTCATTCTCAAAAATCTCTTCTACCCGAGTGACATACATTTCAAAAATCCTAAAACAATGATTTTTTCACAAATGTATGAATTATGAAGAGAACTGGGAATTCCTTTTCAATATGTTTCAATTTATATTCAATATTTTCCAACTCAACTACATTAATGTAATTTATTGGATTTTTAATGTTGTGTTCTCTGTTTAATGATTTTGTTATTTCAAGATTTGATTCAATAGTTTCATTTTCTTCAAGGAGAATGGTTTTTTTCTTAGTTTCAGATTCACATTCCTCTGCATTTTTCTTTTCAAATATTTTATAAACATTTACTTTTTCATATTTTTTTTCAAATTCTTCTTGTTCTTTAACCCTTCGTCATAATTCCAAGAGTATGTTTTCAAATCTTTTCATTTATTTATCTTGATATTTGGAATATCTATGATGAATTTCACGGGTTTTAGTTAACTAGGTGTTCAATAGTTCCACCCTATCATCCAATTTAGAATCAATAAGGTAAATTTTATCTAGGGTGTCAGGACTAGACTCATATTGTCCATTTTCTTCAATGTAATCAATCTGTTGTGATTTTTTATAGACACACTGCCAGGCAGTATGTCCATAACAGTCACAAAAAAATCAACGAGGCCCCGGTTGAATCCAATTTTTAGGATTTTCTATTTTTTAAACTAAACCATGTGAGATTAGCCAAAAAAATTCACAGTTGAGTAGATTTTTCAAAAAACAGTACAAAAATAAGATACAGTTCAAAGCCGTTGTTTTAAATCATATTTTTTATATGATTTTTAATGTTGTATTTTAATTTTATTTTAAAAAATTTCTAAAACATAGAACACTCAATACGGGACATCCCAAGCAACGACGTCAAATTTTGACAAAGCTGGAGGTCGTCACGACCCTCAAAATTACATTAAATAACCTACACTAGCACAGTTGTGCAGGGTCGTTCCATAGAGAAGGTAGGTGATTGATCTACGGTTTTATTCAAAAATAAACTCCACTATTGTCAATAGTGGAGGGAGTGATTTTTTTTTACTTTTTTTAACAGTTAATTTATATTTTTAAGCAGTAATAAAACATGTCTGATAATTTCCTTTTTACTAAACTAAAAGTAAACAAAAAATAAGGAAAAGTGAAGGTAACAGTGGAGATGCAATGGATCAGGAGTGCTGAGTATTGATCAGATTGATTTCTCAAGAGATTTGAATTCTACTTATCTAAAAGTGTATTTTTCATCGTATTGAATTCACACCGTAAAATTCATGGTAAAATCTTCATCTCCAGAAGAATAACACAATGCTCTGTAAATTTATGAAGTTCACCACTTCCAATACTTACAGCCATAAAAATGATTAAAATATATCAACAAAAATCTTTCTCAACAAAAGTTTCTAAATATGTTAAATTTAATTGAAATTTTTATAGATATCAACAATTATTGATCTGGCCGAAAGATAATTGAGTTTGAGATTATGTTCAAAAGGTGCAGGTTTAATTCAATATTTGAGAACTAGATTCAATCTCGCCGAATGAATCAGATTCTCATTGAGATAATTAAAATGAATAAAAATAAAATATAAACTAGTAGAAATTCAATACTCCTAATCACACGATGAAACAACTTAGCTCAGATTAAATGATCCTCACCAGTGGCGACTGTAGGTCTCCAAGCCAAGCAACGTCACAACCTCCATCAACCAAAGAAAGCTAAAATCTTGTGCGACTTAATCTTGTATCTCTCATGTTTTGGGTGCGTGATGGATGAAACATGGATTATGGAATGGATTTAATCCAAAAACATGTAACATTCTCACAATTTGAGTTGATTTTGAAATAATGTGTAGATCTCTGATTTAAATCAAATTCGGGATATCGTTTTCAGAGTCACCACTACGATGCATCGATGGAATAACAGAAGGTGAAAAAACAAGGTGAAAGGGATGAAGCAGTGCCCACGAGTTTCTTGGCACTTGGTGAAGTAGTGAGGTGTGAGTTTGCTGTGACACTGTGAATGGGAAAGTGTTGTCATGATTACGGTGGCATGGAGTGCGGTGGAAGAGGGGTGACACTATGAAGATAGGAAAGAACCGTTGGCACCGTGAGGAGAGTGTGAAACGGTGACAAGATGTAATATGGTGGCAAGGACTTGCAGTGACACCGTAAAAGGGATACGGTGGGACCGTGTCAATAGAAGGGTCAGAGTGGCACTGCAAAAGAGAAAACAGTGTCACTCCAACACTGAAAAACAAACAAAAAATAAAAATAAATTATAACTAAAATTAAGACTAACAAAATAATTATTTCAAATAAGAATTATATAAATCCAATGAGAAATTAAGTAACTCATAAACATAAATAAAATATATGAAACAAATAAAACTTCAGTTAAATTATTATTAACATTAATTAAATAAACTTAAAACATAATTATACTAAAACTTGAAATTAAAAAGCAACTAAATCATTAAATAATAACTAGATTTAAATTATATCACAATGTTAACTTATTTAAAATAGTTACTTTAACAAATTGAATTAAATAAGGTAAAAATTTAGTTAATCTGTTATTAAATACTTATTTAAATTACTAATATTAAATTAAATAAAATAAAAAAATTAGTAACTTTATAAAGTTAAATTTATAATTAATGAATTATTGATAGAAATCTAATTTTTTTTCTAAATTATTAAATATCTATTACAAGAAAAGTTAAATCAAAACTATATTATTTAATGTACAAAATAAGAATTAATAAATTAATTAATTACTTTTAAACTATGAAAGATGTAGATAAATATAATCAAACTAATATAAAGCTTTTAGACTATTAAATAAGGTAAAACATAAATTAACTAATTTAAAGCTTAAAATAAGTGATTAATTATAAAAATGGGTAAATTGATAAATTTAATAATTAAAATACAAAAGTGTTAATATATAGTAAAAAATGCACAAATTATTAATTAAAATTAATAAAAATTAATTAAAAAGATATGAAAAAATATTCCTTTTTAAGGCCACATCATCAATCCCCTTCCCTTATTTCGCTTTATCATTCAATATAAAGTCTGTTTTTAATTCTCATCACTATTTGTGTGTACGTGTGTTCAACGTATAACTCTTTTCTTATCCCATTGTTTTCATTCTATTTATAATTAATCAACATAAACACATATTAGCAGATTAATACCTATCATAATGTATGAGTAAATATACCATTGGGGTGAGTGAAAATTTAGGGATGTTAAGTTATTGAGAGTATTTTCTCAACGAATATTCTTCCAATTAACATTGTGTATGTTGGACTTAATATGTCATGGATTAATGACTTTTTTGTTTAATGTGGGGTTTCCATGGATTATTGAAACCATAAATACACTACCGTTAACATATACTGATTGATATTATAACCCTAAGTTTTTTTAAGGATTGGATTAAAGCCTTAATACTTAGGAATTCAAATCAATGTCATCTTGTGAACTAGGTGTTAATTTAATGGAATATATAGAAAATCTCTAGGATATCAGAAGCTTAACTACCAAATAATGAACTCACCCCAATCTTTATCAAATTTATAAATCTAACACCAACCATTAATTAATTCATTTAATCTCTGCAAACATAACCCCAATCAAAATACAATCAACTAGAATCAATCGACTATTAACAAATAATGATCACCGAGGATTCGACCCGAGTGCTGCTATACACATTAGTAGAGGATCGAAACCATGAATGGTCGATAGGAGACAATTTTCCACACTTTAAAATGGAAATTTTTCTGGGGATGGTACAATTAATTATTCATTAGTTTTTGGTTATCGTAAAAAAAGAATTTAAAAAAATAGAAAAAAACACAAAAAAACCCACCTTCTCATAAAAATCATTAATGAAAAAAACACAAAGAAAAAACCTTCTTCCTCTTTCTTCCAAAATCTCTTTTAATTCCCCATATCCTCCCAAATAATCCATAATATTTTTTTGACCTTGAAATTGAACTAATAATTCACCAAATTAGGAGAAACATTAGGGATAGTCAAGTAATTCAATAACCAGTCATCGTCCATCCATTTCAATTAGAAATTTCCAATTATAGTGAACAAACCCTTAATGAACTCATTTCCTCTGATATAAATTACCAACCCATTGGTATTCAATATCCAAATATAGAGGCTGACTTCGAACTCAAATCGGGTTTGATTCCTCTTCTCCCTCATTTCCACAGGCTAGCCGGTGAGGATCCACATCTTCATCTTAAAGAGTTCCAAGTTGTGTGCTCTACCATGAAGCCTCATGGGGTTTCTGAGGAACAAATCAAACTTAGAGAATTCCCTTTTTTACCTTGATTACCTTCCCACATCATGGCTTTAATACCTCTCTCCTGGTTCCATAACCACATGGAAGGACATGAAGAGACTCTTCTTAGAGAAATACTTTCCTGTTTCACGTGCTGCTTCTATTTGGAAAGAAATTTGTGGTGTCCATCAAATCGAAAATGAATCCCATCATGAGTATCAGGAGAGGTTCAAAAATCTAGGGGTAACCTGTCCGCATCATCAAATCCATGACTGACTCTTTATCCAATACTTCTATGAGGGGTTATTGGCTATGTTGTGAACTCTCATTGATGCAGCAAGTGGCAGTGATCTTGTTAATAAAACTCCTGTAGCTGTAAGATATCTTATAAGAAACATGGATGAAAACACACAACAATTACATACTTGAGCACAAGCTGAAGTTCAACAAGCCCAAGATAATCAATCCACAGAGCCCAAAAAGATGTCCGATTGGATGAGTGAACTTAAAGGTCTTATAAGACAACTAGTTGTGGAGACCAAAGCCCAAACCTCATATTCTCCAAAATATCTATTCCCTAGACCTATCAAGAATTGTGGAATCATTATCTCCCAATCTCATCCAACTGACACATGTTCACAACTACATGTGGATCAATATGATTCATCCAGAACAATTAAAATATTGTCAAGGTGGTGGTAACTTCCAAAAACCTTTCCCTTTTGTTCCTCAACCTCAAAGTAACAATACTCCCCCTAGATTCCACTATCCTAGTGTGCCTTCCCAATTCCCCAACCAATACAATTTCTTTCCCAAGAACCAAAATCATGGTAATCCTAATCTGGGACAATCCTCTTCTTCCATGAAACCATGGGAAAGCACAGTGGAAGATCCTGCCTCATTCACCCATTCCAGCCTAAAAAACATTGAAACCGAAATTGGTCAACTTGCATCCCGCTTGAGCTAGTAACAACTATGGAATCCCACCTCTTTATAATAAAAGTTTTCATTACATTTTACAAACAGAGGATCTTTAATGTCTTGTGTCTTGGAAATCAGGGATGATAAAACTTGAAAACAACATATAACATTCTTTTAATATACTTGTAAGGATTCATCATACGTTCATCCTAAGTAAAATTACTGTATATCATAACCTGAATACATACATCAAATCAATGATTATGGTAAAGGCCCAGTAAGGGTAAACAAGGAAATCAATTTACTTGTGATATCAATACGAACATGATAAAAACAAAAACGAAAAAGAAATGAATGAATAAGAATATCATAGTGAAAGGAACATGAAACATAACTTGAATATGTGGCTTCAAAATATCATTTAGATATTCATGAACATATCCCCAAGGTCCATCCCTACAGTGTCATAAAAATTACAAAGGTTATTCACCAAGGTATCGTGAAACTTGTCATCTCTAGAGATTAATTCTTCACCCAATGCATTAGAGCACTATCAGGGCTCACCCTTAATATGTATTTAATTTCATGTGAGTCATATAGATGATAATAAAAAATTTCATAAATAACCCATATAGAATTAAAGAAATGGTTTTTATTTCAAAATCATGACGTTTTAAAAAGTACTTAAAAATAAGATCATTATGTCATTTATAACCCATGGAAAGGGAGTGAGGGTTATATTTATGTCAATTAAAGAATAAAATATATCATTTTTTTATTTATGAAAACCCATAGAAACAAAAGAGGTCTGGTTATTTGCATAAATAAAACACGAGAATCTCATGAGAGAAAGAGAGAGAAATTTTGAGGCGAAATTTCTGCAACCTAACGACTATAGAACATGGTTTTAGAAAACAATAAAAAGAGAGGGGAAAAAGGTCTCCCATCCATAAATGAACCATTTTAAAGTATATGGAAATAATAAAATAGAAATAAGATCATGGTGTGGAAATTTTAATGGCATACCACATGAAAAGGAAACTTGAAAGGAAAGACAAAATGTGATTTCTTTTACGAAAATTCGTCAGCCTAACAGCGTCACATAAAATTTCAGAAAATCAATTGATGAGAGAGAAAAGGGTCTCTAATCATTTGGAAATGAAATGTACAATAGTAACGATATAGAAGAGCAAGCCCCCACATACTAAAATTGAACTATATGACAAATCATAAAGGAAGTCATGACTTAAAAGAGGAGGGTGAATGGATCCCTTACATTGAAGAGTAACTTAGAAAGCTTGAAGGTTTGGACCTTGGGATGTTTGATGGCACATTTGGAAGATTCCATGGGAGGTAAAGAGACTAGAAATTCAATGAGGAGGATTATGGAATGAAATTGGTGGGGGTAATGGTTTGGTATTTATAGGAGAAGAGAGGTAACAAAGAATTAACTTCCATGGGACATGTCATCAGTGGAATTGGAAAAACCATGGGTTTGCGCATGGTATTTTCCCATGGTATTGGCCAAATGGGACACATTCTAGAATATATTACTATTCATTAGTCGGCCAGAATGATTACATAATTATTGCATCCTTAATGTTGTCACTAAACACCGGAAACTCAAAACTGTGTTTTCACTATTCACCGAAAATTCTACTATTTCAGAAAAATCCCAAAAAATAACCTTAACCTAATATCGATGATCTGAAATAAAAAATGAACTCCATTTTATGAAAATAATTTTATAAATTTTTTTAATTTAATTATTAAATAAAAACACTATTCACTTGAAAAAAACTAATACTTAACTAATAATTTCTGAAACAGTTATTTACTTATTTTACTGAATCACATTAGCTAATCAAGGTGTCTAAATTATATCAATACTTTCTTAGGTGAGGTTACTAATCCATTTGGTCAAATTACTATTTATAAGCGTAAAATTACTATTCATAATTTACTATTCACCAAAAATTATGTTAATCTTATTAGACTCTATATTTCTTACTAAACACAACTGTAGAAGTCAATTTTTGGAAAATCATTACAGATTATTAATTATTTAATATTTACATGAATGTTTTAAAATATCCTTTTTCCTTTTCCAAAATTCATCAACAATATACATTCTATATTTATCCATATATTTCAAATTTACAAGCTTTACCATAATAAAAATTTTATTTATAACAATGGATTACACAAAGAAGTTAATGTGTCATTACAAAGCCCCTTATGACACTAGCATAGGACCTAAGTGTTAGGTGTGCTATGTTGATAAAATCTTGGGGTGTCTTGGCTAACATTGCCTGAGTGGTGATTTCAATCAGCTTGAACTTCTCCCATAATCGATTCTGTTCTAGCTTCACATGATGAAGTTCGGCTTGGGATTGGTCCATAACAAAGCCCAGTGGCGCTACCTCTTTCCCAAGTTCCATCAGATGGGCTTCAAACAGCCCGAGTCTACTGGATGAGGCCATCAAATCTACTTTTGGTATTAATTAACCAATATCAGTTGTATTTATAAAAAAATTGTAATGTTAAGAGTTTGTATTCCAATAGTCATATTGACCAACGATCATATAATAGTCGAAACACAATGATCTAATTTAATTATACTCACTTAATTAATTAAAGAATATTGTTTTGTTGAGTATAAAATAAAATAACACACAAATTTAGGAAACAAATACTAATAAAAAGTTCAGGTCGTTACATTCTTCCTCCCATAAAAAATTTCATCTCAAAAATTTTAACTCGTACACTCAGAAGAGAAAAGGTTTGGGTACTTCAGCCACATAGACCCATCTAGTTCAAACATGGCTTCTTCTCATTTGTGGTTCCTCCACAACACCTTAATAAGGTGGGTAGTCTTGTTGCATAGAACCTTTTCTCTACAATCTAATATCTCCATTGGCTGCTCCTCATAAGAGAGGTCATGTTACAGTTGTACCACCTCTTGGTTTAGTACATGTGAAGGGTTAGGTATGTACTTCCTCAAGAGGGATATGTGGAAGACATCATGAACTTGTGATAGATTTGAAGAAAGTGCAAGCTGATAGGCCACTCCTTCCATGCGATCAAGGATTTCATAGGGGCCAATCTACCTAGGGATAAGATTTCCTTTCTTTCCGATCCTCATGACTATCTTCCAAGGTTAAATTCAAAGAAATACCTTATCACCAACCAGAAACTCCAAGTCCTTTCGACAGTTGTCGGCATAGCTCTTTTTTCGAATATGAGTAGCCTTAATGTGTTTTTGGATGGAATGTACTTTTTCAATCATCTCTTGTAATACATCAGGCCCAAGAATCTTTCTATCACCAGCTTCATCCCAACAAGTAGGAGTTATACATCGTTTCCCATATAGAGCTTCATAGGGTGCCATTTGAATGCTCGACTGGAAGATGTTATTGTAACAGAATTCAACTAAAGGGATATGTTTATCCCATCCACCTTTACATTCTATTGAGAACGTTCTTAGAATCTCCTCAAGTGTTTGAATAGTCCTTTCAAATTGGCCATCAGTTTGGGGGTGATAGGCCGTACTAAAAATCAATTCAGTGCTCAGATCATGTTGAATACTTCTCTAGAATTTTGATGTGATCCTTGGATCACGATTAGATATGATAGGTCGTCGAACACCATGAAACATTACCACTTCCTTCACGTAAATTCTGAAAAGTTGATCAAGAGAGAAATCTTCCCTGATTCATATAAAATGGGAAGTCTTAGTGAGATGGTCCACAATAACCCACATCACATTATTTCCATTGGAAGTTCTTGGGAGACCATTGACGATGTCCATAGTGATATTGTCCCACTTCCAGGCTGGTATGGGTAGTGATTGCAATACTTTTTTAGGGAGTTGTAACTCTTCCATCACTTGCTGATATACCAGGCACCACCAAGTGTAGTCAGCAATCTCTCTTTTCATATAATCCCACCAATAAGGATCATGAAGGTCCCTATACATTTTCATGCTACCGGGATGTATAGAGAAAGTAGATCTATGAGATTCATCCATCATCTCCTTCTTTATTTCCAAAATACAATGAACACATAGTCTTGTACGAAATTTCTGTACACCTTCTTGATTAGTATTGAACTCAATAAACTTCCCATCCTTAACTACCTCAAACTTCTTCTATAAAAATGGATCTTCCTTCTGAGATTTCTTGATCTTCTCTAGTAATTACGATTGGGAAATCATTTGGGTTAGGATTGATGATTTCCCTTCCCTTATAATTCCCAATTCCAGATTTACTACGTCATTGATCAAATGATCTCTTTTAATCCTCATCATATAAAGGATAATTGGGTCTTTCCTGCATAATGCATCAACAACTTTGTTTTCTCTTCCAGGATCATAATTAATTGAACAATCATAGTCTTTAATAAGTTCCAACCATCTCCTTTGTCTCATGTTCAATTCCTTTGGAGTGAAAATATAATTCAAACTTTGATGGTCTGTGTATATATCACATTTCTCCCCATAAAGATAGTGCCTCCATATCTTCAGAGGAAAAACGACTGCAGCTAGTTCCAAATCATGCATAGGATAATTATTCTCCTCAGTCTTCAACTATAGAGATGCATAAGAAATGAACTTGTTATTTTCCATGAGGACACAACCAAGACCTTTCAAAGATACCTCTCTAAAAATAATGAATCTTTCTCCACTTGAGAGAAGAGTTAACATGGGTATAGTAACCAATCTCTTCTTCATCTCCTGGAAACATTCCTCACACTCCTTTGTCTAAATGAACTTGACCCCTTTTCGTGTTAACTTGGTTAATGGATTATAATGTCATAATGTTTTTCACAAACCTCCAATAATATCCCACTAAACAAATAAAACTACGAATCTCAGTTCTTTTTGTAGGTTGAATCCACTCTTCTATAGATTTTGTCTTTGTAGGGTCAACTGTGATTCCTTCATTGGTTACAATGTTCCCCAAGAAAGAAACTTTTCGTAACCAAAATTCACATTTTCTGAACTTCCCAAAAAGACTCTCCTTCCGTAGAGTTTTTAAAATATCCCTTAGATAATCATCTTGCTCCTCACGAATTTTGGAATCTATCATGATATCATTAATAAAAACTACCATAAAGTTATCAATGTAGTCCATAAAGACTCTATTAATCAAAAACATAAAAATAGAAGGGGCATTATTCAGTTAGAAGGGCATAAGAACAAACTCATAATTCTTATATCTTGATCAAATGGAAGTTTTTGTAATATATTCCTTCTTAACTATCAATTGATGAAAACCAGAACGAAGTTCAATCATAGAGAAGAATTGAGCCCCACGAAGTTGGTAAAATAAGTCACCAATTCTTGGAAGAGGGTATTTGTTCATCACTATGATCCCATTCAGTTATCTATAATCAGTGCATAGCTGCATTGATCCATCCTTCTTCTTCACAAAAGGAACTGGTGCTCCCCAAGGAGACACACTTGGTCAGATAAACCCTTTCTAAAAAAGATCTTGGAGTTGTTTCTTTAATTCTTCTAGATACGCATTTTCTATCCTATAGGGGGTCTTTGATATCGGATGCGATCCATGTACGAGTTCAATAGTGAACTCTACCTCTCTTTCTATGGGAGGTTCGAGTAACTCCTCATGTAATACATCAATGTATTGCTAGACTATGGTGACATTTTCTATCCATAAACACTTACATACTTCTTCTTCTTCACCGATCAACTCCGTAATGAATGATATAAGAGGTTCTTCTAAACAAAGATCAGGTTGAGATATCTCTCCTTGGAAGATAACTGTCGGTTTTCCATTCAAGACTACTAATATTTCCTTGCTTCTGTATTTGATCTTAGAATTATACTTTTAGAGCCAGTCCCTCCCTAGAATAATTTCGAATTCCATAATGGGAATGACTACTAGATTTATGATAAGATTTTCCTCACTAAAGTAAATACAAGAGTTTCTAAACACTGACGATGACTGGATAATCCCCCCAAGAGTCTTGACTGATAACTCTACTTTTAGAAAATCAGGGGTTGATTCTAACTTCTTTGCAAAATTGGTGGAAATAAAGGAATGCGTAGAAACAAAATCAAACAACGTAATGGCTAGCTATTAGAGGACAAAAAGAGTACCTGCTACCACATTATTCAGAGATTTAACATCAGCTGTCGTGATAACAGAAGAACGACCTTGCTCCCTTGGACTTTGCTGAGGATGATGGTGGTTCCCCTCTACTGCCCTCGGATTTGGAATGTGATTGGAAATGTACCCACGTTGTCCACACTTAGAGCACTAGACATCAGGTAGGGTCTGCACCATCTTCCCTTTGTTTTTAGTGTTTGTAAGCTGAGGTTTCACCTCACTACGACAATTACTCGCAATGTGGCCATCTCTACCACACTTGTAGCACTTCCCATTCCCAAGCAGGCAGTTCCCCGAATGTTTATTCCCTCATTTATTACACATGGGAAGTTGTACTTTCTTGCCACCTATTCCTTGATTGATGCTCTTCCCTAAGCTTGGCTCCATCAATCTCTTCTTGTCATTTGATTTATGAGACCACTGCATCTCACCAAACTTCAGCTCATCTTTCATCACACTCTTCACGATCTCCTCATAGCTATCATAGTCTCGATTGGCTAGATTCTTCCACAGATGAGGTCTGAGTCCACTAAAGAATCTATGAACCTTCCCATTTGGATCCATGACAAATATAGAGGTGTAACGTGAAAGCCTTATGAAGCTCATCTCGTAGCTTCCCACAAATTCATTCTCCTTCTGCTTCAGCTCGATAAATTATTTCTCCATTCTTGTTCTCATGGAACATGAAATATAATTTCTGAAAAAGTTCCCTATAATCTCTTCATACTCTATAGCTTCCACTTCCACTCTTTACCTTGTGTTTTTGATCAGTTCCCACCACTGATCAACTTCTCCTTCTAAGTGATAGATAGCCAGGGTGACCTTTTCTTGCTCTGAACAGTGGATCACAAAAAAGATCTTCTCGATGGAGCTGATCCACTACACAAAAATCAATGGGTCAGTCAATCCACTGAAGGTTGGTAGTCGTTGATGCATAAAAGACTCAATATAATGTTGTTCCCTTCACGGTGAGTTCAGTCTCTCAGCTTGATTCATGTTATTTCCCATAATTGGAGTCAGTTGGTTCGTCATTCGTATGAATGTTTCCATTCTGGCTTCCATTAGAGGGCCGTCAAAACATGGTCCATTGTGGTCACCATTTGCAAGGTTCCTCCTATTTCCCGCCATTTTCTAAAAGAATAAATCCCTAATGAGAAACATATTTCATTTACGAATATTTTAACTATAAAAGATTATATGTACTAAAACTTCATGCTTAGACAATTACATTTCTCTATAATTACTTCATAATGATTCATAAAAATCTTGCAATTAACCAAACATATCCCCCAGGAGTGTCGTAACCAAGAGTGCAGCAAGGCCAATTTTCATGCACTAGTTCATGTTTGAGTCTAGCTTAAAGTGGTGTCTTCATGTTTTACCCCTATATACATCTATGAAAGAGCTGCCTCTAGCTGCTCGTATCCATACATGAATATATTTGTTTGATAAACCAATTTCTCAATACTCACCAAAATACCAGGAAGGTTTCCTATATTTAAACGTTTCTATAGGGTTATTGATAAAGTTTTCACAGCCTAATTTCCATAAATGAAAAAAACTATCCTTTTATACCAACTACGGTATCCCCTTATTTATAACATAATTTTTCATTACAATTTACAAATATAAAATCATTAAAGTCTAGTGTCATGGAAATAAGGAATAATAAAACATGAAAAAAACATAAAAAATTATTCTAATTCACTTGTAAGGATTCATAATAAGTTCATCCTATGTAAAATTACTGCATCACATAACCTGGAGACATACATGAAAGGAAAGGGTGAGCTGAATGCCCAGTAAGGGTAAACAAGGGAATCTGTTTACTTGTGATATAAATACAAACTTGATAAAAATATAAAGGTAATAGCAATGAAAGAATAGGAATATCAATGTGAAAATAACTTTAAACATAACATGAATATGTGGATTCAACATTTCATTTAGACATTCATGAACATATCACCAATGTCCATCCCCAAGGTGTCATAAAAATTACAAAGGTTATTCAGCAAGGTATCATGAAACTTGTTATCTCTAGGGATTAATTATTTACCCAATGAATTAGAGCGATATCAGGGAACACCATTAATATTTCTTTAATTTAACGTGATATACATATATAATAATCAAATATTTCATAAATAACCCATAGATAATTACAGAAATGGGTTTCATTTGAAAATCTCGACGTTTTAAAAAGTATTAAAAAATAAGATCATTATGACATTTATAACCCATGGAAAGGGAGTGAGGGTTATATGTATATAAATTCCAAAATAAAATATATCATTTTTAATGTATTTATGAATACCCATAGAAACAAAAGAGGTTTGGGTATTTACATAAATAAAATAAGAGAATCTCTTGAGAGAAAGAGAGAGAAATTTTGAGGTAAAATTTCTACAGCATAACTGCTATATAACATGGTTTTAGAAAACAATAAAGGGGGGGGGGGGACAAGGGTCTAACTTCCATAAATGAATAATTTTACATTATAGGTACATAATAAAATATAAATAAGATAATGGTGTGGAAATTTTAATGACATACCACATGAAAAGGAAACATGAAAGGAAAGACAAAATGCGATTTCTTTTAGGAAAATTCTGTAGCCTAAGGGTGTCAATTAAAATTTCAGAAAATCAATTGATGAGAGAGAAAATAGTCTCTCATCATTTTTAAATGAAATGGATAGTGATAAAGATATAGAATCGCAATCCCCCACATAATAAAATGGAACTATAAGACATAACATAAAGGAAGTCATGACTTAAATGAGGAGGGTGATATGATCCCCTACCTAGAAGTGTAACTTCAAAAGATTGAAGGTCGGGTCCTTGGTAGGCTTGAAGGCACCTTGGTAGAACTCCTTTGGAGGTAAAGAGACCATAAAGTAGTTGAGGTGGATTTTGTAATGAAATGGGGGAGGGAATGGCTTGGTATTTATATGAGAAGTGAGGGAAAAAAGCATTAATTTCCATGGGACACCTCATGAGTGGTATTGAAAAAACCATGGGCTTGACCATAGTATTTTCCCATTGTATATACAACTTGGGACACCTCATAGAATATATTACTATTCCTAACTCTATCAGAATTATTATAAAATTATTACATCCTTTATAATGTCATTAAACACGCGAAACTCAAAAACTGTATTTTAACTATTCAGTGAAAATTCAACTGTTTCAGAAAAATCCAAAAAATTCACCTTAACCTAATATCAATGCTCTGAAATAAAAAATTAACACCATTTTATGAAAATAAATTTCTAAATAATTTTAATTTATTTTTTAAATAAAAAAACTATTCACCTGAAAAAACTAATAATTAACTAATAATTTCTGAAACAATTTTTTACTTATTTTATTGAATCACATTACCTAATAAAGGTGTCTAAATTAGATGAATACTTTCTTAAGTGAGGTTACTAATCCATTTGGTCAAATTACTATTTATAAGCATAAAATTATTATTCATAATTTACAATTCACCAAAAATTAAGCTGATCTTATAAGACACTAAATTTATTACTGAACACAACTACAGAAGACCATTTTTTGAAAATCGTTACACATTAATAATAATTTAAGGTTTACATAAATATTTTAAAATATCCATTTTCCTTTTCCAAAATTAATCAACAATATACATCCTATATTTATCTGGGAATTTGAAATTTACAAAATTTACCATAATTACAAGTTTATTTATATCAAAGGATTACACAAATCAGCTAAGTTCTCGTTACATAGACCCTTATAACACCGGAATAGGACCAAAGTGCAAGGTGTGCTAAGGTGATATAATCTGGGGGTGGCTCGACCAACATTTCCCGAGTGGTGATTTCTATCAGCTTGAACATCTCCCATATGAGATTCTGTTCCAGCTTCACACGATGAAGTTCGGCTTGGGTTCGGTCCAAAGAAAATCCAAGTGGTGCTACCTCCTTCCTGAGTTCTGTCATATGGGCTCCAAACTGCCCGAGTCTACTATATGAGGCCATCGAATACTCTTTCTGTATTAATTAACCAAGATCACTTGTATTTATAAACAAAAATTTTAACGTTAAGAGTTCATCTTCCAACGGTCATATTGACCAACCGTCAGTCGAAACCCAATGGCCTCATTTAATTATACTCACTTAATTAATTAAAGAATATAGATTTGTTGAGTATAAAATAAAATAACACACAAATTTATGAAAAAAATATTAATAAAAAGTTTGGGTCATTAGAAGAACAATAAAACTCTTCCCAACTTCTAGCTCAACCATTACCCAACCCCAAGGGTAATTTAAGTGTAATTTCACCAAGATTAGGAAAGAAAATTTCTATGCCTTAAGATAAGTCCTCAAACATTCCTTTAAATGTTGACCTAGAAAATGAAAATAAAAAGAAAGATGACAAGGAATATGAATCCATTCCCTCACCACCTACCATTCCACTTAGGAACCCAATTTCATTTCCTCAAGACATATCTATACCAAATAAGTCCTTTGATCTTGATCCGGAAATGCTAGACATGTTTAGATGTGTTGAAGTCAACATACCCCTCTTAGATTCCATAATAAAATACCTAATTATACGATGTTTCATAATGAAGTTTTCACACACAGGAGGCAACTAAGGACCTTCGAAAATGATTCCCCCCTACACTCTATTCCCATAAAGTGAAAAGATCCAGGGACCATTATGGTTCCCTGCCAAATTAGAAGTTCCAACTAAGATGATACACTCATAGACCTAGTGGCATAAATTATTTTCATTCCCAAATCCTTATTCTACAACATTGTTCTAGGTCCCTTACATCCAACAGGTGTTGTCATTCAATTAGCCAATCGAAGCACTGCTTGTATTGAGGGTATAATCAATGATGTCCTTGTTCATGTGACTGATCTTATCTTCCCTACTGATCTCTATGTCATTGGCATGGAAGGTTAGGTGAAATCTTCTCTATCTCCACTAATTCGAGGAAGACCATTCATAATGACTGTGAGAACCAAGATTAATGTCCTTTCAGGCATCTTGTCCATCGAATTTGGTGACCAACTGGTCAAGTTCAACATTTTCCAAGGCATGCGATACCCATCTGAGGATCACACTGCATTCTCAATTCATGTTTTTGAGGACACTTCTATGAGTCCATTGAACCCAAATCCATCATATTATTCATGTTATAATAATAATGGATCTTGTGAAATATGCACTATGATTAACCAAGCCATAAATGGTGAGGTTGATGTGGACCTTTCATTCACAAACTCCATCAATCTAGAGGAACTTGGAAACTCTCTTGAATCCCACATCAAATCTAATTTATACTACTCCACCTTGGACAGTATTAAGAAAAATGAATCTAAAGCAACCGAAATTGATTCCTCCATTCCTGATTTGTCTTGACCACAAATGAATGGTGAGACTGATATGAAACCTCTTCATGAATACCTGAAATATTCATTCCTTTTCCATATTCACTATTATCCTGTAATTTTCACCGCTTCACATACCGAGACTAAGGAGTCCAAACTTGTTCATGTGTTAGAGGAAAACAAAAAGGCCTTAGGTTAGACCCTAGTTGACATACCATGAATTAACCCTACTCTTTGTAGGCATCACATCCATCTTGAGGAATCATCTAAACGAATTAGACAACCACAAAGAAGGATCAATACACTCATACTTGAGGTTGTTAAGGAAGATATCACCAAGCTTCTTCAAGATGGTATTATCTACCCAATTTCAGATAGTGAATGGGTAAGTCCAATTCATGTTGTACCTAAGAAGGGTGGGATATCTATTGTCACAAATGAACATGGAGAGGTAGTCACAACTCGAGTGATAAAAAAATGGTCTGTGTAGATCAACTACTGGAAATTGAATGTTGTAACAAGAAAAGATCACTACCCTCTTCCATTCCTTGATAAAATTCTTGAATGATTAGATAGAAAGTCACACTATTGCTTTCTTAATGAATAAATCAGCTACTTCCAAACCCCAATCACACCCTAGGACTAAGAAATGACTACATTCACTTTCCCCTTAGAAACATATGCATATAAGATAATGCCTTTTGGCCTTTTCAATTATCCTACAACATTCAAGAGGTTTATGATGAGTATCTTTTCTGAATTCCGTTAAAATGCATGGAAGTCTTCATGGATGACTTTACCATTTATGGTGAGTCATTTGAATCTTTCTTGAATTCACACTCTCTAGTCCCTCAAAAGTGATTCAAGTGTAACATAGTGTTATATTTTGAAAAATTTCTCTTCATGGTTTCAAATGGGATTGTTCTAGGGCATATAGATTGAAAAGAGGGTATTGAAGTCGATCCTTCCAAAATTGAAGTGATCCAATCACTTCTTAAACCCACTTATGGTGGACACATCTGTTTATTCCTCAGTCCTGTTAATTTCTATTGGTGATTCATCCATTAATTTAGTAATATTTCCCTCCAACTTACTCAGTTTATCCAAAACGATGTCACTTAACATTTTGATGAGGTTTTCAATATATCCTTCATTGAACTCAAAAATTCTCTTACATCTTCCCCAATAATCCAACCACAGATTGGTCCTTACCCTTTGAGTTGATGTGTGATTCTTCTGAGAGAGTCATTGGGGATGTTATTGGTTAAAGAATAGAAAATGTTACTCACTTCATCTATTATGACTCAAAAACATTGTATGACACTCAATCTCACTACACTGTCACTGAAAAGGAACTTTTAGCAGTGGTTTTTTCCTTATATAAATTCCGGCCCTATCTCTTAGCTTCCAAAATCATCATCTTCACAAACCATTCTACTATAATGTTCTCACTCAAGAAAATGGATTCAAAACCGAGGATAATAGAATGGATACTAATTCTCCAAGAATTTTTCCTTGAAATAAAATATAGTCTAGGAAGAGAAAACTCTATAGATGATCACTTGAGTAGAATTTCTAATTCTTCTAATTCTGAAATAATTGATCCATAATTTCTAAGAATACCATGGTATTCCCAAATTATAAATTACTTGGTTTCTGGTGTTTTTCATGAAATTTTTTCAAAATAACAAAAAATGAAGATGAATAGTGATTTGCAATTCTATTTTTGGGAAGATAATAAACTTTGGAAAACTAGGGTAGACATGGTAATTAAGAGATGTGTAGATGAAGATGAACATTCCTCAATCTAAGAATCATTCCAGTCACTTTTCAGAGGTGGCCACTTTTGACCACAAAGGACCTCCCAAAAGGTCATAGAATCTATATTATTCTAGCCTTTACTCTTCAAGGACTCACATTATTTCTATCAATCATGTCCCACTTTCCAAAAGTTTGGCACAATTTAAAAGAGAAATGAAATGATCCATAAGAATTTAATTTTCTGTGAGAACTTCGATGTTTGGGGAATCAATTTTATAGGACCAATCACCCCTTCTAATTTATTCTCATATATTATTATTGTGGTTTATTATGTTTCTAGGTGGGTCGAGGCCAAACCCACTAGAAAGGATGATTCACAAACTATTAGTGTGTTCTTAAAGACACACAACTTCAACCGATTTGGAACACCACGTACCTTGATAAGTGACTTAGGAACCCATTTTTTTTAATAGAACCATGAAATATCTTTTGAAAAAGAATGGTGTTTTACATAAAACATAAACTGTATATCACCCCCAAAAAAATAGTGCAGATGAACTTTCTAAAAGAGAAGTGAAAAGAGTGCATGAAAGAATTGTAAACCCCCCCAGAAAAGACTGGCCTGAAAGACTTGGTGAAGCACTTTGGGCTTATCAAACTACTTATAAAACACCCATGTGGATGTATTATTTTAGGATAGTTTTTGGTAAAGTGTGTCAATTGCCAGTTTAAATCCTTCAAAAGTAATTTTGGGTTGTGAAAACCTGTAATTTTAATTTTGAAAGATCTGGTGAAGAAATATTGTTGCAATTTGCTGAACTAGAGGAGCTTCGACTTGATTCTTACGAGAATTCTAATATCTACAATGAAAAATACAAGGCGATCCATATAAAACACATCATGTGAATGGTATTTAATGAAGGTGAAAATTTAATACTCTTCAATTCTAGATTTTGGGTTTTCCCAAGTAAGCTTAATTCTCGTTGGGAATGTCCTTTTGTTATTACTAATGTTTACCCATTTGGTGTAGTGAAAGTCCAAAACCCCTCTTCAAAAAGGAAATTCACAGTTAATGGACATCTGTTAGAGGATCACCATGAGAGGAAAAACATCCCAAGGACCACATCAACTTCCATTAAATCCCCAAGTCCTATTTTTTACCCACTACTGGCTGGAAATGGTGACCCCCCGAATCCAAACTTGGGGGCACCACTTTCCATTTGACTCCCTCTCTCTTCCTCTCTCAACCTCTTTCTTCTTCCACCTCCCTCTTTCATTTTTTACCACTTTATTCATGAAACTATTTCGTTTTCCCTTTCTATTTTTTGGGTGTGTATTTTAAAAACTCTAAAAAATTAAAAAATAATTAAAAACATGAAAAAAACCAAAAGAGTTATACTTACTCACCATCCAGTTTTGAAATTTTGTCCAACCATTTTGGAGAGTTAAAATACATCGTTTCAACTATTATTTTTATGTTTTCATCATAAATTTGGATAAAGAATATTGTGTCAAAACCAACAAATTTTGAATTCTCAATTTTTTATTTGGAAAATGATTTTCTCCAACCGTGAGGAAGAACATTATCTTTCATTCCAAGGCCACATAAGGAAATATTTTCAAAATGTGGGTTTTCACCCTCTATTTTGAGTCTTGAGTTTTTGGACCTTCACCTTTCATTTTCTACTTTGGTGTAAATTAATATGATAGAGGAATTTTATGAACTTCATGAGTATCACAACCGCCAAATAGCCTCCCTTTAATCTTACATTAATAATACTTTTGTAATACCCTAAGAGCCTATGAAAACCTTTTCTTTGATAGCCATATTACAAGCCCAATACCATATCCTACCCAACATATTCATGGATTTACATTGCATTAATTATTGCAATTTATGTTGGAGGGAATGGATTTATTTTTTGGGTCCCTTTTATTAATTTTCAAAATGTTATCATATGCTTGAGAGAAAACATCAATTTCAGTGTGGGGCAGAGGTTGTCATTTATTGGGGTATGGGAATGTATATATTTTTTATCTTGGTCAAATAATATTCAAATGTGTTAAAAAAATGATTTTAAAAACAAAAAGAAGACAAAATATGTGTTATGTTTTTAGTGGGTCAGAAATCACTCTTTATCAGCCTTTGAACTTTTTATAACAATTACAATTATATTTGGGAGGAGATCAAACATGGTTTGTGATATGAGTGTGAGATCTGTTTCAAGTTCAACTTTTGAAAAAAATGAAAAAAATAGAATAAAAGAACAATTATTTCATTAGAAGAAGTTTTTTTCTAACATTTCATCTTCTCATACCCTTAAAATTTCCTTCCTATTTTGTGTCTTGCTTCACAAAATCATTCCCTTGTAAATATGTGTTTTCATTTCCTTCCATGTTTCATTGCAAAAAAATTGTGAATTATTCTACCCATACTGATGTTTTACCCCTCTTTCCTCTCTCTTGGACATTATATTCCTACCGTCTTGTACCCACTGAAAAACCCCTTAAAAATACCTATTGATTCTTGTGCAATTTAGGATAGGTAATGGATGCTGAGATATCTTGAAAACTCTAAGATTTTCATTTTTGGTTGGTGAAAGAGTGAACATCCATAAATTATTTTTATCATCTTGAGAGGTGTGAGTTTTGAGTGTCCACATATTCCATTTCTAAATTTGAGCATGAAAAATGATTTGTTTTTGGAACGTTTTTTATGTAACAATTTTAGGTGGAATTCAACATGGATGAGTAAAATATTCTAAACCTTCCCTAAGTGGGGAATGAAAATTTAATGTTTTTTGGTAAGTGAAAATGATTTTGTAATGTTTTTTTATATTTGTTTCACATTAGTACATTCACAGGAGTAAGTGTGGGGGATTTTATGTTAATCATTTATTTATAAATTTTTATTTACTCTATTTACTTATTTTCAATGAAAAGTGCATAATTGGTATGAGAAACTCATGTTCTAATATTAAATTTAATTTTTGAGCATTATTTGGATTCATCAAATCAAGTCTGTTTACTATTTTAATTATAACTCTCACCCTACATATCCAAATGGAATTATTCTTGTTCTGTAGGGTTACTTATGCAACTTCAAATATTTAATTAGAAGGAACTTTTGGCCAAATCATCCATTTGGAGGGTCATACGGTCCAGACCAGAAGACCCAAAGAATCTATGAAGAAACTGGACTATCCATGATGATTGAGTTAATAGTCTAACTCCTAAAGCCCAAATTTTATTAAACTCTGCCATTTGTTCATTATTATCCAAAATAATAGTGGAGAAAAATTTTAACATCCAACTAGGTGAAAAAAGGGCCCAACTGATGCTTTGAAGTCCAGGATACCATTCTGGACTGAAATTAAAATATGGACACTATTTATGATATTTATCATGATATAGTAATCAATTCAAGCTGATATTTTTTTCGTGTGAAATAGGATATATTTACATCCTACTTTGTTGAAAAATCATTCTGATTTTTAGGATTCTCCATTTTCACAAGTCTATTCACATTTCGGCCATCGAAAAAACAGGGATAGAAATGGACAGTTTAACATTGTTTATGAAAACTGACATAAAATTGGTTACATAAGTCAAACTACCTCAAAATATTGATATTACTCGGAAAACATTATAATCTAAAAATTTGAAGAAGAGGATATCTCGAGATTCGGTCGTCTAGATGCCCCAATTAGTGATGCAATTGGAGGGGCATATTGGGAATGCAAACAGTCCACCTCCTGGGATATAAATACAACCATGTATTCTCCTTGAATTTGGTTGGAATTTCAGAACTTAAGGAGGAATTTTGGAATGACTAGAGCCTTGAAAATGGTCTGGGAGGATTTTTTTATCTTGTTTCAACAATAGATACCTCTCCTCTACTTTTATTTTCATTCTCTTTTTTATTTGTTTTCAATTGTATTTGTGTAAGCTGTCTTCAATTTCATTTGAATTTTAATGCATGTTTCTTCTTCATATTATGTTTTAATCATCCAATATATGTTCTTAAATATTAATACTCTTAAAATAGTTTAAATAATGTTCAATACTCTTCCCTTATTTTTCTTTCTCATTCAATCTAAACTTCGTTTTTAATTATCATCATCGTTCATGTGTGTGTCTGTTTAACGCACAACTCTTTTCTTCTCCCATTATTTTAGTTTTATTTATAATTAATAACCATAAAAACATATTACCAAATTAATAACTATCATAATGGCTGAGTAAATATACTGTTGCAGAGAGACAAAATTTATATATGTTAAGTGATTGAGAATATTTTATCTATGAATATTGGTCAAATTAACATTTTGTATATTGGATGTAACATGTCATGGATTAATGACTTGTTTCGTTTATCCTGTGGTTTTTATGGATTATTGTAACCATAATTACACTACCATCAAAATTTACTATTTGATTTTAGAACACAAAGTTATGTTAAGGCTTGGATTAAAGCCTTAACACTTATGAATTCCAATCAACATCATCTTGTGATGTGGGTGTTAATTTAATGCAATATAAAGCAAAGCACAAGGATATCACAAGTTCAACTACCTGATAATGAACTACCCCAATCTTTATCAAATTTCAAAATCAAACACCAACCATTAATCACTTCATTTATCCTCTACAAACAAACCTACCCAATAAAAATACAATCAACTAAAAACAACCGACTATTAAAAAGAATCAACAACGAGGATTCAACCCTGGTGATTCTAAACACATTTGTAGAACATCGAAACCATGAACTGTCAATAAGTGACCATCATCTGCACATTTAGGACATTATCCTTTGCTCAACTAGAACATGATCTATAGTCTCATTGAATTTTGGAGGTTACATTTTCATAAACATTAAAAAATTGTTTCACAATGTTGGGGATTAGAGTGATCCTATATATGGAAATGATTGTTAGTCATGACCCAGGTCAGCTTCCACAATATAGTAATATTTTTTAGATCTAGTTCTAGCTTTATTGCATTTCCTAAAAGTATAATACCTATATATATTACATGTATTGATATAGTTTCCATTCCTTTAATTAAGAAATTTTCCAAAATAATGCAATATATTGAATTAGATCATAAAATTATGAATTTAATGTAATAGTGAATAACTAAAAATATATTGTATCACTTAATGTAAATTGAAAATTTATCCATATGTAATATATTAATAATGATATCAGTATATTTTTTAATAACTTAAAATCATAGAAATAGTTTTAAATTTTTTATAATGGTTCATAATGAGTGTGTGAATCAACCAAAGCATACCCCTAGAGAGTGTATAGTTATGTGTTTAGTCTTAGGCCTACTCATTATGCGCCGAGTGAAGATCATGTTGATACTTAAAAAAATATTTCATTGATTTTACCCCAAGTTATCTATATTATATCTAAATAATCCTTTTAGTACCCAAAAAATAATATAATTTCCCTAAAACCATATATTATACCCCATATAAAAACATCATGATTTAATAATTTACATATACTTATTCCTAAAATATACTATAGGGTTATGTTTTCTAATATATGTTTTTGTAAGTCTTGATCCTAAGGTGTATACTAAACATTTTGTGATACAAAATTTAACACACATACACTAATAACTTAGATCCAGTGATTATCTTAATATACTGAAAAAAGATAAAAGTGAACGTATCCTGAAGAATATAATAGTTTAAAAGTCTTAGGAGACAAGATACATACACAATACTCACATTGTATTTGTAAATATGAAAATAAAACTTAAAATTATAGTGATAACATAATCATTTATTTTAGTATATCCCACAAATTATTTATAAATCCCTTCTCGGTATCTAGGGATTGGTAAACATAATAATGAGTGAGCTCATATTCTTAGTAAAAGAAATAGTACAATAGAATCTATCATAGAATAAATAAATCATGGATAATATATGAGAGATAAACAATAATAAAAAATTTTATATAGATAATGTCATAAAAGGATAATATATCCATGGATGAAATAAAAATACAAATAATGACATGGAAAATAATAACTAGTTTCATAATGATAGAATGTATAATGTTAGATATCATAATCTTAACATCAAGGCCTCATGCCAAGACATCATACATAAATAGGTAATAAATATAAAAATAACAAGACTATCCTTTCTCTCGAGGTTTATTGATTCATTTAGGGGATATAACAGGCCATTCCCACCCCTCAATAAGTCAAATACATTCATCATATATATGAAATTAATACACATTCAATACATAATAAACACAAACACTCACATTTAAAACTAGTATAAGAAACATAAATATTTTCCCCAATAAATAAATAAAACATCTTGATCATAAGACATCCATAGAAATAATTTTGATGGTATATTTAGACCATATCCCCAGTAATTTATAAGTCTCATTAAAGGATGTTGACATAGATAAAAATAACTTTAATATAACAGTCATTCCTTTCATTAAAAACTTTTGGAAAATATCCTTTTCTTTTGATAACATTTTAAATAAAAATTTACCAAATATTGAAAAACATATTTTATTTGAAAAAACCCTAGAAACCTGTAAATAATTATTCATTTGAATGAATAGTTATAATATTGGGAAAAAAATTTCATTCTATAAACTTAAAAAGTATATTCCTTTGACACTTTTGGTCAGAAAGTCTAAAGTAACCCATTCTAAAGACAATAAGAATATTCCATTTAAACAATTTTAATAAAATAAAGTATATTTTGAACTATAAATAATTATTGGATCATATTAAAAATATTATTGTGAACTCCATAGTGAACTTGGATATGGTGGAGAATGATTCTTAACGAAAATGAGAAATAAGATATGTTTTCCTTAAAAAATTTCATAGTCATTGTAACTACAAAAGAGAGAAAAATGAAAGGAAAAATGTAGAACACATATATGGATATTTTATAAGAAAATATATGGTGTTTTAATTATAAATATTTGATAATGAACTTTTGTTTCTGTTTAAATATAATCAATCCAAAAAAATGATATTCTAGAATAAACCCTTACATCATACTTCTTCTATGTTGAACATATTATACCCTCTTAAATAATAAATTTAAATTTATCAAGTACTTTATGAAGTAAAATTTTCCTATATATTACCTTTTAAGGTCCATTTATATTCAATTTTCATCCATTCATTAAATAGTTCTTGTTTACATTGACCACTTATGGTTGTTCAGTCATTTTATCAAAAATTTATTCAGTATATTGACTATAGTTAAAGGTGATATTAAATGGTTACACCATATAAGGAATGTTAATAATTTCATGAATATAATTTTTTTATCATTATATATAATTTTAGAATCAGTCATTCATGGTGGTAGTTGAAAAGAAAATCAATCACTTTGTGGAAGTGGTAGTCCACATGTACACAAGAACAACATTATAATTATAAAATTTATAGAAGGGTAAGATGTTAAATGATATAAAAAATTTCAATAATTATAAGAATTTCATAAATATCATACATATTCATTACGTACATCTTTATAACCATCCAAGTAAAGGGGTAATGAAAAATGAATTACACTGCTATTTGGAGATGGTAGGTCATATGTATGAACAATAGATGTTTTCATTTTACATAAGATAGAAAGGATATAGAAAAGAATTTACCAATAAAAATAAAATATAATTATTATTAATATAATTATTTAATTATTTTAATATGGTTATTGAAGATTTGGAAGAGTTTTAATATTAAAAGAAATTGAAAAGGTCCAGTAAGAACATATACCTATTCTTTAGGTAACCACCATTGGATTACATCATAAGACTTATTGAATAAGTATTGATCAATATTGGTGGCTCAATTACTGTCGAGAAGAGTGGATAGGGGGTTACCTTTCATAGGTTAAGTATCCGGAATACATGTTAGTAAATGAAAATTTGTTTTATAGTATTTTTACTAATCAAGTAAAATGTAACAAAATTTTCATAGATTCATATATTATAATTTTAAGGTTGGAATATAGATAAACAATTTTTTAATCAGTTTTTTATGTTATCTTTAAACTTCATCCATTTATTTTAACATTTTGATCTCATTTTCCCCTTAACCAAAGTGATAAATATTTACCATGGTTACTATTCATTATGAAAAAAATTAAGTGGACCATATTAACAAGTACTAATTGTGAATATTTTGAATATGTAATGAAATTTTCAATATAATATTTCTTTAAGTGGTAAATATTACTTTTAATTTATGTTCGTAAAACACAGTGAAAACTATCTTCAAAAAAATGTTTGTTTTGGGCCATAAAATGGTTTAACAAAAAAAGTATAATTTTGAATAAAATAGAATTAATTGGATTATGTTAAATAAAAGAAGTCTTATTTTTATTTTAAACTAATGAAAGTCCCCTTTTTAATACTTGATTAATAGAGAATATCTAAAAATAGTTTTTTTTTTAAAAACATTACTTAGACTACCAAACTATTAAGAAAATATATATAAGTTTAAAATTCTATCACTATATGAATTTCATTACATATTAAATATATATATTTATTTTATATTTTTTTTGTAAAATGTTAATTATTCTTATATCATTATAATGTTTTAAAGGTGAAATTTTTTGAAAAATCTATATTTTTAACATTTCACACAAAAATCAACTATTTCTGGAAAATCACAAAAATTATAACTAAGATAATGTTGACATTATAAATTAAAAAAAATCCTTTCATAAATTCAATTTAAAAAATTTCAGAATTTAGGTGTAAGTCACATTCATGAATAGAGCTATGTGTATTATTCTATTGTTTATTTTGAATGAAAATATTACTTACTATAATTGAATCTCCAGAGTTACATGATCAATGTAACTGGTCTACACCAGAAAATCTGTATCACAGAAGCACACTCAAGAATCACTATAATTTCACCATTAGAAACCATAGACTCCCCACTGAGAAGATATCTATAAAAAGATACCCACCACACTGTATAAGTAAGTGTGATGGCCATGGTAATCTACATCCCATAAATTAGGTCACTCTACCTATCCATTCCCAAAACCCACTCCCAGTTATACCACATGACTAACACCCCACATATAGAATCTAATAATACAATAAAAACAAAAATCATCTCTATGTTTGGTTAACTGACACCTCAGCCTTGATATTAATCACCAAAATCATTTCAAAAGGAGGTCCATATTCATATGAAACTGTTGGTGGGCTCCCCACCATAGGGGTTTCCTTTTCAATGATCAATGAGCATGGTCCCACATAATATACATTATTAGTTTATCATTAAAACTTAATAGACTCACTTATATTTCATTAATAAGTCCACACCTGAAACCCCACTCTAGGTTTCAATGATACCATGGTTTCCCACAGAACTGTTATCCCACACTATATGAATATTCACCACTATAAAATTTATCCAGATGAATTAACATAATATCTATGAAATTTATCATTACCAAACATCTCCCATGTTTTATGAAAATATAGTCCACACCTCATCCCTTGAAAAATTCTACCATACTACTGGTGCTTCACCCTCTAGGTTTAAGTCACTTTTCATGTTCCACAAGACCACACCATGTCCCTCAGCTATTGGTGTTCAATAATCATTGCAGTAGTTATTCCACCACTCCCCATATTCAAAAATAGGTTACCCCACATTAATCACTTGAGTTGGCCATACCAACTAACTACACTCATCATGATCCATTGGTCACCGTAGTTCAATAAACAGTTTACTAGTGTTATAGTATCACTTTCTCTTACCTAGAAATAATATCATGTGAAAATGGTTAATACCATCATATTTTACCTTATTACACTATCTTTTTATAACATTTTTAGTGTTCCTTTATATCTATTCATATCATAAGAGTGATTATATACTAATCCATTAACATCTCACTACCTAGATACATGAATCTAGAAACAATATGGGGGTATACACCACATCATGATATATAGGAACCCCTTTTGGTCTTACACCCCATACATGTCTCAAGGAACCAAATACACATCTGTATTGACCCAAACACTAGAATGGAATCATATTCAGTCACCATTAATTCCATCATCAATGTGGCCCTATATCATTCTATGTAACATCCTTAACTTGGAATCCACTCAATAGTGCTATGAGCTTAGTGGAAAAAAGGCCTCAAAAGTATCTCCCCAAATTCCAGTGGCTGCTGAATATCAACGAGGGCCTATGTGTGTTAGTGGTGAGTCTATGAACACATTACCAAAGTGAAACACAATGGAAATATAATAAAATATAGATAGGATAAGCCATAAATAAAGAATATAATATATACATAGTAGGAATAGATAATAACCTCAAAAGAAGGCTCATTTAAAATGATGATGATGATACATTTCATACTTCTAATAAAACATTCAAAACAGTTACACAAAAATATATTATGATACATGTATCAAAAATCAAAAAAGAAAAAAATTGATATCTTTGAATAGCACCGTGAGCCTCATCTCAGTCCCGTGCTCCCCCGCATCTATGTAGGGAACAAAATAAACTGCAAAACTATAGCCACTTTACACTATCAAAAACTACATTCAAATAGTCTATTTGAGTACCAAATAATGACCAAAAAGGGTGTGAGATAACATCCTTATAGGTAACCACTGAAGATATATACAATTCTATGTAGTACAATATTATAACATAAGATGGTAAATAGTAAGCAGTGGAGTAGTAATGAAAAGTAAAGTTCCCTTGGAACATATAATACGAAGTAAATGTTACTAACAAGCCACTCGAGGCTCCATGAAAAAAAATGTCAATATCCTAACAAGGAAGATGAAATTAAAAATGAGGAAACCCCAAAACCACTGTAACGCCCCGACCCCAGTGACCCAAAGTCGGTGCATTATTTTAATACATTGGCATGATTACAAGGAACCAAGTCCCGAAGAACTGATCAGTTTAGCAAACTTGGAAAACAAAATAAATAATCCTTTATGAATGCCATTATTTCATTGTCTTAACCCAGTATATCAATCACATTACACTTCTTGGGATCCTGGGAAAAATAAAACATAGAAAGGGGTGAGATCAAATGCTCAGTAAGGGTAAGTAATACAGTGGAAACATTCAAAAATAAGCATAAACATTTAAGGAAATGTATAAAACTAAAACAAAATATTTTTAAACTTGAACTTCAGAATAATATTGCAGAAATAAAATGAAATAATTCCATTTACTTATTTAAATGGATATTATACTAATTGAATAATCAAATGAAATATCACTAACCACTTTCATAATGATGGAATGCATAATGCCAGACTATCATAACCACATAGCCAAGGCCTCGTGCCAAGACTACAAATAAGATTTTTTCAAGGCATTGTGCCAAGACACTAGTTTGTCTCATGAGACCTACCGATGCATCGAGGAGCTATATCGGGCTCCACCCGTCACTTACTAAGTCCAATGCATTCCCATATAAAAAGGTTTAAACATAACATAAACATTAGTATTAAAACTAGCATATGAAATGTCAATACTTTCTCCGTAAACCATGAATGGTATAAAAATAACACATCTACAGTTAAACATATCACAAAACCATCAATACAATACAAAAGTTTTGTATCATAATAAATCAACATCAAATAAGTTTAAAATCCATCAAAGGATGTCGACATAGATGAAATCAAAACTATTTGAGAGAAATATCACTTTTCTTGAAATCATTTAAAAGTCACACATTTTTAAAGGAAGTAATTTAAAATATATTTTTGAATCAAAGTTTCCCATACCACTTTCAATTTTTTTAAAATAAATATCATTTCAAAACATTAATGTCTATATAAAGAAATCCTTAAAATCATTTTGAAAACATGGACATTAATTGAATAGATTTGGAATGATAAATCTTTAAAACATTTGAAATTTTGATCTTGATAAAGGGTACGTTTCAAATTACTTAAAATCTTCTTTTTGAAATCATTTTTATGAAAAATGGACATGGATGATAAAAATGTCCCAGTAAATACTTACACATAAACAATCTTAGATAATGATGAGATTGAGGAATTAACGCTTACCAATTTGGCAACTTACGAAACATACAACCCATGAAAGAGGTATCATAAAATGAATATGTAAATACACATAAATTAAAGTGTATTACACAAAGAATACAATTATGGGAAGTACATACACCACACAAAAGGTAATAGTGGCAATATGGCATGAATCTCACGGGAATAAGGAGTGAGATGAAAACCCCTTACCTTGCACTTTCCTTTAGTCGAGGGTACATTTAACCTCATGTACGAAGATCGTAGTATGTTATTAAATTATACCAGAACCATATTAATATTTATGATATCATACCAGATTCATTTATGACTTTATATTACCCGTTTAATAATAATTTCCATGTTAAGATAACATTTTGGGTAATAATCACTTTCTTTATCGTACATGTTTTAACTTGTCACTCTTGGTTGTATCACTTAGATCACGATTTAAATTCTTCCAGAATATAAAACATGATAAATATATCATATATATTTAGAATATAAATATGTATAATAGACATATATATGAAATGAAAAACACCGTTTATGGAGATGGTAGTCCATACGTACGCATAAACGCTGTTTCTATTATCATATAGTATTGAACGAAAGTAAATGAATAAGATATATGTAAGTACATAAGTCCTTATATATATATATATATATATATATATATCTCCAGTAGAATTATTATGTCATATATTACATACTTATTAGTAATATATATTTTTATAATCATCGATGAATGGTGAACTTGGAAATGAATCTCATTGCGTCGTGGAGACGGTAATCCGTATGTACGCATGAGCGAAAATATCATTCTTTTGATATTAAAATAAAATATAATTGGATGGTATATCATATATAAATTATCATTATCATATTATATTTATTATTTACATGAATTAAAAATCATTATTATACCCATCCAAATAATAATATATTGAATAACAATTACACCACGACTTGGAGACGGTAAGCCGTACGTACGCACATATGGTGACATGTCATTCAACGGATGGATAGAATAATGAATATGGTTGTACCATATTTATAATAATATTACAGTATATAGGAGATACTGGATTCATTATTTTAGAATGGTAATAACAAAGAAATATGATGTTGAAGAAAAAAGGAACTTGAAAAAGGTTGGTGAAATCATTACCTCTTATTCATGTTCTTCCTTTTGATTTGATCAAAAGGGCTCCTTAAGTTGGATTTCTGACTAAAGGAAGGCCTATAGGATGAAATGAGAGAAGTTGAGAGAGTTTTTGGGCAGAGGTTGGCCGAACCAAAAGGCTTTGAAGGTGTGAGTTAATGAGAAGGTAGAGTGCCCTTTTATAAGAGGGGTGAGGGGCACCTTTGGAAAATCTTGAAATATTATTTTATAATAAATTCATATTCGTTTTCTAATGCACCAAAGTGGATTATTTAAAGTTTAAGGTGGGGATGGGTCGCAAACCACTCAACCAATAGAATTTAGACAGGTTTGGGTCATTATATTAACCTTATCTTTAAGTATTAACTCTTAGTTAATTAGTTTCACTTTTACAATGTCTCTTTGTATTTTTATATTATGTGGTTAATAAACTTACTATATACATCCAAGAAACCCCCAAGTGGTACATTAATGATACTCCTATCATGATATAAGTCTCTTGTCTGAGCCTTAGATTTTTAGGAATTTAATAACAATTAGTAATATAATATTTGTTTTAAAAACTCTTTTATGTCAATTTTGACACTATTCAATAATTGATTTTTGTAAAAATTATAACAGAATTATTACTTAGAAAAACGTTAATTAACTCAATCCTAGCATGTCATATTATCATAGAAAATTATTGTTATTTATAAAAAGTCTCAAATTACATTTATTTGTCTATTTATAATATCAATTATTCCAATTTTTCATTAATTAGGTAATTACTACATCATCATTGTGTCATAAATAAATTAAATGTTTTAATGTCTAAAAATTATAAATAAAATATCACTATGTATTAAATCTCTTTATTTTATTAATGAATATTTACAATCGAATTTATATTATGTATAACCCTATATTAAAAATGTTTTAGTAAATAAACATTGATTTTAACTCTTTTAACTCTTCTTTGAATTAAATAATAGTAAATGTTCTAATATAATCCAAGTGGACATAAATGATAATATTTTATTCCTTAGGTTGTTTTTGGTTGAGATAAACTTGTCCAATAGAATTAGGACATGTGTTAGGGTAATATTAATATCATTTTTACCCTTAATTACCCTATTTACTTTTAACAGTGGTAAATAAAAGTAAAACATTACTATTCACCCAAAATTATTTTCATCTCATTGAGCCACATTTTACTCCTTGATATTAACCGTGTCTCTCGGATTTTCGAAATTCCAATCACAGAAATGGTAAAATTAAGTTTTATGAAAAATTCAGTTTTTTAACTACCACTTAGTAGTTTCACTATTCATCAAAAATTGAAGTTTTTCAGAACAATGCCAAAATTTCACCTTAAGCTATAATTGATATTCCGAATTAAAAAATGATGTCTATTTTAAAAAATTACAAACATATAAGTTTCATAAATTAATTTTACAATTAATTCCCGCTGTGACAACAAATAGCGTGTTTTTAAGAAACAATATATATCAAAAGATTGACAATTGTTTATGTCCAATTTCAAAGTGAAATTAATTCAAATGAACACCATTGGATAAAATGGTAAAAATATATTCTAATTATAATTTAGAACCACTCAAATGCATAATTTATCACTATTAATTATTTTGATTCAAAAATTTGTTTTTAATTAAAATTTAGTAATTTTCATTATTCATCAAAATAGTAAAGTTATCCGAAAAGTACCAAAATTTCACCTTAGGCTAAATTCGATACCCAAAATCCAAAAATGAAGTCCATTTTGAGAGATAAAATTTATAATATTTTAAAAAGTAGGTATTACTATTCAATACGGCTAGTTTGATTGGTTGTTGTGTGTGTTAGAACTCGAAGTTGCGTACAACACACGCTACTGTATTATTCAAAGAGAAGCATATCGTCAAAGCTTGGGGTGTTACATTGTAAATTTCTTTTATGTCCCCATTCTAAAGAATAAATTTATTTAGTCAAATTGAATATATAAAAGTTTAAAATATTGGATTTAAAAAGGGTTAACTATTAAAGTTGGTAAAGGCGCATTTTTGAAAAACACTTCTTTTATCTGAAAAAAGGAATTTTTTCTTACATTATGTCTAAGAAACTCATAATATTGATTCTAAAATTATAAGGATTATATAAAGTTTAAAATTTAGTTAATACGATTCATAACCTCTTTTGAACGGCTTGTTTGGTATGTCATGGTGCGCTTTAACTCGGTGTTTTCGTGTAGTGCGAGTTATTGAATTATTTTGAAGAAATAACACACTATGAAATCTTGGGGTGTTACATTCTCCCCTCCTTCAATAAATTGCGTCCTCGCAATTTGAAATTGTTTTCGAAAATAAAACGTTTAGAATAGAATATATCGTTGTGGGAAAACCCAAATCGGAAATTGGGTTACTAAAATTTAGTCTTAATATGAGGAAAAGAGAAATGAAAGTGTCACCACCAAATTATTATCTCGATTAGGAGAACATTGGTGGAAATTAGAGAAATATAATTGGAGGAAAAACATAAATATTTATATAAGTGATTGAGGTCATCAATCACAAACAAGTGTCAAATTGAGGTCATTAAATTCATCAATCTATAATGATTTGAAATGTAACACCCCAGGTAAATAAAGAATATGGAATCTTTATATTTATCCATATTTGTGAATCAAATATTAATATTACTTTAATTGGGATTCTATGCACGATGGCGTACCCAATACGCAAAAACGAGTTTCTTGGAAATCTTACGTTGGACTCTAATGATAAAATAATATTATTTTAAATGGTAGTTAACGCCTAGCCGTTGTAATGGCGGGAATGAACAGAACTAACTACCAAATGATTATATATGTTTTTCAAATATTTTTACTTTTTACAATATATGTTAGAGGATTAAAAATGCGAATGAATCCAATTTTAAGCGTAAACATTCTAATATTCTATAAAAGGTTGATTAATCGCCTTTTGGTGGCAAACCTCTTTTAAATCCACTTTTTGACAATTTTATGTGTTATATTTGACAAAATAAAATTCTTCTTTAGAATCGGGATATCAAAATTTACTTTGTGTAAATTTTTGGTATTTTTCCGAAAAAGGTCATTTTTTAATGAATAGTGAAAAATGTTGTATTTTATTTCAAATCCTCTTTTTAATCTAATTTTTTTATATGATTAGATTATCTTTTTAATTGGTTTTAAAGTTAAATTAGAATATATTTTTACCATTTAATCCAATAGTGGTCGATGGAATTAATTTCACTTTGAAATCGGACTTAAACTAGTGTCAATCTTTTGATACATTTTGTTTCATAAAAACACGCTATTTGTTTTGACAGCGGGAATTAATTATTAAATTAATTAATGCAACTTATATGTTTTGAATTTTGTAAAATAGAAATCATTTTGGAATTCGGAATATCAAATATAGCTTAGGGTGAAGTTTTGGTAATTTTCTGAAAAACTTCAATTTTTGATGAATAGTGAAACCACTAAGTGGTACTTATAAAAACTGATTTTCTGTTTAAATGAAAATTTTCCACCTTTGTGTTTAAAATTTCAAAAATTCTACATACATGGTTGTCATTAAGAAGTAAAATGTGGTTCAATGAGATGAGAATAATTTTTTGGTGAATAGTAACTTATTATGTTTTTAATCGCGATTAGAGGTAATTAGTGTAGTTTAAGGTAAGAATAATGTTTTAATAAAATTAAATGACCTATACACATGTTCTACCCTCATTTGATATGTCATGGCTGACCAAGAAAATCCATGGGTCAACTTGGGGACCCCATGAAGCCACTTTCATTGGAAAATGACATAAATACCTTTTTATTTAATGATAAAGTAAAAATGACACAAACATGAAATATTTTACTAATTTTTTTTAAATGGGGTTATACAAGTCATATTTTTTACTATAAATAGTCATTGTAAAGATAAAAAGATTTCCTACATCATAGTATTTTTTTTTATAATTTGTATACATTAAATAAATTAAATTATTTATGACATCATGGTGATGCAGTGATGACCTCATTATTTAACGATTTAAATAAAATGGAATGATAATGTAATATCTAAGACCTAAAAATGTCCAAAATCTATTGGATGGATGTATTTCGAACCATTATCACCTTATACACGAATTATATCAATGTGGGACCTTTTAAATTCGAAACTCATTTTCAAATAATGTAACATTTGCTTAGTTTCAAAGAGTGCCCCTCCTCTCCTCTTATAAAAGGCCCCCACCTCTACCTCCTTACCCACACTTACAAAGCCTTTTTCTCGGCCAACCCTTGCCCATTTTGTCTCTCCACATCCCAATATAACTCCTTGAATCCTCACATTGGGCAGAATCCTTTACAAGGAAGCCTTTGAGCTCAAATCAAAGAAAGTTACCTGATTTTAAGGTAATGTCTTCGCTTGAGTCCTTTTGTTTTATTTTGCTTCTACAACCCCCTAAACTATTTTTATTAATTTATTTTGTAACAAATCCAGTATCTTCAATATACTAGGATGTTTTTAAATGATGTTTTCGAGCTACACTTACACAGACCTACATCTAATGCTTAAAGAACATACTGTTTCCTTGGATGGTGAATTTCTGCCTCCCGAAACGATGATTGTTCAACATTCTTCTAACACCTTAAAATGTGTCCATTAAGATGAAAATATATTTATATATGATATCTAATATGTTTATGTTTTACTTAAGCTTCTGTATTTTTTATTTATGGAATACCTTTACGGCTTCCATTATGGGTAAACACGATATCTTCATTTAAGGATGTGCGGACTACCGCCCCCTCAAAGTGATTTGATTCGTTAATACCATATGTGGTACGTATAAAGGATATATTTAATGATATTATATATGATACCATTCTGGAAGTAAAATACTATTATGTATCATTATGTTTTAATTCCATTAAATAGGAAATAGAAATGGAAGTAGCGTTCATGCATACGTACGACTTACCGTCTCCATGAACGGTGCATTTCATTTCCTAACTCTAAATGTTATGTAATATTATAAATGCATGAATATACTGGATATATATGATATATATGATATAAAAATGATGAATACAATTCTGGATATAATGAACCTTTGACCACACGAACAACATGTAATTGTAAGAAGTCCACTTTCGACTTAAGAACCAAGTATTCACAAAACAAACATTATTAACTTAAATGTTTACATAATGTCTATGACATGGTAATAAGTTATATAAAAGGAATAATGAACATGAAAAAGGTTCTTAAAGAAGTATAAATTAACTCAAGTTTATTATTCAGGAGATTAAAGAACGATCGAGTCAAGTCGGACCCGAGGTAAGGGATCATACTCCTCTCTTTCTTTTTAAATACACTCTTTTATATAATTCCTTTTAAAGATCATATTTCTTGTTATTGGGATGTTGTTTTATATTAATATTTCTGTAATTTTTATTTTCATATGATGAGAGACCCTATTCTCTCTCATCAATCCATTTTGGAAGTTTTGAGTGGCGCCGTTAGGCTGCCGAATTTTCGTAAGAGATCTAACCTCTCTCTTTCTTTTTAAGTACTCTCCTTTATGTCACTTATTTTAAACTCCTCTTTGTTATGTTGGGGGATTTTCTTTTATATTCCTCTTTCTATAAACATTATGTTAATATGATTAGATACCCTATTTGATCTCATCAATCCATTTTTGTAAGTTTTATGTGGCGCTGTTAGGCTGCCGAGTTTTTATAAGGGATTTTTCATCTCACTTTTATTCTCGTGAGATTTATGCTACATTTGCCACAATTTCCTTTAAGTGGTGTATGTACTTCCCATTATTTTACTCATTTTGTAATATAATTTCATTTATGAGTATTTACATCAATGTTGTATTGTCCTTCTTTCACGGGGTGTATGTTTCGAAAGATACCCATGTCGGTAAGGGAACCTTTCACCCTCCTCTTTTTAAAAGACCTATTTTTTATGTCTTTTAATTCACATACTATTATGTTGGGATATGTTCTTCTATATCCTTATTTATGTAAATTTTATGTCCAAGTGATGATATCCCCTTTAACTCTCTCATCAACCCTTTTTGTAAATTTTATGTGATGTCGTAAGGCTGTCGAATTTTACCAAGTGAACTTCTTAACCCAATTTCGATTTCTTTGGGTTCAACATGTAGTTATTGAATATGTCATCCTCTTAATATGTGTGAATAACCTTTGATTGTTTTACACTTAATATCCACTTATATTGGGTGTATTTATATTTGTCACACATAATTATGATATTGATTTATACTTAATTTAAGGATACCTTCTTTATAATGGATTTCATCTCATTTTACATTTCTTTTGAGACTTCATTGTTGTTATGCACCAATTCACTATTATATAGTGTGTATACTGTCCTGTGAAATATTATATCATGAATCCCTTTATTCTCATGATATTATAAAGTTCGTATTAAATGTTATTTCACTATTATTTGTATTCAAGAGTCTCTCGTTTTGTTAAAAACTCTTTAACTAAAATATCATTTTAAATGTTTTAAAGATTTATTATTCTAAATCTTTATCTGTAATGTCCATGTTTTTATAATGGTTTTAGGTATTTATTTATATGGACATTAATGTTTTAAAATTATAATTCCAATAAAAGGTTTAAAGTGGTATGGGACACTTTGATTCAAAAATCACTTTCAAATGGTTTTTGAAAATGGATTGATTAATTCAATATCTGGGAATTACTTATTGTTATTGCAAATGAAATGTTGTTATTGAAATGTTTATATTTTCAATATTTTATGTTTAATGATGGTACATGGACATTTTACGGGTGGTTACGTGATAAACCATATGATGGGTGGTGCCGTGAATACCAGGACGGGTGGTTACGTTATAACCTCCAATGCATTGGGTATGGAAGTCGGTCGTATGACTATTCCATTAAGTGATATGTGTGGAAGTAGACCGTATGGTTATTCCACTTAAGTATGTTTATGTCCCAAGTTACCTTTATATGTTATGTGTTTTTATATGGGTTTCATGGTAATCTTTTGGTTACAGAAGGGTATGTAATGAACTTTTTTTCAGTGAAGAGTTTTTACTACTTAGAAAAGGTGAAAAGTATTACTTTGTTAAAGTATACATGGTTTACTTGTTCTTTTGAAAAACTAACAGTTTTCATTCTTTGTGTATCCCTTGCGGAGCTTTTTATGCTCATCCCATGTTTTTGAAATGTTTTTCACAGGACTTAACCTGGAATAGGGCCGAGGATGGGATCAAGGGAAAATCATGCTACCTAAAACATTGAAGTATACATGTTTCTTTTTAAGAGTTTTTGTTTTATGGAAACTTAGTAGAAGTTTCTACTTTGTAATATTTTGAGATGTAATAGTTATGTCCTAATTCTCTAAAACTCTAAACCTGAAAAGATCCTCAATTTGAATTATTCATTTAATTCAATATTAAGTAAAGTTTAAGGCCGGGGCCTTATAGTTGGTATCAAAGGTCGGTTTAGACAACTTTAGGTATTAGGAGTTCTTTTGAGACACATGATTAGTCCCTATATCTATTATTTCAGTTAAATCCTTGTTTTATAACATTTTTTCTGGTCATGTAAAGTCGGTTACGAATAGAAGGAGAAGGATCTCAAATGACATTCCTATCTCTTCCTGATGAAATGCTTGCAATAATTATTGCAAAGTCATCTTCGGATGATTGTGAAACTTTTTCTAGCATACAACTCACTTGCAAGTAGTTGTTTTAGATATCAAACACCTCCACTATACCTCGTTATCATCGTGTATCATGGGTTGTTTTTAGACAAATACTATTTTCACAATATTCTCATATTTTCAAGAAAGGTAAATATTATCAAGGTATTTTCAAATATTTTACCTTATCACAAGAATTTGAAGCATATTATTATTTTAAAAATGGTGCTGAGGAAGGAGAACCTTGCGCAACCTATTTATATTTTCTTTTAAAATATAGTCTCACATCACATACTTATGGTATTTTAAAAAGACCAATAATAGAAAGTTTCAACTCAATTTCGGTCCGACTATTTTATAGAAATCATGTTTTATCAGATGTTTTGGAATTATATGTCATACATGATTATTTTCCAAATTTTTTTTTCTGTGAACAACCATATGACCCATGTTGTACGAGGTGTATTTGGATGGAGGAAGCAATGGTCTTTGAAGGATCTCTAAATCATTGTTTTAATGCATGGGACTTCTACCTACGTGAGCAAGATGACGAGGAAATCGAGTGGACGCCCTGATCAGGGTATGATGTTATTCATTTTGGGAATCGCTTTATTTTATCTTATAGTGGTGAAATAAGACTTCAAGAATTAAGATGTTGAGATCGTAATGAATTTGGATGAAAATTAAAGGTATAAGGAAACGATTGAGGTTAAAACATGTTAGGGTTATTTTTGGAGTTTTATAAAAAGGACAACACGCAAACCGTGTGACAACCCGTCGCGTCGGATAAAGATGCGGTAATCGAACCCACAACCAAAGTGCAACTGGTATTTATCACCTTCCACTAGACTACGTGAAGTCCCTGGTTAGTTTGACTGATTCTTTTTAGTTAGATGATTTTATGAATTAATATTAAGTTGATTTTGGGTTATCTATGGATATTTATTAACCTATCATGGAGGATATGTGATTAGGTTAATTACTTTTCAATACGAGACATTAAGAGAAACTGGTGTTGTTTGGAGATAAATGATACGATTTAACTTGGAAGAATATGTGACTAAATCCCTCAAATATTTGGGTTTCAATCTTAGTTTGGTTTACTTTGTAGAATTTTATGGAAAAATTGATTATCGAATGGTCCTCATTGAACTTTGGGTTTTGTTGGACAAATTTTGGAGATTAGGAATAGATTTTCTTTTTATAAGGGGTTATCCTTTTCTTGTACTAGCCTTTTTGGTTTTGGGTTTGGTCTAAAGACATTGGAAGTATATAGTTCTCTTTTGTGGATTAGGTGATTCTCTAGAAGTTGATTATAGTACTCTTAGTGTGAACAAGTCTTCCTAAATACTCGTCTTTTGGAGAAAATATGAGTTTGTGTAAAAGTTGAAAGTCAACATGATAAGTGATTTTGTTTCCTTATGAATAAATTACTCAATAAAATGTAACTTAAAACAAAAATGATGTCTATTAACTTTTCCTACTGGGGAATCGAATACCATTTAACCCATCACAAGTTTGTGATTTTCTTATGGTTAACTTTCTCCTAAACAAGTTTTCTATCACTCTCCATCAGAACATGACCCTTTGTTTTTTCCTCCATGTCCATATTTTCGTAATTGGAATCCTAGTATGGGTTATCTCGGGTGACCTTTGTACTTATCATTCTTTATTTTAAAGTGATTGTTTTATCGACTCTTGTTCCGATGTGGGACTTTCAAGGATGTTTCCAAGCCCAATTTTAAAATTGTGAGGACGCAATTCCCAAAAGGGGGGAACGATGTAACACCCCAGGTAAATAAAGAATATGAAATCTTTATATTTATCCATATTTGTGAATAAAATATTAATATTACTTTAAAGGGAGTGCTATGCTCGATGGCGTACCCAATACGCAACAATGAGTTTCTTGGGAATCTTACGTTGCACTCTAATGATAAAATAATATTATTTTAAATGGTAGTTGATGCCTAGCCGTTGTAATGGCGGGAATGAACATAACTAACTACCAAATGATTATATATGTTTGTCAAATATTTTTACTTTTTACAATAAATGTTAGAGGATTAAAAATGCGAATGAATCCAATTTTAAGCGTAAACATTCTAATATTCTTTAAAAGGTCGATTATCTGCCTTTTGATGGAGAACCTATTTTAAATCCACTTTTGACAATTTTATGTGTTTTATTTGACAAAATAAAATTCTTCTTTAGAGTCAGGACATCAAAATTTACTTTGTGTAAATTTTTGGTATTTTTCCGAAAAAGTTCAATTTTAATGAATAGGGACAAATGTTGTATTTTAATTCAAAACCACTTTTTAATATAATTTATTTATATGATTAGATTATCTTTTGAATTGGTTTTAAAGTGAAATTATAATATATTTTTACCATTTAATTCAATAGTGGTCGATGGAATTAATTTCACTTTGAAATCGGACTTAAACTAGTGTCAATCTTTTGATACATTTTGTTTCATAAAAACACGCTACATGTTTTGACAGTGGGGATTAATTATTAAATTAATTAATGAAACTGATATGTTTTTAATTTTGTAAAATAGACATCATTTTTGAATTCGGAATATCAAAAATAGCATAGAGTGATGTTTTGGTAATTTTCTGAAAAACATCAATTTTTGATGAATAGTGAAACCACTAAGTGGTACTTATAAAAAATGATTTTCCGTTTAAATGAAATTTTTCCACCATTGTATTTTGAATTTAAAAAATCCGACATACATGGTTGTCATTAAGAAGTAAAATGTGGTTCAATGGGATTAAAACAATTTTTTGGTGAATATTAACTTATTAAGTTTTTAATCGCGATTAGAGGTAATTAGTTTAGTTTAAGGTAAGAATAATGTTTTAATAAAATGAAATGACCTAGACACATGTACTACCCTCATTTTATGTGTCATGGTAGACCAAGACAATCCATGGGTCAACTTGGGGACCCCAGGAAGCCACTTTGGTTGGAAAATGACATAAATACCTTTTTATTTAATGATAAAGTAAAAATGACACAAACATGAAATGTTTTACTAAAACAATTTTTACATGGGGTTATACAAGTCATAAGTTTTACTATAAATAGTAATTGGAAAGATAAAAATATTTCCTACATCATAGTATTTTTTTATAATTTTTAGACATTAAATAAATTAAATTATTTATGACATCATGATGATGCAGTGATGACCTCATTATTTAACGATTTAAATAAAATGGAAAGATAATGTAACATATAAAACCTACACATGTCCAAAATCTATTGGATGGGTGGATTTAGAACCATTATCACCTTATACACGAATTATATCAATGTGGGACCTTTTAAATCCGAAACTCATTTTCAAATAAAGTAACATTTGCTTACATTCAAAGAGTGTCCCTCCTCTCCTCTTATAAAAGGCCCCCACCTATACCTCCTTACCCACACTTGAAAAGCCTTTGTCTCGGCCAAACCCTGACCATTTTGTCTCTCCACATCCCTCTATAACTCCTTGAAGACTCACTTTGGGAAGAACCCTTTCCAAAGATGCCTTTGAGCTCAAATCAAAGGAAGTTACCCGATTTTAAGGTAATGTCTTCGCTTGAGCCCTTTTGTTTTATTTTGCTTCTCCAACCCCCTAAACTCTTTTTATTCATTTATTTTGTAACAAATCCAGTATCTTAAATATAAAAGGATGTTTTTATAAGAATATTTCGAGCTACAATTACACACACCTACATCTAATGGTTAAAGAACATACTGTTTCCGTGGATGGAGAATTTCTGCCTCCCGAAACGATGATTGTTCAACATTATTCTAACAACTTCAAAGGTGGCCATTAGGATGACACTATATTTATATATGATATGTAATATTTTTATTTTTTACTTAATCTTCTGTATTTTTCATTTATGGCATACCTTTATGGTTTCCATTATGGGTAAACGCGATATCTTTATTTAAGGAAGTGCGGACTACCGCCCCCTCAAAGTGATTTGATTCGTTAATACCATATGTGGTACGTATAAAGGATTTATTTAATGATATTATATATGCTACCATACTGGAATTAAAATACTATTATGTATCATTATGTTTTAATTCCATTAAATAAGAAATAGAAATGGAAGTAGCGTTCATGCATACGTACGGCTTACCGTCTCCATGAACGGTGCATTTCATTTCTTAACTCTAAATGTTATGTAATATTATTAATGCATTAATATACTGGATATATATGATATATATGATATATACAATGATGAATACAATTATTGATATAATTAACCTTTGACCACATGAACAACATGTAATTGTAAGAAGTCCACTTTCGACTTAAGAACCAAGTATCGACAAAACAAATATTATTAACTTAAATGATTACATAATGTCTATGACATGGTAATAAGTGATATAAAAGAAATAATGAACTTGAAAAAGGTTCTTAAGGAAGTATAAATTAACTCATGTTTATTATTCAGGAGATTAAAGAACGATCGAGTCAAGTCGGACCCGAGTTAAGGGATCTTACTCCTCTCTTTCTTTTTAAATACGCTCTTTTATGTCAATCCTTTTTAAAATCATCTTTATTGTTATTGGGATGTTATTTTATATTAAACTTACTATAATTTTTATGTTCATATGATGAGAGACCCTATTATCTCTCATCAATCCATTTTGGAAGTTTTGAGTGGCGCCGTTACGCTGCCGAATTTTCGTAAGAGATCTAACCTCTCTCTTTCTTTTTAAGTACTCTCCTTTATGTCACTTCTTTTCAGCTCCTCTTTGTTATGTTGGGGGATTTTATTTTATATTTCTCTTTCTATAAAATTTATGTTAATATGATGAGATACCCTATTTGATCTCATAAATCTATTTTTGAATGTTTTATGTGGCGCCGTTAGGCTGCCGAGTTTTCGTAAGGGATTTTTCATCTCACTTTTATTCCCGTGAGATTTATGCTACATTTGCCACAAATTTCTTTGAGTGGTGTATGTACTGCCCATTATTTTACTAATTTTGTAATATACTTTCATTTATGAGTATTTACATCAATGTTGTATTGTCCTTCTTTCACGGGGTGTATGTTTCAAAAGATACCCATGTCGGTAAGGGAACCTTTCACCCTCCTCTTTTTAAAAGACTTATTTTGTTATGTATTTTAATTCACATAATATTATGTTGGGATATGTTCTTATATATCCTTATTTATGTAAATTTTATGTCCAAGTGATGAGATCCCCTTTATCTCTCTCATCAACCCTTTTTGTAAATTTTATGTGACGTCGTAAGGCTGTCGAATTTTACCAAGTGATCTTCTTAACCCAATTTCGATTTCTTTGGGTTCAACATGTAGTTATTGAATATGTCATCATCTGAATATGTGTGAATAAACTTTGATTGTTTTACACTTAATATCCACTTATATTGGGTGTATTTATATTTTTCACACATAATTATGAGATTGATTTATCCTTAATTTAAGGATACCTTTTTTATAATGGATTTCATCTCATTTTACATTTCTTTTGAGACTTAATTGTTGTTATGCACCAATTCACTCTTATATAGTGTGTATAATGTCCTTTGAAATATTATATCATGAATCCCTTTATTCTCATGATATTATAAAGTTCAGATTAAATGTTATTTCGTTATTATTTTTATTCAAGAGTCTCTCATCTTGTTAAAAACTCTTTAACAAAAATATCGTTTTAAATGTTTTAAAAATTTATTATTCTAAATTTTTATCTGTAATGTCCATGTTTTAGAAATGGTATTAAGTATTTATTTATATGGACATTAATGTTTTAAAATTATAATTCCAATAAAAGCTTCAATGTGGTATGGGACACTTTGATTCAAAAATAACTTTTAAATGGTTATTGAAAATGGATTGATTAATTCAATATCCTGGAATTACTTATTGTGATTGCAAATGAAATGTTGTTATTGAAATGTTTATATTTTCAATATTTTATGTTTAATGATGGTACTTGGACATTTTACGGGTGGTTACGTGATAAACCATATGACGGGTGGTGCTGTGAATACCAGGATGGGTGGTTACGTTATAACCTCCAATGCATTGGGTATGGAAGTCGGCCGTATGGCTATTCCATTAAGTGATATGTGTGGAAGTTGACCGTATGGTTATTCCACTTAAGTATGTTTATGTCCCAAGTTAACTTTATATGTTATGTGTTATTTATAAGGGTTTTATGGTAATCTTTTTGTAACAAAAGGGTATGTAATGAACTTTTTTTTTTCAGTGAAGAGTTTTTACTACTTCGAAAAGGTGAAAAGTATTACTTTGTTAAAGTATACATGGTTTACTTGTTGTTTTGAAAAACTAACATTTTTAATTCTTTGTGTATCCCTTACTGAGATTTTTATGCTCATCCCAAGTTTTTGAAATGTTTTTCACAGGACTTAACGTGGAATAGGGTCAAGGATGGGATCAAGGGAAAATCATGCTACCTAAAACATGGAACTAGACATGTTTCTTTTTAAGAGTTTTTATTTTATGGAAACTTAGTAGAAGTTTCTACTTTATAATATTTTGATATGTAATAGTTATGTCCTAATTCTCTAAAACTCTAAACCTGAAAAGATCCTCAATGTGAATTATTCATTTAATTCAATATTAAGTAAGGTTTAAGACCGGGGCCTTATATTAAATACCATCAGTTCAAAAAAACATAGGGTATTAGGATAACACATTTTTGGTTTTAGGATTCCTTAAATATAGTATATAAATTAATTTCTTCATAGAATAATATAAGAAGAAAAATATATTCTTGACAAGTAGGGTTCCATCCTTTAACTAATTTCTACCACAAACTCATCTTTCACTCTAAAAGATAATAGAATGAAAAAAATATTCTATTTATCCTATTCGTATAGGCTTCCAAAAAAACGAATTTATAATTTATCTACCAGATCTTTTAAAAAAATCTACATTATTTAATCTCGGACATTACGTGGGCCAGTGGTAGGTGATACACCCTTGTCGCCCTTCGGTTGTGGGTTCAAGTATCGCGGCCTTGCCGGACGCGACAGGTTGCCGCCCAACCTCCGGGTTGTCCTTTTATGGAAATACAAAAATAATCCGAACTAGAACTATCCAAAATGCTTTAGTCCAAAAATGAAGATCCTTTTTACTGCGTAATAACATGTGAACACCTTCATCATGTATTCTTTTAAAACACTGCAACATCCTGAATTACCATAAAACCTTATTGATTAAATTCATGATCCCTTATTCCTTAAATAATAATGGATATACTCCTTCAATCCAAAAATGTTGTAAACCCCAACAATGATGGAATATACAAATCATTAATCAGTTTCAAGGTAGTCAAGAATATCCAATATAATTTATCCAAATCAATCATGTATTATTCTAAAATCACTGCCTCGATATCAGAACTATATTATGGTTTATCATTCTCTCAACCATATATTTTCCAAAAATTTATCCTGATATTGAGTCACTTTTCTTTGTTCCACACACTCTCAAGTTCTTAATGAAATAGTACTGCAGTACAATCCTTATATACTCCATAATTATTATAACAAGTACATTGTTGATACAAAACTCAAATGATATAATCAACATAAGAACTCTAATAATTCCACTTCATATGTGGTTGTATCATAACTTGATTATTATCCAATAGCATAATTTGCGGCATTGTCTGATGACTGGGATATAGGTTCGCATAGTGTCTAAACTCCTTGAAAATGAAGCATTGTACATTTAAAACCATTTTCTTACCCTTGCAGTCACGTACCTTGTGCCCCTTTCCTCCACACTTATAACAAACCCCCATTCCATTCAGGGAAGTTCCAGGGTGTTTCTTCCCACAGTTAACACATATGGGGAAATTCTTCTTTTCCCTCTTCCCTTTATCCATCTTTCTCTCTTCCATCCTTTTCTTCTCTTTCTTCCCTTCAAATCCATAGGACTCAGTAAACTCTTTAGTTATCTTATCCCCAAATGATACTATTTCTTCATATGATGATAATACGTGGGAGACTATTTACCTTATAAATGATGTCTTAATACCATGAAAGATACGATCGTTCTTACTCTTTGGATCATACGTATTACTGGAGTTCACATTCCTTCTAATGGGCGCCTTTTCTAAACAATATCATAAACTAGGTCAGTTTATGAATTTCAATAAATAATTCCTAATGAAAATTGAACAGATTATGGATATAATCCATAATCATAATTTTTTTTTCTTTGAATAAGTATATACTCATGATCCCTTCATAATGGTTTGTAAATAAAATGAGAATTATCCTAAGCATATCCCCCGGGAGTGTCGTAACCAAGAGTGCACCAAGGCCCGTTGTTGTGCACCAGTTCTCGTTCGAGTCTAGCTCAAAGCGGTGTTTTTGGGTTTTACCCCTAGGTACATCTGTGCCAAAGCCGCCTCTACCTGCTCATATCCAGACAGGGATGTATTGCTCGGAAAACTCACAAAATCTCTACAATACCAAAATTCTAGGAAGTTCTTCTATACAAATCCTCAAATTCTACCATAGGGATATGTGCTCTAATCAGTGTTTATATAAATATAGTTTCCAAGGTTATTGCTAAACATCCTCTGATACCAACTGTAACGCCCCAACCCTAGTAACCCAGAGTCGGTGCATTATTTTAATACATTGGCAAGATTACAAGGAACCAATTCCCAAAGAACCGATCAGTTTAGCAGTCTTGGAAAGCAACATAAATAATCATTTATGAATGCAATTATTTCCTTGTCTTAACCCTGTATATCAATCACATTACACTTCTTGGAATCCTGGGAAGAATAAAACATAGAAAGGGGTGAGCTCAAATGCTCAGTAAGGGTAAGTAATACAACAGAAACTTTCAAAAACAAGAATAAACATTTAAGGCAATGTATAAAACTAAAACAAAAGCCTTTTAAACTTGATCTTTAGCATAATATGGAAGAAATAAAATGAAATAATGCCATTTACTTATTCACATGGATATTCTACTAATCGAATAATCACATGAAATATCACTAACCACTTTAATAATGATGGAATGCATAATGCCAGACTATCATAACAACATATCCAAGGCCTCGTGCCAAGACTACAAATAAGGTTTTGTCAAGGCCTTGTTCCAAGACACTAGTTTGTCTCATGAGACCTACCGATGCATCGAGGAGCTATAGGAGGATCCACCCATCACATACTAAGTCCAATGCATTCCCATATGAAAAGGTTTAAACATAACATAAACATTCGTATTAAAACTAGCATACGAAATGTCAATACTTTCTCCATAAACCATGAATGGTATAAAAATAACACATCAATAGTTAAACTTATCACAAAACCTTCAATACAATACAAAAGTTTTGTATCATAATAAATCAACTTCAAATAAGCTTAAAATCCATCAAAGGATGTTGACATAGATGAAATCAAAACTATTTGAGAGAAATATCACTTTTCTTGAAATCATTGAAAATTCACACATTTATAAAGGAATTAATTTAAAAGATATTTTTGAATCAATGTTTCCCATACCACTTTGAAAATTTGAAAAGAAATATCATTTAAAAAAATTCATGTCCATATAAATAAATCCTTAAAATCATTTTGAAAACATGATCATTAATTGAAAAGATTTAGAAAGATAAATCATTAAAATATTTTAAATTTTGATCTTGATAAAGGGTACCATTCCAAATCCATAAAATATTTATTTTGAAATAATTTTTATGAAAAATGGACATGGATGATAAAAATGTCCCAGTAAATACTTACACATAAACAATCTCAGATAATGATGAGATTGAGGAATTAACCCTTACCAATTTGGTAACTTACGAAACATACAACCCATGAAATAGGTATCATACAATGAATATGTAAATAAACATAAATTAAAGTGTATTACAAAAAGAATACAATTATGGGCAGTACAAAAACAACACAAAAGGTAATAGTGGCAATATGGCATGAATCTCACGGGAATAAGGAGTGAGATGAAAACCCCTTACCTTTCACTTTCCTTTAGTCGAGGGTACGTTTGACCTCCTGTAAGAAGATCGTAGTATGTTATTAAATTATACCAAAACCATATTAATATTTATGATATCATACCTGATTCATTTATGACTTTATATTACCCATTTAATAAAAATTTCTATGTTAAGTTAACATTTTGGGTAATAATCACTTTCTTTATCGTACGTGTTTTAACTTATCACTCTTGGTTGTATCACATAGATCATGATTTAAATAATTCCATAATATAAAACATGATAAATATATCATATATATTTAGAATATAAATATGAATAATATACATATAATGAAATGGAAAACACCATTTATGGAGATGGAAGTCCGTACATACGCATAAACGTTGTTTCTATTTTCATATAGTATTGAACGGAATTAAATGAATAAGATATATGTAAGTAAATAAATCCTTATATATATATATATATCTACAGTATCATTATTATGTCATATATTACATACTTATTAGTAATATATATTTTTATAATCGTCGATGAATGGTGAACTTGGAAATGAATCTCATCGCGTCGTGGAGATGGTAATCCGTACGTACGCACGAGCGAAAATATCATTCTTTTGATATTAAAATAATATATAATTGGATGGTATATCATATATACAGAATCATTATCATGTTATATTTATTATTTACATGAATTACAAATCATTATTATTCCCATCTAAATAATAATATATTGAATAACAATTACACCACGACTTGGAGACGGTAGGACGTACGTACGCACGTATGGTGACATGTCATTCAAAGGATGGATAGAATACAGAATATGGTTGTACCATATTTATAATAATATTACAGTATATAGGAGATACTGGATTCATTATTTTAGAATGGTAATAACAAAGAAATAAGAAGTTGAAGAAGAAAGGAACTTGAAAATGGTTGGTGAAATCATTACCTCTTATTCGGGCTCTTACTTTTGATTTGATCAAAAGGGCTCCTTAAGTTGGATTTCTGACTAAAGGAAGGACTATAGGATGAATTTGGGGATGTTTAGAGAGTATTTGGGTAGAGGTTGGCAGAACCAAAAGGCTTTTAAGGAGTGAGTTAATGAGAAGTTAGAGTTCCCTTTTATAAGAGGGGTGAGGGGCACCTTTGGAAAAGCTAGAAATATTATTTTATAATAAATTAATATTCAGTTTATAATTGCTAAAAAGTAGATTATTTACAGGTTAAGGTGGGGATGGGTCTAAAACCACTCAACCAATATAATTTAGACCAGTTTGAGTCATTATATTAACCTTATCTTTAAGTATTAACTCTTAGTTAATTAGTTTCACTTTTACAATGTCTCTTTGTATTTTTATATTATATGGTTAATAAACTTAATATATACATCCAAGAAACCCCAAAGTGGTCCATTAATGATACAAATATCATGATATATGTCTCTTTTCTGATCCATAGATTTTTATGAATTTAATATCAATTAATTATATAATATTTGTTTTAAAAACTCTTTTATATCAGTTTTGAAACTATATAATAATTGTTTTTTGTAAAACACATGACAGAATTATTACTTCTAAAAAAGTTAATTGAATCAATCCTAACATGTTTTATTATCCTATAAAATTATGTTAATTTATAAAAAGTCTCAAATTACATTTATTTGGTATTTATAATATCAATTATTCCAATTTTTCATTAATTAGGTAATTACTGCATCATCATTGTGTCATAAATAAATTAACTTTTTTAATGTATAAAAATTATAAATAAAATATCATTATGTAGGAAATCTCATAAGATTTCTAATTAATATTTACAATCGAATTTATCTTATGTATAACCCTATATTAAAAATGTTTTAGTAAATAAACTTTGATTTTAACTCTTTTAACTCTTCTTTGAATTAAATAATAATAAATGTCCTAATCTAATCCAGGTGGAATTAAATGATAATATTTTATTCCTAAGGCTGTTTTTGGTCAAGATAAACTTGTCCAATAGAATTAGGACATGTTTTAGGGTAATATTAATATCATTTTTACCCTTAATTACCCTATTTACTTTTAACCGTGGTAAATAAAAGTAAAAAGTTACTATTCACCAAAACTTATTTTTATCTCATTGAACTAAATTTTACTCCTTGATATTAACCATCTCTCTTGGATTTTCGAAATTCCAATCACAGAAGTGGTAAAATTATGTTTTATGAAAAATTCAGTTTTTAACTACCACACAGTAGTTTCAGTATTCATCAAAAATTGAAGTTTTTCAGAACAATGCCAAAATTTCACCGTAAGCTGTAATTGATATTATGAATTAAAAAATAGTTTCTATTTTACAAAATTCCAAAAATATATGTTTCATTAATTAATTTTATAATTAATTCCCGCTATCACAACAAATAGCGTGTTTTTAAGAAACAATATATATCAAAAGATTGACAATTGTTTATGTCCAATTTCAACGTGAAATTAATTCTAATGAACACCATTGGATAAAATGGTAAAAATATATTCTAATTATACTTTAAAACCACTCAAATTTATAATTTATCAATATTAGTTATTTTGATTAAAAAAAGTTGTTTTTAATTAAAATTTAGTAATTTTCACTATTCATCAAAATATTACAGTTATATGAAAAGTACCAAAATTTCCCCTTAGGATAAATTCGATACCCCTAATCCAAAAATTAAGTCCATTTTTAGATATAAAATTTATAAAATTTTAAAAAGTAGGTATTACTATTCATTATGGCTAGTTTGATTGGTTGTAGTGTGTGTTAGAATTCGAAGTTGCGTACAACACACGCTACTGTATTATTCAAAGAGAGGCGACCATGGAAGCTTGGGGTGTTACATTGTAAATTTGTTTATGTCCCCACTCTAAAGAATAAATTTATTTAGTGAAATTTAATATATAAAAGTTTAAAATATTGTATTTAAAAAGGGTTCACTATTAAAGTTGGTAAAAGTGCATTTTTGAAAAATACTTCTTTTATCTGAAAAAAGGAATTTCTTCTTACATTATGTCTACGAAACTCATAATATGGATTCAAAAATTATAAGGATTATATAAGGTTTAAAATTTAGTTAATAATATTCATAATCTCTTTTGAACGGCTTGTTTGGTAAGTCATGGTGCACTTTAACTCGGTGTTGCGTGTAGTGCAAGTTATTGAATTATTTTGAAGAAATAACACACCATGAAATCTTGGGGTGTTACAACTGCGCTGTATACACTACTACAAAACATACCTTTAACAGTGATAGAAATGGCCTTTATCAGTCCTATAAATGCGTTGATAATGTGAGTGCCATTAAAATCCTTGGACCTTTATCTGTACTAAAAAATCATTGAAAAAGGGTTCATTTATTAGCTCTGAAAAATATGATTGTTATCATCACATTTAAAATCACTGATAAAAGACCCATTTATCAGCGCTTTAGTTTATCATCGCTAAAGGAACCCTTTATCAATGCTTTTAAAAGGGCTGATAAAGGCACTATTTATCAATGATTTTAGAAGAACTAATAAATTTCCAGACTATAATGTGTTTTTACATCACACTATAACACCACTATAGTGTGCTGCTATAGAACACTATAGCATCAAAAACGCTCAAGAAACACATTCGATATCAACAAAAACAATTCCTAATATAGTTTATAAATGAAATTAAATTTACAACACAAATACGAGAAAATAAATATATTATATACATATCAAATATTTATTTATACAATTACACAGATATAAATTATTACATACGTTGAAAAAAAATAATAAATGTCAATGTCACCAAGATTTCCATTAATGTTATTTGTCAAACTGCCAACATTTCATGAGTTGTTTTGAACAAACCATCTCAACTCAAAAATGGAAATCCACCTATATATAAAAATAATTATTATGATTAATACTAGAAATAAATTATTTAAACATAAATATGAAACAATACATTAATTATATTGAAAATTATTTTACTATAAAAATATCTAGATTAACGTTATGATTGATTTGTGGAGGTAACTTGAAATAAAGTGATAAATGTCAAAACTACAGGACTGAAATGTATTCTGAGAGAAGAATTCTGATGATGTTTTGGTTCAAAAAGGATGAAATATAGACATAGCACCCAAAATCAAATAAATAATTCCACCTCTATAATAAAAAAATTATTATGTGAGGAATACTAAAAAGAAATAAATTAAACATACATATGAAACAATAACTTAATTATATAGAAAATTATTTTTTTATGAAAACTTTAATATTACCTCCCTGATTAAGTAGAGACAACATCATTTCACTCCCTACAAAGATAGTAATGGTAATGTGAAAGAAAGTGAAAAATGAACCACTATAATGGAGAAAAGGTTATAAAGGAGAAGAGGCATGAATTATGGACATATCACCGCAAACCGAACAAAAGAAACCACATGTACAATTAAACAATTATTGTGTGAGTAATAGTTAAATGAAATAAATTAAACATGCATTTAAAAAAAGTAAATTAATTCTATGGGAAATGATTTTTTAATACTAACATCAAGATTAACTTTGTAACTGAGTAGAGGAAGATTCATTTCTATTCCTACAAACTTAGTGGAGGTAACTTGAAAGAAAGTGATAAATGCACCACTATAGGGGTGAAAAGGATTTAAGGGAGAAGGTTCATGAAAGTTGGATAGAGCACAACAACTCGAACAAAAGAATCCACCTATATAGAAAAAAATTTATTATGAGAGTAATACTAAAATGAAATAAATTAAACACACATATGAAATAATAAATTAATTCTATGGACAACGAATTTACTATTCGAGCATCAAGATTACATATGTGATTCAAAAAAGGAATCGTCGTTTCTTTTCCTACAAAGGTAGTGGAGGTAACTTGAAATGAAGTGATAAATTAACCACTGTAGAGGTGAAAAGGGTTTAAGTGAGAAGAAGAATGAAACTTGGAAAGATCACCCGAACATGAACAATATAATCCACCTATATAAGAATTAAATTATTATTTGAGAAATACAAAAAAAATAAACTAAATATAAATATGAAACAATACATTAAATCAATGGACAATGATTTTACTGTGAAAACACCAAGATTACCACTGTTATTGAGAAGAGACAACATCATTGCTCTTCTTATAAAGGCATGACACATGAACATAAATCTTCTAAAATAAAAAATCTCTTCGAGGTATAAGAAAAATAAGTAAACATTCTATTATATATATTTTTTGTAAAATAGAGAAAGTATATCATAACATTACCTTTGCATCAATCCAAAGGGTTTCCTTAATTATAGTTTTATTATTATGAGGGATTGGTAACATCATCATGTGCAAAAGACATTGTATCTATGAGTAGTCAAATATTTAATTTAGATTATGTTAACGTAGTAGAGAATTTATAATATTATTATGAAATAAATAATATAAAAAAAAACAATTTTACCTTCTATTTGAACGTTTTTAATGGTTTCAAGGATTTTGTTCCTATTTCATGAATTCAAAACCCTATTTGTTGTCCCTTCTAATGTACAAGACAATGTATACATTGGTACCTACATAAACTAATTTTGATGTCCCAATGAAAGGGTCATCCTCAATTGAATTTTCATCTGACTCAACATTTTATAGTCACCAGTAGGAAAATTGACTAATTATTGTTTGTTGGATCAGATACATAAAATACATTCACTTATTTTGATTCCATTTTGAATGTCCCATATTTTTCCCCTTATATTTTTAAATTCACCTTCAAAAATCCCATTTCATCAACTTTTACTCAATTAATTTTATCAACCCCTTGCAAAGGAAAATTGGAACTCGAAATGTTGTATAATCAAACTTTTATATATTTTTGATAATGACAAAATATGATATATTTCCATAAATTTAATTTCTATCATTGGAACCTGATATGTTCATCGCTTCATCCACACGCATAACCCCACTATTTTTTATCTTAATGAAGTCATCATGTTATTTTTTATAGAACTTATATCCATTGATTAAAAACCCAGTGCATGATATAACATTTTCATTCATTCCTCTGGCTAGCCATTGAAGTCGTTCGACAATTGAATTAATATTTTTAGATAACTTTTTAAAAATTTGATCTCTATACCATCCTATAAAATTATTATTATTTGTACATGATATCAATATTTCAAACCTTGATCGATTGAAATCTCTAAGAATTTATTTGTGGGATTTAATGTATGGATCAACATATTCACTATTATGTAATATGTAAAGACGTACGTTCTCTTTCTCTATTAAGGTAATTTTTAGAACATATCTTCCTGAAATACCTTCACCCATAATGTGTTCACTGTGATGAGACTTTGGGAGGCTAATTCTTTCATCATCTAATAGGTAATCGGTATAAAATTCAATATCTTCTTCAATAATATATCGTTCTGCAATACAGCCTTTTGGATGAATTCGATTCTTGATATAACCTTTCAAAATCATCATATACCATTGAATGGGGTAAATTCATCTATAATGGACAAGACCACATTTTTGAACCTCTCTAACGAAGTGAACCACCTAGTGGACCATTATATAAAATAATTATTGTGGGAATAACACTTCTAATTCAAACAATATGATTGAAATATCATTAATCATGATGGGAAACTTCACCGGGTCTACAACTTTACAACATATGGATTTGAAAAAGAACAAGAGATTGGTTATATTATGTTGTACATTTTGAGGAAGAATGAAATGGAAAGAAACATGCATTAAATAATTTTTCAAAACCTAATTTTTATACGATTCTAGTCCTTTTAACATCAAATTATTCATTGACATGGCATTCTTGATATTTGAAGAATAAACATATATAACTTTTAAAACTATAAGGAAATTTAAAAATTTCAATTTTTTCTATCTTTATATAGTTTAATCTATTGGAGGAAGAAAATTTCCCCTTTTACCCTTCATCAGTGCCAACTCTTCCTGTATCCCCATTTCAATAAAGTCCAACATAGCCTTGAGGTCATCTTTCATTTTTCCAGAAACATATAGTAATGTGACTATAAGTCTATCAAATATAGTATTTTCTACATGCATGACATCAAGAATATGTATGAAATATAAAAAATTCCAATATAGTAATTAATTTTTTTTCTCTTCTTCCATCCTTTTTTAATGTTTTTTGAAAATAGTTTACTAAAAAAAGTGTCAATATTTTTTTATTTTTTTGTATAGTTGATCACCTGTTTCTAAAGATGGTGTTGTTCCTTGTTTGATATTCCCATGTAATGTTATTCTCTAGTATCAGTGTTTGTGTAGTCGATGTAAAAAAATTCAATATCATAAAGCCACATTCTTTGAGGAATGTTTTAACTGAACTGAGTATGTGCATTTTTCACAAATGTGACACCCCAACAAGCCTCTAATGCTATATCCAGATAAATTTTCCTAAGCAGGGTAGTCATTTATCATTCCATAAAACATATTAATCAATGTGAATTCTTCACTTATATGAGAATTATATATTGTAACACCAGTATCCCACATCAATTTCCGATCTTCACTCAATTTATCCAAATATACATAAATATCATTACCTGGTTTCTTTGGTCCAAATATAATCAGAGACAACACAATATATTTTCACTTCATGAATAAACACGAAGGAAAGTTATAATTTACCAAAATGATATACCATGTACTGTGAGTACTACTATGTAGACCAAAAGTATTTAATCCATTTGTAGATAAAGAAAGATAGAAGTTTCTCGGATCATCTCCAAATTCCGGAAACACGTAATTAATTTTCTTCCATTGAAAAGAATTTTCTAGATGACATAGGTTAACATATTTAATTATTGTATAAACTTGTAATAATAATTGTCTTTCATCTTTTTAACATCCATATATTCTTCCCAAAAATGGAATGATAGGAAATTCAAATAATTATTTCAAAGGAATTGATTCAATTTTCTTGAATTGATCTATGACTCACTTAGTGAATTTGATGAGTGATTCACGGTCCTTGAGAATAAATATACAATCATTTAGATAAGCTTTTATTTTTTAGAGATCATTCCCATTGAATGAAAAATTGGTTCAGCATCATATGTTCGTTATGATAGTTTATTTTCTTCCTGTAGAATATCATTCAAACTACCAAGTAGTTCTGTAAAGCTGGTGTGACTCCATCCATTGCGAGCTAAAAAATTATATAACTTCAATATAGCTAATAATGTTTTGTATTTATTACTACTAATATACAATGGTATCTTGGAAAAACTATTTTACTCTTCAAAAAACATTGGAAAATAATGAATGTTATCTTAAATTAACACCATCATTTCCTTTATGTGATCTCCATCATCTTTTACAAAGGTATTCAAATCAAAAGATTAAAAAATCGTAGTATCATCCCAATTGATGTCCAAATTAAGTTCTTACCCATGTTTAATCTAAAATTTATAGCTTTGATCTATTTTGTGAAAAATCAAATGTTATTACAACTCCTTCAAACTAATTTTTCAGGAATAACAACAACGTAAACATAGAAAAAGAATTTTATAAGAGTCATCTTCCTGATCTCTTGCAAACGTGGTGAAAAATTTAACTCTATATTCATATTTGTTTGTTAAACTATTGGCATGTATCCATTTTCAGTTTATATCCATCCTAACGTGTTCATAAAATATTAATTTTATACAATATATAAATAAATAAACATAAGATTTTTCATTTTCAAAAGTGAAAGTTATAAACAATTCAAATAAAGGAAATATGGATCATTTCAACTAAAAAAATCTAAGCACCTATATATTTCAAATCCAATGATAAGGGATGTTGGAATTTAAAAAAAATAGGGAGAGATAAAGGAAGATAAAAATTGATATTATAACTAAACATTATAGGTGTAAACCCAAAGATGGATTGTGTAATGACCTATCCTAAATTAGCCAAAAAAACACCACTTCAGATCCTTTTATGACCTCTAACACACATCAATGTCAATAAAGGATGGATTATGATTTGGATGTAAAATACCATAAATGGGATGTGATACCACAACCAAATAGAAAACATTAGTACAATAGGTGAAACAAAATTCTAGGATGACCCATGGGTTCAATGGACATAAAGACCCAAAAGCATCATTACTCAATATAAGCATACCCATTAGACTTAAAATTATTTAAATAAATGATGCAATAGATATATAGACACACATAAATGTCAGGACAGTATATGTACTTAATTACTTATTGTCTATATGAAATATCCAATAAAAAAAAATGATATTCAAACATAACGTGACCTAAAGGAACCAAAATGATTCAAAAAGTGAAGGTCGGATATGATAAAACATCAAGTGATTAACTGGGGATGGACCCTTTGAATATGATCCATCAAAAAACTAAGGACCATAGTGAATTCTAAGATGAACTAAATCGAATAATACATATAACCAATAGTGGAACATACACCACTACACTATCTTGCTTCTTGAAAAATAGCATCTGATGTTTCATGTCCACTGAGGTGTCCATGAAAGGTTTCAGAATAAATATAATCATTGTGAAACCACCAATGTTCCTCAAATCAATAGTTGATAAATAAGAATATACATGAAAATTTATATACATTTGTATACATATATGAAAACATTATTTAGTTAGAAGATATAAAACATAATAGTAAATTAACAATGAATAAATCCAATGTTCAATGTTAGATATAAACAATGGATCATTCATTGGTAGTCAATATATACAATAGACAACAAATAATTCCCTAAAAAATGGATCACAAAACATCCTAAATAATGGATCATAAATAAGAGATCAAAAACAAATTCTAGAAGAAGAAATCAAAAACAAAACAAAAAATACCCAAAGAAAATTAGAAGAACTACCTCACTAGTTTGAAGAAAATATTGGACCCTCTTTGGATGTTGGACAATATGTTTGTTGGCAGTCGAGTGGTGTTATTCGACCTTAGATTCACCGAGGAGGGTTCCAATAGTTGGTGGATTCTGCAAAGAAGTTCTATATCACGAGGAGTTCGCAAATGGATAGGGTTTTTAAAATAGACTAGGAAAAATTTATCCATGCTTAAAAATAAGTGCTAATAAAACCAATCTTTATCAGCCCTAAACTTATAGCACTTCTAAATGTTCATTTTATCAAGGCTTTTTTAGTGCTGATAAAGATTATTTTCTCAGTGCTTATTTCTGAAGAATTTTTAATGTATTCATAATTATAATAATAAATAAAAATATTTAAATATTTATAAATACCTAATAAATAAATATAAATATAAATATAGTAAATATATTCCTTTTTAAATATATTTATTATAATTTAAAATTATTTATTAATAATTATATAAATATTTTCAAAACATATTATATATATTATTATATAAATTTCTATAATTATACATATATATATTTAATAAATATATATAAATTTAAATATAGTAAATATATTCATTTTTTAAGTAAATTTATTATATATTTAATAATTAATTAAATATACATAATTAATTATTTGTAATTATATAAATACTTTTAAAAAAATATTTATTTAATTATAATTATTAATATAAAATTGTATTAATATAGAGAATGTACATTTATAAATATATTTATTTATAAATATTTTTTACAAATATATTTTTTTCATTTTTAATGGATATCTAATTTTTAGTGCAAGCATATATGTGAAAAATGAGTGAAATTGAATAAATTAAGAATATAGGTGCACTTTAAAAATGTTGAAAAAATGTATATGTTATGTATGTGTGCTTATTGTATATAAATATGCATTATTTACATATATATATGAAATCTATATAACCTACATTTGATCTATATTAACTTGAAAAATCAAACGACATTTAATTATATATTGAGTACAATGTAATTAGTCAATATTTTTAATTCATATTAGTTTTTAATTATATTCCATTATTCAATAAATATATGACAATTTAATGTAAAGGGAATAAATAATTTCTAATATATAAATAATAAATATATGGATTAATATATATATATATTATATATATACAATTTAGTAACATTAATTATTAGAGTTATGTAATTAATGAAATACTTGATATTTAATACTGTATAATCAATCAATTCATTTTTAGAAAAAATTATTTAATTAATAAAATTTCTAATATTTTTTTAATAAATACATTTTATAGTTTTTATTTATTTAATTATTTCATTTTTTCAGTAATAGAAAAGAGCGGATGAAAAAAATAATTTTCTATGATAAAAATAAAGCACTGATAAAGGGTACCCTTTATTAGCACTAAAAGTAAAGAGCTGATAAAAGATACCCTTTATGAGTGATAGAAATAAATAATTGATAAAGGATACCATTTATCTGTGCTAAAAATGAAGCAATGATAAAGTTTTCCTTTATCTGCGTTAAAATAAAAGCACTGATAAAATATTGAATTTATCATCACTTTATTTAGCACAAATAAATATGATAATTATCAGCATTTTATTCTAAGATGATAAATAATATCCCTATTAAAGGCATGTTTTGTAGTAGTGATATCCTTAAGAAAGTTTCATCCATGGACTTTCCATACAACCCAAAGTGTCCTAAATATCCATGGACACGTCATTCAACCAAATATTTTATAATTCCCATGGCCATTCCATATTCCATGTGTTAGACCATGAAGGGTTGGATCTGTGGTGTCAAAGACCATGGCATCCTAATCAAGTACTCGGAGAATCTCAATAGGAACTCGGTTAGTCCTGTGTTGGAGTCCCAGTATCATGTCATACTAGACATGTCCTATTCGAGTACAAGCATGTTGAATCCAAGGGTTAGAAAAGCCCATCCAGTCCTACATAATCATGACCCAAGGAGAATCTGTATCCATGGAATCAACTACCATGTTCGAGATCCAAGGAACATGTCCAAGGGATCTGTCGAAGCATTCACCAATCAAACCATTCATCCGTTAAAACTATGGGAGTATACCCACACACATTACCATTTAACGTTCAATTATCCCTATGAGTATACCCACTCATAATTCCCATTTTAATTAAAAGATACTAAGGAGTATACCCACTCGTTGTTTACAATTTACATGTGCTAATTAAACTATTCAAGAAATTTATAAAGAACCAAATGAGTATACCCTCTTATTTAAAAAACTCAAAATACTCCATTAAACCATTTGAAACATATCATGTTAACCTATCATTAATTAAAGAGAGAGGACATCTCTTAACAAGCAATAAAATTCCATTTAATCACATTTAGCCCATCTATATGTAAGAAATAATGAGAACTCAACCCCTGGGTTGTTCAACCAATGTATATCATCTTATTTTCATAAGGCACACCACATGAAAGGACATAGTGTAGGAAACGACTACAAAAACACCACAAAAAATCTTAAAGGCATCCCTAATGGGTCTAATTACATCTATTTCAGTTATCTTTTTCAAATTTAAGGTCCTTTCAGAAATTCTGATGGGTGGCATAGTGTAAGGTATCCTAATAACAGACCAAAATTCATCTAAATTATATAGACCACCTACCTCATCTCGGTAGTGGAGTGCTCATCCAGTATTATCTCCTAATTCAACTCATATTGGGATAAAATAAAGGAAAAGATGAAGAACGTGAAATTAGGGCACATTAATGTAAATCCAAATATCACAACCCATAACTATAAGAGTATAGATATGTCAAAAAGGAATCGAGGTATTTACATTAGAAATCAAAAGATATATTCCACACTTGAATTGGAGATCAGACGAAGGATTATGCTAAAATCATAGAAAATACAAATTTGAGATCTTTAGGGGGGGGGGGTTATTCAATCTATTGAGTTAAAAAAAATTGATTTATAAAATAGATTTTTAATTTAATTTCAAATTATAAAATTCCAAATATACAACGGTCGCACGGTTTTACAAACCATGTGCAAACTGTGCATGGTAACCTATAGCATAGGGGCATATCATATGGTTTCGTCAAATGGTTAACTAACCATATAGAAACAGTGTAAAAACCCTCTCATAATATCTGCTAAAATTGAAAACCTGGCGGCACAGTCGTGCGACCCATTCCACATGGTCTAGCCTAACTGTGTGACCTTCCTCTACTCACAGCCCACCACTAGCATAGTTTTTATACCATGCGGCCTACCCTATATGGTTTACACTAACCATGTGATAGGATTAAATCACCGCAAACATGGGTTCAGATCTCCAAACAAGACCCAGACACCCCAAAACATCCATGACCTCAAAGGGAATTCATAGTAATCCATAATTAAACATTAAAACTAAAATTAACAGATCCTTACCTCATATAAAAACATGGCTTACAAAAAACTATCCCTTTTGAAGAAATTCATTAATGAATTTCCTTGTGAAGAATTTTCAAGATTCTTCTAAAAAAATCTAGCGACTGAGGACTTATATCGGCCTCCCACTACAAAGTATCATCCAATAAATGATCCTACTAGCATAACACCCGTACTAGAGGAACATATCGACTTCAGAGAACCATCGTTCTCCGATCAACTATATGAATTGGATGCTCCTCAAATTATTCAAAAACCAATAGCTCAACCTTCTTGAGCTAAAAAGAAATAGATGGATCTGAATGATAGCAGTACACCTGAGATACATGGAATATGTACATATTACATGATTGGTAACTTTGAGGTAAATGCAACCGAAATGCTACCGAACCAACTCTATGCAGAATATCGAAGGGTCCCACATGTCGCAGAGAAAGCCAACCCAATCTCCTGATCTATATGTGTCCCAGCCTAGGTGAAACATGTAAAAAATCTGGATCCCAAACCAATAACACCAAATTTCTTCTATGGAAATTAGCATTATACCTCTATCAAGATCATGCAGTAACTATCCATTTCTGAATCAACAAGACCTACCCATAAGTCTTCTACAAGAGATGTATTCCCAGTAATGCTTCCCCACTTACTTCTAACTCGAACAAGGGAGATCGGCATGGACGATCATCAAAATACTCAAAAGGTTCCGACTGTATAGTCTCCTGATATCCCCCCAAATATAGGATTCATTATCACACCATGAAATCTATCATCTGTATCATATGATCTGACTGACCATCAGTCTAAGGCTGGTATGCTATGCTCAAAATCGCTTTTTTACCTAGAGATATCTGTAAACTCTGCGGGAAACATGATGCTAAGTGGACTTCCCTATCAGGAACAATAGTGTGTGGGACCCTATAAAGTCATACTATCTCCAAGATGTACAGTCTCCCATGTTCATCCAAACTAGAGGTCTCATTGGTCCATAAGAAATGGGAACGTTTATGATCCTTTCAACAAAAACCCCACACAACTTTATTACCTTTTGATGACCTTTCTAAACTAGTCATGAAATCCATCGTTACATCATCCCATTTCCACTCAAGAATCAATAAATACTATAAAAGATCGACTGGTCACTGATATTCTTCAATCACCCTCATGAAATCCATTGTTACATCATCTCATTTCCACTTAAGAATCAATAACTACTATAAAAGATCGACAGGTTGCTGATATTCTTCAATCACCTTCCAAAAAGTAGAATACCTTGTAACAAAACCAGCTACCTCATGTTTCATACCTGGCCACCAGTATTGACAACACAAGTCATGATACATTTCAATAAATCTGGGATGAATTGCCCTAGATAAAGCATGAAACTACCAAATAAACTCCTCACGTATATCCACTAGTACCCAAATGCGACCATGGACACTCATGATCTCATCCTCTCTTATGCTCCAACTAGGAGGTGGGTCCTCACCTTACACACTCTCACATAGGACTAGACCCTCTAAATATGATTGTGGCCTCATACTCACTCTATCTTGTAGGTTAGATGTCACAATTAAGGATGATAGATATGTCTAAAACATAGAATCATGTAACAGAAATTGAATCTCACAAATCAATGGAATAAGCTTTCACTTGGTACTGGGCTACTGCACTTCCTGTATCTTAGTCCTTCTTCTTAGTGCATCAGCCCCTGTATTGCCTTTACTAGACATATAGTCAATCTCAAAGTCAAAATACTATTAGTAAACCGCCCACCTTCACTGCACCAGTTTCAGATCACATTGTTTAAATATGTACTTGAGGCTTTTATGGTTCAAATACACCATAAAACACTCTCCTAGTAAGTATTTTCTCTAATAATGCAATACAAGAACAACTATTGCTAACTCGAGATCAAGCATTGGGTAGTTCCTCTCCTGTGGCCTCAACTACCAAGACCCATACACCAGGACTATACCCACTTTCTTCTGCACTGATCCAAGCCTGATACCTGATGAATCATAATATATAGTGTATCTCTTTCATTGTTTTAGTAGTATAATGACTAGTGCTGAAGTAAATATCCCTTTCAGCAACTAAAAGGTTGTCTTGTTGGAATCTAACCATAAAAATTTGACACCTTTCTTAGTGACACTCATAAATGACACATCTAATCATTATAAGTCCTATATGAAACCCTTATAATATATTGTGATCCCCAATAAACTCCATGTCTCTATTATTTTCATAGGATACTCTCAGGAAACCACATCTCTCACCTTCTATGGGTCTATTGATACTCTTTTTCTGAGATAATGTGACCAAGAAGTGAATCTGATCTATCAAGAACTGGAACATTCTGAGCTTATCATATAACTGATTCTCTCTTAGTGTATCCAATACGATACCAAGGTGTTTGGAATGGTTATTCTAATTGTAAGAATACACCAAGATATCATCATGAAAACTACTACAAATGAATCAATACAGGGATATAACACTCGGTTCATATGGGCCATGAAAACCACTAGCATGTTCATGAGACCGAACGACATAACCATATACTCATATCGACCATACCTACTACTAATAGTTTTATGAGATATTTTAGAAGGTTGAACACATCCCCAGTGATATCCCAACCTCAAATTGATTTTATATAAAATATGAGCTACTCAAATCTAATCAAACAAGACATATATCCATGAAAATGGATATCAATTCTTAACCATTAACTAGTTCAACTTATGATAATCCATGAATATACCAAGTGTTTCCTCCACCTTTTTCACTAAAGGACTTTTGAAACCCATGAATAAGTATTGGGTTTTAGGAGCCCCTTTTCCTCTAAATACTCTTGCTTCCACTTTAGATCCTACAAATCCATCAAAGACATCTTCTAAGGAAGAATGAAAATTAGTGCAGCTCCTAGAACTTTCTTGATAGAGAAATGAACATCTCTATTAGGAGTTAAACCTAAAAAATATTTGGGGAACACATATTGAAATGATCAACCACTAGAGTAATGTCCATATGATGCAATTTCTAATCATCTATAAAAAACTAGCAATATGGATAGACATCCCTCCCATACCATGATGTTGTAGTCGATCTTGACTCTCCTGGATAACCAATTCACAATTTTGAATATAAACTATACCCTTTGGTGATGTGAAGGTTTCCCTCCAAGATAGAATTCAATGTTTACTCGATAGGACACTATCCATGTTATCCCATGAATGAAATCAAACACAATCATTTCAAGGATATAAAGATTCTAGATGATGTGACACCCAATAATAACAAGGGGAACTTCCTGCACTAGCTCACACCCTCTTTCTTGATTCCCAATGGTGTTTATAGCATCATAACACCCTTGCAATACAAAACAATAATCCCAATGATTTTTACCACCAGTGAAGACATAAAATTATGATATGAACCTCTATAAAAAGGAGAAGATGTTATAGTATAGGATTATCAGATAATACCTCTCACTATAGGTAGTTCATAACCTTTATCCTCTAGGGTAGTCTATACAGAATATATTTTTCCCGAAACATGAAAATTTAGTACAACCTCACTACCTAGAGTTGGACCACTCTGACGTCTCAATGTAACTAGTGTTTGGATACCATGTCCACAACCACTACTTCCTCATCCTGATTGATCGACACTACTCAAATTTATATCCTAATTTTGAGATGAGGAACATACTCCCAAACATGGTATTAGAGATAACCCCTACCACTAACAGCTAGAGGAAAGGTCCTTCAAAACCACTTCACTTGGCCTATCCTGCCGTATGATCGGAACTCGAATCAGTCACAGTTGCACAGATTCTTTAGGTGGCCTCACCTTCAACATCAATGCTAAAACACTAAGCTACAGGTACTCATAGCCTGACTGGGACTCATACCACATGAATCCTCCGAACGATACTTACTTCTTGAAGATATTGAACCATTGGGTCTAGAAATAGTATTTCCTTTCTCTAAGACCCCCAATTTCTCTTAGTTTCTACTCTATAATAAGCACCTCATTCAAAACTTTTGTGATAGTGTTCAACCTAAACATATTGACCCATGATCTGATAACACGGAAAATACTTTCTTTATAGCATCTCTCAATCGATATGTCAACTATAAGGTACATCAGTGAAAAATGCTACAACTCTATGAAGCATGATAAGTACTTCATAACCATAATTATGACCTAATCCAGATGCATGAATTCACTCGACCACTCTTCCTATACATTATCGATTAGAAATATTCATAGGGAATAGTTTGGAAATCATCCCAAACCATATCCCATAGTTTGTTAACCTGGTTAAAAAAACCCACCAATGCTTTTATACCCCATGAATAATATATGTCAGAAGCTTGACACTCCTCTTAGGAGGAGTATCATGATTCTTGAAGATTGATAGTGTAGTCTTGTGCCACATCTTAGAATCCTGAGGACCATTACCTCATTAAAACATAGGGGGATACCGCTGCTATAACAAACCCATCGTCTCATCCAGAGATAAGGATGGATTCAGTGCTCCCTGATAAGTCTATGTCCGGGGAAATATTTCCTCATAGAACTATTCCATGACACCTGTATCAAAAATGGAAGATGGTTCTGCAAATGGAACTAAAGGAGTATCGATCATAAGCACATGACCCACCACCTATGGAGTGTGGTTGTCACCTCCCTCACAATATATAACTGGATTTCATCAAGGTGGCATGCTTCTAAAATGCCAAATTAATTTCTTATAAAAGAACAAGATCAGTTCTTACAACTCAAAAGTTCATGAAATGTGAAAAACCCTCTAAAAACAATCCATACCATAAAACCTCCTCCTAAGTCTAGGATTTTAAGAAGAAAATTCACAAACACCATTAGAAACACTCACTCTTTCCCAATCAAAATCTATCTCTAGTTCAAGTTTTTTATCATTTCATGTATCCATTTCATTTTTATATGAATTCATATTCTTTTTACATTCCATTTTTGTAATTCAGTTAATGAGGGGGTTTTACCAAAGGTTCACAAAATCAAAATCTGCGAGGGGCCATAACACCTCATGAACCCTAATTCAGTACCCATCTATTCCATACAAATTAAAATAAATTTCACAATTGAACCAATGGTGCATCACTACACAGTCTATAAGGGTCCATAACACCCCATGAACCCTAATTCAGTACCAATATATTCCATAACAATTCAATTAAATTTGACAATTGAAACAATGGTGCATCACTACCCAATCCGTAAGGCCCCATACAAATTATAAACAAAAAGATTATGTCACATCCTCTATCCACTACAAAAAACCTACCATAGTAATGGGTATAACTATTATAACACCTATCACAATAATATGTTTCAAGTAATTAATCTTAAATGGAATGGAATAATGCTTGCTATGTGATTTCTTGTAAGTGACTATATGATTAATGAGATGTAATACCGTCATATTATCTGGTTATAACGAAATAGGACCCAAAATCAAATCAATAATGACAATATAAATCAATTGCGTCCCCCAATAGTGGAATCAAATCAACTATAATTGTCCAAATCCAGAAAACAAAAATTTAATTCAAGGAATTTTGGATTTTCCATGTACACTGGGTAGCAAATCTCGAGAACAACTCATTACTAAAATCATATTCCTTTGTATCCATGTCTATCATCTCAAAATAGTAGAATAATTAGAAAAAACTAATTTATACATCATTATAATGTCTTTAGACAGAAATCCACTCAACAGTGACCCGAGCCTAGTGGGTCACAAGGCCTTAAGTGCATCTCCCTAAAGGCCAGAGGATACATACTAGTAGTGAGGTCCTTGGTTTGTCCATGGGGATACTATCTCCTCATTAACAGAGTGTAACACATTGGAAATAAAATAAAAAATAGATATCAGAATCAGTAAAAAAAACAAGATAATTGTTACATAGTAGGAATAGATAACAATCTCAAAAGAAGGTTCATATAAAATGATGATGATGATAAATGTCATATGTCTAAGAAAACATCCCAAATTGGTACAAAATGATATAATACAACATGTGTGTCCAAAATTAAAAAAATAAAAAATTTCTATTTTCGAATTTCATCATGAGACTTAACTCAGTTTTGTGCTCCCCAACTCCTAAGCATTTAACAAAATCAACTGTGGAACTATGGATGCTTTCCCCTATCACTATCTCCATCCAAATAGCCTTTTCAGGTACCCAATGGTTCCTGAACAAGGTGTAAGATGACATCCTAGTATGAAACCACCAAATATCTTTATAATTCCATGTATTTCAATAAACAGGATATGTAGGTAAACAATAAGCATGCGAGTAGAAAAGAAAATTAAAGTGCGCTTGGAACATCCACTACCAAGTATGTGTTTCTAACCAACCTTTCAAGGCTCCCTGAAAAACAAGTGTAAATATCCTTATAAGGTAACTACAAGTAAAAAGGAGGAAACACCACGACCTCTCTATATATTCATAGGAAAAATTCAACCACAACCTCTCCGTACAACCAGAAGTGTCAAAAATATCCACGACAAAGATATTAAACCAAACATGTCATTTTTATCAGTGTCATGTCATATGTGAAGAGTAATACCATGAAGGGTGGGATCCTAGGTGTTGAAGAGCAAGGCATCCTCATCATGAACCTGGAGAATCTTGATGGAATCTTGGTTGGGCATTGGTTGGATTCATAAGAGCCAGTCATACTGGGCATGTCCTTTAAGATTCCAAAAATATTGGGTCTAAGGGTTTGAAAAACCCATGTAATCCCATGAAATCAAGAACAAAGGAGAATTCATTTCCATGAAATCTAGTACGGTGTTCCAGATCCAAGGAAAATTTCCACGACATCTATCCAAACAACCAGTATTCAAACCATTCATCCTTTCAAACTATGGGAGTATACCAGCTCATATTTCCATTTAAAATTCAATTATCCCTATGAGTAGGCCCACTCATAATTCCAAATTCAATTAAAATTAATTAGGGAGTATTCCCACTCATTTTTTATAATTTTCATGTTCTAATTAACCATTGATGAAATTTAGAAATAACCAAATGAGTATACTCACTCATTTAACTATCTTATAATAATCCATTAATCCATTTCAAACCTAGAATATCTACATAACATTAATCTAGGAGGTAGGAAATCTCTTAAAAAGAAATTAAATTATATTTATTCACAGTTGGGATCCCTATACAAAGGAAATAATGAGAACTCATCCTTGGGTGGTTCAAACATGGCACATAAATGTATTATCATAAGGAAAACCCCATGGGTGTCCATAGGTCGGGAAACGACTACCAACACACCCCAATGGAACTTATGGGACTCACAAAAAGGTCTGGTTACATCTATTTAAATTATTATTTCAATTATCTTGTTCAAATTCCAGGTTTCCCCAAAAAACTGGTCAGTGGCATAACAGAATGTATCCTAATAAATAATCAAAATTAAATGAAATTGTATAGACCACCTACCATAGCTTTGTAGTGGAGTGATCAACCACTATTTTCTTTTGATTCACCTCATATTGGAAGAAATAAAAAGAATGATTGAATAAAATGAAATTAGGGAATATGTGCCTAAATCTAAGTAACATAACTAATATCCATAAAAATGGGGAAAGGTTAAAAAATTTTAGGTCTTACCTAAACATATCCAAAGAGATGTTTCATGCTTGAATCAGAGATCAGACGGAGGATCAATCTTAAATCCTAGAATAGTTACCATTGAGCGATTTAGGGGGGTGTGGTCTATTGAGTGAAAACCAAATTAGGATTATAAAATATATTTTTAATTCAATTAAATATTATAATATTTTAAAAATATAGGGGTCACAAACATTATGCACAAAGTTTTCAATCTATGTGCAAATCATTCAGAGGCACCTGTAGCAAAGGGTCATATCACCCAGTTTCCTCACATAGTTGACTAACTATATAGAAACAATTTGAAAACCATTTTTTAAGATATGCTTAAATTATATACCTTGATACTTGGTTATGGGCCCCATTCCATATGGTTTAGCCGAACCATGTGGTCATCCCCTAATCACTTCCCACTGCTGACATGGTTTGTTAAACTATGCATCCTCCCCTATATGGTTTACACTAATCACGTGCAAGGATTAAATCACCATAAATTTGGGTTTGGAGATAGGAATAAACCCCAGATACAACCTGAAACTTCCATGACCTCAAAGGGATTTCACAATAATCCATAGTTAATCAATCAACTAAAAAAATTATTCATCCATTATACATAAATTCGACTTCTTACATTCTATCCCAATATGCCTAAATAAATAACTAAGTTCATCATCCAAGGCCATGCCTTGGAAATACCACTTGAAATATATCAAAATGAGTTTTATTATATGGATAAAAGGTCCAAAAACATAATTTATAACTATTAAATCCTCTATAAAATGATTTACACACCCCTTACTTAAATAACCACATGAGCCATTATTTATAAAAAAAACTAAGTTACTCACCAAATTCCTACACTATATACTCTATCACACCTCCTTTAAATAGATCCACATACATGAAGCATACAAAAATTATTACAATTTTAAATTGTCCCACATACCTGAGAGAACACCTATAAAAAGGCCTACCTATAAACCACGCCTCAATTGTAAAAAAAGAGAAACACCATGTTAATCTGCATGTTTACTCAACTCACCACAACCTAATTTGTATTTCAACATCTATAGGATCCTAAACCTAGTCTAGTGACTATATAATTAGAGGTAACCACTCACAAAACACCCCTTATGCTTCTATTTCTAAACATTCTAAAAATTATTGGTCGTTACCCATGATATGGATCTCATCAAAATCAGGTATTCCAAAACCAACACTACTAACTCTAGGGCCATAATCAAACTCGTTTTCTTACATAAAAATGGAGAGACAACGGAATAATACTCTCCATATCACTACAAACACACCTTATTATATATGGGTCTTACATATAAATTTTAATCAATCCTAATATACCCACTCTTATGTTTGATATAATCTCAGAAGGGTTGCGGGACATGTAAAAAAGAATCAATGTTTAGGAAATAGTAACATGAATAACATACCACTATCATATATGACCCTCATATTATAAGGTTTCCTAACTGGGTAGGTCTCTCTTTATCCTCATTAACCCCTTTATAGGGTCATCATTGAATATATACTAGATCACACCATTATTTTTCATTTTAATTTTAAGAAGGATATCACATTTTTCATAGTTAAATGAAATTTCATTCAAAAGTTATAAAGAAAAATACATTATATGTTTCTATTAGAATATAATTTAACTAGTACCAAATAGTAAACATGTTATTTAATTAACAACCATTACTATAAAACTATTTAAGGTATCATTTAGATAATACACCATCATAGTGTAATATGGGAATAAAACCTAGAAATTATTTTTGATAAATTAGATAATTGAACAAAATATAGTAACCATGGTAACCAATCACAAGAAATAACATGAATTACGAGTGAATTCAACATGTATGATATTGTTCTTTAACATACAAACCCTTTACACTATAGTCCAAGAGTAAAAATACCATAAATCATAAATCGAAAATCCAAGTGCAACACCCTAGGTGAAGTATCATAAATGTAAATGTAAAAACCAAAAGTAACAATCACATAATTGGTAACTTAGACTTCTCTCAAACATGGGTTAACTCACTAAAAGAAAAATATTTATACCATATTTTTAAAATAAACTATATACAACCTATCTTTCCCTAATAATAAGAAAAAATTAAATTGAAAACTCCCTAATACCACTTTGTAACATTCCTGGGCTTACCCACTGCATGGTAAGTAGACTAGGTGGAAAAGTAACTTGAATAACATAACAATGTATGCTAAAGGATATTGAAAAAATGAGTTTATATGTTAACATCATGAAGAGACAACAAACTAACATTATTTTATGATATAATAGTATAAATAATGACAATATACAACTATATTAGTAAATGATTAGTGGCATAATGAAAAAAATACAATAAACAAAACCACATCCAATTATATATAAAAATAAATACTCTTAATTTTATAAAATTCATACAGACCATATCAAGATCCCAATAATAATCAGGATGTAAAAAATTTGAAAATATATAAAAATGGTTCTCAGTCCTATGATGATCCTATGTCACATACTCCATCCTAGAAAGCTTGATCAACCATTGATCATATAACCCATTACCTTATCAAATCCTATAACCATGGAGTATTCTTGAGTAATTGTGGTGGACTAAGAGGGTTGTTTTTACAACTATTAATAAAAAATAAATGGTGCACATAAATATATATTGTATATATAAAAGTTTATAGTGTTATTTTTTATACATAAACGAATGTATAAACAGTAACCACTATTAATCCCTAGGTTCTATGGTGACACAAGGGATTGACCATACCTTATTTAGACAGTATCAAATTTATCGGAATTAGTTACACAACCACCCTAGTAGAACCACGTACAACCCCAAAAAAATGATAATATCACCCTGGGGTAACCAAATATATCCCTATAAATAAGAAATTATCACCTAGTGGAATCCAAAAACTACCTCATAACCATGAGAGTATCACCCATGGAAAAAAACATCCTCTATTGAAACTATGAGAGTCTTAGAAAGGGTAAATGATTTCATCCCCTATCACCAAGAGAATTTAACTTATGGGGATCAATTTACTACCACAAACCCAAGTGAGTGTTATACCTAGAGAACTACAACCCATATTAGAACCATGAGAGTGTCCCCAAGGGGAAACCACATCTTTCCTTAAAACCATGAGAGTATCACGAAGGGGGAACCAAATCCTACTCCAAAACCATGTGATTATCCCCAATGTGGTACCACTACCTACGATAAAACCATTATAATAAAAGCTAGGGTGAATCACATTGTAACTCTAAACTATGATTTTCATTCAATATTTGAAACGCCATTTTTTATTTTCATGTTTTTAAAATTTATTAGAAAAATATCACATATTGTTCCTAGTTATCATACTCTGAATCATCCTATGAATCATACATGTGAATTCACATTCAATAACATAAATACCCATGTGGTTCTATACTATATCATTCACTAGAAATTTTATTTTATTTACTTTGGAATCTCATGAGGGATGAAATAGAACTTTCCACCTAGAATGTGATCTCAAATATTTTTTTTAACAATTATGTGTCCCTAGAATAGGGTTTTTAACTTGTGATATTAGTTTGGGGGAAATTTGAGCTAGTATAATTAACATAGAATAAATAATAAATAATAATAAATTAATTTATTCATACAAATGTTTTTGAATAAAAATTGTAAACAGAGTGTTATATTGATATTATGTATTTACAATTGAGTCCAGAGTGAGTGATTTTTTCTATTTGATACATAAACTCATGTCAGGCGTTATTCCCCTTTTTCTTTTACTTTTTTTCTTAAATTTGTTTTCTTTTTCTTATTTTCTTTCTTCTCCTCCCTCTATTTTATCATCTACAACCCCCTGTGGTATCTCCTTCTATAATAATGATAGAGAAAAAGGACAGGGATAGAGGTGGTGGGGGTGGGGGAGGGATATGCCCCCACAGATCTTGAGAGGATCCGAATCATCGTTTGGCATACACTGATCATGGAATAGAGTGAAGATTTAGTGAATTCTTCCCTTAGGTAAGAGTTTTAATCTTGTCCCAGATATCCAAAAAATATTTAATTTATATTTTTTTTATAGATCTATTGTGCTTTATAAGAACCCATTTTATGTCAGTATTTTCTTATCTAGGAGAAAATGAGTGTTTTAGGTTGATAATTGGGTTTCATGTTTAGGAAGTCCCGATCACACGACGTGTGTTTCTATGAACAAATGTTTTTCACACATACTATTTAGGGAAAATGACATTTTGGATTTAAATTCTGCATAATTAGAGTAAATATAGTGACCCATACATTTCATTCACAAATATCACATCTTTTTAGATTAATATTCATAACATAATATAACAATCCATGATAGAATCATATAGGTCTAGTTCCTTTGGAAACATGGACTCATAAATAAAAGGTTCATAAAATATATACATCATATCTTACTATGTTATTCATCACTAGAACCCATATTAGACTTATCATACTTGGTACCTTCATTCATGGAATGGGGAATGTAATAATAATAAAGGGTAATCTTAGATTCTCTGTAAGGGTAAAAAAGGGAGCTATCTTTGGTAAATTGATAATAACATGAACATAAGGGTATTATAACGTGAGAATAATAGTTAAAAAACATACCTTTCATATCTTAGATCATAATATTGAATTATGGAATAAATATCAGCATTTTTTTAGACTTGATCCATAAAGGATTCAAAGAACATGAGACATGAGAGAAAAATATTGTCATAAGACCTAATTTTGTGGCATACACATAAGAATTTAAAATCATTTCATTTTTATCCAAGGATAATTTCCAATAATATTATAGAGGAATATTTTCACCCCCAAACCATCACAGTAGTCGAGGTTCACTTCAAAGACTATCATAGTGGAAAAATCCCCATACATAACTATGTTAACTCCCTATTTTAGTCATGTTTATGTCATGAGATATCAATATTTACCCAATGCATTGGATTGAGATATATTCCCCAAATGTCCTTAGATATAATGTGACCACCGTCCTTGTTTAAAACGTCACCCTATTCTTGGTTATAAAAACCACCATCTTTTGTTATAATGTAACTACCATCACATAATGAAAACGATAAATATGTGTGTAAAAATATCAAAAAACATTCATCATGTCCTCAAATTATATCCCATGCAAAGAAAATGTGTTTCATAAACATGTCATCAATTCATTATCACAGAACCCATGGAAACTAAATTTGTTTCATAAACATCTCCTTAACATAAACAATAACCATCCAAAGGAAGCGTAATAATGGTATTGATGAATCATATCTGAAGTTAATTTGACTTAATCCTCTAAGGATATTTTCATATATAAAAATTACATCAAAAGATCACTAAAATATTTCTTGAGGGAAATAACCATTTTATTTTAAAAATCACTTTTAAAATAAAAATATTTCAAAAAAAACCTTTGAAAAAATTTTCATTGAAAATAAACTTTTTAACTTTTAAATTAATCTTCAAAAAATTATCTGGCCTTGATTATAATAAATCCCAATCATTTAGTATTAGCTAAAAGAAAACATTCTATTATCATTTTTGGCAAAAAGTGAAAAAGCAACCTTTTTGGAAAAGGACATGATGATTCCTTCTAATTTTTTTTTTGTGAAAATTAAAATGTGGGAAAAAAGTAAATTTAAAAGTAATTTTAGAGTAGTAGAAAAACTCTTTAATTCATTTTAATAAATATTTAATATGGGGAAAAAATTGTTTGAAAAAGAGAAATTATGTTGATTTCCCTTAAAAACAATTCAGTTATTTTGAGTAGATATAGAGAGTAAAATGAAAGAAAAAAATGGATTTTCAAAAAATAACTACAGAAAAAGAATTGTAATAAGGTTCCAATATCATAATAATTCATCATTTAAAACATTATCATAAAAAAATCCTGATAACCAATGAGATTTTAACCTAAAAATCATTATCACTTTGGCGACATTTGATTTTTTGGAGCCATTAAAGAAAGAACAAAAAATAGATCTATAAAATCACATAATGTTAATATTAATCATCATAAAATACATTAATGGGAATTATGTACACCACATAAAAGAAGAAATTGGTTTATTTGGCATGTTTCATAGAAATAAATGTGAGCTAAAAATCCCTTAACACTTTTTAAAATTCTGAATAATAAGACACTTAAAATGAATTAAATAAAATATAAATTTAAATCTCCTGAAACTAAGGATATTAATGTTATACAATATCAATAATGAAATTTATTCACTAAAAAAATAAATTACTGGTGAATATGGCATATTTCTCCCAAAAATAAAAGAGAGACAAGAAATCCATAACCTTAGGTATGACTTCTATAATAAATGTTGAAAAATAATATATAATAAATATAGATTAATTATAAACATATTAAATAAAAATAATATTATATATCATATGGAATATGATTTATTTATAACCTTTTATCAGTCATTTTTTTGACACTTCTTTTTAAAAATCTCTTTTCCAGGTGACATCTGCTTCTTTTTTCATATATATTTTAGTTTCATAGGTTTGTTCCTTATAAATTGATCATAATTTCATAATATAACGAATGTTAATAATGATATTAATATCATATATATTAATTATATACTTTTTTAGAGATATTCATAAAATTAGATATAGATAAATGAATTACACTATTCATGGAGATAGTAGGCCATACGTACACATGGATGTTTCCATTTTTAACGAATGAAAAAAATAAAGGTAAATAATAAATCACAATTAAATAATTATTATCATATCAAATATATATCAAACATATTAATTAAAAAAAATCCTTATTATCATCTATGTAATGTATAAATAAATAAAATCACATCACTTCATGGGGGTGGTAGTCTACATGTATGTAAGATTGACATTTTCTTTTTTCATCGATTTGGAAAGAAATAAGGTAGATATGAAACTATAATTATAGAATTATAATTATTTAATAATTATTATATATAAATATTAAACCTATTATAATAACTATCCATAAAATATGTTTATAATAAATTAATTGAATTACTATGTGGAAATGATAAGATGTACGTACACAGTAGCGATATTTTAACTTCCCAATTGATAGAAAAAAGGATAATAAATGTAGTTTAATAATAATTATAAAAATTAACTAAATTTAGGATACTAAATTTAATAATTTATGAATAATATAATTCATTTATTATAGGTTTCTAAAAATTAAAATGAAATTTATTGATTTAGGCGATTACTATTTCTTTGAAATATCTTATTTAGCTATCAATTTAAGTGATATTGGGTTGGTCTTTTGAAAAAAAAACCCATATAATGTAACTAGTGGAGTTGATAAGAGATATTGGAATATTTTGGTCAATATAGAAATATTAATATGTTTTGAATAAGATAATAGAGGTGTGAACTTTTGTAATTGAGGGGAGGAGCACCTTTAGAATTTCTAAATAGTTTAAAATATATTCAATTTATTCTTATGAGAAATGGTCAAAAGTGGACTATAATAGGATTGGGATGAAATTTTAGACCATATATTATTATAATTTCCCTCTTTTGATATTTTTTTATTAATTTTATTAAATTTAATAATATATTAATGTCATAAAATATCATTATTTAAAATTTGGACACTATTCATTTAGTTTGACATAAAATACATAAACACAAGGTTTTAATTAGAATATAATTATTTAATATAACATTATTTTCTCATATTAATTTAGAAAATTTATGGCACACATTAAGTCGCTCAAATTATGTTACGTTTAATATTTTTAATATCATTATTTATATATATTATTTTTTAAATATACATTAGTGTTGCATAAGAATTTAAGTTTATTATATAATTAAGAAAAATTGGAAATAAATTTATATCATGAAATTAATTTTATTAGTAATGAAATAAATACTTATATTCTTTTATAACATTATATTTTCTCTACATGGATACATAATAGATATTTAAATTTAAGAGAGTGATATTTGGTAACTTTCTTTTCATTAAATATTATATAGATCATTTTCTAGGGTAATATCAATTATACAACTGATGTTTTATCCTAAATTAATAATGGTAAATTTATACTCAAATAATGATAATTTTAAAGAAATATTATTTCATTATCACCTTGTTTTGACATATATTAACCTTATTTAACATTTACCGTGGTGATAAATATTACCACGACTACTATTCATATTGACCAACACTAAAAGTGTAATATTTACCAAATTTTAAAATCTTCATTCCAAATATGAAATATATTTTATAAAATTAAATACTTATTTTTTTCATAAATTAATTTTAAAATAGGTGTGCAAAATGTTACGAAAATTTATTTTTTAAAAAATAGAGCTTTTAAAAATAGGCCTAGATTTATTGTTATCCAATAAATATAAAAATATTTGATGAATGTTAGGACATTTTGTTGAGTATGTAATAAATAAAGTTAATTAAAACCATTCAAGAATAGAGATATGTTGAATTTATTAAGAAAAAACACATAATGAGCATAAGAATAGTTTTTCAGGAAAATACTATTTTACTTATAATTTTTTTTGTACTAAAATAAAACATAAATATTATTCCAATGGACTTAATTAGACTATTTAAAATACAATAAGAGTAATTTTACGTTGATTTTTTTTTAAAATATTACTTTTTAGATAAATTATTCAATAAAATCAGCATTTTTACTGTTCACCAAAAAATCACTATTATCAGAAAAGTTTCCAAAGTTCTTCATAATATAATTTAAATATAATATTTTAAATTATTATGTTCATTTAATAAAATAAAATTTCTAAAATTTAATCAAAATAATAATAATGTTTTCTCACAAAAACCAATAAAAAACTTTAAAAATATATATATTTGAAGAATAAATCGACTTTATTAAATATTGAGTGTTTATTTATAGATAATTTATCATTAAATTACTTTTAAGTATTATATTAATATATATTTTATAAATTAGTTAATCATATTCACACTCATGAATTTAATTACTAGTTTATAACTATTCAAAATAATAATATTTTAATAATATATCATGGTTAATTTAAAAATGGTGTTGCATGTATTGAAAAACTATCGATGAAATTAAATTATTAAAATATAAGTATTTTATTAAATATCATGGTGTTATAATATATGTTGTGTATTGGTTTTTAACCTTGTATCGATGTATATGGGTAGATTGAATTTTTGGAACTACACACCGTGTTCTTAGGGCACATGTCATGAAGTCGTACTCTGATATGTTGATGAATAAATGGAAAGAAAACCCATATAGGGGAACATGTCCATATAGGGAATAAGAAAAGACCGCATGGGGGTTACCCTCAGTGTAAAAGTACACAGTCATGCTAAGAAACATGGCTAGTCCATGTGAGGTACACATGAAAGTTCCTTGTTCAGTGTACATTCCATATATATGATTAACGCATCATGTAATGGGGTTTTACATGCCATGTATAGATAAAGTAGACAACCTAGTAGGGATTTGATAGTAGGAGTTTTGTGGTTGGGTTTACACATAATATACTATTTCTTTTCTATCCTTTTTAGTACATTTAAGATGAATTTTGGGGTGATTGACTCAATGGAGAGGTTCTTCCTCAATTTTAAGAATTAATTGGTCTCTTATGATCGAGGATTGGAATGAGATGCAATTAAGGGTCATGATAAATGGTTGATAGAGATAGAAAAATATAATCAATTTACTTATTTTAAATTTTATTAAGAAAGTACATGGTTTTGTGGGATTGAAATATAATTTGTGGATATGGATAGGTTGGGTGTGTAGGCCAACCTATGGTGACATCTTGATATGAGTTGGGTCATGAGACATATCCTTAGACCGATGCTTGTGTAACATTTCCCCTTGAGGATGTCTCCCTTGTAAGATGTTCCATTCTAGGAAAAGAGGTCGTGAGAAGTTAGAGATGGGGTTATGGGAATTTTTTACCCTGAGATCTTGGTTTTGGCCAAGGATATTGTATACGATTCCTGTACTTATGTATTGACTTAGAGGATTCTTTTTGGGATGGATATACTTTCTTACCATTTCTAAAAATCCCAAGAGGGATGCCTCTACCTGTATTATGACTTACAGGGTCCCAAGAGGGGTTTCATCTCTTAATTGTGAACCTCAAGGATCCCATGTAGAATGTATCTCATACGTTAGATTTAGGGGACCCAATTAGTGCCCCAGTTTTTGACTGACCCTAAGCTAGTGCCCGGTTTTCGGTAGAGATAGTAGAAGTTTCCACCCAAGAAACCCTACCAAACCTGTAATCCCAATAAACTACGATAATAGTGATGGGTCCTATAATTCATCCTATCTCACTATGTTATTTATGTTTCACTCAATTACTATTTATCACACTAGGATTTCAATATTTTCTTTTTGGTACTCAACATATGATCCTGATGTGATTTGATTACTGTGATTGGGATAACCATAGGTAATTCCTATAATATATATATTGATCCAAATGGATTATATGTTTCCCCATTTATATTCAAAGATGTACTTCCTAGGGTGTGTGTTAGGATCTCTATTGATTTAATGTTAATATTACTATTATTATAATCCCCATTCCATTGGGATTCTTCTATGCATAGGATTATTGAGGAGGCTAATGAGAGTGGATCAGAGCCCCTTATATAATGGATTGTCTAGAAGATGGGTAGTTATCTAGGATATAGGTGATGATATAGGTATTTAGGTGGTTTCAATTTCCCTGAGCATCTGAAGATGATATCCCTGAGGATTGATGATGATCTCCTCATTTTATTCATAGGATTGTCCCTAGGATTAGGTGGATAAACCACTATAGTACTCTCTAGACTTCTATTAGAGTGGGATATTGAGCCATTTATTGAATAAATTTCAAAATTTACCTTGGATTTGGAGATCATTCCTTACAGATCACAAATGGTACATCCTTATTCTGGATTATGTGATTTTCACATGGATAAGTTGGTATAACATCCAACTATATTCCATATTTATAGGATTTCATATTGATACATGGAATCCCACTTATCCTAGTTACTAGAGGAGAGTAAGTATTATTATTGGGTTAGTACTTATATCCCCATGTGGAAACATAATTTTATTAAATACATTTTCTATATTGGATAGAGAAGGTATTTTCGATAGATATTATAGACCCGAGGATTTACATGATTATACATAACTTGGGTGGAATGAAATAGAACACAATTACTTATACACTGGATGTCTAGTTCCTTAGGATCTCAGATTCAAGGATCCACTATGGATTTGTTTATATTTTATTTATGTTATTTTTTAATTTTTTTACTATGTTATTTCTCGAATAGGATGTTCTTATTTCATAGGCAGGCACTTGTGGCATAATATTATAGGTTCACCCTTAGGGATAGCCAACTGAGAGTTTTTTTCTCACCCCCTATATAGGATCCTCCGTGTGCATACATACCTAATGTCAAATAATAGGTCAATCATGGATTTATGATGGGTTGGGATGAGGTACAATGTTTTATGATTGAGAACAGTTATTCAAATGAATTTTTATGATAAGACTAGAGATCTTTTGTAGTGTCTTGGAGACTGGGTAAGTGGTTAGGCTCTAAGTTATCAGTAGAGTCCGGTTTGATGTTTTATTTGGATAGTACTTATGTTTATAGGACTCATATACTATTTGAGGAGATGGATAAGTTGGGTGTTTAGGCCATCATAGGCTAAGATCCTGAACATGAATGGCCCTTGATACATCTCATTGGACAGATGATTGCATTGTTCTTTTCATCAAGGATGTCTCCCTTGTATGATGTGCACTTATGGACCTTGATTTCATGAGTTATTAGATAAAATGTTTTGGGATTTGTTTACCATGAGACCTTGGTTGTGTTTGAGAATCCCACATAGGATTCCTCTGATCACATGTTGTCTTAGAGGATCCGCTATGAGATTCCCTTACTTGTTAATTATTTATAAGGATCCCAATAGGGATTCCTCTACCTATATGATGATGTAAAAGATCCCAAAAGGTTTTCCTTTACTTATGTGTATACCTCAAGGATTCCAAGTATGATTCATCTACTGTACTTGATTTAGGGGAGCTAGTCTATATCCTAGTGTTCGACCAAACCTGATCTAGTGCATGGTTTTTGGGAAAGATGGTAGAAAGTGTATTACTAGAACCCATACGAAACATATAATACAAATAATATATGGTATTAGTGATAGATCTAGGAATTCATCCACCCTTACTCTTTTATTTATGCTTTCACTCAATTTCAATTGATGAAACTATTCTTTTCGAACATGTTTCTTTGTATATTTCTTATGATCCTAATGTGATGTGATGATTATGATGTAGAGAAATAGAGGCACTTCAAGAGATCAGTATTTTAAGCCATATGAATTGGATTACCCCCATTTAGATATTTACTTGTACTTATTGGGGTTTAGATTATGATCCTAATTTATTGAATTTTAGTGTTACTATTAATATAATTACAACTATTACTAGGATTCCTTATTATATGGGGATTATATAGGATTCTATTGAGAGTGTCTTTGAACACCTCTTATACTAGATGGACCAAAGTATTGATAGTTCTATAGGATCTAGGTGATACTAAAGGATGTTGGGTGGGAGCACTTACCTCGATAACAAGATATTCATATCCTAAAGGATTGATGATTATTTCCACATTTTATGCCTAGGATTCTACCTAGGATTAGTTGGACACACCATTATAGTACCCAAAATACATGTCTGGGAGTGGGTATTGAGATATTTATTTAATGGATTTTGAGTGTTATCTTGGATCTGAAGATCATTCCTTATAGATAAACTGAGGGTCATCCCCCTTAGGAATTATCTTAGTTGAAATGTCATTATTTCCCAGGAACCATGACCTAGGACTCATCCATCAAACTAGATTACCTATATATAGATTGGTATAACATCCAACACTATTTCATATTTATATAAAATCCAGTTGATACATGGAACTACTCCATATTAGTTACTAGAGGTTAGTATAGTTGATCCTATGGTTATGACTTGTATCCCCTTTAGGTTATGTAATCTTTTCAAAGAAATTTCATATTCTGGAAGAAGCATGTATTGTCAATAGGGATTATAGACCCAATAATCAACAAGAATATATATTGATTGACTAGTATGGAATCTATTTCAATTACTTATTCATAGGAGTTCATGTTAACTAGGATCTCAAATTCATGCATCAAATTATAAATTGATTTTTTATTTTATTTTATTTGTAGTATTAATTTGACCCAGTTTTATCTCATCTAGGATGAATATATTGCATCAACATGAACTTATGGCATTAAATTATAGGTTTAAAATTGGGGATGGCCTAATGATATTTATTTTTCAATAATTTTATGTGTACCTTGGTGTCAATGAAAAAATTATGTCTACATTTAGGTTGATAACATATGTATGATAGATAGGGGAAAAGGACAGGGTTTTATGATAGAGTGGAGAATCATAGAAGTGTCTTGGAGATCAGGAATGTGGTTTGACATGAACTTAGTAGAAGTGACTTGTAATTTTATTTTAGTTTTTTAAATACTTATGTATATGTGATCATCCTAGTGGGAGATCCGTGTTGTATGTATGCCATGGTGTTCGAACCTTGAATACATTTAATTTCATTTTTACCACCTTTATATATTAATTAATTTCTTAATATAATCATTTAAAACTATGGATGATGTTTGATTTTTTATGTCGGTTTCTTACTCTAACATGAGGTCAAAATCTATTTACTAACACACCATAGGCCTTCGATTCTATTTGGATGCCTTTGGAATACGAGGATTCTTGTAGGAGTTCTTGTTTTCAACTGGTTTAGATACAATTTATAGAGTGATACAGGTTAGGATGTGATGCCTAAAATCCAATTTCCACCAAATATAACTCAAATTACATAGTGGCCAAAATGTAAGACCCACCCTTTATTCATGGGTTAATCACGATCAATTAACATAATTTTCAAAAGGAATTTTTTTTTATCTAAGTCTTAGTTAATGTTCAAAATAATTTTGTGTAACCACACATCACATATACATAAAATTAAGCTAAACCTTTTGGCATAACATATGAACCGATTACCCTCTGACTCATAAAGCACACCCACCAAGCCACACACATTGATTAAAACCCAAAGGAATAGAAACCAAAAATCATCCTAAATACTTTCATGTTAATATTATAGAATTTAAATCAGTTAAATATGGGTAGGCTTTGGAATCTATTGATTATAAAGACTCAAACGCATTGAAATATGTTCAATGAAAAAACAACACCTTGAATAGTTAAAGGTAGATGGAGAAGGTACTTAAAATAATAAGTAGGAGCTGAAAAATCATAAAATGTTTAGTGTGTATTGAGTGAGGTGAATAAGAGAGGGAATATAGTTCTTAGGGTGAAATTATAATTCTAAACCATCTAAAAACTAACCGGTGAATCAGTCATGATATAATTTTGAGGGTTGAGGAATGACAACCTTTCCAAGATCTATCTCGACCTAAAACATAATGTTGTTGTGTGACATTGACAATTTAGAGGGAATTACCCTATATCTATATAAAATTTCATCATTTCCCTTTATACCCACACCATGATCCTACCCTTCTCCAAGCATCACGTCATATCACTTAGCCGTCGTTTCACACTGCCTATCAGCAACAAAATTCTTACTGTGGGCCCCCTCTAATTTTTTGAAAACCTTCTCCCAGGACACTATAAACACATAAGAAATTTATAAACAATGAAAATATATGATTTTTTATAAAAAAAAATATAAAAATTTATAATAAATAAGGTCCTAGGATTTTACAATGGTATGAACATTTCTACATGCATAATATGGATATCATTTTTAATATGGGCGTCTCATTCAATCTCTATGTCTCATGTAATCCCTACATGTATGCATTATTATATTGATTTAGTTTTGGAATCCCAAATCCAACAACTAAATTATTATATTAAAACCATATTAATAAGTACTCTTTATAAAGTACAAATTTTTTCTCATTAACTATAAAATAGAAGCCCAATATATTTAAACATATGAAAATTCATCTCATGCATAAGGTGTATGAAAAACTTTCATTTAAAGTGTTATAATTATCTAAAAAAATATCTTAAGGTTTAATAATTGATTGATATTGTAATATACTTTTTCCTAATTAGCATGATTAAGTTAAAATTATGGTCTTAAGTGAGAATATTTGAGAGTTAATGTATGAGTTTATTTGAATCTTATATTTTGAATGAGGTGTTATTTTTTAAAGGATTTTAAATTTATTTTCAGTATTTGGGGATAAATTATATGCAATTTTAGATGTTTTTTAGTTTTTTTCAAGGGATTTTGAAATTTTTGTGAGGTTTTGGGGTGGTACCACCTATATTTTAAAACTTCATGTGGCACTGAGTACCAAGAAGACTGTACAATTTACTTAGTGAGTTAATCAACATCCCTTCATGTACAGGGGTATCTATGGGAACTTGGTGACCTCAAGAACAACATATTATATCCTCAAGGACTATGTTTTAGTTATATAAATACATTTATTTCAATTTTACCACTTTTATTAACATTGATTCTCCTATTTGATTCTTATTTCCTCCAAACTACAGCAGAGCCCTCCATAGCCAGCCTTGAGTGTCCACTTCCTGTCACTTATTTCCAAGTGATCCAAGGTGAATACATTGGATTTTTATGATCTAATTTATGGTAAAACTCATTCCTTATCCCTTCATCGATATTATTTCCATCTATTCTAATCACTATTTCTTTTTAGGGATTCTGATGTGTATTTAATTGGTGCATGGTTTAATTCTACCTAGATCATGTGAATTTATCTTCTTTTTCACTAGATAATGATATATGGGTTGATTTTTCTCTATTAATGGCAGTCTTTAATGATAGTTATTAAGGTATCGTCATGTTGTATATTTCTCATATTATTGGGTGTAAAATTGGATATGGTTTCTTAGTGTTTATTAGGGATTTTTTCTTCTATATTTTTTTTATGGATTTTTAGAGTTTATTGACAGGGTTTTATTTGATTCTTTTCAATAATAGAACAATCCTAAATTCTTATTGAGTTTATTTGTTTATGACATTTTTTTTGGATTCCCCTTTGATTCCTATAGATAATTTAGAATGAGAAATGTCACCTATGATATTGGTAGGTGGTATTAACTAATAGAGTGACTCTTAAGCTATATATATAGAATGCCTAACATTAATTTTTGAAAAAAAATAAAAAATAATATTATTTATGTTTTTAAAATATTAATGAGTTGTTAGGAATGATATTTCTATATTATTGAGTAAATGGTCTCTAAGGGATTCATTCAGTACTTTGTAATGAAATATTTTTCCCACTAATCAGTGTTCAAATTTTTATAAACTAGTCTATATTTTTTTATTAACCAAAAATCATTGACCACTGTTGATGAATTTTCTATTTTTTATGAGTTGGAAAACTATAACATGAGTTATTTATAAAAACTATATTGTTACCATGTGTCAGGATCCTCTTTTGGTATTTTTAGAGGGATGAAATAAAATTCCTTAGTTTATTTTAATTCATAGATCACATTGGTTATAGCTTGTAAATAAAGGGGTTATCCTTTATATGTATTCTTTTTTATATTATTAAATAATATATGTGGACTTCCTTTGGTAATAATCACATCCCATGAAAACAATCAACACTTCCCATTGAAATATAAATGTGTTTTATGTCAACAAACCATACATAACCTATGGTTGGGAGTGTGATCTAAGGTTGATGTGGCATCTTGGTCTATGAGGTGGTAATAAGTGATTTAAAAAATAAGTCATACTAGTTTTAATATTTATACACATTTGACCCATGAAAACTACAATGAATTTTATAATAGTTTAATGTTTTATATGATTTTATAAAAAACATTTTATTTGAAAATGCATCAAATGGGAATATCTTATTAACTCGAATCATTTCATTCAAAATTTAATTCTACCTTGGAATTTTTAATAGAAATATAAATTCAATGACCTTCACCTTTCCTTTTTTTAGACATTTCTCCATAAATTATATTTTGTTATTTTAAGTTTCATTTTAAATCCTTATATATGGGATGGATTTAAAAATTCTTCTCAAAACTGTTCAGTTATATTATATCCTTTCTAAAAAACCTACATATCTATTTTTAATATATTATTTTCCAATGATAACCTATGCACTACTATAAGTATCCCCTAGATTAGTACCCTATTTGGGTCATGCGAATATTGTTAAATGTATTGTAATGAATTTCCTACTACCTTAATTGGTATCTTTCTACTATGTCTTATGAGTCGAATATATCATATTCAAGTTGTCCAAGGAAATACTTTTCTTTTTGATTTCTTATATATTATACGTTATTTATAGAATAATGTATAATATTTTGATGCTTGTAATCCTTATTTTCTAATTTTATAACTATAGGGAATTATGGTTACATATATTGGTTATGGATATTGCTTTATATCTATTATGCATGACAATTATTTATTATGTAATAACATGTTGTTGATACTTTATATTATAAAGTTTATATATATATATGTAAAATTATTATCATGAACATGAGTTCTTATTTGATAGATATTGAAAATGTTATAAGGGGTAAAATCTACTTTATAAAATGGGAAGCATGTACAATTTTTTGGCATAGACCATGTTTCATTATTTGACTGGTATAACATGTAGATATTATTCTATTTTATTTTTATAAAATATTTTAGATGGATTGACCACCATTAATGTACAGAGTTGAATGTAGAATGTTTATAACCTGACTACTATATTCCCCTTTACATCTTCTATAGGATTGAATTTTCCCAGCCTTAGTATGCACCTTAACCATTTTATGGGGTTAGGATATTTCCTTGAATTAGTTTAGAAATAAACACCCATTATTTACATTTGAAGATGAGTTTGGTCCACCATCTTAGATTTTGGGTGTTGGCTTGAAGAAGGTATCATAGGTATGAACCCTCCCAATAAATGGATTTACAGTTGTGTGTTTTTGCAGTTATTAATTCTATACCACTTTTATTCACCTATTATAATTTATTTTATAATACGTATTTTTAAAATTATTTCTGATAGAAAAAATATTTTATTATACTTATGTACATGAGTGTTTATTTACATTTATACACTTTTGTTTATTAGTATTGTTTTTGGACACTATTGGTGGTTCCCTAATAATTATTTTATGTCCACACCCTGTATAGATATCTCATCTAACATAAAAATTTTATTTCCTTAAATTTTTATGTATTTACAGGTATAATAGTAATTATTGAGACTCCATGGCTAATTTATCATGTTTCTAATTGATATGGGGTTGGTTCCCACCATAAAGTTGGAGACGGAGAGGTGCTCAGGGGTTGAATGGAATGTTTGTTGTTCAGTTTTATTTATAGAATTTATATCTCATGTAAGAGTCATATTTATGTTTTTATATAACCAGATTATGAATTATATTTCTAGTTAGAGTTTGTAAATAATTCCAAAAAACTTAATATTTCGACGAACAATGATAGTCGACAACCTTTGGGGACCATTGAGTGCTCTTGGGATAATATCACTCTAATTCTGGGGTGATAATCTTATCTAAGTCAGAGACACTATATAATCGAATTAGGGTAATGTTTTGATTTAATAAATATCTAATTCTAGTAGACAAGTTCAAATATGATTGATTAATTAGAAGTAACCTATAAAACACCATCACAAAACTATTTATAAAAAAAAGAAAGTTACCATGTGATGTATGGAAAATATATAGGAAATGTTAGTTAAGTGAGGTTTTCATTTCCTTATCCCTAATAATATGGAAGGGAAATCACCACATGAATTTTGGACTTGACCTAGATTTAATCTCATTTTGTGGTTTATGCATCCTTTTTGGAGTCTATAGGTGTGAATATTTATTATGTCATTCCATTTTAAAATATATATTGTGTTTGTTTGTATTATAGATGGAATAACTTGGATTTTTATTAATTGAAAGATAAAATATACATATATATAAATATTTTTTTATCTTATATATAAATATTTTAAGACTAGGTTAATATTAATTCATAATTGGCTCCATTTATTGCAATTTAAATGAATATTTTTTGATTTCTAATAATCTATTTTTAGTGATTTATTTACTAAATAAAACCATTGTATTTTATATTTATTTTTACTATGAAGCATGTATTATGTTTCTACTTATATCTAGCTACTTGGAGTGAATCTTAAATTTGATAGAGTAAGTTTTTCATTGTTTTTAATTCATTATGTATGTGTTAAAAAATCTTTTTTTGAGCATGTTTTAGTTTTCTGATTTTGTTTCATTAGTATGTATGTGAGTTAATAACATGGTTTATCTTCTGTTATAGACTATTTTCTTATTTTTTTATTTCTCTATATGATACTAGAATTTAAATATGAAATTAAATAAACAAAACATTTGATTCACTTATTTTTGATCATGTCCAATGTGGACCTATTTATGCTAGTACGAGATACCATGACGAGTATATTAGAGTCATTAAGTAATGGAAGTTGACTTATAATAAGAAATGTAATATTTTATAAGACGAAATTTAATATAAATTTGTTTTAAACTATGGTATATTTTAATTTTTATTATGTTACCTATATAACTATTATTTATTTTGATTGGTGTTTTAAAAAATACGGGTTTTAAGAATTAGAATTTAAAATTTTGATTTATAGAATACAAAAAGTCTTAGTGAAATTCTATTTTTTACTTCTATTTATTTTAAATTAGGTAAAGGTGGAATTTAAAAAATAAATGGTTACATGATCATGAAATGAAATTATATTTTGTGTTTAATGTGAAATTAAATTTAACACAATTCATATCTATTATCTAAATTTTAAATTACATACGTTTTTAATTTAAAAGGATAATCTAGATAATGTGCCTAATTAAAATAGTGTTTGAAATGAATTGGGTGTATTAAATGTAGTGTATTCATATATAATATAATATGCGGTTTTTAAAATTAGGAAGTGTTTTATGTAATCCTTTATTTGGTAAAGAATTTTGATGAACTGGGAAATATTGGCATATAAAGAATGAGTATAACTTGAAAAACTCTTATAGTGGGGGCATTTTTTCATTTTTTTCTGACTGGTTGATGGTATTTTAGGCTTCATAAAGAAAGAAGTACACCCTATAGGATTGATTCCCAAGGCTGGTTTAATGTCTTGTTTCCATTATAATTATCTTTCATCCTAAGCACATTATAGAATTTTGTATGTATTAGAGTGATAGTCATCAATTTTAAAATTATAGAAACATAATTGATTTGGGTCCCTTTGGGAAAACATTAATTAGAATTTGGATGGTTGATTTGAAATATTATTTAAGGTGTATTTTGAGAAATGTATAGTTAATAATATTATGACTTTATGATTTGGGATTCAAAATTATTTGTCATGGGTGATTTCTAGTGGATTTTGAAGTTTTTCTATATGTGTTTGGTGGATCCATCAGTTTATGTATTGAAGATATATGGTAAATAAGTCTTAAGGTAGGTAACTCTGAGGACTTAGAAATAATTTAATATCATATAGTGGTAAGTTTATAACAAATCATGTCCTGATTACAGGGGTTAAGATGTTACTATGATCATAAGGGTAATATTAGTGATTAAGGTAGTATTCTATTTCTGTTTTTTATTCCTATTGAAGTTCATGTTTTTTCTATTGAGGATTAGAAATTTTTTGGTTTCTGAGGATGAATTATTAGATGTTTTAGATGATGTTCAAGTTTTAGTTTAGGGTATAAATGTTTGGGAGAGGATTCAGGGTGGTATAACCTAGTGTATAAGATTAAACAAGGGGTTGGGTACCCATTAGACTATACCATGTACTTAGTGATTTAGGAAGAGACCCTATAGGCCTAGGGATACCACTTGATACTGAGTTTCCCCAAATTGAGTACCTAGTAGCCTCTCATGTGTTTTTTATCAACGAATCATGTCAATTTTACTTTCATCAATTTTGTCATCTTCTCTTTACATCTTCAATTTACATTACCTCCCTACCATAGGGAGCCCTTACAAGGCCTCCCTTGAGTCTCCTCTTCCTTCGTCTTCTTTCCACTTGATATAAGGTGAATTCAAGGGAGTTTACATGATCAACTCTAAGTTAATCCTCCTTCGTACAATATTTTTATCTCCTTTTTCTTCTCATATAATCTCCCTTCACAATTAAGGATTTTAATGTGAATTACACTAGAGTAGGTTAAATACACATTTAATCATAGGGTTTCATCTAATTTTTTTCCTAGATGCTAGTGTGAGTGGATTTCTCATATTATTTCTCTAAATTTATTAAATGTTATTAAGGTACAATTATGTTATGGTTTTTAAAAATTTACGGTGGAGAAATATAGATAATTTATTGGATTATATTTAGGGTTAAGTTTATTATATTTTTTAATGGATATCAAGAGTTGACTTTTTGGGGTTTTTTTTGTTTTTTTGTTATATTTTATTTATTATTTTGTATTATCTTCCATTAGTTATGAATTTTGGTAAGTTGATTCCAAGGTTCTATAAGGAGATGTGTTAGGATTTAAAATATATCCTAAAATATTGGTAAGTAGTCTCAAATCAATTGGTAATTATCTATTTATGAAGGCATCACATTTGGCATCAAGTTTTCTAATATTAATAATGGATCTTAGTTATTTTTATAAAATATAAGTGAATAGTTTTCAATGATATTTCTAAAATATTAATTAAATGATTTTCAATGGATTCATTTGGTATGGATTAATCAAATAAAATTCCCCAAGATACGTTTTTATTTAAAGTAAACCGGTTTCTATTTTGATAGTCTTTTGATTTCCTTGAAATATGTTTTTGAATTATCCTTAGTATGTGTGTGATTCCCGAACAAATTTTACAATAAGAAACAGTAGTCATTGGATTGAACAACCGCAATAACACCTCCACTTATGAAAAATGTTTTTTTCTAGTGGGGAGAGACTATATCTAGTGTGGGGACATTATAATCTTGGTAAAATCACATAAAATAAAAAAACAGATCAACAATCCACATTAGAATAAGCACAAGGTAGTAAAGATACAAGAAAACCATTAAAAATAGATAAATTAAACATTCTATAACATTAATTTTCACCTTATGATCATGAATTCATAAAACAAGGATTACATATAAGGATGACCACTACAATGTAATCATGTATAAAAATTGGAGAGTGAACCACAAAACCGAGGTCTCTCATTAAACCAATCTACCAACAACTATCCAGCTGATTCAGTTATATATTCCTAACAATATTTCACCATATAAAAAATCATATGGTCTATGTGCATGAAATAAAATTATTTAGGATATCATGTGGAAACAAACCACCATGACACCTAAACTCACCTTCTCTGGCCAATGTTAGAAGAGCTATTGTCTCAAAACATAACCCCAAACCCATAATTTGTTACTTATGGTAGGTTATTTCATTTAATTGAAACCAAATTCCCTCTCAATCAGTGTAGGGTCTCATGTAATTTTCGGATATACTATCTAGTCAGATAACACCACACTCTCACTCATGGTGACATCAAATACCATGCTTTATGAAACATCTAATACCACCATCCCCTCCCTTAGGATGATGCCTTATTCTAAACATTAACCTCTCAATTATAGTAAGATACCATATACAATCATAACCACTACACTATTACTCATGGTTGGGACCTATAACACATCCAGGCCAATAAAATTTGACTTATGGTGGGGTCCCATATCTGATTATGACCACCACTTTCTCACTCAGGGTAGGTACCTATATCACATCTTGAACTCTACTCTATCACATTAGGGTAGGGTCTCATACCATTTATCACATCCAATAACATGTTCCACCATATCAATAAGGGTGAGGGATCATACCACTAACCAATATTATTAGATCATAAAAATATTAAGAACATTTAGGAAAAACTGATCACCCACCTCTTAACTAGCAACACAGACTTCCCCACCTAGATCTCGGCGATAATATGTCACATGTAAATCAAATTTTCCTCCTTCACTAACCTCAATATTCCTTTCCATTAACCCGGTATATATCTAAATAATAATCATTATGTTCTTGGAATTTATTTAAAGAACCATAAATTCCGTGGAATTATTATTTTTAATTCAAGGGATTTTTGCGAGTCCGTGAATACTGATGGCGCTTGATTCCGAGTCCCGATGTGCCTGAAATCAATTAATGATTTTTTTCTTGGGTACATTCAGTAAACGTATGAGTGGGTTTTTATAAATTTTGAACCGGTGCTCATAACTGAAATCTAAGGGCATCATCAAACTCTTAGCACCAGTATTCACTTAAGAAGACTTTCACTTCGACGACTGTGAGTCAAGAATAAAAGTTGGTTTTTCGGTTTTTGTGGGAAGTAATAAAGTAATATAAACTCACTTTATTTTATTTTTAACCACCACGTGGAGGTTGGGTGGTCAAAAACCTGCTCATGTGAGTTGGAGGTGGGGCCACCACACTTTAACCTCCCTTGAGAGGTTATGATGGTGGGGCCCACCTGAGCATAACCTCCCATGAAAGGTTATGATGTAGGGACCACATGAGGATTAACCCCTATTAATGGAGGAGGGAAAAACCTCCTCAACTCCCCATTAAATGAGGAGAAACACTTTGACCTTATCCACCTTAATGGTGCCACCTCCCCTTTAATTTAATTTGTGCTACCTCTCAAGCATAAATTAGGGGAGTTGAGTTAATTAAATAATTATTTTATTTGAATTTTTTGAAATGTGAACCAACAACTAAATAATATGATAAATCATATATTTTATCGAGGGAATCATTTTATTTTTGGTGGAGCTTGGGAAGATGGGAGAAATTGGGAGAAACTTGTTATTTCCAACGAAGAACGCTTCTCCCAACGAAGGGCTTCTTCCACCAACGATGAACAAGTTATCATTTGATCTCCAACCGAAACAAGGGAGGAAGCGCCGTCCTTTTAGAACACCTATGATGTCGTCCTCGACTTCTTCATCTTCTTTTTCGACGATAACGAATCCGAGGTAGGGGTTGAAGCTTTCTAATTATTGTATCTTAATCATTTTCCATCGTGGTTTAGATTTCAAAGCCGCTTGATATCACCCTAATGCGTAGGGCACGGTCCGAACAAACATGTCCCTAACCCTCCCTATTCTTTGTGGATTTTTGCGCTAATCATGGCATGAGACTGGATTGTGCGACTCTCATCAACGATGACTGTGGATTGAAGGAAATGACCTGAGGAGAGAGTGACTTCTTCCAGAATGAGAATCGAGCAACCGGAGCACGTCTGGTGACCCGCGGATTGAAAACCAGCATATGGAACCAACGTGCGTCAACGTGTGGTGGTGATGGTGAAACCTCATCCCTGGAGGAGAAACTGTGGCCCCTGGACATGGAGGTACATCAGCGGCCATCGCAAGGCCGACCATAAATTAATCCAGCGGCTCAAGCCTCCGGGTTGATCGGGAAGGCGCGGTGCAACTAACGCCACATGGTGGATTGAAGGAGGGCCACATCCCCTTGCCGCAGCGGTGCAGCATCGGCCAGTTTGAGCCTTACCGCTAAGAGAACCGACAACACGAGCCGCCAGGTCGCTGGAAGAGGTGCAGTGCAACCGGTGCTGCGCGAGGAGTCGGCTGGCCGCTCGGCCAGCCGGAAACAACGATACCCTGCTTATTCCCGCATGACACACCGGCACCGGACTGGCATAGGTTCCACCTACCTGAACGGCTAAGCCATTCAGGAACCAGGGGGCGCGACCTCCCCCTAGACGCGGCCCCCACGTGCCACCAGGCCATCGGGCCGGAGACAGTGCGGGCCGGGCTGCCCCGGCGGGCTGAGCCCCCCCATAGGCAAGATCGGACCTGCTGACTGGGATAGACTCATGGATTGGGTCAGACCCAGTCTAGACCCGGGTCGGGCCGGACCAGACCCAGACCCATTAGACCTGATTTCACCTTTTCACCCATAACATAGGCTAAGAGTGTCCGATTAACAAACCGTATGTGGAGATGGAATGCTTGGATAATTACAGTTCTTTTGGTATACCCCACTAGAGGTTTGGACATTGTTGGGGAATGGCCAGGTTGGGTCAAATGTAAATCCAACCGGGCCCTCGGAATAGAAATTCTAATAACTCACAGACCGGGCATCCGATTGAAGCGCCGTATGTTGCGTTGAGACCCCTATAACGAGGCAGACCTTTGAGATACTTCCTCGTGGGACTTAGTGGTATTTGGTTTGTCGAAACATGGATTGAGGAGCGGACCCTCCTAGAATCAAGGAGGCTCCCTATGGCTGACTATGCTCTAACGACTGTTCCTGGATCATGTGTTGGTCTGACAGTTCCTACTTTTGTACCTGGATCATGTGTTGGTCCAACAGAATAGCTGGTCATGGATCATGTGTTGATCCGATAGATCTGACAACTGTTCATGGATCATGTGTTGGTCTGACAGTTCTGAATTCTTTTCCTAGATCATGTGTTTGTCCGACAGAATTGCTGGTCCACGATCATGTGTTGGTCCGACAGCTCTGACGACTTTTCATGGATCATGTGTTGGTCCAATAGAATAGATGGTCCTGGATTATGTGTTGGTCTAACAGATTTGATGATACAGTGGCTATATCTGATCATCTCTATCTCTCTAAATAAGTTGTGTACCTGTGTGAGCTAAGAAAGTAACACTTGTATTTCCTCGTGATTGAAATGGATTACTTGGTAACTTAGGTATATGAATGTGCATATACCTAAGTGGGGTTATCTGTGGATTTTATACTTTGTGGGTTATCTTTTATAGATTTTGTGAGACCTTGAGGGACTCAGGGTCCCTACTAAGTATTGTTATACTCACCCCTACATGGGAAATGCCCGCACCACATTGTGTTGGATGCAGATGACGGACAATGCTGACTGAGGCTGAGTAGTAGGACTAGATGGTACCCAGAGGTGGACCTTACAATGAGCCGGTGCATAGAGGAGACTGAAGGACGTAGAGTGATGAGGAGGCCATTTGTACCTACCCTTCAAGTAGGAACCCTGGTGGAAGACCCTATAGCTTCTTTAATTTTTTTCAGTTGTACTTGATTTTCAGTTGTACTTGTACTTTCCTGTTGGGCATGTATTTCCGGCCCCCTTTACATTTCAAAACACTTTTTTATACAGCTTTACTTAGTGTTTTTCTTCCTGTCCGTACTCTGTTGTGAGAGGTTACTCTACATAAAGGCAACGCCATCCCAGTTTTAGAGATTTACACCTTCGGGGCTGGTTGCCAGCCCTTGGCCTAGGGAAGGCGGGCTTGGGGTAGTCACGACATGTGCCCTGGGGGATGGGTCGTGGAAAATTGGTATCAGAGGAGTCGGTTCTACCGCAGAACATAGGACATTGATCTTTCATTTCTATGAAGTAATAGTGTTAAGGGTTCTGAGTGTGGTTTTCAGTTCAGGGAGTTCAGTATTGGTGCGGTGACTGACGTATCCATACACTAGGACCCGAACTTCTGATTTCTGACTCATAGCATGAAAACAATGATTGCGTGTGTGTTTTCAAGAGTTTTCATTGTGATATCTTGAGTTAGCTCACCAGGTATAACTGTTGATCATGGGACACCTGTTTCTTTTCAGGATGCCTCCACACAGACAGCGAGCCAAGGTTCTTAGAGTTGTGTGTTCGGATATCCCATCGAGCAACAAGGCCTTGGTGCAGGGACCTTTTCCAACCAAGGCACCAGCGGTACCACTGACCATTGGGCCACCTATGCCACCATCCCCAGCAGTAGAGAGTGCATGCCTCTTGAGCACGTTTCATGAGTTCCAGCGCCAGAGGCCGCCCAAGATCAAAGCTGAGACGGACCCACATGTAGCTGAGGATTTCCTAGAGGCTGTGGTGAGAGTTTTCAGACTGGTAGGGACACCATCCGACCTTATGGTGATCCTTTCCGTGAGTATCCTTCGTGAAACAATAGGAATATGTTGGAGCCAGATGCTCTGGGTGCATGACGAGATGACAGTTCTCTGGGAAGACTTCGAGAACCTGTTCCGAGCAGAATTTTTCCCAGCCACCCTACGTGAGGTGCAAATATAGGAGCTACTTCATCTGCAGTAGGGTAGCATGACGGTGGCACAATACTTAGTGAGGTTCACTGAACTCTCACGCTACTCCATAGATATTGTGCAAGAACCATTATTTAGGCACCAGACCTTCGAGTAGGGTAACAGGAAAGAGATCAGAGCTTCAATGATCTCCCTCAGCATCCCAACACAGGTGGGGGTGTTAGAGAGATCCCTCATAGTAGAGAGTTTCCCTACTAAACTGTAACTAGTAGCAAGACCCATCACTAGTCGACATGCATCAGAGTCTTCTACAGATTTAAGTAGACAGATGTCGCAGAGGTCCAAGAGGACCAGACCCTTGGGTGGATGACCTTTGGATAGAGGTTCAGTTGGGTGATGCACACGAGATAGAGCCAGTCATGCCAGGAGCGGGAAATGATACTCTTGCGGCGAGCATGGTCACATGGCTTCTGACTGTCCAAACCACCGTACTGATGATCAGCAGATAATTGAGGGACCTCCCAGGAAGAGGCAGAGTTTTGATCGAGGCAGATTGTAGGGAGCAGGAGGATGTGGCAGAGGAGCTGGCCATGCAGCTGGTGGTGGATAACAATTCGAGGTGTTACCGCCCCCACCACCAGGAGGTCCATTCCAACCATAGGGAGCAGGTGTATATGAGAGATCTCAGCTCTAGGTAGGTGAGGCATACGACCGTGGTGCTCCGGAGATGATACGATGTACGATATGTGTCTACTCCACCTTAGCTACAGTTCTTGTAGACACAGGTTCCAGTCAATCTTTCATTTCCACTACCCTCGTTCAGAGCTCAGATATTCTGACGGAGCCATTTTATCTATCCTTACGGATAAATAATCTTACAGAAGAAGAATCGATGATAATGAACTAGTTCCGGCAAAGTTATCTTACTCTAGGAGGTGAGAGTTTTGATTGGGATCTCCTCATAGCGGCGTCGAGGCCTTACGATGTCATCTTGGGTATAGGCTGGTTATCTATAGTCCATGCTCCGATTGAATGTATTAGGTGTAAATTATGGTGTGTCCCCACGGATGGGACAAGGTTCACCTTCACCAGCAAGATGGGAGCCTTTGCAGCACAAGACATACTTACTCGGAGGAGGGTGCAGCTGATCACTCATCAGTTGGCCTGCCTTTCCCAGGGAGCCATTGATGTGGAGAGTCTGAGCTATCCTGTAGTGGTGGACAAGTCGCAGATGTTTTCCGGAATGATGTTCCAGGACTACCTTCTTGAAGAGATATGGAATTCTATATTAACATGTACCCAAGGATGACACTGATATCTACTCCAGCATAACGAATGGCTCCCGTTGAGATTCGTGAGATGCAGGTACAGCTGGAGGACTTACAGGGTATGGGATTCATCTGGCCTAGTGTTTCTCCCCAGGAATCCCCGATTCAATTCTCCAAAGAAGGAAGATGAGAGATTGAGGCTTTGTGTCGACTACCGTCACCTAAACAAGGTTACCATGAAGAAAAAGTACCCACTCCTGAGAATTGATTTCCTCTATGATCAGCTAAAGAGAACGCGGTGGTTCTCAAAGATAGAACTCAGATCAGGCTATCACCAGCTCAGAGTCCGAGATGGGGATGTGCAGATGACAGCCTTTAGATGTTAGTATGACCACTACGAGTTATTGGTTATGACCTTCGTCGTAACCAACGATCCAGCAGGGTTCATGGGTCTCATGAACAGGATATTCTAGCTATACCTAAATCACTTTTTCATAGTCTTCATCGACGATATACTGATATACTCGGCTACTGAGGAGGATCATGATTAACATTTTCGGGTAGTACCAGACACATTCCGAGAGCACCATCTTTATGGTAAGCTCTCTAAGTGCCAGTTCTGTATCCGAGAGGTTCACTTTTTGGGACATGTCATATCGGAGGCAAGATTTGCAGTGGATCCAGCGAAGATCGAGGCGATACTTTCTTGGGAGCCACCTAAGAGTGTGACAGAGGTATAGAGTTTCCTGGGTTTGGCTGGTTACTACCGAAGGTTCGTACCGGACTTCTACAGAGTTGTATCACCAATATCATCCTTGGTAAATAAGGGGAAACCTTTCATGGGGTTGGAGAGATGAAAACAGAGCTTCTAATAGCTGCGACAGAGGCTAACTAGTGCCCCCATATTGATTCTTCCAGAGGAAGGTGTAAGGTATATAGTTTACAGCGATGCATCAGGGACCAGAATCAGGTGTGTCCTAATGTAGGAGCGAGTAGTGATCACGTATGGTTCTCGAAAGCTGAGACAACATGAGTAGAACTACGCTACCCATGGCCTGGAGTAAGCAGTAGTGGTCTTCTTCTTGAAGATATGGCGACACTATCGGATGGGTGAACATTTTACTGTGTAATCTGATCACAAGAGTCTCAGTTATATCTTCTCTCAGAAGGACCTAAATCTGAGACAGTGCTGATGGATTGAGTTCAACCAGGACCACGACTTTGAGATAGTATATACTATTGGGAAGGGGAACGTTGTTGCAGATGCACTCAGCAGGAGGTCTGGTTTACAGCTGCTATGAGAGGTGACAGAGCAGCTAGCTGCCATACAGATATCCATTGTGGATAGGGATGGAGAAAAATTTCTAAATTCTCTTATTGTCACTCCCCCACTTCATTAGCGAGTCAGGTAAGTACATCATGGAGACGCTGACTACGAGACACGACGTGCTCAGATATCCACAGGGCATGCACCTGATGGATTTTCTGAAGGTGGGGATCACGTCATCCTATTTAGAGGACGTACCTTGGTACCAGTAGCACTTCAAGAGGATGTGTTGAGGGAGTTTCACACTTCCCCTCTAGTAGTATATCCAGGAGCGGGGAAGATGTACCAGGACCTTTGATGATAGCACTGGTGGCCAGGTATGAAGAAGGAAGTAGCAGAGTATTTCCCTCGATGCCTCACTTTTCAGAAAGTGAAGGAAGATCACTAGGTACCAGCAGGCTTGGTTCATCCATTATAGGTCCCAGAGTGGAAGTGGGATGGGATATCAATGGACTTCGTGAGAGGTCTTCCACGTACATCCAAGGGTCACGACTCGATTTGGGTGATCGTCGACCGACTCACCATGTCGGACCACTTCCTACCAATCAGAGACCAGGGTTAAGTAGAGGGATTGGGATTCCCTTATGTGTAGTAGTTTGTGAGTTTTTGTGGTATACCTTAAACGATTTTCTCCGATCGTGATGCATGGTTTACATCCCGGCTATGGAAAGGGGTTGCAGGAGGCTTTCGGGACACAGCTTCATCTGGGCACCACCTTCCATCCTCAGACAGATGGTCAGACTAAGCAGACCATTCAGACCGTCGAGGACATGCTATGTGCTTGTTTCCTCGACTTTGGTCACAGTTGGGAATACCACATAAATTTGGTGGAGTTTGCATATAACAAAAACTATCACTCCACCAGAGGGATGACACATTTTGAGGCATTGTACGAGCGACCTTTCAGATAAACCTTGTGCGGGACAGACCCTGTGGAGTCCGCACTGGTGGGACCAGAGATGGTACGAGCTACCACGGAGAAGGTTCAGATCATCCAGGAGAAAATGAATACTACACAGAGCAGGCATAAGTCGTATTCCAATTGGAGACGGAGACCTCTGGAGTTCGAGGATGGTGACCACATCTTTCTACGGGTCTCACCTCGATGAGGTCTACAGAGGTTTGGCTGATGCAGAAAGTTATCTCTGAGATTCAAGGGACCATTCTAGGTCCTCAACAGAGTAGGTGAGGTGTCTTACTACTTGGATCTTCCACCTCAGTTGCACCGGGTGCACGACGTCTTCCACGTATCCTAGCTGAGGGGATACGTGTACGACTCTTCTCACATCATCGAACAAGGAGAGTTGGACTTTGATGATAGGGACACTTTTAGGTATGTTCCAGTGGAGATTGAGGATCGATATGAGCGGGTCCTATGTGGACAGTTGATACCTCTGGTGCGCGTACGATGGTAGTATGGGAACTTACAGGAGAGCACATGGGAGAGGGAGGCGCAGATGTGTGCTCAGTACCCCCGTTTGTTTCCATAGTTCAAGTTGTAGCTTACGATGATGTAAAGCCCTGAGGTGGGGAGAATGTAAATACCCATAAATTTCGTGGATATTTTTTTTAATACAAGGGATTTTTTCAAGTCCGTGAAAACTAACGGCGCTTGATTCCGAGGCCCGATGTGCCCAGAATCAATTTCTGATGTTTTTTTCGGGTACATTCAGTAAATGTATAAGCAGGTTTTTATAAATTTCAAACCTGTGCTCGGAACTGAAATCCGATGGCACTGTTGAACTCACAGTGCCAGTATTATCTTAAGAATACTTTTACTTCGACAGCAGTGAGTCAAGAATAAAAGTCGGTTTTTGGGTTTTTGCGAGAAGTAATAAAATAATGTAAACTCACTTTATTTTATTTTTAACCACCATGTGAAGTTTGGGTGGTTAAAACCTACTCATGAGAGTTGGAGGTGGGACCACCACACCTTAACCTTCCTTGGGGAGTTATGGTTGTGGGGACCACCTGAGCATAACCTCCCATGAGAGGATATGACGTGGGGACCACACGAGGCTTATCCTCTATTAATGGAGGAGGGAAAAACCTCCTCAACTCCCCATTAAATGGGGAGAAACACCTTGAACTTATACACATTATTGGAGCCAACTCCCCTTTAATTTAATTTGTGATACTTCTCAAGAATTAATTAGGGGAGATGAGTTAATTAAATAATTCTTTAATTTGAATCTTTTTGAAATGTGCGGCAATAACTAAATAATATGGTAAAACTATTATTTTGTTATGGGACTCATTTTCTGTTTGTTGGAGATTGGGAAGAGGGGAGAAATTGGGAGAAAATTGTTCTCTCCAACGAGGAATGATTCTCCCAATGAAGGACTTCTTCTACCAACGACGAACAACTTCTATTTTGATCTCCTACCAGAACAAGGGAGGAAGAGCTGTCCTTGTAGAACACTAACGACGTCATTCTCGACTTCTTCATCTTATTTTCCGACGACAATGAATCTTAGTTAGGGGTTCAAGCTTGAAAATTTTTGTGTGTTCTTTATTTTCCATCGTGGCTTAGAATTCGAAGCTGCTTGATATCACCCAAATGCGGAGGGCGCGGGCCGAAAAAACATGCCCCGACCCCTCTGCATTCTTTGTGGATTTTGGAGCATATCACGACATGAGACCGGATTGTGCGACTCTCGTCAACGATGATTGAGGATCGAAGGCAATGACCCAAGGAGAGCGCGACTTCTTCCAGAATGAGAATCAGGCCACCGGAGCTCATCCGGTGACTCACCGACAGAAAACTGATTGAGGGAACCAACATGCGTCAACATGTGGCGGCGTCGGCGGAACCGCTTCGCCGGAGGAGAAGCCACAGCCCCTGGCCGCGAAAGAAACTGGTGGCTCATGATACCTGGTCGACCGGGAAGGCGCGGTGCAACCGGAGCCAAGTGGTGGATCGAAGGAGGGTCGCGGCCTCTGGCCGCAGTGGTGCAATAGCAGCCGCCTCGAGCCCGGCCGCGAAGAGATCCGGCGAACCGGGCCGCCAGGTCGTCGGAAGAGGCACGGTGCAACCGACACCGTACGAGGAGTCAGCTGGCCGCTCGACCATCCAGAAACTGTGGGACCCCGCTAGGTCCCGCGTGACACACTGGCACCAGCCTATCACTGGTTCTATTTTCCCAAACGGGTAAGCTGTTTAGGAACCAAGGGGCATGGCCTCCCCCAGGACGTGGCCCCCGTGGACTGTCAGGCCACTGGGCCAGACCCAGTGCGGGCTGGGCCGCCCCCTCAGGCTGGATCGAAACCGCGGACCCGGTCATACCCATGGACCGGGTCGGATCGGTCCGACCGGGCCGGACCGGACCCAAACCCGTTTGACCCGATTTCACCTTTTTGACCATAACATGGGCTACAGGTGTCCGATTGACGAACTGTCTATGGAGACAGAATGCTTGGAGGAAGATAGTTCATTGGGTATACTATACTCAAGGTTTGGACACAATTGGGGAATGGCCGGGTTGGATCAAATGTTAATCCAACTAGGACCTCGGAATGTAAATGATAATAACTCGTAGACCGGACGTCTGATTGACGCGCCGTCTATTGAGTTGAGACCCCTATGACGAGACAGACCTTTGAGATACTTCTTACTGGGGCTTGGTGGAAGTTGACATGTCGAAACATGGACTGAGGAGCACACCCTCTTGAAATCAAGCGTGCTTTGTGGAAACACTGTGGCTGGCTGTGCTCTGTCGACTGTTCCTGGATCATGTGTTGGTCCGACAGTTCTGACTTCTGTACCTAGATCATGTTTTAGTCCTATATAATAGCTGGTCCTGGATCATGTGTTGGTCCGATAGCTCTGACGACTGTTTTTGGATCATGTGTTGGTTCGACAGTTCTAACTTCTGTTCTTAGATCATGTGTTGGTCCGACAGAACAGCTGGTCCTAGAACATGTGTTGGTCTGACAGCTCTGACGACTATTCCTAGATTATGTATTGGTCCAACAGTTCTGACATCTATTCCTTGATCATGTGTTGGTCCGACAGAATAGCTTGTCCTGGATCATATGTTGGTCTGACAGCTCTAATGATTCATTGGCTATATCTGATCATCTATATCTCTCTACATAAGTTGTATACCTGTGCGAGCTGAGTCAGTAAATCTTGTGTTTCCTCGTGATTGATATGGATTACTTGATAACTTAGGTATATGTATGGGCATATACCTAAGTGGGGTTATCTATTGATTTCATACTATGTGGTTTATCTTTGTTGTATTTTGTGAGACCTTGAGGGTCTTAGGGTCTCTAATGAGTATTGTTATACTCAGCACTAGACGGGCTATGATCGCACCACGTTGTGTTGGATGAAGATGAAAGAAAGCGCTGATTGAGGCTGAGTAGCAGGACTGGATGGTACCCAGTGGTGGACCTTTTGACGAGTCGATGCATGGAGGAGACTGACAGACACATAGTGTTAAAGAGGCCATCTGTACCGACCCTTTGGGTAGGAACCCTAGAGGACGACCCTATTGCTACATTACTTTTCATCACGTGTACATGATTTTCAATTGTACTTGTACTTTCCTGTTGGGCTTTTATTTCTGGCCCCCATTACTTTTCAGAACTCATTTGTATACAGATTTACTTATTGTTTTGCTTTTATCTCATACTCTGTTGTGAGAGGTTAATCTACATAAACCCAATGCCTTCCCAGTTTTATAGATTTATTCCTTTGATCTAGTCGCCAGCCCTTGGCCTATGGAAGGCGGGCTTGGGGTTGTCACGGAACAGGCCCCGGGGGACGGGTCGTGACACATTAGGGCATTCCCAAATCATATTCTCAACCCATAGGTCAGACTTGGACACAAAGAACATCAAGACTATCAGTTAAACTAGGTACTACTCCACAAGATCTCGAAGAAACAATTATAAATCCCTACCATGGCCTTATGAAATGAATAGTACCATATAAAAACCTAATGTTTCGCACCAGATCATCTATCCAAATCCCAACAACTTCCACATGATAAATCCTTTCATGGACAGACCAAAACCCACTTGGTCTACCCATAGTTATTTCTCATGGAATACTATCCAAACCTCATGTGGATTCTTTGTAGATATCCAAACCTAATTAATGTACTAATAACACTCTCTTGAGATCCACATTCTATTGAAATCCTACCACCTCTTTACAACTGTTGAGTTCCACTAAGAATGCACATAAGGTGTTCCCATCAACTCTATAAATCAAATAATGTTGAAAACCTAAACCCAACTGCTTACCATATCCTCTAGGTCCATTATGGAAATCCCAATCATATTATTCAAGTAAATATATTATTCCATTGTTATCTTTATAGAATTTATCATTCAATTATTGATACCTAAAACTAATTATTATATTTCTTAAGATCAATCCACTTGGAAGCACCCCCACAAATATACTAGGGAATCCCCCCATTCTAAGAAATAAATCATCTACCAATCCAATATGACTTCATTTTCCTTTAACTAATTATATAAATCATACCGCTTTATGGAACAACTATCAAGAATTTTAAAATACATACTCATGCATAGAATTCTCAAGTAATCAATAAAAGGCTCAAGCCTATCCTATCTCACAATTTTGGAATCACCCACCCCTTTATAACATTCTCTAAAAAAAATTGAGTCACACACATAAAACATAAATGAAGATACATGTATAAAATAGTAATAAAGGAACCATTTTTCTCTATTATGAAGTTATAACCCCTAAACTTCACCCTCAACTTCCATCCAATACTTTTACAAACCCCTTGATACTCTAGGGAACCTATATCACACCCCCATAATATAAAAAATGTAATTATAAAAATTCACAATTAAATATTTAATTTAATTTAAGGAGGTATAATCAATGAAAAATCACATAGGGACCTCCCATTATTGAAATATCAGGTGAAACACACTAAAATATCATGACATGTCATTGGTACAACTACAAAAAAATTCCCAAAATACGACACAAAATAAAATCCTAATTCATTTAAAATTATTTGAGATCACTATAAAATTTTAGCAGGTGATATACCTCTAATGAAATGATTAGAAACACATAACATATCCTTTCTTTTAATGTCCAGATTCTATAATAACATAATGACCAAACCCTCTATGATGATTGCACCATGATCTATTGTAATTGTCATCAGAAACCTAGTTGAATCAAAAAATCATATAATGTCAATGGGGAGGTTGAGAGGGCTGGGATAAAGGTGTTTAAATTTATCTAACATGAAAAAAACCCTAGTTAATCAAAAGTCAAGGGAGATCTAAGTGGATTACTTGGGTGAGAATCAAGGGTAAAAAGAGTCCCAAAATCCCCACTCTATAGTGGAAATCAGGTAGAGGAAATGGGGATGAACCTATGATGGTGGGTCTCCGCCTCTCAAAATCCCCCAAGCATTCGACCAAGTACCCAGTTTTGGTACACCAGGTACATAGTTTACCCTAACTATGAATATAGTGGGTCTTATGTCTTTTTGAAATAGGTTATTCTCTCATCTGAACCTCTCTTAATTTCATGAACCACCACCCAATCATGGAACTTCACATAATACACCCCTTAGTGGTATCATATAAATCAAATTTCCTAAAAAATATAACTTTTTAATATTATTTTAATATATAGCTTAAAAATTAAAATTTCCTATTCAATTAATAACCCATAATGACATAGGTTATTAAAAAATATATACTATTGAAATTCCCAATCTTAAAAAAGATATGCGAAAATTCCTCAATGTCATATCTAACCATGAATATTTTATTCAAAATTCTATTTTACAATCGTACTGTTCATGAATCACATACCCTAATTCCTTATCTAAACCCACATGATTTTTCCTATAAACACCCAGAGTAATCCCACAAAACATAACTTAACATAACGTGAAATATAAAATTCGAAAACCAATTCCTAAAATTTTAATTCATGAAACAATTCACATAAACTCCTACACACACCAATTTATTGACCTCAATGCTGAAGAAACCTTATCCACAAAATAATTCATCTACCTAGATAGTTTTATTGAACACAAAAAAAAAAATCACATTCACTAAACCCCCCCTCATATTATAAAACATGCTGATAGTAACTAATACCATAAAGAACTACCAAAATTAACCACGTATTGTGACCAGTTATGGAACAATATTCCTCAATTACAACAACTAAAAGATTCATCGACCTACTAAATACTACCAAAATTTTTCAAACCAACATCCACGTATACCCATGTGACACATGGGTCACCCTTAGAGGACAAGTAGAAGAAAACTATTGGATTTTTTATGTAGTCATCCCACTGATACAAAAACACTAGTCCACTAACACCCCATCTAGTTACCCTCCCTTTGATTGAGATATAGCTTAATGAACCATCAAATAATTGTACTATACCATAAGGAAACCCCAAATCCCATTTTAGAAACATTTCGATAACCAATATCCCACTACCAAACTAATCCTCATGTTCATAGATTCACCCACAAACCACCATGGACATGAAGAAATTCTCTAAGAGTCCAGGAGGATTATCATATAAGCATATAAGATACACCGATGTCTCCTATTATTCACATTCTTCAACCACACTTGACGATCTAGGTGAAACTTCCTACCAATAAATGTTTTTAACCACCAATTTACTTACTTTATGGTCATTCTAAATAACCCAACCATTTTTCCTTGAAGCATCAACCATAAAAAATTCATTGGTCCCTATATCCCTCCCAAAAAAACCTATTAGTTTCCTAAAATATATTTTTTATCATGTTACATATCCTCACTAAGACAACCAACATGCATTTTATAGATTCATAAACCCAATCCACAACCAACAACTCATTCAGAATCTAAAAATAAACACCATTTTATAGATAAAACCATAAACCATCCATAATCAACCAATTACCCTAAAGCCAAACTACCCCTAACAATGAACCCATTCTCTCCTCATTGCAAATATATAGAAGGAAACACGTATAAAACCGAACACTTGATCCTAGAATGCTTGAAAATCTCCAAACATTTGAATAATCGAGTAACGACCCTCCCAACAGAGGTTGTATCCTCCCATAGACCTAACACATAAAAGAGTCACTCAATTTCCCATTAAAAAAAATATGGATCAGCGAACCTATACGAGACAACTATAACTTATCACCCCAATTGCTGTGACTTCCAACATTTCCTATAATTTTCCTCTTTACTCAGTCTAGGGAAAGGAACATCAATATCCCAAAGAACATTATATATAAATTTAACCCACTTGAGATCCTCTCATCAATGAAAACCTCTCATCGAGGCATAAATAATATCAATAATTCATACCCATATCCCATAATAAGGAACCTCATATATAGAAAAGAACCATATATTGATGTCATCTACAATGGGAATGATGTAAAAAACATAATAAAACAAAAAAACCCAAACATTGGCATTAATTAATTAAGTAATCTATTATAATTTTTTGATAAAAAATTAAATAAGTCTCTATTTATGTTTTAACTCTTCCTTAAATTTTCTATCAAAACATTTCAATTTATATAACTTTCCAAACCATTTTCCCTTTGATAAATTTTTAAAACAAGTCATTCATTCCTATATCTATGATACAAACATGCCTATGATGATTCATGAACTCAAAGATCTCCTTCTACACAGTGCTAGAGAAAAAATAGTAAATAAAAATCTTCCCTAGAAAACCATTCGTGGATAAACATCTCAATCATTACCATGAAATTTAATGAAAATAATCTCATCACTAGTAACGTTAACTTTTTATACAAAGTGGTTATCTACACATAAGAATAAGGACCATCATAATATCCAATAACATTTAAACTACAACTACTATACCCAAAAATTAAATCAATCAAAATAAGGCTCTGATACGTCTTTGTAATTCCCTAACTAAAATCTACAATATGTAAACTCAGATAGTGCAAAAAAACACCTTTGGTACATGTAGCCATATTCTTAAGGATACCTACTAATAGTGAGAGTATATGAACAATGTTGGGATACTAAATTCTTAGTACCATATACTAATTTAAATAAATAATAATAGAATCAACAATCAAAATCAATGTAAGAATAATTACTTATGGATAAAATAAAACCATTAATAATAGATAAAATAAACATGATAAAAGAATAATATACCTATTTTTTTTAAATAAAATCATATAATAAGGATATCCCATCAGGTTTTCTAGAAAAAATATTAAATATTAGGGAGACCCAATTAAAAAACCCATTTCCCTCCTTAAACCAACCTCCAAACATCTATCTTGGTACTTGTAGTGACTTTGAACCCAATAACCTAGATTTGGTGTCTACTTTAATACATTGGAATAGGATACAAGGAATCACATCCTGAGATAAAAAATAGATTAGTAGTCTTATTAAACTAGATACGTACTTGAAATTCACATTACATTATAAAATAAAATAAAAAAAGTGTTTTCTTTATGAGTTCCATTAATCCCCTTAGAATATCCTTGAATATCAATCAAAAAACACTTCCTAGAATCCTTGGAAAATAAAACAATTGAAATGGGTGATCTCAGATAACCAGTAAGGGAGAGCATATATTAGAAGCTATGAATAAATAAGGCACAATCAATATCGAAAGGTAAATAACTAAATCACATTCCATTTAATCAATAACTTGGGAATAATAAGCAATGAATATACGATTATTAAATAATAACAGATAAATTACCACTTGAGATTGAGAATATAAACATATATATTCTATATAATCAAATATTCACATGGAATATAAATAAATGAATTTATAAATATGGAATTCATAATTCCTAACATCTAAAATATATTATCGAGGGCTTATGCCAAGACATCTAAATTAATGGGAAGGCCTTTAACAAAACTCAATCTAGATTTTATCATTAGAACTACTGATGTGTAGAGGTGATATAGCAGTCCCTAATAATCACATATTAATTCCAATTAATTCATCATATGAAATGGGAGAAACATATTAAACATAAATATTTTTAATGAAAAACTAACACATAAAATGTTAATAGTAACCCCAATTATAAACAGAATCACAAACCAACCTGAGTAAAATTGAGAATGGTAATAAAATTGTGAATCCCCAGTAAAGAGTATCATAAACCATCCATTAAATTATAAGGATACTATCATTAAAAAATATCCTTCGTGGATCATTATTAAAATCGAGGGTTTATATCATTTATTAATATAAATACCATGAAAAGATACTTAACAAAAATTTATGAAAAAAACCTTTGCATTTTGAAAATCACCATTTAAATGGAAAAGTTCAGAGGAAATTTTGAAAATACTTTTCATTGAAAATAACAATTTTAAAATTCTTAATTATAAAACAATACATTGATTTTTCAGGATAATGGAAAAATTAGTCCATGCCGTGAATGTTAAAACAAATATTCTTTTCCCATTTTTAATATAATCCAAATGAGCATTATTTTGATAAAAAAATGAAGATTAATTTAATTTTTTTTAAAATTAAAAATTGGTAAATATTCCTTTAATAAATCATTTTTAAATGTTTGAAAAAAACTGAACACATTTTTAGAAAACATGAGTTTGGATGAAAAAGGATTTCCGACCAAAGAGATAAATAATTTCAGATTATCTTTAAAACTTTTTATCAATAATTTTTAGTACCAATGAGAAGAGAAATGGTACCATCATTTGAAAAAGTTTATGAATAACCATAGGTTATTTTTTTTATTAATTCTAATACAGATATATAAAATAAATTCCCCAAGTGAAACTTAAACATAAATAATCCTTAATAATGATGGGACTATGAAATAAACCATTAACAATTTTGTACTTATTGAATAATTATTCCCCATAAATAAATTAACTAAAAATAAACCTTAAATAAAATGAAGATAAAGTTATTCATGATATTACATAAAAACTGGGAATTATATAGACCATAAGAAACCAATAAGTGGTGAATATAAATATGTCTCACGAAAGTAAAAGTGAGATGAGAAACCCCTACCTCAGGTCTAATTTCTTTATTATGTATCCATAAATATGGAATAATTGGTTTAATCATTTTACTAATTTATAAATAACAATTATTATATTTGTTATATAATAAATTACCCACTGAAGACATTTTAACGCTATTTTTAGAATAATATTTCATTATTTTTATTTTTAGGTGTTAATTGGATTAATTTCTCGGGCCTGTTTGGTTATGAATGTTTTGGTTCGTGTGTATAGAATATATATATATATATTATATTGAAAATTATAATTATTGTATAATTATTATATTCTCTCAATAGATATATTTTTATAACCACTTTTGAATGTTGGACATTGAAAATGAATTTCATCACCTCTTGGAGGAGGTAGGTCGTACGCCCGGACAGACAATGATATCATTCCCTTCATGAGTGAACGTGTAAGGAAGTGGGTGATATATTAATTTTAACAAATAAATATCATCTCATATATATCAAATATATTGAATAATTTTATCCTTATTACATTACATCTTAAAATTAAGTGAAAAAAATAACCAAATCGCTTCACGAGGGAGTAATCCGCCGCACATATGAGTGATGATATCTTTTTTGAAACAGAGAAAAAACAAAAAGTTATATCTGATATTATTATTCCAGAAGTATATTAATATCATAAATATAATATAAATGTGGTAAATAAATAATTATATCTATACTTGAAAGGTTGTGACAGAAAATGAACAAAAACAATTTGTGAGGTAGTTGTCTGTTGTATACACGATCGATGATTTTGTCTCCCATTTGATGGAAGTGGAGATATATATATACATATATATTTCATTACCTTAACATAACAAAATATCAGTATATTTAAAATACCATGGTTATTATATCATCTTGGTTTAATAAGAATTTAATGAGATGTATGATTCAGAAAAACAAAACACTCAGTTAGGGACGTTAAATCTTCTACAAACTACCTATTTCGGTTTGCAAGAAAATCCCTCATAGGATCAAATTATAACCCAAATAAGTCTTATAGTTTGAGATTACGGAATTAGCAAGTGATTTTTTCATGTATTATCTGAAAAATTATTTTAAATGTGAATAAAAGAGGATAGGTGTTGTCCTTTTATAAGTGTTGTGAGTGGAACAATTGTAATATTTGAAAAGGGAAAGGTTTACCCATGTTTTTCACATTCCACAGGGATCCCAAATGGGTTATTATCAAACCTAGAAAATATAAGGTCTAAATGTATCCATAAAATGGGTATTAGAAATGTTTTGGGAAATTTTAACTCTTATCTTTTTAATTTAACCTCCAGGAAACCCATTTTTACATTAACAAGGGTAAATAGTTTTTATTATTTTAATGTTCATTATGGTTAGAAATTAAGTTTCAATTATTTTACAATATAAATTATTATTATTCTACATGTGAAATACATTTTTTAAATTCCATTTATAGAATTTGAAAATTTTAATTTAAAATTAATCCCTCTGATGCAACGAGAAAACGAGTCTTCATAGTGATTTTTTTTAAAATTTTACATTGTTTTTATTTCAAAAATTAATATTCATTTTATTATAATGTTTGTAAATTAGTTAAATTTTAATAAAATTCATCTAATACTATACAAAACTGAAAATATAATTCATCTCGGTAAATAATTTAAATTAAAAGGTAGTTTTTAGTAAAATTTAGTGTTTTTCACTATTTATCAAAAAATGAAACATTTCATAAAAGTCCCAAAAATAACCCTAAGATAATTTTCAAATTATGATTTCAAAATTGAATTTTATTTTTTAAAATTAAATTTTATTAAATTTTTTAAAAAAATTATAATTTACATCCGCAAAGTGTGACTAAACCACCTTTCAGGAAAATACAATTTTTCAAAAAACATTTATTTCACTTTCAAATGATTCTTATTTTTTTTAATAAATATATTACCATTGAATTATTTTATACATGTGTAAAATATCCAGTTTTCATAATTTAGTTATTTTTATTCACTCCCTCCAACACAAAGGTTATGTTATAATGGCCATTCTTAAATAATAATATTTTAATGGAGTATCGTACTTTATTTAAACCCAATGATTTTTTAATTTCATGATACTGAATAGATTGAATTTATTTAAAAGTAAATTAATCATAAATTATCAAGGCATTACATTCTACCCCATTAAATAAATTGTGCCCCCACAATTTAATATTAATATTTATAATCAAGGGTTTGAAATTTTAAATTATTTTCTTAAAATCACATATCATGAGAATGGTTAACAAAGAATCCTATTAATAATACAAAAAGGTAAGTATAGATGTCATCAAGAATAATTACATAACTAGGTTTTTAAATAGGAGAACATAAGTTGGATGTGAAGAGATGGAAATTGAATAAAAGTATAGATAAGTATTGATATTGTTTGATATTTTATTATAAAAATTTTAGTGCTACATAGATATTTAAATACTACAAAAACATAAATATATAAAGGGTTACATTATAATGGGTTCATAAAAAATGAAGGTATTAGGATAACATTTTTGTTATAATATCTCATTCTTAGATATCATGGAATATTTTAGACTCTAAGAATATAAATAAATATATGTACATGATATATTTCTATTTAATTAATAAAATTTCAATATTTAATTATTCTTCGATCAATTCCCACTTCATTTCTTATTCCATGAAATGAAAATCCAAAATGAATTTTTCTACCTAAATAACATTTAACAAACCATTAGAATGAAAATTCATTCCTCATATATATATATATATATATATATTAAAAAATAGATATAATATGATATCCAACAATGCCCAAAGTTAAACCCAATCCATTCCACATATAGTTAACCATAAGACTCATACAAAATATGTCTATCCAGATTTAGATTCCAAAATATTTAAAGGAACATCACTAAATCAACCATATATTCAATTTATAATGTAATATTTCTCTTAATTTCTCAATAAAGATTTGTGAATAATAAATTAATGAAAACATGAATTATCCATAAAATAATTTTTTTGTTATAAAGTATATTCCATAAATGAATACTTGTAGAAAAATATAGAAAATATGGCATAAACCATCAAACCTATAACCAATTTAATATAAAACAACACTACCTTATAAACATCTTGTTATTTTCTCTGCATTAAGAATATATTAAAGGTTATCCTCCCTTAATAATTTGTTATCCATGATTTTCAACATGTCACTGAATAATTTTTCTTGGTCATCAGTACCATTCAACATATACTCTAAAATCCTTTAAGAAATAGTATTGAAATGCAATACTATTAAATTTATTGATTCTTATAACCATAATATCATTTATAAAATTATCCAATAACAAAATTATTTAATCCAAACATAATAAAATAAATCATTCCACTTCATGTGTGGTAATAACATAAGCTTTTTCATGACCCTTTAGCATCTTTTGGTATATGTTACCTCGATTCTAGGGGAATTATTTTGTGTAGTTCACATCTCCTTATAGTATAATAATTTAATATTATATTTTTTTTCATTTCCTTGAAAACATTATCATGGTGTCCTTTCTCTGCACACTTGTAGAAAAATCCCATCCCCTTCATGAAAATATAGGATTGTTTCATTCCATAATTATTACAAGTGTGAAAATACTTTTTCCCTTCTTCCCCTTATACATTTTTCCCTTAATTTATATTATTATCTAGATTTTAATCATAGGAATAATAAATATATATTTATTTTTTAACTTGATAACATATGATACTATGTCCTTATGTGATGATAATGTTTTGTAGACTAGTTCCCTTTAAATTATTTGGAAAAGACCATCAAATAAATGATCATTATTACACTTTGGATTATGTAAATTGATAAGGTTTCCATTCCTTCCACTAGGATCCATTTATAAATAATGGGATGCAATAAATTATATTATTAAATTGTGAAAAATAATGTGTAATCCCGAATATTGTGAAAAAATTAACATAAAAATAAAAATTTATGCATAGATAATATCATTATTATAAATGTGGGTTCTTTATTGATATCTTTATTTTCAACTCCTCTATAAATAGTTTGTAGAAAAATGTGATTTATCATGATAATATAACCTAGGAGGGTCAAAAAAGGTGTCAAGTAAGGCCATTTTTCATCCACTAAGTGAATATCAGGTCAATCCTAATGCACATTTTTTTGTAATTATTACCCCAATGTACATCCTTTCTAGACCTCATCCACTTGTAATATAGAAACATGGAAGTATTTCCTATGAAAACCACATAATATATTTCTTACTGATACATTAGGATGTTCATCTATAAATTTCCTCAATGTCTATCATAGGGATATGTTTTCCAATATATGTTTTCCTAAATCTAGTTACAATGGTTTGTACTAAACTACCTCTGATACAAAACTGTAGAAACCCGGAACCCAATAACCCAATGTTGGTGTCTAATTTAATACATTAGCATACGATACAAGGAATCAAGTCCGAAAGGACCTAATAGTTTAATAGTATTGATAAAAATTATACATACATAAAATTAATAATAAATTTTAACCTTAAAAAACACAAACTGTTTTCTTTAAGAATGATATTATTATTATCTTTAGCATATCCCATAATATCAATCTCAAAATACTTCCATGTATCTTGGGGGAAATAAAATAAACTAAAGGGTTGAACTCAAATTCTTATTAAGGGTAAATATATATCATATTCTATGAAAAAATATGATATAATCAATATATAATGGTTAATAAATGAAACAAAATCCATATAATCATTAACATGATTATAATATGGTAGGGGAAAAAATGATAAAATAATACCATATAAATACTCATAGGATCATGAATACATAACCCTGGATATTTTAACTAATCAAATAATCAAATAGACTATCAATTAATGAATTCATAATAATAGAATTTATAATACCAAACATGTTAAATATACTATCGAGGTATTGTTTTAAGACCACTATGTAAATGAGAAAACCCTATACCAAAATACAATCATTTTTATATCATGAGACCTTAGGATGAATCATGGAGAAATAATGAGCCCCAACAATCACATAATAATTATAATGAATTACTTATATAAAATGGGTGAACTATAATCAACACAAAAATTTTTATTAAAAAAATTACACACAAAATGTTAATAATTACCCTAATAAATAAACATAATCATAAACCATCCAGAGTACAATAGTGAACAATAATAAAATTTTACATCACCATTCAAAATGATCATTCACCATCTAGATAAATTATAATTATGGTGTAAATATTACATATCATTAGTGTATAAAAAGTAAAATAGTGGGTTTATGTAGTTGATGAATATAAATTCTATGAAAGTATCATTAAATATATTTTTGAGAATAATAGAATTTTATTTTTGAAAATCAAAATTTTAAAAACGTTTACAATACTTTTTGAAAATATTTTTCCTTGAAAATAACCTTTTAAAATTTATAAAATAATCAATAAAACAATTATTGTTCATGATAGTGGAAAATTTATTTTGTTCTATACACATTAAAACAAATATTCTCTTCTTCTTTTTGGTAAAATATAAAAGAGAATTATTTTAAAAATGACTAGAAGATTAATTTAAAAAAAATTAAAAGAAATAATAGGTAAAAATGTCATCATTACATAATTTGGAATGGTTAAAAAATTTATGATTTTTTTGAAATAAAGGGATTTAATGTAAAATAATTTCTATTCGAAGAGAAATGTTATTTCAGATATTTTAAAAAACATTTTATCAAAATTATTAAATAAAAAAGACTGGAAAAACAATATAATTACTTGAAAAAGTTCGTGAATAACCATATTGGAATAAAATTTATTTATTTTAATGTAAAAATTACATATAATATACAAAAGGAAAACATAAACAAAAATATCCACGAATAATGTTGGGATCATGAAATAAACCCTTACTACTTTGATAACCTTTATATCCTAATCCCCATGAAATAAATAACATTAGATAAAATTTAAAATAATTTAATACAAATATATTCATAATTTAATATATAAAAAGGTAAATATATATACCATAGAAAATAAATAAGTTGTGACTGTGATATATGTCTCACAGAAGTAAAAGTGAGACAAGAAACCCTTACCTTAGGTCTGATTTCTTTCATAGACGTACACACATCTTGTATAATTGTTTTGTTCTTATTATTAATTTATTATATAACCTTAATAATTTTTATAATATAATATATGATTATATTAAAACATTTTACCATTCGTTTGTTAATAACATTACATGATTTTTATTATTTCTGCTGTTAATTGGCTCATTTTTCATGCACTTTTTATAAGGAAAGATCTATTTCTATTTAATAATATATATATATATATCATCTCTATAATTATAATTATGTCATAAATATCATATTTAATTAGTATATATCATTTTGGAACCATTTTTGGAAGTTGGACATGGAAAATTAATCAAAACGTTTTGTAAAGACGATATATTGTACGTACGCTTGAGCAATGTTATTATTCCCTTGACCAGTGAAAGGGTAAGAAAAATGTGATGTATTAATTTTAAATAATCAATATAATCTCACATATATCTCATATATTCATTAATTATATCCTTATTATATTCCTTGTAATTCCTAAGTGAAAAGCGAATCATATCGCTTAGTGAGATGGTAGACCACTGTACACATGAGTGGAATTATCGTATTCGAAAAGGAATGGAAAATAAAAAGGTATATATGATATTAAAATTTTATAAGTATACTTATATAATTAATATCTTATAAATGTGGTAAATCTATCATAATATCAATCCTTGAAATTTTTTGATGGAAAACGAACTACATCGGTTCGTGAGGCCGTAGTCCGCCGTACACACGATCGATGAATTTTGTTTCCCATTTTTTGGAAAAGGAGATAGATATAGGTAATTATATTAAAATAAAAAATATAAGAATATTTAAGATAATGGATTTATTATATAATCATGGTTGAATAATAATTTAAGGTGTTGGAAAAATAAATAAAATAAAACGCATAGTTAGGGATATTACCTATTATTCGAACAACTTCTTTTGGGTTTAATGAAAATTTTTAACAGGATGGATTTATGAAAAAAATAAAAATTATAGGATTAGATAATGGTTTTGTGTAAGTTATATGGATATTTATTCACTTAACTAATGTGTTTTTTTATGTGTTAAGAGAATAGGAGAGAGAGTTCCCCTTTAAATGTGAGGTGAGTGGTACACTTGTAATTTTAGAAAAGAAAATCATATACCCACAAATTTTACCTTCCAAAAGTATAAAATGGTCCATTATAAGAACATATAATATATATGGTCGAAACATTTCCAACCAATGTGTTTTGGACATGTATGTGGCCATTTTAACCCCTTTCCTTTTAATTTAACTCCTCGGTAAACCCTTTTTTACCTTAAACACGGTAAGTAATTTTTTCGATTTTTTAATTAATTAAGGTAAAATATTAAGTTGAACATGTTACATAATATAAATTATTATGATTTAAAATATTTAATCATTTTTCCTAAATTCAATTCACAGAATTAGAAAATTTTAATTTTAAATTAATCCCATAGATTCGATGAGAAATGTGGTTTTCCTAGAGAAAATGTTAAATTCTTACAGTGTTTTTTAAACACAATTTAACATGTAATTGATTAAAATGAACTAAATTATTTAAATTCCATTATAATTGTACTAATTTTACATTAAAACCAATTTAAAATATAATTTAACTTTGTAAATAATTTAAATGAAAAGGTATTTTTAGTAAAAATCCTTATTTTTTAGTCTTTATCAAAAAAAAGAAACATTTAAAAAAATTAAAAAAAAGCACCCAAAATGAATATTAATATGAATATTTAAAAATTTAAATTTTCTAAAAGTAAATTTTCTAAAATTGGTAAAAATTAATTATAAACTATATCTTCAAAGCATGACTAAACCACCTTTTATAAAAATATAATTTTTCAAAAAATATATTATTTACTTTCAACTGATTCTTATTTTATGTATAATCAACATATAACATTTGATTTATTTTATAAAAGTTCAAACTATATAATTTTTATAATTTAGTTATTACAATTCATACCCACCAACTTAACTTCGAGATTATAATTCTTCTCTTTAAATAATAATATTTTAATAGAGTATAATATTTCATTCAAACCCAGTGTTGTGAGCATTGAAATATATCAAAGAGATTGGATTTATTTAAAAAAATATATCATAAAGTCTTGAGGTTTAAAATTGTATTTTTTGGGCATTTAATATCATATACACTATCAAATACGATGTTCCTATTTTAAAATCTCACCATGTATCACTAATCTATCTAGATCCCACTAACACCTGTCAACTAAAAACCAAACATAAGTACTTCATGTGAAACAGAGCTCCCATATAAGGTGTGAGCATAAAATGTAGAAGGCTATAAAAAAGTTCATATCCTATACATAATAATATATGTTTTATGCATAAACGGAGAGTAAATCTGGTAGTAATATGAATCATAAAAGAAAATTGCGAGATTATCATCTTCTAAATAGGACACCATGGTTCCTATCCTCAATTACTCTATCCAATGTTGGAAGATTTTTCATTCTAAAATTCAACCACAAAACCATCCACTATCACTGAATATAGGTTATTGTAGTTGAGTCATGACCACTACCCTATCACTTAGGGCAGGGATCCGTGCTAAGTTTCTATCTGATATCCAATCACAAACCACCACCCTATCACTCAGAGTGATGTCAAATACAATTTCCCATTGTATATCTTAATCCACTATCGTCTCACATAGGGTAAGGCCTCATATCAACAACTACCCTCTTTCTCAGTGTAAGTCTCATTATCATATCTTGAACACTTCCCTCTCACTATGGGTAGGTAAATATATCAAATCCTAACTATTCACCTCTCACTCATGGTAGGGTTTCATATCACATCATAACCAGAACACTATCACAATAGGTAGGGGAACATATCACCTCCTGTCCAATACTCCATCTCTCATGGAAAGGTCTCAATACATATATCATATCAAATAACATTAATCACAATCACCCACAAGGAGAGGGTTCATTTAAATTCAAAAATATTCTAGAGAATAAATAATAATAAAATAAAATTATTGAATGAAATCCCATAACATTATCCCCCAACCAGTGAGGGAAAAATCCCCACCTTATTCTCTACATGTTAGTGTAACATGAAAATTAACATATCTTATCTATAAAACATATTCACGAATATATATATATCCTCTATCAATATTTATATATAATAATTTTTATGTTACATTTTATAATCCCACACTAAACATTAACCTCCTAAAATTAGAACACTGGAACACACAATTTAGAACCAGTCTATAGATTCAACACTTCTATAACTATGACACCCATTGTCTTTAATACACATTAATTCATGTTTTATTATTTAAAAAAAATAATATAACCCAAAATATTGATATTCTAATTTTATTTAGAAAATTAGGCACATAAAATAACATCATAAAATAGGGATATAATGACTTTTTTTGAAAAAACATCCTTAATATGATCATAAATTTACACCGGTCCTCTAATACTGTATGGGATAAGCTGGGGATATAATTAAAAATGGGGTTATATTTCAATAAATCTAAGGTAATAATAAATTTATTAAGGAAAATAAATAAATATTATCCAAGAAGAATAACAATGTAACCGAAGATGGGAGAATCATTATAATGAATAACGAGGCATTGTTTAACATGATAGCATAAAGGTAACATGGGAATGTGAAAATAAATTAAATAACATGGAATATTTAGAATAAGTAAATGTTAATAAATAAGTCATCATAACACAATGTTATTATGATAATATATTGTACACCTTACATGTAATATCATGCGATTAAAATATTACCCAATGCATTAGAATACTATCAAGGTGCACCCATCATTAACATATCCTGTACTTTCATAATTCCCCCACACATATCATATAACATTAGAATATATTTCATATCATTTAATAATATGAATAAGTTTTGTGGGTTACATTCATGTAATTACCCAATTAAATAAGTATAGGTATATATAGGTGAATACCCTTGAGTGGAAATGGATATTGGAATTCACTTTATAATTTTATGGAATGAAAAATCAAAATTAAATTTCAGCAGAATAATGGAAGTATTTAAATATTCATAAAGTGGTTTAATGAGAGAGAAAGTGGTATATCATCATTTTGAAATAATAACTACATTTTGAAGGATGAGTAAAAAATTATTACCAAATTATTAATTGGAAATAAAAAGTCATAAAGTAAATACGGTTCCTGAATAATGTGGAGATGGTCAGGATCCTCACTATAAGAGGGTGTTTCAAAAATTTTGGGAGGAGATTATTATGAGATATATGGAACCATGGGAGGTATTTTGAGAGTTAAGTTCAGATTATGTATGTGACATAAGGGTTTTTAATTAAGTGAAATGGGATAAAGGGAAGGTTTATATATTAAAAGGGAGGGGAGTTCCTTATTATTTCGCAAACTTAGGTTTTGGAAAATCTACAATAATGTAATCAAAACAAAAAAAACATCCTATAGATTTTCCAAATTTTACAGAAAATTTGGATTGTATTTTATAAATTTATATTTCCATGAACCAATTACAATAAAAAATACCCTTGGTGATGTGTATGTGAGTTATGTTTACAATGAATTGATTTTAAAACCTTAAAATATAGTGAAGGTTTTGGAAGATTCATAAAAGGGTTTATAAAATTGATAAAATATAATTAATGAAAAATTATTTTAAAGTGGAAACATATATTTGGTCATGGATTGGTTTAAGGGATATGTGACATTACCTTTGTGTCATTATGATGTCATAATACATAGAATATATTTATATTGTATTTAATTTATACTAAAAAATTCAACTATCTTAGTTCGTCATGAAAAATTTACGGTTGGATAATTTTGACATTATGAATCCAAAAATAATATTTATTTTATCCAAATAACTATATAAATTGTAAAATTTATATTTTGAAATCAAAATCCATATTTATTTAAAAAATACATTTTTTTCCAACAACAGTTTTCCAACCCTTATGAAAATTATTTTTCACTTCATAAAATTATATTATCAACTATTTGTAATAAAAATTATTTAATAATAATATTTTACTAAAATATAATTTTTTTTAAATACATTAAATCTTCAGAAAGAATATATTAATTGAAATGTCTTATTATCCAAAAATACAATTATATTTTTTTGTATTAAAATATAATTTTTAACAAACTCATTATTTAATAATTCATAAAGAATAATAAACAAGAAATAATTTTAGTAATTATTTCATAGAAAATAAAATATACATTTTCATGTTGTTAGGGTCAAGCTACGTAACCCGTTATTACACAAAAAAACACCCAAATGGAAAGGTGTGTGATGGTTAGATTTTCTTAGGGTGGTACGGTGAACATGGTTTGGGTTGTGATCTTGATGAGATTAAACTTATCCCATAAAAAGTATAATTTATGTTTTGGTTATTGAATATAGACTTGGTATTATTTAATGGAAATATTAGATATTTCATCTACCTTGAAACATCTTTTAAATGTTCTATATAGAGTTTGATCCTATTGGTTGAGGTTATCACTTCATATGTCTATGCCAATTGGATTTTTCATAACCTTTAATATATACTAATCAAAATATCACTATTAAGTGGATTTATTATAAATAAATCTGATTCTTAATGTTATTTTAAATATGAAAGGATATAATCAAATAAGTGAAAGTTTTTTTCTATAACCACAATATATAAATAAGGAATTTATTCATTTTAAAATTTAATTTAATTGATTAAAGTTCGATCCATTACTTTATTCTCCCCATTCAGAAATTTCTCCGCCAATTTTTTTTTAATATAGTAATATATTGGAAGTTAATTCTATTTTATCACCTCTTCTAGTTTCCATGTTTTTTCCTTAACCTAGTGGTTTTTCCAAAACACTTTGACCAGGTGAATTTCATTGTTTCATAGAACGTTTTCTCTATGATATAAGGTCTACAATATCTAATCCTCATATGAAATATCATTATCTAATTGAACCGCCTCGAGATTTAGTACATGTTTGGGGTCTAGTATGTATTTTCTCTAGATGGATAGACATAAGATATCCTTTACTTGATATATGGTAGGTGGGGGTGCTAGTTGATATGTCACAACTCCGATGCAATCGAGGATCTCAATGGGGATGATGTATCTTGGAATAAGATATCCCTTCATCCAAAACATCGTAAATTTCTTTCATGGAGATATATGAAGGAACAATTTTTCTCCAATATTAATCTCTAGATCTCGTCGATGATTCTATGAATATATTTATTATCTAATTTTTTCTGGATATCATGTGATGATGAATAATTTGATCATTTTCTATCATCTCTTGGTTAATACTAGGTCCTATTAGAAAGCTCTCTCGAACTTCATCCCACCATGCTAGAGTCTAACACCTCATCCCATAAAATGCCTCATGGGGTTCCATTTGAATGATAAAATGGAAACTATTATTATATGAGAACTCCTCTAGGAGAAGGCATTGATCCCAAAATCCTTGAAAATCAATTCAACATGATCTCAGTATATATTCCAGATTTTGAACGGTCCATTTAGACTCACCGTCAATCTGAGGGTGATACGAAGTGTTCAATCTCAGTTATTTATTTAATTATAACTGATGGATGCTCAAAAATATTAAGGTAATCCTAAGATCAAGATTAGATATAAAAAATCATGTAAATCGATGCGGTCTTACGACATAACTTTTATATATCTTGGATAGTTGGTATAGATAGAAATATTCCTTGATATTAATGAAATGTGATGAATTTGTAAAGTGGCCAACTACCACTGATGGAATTATGTTTCCTAGGAAGACATAAGATGAAATTAATGGTCATGTTTTTCCATTTCCATAATATTATGGGAAATGGATGCAAAATTCCCTCATACTTCTATTGTTTATCTTTAACATGCTTGAATACCAAGAATCGAGATAAAACTCGACAATATATCTCTTCATGTTGTACCAAAAATTTATTTTCTTAAAATATATATACATTTAGTCCATCCATGATGAATAGAGAAATATGATTTCTTTACATCATCCAGAAGTTATATCTTCAATTATGGATTTTATGGGACACATATTTGGATCCAAACATTATAAATCTATGTTCAGAAAATTTGAACTTTGAAATATCAGAAACCTTCTTCTGTAATAACATATCATTTTTTAAGACTCATTTATACTCTTAAGAATTTATTGTTGGAAATTTAATTGAGAAAGGTAGGATGAAGATACTTTTATTATTCACATATCCATATTTTCCATGTCTCGTTATATTGGATCCCTTTCAATCCCCATCATGTATAGAGTTGAAAGAACATTTTTACTCAGAGAATATGCCACATTATTTTGTTTTAAAGGATGTTATTGGATTGAACAATCATAATCCTTGGTCAGCTATAACTACCTCCATTGGGGAACATTAAAATACTTTTGTGTTAATATATTCTTTAGGCTTTTATTGGTCATATATATATCATACTTATTCCTATTGATATAATGCTACCAAATCATTAATATGAATATCACTACATCCATTTATTGTTAATGAGATTGGTATTTATCCTCATGTATCTTTACTTGGAGGGAGGTATAAGCTATAAATTATTAAACTTTCTTGAGTAAAAAACCCAAGTATTTTTTAGACGCATCATTATAGATCGAAAATACATTCCCACTAGTGGGTATTGTGAGAACATGTGTAGGGATTAGGCAATTATTCAGTTCTATAAAACTTTCCTCACATTCATTATTCCTGGAAAACTTGAATCATTTCCATTTTATCTTGGCTAGGGGGATTTAAAATCATTATAATTTTTTAACAAATTGATAATATTAACCATCTATTAGAAGGATACAATGTATTTAATTTATAGTTTTTGGACTTGGGCACATTTTAATTAGCCTCGTTTTTGTAGGATCCAAAGATTTCATTTTACAGGCGACGACATGCTCTAGGAATGTTATACTCCAACCAAAACTCACATTTACTATACATTTCATACATATTTTCTTTCCACAAGGTCCTCTATATATTATTCAAATTCTAATCATGTTCCTCTATGATTTTGAAGTAGATAAGAATATCATTAATAAATTCTACCATAAATTTGTCAAGGTAATACCTAAAGACTCTATTTATCAAATCCTTGAAGATTTTTGGAGCATGTTTGAGTCCTAATGGAATCATTATGGACTCATAGTGCCTGTATGTTGTTCAAAAAGTAGGCTTGGGGATATATTCCTTATTCACCATTACATGATAAAATCTTGATTGAATATCAATCTTTTAGAAATATTATGCTTCACATAGCTTGTCAAAGAAGTCATAAATCCATTGCAGAAGATAATTATCATTTATTGTGATCTTTTTATGCTCAAAGTATTCAATTCAAAGGAAACTTTACCCAACCTTCTTCTTGAAGAAGAGGACTAGTGTTCCCCATGGTGAAGAACTTGGGTTATAAACCCTTTATCCAGATTCTCATGTTGTTATTTCATTAGATCCTTGTGCTGAAATATGACCATTCAATATATTGTATTGGATATTTTCAAATATCCAGGTATAAGGTTTATTAATAAATCAACCTCTTTACTAGGAGGAAGATCCAAAAATTCTTTAAGAGACAAATAATTATATTCCAACACAATGGGATTATCATCAAATATGACTTTTTCATTGGTCTCAATTATTTTTCCAAGATACGTTTTATCATAGAGAAATAATATACATGATTTCGATGTTTGTACCAAATAATATTCATCCTCTTCATTACACTTGTATAAAATATGAGGGTGATTCAAGATATAAAGGGTGATATCCATCTCTCCTAAATTTATGTTGGCTATGTTTATGGTAATCCAATCCATGTCCAAAATATAATAAAAATTTATTTAAGGGAGAATGATAAAGTTATATCTGATGTTCATCCCGCATATGTGGATATATAAAGAGTTATATTATTAGGATGAAATAATTCCCCCATTTTAGGTTTTCATATTCCTCTACTTCCAGGATTTGTAGTGTTTTTTTAATTGTTCAACAAAAATTGAGAGATATTAGATATTTAATAAAAGTAGAATCAAAAGTACTTTCACTATTATGGAATTAATAATTAGCATATATGTCGCAACATATTTGATAGGATCCACAAATATAATTGTGATAGAATATGCTCTACCTTGCTGCCTTGGAGGCTATTGGAATTTATTTTTTTTGAAAAATATCAAATTAGGGTAGTGGTTCTCATAGTTCATTATTCCTTATATTTGAAACATTATAAAATAGTATGAGGGTTGATTGGATCATTCCTCTCTTCCATCACATTGATGGGTTTCTCCCTTTGATAATTTCAAACTTTTTAAACTTATTTTTTCAATTAAATAATTTCCTCATCACCTTTATGAAATATCTTGGGTGATTATTCCCATGCTTTTTGAAAAGGGGTATGTTTTATTTTCATTACACCATTATATTTTTAAATCACACCACTATAATCAAACTCCACTTTTCTCTAATTTTCCCTATGAGACCGTTTTAATTCACTAATATCCATTTCAAAATTGAGGAAATATCATAATATTACCTCATAATTATCAATGTCCCATATATAAAAGTATTTTTATATACATAGATCCAATCCACCTAAGAAGTGATAAATATTATATTTAAGGGTAATAAAAAAGATGTGGGAATATTGTGTAAATCTTTTGACGGATTCCACATATTCCCTGATATATTCATCATCTTTTTTTTGTGGATAATTAATTTCTTCTCCATTTTTAGCTGTAGGGTGAGAGTATAATGTATATCAAAATTTTCCAGAAATTATTTCCACTCCATTACACTAATCCACTCCCAGGGCTTCCTATTTTTGACCAATTTCCACCATCGACCGTCTTCTCATTCAGTACAATTAACAAACAATACAATCTTCACATTATCTAATCATTTAAGGATGGCGAAGATATTTTCAATGGATTTGATCCATTATTCCTAAATTAAGGGATCAAAATATTCACAGAGACTCAAATGCCTTTATTTCATTAATTTATCAATTACAAATTTATATTTCTTAGGGGGAATGGGAAATTCTTCTTGATTCAGTTTTCAGTTTAAAACATTATCTAAGTGAGAAATTATAGTCAAGAAGATTTTTATTTCTACTCCCATTGGGTTGAGTATCTAATTTGGGAAGTCATCAAATTTCCCCTCACACTGTTTGTTGACTCAGTTCCTCTTATTTCTATCCATCGATGAGAATGATGGGAAAATTTGGGGTGAGTACTTTTAAAATATTGAACACATAAAAATGGATCCATTAATATGAAAGGAATAAATCATATATTACAAATATTATTTAAGTTATGAATTTATAGGCTTTAATATAATTTATCCATGATCTATTTCCAATCATAAAATATTATAGGAATAATTTTTCCATTAGTAATGGTTTGTAATGAGCTTGTGAATTTACCAAAGGATATAGCTTGGGGTTTTCAAACCAAGTGTGCAATAAGACCCATTTTATTACACTTGTTCAAAATCTATTATTTCTTAATATGGTATTTTTAAATATGTCACCCATATGTATATCTATGACATAGACACATTAACTTATAGTTTCTAGACAAGGATGTTCTTTTTTCTAAACCAATTACTCTATATATTACTAAAATTCTATGGATGTTTTCATATATTATATCTTATCCCAAAGAGATTTTCTATAGTTTTATAATCATAATACAAAAAATAACTGGACTTTATTTTGATACTAATTAAGAAAAATATTGTATTTAATACAAATTAATTTAGGATTTATTATATAAAAAAATCTTTAATACAACCCAAAATATTTATAGTACTAGTGTTTTTGGGATGTTAGATATATAGTATAAAATCATAAAACTAATATATAATGGATTTATTAAAAACTTACTTAACATGCTTTTAAATTTCCACCACTCTTCTAGAACTACACAAGATAACCTGGGGATATACTTAAGAAATAGATGTGATATAATGGAAAATAAGTTAATAATGAAAATAATGGAATAGTGTAAAGAAATTAATGTGATTCAAGATGCATAAAAATATAACATAAAAGGTGATAATAATAATCATGAATAATGAGGAATTGTATAACATGATATGATAATGTAAACATAAGAATGTGACCACAAATCAAAATGTGGAATCATAAGTATAAGTCAATGATAAACACCAAGACTTCATAACATAGTGTTCTTATGATAACCTCCCAGGCACCATACATGGAGTCTCATGAGACTAAAATATTAACCAATTTATTGGAGCACTATCTCAACACACCCATCATAATCATATCATGTAGGTGCATAAGTGTACCACATAGATCATATAGAAAAATAACATATTTCATAACATTTAAACCAAGGATTGAGGATTGTGGGTAAAATACATGGAATTACCCAATAAAATAAGTATAGGTAAATATAGGTGAATTCCCTTGATTAGAAATGGGTATAAGAATTCACATCATAATCTTTTAGAATGAATAATCACAATGAAAGTTCTGTATCATAATGATTATACTAAAAGATTCATAAAAATTTAAAATGAGATAGAAAGGGGTATCTAGTCATTTTGAAATAAAAATTAATATATGAGGTATGTGGAAAAAATATACCAAAATTAGTAATTTTAAATCAAATGACATAAAATGAAGAAAGTTCTTGAATAAAGAGGGAATGGAGAAGATCTATTAGCTTGAGAAGGTGTTTCCAAAATCATGGGAGGAGCTTCTTGAGAGATTGGGGAAACCAAGGGAGGGATAAAGATATGGAATGGAAAAACAATGATGTGATTCTATATATTTTAGTGAAGATAAATTGGATCTTTAGTGAATGTATATAGGAAAAAAAGGGGAGTTCTTTATTGTTTACTGAACATAGGTTTTGGAAACAATTAAAAAAAGTAATCCAAACCAAAAACATTACCATGGGTATTCTTGTAGTTTCTACAAAAGAGGATTTAAATTTATTATTTTATATGTATATGGACCTAGAACATGACAATAATACCCTTGGGGATGAGGAAGTGAGTCATGTTTACAATGAATTGATTTTCAAACCCTTAAAATTTAATATAGGTTTTATAGTATTCATAAATGATTTATAAAACTAATCATATAAACTCAATGGGACCAAATTTTAAATTGGAAACATATATTTTTTCATGGATAAATTTTATGGAATATATTACATCCCTTTTGGGTTATTATGATGTCATAATACATATCATATTTTTATACCATATTTAATTTTTAACTGAAAATTAAATTGTCTCTGAAAATAATGAAATATTAACTATTGGATAATTTCCATTTGATGAATCCGAAAATAATATTTAATTTATCAAAATAAATATGAAAACATTATAATTTATATTTTTAAATCAAAATCCCCATTCAATAAAAAAATAATTTTTTATTATAACAGTTTTTTGACATTTATAAAAAAATTCCTTGATTTTATTATATTTTATTATACACTATACTAAATAAATATTATTTAATAATTAAATCATAATAAAATATCATTTAATATAAAAAATCATGAATTATTTAATAGTTAGTAATTTATTTAAATTTATTATTACCCAAAAATACAATTTGAGTTTCATCATATTGATATTTAATTTTAATCAAAATAATTATTTAATAATTTATAAAATAATATAAATGAGGAATAAATGTATTCATTATTTAATAGAAAATAAAATATAAATATATATGCTATTATATTTGAGATACGTATTACATTATTACACCATTGAACCCCCTGAGGGTATTATGTGTAAATGAGATATTTTTTTGGAGTGGTTTAGCGAACATGGTTTGGGCTGTGATCTTGGTGAACTTGAAATCACCCAATAAATGGCATCTCTCATGCATTAGATGTTGAATCATATCTTGGAATTGAACACGGTAAAATCTTATAGTTGCTACCTCCATTTTAAAATCTGATAAATGGGATTTTTTGGGTATGATCTTTCTAGTTGTGAAGATCACTTCCTTTTTCTATATCTAATGGATTTTTCATAAAAATTAATATGTACTAATAATAAGATAACTATTCAATTACTATATTATTAATGTCTATGATTCCTAATGGTCTTTCAAATCCAATAGGATATAAACATGAAATGTTAATTGTTTTCTATAACCAAATTGCATAAATAAGGAGTTTCATTATTAAAAAAGGGAATTTCCTCAAAACCATTTCTAAATTTTCTAAAATCAACTTTATGGTATAGTGGAAACCGTATATTCGATCAACATTTAGATTATTTCAAAATTAAAATTAAAAATAAAATAGTAATCAACCAAAAGTTTGAAATTGAAAAGAAAATTTTTTTCCCTCAAGACTTGTACCTTCACCTGCCTACTACTAGAAAAGATTGCATCCACAGGCCACCCCCAAAAAATGTCACCAAACATCAATCCATGGAAAATCATCATTGTGACTTTTTCATCAACATTCCAGAAAGTCTATACCAACATGATCTCAAACCACTTATAATGTTTCATTCATCGTTAAAACTGATGTGACTTCACCATAATGAACCAAGGTCATCACTAGGCCATCACCCAAACCACAAACTTTGATCATTTCCACTATCATCATGTCTGAAAACTAGTATCCATCATCATAGATCGTGTGAAATATACAAATTCATCCCAAACCAAATCAAACCATTCCATCCCAATGAATGTATCCACCATGAAATAGATACGGACACCAAAAAACACCCATGAAAAACCTAGGCAACCAATAGGGGAAAAATCAAAGAACCATGAAGAGGAGAAGAAAACAAAATGTGAGAGATGCCTCCATGCATGTCCATCGTCACCATCCCAAACCTCCAAATCCACTGTAATTCCTAACTATAATGGATAATGTCATATTTTTTTAAGGAAATAAAGGGATAAAAATGAGTTCATGGTGATAGGTCGTGCAGAAATAGAGAAAAAATGCGAGTCTTTGCATCCAATCCCTTCCAAAAATCACAAATCCACCATCTTCACCATCGCACAGACATTAGATCGGGCCACAATTTATGGATTAGGATGATTATATATGGAGGAAATGCTTAAACATGTCCACAGTGAAGTGTCCGATACTGATCCAAAACAAATATGTGAGGGGGCATAGAGAGGCACCCAGAACAAAACATGGAGAAAATGAATCCAGGAAAGGAAAAAAATAATGCAAGAAAAATAAATTAGAAAAGAAATATATTTCATGAGAATCATTGACACCATTATGAATGATTTAATATAGATAACCCATTAATTTAATGAGAGAGATAGATGTGAGGACTATGGGAATCAGGTACTATCCTCTAGATCCCTTATAGTTCAACTTTTCCTCCCTCTCAACTAAAAAGGGAATTTCATTTATAAAAGTTCTGGTCATTACATTATTACCCCCACCAGAAATTTATCCCTCAAAACATTCATTTCATATTCTAAAATGTATAAGGGTACATCTATTACATCTCTTCTTCTAGTTATCAAGACACTTCCTGAAACTTATTGTTATAACTCAACAATTTGACTAAGTGAGTTTCCTTGTTTCATAGAACATTGACTGTAGAGACCCAGATATTCACATACATGGGCATTAAATTACTTTTTTGGAATACTTAATACATAACAAAAACCAACACTCAAGGACCGTAATAGTTTAGTTTCTTTGGAAACTCAGAACATAATCTTCTAATCATGGTGAATGATCTTCAAGATCTCCCATAAAGATATTCCCCTTTTATTTTCTTACCTAAAACCTTTTGTTATATCCTGGGAAAGGAAAACAGATAAATGGTGAGCTCAAATACTCAGTTAGGGTATTCATGGAAAAAATAAAACAAAACATATACATTTGAACTTCAAAACATGGACATAATATTTAAACATCAAAATCTTGAGCAATGACGTGAAACACGGCAGTACGTAGGGCATAGATCATAATGGATCATCAATCATGATAAAATAGCATGGGAATAAAAAATTTAATTGTGGAGAACCATTAATCACATGATATGATTTCCATAGTATCCAAGGCATTGCTTCCAAGACCATCTTAGTGGATGAAGACCTTTCTGAATCGAGTCCACTCCTCATTCTAGTCCTGTAACACCGAACCATATTAACTTACCAGTCTAGCCATGTCTATCTCATGAGATATACATATTTAGCCAATGGATTGGAGGGAGATATAGGTCCCACCCATCTCATACTGAAATCATTCTTACGTGTGCCACAACATAAACATAAATGATTCATCATAACCCAATGAATAAAAATGTGTTTTATAAACAAAATCATATCATAACATAATCCATATAAAACAATTGGATATAATTTCATCATAAGAAAAGTTAAACCATTTAAATCATAGAGATATTATAATTGAAACATACAAATATGAAATAATGTCATCTTATATGGAAAATGGTTTTGATAAAACACTTGAATTGAACTCTTGGGGAAAATATCCTTTCTTCATCAAAATCATTTTATTTTTACAAAATTTCATGCATTTTTAAAAGAAAATGATTTTTTTGAAAGTAGTCATGAATTCTTGTAGAGTAAGCTTCATGAAAATGAGCTCTTATGAAACCGTAAAAATACGTTCATGCCATATAAGTTAAAAAAACATTATCCTCGTACTTTTAACAGAAAAAGTCAAAAAGTACCACATATGGAAAACAAAAGAAAGATTCCATACATAACCAAATGTAATAGTGAAATAAGGGTAAACATGACTTTAAAAATACGTAGAAGAATATTAAACACTTTATGAAACACATTTTATGGAAATAGATGAGAAATATAACCCCAGTAAATACTTACGTATAAGCAATCTCGGATAAAAATGAGATTGGAAGATTATCCCTTACCTTAGGTCCAGTATGCTTCGAACATATCTGAACCTCTTGTATAATGAATTAAATAATGTCTCCGACTTATTAAAGAATCATATTCATTGTTATGATATCATAAATGGTTCACTTATGACTTTATATTACCATTTCTTTTGTAAATTCCATGTTAAAGAAAAGTTTTGGGTAAAATCGGTTTATTTATCGAACGTGTTTGGACTTGTTGTTATTTTAATTATTATTACATATGTCATGATTTACTTACATCCAGAATGTAAATCATGATTTATTTATCATATATATTTAGTATATATATATATATATATAATAGATAGATAAATGAATTGAAATACACCATTAATGGAGACGGTAGGCCGTACGTACGCATGAACGCTATTTTCCTTTCCTTATTGACTTGAATGGAAGCAAGTAGATGAAATATATATATTTATATATAGAAATAAATAACCGTAGCTTAATTATTTCATATATTTCATTATTATTCATTATATATACTTTATAATCATTCTTGAATGGTTAACATGGAGAATGAATCTCATCGCGTCGTGGAGACGGAAATCCGTACGTAAGCAGGAGCGATGATATCGTTCCCATAATTATTGAATGGAATTGGAGTGAATGATATAATATCTTGGAATTAATATGATGTTATAATAACCATATATAGTTATTCTTTGCACTATTATACCCATCAAAGTAAGGTGGTGGTGGGAAAACAGATTACACCACGGCGAGGATACGGTATTCCGTACGTACGCACACGGGGTGATTTCATATTCCATAGGATGGATAGAAGGTGAAATGTGGGTTTTTCATATTTATAATAACATATCAGTATATTTTTTATACTTATGTTATTAATTTATAATGAAAAAACTAATAAAAAAGAAGTTGAAGAAGAAATAAACTTGATATAATCGGTAGAAGATATCACCTCTTCTTCAACGCACCTCTTTTAAGATTCCTCTTATGGAAGTAGAGTTGGTCCTTTGGGGTGACCAGAACCTCTATATTGTTTATAGAGATGCTGAGAAGGTAAATTGTCAGGGTTTGGTGGAGCTTGAAAGCTCAAAATTGTGTAATGAGAAGGGGGAGGAGGTGTCCTTTTATAAGGGAGGAGAGGGGCACTTTAGAAAAAACTTAAAATATTATTTTATAATACAGTCAAATTCGGTATATAATGGCTCAAAAGTGACTTATTTCGAAGATAAAGTGGAGATGGGTCGAGATCCTCTCAACCAATAGGTTTTGGACAAGTTTATGTTACAATTTTAACCTTATCATTTAGATTTAACTCTAAGTTAAATAATTTAACTTTTACCGTGTCTTCTTGTTTTCTTACACTATATAGTTAATAAACATACTATAACAAGACAAAATAATCCCAAGTGGTTCATTATTAATATATATAACCTTATCTATGTCATTTCTCCAATCCTTAGATTTTTAAGAATAAAATAACAATTAATAATATAATATTTGTTTAAAAACTATTTTTTGTCTATTTTCACACTATTTGGTAATTGATTTTTGTAAAACTCATAACAGCATGATTAGTTCGAAAAAATTTAATTTAATCTATACCAAAATGTAATATTAACCTATAAAATTTTTGTAATTACTAAAAAGTATCAAATTACATTTATTTGGGTATTTATAACATCAATTATGTTAATATTTCATTAATAAGTTAATTATTTCGTCATCATTGTGTCATAAATAAATTAAATTATTTAATGTATAAAAATTATATATAAAAAAAATTATGTAGGAAATATTTTTATCTTTCTAATGAATATTTATAGTCAAATTTATCTTATGTATAACCCTATATTAAAAATGTTTTAGTCATTAAACATTGATTTTAACTCTTTTAACTCTTCTTTAAATAAAATAATAATAAGTGTCATAATCTAATCCAAGTGGACCTAAATGGTAATATTTTATTCCTAAGGGTTTTTTGGTCAAATTACACTTATCCAATTGAATTAGGACATGTTTTTGGGTAACAATAATATCATTTTTACCCTAAATTACCCTATTTACTTTTAACCGTGGTAAATAAAAGTAAAAAGTTACTATTAACCACAAAATATTTTTATCTTATTGAACCACATTTTAATCCTTTATATTAACCATGTCTTTCAGATTTTTTAAATTTCACTCACAAAAGCGGTAAAATTATGTTTTATGTAAATTTTCAAATTCCCTTAGGATGTGGGTAAAAGACGGTGAAAAGTTCAATAAAATTTTTATATACCTAAAATTATTATAAAATGACTCAAATGAATTAAATTTAACTTATATAGGTATTATGTATCATTTTTTTACCTAAAATAAATTTAAATAAAATCACTATTTATTTAAATAAAAAGTCAGTTTTTAAATAGTAACTTAGTGTTTTCACTATTCATCAAAAATTGAATGTTTTCAGAAAAATACCAAAAGTTCACCCTAGGAAAATTTTGATATTCTGAATCCAAAAATTAAGTCCTTTTCAAATGATAAAATTTATAAAATTTAAAAAATTGGGTATTACGATTCATAATGGCTAGTTTATATAATATTGTAATAACATATCATTGTTTTGTGAAGCTCAGTATTGTGTACAACACACGCTATTGTGGAAGGTTTCGATTGTGTGTAAAGCAAGCCAAGTATGGGTTGCGAGTAGTGAAATATTCCTTTGGTGTTGTGTATAATATAATCCAACCATATTTCATTTATACATTGAATATATATATATATACACTCAATGTTGCACAGAATAACTTCTATCAAATGAACATAAAATTTTGTGTAACACGATCCAAGAATAGTGTTGTGTATAATGCAAGCTAATACGTGTTGTGTATAGCACAAGATGATCTTGGTGTAACATACAACATAAGACATCAAATAAATTAAAAAGAATACTTCTCATAAAATCTCAGGGTGTTACATTCTACCCCCCTTAAAATGAATTTCGCCCTCAAAATTTGTCTGGGTTATAAATGGTTTACTACTTGAAAGTTTCTTTAATAGAAACCCAAATCATAAAAAGAAATACCAAAACATAACTTTAAAAACTAAATTATGAAATTTAAAGGTTGCCCAAATTTACTATTCATTGGGTTTCCACATAAGATAACATAGGTGAAAATATGGATATGAAAGAGAAATCTAACATTCAAGTTCCTATGGAGAGTGGTAGAGAACATGGGTATGAAAAAGAAAACAATCACAAATCCATAAACATGTGATCATCTAAGGTAACATCTGATTCATCGTATATGAGGACACTAGGACAACATTCTTGGTTTTCAAGATCATTTACTAAAGTTGAAGAATTTGAATTAGAAGAAATACTTACTTTATTTCGGTCAATCACATCGTTGTTCATGCTTTGAACAATTTTCACTTCATCTCTTAAAGAAATGAAGTTGAATTTGTCATTCATGAAGTGTTAGAAGATCATGTGATAGAATGATGGGTCACTCCATCTGTCTCAAACAAAAGGATATAAAAAGTTATTAAATATTAAGATGTCCATCTATAGTGAGATTAATCACATATGGTTCCTAAAATGGACCTATACTTCATATATCATACCTATTAATATAATAAAACTAGTTTCTACTAACCGGTGACTTCCTGTAGGCTAGTGGTCGGAGATAAAGGCATGTCGCACATTGGTTGTGGGTTCGATTCCCACAGCCTTGTCTGACACGATGGGTTGTCTCCCGTCCTGCAGGTTGTCACCTTTCTAAAAGTACATTATTATAAAATTCTATCAATAATATCAAAAAAAAATCTAGCCTTAAACAATACTAACTTATGTTCAACATAATCTATTCCAATCTTTAGGCTTATCTAAAATACTTCTTTCCAAACTCGTAGTATAAAGAGAACGATTACAAAAAAGGTCATATAACAAGCACGTGAATACCACCATTTATCCCCCATATATCATAAGATATATCTTGTTGGTCACATTCCAAACATGTGAATACCTTAATCATGTATTCTTTTAAAAATGAATTACCATAGAACAATAGTGAATACATGAATGCTGTCAAAATTTAACACTTTCCACATACCAAAATCTCAAAAATTTATATATAGTCAAACCATGATATAACTTTGTCCTTATATCCTTCATGAGGTCATTTCATTTTTTCTTTATCCATTCATTATGAACATATCATCTTCTTTCGAAAAATATTTCAATCACTTTTCACGGTTACTGGTACCATATAATTATTGAAAACCAATACACAAATATTCCAAAATTCCACAATACCATAAATGAGATTCCATGATACTATTTTGAAATCCCATTACATAAACACTTAATCATTACACAACATCATTTTCATACTCAAAATCACAAATAGTGATCACATGTGACATCCCTTTATCCTTTTACTTAAGTGTTTTCTCACGTTGATCATCATTAACCCTTGGATTAGGGAATTGATTAGCATAATGCCCCATTTCCATTCACTGGAAGCAATGAAGTGTTGGTGGTGCATTCTCTGCAGTCTTTTCTTTATTCACATCATTAGAAACCCTTTTTCCATTTCTTCAGCACTCAGATACTTGATGACCTTCTTTTCCACACATAAAAAATTTTCTAGTCCCTTTAAGACAATCTCCACCATGCTTCTTTCCACACTTTGAACATAAAGAAACATTCATCTTCTTTTCACCATTATTCTGAGATTTCCCCTTGAACTCCATCTTTCATTTCTTGTCAAAACCATGAGATGGATATGTAGAACCAACTTCCATTTCTACATTGATAGCACAAAGAACAATTTCTTCATAGAAACTGAAGTCTCTTATAGACAATGCCCTTTGAAGACTTGGTTTTAAGCCACTGAAGAATCGATAAACTTTACTTTTAGGTTGGATGATAAAGCCAGATGAATACATTGCAAGCCTTGTAAAATTCTCTTCGTATATACCAACAGATTCATCATCCTTTTTCTTAAGCTCAAGGAAATACTTTTCTATCTTTGTTCTAAGAATACGAGGGAAGTACTTGTTGAAAAATAAGTTCTTGATCTCATCTCATTCCATGGATTCTATTTCATCTCGGGGCCTTGAATTCTAAATTATAGTCCAACATTGATCTGCTTTACCTTCTAAATGGTAAATATCCAGAATGACTTTTTCATGTTCCAAACAACGATGTATGGAAAGTATCTTTCAATGGTACTGATTCATTGTTCAGCAACAAGTGGATCAGAATACCCACTGAAAGAAGGTGGAAGTTGCCTCATGAAGGACTCAATAGAATATTGTTACTTTCTCTGCCCATTTGGAAGTCCAGAATGATTCATAGCTTGTATAAGTATAGAAAGAAGATTTTACACTCCATCTCCCATAACATTGGTTTGTCAACTAGGACAATCATTGCATTTTCCATTACATTGATCATCATGGTTCCTTCGTTTTCCAGCCATCGTCTAAAACCCAAAAAGAAAAGCTTGAGAGGAAGAAATAATTCAAGGAAAAAAACTTAATAAAGGTGAAGTACTTTCAATATCTAACATCTTAGGTTTAATTCAATGATCGTTACCATAATCCTAGGACTATAACCTATAGTTATACTAAACCTTAGGTACATCCCTAGACATACCCTATAAATATTTCTAGGGATCTCACTAAACTTTTCGCATCCTAGTTTCCAAAGATGGACTAAACCTTTCCTCTGATACCAACTGTAGAGACCCAAATATTGATGTAAATAGACATTACAATAATTTTGAGGAATACTTAATACAGAACAAAAACCAACACTCAAGGAATGTAATATTTTAGTGTCTTTGGAAAGTTGGAACAAAATCTTCTAATCATGGTGAAAGATCTTCAACATCTCCCATAAAGATCTCCCCCATTTGTTTTCTTACATAAAACCTTTCTTTATATCCTGGGGAAAATAAAACAAATAGAGGGTTAGTTCAAATTCTCAGTAAGGGTATGAATGGAGAAAATAAAACAAACTATATACATTTGAACTTCAAAACAAGAACATAATATTTAAACATAAAAATCTTGAGCAATGACATGAAACAAGGAAGTACGTAGGGAATAGATCATAATGGAAAATCAATTATGATAAAATAACATGGGAATAAAACATGTAATTATGTTAAACCATTAAGGAAATGATATGATTTCCATAGTAGCCAAGACATTGGTGCCAAGACCATCTTAGTGGACAATGTCCCTTTCTGAATCGAGTTCACTCCTCATTTCAGTCCTGTAACACAGAATCAGATTAACTTACTGTTCCAGCCATGTCTGTCTCATGAGATATAAATCTTTTCCCAATTAATTGGAGGGAGATATAGGTCCCATCTATATAATAATGAAATCATTCTTACATGTGCCATGACATAAACATAAATCATTCATCATAACCCAAATAATAAAAATGGGGTTCATAAACATCTTACCATCATAACATAATCCATATAAAACAATTGGATATCATTTCATCATAAGAAAAGTGAAACCATTTAAATCATAGAGATATTATACTTGAAACATAAATATATGAAATAATGTCATCTTATATGGAAAATGGTTTTGATAAAACACTTTAATTGAATTCTTGATGAAAATATCATTTCTTCTTCAAAATAATTTTCTTTTTACAAAATTCCATGAAATTTTAAAAGAAATTGATTTTGTTGAAAATATTAATAAAATATTGTAGTGTAAGATTCATGAAAATAAAGTTTTATGAAACCTTAAAAATCCGTTCATTCCATATAAGTTCAAAAAAACATTTCCTCGTACTTTTAAGGGAAAAGATAAAAAGTACCAAATATAGTAAACAAAAGAAAGATTCCATCTATTACACAAAGTAAAAGTCAAATAAGGGTACACATGACTTTAAACATACATGGAAGAATATTAAACACTTTAAGAAAAACATTTTATGGACATGGATGAAAAATACAACCCCAGCAAATACTTACGTATAAGCAATCTCGGATAAAAATGAGATTGCAAAATTATCCCTTAACTTAGGTCCGATATGCTTCGTACGTATCCGAAACTCCTGTATAATGATTTAAATAATATCATTGACTTATTACAGAATCATATTCATTGTTATTTTATCATATATGGTTCAATTATGACTTTATATTACCCGTTCTTTTGTAAATTCTCTGTTAATGTAGCGTTTTGGGTAAAATCATTTTATTTATCATACATGTGTGGACATGTTGTTATTGATATTATTATTACTTATATCATTATTTACTTACTTCCAGAATGTAAATCATTATTTATATATCATATATATTCATTATATATATATATATACTAGATAGATAAATTAAGTGAAATACACCATTCATGGAGAGGGTTGGTCATACGTACGCATGAACACTGTTTTCCTTTCCTTATTGACTTGAATGGAAGTAATAAGATGACACACATATATATATATACATAAATACATTAGCTTAATTACTTCATATATTTCATTATTATTCATTATATATTCTTTATAATCATTCTTGAGTGGTTACGGTGGAGAATGAATCTCATCGCGTCGTGGAGACGGTAATCCGTACGTACGCACGAGCGATGATATCATTCCTATAATTATTGAATGGAATTGGAGTGGATGATATAATAAATCAGAATTAGTATAATGTTATAATAACCATTGAAAGTTATTTTTTAAACCATTATACCCATCCATGTAAGGTGGTGGTGGGAAAACAGATTATACCATGGCGTGGAGACGATATTCCGTATGTACGCACGTGCAGTGATTTCATTTTCCGTAGGATGGATAAGAAGGTGGAATGGGGTTTTATCATATTTATAATAACATATCAGTATATTATTGATACTGATGTTATTAATGTATAATTAAATAACTAAAGAAAAAGAAGTTTAAGAAGAAAGAAACTTGAAAGAATCGGTTGAAGAGATTACATCTTCTTCGACGCACCTCTTTTAAGCTTCCTTTTATGGCACTAGAGTTGGTCTTTTGAGGAGACCAGAACATCTATATTGTTTCTAGGGAAGTTGAAAAGGGAAATGGGAAGGGTTTTTTCAAGCATTAACGCTCAAAATTGTGTAATTAGAAGGGGGAAGAGGTGTCCTTTTATAAGGGAGGAGAGGGGCAGTTTAGGAAAAACTTAAAATATTGTTTTATAATAAAGTCATATTCGGTTTATAATGGCTCCAAAGTGACTTATTTAAAAGATAAAGTGTGGATGGGACGAACTCCTCTCAACAAATAGGTTTTAAACAAGTTTAGGTTACTATTTTAACCTTATCATTTAGATTTAACTCTAAGTTAAATAATTGAACTTTTACCGTGTCTTCTTGTTTTCTTCCACTATATTGTTAATAAACATACTATAACAAGCCAAAAGAATCTCAAGTGGTTCATTATTAATATATATAACGTTATATAAGTCATGTTTCTGAACCTTATATTTTTAGGAATAAAATAATAGTTAAGAAAATAATATTTTTTTTAGAAACTATTTTATGTCAATTTTGACACTATTTGGTAATTGATTTTTGTGAAAATTATAACAGCATTATTAGTTCGAAAACAGTTAATTGAATCAATACCAACATTACATATTAACCTAGAAAATTATTCTAATTCATAAAAAGTCTCACATTACATTTATTTTGGTATTTATAACATCAATTATGTTAACATTTCATTAATAAGGTAATTTTTGCATCATCATTGTGTCATAAATAAATTAAATTATTTAAAGTCTAAAAATTTTAAATAAAATACCATTATGTACTAAATATTTTTATCTTTATAATTAATATTTATAGTCTAATTTATCTTATGTATTTCTATATATTAAAAATGTTTTAGTTATTAAACATTAATTTTAACCCTTTTACCTATTCTTTAAATAAAATAATAATAAGTGTCCTAATCTAATAAAAGTGTAACTGAAGGGTAATATTTTATTCATAATGTTGTTTTCGGTCTAATTACACTTATACAATAGAATTAAGACATGTTTTAGGGTAATAATAATATCATTTTTACAATTAATTACCTTATTTACTTTTAACCGTGGTAAATAAAAGTAAAAAGTGACTATTCACCAAAAATTATTTTTATCTTATTGAACCATATTTTACTCCTTGGTGTTAACCATGTCTCTCGGATGTTCAAAATTCCACTCATAGAATCGGTAAAATTAGGTTTTATGTAAATTTTCAAATTCTCCTAGGAGGTTGGTAAAAGACAATGAAAAGTTCAATAAAATTTTTATATATCTAAAATTATTTTAAAATGACTCAAATGAATTACATTGAACTTATATAGGTATTATGTATCAATTTTGACCTAAAATAAATTTATACAAAATAAATCATTATTTAAATAAAAAGTCAGTTTTTAAATAGTAACCTAGTGTTTTCACTATTCATAAAAAAATGGAATGTTTTCAAAAAAAATACCAAAAATTCACCCTAGGATAATTTTGATATTCCGAATCCAAAAAAGATGTCCATTTAGAAATATTAAATTTATAAAATTTCAAAAAGTGGGTATTACTATTCATAATGGCTAGTTTATATAATATTTTAATAACATATCGTTGTTTTGTGAAAATCGGTATTGCGTACACCACACGCTATCATGGAAGTTCGCGATTGCGTATAAAGAAATCCAAGTCAGGGTTGCGTATAGTGCAAGATTCATTTTATGTTGTTTATAACAGAATCCAACCATATTTCATTTATACATTGAATATATATATATATATATACACACACACTCAATGCTGCGTAGAATAACTTCTATCAAACGAACTTGAAATTTTGTGTAACATGATCCAAGAATATTTTTGTGTATACTGCACGCTAATACGGTGTTGCATATAGTGTATGATGATCTTGTTGTAGTATATAACACAAGATATAAAATAAATTAAAAAGAATAATTCTCATAAAATCTCAGGGTGTTACATTGACTCTGCGATATAAGATCCTCCAAGGATTCTGTTCACATGAAACATTATTATCCAATGGTACCACCTCAAGATTCAATACATGTGTGGGGTTTGATATTTACTTCCCCAACAGGGATACATGGAACACATCATGTACTTGATATAGGTAATGTGTAGTGCTATTCAATATGCCAGAAATTTGTTGTGATCACGGATCAACATGGGGCTAATATATATTGGAATAATATTTCCTTTATTCCAAAACCATACTATTTTACTCCATGTAGATATAAAATGGAAAAATTTTGTATCCAACCTCAAAATCTAGATCAGGTCGATGATTGTCTGCATATATTCCTTAAACAATTGTGTGGATTTCATGTGATATTGAATGGTTTGAACCTTTTTTGTGATCTTTTGTATAAGGTTAGTATCCATTAGTTTCAAATCTAAAAAATCGTTGTATAATTTTGGATTCTGACACCTCTTCCCATAGATGAATCTTTAGAAAACACTTGGTCTAACATTATATTATGCTGGACTAATTTTCATGACCAACCCACCATGGTTCGAACCCTGACTACCCCAAGCGGGCCTCCAATTGGCTAGGGGATGGTGACAAGAACCAAGTAGGGATATCCAAAAAATTTTAGGCATTACCCTGAAGTACCTATACGTGCACATACACACATTTCCAATCCCACACAACGCTAAAAATTAAAAAAAAAATGAAAACAATGCATGCATATGTCTATGATCCCACAATAGAGTATGGCAGTAAAGTAATGAATGTAGACGATGGGGCCAAATACAATCCCAACCAAAAATATTAAAGAGTAAAACCTACTCCAAGGGATATAACTAATGTAAAATGAAATATATTGGTAAAAACCTTATTCTGTCAAGCTCTATCTATGCTCCACCCATTCCTTTTACTCCCTGCACACCATGAAAAGGGTATTCATCTACATAAGACAAGACACATGCTGGAAAAACCCATGGAGGGGTGAGAATAAGAAAACCAAGTAGAACACCATGAAAACACAAAACAAAAAGCACTAAGTATATTTTTTCAATATAAGATATCAAAATAAATGTATAACAGAAACACCCAGATGTAGTCAAGAAAGACACCACGCCAGTAGGTGGCCATAGCTGACTTCCAGCCATATGATTCTTCTTAAAGTAATTCCTATTTCGGAAAAAACCACCCCATGAGCCATGCTATTATTAGGGAAACCCAAAATAAGTGGATAGGATTATTAGGACCCACCAAATAAATACCTATAGTATATTAATACCATGATACACTGATAGGGAGTCACACCCTGAACTGTTGAGGGACTCCGCGAACCCAATATAGATTAACCTTCTATGTAATGGATCAAAAGGTAATGATACCCCAAACCCTTCCGTTATGACCTAATAAATGGAGGATCAACTCCCAACTCAAGGAGGTCATGTCGATTCCTTAAACCCAACCTACGGATTAAATATGATAGAGGATCACCCTCTAGTTTCCTGAAGGGACACCACAACTCTATTTAAGACTGAAACTCTATAGTGTATCACAATCATGTTATGTGGATGTAATTAAACACTTTAAATTCATGGGAATGTTACAAGGGAACACACTCAACCATGTTGGGTCCAAACTAAGGAAATGGAGATATAGGTAGACTCTTGATGGTTGTATATAGCGTCTCCTTCGGTTATATGGTATGTCCACCTATCCTTAAGTCTTATTGTGTGGTAAAGTATCACATGACTTGAAAGACTCAAAATACACGGAATTTTGAAGCGGTGCACCACATTTAGAGACCCATGACACCATGATCATGTCTCTTGGACATGTCCACATATTGACTTGCATGTGTACTAACCCATGTATAGGTGGTTGTGTCTGTGTCTGAGTCAATGACTCAGAACATGATATGTACTCATGCTCATGTCTATGTACCCTATGAGGTACATGCCAAAGCATCATATATGGGTCACAAAACATGTGACCATGTCACACGGTGTGTGATATTTTTCTAACTATGGAACCCTAGAGCCATACCGGGGGTCCCACACAGCATGGCTCACCAGGTTTCGTGCCGTGTGAACCAAAATATTATAGAAACACTGGTTATTCCCCTGCAATATATGTCCCATCATCAAAGACTCAAACAATTTTGAGACATGTATATATAGGATCGGTCATCCCTTAACATCATCACTTTCTTGGATTTAGGTCCTCAAATATAATCTAGAATTGTCCGATCACAGTATTTGTATTCGTTTCATGCATCTATGGGGAAAAATTATGAACACTTGATTCGGTATGATTATATCTTGATCCATCCACCATCATCATAAATTATTGAACCTAAATATCTATTAAATTCCATACTCGTGGTTTCAATCCGTTGTGCCGAAGAACAATCCCACAATGATTACAAACCGGTTATTGGTCAAACCATTGGCCAAAAAAAATTATTGAAAGAAGGAAAATGGGAGAAATCCATAAAACAATGTGAGGAATAATCCTTGACTATTTTTAATTTGTCCTAGATTATTTTCTACAGAACAAGAAAAAATTAATGGGAATAAATCCAAATTCACAATTAAAAAATTATATCAAATTAATTTTAACGATGATGCATGTATCAATATTTTTGTGGAATTTATTCACATTCATATGAGATTAAGAAAAAAAAGTGACAAATCATAATAAAAAATTGTAGATAGATATTGGATCGATTTTTGATGAATAATGGTTTCATTTTTGTCATTGATGAGATCCATGAACTCTGTTGGTGCGAGGATCCGTGGTCCAATACTGATCCATCGTCATCCTCTAAGAAAGATATCGTCTGGATATCTATAGGTCTCCAAGGTTTAGTAGTCAAACCTAGGAAAAAACCTATAACTGTGTACTTATAGAATAAATTCTTCATTGTGTTTAGAAATAACATACAAAAATGAATAAATTTTATTTATTTACAACCATTATGAGTTTTTCCAAACATGCGTGTGCCAACAAATATTATGTTGCTCCTTGGGTAAAACTAATCTTCAAAACCCAACTATTCCCTCAAATTTTTTATAAGACCACGGTTTAGGAGTTATTACCCTTTTTAATGAAAACTATGTTTGTGTTCTATTTAATATATTTAATATATTTTATACATTCATTCCAAGAACACCAGGCCTCTGAATTGCACGTCATCTCAGGGACTAGTCTTGAAAAAATTCTATATAATACGAAAAAAATGTAAACAAAAAATCAGAGTCATTATATTATCCCCACCATAGGATTTTTAATCCTAAAAATAGAAAATCCTACTAAAAAGGAATAGGGCATTGGGGTTGCATCTAGGTCCCCCTCCCAAGTTCTCTCCTTAATTTTCTCATGCCTCCACTGAACATGCACAAAGTGAATCAATCACCCATGATGGATCCTCTCCTACCGATCCTTGATCTGCCTTGGGTACTCACCAAACAAAGGTTTATCCATCCTAGATGTTCATCTCATCTCAATAAATGACAATACATGACTCATGCATGTATCTACTTAGTTACGACAGTTGGAAGACTTCATGTACCCCGTATAACTGTGGTGGTAGAGCTAAGCGATACACCACCGCACCAATTATATGTAGTATCTGGAAGAGACCAATGAAACTTATAGATAAGTTGCCACCGTAGCCAAATATAATCAATACACAATGAGTTTATACCCTTAAGAACAAATGGAATCCATCCTCTAATTACATAAGTATCCATAGTGGGTTCATATAAGGCTTCTTATGGCCTTGTGCAGTCCTTATCATCTCTTGGATAATCTTCACCTTCTCTAGAGTAGCTCACACCCTCTCCAGGCCCATGAGTGATAAATCTCCTACATTAATCCAATAAAGTGGTTACCTATAGGATCATAACTAAAAATACTCAAATGGTGACATACCAATGGTGAAATGGTAGCTGTTTTTATACGTGAAATCCACCCAGGGTAGGTGATCCTCCCAAATCTAGATAATATCAAACAAGAAAGACCACAACATTTCATCCAAGACGTGAATGATATACTTTCTTTGGACATCATTATGGGGGTAAAACACTTTGATAAGTTGTAACTGAGTCCTAAAGTAATCCTATAATCCTCTCTATAATCACGATGTGAATCATGAATCACAATCAGAGATGATTGCCGAAGGAACAATATGGAGTTGGACTATCTCCTGCCCGTAGAATCATTTGAAGCACTTTATCGAAATATTATATCAAATATATAGGATATAAAAACCCAATAATTATGGACATGGACATTACATTACTTTTATGGAATACTTAATTCATTACAACAATAGATTCCCAAGGACGATTTTAGTTTAGTGCCTTTGGAAACTTGGAATACATTCTTTTAATTTGGGTAATGATCTTAAAAAATTACTACAAATATCCCCCCCATTAGTTTTCCTACCTAAAACAATTATTTATATCATTGGGAAATGAAATCATATGAGAAGGGCGAGCTTAGATTCCCAATAAGTGGAAACAAGGAAAATGTCCAAAAAATGAACTTAAGAATGTAAAAACATGAACATAACTTATGAAATTCATATAATGTATAACATATACCGAAATATTGAGTCATGGAATTAATATTGGTAGTTCATAAGTCATAAATCATAAAGGAAAATGATCCATGAAAAAAATATCATTGGAATAAAACATGGAATAGTGGAAACACATAAGAATAAAAAATCATTCCCATATTAGCTAAGCCTCATTTCCAAGACCATCAGAGTGTACAAAGTCCTTAACAAAACCGATTTCACTCCTCGTTATAGTCATGTATTACAGAACCATATTGACTTACCATTATAGCCCTTTTTTCTAAACCAATATCATTTTATGTTCCATCCATGTATTACTGAACTTAGATCATTTCCCGTTCAAGCCCTATCTATCTCATGAAATATAACTCTTTACCTAATGAATTGACAGGATATATTGGTCCCACCCATCTCATAATGAAAATAATACATATGTGTTCAACAAAAACATAAATCATAAATCATAGCGTATAAAAATGGGTTTCATAAAATCATTCCACCATAACATAATCCAGGAAAAGAAAATATATTTCATAAATATCATTCCATCATAAACTTTATCAAATCATAGGAATAATCTAGATAATATCCTTCAAAAAAAATATTAATTTTGAATCATATATAACATCAAAGAATTTAATTTTAGATTGAAAATTATTCTTGTAACGCCCTGACCCCAGTTACCCAGAGTTAGTGCATTATTACCTATCATTGGCAGGATCACAAAGGATCAAGTCTCTAATGACCGATTATTTTAGTAGTCTTGGAAATGCTAGATATATTCCTAAGTCTTAAATTTCATCATAAAGTAAAAAAACTACAAAAACATCCTGTATTCATATCTCCTCATACTATCCCTATAGGTCATTCATAAATTACCTCTTCACATCCTGGGAAAAATAATACATTGAAAGGGGTGAGCTCAGATGCTCAGTAAGGATAACAATATAGTGGAATCTTTCATAGATAAGCATAAACATTTAAGGCAATGTATAACTAAAACAAAAGCCTTTTAAACTTGAACTTCATCATAATATGGAAAAGATAAATTGAAAAAATCCCATTTACTTATTCACATGGATATTCTAGTAGTCGAATAACCACATGATATATCAATAACCACTTTCATAATGATGGAATGCGTAATGCCAGACTATCATAACCACGTAGACACGGCCTCGTGCCAAGACTACAAATTGTATTTTGTCAAGACCCTATGCCAGTACTCTAGTTTGTCTAATGAGACCTACCGATGCGTCGAGGAGCTATAGTGGGCTCCACCCATCACTTACTATGTCCAATGAATTCCTCATATGAAAATTTTGAATCTTAACATAAACATTAGTTTTAAAACTAGCATATGAAATGTCAATACTTTATCCACAAACCATGAATGGTAAAAAAATAGCACATCCAATGTCAAACATAACTCATTCAATACAATATGGAATATTGTATTGTAACATATTAACCTCAATCCCGAATAATGAATGATATTGACAAGGATGAAAATAATCATCAAAACTATTTGAGAGGATTATCCCCATTTTTTCTTGAAAACATTTAAAAGTCACACTACTTATAAAAGAGCCCTTTTAAAATAGATTTGTGAATCAAAGTGTCCCATAACAATTTGAAAATTTTAAAAGGAATTTTAATTTTAAATCATTAATGTCCATATAAATAAATCATTAAAACCATTTTTAAAACATGTACATTAATGATAAGGGTTTAGAAGAATAATTCTTTAAAACATTTAAAAATGATATTTTAGTTAGAGTTTCTAACCAAAAGGGAGACACTTGAATAAAAATAATTGAGGTAATAAAAACAGTGTAATATCATGAGAATAAATGGATTCATGATATACTATGTCAATGTACATTATATACACCATATAAAAGTGATTTTTTGTATAATAACAAAGTAGCTTCAATGGAATGTAAATTGAGATGAAATCTCTTATAAAGACTGTATCCTTGGGTTAAGGATAAATAAACAAAATTATTATTTGTGAAAAATATAAATACACTCTATATGATTGGATATTCAGTGTAAATCAATCAGATGACATTCACACATATTCTTGTAAAAACAACACCAATGAATTGGATCTTTGAATCAATAAATGGAGATTGAGTTAAAATTTCTATTACCAAGTTCATATTGATGACGTTAAATTTATTAATGGAGTGATTATGTGTACCAAAAGTGTATCAATAGAAAGGGGAGTGGATGTTATGACATAAGAAAATGAATAGTGATTCCACACATAATCTTGGAGTAAAATAATCAATGATTTATGCATAAAGATGAATGAGTGGAAATTGAAATTTAAAATTCCCTTATTGAATTTGTAACTTATGAAACATAAACCCATGAAAGAAGGATCATACAATTATGATGTAAATATCCATAAATTAAAGTATATTACACAATCATTACACTCATGGGTAGTACACACACTACATGCAATAAATAAGTGGTGAACAATGGAAATATCACAGAATTAAAAGTTAGATAAGAAAACCTTTACTTTGTACTTTTTCCATGGTAGAGGGAAGGTTAGCGTCCTGTATATTGGTGAAATAATTGTTATTGAATTATACAAGGATCATATACATTAAAATGATATCATATATGATCTTTTAACATTTCTTTGTAAATAATATCTTAGTATTATTGTCGTTTCGGGTGTTAACTTACTCATTTCCTTTTATATGTTTTGTTACATTTGTCGTGTTTTATATGGTTAGGTTGTATCATATTCATATACAGAATGATATCAATTCCTTAAACATTATTTTTAATCATCAAATGATAATTAGACTTGAATGGATACAATGGGGAATAAATCTCATCGCATTCATGGAGACGGTAGTCCGTACGTACGCACGAGCGACAATATCCTTATTTTGATATTAAAATAATATATAATTGGATGGTATATTATATATAAAGAATCATTATCATGTTATATTTATTATTTACATGAATTAAACATCATTATTATACCCATCCAATTAATAATGTATTGAATAACAATTACACCACGATGTGGAGACGGTAGGCCGTACGTACGCACGTATGGTGACATGTAATAAAAAGGATGGATAGAATACTGAATATGACTATACCATATTTATAATAAAATCATTGTATATAGAAGATACTAGAGTTATTATTTTATAATGGATCAACATAGAAAGAAGAAGTTGAAGTAGAAAGGAACTTGAAAAAGGTTGGTGAAAACATTACCTCTTCTTCGGGTTATTCCTTTTGATTTGATCAAAAGGGATCCTTAGTTTGGATTTTTTACTAACGGAGGGACTCTAATATTAATACAGGATAGTTGAGAGGGTATTTTGGAAAAGTTTGGCCAAACAAAAAGGCTTTGAAGGTATGAATAATTGGTTAGAAGTGGTGTCCTTTTATAAGGGGGAGGAGGGGCTCTTTAGGAATAACTAAAAGTATTGTTTTATAATAAATTCATATTCAGTATCTAATGGCTCAAAAGTATATTATTAAAATTCTAAGGTGGGTACGGTTTGATATAATTTCAACCAATATATTTTAGACTGGTTTGGGTCACTATATTAACTTTATCTTTTTTATTTAACTCTAAGTTAACAAGTTTGACATTTACCATGTCACTTTGTATTTTTATATTATATAGTTATAAAACATACTATATACCTCCAGGAGACCCCAAAGTGGTCTGGTAGTGATACACCTATCATTATATAAGTCCTTTGGCCGAACCTTATATTTTTTGGAATATAATATCAATTAAAAATATAATATTTGTTTTAAAAACTGATTTATGTCAATTTTGACAATATTTAATAATTGATTTTTTTTGAAGTCTTAAGAACTTTATCAATTCAAAAAAATTCAATTAATAAATCCTCACATATCATATTAACTAATAAGATTATTTTATGGCCTCAAAACTTTCAAATTATAATTATTTTATCATTTATAATACTAATTATTTGATTCTTTCATTAATAAAGAAAATACTACATCAATATTATGTCATAAATAAATTTAATTATTTAATGTCTAACAATTATAAATAAAATTCCATTATGTAGGAAATATTTTTTTCTTTATAATGAATTTTTATAGTAAAAAATATAACATATATAACCCTATGTAAATTTTTTTTTTCTAAAAGATATATGCTTATGTCATTTTTCTATTTACTTTTACTTAATTAATATAAAGTGTCATTATCACTTACAAGTGGATCCATGGGGTCCCAAAATCGATCCAAAGATTCCCATGGTCAGACATGTATAAAACAATAGGATTAGGACACATTTTAGGGTAATTTATTATTATTATAATATTATTTTTTACCTTATTTACCGGATTTACCCTTTAACCATGATAAATATTTTATTTACCAAAGTAATAATTGAAAATGTCTAAAAATAAAAGATACCTATTTACACAATTTGGACCTCCTGATTATAAATATGGAATCCATTTTTCTAAATTCAAAACACATAAGTGGTAGAAATTAATTTAAAATTAATTCCTGCTGTCAAAACAAAAAGCGTGTTTTTAAGAAATAATAACTATCAAAAGATTGACACTTGTTTAAGTCCGGTTTAAATGTGAAATTATGCCCAATGACCAAAATTTTATTAAATTGTAAAAATATATTATAAATATACTTTAAAACCTCTCAAATTTCAAATTTATCACTATTAATTATTTTGATTAAAAAAGTTGTTTTTAATTAAAATTTAGTGATTTTCACTATTCATCAAAAATTGAAAGTTTTCAGAAAAATACCAAAAAATCACCCTAAGCTAATTTCGATATTCCAAATTCAAAAATGAAGTCCATTTTGAAATATAAAATGTATAAATTTTCAAAAAGTGGGTATTACTATTCATAATGGCTAGATTGATTGGTTGTGGTGTGTGTTAGAACTCGAAGTTGCGTACAACACACGCTACTGTATTATTCAAAGAGAAGAGTACCATGGAAGCTTGAGGTGTTACATTATCCCCTCCTTCAAATAATTTCATCCTCAAAATTTTTAAAATTGGGCTTGGGAATACAATGGAAAGTCCCATATCGAAAAAAGAGTAAATAAAACTACCACCTTAAAAGAAAGAAAGAGAAGTATAAAGGTCACCAGAGATAAATCATACTAGGATTCCATGTAGGAAAACATGGATATGAAAGATAAAATAAGTGTCATGTTCTGATGGAGAGGGATAGAAAACATGATCAGAATAAAGTTAACATCAAGAAATCCACAAACCTGTGATGATACAAACAGTCATTAGTTTCCTAGTAGGAAATGTATACGGAGAACATTTTTTTTAAGTTACATTACATAAAGATGAGAAATTTATTTATGAGAATGACTAAGAAAATAAAGAGATATACTTACTTTTATGTATAGTTTCACTATTTAATTAATTTCCACCACTAACTCATTTTATTTAAATGATGAGTATTCAAGAAGACTTGGTCACACTGGAAGAGCTGGAATAAACGTCTATAGAAGCACATGATCGAAGAAGGGTAAACAATATATTTAAATTTTATTTAGAGATTAATCAAAACCAAAATGGTTAGTACAGGATCTGTTGACCCCCAAAAGGATATTCCTTTCGAGAAATAATCACAAATCTTAATTTATAAAATTTAACCAACAAAACCCCAATGTTAAATAAATACCATTAAATACACAATAGTCCTTAAATTCCTTCAACATAATACAAACTAATATTGAAACCCAAAACTTAGAAGAATTTTGTTATGTAGTCTTCCATGAAAAATAGTATCTCCAAATGACATGAACTACTCTTAAAGTGACATACTTAAATGTAATTAACCTAATCACATATTCTCTATTATAGGTTAATCATTTCCATAAATAACCCAAATCACCATAAATAAACAATAAAAATGTAGATAAAAATACACCATTACACCTCAAAAGAAACCCCATAGTATTCTATTTTCCTTGGACATATAGTGTTCCCAGCAAAGCGAACATCTTCCAAAATAACATTTATCACTCAATCACCAAATCGTTTTCCTATACTAAGGGTATTCATTTTAAAAGACATAAGAACCAAAATCAACTTATTATTGATCAATAAAATCATTTAACTAAAAATAATTAGTCACACTAACCAGGAACTTCACATAGTCCCGTGGAAGGCGATAAATCCAAATCACACTTTGGTTGTCGGTTCAATTCCCACAGATTTGTCTGATGCGATGGGTTGTCACATGGTCTGCGTGTTGTCCTTTTTCAAAAACTATATTTTATAACATTATCAAAATCAGAAAAAATTGTCAAAATAATCATAACATAATTTTAACCAGAAATGTTATCTCATACCTTGCATTTTCATCCAAAAATATAATAACTTGTAACTGCCTCAAACCCAATGATCGTATAAAACCAAATAGTTATTTATTAAAATATCCACAAAGGAAAAGATAAGACCTCCTCAAATATCATTATCACATGGAAAACTATGGGGTTACAAATACAAGAGAAAATTATTCCAAAGTAATCCCATAAAAAAAGAGCACTAATATTTTAAACATTTCTCCAACAATTTATTTCCACATAGCTTCTTCTTTGACCAATATAATATCCTATATAATAGGGAATTCACACGTGTAATGGCCAGGTCCCCTACATTTATGGAAAATGAGTGTAAATGGATTCTCGAGACCAATTTTGTTTCTTCCATAGTACTCTTCATTTTTCCTCGGCAATTATTCACTTTATGTCCTTATTTCTCACACATAAAGAATTTCATTGTTCAATTGAGAGACTTTCCTAGGTTTCTCCTTCCATATTTCATGCATGATGGAAATTTAGGATTCTTTTCTCCATAGTCTCCACTGTTGGAGCTCTTATCATTCATCACCTTTCTCTTCTTTCTTCAGTCCGGGAGTTGGTTAATATATATGTTTTTGATCTTATTTTTGGAAAACTGATTTGGCATGAACATGATATCTTTTATGCCTATCAAAATTCCATTTTTTTTGCTCATTTACACCACTGTTCCCACCTTGTACATCATTCTCAAAGTTACTATGACTTCCTTGGACTCTAGCCGTTGACTAAAACCAGAAAACATTGTGTGATTAACAGTAGTCATAAAATCATTTAGAGAATATCATGACACCATAGTCTCAATTTGATACACCTTAGGATTAACAAAGGTCATTTATTCTAATATTATATTAAAATACTTCAAATTGGGTTGTAAAGAAAATGTAAATTAACCTAACCATATCCCCGGGAGTGTCGCAACCAAGAGTGTAGAAAGGCCCATTGTTTTGCACCGTTTCCCATTCGAGTCTAGCTCAAAGCGGTGTTTTCGGATTTTACCCCTAGGTACATCTATTCCAGAGCCACCTCAACCAGCTCATATCTAGATAAGAATGTATTGCATGGAAAACTCACATAATCTATACAATACCAAAATTCTAGGAAGTTCTTATATACTAATCCTTAATGTCTATCTTAGGGCAATGTGCTCTAATCAGAGTTTATCTAAATCTAGTTTCCAGGTTTGTACTAAACTTCCTCTGATATCAACTGTGATGCCCTGACCCCAGTTACCCAGAGTCGGTGCATTATTACGTATCATTGGCATGATCACAAAGGATCAAGTCTCGAAAGACTGATTAGTTTAGTAGTCTTGGAAACATTAGATATATTAATAAGTCTTACATTACATCATAAAGTAAAAAAACTACAACAACATCTTTTATTTATATCCCCTCATACTATCTCTGCTGGTCATTCATAAATTACTTCTTCACATCCTGGGAAAAATTAAACATTGAATGGGGTGACCTCAAATGCTCAGTAAGGATAACAATATAGAAGAAACTTTCATAGATAAGCATAAACATTTAAGGCAATGTATAACTAAAACAAAATCCTTTTAAACATGAACGTCAGTATAATATGGAAAAGACAAAATGAAATAATTCACTTTACTTATTCACGTGGATATTCTACTAGTCGAAGAACCACATGAAATATCAATAACCACTTTCGTAAAGATGGAATGCATAATTATAGACTATCATAACCACATGGTCAAGGCTTCGTGCCAAGACTACAAATAAGATTTTGTCAAGGCCTTATTCCAAGACACTGGTTTGTCTCATGATACCTATTGATGCATCGAGGAGCTATAGTGGGCTCCACCAGTCACATACTATGTCCAATGCATTCCTCATATGAAAAGTTTGAAACATAACATAATCATTCGTATTAAAACTAGTATACGAAATATCAATACTTTATCCACAAACCATGAATGGTATAAAAATAGCACATCCACAATCAAAAATAACTCATTCAATACAATATGTAAGATTGTATTGTAACATATTAACCTCAATTGAGACAAATTAATGATATTGAGATAGATGAAAATAATCATCAAAACTATTTGAGAGGAATATCCCCCTTTTTCTTGAAAACATTTAAAAGTCTCACTACTTGTCAAGAATCTGTTTTAAAATAGATTTTTGAATAAAAGTGTGTCATACCACTTTGAAACTTTTAAAAGTAATTTTAATTTTAAAACATTAATGTCCATATAAATAAATCATTAAAATCATTTTTAAAACATGGACATTAATGAGAAATATTTAGATGAATAAATATTTAAAACATTTAAAAATGATATTTTAGTTAGAGGTTCTATCCAAAATAGAGACACTTGAATACAAATAATTGAGGTAATAAAAACATTTTAATATCCTAAGAATAAAGGGATTCATGATATACTATGTCAATGTACATTATATACACCATATAAAAGTTATTTGGTGTATAACAGCAAAGAAGTCTCAATAGAATGTAAATTGAGATGAAATCTCTTATAAAGACCGTATCCTTATGTTAAGGATAAATCCACGACATAATTATGTGTGAAAAATATAAATACACTCTATATGATTGGATATTCAGTGTAAATCAATCAGAGGACATTCACACATATTCTTGTAAAAACAACACCAATGAATTGGATATTTGACTCAATAAATTGGGATTTAGTTAAAATTACTCTTACCAAGTTCATATCGATGAATTTAGAATTTATCAATGGAGTGATTATGTGTATCAAAAGTGTATCCATAGAAAGGGGAGTGGAAATTATGACATAAGATAATTAATAGTGATTCCACAAATAATCTTGGAGTAAAATAATCAATGATGTATGCGTAAAGCTGAATGAGTGCAAATTGAAATCTCAAATTCCTTTATTGATTTGGTAACATACGAAACATACACCCATGAAATAAGGTTCATACAATGATGATGTAAATATCAATAAATTAAATTATATTACACAATGAATACAATCAGGGGAAGTACACACACCACATGTAATAAATAAGTGGTGAACAATGGAAATATCACGGAATTAAAAGTGAGATAAGAAACCCCTTACTTTTTACTTTTTCCTTGGTCAAGGGTGGGATATCATCCTGTATAATGGTAAAATTGTTGTTATTTAATTATAAAAGGATCATATACAATAATATGATATCATATATGATATTTTAACATTGCTTTGTTAATAATATCTTAGTATTATCGTCATTTCAGGTGTTAACTTACTAGTTTTATTTTATTGGTTTTGTTACATAAGTCGTGTTTTTTATGGGTAGGTTGTATATTATTCATAAAAATAATGATATCAACTACATAAAAATTATTTTTAACCGTCAAATGAGAATTATACTTGAATGGATACGATGGGGAAGGAATCTCATCGTGTTAGTGGAGACGATAGTCCGTACCTATGGACGAGCGACAATATCATTCTTTTGATATTAAAATAACATATAATTGGATGGTATATCATATATAAAGAATAATTATAATGTTATATTTATTATTTACATGAATTACACATCATTATTATACCCATACAAAAAATAATGTATTGAATAACAATTACAACACGACATGGAGACGGTAGGCCGTACGTATGCACGTATTGTGACTTGTCATTCAAAGGATGGATAGAATACTGAATATGGTCGTACCATATTTATAATAACATCATAGTATATATACGATACTGGATTTATAATTTTATAATGGAACAACAAAGAAAGAATAATTTGAAGAAGTAAGGAACTTGAAAAATTGTGGTGAAAACATTACCTCTTCTTCGAGTTATTGCTTTTGATTTGATCAAAAGGGATCCTTAGGTTGGATTTATGACTAAATTAAGGACTCTATGATTAATGGAGTATATTTTACAGGGTATTTGGGAAGAGGTTGGCCGAACCAAAAATCTTTTAAGGTATGAAGAATTGGTTAGAAGTGGCTTCCTTTTATAATGGGGAGGAGGGGCTTTATAGGAAAAACATAAAGTATTATTTTATAATAAATTAATATTCGGTTTATAATGGATAAAAAGTGGATTATTAAAAATATAAGGTGGGTATGGGTCGAAATAATTTCAGCCAAAAGATTTTAGATAGGTTGGGTCACTATATTAACTTTATCTTTTTTATTTAACTCTTAGTTAAATAGTTTGACATATACCATGTCACATTGTATTTTTATATTATATAGTTAATAAACATACTATATACTACCAAGAGACCACCAAGTGGTCCATTAATTATACACCTATCATTATATAAGTCATTTGGAGGAACCTTAGCTTTTTAGGAATAGAATATCAATTAATAAATTAATATTTGTTTTAAAAACTCATTTATGTCAATTTTTACAATATTTAATAATTGATTTTTGTTAAAGTCCTAAAAAATTTATTAATTAAACATAATTAATTTAAGAAATCATAACATGTAATATTAACTAATAAAATTCGTGGAGGACAGAAAAACATTCAAATTATATTTATTTTAACATTCATAACAATAATTATTTGATTCATTCATTAATAAGGGAAATACTGCATCATTATTGTGCCATAAATAAATTTAATTATTAACTGTCTAAAAATTAGAAATAAAATAACATTATTTAGGAAATCCTTATATATTTCTAATGAATATTTATAGTCTAATATATAACATATATAACCCTATATAAAAATTGTTTTTCTAAAAGATATATGCTTTTGTCATTTTGGTATTTACTTTAACTTAATGAATATAAAGTGTAATTATCACATACAAGCGGGTCCATGGGGTCAAAAAATAGACCCAAAGATGACCATGGTAGGAAATGTACCAACCAATAGCGTTAGTACACGTTTTAGGGCAAATTATTATTATTTAGTATTATTTTTACCCTTATTTACCAGATTTACCCTTTAACCATGGTAAATAAAATATTTACCGAAGTAATTATTCAAAATGTCTAAAAATAAAAGTTACTTATTTTCAAAATTTGGAAATCTTGATTATAAATATGGAATCACTTTTTATAAATTCAAAACACATATGTGGCATAAATTAATTTAAAATTAATTTCCGCTGTAAAAACAAAAAGCGTGTTTTTAAGAAATAAAAACTATCAAAAGATTGACACTTGTTTATGTCCGGTTTAAATGTGAAATTACATCCAATGACCAAAATTGTATTAAATGTTAAAAATATATTCAAAATATATTTTAAAACCACTCAAATTCATAATTTATTGCTAATAATTATTTCGATTAAAAAAGTTGTTTTTAATTAAAATTTAGTGATTTTCACTATTCATCAAAAATTGAATGTTTTCAGAAAAATACCAAAAATTCACCCTAGGATAATTTAGATATTCCTAATACAAAAATGAAGTCCATTTTGAAATAAATAATTCATAAAATTTCAAAAAGTGGGTATTACTATTTATAACGGCTAGTTTGATTAGTTGTGGTGTGTGTTAGAACTCGAAGTTGTGTACAACACACGCAATTGTATTATTCAAAGAGAAGCATACCGTGGAAGCTTGGGGTGTTACAATTTTTATATAACACATGAAAATAATTCATGAAGAAAATATCCTTTCTTTTTGGAAATGTTTTTCATTTCATAAAATTCCACTCAATATTAAAATAAAAAAAATCATTGAAAATAAACTTATAATCTTATAAGGGAATATTCAAGAAGATAAATCATTATGAAAGTGGAAAATTATATTCATACCATATAAGTAATAATAAAAAATTCATCTCCTTATTTTTCAATAAAATTCAAGAAGTACCACATTAGGAAAATAAATGAAATATTCCTTACAAACTGTGTAGTAAAAAGTCAAAAAATGGGTTAAATCACAACAATTCCAAATGTTGAAGAGATGGTGAAATAAATAATCTTAAAAATATAATAAATATAATTTTATGCCTTATGAGAGAAATTAAATTATGAAAATAAAATTCTATTCTAGATATGACTCAAAAAATACAATCATGGGTAGCATATAAACTACTTAGAAGAAACAAGTTGTGTATACGACATGTGTCTAACACAAATAACGGTGACACAAAAAAATCCCTTACCTTGGGTCCTATTTACTTGGTACATTTTCAAAAATCCATTATAATGGTTTAAATAATTTTACTAACTTATTAAATAAGCATATTTATATTTATGATATCATACATGATAATATTATCACCTATTTAATAATATTTTATTTTTATGCTTCATTTGGGTGTCAACTACTTCATTATCTCAAACATGTTTTTTCATTTATGTATCAATTAATGGAAAATAGGATATAGTTACATAAGTTATAGAATTATATTAATTTAATATATATAATATTTATTCATTATATACCTTTATGTAACCATTCATGAATGGTGGATATGGAAATGAATCACATCGCATTATGGAGACGATAGGTTGTATGTACGCATGAGTGATGATATCATTACATTCAATTTAATGAGTATAGAAGTGTATGGTATATTTTTTATTCCAAAATCAATATCATGTTTTAATAATTGTATATTTATATTATTTAAATCATTATTCCCATCAAAATAAATTTGTTAAAAACATATTACACCATAGTGTGGAGACTTTAAGCCGTGCGCATTCATGCATGGTGATTTCATTTTTCGTAGGATGGGTAAAATGTGGAATATGGTTGTAACATAATCTTAATAATAACTAAGAATATGGAAGATAACAGTGTTATTATTTTATTATGGAAAAAAAATAGGAAGAGGAAGTAGAAGAAGAAATGATCTTGAGAGATTCGGTAAAGGAGACCACCTCTTCTTCATTGAGCTCCCTCTAAATCTCATCTTAATGTCAATAGAGTCAGTCTTTTGAGAAGAAATGAAACACTATAATGTAACTATGTAAATTGATATGGGAAATTGAAATCATATAGAGGAGATTTAATGCTCAAACATCTATGAACAAGTTAGGAAATTTGTACCCTTTTATAATTGAGGTGAGCGACACATTTAGAATCTCATAAAATATTTATTTATAATAAAATAAAACCTTATCCAAAATCCAAAAAATGTTATATTTGAAAATATAAGATGATATAAGATGTATAGTAATCAACCAATAAATTTTAGACCAGTTTTTCTTGAAATGTAATCCTTCTCATTATAATTAACCCTTAGTTATTCTATATTTATTTTAACCAAGGAAAAATATTATTAAATTTTAAAATAGTGTATTTTTTATTTATTTAATGTAAATTAGACCATAAATGAACAATTAAGAACTTTTTATACCATATAATAATTATTTGGTTAAAAATTTATTATAATTTAAAATAATTTAATAAAACATTATTTTTAAAAAGTGTCTATAGTGTCAATTTTGACACTATTCATTTCAAAGATTCTTAAAAATATAAATAAATGTTTTTATCCATGAAAGAAATGTTTTATTACATCCATAAGGGTTCAAGTAAATCTATTAAATTTATTAGATATATTCTATTTCCAAAATTATATTTATCTTAATATTTTTAATAATATTAATTTGATATTTCCATTAATAAAATAATTACCACAATAGTTTTGTGTAATTATTTAGTATAATTATTTATTTGGTAAAAATTAGAAATAAAATACCGTGATTAATGTTTATATTCTAAAATTTATATGAATTATTATATTCAAATATATATTTTGTAAAATACAATATTAAAAATGTTATATTTATTAAAAAATGAATGTTACAACTTTATCATTTTTTTAAATAAAATGTTATAAGTATCATAATCTATTCCATGTTACTGAAAATGGTAAATAATTAGACCCTTGGATGGTTATGGTCAAGATATACTCTAGAAATATGATTTTGGAATGTTTTTTGGTATTTTAAGTGTTATTATTATTTCAATTAAAATTATTTTATTTATTTTTTATAAATTATATAATTTATGCATCATAATTGAAAAAGTCATTAAAGTAATTATATATTTCCTAAATAATAAAAATAAATTACCATGACAAATAAAAACATTTTGTAATTAAAATTAGCATTTATATTCTGATTTAGCTTCTATATAACCGTGCATTAAAAATAATATATTTATTAACATTTGAGTAAGACATCCTTAACTCTTGTATAAATAAAATTTATCAAATTTCTTAATCTCATCCATGTGGCATCAAAAGGATACAATTTCGACCCAAGGATGATTTTGGTAAAAAAATAACCATTTATATTATGAAATATGTTAAGCTATTTTGGTAATATTATTTTTACCTTTAACTACTATATTAACCTTTTTACTATATTATTAAAATATTACTGAAGTAACTTTTAAAAATTCCAAAAAATACAAGAACTATATTTACTTAATTTAGACCCACTTATTCCAAGTATCAAATCAATAATTAAAAATTAAAAATTCATAATTTTCATTGATTAATTTAAATTTTTTCCCATTGTTAGAATGAGAAAACATGTTTTAGATATTAAAACATGAAAAAGATTGAAATGATTTTACATCTAAATTCAATGTAAAATTAATTCCAATGACCTGGATGATATTAAATGATAAAAAGGTAATACATTTATTCTGTAAAACCTTTTAAATATATAATTTTTCAATATAAATTAATTTGATGAAAAATTAGTTTTCATTTAAAATGCAATATTTTTTTACTATCCATCAAAATATGAAACTTATCAAAAAATACCATAAATTAAAAAAAGAAAATTTTTATAATATAGTTTCAAATAATAAGTCTATTTTGTCCTATAGAATATAAAAATGTTTCGTAAAATAGATTTAAAATGGATGTTCCATCAAAAGGTGGAAAAATGGATTTTTTGTAAAATATTACTTTTATCCAAAAAATTGAATTTGTTTTTATATCATTTATAGAAAATTTATAAGATGAATTTTAAACAATAGATTTAGTATTTTACATAGATATTTATTTAATAAAATCTATCAATAATGATTTTATTATTTTATAATATCACTTATTTATAATAAAGTAATATCTTAGAAATTTCATTCCATATTTTAAAAAAGGGTTTTATTTACATTTATAATTAATTTATCATAAAATAATTAATTATATATACATGTGTAAATCGTATTTTTATAATTCAGTTAATGTTGTTCACACCCGCCACTATAATCGATAGGTTATATTAATATTTACTTCGTTTAAACTCAGTCTTTCATGAAATGAGATCTATCAAAAGAACTTAGAGTTTTGTGTAACACAAGTCAAGCATAGTGTTGCATATACCAAAAGATAAGTCGGTGTTTCATGTGGCACAATATTATATTGGTGTAGAATAAAAAAAAGACACCAAAGAAACTAAAAAGAATTATCTCATAAAATTTCGGGGTGTTACATTGTACCCCCTTAAAATGAATTTCACCCTCAAAATTCATTTGGGTTATAAAATTATTAATACTTAAATGTATGTTTCATAGAAACCCACCTCATAAAGATTAATAATAAAACATCCTTCAAAAAATGATTTTTTTGGAACATAATGGTTACAGATTGTAACTCATAACATGGTTTTATGTAGGATAACATAAGTGATTATTTGGTGATGGAGGAAAAGCATAATTAATCATATATATTGTTAAAGAAAACAGATCATAAGAAAGCTGGTGATCCAGTGAAAGTTAAAATCACCAAACCACATACTAAAAAATCATGAAAGGGGCCATTTATATCATTAAAATGATGATAACAGGAAACCTTTTTTTACATCAAGATATTTTTTAAAAAGTTAAAGAATTTGGATGAGAATACATACTTACTTGATTTCAGTAGAATATCACCATTTTCATGAATTGATCAATTTCCACTTCATCTATTATTACACAAAATAATGTTGAAGTTTGAATTTCGAAAATACTGACAGATCATGAGATCCATAATTAGATTGATTGGTAATTCCCACAGTCTTTCCAAAAAAATGATAGCACAAGTTATCAAATATGAAAAAAATCCACCGTTACTGATATGATTATTTAATCTCACAAAATTAATCTGAATTTTAAATAAAAATTCTCATATAAGGAAAACCTAACAATCATTACAAAATTTTAAAAACCATAAGTTTAGAAATAAGTGAACTAAATCGTCTTAAAATTCATCCCCCCAGTGAACATATCCATTTAAATCCTTAATGAAAAACATATAGTGAGAATAATTATAAAAATCATTGAATTCCAAAACATATACACTTCAATTGTAAAACATTATTCCTAACCCATTACTCAAGATTCATTATTTTATTGTTTTTAAAAATATGAAATTTGAATAATGTATTATGGTTTCTCAACCTTAATATAATCATGCTTCTTAGGTTTAAGGTAAACAAATATGGTTAGATCATCCCATATATTTCACATGTCATTTGTAGTCTCTTTATCCTTGTATGACCAATAATCATACCACATTCCTGATTATTTTGATGATGATTTCCACTTAGTACATATTATTCTCACACTTTCCACATATGAAACATTCAATGTTGACTATGTTTTATCCATTTCAAGCTATTGGTTATGACTATAAAGCAAAGTGTGGGAAATACTTATCATAGATGAGAAACACATAATTAATGGAAATTAATTATAATATTTCAATCAATGATATCATAGTTTCAATCCTAGGCTCTTCATGATCATTACAAAAATTCTAGTATTGTAACATGTAATTGGAATTATCTATAGTAAATCATTAGAAATATCCTTATAAATATCATTAAGTAACTCTATAAAGTTTTAAAATCATATTTTCCAAAGGCCAACTAACCGTTCACTCTAATAACAACTCTAATGACCGAAGAATGACATATTTAGAAACTACATTACATTTTTAGAATAATTAATACATTACACAAACCGACAGCTAAAGACATTATTAGTGTAGTGTCATTTAAAACTTGGAACACATTATTCTAATTTGGTGAAGGGTCTTAAAAATCTCCCATAAATATCTTACACTTTATTTTTCCTACCTAAAACCATTATTTATATCATGGGGAAAATAAAACCTATGAAAACGGTGAGGTCATATGCTCATTATGGTTAAATGTGGAAAATATCAAACAAAAAATGAACATAATAATGTAATAACTTTTGTGAATCATACCATATAAAGAATATAAAAAAATATTGAGTCATGGAAAAATATTGGTAGTTCAGAAGACATAAATAATAAAGGAACATGGGCCGGGTGAAAATAACATTAGAATAAAATATGGAATTTTTGAAAAAATATAAGCATAGAAAATCATTTCCATATTAGTGAAGGAAAATTTCCAAGACAATCATAGTGGACAAAGTACTTTTTTTTGATCCAAGTTCAATGTTTGTCCCAACCATGTATTACTGAACCAAGTTTACTTACTGTTCCAACCCAATATTACTGAACCGAGATCATTTCCCATTCTAACCCTGTATTATTGAACTGAGATATTTTTCCATTCTGGCTCTATCTATCTCATGAGATATTAATCTTTACCCAATGCATTGTTGTGAGATATAAGTCCCACCCATATCATACTGAATCCCATTCATATGTGTTTTATAATAACATAAATAATTCATTATATAATAACCAAATGGGTTTCTTTAACATCATTCCATCTCATCTTAATCCATGAAAAAGAAAGGGTTTTCATAAATATCATTCTGTCATAAACATCATCGAATCATAGGAATAATAGGGATAATTTCCTTGAAAAACAATGTCCCTATTAAATAATATAAAAAATAATTTAATGTCATATTATATGGAAAATAATTTTCATTGAACTCTTTAAGATAATTCTTGAGAAAAATATCCTTTCTTCTTCAAAAAATATTTAATCTCATAAAAGTTTGTGAAGTTTCAGAAGAAAATAATTTAATAGAATAAAACAGTGTAAACTTGTAAGGAAATATTCAAGGAAATAAAGCATTATGGATGTGTAAAATTACATTCATTCCATATCAGTTTAAAGAAAACATTCTTCTTATAATGTTTCTTGAAAATTCATAAAGCACCTCACTTGGAAAATGAAAGAAAGATTTCTTTAAAACTGTGCATTAAAAAGTAAAAAATAGATAAAAATGACCTTAAATATCCATATTAAAATTTTAAAACTTTTTACAAAAACATTTTTAGAATGACAAAGTCATGTGTGATAAATATTTCTCAATAGTGACTTAAAATGAAACAATTCTAAATTTTTAAGAGTTTGTGAAATAAACACACATCACGTTTTAAGGAACAGAATTGTATGCACTATGAAAGAAATAAAATTATAAAAATAACATAATGTTAGGGATAATACTCATAGAAATAAATTCAGGGGTAGTATATACACTACATAGAAGAAACAAGTAGTGTATATGGAATGTGTGTTACAAAAATAAGGGTGTGACAAAAATAATCCCATACCTTTGGTATGATTTCCTTGGTACATATCCAATCCTCATATATAATGGTTTAAAGTACGTGATTAATTATTCTATAACCATATTTATATTTATTATATCATATATGATGATATTATCACCCATTTAGTAATATTTTATTTTTATGCTTCTTTTGGGTGTTAACTAGTTCATTTTTTCATGCATGTTTTGTCATATAATGTCCCAATTACCATAAATAAAAAACAGTTCAACAATTTATAGAATCATATTAAGGTAATATATATCATATTAATTCATTATATACCTTAATGTAATCATTACTGAATGGTGGATAAGGAAATTAATCACATCGTGTCGTGGAGATGGTAGGTTGTACGTACAGACATGCGATGGTATCATTTCCTTAATATTAAAAGTATGGAAGTGGATGGTATATTTGTTGTTCCATAATCAATATAATTTTTTAATAACTATATATCTATATCATTTTCATCATTATACCCATCAAAATAAAGTGGTGAAAACAAGATTACACCACGGCGTGGAGACGGTAAGCCGTACGTACACACACATGGTGATTTCATTTTTCATTGGAGGGGTAGAAGGTGGAATATGGTTATTACATAACTATAATAATATATCATCATATATTTTATACTATATTTATTATTTTATAATCAAAACAACAAAGTAATAGGAAGTAGAAGAAGAAATGATCTTGAGAGATTCGGTAAAGGATATTACCTCTAATTCGATGAGCTCCCTCTAGATCTCCTCTTAAAGGCACTAGATATGGTATTTTGAGAAGACCAGAACCAAAATAATGTTACAAAAAATTTAACATGTGAAATTGGTAGGGTATATCTATCCTTTAAGTCTCAATGTGAAGTGAATAAGTGTTTCAGGAGGTTCCCTTTTATAATTGAGGTGAGGAGCACTTTTGAAATCTCCAAAAATATTATTTTATAATAAAATCAAACCACATTCAAAAACCTCAAAAATTTCATATTTTAGAATATGATATGAGATAATGTTTTAGTATCAATGAATAATTATTTTGAGACACATTGTTCTGTCAATTGAATCCTTATCATTATAATTAACCCTTACTTATTCTATTTTAATTTTCCTATGGTAACAAATTATTAAATATTAAAATAGTCTTATTTTTCCTTATTTAATGTAATTTATAACATAAATGAACAATTTTTAACATTATAGAACATATCATAATAATTTTATATTATTAAAAAGCATCATGATTTAAATAATTTAATAAAACAATATTGTGACAAAATATTAATAGTGTCACTTTAGATACTATTTATTTCTGGGATTTTTTAAAATATCAGGATACGATTTTATACTAAAATGAAATATGATATTATATCTCTTCAGTGTCAAGGTAATATATAAAATTCTTTTTATATATTAATTATAATATATAAATTTTAATTTAATAATTTTAAAAACATTAATTTGATGTTTCCATTAATAAAATAAATACTATATTAGTTTTGTCTAATTTTTTAATATACATATTTTTTGGGTAAAAATTAAAAATAAAATATCAGGAACAAGTTAAAAATTTTATATTTCAAAATAATATTTATAGTATAATATATCTTCTAGGAAATCCTATATTAAAAATGATATATTTTTTAAAACATTAATGTTAAAACTTTAACATTACCTTGGATAAAATATTATATGTGTTCTAATATTTCCCATGTGCCACAAAATGGTTTATAATTATACCCTTTGATTATTATGATCAAAATATACTCAACTAACAATATTTGGTCAAATATTTTAGTATTTTAATGGTTATTATAATATTACATAAAATTATTTCATTTATTTTTTATCAATTAAATAATTTCTGCATCACCAATATATAAGCCTTTAAGTTGTATACTTATTTCCTAAAAATTTTAAAAAAATGAATGATAAATAAAAAAATTATATTTAAAATGAGAACATATTGTAGAATTTAGATTTGGTATAACCTTATATTAAAAATATTATCTTTATTATAAGCTGAGTAATGCATCTTTAAATTTTCTAGAAATAAAATATATTAAATATACTAATCTCATCCAAGTGGATTCAAAAGGAAAAAATTTCCTCCCAAGAATGATTTATTTTATAAAAAAATCATCCAATGATCTTAGGTCAAATGTTAGGTTAATTTTATAATACAATTTTTACATTTAATTACCTTATTTAACTTTTAACTACATTAATAAAAAATTACTGAAATTACTATTTAGAAAGCCTCAAAATAGAAGAAATATATTTAAATAATTATGTACAACATATTCCAAATATGGAATCCATTTTTGAAAATTCAAATCATATATGTTTCAAAAATTAATATATCTTGTTTTCCGAATGATAAAATGCGTTTTAAAAGCTAAAATATTCAAAACATGGAATGTTTATACATATAAATTCAATGTAAAATTAATTCCAATGATCTAAAATATATTAAATGATAAAAATATATTCTATTTATACTCCAATTTTTTTGAAATATTTAATTCAACACTATAAATAAATTTTTAGAAAAATTAGCTTGCAATTAAAATGCTTTATTTTTTAAATATTCATCAAAATGAGAAACATATCATAAAAATACCAAATATTAAACCAAAGTGATTTTTTAAAAACAGTTTTCAAATAAGAATTTAATTTTGTCAAATTGAATTTAAAAAGGTGTTAGAAACCTCATTTAAAATGGTTGTACCATCCAAAGGTGGAAAAACTGCATTTATTGATAAATACTTCTTTTATCCGAAAAACTGATTTTGTTTTAATATCATGTCTAGAAAATATATAAGATGAATTTCAAATAGTATATTCCATATATTAGATAAATATTTAATTAATTAAATACATCAAGAATTATATTATTTTTTATAAACTCACTTATATTTATTTAAATAGTTTCGTATAAAAACATTTCCTTTTATATGAAAAGGGTTATATTTTCAATATTAATTAATTTATCACCAAATAATTAATTATATTTACATGTATAAAATATATTTTCATAATTCAGTTAATATTTTTCATACCCGATTTTATAATGTCTAGGTTATAATAATATTTAGTTGTTCGGTTAAACATGTCCTTACAGGAAATGGAATCTATTAAAAGAACTCAAAATTGTGTGTAACACAATCCAATCATAGTGCTGTGTATACAAAAAGATAAGCTAGTGTTCAATTTATAGAAATATTATCTTGGTGTAGCACACAAAAAAAAGCCATCAATGATTTTTTTAAAAATATATCTCATAAAAAGGTTAAGGTGTTACATAGGATGTGGGCTAACGTGGTGAATTTTTCTATAATCGCCCAGATAGAATGATGTCCCATTGATGAAAGTGTTAATACCATCCCGATTTCCATGTAAATAATGTCCGAGATCTACTCTAACACCACATGTGTTTGAGATAAACCCATTGGAACATTGTGCTATACTTTCACATGCTGACATGTGAAGCATCAAGAGACAAATTCTGCAACTCCCTTCTTCATTCATGCCACCAAAAATGGCATCAGAGGTCCAGGTTCATATTTTACACACTTGTATGTACTGAAAAATGGGATGTATGAAACTACCACAACACCTCCTCCTGCAACTTCAAAGGTACCGTCATTCGTCCTCTAAAATGGATAGTGTGGTCCCCAATATTAGAACATTTATTAGGTGCATGTCTAGTGGGTATCTAAGTACGTAAGGTATCATAGTCAGTATCATAACACTATGAATCCATGAAACACTGTAAAATCTATAGGGAAACAACTATCATATTTGGATGTGAATCACCGACCTTATCCACTTTGGAAAACTATAATTAGGATAACTACTCCAATGCCTCATCCAATAACTGAGAACAAGATCTCATACTAAGAGTGTCTTCCACCACATTCCCATTCTCAGGAGTATAGAAAATCTCAAATTCATCGTGCTAGAAGAAATCTATCCATCAACCCAGTCTTAAGTTAAAATCCCACTAAGAGAATATATACTTGAGACTGTTTTGGTTAGAGTAAATGATAACCACGTTCCCATCTGGAAGTATCACCACATCTTCAGTGTGAAGATTATCGTTGCTAACTCAAGATCATAGGTTGATTAGTTCTTCTTATGAGGTCTCAACTAACATAAACCATAGAAAATAACCACAAATCACTATATCAAAATACAACCATGTCTAGTATCTAATGCATTACATATCATTATGTACATGACATCCTCCTATCAAAATCTCAATATAGGAGCACTCATCAACCACTACATCTACTCCTGAATGAATTTGTAGAACCATTCCATCCATGTTAATGTATTCCACATCAATGTTAGAGCTACAAACTGTGATTACACTCTAGAGAAATATGTTATAAACATATGATAGTACCCTTACAACTCAAGGAAACTCCACACCACAATAACACTCTTGGGTGGATCCCAAGTAAGCACTACCTCAACATTCACTTGGTCCACTTGTACTATAGCCTTTGAGATGAAATGTCCTAGAATGTGGACCTCTTGAATTCAGAACTAACACTTTGAGAGTTTCCTAGATATATTGTTCTCTCAAAGTGTGTCCAAGAACACCATCATGTTTCTCATGTTCTCCTCCTCAGATAAAGAATAAAATAGGATGTTATCTATAATGAAGACCATGAAATTTTCTAATAATGGATAAATTATTTAGCTCATGAGACCCATGGAAATTGATATGGTGTTCGTAACACTGAACGACATCACCAAGTAATCATATTGACAATAAAAACATCTTAATTTTTTCTTTTTTATATCCTTGTTCTATAAACAAAATTGGTGATAGCCTGATCCGAGGTCAATATTTGAGAACCATTTCACCCCTCTAAAATAATAAAATTGGTATTCAATAATTTTTAGTGTCGAATTATTATACATGGTCACATGATTCAAGAATCAATAATCTAAACATTATATCAGGCTATCATTCTCTTTTTTGGAAAACAACAGTGGGGTTGACTAAGGGGAAACATTGGGTCTCACAAATATCTTCTCCTATAAGTCATCCAACTTCACCCTTATCTCTTGAAGCTCTATATAATACATTCACCATGATGGTTCATATATCAATTTCATCCCAAGAATAATGGATATTTAGTTATATATCTCTCAGTGGGGAAAAAAATCTGGTACATCCTCATTAAAAAAGTCTTCTTACTCCACCACCACTATAGGATACTGATTGCCAAAAGAATCCACTAAACTAGGAGTCATGAAATACAAATTTAATGTAATTGGATCCTCTCTCCAGTTCTTGATCTCATCCTTCTCAGACAAGGTTTCATTTGCACACAAAAAGGAAATCCACAATCTATCACTGTGGGAACACTGTATCCTTTTCCCAAAACATTCAATATGGGCATAGACTATGGATATCCAGTTGATACCTAAGATGAAATCATAAGTAATCATTACTACTATAAGGAGATATCATAAAAAACTATTACCTCCAAGCATCTGATCATACTTCCAACACAAGTTCACAATCATTGTGTCACCACCTGTCAGAGTCTCCAACCTCAAGGGTTGATACAATGGCTAAACTACAATATCTATGTATCAATCCTTTGAAATTAAATGGAAGGAAATCATGAAACCCATTTCTACCAATACTACAACTAAATAATAAAAATACACATATCATACCTCATATCATCTCTATAGCCTCAGGGTTATAGGCCTCCATAGCCTACAATTGGCCTCATCTTTGTGCACCAGCTCACTGAGCCTAACATGGCCCACCTGGGGGTGGGGGTGGTAATAGGTCAGACCTCCAACCATCTTGTATAACCCTATTTACCCATCAGCCACATCTTCCACACTATAGAACACTCTTCACCTACCTCCATATCTAATAAAGCGGTCCCTCAAACATCTCATGATCATTTGTTTGACTAGTCTGAAAATCTTGAGGAAGATATCCTCGAACAATATAGAAGAAACACCACCTCTCGCTCAGTTGATTCAATCCACCTTGAGAGCCCTTCACTTCTGACACTGTGTCCCGGGATCACCTCTTAAATATTTCTACATGCTTGGATCCATGTGAAAACTATAGGCTACATGCTTCCAAGGTCTTAGCTACCAAGTACCCACTACTAGAACCAATTGTCAATGCCTGCTCTACAAAAAATTTATCCACTACCAATGCTCTCTAAGGAACCCCATAATATGAGGGAATGAAAAGGGATACCAATAAATCCATAATGTCCAGGCACTAGCCCAACTCAAATGTATGATCTCTAAATAATTGATCTTACACCATATCAAAAGTGTAATGTGATATATGGGAAACTTTTATGAGTAATCCTACATGCTCAAACTACCCTTATGAAAATTAATAATATCCTCATTGTGTATCTATCACAACATGGTAGGATAGAATTATTCCCTCAATAAAAACTCAATGTAAGGCTATGAGAGAGTGATCTCATATTTTGATAGAGTTAGTAAGCTCCATATTCACCCAGAAGAGCATCGACGAAGACTCTCCATGAGGACCACCATCAAATCTATAGGCATCCTTACAAGGGAAAAAATGTGAGTGACTACCTCTAGGCAGTCCTCATCGAACTCGAGGTCTAGATAATCCTATGAACTAAGGGTTTAATACCTCAGAATCTCATGTAATGCACTCAACTTATGTGCAACCTCATCTAAAACTTCCACTGTGGCTACTGCTCATAGGGTTGACATATAGATGGTAAAACACCTGAAGGTGACATCTCTGGTGAACTCTTCTATACCGATGCCTCATCACTATGAAGATTATCCTCATGATCATATAGTGGAATCGTAGATATATTTCTACAAGGAGGTATCTTGAAATAAAACAAGATGTACCACAATCAAATGAGTATATCTGGGGAGCTAACCCAATAAGGAATTGAAAAAAACTCATTAATATATGATTCATATCCCAAAAATTCCCCCCCAAATAAATGTTTACATGTAATGAGAAAACAATTAGGTGATCAGAGTCCTATAGCATGGATACGTCAGACGCCGTATCAACAATGGAGTCCAGTACTAAATGGCAAATTGAAAACTGTAAACACTATTTCCCAAAACCAATATCACTAAATCTGGTACTAAGGTAGAATCGACCACCTCTGACACCACTCTATCACAAAATAACCATCTGAGGTCCAACCCATGACTACCCCATTCTTACCACCAATAGGCTTGGTGTAGGAGACCAGTGTTGAGTAAGCATATCCTACAAATGGGAGTAATTATCATAAAGTACCTATACACATGAAAACATCTCTGAACCCCCACAATTATGAAATATAAAACAACTAAAAATTCATTAATATATATGTGATCCCACAATAGAGAATGATAATAACGCACTGAAAGTGAAAAATTCATCCAATGACATGGCCAACCAAAAACTGTAAAGTGACCAAATAGCTCCATGGTATATGGATAAAGTCATATGAAATATCATGATAAACACCTCATACTTTCAAGCTCCAACTATAGTACACCTACTCACTATCCTCCCATGGAATCATCAAAAGGGACTACATCTTCATAAGACCTGACACATGTGGGATAATCCCATGCAGGGGTGAGTATAAAAATACACAGTATGACACAATGAAAAAACTAAACCCTGAGCACCATGTATAGTCATCCTAATAAAAGATATCATATTAATGTATATCAAAAACACCCAAATATACTTTGAAAATACACCACACCACAAGGCGGTCATAACCAACTGCTAGCCCTAGCATTCTACTTGGTCAATTCTCATTCCTTTGGAAACTGCTCTACATGACATGCTATCACCGAGGACACTCAATGCATATTTATAGATTATTTGTAACCACCAAAGAAATAACTATTGTCTAAGAAGACCCTAACACTCATATAGGGTCACACCCAGAACTAAATGGGGACACCATGAACCCAATCTAGATTAACACACTATGTTGGGGATCATATTACAACCATACCAAAAAACCTACTAATATGGCCTACTATATGGATGATAAAAACCTTACTCAGGTAATTCATGATGATTCCACAAACTCCTCTTAGGGAATAAAGATGAGATAGGATCATACTCCATTCTCATGGTGGGACATGAAAACTTAATCTGAGACTCAACCTCTAGAGAGGAACAAAATATTTTGATGTGGATGTAATTGTACAAATTACCATCAAGGAAATGGACAATGGGAACACACTCAACGAATACTAATCCAAACTAAGAAAATGAAGATCTATAAATAGTTTAGATAAATGTGCATGGTGTAAAATACGGATACATGGAGTGTCCAACTATCCACAAGTCTGTATGAGTGGTGAAGCCTCATAAGAAACATAAGACTCAAAATATATGGAATGTAAAATAGGTACATGGTGTGTATTGACACATGACTCCCTACCCATGTATCCTGGACGTGACTATGCCCTGGCCTTCCCATGTACTAACTCATGTACATGTGGCCATGTCTGTGTCAAAGTATGTGGCAAGACACTGCCCATATACTCCTTCCATTTCCAATGGACCCTAATAGGAACACACCATGCTATCATGGATGGGTCACATGGCATGTTATATTTGTCTCAAATTGGATCCCTAGAACTGGATAGTAGGGTACCACCTGGAATGCCTCACAAGGATACACATCCTGTAACCTGTAATTTTCAAGAAACCATAGTTCTTCCTCTATATGGTCTATTTCATAACTAAAGCCTCAAAATATTCCATAACATGATGATTTGGGGTTGGTCAGAGCTTACCATAATCACTAATTGTAATCAGGGTCTTCAAATCCACATTGGAATCATATTCTCATACCATTCATAGCCAGACCATGTATCACTCGATAAAAGCATAGAAAAAATGGTTCAGTATCATTTTACCTCAATCCATGCATCGTTTCCATCACTTCTAAAACTATAACTACCATCGCAATACATACATGTGGTTTTGATCTGTTTCTCTAAATAATGGTTGCAAAAAAATGTAAATTGGGTATTTGTTGGACCATTGGCCAAAAGAAACACCGACGTTGATTGAATGAATTAAAAGGTGATAAATATAAAATCCATAATACATGGTTAAAGAACCCTGTATATTGCTCGTTTGGACTTGATTCATTGTCATAGAACAAGATAAATGAAGACGGATAAATCTAAATGAGAAATTAAAAATTATATTAAATTAATCCTACATACGATGCGCATATCAATTATTTTTTTAGAATTGATTCAGATTCATCTAGGAATAAGAATTGGGGATTAAAAAATAAAACATCTTACATGGATTCTGGATTAATCATTGCTGAAGAATGGTTACATTTACATTTTGGAAGAGATCCAAAAACTCTGTTGGCACAATGATCCACCATCTGGTATAGATTACCCATCATTTTACAAGAATGATCTCCATTAGTGATCTCTAGGACTCCATGTTTTAGCGGTTAACTATATGAAAAAAACTATAACTACACACTTATAAGATAAAATAGTTGTTGTGTCAAAATAAACAAAATAATAATAAAAAATAGTTTATTTTTTTTATTAATTCCCATGATAACTTTTTAACAACTAGCCTATGACGATAAAGATTATGTCATTCCTACTGTAAAACCCACATTATGAACTCAATGGTTCACTCATATTTATGATCCTGTCCCCCCCCATTCCTGTGTTATTACACTTTTTTTTGGAAAACTATACTTTCATGATATTTAATATATTTAATATATTCCAAAAATTTATTCATGGAATAACGAGTCTCAAAATCGTACCCCATATCAGCTACTGGGCTTGATTTTAATCCATATAATATCCAAAAATAGTACACAAAAAATCCGAGTCACTAAATAATTGGCCAGACCTTCTGTCTCATCATGGCTAACCTCTATATTTTTGAGGAAGGAGATACATATAGTGGAGGGACTGCAATACCACTAGTTTGTGGTATTATGGGTTTTATAACATATTTTAATGACTAAATATAGTTGGATTATGCCTCTGGAATGATCTGGATGTTTTTTAATTATTTTGTAGAGATATTAGAGGGCACATAATGTGATCACAATTAGTGGAAACCATTAGAATACCCCATGAAGCTATATAAGAGTTGGAGGAGTATTCATGGTAGGTTGATTGTGATAAAATTGTTTTTCCAAACTAGGTGATAACCATAAAATTATGAAGTTTTTAGAATAGAGATGATTCACACTATTAGAGCATGGATTTTCTAACCAAGTGGGATAACCATGAAATGTGGAAAATTAAATCCAAAAATATAAATATGGACCAAGAATCCCAAATAACCTCTATTTTTTCTCATATAACATATGATCATAATCCATGGACCGTACATAGGAATTATTGATGATCTTATTCCTTATGGTGGACAATTTGAAAAGACAATAGAGTGATGGATCTTGGGGATTGAAGGTAATAGTAATGATATTTTTATATCGCATTTATTCTTTCATTTTCTCAGAATATTAACCTTAGAGTGGGGATTCAAAGCCTAGATCTATGGGTTATGGAATGTTTTTATATATATTATTTTATAATCTATTGAAGGAATAAATAGGGGAGCTCAGATATGTGAAATAATTGTGTGATTTCATATTAATGATTTGATTCATGATAAAAGGATTCTACCCCATTATCTCTATAATATCTCTAAAACATGAAGGATTGGATATATAAATTATTTTATTTTTCTTTTATATATAAATTAATTTTTTATTTTGTTGTAAAAAATTTTTATCCTTTTTTTAATTTTTTAATCTTGGGTGACACCCGTGAGTTGTTTGTTTAAGTGATAAAATGTGTTTTTAAGAGAAATGTGGGTATTAGTAATTGTCGTAACTAGTTGGTGTGAGTTCGTATTTACTTTTATGGTTCCTTATTTGGTTTAGACTTGAGGTCTATACCATCATGGGGAACACAAAGGATTGTCACCATTGTCTGGATTAGTGAATGGAGGAGTTACCACCCAAGAGTATTTGGACTATCATGAAATTCATGGGTGTTTTTATATGTGACAATGTGAAATGTGTATTCCAAGTGGAATGTAATGATTTTATTTTTATATTAGTGACAAATTGTTTTAACTAAAATCTAGATTATGAAAATATATTTAAATTATTCTTTTGAAAATACACTATTTTAGTATTTAATTTCAAAATATTATATTAAACACTCTTGATAGACGTTTTCATTCTCTTGATTATTTTATAAAAATTTAGATAACTTATTATATTCTCAGTGGCCATTATGGGATGATTTTGGGTGATTTCCTACTGTGTAACAATACTCACCCCTTTCACTTGGACCTTGGTGAATATGTATTCATTGTTTCACAATACATAGATAAAGGGAGAACACTGATGTTTCTAGAAGAGAATGGGAGATTTTATGTTCTTTTTTATTGATCTTTGAGTTTGGTGGTTCAAATTTTATAAAAATTTATGGTGGTTCCATGTTTGATACCTAGTATTTCTCTTTAGGGTCAATTATTTCCTAGTCTGATTTCGTACTTTCATTAGGTTCTATAGACTAATTTTTATTCTTGGTTTTATTTATTGGTGTTTAATCTTATTTTGATTCATTCATCAATGTGTGTCAATTATTCTTAATTTTTCTTTCATAGGTTGTTTAATTTAATGGTAAATCATTCCACAATTATTACATGTTATCCCAACTAGATTAAATACCCTAATAGGGGAGGTATATCAGGGTATGATAGATAAAAAACACTACTCATTTGGATCTTTTTTAATCATTAGAAAAACATATTCTCTCTATTTCTCTTCCCAACATATGAACATTAATGAAAACTTACATGAGAAACAACAAATTTACATGGTTCACCCATATTGGGTTACATCATAGGAGAATACACAGGTGATGTTATTATGTACCAAATCCACTAAATCCCACTATTGTTACAATGTTAAGAGTGGAGTCACTATCTCTCCTAATATACAACCATTCTGAATTTTAAAGCTCACTACTATCACAACAAAAGTTTTCTCATTTATCATTAAGAAGAATCATCTTTTGATCGCTTGAATAAATATGTTTCACACCTAATTTTGTGAGTCATTAAGTTCCACATTCATCCACCTGATGAATAGATCTATAACACATATTTATTGGTAAATACCTTCTCATTCACATAATATTTACTTTCACAATACCCTTTTTCCCACTTTCAGGAATCTTCATAATTCTTGAGAAAACTGTATACTTTCACGAAACCCAAAACTTTTGTGAAACTCAATCCTTTCCCAAAACTAAAAAAATTCACAAATATTGAATAAGATTTTTGATAATACCTTTATTTGTGAAACTAATAATCTTATGAAAATATCCACATATGAAAAATACTTTGAAAAAAACTTTTCCAAATTCAAATAATTTGGTTTTTTATTGAGGCTTCCTATATTTAAATGTGAGTGGTAGATGCCTATTTATAGATATTGCTTCTCTTTCATGAAAAATTAAATCTCACAACCACGTTTTTGTTAAACTCTCCAATATTGTTCATGAAACCTCTTTTCCCCATGATACTTCAAGGAAATTTTATATTAATAAAACTTCTCATAATCTAGTAACTTACCATCGATCCTTTGGGACTCAACCATATTTCCTGAAACTAAAACCTTCCTGAATCCCCAAAAAATCATGAAACAACTGACTTTTATGAAACAAGAAACATTCAACAATTCCATTTTTTTCTTTATTATTATTATAAAGCTCATGAAATCAAACTTTCATGAAAATTGTGACATCCTTCCAATTTTTTACACCAAATAATTAGAAAACACTATGAAATTACATAACCCTATATACACAATTTTTTTACCACTCCTCAAGATTCCATACCTCTATATTAAATATTATTCAACATAACTTTTCAATAATCATGCCCGAACTCTATAATAGACCATTTCAAACTTCTTTGTCAATAAATGAAATTAATCCAAAAAAACTACAATGTTATTTTGAGGGATTTTTGTCCAATAGTACACATACCCTTGTTTCTAGCCATTGATGTTCTAATAAAATAACTTAATGTCAGTAGAACCTCATACTATTCCAAATAGGATAGGTTCGAGGTGGGATGTTACATATTCAGACATTAGTATATCAAAACAAGTATGAAAATGACTCACACATATTATCTCACTAATCTGACTTACTCTAGGGATTTCACCCATAACCCAAAATAAATTCAATAAAATTGAAATAAATTGAATAATATAAAATGAAAAACAAGATTTTACATGGTTTATAGTTACTAATAAATGAGAGAAACATTATAGAGTTATAATTCATCAAAAGATAAGAGTTTACAAAAAATTTGACATGGAATCCATATAGATCACTAAGCATACAATGATTTTAGTACAACATAGTGTGTGGTCCAACACAAATTTTATAGTGGGTACTATCTAGTCATTAAATTTGATTGAACTCCTACACTCATGGGGTTAGATTTATTCATGTAAATGACTAAGTGTCACCTATAACACTAAATATCTTGACTGCTATCAACTAGAAGTTAAATCCATCCCCCTTTGTACCACACCAAAAGATCCTGGTCTTGATTGTTTTTCAACCAACCATCATCTGATGACATCACCATCATAAATTATCCATTAATATGATGATAATAACCTTTGAACATATTTTTTAACCACTTAAGATAAACAACTTTGGTTATATCACATGACTAAAGAATCTTATAGACTTCCTTATTTTAATCAACATAATCTAAAATATTAATTTGATTCAAAATCAAAACAATTACCCACTTGATGATGAATCAAATACTTCCATGAAATCCTCAAATACATTGGTAAAACAACAACCATCTACTTATACTACCTAAAATTATCCTTAATTTCTTTCATATCACCCTAGTCCAACTATGGAAAAATATTTCCACATAATCTTCTAAACTAATCTATTGTTGAACACATTTTCTTGATTTTTCCTTCCTATAATCTTATATAACTCCAAATATCCATATTATATAATCCTTAATTAAATAGGTATATTAGTTTGATTTATTTTTTCCTGGTATGAAGCATCATATTATTATCGATGTGGATTTCACTTTGACATTAATAGTAATTTAGTCTACTTTCCTATATACCTCATATCAATCTAATTGACACACCAACCATAAGATATAATATATTTATTATTTCTTTTATATATATTCTACTTATGATGTGAAGAGTATAATCATTGTCTAAAAACATGACACCCAATACATCATGTTTCTATCAATTTTGAAAAAAATGTATAGTAGTACTCTTATAATAATCCGAGTCACCTCTAATGTCTACATGAACATACCCAAGAAATGTATCATCATATTTAAAACAAATTGAAATATCTTTTGTTTCTTTTAGGTACATAATGACTTACTTCATGACTTCTCTATGATCCTTTATAGGATATTCCATATACCAAAAGACCACTCCCACTACTTGAGTTGTGTATATATAAGTGCATTCCATGTAATAGTCGATAATTTCTATCAGTGTTTCACGTTATACTCTCACCATGCACTTTATCTCATCCCATTTTTATATTGATTATTCCATTGAAAAATTAATGGGTAAAAGGGGTATTTTTTCTAAATTACATCCACTCACGATAAGTATTTCAAAAATAGTGTTGTTTTAATCATTCTATGACAGAGTAGAACTTATGGTATTATTATGACACTCAATATGATATCATAAGATATTCTTTTATTTACCATGATCTTCCACTCTAAACATTACAATTATAGCCATTTTTTAACTCTTAAATCCATTGAATACATGAAAATAAAAAAAATATATAATCCATATAAATTAGGAAAACGATAATGCCAGAAATTTTACTCTATCCAATAATAATAATGTTATAATTTTATTAACTTGAAACATTTCCCCATCTATGGAATATTCAAACTTATAGTTCTACTATCTTTGAAATATTTTCAATCAATATGGGATCCTTTTAATTTTTCACATCAATTTATAATTCCATTGATCTATGAGACCAATATGATTTGTCATTTATATTTCCTTCTCTAAGTCTAGATAATGAAAAGTTGTCTTTACAAGCATTTTTTCAATATGTAAACCTATAGAAGAAACTAATAATATTATAGTTTTAATGGTAATAAGTATTACTAATGGAGAGAATATCTTAAGAAAATATTTTATTGAAATATATTCCTTCTTTATACCAAAACCCTTTCACCACTATCTATACAATATACCCTTTAATTTAATTATCATATTATTTTAACAAGAAAACTATTTATTTTCAAGATTCATCATTACAAGTAAATGTTTACTTTTCTTCCCGGTGTTCTTGACATTATGATTATCCAAATATTTATTTTTATCTAACTCCCAATTACGAGATCCAGTAAGGTTTTTTATTTCTTCTAGGAAATATGGTTCTCTTGCATATATTAATATTAAAAAGTGTAAGTCAACTAGATACATTTGTACTAGTTGTCTAAATCTTGTTAAACATCAAAAAACAATATATGGATCTTCTCTTTCTAGATCTATAAACTCCATAACATCACATTTGAATACTCTAATATAATATTTACTTGTTCTCTAGATTTAATTTTTATCTCATATTGGTTGATCATCTAAACCTTATTTTCATCAATTTGTACCTTCCATTGGAATTTTTGATCCTTCCTTATATGTAGATCCATTTAAATTATCTATAACATGTATTCCAATAAAAAATATATTCTTATAATCTTGGATTTAATATTATTATTTTTTTTATGAAACTTTTCCAAAAAATTTCAATACTTCCATTGGATTTTATCATTAAATATTGCATTATTCCTTCTAATAACATATGTCTTTTCACAATCCCAAATTTTAAATTAAAGATTTAATTCTCTCTAAACAATAAAGAAACATTCATGATACTTTGAATCAAATTTTAGAATGTCTTTGGAATCAATATAAGCATAGTATATACAGCTTAAGACCTTAAGGTAATAAATTTTAAAAGTTTAACCAATATTTAGTGCCTCCATAAGATCATTTCCGAATTGTGATGAAGGGTTCATATTTATTAAATATTTTTTTGGGATCAATACCTCTACCGAAAAATCCTTCATATATATGAAGTGTTATCTCATTCTCTATAATATTTGTATCATTGAGAGATTAATCCATTCACATATTTCATTTTTTAGTTGTCAACAGTATAATATTATCATGCCTTGTTCTCCAATATTTACAGAAATTATGAAATATTCTTCTGGTAAACTCAAAATTATTATTTTTATAAGGAGATTAAATTTACTTTTTCCCCATGGAAAAATATCATTCCAATAATTAAAAAATCCAAACAATTATGGTTTATATTTTAGGAAGTACACCCTTTATGTCCTTATGAAATAATAATTGAAATTAAAAAATTACTATGATCTTATTTGATATTTGACTATGGAAGGTCCTCATACATCTATATGAAAAAGTTAAAGATTCTAGATTTTCAGTGTTATCCCACTAAAAATGAATGATAATTTCAATTGATTAAATAGTATTCAACTCTCAAAATAATCAAAATTAGAATATTCAAGATTAAACATGGAATTTTGTAATAAAACCTCTACAAACTTCTCCCTGAGGTTCCCAAGAAGGTAAATATAAAATTCTAAACATCTAAAAATTAATTATCCTCAAATTGATGCCCTGTATGACCTTCTATTTGGATAATGTATTTTCTACTTTCACATCTAGCTATAACTAAAGACGGATGAGTGTATATCAAAAATACATTCGTAATTTTTGTTCTATAAACCACTCCCTCAAAAAATCCATCAAAGATCATATTATTCCAATGACCAAGAATATGATGAACATCATTCAACAAAAGGGAAACTATATTTTTCATTTTAACTCAGAAATATCCCCTACCCCCAATGTAAATAGAATCATCATCTACTAGATACACTCTTATGAAGTTTACAAACACATGAAATAACATGAGTCCCTTTTTTGTAGTGGAGTGGAATGAATCTATTGAATCAATAATATAATATTCCTCTTGAGTATTGAATCTCATGAGTAATTTCATACTACTCTTACATTCTAGTTTCATGAAATATAATCCTTTGGGAACATTAATTACATGGTTTCCTTTTGGAACGTAGAGGTCCTTACTAACATGAACCATTTTTTTAAAATTCAAACATATCATCTCAGGTCTACTATATTTCCCTCAACACCTCTCTCCTGAATTTTCTTTTTATCATCTTCAATTTATTTTATCAGTTGAATTCATTCTCCCTTCCACATTCAATGCATTACTCTATGGTTCTTCAGTCTCCTTTCTTTAGAGATATTCATTCAGAATATAGTTCTGGACATTCAAAAATATTAGGTTATTATTCCACTAGTGTTTATCAGTAATTATACCTTAGTATCCATTGATTCCCCAAAGAAATAACAATATTAAGCCCAAATATCTTCCTGGAAAATAACCTTCATAGACTCAATATATCTTTAGATCTTGTTAAAATAATACACTTGATATTCCATAGACCTTCTTTCTTAAAGATATAGAATGAATAACCATCACATAAAACACACATTGTTTAGTACAGTAGGCTTATCATATATATCTACCAACACTTCAATTAGCTTATTTGTAGTATTCTTCTCTTAGATGTTTAGAGACACATTCTGGGATAATGTAATTCTCACCAAACCCAATGATTTTTTACAGCATTTCCCAATATACATTTTCTCAATTACATCCATCATAAATCCAATTAATAGAACCTATAATTTATTCTGGATAAGGTAGCACACTAACCAAATAATCTATTATCTGAAAGTTATCCCATTACATTTGTTTATTCAATCCTTCCCATCTTATGTCACAATCATTTCAAAGATGGTAACTCCCATTGAAATAAAAAATAAAATAAATAAGAAATAATGTTACCTGAGTTATTATTGAGTGATATAATGATAATTCGATGAATGAACTTATGATTTTATACCAACTATTGAAAATAATATACCAAATATAATATTTCAGATGTTAGAACATGAAAACATGAATTGTATAATAATGATACATTTGGAACTCTCTGAATATCAACGTACTAGAACAAGACTTAAAACACATCAAACTTACATCACATTGAGCCAACATACTGTAACACTTTCACTCTCAAATCGAAAACAATAATTTATGATAACATAAAGTAAAATGTAATAAAAGTAAATGGAAATAAATATTTTACTTGTTCGATCTATAACAACCCGGGATTTTATGAAAAATATTCTTTTAATTTCATATATATCTTGTTTTGTAAGTTACAACAATATTTCCTTGCGCTATACGCAACACCATATGAGCTTGCAGTATACACAACACTATTCTTGGATCATGTTACACACAATTTTGATAGTAGTTATTTTACGAAACATTAAGTGTGTATATATATATATTAAAAGTATAAATGAAATATGGTAGGATTATTTTATACGAAACAACAGAGGAGTCTTGCACAAAACTCAACCCCGACTTGTCTTGCATTACATGCAATCGTGACCTTCCTCGATAGCGTGTGTTGTACGCAATACCAGGTTTCACTAAACAAAGATATATTGTTATAATATTATTATGGACTAGCCGTTATGAATAGTATTAACTACAATTTGAATTTTATAACATTATTATTCATCTTACACATTTTCTAGAATATGGTATGAGAACAAAATAATTTTTTTGTGTAAAATATGTATTTTTCAAGAATTGCAGTTTTCCCGCCTTTTGATGATTCACCCACCTTAAATCTTGTATTTGACATGTCTATAAGTTAAATTTGACAAAATAACATTATTCATTGGAATCAGGATATAAAAATTTACTTTGGATAAATTTTTCATATTATTATGATAACTTTCATATTTTAATGAATAGTAAAAACACGCTATATTATACTTTTATTTACCACGGTTAAAAGTAAATAGGGTAACTAAGGGTAAAAATGATATTATTATTACCCTAAAACATGTCCTAATTCTATTTTAGAAGTTTAATTAGACCAAAAACAACCTTAGGAATAAAATATGACCATTTAGGACCACTTGGATTAGATTAGGACATTTAATATTAATTTATTTAAAGAAGGGTTAAAATAGTTAAAATCAATGTTTAATAAGTAAATAATTTTTAATATAGGGTTATACATAAGATAAATTCGACTATAAATATTAATTATAAAGATAAATATATTTTCTACATAATAGTATATTATTTATAATTTTTAGACATTAAATAATTTAATTTATTTATGACACAAAGATGATGCAGAAATTATCCTATTGACATTATTGATGTTATAAATACCCAAATAAATGTAATTTGAGAATTTTTTTGAATTCCACTAATTTTATAGGTAAATATGAAATGTTAGTATTTATTTAATTAAATTTTTTTGAACTAATCATTCTGTTATGATTTTCACAAAAATCAATTACCAAATACTGTCAAAATTGATATAAAATTGTTTTTAAAACAAATATTATATTATTAATGTTATTTGATTTCTAAAAATCTATAGATCGGCCAAATGACTTATATAAAGTTTTATATATTAATAAAAAGCAACTTGGGGTTCGTTTGTCCTGTTATAATAAGTTTATTAACCTTATAGTGTAAGAAAACAAGAAGACACGGTAAAAGTAAAATTATTTAACTTAAGGCTAAATATAAATGATAAGGTTAAAATAGAAACCTAAACTTGAATATATTATATTTGATGAGAGGATTTCGACCCATCCCCCCATTATATTAGAAATAAATCAATTTTGAGCTATTAAAAACCTAATATGACTTTATAATAAAATAATATTTTTTTGTTTTTCCAAAGGTGCCCCTCTCCTCCCTTATAAAAGGGCACCTCCTCCCTCTCTTCCTCCCACCACATTGTTCCTTAAATATCGGCCAAACCCTGAAAAATACTTTTCTACAATTCCATAGAAACATCCTATAGGTTTTGGTCTTCTTCAAAGACCCATTTTAGTGCCCTAAGAGGAGGTCTCAAAGAGGCGCTTCAAAGAAGAGGTAATGTCCGTTACCGATTCCTTCAACTTTATTTCTTCTTACACTTTTTCTTATTTTTTTGTTTCATTATGAAGTTATAAAATCATTATAACTCATATAATGATATATTATTATAAGTATGAAACAACCCTATTTCACCATCTATCCATCCCCTGAAAAATGAAATCACCACGCGTGCGTACATACGGAATACCGTCTCCACGCCGTGGTGAAATCTGTTTTTCCACCAACACCATACATGGATGGGTATAATGGTTTAAAGAATAACTATATATGGTTATTATAACATCATAATGATTCTGATATATTATACTATCCACTCCAATTCTATTAAATAATTATGGGAACGATATCATCGCTCGTGCGTACGTACGGACTACCGTCTCCACGACTCGATGAGATTCCTTCTCCTTGTTAACTTTACATGAATGATCATAAAGTTTATTTAATGAATAATAAAGAAATATATGATATAATAATGCTATTGGATTTATGTATATATATATGTATGTCATCTATTTAGTTTCATTCAATTCAATAAGGAAAGAAAAACAGCGTTTATGCGTACGTACGACCTACTGTCTCCATGAACGTTGTATTTCATTCCTTTTATCGATCTATAATATATATATGTATATGATGAATATATATTATATATATATATCATGTTTTACATTATGTAATTATTTAAATCAAGATATATGTAATAATATCAAGAACCACAAGTCCAAAAACATAAGATAATTGAAATGATTTTACCCAAAACGTTGCTTTAACATGGAATTTACAAAAGAACGGGTAATATAAAGTCATAAATGAAACATATATGATATCATAACAATGAATATGATTCTATAATAATTCAATTAAATTATTTAAATCATTATACAGGAGGTTCAGATATGTACGAAGCCTATCAGACATAAGGTAAGGGATAACTTTTCCAATCTTGTTCTTATCCGAGATTGTTTATTCATATGTATTTACTATGGTTATTGTTATCATCCATGTACATGTTTCCTAAAAATGGTTTCATGTATGTTTAATGTACTTTTTACCAATTTTTTACTTTTACTACATGGTATGTATGGAATATTTCTTTTACGAGGTACTTTTTGACTTTTTCGGCAAAAGTATGAGATGCATGTTTTTTTAACTTATACGGCAGGAATAGATTTTTTATAGTTTTATAAAGAATTATTTTCATGAAGAATCCTCCAAAATATTTCATTAATATATTAAAAAAATCCTTTCTTTAAAAATATCATGACATTTTGTGAAATGAAAATGATTTTGATGAAGAAAGGATATTTTCCTCAAGAATTCATTTCAAGTGTTTTATCAAAACCATTTTCGATCAAAAATGAAATTATTTCATATGTTTATGTTTAAAGTATAATGTCTCTATGATTTACATGGTTTCACTTTTCTTTTTATGAATTGATATCCATTTCTTTTATATGGATTATGTGATGATGGGATGATGTTTATGAAACCCATTTTATTCGTTGGGTTATTATGAATGATGTATGTTTATTTTGTCACACAAGTAAGAATGATTTAATTATGAGATGGGTGTGACCTATATCTCACTCCAATGAATTGGGTAAAGATTTATATATCATGAGATTGACATGGATGGAATAGCAAGTTAAACCAGTTCAGTAATACAAGACTGGAACGAGGAGTGAACTCGATTCAGAAAGGGACTTTGTCCACTAAGATGGTCTTGGCAGCAATGCCTTAGCTACTATGGAAATCATAACATGTGCTTAATGGTTTCCACAATTACATGTTTTATTCCCATGCTAATTTATCATGATTAATGTTTCTTCAAGATCTATGCCTTACGTACTGCAATGTTTTATGTCATTGCTCACGATTTTGATGTTTATATTTTATGCTCATGTTATTTTTACATTCAAATGCCTAAGGATTGTTTTATGTTCTCTATGATTACCCTTTCCTAGCATTTGAGCTCACCACTTTTATGTTTTCTTTTCCCCAGTATATAAAAAAAAGGGTTTAGGTAAGAAAAAAAGGGGAATATCTTTATGAGAGATGTTGAAGATCTTTCACCATGATTAGACGATTATATTCCAAGTTTCCAAAGACACTAAACTATTATGGTCCTTGTGTGTCTGTTTTTGTTATGTATTAATTATTCCACAAAAGTAATGTAATGTCCATGTACGTCAAGCTTCGGGTGTCTACAATTGGTATCGGAGGGAGGTTTAGTCAACCTTTGGAAACTAGGATGCGAGAACTTTAGTGAGATACCTAGAGATATTTCTAAGGTATGTCTAGGGATGTATCTAAGGTTAAGTATAAGTATAGGTTATAGTCCTAGAATTATAGTAAAGATCATATAATTAAACCTAAGATGCTAGATATTTAAGGTGCTCCACCTTTATTATGTTGTTTTCCCTAGCATGATTTTTTCCTCTCACACTATTCTTTTTGGGTTTTAGAAAATGGATGGAAACAAGATGATTCACGATAATGGAGGATATGATGGACAATGGAATGATATTATGAATGAGGAACCAAATGAAATGGGATTTGGAAGTCCAAACATCATTATTATTCCGAATCTGCAATCACATAATTTGATCAATAAACTCAAATTTGGTAAGTTTCCTGACTCGGCTAATAAGAGAAAGATGGAGTTTCATGTTGATCATAGAGGAAAGAATGTTCAATTTCCCCTATGTAAATCATGTTGCAAGAGGAATCAAGGAGAATGTTTCAAAGGAACTGGAAGATGCTTGGGGTGTGGAAAAAAATGACACAAATTCAGTAAGTTCAAAGGAAAAGGTTCAGTTTACACCCGGGATGAGGATAATGGTATTGCTATGAAATCAACAAAGGTTAAATTTTCTAAATGTGGAATGTACTTGAATTATGCAAACCAATGCCCTAAGGGAAAGTCTCATGAAGAGAATAAGTATGGTCATATGGGTAGTATTTATGTTGTTGATGATGAAGAGACTACAAATGATTTCTTTGATGAAATAATTATTGAAGCTCGATCAATGGTTTAAGAAGGTAGTGAAATGATTACATGTTTATCAAGTGTAATGTTGTATAAGTAATCTCATGGTACTATGGAATAAAGATACATCTAAGAATTGTTACAATGTTGCCTTTCCTTATGTTTTGAAAGTATATGATGAATGATACCAGTGACCATGAATGGTTATTCAGGTATTTTTGGAATGTAGATGATATGCGTATAATAAAGGGATAAGGAGAAAATTAAATGTTTGAGAGTATTTATGAGATCATGACTGATATAAGGAGAAGGTTATATCATGGTTTGAGTATATAGAATTTTTGGATTTTGGTATGTGAAAAGAGTAAAATTTTGACAGCATTCATGTTTTCACTATGATTTAATGGGTATTTGTTTTTCAAGAGAATACATGACTAAGGTATTCACATGATTGGAATGTGACCAACATGATATATGGGGGATAAATGATGGTATTCACATGCTTGGTTGAGGACATTTCATGTAATCGTTTTCATTATACTATGATCTTAGACCGATGTATTTTAGATAAGCCTAAAGATTGGAATGGATTATCTTGGACATAAGTTAGTATTGTTTAAGGATAGAACTTTTCGATATTATTGATGGGATGTTATAGTAATGTTGTTTTAGAAAAAGGTCAACCTGCAGGACATGCGATAGCCCATCGCGACGGACAAGGTTGTGGGAATCGAACCCACAACTGAAGTGCGACAGGCCTTTATCACCTACCACTGGCCTACAAGAAGTCCCTATTTAGTAGAAACTAGTTTTATTATATTAAGAAGTATGATATATGAATTATAAGTCCATTTTAGGAACCATATATGATTAATCTCACTATAGACGGATTTATGTATTTTTGATAACTTTTATAACCTCTTGTTTTAGACAGATTGAATGACCCATCAATCTATCACATGATTTTCTAACACTTCACGAATGACAAATTCAACTTCATTTCTTTAAGAGATGAAGTGGAAATTGTCCAAATTATGACCAGCGGTGAGACTGTACCAAAATCACGAAAGTATTTCTTCTAATTCCAATTTCAACAACTTTAGGGATGATCTTGAAAACCAAAAATGTTGTCCTACTGCCCACATATCTGATGAATCAGATGGTACCTTAGATCATCACAAATCTATGGCTTTGTGATTGATGGATTTTCCATAGCCGTGTTCTCTACCACTCTCCATCAGAACTTGATGGTTAAATTTTTCTTCCATATCCATATTTTCACCTATGTTCTCCTATATGGAAACCCAGTGATGAGTTTCTTTGGGTAATCATTACATTTCATACTTTATTTTTTAAAATTAAGTTTTAGTATTCCTTTTTACGATGTAGGTTTCTATAAATAGTAAACGATTTATAACCCTTACAAATTTTGAGGAAAAAATTCATTTTAAGGGGGTAGAGTGTAACACCCCGAGATTTTATAAAAAATATTCTTTTAATTTCATTGATGTCTTGTGTTGTAAGCTACAACAAGATTACCTTGCGCTATACTCAACACCGTATGAGTTTGCAGTATACACAACACTATTCTTGGATCATGTTACACAAAAATTTGATAGTAGTTATTCTATGAAAAATTGAGTGTATATATATTTTCAATTTATAAATGAAATATGATTGGATTATGTTATAAGAAACAAAAGAGGAGTCTTGCACAACACGCAACCCTGACTTGGATTTCATTACACGCAATCGCGACCTTTCTCGATAGCATGTGTTGTACGCATTACCAGGTTTCACTAAACAACGATATATTGTTATAATATTATTTTGGACTAGCCTTTGTGAATAGTATTAACTAAATTTTGAATTTTATAACATTATTATTCATATTACACTTTTTCTAGAATATGGTATGAGAACAAAATAAATTTTTTGTGTAAAATATGTATTTTTCAAAAATTGCAGTTTTCCAGCCTTTTGATGATGTACCCACCTTAAATCTTGTTTTTGACATGTCTATAAGTTCTATTTGACAAAATAAAATTCTTCTTTGGAATCATGATATAAAAATTTACTTTGTATAAATTTTTCATATTATTCTGATAACTTTCATATTTTAATGAATAGTAAAAACACGCTATATTTTAATTAAAAACACCTTTTTTCATCGTAATAATTTATATGGTTAGATTATATTTTTCCTTTGTTTTAAAGTGTAATTAGAATATATTTTTACCGTTTAATCCAATTTTGGTCATTGGAATTAATTTCATATTGAAATTGAATATAAACAAGTATCAATCTTTTGATAGTTATTGTTTCTTAAAACACGCTATCTGTTTTGATAACGAGAATTGATTTTAAATTATTTAATTCCACTTATATGTTTTGAATTTGGAAAAATAGACATCAATTTTTAATTCGGAATATCAAATAATTCTTAGGCTGAATTTTTTGTATTTTTCTAAAAAACTTCAATTTTCGATGAATAGTGAAACCACTTAGTGGTAGATAAAAAACTGACTTTTTCATTTAAATGAAATTTTACCACTTCTGTGAATTGAATTTCAAAAATCCGAGAGACACGGTTAATATCAATACTAAAATGTGGTTCAATGAGATGAAAATATTTTTATGGTGAATAGTAACTTTTTTACTTTTATTTACCACGGTTAAAAGTAAATAGGGTAATTAAGGGTAAAAATGATATTATTATTACCCTAAAACCTGTCCTAATTCTATTGGACAAGTGTAATTTGACCAAAAACAACCTTAGGAATAAAATATTACCATTTAGGCCCACGTGGATTAGATTAGGACATTTAATATTAATTTATTTAAAGAAGGGTTAAAATAGTTAAAATCAATGTTTAATAAGTAAATCATTTTTAAAATAGATTTATACATAAGAAAAATTCGACTATAAATATTAATTATAAATATAAAAAAATTTCCTACATAATGGTATTTTATTTATAATTTTTAGACATTAAATAATTTAATTTATTTATGACACAATGATGATGCAGTAATTATCTTATTGACATAATTGATGTTATAAATATCCAAATAAATGTAATTTGAGACTTTTTATGAATTCCAATAATTTTCTAGATTAATATGACATGTTAGTATTGATTTAATTAACTATTTTAGAACTAATTATTTTGTTATGAGTTTCACAAAAATCAATTACCAAATAGTGTCAAAATTGACATAAAATAGTTTTTGAAACAAATATTATATTATTTATTGTTATTGTATTCCTAAAAATCTAAAGTTCGGTCAAATGACTTAGATAAGGTTTTATATATTAATAATAAGAAACTTGGGGTTCTTTTGGCTTGTTATAGTAAGTTTATTAACCTTATAGTGTAAGAAAACAAAAAGATACGGTAAAAGTAAAATTATTTAACTTAAGGTTAAATCTAAATGATAAGGTTAAAATTGAAACCTAAACTTGCCTAAATTCTATTGGATGAGATTATTTCTACCCATAACAACATTATCTTAGAAATAAATCAATTTTGATCTATTAAAAACCGAATATGACATTATAATAAAATAACAATTTTAGTTTTTCCAAAGGTGCCCCTCTCCTCCCTTATAAAAGGGAACCTCCTCCCTCTCTTCCTGACACCACTTTGAGCCTACAATCTCAGCCAAAACATGAAAAATTATCTTCTCCACTTCCATAGAAACATCTTAGAGGCTTTGGACTTATTCAAAGACCAATTTTAGTTCATTAAGAGGAGGTCTCAAAGAGGCACTTCAAAGAAGAGGTAATGTCCGTTACCGATTCTTTCAACTTTATTTCTTCTTCCACTTCTTCTTCATTAGTGTTTTCATTATGAAGTAATAACATCAGTATAACTCATATACTGATATGTTATTATAAGTATGATACAACCCTATTTCACCATCTATCCATCCTAAAGAAAACGAAATCACCACGCGTGCGTACGTACGGAATACCGTCTCCACGCCGTGGTGAAATCTATTTTTCCACCAACACCTTACATGGATGGGTATAATGGTGTAAATAATAACTATATATGGTTATTATAACATCATACTGATTATTATATATTATAATATCCACTAAAATTCTATTCAATAATTATGGGAACGATATCATCGCTCATGCGTACGTACGGACTACCGTCTCCACGACGCGATGAGATTCATTCTCCAAGTTAACCATACATGAATGATCATACATTTAATATAATAAATAATAATGAAATATATGAAATAATAATTCTACTGGATTTATGTATATATATATGTATGACATCTATTTAGTTTCATTCAATTCAGTAAGGAAACGAAAATAGCATTCATGCGTACGTACGGCCTACCGTCTCCTTGAACGGTGTATTTCATTCATTTTATAGATCTATAATATATATATGTATATAATGAATATATATTATATATAAATCATGTTTTACATTCTGGAATTAAGTAAATCAGGATATAATTAATAATTTCAGGAACGACTAGTCGAAACACATACGATAAATGAAATGATTTTACCCAAAACGCTGCTTTAACATGGAATTTACAAAAGAACAGGTAATATAAAGTCATAAGTGAAACATATATGATATCATAACAATGAATATGATTATGTAATATGTCAATGACATTATTTAAATCATTATGCAAGAGGTTCATATACGTACAAAGTATATCGGACCGAAGGTAAGGGATAACTTTTCCAATCTCGTTCTTATATGAGATTGTTTATTCGTAAGTATTTACTTGGGTTATTGTTCTCATCCATGTAAATGTTTCCTGAAAATGGTTTCATGTATGTTTAATGCCCTTTTTACCCATTTTTTTACTTTTAGTACATGGTCTGTATGGAATCATTCTTTTACGAGGTATTTTTTGACTTTTCCCGCAAAAGTATGAGAAGACTTTTTTTAACTTATACGACACGAATGGATTTTTTACGGTTTTATAAAGCCTTATTTTCATGAAGCTTCCTCCAAAATATTTCATGACTATTTTCAAAAAATAATTTTCTTTAAAAATAGCATGACATTTTGTGAAAATAAAATGATTTTGAAGAAGAAAGGATATTTTCCTCAAGAATTCACTTCAAGTGTTTTATCAAAACCATTTTCTATCTAAAACGACATTATTTCATATGTGTATGTTTCAAGTATAATGTATCTATGATTTAAATGGTTTCACTTTTCTTATTATGAAATGATATCCATTTCTTTTATATGGATTATGTGATGATGGGATGATGTTTATGAAAACCATTTTATTCATTGGGTTATTATGAATGATGTATGTTTATTTTGTGGCTCAAGTAAGAATGATTTTATTATGAGATGGGTGGGACCTATATCTCCATCTAATGCATTGGGTAAAGATTTATATCTCATGAGATAGACATGACTGGAATGGAAAGTTAAACAAGTTCAGAAATACATGACATGAACAAGGAGTGAAATCAATTCAGAAATGGACTTTGTCCACTAAGATGGTCTGGGCAGCAATGCCTTGGCTACTATAGAAATCATAACATGTGATTAATGGTTTCCAAAATTACATGTTTTATTCCCATGATAATTTATCATGATTAATGTTTATTCATGATTTATTCCTTACTTACTTCCTTGTTTTATGTCATTGCTCAAGATTTTGATGTTTAGATTTTATGCTCATGTTTTTTTACATTCAAATGTCTAAGGATTGTTTTATGTTCTCTATGATTACCCTTACTGAGCATTTGAGCTCACCCCTTTTATGTTTTCTTTTCCCCTGGATATAAATAATGGGTTTTGGTAAGAAAAAAACGGGAAGATCTTTATGGGATATGTTGAAGATCATTCACCACGATTAGAAGATTATATTCTGAGTTTCCAAAGACACTAAACTATTACGGTCCTTATGTGTCTCTTTTTGTTATATATTAATTATTCTGAAAAATTAATGTAATTTCCATGTACATCATGCTTCGGGTCTCTACACGAACATTGATTCCAGCATCCACCATTAAAATATTACATTATTTCATTTCATCAGATGATAGCTGTTGACAATCACTCTGACTAGAAAGACATGTAGATCACTAAACATACAATGATCAAAACACACATCAACATGTGGTTTTAGACTTATTTTAATTTTGGTCCTATCTAGTTTACTGGTTAAACTATGTTACTACATTCACAAGTCTCCATCCATTGAACTTGATGAAAGATGATCTCTTATATCACCTTCTGGATTGACCTCCAACAACTTAAAATTAAATCAATGGTCATTATAGCTACACAAATAGTTATTGGTGTTCACTATTTTAGATGAAAAATTATCTAAATAAATGTTCATAATATACATTACATATATCAAAATATGGTTGTTTCTAACTACAACATTATAATCGATTGAAAACCACATAATAAAAACATATCACAAGACTGAAGGATCTTTTAATGTTTCCCCTTATGATCAACTAGATTCAACACATTAATAATATTTATAGTCCAAATATTTTTCTACCCTTAAACAATACCCAATAAATAAACCCAAACCATATGTGACACATGGAGACACTAAGAATCAAGCCTCCTTCTTATCTCATCATCATCATCGATTGAATTTTTATTAAAAAGAAGAAAAAACGCCCCCAAAAAATTGTAGGAAAGGACAAAGATACAAGCTTAGGGAGGTCTAAAATAGTGAAGACCAAGCTGGTCCCCCCTAATCATATTCACTCCCTTTTGTTAATTAGGATGGGTATTTGGGAAACATTTAATGTATGTACACTACTTTTCCACTGCCAAGGATGAAAAATAATCAGCCACCTTATTACCTTCACACCATGTGTGCACCACCTGGATGTTGCTGATGTTGAGGATGGAATGACACCTCCTGATGATATATGCTATCGATCAAGGAGGAGAGATTTTTCCTTGAATGAAATCATGGATTAACATAGAGATTATTTCAATCTGATTCAAATAAATATCTTTCTATGCACACAATCTAAGACTCGAATACGCATCCTTTGCCTCTACTTGGATGTAGCTTCCCCTCTCATAATATGTGAAAAAATCAGCAGGACACTTCCTCTGTAGTCCCTAACAAATCCCCCACCACACATAATACCCTAAATACATGAACCATAAAAGTTAAGTTTGAAACCCATAATAGGTGGTAACCAGCAATCCCATTTACCTCTTATCACAGTACAAGATTGCTTCATACCAACTGCATTCACCTGCATGGTACTCAAAGAAGGATTATTACACCAATTCTTAATACTGCTAACATGATTAATTAAAATGGATTTTGTTCTCATAATAACAGACCACATATGGAAGAAATGCCTTCAAATATGGACTTATTTCTAGCCTTCCAGATACACCAACTCCCAACATTTAAAATCATCGATCTTGCAACTTTTTCCAGGCCCTTGCTGATTGAACCCTGAAACCAATATTGAACAAATGAAGAACCATTAAGTTTAGATGATAAAAAACCAGTGAACTCACCAACAAAAATTTAAACTTCCAGAGCCCATTCACATTTAAAAAATATATGATCTGAACTCTCCTCCTTATATACACTACAACAATGGAATATAGATACAATGATGATACCCATCTTCATCACATTGTCATTAGTGGGTATAACCTGATTTCTTATCCCCCATAGTAGGAATCTTAACATTATTAGAATACTTTCACACCACATCAAATTATTCCTGGAGTCCTACTGTCCCTGAGGAAAAAAATCCTACGGAATTCCTTTCTAGAAAAGGTCCCAGAACTAGAAGCTGTGAAAACACATTTATCAGGGTCAAAGTTTAAATCAATGAGATCAAAAACCTCCCGATGTTCCTAATCCAGTATTGCAATGATAAATCTTGAATAAATATTGGCCTCCCTAAAAGAAATCAACGTGACATGACATCCAAGAAATCCAATTGTTGAACCAGCCTAGTATTGATGCCAAAAATATATATCCTCTCTTCCTATAATCCATCGAGAATGTTGCCTTATTTTTGGTATCATGTAATGTATTAACAACCATAAAGGAGATCCATGAGTTCTAATATTATCTGCAAACCTGCCGTCTTTATTAGAAATAATTTTCCCCTAAAGAGTACGTTCATCTTTCTTAGCACATTCCTTTTCCCATAATGTCTCATATAAAGGCAAATAAATCTATTCTATTACCCTATATCATGAATAGTGCCCAATTCAATATTTTTTCTATCCCCAACCCAACAACTTCCATGTGTTAAGTCCTTACATGGACTAAAAAACAAATTCAGTATACTAATAAGAATGTCCTATTACATACTATCCAAGCCTCACACTTCTTCCTACTATCCAACAATTCCACTTTATGTTTTTATACCACTCACTTGAGAGACCCATAACAAGGAGAGCCCATGCCCCCTCTTTACAACCATCAAGTGCCACTAGGAATTCCCCAAATATGTTCCCACACATTCTCATGATCTAAAAGTGCAAATAAAAAACTTTATATGACATTAAAGGTCCTATAATTCAATTATACATATCCAAATACACATTTCCAATGAGTACCTATTTTCTATGGTTATATTTATAGCCTTTCTTGTCCCTAAGGCCCAATGCAAGAAAGTCCATTTCTCAAAGGATAACCACTTATAGGGCCCTATTCAAACTAAATAGGGATTCCCTTATTCCAAAAAATTCATATCAAAATCAAATAACACTTAATAGTCCATTATGAAATTTTATAAATAAAAACGCTTGGAATCATAGACATCAGGTACCTCTCAAATCCTAACTCTTGAATTGCATGATCAAGTATTCACTATAAGGCTAAACCAATGCCTATCTCACAATTATGAACTCATCTATCCCCCTTTACAAAATTCTAAAACCTAAACCTAAGGAAAATACATGCCATAATCATGAATACAAACATATGTATTCTTATTAAAGGGACCACCTTCCTCCAAAATGGAGTTACCATATACAATCCACACTCACTATAATTTTCCATTCTTAGACCAATACATTCATTGTTCAAGACCCCTATCTCACATAACTCATTATAATTAATTAGTATGAATAATTAAGAATAATTGTTTAATTTAATCCAATACAGAAAAATTTCATAAAATTCACTGAGTGAACTCTCATTTTCAAAACATTGAGAAATAGTGTGCCAATGTATTATGGAATACACTCAGCACACTTATGAAAAATGAACTATTATACAACACCTAATAATTTAATAATGCTCATCAGAATATTAAAAATCATAATAAAAGTCACCAAGTGACATATATCCAATGAAATGGAGAAAAACAAGAATTACATACCCTCTTTAGATGTCCAAAAACCCCAAAAAATTAATCCCTATCATTTTGGGATGATTCGACCATGATTTTGTGGAATCATCATCAAAACCAAACATGGAACCACATGAAACTATAGAAATAAAAATAATTTGAATAGAGGAGAGATATTATGGGGTTTAACTAATTTGATGCCCAAAAATAATCCCTGATCAATAAAAAATGATAGGGGTCCAAGGGTATTACCTAGAGGGGAAACAATGGGGATATTTATTATAAAATTTCCTCTAGCAAGGTGAATACTAGTATTAGAAAGGGGTCCAATAAAAAATTACGGTTCTTAACATCCTAAAAAAACATGGAATCCTACAATGTACCTTTTTTGGGAAAAAGAGTACCTATATACCACCAAAAGGAACCTTATAGTGACCCTAGACTTTTACACATAACATTTCATGATTTAAGCATAATTATACATTAGATTACATGTCAAGGATTGTAAAATCTAGTGTCTTGGAAGACTAGGTACATAAAAATAAAAACATGGAACTAAATAAAATATTTATTTATTTTATTTTCTAATTGAGCTCGTAACATCCATTGTGATCAAATATCTTAGTAGGGTACCCTAGGGATCAAATGAACAAAGGGATCGGATAAATATCCTAGTAAGGGAATAACCCTAAGAACAAAGTATTAACACATGGGATGGAAGGCATGGCATGATTATATAAAGAAGCATGTAACATATGGAATCATAATATATAAAAATGGAATCATATAAACATAGAGTCATAGTAATGTGGAAACAAACATAAAAATTTTCATTAGCACGATTCATGGATAACTGCCAAGACTCTTGCATATGGTAGCACAAGACAAGGCTAACCGCTAAGACCATCGCACATAGTAGCACATGCCGAGGCTAACTGCGAAGACCGTTGCACATAACACATCATGAGACTCAACATTACGTAATTCATTGGAGCTATATCTAGGAACACCCATATTAACTTTTCATTAATATTTTTTTCAAAATAATGAATCATTAATAATTAATCATATATAAATATAAGGGTTAGCCATGGAAAGAATTGGTTACCAATATCCTGTCGTAAAACATAAAAAATAGGAACATCATAAAAGTTTCCATGAAATAAAGGAACTAAAATATACATGGATATTAATAATTTAAAATATTTATGTGTCATGGTAATTTATTTGAAGTATAATTGACAACATGTAAGAAAATTATTTAATAAATTTTAGCATTAAATCATTTTTGTGCGGTTTTAAGGAAAATACTATAGATCCTTTTAAATAGAAAAGAGAACAATAATTTATATAAAAACGAAATTTGAACAATACTTTTTTTCATAATAAAAAATACTAATTTTATAAAGACATTTTTGGCTTAAAATAGAATATAGAGTTCACATGAAATCTGGTAAGAATTCAGGAAGTTCCCTAAAAAGAGGATTGCTTATCGGGAACCATTGAGGAGGGAATCACATAAAACATGTATATACACAAAAGTGAATATTGAAAGGGTTTTGATAAATGAATTTTTTACATGTACACAAAATTTATAATATTCAAATAAAAATATAATATATCTTAATGTTGGTAAAATAATGTTAAGGCAACCTGAACGAACAAAGGAGGTTCGGGTGGAATCCATTACTGATTGCTGGCATGGAGTCAAGTGTACCTAAGGGGGATTAATGAGAGATAATGGGGGTTTATCATCACTTATAAACCATGAGATAATTATGGGGTAGGTGATAAATCCTACCACATGATTATTAATTACACATAAAATGGCATAACATTGAGGATATTCTTGATTAAAAGTGAAATAGAAAGGATTCCTTACCTTAAGTCTGTTGGTGTTCTCCACATGATATTAATGACCTGAATAATAAAATTAGGTTCATTAATTAGTAATTAAATAACCTATTATATATTTTAAATATTTTTTATAACATTTTTTATAACATTTTTAAGTTCATTCCTGACCTTTCTGATGGGTTCAGTGGTTCAATTCCATTGTCCGGGTCCATTTGTTTTAATGGTTTTCAATATTGGTTTACTTATTTTTAGGAACGGAGAATCATGTAAAATGGGGATAGTTGTCCATAATCAGAGTTATATTTTATTATTAAAAATCCATAAGGTTACATGGTTGTAAATATAATTTGGTTACTTGTTGTGAAGTTGAATCATTATATAAAACATTAATGATATACACTTGGATTAATTTTGCGATTTTTCTCATAAATAACTTGTTTTGTATTATTTTTTACATAATATGTGAAAAAGGATTCCATAACAACATATAAGATTAAATATATATTTAATAGTCTGGTTCAACCATGAAATTGGTTTCATGACCAAAGTTGAAGATGGTAATGGAAATTGATAACCTGTCGTCCTTGAATGTGATAAATTAACACAACTCGAATGGTGTTTTCATTTCATCCATGTAAAAGAAGGGGAATAGAGATATGCTATTAATTATCCCACTAGAGTAAAAAAATTATAGTACATGTATGGTACTATATTTGAAAAACTATTTGTATGATGAGAGTTCAATAATAGAAAAGAAAACAAAATAACTTTAAAATAAAGAAAATGATTTGAAAAGAGGAATTTACATCTTGAATCAATCTTACTTGAGATCCTCTTAAGGGGAGAGGACTTGGTCATTTGAAGAGAATAATGGAATTTGGACATGGGGCGGATCTTGGGGGATATTTTTGAAGAATTTACTCAAGGAACAATGATTGAGAGTAGTGAAGAGAAGGGGTAATGAGGGGTGGTATTTATAGTGGAAGAGAGAAGGGTTGTCATAATATTTAATTCCCCAGTTTATTAATTTCTCTAATGACCATAAATAGTGATGATTACCTGGAACAAAATAGGAATAAGTGCATTTGAGGTTGAAAAAATTGGACTTACATCAACAAAACATCATCCATGACCCTATAAATCATGTATTTATCTTAATTTGTAAATTATTGAATTTTTATTCATAAAAAATTCATCTTTTTTAGAAAAATCCCAAAAATACACCCTAAACATTTGTCAATGTGTAGAATCCAAAAATAAACCCCATTTTTTAAAAATAATTTTCTAAATATGATTAATTTAAATATTAATTAAAATCCTAATTTACTTGAAGAATACATATTTTTAAACAATAACTAATTTTATAAAGTTTTAAAAAATTACATAATGTATTATAAAATTATTTTAAAACCATAATACATAAAATTTTTATTTATGAAAACCATTTAGAAAAATAAATTATATTTTAAATAAATTAATTAATTACAATTAATTATTTATTTCATACAAAAATAATAATAATTTTACTCTGATCATATTATCACTTATAAGATGCATAAATATTATTTATACATTCATGAGGTGGTTACTATTCTTTTGGACAATTTACTATTCATAAGGGTCATGTTACTATTCATAAGGGTATGTTAATATTCACCAAATATTACGTTTGTTCTATTAGACCACAAAAAATTACCTAAAAGCAACCAAGTATCTGAGATATTCTAAATTCAAGACATATAAGTGGAAAAATTATGTTAAACAGCCACAAAGTATTTAGTATCATGATATGTAATTTTTAATGTGATTACACTTTTAGGAATAAATATAATAAGGGAATTCCATAGATAAAACATTAGGTCATTACAAATCATGCCTCCTGGTGTCCCAATGGGCACCTAGTACACTCCAACAAGGAACAAAGTAGGTTTGTTACTTTAAGGCACAAGGCCTACTGCTCATCCCATTAACTCTTGATCTCTTCAATTTTCACCTGAATCTCAAACCTAACATAAAAATACTCACTAGGTATTTCCCAAACCACGTATTACAATCTGAACTCTAAAAATTCACCTACTAGAGAGCTTAAAAATTAAAATTCCTTATAATCTCAAAATATGTAACACCTTAGGTCATTGCAATGTGACTAATGAAACTCATACATTATTCATTACACTGAACACTATTTTTAGAATATATTGGGAGACACTTTTTTTTAATTTTAAGGTTTTGAAATTGATGTATATGGTGTTTCTTTAGAATCAAAAGACCCTAGTAAAACATTTTCAATTAATAGTTTTTATTTGGTTTATGACTATTTGGTTTTCTATTATATGAAAGGTGTAGTAAATGGAGTCACATCTATATTAGATAATAGAAAAAAAATACATACCACTAAAACATGAATTATCTATAATTAAAATAATCCCACTTAACCTATGTTTAATAGATTACATTATTAGTGACTTGGTGGCTAGGTTTATGATGTACGTAGAGGTGAATTAACATATAAAGGCTAATGGTATTAATATTTACCTTACCTTAAAACATCAAAACTATTGGGTCATTTTATAAGGGTTAATGTTTTGTGATATATTAACAAAAAAATGTTTTTTGAGAGTCTTATCATTAAATAGATTTCGTTAATTTAATTCCTTGAATCCTTCTATTCCTTCTTCCATGGGACATTTATCAAAAAGAAATTTTTAATGGCCTTAATATTTCATATTTTGAAACTTGTTTAATTAAATGTAAATTATTTATGTATAGAATTGTTGGGAAAATTTTAATAGTTAGACGAAATATATATTATAACCATGAACATACAAAATTATATTAGATAATATTTATAAAATATATGTCTCAACTTATAATCTATGTATTTGATACGTAAATCATAGAACTATTGGTAGAATTACCTAACTTAATATATTGGGTGGTTCATGTACACCGTTTTAAAATTATTGTACAGAATTATAAACTATCTTAATTTTGGACTTTATAGTATGTCCTGGGAGTCGATAATAACAACATGGTACAATTGCTCTAAAACCAAATTATTTGACAACTTATAATTGAAAAAATAGTTATAGAATAACCTATAGTATTTCAATGATTATAATCCTTGTTATCAAATTTTATACTTGTGTAATTAAATATTAAATAATACTTTTCATATATATATCTTATGATGTGTTATGTATATTAATTATTCATTTTCTAAAATTATGTTTTTTCTTCTTGGTGTTATCATGTTGATTTATGTGGCTAGTATTACTATCATGATCATGATTAACAAATTGATAGAAAGTGAGTATGATATATTGGGTGCATAGATAATTAATGGAATGATAATAATGTTTATGATTTGGTCTGGATCATTTTCTACTTTTACTAGTATATAATATAAATTCTATTATATTTTTGAATTAATAACTATTTGAGAAATTCCCCTGGCCATTGAAAAACGGGATTGAATGCGACAAGTTTTGAACATGAATATTGTATACCCCTTCCCCATAACCATATGATGTGATTTCTCCCTGACATAGTATATACCTTCTTCTTTCCATAAGATGGTTATTTTTCCTTGAATTTGTATATATAGATTTGTAAAATTTCTCCATTTTTGGATTTATTTAAGGAACTGTCCCATATTTTGGGTGTTTACCAAAATCAAGTAATGGAAGTATGGACCCTCCCTTTATAGAGAGTTATGGTTTGGAATTTCAACAGTTAATTTTGAAATAATTTTTTTTCTACAATTTTCCTTTATTTTATGATATGTTTTTATACACTACTTATTAACATCAATACATTTTGTCTATACTTGTCAAAATTAGTAGACATATATGAGATAACATATATTATATCACCAATAAATTAAAATACCAGTAGTTATTCTCTATTTATTATTTTATTCTCATACACAATATATAAACCTCAGTAGATGTGAAACCTATCTTTTTTAACATTACAGGAATGTAAAATTAAAATAGAAAATTTCATGTCTTCAAGAATAATTAATCATGTTTTTAATGAAAATGGGGTTAGTTCCTACATTAAGGTTGGGGTGTAGTTGTTGTTGGAGGTTTTATTTTTTTTAATACCCAGTCCTCCAAGTCAATCCTTTCCCTATATCTCTATTAGGATTGGAATTATTTTTTTCTATTCATATATATTAAGATTCATATTGATTAGTTTTAAAACATTAATCTAGATTATTTAGTTTATGTTAATGTCAATATATATTCATTCATAACCTGGTTTTTATTTAATTGGAATGTTTAATATATAGAAAAATCAGATTATAATTCTAGTCGAACTTTATTATGGATTATCTTTATTGTCGTAGTGGGTAAATTTTCACATAAAATTATATGTAGATCCTTAGAGATAGTAAAATGTCCCCATAGTGTTGGTGAACATTCCTTTGGAAGTATATATAATATTTAGGTGTTGTGAATGTATCCAAGTTAGGGTATCTATAGACATCTAGATGACCACAACTTTTAATGATAAATAATAAGCCTCTTGTATATAGATAAATCTGACATAAATTTCCTCGGAACAGTATTCATTACTCAATAGAGACCTTAATCCTGTCATAATTCTAACACATAATACGTATAAACTATAATTAATTTTTAAATTAAAGGTCATAAATCTAAAAAAATTCAACTACAAGGTTAATTAAAATTAAATATTATATTTTCATTACAAACATGTAACTCTTATAAGAATTATATGTCAATTTAAAAAAAATAATCAAATAATTTAAACCAACCATAAAAATCCACATCATATAAAGAAATTATATAGATGGATATTTAAATAATAATTTCACAAATAAAGAAAAAAATATAATTATTTAACTTCAGATTTAATAAAATGATTCAACAATAATAATCAAAACCATTATTGATATAGTTTCAAATCACAGGTATTTTAATTGGGAACTTCATGCTTGCATCAGTGATGATTTTCTAAGAAAAAAATATTTATTATTTTTTTATATAATATGGATATACAATATATAATTATCGTATCATAATAAAAATTTAGGAAATCAAATAAATCTACTAAAATCGTGCAATAATGAAATTCCATCGGACATTTTGGTCCCTTGGTATCACCAGACACCATGACATGGTACAAACCATTTTTAAGCCATTTAGGTTCTTTTGTATCACCATAATAACAAAATGGTCCAAAAATTTTGTAATATAGACCATGGTAGCATGGTAAGAAATATTACATCTAAATCATCATTCTCAAAAACAAAAGAAACAATTTTTTAAAACCCACCATGACCTGCTTGGTCATCGCGCGGACTATGACCACAATTTTTTGGTCACATAATCACATAATGGTGATGATGAAAATAACATTATATTTTACGGATAGAAATTTTTTTACACTATACATGTTTTTCCCTAGATGTTTTTTATAGATAAAAACATGTTGATTTTATTATCATTCTATTTTGATTAATAAAATTATATAATTTCATAAATCTATTTGAAAATGGATTAAGAGTAGAATTGATAATATTAAATATTAATACTAAAAAAAGAAAAAAAAATTGTACATGATTTTAATATTTAATAGTAGTGGGTTTGATCAATTCCTCTTAGTAGTAAATAATGGGTTCCCTCATCCAGTGATATCTACAAGACACATTAATCACTCAGCTCTTTGGTAAGACCAATTTTCCATAATGATGTGATATCATTTTCTCAATAGAGTCAAATGGAGAGATGAGAATCTGAGTGAGATTTTACCAACATAGAGCAATCAATTATATACCAATTAAGTGATCAAACTCCATTATACAGGACACAAATATCAAATCAAAATTATTGTTGGAGTAATTTTTTTTTGAAAATTTTATGAAGTGGATAAACACATTGGATCCCACTTCATTGATTAAACTGATTATTAAGACTTTTTAAATATTTTCACTTAGTTTACACATCATTTCTAGATGTTTATAATGATGAAGAATAATTATAATAATTATGATATTTTTTATTGAATAATATCATATATTATCATTTGGTGTACTGTGATGCGGTTCGAATAACCATAAGAAGATACTGGGAGATGAATTGTGAATTTCACAATGGCGTGGTCTATTCCAAATTTCACATATTTCAATAGAAATCAGTTATGAGTTTGAATTTATCACCCATTTTTGATAAGAATATGATTCATTAACCAAAATAAAATATTAAATAAATTGTAGAATATCTTGAAAATAAAAATAAAAAATAGCGTCTAAATACCAATTAAATAAGTTAAAGATTTATTTTGAAAATTTTGGTGTATGAATTTATTATTAGATTATTGGGAATTGAAAAGGATTATGAAGCATCTAAGTATATTGAAAATCATTTGAATCATAAAAAAATTCATTTTATGGATTCAAAATATATTTTACTTTGAGAGAAAAAGTTTTAAGATATGTCAAAGAAAAATAAAAAGAATAATTTTTCATTGAATTGAAAATTCACATATTATAAAAAATTATGAAATGTCCACTTGATGGAGAAATATACAATAAATTATGTTATAAAAATTCTTTTAAAATATCTTACACAAAGAGGAACATTTTAATAAAACAAATAAATTTTATTTCAAGAAATGTGTTTGGAATTTTTATTCAAAAAGGTAAGGTATAATAGGTGTTAGAATCTACAAAACAAGTATATTTTTCTATAATATTTTCATTCTCATTCAATAGTTCATTCTATAGTGGATAAGCAAAATTGAAAATTATTTATTAGTTTTATTAACAGTATTTAAATATTTATACATGTATTGGAAATTATATTTTTATGGCATAAAAACCCACTAAAAAGGCACAAGTTTACACAGAAACGTAAAATTCTAGAGTGTAAGTGAAGAATAAATTTCTTATTGTTAATTAATATTAAATACAATGGAATAAACTAGGTCCTTTAATTAAGAACAAACTTATCATTTTACCTTTATAATTAACTTCAAATAATTATAAAATATTTTATAAAATGAAATAATGAAGTATAGAGAAAACAATTATTATGGAAGAATCATTAAATGAATATAATATCGTCCATCCATGGAAACATAATAGTTTTTTATCATCTCACATTAATGGTGATATCCGGATTCTAAAAATTTTCAAAAACTATAAGGGAGGTTCATTAACATTTTATAATGATGTATCACTTAAAATCGATGAATTTTATTCACCAGATACTGGATAGTGGATGATAAATTCAAAAAGTACTTATTTTGTAAATGGCTTGAAACATAACATGTTGATTGTTTCATAATAATTTGATATAATAATTAAAAAAAATATAAACAAATAATTTTTTTGAAGACGTAGTAGTATTCAGTACTTGTTATAACTCAAGGAGATCAAACTAGAGGTAACCTATTCAAAATAGGATGAGTAAAATATATATGTTACATGGGGATGGAAATTATAGTGATTCAACTTTATTTTATGATTAAAAACAAAGAAAGTATATATTCGATATTTAGATAATATAAATTCGTATAGAAAATATTTGGTGATCATGGATAAATGGTTCAAACAAGGATTCCTTTAAAAATATAATCTCTGAAATTATTTATTTCCCTAGTAAGACCTTGGAGGGTGGATGATGAATTTAATTTTATGGAGTGTAATCATTTCATGGATGATATAGTAAATGATTTTTATAAGAATATAAAAATATAGTAGACTATTTAATATAATAAAAAAGAAAATTATTCGAAGAAGTGGGGATTTTAAAATAATTGAATGATAAGGGGTATGCGAGTAGAAAAAATTAATTGATTTTATAGAAAGTGAACTCTTATCTTAATTTCAATGGGTTCTTTGATAAATTTTATTTTATTTCTAGTATTAAAAACATATGGATATTTATGATTATATATTCTTAGTGAATATATCATATATTTCAAATGGATATCAAGTAAATCACCCTAATTTCAGAACGTGAAGATAATGTGTTAATTGACCAACCCGAATAATTATTTCTTGAGGGATAAGAAACATGTGTTTTCATATTTATGAATGAATTTTATGGGTTAAAAAAATATCTATGAAACTTTTACATGAATCTTGATTCATGTTTCATGTTATGGAGTTTCAAAAATGGGGTAGCAGATAACTAGCCAATATTAAGTAAATAATGAAGGTACCCCCCTATATTATTATATAGGTTGTTGATATTACCATATCTATAGATAATGAAGTTATTTTTAAATGTTTTTTCTTCTAAAGTAAAGTATTTTTATTGATATTTTGATGCTTTTAAAAAATAAAATAATTCATGGGACATCAAATTTTTCAAGATAAAGATAATATCTTTCATTCATAAGAGAATAATTCCTAATAAGTAATTATTTAGTTAAAAATTGGGTATAAAAATATTTTTTTAACTCCAATTTTATTGTGAATAAAGATTTAAAATGATAAATATTGAAATTATGTTTACCAAAATGATTTTATGAAATATATTTAGTGTCTTCTCTATTTAATAGTTTCCAAATGGGATATTTTCAATGTTTTCAAATTATTTTTATGTCTTAAAAGTGAATCTAGGGATTTTCATTTCATAATAGTGAATAGGATCCAATTTTACAATATAAGAGATGTAAATTATGTATTGGTTTACAACATAAAATGAAAAATTATTATTTTTAGATATACTAATATAGACATTTTAATAATTTTATATGATTATATGTTTACATTGTGGGAGGGGTTTTCTTTGGATATGGATGTATAACTTTTTACAATAAGAAGTAAAATATATTTATACAGTTTATTGAAGAAGTAGAATTGGACTATTTTCCATAATATATATATATATATATATATATAAAGACATAATTTGAGCATCTCAAGGAGGAAGTGAAGTTACCTTTATTAGTGGGAAATTATAGTCAAATTTCCAATAAATTTTAAGAAATATAGTTTATTATTATCTATTAAAACATGTTGATATAGATTAACATTTCATCAAAGGGAAGGAAAAACAAGGATTATTGAAGATTTAGTTTTATACTGTAATGTATAAATTTGTAATTTACTTATCAGACCATTTCCAAGATATTCAGTTTAAAAACTATGGTTGAATAAAGTAGTTCAACCTCAAAATTTTTCTAATTTCCCATATTTTTAGAATGGGAAGTTTTATTTTAGTTTATGTAAAACCATTATTTTGTATGTATTTCCCCTTATACCCTGGTGAATGATCCCTTTGATCGGTTTATTTTTTAGGAATAGAAGGGGTGGAAAGGCCAAAACTTTACAGTAGACCAAATACCTAGAGTGTATCCAAATACATGAAACCTGTATAAATAGATGATGGGGACACTGATGGCTATAACCCTTTTATGTCAAGAATTGGGTTTTCGTAGGAGTGATGAAACCAATCATTACAGGGCATGTAATCTTTTTACACATCGTGTAATTTATTTTCTCTTTAGAAAATAACCCATGAATTATATGACATGTAATGAATTTACTTGTCGTGTTAATGTTGGGGCCTTATTTTTCTAAAAACTATAGAACCCCATTTTTTATTATAGGGGTTAATTTATTCTCTAATAAAAAATAATCATAATAAGATATATCATCCTCATACGTCAACAAGGTTACACTCAATCTACTCCGTCTTAGATCTATTTACTCTACCATTGGGTGTGTTGGATCTGAAATAATAAGATCGTTGGTCCTCTTCATTATTTCTCCCTTTTATCTTTCCAATTTATGAACTATTTTTTGTGTGAGGTCATATGAACTATTTATTGGGAATATGTAAATTCATATGATTTCACCCATTATACATTGATTCAAGGGTAGATACTAGATGAGCAGAGTACTACATGATTAACTTAGAATGTGTCATTATTTTCAATCAAAGTCTAGTTTTATTTTAATATGCATCATTGTGGCTTGCACCAAACATCCTGATATCACCTCTATAATGTTTAAATAATTATGTTAAATATAATTCATATGTGTAATGAGACCCTAACTACCCATGAATCAATGAAATGATGTGTTTACCCCAATATGAGCCACCTCTATAGATGGGTTTGTCTTTAAAGTCATAATAGCCTTATGATTGGTATTGGATATTTGTTTATTAATAAGGGTGTATGAATTACATTGTAAAAATGAAATGGAATGATAATTTGACAAGGAAAATATAAGGCCATGTTTTTAGGCCCATATAAATTATTAAATAGTTTTAATTTCTTGAATTAAATTAATTGGACAACTTATTAATAATTCTCCATGGGAATGGTATGGATTAGTGCTTACCATAAACATCCCTTTAATTTAATCATAGGGTGATATTAGGTTCTTTACTGAAGGATTTCATGGATGGATCATCGTGTATCATAATTAAAAATGTTAATGAATATATTTACACTGAGATAGATACATTGGTTATCCATACAATGCATTGTATGGGCTCAATGGGTAGATTATTTACCTACCCATGAGTGATATTGGATCTATATTAGAGTCACCTTGGATGGGCTTGGTGGAAAGATTATTATACCATGCTAATAATGATACTCATTTCCCCATGTGATATATAATGGATGGGCTCAGAGGGTCATGTTTTACACTATGCCAAGAGTGGTACTTGAGATACCTTTATGGATTTCCTTAGATGTAATCTTATAGTGTTCGATATTTTTAGTTCCCGTGGTGTGATACTTGCATTCATCTATACATTTTTCAATGGATGATCCATGGATGGAACTTTTATAAAATTTTGGATATTCCTTCTGAATAATTGTAAGATTCACAATTTATTATATCAAAGAAAACATCTTATAAGATAAATACCATGATTATATTTAGTCAACACTTGATACATTCCTTGTTGATAGGATCAGTTATTCTTCTTTATATGTATACTTGATAACATTTATAAAATCATCTAATATATGTATAGTTTGTATTTTATTTAGATACATCAATCTTAGATCAAATAAGGGAGTGCCATTTAGGTGTCCTTAGATAAACCTAGTCTGATATCATCTATTTATTTGTTACTATCAAAATTATTTTCCTACATATACACTATTCATTTTATATGCATGGAATGGATTTTTTTAGACATAGTTGTTCATGGACTTATATGTATATCTCATACCCTACTCGATCCACCGTTGGTACCCCAAAAAATTTCATGATTATAGGTGCAGATAAAGGGAAGCATCCAACTTTTGATGTTTGATTCTGAGTATTCGGATGGATTATGGGAGTAGAGGACTGATCCTGTGATCGTGATTCTATTAGTGGAAGATTTTAGATTTTTTTTATTTATATAATTTTATATGAATAATTCCCATATATCACGTGTGCTTGATTTTTTATATAAAAACATTGGATGATCATCCTTTATTTTATTTGACATTTATTCATATTATGCCTGTTTTTAGTATTGGATGATTTATTATTATTATAATACTTCTCTTCAATTACTATTTCAGTTGATTATAATTATCCTTTACCATTTCTATACCCTCTAAATCTTGATGGTATGGCCTCCCTATGGTAATACCCTAGGTCCTCGCTGCTATTTGACATTCTTTGGTTTATTGGGAGGTGCGTTTGAGGTCATGTCGACAACCGTCTTAAGGAATCACTTAGTGGCATCTTGGGAAGGATGCTACATTGTGGTATTATATCATTTTTTCCATTTGTCTTACTATTTGGTTATTAAAAAAGAGACCAAGATATATTATAATTTGGAAATGACCCATTTCCTGGGAATAGCTGACCTACATACAAGGGAACAACAAACTTCCCGAGATGGGTTATTATTGTTATTGGTTTTTTTCTGTTACAATTGTACTAATTTAATCATTGGGCGTTGAACTTGTTTTGTGAGATTATTATTAATGATATTATTATTAGGGATTAAATTTTGTCATGTCCCTATTATGGAGATGAGGTATCACTTCTTGTATTATATATGTATCTTAAGGACTCAGATGTCTTGTATTATGTCATGGAATGTTTACATTACTGTGTGAATTTTATGTATTGCCTATGATTATTATGAGTTCCTTGATTATTATATATCAAAATGTGCTAATGTTTCTTTTAGGAATAATATATTTGGATTAATTAAAGTTCCTAGATCAATATAAAAACTTTTTCATATATAGATTATTGAGTAAAACTTAAATAACAAATTATACCATGTTTGATCCATGAACCGCTGGTTTGATGGGCTAAAACATTAGTTCATTTTATTAATAGAATTCCAATTGTAATTTACAAATCATGTACTTATATAAATTATGGAATTTGGTTCATTTAATTAAATAATTATACATGACATGTTACAACCTAATACCAAATGTAAAGGCCATGTCAGAGTTATATAATGTGTAGATAAAAATTTGTAATGATTTTAGTATTTGAAAAAAATTTAATGGTGAAACATATAACTAGATTGTGATATCTAAATGCATGTAAACGAGTAAGAACATAAAAAAAATTTATACCTTAAATGATTTTTTTGGGATGAATGGGGATACCAATTTCAAAGTAAAGGGGTTTTTACTATATACCTTGCAATTAAAACTCCATATACTGGGACCTCTTCTATCATATGTGAGACCATGACCCATACCTGACCCTAGTAGTGCGAAGTAGTTTTTGTAACTTATGATCCATTTTGATGTCTCTTATCATCAAGACTTGGCCATAAAATCATGGAAATAGGTGTGGCACATTTTTAAGATGGTTGTGCACGTTTCCTTCCATTATATTGTTTTCTATATGATGTTAAATGTTATATGAGGAATCCATTGTAAAATATTGAAGTTATTTCACCAAGAATTCTCTATGTCATCTACCTAAAGGAGGGATAAGACCATACCTTAGAGGTGGTGGTCCGTAATCCACTGATATTACCTTCTGCATTTCCACTTGTGGAAACTCTTATCCTTCAACTCATAAGTCTCAATGCTCAATTATTAGATAAATTTTTGTTCCTCGTGATGTCTTTAAAGTGAGCTCCAGGACCATCCCCTATTACGGAATTTTTTTAGGGAATTATAGTAGAATCATCCTCCCACCTTCTATGGGGATCATAGTCTTGAGGCTTCTGAGCCATGGTTAGAGGTAATTATATAGATTTTCAAGCATAGTGAGACACCTCCAAAGAATAGGGTCAATATATGAACCTATATTATATGTAAATCCACCAACCATTAGTGGGATTTTATCTATGATGATAATAATTATTAGAGTATGGTCTGGGAGGACTTCTTGACATCCTTAGAGGACTAGTTATTTCTACAGACCTTGAGAGAGGATTATTCAGGAGAGTTTATGCACCACCAGTAGGGAACTATTTTTATTATCGAATACTCATCTCATTTAATCGAGCTTTATAATTTTTCACTGACACTGATTTATGACAATTTAATGATTTCATGGTGGATTGAGTGTGGGATTTCATACAATATATGATCAAAGCTGAATGTTTTTTTGCTTACCATAATTTTTGAGGTAGTAAAATAGGACCTCATCACTGAGTAGGACATGAGGGAAATTGGTAGTGTTTTCCAAGATAGTTTATCTTCAAGATAGGTAGAAACATCAAATAGTGTCTGGAATCATCGTTTTGAGGTTTCTCATGGGGGTAGAAGCTATCAGATTACATAAACTGATAGTTATGTGTTGTGTCACATGTGTGGACGAGTTGTCCATATGAGGCCCTAGTGGTCAAGGAACCCAATCAAGTTTCAAGATTATGGTATGATGGGTCACATTCCACGTTTCTATCTAACATTACTTCCTATTCATAGTGAGAATGGATTTGTATCAACATCTCATTTGGGTACAAGATATGTAGCATCACATCAGGCAAGGAGATGGTTTACTACTGGCCGATCAAGCCAAGGGGTGTGGTCATGGCTGAGGTACTTAGAATTTAGAGTGTCATGTACAATATATCAGACCATTCAGGATATTTAGGTTTCATCTTAAGGAAGTTGATTAATTCATATCTTTGTTATGAAACCTATACCCCAGGAGTAGCATCTGAATCCATCTAGAGTTAGAGGTACTAATCTAGTAGGCTCTACTTAATTATCTTTCTTATTCTATATAGGCGATTCATACCCTTTTATATCTATGAAAATTATGGAAAATCTTATCCAATAAATGCATTAGTTATATGGTGTGATTAATATTGATAAACCATTAGGTTTTTTTATCAAAGAGTGTCCTCTATTATAAGGAGTGCACCCTTGAGATAGGTGCGTACCAGTAAATGCATAACCTTTTTTCCTCAAGTCAATAGGCTTAGACATCATTCAAAGAATGGATTTTCTAGTTCATTATCATTATCAAATGATCTATATCATTGAAAGGTTCCTTTTATGTCACCTGAGGGACATGTTTACATTCATTAGGATGAATGGTATTTCCATACGAGTCGAGCTAGACCCAAGAAACATGGGAAGGGTGGAGAAATAACCCAATGGACAGTCTCTTTATGGGTGACCAGGGATGGTATCATATGGATTTACATCCATCAGTGGATAGATTAAAGAATTTATTCTCTAATTACATCTCTATATTACCTCATGTGATATAGGTACAATTCACTATTGATCTAGTTCCATGAGCAGTGACAATGTCCATTATTCTTTATAGGATAACACCTAAAGAGCTCTATTAACTTATGGAGTAGTTATAATACTTGAAAAATAAGGTTTTTGTACGACCCAGTACTTATCCCTGGGGTTCACATATAATTTTACCTAAGAAGGTGGACGATACCCTAATTTTTTGAATTTATTTTTTTGGTTGAACTATATTATAGTAATGAATCATTATCCACTAACTCGTATAGTCAACATATTTTTCCTCATCTAAGGACTGGAAGGTCTCATTAAGATCAATTTGAGGTCAAGCTACCATCATATATGTGTTAGAACATCAGACATACCTGACACACCATTCATGAGTAGATACAACTTGTATGAGTATTTGGTTATGTTTTTAGGCATTAAAAAATCACCATTGGTCTTTTTGAATATGATGAATTGTGTTTTTACATGTATTTAGATTATTTTGTGGTGGTTTAATGGAATACATATTAATGCATTCTTGTACTTGATATTTCCTTGCCAAACATCTTGAGAACATTCCAAATTCACAGAGATAGCACCAACTGTATGTTAATCACACAAAATTTTTAACTTTTGGATCGATAATGTTCACTTACTGGGTCTTATAATTTTAAAATCAGGAGTATCTATTGACCCAAAGAAGATGAGATTCTTAGTTTCCTATGATGAAAAAAATTATTTCCTTGAAATACATAGTTTCTTGGGCCTGGATGACTATTAAACGAGATTTATTTAGGACTTCTAATTTCTAGAAATTCCTATTGTGGTCTTGAATAAGAAGGGTGTGAATTTTTTGTTATATGAAGATTTAGAGACAATAAAAAAGGAGTTTAAAGGGATAATAACTTCAGTATCGATCCTCATTCTTCCAGATCTAGGAGAAGCTATAAATTTTATTGTGATGCATCGAGGATCGAGCTAGGAGCAGGTATGATGAAGGAAGATCAATTTGTGGTGTATGGGTCCCACATTTTGATACCCCCATGAGTGGAATTAGACTTTGTATGGACTTGAGATAAAATTCATGTTTCATTATATATGATTTTAGAATAATTATTTATTAACAGATTTGATAATCATTTTAATGAACTATAAAAGACTTAGATATATTTCCAGATAGAATTATTTAAACGTTAGGTAGTGCAGGTGGGTAGAGTACCTATAGTTGTTATATTTTGAGCATGATTATACACTCAGAAAGGGTAATGTTGTCACTAATTCACTATGCTATAAGTCTGAGACATGAGATATCCAAGAGTATAGTAGTGAGTACCATTTTTGGAAATATATTATGATATGAACATGGTGGTTCAAGAGTGTCATGGTAATACTATTATAGAATATTTATTAGTGAATTCTCCCTTCAAGAATGGGTGTAGCTGAAACATATTTCAGATTCCAAGGGCCTAGTCCTAAGGGAGAGTTTCTCAGGTGAGGACCCACAATCTGGTTGGGTTCTTATTCAGTATGATATATTGTACTTCCATAGGAATGTGTGGGTACATATTGACATATTGGAGGACTTGATTTGGGAATCTCATGACACTATCTTGGTAGTACGCCCTAGTCTTACCCAGATGTACTGATACATATATCATAACAATTGGTGTCTGGGTATGAAGAGGCATATTTCATTTTTTGTCATGATGTGTTCCACCTATATGTAGGTGAAGGAAGATAACAAGCGACACAATGGACTTCTACATACTCTATCCACACCTTATTGTAAATTTTATAACATCACTATGGATTTTTTTGATGAGTTTTCTGAGATCCCCTTGAGACAAGGATGAAGTATGGTCAGTGTTGATAGGCTGACTATGTTTTCACACATTCTACCTATCCAAGAAAATATCTTAATTTATGATCTTATAAAGATTGATATTTAGGATATTTTATACAATTATGGTGTTCCATGTTCCATATTATCAGACATGGATGCTCAGTTTACAAAAAAAATTAGAAGCGCTTGTAGAAGGCATAAGATTCATATATACTCTTGAGTACATAATAACACCCTCAGATAAACAGTCAATATGATCATAAAATAAAAGTGTTATAAGAAATGCTCCAGTATTGTATCCTTAATTTTATATATTCTTCATAGAAACACATACCTCATGCTGATTTTTACTATAATAATAATTTTCAGACAATGATTCTAATGGATCCATATGAGGCACTTCACAGTAGGCCACATTGTTAAACCCTGTACAAGTTAGAGGAATGTGAGGTAGCACTACTGGTTCCATGTATCATTTATGAGACGTTAGATAATGTATAACTAATTCAGAAATGTATGCATATAACTTAGTCCAAGAATAATTCTTATACTGATCATCATTGTATACCTCTATTGTTCAAAGTGGGACACTAGGCCCTTCTATGATTTACCATAGATTGGTTAATGGATGGATTTAGTGATATTAAAATCATTCAAATAATTATTTCTTGAATTTTTATATCATGGAGTGAGTCATTCTATAATCTAATTTGTTTTAGTTACCTCATAGGTACCATTCCATGCATCACATCTTCCATTTATCGTTGATTTTACATTATCATTCTGACCCATATCATGTATTTGATCCAGAAGATATTGAGTTGCATAGAGATGTTTCCTTGAAGAATATCCAATAAATATCATTCATTAGATCATGTTGGATCTCCAAGTTAGGTTAGTTCCCTTAGTAATGGTTCAATAGAAGCATTCCCATGTATATGATGTGACATGGGAGGGAGAGGTTGATGTAAGAGATCAGTGTCCAGAACATTTATCAGGAGATGCATTACCACCCCAAGAAGGTAAACTCATTGATTATTTGTTTTAAGTATGGTAGTTTGCAACATCCCATATTTTCATTAATGTATATTTTATATTAATTTTCATTAAGCCTTTGTTGAGTTCCTATTTTTAATTAGACCAAAGTGACCAAGCCCTTAGGCTGGTCAGTTGTTTCTGGAATGGAAGCTATGAAAAACTAGAACATGGATATAGACCAAATATAGGGCATGTATCACTTAATATGGAATGTATTTAAATACATGATGTGAACATGGCTGGGTAGAACCCTTTCACCCCAAGAATTGATTTTTCTCTAGGAGAGAGAAACCTAGGCCTTACACGACCCATAATATATTCACACCTATGTAATTTCTTTTTCTTCCGGGTAAATTACCCAAAAATTTCATAATTTTTAATGAATTTACACTTCGTGTAAATATTGAGGCCTGTTTTTTTATAAATTATAGAACCCCTTATTTTCTTGTAAGGGTTATCTTCTTCTACCACACCGAAGGAGAAACATGAGAGATATCCTATCCAAGCCTCACTTAGGTTCCTCCTGATCTTCTCCATCTTAGCTCAGTTTGCTTCACTGTATGGTGCATTACCTCCACAATGGTAATCTCCCCATTCCTTTCCCTTAATTTTCATATTTATATTTCCATTTTCTTTTCAATTATAGTGTGTGTTCATATGACCTATTTATAGTGAATTTGTATATTCTTATGATTTCTCTCATTCTAACTCGATTCAAGGGATGACACTAGATGTTAGGAGAACTAAAAGATTAAGGTAGGTAGTATACTTCTTTTCGATCAATATATAATTGTTTTTATTATAAATTATTGTGTCGTGTGTTTTACTTTCTAGTTTCACTTACATAATGTTTAATTAATTAAATTAAAGCGTATTCTTTATGTGTAATGGGACCCTAGATACTCGTGAATAAACGCTATGAGTCATTTTCCTAAACATGATCATCCCCAATGTGTGTGAAACTATTTAAATAAACAAGAGACATATGCTAAGTATTGGGTATTTTTATCAACTGGGGTGTATGAATTATATTATAAGAAATGAAATGGGATAAGAATTTCCTGAGAAAAATCACATACCATGTTTTTAGGTGCCTATTCCTTAAGACATAGTTTGAATTTCTTGAATGAATTGAATTAGAAAACTTGTTATTAATTCTTGGTAGGTATGCTATAGGTTAGTTATTAAAATAAAGTTCCCTTTACTTTATGCTGATGGTGATATAGGGGTTAGAAATTAATGATTCCATGGATGGTCTCATCATCCATAAAAATTAGAAATTAGAATAATTATCTTTATATAGAGATTAATAATTTGGTTATTTGTATAATTCCTTGGACGAGCTCACCGAGTTAATTATTTACCTACACATGAGTGATATTGGTTACCTGTGGGAGTCACCTTGGATGGGATCATTGGAAATATGGATATACCATTCCATAAAAAATAATAAGTCAGTTATGTGAGACATTAGGGACGAGCATATAGGGTCATGTTTTATAATATGTCGAGAGTGATTTTGGGATGCCTCTATGGATCACATTTTATGGACTCTTATTGTATTGGGTATTTGTAATGATCTAAGTGAAATACTAGGGTTACTCTATATGAATCACCATAGATAGGCCCCATATATATCTTTAATAAAATAATGTAGATTCCTTCTATATAATTCCAAGAATTCCAGTTTATTAAATCGAAGGATGCGTCATTGACGATAAATAATATTCTGGGATTTAGTCCATAATTTATTCATTACTTTTTGATAAGAACATTTTTTCTTCATTGCATGTACTCTAGATAACACTGATATACTCATTTTTATCAGTACATATTTACTTCCATTAAAATATATATGGCATAAGCCTATGCAGGTGGTATTGGTTAGGTGTCTTAATAGGAAACCAATTCAATTTTTTATTTATTTTTTATTTAGTACTATTATTACTACCAACATAACATTAAATTTACATTCATTGACTGGATTGTTCTAGACACCATTGGTGGTGGACTACTAAGTATATCTCACACCATACTCAGGATGTAATTTTTACCTACGAAGACTCCATGATTACAGGTGTAGAAAAAGGGAAGTACCCATCTTCCAATGTTTTATTCTTAGTATTGAGATGGTTGATGATAGTATAGTATCGAACCTATTCTTGTGATTCCAGTAGTGGAATATTTTGTTCTTTTTTCATAATTTGTCATGTTTTATATGACCAATTCCCCTATATTTTATGTACATCATTTTCTAAATCACCATGAAATAGTCATCATTTTTTTTGTATGATAATGGTTTAGTGTCCACATATTTATTATATTGGATGATTTATTATTTTTATATTCCTACTGCTCATTTATAATTGATTCAACTAATTAATATTATAATCTACCATTATTATCCACTTTTATTTTTGAGGGTATAGTCCACCCCCACAGGCACACCCTAGGACCTACCTACTAGCCAGAGGCCTTTGGAGTATGGGGAGGTGCATTTGAGGTCATGTGAATTACCATCTAAAGGAACCTATTAGTGGATTCTAGGGTAGGTTGGTATAATTTTAAAGGATAGGGTATAGTTTTTATATCCCCCATATCACATAATCATTGGATTATTATTCTCAATGTATTATAAAATAAAATGAATAGAAATATATTTATTTTACATAGAGGATATTAATATCTTATAAAAGGGAAGTGTATTTTTAAGGGATTTTTTTCTAAGGAATACTATGAGTTTAATGTATACATTTAGTGAATGCGTGTGAGTCACTATGAGTTCTAAGTGTGTGATATTAAGTGAGTTTTCATTTTTGTTTGGAAATTACTTGATAATTTTATTATGTGCGTAAATAACGTGGGTGAAATATATATAGGGTAGTTTAGATAAGAAGATGAATTTTTAAGAAGATTAAAAGTGATTGTTTGTTTATCTTATAGTCACCATTATGATTATTACTCATTATTCTTGTTTCCACCATGTATTATGATCACATAGTCTTATAATGATTTAGAGGTTATTTAATTTAACATTTTAGTGTAGTTTTCTTGATGGTTTAAAACAGATTTGAATGGGTGAATATATTGTGAAAAAATGTTTTTATATGAAGGTGGATATTGTTCCTATTTCAAACTAAAGTGGATTTCATTTGAGGTTTTACCTGATTAGATAGAATTTAAGAATTCATATTTTTAAATTAATAATAAATTACATTAAATCTTATCTAAATTCAGGTGATTCAGATGATTCAATGAGTGTTTGGAGGTTTAGTTTGTGATGGATGAATTTATTAGATAAGATTAAAGTGGATGTTAAAGATTAAAGATGTTTTATGTGATGTTATACAAAACCGTTAATGATGTTCGGAATACCTGGTTAGGGTTAGTTTCTCATGAAAATAACTTATAAATATTTTGATAAAAATCATTCGACCTTTGGGTATTATTCTTGATGATTTTTTCAGTGATTTAAGTATTCCAAAATTAATTAAATCATGTCATGGATTGATACATGTAGTATTTGTTTCAATAGAAACTCATAATGGTTTAGTAGTATGGAAATTGAAAGAATTATTTTAAGGGTTTTGGTAGTAATAACAATTATCAAAAAGTAATAGAAACAATATTCCCAAACCAATTCTCCCTATGATTCATCAATTCCTTTTGCACTAGATAAATATTAATTAATAACCTACCCAATTGCTCATTATCTATCCCATTGATAAAAAATTTAAAAACATTGAAATTCATAATAATGTGATTTTTAATCCCTATATTTATTTTTTACCACTTTATAAAAAAAATTATATGTTCAAAGTATTTTAATCATCATCAAATAATAATCAAACTGAGCATGATTGCTAGGGAAGAAGAATTTGGAAAATGAAAGCATTATTTCATAATGAATTATTTTTGATGAACTAATTTATGTCATAACGACCTTCACTTTTTCTTGGAAATACCAACACAAAATATGATTCATTTTATACCATCACATCATGGTTTTTCATTAGTATGTATTTATAACAATACCCATAATACACTAAATCCTCATAAAATTACTGTATATTCACCATATGTGACATCATATATAAAAACATCAGAATCTATATAGAAATCCTATTTTTATATCCTTTATGACTCATTTTTTTCTATAAGAATTAGTTGGATATCTAAAACAAATATTTTTAAGTATCTCTAAGTGTTTTGAACAAAAAACACTTCAAAAATATAGAATTATTTTTTCCACTACCGTGATGTGTGACTACATAGACATTTGTATTGTTAACTATAATTTGGAATTACCTAATATATAGTTTTTACAAAACCAATTACAGAAGAAAATCACAAGTGATACTCACACAACAAAGGTAGATTGTGTGATCTCTATCAAAATAATGTATATTTATACCTATGAAAATAATATATATTATATATAATTATGAGTCATAAAATAAAAAATTTTATTAAGTAATTAAATGTCCGTGAGACAAGGAGTATTCCAATATTTTTTTTCCTAATAATATATTATGGATTCGTTGAGTAAAAACTGGCCAGGTAGATGAACACATCACATTTCATTCACCCTTATGAATGAGAAAATCACAAACCTACCACGAAAATTTCTATGTATATCATGTTTTCCAAATCTTGGAATATCTCAACAGTGGTCCCATATCTCATACTCTTCAAATGATAATAAAAATCCAATATTGTTTAAACATCAACGAATGAAATGATATAAAATATAGCTAATCATTCCTGATTATCATAACGTTATCAATCATACAATAAATCATTAAAGAAACGATGGTTTACATGATACATTTATTTTATCCATAATTATATGGATTTATTATGAGTGATAAACCCATAGAATACCAAATACATAGTGTAAGACACTCCATTTGGTATACATAATAGTTCATCCAATGCACAACACTCATTTTATAACACATGATTGAAAATTTTAGCTCTATTTGAAACCAGACCTATGATAATCTTTATATTAAATAATAACCTATAATACATCATGATGACCATCTATTATGCGTAACTCAAATTTATACTCCATGATATTAATTACGATTTCAAATTTTGTGATATATATATCAAACATTTAAAAAATAATTTATTAAATTCATTTTTTATAACATGATTAATTTTCTACTCTCCAAATTATTTAATAATACTAAAAACACCATAGATATGAACCAATTTATCTATGTAGCATATAATAGACTACATTTAAATCTTTGTTTACTACAATTTTAGTTTTTTATTAATCATAGAGTTGAATTTATCATAATCTTCAAATATTTAATATCATTTCTATAGTTTACACACTATAGCTCAAAAATAAACACACAGTCATAGATCCCAAAGTTTTATTATATTCAGAGAGTATCTAAATAAATGTTTTATTGTACATTATTTTCTCAATATCTCCCAAAAAATTCTCTACACATCAATTATTATTATAAATATTCATGCATGTAAATTCCTAGTGAGATGGTAAACCATAAGGAGTGAGCTCACATTCTTAGTAATGAAAAAACATGTCAAAAATTCAGAATGTATTATATGGTGAAATTTTTAGAAAATAAAAACAATACCTAATTAAAAATCTCAAAATATAAAACGAGTTAAGTACAAGTAATAACAAAACAATATAGACCACATCATTGGTATATAGTGAAACAAAAGGGTTTTTTTGGAACCCCAACAAATATAAATTTTCTTGGAAAAATGATATAATAATCGTAAACCATATAAATATAATAGAGGAATGTGGCATAAGCATAAGAATAGAAATCAAAATATTTGTAATGACCCGACCTTAAAAAATAAATATTCAAGTAATTTTAAACTAGAATTATATTTATTTCATTCTAAATGGTATTTTAGGTTTAGAGTTTTATAGATTTAGGTACAACCCGAACATAATAAACATAAATAAAACTATTGAAAACTTATACTTAGTTTCCATTTTTTCACTAAAGGAACCCATTTAAAAAAACATGTTTTCTATTCATGAAAAATAATCACAATTTTAATCTTGTACTCATATTCATACCTACTCATCCTTTACCCTATTCATAATATTGTAAAACATGTGATGAGAATAAAAATCATTGTATGTGACATGAAGGGGTAAAAATTTATTACATGGAAAACTCATAAACAAATTTACATGAAATCATACATTTTTTATTTAGAAACAAATAATATTCTTTTAAAAACATTATTATCTTAATTTTTGAAAACAAATTTATTTTTCAGGAGAAATAATTAGCCACAATAAAAAATATATATAGGTAACATGGGATATCATTTTCCAAACCACTCATAAAAAATATTTTCTCTCTCAACTACACATGGAGTAACTATCATAGTTAAATTTAGAAAAATAACCACCACACTATTCATATAATCTCTTAGGAGAATCCTAACTAGTTAAATCTGTCCCATTACCCAATGCATTGGAGAGAAATAATGGTCTGACCCACCCTTGGTTTATCATGGAACAACCCATCCTCCTAAAAAATTCCCAATAACCATAATTTAAAATCTCAGACCCAAATGTCACTTAATAGGTGCTTCGAGCCCTATGGGCCACATGGCCTCAAAAACATCTCCCTGAACAAGAGAGGCTTCCCACTAGTAGTGATGGCCTGAGGTGTGTCCATGGGGAGACTATGCCCTCATCACCATAGTGTAGCACAATGGATATATATATACACATACACACACATATATATAAAATAAAAGGTTAATAGAGAAAAATGTATAAATAGATAGAAAAAAATAATATAACGTAATAATAAGAATAAACAATGGGTTCAACTCATATAAATATAAAAAATTTGATAATGAAATATGTCATTTATCTAAGAACATGACAAAAATATATTCAAAGTAGAAGAAAATACATGCTATACAAAATAAGAGAAAATGAATCCAAAACTATCCCAATAATCATGAGCTTTAACTCGGCCATCTACTACTTGGTCCATCCTAGAAATCAAGAAATCAAGTGTCCCATGAAATAAAAATCCCTTTCTCAACACCAAAATGTATATAATCTTCATAGGTTCCAATGTTGGACAAGATAGGGGTTGAGATAAATCTTAGTAGGGGACCACCAACAATTTATATGACATCATGTTTGTGTAATATAAATTGAAATAGTGTGAAGGTAAGAATATATAAAATTAAAGAAGATCAATAATAAAAATACCGATTTATCATCTTTGGGTCTCGACTAGTGTATGAACATGTAACCAATTAATCAATTAATTATATTCTAGTTTATACTAATATGTCATGTGAGGTAATACCAGCACCTACAATATTATATGATAACAAAAGTGAAGGGTCCATGGAATATAAATTCATTCAATTTTTATTTATAATGAAGAGGCCCCAAGGTGATATCAAATCCATCCTTGAAGTCAAGGTTTATCGACTTAGTAGTAACTATAACCTGGCTAAGGGGTAAGAGTATAATCTAAGGTGCAACATCCAAGGCATTCCAAAATAGTGTATTCTAAATGAGCCCAAGGAATACATCTCTGGTAAAATGGGATAATCAATGGTTGGGACCAAGGATGTAACTAAGGAAACACATGTCCATCGAATATATTTTGGATTCAAGGATTGTATCTAAGGAATCTAAAAATATTAAAGTAGGGATCAAATGATGTTATAGTAGGCATGCACTGATAGAGGTGGATTGGGTTCCAAGATGGGTCTCAACCAAAGAAACTGTCATCAATGAATCAGAATCGCATACATAAGAACTCATGCAATTCCACTGTGAATAAAAAATATAACTTGAGTTTGACCAATCCAATAATTATTTCAAGGTCCATATTCAATTTTTCACCTTACAATTCATATAGTTAAATATAAAGGCCATGTAATGAATCTTAGATTTTACTATGTTCACTTGGTTTAAGACATAACTTTTATTAGTGTGATTAGTATAAGGGAAATGAAACCATTTATGTAATTTATTATTTAATTACTTGGACCTCCCTTATACATTTCATAATATGAATAGACTGGTCTAAGGATTAACAATCACATAGAATTAATTTATTTTAAATTAGCCCAATACACTCACATATATATATAAATACATATATATATAAATATAAATATATATAAATATAATATACCTTCCAATTAACCATTTAAATATGATTATTCAAGTTGAGACACTTACCTCAGACGGGGAAATGGAGAAGCATACATGTGATAACAATTCACAACCCAAAGCCATTTAATTAACGAACACATACCACAAAAGGGTCAAGACAATGCACACCTGAATGATGGCACAAACAAAAATGTCAAAGATCTAAAACTGAATTTTGGAAAAACAATACATAGGGTGATAAATTATGTGGAAATAACCATAAATGATGAATAACCTATATTAAATGGGTCTTAGAACAGGGTTTGACAACTATAATCAAGGAATATTGATTAAACAAGTAAAGACTGGTGAAATCGATATGCCCACATAACAATTTATAAAATGAAAAAACTATAGGGGTGAGTTATATAACATATACCTCATACTCATACGACTCTCCTAATCCCGTTTTATCCTCTATTTGTCATGGATTGTAAGAGATATAAAGAGTGGATCAATTACCTAAAATTGGGGCATATGAGACAACATCAAAATAGGGACATTGATTGGAAGAATAATGATGAAACATTAAAAAGGAATCCATATATTATTGGTGATGATCAATTGAGATATGTGAAGTTCAAATTAGACCTGGGGTGGACACTTTGAATCAATTCATAAAATAGGATTGAAGAGGGGTCAAAAAAGTATAAGAATGATATGATTACGTTGGGTTGAGAAAAATGAATGGAAGGGTGAATTAACATATATGATTAAGGGTAATTTTATAATTTCACCCACATTTGGAATTTACATAGTTTGGCCACATCATTTTCAAAACCATGCATAAACCATATATAGTATTCTATAGGAAGAGGGTACCCACATTGTTAGTCTTCATGGTTAGGGAAACTATGCACAATACTTATGAAACTCATCTACAACATGGTCTGTACATTTCCATATTTGTGAACCCCAAATCACATGGTTAGGGAAAACCATGAATCCTCCTACTCCTCTAATTATAACCCCACATAGTTAAAACTAATTGTGCGGTCTACCTCACATGATTTCTTCTAATTATGAGAAATTCCATTTTCTCCCACTCGTCTGGTATTCGAGCTCTAAACAAGCCTCTATCACCCACAAAGAACTCATAAAATCATTAAGAATCTATATTATGTATAAAATAAATAATTAGAACAAAATTAAAATGATACATACCTGAGTGAAAAATTGAGTACATATAGTCTACCCCCTTAAAAGAACCCATCCCTAAGTTCACCTTCCAAGGGAGTTGAATTGCTATCAATGAATAACACATTCCATAGGTCATGTAAATAATCTTACCACTCCCAGGTCTCACACAGTATGTGGCTGTTCTTCCATAGTAGCTACACCAAAGGGTTATACTGGCCTCAGAGAGCATTCTTGATATGGAAAATTATGCATATAGAATACTCCTAAAATGAAACTTCAACATTTTTCTCAACTTGACAAGGATAAAAATTATGAGATGGTTTAGTATTATACTAGTGAAGTTGTGAGACATGGAAGACATCGTGAAATAAATAATACCTCTGAGGTAATAGAAACAGACAGGAAACATTCCTAAATCTGTCCAAAATATCCAATGTCCCTAAAAATTAAGTAGAAAACTTCCCTTACCTCCATATCCATATTTTCCCTATCCTATATGATACTCATTAGAAAACATGATCCCCACCTTAAACTCTAAAGGTCTTCAATAGGGGTCATCATATGATTTTTTTTCTAGAATAAGTATTAGACACATGTTTACTGATCAGATAAACCATATTTTAATTCTACTGAATGAGACAAAGAACTAGTAGGGATGGCTCTCCTAACTCTATCCTGTATAGGGGTGAATGACATGTTATACCATATATGGCCTCAGAAGGATCCATCGAAACTATAACATGAAAGCTATTATTGTAGGAAAACTCAATGAGAGGCATATAATTTTCCCAAGAACCACTATAACTGATGAATCATTCCCTAATAATTTACTCTATTAAATTTTTCATCCATTCTGACATTCCATCAGTCTGAAGGTGAAGGGCTTCACTCTAAAGAACATGTGTACCCTTAGCTTTTCGTAACCCCTTCCAGAACTGTGATGTGAAACAAGAATCCCTATTTGAAAATATAGTATGGGGGAACATATATAGTCATATTATATTATGTATATACAATCATCAATGTTCATCAATAGAGAAGGTATCTCAAAGAGGAATGAATTGGGATACTTTCGTCATTCTATCAATAACGAACCATACAAAGTGGCTACCTATAAGAGACCTTGGTAAACATGCTATAAAGTCTATAGAAATATATTCTCATTTCAATTCCCATATTTTAAGGGGATGTAACAATCCATAAAATCTCTAGTGCTCTACTTTCACCTGATAATAGGTGGAACACCTTTTTATAAAGCTTTCAATATGACATTTCATGATAGTCTACTAATAATTGTGTTCCAAATATTAGTTCATCTTGGAGAATCTTGGATGAAATTTCCATTCAGAAGTGTGGCACTCACACATAAACTCCTCTCTCATATCTAAAGGAATCACGACATATCTATGTAAATACAAGATGTCATCTCTATACATAGAACAATCCAAAGGTGGGTCATCTCCTGAAATACTGTCATGGAAAATCAATCACTCGAGATGTGAAAATTTCAGGATATTCACCTTCTTAAAGAGAGAAGATGAAACTATTAATGATGAAAGATAATACTACTCCTAACAATCATGAAACCCTAGATTAATCTTTGAGAAGAGGTACCTAAATTTACATTGGATTCCATTATGGAATTTCTAGAGTTTTTTAACTTAACGCATCTAGAACCACATTTCCATTTCAAGGCATATATGTAATCTGAAAAAAGAAGATTGAAAATATTCATCCCATATTCACTGTCTAATATCCAAGTCACTCTATGTAAATATATATTTTGGGCTCTTATTGTCCATATTCACAAAAATGCGCTCACACAATAGATAACATATCTAGAAATATAATGCATGGAGAATGAATTCTAGATAAAGGTTGTGTATCAGGTAATTTATCTCCGGATGCCTTAACTAACGAGATCTATACAAACAAAATGTTTCCCCCTACCTAAAAAATACACCCATATTGATGTTGGAAGAATCAAAGCACTCAATATATCCTCTTATAGGATCTAGATGAATCAGAATAGTTGTCATGACAATCATCTTTTTCATCTCCTAAAAGGATTTCTTACACTATACAAACCACAAGAACTTGACACCATTCTTAGTAAGACCAGTAAGAGGTGAATAAATGTGTGAAAATTCATGAATGAAACACTATTATATCCAACCATACCCATGAAAGTATGTATATCAACCACATTCTTGGGATTCTCCCATAATATTACAACACCAACCTTCTCTAGGTCATGAGAGACTCCTAATTCCGAGATGACTCAATAAGGGAATGTTTTCAATCCAAATGTGGCACTTAGAATGATTTTCATAAATTTGATTCTCTCATAGTGTAATCATAATGATATAATGGTGCTTAGTATGGTCTTTTGGATTGTGAAAATACAACAATATGTCATCCACAAATACTATGAAAATAGAATCTAGGTATGGGTGGAATGAACTATTCAGTAGGGGAAGGAAAATGACAAGAAATTTTTTGAGGCCAAATGATATAATGAGGTACTCATACATGCCATACCCACTATAGAAATATATACGAGGTATTTATGATGGCCTGACTCACACATGATGATTACATGATCTCAGGTTGATCTTATAAAAAACATACCTCATTGGACCCAGTCAGAGAGATCTTATATTCGTGGAAGTGGATTATGATTATTGACTATAATCTAGTTCAACAATTAATAATCCATGCATCGAAGAAGGGTCTTATTTGCATTCTTTTTGAAAATCATGGGTGAACCCTAAGAGGAAGTGTTAGGCTCTATAAAAACCTTTTCCTTCCATCCCTCGAACTGCCTCTTGATTTCTTGGAGCTCAGTTGATGGCATCCTATTTGGAGGAATATACACTAGAGATTCTCTTCGAATAATCTCAATCGTAAACTCTACCACTATCTCATGAGGTAATCCTAAAAAAATCATCAGGAAAGATATCCCCAAAATGATCTACTACTATAAGGAATTCATCATTATATATACAATTGTACTCTATGAAGAGATCATAAATTTTAGTGGTCACTTTACCAAGACCATGATGGTTTGCTACATATCTACTAAACAAGACATACTACTCAACCTTATGTAGTTAACTTATACCCTCTGGTGATGTAAATTATTCCATTCGATGATAGCAGTCTACAAAGGCATGATGTGGAACCAACAAATCCAACATGTGAATGAAATCTATGCCTATCATCTTGAGAATAATGAGGTCCCACATGAAACAGTAACTACCTACCTCATGGGGACTGTCCCTATATTGTAAAATTCCATCTAACCCGAATTTTAATAGTGTATCTAGGTTCATTACACCACAATAATTCTGAATTTTTTTCCCAACGCTTCCCATGGTAGATTATGGGATGAAAAAACGTAAAGCACCAGTATCAAATAAAGAAGATAATATTTGATAGGATATTATAATAGTACCATATATTGAATATTGTCATGCAAAAAAATTATCGGGTATCATCTTTAATGCATGAAATTAACATAATCCACGACCCTATGATACAACTAGACTACCATGATTAAAATAGATCCATAAGAACTATTGAAGATCAGGAGCCTGAATACCATGAAATGACCCCCTAGGCCAGTCCTACTAGTGCTAATCTAACTCTTCCACCAATAAGTTGTAAATGAACCTTCCCATAAAGGTGGAGTTGATGTGGGAACCCCATATACTAGAAGCTAATGGAATGGTTCAACGTGATCTTTAATGATTCTCCATACAGTCGCAAGCTCATCACTCCAGATGGACCCCATCACAATGAGGCTTCTGGTTCCCCCATCATCCACAGTGATGACACAACTTATAGACACCAGCACAAGTAATCATGTTTCCACCACCCAAATAAGAAACCTTGAAGGATCACTTTAGACTACGAGATGACCAATTTTCCTGACTCGGCACTATCCCTCTATACCAGGTATTATCTCCATAACTCAGGTTTCTCTCACTAATAAGAGATTGATTGAATATCTTAAAGAAGGTAGGTTGGTGAAATAAATTCACCTGAGTATAGATGTCATACATGATCCCATCCTCAGAGTGTCTAGAATACAAAATCTCATCACCAATTTGAATTAGTGAAAATTTCATTAACATAGTGAAACATGTTGAATATTTTATAACTGACACAAGAACATACTCGAGATGAAGAAAATATCAAAATTGGTCAGCTCTCAGTGTCTAGGGAATGATGTAGTAAGAGAATGTAGTATTTAATCCAACCCATACTATGAAATAATGTCGACCAGGATTTATAATTACATTCGACTAGGGATTGGCCAATTCTCAAAACATGTACATAGAATCCCTGACCCTCCACTCTGGAGGAATATATAGATGCTCAAAGATATCCATGGTGGCCTTTGACCAATAATCAGGAACATGTGTACCACCATCCCATAACAAGGTAGGAGTTTGTTGATGATGGAACTCATGAGTCATATCAGCCATTATAGGTGTAAGACATAGAGCAACTTGCATGGGCTGCCTCAGATGTAGGAAACTATCCTGAAGATGAGAATTAGTGCCCTAATATAGTGCATCATGTGATGAATTGTGTGTCCCTCCTGGAGCTAAAATGGGTAGTTCATGGCCCACCACATCAAGAGCATGGTCTTCACCACTATCATAGCAGACGACATGAGGACGTCAAGACATAATATGTTTACAATTTCCAAGTACACACATTAGAGAAAGCTATATGAAAGTATATAGGAACACTAGAGGAAGCTGAACATAACAAAGGGATAAATAAAAATTGTATTCTACCCTCACTACCCACTTAGAACACCAAGTATTATGGTATGTTATCAAGAATTAGATTCATGGGGTTTAAAAAATAAAGCGTCAACTATATCCTTCCTCATTATTTAATGGCTATTATTTATAATCAGAAGTAATGTTTCACTTTTACAATTTATATTTTCTCATTTCCATATATCGTAGTTAATATAGAATGTATCTCCATTCCAATTTAATTAGGGCCCATATACATTATCACAGAAATCAAAACCCATTTAATTAAATTCTAGTGGATGGACTTAGAAAATTACATATTCCAACCCATGAGGGATCATAACACCTCATTAATTGAAACTATTAATCACCCCATTTCAACCAAGGAAAATCATAGAGATAATATAACTACCACAACATCACTCAAAAATCATAGGAATATTATGTGATGTAAGTAAATAATTTCACTTTTGTGGCCTGACTTATGCATGGCATGTGATTTATTGGTGCCTATGATGCCACATGTACCAATGCTCTTTTACCTCAACTCATCAGACAAAGAAAGAAAAAAATCATCTTTTAGAATAATAATAAACAACACCACATAGAATATGTGTCACCCAATGGTGAAATATTTCCAACAGTAAATAGAAAAATCGGAACAATAATTATAATTCAAAAAACTCAACATTTTCCCAGAACATGGGTTCATAACGCTCAAACATGGAATATGAACAAGTTACAATAATTCATAATCTCTGATATATTATATCTGACTATTAAAGTAAGAATGTAAATCCTCTAATACCACTTCTTGATGTTATGGACCTTGATGCCCCTTAACAGGTGCCCCAAGCCTAGTGGGCCACACAACCTCAAGAACATCTCCCTGAATGCTAGAGGCTACTTACTAGGAGTGAGGGCCTGAGGTGTGTCCATGGGGATAATATTAACTCATCACCAAAGTGTATCACGATGGATATATATATATATAATACCACAAGGGAAAAATCTAAATAAATATAAACATATAGAGTAACAGAAGTTAACTAAATAATAAAAAATAGGAACAATTGTTATAAATATGAAAAAGTTAATATCGAAATTTTCATGTATCTATGTAGCTAAAAAAAATGGATACAAAGTAGAAGAAAATAAATGTTATAAAAAGTAGAAAACACGAATAAAAAAATATCCCAAGAATCCTAAGATCCAGCTTAGTCATCTACTACCAACTCTATCCTATAAATCAATCAATAAAGTCTCTAAATCAATATACCTCCCTTTATCAACACCTACGTACATATAGTATATCTGGGTGCTAATGGTGGAAAAGATGGGGTGTGAGATAAACAAAAATATCCAACCACCAAAAATGTCTATAACATCATTTCTATGTAATATAAAATGAAACAGTGTGCACACATGCATATATAAAATTAATTCAGTGCAATAATGTAAATAAATAAGTACCTGTTTCATCCCTCAGATGGTGTCTGAAAATGTTATTAGTTCATTAATTAATTAAGTTCTAATTTATAATAATTGGTCATGTGATGTAATATTAGCACTAGAAATTTGATAAGATCGTAATAACCAAGGATCCAAGGTATAGAAAGGTATCCATATGATATTTATAATGAAGTGGTTCTGAGGGGATAACAAAGAAAACCTAGACCTCAAGGTTTTCCAACCCAGTAGTAACTATGTATTGGAAAATGGGTAAGAGTGAAATTCAAGAACTATCATATAGGGAATTCCACAATAGTGTGATCTAACCAAGTCCAGGAAAAAAATACATGGTAAAATGAGATAAGAAATTGCTAGGACTATGGATGTAACCAAGTCACCTCATGTCCATAGAAACCATTCTTGATTCCAGGAGTGTATCTAAGGCATCCTGTAATCATAAATGTGGGATACTATGATGTCATAATAGGAATCCACTGATATATGAGGATCAGGTTCGATGGTAGGTCTAAATACACTACAACAAAACCGGCCCCTAGCGGCGGTTTTTTTTTCATTTGGAGGCGGTTTAAACTGCTGCTATAGGGTTTGGCGGCGGTTCACAAAAACCACCGGAAAACTGGGCGTCAGCAATCTATTAGCGGCGGTTTTTACTATTTCGCGGAGGTTTAAGAAAAGTGTCGTAGATGGCTCTTTTCGCGACTGTTTTTGTCCATTTCGCGGCGGTTTTATGCGTAGATGATACTTTTTTTTCGTTGCGGTTTTAACAGCCGCTATATTCTGGCGTTTGATGCACCTATGTCATGGTGGTGAAAACCGTCGCTAAATTTAAACATAATACATTTAGCGGCAGTTATAACCACTGCTAAATGCTGACCAGTAAGGCATTAGCGGTAGTTAAAACCTCCGCGAAATATTGACCTGGAAAAAAAACATAATTCTGCTCCTACCACACCACTGCCCTGAAAAACAAATCAAACCAAAATATTGAACAGGAGACACCATACAAACAAATAACATGGTAGTATTCATTGAAAAATAGGATATGAGAAAATGTTGTATGTTATGGAGTCCAACCTAAGGAAAGGTATGTATCACAATTTGGTGAGTAACCAATCCATGTGACCCCCAAGTTGTATATGTGTTTTTAGCTTCTTTAATTTCTTATGTGTTTTAAGAAGGGTTGATTTATATTATATGGATACTAATACTATATATAATAAATGGTTATGAATTTTGATACAATTTATGTGATCATTCTCACCATGGTGATTTGTAATGATATGTAATTGGTTATGATCTAAGATGGCCGATATAACATCCATGGGTGGATTGTGATATGGGTTGGGTTTTCTGAACAATGGATTTATGTTATGGGATAGAACAAATTATGTTTACATCGGTATAGAATTTGTTCCCAAGATGGATGTTTGAGTAGTTATAGATTGTATGTTATGGTATGGTTTGTTGTGTGTTTTGGGTTGGTTGTTAATGCCTACTATAGAAAATGGGTAACTTGTGAATTGGGGTGTGTTTTAGGTTGGACAACACGCTAAACGTTCATGGTGCTTGAGAGAGTATGGTTTATGATCTTGTAGGTTATACATGATTCCTATTGAGGATTTGACTTATGTCATTGGATATGAGATAAGAGTTTCATTTATACATCCCAAGATGGTCATCATGTTGCAGGTTGGATGGGATGCATCATGATATAGTTGTTATTGACTTCGTTAAAGAAAATAGGTTTGAGTTTTTTAAAATTTCAACAACAACTTGTCTAATGTTTTCCTCAATACCTTATTGGTGGAATTATACTTAACCAAACCAAATGATATTGATTTTTCACAATAGTTATTATCATAAGATAATGTCATTAATATATATGTTCATGTATGTGATCTTTATCCATCAGAGGAAGTATGGTGTGTCGATTTCTAGTTAGGATTAGTAACCTAGATTTCATAGTTGGATTGGGTATGGGATTTGTGATATGCATGAGAACCCCCGAGTGGGTATATTGGCCTATGATTTTCCTCGTGATATTTGAGATGGGTTCATAGATGATTCTCCATGGGTTGTATCTTATATAGGATGTGACATGTGAACTAGGGTTCAGAGAGACTAGTAATATTGAGATGTATCTTGGGATATTGGTGATTGGAGTGTTCTAATCAAGTGAAATAGCGATTCTCATTTCCACCTGATGAGGGTTTTCTTGTATGTATGTAATCCAAGAGAGGACTTATCCTAGGTCTATGAGTTCATTAAATAAATGAAAGTAAGTTTAGACACTTTGTTCTATAGTGATGGTATATAGGTGGATTGTGGTTTGGTATTCAGTTAGTAATATCATTGTATTTGGTATTGTGAATGTAAAAGCATGGGTAGTGCTTGTGTTTTGTTAAGTCTAACATGAATAATTGACATGGTTATTTGGGGGGTAAGTTAAGTTAAACTATGATTATTTGGATGTTATTGTAATGATGCGTATTAGCTGTTTTAATAGAGTGTATACATGCTTAGATTCATGTTATACTGATAACGGTTAAATTTAGGTATTGTGGGAGGATTCCAAGATACACTCTTTCCATGTCAGTAAGAGCGTGAGTTCTTTATCAGCATAATTGGTATGTTGGTTGTATATTCTAAGATTGGCCTTTTAGGTGGGAATTTGGGTAGTTATTAGGTGTAGTTTTACTTGGTTAACATGTGTTTTATAATAATTGTTGGATTTTCATAGATCTCATAGATAGAGAGATTTAGTGATGAAGGTAATGTGACTTTTGGGAATTTGGTCATGGAGACATTATCAATCCATGTTTGTTTCATGTGATGCTTTCCTAATGTATGGGATTGTTCAATTGTAGAGACGCCAGGTTTCTCAAGATGGTTAGTGCATTGGGATACCAAATGACACATATTTTGATGCATTTTTTATTACAATTAAATGGTCCTTGAACATTCTTCCTTTGGTTTATACATTATTCTATGATGCATGTGATATGTGGTCTCATCGCTTGTTTTATATAAACCTTAAACTAAAAACAAATTGGTATTCCTTGACCCATATGAGTGGTGTAAAAATTTTAAGGCCATGACAGAGCCTTTTATCATTAACCTTTCATGCCTTAAACATTTATGGTCATGGGATTGGCCTTTTAGTGTGATACATATTGGATATAGATCCAATAGGGGTATGTCTATGATAAACTAAAACATATTGGGCCATCAGATAGGTGCTTTATCTTCCACTTAGTAAGGAAATTGATTGAAAAAAGGAGTATCTAGTAAAAATTGGCATATATAAAACCAATATGTTACCTAATAACTTCTGCCTTGTTGAGTGTTACATGGGGTGACTGTACCTCCCTCCTGAGATTTTATTCTAAGGGGATATACTTTGGTTGGGATTATGGATATAGGTTGGGCATGTGTAGACCAACCTAGCGTAGACCTAAGGATGTGTTAGAATTTATGGAAGCCCTTAATTGAGATTTTTATCTTCTGTTGTTTTGGTTGTCTTTATACCATTGAATGTTTGGGGCTTTCGTATGTGATAGAATTTCTTCATGCCTGTGTAATGTGTTGTGGCTCATTGGGCATTGATAGTGATGGTATGAATTGGGATTACACAGCTAGGATACCCAAGTGCTGCTATGGAGAAACAATGATATGAATGGGACTTACACAGTTGGACTGCCTAGGTACTTCTATGAATCAGTCATGGTATGAATCGAGCTTACACAATGGGGCCACCCGAATGCTATTATATAGTAGAAATGGTATGAATATGGGTTACATATATGGTATTCTCATTGGATGTGGTACCAATTCAAACACAAGACTAAATGGAATGATGTATACCACACTCAAGAAATCAAGAAATAAAATGAAACATCATAAATAAATAAAATGCATAGAAGGAAACATGAGAAATCAAGAAAATGTTAGGACATGAAAATGTTTGGTGGGAACTATGTGCCATACAAGTTACATATACAAACCAACCATTCACATACTTGTTCAACACATCAAAAAATCTACTACTCATCATCTGATGCTGCATCGTCACCCTCTCCACCTTCATCTCCACTACCTGCTGCCACCTATAAGAACATTATATTGAAAATTAAATATTGTTGCATATTTATAATTAAACTTAAAACCAATAAAAGTGTGCAAACTAAATGATTTTGATTTTTTTGTGATTTACCTTCTAAGCACTAGCTGATTCACTACCACCAGGGGCATATCTGCTCATATGCTGACGTATTTCAAGGAACTCTTTCTACAAAGAAGATATCTAATCCCCCTGCTGGTGAACTGTGTTTCGTAGAGAAGAAATATCCCTCTGAGTATCTTTAGGTATGAAATGACTATAACCAGGAGTAGATGTAGCCGAAATCCCTGATGTCCTGCCAAAGACCTCAGATGGTATGGGTCCCAAACCCATCCCGCACACTCTACCAGGATGCTCCTTCTCAAGGACATTACCAACCGGGTCATCCTGGGAGACTGAGTAGGATTGCCCAGGATTGACATCCCATATTTCTTTAATTTTTACCTATAAATCAAATATCAATATATATTAACACAATAAAAACTGATAATAAGTTATTATAATAAATAATTGACTTCATACCCCAACTTCTCTGGCAGGTTCATTAACAAAACTTCCATCTGTTTTTTTATGAACATCCAGCCACAGTTCTGTTCGGGATGCTTCATGCCCAAAAATATGTGATTGCATTAAACAAAGATAAATCAACAATTAAATATGTTAAATAGATAATATTGTCTTATAAATATTTAAACTAATTAAAAGATTACCAATGACATTCGGCTTCTAGCAAAGTTTTTTGAGCCTGTAGTGTGCATGAAGACTTGCTTTACCCGGTTTGATGCATTCTGTCTTGAGAGATCCTGAAATAAATAAAATTCAATTTAACAATAATGTATTCAATGTCTATCTCCTCTTCATGTACATGTATAAATGTAAAATGAGGATAATCTAATAATATATATTTCAATACCATCCGCTTCTCATCACGATGGCTATCGACAAACAATTTCCATTGTTCTTTCGGTACCCCACTAGGTAGCTTCTCATACATCTGCTGCACGGTCAATGAAGTATCATTGACATCACACCACAACCTCCATTTGAAATCTTTCCATTTTTTTCCAAGATTTTTCAATGGCCACTTCCGTGTTATCACATCAGCAACAGTAAAGTGGAAGAACATCTGTATATAGAAATTCATTTTGAATATATTAGTAACATGACATTCAATTAAACCATAAAGTAATAAAATTACCTTTATCTGAGAATCAAAAACATCATTTTTCCAGTTTGGAGGCATATGCCTCCAATCATCATATGAAATAGGTAGGGAAATGGGCTCCACTGCCAGCTGAACTATAATCTGACCAAGTAAACCTGCAGCGTCATCCGTCGGGACCCCATAAGAATCAAATGGCACCACTATCTTCTCGCCATACATGTTCCAAACATCAGAACTTTTTAAGTGTTTTTCCACGGTTGCCTTTTTTTCATCTACAATTAGCAAACAATTACTATAAACAAAATGCAATAAATTAATTTGATTAAAATTTGTACCTATGACTGTGACCCTCCAGAATATCTACGATGAACTGGAAGGGGCATGTCGCTGCCCCACTGCTGAGGCTCCTGTAGGGGGAGGCGATGACTCATCCTCTAATGATACATCCACTGATGGTGTCAGAGATGGTGTAGGGGGAGATGATGCAGGGATGTAGGCAGCTGCTGCCTTAGATGTCGTGGGGACAGACGGATCTTTATCTGTCGCAGAAGTAGATGAAATGGTGTACCGCTTCTTCCTTGGCATTCATGTCATTTAATCAAATAAAATTATGTTCAAAATATATATTTCAAAAAATTATGCAGAAAAAAAATTAAAAATGATAATAGATACCTAGTACTAACAAACAAAATATATATAACAATGATAATGAATGACTATAGAAATGAAACAAGTGGTTGCTGAATGAATAAACAATTGTAAATACAATCATTTTCCACTTCAATCATGTCGGTTTCCTACTCCATTACTTCATCCACTTCATCCATCCTTGGTAGACTAATATTTTCAATATCATGATGGACAAATAATTCTGCTTCCTTTTGTTGATGAAATTCAATTGCAGAGGTCAAATCTTCCACTTCATCACCCATATCATACAAATATCTTTGTATTACGTGAGTAACTACACTCCAACCTTCATCCACAACATCATTCACATAATATACCATTTTTTCCTGTGATTATAAGATGTATGGATCATGCAGTTCACGATCAGCAACATCCATCAAGCGGGAGAAGTTTACAGAAGTAAATTTCAAGGAATATCTTTTAACACCTCTGATAATATCGACCCATTTGCATTTGAATAAAACAACAGAAAAATGCCCATGGTAGTTTAATTCAATAATATCATGCAACTTTCCATAGTATTCCACTTTAGCAAATGTAAATATACCACTATTCTGTGTTTTAAAACCTACTTCTCGATCGACTGTACAAAATCTAAAACCATTCACATTATAAGCGTCGAACTTTATAACATGTTTTATAGGACCTCTAGCAAGAAACTTCAAATATTCTGACAAGTCTGCTCTAGTATCAGTATTCATGATCTGAAGAATAAAAATATAATTTAATAGATTTGCAAATTGTATGTGTCAAACTAATATTCATATTTATTGCAATATTTATATACTAACATGTCATGCAAACCATTCTACCAGCTCTTTATTCACATCTTTCGTTATATCTTTTACATTTCGTGTTCGGCCTCTCATTTGACTCTTTGTTTGTATCCTCAACTCTTCAATAAATGGATCTACAATTTCACTATTCAGCATCACAGATCTATGTGCCTGTAATAACTCCAATTCTGTCAATGTCGTGTATGAGGTCCTTCCAACTGATCGGCCAATAGCAGGAATTTTTTTTGATTTCTAATGCATTTGAGATTGAGTTGATGTGTCATCAACACGTCCAACTTGATTAAATCTTGTCTCAATATCATCCAAATATCTGGAACAAATGGTGAGACAGTCCTCGGCCAAATAGCCTTCAGAAATAGAGCCTTCTGGTTGATCTTTATTTCTCACATATGCTTTCAAATGCCCAAGATATCTGTGAAAAATAATAACAATATTATGCATTTATTTAAATTCCAAATATTGTTTTCTTAACTGGAAACATATAAATAAAATACCTCTCAATTGGATACATCGATCGATAATGAACGAGGCCTCCTAATTTAGCTTCGTCAACCAAATGCACAGTTAAATGCATCATGACAGTAAAAAATGGAGGAATGATCATCTCCATTGCACAAAGGGTAAATACAAACCTCTCCTATAGGTTGTCAAGCTGTAATGGATGTAGAGTTTTCTCATATAATTTCCTGAAAAATGTGCAGAATTGTAGTACAACAACAGTAACCTTTTCAGGTAATAATGTACACAATGCCAATTGTTGTAACTGTTGTAACAAAACATGTGAATCATGACTTTTCAATCCATATAACTTATGATTCATCAAATCAACACACCTCGAGATGTTACTCGAATACCCATCAGATACCTTCACATTCTTTAAAATTCGAAGGAACGCATCTTTATCCCTATTTTTCATTGAAAAAATGGTCGGAGCATACTTTTCATTCTCATCTGGCCAGAGATCACGTTTTATGTTCATTACTTATAAGTCTTTGCGAGCATTGAGATGATCCTTCGACTTTCCATTCTCATTAAGTAATGTGAAAATCAAATTATCACATACATTCTTCTCAATATGCATCACATCAAGATTGTGGCGCAAAGAATTAAATTCCCAATATGGATGTTTGAAGAATATACTTTTTTTCTTCCATTGTTGCGTTCTGATTTCACTTGACGAAGCACTTCGCACTCGTTTTCCGCTATCAGTAAAATGATGAATCTTCCCAAATTCTGTTTTAACATTTTCATGCTGTGTCAATATTTTAGAACCAATTAACAACTTTGGAGGTGTTCTACGATCAATGGAACCATTAAATTTTTATTTGTTCAGCCGAAATCTATGAGATGCATCAAGAAATCTTCGATGGCACAAGAAGCACCATTTTATACTGTGAGGTAGCCATTTGGGCTCGAAATCAATGTTACAAACGGGAAAAGGCAAACCCGTATAAGTGTTCCAACCAGATAAATTCCCAAGCCCAGGGAAGTCACTAATGGTCCACATTAAAGCAGCATGCATTTTGAACATTGTTTTAGAAGAAACATCAAATGTCTCAACACCGTTGCTCCATAACTCCTGCAATTCTTCAATCAAAGGCCGCAGGTATACATCAATATCATTTCTAGGCATTTGTTTTCCAAGAATAATCATCGAAATGATAAAAGATTTTTGTTTCATACACATCCACGGAGGCAGATTATAAGGGATCAAAACAACTGGCCAAATGCTATAACTCGTACTCAAAGTCCCAAATGGGTTGAATCCATCGGTAGCCAATCCCAATCAAACATTCCTAGGATCATCTGAGAAATGTGGATGTAATGAATCAAATGTCTTCCACGATTGGGAATCTCATGGATATATCATTAACCCATCATTTTTATTATCTACAGAATTCCACTTCATGTGTTCGACGGTTTTTGATGACCTGAATAATCTTTGCAATCGAGGCTTCAAAGGAAAGTAACACAAAACTTTTGCAGGTGTGTTCCTTTTCTTATTCTCCATGAAATTATGTTCAGTCATACTTCCAACATCACCTTTTGACTACCATCTAGAAGAAGAACATTTCTTATAATTCTGTCTACTTGAATCCTCTCCCTAGTAAATCATACAATCCTTGGGACACACATGTATGTTTGTATAATTCATACCAAGCTTGTTTTCAACTTTTTTCATCTCATAAAACGATTCTGGGATTTTTGCTTCAGGAAATGCATCCCGAATCAATTCCAATAAAATGGACAATTCCTTATTTGTAATTCCACATCGACATTCGATATGGTACAGCTTCAGTAGAAATGAAAGCTTTGAATATTTCAAACACCCACTATACAACTCTTGATTTCCATCATCAATTAAATCATGAAATGCATTTTCCTCACTGAAGTTTTCCCTTACATTTGGCTCCACAGAATCAAGAGGAGGATCCAATGATATGTTATAATATTGATCTGCTTGTGTTACAGTCTCAAAAACATCACATGTCACGTTTCAATTTGTAGCACCCTCTTCTGGTTGTTCTGATATGTTTTGATGCTCATAGTGGTGTCTTGCAGTTCCGAATGCATCATTTATGAGGTTTTGCATTTCATTTTCCATTGGCAACTAACATGGGACCTCATTCTGTGGATTAACATGAGTCCTCAATCTTTCTGTATTGTTTGATTCTCCATGCCAAATCCGACACAAATATTTATCAGGGAAATGCTTCAGTATTAAATGTTCATAAACTTCATCTCTCTTAAACCATGTTCTAAATTTACATTTAGGACATGGACATCTTATTCTCCCTTCAACGTATCGATTAGAAATTGAAAAATCTAAAAACTCATTCAAACCCTTAACATATTGAGGTGTGTTCCTCAGTAATGTGATCCAGCTTTTATCCATGTATATCATAATGTTCCTACAAAAAATATACGATAATGTAAGATTACAGAAACATAATATAATAAAGATGAACCATTTATCATAAAGTATGCATAATATAATAAAGATGATTCATTGATCACATTTACCACTTCAGACCAACCGAACAAGTCTGGTCTATAGGAGACAGCGTCAACACCTCATTGAGGAGAAATAAGAATATCGGGTTACACAATTATCATAAGACTATCGATCACACATTTATGTTGCCTCAAACAACACCCCATTGATGTGTGATCAAAACTGCTCATAATGCATTTTAAACTTGAGACATTATTTGATTGTTTAGGCTTGACCTTATATGTCCTCCAAGAGGAATGATGTTTCTCAATGGTTTCATACACAACTAACCATATCAAAGTCTTATTTCCTATGACAAATAAGACTATCTGGGTACCAATCCATGTACTGAATATGGTGTGAGGTAAATTAAGTAGGCCACCACTAGTTGTTTCTAATGCATAATCTAGTCCACGAATATAAAACAATCAATAGTGTGCAGGTATATTAAAAATAAGTGTCACTATAAATATAAATCCATGTCACACTCAGGTTTCTTAGGAGACAGTTGGCACAATCTCAAACCTTAGAGATTTCATGTAAACATTGGTAATAATATCCACATTGAAATGCACCAACCTAGAAAAGTTAGTGGAATGCACTATAACAATACATTCGCATTTTTATAATGTTAGAAAGTATCAGGTCTTTTCCACATGTAACATTTTAGGATAAAACTATAGTTTATATATTTTCATGAATGATTCCCACGTAAGATCCTCATAAAATATACCATGCACAACTGAGCCTCACCATTTCCTTCCCAATCCATCAAGAAAATATGTTGACCCCCACCCCTTAGATTCCTTGGGAATATTTATAATTTTAAATCTCCTACCAATCTACTCAATCCTCTCCTCATATTTCTAGATTCCATTATCACCATGAAACATAGGTGGATTCTTGTTAGTAAATTATGAGTCATGATCCACTACTCCTCCTGGGTTTTTAATACCTTCATAACCAAAGTATGAATAGTTCATATTATAACTTCCACTAAAGAAGATACCACTAAGGGATTCTCCTTTTAAACCCATCTCACAAATCTATCACTTAGATTCATAAGACCTCTTCTAGTAGGAATCATCTAACAAATACAAGATGAAAACCCCTTTAGTCATGAGAAAATTCCTAAATCATAGAACAACTTCCATATTCCATATTAATGATTTAAAATAATAATAATTTTATGAATTTATGAATTTTATTAATGAAATATAAAACATAAGAAAGGATAGTTTTTTTAAATAGAAACCAAATCTAGTTTATTCAATCAACAACAAAGACCAAGTAAAAATATTTTCAAAAATAACTAACCACCCATAGTAACTTGAATTCATACATGGAGGTGAGATGTCTAGGCACCATCCCACACATATTAACTAAATTCTAGTGATACTAAATGTAGTCTACCAATGAAACTAAACCAAAAATAGGAAGTGTCGTAACATTACAGGCTCAATATTCCTTTTGATATTAATTTATAAAGAACCGACTAGGGAAAACTAGGAAAGTCTCCCAAGAGGGTCTTATACACGGAGATGTGTAATAAAGAGACATGAAAGTAGTATCTTGTTTTAGAGAATAAAGTTATGAAAACAAATTAAAATAAAAAATAAATATAAACATCCATTAGTATAAAAAATTAAATCTAAATAGGCCAAACCATAAAGAATTTAGTCAACCACTTTTTGTGAGAAAAACTATTTTTGGAGAAAGACCTCTTTAAAAATATGTATATTTTCAATAAAATCCATTTAAATCCATCAATTTCATGAAACAAGCCAAAGAAATTAATAAGAATATAAGGAAATTTTAAATTAGAACCGCTTGTATAGATACACCTACCTTATAAACATAAGGAACCTAAGATCCTTCGACAACATAAATTGGAAACAAGTAGATATTCTTCAAATAGAAAAGGAATGAGAGAAAACCACAATGGATTGATTGATAACACATATTATTTATGAAACCATCGAAACCATATCACACAACACTACCAAACCAAGAACATAAATGATAAAGAGATTGAATGATATTACACGTACCCAAAGGAAGACAACCCACCACACTAGTGAACAAATGCTCCAAGAAAAGAAATCTGGTAGAGGAAGATACCCAATATTATCTAAAATCTTTCTAGGATTTATGAGGGAGGTCTTAACATTGAATGGAAGAAGGGTAATATGTAAATCATGATAAAATCCATTGGTTCTAAATAATTAATTTCATGAACCCCTTTCATGGTGTGAATTCCACGATTTATAAAAATACACAAAAAATTATCCTTAGTTTGAATTAATCCTAATCAATCCATTAAAAACTTGAAAATGTTTTATGACTTATAATTCTTCAAGATCTAAACCAAACTCATAGTATCTACCCTGCAATAGATTCACATTGTGTAACCAATTCATGATTCGAATCAAAGAACCAAGAAATAACTAAAAATTACCAAAATAGAAGGTGGTCGTGGGGGGCGCCGGGGGGTGCGGGGGTCGCCGAAGGCCGCGGGGGGGTGCGAGGGTCACTGGAGGGCGTGGGGGGCGCAGGGGGCGTGGGGGCGCGCAGGGCGCGGGGGTTGCTGGGGGTCGAGGGGGGCGCCGAGGGGGTGCGGGGTTCGCCGGAGGGTGTGGGGGGTGCGGGGTTCGCCGGAGGCCGCGTGGGGCACGAGGGCGTGGGGGGCGCGCAAGGCGCGGGGGTCGCTGGGGGTCGAGGGGGGCGCCGGGAGGGAGCGGGGTTCACCGGAGGGCGTGGGGGGCGCGGGGGGTGCGGGGGTTGCCGGAGGGAGCGGGGGGGTGCGGGTGTTGCCGGGGTCGGGGGGGGGGGGATCAGGGAAGAGGGGGGTTGGGGAAGAGGGGAGATGGTTTGTGGGGGAACCGCGCAGGGGTAGGGGAAAGGGTCGTGGTTTTTGAAATAAAATAGGTTTTCACGGTGGTTTATTAAAAACCGCCGTGAAACCTTTCACTGAAAACGTTTAGCAGTGGTTTTGTGAACCGCCACCACAAAACCGCCGCTAATCCCAGTTTGTTTTGTAGTGATAATGGAAAGAAGTTCCCCTGAATTAGAATGGAATCTATGAGAACTAAAGGAATTCCCCAGAAAATTGAAAATCAAAATTGACTTTGACCACATCTATAATGATTTAATGGTTCATATGAAATTAGGCACTTTACAAATTATTTAGTTAATAATTAAGGCCATGTAATCAGTCATAACTTTTATAAATTTCACCTAATTCAATACATAACATTCATTAGTGTGACAAGGAAAAGGAAAATGAACCATTTATGACATTTATTATTTAATTTCTAGTTTCTCTCCTTTATCTTTCAAAACAGGACAAGGATTGTCTAAGGACGAGAAACCACATGCAATTAATTTAATATAAACTATTTCATGTCATATATATACAATATACATTCTGATTTTCCATTTAACATTGATTAATCATGTTTAAGAACTTAGCTTAGGCAGGTCAAATTATAATTATACATGTGCTAACAATTCACAATCCAAATTAATTTAATTAAGGAAATCATACAAAAAAATCGTTCAAGAAGAGGAATAACAAAATAGTGCCATAGACACACATGACAAAGATGTAAAATTAAATCTTGTATAATGCCCTACATGGGGTTATCATAGTTGTGGATGTAACCACCAATGATGAATAAAATATATGGAATAAGTCTTAGAATTCAGTTCTAATAGCTAAAAGTAAGACATTTTAATTAAACAGTAGATGCTCGATGAAATTGGTGCACCCACATGAAAATTTATAAAATAAATAATCATGAGGAGTGAGTTATAGACCATCTACATCATACTCATATGACTCCCCCATCTAGTATCGACCTCTAGTTTGGCCTATATGGTTGTTATTTGAATAATGGATCGAGGCCCAAAAATGGGACATATGAGCTTGTATCTAAATGGTGTCGCTGATAGGAAGAAAGAAGACAAAATATTAAAAAATATTAAACATAATAGATGCATTGATATAATGAGATGAATGGAAATAAAATAAAACTTTTTACGGATGTATGATATCAATTATTATAATAGCCTTGAAGAGGGATCAAAAGGTGAGGAGAAAGAGCTCATATAAATGGAAGGAGAAAAGGGAAAGGATGTGTGAATAAAAAAAATCGTTAATTAAAAAAATTTAAAATCACCCCAAGTTGTCCTACATATTTTCTAAGCACATGGTTTTCCAAACATTTCGATAATTATTCATATTTAGCTATTGTAAGGGGGTACTCACATGATTAGGCTACATGATTAGGGGAACTATGTACCAATTGTGTGAAACTCCTATAAAATTTTGTTTCTATTTTTTGTATGAACATGTTCCCAAAATCGTATGGTAATGGAAAACTGTTCAACCTCATACTTATCTCTTTCCATCCACACAAGATTATCACTAACCATGTTTCCTTCTTTTCATGCTTCCTCTAACCATGGGATGTGGCATATTCTCATACCGACATGGGTTCCATGCTCCAAACAATACCCAATCACCCCCAAAACCTTCACGAACTCATTAGGAATCCATATAAGGTCCAAATAATGAATTTTAACAAAATTAAAAGGATCAATAGCTAATTGAAAACCAGGTTCTTACACATAAAATAAGAATAGCATATAAATCTTTTATAAAAGAAACATCCTTAAGGAAAATAACTCTTCCATTTTGAAAATACTTCTAATTTTTTTACAACGATGTGCACTCATAAATGATAATTTTTTATTAAAAAATATAATTTTAAACATTTAAATTATTCCTCAAGACATTAAAGGGTCATGAAATTAATAAATCATGTTCATTATGTATATGTTAAAAACACACCTTTCATATTTTTTTAGAAAAATTACAATGAAAATTTTTTTGAAACAAAAAAATGAATAATTTCATATAAATTAGCATATATTAATACATTAGTATAAATGAATTTACACAATAATATTAAAATATTAAAAACATTTTTTGGAAATAATTTAGAAAACATGTACATGGAATAAAAACAATGTTTTAAGGGTAACTTCAAAAAGGTGATTTTTTAAAAAGAAACTCCCCTATAAATATCGTATAATTGATATGGGAATTAATAAAATAAATAAAATATTTGTATCCACTATAAATACACATTAAAAAAGTGTAATAAATCATAATAAATTCAAAATTAAATTCACACATAATCTTAGGATGACATAATCAATAAGTATAATTTTAACCCGAAGAATGGAAATTGGGTAAAGAAATATCTTACCACTTTGTAATTAGCTGAATCAAAATACCCAAAAAAGTAATAATTATGAAAAGATAAATTTAAAACCATGAAGATAATGATATTCATGATATGATATATCAAATTTTAGTACATACACCACATAGAAGGATTAATTTCTGAATAAAGCATATATCTCACAGAAGTAAAAAGATAGACAAGAAACCCTTACCTCTCGTTAAAATTCATTAAAACTTGTTCAAAATTCTTATATAATGGTTTAAATAATTTAATATACTCCTTAAAAATTTATTTTATTATTTATAATACATTATTCAATGATTTTATATCATTTTATGACCCATTCATTAATAATATTTCATTATTTTTAAGGTTTCGAGAGTTTTAATTTCATGGATTCATAGTCGGTTTTACTTGTATAATATTATGGATGTTCCTAAAAAATGGAATTACAACTTCATAAGTGGAATAAAATAGTATTAATGATATTCCAGATGTATTAATGTCCCCTTATATCATTTTTATCTCTTAAATAATGATGATTCATTAGAAAAATGCTAATTATAAATGTTTAGTTTCTTTTGGTAGTTTTTACGAACATCACAAACTAGTTTCATATTATTTAATATTATGTGATTATATTTGTTCCAATACTTGAAATATGTTATAATATACCTATTTTAATATTATTTCAATAGGATTAATATTTTATGGCCATCCTTGATGGTGGGAATGGAAAAAAATCATAATTCACAGTGATGGTAAACTCACATAATCTGGAAAATAGTTTCATTTATTTAAAAAAAAGGAGATGATAAATTGAAAGGATATGATATAATCCATTATAAACATTAAAATATGTTATATAAATGAATCTATTGTTATATTTTATTAATGGATGAAAGAGGGGAGGATAATGTAGAATAAAAAAGAAATTAAGAGAGGTACTTTGAGAAAATCACCTCTTGAATATCACCAACATGAGAGACCCTTGTGGACCTTGAATTTAGTATTCAACTTAAAAAAAAATAAAAATAATGTGTGTATAGTAAGGATTAGAGGGTTTGGAATATATTTTAAGAGGTACAATGATTTTTAATAGAAGTGGGGTAGTAAGAGATGGTATTTATACTTGGGAGAGGTGTGTTTAAGTGATCTAAATAATGATTATTTTATATTTAAAGGAAAAAAATTGATGTTTAATTAATTTAAATAGATTTTAGTGATAAATAATATTTTATATCTTGGTTAGGGATGATAAATATATCAAGAAAACATTACATTATTTAGATTTTATGTTTTTATGCTTTTACCTTTGTAACATTAAACTATTTCTTATTTTACATAAACTATTATAAATATTTTTTTAATAAAAAATCCTTTAAATTCAATTAGTTTTTACATTCATTTCTTTTTAATTGTTTACCAATGAATTAATTTGATCAATATTTTTAAACTATAATTTCATAATTTAGTTAATTTTATTTATTCCTATAATTCCAACTGCTAGGTGATAACAATCACATTTAAATAATAATTTTTATTAGTTTCTTTACGCTTAATGTGCATTATCTTTTATAGTATTGATCTTTTTTTCCTTTTAGAATCAACATGTGTCACATTCTCCAGCCACTAATAATTTTTTTCCTCCCATCATTAACCTATGAAAAAAACCAAGGGTTTGGATTTTCAAAATACATTTGTTGAAATCCCACATCGGTACAACAATCAATAAAACATCCACTTAATAAGAGTGAAAAGAATGTATGAAGTTCGTATCAAAAAATACATTCTAGGATTACATGTATGAAAAATGGATATGGAAGAAAAAAATAACTATAAAATTTTGATGGAGAGTGATAGAGGGCGTGGTTATGAGAAATTCGACCATAAAAAACCATAAATATGTTATGGGTTAAAAGGACATTGATTCCCCAGTAAAAAAAGAAAATTGATAATTATTTTTATAAAAATATCTTTTCTATATTGTGAGAAATTCAATTACTACCCAGAATAAGAACATGAGGAAATATACGTACTTCAAAAGTAGAATTCCATCCTCATATTTTCTATAAAATAATTATTATTCAAGATGAATTATTCATACATGAAGATTTAGAATCCAAATTCAAAAAAGAATATCTAAATATTCCTCATGAATTTACTTATTATCAAAAACCAAAATGTTGAGTAAAAAATATAATATTCTTGAAATAATTATAATTTATAGAATGAAAAACTAAATTAACCTCCAAAATTCAACATTTATCTCCAAAAATTCAACAATAATACACAAAGTTCAACATAGATCATCCAACAAATAACTATACATAAAATTCCTCAAAATTTCTTAGACTAAAAATGAAACCTAGTAATATAAACGAATTGACTACATAGAAATCCAAGATTAATTTAATATTTATCTTTAAATAATATCAATCTCTCTCAAATTAAAACACTTAAAAGTAATTTTCCTAATCACATAATGTTTAAGAAATACTAACAATATCAAAAACTAAACTGAATCACCTTAAATCATATCTATTTACAAGAGATAACTCATCCTTTTCTTCATAAATAAAACCACCAATTGTCATATAAGGTTCTCAAAATAGTAAAAATACTCCAAAATTACATGAATCACTAAATCTACAAATCACATTCTAATCCCATGGTTATCAATAAGATAGACGTACGTTCAAAAAAAAATAACCATTATCCTTCAGATAGTTTGAATAAAAACAACATTATACTAACTAGGAAATCACTTTGTTCTTTTGTTGGTGATACACCCTCATTGCCCTTCATTTTTGGTTTAATCCCTATGACCTTTCTAGATGCGACGTGTTTTCACCCATCCAATGGGTTTTCCTTTTTCGAAAACTATTTGAATAAAATCTTTATAAAACTATATAAATTTTAGGAACATCATAAAAATAAAAATAATATATTTTTACCTCAAGTTTTAACTCGTAAGATTAGTTTCTCATTCTAAAAATTAAGAAACCATAATAACATAAAATTCCAAGGTTATTTTAACCAAAAATAATATTAATCCCTTTAAACTCATTTCCACAATAACAAGATGGCATCATTCATAAAATACCATTTTTCATAAAATTAAAGGATATGTGAACCTTATAAAGTATCATATTTCTACCACATTTCAAAGGTATCAATTCCACCTAAAATGTGTTTCGAAAATTACTAAAACAAAAAACAACTATAGAAAAATCCTTAGGTGTTCCATGATTCCCATAATGTTAACAAAATACCATAATATCTTAATCATTAAAACTCAAAATGTAAACACATATTTCATTTAACATATTTATTAAACAAATAACAATGATTTTTAATCTTATTACATAATAAATTATTCCTAAAATAAATGATATGAATTATATCCTTCTGATTCATTTGTATATACCCAAAAGGATACCCATAAAAATTAAATTATTTACCAAAGATGAAAAGATAATTCTTAGTAAAATAAAATTTCACATAATAAAATTAAGGGATACATTAAACTTCATCTCAATAAATGTGTGCCAAAGTACTCACATCAAAAAAAGAGTACTAATACATTTAAACAATTCATCATATGTAAATCTATAATACATCTTCAATCCCTTATATATAAAAATCTTAGGTATTAAACATTATTATTAATACCATAACCATTCATTTCCTTATTATTTCTACATACTTTTTCCTTTAAAAATATACGAATCATTTCCTATGATTCATCAATGTCAGATCATGAGAAAAGGAATATCTCAAACCTTTCATATGCCATTTGTAGTGTACTCATATTAAATTGTACCGTCATTAGGAAATAATAAATAGTTATCTATATTGTCCATGTCATCCCATCCACGAGCCTTCTTCCTAGGAAATCATTGAGAAAAATATCCATACACCCCACATTTAAAACATATCTTAGTTAACATTAAAATTACTACTTTCCCCTTCATGAAGTAAACAGAAAGCATTATTTTCCTTCACAGTTTTTTGATTTATGACCACATTTACCACATATAAAACACCTTCCTATAATTTCAATAAATTTTCAAATTTGAGTATTTCCCTAATATTGACACATAATTCATTGAATATATTTTACTTTAGTATCATTAAGACCTACAAATATATTGTGGTTAATTTATCTCACAATTGATTTATTAAGAAACGTACTAAGGGTTATGTGGTTAATCATTATTCATAATAGCAAGTTTATAATAACCACATGTGTTATCATTACAACTCCAATTTTATTTTTTTCCTCACTTATACAGCCACCATATTTTACTTCTCATCTATTTTTTTAATTTGTATGTCTGTGGATCCCACCATCTACAAAAACCAAAATTGATAGTCTAAGAATATCAATAATATAAAAACATACCATATTAAGAGGAAGATAAATATTAGGATATATTATTCATGTTATCTAAAACTCACTCAATTTATGGAAAATAATTGTGACTCTCTCTATCATTTTGACCACTATGGTTATATATGGATTTTATCATATTCTTAAATAATATCCTAACCTTTAATGTTATCTAAATCATGCTCTGATACCAACTGTAAGGACTCATCCATAAACATTACATATTATAGTGATTTAAAAAAGAATTATATTTATTTATTTCATAAATATATTTTTGGTTTAGAGTTATTGAGAGTTAGGAAAAAACCATACATACTAAACCCGTAATTAAATATAGACACTTAAACTTGATTACCATTTTGTCCAACCAAAGGAAAAATTTTAAAATAAAACATTTTTTTCATGACATTTCTTCACAATTTTCATATTGTCCTTATCTTCGCCCCTACTCATCCTATTCTCTATGAATAAAATTTAAAAAAAATGGGATGATCATAAAAATACCAATAAGGGATGTAAAATAGGGAAAATGTTAGTCCAGTTAAAATATATTAATTTTTTTATAAATTTGTTTTCATAAAACATTCCTTTTTATTAATAAAAGGGAATCATCTTTAAAAAATATCATTTTATGGAAGTTTAAAATCAGATTATTTTCATGAAATTTTTTATAAAGAATAAAAATATAAGTATGAAACTTGGGATATACTTTTCATTACAACTATTAATTTTTTTTAGCTCTTTGGGATACACAATGTTTAACCATTATAGTTTAATTTGGAATAATCACTACAACACTATTCCATTAATCTCTTAGCTGAAACCCAACTGGTTAACTCTGCCCCATTACCCAATACATTGGAGAGATGTAATGGGCTTTCCCCCCTTGGTTTATCACTAAAAAACCCATCCTAATAAACAATTACCTAGAAACATAACATATGAATAACACATAAATCTTACATGAAAGAACGATTCTTTATGAAAATAAGTTTTTAATTTTTAAACAAATTATCATTTTTTATAAATATGTGCACTCATAAATGAAGAAATTTTATTAGAAAAATATAATTTTAAACATTTTAAATAATCATTAAAACAATAATAATTCATTAATTAAATAAACATAATTCATTATATATAGGTTAAAAAAACATTTCTTCTGTATTTTTTCAGAAAATTAATAAAGAACCACATTTTGAAAATGACAAAAAATCACTTTAAAAACAATTTTTAGAAATTCATATATGATTATAAATGAAATTAAACAGTAATTTATCAATATTAAATAAATTTGTAACAATTTATAAAACATATACATGTAATAAAAATATAGTTTTAGTGGTAACTTTAAAAAGATGTTTTTTTAAAAATAATATTCCTTATAAATATCATAACATTAAAATTGTAATTACCAAAATGAATAAAATATTTTTATCCACGTTAAAACACATAATAGTTGGATTAAATTATATTATATTAAAAATTAATTTGACACATAATCTTAGCATGACATAATTAATAATTAAAAGTTTAACACAACGATTTCAAATTGGGTTTATAAATTCCTTAACACTTTGTAATCAGTCGAATTATATGATGCATAAAAGAACAAAATATGAAAAGAGACATTTAATGACATTAATATAATTAGATTCATGATATGATATATTAGAGGGAATTACATTAAACACACACATGGATTAATTGGGGAATAAGGTTTACATCTCACAGAAGTAGGAAAGTGAGATGAGAAACCATTACCTCACATTATAATTCCATAAAACATGTTGTAAGAGACTGTATAAAGGCTTAAATAATGTTATAAACTCATTAAAAAACAATATTAATATTTATAATACCTTATTTATTTATTTTATAATATATTATGACCCTATCAGTAATAATATTTCATTATTTTTATGGTTTGAGGTGTTTTCATTTCTTTGTTTCATGGTCGGTATTACTTGTATAAAATTTTAGTTGTTTATTTAAATGAAATTAAAACTCAAGAAGTGAAATTAAGTATTATTAATCATATTTTATATGTATTAATTTTCCCTTATATCATTTTCTTTTCATATATAAGGATGATTCATTAGATAAAACATTAATGATAAATATTTAGTTTGTTTTGGAAGTTTTCCCCTACAAGAAAACCTTATAATGTATTATTTACTATTATGTGTTTATATTATTTCAAAAACATGAAATAGGTTATGATATATCTATTTTAATATGATTTAACTATATTGACCCTTTTATAACTATCCATGAATGTGGTAATTGAAAAAGAGAAATCATTATTAATAGAGATGGTAAACCAATATAATTTTGAAAATAGTTTCATTTGATTGAAAATGATGAGATGTGAAATGAAAAGGATGTGATATATTCCATTTGAAACAAAAAAATATAGTATATAAATTATTCTTTAGTTATCATGTATTGATTGATAAAGGAGGTGACGATAAATTAGAATAAGAAAAGAAATTAAAAGTGGTACTTTGAGAAAATTACCTCATGAATATCACCTTATTGAGAGACCATTGAGGACCTTGGATTTGGAATTATAGTGACACCAAGAGAACAAGGATGAATGGAGAGGGAGGAGGAGATGTGTTTAAAGAGATATTAGGAGCTACAATTTTTTTTATTTGAAATGGGGCGTTATTTATACTTGGGGAGAGGTGGTTTTAAGTGATTAAAATATTGATTATTTTATATTTAAAGACAACCACATTGAGGTGGAATTAATTAAAATTATTTTGGATGATAATTAATGTTTTATATTATTTATATGGTCAATAAGTATTACAAAAAACCAATAAATGTTTCTGTTTTAGGTATTTTTTGCTATAACCCTTTTAACTTTAACACGTTTCAATTTTTACCTACATCACTGAAAATAATATTTTTACCATAGTATCTTTTTGATTAATAAAAATTAAATTAAACATAAAAACTAATTTGTAACTTATTATCATAAATATGGATCCATTTTACCTAATTAAATTATCTTAATTTGAAAAATATATTTAAAATTAATCATGTAGAAAAAAACAGAAAGTGAGTTTTTGAAGGGAAATATTCAAAAGATTGAAGTGTTTTTATATTCAATTTTATTATCAAATTTTTTAATATTACCTAAAATTGTTTTATTTCTATATTATTTAAATAATTATAATTTAAACCAATATAAAAAATAATTTTACTATATAAATTATTTATATGAAAAATTAAATTTCAATTATAAAGCACTATTTTTCATTATTCATCAAAAAATGAAACATGTAAGAAAAATACCAAAAATTATACATAAGATAATTTTGATAATATAATTTAAAAAAATGATTATTTTTTCAATTAAAATTTTTATATGCTTAAAAATTTATATTTAAAATAGATGTATAATGGCCCGTACTTTACATAAAAAGATATTACATAAAAATTGAATAATCTTCATTATAAAACATAACAAAACCACACCAGGACTACATAGTTTCAATGTATTTAGAAATTGGGAAACAAAAACAACTATTTCAAAAGACATATATATTGTCTCCTACATATTTCTTCATGACTATAACAATTTATTAAATATCTTACTTAATACCCTTTTTCATGACCTAGGGAAAAGAAACATAAGAAAGGGTGAGCTTATATGCATAGAAAGGTTCAACAAGGAATGTATAAATTATATCATAATCATGAGAAATAATAACATAACATTTTAAAATATTAGCATGCATATGAAAGATCCAAATATCATGTCATGGAATAAATCATAAATGTTTATAAAGAAACAATGCACATATTTCCAAAATTCATAACTAAAGACATAGAATTTGTTGCATACACATAATAACAAAAAACATTCAATATTATTCAATGATCATTCCCAATTCTATCATAGTGGATAATGTCCATTACTGAACATAGTTCAATCCTCACTCTATCCCTGTATTACAAAACATGGTTTACTTCACGTTCTCGCCCTGCAATACTGAACCAAGATCATTTCTTGTTCTATCCCTATTTATGTCATGAGATAAAAATAATTACACAATTAATAGGAGGGATATATTGGTCACTCCCACATATAAATTTAATCATTCTCACATGTTCCAAAAAAGAACAAATCATTCATCATAACCTAACCCAAAGACTAAAATGTGTTTCTTAAATATTTTTGATCCTAACATAATCCATGTAAAAATGGATTTCAATAATAATATTCGTCTATAAAAACCATAAAACCATAGTAAAAATATGTATAGTATACTAGAAACATAAAACTAATAAATAATTTCATCTTAGATAGAGTATAATTTTGATAAAACACTTGAAATTAATTCTTAAGAATATATCATTTCTTCTTCAATTTTTTTTATTTTCTCAGAATTCCACATAATTTTATAAGAAAAGAATTTACTTTAAAATAACCATTAAATATTGTAAAATCATTTTCAAATAAATAAGGAATTATGAAAACAAAAAAATCCATTCATGTCGTATAAGTTAAAAGAAAACATTCTTCTCATACTTTTGTTGGATAAGTCAAAATGTACCACATATCAAAAAAATATACCTCTCATACAATTTAATAAAAATTCAAAATTGGGTAAGAATGAATTTAATATTTTTTATAATAGTAAAAAAAATATTTTATTATAAATATTTATGAAACATGGACATGGATGATAAATATACCCCAATAAATACTTACCTATAAACAATCATGGATAATAATGAGATTGTGAAATTATCCCTTACTTTAGCCCTGCTATCCTTTGTGTATATCCAAAAATCCATTATAATGATTTAAATAATGTTCTTGAATTATTATAGAATCATATTAATTTTTATTATATTATATATGATCATATTTTCATCTATTTGTTAATAACATTTCATTATTACTCATTATTTGGGTATTAACTGTTTCATTTTCATAGGCATGTTTTGTCGAAAATGTTATGGTTAACCTTTTTAATTTACATTTATATAATTAAAAAATAATATTGACATAATATATATCATTTTTATTCAATATATTCATTTATATAATAATTCTTTAATATATATCAAGTTGAATGAATCACATCGCCTCGTGGAGATGGTAGGGCGTACGTATGCATGAACGTTGATATGATTACCATAATTATGAAATGGTATGGAAGTGAATGGTATTTATTTTGTTCTTCAATTTATATAATGTTATATTGTTCATATATAGATATTATTTTCATATTTATAACCATAATGTAAGGTGGTGGTGAAAAACATATTACACCACGGTGTGGAGGCGAAAAGCTGTACGTACACATGCATAGTGATTTAATATTTAATTAGATATGTAAATGGTGGAATATGGTCGTTACATAATCATAATAACATATCAGTATTTTCTTGATACTAAATATATTACATTATAATATAAAAAACTCAAGAAGAGGACGTAGAATAAGAAATAAGTTTGAATGAATCAGTAGAGGATATTACCTCTTCATTGATGTGATCCCTATAAATAACTATTTAATTCACTTGAGTTGGTATTTAGGGATGTAAAAATGTATATAATTTTACTAGGGAATTTGAAAATGGAAAACGGTAGGGTATAACCTTGCTTGAATGCTCAATGATTGTTGAAAAATAAGGGAGGAGGTTTTCTTTTCTAATTGAGGTGAGGGACACTTTTGGAATCTCAAAACACCATAAAAAAACCTCCAAAATGTCCTAATTTAGAATTTTATATGAGATAGGGTTTTAATATCATCAACCAATAAGTTTTATACAGGTGTTTCTGCCAATTTAAACCTTATCATTTTAATTAACACATAGTTATTCAATTTAATTTTTAACTACGGTAACAAATATTTCAATATTAAAAGGGTGCAATATTTAATTATTTGATGTCAATTAGTCTATAAATGAATAATTTAGAACATTTTCGACAATATCATAATTATTATATGTTTTTAAAACTATTTTATGACTTTAAAATAATTTAATAATATATAATTTTTATAAACAAACAATAGTGTCAATTTTGACACTATTTTATTCATTGATTATTAAAAATATAAAGATAATATGTTTCTTCAAAGAGATAGAATTATTAAATTCCTAACAAGTAAAGGTCATTTTTAAAATTCATTGGATATATTAAAAATCCCATATTATATTTATTTTTATATTTCAATAACATTTATAAAAAATGGAAAAATAACTTTTGTGTAATTATTTAATATATTTATTTGTTGAATATAAATTAAAAATAAAATACCATGACAAAGATAAATCCTCTATATTTATGATGAATTCTTATATTTGAATATATATTATGTAAACTCTTATATATATTTATTATTTTTATTAAAACATGAATTTTACAACATTAACATCACATTAAATAAAATATTATAACTCTCATAATTATTTCCATATGGCTCCAAATAGTAAAAAGATTAACCCTTGGATGATTATGGTCAATATATACTTAAAAAATAATATGTTGTTAAGGTTTTTGTGTATTTTAATGGTTATCACCATTTAAAAAAAATATTTTATTGATTTATCGTCAATTAAATAATTTATGCATCATAAACGTATAATGATTTATGTTAAGAATTTTTTCTTAACAATTTCAAATAAATTACCATGATAAATAAAAATAAAACTTTCAAATGGGTGTTTATAGTTAAATTTATCTTTTGTTTAACCTTAAATTAAAATGATATAGTTATAAAATTTGGAGTAAGTTATATTTATCTTTTCTTAAAATAAAATAAATTTAATTTCCTAATATCATCCAAGTGGATTCTAGAGGACATGATTTCAACCCATGGACAAATTGAGTCTAAATACAGTCATCCAATGATATTAGGAAAAGTTTTAGGGATATTTTATAATAATTTTTTCCCTTAATACCCAATTTACCCTTTTACTATATTTATAAAAATTTCCAAAGTTACTATTCAATATGCCAAAAAATTAAATAATGTTTGTTACAAAATTTGGACCTACTGATTCCAAATATAGAATCCAGTTTTCCTAATTCAAAACACAAATGTTACAGTAATTAAATCAAAATTTATATCATTGTGGGAACGAGAAAACCGATATTAAAAGTTAAAACAGTGCAAAAGATTTAAATCTTTTTACATCTGAATTCAATGTAAAATTAATAGCAATGAACTATATTACATTAAATGATAAATATAATCTATTTATACTAGAAAAACCGTTAAATTGTATAATCTGTCCTTAGAAATTATTTTCATGGAAAAATTTGTTTTCAATTAAAATTTAGTATATTTTTACTATTCATCAAAACATAAAAGATATTAGAAAGATTTCAAAAATTCATTCATAGTAACATTCTATATCCATATTTAAAAGAATATTTTAATTTTATCATATATAAATTATTAATGTGTTAAAAATATAATTTAAAATGGTTTCTCCATTAAAAGTGGTAAAATTACCCTATTAAAAGATAAATATTTTCAGACATAAAAGTAGGTTTATTCATATCATATAACAAACAATTCCATTGAAAATATTTTATTAAATATATAAAAACTAAATTTAATTAATTTCACTTAATATTTTTAGTTAAATACATTTTTTAATATGAAAAATAGAAACATTTTCATTACATTTAACTTATTTATATTTTCATAAAGAATTGGTATCCAATTAATTCACCATATATTTTCATAAGTCGGTTATATTTACTCCTCATAACATTAAATATAGTATATAATGTTCATTTTATACTATTTCATGTCATGATTCGCATACAATTAAGATTGTGTTCAATGAAATCTATTGATGAATTAATTTATTTATATAAAATATTTCATAAAAACATCTTGGTGTTTCATTCTACCTCCCTTAAACTGAATTTATCCCTCAAAAATAGTCATTTGGATAAAAAAATGAGGATACCTCTATCTCACCACACCCTCATGTTTCCACATAGCTTCCTGAAATTGGTGTTTCGGCCATAAAACTATAACCAAGTGAGTGGTCTGGTTTCATTGATCTTTTTCACTATGATCTAGAATATCTCTGAGTTGTTCTTCATAAGAAAGATATTAATCCATTGGTACAAATTATGAGATTATTACATATAATGGATTAGATATATACTTTAGCATGAGAGATACATAGACCATATCATGAACATGATAGAGATTTGATGGAATAACCAATCAATAAGTTAACTTCCCAACATGGTCTGAAATTTGAAAATGACTCATATACCTAGGGATTATCTTTCCCTTATTTCAAAATTCATTAATTTCTTCCAGGGAGATATTCGTAAAAACACCTTTTCATCCACATCACACTGTAGGTCTGTTCTTTGGTTTTCATCATAACATTTTTGTTTACTCTAATATGGTCTTATGTTTTGTTAAATAGATATAACCTTCTCTGCCATTTCATAAACAGGATCTGGTACTAATGACATTATCTTTAACAACTTCATCCCAACAAGTTGATGTTCATCTATTTTTTCCATATATGGATTCATTAGAATCCATATAAAAACTGGAGTGATGGTATCTTTGTAAGAATATTATACCAAACGTAGCTGTTGATCCCAACCAACTTTGAAATCAATAGAGAAAGCTCTCAAAATGTCTTATAGAGTTTTAATTTTTCACTCAGACTGACCATCTTTCTATGGAATGTATTTAGTGTTGTAACATAACTGCATATCTAGATCCCACTGAACGATTCACTAAAACATTGAGATATACGCCAGATCCCGATGTGATATAATTTTAAGTGGTACTCCATCCAATCTTACATATTCCTTTATATATATCATAGTAATTTGAAAAAAGATAAAAATCATCTATAATAACAATTAAGTGTTCCAAATTCATATGGAAATAAACTATAAACCATATAGCATTTTGTCCTTTAGATGTTTCGGAATGTATGATGAAAAATTCTATAGTGATGTTTTAATATTTCTATTTTGTCAGGGTTAATGGTTGTAACATCCCTTTATACATCTGTCACTTAGCATTAAATTGCTGAAAAACCAAGCATCAAGATACAAATTCAACTACATATCTTCTTTGGACATCTCACAGGAAATACTATTTCAGTGTCCTATACATCATTGTGATTCCAGGATGTATATAGAATGAAGAACTATGAGCCGCATCCAAAAGTCCCTTATTGAATTCTTGTATTGGAGAAATAAGAACATATTCCCCGAACCTTATTATTCCATCACAATCAAGGTTGAGTTCAAGAAAATTTCTCACCTTCTTTTTGGATATTTATCTTTATTATGGCCTCCCTAATCCTCCCATTGTATACATGGTTGAACACCCATTTGAGAAATATAAGATTTTCCACCTTCCTTTAAAATTGAAAGATCCATCCTTCACAAATACATAAATATTGGATCTTTTGTGATCCTCATCATGGATAGGCGAAAAAGGTTCTTTCAACTTAAAGCATATACCCCATTGTTCACTTTCCAAGGGTGGTAATGTATTGAGCAGTCATAATATTTAATCATATATAACCATATTCTTTAGTGCATATTCCGCTCCATTTATGTTAAAACATACATTAAACTTTTCTGATCAGTATAAATGTCACACCTTTCACTATATATATAATGCTCCCACATCATTAATTGAAATATTACCGCAAGAGACCCAAAATCCTGATTTGTGTAATTTTTCTCATGGCTTTCCAATTTTCAAGAGGAATAGGATATCACTATATAATTTTTCATGAGAACACATGTCAAACCATTATTTTATGACTCACAATAGATCACAACCCTTTCTCCACTACAAGGCACTCTAAGAACAGGTTCACTGGAAGACCTTCTTTTTAGAAATTATAAATTCTTTTCACATTCTTTCATCCATAGAAGCATAAATCCTTTCTGAGTCAATTTGGTGATTGGATTAGATATTCATGATTTTTCTTTTCAAAAAAATTGACTATATCCATGAAAACCGAGAATAATTTAGATATTTGTTACCATTGTCGGCCTAGGAGAACACTTAATAACATTTTCTTTATACTGGATCCACAAATATCCCCTCTCATGAGATTATGTGTCCAAAAAATGATACTTTAGGAAGAGAAAATTAACTCTTGGTAATGTTTTCATAGAACTTATCCTTTCTCAGGGTCTAGTACAATTATCAAGTGACCTTCATGTTCTTTTTTCCCATTCAATATAATAGAATATTGTCTACAGACTACCAAAAACTGACCAATATAGTCACTAAAGATTCAATTTGTTAGATCTATGAAGATAATGGGGGAATTGGTAAGACAAAAAGGAATCTCTATAAATTTATAGTTCCCATAGCATGTACATAACTCCATCATTGGTATATCCTCCTTCATGACTGTTAATTGATGAGATCCTTAATGAAGATCAATATTAGAGAAGTATTGAGCTCTCCATAGATGGTTGAATAAGTCATCAATGCAGGGAAGATGGTATTTTTTCTTAATGGTGATATTGTTATGTTCTCGATAATCAATGTAGAGTCTCATTGATCCATATTTCTTCTTAATAAATAGAATAGTTTCTCCGCATGTTGATACACTACGAAGTATGAATCCATTGTAAAGATTCTCTCAAAGTTGATTCTTTAATTCCATTTACCCAATTGGGGACACTCTCTAAGGTTTCTTCGAAATAGGCATAACACCTTGTACGAGTTCTATTGAAAACATAGCTTTATGATTCTGTGGATGTACTGGAAATTACTCTAGAAAGAAATCATCAAACTCAAATAAAATAGGAGCATTCTTAATGGTGAGTTTCACCCCAACCATTTGATATTAATAAAATTAATATACATGAACCAAGAACTATAAGATGGAAGAAATTAATAATGGCAGGTAATATTCATTCTTACATCAATTGTTGATCATAGATCGATCTAGAATATGGAATGTGACTTACCTTATATGGAAATTTATATGATATTTATATAGAGAAATAAAATCCATGCCAAAAATCACATAAAATCACAGTAAAGGATGGATCAAAATATTTTTAGTCCCACAAACATCAACTAGAGAATAATTATAAACTATTGATGTGACAGTTGTTCCATTATGATTTGTGAAAGCAATCTAAACACCTAATTGTTGAGGCAATACGATGATTCCTATAGAAAATTATTTATAAATAAAAGAATGGGTGGATCCAGAATCAATGAAAACATTTTCTACTTTAGAGTGGATGGTAAGTGTGCCTTTCACCACTAATTTATTGTACTCCACATCACTGATAGTAAATTCAATAGAAATAATTTTTTTGTACCTAAGAGTTTACTGACGTCGATCATCATCAATAACCCTATGATTAGGGAATTGGTTGGGATAATTCCCCATTTCCATGAACTTTTACCATTGAAGTGTGGGAGGTGCATTTTGTGTAACATTTATTGTCTATTCAAATAGTTATACATATTTTTCACATAACATTGGAATCAAAATTCCCGATTACCCTATCTCCAACACTTAAAACATTTTCTAGTCCCTTTGAGACAATTTCCCCCATGTTTCATTCTACACTTTGAGAATATGGGGAAAATGATCTTCTTTTTAGTTTGATCTTCATATTTTCCCTTGAATTGATATTTTCTCTTCTTATCAAACCCATAGGACTAATGGGTTACTCAAATATCCATACCAACCATGAGATAACGTCGAAGGATTTTTTCATAGCTATTTAAGTCCCATTTGGCTAATTCCCTTCAAAGACATGGTTTTATGCCACTAAATAATCAATCAATTTTATTTTCAGGTTGGATAATAATTCCAGACGTATACCTAGAAATCCTTCAAAAAATTTCATCATAGGTACCAAAAGATTCACCATCCTTTTTATTAATATCAATGTACTCATTCTCCATATTTTTCAAATAATAAAAGGAAAATACTTTTTGAAAAATCAGTTCTTTAACTCATAACATTCCATGGATTCAATTTCATCTCTTTGACTTATATTCTTTATAAGGTTCCACCATTTATCAGCATCAACTTCCAAAGGATAGACGGCTAAGAAGACTTTATCATCTTCTCAACATCGATAAACTGAAAATATTTTTTAGTGGTACTAATCCATTGTTCACTAACTATTAGATCAGAAGAACCACTAAAAGAAGGTGGACATTGCCTCATAAAGGACACACCCAAATATTATTTCCTCCTTTACTCGTTTGGTAGTCTAGCTTGACTCATTGCTTGAGAATATTCTGTGATCATAGATACAAGGTATTTAATTCCAATACCCATAACATTTGGTTGCTAAGGAGGACAATAATCTCATCTCCCCTCACATTCAACATTAACGTTGCTCCTTCAGCTTCTATCCATTGACTAAAACTATTAAGCATAGTGTGATAAATACAAATCATAATGTGGAAAACACATAACAAATAATAAAACATCAATTTAGGATAAATTATGTTTTCACCTAGGTTATTCATGAAAATTTCAAAAACACTAGGATTGGAACCTACAAATTGAAATATCTGTAGGGTTATTACTATGTTTTTCTCATCCTAGTTTCCAATTGTCAACTATACCTATGCTCAAATAACAACTCTAGTGGTCTAGAATTATTTCTAATGGACTAGAATAGATAACTATCAGAGAAATCCATGGGAGACTACACCCCTCTGGGAGGGATACACAATAATACCCAATGGTATCCATTTCCTCATTATTCCTTTTAGCAGAGAGAGCCATGATTTTTCATCATTCACACTTGATATTTCCCATGGATTGGATTCCTGCCCCTTTTCTCTAATACCAACTATAATGTCCCATACATTACATACATTTATATTACATCAAATGTGATGAATATTCATTAAAAAACATAGAAAAACCACACCAGGACTATATATGTTTACTTTATTTATAAACTGGTTAACATAAAGAAAATGGTTCAAAAGATATCGACAATTTCTCTGGCTTATTTCATCACAACTAGACATTTTTTAAATATATTTTTTAATACCCTTCTTAATTAGATGGGGAAAAGGAACATATGAATGTTTAAGCTCACATGCACAGTAAACGTAAACAATAGAGATATCAATCATATCATAATAATAAGGCATAAGAATATAAAATTTGAAAATATCATCCTACATATAAAAGAACATGATATCATGTGACTTGACAAACCATAAATGCTAATAAATAAATAACGAATATAACACCAAAAGGCATAAAACACGAAATTTAATTTTTCACATACATATAATCGTAGAGAATAATTTCATATTAGTCAAGGATAATTTCCAATACCATCATAGTGGAAGAAGCCCATTACAGAATATAGTTCACTCCTCATTCATAGCTTGTATTACTGAATCGGGTTTACTTCCTGTTCCAGCTCTATAATACTTGACTGATATTATTTCCCATTCTATCCCTATTTATCTCATGTGATATAAATCTTTAACCAATGAATTGGAGGGAGATATACATCCCAACCATCTCGTAGTGAACTCATTCTAAGGTGTTCCACAAAAAAATAAATCATTAATCATAGCATAACCCAAATAATAAAATAGATCTCTTAAACATTATTCCAACATAACACAATCCATGTAAAACAAGTGGATTTCATAAAAAAATCCATAATAAACACAATAAAACCATATTAATAATAGGTATATTATACCTGAGATATAAACCTATTAAATAATTCCTTAAATTATAGAATATAATGTGGTAAGAATACATGAAATTAATTCTTGATAAAAATATCATTTCTTCTTAAAAATTGTTTTCTTTTCTCAAAATTCAATGAAATTTTAAAATACAATTATATCCTTGAAAATTACCTTCAAATATTGTAAAATAATATTCATGGAAAAAATGATTTATGAAAATGTAATGATATATTCATGTTGTATATGTTAAAATATAATATTATTCTCCTAATTTTTTCAGATAAGTCAAAAAGTACCTCGTATCTAAAATGACAAAGATTTATTTCCTAAAATTTAATAAAAATTAAACAATGGGTAATATTCACTTTAAAAAATTGTAGAATAATAGAAATAATATTTCAGAAAACATATTTAAGAAACATGGATATGGAAGAAAAATAATCCCCAGTAAATACGTACTTATAATAAAATATCGAATAATAATGAGATTGTGAAATTATCCCTTAGCTTATGTCTCATATCCATTAAATATATCTGAAAATCCTTTATAATGATTTAAAAAATTTCATTAACATAGTCTATAATAATTTTAATTTTTATGATATCATATATAATCGTATTATCATCCGTTTGTAAATAACATTTCATTATTACTGATTATTTTGGTATTAGTAGTTTCATTTTGTTATAAAACTTTTGTCGAATAAGTTTTGGTTCTACTTATGAGGTCATAGTTATATCATTACAAAATGGTACTAACATAATATATATCATATTTTTTCATTATATAAATTTATGTAATCATTATTTAATGTATATCATGTTGAAGGAGTCACATCACATCATAGAGAGTGTATGCCATAATTATGTATTCGCAACAATATCATTCCCATAAATATGAAATGGAATGGCATTGGATGGTATATATATATTTTAATTCATATCATGTTATAATATTTGTATATAGTTATTATTTCCATCATTATATGCATCCAATTAAGGATGTTCAGGAAAAAATATTACACCTCGACATGGTGGTGGTATGTCCTATGTATGAACACATGATGATTTCATTTTTCATAGGATAGATAGAAGGTAGAATATGGATGTTATAAAATAATAATAACAACTCAGTATTTTAATTATATGGGATTTATTACATTTTAATGGAAACAAATAATGAATATAAAGTAGAAGAAGAAATAATTTTGAATGAATCAGTATATGATATAACCTATTATTTGATGCGCTCTCTTCAAATCTTCTCTTAAAGATCTACAGTTGGTCTTTGGAGAAGGCCATAACCCCAAGAATGTAAATATAGAAGGATAGAATGGAAAGGGTTTGGTTTAGCTGATCTTATGGGCTCAATGATTTGTGATGAAATAAGGGAGGTGGTTCCCTTTTATAATTGAGGTGAGGGGAACTTTTGGAATATTTAAAAATAATAATTTATAATAAAATAAAAATAAATAAAAAATGCCCTAATTTCAAATATTATATGTGTAACACCATGATATTTTATAATAAATATTATTTTTAATTTCTATGATGTCATTATGCTTCTCAAAGATTATCTTGGGCTATACGCAACACCATATTAGCTTGTAGTATACGCAAACAGTATTCTTGGCTTGTGTTGCATGCATGATCAAACTTCCTCAATAGCGTGTGTTGTACGCATTACCGAGATTCACTATACAACAATATATTGTTATAATATTATTATGAACTAGCTGTTATGAAGCGTAATAACCAGATTTTTAATTTTATAACATTATCATTCATCTTAAACATATTCGAGAACATGTTATGTGAACAAAATAGATTTTTTAGGTAAAATAAGTATTTTTCAAAAAATACAGTTTTCCCACCTTTCGATGGTGCACCCACATTAAATCATTTTTTTGACATGTTTATATGTTCAATTTGACAAATTAAACTTCTTCCTTGGAATCAGGATATAAAAATTTACTTTGGATAAATTGTTGATATTTTTCTGATAAGTTTCTTATTTTTATGAATATTAAAAATATGCTAAATTTTAATTTGAAACATATTTTTTCATCAAAAGAATTTATATTATTAAAATATATTATTGAATGGCCTTAAAGTATAAATAGAATATATTTTTACCATTCAATATAATTGAAGTCAGTATCATTAATTTTACATTTAATTTATAGGTAAAAAAATTTCAGTCTTTTGCAATGTTTGAACTTTTAAAAACCATTATATAAATAGTAGGATTAATTTTAAAATAAATACAGAAACTTATGTGTATTGAATTTATAAAAATGGATTCTATATTTGGAATCAGTAGGGCCAAATTATGCTAACATGAAACTTTTATTTTTAGACATTATGAATAGTAACTGTGGTAAATTTTATTTACCACATTTAAAGGTAAATAGGGTAATTAATGGTAAATATAATATTATAAAATTACCCTAACATGTGTATTAATATAATTAAGTGATTATATTTTTTTCTACAGTATACTTGTGTCAAAATGGTATCTTTTGGAACCCACTTCGATGTGAATAAGACCTTTAATTTATTTTATTTAATGAAAGTGAAATATATCTCACTCAAACATTAATAGTTAAAGTATTTTTAATGTAAGTCTATATTGAATATAAATTTGATCATAAATACTAATTGGAAAGATAAAATGATTTTATTCATGGTGTAAATTTATTTGTGATTTTTAGGAAATATATAATTACCATAATAGCTTATACATTAATGATGCTGAAATTATTTATTTAGTGAAAAATCAATAATAGAGTTTTTATTAAAATTATAATACACTGAAAAATGACCCAAAACATGACCAAACCATATCGGTCGAGTATATCTACACCCTAAACATCAAAGGGTCTAATTTTGGACCATTTAACGTCTTATAAAACAGATTACGACATTTATATTATACTATTTTAAATGATGTCAAAGGTGTCACCTTCACATTTTAATGAAGATAACATTTTAAATGTTGGTTGTTTTAGAAGATAAATTTGACTAAAAGTATTATTATGAAATCTATTAGATTTATTTTCATCATAGTATTTTTGTTTTAAAATTTATAAAACAAATAATCATATTAAATAATTATACAAAAATGTTGTAGTGATTATTTTTTTAAGAGAAATATCAAATAAATGGTTTTAAAAATATTACATTAAATATTTAATGAACTAATTAATGTTCTCCACGAATTTTATAGAAGAATATGACTTGTTAAGAACCTATTAATTTTTTTTAATATATTCTCTGTGTGTATTTTATTTAAATTCAAATAAATGAATAGTGTCAAAATTTACACTATAGGTATTTTATATAAATAACATATTTTAAAATTATTTAAAAATCACAAAAATATTTAAAAATTAAAAATTAAAGATTATATGGTCAACAAGGTTAGAAAGTATCCAATTATGGGAAATTTATAACATATAAATATGTTTTTATAACAATTAAAATTTTAGAATATTATTACCACTAATAAAATTAAATAGATTAAATAAGGATAAATCAAAATGATAAGGATTAAAATAAACATAAAACATGGCTAAATGTTATTGGTTGATAGTATTACAACAAAATATAATATCATATTATAATTCAGTCATTTTTGGAGGTTTTTATGTTGGGTTTGAATTTATTATAAATTAATATTTTTCAGGTTTCCAATGGTGCCCCTCTCCTCCCTTATAAAAGGGCACCTCCTCCCTCTCAACATCACACCAATTATGAGGTTTCAAATTCGTCCAAACCCTACCTATTTAACTTATAAACTTCCATAGAAACCTACTAGAGGTCCGGGAAATCTTCAAAGACCAACTTTATTTACTTAAGAGGAGGTTAAGAGGAGGCACGTCGAAGAAAAGGTAAGATCCTTTACCGATTCATTCAAACTTATTTCTTCTCCTACTTCCTTTATATGAGTTTTTTCCTTATAAATTAATAACTCCAATATCACTTGTATACTGATATGTTATGTTTTATATTAAACAACCATATTCTATCTTCTATCCATCCTATGAAAAAATTAAATCACCACGTGTGCGTACGTACAACATACCGTCTCCATGCTGTGGTGTAATCTTTTATATCATCCCTAACATGCATGTATGGGTATATGGATAGAAGAAATAACTATATATTATAATTTTAAAGTGATATTTATTCTGAAATATTATACACCATACACTTCAATACAATTCCACAATGATGGGAATGATATCATCGCTCGTGCATATGTACGGCCTACCGTCTCCATGATGTGATGCGACTCGTTCTACATGATCTTCATGGAATAATGATTATATAAATGAATTGAATGAATAAATATGATATATATTACTCTAATACCTTTTTATAAATGATTTATCTATAACTTAAAAACAGGAATACGAATTTACTCTATAAAACATGCATAAGAACATAAAGCAATGAACACCCGAATAACAAGTAGCAATGAAATATTACTAATAAGAAGATAAGAATATGACCATATATGATTTCATAACAATTAATATGATTCTAGAATAATTCTATGGCATCATTTAAGTCATTATAACTGAGGTTTGGATACGTACAAAGCATATCAGAACTACGGTAAGGGATAATTATTCTAATCTCGTTCAGATCCGAAATTGTTTATTCGTAAGTATATACTCGGGTTATGTTTATCATCTATGACCATGTATTCTAAAAATACATTCATAAAATGCATGGAATTTTGGGAAAAGAAAATGATTTTGAAGACGAAAGGATATTTTCATAATTAATTCATTTCAAGTGTTTTATCAAAACTATTTTCAATCCAAGATGACATTATTTAGTATGTTTATGTTTCAAGTATAATGTCTCTATTATTTACATGGTTTGATAATTCTTATTGTGAAATTATATCCATTTGTTTTATATGGATAATGTTATGATGGGATGATGTTTATGAAACCCATTTTATTCTTTGGGTTATGATGAATGATTTATGTTTATGTTGTGGCACGCGTAAGAATGATTTCATTATGAGATTGGTGGGAACTATATCTCCCTCCAATGCATTGGGTAATTATTTATATCCCATGATATTTTCATGGATGGAAAAGAAAGTAAATTTGGTTCAGTAATACTGGGCTGGAATGGTATGTAAACACAGTTCGGTAATGGACTTTGTCCACTATGATTGTCTTGGCAGCAATGACTTGGCTACTATGGAAATCATATCATATTCATAATGGTTTTCATCAATTACATGTTTTATTACCATTATATATTATCATAATTAATGTTACTTTATGATCTATGCCTTATTTACTGCCATGTTTTATGTCATTGCTCTAGATTTTGATGTTTTAATTTTATGCTAATGTTTTTACGTTCAAATGTTTATGGGTTGTTTTATGATTCTACTTGTTTACCCTTATTAAAAATTTGAGCTCAACCTTTTTATGTTTTTCCCCAGGATATAAATAAAGTTTTATGTAAAAAAGGGGAAAAACTTTATGGGATATGTTGAAGATCATTCACCATGATTAAAAGATTATGTTCTGTGTTTCCAAAGACACAAAACTAATACGGTCTTTCGGCATATTTTTTGTCATGTATTATGTTTTCCGCAAAATTAATGCAATATCCATGTACGTCATGCATTGGGTATCTACAGTTGGTATCAGAGGGAAGGTTTAGTCAACCTTTGGACACTAGGATGCGAAAAATTTAGTGAGATCCCGAGATATATTTCTAAGGAATGTCTAAGCATGTACCTAATGTTAAGTATACGTATAGGTTATAGTTCTAGAATTATGGTAATGATCATAGAATTAATCCTAAGATGTTAGATAATGAAGGTACTCCCCCTTTATTATGTTCTTTTCCTCGCATGATTTTTGCCTCTCACACTATTCTTTTTGGGTTTTAGACGATGGCTGGAACCCGAAGAAACCGTTTTGATCAATGTAATGGACAATGAAATGATTGTCCTCTCGAACAAACCAATGTGATGGGAGATGGAGTGAAAAATATTATTGTTATACTTACACAATATATGAATCATTATAGGATTCCAAATGAGCAGAGAAGGGAACAATATTCTATTGAGTCCTTAATAAGGAATCATCCACCTTCTTTAAGTGGGTATTCTGATCCACTTGTTGCTGAATAATGGATTAGTACCATTGAAAATATATTTTCCAGAGTTTACTGTTTGGAACCTGAAAAAGTGTTGTTTACTATTTAGAAGGAGAAGCAGACTAGTGGTGGACGCTAATTAAGAATACAAGTCCCCAAGATGAAATTGAATCCATGGAATGGGACGAGTTCAAGAACTTGTTTTTCAATAAGTAATTATCTCATATTCTTCGAACAAATATGGAAAAGGTGTTCCTTGATTTTAAGCAAAATGATGATGAATCTGTTGGAATATACGAGGTGAATCTTACAAGGCATTCAAGGTATGCATCTGGATTTATCATCCAACCTGAAAGTAAAGTTGATCGATTCTTCAGTGGCTTAAAACCAAGTCTTCGAAGGGCATGAGCTATAAGAGTCTTCAGTAGTTGTGAAGAAATTATGCATTGTGCTATTAAGGTAGAACTGGAAATTGGTGTTACATATCCATGTCATGGTTTTGATATGAAACCAAAGATGGAGTTCAGGAAAAATGTCAAAAAAATGGTGAAAAGAAGACGAATGTTTCTTTATGCTCAAAGCGTGGAAAGAACCATGGTGGAGATTGTCATAAAGGGACATGAAAATTTTTTAAGTGTGAAAAAGAAGGTCATCGAGCAGGTGAGTGCCAAAGTAATGGGAAAAGGGATTCTAATGACCTGAATAGAGAAAAGACTATAGAGAATGCTCCACCAACCCTTCAATTCTTCATGTACAAGGAAATGGGGCATTACGCTAATCAATGTCCTAATCAAAGGGTTAATGATGATAGATGTGAGAAACATCTTAAGGAAAAGGCAAAAGGGGAATCACATGTGATCACTATTTGTGATGTTGAGTATGACAATGATGTTGTGGAATAATTATGTTTTTATGTAATGGGTTTTCAAAATACTATCATGGAATTTCATTTATAGTATTATGGAATATTGGAATATCTATGTATTGGTTAATTACGGTTTTCAATAATTATATGGTACTGGTAACCATGAAAAGTGATTGAAATAATTTTGGAAAGAAGATGATATGCCTATAATGATGGGATAAGGAGAAAATAGTATATTTGATAGTATTAATGAGCTCATGACTGATATACAGACAAAGTGACATCATGGTTTGAGTATATATAAATTTTGGGATTTTGGTATGCGGAAAGAGTTAACTTTTGACAAAACTCATTTTTTTACTAAGGTTCTTTGGTAATTCATGTTTCAAGAGAATACATGATTAAGGTATTCACATGTTTGAAATGTGACCAAAAAGATATATCTTGTGATATATTGGGGATAAATGATGGTATTCAAATTCTTGGTAGATGGACTCTCTATTAATATTTTTCTTTATACTATGAGATTGGATAGAAGTATTTTGGAGAAGCCTAAAGATTGGAATGGATTATGTTAGACATCAGATAGTATTTTTTAAGTCTAGAACATTTTGATATTATTTATGAAATGTTATAATAGTATACTTTTAGAAAAAGGACAACCCTTAGGACGGGCGACAACCTATCGCGTAGGACAATGATGTGGGAATCGAACCCATAACCGAAGTGTGAAAATACTTAATCACCTACCAATGGACTACTAGAAGTCCCTAGTTAATAAAAATTAGTTTTATATTATTACGTGGTATTATATATGAAGTATAAGCCTATTTTTGGAGCCATATATGATTAATATCACCATATATGGACTTATGTATATTGAATAACTTTTTCTATCCTTTTGTTAGAGACAGATGGAATGACCCATCATTCTATCACATGATCTGCTAAAACATCATGAATGAAAAATTCAACTTTAGTTATTTAATATATAAATAAAAATTTTCGAGGAACTACCAACGGTCAGATTGTACAAAAATTAAGTAAGTATTTCTTCTAATTCAAAATTTTCAATAGCGTGTGCTGTACGCAATACTAAGTTTCACTGAACAACAATATATTGTTAAAATATTATTATGAACCAGCCGTAATGAAATTTATTAACCACATTTTAAATTTTATAACATTATCATTCATCTTACACATATTCTAGAACATGTTATGAGAACAAAATAAATTTTTTGGGTAAAATTAAATTTTTTTCCAAAAAGGCAGTTTTGCCCCATTTTTATGGAGCACTCAATAAAAATATAGTTTTTGACATGTTTATAAGTTTAAATTGAATAATTAAACTTCTTCCTTGGAGTCATGATATAAAAATTTACTTTGGATAAATTGTTGATATTTTTTTGATAAGTTTCTTATTTTTATGAATAGTAAAATACGCTAAATTTTAATTGAAAACAACTTTTTTCATCAAAATAATTTATATGGGTAAAATATATTATTGAATGGTTTTAAATTAAAAATAGAATATTTTATTACCATTTAATATAATACAAGTCATTATCATTAATTTTAAATTGATTTCATATGAAAAAACATTTCAATCTTTTATAATGTTTTAACTTTTAAAAACCATTTTCTCAACAGTGGGATTAATTTTAAATTAAATAATGTAACTTCTGTGTCTTGAATTTTGGAAAATGGATTCCATATTTGGAATCATTATGTCCAAAATATGTTAATTGGCTACTTTAATTTTTAGACGTTATGAATAGTAACTGCGGTAAATTTTATTTACTATAGTTAAAGGTCAATTGGTTAATTAAGGGAAAATATAATATTTTAAAATTACCCTTACACTTGTATTAATATAATTTAATGATTATATTTCGCCCTAAATTATACCTGGGTTGAAATTGTATCTTTTAGATCTCACTTGGCAGTGAATAAGACGTTTAATTTATATTATTTAATGAATGTGAAATATATCACACTCAAAATTTAATAATTAAAGTATTTTTAATATAAGGTTATACTGAATATAAATTCAATTATAAATACTAATTTGAAATATAACATGATTTTCTTCATGATGGTAATTTATTTGTGATTTTTATGAAATATATAATTACATTAATAGCTTATACATTAATGATGCAGAAATCTTTTATTTACTGAAAAATCAATAATATAGTTTTTATTAAAATACTTATACCCATCAAAAGGACCAGAAACTTTACCACACAATATTAGTATAGTATAGATATACCCTAACCATCAAAGGGACGAGTGGTGGACCATTTTAAGCCTAATAAAACAGATTATGACATTTATATTATATTATTTTAAATGATGTCAAAGTTGTCACCTTAATACTATAATAAAGATAACATTTTAAAGGTTGGATGGTTTAGAAGATAAATTCGAATAAAAATATTCTTACGAAAGATATTAGATTTATATTCATCATAGTATTTTATTTTTAATTTTTATGAAACAAATAAGTATATTAAATAATTATACAAACATGTTTTAGTAATTATTTTATTAAGAGAAATATCATATTAATGGTTTTAAAAATATTACAATAAATTTTATATGAACTAATTAATGTGCTCCACGATTTTTATAGACGAATAAGAAATGTTAAGAACCTATTAAATAGTTTTTTTATAATATATTATTATTGTGTATTTTATTTAAATTGAAATAAATGAATAGTGTCAAATTTTACACTATTGGTATTTTATAAAAATAACATATTATTAAATTATTTCCAAATCACGAAAAACTTTAAAAATTACATATTTAAAATTATATAATATAAAAGGTTATAACTTATCCATTTATGGGAAATTGACAACATATAAGTATGAATTTATAACAATTTAAAATTTATAAAATTATTACCACAAATAAAATTAAATATACTAAATAAGTATAAATCAAAGGATAATGTTTTAAACCTACATAAAACAAGTCTAAATGATATTGGTTGATTATATTACCACCCTATCTCATCTCAGCTTCGAATTGATTAATTTTTGGTGGTTTTTATGTGGGGTATGAATTTATTATAAATTAATATTGTTTAGGTTTCCAAAGGTGCCCCTCTCCTCCCTTATAAAAGGTCACCTCCTACCTCTCCACTTCACACCAATTAAAAGATTTAAAATTCGTACAAACCCTGCCAATTTCACTTATCCACTTCTATAGAAACCTATTAGTGTTTCTGGTCTTCTTCAAAGAGCCTCTTTACTACCCTAAGAGGAGGATAAGATGGGGCGCATCGAAGATGCGGTAATATCCTTTAACTATCCTTTCAAACTTATTTCTTCTCCTACTTCCTCTATATGAGTTATTTCATTATTAAGTAATAAATCCAGTATCAATTGTATACAGATATGTTATTATGTATATGGAACAACCATATTATATCTTCTATCCATCCTATGAAAAAATTAAATCACCACGCATGCGTACGTAAGGCTTACCATCTCAACGCCGTGGTGTAATCTTTTATTTCATCACTAACATAGTTGGATGGGTATAAGGATGGAGGAAAAAACAATATATGATTGTTTTAATGTGATATTGATTCTGAAATATTATACACCAAAGACTTCTATACAATTCCACAATCTTGGGAATGATATCATCGCTCGTGTGTACATACGGCCCACCGTCTCCACGATGTGATGTGACTCGTTCTACATGATCTTCATTGAATAATGATTATATAAATGAATTGAATGAATAAATATGATATATATTACAATAATACCATTCTATAAATTATGTATCTATAACCTAAAAAGACTAATAAGAATTTATTCGACAAAACACGCATAAGACCATAAAGCAATGAACACCTGAATAACAAGTAGCAATGAAATATTACTAATAAGAAGATAAGAATATGACCATATATGATATAATAACAATGAATATGATTCTGGAATAATTTAATAACATTTTTTAAATATTTATACATGAGGTTTGGGTACGCACAATGCATGTCGGACCTAAGGTAAGGGATAATTATTCCAATCTCTTTCTTATCTGAGATTGTTTATTCGTAAGTATTTACTACGGTAATGTTTATCATCGATGCCCATGTTTTCTAAAAAATCTTTCATAAAATGATTACTATTCATACATGTATTTTTAAAGTCATGTTTACCCTTTTTGGACTTTTACTACATTGTATGTAGGGAATCTTTCTTTTTTTTCCATGCGAGGTACTTTTTGACATTTTTGGTAAAAGTATGAGGAGAATGTTTTTTAACTTATACGGCATGAGCATTTTTTTACTGTTTCATAACGCCTTATTTATATAAAGATTAATCTAGAACATTTCAGGATTATTTTCAACAAAATCCATTTCCTTTAAAATTGTGTGGCATTTTGTAAATAGAAAATGATTTTGAAGAAGAAATGATATTTTCCTCCAGAATTAATTTCAAGTGTTTTATCAAAACTATTTTCCATCTAAGATGAAATTATTTAGTATGTTTATGTTTCAAGTATAATGCCTCTATTATTAACATGGTTTGATTTTTCTTATCATGAAATTATATCTATTTGTTTTATATGTATTATGTCATGATGGTATGATTTTTATGAAACCCATTTTATTTATTGGGTTATGATGAATGATTTATGTTTATGTTGTGGAACACGTAATAATGATTTAATTATGAGACGGGTGAGACCTATATATCCCTCTAATGAATTGGGTAATGGTTTATATCTAGTGAGATAGACATGGCTGAAATGGCAAGTAAATATGGTTCAATAATACTGGGCTAGAATGAAAAGTAAACCTGGTTCAGTAATGGGCTCTGTCCACTATGATGGTCTTGGCCGAAATGTTTTGGCTACTATGGAAATCATATCATATGCTTAATGGTTTTCCACAATTATATGTTTTATTACCATGATATTTTATCATTATTAATGTTCCTTTATGATCTATGCCTTATGTACTGCCATTTTTTATGTCATTGCTCATGATTTTGATGTTTAGATTTTATGCTCATGTTTTTACGTTCAAATGTTTATGAATTGTTTTATGATTCTCCATGTTTACCCTTAATGAGCATTTGGGCTCACCATTTTTTTGTTTTTTTTCCCTTGGATATAAATAATGGTTTTAGGAAAAAAAGGGGAATAACTTTATGGGAGATGTTGAGGATCTTTTAGCATGATTAGAAGATTATGTTCTGAGTTTCCAAATACACTAAACTAATACAGTCTTTGGTCGTCTATTTTTGTCATGTATTAGGTTTTCGGAAAAAGTAATATAATGTCCATGTATGTCAAGCTTTGGGTCTCTACAATATGGTTTAAGGTTTTAATATCATCAAAGTAAAATTATACAAGTTTTTCAGTCAATTTGAACCTTATAATTTTAATCAAAACATAATTATTCTATTTCAATTTTTTAAAGGAAATTCACTTGTGTGGCCTTTTCGAACCCTCCAAACAAGAAGAACCCCCTCCCCACGAAGTGGTCACTCTGGAGAGAGCCCCAGTCGGGAAGGAGCCGTTACCAGCCGAGATGGCAGAGCATCCCAGAGGGTGACAACCCGGGCGATGATGGTTCGTCAAGCAATATGTTAGCACGGGTGGGTTGCGCCTCATTTTGCCCACCCAGTCAGAAACCGGGTGACCCGGCAAGGCGAGTGGATCCCAGGGGAGAGGTTCGCCCCGAAAGCAGACTCCCAGGATTCGAACCCTGTACCTCCCAAAGAACGGCATTGTTGTACCCCTCTCCGTCACCACTACACCACCGCCGAAGCGGCACATAATTATTCTATTTAATTGTTAAGTGAGGTAAAAAATATTTTAATACTAAATGGGTTCACTATTTACTTAGTTGATGTAAATTAGACCACAAATGAATAGTGTATGACATTTTCAAGCATATAATGATTATTATATATTTTTCAAAATGTTTTATGAATTTTAAATAATTTAATAATACATTATTTTGATAAACATACAATAGTGTCAATTTTGACTCTATTAAATTCATTGATTATAAAAAATCTAAAGATTTCAAGTTGGCTGAGAACCAAATATTATATTATATTACTAAGAGGTCAAGTTCATCTATTAAATTCATTAGATATATTAATTATCACAAATTATATTAATTTTAATATTTTTAGTAACATTTATAAGAAAATTGAAACATCAATGTTTTAAATTATTTAATATACTTATTTCTTCAATAAAAATTAAAAATAAAATACTATGACAAATAAAAATCATTCAAATTTCAGAATAATAATTACATTTGAACATATATCATGTAAAATCAAATATTAAAATTATTATATTTATGAAGACATGAATGTGATAACTTTAACATTACTTTAAATAAATTTTTATAAGTGTCATAATATTTTCTATGTGGGTACAAATGGTCAATAACAAGACCCATGGACTATTATCGTCAAGATATACTCAACCAATAAGAATATTTCAAGGGTTTGGTTCTTTTAATGATTATTTTTAGTTCAATAATAAATATTTTATTGATTTCTCATAATTTAAATAATTTTTTCATCATTAACATATGTGCCTTTATGGTAATTATTTATTTCGTAAAAATTACATATAAATTACCATGATAAATAAAAAATATTATATTTCAAATTACTATTTATAGTTGAATTTATATTTTTTATAACCTTATATTGAAAATATGTGGTTATAAAATTTCAAGTAAGGCATGTTTAATATTTCATTAAATAAAATCAATTAAATGTAATATTCTCATCCAAGTGGGTTACGACAGATACCACTTTGACCCAAGTATGATTTATGTTGAAGAAAACACATCCAATGATATAAGGACAAGTGTTAGGGAAATTTTAGAATATTATTTTACCCTTAGTTACCCAATTTACCCTTTTATTGTATTAGTAATAATTACTAATGTTACTCTTCATAATACCCAAAAGTAAAATAAAGATATTTACATAATTTAGAAATATTGATTATAAATATGGAATATATTTTTCAAAATTCAAATCACATAATTTGCAATAAATAAATTAAAACTAATCTCCTTGTCATAATGAGAAAACCTGTTTTAAATGATAAAACATTGTAAAAGATTGTGATGTTTTTACATATGAATTCAATGTAAAATTAATGAAAATGAACTAAATTACATTAACTGATAAAAATAATATCTATTATTACTTTATAACCATTCAATAATATAATTTAACCATATAAATCTTATAGATGAAAAAAAAATTCAATTGAATTTTAGAATATATTTAATATTTATCAAAACAAAAATGTTATTAAAAAATTTCAGAAATTCATTCAAAATAAAATTTAATACCCCACATCCAAATAAGAATTTTATTTTGTCATATAATAGTTATTAATGTGTGAAATTTTTTATTTTAAATGGGTTCACTATTAAAGTAGATAAAATTATGTTTTTGAAATATATAGGTTTTTAGACAGAAAATATGGATTATTCTCATCATATGACTAAAAAATCTGTTGGAAATATTTTATCAATTAGATAACATATATATTTCATTAATTAAATTTAATAATTTTAATTCAATTAATTTTTCAACACAAGAATACAATTATTTCCTTTACATTTGATTACATTATATTTTTAAAAAATAATTAATGTTTAATTAATTCACCAAAAATTGTGAAAATTTGGTTATATTTATTACCGATAACATAAAATCATGGTTATAATTATCATTTAATACTATGGAATTTTTTGGTTTTTTACACTCACGATTGTGTGCAGTGAAATGTATTATAGAATTAGTATTATTTTAATTAAATATTTTAAAAAATGTACCAGTGTTACATTCTTCCCCCCTTAAACTGAATTTCACTGTAAAAAATAATTACTTGGGTAAAAAAATGAGGATACCTATCCCTCAAAACATCCTCATGTTCTCACATATCTTTCTTATATTGGTGGTTTTCCATAATACTTTAACCAAGTGAGTGGTCTTGTTTTGTAAAACCTTTTCACTACGATCTAGAATCACTATCAGTTGTTCTTAATAAAAAATATCCTGCTCCAGTGGAAAAACATATCATATTAGTATACGTGACGTATTTAATATGTACTTTTTCAAAGGATAATAATGGAAGACATCATGAACTTGAGAGATATTTATTGGAATCCTCAATCGATAGGCTAACTTTCCAACACGATATAGAATTTAAAAATGACAGATTTCCTAGGGATTACCTTTCCATTATTTAAAAATCTAATTAATATCTTCCAGGAATATATTCTCAGAAAGAACTTTTCAACAACTTTATGCTCTAGGTATTTTCATTAGTTGTCAGCATAACATTTTTGTGATTCTGGGAAGCTTTTATGTTTTGTTGAATAAATATGAACTTATCTTACATTTAATAAACAAGATCATGTCCTAATAGATTAATTTCCCCAAATTCATACCACCATGTTGGTGTTCTACGCTTCATGCCATAGACGGCGTCTTAAGTATCCATCTGAGTACTGGTGTAAAACCTATTTTTGTATGAGAATTCTACCAAAGGTATGTGTTGATCCCAACAACCATTAAAATACATAGAGAAAGATCTCAACCTGTATCCTAGAGGTTGAATTGTCTTCTTAGGATGACCATCTATCTAACGATGATAAGAAGTGTTGAAGCACAACCCTATATCTAGATCCCACTGAATACATCACCATAACATCAAGGTAAACCTATGATGGTGATAAAATTTAATAGAAAGTGATATTCTTTTATTCTTATCACATTCCGACATCCACATGAACATAAATCCTTTCTAAGTCAACTTGGTGAGTGGATTAGATAGTAATGAAAAAAAATTCACAAAATTTAAATAATATCTAACCAAACTAGGAAATAATCAGATCTCAATTTCCATATTTTTTCTTTTCCAATTTTCAAAAAATTTTGTTTCTGCTGGATCCACAAATATCTAGATTCTTAAGAATATGTGACCTAAAAATGAGACTTTATGAAGCCAAAATTCAAACATGGTAAATTTTTAGAAAATCTTCACCTTTAACATGGACTTTAATACAATTTTCACGTGATCTTCATGTTATTACTTCCTCTTCAAATATAAAATAATATCATATATAAAGACTACCTCAAACTGAACAAGATAGTCTCTAAAGATTATGTTCTCTATATCAATGAAGATAATGAGGGAATTAGTAAGACAAAAAGGAATCACTATAAATTTATAGAGTTTATATATTTTATAGAATGTCATCTTTGGTATATAATCCTTGTTGAATGTTAATTGATGATATCATGAATGAAGATAAATCTTTGAAATGTATTGAGTTCCATGTAGTTGGTCATAGAAGTCATCAATGCGTGGAAGAGGATATTTTTTGTTGATAGTTATCTTGTTAAGATATTGATAGTCAATGTAGAGTCTAGTTAGTCCATATTTATTATGAAAAGACAGAATAGGTTCACGCCAATGTGACACACTTGGGATTATGAATCCCTTATCAATGTTCTCTGGGATTTTTTCTTCATTTCTTGGAACTCAATTGGGACCATTCTATATGGTGTATTTGAAATTGGAATGTCACCCTGTATGAGTTCAATTAATAGAATAACATCAAGATTTGGTGGAAGACCAATAAATCATTTCAGAATGACATCATAAAACTCTCTTAAAATAGTATTATTCTTAATGGGGATTTTCTCCCCTAACCATTTAACATAGATAACCTTCTTTTATAAGAACTAATACCTATAATATGGAATAAATTTCCACTATAAGGTCATATTCACCCTTACATCGATATATGATCCTAGATTATTATGGAATATGAAATATTACTTGCCTTATATGGAAATTTAAATGAGATCCATATAGTGAAATCCAATCCATGCCATGAATCACATCATCTTCCACTAAAGGAAGAATCACAATATTATTTAGGAAGTACATTCCCACAAACATCAACTGCATAATAATTATAAACCTTTGATGCGACCGATGAGCCTTTAGGAGTTGTCACATCTTACTAAACATCTATTTGTTTAGGTAATATGGTGATACACTTAGAATGTACTCTATAAATAAAAGAGAGTGTAGATCATGAATCAAATAAAACATAAGCTACTTTAGAGTGGATGTTAAGTGTACCTTTAACCGCTTTATTATCATACTTCACATCACCAATGTTGATTGCATGTGACTTGTCTTTGTCTCTGGCAATAGGATTTCGTTGATGTCAATCATCATCTATAACCCTTGTATTAAGGAATTGGTTGGCATAATGCCCCATTTCCTTGTACTTATAACGTTGAAGTGTCGGAGGGAAATTCCATGTATCATTTTCATTGTTTTAATCATTATACATTTTTTCCCATAACATCAGCATTAAAATACCATATGACCTTATCTCCCACACTTAAAACACTTTCTATTCCCTTTAAGATAATGTCACCCATGTTTCATTCCACACATTTATTATAAGGAGAAGCTCATCTTCTTTTCAGTGTGGTCTTTATATTTTCCCATGAATTCTATTTTCTTTTATTATCAAGACTATAGGACTAATGGGTTACTCTAATATCTATATCAACATTTATATAAGATCTTATGATTTTCTCATATCTATTTAAGACCATTAGGGATAATTCCATTAAAGTAATTGGTTTTAATCCACTAATTTACACTCAGTTTGGATAATAATTCTCAAAGAAGACATTGAAAGTCTTTTAAAATTTTCTTTATAGGTGCCAATGGATTCATCATCCTTATACTTAAGCTCAAGGAAATCCTTTCCCATATTTAATTGAGGAATAAGAGCAATTTACTTACCAAAAAATAAGTTCTTGAACTCATCCCATTGCATGGATTAAATTTCATCTCTTCTACTATTATTCTCGATAAGGTTCCCCCATTGATCAGCTTTGCATTCCAAATAATAGACTACTATGATGAAAGTAATTTGTTCAAAACATTAGATAATTGAAAACATCTTTTAATTGTAACTAATCCATTGTTCAAGAAGTAGTAGATTAGAATACCTACTAAATGAATGTGGATGCTACCTCATGATGGAATCATTAGAATATTGTTCCCTCCATTTCTCATTTAGAAGTCCTGCATGATTAATAGCTTGAAAAAGTTGTCTGATAACATTTGGTTGTGTATGAGGATAATCATTTAATTTCACCTCACATTCACCAGTTAGGTGGTTCTTATGGGTTCCATCCATTAACTAAAACCAAGAAGAAAAATGTGAGAAACACTAATCATAATGGGAAATTCACATAATTGAGTATAAAATTCCAATTTTGGACACATTAGTTTTTTTATCCTAGTTCATTATTGATAATTTCTAAAACACTAGGATTGTATCCAATACTTTTACATATAATTAGGGTTCTTACTAAGGTTTTCTCATCCTAGTTTCCATAGGTTAACTATACCTTTTCTCTAATACCAACTATAATAGTCTGGAATTGTTTACAATGGCCTAGAATTGATACAGATTAGAGAACTCTGTTGGTGGATACATCCTCTGGGAGGTACAGAAAACCATCCCTAGTGATATCGATTTTCTCAAGAATCACTTAGGTGGAGAGCCATTCTTCCTCCAAAATTATCACACAAAAGTTCCCATGGATTGGATTTTTTCCCTTTTGCTCTGATATAAAATATAATAGTCCATTCTTTACAAACATATATATTATTTCAAAATTGAATAATATTCACTAGAAAACCTAATAGAACCAAGTTAAAACCCTATAGGTCTAGTGTCTTTAGAAACTTGGAAACATAATTTTTTTATAAGACATATACATTGTCTTCTGCTTATTTCTTTATAATTAGAACCTTTTAACATATCTTACTTAATAGTCTTATTTAAGAGCATGGGAAATTAAACAAAATAATGGGTGAGCATAAATGCTTAGTGATGGTAACCAAGGGATATATAAGTCATATCATAATCCTAAAACATAATAACATAAAATTTTAAAATATTATTTTTAATTTGAAATATTTTGATATCATGTCATGTGATAAATCATATAATGTTCGTAAGGAAATAATGGACATCTAACTAAAAGTCCTAAAATAATACATGGAATATTTCTCATACACATAAGAAAAAAAATAATTTCATATTATTAAAGTTTCATTTCCATGACCATTATAGTAGACATAGTATATTACCGATCCGAGTTCACTCCTCGTTCCGACCCTATTTTACTAAACTAGGTTTACTTCATGTTCCTTCCCAGCAATAAAAAATCAAGATCAATTACCATTCTTGTTATATCTATCTTATAAGAAATAAATCTTTACCCAATGAATTTGATGGAGATATAGGTCCGACCCATCTCATACTGAAATAATTATTACCTGTGAAATATAAACATAAATCATTCCTTATATAATAACACAAAGAATAAAATGGGATTCTTAAAAACTATTCAATCATAAAATAATCCATTTAAAACAAATTGATTTAATAAATAGTATTCCATAATAAAAACATTGAATTCATAGTAATGATAGGGAAAATATACTTTAAACATTATCATATTAAATAATTCCATCATATGTGTAAATTAATTTTTATAGAACACTTGAAATTAATTCTTAAGGAAAATATATTTTTCTCAACAGAAACATTTTATTTTCTAAAAATGCCATGAAATATTAATAGAAAACAATTTCATTGAAAATAAACATGAAATATTATAAAAGAACATTAATGGATAAAAATAATATTGAAAATTTAAAATCTATTCATGCCTTATAATTTAATATAAAACAATATTCTCATACTATTATCGGATATGTCAAAAAGTACTTTGTATCGAAAATAGAAAAATATTCTTTTTATACCATTTAATAAAAATTCAAAAAGGGTAAGATTTACTTTATACAATTGTATAATAAAAGAAAGGATATTTTTGAATTCTTATTTAGGAATCATGTACATGGATGATAAATATACCCCAATAAATACATACTTATTTACAATCTCAGATAACAATGGGATTGTGAAATTATCCCTCACCATAGGTCAAATATCCGTTTTACGTATCTGAACCACCTGTATAATGAATTAAAAAATTTCATTGATTTTTAAGTAATCATATTCAGTTTAATGATATCACATATGATCATTTTATCATCATTTATTAATAACATTTCTATATTACTCAAAATTTAGGTATAAAATGTTTTATTTTCTGATGCATGTTTTATCGAATAAGTTCGGATTATCCTTATTAGGTCATAGTTATATCATTCCAAAATTATATAAACATAATATATATCATATGTATTCATTATATACATTTATATAAATATTATTTAACAGATATCATGTAGATTTTATCACATCACATCGTGTAGACGGTAGGTCTTACATACGCACGAGCAACGATATCATTCACAATATTGTGAAATGATATGGAAGTGTATTGTATTTAATATTTTATAGAATTATTATAATTTTATAATAATCATATATAGTTATTATTTTCATCATTAGAACTGTCAAACTAAGGTGGTGGTGAAAATTATATTATCCCACGACGTGGAGATGGTAAGCTGTATGTACACACGCGTGGTGATTCCATTTTTTGTAGGATGGATAGAAGGTGTAAAATGGTTGTTCCATAACCAAAATAACATGCTAGTATTTATTTTATACAATATTTATTACAGTGTATTGGGAAAACCCATGAAGAATAAGTATATGAAGAAATAATTTATAAATAATCGGTAGAGTAGATTGCATCTTCTTCGACGTGCTCTCTCTAAGTCTCCAGTTAAATAACTATAGTTTGTATTTTGAGAAGAACAAAAACCATATAATGATACTAAGGATGTTAAGAGTGTAAAAGGATTGGGGATATCCAAGCCTCAATGCCCAATGATTTGTGAACATGTGAAGGAGGGGTGTCCTTTTATAATAGATGTGAGGGGGACTTTTGGAATCTGAAAAATTATTATATTATAAGAAAATCAACACCCATTTTAAAATTAAAAAATGACCTAATTTATAATATGAGATGATAAAAGGATGTAATATAATCTTCCAATGATATTTAGATTAGTTTTATATCTATTTAATCCTTATCATTTTAATTAACACCTAGTTATTTTATTTAATTTTTAAGTAAGGTACAAAATATATCAATATTAAAAGCATAAAATATTTACTTATTTGATGTTAGTTAGCCCATAAATGAATACTGTAGAATATTTTAGACCTTATATTATTTATTAAATATTTTTTAAAATTTCTTTATATTAAAATAATTTAATAATATTTTATTTTGAAAAACAAACAACAGTGTCAATTTTGACACTAATCAACTCCTTTATTATTAATAATATAAAGATAAGAAGTTAGTTTCGAAACAAATATGTTTCTATTCTCAAAATTTCAAGGTATTATATAAAATTCATTGGATATATTAATTATCCAAAATTATATTGTTTTTAAAATTTTTTCATAGCATTTATAAAAAATTTAGAACAACAATTTTGTTTAATTTTTTAATATAATTATTTGTTGAATAAAAATAGAAAATAGAATACTATAAAGAAGATAAATTCTCTAGATTTTATAAGAATACTTATAGTTGAATATATCTTTGGTGAAATCATATATTAAAAATATTATATTCATTAATACATGAATGTGAAAACTTGGACATCACTTAAAATATAATAATTGTCATAATATATTCCATATTGCTCCAAATGGATAATAAATCGACCCTTGGATGATTAATATACATATATATGCAAAAAATAAAAATTTTTCATGTTTTTTGTCTTTTAATGGTTATTATAATTTTAATAAATTTTCTTATTGATTTCTAATCAATTAAAAAATTTATGCATCATCGACGTATAATCTATTAATGTAATTATTTATTTCCCAAAAAATAGAAATAAATTACCATTATATAGAAAATAATTTTAGCTTCAAAATGAGTATTTATAGTCCAACTTTTATCTTGTATAACCATATATTAAAATTACATAGTTATAATGGAATTTTTTCTTGCAATGAAAATCCCCATTTAAAACAAGAACCCATGACCTTTTCATTTTCAACACACAAAAATACATTTCAAACCTCAAAGAATCAATAGAAATAATAATAAATTAAAGAAATTATAATACATTAACATATCCACCTACCTCAAGTATATAGAATACATAACAACTGTTGACATCTGGGATTGGAATGTGATGATATAGTTATTAAATTTTGAGTAAGACATATTTTACATTTCATAAAATAAAATAAATTTAACATCATAATCACACCCATGTGGCATCTAAAGGATACAATTATGATTAAAGGATGATTTAGTTTGATACACACTCATCCAATTATATTATGACAAGTGTTCTGGTAATTTTATTATATTTTTTTTAATCTTAATTACTCGATTTAACCTTTAAACTTATTAATAAAAATTACCGAAGTTACTATTCATAATGACTAAAAAAACAAATTTATTTTAAAGTTTTGGACCAACTGATTCTAGATATGAAATCAATTTTTAAAAATTCAAAACATAGAGGCTGCAGTAATTAAATTAAAATTAATCTCTTTGTCGGAATGAGAAAATGGTCTAAAAGAAAAAACATTGAAAAAGACTAAAATGTTTTTAAATCTAATTTCAATATATAAATTATTCAAATGACATAAATTAAAATAAAAAATAAAAAATATACTATATTTATACTTGAAAACAATTCAATAATACAATTCCACCATATAAATCATTTTTATAGAAAACAAATTTCAATTAAAAATTAGTATATTTCTACTATTCATCAAAACATAAAAGTTGTTAGAAAAGCTTCCAAAATTCATTCAAAGTAAATTTTTATATTATGATTCAAAATAAGAAGTTTATGTGTTGATATAAAAAATATTAACATGTGAAAATTCTAACTTATAATGGGTTCACCATAAAAATCCAGTAAACATACCCTTTTGAAAAATATATGTTTTTATTCCAAAATAGGTTTTATTCATATCATATGACTAAAAATCTATAGAAATTATTTTATTAAATACATTACATATTTATTTTATTTATTTAATTTACTAATTTTAAATTTATTTATTTATTAATAAAAAATATAAATTTTTTACTTTACATTTAATTGGTTTATATTTTTCATAAATAATTGGTATCCAATGAATTTGTCATACATTTTCATAAGTTATTTATATTTATTCCCGATAACTTAACATCTATGTTATATTTGTCATTTTATACTAGTGAATTCTACAATTCGATTACACTCACTATTGCGTGTGATGAAATCTATTGATGAATTATAATTATTTAAATAAATTATTTTAATAAAAACATTCGGGTGTTACAAGGAACTCCACCCAAAGGAGAAAAATAATTTTGGTAGAAAATTATAGATTTTTGACGCTCAAATTTGAATTTATTCGTATATTTAGTCTATACAACTTATTAGATGAATTTAAAATCCTTATATTGTATATAAAACATATAGATATCATTAATATATATTACTAATAGTGATTAATATAATTTATTAAGATTAAATGTAATTATGAGCCTAAACAATAGTTATTAATAAAAATAGATTATTTATATTCAATTTATTATTATTTTAATTTATAATTAATTAGTAACCAATGAATTCATTTGAAAAAAATGCATATAATATATTTTTAAAATTTAGATAACCTCTATTATTCCCACCATTCCAATATTTATGTGAAAACTATCACATTTAAACAATATTGTATAGTTTTTTGTTTATTTTAGATGTGGAGAATATTTAATGGCATTAAGTATAGGGTTTAATTAAAAAATATTTGGGTGTTACATCATATGTCAATATTAACCACAAATACCATTATAACACAATGGATCAAGAATCACGACCCATGTCCTATAACATAGTGGACCACCCATCATTACAAGCACCCTGTAGTGGAATTATTTTCAATACTCAAATACCATTATAATATGATGAGATATAAGACATTACCTAATTAATTTGATAGATATATCTGATCCATATATATATTAATGATAAATCATACTTATATCTGCCTGATGAAATTAATAATACATAATATCAAGAAAAAATCATTGAATAAAGATGAGATAGATAAAATTTTTGAATGATATGACATAATATGAAGTCAAGAATTTTTTTGTTCCATAATATAAAATAAATCAACCAAAATATATCTATTATATTATAAAATTTAGTTTCATTCATTGAAAATAACCCTATATGATATTGGTATTTAGTATATTAATAGTAAAATGGAAATGAAATAAACAAAAGTGTTTTTGTAAAACTTTTTTCACTATATCATAAAAAGAAAAAGTTAAAATTCAGCATCGAGATGATGGTAAGAATAATTTCTTAAAAATTATATTCAAATATTCAAATATTATGTGACCAACAAAATAAATAATGTTTAAGACTTAAAATGAGGAGTAAAGTATACAAAATAATGAAATTGAAATGAAATGCATTTAAAATATTTTGACGAAGATTATGAGAAAGCCAAAATAAAGAAGAAAGTTAAGAAAATTTATTTTCTTATTAGAAAAAGGGGAATATAAAAAATAAGTTAATAAAAAATATTTATATTCAAAAAATAGGTATATTTTTCAAGAATGAATATAGTAATTTAATTTAAATAACTAATAGAGAGGATGCAATTTATTCATAACAATGTTACATTATATGAATTATAAAATCGTAGAATTTTTTGAAATTAAAATATAATTTATCTAGAGATTAAGAGGGAATAAAATATAAAATTTATAAATTGATGATTATAAAAATTATAAAATAATATAGTCAACGAAGTCATATTATGACCGAACAAAAAAAGAAATGTGTTCACCAAAACCCTTAACATTGAAATTCCCTTATTTGAACATGCTCTAAACTCTTGCATAATAAATTTTGTTTTATTATTAATTTATATCAGAACCATATTATATTTATTTTACTTCATAAAATTCATTTTTAACTTCTTATTTCTTATTCAGCAATCATTCTTTCTAAAATTAATATTATAGTTTCAAAGGTCACATTCGTTCCTTCCTATAATTGGTATAAAATATTTAATCCTTGATACTAGATTATGTATTCATGACCTCTATAAAAGGTTTGAAGGATACCTATTTTATTATGACATATTTATAATGACCAATGGCAGTTTTATGAAATTTATGGTTTCAACTCATAAAGAGCGGTTAAAATATCATTTTATTCTTAATTTCAAATCAAAAAATATATTAATTTTATTAATTAATATATATATATATATATAATTATGAAAATATATTACATTTATCCATACAACATTATAAAACTATCATTTATATTTTCTCATTCAGTTATGATGAAAATGCTTTAACATCCTTCTTGCTAGTGGTAAAACCAACACAAACAAGAACACATTGTAAAAACTAAATAATTACAAAAAAGTTATATTATAGTAATAATAAAACTTTTACAAAATCTTAATGATTTATAAAATTAAATTGTTATATTTTTAAATCATATTTAATAATATTTGGGCGAATCATATATTGAAAAATGACTAGGGAGATTAGGACACTTATATTGAGGACTCAAATATTCTCTTAGAGATATTCTTAGAAATTTCAAACTTGGGACTAGTTAGTCTGAATAGAGGTTTCCAAATATGATAGATACTTTTTCGGGGGATAATTTAGGCAATAATTAAACGTATAACTATTGGAAGTGGGTAGGATGAAGTGGGTAGTTGTGGGTTTATTTTAAAGTTTTAAAGGGTTGAAATTTATATAAATACCCACTCATTAATATAAAATGATTGTAATTTTCAAGGAATTTGGATCCAATGTAAAAAACTGTACAAGAGATAAAGTTAGGCTGATAATTTTATCATTAACACAATTATAAAAAATATTTTATGACATTAACGCTTTATTTACATCTTTTTAATTTTTACCTTTTTCCATAATATCTTGATTTTAAACATAGTAACATATTTTATTTACAAAAATGAAATAAAATCTATTGAAAAATTTTAATTTATGATTAAAAATATGAAATATATTTTATTGAATTCATTTTTTTTAAATTGATCAAAATTAATTATACGATAATAATGCGTAACACATAATTTGAAAAAAAGTTTTCAAAGCATAAAAATGAATTCATTATTAATATTTATGAAGTAATATTTATTATAAGATTGATAATTATTTTGAATACATATATATATATATATAATTCATTTATTTAAAATCACTCTTTAACAAATATTATTTTAATTTATTATAATAATAAAAAACATATGGAAAGAAACATTTATTTGAAAAGTAGGACATTTTAACATTAAATGATTTTATTCCTAATTATTTAAAATTTATTATTTATCTACCAATGATGGATTGATTTTTATCAAAAAATTATATTAAAAACAACCATTATCATTCAATTAAATTTATTCTCTAAAAGTAATGTTTTTAAAAATTGTAAACGAATAATAGTATAAGTAATAATGGAAAATATATTATTAAAATAAGATTTATTAAATTAATGATTACATGTTTATATCATCAAAATTTCTACTTAAAATCCATATGAAAACATTTTTATAAGTCTAAAGGAAAATATAAGCAATGGAGGTAGTTTTGGGTGGTGATTCCACTTATATGGATCTTATAGTGATTACCACGATTTTGAAGTTAGACCATAGATGATTTATCTCCACATACACATGTTTAGGTTTATCTTGGGATTATTTTAGGTAAAAAATTATTGTTTTACCTCATTTTCATGCCTAAAAAATAATCCTTTTTGAATGATTTCTACTACTTTTTAGCATTATTTCCCATTTTCATATAAATTTCATAATGTGGTTACTTATATTTATACCTTCCATATGAATGGTTATGTTATAATAGTCACATTTTAATTTAATCTTACATAAATGAACTTATAATTTATCTTAAAAATCATTTTATATTTAATTATGGTATTAATATACATATAATCATATTGAACGCATAGGCCCAAAACACCAATAAACCCAAAAAAGAAAAATTATAAGGATATAATTACATTCCTAAATATTTCAACACATACTTTATGAAAATCATTTACCACATCCTATTATTTTCTTTTTAAATATTTTTATCATATTTATAACTTTTCATATTTTTCCGATAGTTATTATCAGTGTTATGAACGTCAAGGTGAATTTAGATGAGGAATATTTAAATATGGTTTTATTTTTTATTTTCTTGTGGTTTTTTCCTTTTATAAATTTTCTAATTATACTTAAATTAAAAATATTATAATTTATTTCATTTTCTATTTTATATTTTTACCTCAATGAGATAATTTAATGTTAGTTTTTTTCTGGTATTTCATGTAAAATAAGATTTCATAGTTTTCAATGAAATTTAGAAATATAATTTCAGATTATTATATTCTACCCCCTTAAAATAATTTCACCATTTAAATTTCATTACTCAAAAAAATAAGGGTACATTTTCCTCAATACATCTTCAGGTTCCTACTAGGATTCCTCAAACATATGATTTCACAAATGAAAATTGAATAGTTTGGTTTTCTTTTTTTCACATGACTTTATCTCTATGAACAAATATCTCTACTAGTTTTTCTGTATAATAGATATCATGTTTTAGTATCATTTCTTCTTAGTAGTACATGTGATTAATCAGAAATATACTTCCTTAAATGTGATACATGGAACTTATGTTGCGCCTGTGAGAAGTTTGGGGGAAGTGCTTGTTGATAAGCTATATTACCTTTAAAAACGAGAATCTTGAATTGAATAATATATTTCAAACCTATCTTTATTTATTCATGAATCTCATTACTATATTTATAGGATATTTTCCAAGGAATTATTTAGCACCAATTTCAAATTTTTGACATAATGGATGATTATAAGCATATCTCTTTGAATAAATTTATGATGCTTTTATATATATCTATATGGTTTAAAGCTTCCCCATATTTTTTGAAAAGGACCAGTTCCTAAAAAAATTCCCCCCTTGAGAATCATACAACTATTTTATTTTTTATATCTCTTCCCATATAAGGGATTATATGGTTCGATTTAGATGTTAGAGTGGAAAATGTTTTTGTAGGAGAACTCAACTATATGAATTTATTGACCCAACATCCATAGAAATATATTTAGTAAGAGCTGAAAATATGTTTCAATATATGAATGGTATATTTAGATTAAACATTGGTTTGATAATGATAATTCTTGTTAAAGTATAGTTTTGAATCTAGTCCACATTCGATACTTCTACAAAACATTGATCGTAACCTTATATTTCGATCAAATATACTTGAAAATAATACTCTATATGGACATAAAAATTCTTTTATGTAAATTTTTTAATGTGTATTGAGTGAAAAATATTCTCAAAGAATAATGAATTTTTAGAGTTTTTCAATACGAACAACTATAACCCTAATGTAATTATACCACTTTTAGGCCTTGGGAAGTTATATGATGAAATCCATGTATATGTTCTCCCATTTTCAAACATGTATAGATAATGGTTGCAAAATCCACTTTTAAATTGTTTATATTGTACCATTACTTTTCCACAAACATTGAATCAAGATATATACTTAAAAAAATATCTTTTAATATTGTCCCACAAAAATTACAACTTAAATTCTATATACATATTTGTTCTATTAGGGTTAATCGAGAAGGATTAAAAATTTAAATCATCTAAAAGATCCATTTTCATATCTAGTATATATACAACACATCTCTAGGTTCCAAATCTTAAAACTCCATCTGTATCATTCTTTAACGCCATAATATTTTCTACCTTATCCTATAGATCCATATGATCTTTTTGGACATCCACGATCAATATATAAACGGATGGTTGAGAAATTATTTTGGAATGGTAGTATTTTATCACTTAATTTATGACTTCCATTTCCATCCTTTAATATTCATAAATGTTTGGTCCCCTTAAATCCACATGAAGGATTGGTTTGCATGGTCCTTTATGCTGATATCATCATCCACATTGTTTTACTTACAAGGATGGTATTATATTGATCAATCATAGTCTTTGAATTAATATTACCATATACTATAGTGCATGTTAACTCATTATGTGTGAATATATATTTTTAGATTTTTTTATATGCATATATATATTACTTCTCCCAAAAATGACAATACATGAAAAAATTTAATGCAAAAAATGATTCTTCTAGCTCCAAATCAAGCATCAAATAATTCTTTTGGTTATTTTATTGACACAAATCATAAGCTATCATATTTTTATTTTTCATAAGTACACATCACATTTCTATCTCTAATGAATCATTATATTTCACAACCACTTATCCATTGTTTGGAAGTGCATATAAATTTTTAGAGACCAACTAGTGATAAGGCCCGTTAAATATATCTTCACAATTTTCTATTCAGGGAAAATTTTCTCATATACATGTTAATATGCTTAGTGGGATTTTTAGTCATGAAACATTTATCACAAAAAATAGATAATATCAAACTATTTAACGAAACATATGGATATATATATAATAGATTTTATTCTATGACATTTTTCAACCACGTACATATTTTTAGGATCCACCAATATTCCATCATGTGATTACACAACCAGAGAAGGATACTTTTCTGTAGCCAAAATTCATACTTTCCCAATGTGAAATATATTTTATCTATTACTAATGTCATTATGACAATACTAAAATTATGATCATGTTATTCATTTCTCATAGAATATATGAGAATATCATAAATAAATACTATAAAACATTTTTGAAGGTAATATATAAGACTACATTTTTCAAAAACAGAAATCTAGTTGGAGAATTCGTAAGTATGAGTGTTATCATTATGAATTCATAGTGTCCATATCTTTTTTGATGGATATCATGGGTATATATTCTAAAATTACACTTAATTTATGGTATCTAGATTGAATATTCTCATTCATGTAGCTTAGGTGCATAAAAACCCTTTTGTAAATTTTTTTGATTTTTCTACTTATTATTATTATAATACAGAGGAGTCCATTCTACAAGGACTCTTCAATGTAGTCATAGAAACAAGAATGAGTTCAATTTAAATCTTATCCTTACTTTATAGTGTATGAACATACATTTCTTAGAGAAACACATTTCTATATTATAATATAGATGGAATGTATTCTATATTTGTTTTTTCCCCATCCATTTGAGAAAATTATCAATTTTTTTGGTATTTGGAACCATATTGATTAATTTGTTTCCTATTGGAGTTCATAATCATGCTTGAATTGATATGTTTTCATTGAATGATTTGAGAAATGAATGGATGTCACTTTATTCTAAAAATTTAAATTATATATATGTTGTGAGTTCCTTACCATCCCCAATATCACATTGGATTTTTCCAAGGGAAGATGACAAATATTTTTATAGAGTATCTTTTTACAGACCTATATCAGAGAAGAGTAATATAAATTTGATTCAATCATCATAAAAATAATTTTATTCATTAATAATTCACTATACAATATTATCGTAAGAGAATCAAAAACCGTAGAAAACCTTCAAGATATGAAATAATTTGATGAACTGTAATGAAATACGATATTCGCTAATTCAGACAGATGAATTTGTGCACCTTTTCCCAGTTTATTATCATGGACCAGTTCAGTGGTAGTGATTTCATAAACCCTTCACTATTATAATGTACTTGGAGGTTACTGATGTCTATTATCCTTTCCATCCTAATGATTACGGTGTAGATGTTCATAACTCCCAAACTCCCTACATTTAAAACCTTGATGTTGGGGTATTTCATTAGTTGGGACCTTTTGGTCATCTATTATGTTAAATGGACTCTTCATATTTTTTGTGAATTTTCTACTTGATATCCCTCTCTACCATATGTGAAACAAATTTCTTGTCTTTGAAGAAACTTCAAGGGTTCTCCCTCTATTATCTCGGTCATGTAGAAAGATGAATTTTCATTCCTTTATGTAATTTATCATTCATGTTTCAATGAAACAAAATTATCATTTTCTCCTGTCCAAATCAATGAGAATAATGAAAGTACCAAATTTAATTTATTCATTCTGTTATCATAAAATAAATACATAATATCTATAAAGGTAACTTATGGAGAATGCCTTTTCAATACATGGTTCTGGGTCACTAAATAAATAATAAATATTTATTTTAGTTCAAATAATAAAACCATAAGTATAGCTTTAATGGATTATGATGTTTATTTCATATCAACCAACAAACTCATCACCCTTTTTCTTTAAATCCTAAAATTATATACCAATATTATGATGAAGTGTTTTTGAAAAATATTTTTGAATGGTATTTTCTTAAACTCCTCACCTTCCAAAGAGTCTATTTTCTTTTTTTCCTAATGTTATATATAAAATCCACCATTGTTCTGGTTTACCTTCCAACCAATAAAAATACATGATTATATTTTCACATTCAAATCATCGAAGAACAAAAAATATATTTTATATTGTGCTGATCCACTTATCAATAAATATAGGACTAGAGACCCACTATAATATGGTGGTCATTGATACACGATGAAATATATATATTGATACTAATTTTATTTATATAATTGGGTGTTCTACAAGATTAAGGTTATTATTCATAAATCAAGGCACCATACCCCTGAAGTCATGAACACCATATCTAATCCCATTTGGTTTCTTATTGGTAAAGCACTACATTTTCCATTGAACCCACTTTAAATTTATCTCCTCCTTGTTTTTACCATCTACTAAAATCAAAAGGGTTAATGTGACTAATAAACCATAATATAATGTGAAAATTAGTGTGAAAATCATATGTATTTTAAAAAATCAAACCTATAATTTCGTACATTATAAAACCTTCACTAATTCAGCTAGTTCTCTTATATTTCATAACCTAATACCCAAATATAAATAAATATTTCTATAACACCAAATGAGACATCCAAAATCAGAGGGTAATTTGGATGTTTTAGTAAATATTTTATCTAGATTAGGTTATTTTCCTTTGGGTTGAAAAAACTACACAAAAGGGGACTCCATTACCCTCATTCACATTATACCTCATCACGTTTCTAAATTTTTCTTAATTTATTTTTTCATTTTTTGTCATTATTTCGACATAAAAAAAAAATTTTAGTCCACCAAACATCCTAAATATAATTTTTTTTACATTATTTAAATACTATAAAAATTATATACAATGAAAAACACAATCCCAAAAATCAAACGTTTAATGTCTTTAAATATTTGCTACATAAATATCTTAACTAAAATAAATGGTTAAATTTTGTCCACAAACTTATATATCCATGAATTCAATTGAGGCATATGATTTCATTTAATTACCTAGGAAGATAATAAAATAAATGGAGTGAGCTTCAATGCTCGGTAATGGAGAAACATTCCAACAATTTAAAGAGGATTGAACTGTAATCATGTGATAAAATATGAATAATGGAGAAATAACTTTTTAAAAATATAATGGGATATTAAATTTAATCGTAATACATTATATAAATACAACTATCATGGAACGGGAACATAATACCACACAGGGGTCAACATGGAAGTGTAAAATATATATCATGGCATGAAAACTTGAGTAAAAAATCAAAATCTATGGAAACATAACATAAAAAATGTGGAATAAACATAATCATAGAAATCATAACATATTTCAAGGTTAACCCATATAACCATCATAACATAGTGTATTAGGATTCACTACATGTGTCCCATAACATATGGGATCTGGTCCCTAATTTCATCCCATACGGGATAAAAATCACTACTCACATACCAAAATAATATTGTGAGATATAAAAATTTACCAAATTCATTAGAGGGATATATCATACCAACCAATTTCATAATGATAAAATATAAACATTTATACTATATAAAATAAATTATATATCATATCATGAAAATTACATTGAATAATGATAGGTTACATAACATTTTCAAAGAGTATCATATAATATGGAATCAAATAAATTGGATGGTAATGAAAATTTAATGAAAAAAAGGAATATCATAAGTGAAATAAAAGATTTATTAAATAAACATAACCCCATAAGAGAAAGACATTTTACAATTTTAGAGGAAAATGGAAAGGGTATCATAAAAAAGTTTTTATAAAATAGTTGTAACATTTTCAAAAAAATATAAAGATATAAGTCACATTTTAATTTTTTTTGTTGTAGTAAAAACTAATAATTTTTTAAAACTTATTTTAAAATAATCCTTAGTAATATATCCTTAAAAATAAATAAATACTATAAAAAGATATGTGGATCGTATGATATAAAATATATGAAAGTGAAAAAACAATGTTTTAAAACATTTATATTACACCACAAATCTAGTAACCCAGATATGATGATTACTTATTATATTTGGTACGAGATACAAGGTATCACCCCACACATGACCGATCATTTTAGTAGTCTTGAAATACTAGATAAATACATGATCCCAATATTAAATTGTAAATATAAAAACATCTCATAAGAAACATTCTTACATATTTGATACCTATAAAAATATGCTTCTCCTATTATGGGGGAGGGAAACCAAACAAAGGGAGAGCTCAAATAATCAGAATGGTTTAAATAGAAAAAAATACTCTATGTCAATAAGGTATTATAAATATTGATTAGCTCATAATCCAAACATATGCTACTCGATCAACAACATCATATCAATGAACATCAAAGGATAATATCATCATAGAAATCTCATGGATAAAGGAAAGTGAATTATCAATAAAGGAAATGAATAAATCTGGACATTCATGAAATTTTCATCAAGTCCATGAGAATGTAATTATACATATTACAATTAATTCCAATCAATTAAGAAATAATTCACAATAAATGGATATATTTAAATAAAATACCCATCTAATTTGGACACCTATTTTTACCCATGAGAGTAATCAATATATTGATGGGTATCTATAATTGGGTCCAATCTATTACTAGTATGTCTTAAAAATTCCTCATATATTTAATTATTAATATAATTCATTCAAAAAATGTATAAAAATTATATAATTATCCATATTGAATCAGGAAAATAAAGATTCCATATTTCCCAAATAAATGAAATAAATTTCTTAATGAGTTTACTTTAACTGAAATTGCATATAGATGGGTTATATGATCAAGAAAATATCAAATTGATTGAAATAATTATATTTAATTCTATATTATTCCAAATATGAATATGAAGGAGAAAATAAGGAAAATTGATGTAACGTCCTGACCAGGGATTAGCTAAAATGTTTCCTTGAGATGATGGGTCACAAGGCCTCATCTGTGTCTCCCGGTATGCCATTGACTACAAATTAGAAGAGAGTGTCTAGGGTTTTATGATGGAGAGACTATACCTTCATATCAAAGTTCTACAATGGGTGAATATAAGATATGTTGTAGTAGATAAAACAAATATATCATGGTGAAACATTGGAAGTATAAACATCCACACAGTTGTAATAATCAATCCATAAGGTAATTCATATGAAATATGATTTCATGGAATAATGGTGTAACAATATAGAGACATGGGATACAAAGCATAGGAATATAAAACATGTTATAAAAAAAGTAAAAAAAAATCAAAATATAGCTCCCCTATAATCACAATCATATGCCCGAATCTCTTCTCCTAGGCTCCATTGAATAAGAAAAATGGATCAATCATATGTGATAAGAAGCTTTCCCTAATCCAGACCCACAATCTTGATGTCTAATCAGGTACCATGGTTGGCCTGAGTAGAGTGTGAGATAAAATTAGTAGGCCATCAAAAACAGTGACTAGAATAATGCAGTCAGTGTATATAGGATAGAAATGTGTAGGTATAATAATTTATAAAGAGTGCTGAAAAATAAATACAAGTCTGCTGAGGTTCCTACAGTAAACCTTATAGACTCTAACTATTTGGAATATCTCGAAAAAATACCAATTAGTATAAAATATATAAGTAATCATAAATATATAACATTTATACATGTATATACATAATAAATTTAATTATATATATAGGAATATAAAGGAATAATAGGTTCTAACTTGTCCCGATGCGTATCTCAGGCATCCATGAATATTCTAACAAGATACAGGCTCTAAAATGGGTACTATCCCCAAATCTTATGGTAATGTTAGATGTCATGATCAACACTCAAGATAGTGGGGTGAGTTGTCATGCCCAACACCCAATGAAAGGGAATGTGGAATGTCATTCCCATCAACAATGGAAGAGTAAATGATGTGAGACACCATTCCCATCACCCAACATATGGGACCATGAAATTCCATTATAAAATGTTCTAATAATGATAGTCTGAAGACCAATATCTATAGCCTACTATTATAGTAAAGAGGCATTGTCACTTTAATATATATATTTATTTAACCTTTCATAAACATGAGACCCACAATTATATAATGGGTTACTCTAATATCCATATCAACCTTGAGGGAACATCGAAGGATTTTTTCATAACTATTTATGTTTCCTATGGCTAATTACATTTGGAGACATGGTTTTATGCCACTAAATAATCAATCAATTTTATTCTTAGGTTGGATAATAATTCCAGACGTATACCTAGAAAGTCTTGTAAAATTTTTATCATCGGTACCAACTGATTCATAATCCTTTTTATTAATCTAAATGAACACATTCTCCATATTATTCAAATAATAAAAGGAATATACTTTTTGAAAAATCAATTCTTTAACTCATCTCATTCCATGGATTCAATTTCATCTCTCTGACTTATATTCTTTATAATTTTCCACCATTTATCAGCTTCACCTTCTAATGGATAGACTGCTAAGAAGAAATTATCATGTTCTCAACATTGGTGAACTGAAAATATCTTTTAGTGGTACTAATCCATTGTTCACCTGCTATTAGATCAGAAGAACCACTAAAAGAAGGTGGACGCTTTCTTATAAAGGACACAACCCAATATTATTTCCTCCTTTACTCGTTTGGTACCAGCATGACTCATTGCTTAATAATATTCTGTGATCATAGATACGAGGTATTTAATTCCAACTCCCATGACATTTGGTTGCTAAGGAAAATAATAATTTCATCTCCCAACACATTCAACATTAACGTTGTTCCTTCAGCTTCAATCAATTGACTAAAAATGAGAAGCATTGTGTGATAAATACAAATCATAATGTGGAAAACACATAACAAAGAATAAAACTTCGATTTATGATAATTTAGGTTTTTACCTAGGTTATTCATGAAAATTTCTAAAACACTGGGATTGGAACCAACAAATAGAAATATCCTTTGGGTTCTTAATATGTTTTTCTCATCCTAGTTTCCAATTTTCAACTATACCTATGATCAAATACCAACTATAGTGGTCTGGAATTATTTCCAATGGACTAGAATTGATAACTATCAGAGATATCCATGGGAGACTACACGCCCTGGGGGGCACACAACACAATCCCCAATGGTATCCATTTCCTCATGATGCCCTTTGGTGGAGAGCCATGTTTGTTTCATCGTTCACACTTGAAATTTACCAAGGATTGGATTCCTACCCCTTTGCTCTGATACCAACTATAATGTCCCATAATATACATACATACATATTACATAAAAAATGATGAATATTCATTACAAAACATAGAAAAAACACACATGGACTATATAGGTTTATTTTATTTATACACTGAGAAACATAAATAAATGGTTCAAAAGATATCTATATTGCCTCTAACTATACTTTTTTTAAATATCTTAATTAATACCTTTCTTAATTAGATGGGGAAAATAAACATATGAAAGTTTGAGCTCATATGCACTGTAAGCGTAAAAAATAGAGATATCAACCATATCATAATCATAAGGCATAAGAACATAAAATTAGAAAATATCATCCTACATATAAAAGAATGTGATATCTTGTGATGTGGCAAGAAAATTTAATAAATAAATACTGGACATAATACCAAAAGGCATAAAACAAGAAATTGAATTTTTCACGTACACATAATCATAGAGTATAATTTCATATTAGTCAAGGATAATTTCGAAGACCATCATAGTGGAAAAAGTTTGTTACAGAATAGAATTCAATCATTGTTCCTAGCTTGTATTACTGAATCGGGTTTACTTCTCGTTCCTGCCCTATAATACTTAACTGATATCATTTCCCATTCTATCCCTATTTATCTCATGTGATATAAATCATAACCCATTGAATTGGAGGGAGATATACGTCCCAACCATCTCATACATAACTCATTCTAAGTTGTTCCACCAAAAAATAAATCATTAATAATAGAATAACCCAAATAATAAAATAGAACTCTTACACATTATTCCATCATAACATAATCCATGTAAAAAAAATGGATTTCAAAAAAAAATCCATCATAAACACAGTAAAACCATATTAATAATAGGTATATTATACATGAGACATAACCCTATTAAATATTCCATAAATGATTGAATATAATGTTGTTAGAATACATGAAATTAATTATTGATAAAAATATCATTTATTCTTCAAAAATGTTTTCTTTTCTCAAAATTCCTTAAAATTTTAAATGAAAATTATTTCCATGAAAATAACCTTGAAATATTGTAAAATTATATACATGGAAAAATGATTTAACAAAATGTAAAAATCTATTCATGTTGTATAAGTTAAAAGATAATATTCTTATCATAATTTTTTCAAAGAAGTCAAAAAATACCTCATATCGAAAACGACAAAAGATTTATTTCCTAAAATTTAATAAAAATTAAACAATGAGTAATTTTCAATTTAAAAAATTGTAGAATAATAGAAATAATATTTCCGAATACAAATTTATGAAACATGTATATGGAAGATAAATAATCCCCAGTAAATATGTACTTATAATAAAATATCAAATAATAATGAGATTGTAAAATTATCCCTTTGCTTATGTTTGATATCAATTGTATATATTTGAACATCCTTTATAATGAATTAAAAAATTTAGTTGACTTAGTCCATAAATATTTTCATTTTATGATATCATATATGATCATATTATCATTCGTTTTGTAAATAACATTTCATTACTACCCATTATATGGGTATTAGTAGTATAATATTCTTATAAAACCTTTGTCAAATAAGTTTTGGTTTTACTTCTGTGGTCATATTTATATCATTAAAAACAGTATTAACATAATATATATCATAGTTTTTTATTATATACATTTATATAATCATTATTTAATGGATATCATGTAGAATGAGTCACGTCACATCATGGAGAGGGTAGGTCATAATTATGTATTCGCAATAATATCATTCCCATAAATATGAATTGTCCTGGCTTTAGATGGTATTTATTTTCTTCTATAATTCATATCATGTTATAATATTTATATATAGTTATTATTTACATCATTATATGCATCCAATTAAGGTTTTTCAGTAAAACATATTACACCTCGACGTGGTGATGGAATGTCCTATGTATGCATGCATGATGATTTCATTTTTCATAGGATGGATAGATTGTAGAATATGGTTGTTATATAATTATAATAACATCTCAGTATTTAAATGACATGGGATTTATTACATTTTAATGGAAAAAACTCATGAATATGATGTTGAATAAGAAATAATTTTGAAATAATCGATAGAGGAAATTACCTATTCTCTGATGCGCTCTCTTTAAATATTCTCTTAAAGATCTACAGTTGGTTTTTGGAGAAGGCCACAACCCCTAGAATGTAAGTATAGAAGGATAGAATGGAAAAGGTTTGGGGTAGATGATCTTGTGGGATCAATGATTTGTGAATAAATAAGGGAGGTGGTTCCCTTTTATAATTGAGGTGAGGGAAACTTTTGGAATCTTTAAAAAAAATAATTTACAATAACATAAAACCCAAAACAAAAATATAAAAAATTCCCTAATTTCAAATATTATATGTGTAACAACCCGATATTTTATGAGAAATATCATTTTTAATTTATTTGATGTTTTTACGATTCTCCAAGATTAGATTGTGCTATACGTGACACCGTAATAGCTTGTAGTATACACAAACACTATTTTTGGCATGTGTTGCACGCAAGATCAACCTTCCTCAATAGCGTGAGTTGTACGCATTATCGATTTTTAATAAACAACGATATATTGTTATAATATTATTATGAACCAGCTATTATGAAACGTATTAACCAAATTTTGAATTTTAGAACATTATCATTCATCTTAAACATATTGTAGAACATGTTATGAGATCAAAAAAAATTGTGTAAAATAATTATTTTTCAAAAAAAGCAGTTTTTCCACCTATTGATGGAACACCCACTATAAATCTAGTTTTTGACATGTTTATAAGTTCAATTTGAAAATTTAAACTTCTTCCTTGGAATCAGGATATAAAAATTTACTTTGGAGAAATTTTTTATTTTTTTCTGATAAGTTTCTTATTTTTATGAATAATAAAAATACGCTAAATTTTAATTGAAAGAAACTTTTTTCATCAAAATAATTTATAGGTTAAAAATATATTATTTAATCGTTTTAATGTGTAAATATAATAAATTTTTACCATTTAATATAATTCAAGTCATTATCATTAATTTTACATTTCATTCATAGGTAAAAACATTTCAATATTTTGCAATGTTTTAACTTTTAAAAACTGTTATCTCAATAGTAGGATTAATTTTAAATTAAATACAGAAACATCTGTATCTTGAATTTGGAAAAATGGATTCCATATTTGGAATCAGTAGGTCTAAATTATACTAATAGGCATCATTTATTTTTAGACATTATGAATAGTAACTACGGTAAATTTATTTACCACTTTTAAAGGTAAATTGGGTAATTAAGGATAAATATAATATTATAAAATGACACTAACACTTGTCTTAATATAATTTAATGATTATATTTCACACTAAAGTATACTTGGGTCTAAATGGTATATTTTGGAACCCACTTGAATGTGAATAAGACCTTTATTTGTTTTAATGAAAGTGAAATATATCTCACTCAAACATTAATAATTAATGTATTTTTAATGTAAGGCTGTACTGAATATAAATTTTATTATATATTCTAATTTGAAAGATAAATTACTTTTCTTAATGGTGGTAATTTTTTTTTATTTTTAAGAAATATATAATTACATTAATAGATTATATATTAATGATGCCGAAATTATTTATTTAGTGAAAAATCATTTATATAATTTTTATTAAACTATTAATACCCATCAAAATGACCCAAAACTTGAAAAAACCATATTATTAGAGTATATATATACCCTAAACATAAAATGGATGACTTTTGGACCATTTTAAACATTATAAAAAAGTTTACGACATTTATATTATATTATTTTAAATGATGTCAATTCTGTCCCCTTCATACTTTAATGAAGATTACATTTTAAATGTTAGTTGTTTTAGAAGATAAATTCGACTAAATGTATATTTATGAAAGCTATAAGATTTATCTTCATCATAGTATTTTAATTTTAATTTTTATGAAAAAATATGTATATTAAATAATTATACAAAAATGTTGTAGTAATTATTTTATTAAGAGAAATAAAAAATAAATGGTTTTACAAATATTACAATAAATACTATATGAACAAATTAATGTTCTCCACGAATTTTATTGAATAATATGACATGTTAGGAACCTATTAAATATTTTTTTTGAATATATTCTCTATGTGTATTTTATTTAAATTCAAATAAATGAATAGTGTCAAAATTTACCCTATTGGTATTTTATAAAAATATCATATTATTTAATTATTTAAAAATAAAATAATTATTCAAAAATTAAACATTAAATCTTATATGGTCTAAAAGGTTATAAAGTATCCAATTATGGGAAATTGACAACTTATAAGTATGTGTTTATAACAATTTAAAATTTAGAATATTGTTTCCGCAAATAAAATTAAATAGATTAAATAAGGATAAATCAAACTGATAAGGTTTAAAATAAACATAAAACTTGTCTAAATGTTTTTGGTTGATAATATAACAAACCTATCTCTTCTCATCTTCGAATTGAGTCATTTTGGGAGGTTTTTATGTGGGGATCAAATTTATTATTAAATAATAATTTTTAGGTTTCCAATGGTGCCCCTCTCTTCCCTTATAAAAGGGCACCTCCTCCCTCTCCACTTCACACCAATTATGAGCCTTCAAATTCTTCCAATACCTGACCATTTCACTTATCCACTTCCATAGAAACCTACTCGAGGTTCTGGTCTACTTCAAAGACCAAATTTAGTGCACTAAGAGGAAGTTAAGAGGATGCATGTCGAAGAAAAGATAATATCCTTTACCGAATCAGTAACACTAATTTATTATCTTGCTTCCTCTATATGAGTTGTTTCATTATTAAGTAATAAGTCCAGTATCACTTTTATATTGATATGCTATTTTGTATATGAAACAACCATATTCTATCTTTTATCCATCCGATGAAAAAATGAAATCACCACTGGTGCGTACGTACATCTTACCGTCTCCATGCTGTGGTGCAATATTTTATTTCATCACTAACATACTTGGAAGGGTATATGGATGGAGGAAATAACAATATATGATTATTGTAAAGTGATATTTATTCTGAAATATTTTACACCATACAATTCAATATAATTCCACAATCATGGGAATGATATCATCGCTCGTGCATACGTACGGCCTATCGTCTCCACGATTTTAAGCGACTCGTGCTACATGATCTTCATTGAATAATGATTATATAAATGAATTTAATGAATAAATATGATATATATTACACTAATAACATTCTTTAAATGATTTATCTATAAAATAAAATTAGGAATACTAATTTACTTGACAGAACACGCATAAGAACATAAAGCAATGAACACCCGAATAACAAGTAGCAATGAAATATTACTAATAAAAATATAGGAATATGACCATATATGATATCATAACAATGAATATGATTCTGTAATAATTAAATGACATTATTTAAATCATTATACAAAAGGTTTGGATACTTACAAAGCATATCAGAACTAAGGTAAGGGATAATTATTCTAATCTCATGCTTATCAGAAATTATTTATTCGCAAGTATTTACTGGGGTTATATTTTTCATCCATGACCATGATTTCTAAAAATTATTTTACAAAATGTTTACTATTATTACATGTATGTTTAGAGTCATGTTTACCCTTTTTGGACTTTTACTACAGGGTCTGTAGGTAATCCTTCTTCTATTTACCATACGAGGTACTTTTTGACTTTCTCGGTAAAAGTATGTGGAGAATGTTTTTTAACTTATAAGGCATGCATTTTTTTCCTAATACATAATTCCTTATTTAATGAATGCTTCCTATACCAATTTTAATTATTATTTTCAAAAAACTCTTTTTCTTTTAAAATTCGGTGGAATTTTGTGAAAAGGAAATAATTTTGAAGATGAAATGATATTTTCCTCAAGAACTAATTTCAAGTGATTTATCAAAACTATTTTCAATCTAAGATGACATTATTTAGTATTTTTATGTTTCAAGTATAATGTCTCTATTATTTACAAGGTTTGATTATTCTTATGATGAAATTATATCCATTTGTTTTATATGGATTATATTATGATGGGATGATGTTTATGAAACCCATTTTATTCTTTGGGTTATGATGAATGATTTATGTTTATGTTGTGGACAACTTTAGAATTATTTCATTTTGAGATGTGTGGGACCTATATATCCCTCCAATGCATTGGGTAAAGATTTATATCTCATGAGAGTGTCATGGCTGGAACATTAAGAAAATTTGGTCCAGTAATACAGGGATGGAATGGCAAGTAAACTCGGTTCCGTAATGAACTTTGTCCACTATGATTGTCTTGGCATAAATGCCTTGGATATAATGGAAATAATATCATATTATTAATGATTTTCCATAATTACATGTTTTATTCCCATTATATTTTATCATGATTAATGTTCCTTTATGATCTTTGCCTTATGTACTTCCATTTTTTATGTCATTGCTCATGATTTTGATGTTTATATTCATGCTAATGTTTTTACGTTCAAATGTTTATGGATGGCTTTATGATTCTCCAGGTTTACCCTTACAGAGAATTTGAGCTCAACCTTTTTATGTTTTCTTTTCCCCAGGATATAAATAAAGGTTTAAAGTAAAAAAAGTGGAAGAAAATTATGGGAGATGTTGAAGATATTTCACCATGATTAGAATATTATGTTCCGAGTTTCCAAAGACACTAAACTAATACTATCTTTGGGCGTCTTTTTTTGTCATGTATTAAGTTTTTCGTAATAGTAAGGTAATTTCCATGTACGTCAAGCTTTGTGTATCTAAATTTGGTATCAGGGAGAAGCTTTAGTTAACCTTTGGAAACTAGGATGTGAAAACTGTAGTGAGATCCCTATATATATTTCTAAGGTATGTCTAAGGATATACCTAAGGTTAAGTATAAGTTTAGGTTATAGTCCTAGGATTATGGAAACGATCTTAGAATTAATTCTAAGTTGTTAGATATTGAAAGTACTCCCCCTTTATTAGGTTGTTTTCCAAGCATGGTTTTTTCCTGTCACACAATTCTTTTTGGGTTTTAGATGATGGAAAGAACCCGAAGAAAAGATTTTGATCAATGTAATGGACAATGCAATGATTGTCCTCCTGAAAAAACCAATGTGATGGGAGATGGAGTGAAAAATATTATTGTTATACTTACACAAGCCATGAATCATTCTAGGCTTCCAAATGAGCAGAGAAGGGAACAATATTCTATTGAGTCCTTCATGAGTAAATTTCCACCTTCTTTAAGTGGGTCATTTGATCCACTTGTTGTGGAAAAATGGATTAGTAAAATTGAAAAGATATTTTCAATAGTTCGCTGTTTGGAACTTGAAAAATTTTGTCTGGATGTTTACCATTTAGAAGGCGAAGCATACCAATGGTGGACTCTAATTATGAATACAAGGCCCCATGATGAAATTGAATCCATGGAAGGGGACGAGTTCAAGAACTCGTTTTTCAATAAGTACATCCCACTTATTCTTCAAACAATGATGGAAAATGTGTTTCTTGAGCTTAAGAAAAAGGATGATGAATGTCTTGGTATATAAGAGGCGATTTTTACAAGGCTTGGAAGGTATGAATCTAGCTTTATCATCCAAACTGAATGTCATGTTTACTGATTCTTCAATGCCTTAAAACCAAGTCTTCGAAGGGAATTAGGTATAAGAGACTTCAGTAGCTATGAAAAAATTGTGCATTGTGCTATCTAGGTAGAACTTTAAGTTGGTGTTACATATCCATATTAAGGTTTTGACAAGAAATTAAAGGTTGAGTTCAAGGAAAAACGTCCAAATAATGGTGAAAAGAAGACAAATGTTTCTTTATGCTTAAAGTGTGGAAGGAAGCATGGTAGAGATTGTCTTAAACGGACTAGAAAATGTTTTAAAGTGTGGAAAAGAAGGTCATCGAGCAGCTGAGTGCCTATGTAATTGGAAAAGTGATTCTTATGACTTGAATAGAGAAAAGACTACAGATAAAGCTCAACCAACACATCAAATCTTCAATTGTAAGGAAAGGGGGAATTACACCAATCAATTCCCTAATCCAAGGGTTAATGATGATTGACGTGAGAAACCTTTTAAGGAAAAGGGCAAAGTGAAGTCACATGCGATCACTATTTGTGATGTTGAGTGTGGCAATGATGTTGTGGAATAATTAAGAATTTAAGTAATGGGATTTCGAAATAGTATAAGGGAATCTCATTTATAGTGTTATGGAATATTGTAATATCTATATATCAGTTAATTATGGTTTTCAATAATTATATGGTACTGGTAACCATGAAAAGTGATTGAAATAATGTTGGAAAGCAGATGTTATGCCTATAATGATTGGATAAGGATAAAATAGTATGTCTGATAGTATTAATGATCTCATGACTGATATAAGGTCAATGTGACATCATGGTTTGAGTTTTTATAAATTTTGGGATTTTGGTATTTAGAAAGAGTTACCTTTTGACAGAATTCATCTTTTCACTAAGGTTCTATAGTAATTCATGTTTTAATAGAATACACGATTAAGTAATTAACATGCTTGGAATGTGACCAACAAGATATATCTTACAATATATGGAGGATAAATGATGGTATTCAAATTCTTGGTAGACGAACTCTCCATTAATCTTTTTCATTATACTATGAGATTGGACATATGTATTTTGGATAAGCCTAAAGATTGGAATGATTTATGTTAGACATCAGATAGTATTGTTCAAGGATATAACTTTTTGATATTATTTCTGAAATGTTATAATAGTATACTTTTATAAAAAGAACAACCCTTAGGACGGGAAACATCCCGTCGCATAGGACAAGGATGCGGGAATCGATCCCACAACCGAAGTGCGACAAGCCTTTATCACCTACCACTGGCCTACAAGAATTACCTGGTTAGAATAATATAGGTTTATTTTTTTATGTGGTATGATATATGAAGTATAAGTCAATTTTTAATCCATATGTGATTAATATCACCACATATGGACTTATAAATATTTAATAACTTTTGCTAACCTTTTGTTTCAGAAAGATGGAATGACCCATCATTCTATCACTTGATCAGCTAAAACATCATAAATGATAAATTCAACTTCACTTCATTAAGATATGAAGTTGAAATTATTCAAGGAACGACCAATGGTGAGATTGTACCAAAATCAAGTAAGTATATCTTCTAATTAAAAATTGTCAAATTTATGGAAAGGATCATGAAAACCAATAATGTTGTCCTAGTACCCTCTTATCCGATTAATCAGATGGTATCATAGATCATCATAAATTTATGGATTTTTTATTGCTGGATTTTTCATAGCCATGTTCTCTACCACTCTCCATCAGAACTTGATGGTTAGATTTCTCTTCATATCCATGTTTTCACCTATGTTATCCTATGTGGAAACCCAGTGATGAGTTAATTTGGTTAACTGTTATGTTTCATATTTTAATTTTTAAAATTATATTTTAGTATTCCTTTTTACAATGTGGATTTCAATGAAATAAACATTAAATGAGTAAACGATTTATAACCCCGACGAATTTCAAGGGTGAAATTCATTTTAAGGGGGGTAGAATGTAACACCGTAGGATTTTATGAGAAATATTATGTTTAATTTTTATAATGTATTATACACTCCAACCAGATTGTCTTGCGCTTTAAGAAACACCTTATTATCTTGTATTATATGAAAACACTGTTATTGGCTTTTGTTTCATGTAAGAGTAACCTTCCTCAATAGCGTGTGTTGTACGCAATACCAAGTTTCACTAAACAACGATATATAGTTATAATATTATTATGAACTAGCCTTTATGAAAAGTATTAACCACATTTTTAATTTTATATCATTATCAGTCATCTTACACATTTTCTAGAACATGTTATGAGAACAAAATAATTTTTTCGGGTAAAATAAATATTTTTCAAAAAATGCAGTTTTGCCGCCTTTTGATGGTGCACCCACTATAAATCTAGTTTTGACATGTTTATAAGTTAAATTTGAAAAATTTAAATTCTTCCTAGGAATCAGGATATAATAATTTACTTTGGATAAATTTTTTATATTTTTCTAATATGTTTCTTATTTTTATGAATAGTAAAAATTCGCTAAATTTTAATTGGAAACAGCCTTTTTCATCAAAATAATTTATATGGCTAAAATTTATTATTGAATGGTTTTAAAGTATAAATAGAATATATTTTTACCATTTAATATAATGGAAGTCATTATCATTAATTTTACATTGAATTCATAGGTAAAAACTTTTCAATCTTTTGCAATGTTTTAACTTTTAAAAACAATTTTCTCAACAGCGGGATTAATTTTAAATTAAATACTGCATCTTATGTGTCTTGAATTTGGAAAAATGGATTCCATATTTGGAATCAGTAGGTCCAAATCATGTTAATAGGCTAGATATATTTTTAGACATTAGGAATAGTAACTATGGTAAATTTTATTTACCACAGTTAAAGGTAAATCAGGTAATTTAGGGTAAATATAATGTTATAAAATTACTCTAACACTTGTCTTAATATAATTGAATGATTATATTTCTCCATAAAGTATACTTGGGTCGAAATAGTTTCTTTTATAACCCAATTCGATGTGAATAAGACCTTTAATTTATATTATTTAATGATAGTGAAATATATCTCACTCAAACGCTACTAATTAATGTATTTTTAATATAAGGTTATAATGAATATAAATTCGATTATAAATAATAATTTGAAATATAACATGATTTTATTCATGATGGTAATTTATTTGTGATTTTTAAGAAATATATAATTACCTTAATAGCTTATACATTAATTATGCGAGAATTATTTATGTAGTGATAAATCAATGATATAGTTTTTATTAAAATATTAATACAAATAAAAAGGATCAAAAAAATGACCACACCATTTTGGTCGAGTATATATATACCCTAACTATAAAAGGGAATATTTTTGGACCATTTTAAGCCTTATAAGACAGATTATGACATTTATATTATTTTATTTTAAATGATGTCAACTTTTTCACCTTCGTACTTTAATTAAGATAACCTTTTAATGGTTGGTTGTTTTAGAAGAAAAATTAGACTAAAAGTATGGTTATGAAATTTATTAGATTTATCTTCATTATATTATTTTATTTTTATATTTATTAAACAAATAAGTATATTAAATAATTATACACAAATGTTGTAGTAATTATTTTATTGAGAGAAATATCAAATTAATGGTTTTAAAAATATTACAATAAATATTATATGAACTAATTAATATTCTCCATGATTTTTCTAAAAGAATATGAAATGTTAGAATCCTATTAAATATTTTTGTTCGAATATATTCTCTGTGTGTATTTTATTTAAATTCAAGTAAATTAATAGTGTATAAATTTACACTATTGATATTTTATAAAAATAACATATTATTAAATTATTTATAAATCACAAAAAAATTTAAAAATTAAAAATTAAAAATTATATGGTCTAAAAGATTATAAATTATCCAATTATGGAAAATTGAAAAGATATAATTATGTATTTATAACAATTTAAAATTTAGAATATTATTACCATAAATAAAATTAAATAGATTAAATAAGGATAAATCAAATGAAAAGGTTTAAAATTAAAATAAAACAAGTATAAATGTAATTGGTTGATGAGATTACCACCCTATATCATCTCATATTCTAATTGAGTCATTTTTTGGAGGTTTTTAAGTGGGGTTTGAATTTATTATAAATTAATATTTGTTAGGTTTCCAAAGGTGCCACTCTCCTCGCTTATAAAAGGGAACCTCCTCCCTCTCCACTTCACACCAATTTTTAGATTTAAAATTCGTCCAAAACATGTTCATTTAACTTCTCCACTTCCATAGAAACCTACTAGTGGTTATGATCTTCTTCAATGACCATATTTAGTGCCCTAAGAGGAGGTTACGATGAGGCGCGTCGAAGAAGCTATAATATCCTTTAACAATTCCTTAAATCTTATTTCTTCTCCTACTTCCTCTATATGGGATGTTTCATTATTAAGTAATATCTCTAGTATCACTTGTATACTGATATGTTATTAGGTATATGAAAAAACATATTCTATCTTCTATCCATCCTATGAATAAATGAAATCACCACGCGTGCTTACGTACGGCTTACTGTCTTAACGTCGTGGTATAATCTTTTATTTCATCACTAAAATACTTGGATGGGTATAAGGATGGAAGAAATAACTATTTATGATTATTTTAAAGTGATATTAAATCTTAAATATTATATACTATACACTTTAATACAATTCCACAATAATGGGAATGATATCACCCCTCGTGCGTATGTACGACCTACCATCTCCACGATGTGATACAACTCGTTCTACATGATCTTCATTGAATAATGATTATATAAATGAATTGAATGAATAAATATGATATATATTACACTAATACCATTCTGTAAATCATGTATCTATATCCTAAAAATAGGAATAAGAATTTATTCGACAAAACACTTATAAGAACATAAAGCAATGAACACCAGAACAATAAGTAGCAATGAAATATTACTAATTAGAAGATAAGAATATAACCATATATGATATCAAAACAACTATTATGATTCTGGAATAATTTAATGAATTTATTTAAATCATTATACATGAGTTTTGGGCATTTACAAATCATATCATACCTAAGGTAAGGGATAATTATTCCAATCTCATTCTTATTTGAGGTTGTTTATTCGTAAGTATTTACTAGTGTTATGTTTATCACCCATGCCAATGTTTTCTAAAAATGATTTCATAAAATATTTACTATTCCTCCATGTATTTTTAATGTCATTTTTACCCTTTTTTTTACATTTACTATATGGTTTGTAGGAAATAATTCTTCTCTTTAACATACGAGGAACTTTTTAACTTTTTCATTAAAAGTACAAGGAGAATGTTTTTTTAAATTATACAGAATGAATGGTTTTTTACTTCTTCATAATGCCTTATTTACCTAAATTTTCCTCTAGAAAATTTCATGATTATTTTCAACAAAATCCGTTTCTTTTAAAATTGCATGGCATTTTGTGAAAAGAAAATGATTTTGATGAAGAAAGGATATTTTTCTCAAGAATTCATTTCATGTGTTTTATCAAAACTATTTTTCATCTAAGATGAAATTAATTAGTATGTGTATGTTTCAAGTATAATGCCTCTATTATTTACATGGTTTGATTATTTTTATGATGAAATTAGATCCATTTGTTTTATATAGATTATTTTATGATGGGACGATGTTTATGAAACCCATTTTATTCATTGGGTTATGATGAATGATTTATGTTTATATTGTGGCACAAGTAATAATGATTTCATTATGAGATGGGTGTGACCTATATCTCCATCCGATGCATTGGGTAAAGATTTATATCTCATGAGATACACATGGTTGGAATGGCAAGTAAATCTGGTTCAGTAATACAGGGCTGGAACGACAAGTAAACCGGATTAAGTAATGGACTTTGTCCACTATGATGGTCTTGGAAGAAATGCCTTGGATACTATGGAAATCATATCATATGATTAATGGTTTCCCACAATTACATGTTTTATTACATTGATATTTTATCATTATTAATGTTCCTTTATTATCTATGCCTTATGTACTGCCATGTTTTTTGTCAATGCTCAATATTTTGATATTTAGATTTTATGCTAATGGTTTTACGTTCAAATGTTTATGAATCGTTTTATAATTCCCAATGTTTACCCTTACTGAGCATTTGAGATCACCATTTATATGTTTTATTTTCCCCAGGATATAAATAAAGGTTTTAGGTAAAAATGGAAAGAACTTTATGGGTGATGTTGATGATCTTTCACCATGATTACAAGATTATGTTCCGTGTTTCCAAAGACACTAAACTAATATAGTCTTTGGGCGTCTGTTTTTGTAACGTATTATGTTTTCGGAAAAATTAATGTAATGTCCATGTACGTCAAGCTTTGGGTCTCTACAATATGATATAAGGTTTTAATAACATCATGAAAATTTGGGCATGTTTTTCTGTCAATTTCAACCTTAAAATTTTAATCAAAACATAGTTATTCAATTTAATTTTTAAGTGAGGTAAAAAAATATTTTAATATTAAAATGGTTCAATATTTATTTATTTGATGTAAATTAGACCAAAAATGAATTGTTTATAACATTTTCATGAATTTAATAATTATTATATATTTTTTAAAAAAATTATGATTTTTAAATAATATAACAATACTTTATTTTGATAAACAGACAATAGTGTCAATTTTGACTCTATTAAATTCAATGATTATTAAAAATCTAAAGATTACAAGTTAGCTTAGAAACAAATATATTATTATATTACTAAGAGGTCAAGATCATATATTAAATTCATTAGATATATTTATTATCACAAATTATAATTATTTTAATATTTTTAGTTACATTTATATAAAAATTTAAACATCAATGTTTTAAATTATTTAATATACTTATTTCTTCAATAAAAATTGAAAATAAAATACTGTGACAATCATTCAGATTTTATAATAATAATTATATTTTAATATTTATCATGTCAAATCCAATATTAAAATTATTATATTTATCAAGACATGAATGTTGTAAACTTAACATCACTTTAAATAAATTATTATAAGAGTCATAATAATTTCTATATAGCTCCAAATGGTCAGTAACAAGACCCATGGATGATTATCGTCAAGATATACTCGAACAATAAGATTATTTCATGGGTTTTGTCTTCTAATGATTATTTTTAGTTCAATAAAAATTATTTTATTGATTTCTCATCAATAAAATATTTTTTGAATCATCAACATATATGCCTTTGTGGTAATAATTTATTTCCTAAAAATTACATATAAATTACCATGATAAATAAAAAATATTATATTTCAAATTACTATTTATAGTTTAATTTATATTTTTTATAACCATGTATTGAAATGATATGGTTATAAAATTTCAAGTGAGGCATATTTAATATTTCATTAAATAAAATCAATTAAATGTCGTAATCTCATCCTAGTGGCGTCCAACGAATACCATTTTGACCCAAGTATGATTTACGTTGATGAAAACACATCCAATGATATAAGGATATGTGTTAGGTTAATTTTATAAAAAAATTACCCTTAGTTACACAATTTACCCTTTTATTGTATTAGTAATAATTGCTGAAGTTACTCTTCATAATACCCAAAAATAAAATAAATATATTTACATAATTTGGAAATATTGATTCCAAATATGGAATATATTTTTCAAAATTTAAAACACAGAAGTTTGAATAATTAAATTAATCCTAACATCCTTATCAGAATGAGAAAACATGTTTTAAATGATAAAACATTGTAAAACATTGTGATGTTTTTACATATGAATTCAATGTAAAATTAATTATAATGAATTAAATTACATTAACTGATGAAAATAAAATGTATTTTTACTTTATAAACATTCAATAATATAATTTCACCATATAAATCTTATATATTAAGAATTTTTTTAATTAAATTTTTGAATATTTTTAATAATAATCAAACCAAGAATGTAATTAAAAAATTTTAAAAATTCATTCAAAATACAATTTAATACCCCACATTTAAATAAGAAGTTTATTTTGTCATATAAGAATTATTAATGTGTGAAAATTATTATTTAAAATGGGTTCACTATTAAAGGAGATAAATTTTTATTTTTGAAATATATAGGTTTTTAGACATAAAATAGGGTTTATTCACATCATATGACTAAAAAATCTATTGGAAATATTTTATAAATTAGATAACATATATATTTTATTAATTTAATTTACTAATTGTAATTAACATCATTTTTCAACACAATAATACAACTATATCCTTTATATTTAATAACATTATATTTTTCAAAAATAATTGATATCTAATTAATTGACCAACCATTTTGATAAGTTGGTTATATTTATTAACAATAACATAAAATCATTGTTATAATTGTCATTTAACACTATGGAATGTTTCTATTTTTTACACTCATGATTGTGTGCAATGAAATATATTGTAGAATTAAAATTATTTAAAGAAAATATTTCAAAAACAGTAATAGTGTTACATTATACCCCCCTTAATCTGAATGTCACTGTTAAAATTCATTACATGGATTAAAAAATGGGGATTCATCTACCTCAACACATCTTCATGTTTCCACATAGCTTTCTCAGATTGGTGGTTCTTCAATAAATCGTTAACTAAGTTAGTGGTCTTGTTTTGTAAAACATTTTCACCATGATCTAGAGTCACTATCATTTGTTCTTAATAAGAAAGATCCCGATCCAGTGGAAAGACTTATCATATTAGTATATGTGACATATTTAATCTATACATTCTCAAGAGATATACATGGAACACATCATGAAGTAAAGAGATATTTAGTGGAAGCTCCAATTGATAGGCTACATTTCCAACACGATATAGAATATAAAAATGACCTATTTTACTATGGATTACCTTTCCCTTATTTCCAAATGTAATTAATATCTTCCAGGAATATATTCCCAGAAAAACCTTTTCAACCACTTCATGATCTAGGTATTTTCATCAGTTGTCAGAATAATATTTTCGTGATTCTGTGATTCTTTTATAATTTTTTGAATAGATATGAACTTATCTTACATTTAATCCACAAGATCGGGTCCTAATGGATTTTTTCCCCAAATTCATCCCACCATGTTGGAGTTCTACACTTCATTCCATAGAAAGATTCATAAGGATCCATCTGAGTGCTGGAGTGAAACCTATTTTTCTAGGAAAATTCTACCAAAGGTAGGTGTTGATCCCAACAACCATTAAAATCTGTAGAGAAAGATCTCAACATGTCTCCTAGATGTTGAATTGTATTCTTAGGATGACCATCTATCTAACGATGATTAGAAGTGTTGAAGAAAAACTCTATATCTGGATCCCCCTGAATACATCACCATAACTTCAAGGTAAACCTATGATACTGATAAAATATAATGGAAAGTAGTATTATATGATTCTCGTCACATTCCTACATCCACACGAACATAAATCCTTTCTGAGTCAACTTGTTGAGTGGATTAGATATTCATGAAATATATTTCACAAAATGTAAATAATATCTAACCAAACTAGGAATGCATCAGATCTCAGTTTCCATTTTTCGTCTTTGACAATTTTCAATAACTTTTGTCTTTTCTGGATCCACAAATTTCTTGAATCTTATGATTATGTGACATAAAAACGAGACTTTACGAATCCAAAATTGATACATGGTAAATTTTTTAAAAATCTTCACCTTTAACATGGTCTTTAGTACAATTATCATGTGATCTTCATGTTATTACTTCCTCTTCGAATATAAAAGAATATTATCTATAAAAAAACCACAAACTGACCAAGATAGTCTCTAAATATTATGTTCACTATATCAATGAAGATAATGTGTGAATTAGTAAGACAAAAAGGAATCAGTATATATTTATAGAGTTCATATATTTTATATAATGTTATCTTTTATATATCCTCTTTCTTGAACATTAATTGATGATATAATGAATGAAGAAAAATCTTTGAAATGTATTATGTTCAATGTAGTTGGTCAAAGAAGTCATAAATGTGGGTAAGAGGATATTTTTTGATGATACTTATATTGTTAAGATCTTGATAATCAATGTTGAGTCTAATTGATCCATCTTTATTATTTACAGACAGAATAGGTTCAAGCCAATGTGACGGACTTGGGATTATGAATCCCTTATCAATGTTCTCTAAGATTTTTTCTTCATTTCTTTATAAACAATTTAGTCCATTCTATATGTTGTATTGGAAAATGGAATGACACCGTGTACGAGTACTATTAATAAAATAAAATTAAGATTCAGTGGAAGACTAATCAATTCTTTCAGAACGACATCATTAAACATTCTTAGAATAGTATTATTCCTAATGGGGAGTTTCTCCCCTATCCATTTAACTTAAATATCCTTAATTTATAATAACCATTACCCATAATATGGAATAAACTTCCACTGTAAGGTCATATTCATCCTTACATAGATAGATGATTGTAGATTAATCTGGAATATGAAATTTGACATTCCTTCTATAGAAATTTAAATGAGATCCATATAGTGAAAGAAAATCCATGCCAAGAATCACATCATCTTCCACTAAGGGAAGGATCACAATAATATTTAGGAAGTTCTTTCCCACAATCTTCAACTTGAGAATAATTATAAACTTTTGATGGGACCGATGAGCCTTTAATATTTTTCACATCTAAATAAACATCTATTTTTTGAGGTAATATGGTGATACACTTATAATTATCTTTAGGAATAAAAGAGAGTGTGGATCTAGAATCAAATAAAACATATGCTACATTAGAGTGGATGTTAAGTGTACCTTTAAAGCTTTATTATCATACTCCACATCACCAATATTTATTTCATGTGACCTATATTTTCCTTTGGCCTTAGGAATTTGTTGATGTCAATCATCATCTATAAACCTTATATTAGGGAATTGGTTGGAATAATACCACATTTCCTTATATTTATAACATTGATGTGTCGGAGGGAAATTCCATGTATCATTATCTCTATTTTAATCATTATACATATTTTTTCCATCACATCAGCATTAAAATACCGTATAACCTTCTCACCCACACTTAAAACACTTTCTATTCCCATTTAGATAATTTCACCCATGTTTCATTCCACACATTGATCATAAGGAGAAGATTATCTTCTTTTCAGTTTGGTTTTTAGATGATCCATTGAATTCCATTTTCTTTTATTATCAAGCCTATAGGACTAATGGGTCACTCTAATCTCCATATCAACCTTTAGAGAAGATCTAATGATTTTCTCACAGCTATTTAAGACACTTATGGATAATTCAATTAAAATAATTTGTTTTATTACACTACTGAATCGATCAATTTTACTCACAGTTTGGATAATAATTATTGAAGAATACATTGAAAGTCTTGTTAACTTTTCTTTATAGGTGCTAATGGGTTCATCAGTCTTCTACATAACCTCAAGGAAATACTTCTCCATCTTTGATTGAGGAATGAGATAAATCTACTTACCGAAAAATAAGTTCTTGAACTCATCCCATTCCATGGATTAAATTTCATATCTTTTAGTATTATTCTTGGTAAGGTTCCCCCATTGACCAACTTCACATTCCAAATGATAGAGTACTATGATAAATTCAATTTTTTCTGAACATTAGAGAACTAAAAATATCTTTTAATTTGAAATAATACATTGTTCAAGCAGTAATGTATATGATGACCTAAAAAATGAAGTTGGATGCTACTTCATTAATGAATAAACAGAATATTGATCCCTCTATTGATCAATTAGAATTCATGCATGATTAATAGCTTGAGAATGTTGTCTAATAAAATTTGCTTGTTTGGGAGGATAATCATTTATTTGCACCTCACATTCACCAGTAAGGTGGTTACTATGGGTTCCATCCATTAACTAAAACCAAGAAGCAAAGTGTGAGAAACACTAATAATAATGGGAAATCCAATACTTTTACCAATCCTTAGGGTTATTTTTAAGGTTTTCTTATACCTGTTTCCAAAGGTTAACTATACATTTTCTCTAATACCAACTATAACAGTCTAGAATTATTTTCAATGGCCTAGAATTGATACTGATTTGAGCACTCCATTGGTGGATACATCCCCTGGGTGGTACCCACAACTATCCATAGTGTATCGATTTTCTCAAGAAGCCCTTGGGTAGAGAGCCATTCTTCCTCCAAAATTATCACATGAGAGTTCCCAAGGATTGGATTCCTTCCCATTTTCTCTGATATAAAATATAATAGTCCATTCTTTACATTCATAGATATTATTTCAAAACTGAAGAATATTCATTAGAAAACATAACAAAACCATGTTAGAACCTTATAGGACTAGTGTATTTAGAAACAAGGAAACATAATTTTTTTCATAAGACATATACATTATCCCATGCTTATTTCTTCATTATTAGAACCTTTTAACATATCAAACTTAATAGTCTTATTTAAAACCATGGGAATATAAACATAAGAAAGGGTGAGCATAGATGCTTAGTGATAGTAAACAAGGGAGATATAAGAAATATCATATTCCTAAAACATAAGAACATAACATTTGAAAATATTATTTTTCATTTAAAAGATTTTGATATCATGTTAGGTGATAAATAATAAACGTTCGTAAGGAAATAATGAACATCTTACCAAACGTCATAACAAAGGACCTGGAATATTTCTCATACACATAAGAATAAAAAATAATTTCATATTATTGAAGTCTCATTTCCAAGACCATTATAGTAGACAACGTCTATTACTGAACCGAGTTCACTCCTCATTCCGAACCTATATTATAGAACCGGGTTTACTTCATGTTCCTTCCTAGTAATACTAAATCAAGACAAGTTACCATTCTAGTCCTATCTTTCTAATGAGATATAAATATTTATCCAATAAATTTGATAGAGATATAGGTCCGACCCATCTCATAATGGAATCATTATTATGTGTGCAATATAAACATGAATTATTAATCATAGAATAACCCAAAGAATACAATGGGTTTCTTAAAAACATTTCAATAATAAACTAATCCATTTTAAAAAATAGATTTTATAAATAGTATTCCATAATAAAAACATTCAAATCAGAGGAATAATAGGGAAAATATACTTGAAACATAATCCTATATATAATTCCATAATATATGTAAATTAATTTTTATAGAACACATGAAATTAATTCTTAAGGAAAATATCATTTTCTATTCAAAAACATTTTATTTTCTTAAAATTCCATGAAATTTTAAAAGAACATAATTTATTTGAAAATAAACATGAAATATTATAAAAGAATCTAAAATTATATTTTTTTTTTGAAAAATTAAAATTCAATTCAAGCCTTATAAATTAAAATAAAACAATATTCTCATACAATTGTTGGATAAGTCAAAAAGTACTTCGTATCGAAAAAGGAAAAATTTACTTTTTATACCATTTAATAAAAATTAAAAAATGGATAAGATTTACATTAAACAATTTTACAATAATAAAAAGACTTTTTTAAATTACATAATTAGTAATTATGTACATGGATGATAAATATACCCCAATAAATAGTTACTTATATGCAATCTTAGATAACAATGGGATTGTGAAATTATCCCTCACCACAGGTCAGATATCCGTTTTTCATATCTGAACCACCTGTGTAATGAATTAAAAAATGTCATTTATTTTTAAGGAATCATATTCAGTTTAACGATATCATATATGATCATATGATCATCATTTATTAATAAATATTCCTTATTACTAATTATTCAGGTATTAAATGTTTTATTTTCTTATGCATGTTTTATCAAATAAGTTCTGATTATCTTTTTTAGTTCAAAGTTATATCCCAACAAAATTATATTAACATAGTATATATCATACTTATTCATTATATACATTTATATAAGCAGGATTTAAAGGATATCATGTAGATTTTATCACATCGCATCATCGAGACTGGAGGTCTTATGTACGCATGAGTGACGATATCATTCACACAATTGTGAAATGGTATGGAAGTGTGTTGTATTTATTATTTTCCAGAATTATTATAATTTTATAATAATCATATATAGTTATTATTTTCATCATTAGAACTGTCAAATTAAGGTGGTGTTGAAAATTATATTATCCCACGACGTGGAGATGGTAAGCTTTATGTACACAGGCGTGTTGATTTCATTTTTCGTAGGATGGATAGAAGGTGGAAAATTGTTGTTCCATAACGAAAATAAAATATTAGTATTTAATTTATACTATTTTTATTACACTTTAATGGGAAAACCCATGAAGAAGAAGTATATGAAGAAATAAGTTATAAATAATTGGTAGAGTAGATTGCATCTTCTTCGTCGTGCTCCCTCTAAATCTCCACTTAAATCACAAGAGTTTGTCATTGGAGAAGACCAGAACCCGTATAATGATATTAGGGATGTCGATAGTGTAAAAGGTTTGGGGATATCCAAGACTAAATGCCCAATTATTTTTGATCAAGTGAAGGAGGGGGTCTCCTTTTATAAATGATGTGAGGGGCACTTTTGGAATCTCCAAAAATATTAAATTATAAAAATATTCAACACCCATTTAAAAACCAAAAAATGAACTAATTTTTAATATGATATGAGAAAAGGATATAATATAATCATTCAATCATATTTATATTAGTTTTCAATCTATTTAATCCTTATCATTTTAATTAACACCTAGTTAGTTTATTTAATTTTTAACTAAGGTAACAAATATTTCAATATTAAAAGGGTGATATAATTACTTATTTGATATCAGTTAAACCATAAATTAAAACTATAGAATATTTTAGACCATATATTATTTAGTAAATATTTTTTTAAAATTATTTTAAAATACTTTAATAATATTTTATTTTGAAAAACAAACTACTGTGTCAATTTTGAATCTATTCAATTCATTGATTATTAAAAATATAAAGATAAGAAGTTAGTTTCGAACCAAATATTTTTTTATTCTTAAAAGGTAAAGGTATTATATAAAATTCATTGGGTATATTAATTATCCAAAATTATATTTATTTTAATAAAAATTAATAGAATTTATTAAAAAAAATTAGGACATCGATTTTGTTTAGTTTTTTAATATACTTATTATTTGAATAAAAATTTAAAATAGAACACTCTGAAGAAAATATATCCTGTAGATTTTATAAGAATACATATAGTTGAATATATCATCGGTGAAATCTTATATTAAAAATATTATATTTATTAAAACATGAAAGTGACAACTTGGACATCACTTAAAATAAAATATAATAAGTGTCATAATATATTCCATATTGATCCAAATGTCTAATTACACAACTCTTGGATGGTTATGGTCTACATATACTCAAAAAATAAATTTTTTTCATTTTTTGTCTTTTAATGGTTATTATAATTTTAATAAGTTTTTTTATTGATTTCTCATCAATTAAATAATTTAGGCATCATCGACATATAATATTTTAATGTAATTATTTATTTCCTAAAAAACTAAAAATAAATTACTATGATAAAGAAAATAATTTTAGCTTCCAAATGAGTATTTATAGTCAAAATTTTATTTTTTTATAAATGTATATTAAAATTATATAGTTATAAGGGAAATTTTCTTGCAAAGAAAACCCCCATTTAAAACAAGAACCCATGATCATTTCATTTTCAACACAGAAAAATCTATTTCAAATCTCAATGAATCAATATAAATAATAACCAATTAATGAAATTTGAATACATTAACATATCCACCTACCTCAAGTACATCGAAAACCTGAAAACCCTTGACAACAGGGATTGGAATGAGATGATATAGTTATAAAATTTTGAGTAAGACCTATTTTACTTTTCATTAAATAAAATAAAATAAATATCATAAACACATACAAGTGGCTTTCAAAGGATACAATTATGATTAAAGGATGAATAATTTTGATACACACACATCCAATTATATTAGGACAAGTGTTCTGGTAATTTTATAATATTATTTTTAATCTTAATTACTTGATTTAACCATTAACCTTATTAATAAAAATTACCAAGGTTACTATTCATAATGACTAAAAATAAAATAAAGATATTTAAATGTTTTGGACCAACTAATGCCAGATATGAAACCAATTTTTTCAAATTCAAAACATTGAGGCTGCAGTAATTAAATTAAAATTAATCTCACTGTCGGAAGAAGAAAATGGTTCTAAAAGAAAAACATTGCAAAACACTAAAAAGTTTTTAAATATAATTTCAATATATAATTAACTCTAATGACCATAATTGCATTAAAAATATATATAATATATTAATACTTTAAAACAATTCAATAATACAATTTAACCTTATAAATAATTTTTATGGAAAACAAATTTCAATTAAAATTTATATATTTTTACAATTCATCAAAACATGAATGTTGTTAGAAAAGTTTCAAAAATTCATTAAAATTAAATTTTTATATCTTTCATCCAAATAAGAAGTTTATGTGTTGATATAAAAAATATTAACACATGAAAATTCTAATTTATAATGGGTTCTCCATTAGAAGGCTGTAAAATTACCCTTTTGAAAAATATAAGTTTTTAGACAAAAATATGTTTTATTCATATCCTATGACTAAAAATCTTTAGAAATTAATTTATTAAATACATTACATTTTTATTTTATTCATTTAAAATTATAATATAAATTTAATTAATTTATTAATAAAAAAATATAAATTTTTACTTTACAGTTAATTAGATTATATTTTTCATAAATAATTGGTATCCAATGAATTCGTCATACATTTTCATAAGTTAGTAATATTTATTCTTGATATCATAACATATAGGTTACTGTTGTCATTTTATACTAGTGATTTCCGCAATACGATTACACTCACGATTGTGTGTAATGAAATCTATTTAAGAATTATAATTATTTAAATAAAATATTTTAATAAAAACATGTGCCTGTAACAAGGCACTCCACCAAAAGGAGAAAAATAATTTGGTTAGAAAATTATAGATTTTTTATGCTCAAATTTGAATTTATTCATATCTTAAATCTATACAACTTATTAAATGAATTTAAAATCATTCTATTGTATATAAAAAATATATATATCATTAAAATATATTAATAATAGTGATTAGTTTAATTTATTAAGATAAAATGTAGTTGTGGGCATAGAAAATAGTTATTAATAAAAAATCATTATTTATATTCCATTTATTATTATTCTAATTTATAATTAATTGGAAACCAATGAATTAATTTGAAAAAAATGCATAAAATATATTTTTAAAATTTAGGTAACCTCATTTATTCCCCCCATTGCAATATCTATGCGAAAATTATCAAATTTAAACAATATATTTTAGTTGTTTGTTTATGTTTGATGTGGAGTATGTTTTATGGTATAGAGTATAGTGTTTACATTAAAAATATTTGGGTGTTACATCATATGTCAATATTAACCACCAATACCTTTATAACATAATGAATCAAGAATCACTACCAATGTCCTATAACATAGTGGATCATCCATCATTACCCGCACTTTATAGTAGATTGATTGTCAATAATCATATACCATTATAATATGATGAGATATAAGACATTACCCAATTCATTTGATAGATATATCTTATACATATATATAATAATGATAAATCGTATATATATCTGCCTCATGAAATTTATAATACATATTATCAAGAAAAAATCATTTAATGAAGATGATATAAATAACATTTTTGAATGATATGACATAATATGAAATCTGGAATGTTTTTTTCGATAATAAAAAATAAATAAACCAAAATATATCTATTATATTATAAAATTTTGGTTGATTCACTAAACATAACCCTATATGATATTTTTATTTTTTATATTAATAGGAAAATGGAAATGAAATAAACAAAAGAGTTTTTGTAAAACATTTTTTTAATGTTACTATAAAAATAAAAAGTTAAAATTCATCATCGAGATGATAGTAAGAATAATTTCTAAAAAATTATATTCAAATATTCCCATATAATATAACCTATAAAATAAATAAGGATTAAGAATTAAAATGAGGAGTGATGTATAAAAAATATAAATAGTGAAATGAAATGCATTTAAAATATTTTTAGGAAGATTATGAGAAATCTAACATAAAGTAGAATGTTTTAAAAAAATTATAAATAGATAAAGGGAAATATAAAAAATAAGTAAATAAAAAATATTTATATTCAAAAAATATGTATGTTTTTTAAGAATGAATACAGTAATTTTGTTAAAATATCTAATAGAGATGATGAGATTTATTCTTAAAAATGTTCCATTATATGAAGACTAAAATCATAGAATCTTTTAATAATAAAATATAATTTATCTAGAGATAAAGAGGTAATAAAATATAAAATTGATAAATTGATGATTATAATAATATTAAAATAATATAGTTAAGGAAGTCATATTATGAACGAAAAAAATATAAATTTGGTCCACAAAATCTTTAACATTGACATTCCCTTATTTGAACATGCTCTAAACTCTCGCATAATAATTTTTTTTATTATTAATTTATATCAGAACCATATTTTATTTATTTTACTTCATAAAATTCATTTGAAACTTCTTATTTCTTATTCAGTAATCATTCTTTTCTAAAATTAATATTATGGTGTTAAATGTCCCATTTTTTCCTTCCTAGATTTGGTATATAAGATTTGATTCTTTATCCTAGAGTATGTATTCACGAATTCTATAATGGGATAGAAGTTTACTAAGTTTATAATGATATATTTATAATGACCAATTGTAGTTTTATGAAATTTATGGTCTCAACTTGTAAAGTGCGGTTAAAATATCATTTTTTTCTTAATTTCAAATCATACAAAAATATTCATTTTTTAATATATATATATATATATTTCTATTAAATAATTATGAAAATACATTACATTTATCAATACAACATTATAAAACTATCATTTATGTTTTCTAATTCATTTTTGATGAAAATGTTTTAACATCCTTCTTGTTAGTGGTAAAACCAACTCAAACAAGAACACATTATAAAAACTAAATAATTACAAAAAAGTTATTTTATAGTAATAATACAACTTTTACAAAATCATAATGATTTAAAAAAAGAAATTATTATATTGTTAAATCATATTTAATAATATTTGGGTGAAACATATATTGAAAAATGACTAGGGAGATTATTACACTTATATTAAGGACTCAAATATTCTCATTGAGATATTTTTAAAAATTACAGATTTGGAAGTAGTCATTCTGAATAGAGATCACCAAATATGATAGATAATTTTTGGGGGGATAATTTAGCCAATGATTAAAGGGATAACTATTGGAAGTGGGTAGGATGAATTGGGTAGTTTTGGGTATATTTTAATGGTTTAAAGCGATGAAATTTATATAAATAACCACTGATTAAAATAAATGGAATGTCATTTTCAATTAAATTGGATCCAAAGTTACAAAATAATGTACAAGAGATAAAATTAGGCTGATAATTTTATCATTAACACAATTATTTAAAATATTTTATGACATTTCCCCTCTATTGGCCTCTTTTCACTTTTTATATTTTTTCCATTGTATCAAAATTTTTAACATAGTAACATATGTTTTTTACAAAAAATGGAAAAAATATCTATCGACAAAATTTTAATTTATAATTAAAAATATGAAATATATTTTATTTAATTCATTTTTTAAAATGGATTAAAATTAATTATATCATAATAATGTGTAACACACAATTTTTTTCAAAACATTTCTAAGCATAAAAAAGAATTCATTCTTAATATTTATGAAGTAATAATTATTATAATATTGATAATTATTTTGAATATATATATATATATATAATTCATCTAATTAAAATCATTCTTTAAAAAATATCAATTTAATTTATTAAGATAATAATACAAAACATAAGGAAAGAAACATTTCTTTTAAAAGTAGTAAATTTTAACATTAAATGATTTTATTCTTAATTATTTAAAAATTATTATTTATCTACCAATGATGGATTGATTTTTATCAAAAAAATATATTAAAAAACCATTATCATTCAATTGAATTTATTCTCTAAAAGTAATGTTTTTAAAAATTGTAAACGAATAATAGTACAAGTAATAATGGAAAATATATTATTAAAATACGATTTATTAAATTAATAATTAAATGTTTATATCATCAAAATTTCTACTTAAAACCCATATGAAAACATTTTTATAAGTAAAAAGGATAATATAACCAATGGAGGTAGTTTTGGGTGGTGATTCCACTTATATAGATCTTATAGTGATTACCACGATCTAGAACATAGACCATAGATGATTTCCACCTAAACATGTTTAAGTTTATCTTTGGATTTTTTTAGGGGAAAAATTATGGTTTTACCTCATTTACATGCCTAAAAAATAATCCTTTTTTAAATGCTTTCTACTATTTTTTTGCATTATTTCCCATTTTCATATAAATTTCATAATGTGGTTAATTATATTTATATCATCCAAATCAATGGTTATGTTATAATAGTCAAATTTTAATTTAATTTTAAACAAAATAAACTTATAATTTATCTTAATAAATCATTTTATGTTTAATTATGGTATTAATATATATATATAATCATATTGAACACGTAGGCCCAAAACACCAATAAACCAAAATAGTATAAATATAAGGATATTAATACATTACTAAAAATTGAAATAAATAATTTATGAAAATAATTTACCACATCCTATTATTTCCTTTTTAAATATTTTTATCCAATTTATAACTTGTCATATTTTGTCCATAGTTATTACCAGTGGTATGATCCTCAAGGTGTATTTTGATGGGGAATATTTCAATATGGTTTTATTTTTTATTTTCTTGTCTTTTTTTCCTTTTATAAATTTTCTAATTATCCTTCAATAAGAAATATTGTAATTTGGTTCATTTTCTATTTTAAATTTTTTCCTCCATGAGATAATTTAATGTTAGTTATTTTTCTAAAATCTCAAGATAAATAAGATTTCATAGCATTAAATGAAACTTAAAAACATAATTTCAGATTATTACATTCTAACCCCTTAAAATAATTTCACCATTGAAATCTCATTACTCAAAAAATAATGGTACTTATACCTCAATACATCTTCAGGTTCCCATATGGATTCCTCAAACTTATGATTTCACCATAGAAAATTGACTAGTTTGGTTTTCTTTTTCACATCAATTTATCTCTATGAACCAATATCTCTACTAGTTTTTATGTATAATAAATATCATGTTTTAGTATCATTTCATCTTAGTAGTATATGTGATTTATAAAAAATATAGTTCCTTAAATGTGATACATGGAACATAAGTTGTGCTTGTGAGAAGTTTTGGGGAAGTGCTTGTTGATAAGCTATAGTACCTATAAATCAATGTTCTTTAATTGAATAATAAATTTCAGACCTATCTTCACATTATTCATGAATCTCATTTCCATATTCGTATGAGATATTCCAATGAATAATTTAGAAACAATTTCAAAATTTCGAACTCATAAATGATTATCAGCATAACTCTTTGAATAACTTTTTGATGCTTTTATATGTCTCTAAATGGTTTAAAACATGCCCATATTTTTTGAAAGGACCCATTCCTAAAAAAATTCTTCCCTTGAGAATCATAACATTATATTAGTTTTTTTATCTCTATTCTCATATAGAGGCTTATATGGTTCAATTCAGATGTTATAGTGGAAACTGTTATTGTAGAAGAACTCAACTACATGAATTTATTGATCCAATATCCTTAGAAATATATTTAGTAAGATCTTAAAATATCTTTCAATATATTAATGGTATATTTAGATTAAACATTGGTTTGATAATGATAATTCATGTAAAAGTTTAGTCTTGAATCTATTCCACATTCGATACTTCAACAAAACATTGATCGTAACCTTATATTTTGATCAAACATAATTGAAAGTAGTACTCAATATAGAGATACCAATTCATTTATGTAAATTTTTTAAAGTGGATTGAGTGAAATATATTCTCAAATAATAATGAATTTTTCAAATTTGTTAATTTAAACAAGTAGAACCCAAATGTAATTAAACCATTTTAAGGTCTTGGGGAGATATATGATGAAATCAATGTGTATGTTCTCCCATTTTCATACATGTATAGATAATGGTTGCAAAATCCACTTATAAATTTTTTATTTTCAACTATTACTTTTCCACATACCTCGAATGAATATATATACTTAAAAATATCTCTTTTAATATTGTCCCATAAAAATTACAACTTATGATCTATATACATATTTGTTTTATTAGGGTGAATCGAGAATGATTAACGATATACAACATCTAAATGATCCATTTTCAGATATAGTGTATATATGACACATATCCAGGTTCCAAATCTTAAAACTCCATATGTATCATTGTTTAACTCCATAATATTTTCTACCTTATCCTATAGATCCATATGATCTTTTTGGAAATCAATGATCTTTATATAAATGCAGAGTTAAGAAATTATTTTGGAATGGTAGTATTTTATCACTTCATTTATGACTTCCATATCCAACCTTTAATATTCATAAATGTTTGGCCCCTTTCAATCCTCATGAAGGATTGGTTTCCATGGTCCTTTTTGATGATATCATCATCCACATTGTTTTAATTCCAAGGATGGTATTGTATTCATAAGTCATAGTCTTTGATTTAATATTACCATATCCTGTAGTGTATGTTAACTCCTTTTGTGTGGATATATATTTTGAGACCTTTTGATATGTATATATATGTTACTTCTCCCCAAAATGATAATACATCAAGAAATTTAATGCAAAAAATTATGCATCTAGCTCCAAATGAAGCATAAAATAATTTTGTTTGGTTATTTTATTGACAAAAATCATAAGCTATAATCGTTTTATATTTCATAAGTACACATCTTGTTTCCATATCTAATGAATCATTACATTTCACAAACACTTATCCATTCTTTGGTAGTGCATGTAATTTTGTAGCGAACAACTAGTGATAAGGCCCATTAAATATATCATCACATTTTTATATCCATAGAAAATTTTCTCATATCCATGTTAATATGGTTACTGGGATTATTAATCATGAAACATTTATCACAAAAAATCGTTAATATAATAATAATTGATTAAACATATGGATATATATATATACAAATATATATATATATAATATTTTATTCTATGAAATTTTTCAATCACCTATCTATTTTTAGGATCCACCAATATAACATCATGTGATTACACAACATGAGAAGGATACTTTTCTTTAGCCAAAATTCACACTGTCCAAATATGAAATATATTTTCTCTATTCATAATGTCATTATCAAAATACTATAATTATGTTCATGTTATTCATTTCTCATAGAATATATGATAATATCTTAAATAAATACTATAAAACATTTTTTAATGTAATATATAAGACTACATTTTTCAAAAACACAAATCTAGTTGGAGAATTCGTACGTATGAGTGTTATCATTATGAATTAATAGTGTCCATATCTTGTGTGAAGGCTATCATGGGTATATATTCTAACATTACACTTAATTGATGGTATCTATATTGAATATTCCCATTCATGTAGCTTAGGTGCTTATAAAACCATTTTCTAAATTATTTTGTATTTTCTAATTTTTATTATTGTAATATAGAGGAGGCCATCTACAAGGACACTTCAATATAGTCATAGAAACAAGAACAAGTTCAATTGAAATATCATCATCACATTATGGTGGATGAACATATATTTCACAGAGAAATATATTACTATATTATAATTTAGATGGAATGTATTCTATATTGGTTTGGTCCCCATCCATTTGAGAAAAGAATCAATTGTTATTGGGTATTAGGAACCATATTGATTAATTTTTTTCCAATTGGAGTTCATATTCATCATATACTTGATATGCTTTCATGGAATGATTTAGGAAATGAAAGGATGTCACTTTATTCTAAAAATTTAAATTATATCTCTGTTGTGAGTTCATTTCTATCCCCAATATGACATTGGATTTTTCCAAGGGAAGATGAAAAATATTTTTATTGAGTATCTTTTTACAAACCTATATCAGAGACGAGTAATATTTATTTGATTCAATCATAATAAAAATAAGTTTATTCATTAATAGTTAACTATAAAATATTACCGGAATTGAATCAAAAACCTTAGAAAACATTCATGATATGAAATAATGTGATGATCTGTAATGAAATAAGATATTACCTGATTCAGAGTGAAGAATATGTGTACCTTTTCCCTTTTTATTATCATGGGCCACTTTAGTGGTAGTGATTTCATAAACCCTTCAATATTACAATGGACTTGGAGGTTACTGATGTCTATTATCCTTTCCATCCCAATTATTATGTTGTTGATTGGTATAATTCCCAAGCTCCTTACATTCAAAACATTGAAGTAGGGTTATTTCATTAGTTGGGACCTTTTTGTTCTCTATTATGTTAAATGGACTCTTTATATTTCTTGGGAAATTTTTACTTGATATCCCTCTCTACCATATGTGAAACAAATTTCTTGTCTTTGAGGAAATTTCTAGGGTGCTCCCTCTATCATCCTGGTCATGTAGAAAAAGGAATTTTCATTCCTTTATGTAATTTATTCGTCATGATTCCATGAAGCAACATTATCATTTTCTCCTCTCTAAATCCAAGAGAATAATGATAGTACCGAATTGAATATATACATTATGTTATCATCAAATAATTACATGATATCTATAAAGGTAACTTGTGTATAATTCCTTTTGAATACAAGGTTTTAGGTCACTAAATAAATAATAAATTTTTATTTTAGTTTAAATAATAAAACAATAAGTAGAACATGAAAGGATTATGATGTCTGTTTCATGTCAACAAATAAACTCATCACCCTTTTTCTTCAGATCCAAGAATTATATACCAATATTAAGATGAAGTTATTTTGATAAATACTTTTTGATTTTTATTTTCTTAATCACCTCACATTCCAAAGAGTCTATTTCCTTTTTTCCTTAAGTTATATATAAAATCCACCATTATTCTGGTTTACCTTCCAACCAATAAAAATACATGATTAAATTTTCTCATTAAAATCATTGAAGTACCAAAAATATATTTTATATTGTGTTGATATATTTATCAACAAATATAGGACTAGAGATCCACTATAAGATGATGGTCATTGATACACAATGCAATATATATCTTGATAATAATTTTTTATATCTTTGGGTGTTCTACAAGATTGATTTTATTTTTCATAAACCATGACACCATACCCCTGAAGTCATGCACACCATATCTAATCCCATTTGTTTTCTTATTGGTAAAATCACTACTTTTTCCATTTAACCAATTTTAAATTTATCTACTCTTTGTTTGTAGCGTCTACTAAAACCAAAAGGTTTAATGTGACTAATAAACCATAATATATTGTGAAAATTAGTATGAAAATCATATGTATTTTAAAAATCAATACTATAATTTCTTACATTATAAAACATTCCCTAATTAACATAGTTCTCTAATATTTCATAACCTAATACCAAAATATAAATAAATTTTTCTATAACACAAAATGAGACATCCTAAATTAGAGGGTAATTTGGATTTTATAATAAATATTTTATCGAGATTAGGTTATTTTACTTTGGGTTATAAAAACAACATAAAAGGGGATTCCCATTTCCTCTATCACTTCATACCTCATGACTTTTCTATATTTTTCTTATTATTTTTTAAATTTTTTGTCTTTATGATGAAAAAATAAAATACATTTTTTAGTCCATCAAATATCCTAAATATAAAAAAATGTTCACATTATCTAAATACTTTAAAAATTATAAATAATAAAAAACAAAATCCCAAAAATCAAACATTTAATGTCCTTAAATATTTTCTACATAAATATCTTATTTAAAATTAATTCTTAAAGTTTTTTCACAAACATATGTACACATTAATTCATTTGAGTCATATGATTTCATTTAATTACCGAGGAAGATAAGAAAATAAATGGAGTGCGCTAAAATGCTCGGTAAAGGAGAATCATTTCAACAATTCAAAGAGGATTAAACTGTAATCATGTTATAAAACATGAATACGGGAGAAATAACATATTAAAAATATCATGGGATATTAAATTTAATTATAATACATTACAGAACAACATTGATCATGGAACGGGAACATAATACCACATAGGGGCCAACATGGAAGTTTGAAATATATATCATGGCATGGAAACATGAGAAAATAATAATAAAATATGGAAACATAACACAAGAATGTGGAATAAAAATAATCATTGAAATAATAACATAGGTCAAGGTTAAACCATATAATCATCATAACATAGTGTATTATGATTCAATACAAGTGTCCCATAACATAGGGGATCTAGTTTCCCTACTTTCATCCCATATTGGATAAAGCATCACTACTCACATACCCTAATAATATCCTGAGATATAAATATTCACCAAATTCATTAGAGGGATATATCATAACAACCCATTTCATAATGATAAAATTTAAACATGTGTACTATATAAAATAAATTATATATCATATCAAGAAAATTTCATGGAATAAAGATAGGTTACATAACATTTTCAAATAGTATCATATAACATGGAATCAAACAAATTGGATTGCAATGAAAATTTATTGAACAAAAAAGGAATTTCATAAGTGAAACTAGGGATTTATTAAATAATCCTAACCCCGTAAGAGATAGATATTTTTGATTTTGAGAGGAAAATGGAATGGGTATCATAAAAATGTTTTCATAAAATAGTTGTAACATTTTCAGAAAATATGAAGATATAGGTCACATTTAATTTTTTTATGTAGTAAAAATTAATAATTTTTTAAAAAATAGTTTAAAATAATCCTAAATAATATTTCCTTGAAGAAAAATAAAAATAATATAATGATATATGGATTGAACGATATAAAATATATGAAAGTTAAAAAATATTTTTTTAAAACTTTTAGATAACCCCACAAATCTAGTAACCGAGATATGGTGCTTACTTATTAGATTGGTACAAGATACAAGGTATCACACCATAAAGGACCAATCATTTTAGTTTCCTTGAAATACTAGATAAATACTTGATCCCCATATTAAATTGTAAATATAAAAACATCTCATAAGAAACATTCTTACATATTTGATACCTATCTAAATATGCTTCTCATATAATGGGAGAAGAAAAAAAATCAAAGGGAGAGCTCAAATTCTCAATAAGGGTTACATAGAAAAAACTATTCTATGTTAATAAGGTATTATCAATATGGATTAGTTCATAATCAAAACATATTCCACTCGATCAATAACATCAGATCAATGAACATCAAAGGATAATATCAATATAGAAATCACATGTATAAAGGAAACTGAATTATCAATAATGTAAATGAATAAATCATAACATTCATAACATTTTCATCAATTCCATGAGAAAGTAATTACACATATTACCAATAATATCTTTCAATTAAGAAATAATTCACAATAAATGGGTATTTTTAAATCAAATACCCATCTAATTTGGACACCTATTTTTACCCTTGAGAGTAATCAATATATTGAGGAGTATCTATAATTGGGTCCAATCTATCACTAGTATGTCTTATAAATTACTCATATATTTAATTATTAATATAATTCGTTCTGAAAATGTATAATAATTCAATAATTATTCATATTGAATCAGGAAAATGAAGAATCGATATTTCCCAAATAAATGGAATACATTTATTAATGAGTTTACTTTAACTGATATTTCATATCGATGGGTTGTATGATCATGAAAATATCAAAGTGATTGAAATAATAATATTTAAATCACTATTATTCCAAATATGTATATATAGGTGAAAATAACGAAAATTGATGTAACGTCCTGACCAGGGAGCAGCTAAAATGCTACCTTGAGATGATAGGTCACAAGGCCTCATCTGTGTCTCCTCGTATTCTATAGACTACAAACCAAAAGTTAGTGTCTGAGGTGGAATTATGGGGAGACTCTAACCACATATCTAAGTGCTACAGTGGAAGAATATATGATATTTAGTAGTAGATAAAACAAATATATTATAGTGAAACATTGGAAGTATAAACATTCACACAGTTGTAATAATCAAGCCACAAGCTAATTCATATAAATCATGATATCACGGAATGATGGTGTAACAATGGAGAGATATGGGATAAAATTCATAGGAATATAAAACATGCTATAAAAAGTAAAAAAAATCAAAATACAGATCCCCTAGAATCATGATCATATGGCCAAATCTCTTCTTCTAGGCTCCATGAAATACGAAAAATGGATCAATAATCTGTGATAAGAAGATTTTCATACTCCTGACCCACAATCCTGATAAATACTCGGGTACCATGGGTGGACTGAGTAGAGTGTGAGATAAAATTCGCAGGCCATCAAAAATAGTGACTAGAATAACCAAGTCAATGCATATAGGATTGAAACTTGCAGGTATATTAAATTATAAAATGTGCTAAAAAATAAATTCAAGCCAGCTGAGGTTCCTATAGTAAACCTTATAGACTCTAACTACTTTGGAATAATGCCAGAATAAGTCCAATTAGTATAAAATATATAATTAATCCTAAATATATAATATTTATACATGTATATACACTATAGATTTAATTATATATATTGGAATATAAATAAATAATAGGTTCTAACTCGTCCCGATGTGTATCTCAGGCATCCATGAATATTCTAACAGGATACAGGCTCTAAAAATGGTATTATCCCTGAATCCTATGGTAATGTTAGATGTCATGATCATCACTCTAGATAGTGGAGTGAGTTGTCATGCCCAACACCCAATGAAAGGGAATGTGGAATGTCATTCCCATCAACCATGGAAGAGTAAATGATGCGAGCCACCATGCCCATCACCCAACATATGGGAACATGAAATTCCATGATAAAATATTCTAATAATGATAGTCTATAGACCAATATCTATACCCTAATATTATACTAAGGATGTATTATCACTTAAACATACATATTTATTTAACCTTCCATAACCATGGGACCCAAAATTATATAATCCATGAATAAATAAAATACAAAGGCATGGTCCATTCTACCCACTACCATCTAATTAAATTAAACTATTTAATTTATAAAGAATATAAAACCCATTTCAAGGTAAATCCAAACCACTTATATAGTATTGTGGTCAATAAACACATATAAAAAGATGTAATTTAGTTTAACCCATTGAAAGGGGTGTAAACTAGTGAGGAATACATCCTAAAACTATTAAAAAATGATGCAGGGAGAATCATAACATGTTTTATTTAATTTTGAAAGATTAAATATATTTTAAGTCAATGTAATGAAATTTCAAGTTTTTGGAAAATAGAAAAATGATATAAAACAACTAAAATTTTAGGGTAAATTAACATAACACCTAACATTGAATCACGGATGACTCCTCATCTGATATTGGATTCAGGTTTGAAGTATAATGGGTGAAATCAGAATAATATACCAATGACCTAAATATTTTTCATATGTTCATTCACTAAAATTTTACAAAACAAGGCCAAATAAATGGAATAAATATGGAATAGGAGTAGAGATATTTACAATATGCTTCCAAATTGATAGAGAATCATTCTATCAGAGTCTAGAAAATAGAGAAATATATAAACATTGGTTAGGCTTGGGAAGTGATTTCCTGTGTGGCTCCTACTATGCATGTGAGGAGATATGAGCCTCTTTCAAAATTAAGAGGCTTGTCTCCCTTTTAAAAAAATAAATTTTGGAATTACTTGGAATTTAATGTTTACATGGAATGTAAATATTTGGTATCAAACAACCATGAATAACCAAGTTCATAGCTTGAAATAGGTTCTAGTCCAGTAGATACATATCATGTATTTGAATAAACATCATGTATTTATGAAATTTGGTGTATTTCTTCTACAGGTAGACTCCATCCCCCTTTCTACTTCCCCTTATTCCAAACATATAATTGACCCACCCTAGGGCATGTTCTCCAAGTTTAACCCAAAAAGGAAGTAAATGTGGAATATCCAAAATTAAGTAGAAAATGTATCATGCTGAAATTTTGGGATATTACAGCATCCCGTCCTTTAAACAAATCATCATAGATTTTCCCTTATTATGGTAGTAATGTAACAGCCCGAGATTTTATGAAAAATATTCTTTTTAATTTTATTAATGTCTTGTGTTGTACGCTACACCAAAAGGAGCTTGCACAACACACATCTTTGACTTTCCTTGCATTACACGCAATCGCAACCTTCCTCGATAGCGTGTGTAGTACGCAATACTGAGTTTCACGAAACAACGATATGCTATTAAAATATTATTAAAACTAACCGTTATGAATAGTAATAACCACTTTTTAAATTTTAGAAATTTTAGCTCTCAAAATGGACTTCATTTTTGGATTCGGAGTATCGAATTTAGCCTAAGGTGAAATTTTGGTACTTTTCGGATAACTTTCATATTCTGATGAAAAGTGAAAATTACTAAATTATAATTAAAAAAAACTTTTTTAATCGAAATAATTAATAGTGATAAATTATTAATTTGAGTGGTTTTAAAGTATATTTAGAATATATTTTTACAATTTAATACAATTTTGGTCATTGAATGTAATTTCACATTTAAACCAGACATAATCAAGTGTCAATCTTTTGATAGATATTGTTTCTTAAAAACACACTATTTGTTTTAACAGCGGGATTTAATTATAAAATTAATTAATGCAACTTCTATGTTATGAATTTGGTAAAATAGAATTCATTTTTGAATTCGGAATATGAAATATAGCTTAGGATGAAATTTTGGCATTTTTCTGAAAAACATCAATTTTTGATGAATAGTGAAACTACTAAGTGGTAGTCAAAAAACTGAATTTTTCATAAAACATAATTTTACCGCTTCTGTGAATGGAATTTCAAAACTCCGAGAGACACGGTTGATGTCAGTAAGTAAAATGTGGTTCAATGAGATGAAAATAATTTTTTGTGAATAGTAACTTTTTACTTTTTTTTACCACGGTTAAAAATAAATAGGGTAATTAAGGGTAAAAATGATATTAATATTACCATAACACATGTTCTAATCCTATTGGACAAGTGTATCTCGACCAAAAACAACCTTAAGTGTAAAATATTATCATTTATCCCCACTTGGGTTAGATTAGGACATTTATTATTAATTTATTTAAAGAAGGGTTAAAATAGTTAAAATCAATGTTTAATAAGTAAATCATTTTTAATATGGGGTTATACATAAGATAAATTCGACTATAAATATTCATTAGAAATCTAAAAAGCTTTCCTATATAATGGTATTTTATTTTTAATTTTTAGACATTAAATAATTTAATTTATTTATGACACAATGATGATGCAGTAATTATCTTATTAATGAAATATTGACATAATTGATGTTATAAACACCAAAAGAAATGAAATTTGAGACTTTTTATGAATTCCACTAATTTTCTATGTTACTATGATATATTAGTGTTGATTTAATAAACTTGGCTCGAACATATAATTCTGTTATGACTTTCACAAAAATCATATATCAAATAGTGTAAAATTGACACAAAATAGTTTTTAAATCAAATATTATATTACTAATTGTTATTTTATTCCTAAAAATCTAAGGTTCATCAAAATGACTTAGATAAGGATATATATATTAATAATAAACAATTTATGGTTCGTTTGGCATGTTATAGTAAGTGTATTAACCATATAGTGAAAGAAAACAAAAAGACATGGTAAAAGTTAAATTATTTATCTTAGAGTTAAATCTAATTGATAAGGTTAAAATAATACCCTAAACTTGTATAAATCCTATTGTTTGATAGTATTTAGACCCCTCCCCAATTTAGCTTCGAAATAAGACCCTTTGGAACCATTATAAACCGATTTTGACTTTAATATAAAATAATATTTTGAGATATTCCTAAGGTGCCCCTCTCCTCCCTTATAAAAGGGCACCTCCTCCCCCTCCTCCTCACATCAAATTGAGCACTCAAGCTCGGCCAAACCCTTCCATTTTCTCTTCTCCACTTCCCTAGAATAATCCTAGAGGTCCTGGACTTCTTCAAAGACCAATCTTAGTTCCCTAAGTGGAGGATTCAAACAGGCGTTCCAAAGAAGAGGTAATATCTGTTACCGATCTTTTCAATTTCTTTCTTCTTCAACTTCTTCTCCTTTAGTTGTTTCATGATAAAGTAATAACATCAGTATTAATTACATACTGATATGTTATTATAAATATAAAACAACCCTAATTCACCTTCTATCCATCCTACGGAAAAATGAAATCACCGCGCGTGCGTACGTACGGAATACTGTCTCCACGCCGTGGTGTAATCTATTTTCCACCATCACTTTACAAGGATGGGTATAATGGTGTAATGAGTAACTATTTATGATTATTATAAAGTAATATTGATACTGAAATAATATATATATATACTCCAATACAATTCCACGATCATAGGAACGATATCATCACTCGTGCGTACGTACGGAATACCGTCTCCATGATGTGAAGCGACTCGTTATACATGATCATCATTACATAATAATTATACAAATGAATTGAATGAATAAATATGATATATGTTACACTAATACCATTCTGTATATAAGGTATCTTTAACCTTAAAAGAAGAATAAGAATTTATTCGGCAAAACACGCATAAGAACAAAAGGCAATAAAGACTCGAGTAACAAGTTACAATGAAATATTACTAACAAGAAGCTAAGAATATGACCATATATGATATCATATCAATATGTATGATTCTGTAATAAGTCAATAACATTATTTAAACCATCATACAGGATCTTCGGACATGTACAAAGCAAATCGGACCTAAGGTAAGGGAAAATACCACAATCTCATTTTTATCCGAGATTGTTTATTCGTAAGTATTTAATGGGGTTTATTTTATCATCCACATCCATGTTCCCTCAATATGTAATATTGTTTCCATCCAATTACAATATTTTAAATCAAATTTTACCCTTCAGTGAGTTTTTAGTAAAGAATATGAAAGGAATCTTTTGTCGTTTTTTTTCGTACGAGGTACTTTTTGACTTTTTCGACAAAGGTACGAAGAATGTTTTTTTAACTTATACGGCATGTTTGGATTTTTAAAACATTACTTCCAAGAAGATTCCTTTACAAGTTTTCAAGTTTATTTTTAATCAACTTATATTATTTTAAAGTCGTATGACATGTTATGAAAGGAAAAATGTTTTTTGAAGAAGAAAGGATATTTTCCTCAAGAATGGAGTTCAAGTGTTTTATCAAAATTATTTTCCATCAAAGATAATAAAGGGTTCTGTTTTTATCCCTATTATTACATTGATTTGATCATGTTGTGATTGAATTATTTTTATGAATTCCTTTATCTTGTATGAATTGTTTTATGATGTCATGATGTTTAAGATTCCGATTTGTATTACATGGGTTATGCAATGATGTATGATTTATGATTATGTGGCACACATAAGAAATGATTCATTATAATATGGGTGGGACCTATATCTCCCTCCAATGAATTAGGTAATGATCTTATATCTCATGAGATAGACATGGCTGGAACGGAAGGTTATTTCGGTTCAGTGATACAGGACTGAAACGAGGAGTGAACTCGGTTCAGAAAGGGACTTTGTCCACTAAGATAGTCTTGGCAATGAGTCATGACTAACAAGAAATGATTTTCCATGATTATGTGTGCATGCCACAAAGTTTCAAGTTTCATGTTATGATTATGGGGATCTCATTTTCACTTCTATGATTTATTCCATGTTAAGATATTATGATCTCTTTTTCAGGTTATGATTTTCAAAAAGATATGATATGATTTTTTTTATTTCCTTTATTTGCCCTTGCTGAGCATTTGAGCTCACCCTTTTATGTTTTCTTTTCCCCAGGATATAAAGAAAGGTTTTAGGTAAAAAAAGGGAAGATCTTTATGGGAGATATTGAAGATCTTTCACCAGGATTAGAAGATTATATTCCGAGTTTCCAAAGACACTAAACTATAACGGTCCTTGTGTGTGTGTTTTTGTAATGTACAAAGTATTCCGCAAAAGTAATGTAATGTTCATGTACGTCAGGATTTGGGTCTCTAGAGTTGGTATCAGAGGAAAGGTATAGTCAACCTTTGGAAACTAGGATGTGAAAGCCTTAGTAAGAAACCTAAGGATAAGTCTAAGCATTGAACACAATCTTAGTGTTTTAGAAATGGCCATGAATACCCTAGGATAAAACCTTAAGTGTTAAATTTTATCCTTGATTATGTGGTTTTCATATTATAATTAGTGTTTCTCACACTATTCTTCTTGGTTTTAGTCAATGGCTGGAACCCGAAGGAACCGTGTTAATGTGGAATGCGATGGGCAATGCAATGATTGCCCCCCTGAGCAACCCAACGATATGGGAGATGGAATGCAAAATCTTATAGCCATGATCACACAACTTTCTCAAGCTATGAATCTTGCAGGACTTCCAAACGAGCAAAGGAAGGAGCAACATTCTGTTGAATCCTTCATGAGGCAGCGTCCACCTTCTTTGAGTGGGTCTACTGATCCATTAGTTGCTGAACAATGGATTAGTACTACTGAAAAGATATTTTCAGTTCATCAATGTTCTGAATATGATAAAGTTATCCTAGAAGTGTATCGTTTGGAAGGAGATGCTGATCAATGGTGGAATCTTATTAAGAATACGAGTCAAAGGGATGAAATTGAGTCTATGGAATGGGACGAGTTCAAGAACATATTTTTCAATAAGTACTTCCCTCGTATTCTCCGAACAAAGATGGAGAAAGAGTTTCTTGAACTGAAGCAAAGGGATGATGAATCTGTTGGTACCTATGAAGCAAATTTTACAAGACATGCAAGGTACGCTTCTGGTATTATTATCCAACCTGAGAGTAAGATCAATCGATTATTTAGCGCCTTAAAACCAAGTCGTCGAAGGGTGTTAGCCATAAGGGACTTCAATATCTACGATGAAATCATTCGATGTTCTCTCAAAGTCGAGATGGAGATTGGAGTAACCCATCAGTCACATGGGTTTGATAAGAAGAGGAAGATGGAATTCAAAGGAAAATCTAAAGAGCACACTGAAAAGAAGATGAACTTTCCCTTATGCTCAAAGTGTGGAAAGAATCATGGAGGGAGTTGTCTTAAAGGGACAAGTAAATGTTTTAAATGTGGAAAAGAAGGTCATCGGGCATTTGAATGCCGCGATAATGGGAAGAAGATGTCTAATGATGCAAACAAAGGAAGGGATACACAGAATGAACCTACTACACTTCAATGCTTCAAGTGAAAGGAAATGGGGCATTATGATAATAAATGCCCTAATCCAAGGGTTAGTGATGATCGACATGAGCAACCGTTTAAGGAAAAGGACAAAGGGTAGTCACATGTGATCACCATTGGCGATGTTGAATATGATAACGATGTGGTGGAATGATTAAGTGTTTATGTAATGGGATTTCTAAAATAATGTTGTATCATAAAGTATTGGAATATTTATGTATTGGTCTAATGTGGTATTCAAAGTGATTCAAATATTTTTGGAAATAAGATGATATGCACATAATAAAGGGAAAACGAGAAAATGAAATGTTTAATAGTATTCATGAGCTCATGATTGATATAAGGACTAAGTGATATCATTGTTTGAGTATATAGAATTTTGAGGATTTTGGTATGTGGAAAGTGTTAAATTTTAACTGCATTCATGTTTTCACTAAGGTTTTCAAGAGAATACATGATTAAGGACTTTGAATGTTTGGAATGTGACCAACAAAACATATCTTATGATATATGGGGATCGACGATGGTGTTAAATCTCTGGTAATCGTTTTCACTATGTTATGAGAGTGGACTGTAGTATTATGGATAAGCCTAATGATTAGAATGAATTATGTTGGACATAAGTTAGTATTGTTTAAGGATAGAAGATTTTCGATATTATTGATGGGATGTTATAGTAATGTAGTTTTAGAAAAAGGACAACCTGCAGGACGGGCGACAACCCATCGCGTCGGACAAGGATGTGGGAATCGAACCCACAATCGAAGTGCGACTGGCCTTTATCGCCTACCACTGGCCTACAAAAAGTCCTTGTTTATTGGAAACTAGTTTTATTATATTAAGAAGTATGATATATGAAGTATAAAGTCCATTTTAGGAACCATATATGATTAATCTCACTATAGATCGACTTATGTATATAAATTTTTCTAACCTTTTGAGACAGATGGAATGACCCATCATTCTATCACATGATCTGCTAACACTTCACGAATAACAAATTCAACTTCATTTATTTAAGAGATGAAGTGGAAATTGTTAAAGGAACGAATGACAGTGAGGTTGTACCAACATAATGTAAGTATTTATTCAAATTCAAATTCTTTAACTTTAGGGAAACGATCTTGAAAACCAAAAATGTTGTCCTAGTAATCTTATATCTGATGAATCAGATGGTACCTTAGATCATCACCAATTTATGGCTTTGTGATTACTGGCTTTTCCATAGCCATGTTCTCTACCACTCTCCATCAGAACATGATGATTTCTCTTCCATATCCATATTTTCACCTATGTGGAAACCCAATGATTAGTTTATTTGGGTAACCGTTACGTTTCATACTTTTGTTTTTAAAGATTGGTTTTGATATTCCTTTTTACGATGTGGGTTTCTATTAAATAAACTTTCGAATAGTAAACCATTTATAACCCTGACGAATTTTGAGGGCGAAATTCATTTTAAGGGGGGTAGAATGTAACAGCCCGAGATTTTATGAAAAATATTCTTTTTAATTTTATTAATGTCTTGTGTTGTACGCTACACCAAAAGGAGCTTGCACAACACGCATCTTTGACTTGACTTGCATTACATGCAATCGCAACCTTCCTCGATAGCGTGTGTAGTACGCAATACTGAGTTTCACGAAACAACGATATGCTATTAAAATATTATTAAAACTAGCCGTTATGAATAGTAATAACCACTTTTAAAATTTTAGAAATTTTAGCTCTCAAAATGGACTTCATTTTTGGATTCGGAGTATAGAATTTAGCCTAAGGTGAAATTTTGGTACTTTTCGGATAACTTTCATATTCTGATGAATAGTGAAAATTACTAAATTATAATTAAAAACAACTTTTTTAATCGAAATAATTAATAGTGATAAATTATTAATTTGAGTGGTTTTAAAGTATATTTATAATATATTTTTACAATTTAATACAATGTTGGTCATTGAATTTAATTTCACATTTAAACCAGACATAATCAAGTGTCAATCTTTTGATAGATATTGTTTCTAAAAAACACGCTATTTGTTTTAACAACGGGATTTAATTATAAAATTAATTAATGCAACTTCAATGTGATGAATTTGGTAAAATAGACTTCATTTTTGAATTAGGAATATGAAATATAGCTTAGGATGAAATTTTGGCATTTTTCTGAAAAACATCAATTTTTGATGAATAGTGATACTACTAAGTGGTAGTTAAAAAACTGAATTTTTCATAAAACTTAATTTTACCGCTTCTGTGAATGGAATTTCAAAAATCCGAGAGACACGGTTGATGTCAGTAAGTAAAATGTGGTTCAATGAGATGAAATTTTTTTTGGTGAATAGTAACTTTTTACTTTTTTTACCACGGTTAAAAATAAATAGGGTAATTAAGGGTACAAATGATATTAATATTACCCTAACACATGTCCTAATCCTATTGGACAAGAGTATCTCGACCAAAAACAACCTTAAGTGTAAAATATTATCATTTAGGCCCACTTGGGTTAGATTAGGACATTTATTATTAATTTATTTAAAGAAGGGTTAAAATAGTTAAAATCAAAGTTTAATAAGTAAATCATTTTTAATATGGGGTTATACATAAGAAAAATTAGACTATAAATATTCATTAGAAATCTAAAAAGATTTCCTATAAAATGGTATTTTATTTGTAACTTTTAGACATTAAATAATTTAATTTATTTATGACACAATGATGATGCAGTAATTATCTTATTAATGAAATATTGATATAATTGATGTTATAAACACCAAAATAAATGTAATTTGAGACTTTTTATGAATTGCACTAATTTTCTAGGTTACTATTATATATTAGTGTTTATTTAATCAACTTGGTTCGAACATATAATTCTGTTATGACTTTCACAAAAATCATATATCAAATAGTGTCAAAATTGACACAAAATAGTTTTTAAATCAAATATTATATTACTAATTGTTATTTTATTCCTAAAAATCTAAGGTTCGGCCAAATGAGTTATATAAAGATATATATATTAATAATAAACAATTTGGGGTTCGTTTGGCATGTTATAGTAAGTTTATTAACCATATAGTGAAAGAAAACAAAAAGACATGGTAAAAGTTAAATTATTTAACTTAGAGTTAAATCTAATTGATAAGGTTAAAATAATACCCTAAACTTGTCTAAATCCTATTGGTTGATAGGATTTAGACCCTTCCCTACTTTAGCTTCGAAATAAGACCCTTTGGAACCATTATAAACCAATTTTGACTTTAATATAAAATAATATTTTGAGATATTCCTAAGGTGCCCCTCTCCTCCCTTATAAAAGGGCACCTCCTTCCCCTCCTACTCACACAAAATTGAGCACTCAAGCTCGGCCAAACCCTGACATTTTCTCCTCTCCACTTCCCTAGAATAATCCTAGAGGTCCTGGTCTTCTTCAAAGACCAATATTAGTTCCCTATGTAGAGGATTCAAAGAGGCGTTCCAAAGAAGAGGTAATATCCGTTACCGATCTTTTCAATTTCTTTCTTCTTCAACTTCTCCTCCTTTAGTTGTTTCATGATAAAGTAATAACATCAGTATTACTTACATACTTATATGTTATTATAAATATGAAACAACCCTAATTCACCTTCTATCCATCCTATGGAAAAATGAAATCACCGCGTGTGCATACGTACGGAATACCGTCTCCACGCCGTGGTGTAATCTATTTTCCACCATCACTTTACAAGGATGGGTATAATGGTGTAATGAGTAACTATTTATGATTATAATAAAGTAATATTGATACTGAAATAATATATATATATACTCCAATACAATTCCACGATCATAGGAACGATATCATCACTCGTGCGTACGTACGGAATACCGTCTCCACGATGTGAAGCGACTCGTTCCACATGATCATCATTACATAATAATTATATAAATGAATTGAATTAATAAATATGATATATGTTACACTAATAACATTCTGTATATAAGGTATCTATATCCTTAAAATAAGAATAAGAATTTATTCGGCAAAACATGCATAAGAACAAAAGGCAATAAAGACCCGAGTAACAAGTAACAATGAAATATTACTAACAAGAAGCTAAGAATATGACCATATATGATATCATATCAATATGTACGATTCTCTAATAAGTCAATAACATTATTTAAACCATTATACAGGAGCTTCAGACACGTAAAAAGCAAATTGGACCTAAGGTAAGGGAAAATACCACAATCTCATTTTTATCCGAGATTGTTTATTCGTAAGTATTTACTGGGGTGTATTTTATCATCCACATCCATGTTCCCTCAATATGTAATATTGTTTCCATCCACTTACAATAGTTTAAATACAATTTTACCCTTCGGTGAGTTTTTAGAAATGAATATGAAAGGAATCTTTTGTCGTTTTTTTGTACGAGGTACTTTTTGACTTTTCCGACAAAGGTACGAAGAATGTTTTTTTAACTTATACGACATGTATGGATTTTTAAAACATTATTTCCAAGAAGATTACTTTACAAGTTTTCAAGTTTATTTTTAATCAACTTCTTTTATTTTAAAGTCTAATGACATGTTATGAAAGGAAAAATGTTTTTTGAAGAAGAAAGGATATTTTCCTCAAGAATGGAGTTCAAGTGTTTTATCAAAATTATTTTCCATCTAAGATAATAAAGGGTTGTGTTTTGATCCCTATTATTACATTGATTTGGTCATGTTGTGATTGAATTATTTTTATGAATTCCTTTATCTTGTATGAATTGTTTTATGATGTCATGATGTTTAAGATTCCGATTTGTATTACATGGGTTATGCAATGATGTATGATTTATGATTATGTGGCACACATAAGAAAGGATTCATTATAAGATGTGTGGGACCTATATCTCCCTCCAATGCATTGGGTAAAGATTTTATATCTCATGAGATAGACATGGCTGGAACGGAAGGTTATTTCGGTTCAGTGATACAGGACTGAAACGAGGAGTGAACTCGATTCAGAAAGGGACTTTGTCCACTAAGATAGTTTGGCAATGAGTCATGAATAACAAGAAATGATTTTCCATGATTATGTGTGCATGCCACAAAGTTTCAAGTTTCATTTTATGATTATGGGGATCTCATTTTCACTTCTATAATTTATTCCATGTTAAGATATTATGATCTCTTTTGCAGGTTATGATTTTCAAAAAGATATGATATGATTTTTTTATTTCCTTTATTTGCCCTTGCTGAGCATCTGAGCACACCCTTTTATGTTTTCTTTTCCCCAGGTCATGAAGATGGATATTAAGTAGAATATTCTAAATGGGACCCTAGATATGATGAAATAAATGGGAGACACTGTAGAAGATTTATGAACCAGTTGTTTATGTTTCCCAGTTTATAAAGACACTATACCTATACGGTCCTTTGTGGTTTTGTCATATGTTGTAATAAGTGTGCTTCAATTTTGAAGAATTAACAATGTATGTAAAGTATGGGCCGTTATAAGTAAAGTATTGTGTGGGAAAAGTAATGGATATTGAGTTCATACTCCACCTTCCTTCTCCTAGTTCTAATCATGTCCTCAGATATATTTCCACATCACCCATGGTAAAGGAACTGACTTGTCCTGGAGTGTCTTCACACTCTAATCAAGGATAAACCCTGGGTACTCCTCAATGGAAGAACCCACATTTAATCATCCTCATGTGGATATAAATCATGTGATGGGTCTAGAAGATACTAAAATAGATTATACAGATAAAAAATATCATTCTAGGACCAATATATCTGAAGAAGTGCTATCTGGTAAGCCACTGGCCTAATTCACACTACAACCTAAAAGGGTCCAAATAATCGAGGTGAAATCTTACCATGTCTCTAAATCCATCGATGGCCATCCTAGGTGAGACATGTAAGAAAACACTGTCACCAAACATAAAAACTAAAGGCCATCAAAATCTACTGGCATAAGATGGTTTCACTAACTGAGCTGTAGACATTAACTTCCTGATCAACTGAACCTACTCTAAAGTCTCAAAAATAAAAAATGGACCATGTAAAGCTATTTAAACTTCCCCTCACTATAAGATAGTTTAATAGAAGTTCCTAACATATAAATCCTTATAATGAGTCATCTGGATGGTATCCTAGAAAATAATATTGTAATAAAACTCATTAAATGGTATATGTTTGTTCCCATGAACCCCCGAAGTCAAGGACACATGCATAAAGCATGTACTCTAGAACCTATATCATGTGGTCTATCTTTTTGTTGGTCTGAGGGTGATAGATGTTGTCAAAAAAACTTTTGTAACCAGGTCCTTCTATGACCCTTACTAGAACTATGATGTTAAAATAGCATCTCTATAATATATGGTAGATCGTGGAGATCCAAGAAGGTGTATTGCCACCCTGATGTATAAACACCCAATATAGTCTACTGATAAGGTTTGTAAAATCTGTAAAATGTTGGATACCTTCTTCAACTGTTCATGCACCACCCAAACTATATCATTTCTTTATAGAGATCCACACAATCCTGATACGAATCCCAAGGTGACATCATTCCATTTTCACTAAGGAGTGGAAGAAAGATAAAAAAGTCATTTCATTTAATAATGTTTCATATTCACCTTATGATAGGTGGAACAATGAGTAACCAATATAGAAACTTCCCATTTCTTAATAGGAAACCAATACTCAAAACAAAAGTTTTTATACATTTTGGTGACACCAGGATGTACTGCACAAACCATGGAATGAAATTCCTGCATCAGTTCCTCTCAGATGTCTATTGGAACCTAGACATGCCCATATATATGTGTGGTCTCCTCCACATCCACAGTCCAACCAGAAGTTGAATCCTTATATATGATGATTTCCCTTAATACACGTCCCATAGGATCCAAATTATTCCTCTTCCATACTCATTCCAAATGGGTATAGGTCATTGATAAATATGAGAGGACTGTCTGCCCATGATCCTTATGAACCTCCACCTGAATCTCCAAAAACAAGTCCATGATCTTTCAATAACTATTGGCCTCATGAACCGCCTATTTCTGAGTCTTAAAGCTCAGTGCATCAGCCACCACATTTCCCTTCCTAGGCATACAATAATTGTTGAAATATTAGTATTTTATGTATTCACCACATTAGTTCGATCTGATATTTATATCATTCTTTTTAAATATACACTTGTCGATTTTGTGATAAGTGAATACGAAAAAATTATACTAAAGAAAATAATGTCCCCAAAAGTGTAAATCACGAACAATATCTGCTTGATAAAAATAATGATTAGACCAATTCTACTCATGAGGGATCAACTAACGAGACATGTATACCATGAATCACTCATCCTATATCATTACTACTCTCGTACCGATAATTGATATTAATATAAACTTTATATATTCTTCCATTCTCTGGAAGATTCATGATTGTTATTGAAGTCAATCATCATTTAAATTCTAGAAAGGACCTTTCAGGAGGTGTTGAGACAAAAAATTTCTCTCCCTTCTTAGTCAAGTCCTTAAGAGGAACTATTATTTGTCAGAAATAATGGATATATCTTCTCAAATACATGGATGGACCCCAGAAAATCATTATATCAAATACATTCTTGTTTTATTCCTAGTAAAATATAGCTCTCACATTATCTATGTCAAATATTACTTTAGTCACCATGATTATATGACCCAAAAAGTGATATTTATTAATCCAAAAGTAGAAATTTGGTGAAATTTTCAAAAAGTTGATGCCCTCTCATTGTTTTCATCATGATATCAAGACGTTAAGTGTGGTTGTCTCTAGTGTGATAATATATAATTATATCATAAACAAAGACTACCATAAAAGAACCATTATATGAGTTGAAACAAAAATTTAGAAGATTCCTGAAACATATGGTGTTTTAATGAGACCGAAAAACATCACCAGGTACTCATAAAGACCACACCTGCTTTGGAAAGCTTTACATATTATATATTATGGTTTAATTATATCTTCATTGTAGCCCAACTACAAATAAATCATGGATAAAACCATAGCTCCTTGGATCTGGTAAAAGAAGTTGTATATTAAATTTATTGGATTTTGATTCTTAACTATGAGTTGGTTCATTAATCAGTAATACACACAAATCCTAATGGTACAATTTTCCTTGATTGAAAAAATGATCGGTGAAATCCATGTATAGGTACTATGTCAGATACAACATTTTTCTTCCAGATCTTCCAACAACTTATTGAATTCTAGAATCTTTATAGGTGCCATACAATAAGGAAGAATGGACACTAGTTCCATTGCACGAACTTTCTCAATAGTGAATTATACCTATCTCACTTTTTGTTTCTGAGAAAATCCATCAGAGAAGTCATCCCTAAAACAATCCACCATAGGAGGGAAAACACCATTTCATGTCCTCTGGTCATCCAAGAAAATAAAAAAATTATAGGTTATAACCCTACCCATCCCATGATGCTCATTTCTACCTAATGAAGCATGGAAATCCCACTATCCCCTGTGAATATGTTTGACACCCTATGGTGATGTAAACTTCTTCTTATAGAGATAAAAATAGATATGTGGTTAATAGGGTACAAACAAGTCTATCCCAAGAATTACATCAATCCATGACATGTTAAGGATAAAAATAATATTTTTGAAGAGACAACTACCAATATCAAAGAGACTTTCCTCACATTAGTGAACACTCACTAAGACAATACCCAATGGGGTATCAAGTTTTAGTACACCATATAAATACTCTATCTCAAATCCAGGATTCTCCAAAATTACTAATGTTAAAAAAGAGTGTGATGGACATATATCAAATAACGTAGACACTAAAGTGGAGGATACCATAATAGTACCTCAAATAGTAGAAGGCATCACACTTTTATTCGACAGCATAGGTTTCACTTCATTAAACTTGTGCATACCACAACCCTGATCCACAAATTGCATGCCCCTAGTAATCCTTCTAAATTTTCATTGTATGTCTGGTGTCTGATTCCCTCTACCTCTACCACCACCTCAGCTTGAGTGGCCAATGGTATTCCAACTCTATTGTTAGTGAGATACTACTGGCCTCTCTCTATAATATAGGGTCATTGTAGATCCTCTCTTGATATTCACTGATTGAACAGTCTTACAGAAGGACTAGATATGACCCATCTAACCTTAGCCTTTACACTCGACTGGATCTCGCATGAACTGTGGTTTTTTGTTTCCTAGTTTACCATAACTATTACATAAAATGTTGTTTTCATTATGTGTTGTCTGACTACTACAACCCTTTTAGAAACCTCAAAGGTCTACTTACTTCTACAATAAGAACCATTGCTATGTTTGGGTGATGAACCTCCTTGGATCACCTAATCAGTTTCCCTCCAGTTATATTTAGTAATGAGGGCCCGATTGACTATATTAATAATTGTAGTCAACAATGAAGGTATTGGACTATGTTCAGATGGTGTATACCAGACCGTTCTCAAATCGCCTCACAATCATGAGCCCATCTACATCTAATGTCATAGTGAATCACTAAAACATGGTGAAATGAGTAGGATATCCTATCAAAAATATGTCCCCTTCTACAAGTTCCTAAACTATCTATCTTGGTCAACCCTTAATGTTGGTGGAATGAAGTAATTATAGAATACCATTAAGAAGCCCCTCTATGTAACACCCAAGACTTTTATGAGAAATATTTTGTTTTTATGTTATATACATCATCAAAGGAATCTTTCACTACACACTACACTAGCTTGTATTTCTTTAAATGCAACTGCGGCGTTCCTCGATAGCTTGCGTTGTACACAATACCGAGTTTCACTAAACAACGATATGCTATTAAAATATTATTAAAACTAGACGTTATGAATAGTAATACCCACTTTTTGAAATTTTTTAATTTTTATTTTTCAAAACTAACTTCATTTTTGGATTCGGAATATCGAAATTAGCCCAGGGTGAAATTTTGGTATTTTTCTGAAAACAATCAATTTTTGAGGAATAGTGAAATCACTGGGTTACTATTTAAAAACTGGCTTTTTATTTAAATAATAATTTATTTTATTTAAATTTATTTTAGGTCAAAATTGATACATAATACCTATATAAGTTCAATTCAATTCATTGGAGTCATTTTATAATAAATTTAGATATATAAAAATTTTATTGAACTTTTCACTATCTTTTACCCACCTCTTAGGAGAATTTCAAAATCACATAAAACATAATTTTACCGCTTCTGTGAGTGGAATTTAAAAAATCCAAGAGAAATTCTTAATATCAAGGACTAAAATGTGGTTCAATGAGATGAAAATAATTTTTGATGAATAGTAACTTTTTACTTTTTTACCACGGTTATAAGTAAATAGTGTAATTAAGGGTAAAAATGTTATTATTATTACCCTAACACATTTTCTAATTCTATTGGATAAGTGTAATTCGACCCAAAACAACCTTAGGAATACAATATCACTATTTAGGCAGACTTGGATTAGATTAGGACATTTATTATTAATTTATTTAAAGAAGGGTTAAAATAGTTAAAATCAATGTTTAATAACTAAATCATTTTTAATATAGGGTTATACATAAGATAAATTCTACTATAAATATTCATTAGAAATATAAAATTATTTACTACATAATGGTATTTTATTTGTAATTTTTAGACATTAAAAAATTTAATTTATGTATGACACTATGATGATGCAGTAATTATCTTATTAATTAAATATTAACATAATTAATGTTATAAATACCCAAATATATGTAATTTAAGAATTTTTATGAATTAAAATAATTTTCTAGGATAATATTACATATTTTTATTGATTTAATTAAATTTTTTCGAACTAATCGTTCTTTTATGATTTTCACAAAAATCAATTACCAAAAAGTGTCAAAATTGACATAATATAGTTTTTAAAACAAATATTATGTTATTAATTGTAATTTTATTCCTAAAAATCCAAGGTTCAGCCAAATGTCTTAGATAAGGTTATATATATTAATAAAAAACAACTTGGGGTTCGTTTATCTTGTTATAGTATGTTTATTAACCTTATAGTGTAAGAAAAAAAAGACACGGTAAAAGTAAAACTATTTAACATAAAGTTAAATCTAAATGATAAGGTTAAAATAGAACCCTATACTTCTCTAAATTATATTGTATTAGAGGATTTAGACCCATCCCCACCGTATATTCTAAATAAATCAATTTTGAGATATTAATAACCGAATATGACTTTATAATAAAATAATATTTTTAGTTTTTCTAAAGGTGTCCCTATCCTCCCTTAAAAAGGGAACCTCCTCCCTCTCTTCCTCACACCACATTGAGCCTTAAAGATCGTCCAAACCCTACAAAAATCTCTTCTACAGTTACCTAGAAACATCCTATAGGTCCTTGTCTTCTTTAAAGGCCAATTTTAGTGCCCTAAGAGGAGGTCTCAAAGAGGCCCTTCAAAGAATAGGTAATGTCCGTTATCGATTCTTTCAACTTTATTTCTTCTTCCACTTCTTCTTCTTTAGTTGTTTCATTATGAAGTAATAACATAAGTATCACTCATATACGGATATGTTATTATAAGTATGAAACAAACCTATTTCACCATCTATCCATACTACGGAAAATGAAATCACCGCGCGTGCGTACGTACAGAATATTGTCTCCACGCCGTGGTGTAATGTGTTTTCCACCACCACCTTACATGGATGGGTATAATGGTGTAAATAATAACTATATATGATTATTGTAAAGTTATATTGATTCTGAAATAGTATACATACACTCCAATAAAATTTCACGATAATGGGAATGATATCATCGCTCGTGCGTACGTAGGGAATACCGTCTCCACGATGTGATACGACTCGTTCTACATGATTTTCAATGAATAATGATTACATAAATGATTTGAGTGAATAAATATGATATGTATTACAATAATACAATTCTATAAATGTGGTATCTATAACCTAAAAATAAAAATAAGAATTTATTCATCAAAAAACACATAAGAATAAAAACCAATAAACACATGAATAACAAGTAACAATGAAATATTACTAATAAGAAGCTAAGAATTTGACCATATATGATATCATAAAAATATGTATGATTTTGGAATAAGTAAATGACATTATTTAAATCATTTTACAGGAATTTCGGAGACTTACGAAGCAAATTGGACCTAAGGTGAGTGAAAATCTCACAATCTCAATTTTTATCCGATATTGTTTATACATCAAAATTTACTGGGGAATATTTATCATCCACATCCATGTTTCCTAAATATTTTATATTATTTATATCCTACTACAATTTCTTAAATCCAATTTTACCCTTCAGTGAGTTTTTAGTAAAAGATATGAATGGAATCTTTTGTCATTTTTCGTACGAGGTTCTTTTTGACTTTTCCATCCAAAGTACGAGAAGAATATTTTTTTAACATATACGGCCTGAATGAAATTTTAGAACATTATTTCCATGAAGAATCCTTTACATGTTTTCAAGTTTATTTTTAATCAACTTCTTTTAGTTTGAAATTGTATGACATGTTAAAAGAGGAAAAATGTTTTTGAAGTATAATGGATATTTTCCTCAAGAATGGAGTTCAAGTGTTTTATCAAAATTATTTTCCATCTAAGATAATATAGGGTTCTGTTTCTATACCTAATATTACATTGATTTTATTATGTTGTGATGGAATTATTTTTATGAATTCCTTTATCTTATATGAATTGTTTTATGATGTCACGATGTTTAAAATCCCATTTTTATTTCATGGGTTATACTATGATGTAAGATTTATGATTTTGTGGCACACATAAGAATGGTTTCATTATGAGATGGGTGGGACTTATATATCCCTCCAATTCATCGGGTGAAGATTTATATCTCATGAGATAGACAAGGCTGGAATGGCAAGTTAAAACGGTTCAGTGAAACAGGACTGAAACGAGTGAACTCGGTTCAGAAATGGACTTTTTCTACTAAGATAGTTTTGGAAATGAGTCTTGAATAGTAATAAATGATTCTCTATGATTATGTGCGATGACACAAAGTTTCATATTTTATGTTATGATTATTGAGATTACATTTCACTACTATGATTTATCCCATGATATGAAATTATGATCTCTTTGGAAGGTTATGATTTCCAAAATGTTATGTTTTTATGAATATGATGTGATTGATATTTTATTTGTTTACCCTTACTGTGCATTTGGTCTCACCTTTTTGTATGTTTTGTTTCCCCAGGTCAAGAAGTAGGTTTGTAAGTAGGATATATCAAAAGGGACTCTATATATGATGAAATAAATGGGAGATAGTGTAGATGCTTTATGAACCCGTTGTTTATGTTTCCCAATTTCTAAAGACACTATACATATACGGTCCTTTCATGGTTTTGTTGAATTTTGTAATAAGTGTACATTAATTTTAAAGTACTAACAATGTATGTAATGAATGGGTCGTTGTAGTTGGTATTAGAAGAAAGGTATAGTCAACCTTTGGAAACTAGGATGTGAAAGCCTTAAGAAGAAACCTAAGGATATATCTAAGCATAGAACACAATCTTAGTGTTTTAAAAATGTCCATGAATAACCTATGCTAAGACCTTAAGTGTAAAATTTTATTCTTGATTATGTGGTTTTCTTATTATAATTAGTGTTTCTCACACTATTCTTCTTGGTTTTATTCAATGGCTGGAACTCGAAGGAACCATGTTAATGCGGAATGCGACGGGCAATGCAATGATTGTCCCCATGTGCAACCAAATGATATGGGAGATGGAGTGAAAAATATTGTAGCCATGCTCACACAACTATTTCAAGATATGAATCATGAAGGCCTTCCAAATGATCAAAGGAAGGAGCAACATTCTGTTGAATCCTTCATGAGGCAGCGTCCACCTTCATTCAGCGGGTCTTCTGATCCATTAGTGGAAGAACAATGGATAAGTACTACTGAAAAGATATTTTTAGTTCTTCAATGTTCAAGACATGATAATGTCATCTTACCAGTGTATCATTTGGAAGGTGATGCTGATAAATGGTGGAATCTTATCAAGAATACGAGGAAAAGAGATTAAATTGAGTCCATGTTATGGGATGAGTTCAAGAACATATTTTTCAATAAGTACTTCCCTCGTATTCTCCGAACAAAGATGTAGAAGGAGTTTCTTGAAATAAGAAAAAGGATGATGAATCTATTGGTACTGACGAAGAAAATTTTACAAGACTTGCAAGGTACGCTTCTGGTATTATTATCCAACCTGAGAGTAAGATCGATTGATTCTTTAGTGGCTTAAAACCAAGTCTTCAAAGGGAGTTAGTCATAAGGGACTTAAATAGCTATAAGGAAATTGTTCTATGTGCTCTCAAGGTTGTGATGGAGAGTGGTGTAACCCATCAGTCACATGGGTTTGATAAGAATAGGAAAATGGAATTCAAAGGAAAATATAAATACCACACTGAAAAGAAGATGAGTTTTTCTTTATGGTCAATGTGTGGAAAGAAACATGGAAGAAATAGTATTAAGGGGACAAGAAAATGTTGTAAGTGTAGAAATAAAGGTCATTGGGAAATTGAATGTCGAAATAAAGGGAAGAAAATGTCTAATGATGCAATCAAAGGAAGGTATACACATAATGGACCTACTACACTTCAATTTTTCAAGTGCAAGGAGATAGGGAATTATGCCAATCAATGCCCAAATCCAAGGGTTGATGACGATGATCGACGTCAACAAACTCTTAAGGACAAAGAAAAAGTAATGTCTAATGAAATTACTATCGGTGATGAGGAGTACAACAATGAAGTGGTGAGAGGAACACTAACCATCCACTCTAAAGTAGCAAATGTTTTATTTTATTCTGGATCCACCACTCCTTTATTTATGAAGAATTTTCTAATGGTATCGACATATTACCTCAACAATTAGATTTTGAGTTAGCTGTGACAACCCCAAATGGAACAACAGTCGCATCAAAAGATTAAAATTATTCTCTGATTGAAGTTTGTGGGAAAGAGCTTCCTGAAAATCTTGTGATCCTTCCTATAATGGAATTTGTTGTGATTCTTGGCATGGATTGTCTTTCTCCCTATGGATCCTATATCAATTTCCAATCAAGGGAAGTCACATTTCATATTCCAGATCAATCTATGATCATCTATTGATGAAAGGATGAACATAACCTTCCAGTGGAAATTTCTTCCATCATATGGGTCTTGATTCCACTAAATGAGGGTTATTTATATGAAATGGTTGGAGAGAAACTCACGATTAAGAATATTCCCATTGTACGGGAGTTTGATGATTTATTTCCAGAGGAATTGTCAGGTCTTCTACCAAATCGTGAAGTTGAGTTTTCAATAGAACTCGTACCGGGTGCTTTGCCTATTCCAAAGACACCTTATAGAATGCACCCAATTGAGTTGATGGAATTGAAGAAGAAACTACAAGAGAATCTAGATAAGGGATTCATATGCCCTAGTGCTTCACCTTGGGGAGCACCTGTTCTATTTGTTAAGAAGAAATATGAATCAATGAGACTCTACATTGATTATCGAGAACATAACAAGATCACCATCCAGAACAAATATCATCTCCCGCGCATTGATGACTTATTTGACCAACTACGTGGAGCTCAACAATTTTCCATGATTGATCTTCATTCAGGGTATCATCAATTAAGGGTCAAAAGGGAGGATATACCAAAGACGGATTTCCGTACAAGGTATGGACAATATGAATTTATAGTAATTCCATTTGGTCTTACTAATGCCCCATCTATCTTCGTGGATCTGATGAATAGAGTCTTTAGAGACTTTCTTGATCAGTTTGTGGTAGTCTTTATAGATGATATTCTTGTTTATTCAAAGAGAATGGAAGAACATAAATATCACTTGAGAATTGTAATGAAGACCCTGAGAAAGGATAAGATTTATTCCAAATTTACCAAGTGGGAATTTTGGCTTCAAAAAGTTGCATTTTTGGGTCACATAATCTCAAAAGAGGTGATATTTGTGGATCCAGCAAAAACAGAGGTTATCGAAAGATGGTCGAGACCAACAATAGTAACCGAGATCCAAAGTTTTATTGGTTTGGCTGGATATTATCGATGTTTTGTGAAAGATTTTTCACGATTATCTAATCCACTCACCAGTTTGACTTGAAAAGGAGTTAAGTTTGTGTGGATGAAGGAATGTGAAGAGAATTTCAAAGAGTTGAAAAGAAGGTTATCCAGTGCACCTATACTCACACTTCCTTGCAGTGGAAAATGTTTTGTGATCTATAGTGATGCATCCATGAAAAGTCTTGGGTGTGTTATTATGAAAAATGATATGGTGATATCTTATGCCTCACGACAGTTGAAAATCCATGAGAAATATTACCCAACTCATGATTTGGAGTTAGCTGTGGTAATCTTTGCATTAAAGATTTGGAAGCATTACCTTTATGGAGAAAGGTGTGACATTTATACTGATCATAAAAGTCTACAGTATATTTTCACACTAAAGGATCTGAATATGTGCCAAATAAGATAGTTGGAGTAGATTAAGGATTACAACTACTCAATTCATTACCACCCTGGGAAAGCAAACAAGGTGGAAGATGCATTAAGTCGACAAGACCATGCTAGCTTATCCATGATGAGGATCACAAAAGATCCAATATTTATGGATTTACAAAGGATGGATCTTGGAATTATAATGAATGGGGAAAATTGTATCTTTCTCAAATTAATGTTCAAAAATCTATACATGTGAAGATTAAAGAGGAACAGAAAAAATATATAGAGTTACAAAAGAAGGTGAGAAATTTTCTTGAATTCAACCTTGATTGTGATGGGATAATAATGTTCAGGAATCGGGTTTGTGTTCCTCCCATCCCAGAATTAAAGAAGGAGTTGCTGGATGAGGCTCATAGTTCTTCATTCTTTATTCATCCTAGAAGCACGAAGATGTATAGGGACCTGAAGCAGTACTTCTGCTAGAATGGCATGAAAAGAGATGTTGCTGAATATGTCTCTCGATGCTTGGTTTGTCATCAAGTTAATGCTGAGAGAGAGAAGGCTAAGGGGATGTTTCAACCATTACCCATAGAAAAATGGAAATGGGAAAACATCATTATGGACTTTGTCACTGGACTTCCTAAAACATCCAAAGGAAATAATGCTATTTGGGTCATAGTTGATCGTCTTACAAAGTCGGCACACTTCATCCCTATTAGAGAGGATTTCTCTTTGGATCATCTTACCAGGATTTATGTGAAGGAAGTGGTAAGATTGCATGGAGTACCACTTTCTATTATATCTGATTGGGATTCGAGGTTTACCTCAATGTTCTGGTGAAGTCTTCAGCATACTCTGAATACAGAGTTGAGTTTCAGCACTGCTTATCATCCTCAGACAGACGGTCAGTCTGAGAGGACGATTCAAACTCTAGAAGATATGTTGAGAGCTTTCTCTATGGATTTCAATGGTGGATGTGATCAACACCTACCTTTGGTGGAATTTTAATATAATAACAGCTTTCACTCCATTATTCAAATGGCTCCTTATGAAGCTCTCTATGGAAAGAAATGCATGACTCCAACTTGCTGGGATAAAGATGGGGAAAGAAATCTATTAGGACTTGATCTTGTTGATGAGATGGCAGAAAAGTTCAGATCTATTCAACAACACATAAGAGCATCTCAGAGTCGACAAAAAAGTTATGCCAACAAATGAAGAAAAGACTTACAGTTTGAAGTGGGAGATAAAGTGTTCTTACAAATATGCCCTTGGAAGAGAGTAATGAGATTTGGAAAGAAGGGAAAGCTGAGCCCTAGGTATATCGGTCCTTCCAGAATACTGGATCGTGTTGGGAAGGTAGCGTACTGATTGGCGCTTCCATGAAATCTCTCTCAAGTTCACGATGTCTTTCATGTATCTCTCCTATTAAAGTATATACCTGATCCTTCACATGTACTTATTTCAGAAGTTGTACCGGTGGAACAAGATCTTTCTTTTGAAGAACAACCGATAGAGATTCTCGATCATAGCGAAAAAGTCCTATGGAAAAAGACCACTCACTTGGTGAAATTTTTATGTAGGAACCACCAATTATAAGAAGATACATGCGATCTTGAGGATATGATGAGGGAGAGGTATCCTCATCTGTTTGTGAAAAAGTGACGAATTTTTAGGGAGAAATTCGTTTTAAGGGGGTAGAATGTAACACCTGAGACTTTTATGAGAAATATTTTGTTTTACTGTTATATACATCATCAAAGGAATCTTTCACTATACACAACACTAGCTTGTCTTTCTTTACACGCAACCGCGACCTTCCTCGATAGCTTGCATTGAACGCAATACCGAGTTTCACTAAACAACGATATGCTATAAAAATATTATTAAAACTAGCCGTTATGAATAGTAATACCCACTTTTTGAAATTTATTAATTTTTATTTTTCAAAACAGACTTCATTTTTGGATTCGGAATATCGAAATTATCATAGGGGAAATTTTGGTATTTTTCTCAAAACTCTCAATTTTTGATGAATATTGAAAGCAATGGGTTATAATTTAAAAACTGAATTTTTATTTAAATAATAATTTATTTTATTTTAATTTATTTTAGGTCAAAATTAATACATAATACCTATATAAGTTCAATTAAATTAATTGGAGTCATTTTATAATAATTTTAGATATATAAAAAATTTATTAAACTTTTCACCGTCTTTTACCCACCTCCTAGGAGAATTTCTATATTTTCACAAAACGTAACTGTACAGCTTCTGTGAGTTGAATTTCGAAAATCCGAGAGACACGGGTAATATCAAGGACTAAAATGTGGTTCAGTGAGATGAAAATAGTTTTTGGTGAATAGTAACTTTTTACTTTTTTTACCACGGTTAAAAGTAAATAGGGTAATTAAGCGTAAAAATGTTATTATTATTACCCTACCACATGTCCTAATTCTATTTTATGATTGTAATTGGACCAAAAAAACCGTAGGATTAAAATATGACCATTTAGTCCCACTTGGATTAGATTAGGACATTTAGTATTAATTTATTTAAAGAAGGGATAAAATAGTAAAAATCAATGTTTAATAACTAAATCATTTTTAATATAGGGTTATTCCTAAGATAAATTCTACTATAAATATTCATTAGAAAGATACAAATATTTCCTACATAATGGTATTTTATTTTTAATTTTTAGACTTTAAATAATTTAATTTATGTATGACACAATGATGATGCAATAATTTTCTTATTAATGAAATATTGACATAATCGATGTTATAAACAACCAAATAAATGTAATTTGAGACTTTTTATGAATTAAAATAATTTTCTAGGCTAATATTACATATTATTATTGATTTAATTAACTTTTTTGAACTAATATTTCTGTTGTGATTTTCACAAAAATCAATTAACAAATAGTGTCAAAATTGACATAAAATTGTTTTTAAAACAAATATTATATTATTAATAGTTATTTTATTCCTAAAACTCCATGGATCGGCCAAATGACTTAGATAAGGTTATATATATTAATAATAAACAAATTGGGGTTCGTTTGGCTTGTTATATTATGTTTATTAACCTTATAGTGTAAGAAAACAAAAAGACACAGTAAAAGTTAAATTATTTAACTTAAAGTTAAATCTAAATGATAAGGTTAAAATAGAACCCTAAACTTGTCTAAATTATATTGGATGAGAGGATTTCGACCCATACCCACCTTATCTTAGAAAAAAATCAATTTGGGGCTTTTAAAAACCGAATATGACTTCATAATAAAATAATATGTTTAGTTTTTCCAAAGGTGCCACTCTCCTCCCTTATAAAAGGGAACCTCCTCCCTCTCTTCCTCACACCGCTTTGAACCTTCATGCTCGGCCAAACCCTCCCAAATTATCTTCTCCACTTCCCTAGAAACATCATAGATGTCTTTGTATTCATCAAAGACCAATTTTAGTTCCCTAAGAGGAGGTCTCAAAGAGGCGCTTCAAAGAAGAGGTAAAGTCCGTTACCGATTCTTTCAACTTAATTTATTCTTCCATTTTCCTTCTTTAGTTGTCTCATTATGAAGTAATAAAATAAGTATCACTCATATACTGATAAGTTATTATCAGTATGTAACAACCCTCTTTCACCATCTATCCATCCTACGGAAAACAAAATCACCGCGCGTGCGTACGTATGGAATATCATCTACACGCCGTGGTGTAATCTATTTTCCACCACCACCTTACTTTTATGGGTATAATGGTGTAATTAATAACTATATTTGATTATTTTATAGTTATATTGATTCTGAAATAGTATACATACACTCCAATACAACTCCACGATCATGGGAACGATATCATCACTCGTGCGTACGTACGGAATACTGTCTCCACGATGTGATGCGACTCGTTCTACATGATTTTCATTGCATAATGATTACATAAATGAATTGAGTGAATAAATATGATATTTATTACACTAATACCATTCTGGAAATGAGGTATCTATAACCTAAAAAGAAGAATAAGAATTTATTCGACAAAACACGCATAAGAACAAAAAGCAATAAACACCCGAATAATAAATAACAATGAAATATTACTAATAAGATGCTAATAATATGACCATATATGATATCATAAAAATAATTATGATTCTGAAATAAGTCAATGACATTATTTAAATCATTATACAAGAGTTTTGGACACTTACGAAGTAAATCAGACCTATGGTAAGGGAAAATCCCACCATCTCAATTTTTATATGAGATTGTTTATACTTCCGAATTTACTGGGGAATATTTATCATCCACATCCATGTTTCCTCAATATGTAATATTTTTTATATCCTCCTAGAATTGTTTAAATCCAATTTTACCCTTCGGTGAGTTTTAGTAAAAGATATGAAAGTAATCATTTTTCATTTTTCGTACGATGTTCTTTTTGACTTTTCCGGACAAAGTACGAGAAGAATGTTTTTTTAACTTATACACCCTGAATGAAATTTTAGAAAATTATTTCGATGAATCTTCCTTTACATGATTTCAGGATTATTTTTAATCAACTTCTTTTAGTTTATATTTCAATGACATGTTAAGAAAATAAAAATATTTTTGAAGTAGAAAGGTTATTTTCCTCAAGAATGGAGTTCAAGTGTTTTATCAAAATTATTTTCCATCTATGATAATATAGGGTTCTATTTCTATCCCTTTTATTACATTTATTTATATATTTTGTGATGGAATTATTTTTATGAATTCATTTATCTTATATGAATTGTTTTATGATGTCATGATGTTTAAGAATCCCATTTTTTTACATGGGTTATGCTATGATATATGATTTATGATTTTGTGGCACACATAAGAATGGTTTAATTATGAGATGGGTGGGACCTATATCTCCCTCCAATGCATTGGGTAATGATTTATATCTCATGAGATAGACATGAATGGAATGAAAAGTTAAACTGGTTCAGTGAAACAGGACTGAAACGAGGAGTGAACTCGGTTTAGAAATGGACTTTGTCCGCTAAGATAGTCTTGGAAATGAGTCTTGACTAATAAGAAATGATTCTCTATGATTATGTGTGTATGTCACAAAGCTTAATATTTTAAGTTATAATTATTGGTATTACATTTCAATACTATGATTTATCCAATGTTCTAAAATTATGATCTCTTTTGCAGGTTAAGATTTCCAAAATGTTATGTTCTTATGAATATGATGTGATTGATATTTCTTTTGTTTACCCTTACTAATAATTTGAGCTTACCCTTTTGTATGTTTTCTTTCCCCAGGTCAGGAAGAAGGTTATTAAGTAGGATATTCCAAAAGTGACTCTAGATATGATGAAATAAATGGGAGATAATGTAGATGATTTATGCACAGTTGTTTATGTTTCCCAGTTTGTAAAGACACTATACCTATACGGTCCTTTCATGGTTTTGTTATATGTTGTAATAAGTGTACTTCAATTTTTATGTACTAAAAATTTATGTAATGTATGGGTCATTACACTCCAGACTATATATTGACATGTGTAATCCTGTGTAATGAAACCCCACCATCACTTCGTAGAACTGCATAAAATATAGGCAGTGATCTTGACCCTCCACTCTAGAGGCCTCTCTAGATGATTGAGCACTGGAATCATGACATATATTAATGATATAGTAGCATACAGTCTACCATTTCCTAGGAAAGTGGTGGATGATGCTGCTGTAATTCTTGATTCTAATCTACGATTGTCGGAGTAGTTCATGAAACTCCTTACATAGTCTGCATCATATGAAGGAGACCCACTCAAAACTTAAACTCAATTACCCAATTTAGTAATAGCTGGTGGTTACATAGGTCGATCTACGATATCTATCACTGGTAGATTTGGTCCCAGAACCTCAATTGAATGGTCATAATTTCCCTCCTAGAATAAAACTTGCTGCTTTCGTGGAGGCATGATTTTATAATGCTAAATGCACACCTTATAATAGAATTCAACATTTCAAATGATTATACATACATAAGAGGATATGTAAAAATACTTCATATGGAAAATATCACACCACTCTGCTTGCTCCAAAATCAAGGATTAAGTGATAAAGGAATACCATTATAGGACATTAGAATCATAAGAGACACCTGCAACTACCCAGTACTAAGGTCAGGTTTTGGGTCCAAGTATCATATTACACGATAGAGGTTCTGTTATATGGAGTGTCAATTGGAGGGTATATAAGAAAGTACACTTTACTTTGAAATTGGAATCCCATTTAGTGGATACTATTTTAGTTTAAGATTTTTAAATCCATTTAATACTATAATATATTATATATATTTATATATCACAGTCCAGTTAGATGTGTCACCATTCCCAATTTATAAAAGTTGTACTCTTTATAAATTGAAATCTGCACATCATGCAACAGCAACCCATCATTTACATCCTACATCCTGATATAACATGTCATAATAAATTATTTTGTTAAATAAATATCCATTTAAAATTTATTGAAGAACTCGATTCATAAAATTAAATTTTAATTCAAGTAATAATATAAGCAAACATCGTTTTGGTCTATAGAACCAGTAGTTTTAGAACTGAATAAATGCTACACTTGTCAACATACGGTTAAATCATCAATCTATATGGGAAAACACAATTTATATTGGTTCTCACACATTAATTAATCTAATTATTTATCCCTAAACAAATGTTATCTCATTTAACATTTAAAAATCTCGTAATTTACTACCTGTATCAGGAAATGCATGCTAAAAATAAACATGGAATTTAAAAATGCATTGTATATAAGTCATATGGTGCCTATAAGTAATAATGATATGATAACTCCTTTTATTATCAGGATATATAAATAAGAATTATATAATAATAATTTCAACAATAATAACATCACAAAAAAATTTATCTACCCTTGGTGAAATCAGTAAAACGGTAACATGTATAATATGATAATAACAATAACTCACTCCAGGTAATTCAGATTTCCCCAATACATGGGTTGACTTCGTCAAGGAATATATTTATTACCAAATTCCAACATTCTAATAGTCACATGTCTATTACCCAAATAGTAATTCAAAGAAAAATAAAAACCCCTCTAATACCACTTTGTAACAGTCAGACTCAGGAGCCACTAAAATGATGCCTTGAATGGATAATACACATGGCCTAAGGCAATCCTGCACGCATTCCACATGCATCCAACTGGTAGATAGGGTCAGTGGTTGTATGATGGGGATCCTATACCCTCATATTAGAGTGGCATAATGGATTTAAAATATAGAAAAGAAATAAAAGAAAAATATAATATATCTAAAATTACATTGGAAATAGATATAATAATAAAATAGCTGATGTATAAACATCCGAGAAACTAAAATAATCAATCCATAGATTTAATCTTTTATAAAATGATTTCATTGTATGACGATGTAAAAATGGGGAGACAGGGAATATAGATCATATGCATATACGACATTATATAAAAAAACTAACAAATACCAAAAGACAGTTCTCCTAGAATCATGATCATGTGATCTGTCCGCTGCTCCCATGAACTATGCGATAAGAAATATAGATCCACAATCTGGTATAGGGTGCTTTCAAATATCCACACATGAAATTATGAAGTCTACTCAGATACGAAGGGTGACCTGAGTAGTGTTTGAGATAAACTCGGTATGCCACTACCAACATTGTATACAACAGTACAATAATTGAATATAAAAAAAATATGTAGGTATAAAAAATGATAAACAATTATGAAAAATAAATTCATGTTAGATCAAGATCCTATAAGACACCTAGAAGACTCTAACAGCTTCAACATTGTCTTGAATAAGTCTAATCAATTATGAAAATATATGTAATATATATACCTGTATATACACTATATATCTAAATAGATATATAAGTATATACATGGATAGAAGGTGGTAGCTCCACCTAGGGTGTAACTTAGGCATCCATGACTTGTCTAATGAGTTATAGGATCCAACAAGGTTACTATCCCGGAATCTCAATGGAATGAAAGATGTAGTGCTTATCACTCGAGATATTGGGGTGAGTCATAACGCCCTACACCTAATGTATAGAAACATGGAACATAATTCTCATCATCCAAATAAGTATAAATGGTGTGAGATTCCATGAACATTACCCAATTTATTCAAGTATGAAATATTATGATCAACAATTCCCTTAACTATTGTCTAATGACCAATATCTGGGGTCTAATAATAATAATCATGATGCATTACCTAGTGAACATATATATTCATATAAAACTGTTTAACCATAGGGTTCACAATAATATAATTCATGAATAAATATAAATAATGTGGCATGGCCTTTCCACCAACTACCATCTAATTAAATTAGACCATTTAATTTATAAATTAAGTAAAACCCACCTCAAGGTCAAGACTAAGGTCTTAGAAATTGTTTTGTTCAATTAATATTTATATAAAGAGGGAATTTAATTTTTCACTCCCAAATGGGTGGATACCATTGAGGTATAAATCATTTAACCAATTAAAAAATCTCCAATAAGTATAATAAAATGATTTATTTAATTTATGAGAAAATAAATTTTAAGTCAACATGAAGAAATGTACATCATGACGCATATTGGATAAATGATTAAAGAAACCCAAAATTTTATGGAAAATTACTAGATCACCTACCTTAGATTCGTGGATGACTTCTCATCCAATATCAGCTTTATGTTTGATGTTACATAGAAGAAATTGAAAGTATATACCAATTCACTTAAAATAGGTTATAAGAGCTTTCACCAAAATATTTAAAAGAAAAGTGGGGAAAATGATGAAAAGAATATATTGAAGTATAGAACTTACTATTACGCTCCCAACATGATATAAAATAATTTTATTGGAGTTTAGATAGAGGATAAAGATATAATCCTAGTTAATTATTTGTTGTTCTCTCCCAAGATCCTCCTATTATGCATGGGAGGTGAAATGAGTCTCTATCCAAAATAAGAGGTTCTAAATCCCTTTAAAAAATAACCCTAGTCATTTACCCAACATGTAATGTTTACATGATGTGTATCACTCATTGTTTACCCATCATGAAAACACCATGTTCCTGTCCTGCAAAGGGGTCTATCCCATTAAATACATGACATTTATTCCTTACACAATTTGTAATGAATACAAGCCATGTCGTTCCTCTACATAAGGACTCCACCACCTTCCCTCTCCACCATTATTCCAAACACCAAACCAAATTACTATACGCACAATCTTTAGGATTAATATAAAAAGTAAAGACAAAGGGGAATTTTTTATAATCTAGTAGAAAACATGACATAATGAAAATCATGGACATTACAAATGAAATAATGTATTGCGATAAGGAATGAGATCCTGAGAATGTTTATGACCACAAAACCATGAATATGTAATGATTAAATAAGACAATCAACTCATAAGACCTTTTTATAAAACCAACCACTTTATTAAAATGAATGAATGTGGAAGGAAAACATTAAAAATAACTTACTTATATATTTGTGTAAAAAAAAGATATCAATCACTTTCAATGTTTTTTTATTTCCATTAATAGAATAATAATATTTTATTTTGGAATCATTAAATACTAAAAATTACTTGAATACTAATAAAAAAATTTCTTCAAAAATTACCATGGAAAAAGAGAACATTCATTTCACACTTTTGTAAATAGTAAATATCTAATTTCTTGAAACAAATATTTTTAAATGAATAAATTTAAATATTTATAAATAAATTAAATGATAATGAAAATAAATTTTTTTAAAAAATTTATACATAGGTAAAATATTATAAATTTCTTTTGAAGAACATGGACATTGAAGAAAAAAATTCTTCCAGAGAGGAAATAAGGTCATCTATTCTTTAAATACAATTTCTCAATAATTTTAAGTACCACATAAAGGAAAATATTACTAATAAATAAATAAACCTATAAATATACAAATTATAAGTAAATATATGGTGTTTAATGTTTATGATATATATAATTTAACTCTATAGAAATTTAGAATAGACAATCCCAAGAAAAAATTAGACTGTAGCGTAAACCCATGCTACTTTAGTGACTTTTGAATCAAAAAAAATTAGAGGGAAAAAATTAATAAATAACATTTCAAACAATTAATAAATAGGGATTTATGTTATAAAGTTTAATAAGGGTAGTATATACACCATGAAAATGAAATTTGGTGAATAATATAAAACAAGTCTCATTGAAGTTAAAATGAGACAAAATTACCATTACGACAAGTCTAAATTACATCTTATGCACTCTTAACCTCCATTATAAAAAAATTATCGTTATTATAACTATATAAAAGAACTATTTTTATAGTTATCATACAATACCTATTCCATTATATCACATTTTTTTAATATTTATTTATAAAAATCATCTTCTCGGTTGTTAACTATCTAATTTTTTATAAAATATAAAGTTCAGTGGTTTTGGTCCTTTAATATTGGACAATGTTTAATAATCTATAAAATATTAATCATGAAAAAATAATAATCTCATCAATTAAATATAAATTTAAAACCATTCATGAATGGCATAAATGGGAAACGAATCAAATCACTTCATGGAGGCCAAGTCCACATGTACTCATAAATGTTGTCATAATTTTCCAATAGATGGAAGGGTAAGATGGTAGATGATATATTATATTTGAATAATAATAATAATAATCTTATATTTATGATATATATTCATTAATTACCAATTTATAACCACCCATGTGAAGTACTAATGAAAACAGAATTACACTGCTATGTAGAGATTGTAAGTCATTTTTACTCACGATATTTTCATTTTCCATAGGATAGAAAGGAAGTAGAAAATGTTTTTTTTAATAATCATAATAACATATCATTATATGGGTTATAATTAATTAATTATTTTAGTATTGATATAATATCTTTAGGGTAATTAAAATAAGAAATAAAATTTAAATGAGTCGGATAAGATGATTTAATATTCTTTGAGAGATCTAATTTTTATTACAACTTAAGAATTCATATGATGGATTAGGGTGATACCAAGAGCTGAATAATGAATTTAAATAATTTATGATGTTATTAGGTGAAGTATTGGATGAAATAAAAGGCTCATTTTTTTTAATAATTAAAGGAAAGAGGAGTTCCTTTATAAGTGAGGAGAGGGAACACATGGAATTACATAAAATATTTAAATATAATTAATTTATTTTTCAAGTATAATTATTACAAATTGAAATGTGTTAGAAAAAAAAGATATTATGTTTGAAATATTGTAACATCCTAGGTAAATTTAGAATAATATATTTTCATATTTATTAATATTTGTGAGCTAAATATCAATTTTATCCTAAAAGGGTTTTTATGTTCAATAGCGTACCCGATACGCAACAACCAGTTTCTTAGAAATCTTTAGTTGGACACTAATAATAAAATGTTATTATTTTAAATGGAAGTTATCTCTTAGAAATTGTATTGGGAGGAATTAAATAAAGTAATTATAATATGATTAGACATGTTTGTTAAATGTATTTACATTTATCAAATAAAAGTTAGAGGCTTAAAATGTGAATGAATCTAATATTAAGCAAAATTTACATTAAAAGGTCGATTTACCACCATTTAATGAAGAAACCTCTTTAAATATAGATTTGGTCACATTAATAAATTATATATGACCAAATAAAATCCTTATTTATAATGGGGACATCAAATTTTACTTTTTGAAAATTTTTGGAATTTTTCCGATAAAGTTCATTTTTAATGGATAGTAAAAAATATTGTATTTAAATTTAAAACTGCATTTTAATCTAATTTATTAATATGGATAGTTTATATTATTAAATTGTTTTAAATTTTAATTATAATATATTTTTACCATTTAATATACTGTTGGTAATTGGAATTAATTTCACTTTGAAATTGGACATAAATAATTGTCAATCTTTTGATTGTTATTATTTCTTAAAAACATGCTATTTGTTTTAACAACCGGAAATAAATTTAAAATTAATTAATTCCACTTTTATGTTTTTAATTTGGAAAAATAAACATCATTTTCGAATTTGGAATATCAAATACAGATTAGACTGAATTTTTGGTATTTTTCTGAAAAACATAAATTTTTTATTAATAGTGAAACCACTTAGTAGTAGTTAAAAAACTAACTTTTTCATTTAAACGAAATTTTACCCTTTCTGTGAATTGAATTTCAAAATCTAACATACATGGTAGTTATTATTAAGTAAATTTTGGTTAAATAAGATTTAAATAATTTTTTGATTAACAGTAACTTTTGACTTTTATTTACCGCGGTTAAAGGTAAATTTTGTAATTCAAAGTAAAAAGAATATTGTAATAATTCAAAATTTCCTTAAAACTTGTCCTAACCTTATTATATGAGTAAAGGCCGACCATGGACATATTTGGGTCTATTTTAGGATCCCATGGAGCCACTTATTAAAGATAATGACGCTTTAGATTAATTAATTAAATGTAAAGGAAAAAATGACATAAACAAATATCTTTTAGTAAATTATTTTTATATGGTGTTATATAAGTAATATTTTTGACTATAAATATTCATTGGAAATATAAAATGATTTCCTACATCATGTTATTTTTTTTATAATTTTTAGACAACAGATAAATTAAATTATATATGACACAATAATGATGCAGTGTTTACCTCATTAATAAATGATTTAAATAAATAAGATTATAATGATAAACATATTATCAAAAACCGGTCCAATTCATATTGGATGATATTATTTTTACTATGAGTCATCTTATAATTGATTTTAATGATTTATGGACCTTTATAAACCTAATGTCATTATATAATAAAATAACATTTTCACACTTTCCTAAAGAGCCCCTCCTCTCCCTTATAAAAGGAGACCACTTCTATCAAATTCCTAACACATATAAATCCTTTATTCTCATCCAAAATCTACCCAATTAATCTCTCTACATCCCTATACTCATCCTAGAAGCCTTACCTTATGCATAAGGCACTTCAATAAGTCCATTTGGTTCAACCCAAAGGAAGTTACCCAAATTAAATGTAAAAGTTTCTGTTAACTTATTTTCATTTATTTAACATCTCTAACTCCTAAACTCTTATTATTACATTATTTTATAACATCACCATTATCATAAATATACAAGTATGTTGTTATGATAACTATTTGAACTACACTTTCACACACCTCCATCTAATGGGTGAAGAACATAATGTTTCCGTGGATGGAAAACTAACGCCTCACAAAATGATGATTCTTCAATTACTTTATACCGCCACTCATGAAGTCCATTATGATGAAACTTATTTTATATATGATAGAAATCATTTTTATGTTTTTTTATGATTTTTTATATTCCATTTATATCATAACATTCTGGTTTCCATTATGGGTAAACTAATAATTTCATTTGAGCAAGTGTGGACTACCACCCCCTCAAAGTTATATGACTCATTAATGCCTTATGTGGGACGTATAAAGGATGGAGTAATGATATTATACATTATATTAAATTGGAATTATAATATAACTATGTATCATTATGTTTTAATTCTAATAAAATGTGAAATATAAATGATTGTAGTGTTCATGCGTACGTACTGCTTACCGTCTCAACGGACGGTGCATTTCATTTCTTACCTACAAATGTTATGTACTATTATAAATACCTATATATAATGAATATATATGATATATATGATATCTAAATAATGAATATAATTTTGGATATAATGAACCTTTTACCACATACACAACATGTAATTATAAGATGTCCATTTTTGACTCAAGTACCAAATATCGACAAAATGAATGTTCTTAAATTAAAGGATTACATAATGTTTATTACATAGTAATAAGTGATATAAAAGGAATTATAAACTTGAAAAGGTTCTTAAGTGAGTATAAATTAACTTTAGTTTATTATTCAGGAGATTAAAGAATGATCGAGTCAATTCGGACACTAGGTAAGGGACTTCATCTCAATCTCCTTTCATTAAGGCATATTTTCATTAATACAAAACATTCTTTTATATGGTGTACAAACACCTATGACTTTTAATTTCATTCAAAAGGAATATTTTTCTACGAAGAATTTTACTAAATGACAAAAAGAATGTTCCATTTATCTTAAGTGGTGACAAAGACCATTTTTTCCGCCACGAAGATTATTTGATCTTTGACATCCTCAACAAGCAGTTATGTTTTTAAAAGAAAATAAATACCATATACTCTTTTATGTATTTCGGTATTGAAAATGGTTTTGATAATGGATTTGTTATTTCAATTTATTTAAGTGATATATTGTGATTAAAATGTGGAAATTTTTTCTTTTCTTTATATTTTATTATGTCTAATGATTTTATAATGGTACATGGACTTTTGATGGGGGGTTACATGATAAACCAAATGACGGGTGGTGTCATGAATAGTAGGATAGGTGGTTACATTATAACCTACAATGCATTGGGTTTGGAAGCCAGTTGTATTTTTGTTCCATTTAGTTATATGTGTGGATGTCTACCGTATGGTAAATCCATTTATGTATGTTTATGTCGCATGTTACCTTTATATGTTAGTGTTATTTATATGGGTTTTATGGTAACATTTTGGTTAAAAAAGGATATGTAATGAGCGTTTATTAATTGAAGATTATTTAAAACATCATAAACTCGAAAAGTATTACTTATGTTAAAGTATTCATGGTTTATATGTTGTTTTAGAAAAATAACAGTTTTCCTTCTTTGTGGATCCCTTACTGAGTTTTTTATGCACATCCCATGTTTTTGAAATGTTTTTTACAGGACATAATGTGGAATAGGTTCAAGGATGGGATCATGTAAAATTCATTCTTTCTTAAACATGGAACTAGACATGACACTTTTTTTTCTAGAGTTCAGGTTTTGAAAAAACTGGAAACTGAGTAGAAGTGTCTACCTTGTATTTTTTTTTTGAAATGAAATTTAATCGTTATGCCTAATTCTCTAAAACACTAAACTTGAAAAGATCTTCAATGTGAATTATTAAAAATAATTAAAGATTAAGAAATCTTTATGGCCAGGTCCTTATAGTTGGTATCAAAGTTCGGTTTAGATATCTTTAGGAGTAAGTGTATTGTTAAATAAAGGTCAATAAATTAATTTATGGTAATATTAAAATTATATAGAATTTATAGATTACCACGTTACATCGCCTAAGATATTTATATGTTAAGAATGGTTTTCCATAGAGGAAACATTGCAACTATGTTGGGATGACATCTGGTGGAAGAAAAACTTCCAAATCATCAACATAAGATGGTCAGAATTGGAACTGAACTGTTTGTTGCAGTGATGGAACAATTGACTCAGTCTATAAATGGTGGTCGTATCCATTCACGAGATCATCCAGATCAACAACAGAGGAACATGTTAGTAGTGGAGCCTTTTATGAGGCAACCTCCCCCATCATTTAGTGGATCATCTGACCTTGTGCTATATGAAGGGTGGATTAAATCACTGGAGAAGATTTTTGATGTTATGGGATGTTTAGAACATCAAATGGCTAGTCTTGTTGTTTACCGTTTTGAAGGTGAAGCTGATTAGTTGAGGTCGATAGTGAAAAATATTAGGAATAATGAGGCTTTTGAAGGGGATGAATTCAAAGGTATGTTTCTTGAGAAATATTTTCTGAAGGTGGTTTATCATAGGATGGAAAAACAATTCCTATAATTGAGGAAGAAGGATGACTCTGTGGCTTCTTATGAAGGAAAGTTCACTATACTGGCAAGGTATGCACCAAATTTCATCTGAGATATAGGTAGTAAGATAAAATGATTTTACTCCATACTAAAGCCACGATATCGAAGAGAATTATCCTCTCGTGAGTTAAAAAGTTATGAAAAACTTGTTCGATGTGCAGAGAAGGTGGAAATCGAGTTTGGAGATGATCAGGTGTTTGTTGACAAACAACAGAATAAGAGGTCCAGTTTGCAGGAAAAAAGAAATAATTCATCGAAGAAGCCTGGAGGAAAGAAAATTAAATATCCAACTTGTGAGAAGTGTGGTAAAAATCATCCTAGATAATTTTTATCAATGTTTGGAAAGTGCTTCTGGTGTGGTAAGTCTGGTCATATTGCTCGTAATTATAAGGAATATGATCAAGCAGGTAATAAAAATCCCTCGATAACATTTTTTAAGTGTAATGAAATGGGTCATTATGAAAATGGGTGTCCAACGAAGAACTAAACTGAGGGAAAGTTTATGGAATACTAGAAGAGAGGTGTGGTAAATCCTTTGTAACTATTTCAACAGATGTTGGGCCATCGAATGAAGTAGTATCAGGTACTCTGTTTTCTTGTTCAGATTATGCCATAGTGTTTTTTGATTCAGAGTCTATAAACTCTTTCATTTCTGAGTAGTATTCTTGTAAATTGGGAACTTCATCTTGAGATATGAATACAAAACTTATAGTAAAAACACATAGAGGAAATTTTGAGACATAAATTAAACATAAGAACATTCATGACCTTTTATGAAGAAAGAATCTACTTGCAAACCTTATTGTTTTTCCTCTAGTAGAGTTTGATGAAATTTTGGGCATGGATTTTCTATCTACTTATCATGATAAGATTGACTATAGTGATAAATAGGTTTCATTTTATAAATATTTATAGTTTGTGTCCAAGAATAAAACATTGTTTTTGATAACATATTATGAAGTTGAGAAAATAGTAAAAAATTGAAATGAATGTTTCCTTGCACAAATTTTTGAAAATAAAGGAACTATTCCGATTAATTTTGTGCCAGTGGTAAATGAGTACCTTGATGTTTTTCCGGATTATTTTCTTATTATTATACCAGATCGGGATGTTTAAATTACTGTTGACTTAGTTCCTGATGCTAAGCCATTTTCAAAACCCCCTTCTCGAATGGATGAAATTGTACTTTTAGAGTTAAAGAAGGAATTGCAAGTAATATTAGATAAATGTTTCATTCGACCTAGCACATCACCATGGGTTCTCCTATATTTTTTGTTAGAAAGAAAGATGGTTCAATGAGAATTTTCATTGATTATAGAGCATTGAATAAATTCACTGTTAAGAATAAGTATCCTTTTCATAATATCGATGATTTGTTTGATCGGCTCCATGATGCTCATTATTTTTTGAAGATTGATTTGAGGTCAGGGTACAATCAGTTGAAAGTAAAGGAATCAGGAATTCCAAGGACCTCTTTTCATTCGAGATATGGCCATTATGAATTTGTAGTTATTCTTTTTGGTTTAACCAATGCACCTACTGTATTCATGGATCTTATGAATAAAATTTTCCGTGAGTTCTCGTATAAGTTTGTGGTGATGTTCATTGATTATATTTTGGTATATTCCAAATGTAAGGATGAACATGAAATTCATTTAAGGGTTATCTTGAAAACCATAAAAGAAAAGGATATATTTTGGAAATTCAGAAAGTGTGATTTTTGGTTATAAAAAATTTCTTTCCTTGGTCACATTATTTCAAAAAATCGCAGAACTGTTGATCCTGCTAAAACAAAAGTTGTTGAACAAAGGAAAATGCCCAAAAATATAATCAAGATTCACAGTTTTCATAGTTTGGAAGGTTATTACCAAAGGTTCCTTGAGATTTTTTCACGGTTATCTAGTCCAATGACTAATTTAACTCAAAATGGTGTTAAGTTCATTTGGAAAAAAGAATGTGATGATTGTTTTCAGGAATTGAAAAGGAGATTAGTGAATGCTCAAGTTTTGGAACTACCTTCCAGAAATGGTTAGTTTGTTATTTACTATGATGCTTCATTGAATGGACATGGAAGTGTCATTATGAAAAATGATAAGGTAATTGCTTATGATTCACATTAGTTGAAACCTCAGGAGTTAAATTACCCTACACATGATTTGAATTAGCTGCTGTTGTTTCTACTTTAAAATTTTGGAGGCATAATTTGTATGGAGTAAAATGTGAAATATATATTGGCCACAAAAGCTTAAAATATATATTCACTCAGAACAAATTGAACATGAGACATAAGAGATGGCTGGAATTAATTAGGGATTAATATTGCATGATCCATTACCATCCAAGAAAAGAAAATAAAGTGTCTAACGCTTTGAGTCGAAAAAGTAATGATTCATTAAACATGTTACATTTGGTACAAGATCCTTTATTTTCTGACTGGATGAAATTTGGTATAGAAGTTTTTGGTGCATAAAATTCTACTATTTTATATCAGGTGTTAGTGAGATAATCTCTATCAGAGAGAATTAAGAAAGCACAAAAGGAAGATAGTGATTTGAAAGAAAAAGGTGGAGTTGGTTCAGAAGGGTATGTTTCTGGAATTTAACATGGATAATGATTTTGTTTTGAGGTTTGTTAGGAGATTATATGTTCCTTGTGATTAATAGTTGAAGAATGAGTTGTTATGGGAAGCTCATTGTTCTCCATTTTCAGTTAATCCTTATAGTACTAAAATGTATAGAGATCTTCGTGAGTATTACTGGTTGGATAGAATGAAAAGAGATATAACTAATTTTACTGTAAAGTGTTTAACTTGTGAGGAGGTTAAATTAGTGCGGTAGTTACCGAAAGTGATGCTTCATCCAATACCAGTTCCAGAGTGGAAATGGGAAAATATTTCCATGGTCTTCATTGTGCGTTACCAAAGACATCTTAAGGTAATAATAAAATCTGTGTTATTATTGATCGATAGACTAAATCTACTAATTTCCTTCCAATTCAAGATACATTGTCTCTAGATCAACTTTCTTGGTTGTATGTATTCTAAATAGTTAGGTTTCATGTAGTTCCTCTCTCCATTATATCTGATCGTGATCCCAGGTTTACTTCTAACTTTAGGAACGGCCTTCAGAAGTCGTTGGGTACTGAATTAAATTTTAGTATAGCTTTTCGTCCTTAATAAGATGGGCAATCAGAACAAACAATTCATACATTAGAGGATATGTTACGTTCTTGCTCGATGGGTTATCAGGGAAGTTGGGAACAACATATTTCATTGGTTGAATTTTCATATAATAACAGTATTCATTCTTGTATATAGATGGCTCTATTTGAAGCATTATATGGAATGTATTGTCGAACTCTATCTTTTTGGTCTGAAGTAGGTGAAAGGAAGCTAAGGGGACCAGAATTGGTAGATGATATGGCAGAGAAAGTTCAGTTTATTCAGAAAATCCTGAGAACACCTCAGAGCAGACAGAAAAGTTATGCAGATAACCAGAGGAAGGATCTTTCTTTTAAGGTAAGTTATCATGTATTTTTCAATGTTTCTCCACGTAAAAGTGTGATGCATTTTGTTATGAAGGGAAAGTTGAGTATGAAGTTCATTGGACCTTTTTAAATCCTCGAGAAAGTTGGATCAGTGGAATACATAGTTGCTTTATGTAAGGTCCATAAGGCTGAATACCCTGAGAGGGGGGGGGGTGAATCAGGGTATGACTAATTTAAAATTAAAGCCCGTTCTGATCTTGTTTCACTGTTAAGAAAAACACTCTTTTCTATCTTTCTCATTGCAAATATAAACATAAAGTAAATCATGCACAGGACACAATAATTTTTACTTGGTTCACCGCTAAGGGCTATGTCCAAAGAGCATACGCTGACTGGTTTTCGGTCATACCAAATTCCACTAAACTTCACTAGCTGTGGATTACAAGGTCAGGGCATAGTCACTATGTCCCAAGCTCACTACCTTTACAAGGTTAAGGGTTAGCTAATTGCTTTCCCAAGGGTCACATCTTGTTTCTCTCTCTCTATGGCTCACTGCTAGTGGAGAGGATCACCTTATTCCTCTTCCTTTTCTCACTGCATCGGAAATCATCCACTCACATTTTATAGACCTTTAGGTGTCTTCATTATCTCTAAGGAATACATCCTCTTTTGTATGTGGATTCTATATTGAAGTCAAACTTTCACCTGAAGATGAATCTCTCTTTTCACCGAAGGAATCAGGCAGTCTTCCAGCTTCCACACAGCCTGAAAATATGGCCGGGGAATCAACCTTACTTGGCACACAAGTCTAAATCTGCGCGGAAGTATCGGTGTGCAAGTCACAACTGGCACGTAAGTCTACCTCAACACTTGCGCGGCACAATATTCTTCAACTCCAAACCTACGCGACTCACTTCCATTTATACCCAAACAAATATTGGCGTGCAACTACAAACTGGCGCACAACATCAAACACCGGTGCACAACTTCATCCACGCGACCACACACCACTTGTGCGACCGCCACACCTGCACGACGGGAGCTCTAGTTTTTCAAAGTATTGATCTCCATTGAAAATTAGGAGGGGTGGTCCAGTATTTATAGGCATTTTGAACACCCTGTGCGACGTCACACATGTGTATCCTCAGTGCACAAGCCATGGAACACAGGTCTATTCCCCTGTAAGTCACTTGCGCGACCCACTTCCAAACTTGTGCGAACCTCATTCCTTTGCCACTTTTTTATCTTATGATCTTGAAAAACAACACGCGAGCATGTTCTCAAGCATCCAAGGCATCGTCACGCAAGTCACCTGTACGACAACACCAATACCTGCGAGACACTTATCCCTTTGCCATATTTTGATGATCTGATCTTTAAAAACATATGGTGCGCAAGTTTCCAAGATTTCAATTACACAATGCGCAAGTCCCTTTGCCAAAAACCACTTTTCGTCATTTGTAGATTTGAGGCCCAAAATTTGGAAAACACTGGAAAAAGTCACCAACTTGTATCTGTTCTTTTTGTAATGCCTCCAGATCACCTATTCTTTTGTCGAAGTTCTTGAATCAAATATTGATCCTTAACCATATCTCTTGAACTCGTCATGCCACCATGAAACCCAATTTGTCAACAAATTTGAATTTCATTATTCTGCTTTTTTAACAATCTCCACATAGATTTATAGTTTTTCAATAAACAAAATCACCTCAGAAATGCTTCAATGATACCTTTAGGGATTTTTTTCCCAACAATCTCCCCCTATGGGTTTGTTGAAAACACTTCCATAAAAAGATATAGCGTTAATTATTTATCCACCATTCACCTCTGATTCTGATAGCGATAAAGTATTTACTCAACACATACTCTAAGCCCACATGAGTAATGCTCGGTGTGAGAAACCAGGGTAAATTAAAAGTTTGTCAATGAATTAATTCATCTTTGACACACACTATTGACATCAAACTGATATCAATTGTTACCAAACTAATACCAATTTTTGGAAATAGTCTTACTACTCTACAACACCACTCTTCTACTTTTATCACGATCCTTAGCTGTCGTGATATCTAGTTTTGATATATTACTTCTAGCATCGTCATATTTCTCACTCTCCCCCTTTCTCATAGATCTCCCCCTATCTCGCTGCTCAAACTGTCAGCTTCTCCCCATATCATTCATGGTTTATCAAAATTCAACATTGTCTCCCCTTGAACAATCACTATTTTCTCCCCCTTTGTCAATGAACCCAATGGTCACGTCTTTGCAGTTTGTAACAAAGTAGAGAACACATATCATCTCGTAGGAAAAAACACATCATACCTCGGGGAGAGGGGGGATTTTCCACATCTACACACTTTTAAGTGCGGGGATTCGACTGAACTCCCAGATCCAGTCGATGCCTTTCAAATGCTCCTTGGGTAAGGACTATGTCAGAATATCAACAACCTATAGCTCTGTAGTAACATACTCCAACTTCACGATTCCCTACTCAAACTTCTCATTATTAAAATGATAATTTATCTCAATGTTCTTTGTCCATGAATGATGGATTTTATTTTGCTGAGATTTATTTCACTTGAGTTATCACACTGGATTCCGATCAGATAATTCACTTCAACTCCCATGTCTTCAAGCTACTGCTTCATCCACAATAACTGTGTGCATGCTTTAGTGGCCACAATATACTTAGCCTATGCGGTGCTCAATGAAATGAAATCATTCGTCATGCTCAGACAAGAAATACACAATCAAACAAGATAGAATGCACCTCCTGACATTGATTTTGTGTCATCTACTAATCCGGCCCAATCTGCATCTGTGTAACCCAATAACACTGATTGAGATTTGTCATTATACATCAGACCAAAATCCACGGTGCCTTTGATATACCAAAGTATTCTTTTCACCGCGAGCATGTGTCTTTCCATGGTATTACTATGATATCTCACTACAGGGCATGGGGCGAAAACAATATTAGGCCTTTTTGCGGTCAAGTACAATAGACATCTAATAATTTTCATGTATTCTGTGATATTAACTGCCTTGCAATCCTTGTCTATTGATAATTTCATCCCGGTAGCAACCAGAGTCTTCATATCCTTGAAATTATCCATTCCAAATTCTCTTAGAACCTCTTTGGTGTATTTGGATTGAGAAATGAATGTTCCATTACATCCTTGTGTCACCTTTAATCCAAGGAAAAATGTTAGCACTCCAATCATTGACATTTCAAACTCATTTTTCATGAATTTAGAGAAATTTTTGCACTGAGATTCATCTGATCTGCCAAATATTTTATCATCGACATAAACCAACACCATAATCCTTTGATTACGGTTGTTACTGAAATAGAGATTGTAATTAACTACCCCAAGCTGGAAACCAATCTTCTTCATGTACTGATCAAGCCTTGAGTACCATGCTCTTGGGGCTTGTTTCAGCCCATACAGTGCCTTCTTCAGCCTGCACACATTGTTCTCATCCTCATGAATGAGATAACCATCTGGCTGCTCAATATACACCTCCTCTTCTAGAACTCCATTCAAGAATGCAGATTTAACATCCTTCTGAAACACTTTGAACTTTCTTTGCACTGCTATGGCCAAAAATAACTTAATTGTCTCCAGCCTTGTAATCGGTGCAAATGTCTCATCAATATCTATGCCCTATATCTGGGAGTATCCCTTTCACACTAGCCGTTCTTTGTTCTGAATAACTGTGCCATCTCCATTCATCTTGTTGAAATAGACTCATTTAGTCCCAACACCATTTTTTATCTAATGGCCTCAAAACAATCTCCCATGTATGGTTCTTCTCAATCTGATCAAGCTCTTCATTCATAGCCTGAACCCAGTTTTCATCTTCAGCTGCATCAGAAAAACATTTAGGCTCCACCTGAGATAAAAACGATGTTTGCTGTAAGGATTTCATTATTCGAGTCTGAAATGGAGCTGTATGATCACCAATGATATTTTCCCTATCAATTTCAGCTCGACTCTTTGGCTTCCTTGCAATCATGGACTAGACTCTTTCTTTTTCATCATCAGTATCTTCTTTTGAGTGATCCTCTACCACTCCTACTCCCCCTGTGTTGCTTACCTCATCATCAATTACATCCAGAAATTGTTCACTGGGTCGTTGACCATTCTGTTCATTTTCAACTATAGTGACATCATGGATCTCAACAATTTTTCCAAGCCTTTTGTTGAATCATTTATTTGCTTTTCTTTTCCCTGAGTAGCCAAAGAATATGCCCTAATCTCCTCGTGACTCAAACTTCCAATGATTTTCTTTGTTGAATATGAAACACTTACTCCCAAAGATTCAAAAGTATTTCAACATTTTCTTTTTTCTATTCCACATTTCATACGGAGTCTTTCCTTCATTCAGACACAATAGAGACCTGCTCGAAATATAGATCGATGTCAAAAATGCTTCTTTCCAAAATTTCTCTGCTAGGTCCTTTTCATTAAGCATCATTCTGTCCATAATTTTTATGATCCGATTTCTCCTCTCAACCACTCCATTCTGTTGGGGAGTTCTCACTGATGAAACCATATTCCTTATTCCGTTTTTGTTGAGATAGTCTTCAACTTTACTGTTTGTGAGTTCTATACTATTATCAGTACGAAACTTCGGAATTTTCTGCCCAAGCATCTTTTTCGATTCCCTCTTTTACTGCTTTATGCAACTGAACACCTCTTTCTTATGGGTAATTACAAATACCCAGGCCATTCTGCAATAATCATCAATGAAAAGAACATAGTAACTTTTCCCATTTATAGCTTGTGGTTAGATAGGTCCACATACATCAGCATGCACCAATTCGAGCACTCTAGTTGATTTTTGTTCCTTTTTCCTGTATGTCTTTCTGATGATCTTCCCTTGTCGGCAAGCATCGCACGTATGAGTGCGATCACATGATATTTTGGGAAGGTCTCTAGTAGCATCACACTTTAACAGATCTTCCATAGATGGTTGGCATAGATGACCAAGTCGCTTATGCCACAGCTGGTTTTCTTCCTCTCTGAATAAGAGGCATGTATCTTCTTCCCCACATACAAGGTAAAGATTTTCCTTTGTCCTTTTTCCCTGCAGAACAACTGATCCATCTTTTCCTTTCACAACATACATCTTCTTGGTAAATCGTATCGAGTTCCCAGAGCCACATAGTTGACTGAAACTGAGCAAGTTATGACTAAAACCCTCTACTACCAAGACATCAGCACGTCTCATTTCTTTTCCCTCAAACATGGATTTCCCTGATCCAACAATCTTCAGGCCTTCATCATTTCCAAATTTGACAACTTCTTCTTTCTCATATTTTATGCCTGTAACAAGATCCTTATTACTAATCAAGTGGGATGTGCAACCACTATCAAGGATCCACACACCAGAGCGATCTGATGGTTTAAGGGAAATCACTGCCACCAGAGACTTCTCATTTATATTCTTCTTGGTCCATATTTTTCCTTCACACTCGGCAAGGATTGAGGCTTCTGTTCTTTCTTAGAGTATGATGGACCAGCTTCATCTTGCAGAGCCGCAAATATATTCTTCATTTGTAACTCACCTGTTGGTTTATTGATTTGCTTCTTGCGTATATTTTGATTCTACATTGGCACATTTCTCTGTATAGTCGATTTTCAGTACCTAGCCATGTGCCTAAATCCTCTGCAACAAAAACAGTGTCCTTCTAAATATGTTTTGGAAAACCGTTCTCTGTTTGGCTGCCACCTCTGTTCCTATTACCTTCAGTATCTCTTGGCTATGGAACACACATACTATGAATGTCCCATCTTCATACAACAATAACACCTGATATAATGTGCATTCCTTCGTGTTAATTCAGCACTATGAGTTTCCCCTTGGGATCTATGAATATTATGATTCTTCTTTGTTCCAAAATCAACCTTCAATCTCGGGATGGGTGCTTGTGGTCTAACATCAATAGCCACAAATTTTTGCTTCTGATCAAGTCGTGAATCAGCCTTAACGTTTGAGCTCAATTTCTGCTTCTTTCCTTCTAAACTACTAGGATCCTCTTTCATATTTCCAGTCTTCAGAATGACCTATTTTCCGAATAATGTATTGGGAATCAAGGGTTTTTCCTGGTCTTTAACATTCCTCTGCATACCAAAAACTTCTTCTTCAAGCTCTTCGAAACGCTTGATGTGATCTTTCACTTTTCTATTAAATCCATCAATCTCCCTTTACTGTTCTTCAATCTTGATCTTACACTCACTAACTGATTCTGAGTTCTCTAGTGTTGATGACTTGAGTTTTTCAATTTCTTCCAACAAATCAGACTTATCCTTTTCCTGTTGCTGCATATAGAGTTTGGCATCAAGAAAAACTTTGTTGTCTTTCTTCGGTTTTTCTCTCCAAACATCTATCTCCTCAAGAGCTGCTTCCAACTCAGCTTCCATATCAACTCTTCCTTCAACTTCTTCTTCTTCTTCTCCAGCGTCAATTTCTTCCTTTTCCTGAGAACTATAGACGATCGCCACCATATCATTTTCTCCTCGATCTTTGTATTTCTTTACATCCTCAACATCTTCAACCTCAGACTCATATGAACTGTCTATTTCTTTTGAAAGAAGGTTCTTCTTCATGAAGAAATTTATCTTTAACTGCTTCTTCACTTTCACATAGGCTGAAGATTTCTTCTTTGGAATTTCAACATCATCTTCATCATTTTCTTCTTGAAACTTTTTGGGGCATCTTGCTGCGAGATGTCCAACCTTTCCACATATAAAACATGCAAGAGGCAGTTTCACTTTGAACATTATTTTTCCTCTTTGACAATTTGTGGAGAGGAATGACATTACCTCATCTGTCTATTCTTCTTCCTGAGAGTCTTAAATGGTGAGATTTTTTAAGGCCTTGAGTGCCACCTCATTGGATTCCCCCTTTTCCAAAACATCATTATCATCATTTCACATTTCATATGAAACAAGAGTGTTTTATAGGTTATACAATGCTAGCTATTTTGGATCATTAACTTCTTGCACTAAAACTTTCGGATTGAACCAATGTGGAAGTTTCCTTAAGATGCGCTTCACAATTTATAAGTATTCTATAACTTCTCCAAGACCTCCCATGTCTTCCACTACAACATTTACCCTGTCGAAGAATGCATCAACTAACTCATTCGGGTTCATTCTCAAATGTTCATACTTGTTCCACAACACTTACATCTTTGCCTATCTGACCCTTCTATCCCCTTAATATATATTCAATAACTTTTCCCACATGGCATGTGATGTTTTGAAAGACATCACCTTTGTATATATTGGATTGGATAGGGAACCCCCAAAGTCATTGATTCCTTTGGCATCAGAATCCAACTCTCTACACTCAGCTTCTGATAATGAACAACTGTTGATGTCTGCTGTTATACCATGCATTGCTGCTATGAATAAATCCATTCCCAAAGATTGGAAGTAGTGTTGCATCTGATTCCTCTATAGCGAAAAAGTGTTCCCATCAAAGATCGTAATTCCTTTATGATTAGTGACCTCCATTGAGAGAAGAACAAATATCAACATTTCCTTATGATTCCAATTTTTAGGTCCACAAGGCTGAATACCCTAAGAGGGGGGTGAATCAGGGTATGACTAATTTAAAATTAAAGCCCATTCGGATCTTGTTTCGCTGTTATGAAAAAAACTCTTCTCTCCCTTTCTCATTGCACAATATAAACAGAAAGTAAAGCATGGAAAAGACACATCAATTTTTACTTGGTTCACCGCTAAGGGCTACCTCTAAGGAGCATACACCGACAGGTTGTTGGTCGTACAAAATTCCACTAAAGTTCACTAACTGTGGATTACAAGGTTCGGGCACATTCACTCTTCCCGAGGCTCACTACCATTACAACGTTTAGGGTTAACTCACTGCATTCCAAAGGGTCACACCATGTTTCTCTCTCTATGCCTCACTACCTGTGGAGAGGATCACCGTATTCTTATTCCTTTTATCACGACGTTGGAAAGGATCCACTCACAGTTTATAGACCTGTATGTCTCTTCATTATCTCTAAAGAATACATCCTCTGTTTTATGTGGATGCTCTATTGAAGTCCAACTTTCAACCGTAGATGAATCTCTCTTTGCACCGAAGGTATCAGACAATCTTCCAGCTTCCACGCAGACTGAAAATACGACTGGGGAATCAACCTTACCTGGTGCGCAAGTCTAACTCGGCGCACAATTATCGGTGCAGAAGTAACAACTGGCATGCAAGTCTACCTCAACACATGTGTGAAACAATCTTCTTCAACTCCAAACCTGCGTGAATCACTTCCATTTACACCCAAACCAATATTGGTGCGCAACTACAAACCGGTGCGTAACTTCAACCACCGGCGCACAACTTCATCTGCGTGACCACACACCACTTGCATGACCACCACACTTGTGTGACGGGAGCTCTGATTTTTCAAAGTGTTGAACTCCGTTGAAAATGAGGAGGGGTGGTTCATTATTTATAAGCATTTTGAACACCCTGCGCGATGGCACACAAGTCTATCCTCTGCACGCAATTCTCGGTGCGCAGGTCTATTCCCCTGCAAATCACTTGCATGAACCACTTCCAAACATGCACAAACCTCTTACCTTTGCCATATTTTGATCTTATGATCATGAAAAACAATAGGTATGCAAGTTCTCATGAATCCAAGGCATCGGCGTGCAAGTCACCTGTGCGACAACACCAATACCTGTGTGACCCTTATCCCTTTTCCATATTTTGATGATCTAATCTTGAAAAACATATGGCACGAAAGTTTCCAAGCCATCAAGTACATGGCACCACCTTGTATCTGTACTTTTTGTAATGCCTCCAGATCATAAATTCCTTTGTTGATGTTCTTGAATCATACATTGATCGTTAACCACAGCTCTTGAACTCTACATCCCACCATGAAAACCCCTTAGTCAACAAATTTTAATGTCATTGTTCTGCTTTTTCACCAATCACCACATATATGTCCACTTTGTCAACAAACACAATCACCTCAAAAATGAATCAATTATACCTTCAGGGATTTTTCCCCACCACTTTACCCTCATGTTTATCCCAGGTACACAATGTTTTTTTATGTTTCGATGTTGAGAAAGTACATACTAGATCCATCTCATGTTTTGAGCCTAGAGGTAGATCATTTGGAAGAGAATATCTCTTATGAAGAACAACCAGTCTAGATTCATGACCATAGAGAGAAAGTGTTTAGGAATAAGGTAATTCACCAGGTAAAGGTTTTGTGGAAAAACCATATGGTTGAAGAGGCAATGTGGGAATCTGAAAATTCTATGAGAGATAAATACCCCCCACTTATTTTTATAAGTGAATAAAAATTGCGAGGACCCAATTTCCAAAATGCGGGAAGGATGTAACATCTCAAGTAAATGAAGAATAAGAGATTTTCATATTTATTAATATTTGTGAAATAAATATTAATTTTACTTTAAAAGGTTTTCTTTGTTAGATAATGTACCTGATACGCAACAACGAGTTTCTTTGAAATCTTACACTACACACTAAAAATATAATATTATTATTTTAAATGGAGGATGACTCCTAGATGTTTTATTCATGGGAATGAACAAACCTAACTAAAAAATGATTATAAATGTTTTTTAAATTTATTTACATTTATCCAATAAAAGTTAGAGGCTTAAAATGTGAATGAATCTAATTTTAAGCATAATTTACATTAAAAGGTCGATTTACCAACTTTTAATGGAAAAACCTCATTAAATATCATTTTGGTCTTCTTAATACATTCTATATGACCAAATAAAATCCTTCTTTAGAATGGGGACAATAAATATTACTTTTTGTAAATTTTTTGGAATTTTTCCGATATAGTTTCTTTTTAATGAATAGTGAAAAATATTGTATTTTAATTCAAAACTGCATTTTAATCTAATTTATTTATATGGTTAGATTATCATTTTAATTGGTTTTAGAGTTTAATTAGAATATATGTTTACCATTTAATCTAATTTTGGTCATTATAATTAATTTCACTTTGAAATTGGACATAAACAACTGGAAATCTTTTTATAGTTATTCTTTCTTAGAAACATGCTATTTTTTATAACAAAAGGAATTAATTTTTAAATTAATTAATTCCACTTTTATGTTTTTAATTTGGAAAAATAAAAATCAATTTTGAATTCGTAATATCAAATATAGCTTAGGCTGATTTTTTGGTATTTTTCTAAAAAACATCAATTTTTGATGAGTAGTGAAACCACATAGTAGTAGTTAAAAACAGACTTTAATTTAAATGAAATTTTACCACTTCTATAAATTGAATTTTTAAAATCTGACATACATGATTTCTATTACTATGTAAAATGTAGTTCAATAAGGTGAAAATAATTTTTTTGATGAATAGTAACTTTTGACTTTTATTTACTGTGGTTAAAGGTAAATAGGGTAATTCAAGGTAAAAGAATATTTTAATCATTCAAAATTACCATAACATTTGTCCAAACCTTATTTGATGAGTAATGGCCGACCATGGTCATCCTTGGGTCTATTTTGGGACACCATGAAGCCAGTTATGAATGATAATGACACTTTAGATTAATTAATTTAATGTAAAGGCAAAAATGACAAAAAACAAAAATCTTTTAGTAAATTAAATTTTTTATGGTGTTATATAAGTATTCCTTTTGACTATAAATATTAAATGGAAAGATAACACTATTTAATAAATCATAGTATTTTTTTATAATATTTAGACAACAAATAAATTAAATTATTTACGGCACAATTTTGATGCAGTGTTTACCTCATTAATAAATTATTTAAATAAATAAGATTATAATGATTAAAATATTATCCAAAACCTATCTAATTCTTATTAGATGATATTATTTCGAATATGAGTAATCTTATCTTATACATTAATTATTATTAGACCTTTATAAACCTAATATCATTATATAATAAAATAATATTTTTACACTTTCCTAAAGAGACCCTCCACTCCCTTATAAAAGGAGACCACTTCTATCCAATTTCTCACACCTCTCATGCCTTTAGGCTTGTAGAAACACTGCCCAATTAAGCTCCCTAAATCCCTATCCTCCTACATTAATCCTTAATCTAGGATGAAGGAACTTCATGAAGTTGTTTTGGTGCAAACCAAAGGAAGTTACCCAAATTAATGGTAATAGTTTCGCATAACTTCTGTTCTTTTATTTTATTTCTCCAACCCCTAAACTATTTTTATTCCATTTTTAATAACACCTCCATTATCATAAATATACTAGGATGTTTTCATGAAAATGATTTTAACCACACTCACACACACCTCCATCTAATGGGTGAAAAAACATAGTGTTTCTGTGGATGACAAACTAACGCCTCACGAAACGATGATTGTTCAATTACCTCATACCGCCTTTCATGGTGGACATTGGGATAAATCTGTATTTATATATGATATATATTATGTTTATGTATTTTTTATGATTCTGTATTTTCCATTTATATCATACCGTTATGGTTTCCATTATGGGTAAACCGATAATTTCATTTGAGGAAGTGCGTACTACCACCCCCTCAAAGTAACATGACTCTACTCGAATGGCCTGAAGGCCTTCATTTTTATTGATTTTTGAGAACCCCCTATCAAGGCATGGGGGGAACCGTTAAAAGTTACATGACTCATTAATGCCTTATGTGGGATGAATAAAGGATGTATTTAATGATATTATATATGATATTAAACTGGAATTATAATATAACTATGTATCGTTTTGTTTTAATTCTATTAAAATGGGAAATAGAAATGAAAGTAGTGTTCATGCGTATGTACGACTTACCCTCTCCATGAATGGTTCATTTCATTTCTTACCTAAAAATTTTATGGAATATTATAAATACATATATATACAGAATATATATGCTATATATGATATCCCAATCATGACTATCATTCTTGATATAATGAACCTTTGACCACATGAACAACATGTAATTATAAGAAGTCCATTTTTAATAAAGTATAAAATATCCAAAAAATGAATGTTATTAACTTGAATGATTACATAATGTTTATATCATAGTAATAAGTGATATAAAAGTAAAAATAAACTTGAAAATGGTTCTTAAGAAAGTAGTAATTAACTTTAGTTTATAATTCAGCATATTAAAGAACTATAGAGTCATGTCGGACACGAGTTAAGGTACTTCGTCTCAATCACCTTTCACTGAGGCATATTTTAATTAATACAAAACATTCTTTTATATGGTGTATAAACCCCTTTTACATTTACTTTTATTCAAAAGTAATATTTTTCTACGAAGCATTTTACTAAACGATAAAAAGAATGTTCCTTTTACCATAAGTGGTGACAACGGCCTTTTCCGCCACCGTGAGTAGTATTTTATCATTGGATTCCTCAACAAGACGTAATGTTTTTAAAAGAAAATAATAACCATATAATCTTTTATGTATTTCTGTATTAAAAATGGTTTTGATAATGGGTTTGTTATGTAAATATATTTAAGTGATATATTATGATTGGAATGTGGACATGTTTTCTCTCATTTATATTTTTTTTATGTATTATTATTTTATAATGGTACATAGACTTTTGTTGGGTGGTTATGTCATAAATCAAATGACAGGTGGTTCCATGAATACCAGGATGGGTGGTTACATTATAACCTCCAATGCATTGGGTATGGATATCAGCCTTATAGCTATTCCATTTAGTGATATGTGTGGAAGTCGACTGTATGGTAATTCTATTTAAGTATGTTTGTGTCCCAACTTACCTTTATATGTTATGTGTTATTTATAAGGATTTTATGGTAACATTTTGATTAGAAAAGGGTAAGTAGTGATATTTTATTCAGTGAAGAGTATTTACTTCTTCATAAAGGTGAAAAGTATTACTTATGTTAAAGTATTCATGGTTTACTTGTTGTTTTGAAAAACTAATAGTTTTCCTTCTTTGTGTATCCATTACTGAGCTTTGTATACTCATACCAAATTTTTAAATGTTTTTCACATGACATAATGTGAAATATTTTCAATGATGGGATCAAGGAAAAGTCATGCTGTCTTTAACATGGAACTAGACATGACTCTTTTTTTCAAGAGTTCATGTTTTATTAAAAAAGGAAACTGATAAGAAATGTCTACTTTGTATTTTTTTTTGAAATTAAATGTAATACTTATGCCTAATTCACTAAAACACAATACATTAAAATATCCTTAATGTGAATTATTTACTTAATTCAAGATTATGTAATTTTTAAGGCTGGTTCCTTATAAATATAATCATCCTATATAATTTAAACAAGTTTTCTTATAATTATAAACCATATTTTGTTTTTCATACGCTTCACTAACCTTTTTAAACCATAATGGTGGTTACCCATTTCTTATCCTTTAAGGGTTTGAAACTTAATTATATGGTGAAAAGATTAATAACTATGATTTTTACACTCATTATATTAGGAAATTATATGGATTATATTTGGAGCTAAGTGCTGATAGGGCATGAGATCATGAGGGTCGGTGAGCCTGTAATTAATATTTCAAGATTATTAAATATTGAAAATATCAAATGTACATAGTTTTCATGAAAAAGTGGAACAAATATTAAAAGGAGACTTATATCATAAAAATGATGCTCGTATTAAGTTCATATCATGGGTTTTATCATATTTTCAACTTACCTTAGTAGCACATCAGACATTTGTGTTGATCACAGTTGCAGGTAGATTCTTGAATGAAGAAAATAAATTATGTATTTTATTTCAATTATTCTACGAAACCTTGAATGGTATAAAAATATTTCATTATGAATTTATTTTATTCAAAGTCTTATATCCATGAAAATTGAAAGAATTCATTGGAGTGTAATGTTCTTGGATGAATACATCGAATCATATTTGGAATAAGGATCATTGTGCCCTTTGAATTCAATATTCTCACCAGTGATAACGACACAAATTATTTCATAATCAGTGATAGTTACATCTCATGGTAGGATGTTTCTTTTAAGTTAATTTATCCCTATTTTCTAATCCTATGAAGAATACAGATCAATATACTAATTGAATGATTCACGAAGCAGTAGTATTGTGGGTGTAGGTTTACTTTTAGGGATATGTGGGAAATTACATGGTATTATCTGTATCATAATAAATCATTATAAAAACATCAGATTGAGGATAAGTTGAACATTATCTATGATTCTCTCCTGTTTGTTTTTTCGGTTCTCTGCAAAAATTCTCCATGTGATATTCACCAGTGTTGTTTTTTAGTGGAGTTTGATCAAAATATCGAGGAATAAATGATTGTGAACCAATTTATTGGGAAGAAGGATTAATACCACATATCTATTATTATAATGATGACTAAATAGAGCTATGATAATGGATCAGAAATGGATTAGAATACCTCATGTGGGTTTTGATGTGTGTCTATAATGATATGTGACCTAGGGATTTACCATGTGTTTTCATGGATGTATTCTGGTGTGTGGTGATGATGAAACTCGGTTGGACCAAATAGATGATCTCAGGAAGAGATCAGTGCCAGAACCAGAGGTGAGGCTGGTACAACCGGAAATAGAGGAGTGACATCTGGTTATATGAAATGTTTCACTAAAGAACGTGTATCACTAGAACTCATGCTGTGGAAAGATCCCTAGATATGGATCTGTGATTTTACAAGGATTTAAGTATAATAATGTTTTGTGAACCCTTTCATATGGTGTATGGTCATTAGCTGGTAGCTCAGGGTGTACCTTGGAGAGCAGATAGACATGGATAGGGAGTACATGGTCACATACACACCTTATACTCAGGAATATACACGTTCATGAGTATACCTGGTAGGACACACCATGTACTCATACAAAAACTTGGGAACTAGATTTATTACATGAGTAGGACCCGATACCAAAGGAACAAATTGTGTACTTCTAGTAAACATTGTTTACTCCTTCAAACATGACATGAAGCCCTTTTCCTCTATAGATTTGACAAGACCATTTTGGTACATTCCCTTGATCTGTTCCTTATGGTTTTAATATTAAGTCTTGTCTTAAACATAGGATGGTGATCGCCTCTGAGGAACTTTTGTATTTTATTGGGTTGTTGGAATCCATTTGTGAGTTCCATAGTGAGATCCCCTATTATCATAATTAGTTATCATAGGTGGGGTTCTTGTAATCTTCATGACCAATACTATGGGGGTTTTATCCTCTAATTGGATAGATAAACAATATTTGGTTGTTGGTATACCCCACAGTCTTGGGTGTGATCCACATTTTGGTATCATTCTCTTAATACATATAGCATGTAATTTTTATGGATACACCCAATGAGCATGAAATATTTTATGGATGCCAAACTTTATATCAGACACATGGAATAATTTCTAATTTACAAGTGTTATATATATATATATATATATCCCTGATGTAGATGGAGTGGTAATTTTAGGATGGTAATACAATTTTGGGCTAACTGAGACTATGTGTCTACTATGAGTTCATATGAATATTCATGTTATATATGTCATCTCTATGTACCTCTAATGAGCTAACTATTTTTCTTAATGTTATATGCTTAGTGATTTCAGGGTGTCCTACTTGGTATTTTTATACTCACCCTGCTTGGGATTTACCCACATGCATTGTTTCTTATATAGATGTCAGAAAATTCGATGAAGTCCAAGAGGGATCATAACCAAGCATATCATAGAGATACATATTGACTAAGGTGTGTTCCAGTGGTTTCATTTATATTATTCCTCCCTAACTTCATAGGTTGTACCTTTTTTAGATTCTTTTTAGGGGGGACTGAATTCATCCCATTTCTTTCCACTAATTTTTTTTACAATTTAATAGTGGTATTTCATATGTATGCTTCCCTGGTTATCAATTTTTTAAATTCCCACATTATATGGGATTGGATATGTGTGCATGTGTATAGCTACATTTGGATATGTTCTCCCATGTGTGTGATTTGTATAATTGGTTCTATTTTCTAGCCCATGTCTTATTTGAGATAGACTTGGGGTAGTTTTTGTTAGATCTTCATTGGTCTGGCTCATGGAAGAGTGGTATCTAAGGTGTTAGTTCCACCATAGGGCTAGACTCTGTGAGATTGGTTGGGAAAAAAGTTTAATGATTTTTAACGTTGTCTCACAGGCTTGGGACTATAGTGTTTGTGCATCGTCCGACATAACCATACACCAGAACTATGATCACATGCCTTTTGACTCGATACATGTATACATTGGTTGTGAGGGAAAAAATAGTGCCTAAATCATATAGAATGGGTTGTGGATTCCATGTTGTTCTTGATTCAAATCTTTATATATACTCATTCATCATGGAATATCTTGTCAATTTTAGGATGCCTCCATGATTTATTCCATCTAGAATTTATAATCCTTATCATTAGGATTATCCCCGTGTAAATGAGAATTTAATGCAAGGACCTATTAAGGAGGTGTTACCTCTCGGTGGTGCACTATTTTTACCACCAACTTTTGAGTAGAAGATGGTACTAGAAGTACTAGAGGATGAGGTGCATAGGAAGAAAACGCTTCATGAGTTTCAGTCAAAGTGACCCCTCTGGTTTTGAGGTGAGCCTAACCCCTAGGCATCTATGGACAATATTGATGTGGTGACATGGGTATTTCATCTTATCAGGACACTATAATACCACATTGTGGTCTTCGAGGAATGACTTCTCCCTGGATCTTCATAACGATGGTGGGGATTTGTTACCCAATCATATGATGAGCTGACTCTTTCATGTTTAAAGATAAATCACCTTTTTAGAGAAGTGTTTTATCTAGTAATGTTGAGGGATATGCTCATCCAAGTGATTCAACAACTTTATCTTGGAAATACGACTATAGATGAGTATTCATAGATGTTCACTGACCTCTCTTAGTACTCAATACATATGAAACTTGATTAGTTCTTTCTGGTTTAGACCATTGAGTATGGACTATGAAAAAAATATAATCAAACATAATACCTCTATGAATTCCTACTTATTCTATTGTGTTAGAACAATCTTCGACCATGAAGTGTTTCCAGTATGAGAGGACACAAATAGTTGGTGCTGGTAGTGGGAACACATGAGTTGATACCTCGGTGGTCAGGAGTTGATGAGAGATATATGGACATGGATATGTGAGGAATTTCAGGATGAAATCCTAGGATATGGTTTCTATGGTTCAGGGTTCAAAGGATAGACTTGGTTATCACAAATAGAGGTGGTTATACTCTTATGATGGTCGAGGACATATTGCATGAAATTATTGGACCAAAAGTTTGGCTAATAGAGAGATAATGGATGAGACAACAATGCAGAGACAATGGTAGGAGAATGTTGTTTTTTAGGGTGGTAAACATAGTACATTATCTTGGATATTAGATGGAGCTGGCAGACATTATGACTCATTACAACCACCACCCTCTAGTGGTCCCCTCTAGGCATAAGGATCATGTGGACTAGGGTGAGGGAAGTAGTTGGTTGTCGTGGATTCTGACCCAAATGCTCCCAAGAAGATATGAGGTACGATTAGTGTCTTTTTTAACTTATCTAATGTTTTTAAAGGAATAATGGTGATTTAATATCTTATTTCCACTTATCTAGTTCTTGACATAGAGATTTTGGTTAAGCCTTTGGATCAACCCTTATGCTAAAAGACTCATATAGGATGAGGATCAGTAATGACACACTTATTTTGAGGATGTGACCTAACTCTTAAAGGTGATAGTTTCTTTTGGAATATCTTTATTTTAGTGATGAGGCCTTATGAAATAATCTTAGTTATGAAATATTTTTCTACAATTCATTTACGTATTGACTGTTTCCAGTGGATGATGTAGTGTGTCTCTAGTGATGTGATGAGGCTTTCCTTTTTGGGTGGAAATAAAATCGTGGAAGATCAAGATGGAATTTTTTAATAGAATAGTATAACCGATTAATCCTTAGTTGTCTAGAATGACTCTTTGTTTAGTAAATTCATTGAGAATTTGATTTCATATAGTGGTGGTAGAGTATGAGGACGTCAATATTTAGAAGATTCTCGGATTACCGCCCTACTGAGAGAGAGAATTCTACATTGATCTAAAAATCAGGTGGGAACTGATATATGCACCATCATATTAGATAACTATCTTATAGCTCCATGAAATGAGGGTCAAATTTGTGGAACTTTTGAGGAAGGTCTTTATTAGACCAATATTTTATCCTGGATATCCCTAGTCATCATTACGGTCACTATGAGTACATAGTGATTCCATTTGGCATGAAGAGCTCCATATCATTAATCATGGGACTCATGAACTGAATCTTTCATCCTTCCTTAGACTGGTTTTTGGTAGTATTAATCAATGATATCCTAGTGTAATTAGTTTTTGAGGATCGACACACGTGACAATTGAATATTGTTCTACATGTACTCTAATTTAATCTACATTATAGGAAGCCCTCAATGTGCCAGTTATAGATTTAGGATATCCACTTCCTGGTACATGTTATCTCTAGATATGCTGTAGTGGTGGACCCGACAAAGGTTTTGGTAGTGTTATCTTGGAAGCCACCCAAGAGTGTGATGGATTTGTAGAGCTTCATTGGGTAGTTAGGATAATATCCGAGATTCATTCCTTATTTATCATGGATATCATATCCCTTTATATCTTTGAAAAAAACGACCATCTTTTCATGTTTATAGAGATGTTACAAAAGGAATTTTCAAAGTTGTTGTAAATATAGATCACTTCTCTGATATTTGGATTTAAAGATGAGGTTGTCAGGTACATAGTTATCTGTGAGGCATCAGGGGTTGGGCGTGGTTTTTTTGTTGCGTAGGTAGGTGGTGATTACTAATGGATCACATTAGCAGAAATTTATGTTGATTCAATAAGGTTTTCCTTATGACTTTTCCATTCCTTCTTGTTTTGAAAATCACAAACACCTTATACTTCAGCAAATCCATAATTAACTTCTATAAGAAAAATCTCCTTCTCAAAAGAATTTACCCCTACTATATTTTCATTACTCATATCAATATTTTTCGTAAGTATAATAATCGGATTCATACCTAAAATCACAGAATCATATGATACTTAGATATGAAGCATTCTATTTTAGGATCCGTATTTTGGATACGAACTCTAATAATGTTCCACTCTGAATTCTGGAGACGAACTCTAATGAAGTTCCACTCTGAATTCTGGACACAAACTCTAATGAAGTTCCATTCCGAATTATGGATAAAAAGTGTAATGAAGTTCCATTCCTAATTATGGATATGAAATCTCATATAGTTCGTCTCAGAATTCTGATTACGAACTTATCTATGTTCTGACTCCAAATTCCTATAAAAATTGACTCCAAACTTTGTATGTTCTGGTTCCGAATTACAGTGAAACCAGACTTCGAATTTCGTTGAAATACCGACTCCGGATTTCTACAGAATTCAGATTCCAAATTCCTACAAAATAGAATCCGAATATCTCTTTATTATAGACTCTGAAATCCATTTTGGTTAGACTCCAAACATTTTCTTTCTTACATTCTGAGCTACAAAACGATGTCATTCTTTCAGTTATTGAATAAGTATTTGTTAAGTGAGAAGTGTAAAGGTCCCATTGAAACTCAAGGAAAAATATGACCTTTGGAGGAGGGAGCCGACCGTTGGAGCTTCGCCTATAAATAGAATCTAATTTGAAATGAAGGAATAACTTTGACACATCTCTTGACATCTATGCTCACATGTTGTTGAAGTGATTTCCAGAGAGAGAGGCTCTTATCAACTCTCAATGCTTCGTGCAGAAATATTGAATAGCTTGTTCAAACATTCCTTTGTGCAGACTTGCTTCGTGTGACTTTGATTATTGCAGATTATAATTGAGGGCTTCTGGGGATTGGAAGACAGAGGTTATAACACCTTGATGTTGAGGGCTTCCATGCTGAGGAAGATAGAGGTGTTGAAAACCTGATAGTTGAGGGCTTGTGGGGATATCAAGACAGACTCTGATCTTCATATCGAGGGCTTACCCTGGTGTGGGTAAGACAGACTTTCTTGAAAATATAAATCAATGGAACTTTATCCAAGGTTGTTGGATACCCTTCTCATTTGGTTAAAAGAGTTTTTGTTTGTCACTTTTATTTTTTACTACATTGTTTTTCCGCTGTATTTTGTACTGTTAAAGAAAGTAAAACTTTCTTACACATCCTTATATGTAGTCTGATATAGTTCGACTCTATATGATTTGAGGTAGAATCTTAATCTTTGAAACTTTTGTTAAGTTCCTTTTTCAGAATCACTTTTCCGGAATCAAGCTGGTCATTAGTACTCATAGAGGTCTTGTTAATTATCTTGTTTAACCTTGTTAAATGTAACCATCTTAAAAATTTCCTAAGGGAATATTTAGAAGGTATAATTCACCCCTATTGTATCTGAGAATCTCATTCTTATTTCAATCCTACGTTTGGTATTATAGAATATATCATACTCATAGTCATACCATCATAACAATTGGTATCAGAGCATTTGGTTCAATCTGAATTAATATCATGATTAGATTCAGAAGTGAATTCTCGTTTTTGCTTTTTCAGATCCACATTTTCGGATTCATACTTCCGGATTCATACTTTTCAGAATCTATTTTTTCTGAATCATCAGCACTGGGTCATGAATTTGTGGTTGAGTCTTCAATGAAATTAGTGGGTACAATTCCGGTCTTTCCCACTATAGACTCCAGGTGTCAGATGCTTTAACAAAGCCTAAATCAGAATTCAGAATCCATAACCATGGTAATGGATAAGTGTGTGAATATTGAGGCTGATCGTAGAAATTTCTTTACCAATTATGATGTTCACTGAAAATTGTGCATTAAAATCACTCTATGGTCAAAAAAAGTTGATGTTGACTTGGCTGAATTTGATCGTTTTTAGAATGATGTAAAGGATGATTTTGATACCGAGGATTCCAAGATTAATAGTCTTCAGGATAAGTTGACCCTTGGGAAAAATTCTCAGAATCAACAGGTGAGGTATTTGAATGGAAATCTTAACTCGGTTTCTCTAAACTAGAAAGGGGAAAGTGATTTCCGGATTGATTTTGAAGAGAAGATGGAAAAGCAAGATAAGTTACTAAAGATGCAAGAAGATTCCATGAAGGCTCCGGCAGTGGTCTGGAAATATCAATAAGAAAGGATCACATCTTTGGAGAAGCAAGCTGAGGAGGATCAGAAAGATTTGAAGAAGCTAAAAACCCTCTTGAAGAAGCTAATCCCCAAGGAAGTGCTAGATACATTCATAAGGTTTTCGTTACTTCATAAAGTGAAAAACTACAACTACATAGTCTTCATAGTCCACACTCATATCCCCTCAGACTATCTATGTAGGTTATTCATAAAATACTTCTTCACACCCTAGGAAAAATAAAACATAGAAATGGGTGATCTCAGATGCTCAGTAAGGATAAAAATATAGCGAAACTTGCATAAAAGGGCATAAACATTTAAGGTAATGTATAACTAAAAAAGCCTATTAAATGTGAAATTCAACATAATATGGAAAAAATAAAATGAAATAATTCCATTTACTTATCCACATGGATATTATAATAGTCGAATAATCACATTAAATATCAATAAACACTTTCATAATGATGGAATGCATAATGCCAGATTATCATAACCACTTAGTCAAGGCCTTGTGCCATGACTAAAAATAATATTTTGTCAAGGCCTTGTGCCAAGAGACTAGTTTGTCTCATGAGACCTACCAATGCATCAGGGAGCTATAGCGGGCTCCACTCATTACTTACTATGTCCAATGCATTCCTCATATGAAAATTTTGAAACATAACATAAACACTCATATTAAAACTAGCATACAAAATATCAATACTTTATCCACAAACCATGAATGGTATAAAATAGCACATCCACAGTAAAAAATAACACATTCGATACAATATGGAAGATGATATTGTATCAGATTAACCTCAATAGAGAATAAAGAAGGATATTGACATAGATAAAAATAATCATCAAAACTATTAGAGAGAAATATCCCCTTTTTTCTTGAAATCATTTAAAAGTCACCCTATTTGTCAAGAATCCATTTAAAAATAGATTTTTGATTCAAAGTTTCCCTTACCACTTTGAAAATTTTAAAATGAATTTTGATTTAAAAAATTTAATTTCCATATAAATAAATCTTTAAAACTATTTTTAAAACATGTACATTAAGGAGAATGATTTGGAATAATAAATCATTAAAACATTTAAAATTATATTTTAGTTAGAGTTCATAACCAAAAGAGAGACACTTGAATACAAATAATTGAGGAAATAAAAAATTTATAACATCATGAGAATAAATTTATTCATGATATACTATGTTAATATAAATTATATACACCATATAAAAGTGATTTGGTTTATAACAACAAAGAAGTCTCAATAGAATGTAAATTGAGATGAAATCACTTATAAAGACTGTATCCTTAAGTTAAGGATAAATCAACGAAATAATTATCTGTGAAAAATATAAATACACTCAATATGATTGGATATTCAGGGTAAACCAATCAGAGTACATTGACACATATTCTTTTAAAAACAACACCAATGAATTGGATATTTGACTCAAAAAATGGAGATTGAGTAAAAATAACTCATATCAAGTTAATATCGATGACTTGAGATTTTATCAATGGAGTGATTATGTGTATTAAAAGTATATCCACAGACAGTGGAGTGGAAATTATGACATAAGCAAATGAATCGTGATTCCACACATAATATTTGAGTAAAATAATCGATTAAGTATGCGTAAAGCAGAATGAGTGGAAAATGAAATTTCAAATTCCCTTATCGATTTGGAAACTTACGAAACATACACCCATGAAAGAAGGATCATTAAATGATGATATAAATTTCCATAAATTAAACTATATTACACAATGAATACAATCATGGACAGTACACACACCACATGCAATAAATTATTGGTGAACAATGGAAATCTGACGGAAGTAAACGTGAGATAATAAACCCCTTACCTTGTACTTTTTCCTTGGTCGAAGGTACGTTAACTACCTGTATAATGGTGAAATAATTTTTATTTAATTATAAAATAATTTTATACATTAATATGACTTCGTATATGATCTTTTAACATTGATTTGTTAATAATAACTTAGTATTATCGTCGTTTCGGGTGTTAATAAATTTGTTTTCCTTTATATTCATTGTCATGTGAGACACATTGTTTATGGATGGGATGTATAGTATTGATATAAAGAATGATATATTGTCTCTAAACATTATTTTTAATCATCAAATGAAATTTAGTCTTGAATGGATACGATGGGGAATGAATCTAGTCACGTTCGTGGAGACTATAATCTGTATTTACGTACGGGCGAAAATATAATTCTTTTAATATAAAAATAATACATAATTGGATGTTATATCATATATACAGAATAAATATCATGTTATATTTATTATTTACATGAATTTTACATCATTATTATTCCCATCCAAATAATAATGTATTGAATAATAATTACACCAAGACGTGGAGACAGTAATCCCTACGTACGCACGTATGGTTACATGTCATTAAAAAGATGGATAAAATAACACAGATAGATGTACTATATTTATAATAACATCATAGTATATAGAAGATACTGGATTTATTATTTTATAATGGAAATAACATCGAAAGAAGAAGTGGAAGGAGAAAAGAACTTGAAAGTGGGTGGTGAAATTATTACCTATTTTTCGGGTTCTTCCTTTTGATTTGATCAAAAGGGATCCTTAAGTTAGATTTATGACCAAATTAGGGCCTATAGGATGAATTGAGTGAAGTTGATAATATATTTGAGAAGGGTTTTTTTGAGCCAAAAGGCATTGAAGGTGTGAATTAGGTATAAGGGGGGGTCCCCTTTTATAAGAGGGGTGAAGGACACCTTAGGAAAAGCTAGAAATATTATTTTATAATAAAATAATTTTCATTTTAATATGACTAAAAAGTGGACTATTTATAGGATAACGTTGGGATGGGTTGAAAACAACTAAACCAATAAGTTTTAGACGTGTTTGGGTCACTATATTAAGCTTATCTTTTAGATTTAACTCTTAGTTAAATAGTTTGACATTTACCTTGTCTCTTTGTATTTTTATATTATATAGTTTATAAACATCATATATACTTCCAAGAGAACCCCCAGTGGTTCATTAATGATTCAAATATAATTATATAAGTCATTTGGAAAATCCATAGATTTTTAGGAATAGAATATCAATTAATAATATAATATTTGTTTTAAAAACTCTTTTATGTCAATTTTGACACTATTTAATAATTGATTTTTGTTAAGGTCCGTAAAAGATTATTAATTAAAAATAAATTCATTTAAGAAATAATAACATGTCATTTTAACCTATATAATTATTGGATGTCATCAAAACTTTCAAATTATATTTATTTTAACATCTATAATACCATTTTTTTGATTCTTTCATTAATAAGGAAAATACTACATCAACATTGTGTCACAAATAAATTTAATAATTAAATGTCTAAAAATTATAAATAAAATACCATTATGTAGGAAAGAGTTTGAGATTTATAATTAATATTTATTGTCAAAATGATAACATATATAACCCTAGGTATATTTTTTTTCCTAAATGACATATGCTTATGTCATTTTTGTATTTACATTAACTTGATTAATATAAAGTGTCATTATCACATACAAGTGGCTCCATGGGGTCTAAATATCGACCCACGGATGCCCATGGTCGTACATGTATCATTAAATAGGGTTAGGACATGTTTTAGGGTAATTTTATATTATTATTATAATATTTTTTTACCCTTATTTACTGGATTCACCCTTTAACCGTGGTAAATAAAATATTTACCAAAATAATTATTCAAAATGTCTAAAAATAAAAGTTAACTATTTAAAAAATTTGGACCTCCTAATTCTAAATATGGAATCCAATTTTTTAAATTCAAAACACAGAAGTGTCATAAATTAATTTGAAATTAATTCACGTTGTCAAAACAAAGAGCGTGTTTTTATGAAATAATAACTATCAAAAGATTGACACTTGTTTATATCTAGTTTAAATGTGAAATTACAACAAATTAACAATATTGGTCTAAATGTTAAAAATATATTCTAATTATACTTTAAACCATTCAATAGTATAAATTATCACTATAAATTATTTGAATTAAAATAGTTGTTTTTAATTAATATTTATTATTTTTCACTATTCATAAAAATTTGAATGTTTTCTAAAAAATACCAAAAATTCACCCTAGGATAATTTCGATATTACGAACCCAGAAATAAATTCAAATTTGAAAGATAAAATTTATAAAATATCAAAAAGTGGGTATTACAATTCATAACAGTTACTTTGATTGGTCGTGGTGTGTTAGAATCTTGAAAGTGCGCACAATGCAACCTATTTCATTATTCAAAGAGATGTGTACCGTAGAAGATTGGGGTGTTACATTATACCCTCCAATAAATTGTGTCCTCTCAATTTTTAAAATTGGGCTTGGGATTATAGTGGATAGTCCCACATCAGAAAAAGAGTCAATAAAACTATCACTTTAAAATAAAGAAAGAGAAGTATAGAGGTCACCCAAGATAACCCATACTAGGATTCCATATAAGAAAACATGGATACGGAAGATAAACTAACAGTCATGTTCTTATGGAGAGGGATAGAAAACAAGTTTTGAAGATAGTTAACAACCATAAAACCACAAACATGTGATGGTACAAACGGTCATTAGTATCCCAGTAGGAAAAGTAAACGGACAACATTTTATTTTGTTTTATGTTACATTACATAAAGATGAGTAATTCATTTATGAGATTGACTAAGAACATAAAGAGATATATATAATTTCTAAGTAGAGTTTCATTCTATAAAAAATTTCTACCACTAACCCATTTTTTAAACGACGAGTATTCAAGAAGACTTGGTCACACTGAAAGAGTTAGAATAAACATCTATAGAATCACAAGATCCATGAAGGATAAACTATATATTTACCTTGTCTTTAGAGATTAATCAAAACCAAAATGGTTAGTATAAGATCTGACAATCCCCCAAAAGGATATTCTATTAGATAAAGAACCATTAATCCAAATTTCTAAAATTAAACCAACAATACCCCAAAGTTAAATAAATACCATTCAATTAACAATTGTCCTTAAAATCCTTCAATGTAATCTAAAATAATATTGAATCCCAAAACAAAGATGAATTTTGTTATGTTATCTTCCACGTTAAATTTTATCTCCAAATTACTTCAACTACTATTAAAGTTACATACTTAAAAGTAATTAACCTAATCACATATTCTCTATTATAGGTTAATCATTTACATAAATAACCAAAATCACTATAAATCCACAATAAAAACATAGATAAAAATCCACCATTACTTCTCAAATGAAATCCCATAGTATTCTATTTTCCATTGGCATATAGTGTTCCCAACAAAGAAAACATCTTCCAAAATACCATTTATCAATTAATCACCAAATCATTTTCCTATACTAACGGTATTCATTTGATAATACATAAGATCCAAAATCAACTAATTATTGACCTATAAAATCATTTAACTAATAATATTTAGTCACACTAACCAGGGACTTCACGTAGTCCAGTGGTAGGCGATAAATACCAATCACAATTTGGTTGTGGGTTCGATTCCCACATCTTTTTCTAACGAGACGGGTTGTCACACGGTCTGCGTGTCGTCCTTTTTCAAAAACTATAGTTTATAACATTACCAAAATGAGATAAATTCCTCAAAATAACCATAACATAATTTAACCACAAATGTTATCTCATACCTTGCATTTTCATCTCAAAATATAATAACATGTAATTGCCCCAAACCCAATGATCATATAAAACCGAATGATTATTTATAACAATATGCACAAGAGAAAAGATAAGTCTTCATCAAATATCATTCTCAAATGGAAATCTACAGGATTACAAATACAAGAGAAAATTATTCCAAAGTAATCCCATCAGTAAGGAGCACAAATACTTTTAAACATTTCTCAAACCATTTATTTCTATATATCTTCTTCTTTGACAAGGAAAATATCCTATATAATAGGGCATTCACTCAAGTAATGGCCTGGTCCCCTACATTTACGGGAAATGACTATAAATGGATTTTGGGACTTTTTTTATTTTCATCCATAGTTCTATTCATTTTTCCTCGGAAATTCTTCACCTAATGTCCTTCTTTCCCGAACGTAAAACAGTCCATTGTTCAATTGAGAAACTTTCCTTGGTGTCTCCTTCCACATTTTTTCATTATGGACATTTAGGAATTTTTTTTCTCCATGGTCTCCACTGCTAGAGCTCTTATCATTCATCACTATTCGCTTCATTGTTGAGTCCAAGAGTTGGTAAATATATATGTTGTTGATCATATTTTTGGAAAACTGTTTTGGCATGAACACGATATATTTTACTCTTATCAAAATTCTATTTTTTTGCTCATTTCCACCACCAATCCCACATTGAACATCATTCTCAATGTTACTATGACTTCCTTGGAATCCAGGAATCGACTAAAACCGGAAAGCATTGTGTGAGTAATAGTTGCCATAAAATCATTTAGAGAATATCATGACACCATATTCTCAATTTGAAACACCTTAGGATTAAACAAGGTCATTTATTCTCAGTTTATATTAAAATACTTCAAATAGTTTTTTAAAATAATGTAAATTATCCTATGAATATCCCCCGGGAGTGTCGTAGCCAACATTGCAGCAAGGCCCGATGTCGTGCACCAGTTCTCATTTGAGTCTAGATCAAAGAGGGGTTTTCGGGTATTACCCTTAGGTACATCTGTTCCAGAGCCACCTCTACCTGCTGGTGTCTAGACAGGGATGTATTGCATAGAAAATTCACCAAATCTCTAGAATACAAAAAAAAATTAGGAAGTTCCCCTATACTAATCCTCAAAGCCTATCTTAGGGATATGTGCACTAATCAGAGTTTATCTAAATCTAGTTTTCAAGGATTGTACTAAAATTACTCTAATACCAACTACAATTCCCATCTTCCTGAATCCCAGAGCCGGTGTATTATTAAGTATCATTGGAATGATCACAAAAGATCAAGTCTCAATAGACCAATTAGTTTAGTATCATTGTAAGTGCTAGATACCTTCATAGGGTCACATTACATCATAAAGTAAAAAAATAAAACAACATAGTCTCCATTTTCCACACTCATATCCCCTCAAACTATCCCTGTAGTTCATTTATAAAATATATATTCACACCCTGGGAAAAATAAAACTAAGAAAGGGGTGAGCTAAGATTCTCAGTAAGGACAACAATATAACGGAAATTTTCATAAATAAGAATAAACATTTAAGGTAATGTATAACTAAAATAAAATTCTTTTAAACTATAAAATTACCATAATATAGCAAAAATAAAATGACATAATTCCATTTACTTATCCACATGGATATTCTAAGAGTCGAATAATCACATGCAATATCAACAACCACTTTCATAATGATGGAATGCATAATGCCAAACTATCAAAACCACTTAGTCAAGGCATTGTTCCAAGACTACAAATAAGGTTTTGTCAAGACCTTGTGCCAAGATAGTAGTTTGTCTCATGATACCTACTGATGCATCGAGGAGCTATAGCGGGATCCACCCGTCACTTACTAAGTCCAATGCATTCCTTATATGAAGAGTTTGAAACATAAGATAAACATTCGTATTAAACTTAGCATACGAAATGTCAATACTTTATCCACAAACCATGAATGGTATAAAAATAGCACATCCACAATCAAAAATAACACAATAGATACAATATGGATGATGGTATTGTATCAGAGTAACCTCAATCAAGAATAACGAAGGATATTGACATAGATTAAAATAATCATAAAAACTATTAGAGAGAAATATCCCCCTTTTTCATGAAATCATTTAAAAGTCACACTATTTGTCAAGAAGCCAATTAAAAATATGTTTTTGAATCAAAGTGTCCCATACAACATTAATTTTTTTAAAAGGAATTGTTATTTGAAAACATTAATGTCCATATAAATAAATCCTTAAAACAATTTTTAAAACATGGAGATTAATGAGAAATATTTGGAATAATAAATCATTAAAACATTTAAAATGATATTTTAGTTAGAGTTCATAACCAACCGAGAGACACTTGAATACAAATAATTGAGGTAATAAAAACATTATAATATCATGAGAATAAATGGATTCATGATATACTATGTCAAAGTACATTATATACACCATATAAAAGTGATTTGGGGTATAACAACAAAGAAGTCTCAATGGAATGTAAATTGAGATAAAATATCTTATAAAGAATGTATCCTTAGGTTTAGGATAAATCAACGAATTAATTATGTGCTACAAATATTAATACACTCAAAATTATTGGTTATTCAGTGTAAAACAATCAGAGGACATTCACACAAATTCTTGTAAAAACAACACCAATGAATTGGATATTTAACTCAATAAATGGAGATTGAGTTAAAATTACTCTTATCAAGTTAATATCGATGACTTGAGAATTTATCAATGGAGTGATTATGTGTATCAAAATTATATCAACCTAAAGAGGATTGGAAATTTTGACAAAATCAAATGAATAGTTATTGCACACATAATCTTGGGGTAAAATAATCAATGAAGTATGTGTAAAGCCGAATGAGTGGAAATTGAAATTTAAAATTCCCTTATAGATTTATTAACATACAAAACATACACAAATGAAAAAAAGGATCATTCAATGATGATTTAAATATCCATAAATTAAACTATATTACATAATGAATTCAATCATGGATGGTACACACACCACATGCCATAAATAAGTGGTGAAAATGGAAATCTAAAAAATTTAAAAGTGAGATATGAAACCACTTACCTTTAACTTTTTCCTTGGTCGAGGGTAGGCTAACCTCCTGTATAATGGTGAAATAATTGTTATTTAATTACACAAGAATCATATACATTAATATGATATCATATATGATATTTTAACATTGATTTGTTAATAATATCTTAGTAGTATCGACATTTTGGGTGTTAACGGATTCATTTTCCTTTATCTTATTTATTATGTGAGCCATATTTTTATGGATGGGACATATCGTATTCATTTACAGAATGATAACATCTCTCTAAACATTATTTTTAATCATAAAATGAAATTTATTCCTGAATGGATTCGATGGGGAATGAATCTCATCGCGTTCGTGGAGATGGTAATCCGTACGTACGCACGAGCAAAAATATCATTCTTTAGATATTAAAATAATATATAATTGGATGTTATATCATATATAAAGAATCATTAATATGTATTATTTAATATTTAGATAATTAAAAATTATTATTATACCCATCCAAGTAATAATGTATTGAATAAAAATTACACCATGACGTGGAGACGGTAATCCGTACATACGCACGTATGGTTACATGTCATTCAAAGGATGGGTAGAATAATGAAGACGGTTGTACCATATTTATAATAACATCATAGTATATAGAAGTTACTGGAGTAATTAATTTATAATATAAATAGCAAAGAATGAAGAAGTGGAAGAAGAAAAGAACTTGAAAGAGGGTGGTGAAATTATTACCTCTTCATCAGGTTCTTCCTTTTGATTTCATCAAAAGGGATCCTTAATATGGCTTTATGACCAAAGGAGGGACTCTAGGATGAACTGACTGAAGTTGAGAGGATATTTCGGTAGGGTTTTTCCGTGCCAAAAGTCTTTGAAGTTCTGAATTAGAGAGAAGGGAGAGTGCCCTTTTATAAGAGGGGTGAGAAACACCTTAAGAAAAGCTAGAAATAATTTTTTTATAATAAAATCATTTTCGGTTTATAATGGCTAATAAGTGGATTATTTACAGGCTATGGAGGAGATGCATTGAAAACCACTCAACCAATAGGTTTTAGACAGGTTTGGGTCACTATATTAACCTTAACTTGTAGATTTAACTCTTAGTTAAATAGTTTGACATTTACCATGTCTCTTTGAATTTTTATATTATATAGTTAATAAACATACTATATACTTCCAAGAGAACCCAAATTGGTTCATTAATTATTAAACTATCATTATATATGTTCTATGTCTGAACCTTAGATTTTTAGGATTAGAATATCAGTTAATAATATAATATTTGTTTTAAAAACGTTTTTATGTCAATTTTGACACTATTTAATAATTGATTTTTGTTAAAGTCCTAAGACATTATTAATTAAAAATAAATTCATTTAGGAAATATTAACATGTAATATTAAACTATAAACTTCGTGTATTTCATCAATAATTTCAAATTATATTTATTTTAACTTCTACAATACCATTTGTTTGATTCTTTCATTAATATGGAAAAGACTGCATCATTATTGTGTCATAAATAAATTTAATTCTTTAATGTTTAAAAATTATAAATAAAATAAAATTATGTAGTAAATTGTCTTATCCTTCTAATTAATATTTAAAATCTAAATGATAACATATATAACCCTATGTAAAAATTGTTTTCCTAAAAGATATATGCTTTTGTCATATTTGTATTTACATTAAAATAATTAATATAAATTGTCATTATCACATACAAGTGGATCCCTGGGGTCCCAAAATCGACCCACGGATTAAAATGTTCAGACATATATCAGAAAATAGGTTTTGAAAATGTGTTAGGGTAATTTATTATTATTATACTATTATTTGTTTACCCTTATTTATCGGATTTACCCTTTAACCATGGTAAATAAAATATTTACCGAAGTAATTATTCCAAATGTCTAAAAATAAAAATTACCTATTTACACAATTTTTAACTCCTGATTCGAAATATGGAATCCATTTTTCTAAATTCAAAACAAAAACGTGGCTGAAATTAATTTAAAATTAATTCTCATTGTCAAAACAGAGAGCGTGTTTTTTAAGAAATAATAACTATCAAAATATTGACACTTGTTTATGTCTAGTTAAAATATGAAATTACATCCAATTACTAATATTGGACTAAATTTTAAAAATATAATCTAATTATACTTTAAAACCTCTCAATATTATAATTTATCACTATAAATTATTTGGATTAAAGAAGTTGTATTTAAATAATGTTTAGTATTTATCACTACTCATCAAAATTTCATTTGTTTCTAAAAAATACAAAAAATTCACCCTAGGAAAGTTTCGATATTCTTAATAAAAAACAAAGTCCATTTTGAAAGATAAAATTTATAAAATTTCAAAAAGTGGGTATTACTATTCATAACAGCTACTTTGATTGGTCGTGGTGTGTTAGAATCTCAAAGTTCCGTACAATGCAAGCTATTGCATTATTCAAAGGGAAACGTACCATGGATGCTTGGTGTGTTGCACATGTTATAATTTGGACATAGTTTGGAGGATCAACTACCGCATCTATATTTTTCATAGAACAAAATCTACCATTCCACCATTGGTATGGAAACATTTGAGGCCTTTTATGATGGAAACTATAGATCACTTATACGTTAGAGTAACCCAAGAGAGTCAGCACTTATGGGACCATAGATAGTATGAGCCACTAAATTGGTGGTGAAGACCATCTTGGGGTACATGGGGAATAAACAAATCCAACATATGTCTTATCTGAATCTATGATGGAGGACTTTTGTGTTCAAGAAGGGAGAACATGTGTTCTAAAGGGTCTTACCTTGATAGGGGTTATAGAGATTTTGTTGGGATGGAATGATATCTCTAATAATCATTGCACCTTTAAAAATAATTAATATTGTTATAGAGTTGGATTACCACTTAGATCTACATAAATAGATAGACTTGGTAAATGATGTCTTCCTTGTGTCAGAGAGGATGAGGTAGGGAATGACTCATTGTGCATTATTGACAGGGGTGATCTATACATAAATGAAGGAGATACTTTTGCAGAGTTCCCAATAAAGATTATGGATCGAGATAAAGAATATTCCATTGGAAATGGATTCCTTTAGTCCATGTTCGATGGAAACAGAAGAATCTTCTGGAGAGCACACCAGTTTGAGAGAACCATATGCATGCTTAGTACCGACATCTATTTTTGTAGACATTTTTGAATTTCTAGGACATAAATCCATAATTTGGGGAGAAATTTATGACTCTTTTTAATGTATAACCTTATTTTATTATTTGGATTATTTTTAGAGTAATGACTTGAGACGATGTCAGATTCTAAGGCCAAGTGAGACTGAAATTAATTTCTGAAATATATAAAATATAAAATATACCAGATTTCCCTGAAAAAGCTGAATAACTATTAAATAGATGCTCATACCAGAAATATGATGCCTCTATTGATTTTATGGTATGGATTTTACCCTGGAATGATTTAACATTGGAGTACATTGGACATTTTGGATGAGCACAATTACGAGAAGTTTACTAAAATTTATATGATGATTTATTTATTTTATTTTTTTTATTATACAAGACCTAAGATGGTCTTTAAATATGCTATTATGGCCAATTTTTAGGTTTATCCACATATTTATACAAATAATGAAAGGATTTTGTATGATAACATTCTTAATGGATGGCCTTCAATCAGATCAGGATCAAGGATCATTACACCGCTTTAATTCATGAATCTGACAGACGACTTTGAAATGTATTCAATATTCATCATAAATCAATCAAGATTGAGACAGGATGTTTTTATGTATATTTATCCACTTTAATTATCTTATGATGAAATCAAATCAATAAAAGTAATAGATTTAATCATGAATCGATCGTATTGTGGGTGATGGTCTCCATTCAGGATTTTGGGAGAAATTTCTTTCTATTATTTCATTATTATTTAATCATTTTAATGGAAATGGATTGAGTCCCACCTAATGATTATTAATGTTTATTAATATATGGTTTTCTTAGTTATCTCCCATCATTTTTCATGTGATCATCATTAGTGTTTCATTATAATGGTGGTTCGACCAAATACTGAAGAATCAATCATTGTGAACCCCTTTCTTTGGAACAAGGAATTGAAAATGGATATCCATGATCATATTAATGATGAAATTGAGATATGAAGAAGAATCAGAACCTGGGAATATTTTCTCAAGCTGTTTTTGATCGGATCATACCGGTAGATGTGACAAAGTGTTTTGCATTGTGTTTTGATGGCTGGACTCAAACAACCAGCAATCAAAAAGATCGATTGGAACATATTCGAGATCTCAAGATGATATTAGTGGTAGAACCAAATGGAACATAGGATCAGGTTTATGTGGATGTGGAACCATAGGGTATATTAAATTTCACATTATATGTCACATAGTTAATAAAAAAACACCATGTATGGATATCTGGATGTAGTGCTTGGGTTTCACATGGGGTTAATTATCATAAGCTGTGTGACCCATATCACAAGATGTGTGACCCTTACCTAGAGGTTCTTCATGTACCCTTTAGAGTTCAACTAAACTGTTATGGAGTACATGGTCATGGACACACCATGTACTTAGGCACATACATTGTCAAAACTACGCGGGGTCGGACACATCAGTTATTGTTACAATTATTTAAATGTGCTAGATATATTATAGCTGTTAAATGTAGTAATATAAATTTTAATAAAAAATTTTCAAAAAATTTGTTATTATTTATATAAATAAAAGATATTTATAATTAAAAATTTAATTTGTGGAAATGAATTTATATATTTAAAAATAATATTTTTTCAAATGAAAAACATTTAATGTCCTTCTGTAAATATAGAAAAAATGATTGTTTTCGACGCTTTCGCTGGGGCGTGCGTGCATCCGTTCGTCAAGCGGAGGAGGACGGGCGGCTCTGTTTCCCCGCATTCCCGCTTTCCAAAGGCAGGCGGCATTCGTCCCTTGTTCAGGTACGTCTTCTCCTTGATCGAAACGGGATGATGGGATGTCTGTTCTTCCTTCTGGGGATTCCTCCTCAGAATTCGTCACCTAGTCCGTGTCTCCCTCATAGATTTCATATGTAGTTCGTGAACCTCTTCCCAGTGCCATGTTTCCATGGACGCCGGTTAATTACACTGCTTTTGTCGGGACATTCCAAAGGGTCCGGTCAGGGCAGCAACCTTCAGTCGGGGGAGTAGTCACGTTGATGCATCAGTAGGGTGTCTGGATACTGGGGAACCTGGCGTGTCTGGCTGTTATCCTTGGTCATAGGGCTTCTCGAAGGCGTGTAAGCCTAAGGCATCCCACATCGAGTGCGGGGAATTATGTTTCATAGACACATATCTGAGGTTTTCCTCATCTTCCCGTGTTTAACACAGGGTATGCCGCGAGTTTAACGTCCAGCGGGGACAGATCAACCCAACCAGAGAATTAGCTAGGATTGAGGGATTTCCCTTGAAGGGATGCCGATACCGGGCCCAGCCCATGGGTGGTTGTGAAGAAGATCATACCGGCATGGTCTCACCGAGACATGAGGTCCGGGCGAGAATCAGGATGGGTGATAGGTGGACGAATGGAGTGGAGGGGAAATGACATGGGACCATCGCAGGGGGCGACAGTGAAGTTGGGCTTGAGCATTGAAGAGGCTTCCTACGTATACCTGTGGCAGGGAATCAAAGTTCGCATAGTTCAGGATGGCGCCGACGAACCAACGTGAAGGTGGACCTTGGTCTGATGGGCATCGTCAGCGTACCGATGTGAAAGTAGACCCCGGTCTGATGGACATCGTCAGCGAACAGACGTGATAGTAGACCCGTGGGTCTACTAGTGCTGGGATTGAACCTTGGGAAGGCTTCCTACGTACCATGCCATGACATGGATCAAAGGCTTCATAGCTCAAAGGATTGATGGAATACATTTTAACGTCCTGTGGGACGGTAGTGAACCCTGACGTGAATAAATGACGGGCGGTGGGTGTCAGCGAACCGACAGAAATTGAGGGACCTTAGTATGATGGGAGATGGGCTTGAACCTCTGGGAGGGTTCCTACGTACCATGCCTTGACATGGATCAAAGTCCTCGTAGTTCGGATTGGGGAATGCAGTTTAACATCATGTGGGACAGGGGTGAACCAACGTGAATGAGGTCGGAACGACCGGATGGTGGGTGGACTTGAACCTCGTGGAGGATTCCTACGTACCTCTCCTTGACATGGATCAAAGACCACGTAGTTCCGGTGGGGCTTTGTCGGCGAACCGGTGTGATAGTGGACCTTGGCCCAATGAGTAGTGGGCTTGAACCTCTGGAAGGCTTCCTATGTACCATGCCTTGACATGGATCAAAGACCTCGTAGTTCAGGTGGGAATGGGTGTGCAGTTTAATGTCATGTAGGACAAAGGGAGGGGCATACAGTTTAACGTCATGATGGAAGGCTTCCTTTCCTTCGGGCCATATTTTGGCGCCATCAAATGCCCCCCTTAGACTTGGAGCCGCGGAGGGCGAATGGTCGAAGTCTGAGGGAAAATCGCCAAAATTGTCGGTGGTTCGCGATGCCGCTACGCGAAGGGGAGCTGCGGTGCTCAACGGGGCCACCGGTCCAGGCGCGCCGCGATGCTCCGCGCGGGTGAGGCACGCCGCGATGCTCCGGGGTCGCCGCCTATAAATAGGGGGTCGACCTCTTTTGTCTTCACGTGACTTCCTTGTCTTTTTGTGCTCTCGACTTCGCGATGCTCTGCGTACTCCGCGACAGCCCTCCGCGAATCGAGCTTCGCGGCGAACCGCGGGTCTTCGGCACCACGTCTGCTCCAAGCGAATCCTATGCTTGTAAGCCTTGGATAGACTTCGCGGATTGGTCTCGCGAACGATCTTCGCGATCCATATTTGTGATTCAGCTTCGCAGTCGAGCTTCGCGGTCAAGCTTCACGATCTAGCGGAAAAAATTCTTTTCTGAGGGCCAGAGTTAAAATGGCCCATCAAGAGGATGTATTGGGGGTTCTTGCAGATGTTGCTCGTCGAGATGAGATGGCCAACCGTCCAGGCCTGGGGGAGATGGTCCGAAGCCACTCAGACCACACTTCTTTGACAGATCTGCTGTCGGAGGGTCAGAAGTATTATCTGCAATGCAAGAAACTGCCATTGTACGGATTTGGGCTGAGGGATGACGTCTTTATCCCTGAGGTGAGTAGGGATGAACCAGCTTGCTGGTTCAGGAGCACACCATGCCAGCACCAATGGTTCAGGGCGGTCGATGGTCACGCGCGGGAGGACTTCACACCCGTCACCGCTGACTGTCTCTACAACCATGTGAACGATATTGATGGGAGGCCATTGCAACCGGAGACGTCCCCTCCTCTCTACCGTACCATGCTGAAGGCGGCCTTGCAAGATTCGAATAAGGGATGGTCCGATGAGTGGGACTTGCGCCAGGGAGGCAACTTTACTGATGATTGGGCCTGGTCCTATTGGGTAGGCGCCTCCTGCGAGGAGTTCGGGGCCGAGCTGAGGAGAGTGAGGTTGTATGAGGCGGCGTGGGCCTCCAAATTCCACATTTACCAACCCAAGAAACTGATGCCGGAGCTGCTGAACAGATGGTCGTCAAGGACCAACACTTTTCACCTACATCATGGGGAGGTGGGCATCAGCCTGTGGGATGACCACCAGGTATCTGGGGTTCCGATCTTGGGAGCCATGTATGACGAATTCCTCCCCGTCATCAGCGCGTGGGAGGATACGGAGCGAATGCCGCGACTGTCATCAACGCTGATGGCACTCGTCCCTGGAGAGGACAAGGAGGCAGTGAGGGATGTCCATTTTAGGAGATGGTTCAAATGCTTCCTAAATTTCCCAGAGAATCGAGAGTTCCCTCCAAGGCCTCGAACTTGTCCAAGGGCGGCCCAACAGGGCAAGGGGCACTCGTATTGGAGGTTCTTGGAGGACAGCCAATGGAAGACTTGGGGTTTCAGTGTCAGCACTGAACAATAGCCGATAGTCAGGCTGGCGACGTTCATCATGGCTCTTATCTATGGCTGGATCATACCGGTGAGAGATACAAGCATGGGGGTGCGGCCCAGCTCGTTTATCATGGCGGCAATGTTGGCCATGGGGCAGCGGATCAATCTGGGGATTCCGATTCTCACCAAATTGTACAGAATGATGCGCCATGTTAGCGAGGGTAAGAAGCCGCCAAGGATATGCGGGCCCTTCCACCTCCTGTATGGGTGGATCGCAGCACATATCACGGGGATTTACGAGTATCCAAACCCCATTTTTCCACCGGGATCGAACTTCCGCCCCTCCATCCTGAACGCGGTCGGGAGCTTCCCGTTCAAACTAGCTGTTCCGATGGTACTGAATCAGGTGTGGAGGGCGGATGAGTTTAATTTCCACCCCTTCGCCTTGCCGACGGGGATACATACTGATGACAGGTGGGGAATGGAAGAACATCAGGCTTACCATCCGGCCTTTCGAGGTGGAGTTTTCGTGGCACAGATAGATCGTGAGCCGTTCTTCGAACCGTACACCCCACATCGGTTTGCGAGGCAGTTCCAGTGCCTCCAGCGTCTGACCCCGCAGGTCTACTGGGAGGTGCGTCATGAGGAGCACCCGTGTGTGATGAGAAAACTATGGATCATGTTCACACGGGAATATGGGAAGATGCGGATTGCATTGCCTCCATCCACCGCCGCATTCAGATTGGTGAAGGAGTACGCCCTCAGTTGGGAGGCTGCTTACCCATGGGAGATGCTAAACCAATCAACTATCCGGGTCGGCGACGGTGGGCCTCCTCTATATCGAGGTCGGGGTCAGAGGGAAGCTAGGGCCGCTCACGGTAGCGGGGCTTCCATGGCGGCGAGACCCGCACCGGCCGAGGGTATGGCAGCAGCGGTGGATTCGGTGATTCCGGAAGAGCAGGGTCATCCAGAAGGGCGGCCACAGAGGGGATTTCATAGGATATCCACTCAGGCTCCGGGGAAGCGTCTGCGTCATATTGACATGGCAGAGGATTCCGTCTTCCCAGAAGAATGAGACATTTGGGATGTCAACCGGAAATTCCTCAGCCCACCCGAGATATGGGCCCACCTGAATCGCCTCGAGATGGAATTATCAGGCATAGGCCCAGTTCGGGCTGGATTCATGGCGTCTCCGGCTGAGGCAGAACAGTACCTGGACGAGCTGGAGGATTACGTCCAATCCATTGGTGTCCCTCACCTAATGACAGACCGGGTGAGGGTACTGTTGAATCAGACGGTCCCCCCAAAATTATTGGCTGCCGATTTGAGGGAGCGCTTCCCTTTTCCGGAGGAATCAGAGGACTCCTCTCGAGAGGATGAGGCTGGAGGAGGGAGCCCATTAGAGGAGGGCGAGGTCGGAGATCGAGGCTCAGAATCCGACGACTTTGCGGAGGCCCTCGAGGTAGCATTCCGAACTTCTCTCCTTGCGATCTGTTCTTGGGTCTCTATGGACTTCTCACTAATGTTTGAGCCATGAAGGAGGAACTTGTTCGCAGGCCTCATTCTCGCTCCTTGAAGGGTGATGATGCGGTACCTTTAGAACCCGCGCCTATGGCTGCGTCCAGTTCCGCGTCTGGTGGGACCAGGGCGCCCGAGGTGGATCCTCCGGAACCTTCAGACTTTCCAACAGTATACGGAGGGCCTCGTCTCGGGGTCCCATTAGCACCAGCTCAGGAGCAGCGCCAGGAGGTTGATCTTCGTAAGTCTCCTCTACCGGTCTCCTCGTTGTCACATGTAGGCCATGCTAACTAACGTTTATGTCCCTCTCTGTCGTACAGTTCTTTGACTGGCGTGGGCTGCTGCGGCAAGAATGGTTGGGATGTCTGGTGGCACCCCTCCTAGGGGCATGCCGGTGGTGGTGGCGATAGTCCCCCCATCTCCTCAGGCTGCGACTCACACCATCACTGGCGGGACCATCAGCAGGGCCGTACCCGAAGTCATTGAGGTGGACTCTGAGGAAGAGGATCAATCGGTCGGTCCCAGTCCTGTCGCGCCTGCTTCGGCGCCAGGTGTCGTACCGGATTCAACACCAGATGTAGACCCTGTGGAGGATTTCCTGCGGGTGTACCCCGCGTACGAGCCTGCCAATCGCGCAGACTGGGACGAAACAACCTCCGACAAGGAAGACAGTAGCATAGTCTGCCACCGGTCGTGGAAGATGATCACGCGCTTTATCAAGGACACCCCTCAAGCGCAATGGCTTGCTGAAATGGATAGACTCTTCTCACAATTGCACGAACTATGTGTTGGGGGAGTGGATTCCCAACGTCCTCACGCACTCATCCGAGATCTTATGGCTGGGAATATCCGGGAGCATGATCGTGGGCTCAGCGTGGGCTAGAAGCGGAGGAAGGCGACCAGCATTAAGAAGCTCCAGGAGGCTGAAGGCGAGGTCCAACAGATGCAGACCCAGGCAGACGAGCTTTGAACCTCTCTTGATGTACAATCTGAGCTGGTCTCACGGTTGAAGGCCCAGCTGGTAGAGGCAGAAGAGCACATGAGGCAGACCTATGAAAAGATGGATGTCGTTCAAGCTGACGTAGAGAGGGCCAAAGAAAGAACTGACGAACTGCGACCCGCCGCTGCTGAGGAGGAGCAGGAGATGATTCAGCGGCAGCAAGCCTTGGATGCCGCATGTCAACGGGTGGCGGAGCTGCAACGCTCTTTTGATGGGGTCAACCCATCCATGGGGGGGGGGGGGGGGGGTCAACCCTCGAGTATTGTAACAAACCCAAGACCATTTTATTGGTACATTCGTGCTTCAATTTTTTTTTCTTTGTTTTGAATGCCGTAGCACGCACGATTTCCACTGTTTGAATATCCTTGTTACATCCCTGCAATGTTTGCAGGATGTTCGGTGACAATTCCCCAAGCAAGTCCAGATTCCCGAAAGATGGGGGAGGCTTGATCGGAGGAGGAACTTCTAGGATAGCCGAATTACTGCTTCTTCAGTGTGCTCTTATGCACGAACGGGGAAATGCTAGGGGCACTGAAATTGATCCAGATAGATGAAAAAGGGAAGTTTTAATCACGATACCCAAAATCCGAAACACTGTAGGGATGGCATGACAATAAGGGACAACCGTTAACCTTAGAGGAGAAGCGGTACCCTTACTGCGTTAGCCTGTAATGGGGACAACAAATGAGGGTCGACCGTTGACCATGTTCGAAACACGGGACCATGTCAAAAATGTTGTTGATCAATCCTTCGGGACGTTGGCCCAGGACAGTTGGCGGACCATAGGTCAGACATCCATACTGTTAGGGGGTCCTTCCAGACATAACCCGTCTTCCGGAACGTTGGCCCAGGACGGTAGGTGAGCCGATGCGGCATGAGACCAGGCCTTTAGGGGGTTCCTTCAGACATGAAAGGGGACGAGGGTCCGAATAAGGGGTACACAAAGCGTGGAATATGGAGTGATGGTTTGTCCGAACAGAATCCAACACTTAGGTAGTTACACCACCGTGGTGGGAGCACACCAGATGGGCGCATCGGTCTGATCATGGATCATTCATTCTTTGGGACAGGGCCTCTCTGACGAGGGATCTGTCACTTCCTAGTGGGATCTTGGGGCATCCTAAACTTGTTCAGGGTAGAACTGCAGTTTAGTGTCATGCGTTGAGGACACACAGACTCCTGTTGTTTAACGTCATACAATAGGACGTGGAAGGAAACATCCCAGGGAGCGTGTGGCACGGTAGATATGAAACCGACATGAATGAGGACTTGGAGTCCGAATCATAATACATACCCCCGGAGGAAACTCTTCAGGTCGAGGGACCAAGAGTTAAGATTGGGCTGGGCCCGAAGCAGAGTGGTCGGGCATTCCTACGTACCCCATGAGAATCGGAATCAAGCCATACGTAGTTCTGGAAGCACAGTTTAACGTCATGTGGGACGATAAAAATCCCGGCCGTGTTGGTACACATCCTTCCAAAACTACTAAGCCCACGTGAGTCGTGCTCGGTGTGGGAAACAAGCAGTCGTGGTGGGAATTTCCTGACACAAAAGGGGCATGCTAGGGAAAAGGGACGCTCGGTGAATACCGGCCCAATGAAACTAACACGATCATTTAACTCACCTAGATGCGCGAAGAGAAAGAGCCGAGTATGATGGAATTCCACTTGAACACGAGGAAGTGGAAATGTGTGAATCATAGCACTCACGATTCAGATCACAATGATGGAGGCGTGACGATGGAGGATAACTACTGACCATGTTCGCAACACAGCATCCTGTCGCGTTAGCCTAGAATGGGGACAAACAAATGAGGGTTGACCGTTGACCATGTTCGAAACACGGGACCATGTCACAAATGTTGTCGAATATCCGTAGGGACGTTGGCCCGAAACGATTGGAGGGACCGTAGGTCCAACATTCATCGAGAGCCCTTAATCCTAGTATCCATGTCGTACGAGGGTCCTTTGGATGTGGAAGAGGATGAGGATCCAAATAGAGAGCTCACGAGGCTTGGTCATGGGACGAGGGGAATGACCCCATGAAAATCCCACACTTTGGGGTCTTTGTCAAAACACATCTGAATACGACAATGAGACGTATTAGAGAGAGGGAGCAGATTCCTTTCCCATGGGGAGATCTTAGTTTAGGGTCGTAGAATTCAGACCATGAATGGGTATGAGGAGCAGGGAATACATGGCAAGGTGGTCACAAAACCCGACATGAATGAGGACCTAAGCCCTACTTACCATGCATTCTCTGGGGAAATGCTCGAGTCGAGGGACCGAACACAAAGGTTAGGCTGGGCCCATGGGGAAGTTCTCGGGCGCTCCTACGTATCTCATGAGGATGAGAATCAAGCCACACTTAGTTCTGAAAGATGGAATGGTAGGGTACCAGTGCCAGGGGAAAAGGGGAGTGCGGGCGTGGCCCTTGCACTAAAAGTAGCGGAATTTGATAAGTCTTGTTTGTTCTTTAAGGCGAGTGGTTTTTTTGTGAAGCGATAGGCCTAGAGTAGTAGGCTGTGATGTCGACACAAGGATAAAGTCGTGATAGGCGTTGACAAATGGCATGGCACGTGACCAATACCCAACGTGATGTCCTCTATAACGAGGTCATCACAATGCAGTGTCGTTTTTCGTCGTGCGGCCATGACGATAATGTCACAGTTTAGGGTCGAATGATAGGACCATGCATGAATTTTATCGTTATCCAGCGTAGACGTAGCAGAGGCGATGCTAGGCCGGAAATGTGCGCAGTGTTATAACACACAATTGACGGAGACATGATCCCACATCAAATTGTACTCCACTCCAAGAGGGGGATCTCAGGCCGAGGGACCTATATAAAGGTAAGAGGTGAAACAGGGGGGAAGACTGGTTCCCCAAGTGGGCTGTACCCGATGACAGAGCGTCCGGGTGGTCCTACATATCCCATGAAGATGGGAATCAAGCCACACGTAGTTCTAAATGGTTCCTTTTAATGTCGTGATGGACAAGGAATAGGAGGGATAACTCTCAGAATGGGGGTGTGCGTGGTGAAGCCTTTGAAAACTTGACGTGAATGAGGACATAATCCCGCACTACGCCACGTGGTCCCGTAGTCGGGGTCCTGATGGCAGGACCAGAGAGGTGAATTTTCTGAACTCAAGCTGGGCCCAGAGACAAGGGTTCTGGGCATTCCTACATATCCTATCGAGACAGGAATCAAGCTGAACGTAGTTTCAGATGGGAATCTTAGTTTATGGTCTTAGAGCTCAGACCATGGATGGTGACAACTTCCCGAGTAAGCACAGATGTCAACCCGATCCCTAAGCCCATGTGAGCTAAACTCGGTGTGGGAAACAAGGGGGGTATCCTCATCACAATACTTGGGGGGCGTCAAACGGGAGTTGGTAGAGAGCCCCGAAGGACACCTTTGACACGGCTTGTTTCCCCAACATGCAGACGTGCACAGAGTAAAAGTACCAAGAGTTTCAAAACTCTACTTGGACACGACGATGTGATGAAGGGCGTGAATTGTGTACCCAACATTTTGGGCCAAATGGGTTGGCGTGGTGAGAGAGGAAAACTTTTAACCATGGTGGAAACACAGCATCCATATCGCGTTCACCTGAGGTGGGAACATCAAACGAGCATCGACCGCTGACCATATTCGCAACATGTGATTTTATCGATTTGCTGTCTGAAACCCTCAGGGGGCGTTGGCCCGTAACGGTAGGGGATCCCTTGGGATTAGTATCCAGGTCGTTCTTGGGGGGTCCCTATGGGTGTGAAAGATGATGAAAGCCCTGAAGTAGGGATACACAAATCCTGGAAAGTGGGTGCGGACATGTCCGAGTAAAGCTTAGCATTCTAGGTAATAAACCAGAGTACTCTTAGGCACATCGGCGGACTGCCAGAAAGGGATCAATGAAACAGCTCAGTAGAGAGAGGTACATGGCGGTCATTACGAGACCGACGCGAATGAGGACATAATCCCACACCACACCATATATGCCTCTCATGAAGGAAGGATAGTCCAAGGGGCCAAGATGGGATGAAGATTCCCGAGGGATGGGGCTGGAGCCGAATCCGAGATATTCAGGTGGTCCTATGTATCCCATAAGGATGGGAATCAAGCCAAACAAAGTTCTCCAAACGCAGTTTAACGTCATACGGGACGAGGAGGGGAGTAATATACCACTAAACAAGGGAGGTGTGCGGTATAGGGAAGAATTCGACGTGAATGAGGACGTAGTCCTATGTCACACCATACGATCCTATAAGGTTGGACCTGGGCCATGGCCCGGAAAGGACAAGGGGCTTGAGGCTGAGCCTCAGTCAGGAAGGCCTGACTGGCTTGCAGTTTAATGTCTTGCAAAGAGGATGAGGGGCCAGGGGCCCAAGGAGGCCAAGGGGCATGAGGCCGGGCCTCGTAAAGGGGGGGCGTACGACATGGTACACGATCCCGACATGAATGTGGAAGTAGTCCTACAACACACCGTACACCCCGGGTAACAGATTGGGCGGAGAGGCCCGAGAAGGCCAAGGGGCCTAAGATCAGGCATCAATCAGGAAGTCCTGATGGGTCTGCAGTTTAACGTCTTACTTGAGGAAGAGGGTCGGGGACCCGAGGAGGCCAAGGGACATTAGGCTGGGCCTCGTGAAGGGAGGACGTATAGCGAGGTACATGATCCCGACATGAATGAGGACGTAGTCCTACGTCACACTGTACCACCCTACGGGGAATCGGTGTCGTGGGCCCAATCTCTAGCACCACCCGGGGGGAAGTTTGTCACCTCGGGATGGGGTAGAATGAATCACTGCACTCGATGTCTGGGACATCTGGGGGTGGACCCGAAGATCCAGGACACTGTTGACCATGTTGGAAACCTAGCGTTCCTATGGTGACCCGATATGGGAGAAACAAGTGAGCGTCGACCGCTGACCAAATTCGCAACGTGGGACTTGTATCGGCTTGTTGCTTGAAAACCCTCGGGGGCATTGACCCGTATCGGTAGGAGATCCCTTGGGCGTAGTATCTAGGCCGTTCTTGGGGATCCCTCTGGGTATTCAAAAATGATGGAATCCCAGTCAAATAGTGGGTTAAGCATAGCTGTATCCATCCATGAAAGAGGCAAACATCTCCAGGGGGTGTGCAGCCGGGTCGAGGCTTGCTCGATGTGAGTTGGGGAAAAAGTGTGTACCCTGCCATGTCTTGACCGGAGGGGAAGATTTCGGATTTTGGGCTGGGCCAACAGACAAAATGTTCGGGCATTCCTACGTATCTCATGAGGTTGAGAATCAAGCCATACGTAGTTCTTGAAGGCCATGCAGTTTAGCGTCGTGCAGTGAGGACATGGGAGGATACAAGAACGGGACTGGGCACATGATGTGACCCTTGCAATCCTTGTGCGAGCGGGGTTGTATGAGCGGGGCTAAGAAAGCCTAGTCCCTGCTACACAAAGATCCTCCAAGGAAACTACTCCCAGGGGGATAGTGGAAGAGAAAAGCTTGGGGCTGGGCTCAAGACGAGGCGTCCAAGCGTTCCTACGTATCTCATGAGGATGAGAATCAAGCCACACGTAGTTCTTGAAATATAGTTTAACGTCATGCGGGATGAGGAGCATCTCATTTGGGGATGTGTACGGTGCGGCAAGTAATCCGACGTGAATGAGGACGTAGTCCCACACCACACCGTACGATCCCGTAAGAGGGTAAGTCGGGGGAAAAAACCAAGGGGGCCTGGGGCCAGACCGCGGTCAGGGAGACCTGACCAGCTTGTGGTTTAACGTCTCGCGGTGATGACGGGGGGCCAGGGTCCAGACCGTGGTCAGGGAGACCTGACCAGCTTGTGGTTTAACGTCTCACGGTGAAGACGAGGGGCCAGGGGCCCAAGGAGGCCAAGGGGCCTGAGGCTGAGCCTCGGTCAGGAAGGCCTAACTGGCTTGTAGTTTAACGTCTTGCAGTAAGGACGGGGGGGGGGGGGGGCAGGGGCCCAAAGAGGCCAAGGGGACTGATATTGAGCCTCAGTCAGGAAGGCCTGACTGGCTTGCTGTTTAACATCTTGCAGTAAGGATGGAGATGCAGTTTAAGGTCGTGCGGGACCATCTCACAATTTAAGGTCGTGCAGGACCCTTTCATAGTTTAGGGGTGTGCAGGACCATTTTGCCCTAGGAAAAGTATTGCTTGAGGAATTTGTCATTGGTGGGAGGGGTTATACGCTCTCCATCTATCGTCACCAAGGAGTATGCTCCATCGGGATAAACCTTATGGATGATATAAGGCCCTTCCCATTTAGGTTCTAATTTGGGCGGTTTCCTACCGGGAATCATTGGTGCTCGAAGGGCCAGTACCAGGTTGCCCTGTAGAGAAGAGCGGAGACGAACCTTATTGTTGAAGGCCCTCACTATCTTGTCCTGATGCCTTTCCAGATTGTGTAGGGCATGAAGCCGGTTCTCGTCCAGTGCTTCCAATTCAGCTAGATGGATCTCGGCTACCTCATCTGATGTCTGGTGATCATAAACTGCAGTGTGTAGCGACGACAACTGGATCTCAATGGGTAGGATGGCCTCAGCTCCATACACCAGGGAATATGGGGTCACTTGGGTGGAGTTGCGAGTCGTCGTCCGGTAAGCCCAGAGGGCGTTGGGGAGCTTGTCCGGCCAACTTTTCCTGTTTTAACCAACCATCTTTTGAAAAATGTTAGAGAGGGTCTTATTGAACTCCTTGATCTGTCCATTCGCCTGCGCGTGGTAGCGGGAGGTATGGTTCGACCGGATGTCGTACTTGGCGTACAATTTCTTTAATTCATCTACTCAGATGTTGGTGCCGTTATCGGTGAGGACGGCGTGAGGTACCCCAAATCGGTGGATAATGTTGGAGCTCACAAAGTCAACGATGGAACGGGCCTTGACCTCTTTGAGCGGAACTGCCTCTGCCCACTTGGAGAAGAAATCTGTAGTAGTCAAGATGAACCTACACTGGCGGGCTATTGCCGGTGGATATGGTCCCACTACATCAAGCCCCCATACTGCAAATGGCCAAGAGTACATGGTGGGGTGGAGGGGCTCCGGTGGTCGATGCAGGAAGTTGGTGTGAACTTGGAACGCATGGCATCTCTTGGAATACCCAATACAATCATGGATCATAGAGGGCCAAAAGTACTCTAACCTCCGAATTTGAGGGGAGAGCTTCGGCCCAGCTTGATGGGCGCCACAGGAACCGGCGTGAACCTCTTGCATAACATGAGGTATCTCTACTCCTTGGATGCAATGAAGGAGGACACCATCGAAGCTCCGCTTATAAAGGATCTGTTCAAGACTGGGGCCGCTCTGGAGGGTTAATTGAAGCACGCGGCGTCGGATTCGCTCGCGCTCGACCCGGTCATCCGGGAGGCGACCATTTTGGAGATACTCAACAAAAGGTGACCTCCAGTTGGGAGTGGATTCAATCACTGCGTCTGACGAACCCGGGACCCCTGACGCAGAGGGTCCGGCAGTGAGATGACTCACCCGCAGACCGTCATTTTCCTTTTGGGTGACATGGGAAATGACTCTCCGGTGTGTCACGTGTATGACCAACTCATCTTGCTCGGGTTCTGCGAGCGACGCGGCTAAACCAGCCAGGGCGTATGCTTGGCCGTTCTGCGACCGTGGGACATGGGTAACCTCTGGTTGAGAAGAGAATTGGGCCATTAGGAGGGGGGTGTACTCCAGCAACGGTGCAAGCTCTGGCTTCCTGATGACGTAGTCGCCATTAACCTATTTGATTACCAGCTCAGAATCTCCCTTCACATGTTGATGGGGAACATGGATCACAAGGGCCAACTTGAGGCCTGTGATGAGAGCCTAGTACTCTTCCCCGTTGTTCGTACAACCTTTTGACAACAGGAATGAGTATGGCAGGATGGCCTGCGCCGGGGTAATGAAGACAATACCCTGGCCCACTCTGTTGAGCTTGCGATCGTTGAGCCTCATACCGGTGGGGCTCTAGGAGGCTCCGTCAAAATGCATTTGCCAACACGGGACAACATTATCGACTGAGAGGATCGTCTCATCAGGGAAATCCAGGTCCAGGGATTGATCCATGGAGTTTGGATGGGCAGCTAAAAAGTCTTCCAATGCTTGTCCCTTAATGGCCTTCTGAGGTAAAAAACTGATATCAAACTGCTGGAGAATCACCACCCACCGTGCTAGTCGGCCAGTCAGCATGGGGCGGTTCAAGATGTACTTCAGTGGGTCCACCCGGGAGACCAATTTCACCGCATGGTGCTGCAGGTAATGTCGCAACTTCTACACGGTGAATACAAGCGCAAGGCAGCTCTTTTCGATGGGGGAGTATCTGACCTCCGTATCGAGAAGCATGCAGCTGAGATAGTAGAGACTGTTCTCAGTACCCTTGTTATTCTTCTGGGCGATCAGCGCACCAAGGGATCTCTCCAGGGCGGTCACATAAAGGACCAACGGCTTTCCGGAGACGGGTGGCATCAAGACCGGAGGTTGAAGAAGATACTGCTTGATTTCCTCGAAGGCGGTCCGGCACCCCTCATCCCATTCGTAGGTGGTTCCCTTCTTCATGAGCCTGGAAAATGGCTTACACATGCCGTCCAGATTCGCGATGAATCAGCGTATATAGGATAAGTGGCCTTGAAGGCCTCAGAACTCCCGAATGTTTCTCGGGGGAGGCATTTGGCTGATGGCCTTGATCTTCTCCGGGTCGATTTCGATACCTCGGTATCTGACAAAAAATCCCAGAAACTCCCCGGAGGTGACCCCAAAGGCACACTTCAACGGGTTCATCTTCAGGTGACGGGAAATGAGGAAACCAAACACTTTCTCAAGGTCTTTGTGATGGTTCTGGAACTGACATGATTTGACCACGAGGTCATCCACGTAGCATTCCACCAACGTCCCGAGGATCGGTTTGAATATGCGATGGATGGACCTCTGATAAGTGGAACCTGCATTTTTCAAACTGAATGGAATAACCTGGTAGAAAAAGGTACCTTGGGGAGCCTTGAAGGCATTGGACTCCTCGTCTTCGGGGGCCATCTGGATTTGGTTGTACCCGGAGTATCCATCCATGAAAGAGAGGGCTTGGAACCCGGCCGTGGCATCAATCAACAATTCCGTCACCGGGAGTGGGAAGTCATCCTTTGGGCAGTGGAGATTAAGATCGGGGAAGTCGATACAGACTCTGATATGCCCATTATTCTTCCTGACTGGCACAATGTTGGCAAGCCACTTGGGGTACTGGACCTCTTTAACGAAGTTGGCTTTGATTATCTTATCAACTTTGGCCTCAACCATAGCACCATGAGAAGGGTTCATCTTCCTGGGAGGCCGCTTAAACCCATGATGTTTTGCCGGGAGGCCCAGACGGTGGACGACCACCTTGGTATCTAGACCCGACATCTCGTTGTAACTCCAGGAAAATACATCACGGTGCTGTTTGAGGAAGTCTACGTACTACTGCCGCTCCTCGAGGGACGTGGCTGCACTGATCAATGTGGGTCTCGGATCTGCCTTGCTGCTAAGGTTCACCTGTACCAGTTCATCAACCGTGGTAGAGATGCCTTCTTCAAAGGCGGGGGGAGTATCCTCCAGGTCTTCCTCCCCACCCATGGAGGGACTTCCAACGACATAAAATACTTCTGGGCTATCAAGATCCGCGGGGCAGCTGGTGCTGGCTCGGGCAGCAGCGGTCATCATATCGGGAGACTCACTTGTCATCGAGACCGTAGCAATGAATGCAGTCGACCCTATCCCATCTGGCCTTCAGCCTAAGGGGCCCCGTTTGATGACATCAGAGCAGTGGTGGAGTGTCGGCCTGAGTCGGTTAATTCCAGCCCGGCGGAAGAGACACGTATGGCGCACCGCCGTTGTCATCAGCTTGACGTCCCGGTACCGTACAGGGGTTGGAGGTTCCGGGGTCACCTGAGCCTGGTTGATGTAGGAGTACGAGGTGATTTTCTGTCGTCGCTTGGACAGGGGAACATGCCTTCCTTGCGTACCCGAAACAACAAAACATTTCCCATGTCGGGGGTCGTGGCCTCCAACCGGGGGATCGGGAGGATGTAGGCGTCATCCATGCTTGCCCAGGGATCACTTGGGACTGGGGTGGGTTCATCCTCGCTTACTAGGATCTGTTTATCCTTACTTTTGTAATAACCCGCATCCAGGTAGCGGGCCTCACAAGAAGAGAAAGGGGACGTGTCTCCTTGGAGAACGCCTACTCGACCGTTGAGCGAGTACTTGAGGCACTAGTGATAGGACGAAGGGACCACCGCATGCAGATGGAGCCATGGCCTACCCATCAACGCGTTGTAGGTGGTGTCCTGAGAGACGACCATAAAATCGGTGCTGGAAATTAGGCCACCAAACTGAGTATTCAGGCGGATCTTTCTGACCGGGGTTTGCTTGGTCCTGTCGTACCCCTGGATCCTGAGGCCAGAGGGAGTTAAATCACCTTCAGACAGGCCCAGCTTTCGCAACGTCCCGGTCGGAATTAGATTGATTCTGGAACCCGTGTCAATGAGGCAGCGATGGATTTCCATGCCATTGTAGTGGCCAGTGATGTATAGCGGGCGAATGTGACCCTGTATAGGAGGGTCCTCATCTTTACCGAAGAACGAGATAACCACCTGACATTCGGTGTTTTCAATCAACCTGGTATAGAAGGCTTTTGCAGCTGCCACCTCCGTCTCAAACTGAAGGGGGCTCCTTAGGGCCTCAGCAAGTGCCTCACGCATTTCAGATGACAGGCGAAGAGCCTCAAGGATGGAGAGCCTCGCCGGAATTCTGACTAGGTGCTTCAGGACATCATACTTTCGTGCCAAATGCGAACCTCTGCATGTAGGGGTCGCTCGGCACTTGGAGGCATGGCGGGTCCTGCCGGTTGAACCGTCGATCGGCTAGTACTGGGCACATCTTGCTGCCTACTAGTAGGAGCCTGGAGAGTAGTCGCCGGACTAGGATTAGACAGCGGAGGCTGGCCTGTAGCCGGGAAAGACTGACTGTGATGCGAACGAGGCAGGTCTCCCCGATCTAGTAGCACGAACGGCAGTGGAGGTAGAGCCGAGGGCGTTAGATGGGGTTGCTCGTGCTGAGATCTGTGCTGACCCTGCTGCCTGGTCTCAGTAGCATGCACGACATGGCTGAAAGTTCCTTCTGACGTACCTCGATGACCGGTGCGGTTGCGATTCTGCTGACATTGACGTTGGCTGGGAACGTTGGGGAGGTCTGCCTGGCGTTCCCCCTCGTTGGGGGTCATATAGGGCTTTACCAGCTCCACGGTGTTAACCGAAGCGTACCCCGGGCTGTCGCTCGAGGAGTCATCCACCGCTGGGCAGATTCTGGGAGGAATCCCCATTTTAGGGGGCATAAAATCGCCAAGAGTGCGGGATGACGACGGCACCGGCGGTGCGCGTTGCTTCTTCTTGCGTCGTCGCTGCATGCCCTTTTGGAAAGAGGTCGACTGTGAAGATGATGCAGAGGCACCGACTACTTCTTCTGAAGGTTCCGACTGCTTCAGGCACGCCCAGATGATACCTTGGGGGCGGACGATGGTTTTTCGAGCCATCCAGTCGTCGTATTTCTGGGATCCGCGACTGGGGACCTGCTGCCACTCGCCTTCGCTGTTGTTGCCGATCTCTGATCCTGTAAAGACACCCGCCACTGGCGCTGGTGCTGGACCCAACTTGACTATGTTGTTATTGACCTAGTCTTGAAGCTAGTCTTTAAACACATATCAATGCCTGAGGGTGTGCCCCAGAATCTGATGATAAGGGTAGTAGTTGGGGTGATCGGTGAGATTTACCTCCACCGGCCTTCTTCACTTGGGCAGGCGCACGATCCCTTGCTCTAGAGCACTTCAGAAATAGCCAGGAACCTGATTTTCGTTAAACGAATAAGTCTGGTGCCTTCTTTCTGGATATACGGCCCTGGGGGCCTGGCCCTGACGATGGGCCGGAGGGGCCTGCCGAGGAGGCGGCGCCTGATTGTCTCGCCTAGGTGGCGGTGGCGCATTGCACGGGGGAACCTATCGGTTCTGAGGCGGTCGCTGCTGGGCAGGAGCCTGTGCTTGAGGTGGAGGACCTCTGCGGGGTTGCGGGGGTGGTGCCACCGGCAGCAACTCCATCTGCCTCGGGGCTTCTATTTGGGCCACCGCGGCGGGTTCAGCCCTGGCGGCCCTCCTGGCCGGGGACATAGGGGGCAAAAAACGCGCCTGACTAGCCTGTTGCAGGGCTTCCTCGACGTGCTGACCCTTATCTGAGAAATCTCTAAACCCTCCAGGGTAGTTCTGGGTGATCAGAGAGGGTACCAGCTCTGTCTTTATGTTCCCCACACACATCGTTAGTAATTGCTCCTGAGTTAGTGGCATATCGAGGTAATACGTAATTCCCATTTACCGGGCGATGAAATATGTGACTCGCTCATCAGGCCTCTGCATGCACTTGAAGAGGTCCGCAATGCTGGTCTTCTGCATGGTGGAGCTGAACTGGTACAGGAACTGTCGGTGGAGGTCCTCCCAACCAGTCACCGATCCGATAGGGAGCTGGCTGTACCAGACGAATTCTGAACCTTCCAATTTCTGTACAAAACATCGGAGCTTGGTGGATTCTTGCTGAGCCGGGGTCCCCAGCATGGTGCCACACCTAGAAGAGAAATGATCCAAGTGCTGGTGCGGGTCCCCTATCCCGTTGAAGGGAGAGAAAGTGGGGTTCCCAAAACCCGGAGGTGCAGGCATATCATCCACCCACGCGGGATAAGGCTTGCCATCTGGTGGGACCGCCACCTGCCGCGTCTCTATTGCTTCAAGGCGGGCTGTGAGTGCCGCAATAAGATCATCCGGGAAGGGGTCCCTGTCTTGACGGGGATCCCTAACCACAAGTGCATTTCCAAGTTCTTCAACACGGTAGACGACTTCGGCAGCTCGTGGGTCAACGGGCTGGACGACCTGCGGGGCGACTGGGGGAACCCGGACTGGATTCTTCATATTGCCCCGTCGCTCAGGGGGATTCGACGAGACGTATCGCGCCCTCTTTCCATACATTCCGGCTTCTGCCCTGTCTGCAGCAGTAGCATGATCAGGGTTTCCCGGAGGCATCTCACCGGGGGGATATTGTTCCTACCCCTGTTTCCTCGGCTTGGGATCACCATAGTCGGGTTGCCGCTCTGCGGGGCGCTCAGCCAAGAGTTTGTCAACCAGCCTCTTCTGCTCAGCAAGCTGTTGGAATAACGTGGCCTTCTCAGGATCCTCGTCTGTTTTCTGCATAGAGGTGGATGGGTTGGAGTTCTTGACACTTCCGACGTGCTGTTTACCATTACCAGTGTTTCAACCGAGCACCAGCGAGTCGGTGGGTACGGGGAGGCCTAGCAGGTTCCTCTGCTGACGGGTAACTCTCCCCGATGGGTCCAGCAGTGTCGGTACGCCCTTAGGGGGGAAGTCTCCATCAAGGAATTCAATCTTGTCCTCCTTGTCCATGACATCGGCCATGTCTAATGTGACTCCTCTCGAGGTCATGTCCTCGATATCACATAATGAATCGGGCTGTCGCCGGGTAGGGTCGAAGAGGAGAGTGGCATAGTGTCCCCAACCACGGACTTGCACATGGGGGGTGGCTTCCCTGACGATCCTGTGGAGTCATTTAAAACTCTGAAAGCATTTTCATTGAAGGGCGCTCTGGCAGCCTGGTGACTCAGGGTGCTGGGCCACACGGAGTGCGACCGCATCGATCAGGTGGCACTGCTCGCCTATTTCTTCGAAGTGCTCTCAACTTTTGGGGTACAACACTCGTTCGTAACGGAGGCGGAAGTGTGTCTCCCATAGGGTTCGACAAAAGCACCCCACTTCTTCAGGGGTAAGAGACTCCGGTACGTGAATATTCAGTGCTGCCATCGGCCAGAACTTCTCACGGAAGTAATCCGCTGCAAGAATACTCCAGAAGCTCCTGGGCTCGGATTCGGGGTCTGGCCCTGTGTTTCCCCACTCGTCAACCGGGGGCGGCTGAGGGACCGGTAGCAATACCGAGGCAGACCTCTGGGATAGTAAGCTCGGCGGCATAGAATACGGCAAACGAGCTAACTAGCCGCCGAATTCCGGGCCATCCTCCGAAACGCAAGGTGACCTTGCCACGATGTCACGATACGATGGGCTTATAGACATAGCTTCCGGCATAGGAGTCGTGGCTACCGGTGACCGGTCATGTCGTCGTTCTATCGTCGCTGGCCCCCAAAACAGCTCTCTGTGATCCCTGGTAGAGGTAGAGGGCGCTTCTGGTGACGATGACGATGATTACGCGGTCGAGACCTGCAGAATTCCCAAGATTTCTTCCTCCTTGATGTACCTGCGGAGAGAGATGGGAATCTGGTGGACGTCATATTCCGGGAGAATGAGGCTAACGTGTCTGGTTCCTGCCCCGGTCCTTGATACGGAGGAGCGGGGAGAAGGTTCCATCGCTGAATCGTATTCACTTCAGAGTCGGAGAAGCGGGCGGGATTGATCTCCACCCGGGCTTTCCCAAGACTCTTCTTGTGGCGGCGACGACCTGCTCTCCGGCCCCGGGGTGGCTCTTCGGGACAGGGTTGATCCCTATCATGGAGTCTCGGGGCTGCGCTGGCGCCGTGGAGGAGAGGGCCCCCACTCGAGACGGCCGAGGTGCGAGAGGCAATGGAGAAAATGTCGAAGGGTACATGGGGAGGACCTCCATGAACAACACCCATGTAGACGGGGCCTCTGTTTGAATTGGCAGGAGAATGGGGAGGACCTCCATGGTCGCTGCTGGTGGAGCGAGGCTGACCTTCACTCCTCGAGTTGCTAGGGAGAGGAAGACCTTCACCGGTTGCAGAGAGGATGCAAGGAGGGCCCCCACGTTGGAGAAGGGTCGGAGGAACGACTCCTTCAGAACAACGGTCCGGGGCAGGAGGATGGACTCCATACCCTGTATAGTGGGTGCGGGAAAGATTTCCGTGCTAAGCGTCACTGCCGCGGGGCAGGTCTTCCTTCGGGATGGTGGTAACACGAGGCATGCCTCCATGATGAAATTCGGAGCGGGGAAGGGCCGCGCTCTGTGGAGTAGTGGTACGGGGAGGACCTCCGTACGGGGTGACATCACCGCGGGTTAGTTTGCGGCGATCACTGCTTGGGCCTGCAACCCGGAGAGTCAACCCAGCCTGCTCGTGGGGCGGTTGGGGTCTCGGTCTTGGTTGGGTGAAGGAGTGCCCATGCTCAGTGTATGCAGGGGCTTCACGATGCACGTAGGCGGTGGCTCGGGCCACTATAGCTGTCGACGCTGACGCGCCTAGGCGAGCGTCCTCAGCCCGGGCCCGGCGCTGAAGTCGGGTCAGGCGAGCTGGTGCAGGTGGTGAAGGGACGTAGCCTGCCTGCTCTTCCTGTGGGGCCGGACGGCGGCACTGACGCGGCCGAGCAGGAGCACTTGCCTGGAGCCCTTGGGTCGGGACCCTGAACGGGCTGAGCCGGACGGCGCCCGCCTCATCGGCGTAAGGCGAGCAGTCGTCAAAGAATTCCGGAGACAGGCTCCCGAAACGGTTGAATGTTGGGGTGGGGAGCAGGGGCTCCTTGCGCGGCCTGTTAGGGTGGCGTTGACGGCGGGGACTGGACGCCTCCAGGACCAGGCGGGCCATATCCCTGGTTGGGATGACCCCTTCTTCATCGTACCTGCGCACGAGGTTGTTGATCACCCTTCATTGGATGACCTCTGATGGGGAAAGGGGACGTGGGCGCCCCGTATTTCGCGATGTGGCATCCGTTTTGGCGGTAGCGGTGCCATGTGGGGTGGTTGTGGCAATGTTGTTTCCCATGACCCTGCGTAGGGTAGCGGGCGGTGATCGCGTCTTCATAACAGCAACCTGGTTCCTGAGAAACGAAGGGATCAACTCATCAGCATTGAGAGGGAAAATGAATGACAACCAGTGCCCCAGTGTCCTTCCATTATCCACGTTTGTAAGAGGGATCCACGCCAACACGCTGTAGAATGGAGTGCCTCACCTTTTGACGCCCCGACATTCGGTGAGTTTCACGACAGGCCCGCTATTTGCTTTGCGGGACCAGGCACCAGGTATCTGGATCCGGTGACACGTGAATCTACTGGTATATCAAATGCTACTAATCTCCATATTGAGGAGAAGAATTTCACATCGGGTTCACCATTTCTGTTTCCGATGCTTTCGCTGGGGCACGCACGCATCCGTCCGTCACGCGGAGGAGGACGCGCGGCTCTGTTGCCCCGCATTCCCTCTTTCCAATGGCGGGCGGCATTCGTCCCTTGTTTAGGTACGTCTTCTCCTTTATTGAAACAGGATGATGGGATGTCGGTTCTTCCTTCTAGGGATTCCTCCTCAGAATTCGTCACCTAGTCCGGGTCTCCCTCATAGATTTCATACGTAGTTCGTGAAACTCTTCCCAGTGCCATGTTTCCCTGGATTCTGGTTAATTACACTTCTTCTATCGGGACATTCCAAAGGGTCCAGTCAGGGCAGCAACCTTCAGTCGGGGGAGTAGTCACATTGAGGAATCAGTAGCGTGTCTGGATGCAGGGGAACCTGGTGTATCTGGCTGTTATCCCTGGTCACAGGGCTTCTCGAGGGTGTGGAAGCCCGAGGCATCCTACATCGAGTGCGGGGAATTATGTGCCATAGAAACAAATCTGAGGTTTTCCTCAGCTTCTCATGTTTAACACAGGGTATGCCGTGAGTTTAACGTCCATCGGGGACAGATCAACCCAACTAGAGCATTAGCTATGATTGAGGGATTTCCCATGAAGGGATACTGATACCGGGGCCAGCCCATGGGTGGCTGTGAAGAAGAGCATACCAGAATGGTCTCACCGAGACATGAGGTCCGGGCGAGAATCAGGATGGGTGATAGGTGGACGAATGGAGTGGAGTGGAAATGACATGGGACCATCACAGGGGGCGACAATGATGTTGGGCTTGAGCCTTGAAGAGGCTTCCTACGTATCCCCGTGGCAGGGAATCAAAGTCCGCGTAGTTCCGGATGGCGCCTGCGAACCAACGTGAAGGTGGAACTTGGTCCGATGGGCATCGTCAGCGTACCGACGTGAAAGTAGACCTTGGTACGATGGACATCGTCAGCGAACCGACGTGAAATTAGACCCGTGGTTCCACTAGTGATGGGATTGAACCTTGGGAAGGTTTCCTAAGTACCATGCCTTGACATGGATCAAAGACCTCATAGTTCAAAGGATTGATGGAATACAGTTTAACGTCCTGCGGGACGGTAGTGAACCCTGACGTGAATAAAATACGGGTGGTGGGTGTCGGCGAACCGACGGAAATTGAGGGACCTTAGTTTGATGGGAGATGGTCTTGAACCTCTAGGAGGGTTCCTACGTACCATGCCTTGACATGGATCAAAGTCCTCGTAGTTCGGATTGGGGAATGTAGTTTAACGTCATGTGGGACATGGGTGAACCGACGTTAATGAGGTCAGAATGACCAGATGGTGGGTGGACGTGAACCTCGTGGAGGATTCTTACGTACCATGCCTTGACATAGATCAAAGACCTCGTAGTTTCGGTGGGGCTTTGTCGGCGAACCGACGTGATAGTGGACCTTGGCCCAATGAGTAGTGGGCTTGAACCTCTGGAAGGCTTCCTACGTACCATGCCTTGACATGGATCAAAGACCTCGTAGTTCAGGTGGGAATGAGTGTGCTGTTTTATGTCATGCAGGACAATGGTAGGGGCATACAGTTTAACGTCATGCTGGACGAGGGCGAAACTCGACGTGAATTGGATGATGGGTGGGCTTGAACCTCGTGGAGGCTTCCTACGTACCATGCCTTAACATGGATCAAAGTCCTCGTAGTTCGGACGGGTTCGTCGGTGAACCGACATGAAAGTAGACCAGGGGGTCCACTATTGGTGGGCTTGAACCTAGTGAAGGCTTCCTACGTACCATGCCTTGACATGGATCAAAGACCTCGTAGTTCAGGTGGAATGTGTAGTTTAACGTCATGATGGACGGTAATGAGACCCGACGCGGAATAATGACAGGTGGGCTTGAACCTCATGGAGGCTTCCTACGTACCATGCCTTGACATGGATCAAAGTCCTCGTAGTTCAAAAGATTGAGGGGTCAGGGTCGGTGCTCACTCTAAGCCCACGTGAGTCATGCTCGGTGTGAGAAACAAGAGGTTGCAAGGACCTGACGATCACGTCGCGAAGGGTGCGTCCGTGAGAAGCGAAAAGGGGTTTATGCGTTAGGCGGCCCATGGTGTTGGGACTTACTCCAGGATGGAGGCCCAGAGCGCGAAAAAGCACGGGAAAGATGGACCTTGGTCTAATGATGGGAGGTGCCTCATTCCCTATCATGCCCTCCACTGACCTTGGTAGTGGGGAAGTACGGAGATGCAGAGGTGCAGTTATCCGTTGGGGGACTAGGGTCGCCCTCCTACTATGAACAAACACCACTCCAATAAGAAGGATATCACCCCTTGTGGACGGGTGATTCCATTCCCGTGGAGACGAGTGGTGTAAAAAAATGTTCCACCTGGGGGGACCCTTCGTGAGGGAGACAAGGTTGGGTCACAGTTTAACATCATGTGTTGAGGACGTGGTGCTTGGAAATTTAACGTCCTACAGCTCGGACGAGGCGGGTTCATTCCGCACCCATAGGACTTACATAACCGGTACCCTCTGGTCCTTGGGGAAGGGAAGGTACCAGTAAGGCCATGGTCATGGGGGGTTGTGGAACGAACCATCGAGGGGTCCACATTAGCGTGGCTATGCGAAGAAGCAATAGCCGTTAGCGTGACTATGCGAAGAAGCATTAGGCAATGCAACGCTACCAGTGGTATTGTCCATGGGACTTTGAAATCACATCACGCAAACCTGGATGGTCGCACGGGAAGAGGAATCACTAAGAAAAGGAGTGTGCTTCGCGAAGTGGAGTGCCTTGGCCTTGGCATGGGGCATGGGTGTGAGTGGAAGGTGCTTCGCGAAGTGGAACAGTGTTCGCGGAGCACTGCCTCGCGAAGAAGGGGTTTCTCGCGAAGCACGGTCCTGCGAAGCAGTGTGCTTCGCGATGTGAAGCGATCTTGCCTTAGCATAGGGATCACTAGTATGGGTTGGGTGTTTCGCGAAGCATAAGTGCTCCACGGCTGCCCGGGTTCCCTTGGGAATCCCCTTCCTTCACGAATGCCCTTGAGCTTTGCGAAGGGCATCCCTCTTGGAAGAGGGGCTCAAAACGAGACAAAGTAGAGGCGTATCGCGAAGTAAAAATACCTCGTGGAGCTCATGATTCCCGGGGAAAAGAGTGGTTCGCGATTCGGGAGAGGAGAAGCCGAAAGGTCAGATTGTCCGTCTTCGGGACTCAGGGAGAGTCCGGTATTTATAGGGAAGAGGCGCCACGAAGCAGAACTCGCGCGCCGCCTCCTTTGCTTCGCGGTGCGCTCACGAACGTCAAATGTGTTCGCGGACAATCACCGCCTCTCGTGCTTCTCCGTGCCTCGCGAACGTCAAATGCGTTCGCGGAGCATCCCCGCCTCTGGTGCTTCGCGGCGACTCGTGAACGTCAAATGCGTTCGTGGAGCATCACCGCCTCTGGTGCTTCGTGGCGGCTCATGAACGTCAAATGCGTTCGTGGAGCATCACCGCCTCTGGAGCTTTGCGAGGCCGCGATGGTCAGGGCACTTAACGGCGGGGCTTCGCGAGGGTGCTTCGCGTCGGTGCTTCGCGAGGCAGCGCGCCAGCCGTCCTTTTCGTTCCTTTCTTTCGGGCCATATTTTGGCGCAAACAATGATTTTAGACTCAATTAGAAATATAATTTGATAAAATAAAATTAATTTTTGATGTGGAATTTCAAAATCATCTTATGTTTTATTTTTGGGTTTTTTCTATGAAACATTATTAATGGATGAATAGTGAAAAGTAACTGAATTTTAATGAAAAAAATACATTTTCATCTAATTTATTTAGATTGATAAATTATATTTTAATTTGGTTTTGAAGTATATTATATCAATTATTTATCAATTACTTCAATATAATAAATTGTGACCAATTTTACAGTGAAATTGAATATGAAAACATAGAAAACTTTTGAATACTTTTACTTAAACAACCCGCATTGTCCTCACTTCGGTGAAATTTTTTTTAAATTAATTTCTGCCACTTATATGATTGGAAGTTGGAAAAAATTGTTCAATATTTGCAATATTCATAATTTATAATGTAGAATATGTTCAAATTAGTTTTTTACCCAAAATAATTTCTGAAATTGATTAAAATTTATTATAGCGATTAAGAGAAAAAATAGTATCACAATGAACTAAACCTTAATATAACGTCAAACAAATACATAGAAACTTCTCTAAAATCCATTAAATGAATATATTTATACACTATAATAACTTTTCCTTAATTATTTATATTTTTGAGACACTTTCAATTGAAAAAATGTGGGACTAATTCCTTTTTCCAAATTTACAAGAGTGTCACTCCTCCTCGACTATAAAATGGCCTCCTCCCCTCCCACTTCATTACAGCTATAAAAACACTTTGGATTAATAAAAATATTCCAAAATATATCCTAAACATCCCGCCCCTTATCCTATTAGCATCCCCTTGGGAATAAATTCATCCATGGAGGATCTTCAGTTCAATCCAAAAGGAGTTACCCAAAGAAGAGGTAGCATCTTTTCTCAAGCTCTTTAATTTTATTTCTATTCTACACCTCATACACTCTCCTTATTACATGATTAGAAATTTGAAAAAAGAATCATGACTATATTTTTATGTTTTTAAGATATTTTTTTAACTAAACATATACACAATTCCATCTAATGGGTAACATATATGCTATTTTTATGTATGGAAAACTAATGCCTCGGTAAACGTTGATTGTTTATTTTTCCATTAACACATTTCCTTGTTGAGAATTATGATAGAAAATTTGTTTATATATGATATATATTATATTTATAATGTATTTCTGCTTATTTAGTTATTTTATAATACATACCATTATATTTTCCATCTTGTATATATAAGATAACATCATTTGTATACGGGTGGACTACCGCCTCCTCAAAGTAATATGATTCATTAACACATTACATTAAATGTGTCAAGTGTTGTTTTAGTGAAAATATATGTTATATATAAAAAACATAATTCAACTATAATTATATTATATATATATATACATATATTTAATTTACTTACTTTCTTTCATTACGATAATTAAACGGAAACAATGTTCATGTGTACATACGACCTACCATATCCATGAACAGTGTATCCCATTTTATCTTCCTATATTTTATAGATCATTATAAAAAAATATATAGTGAATATAAATTATATTTTTTTTATTTTTTTTACATTATAGAATTATTTAATCCATGAATTAAGTAATTCAATCATGAATAATAAGTCAAAACATGTATGAAGAACATAGCAGATATTACCGGAAGTGAAAACTTAACATAGAATTTTTAATAATAGGGCAATACAAAGTCATAATAAAACCATATAAGAAATTTTTTAGTAGAATATGTTCATTTTATAGATTTATAATAAACTTATATTTATTATACATTAGGTTTGAATTTGTAATATTAGAGTCAACACACAAGGTAAGGAAATTTTCCCTTACTTTTTATATTCGTGAGATGCATTCAATGTTTAGCACTATTTTATTTTTCATGGGGAATATAATTACCATTAATTTATTATAAGATTTTTATTCATTAATTTAAGGGTTTTTAAATATCCATATTATGATATTTCTTTCATTGATATTATGTTTCCGTAGTTACCAAATCAGTTAAATAGTTTGGTCACAATTTTCTTTCTTGGAGACTCATGTTTTTTAGTGCACCTAAATTATTTTTCGAGGTGTATATACTTATTTTAGAAATTTTATATCATGAATATTTTTATATAAATGATATTTAAATCTTAATTTAATTTTATTTTCTTAAATGGAGTGTATTATCCCATGTTACCATGTGTTACGAGTTTATTGAAATAATCTCATCATTTATCAGGAATCATTATGATTATGCTTCCATTGAGAAAATATTATGAACCATATATCAATAAAAATCATGAATTTTTTTCTTTGAAGATATATCCATGTATTTGTACTATTTTTTTCAGTATTTTTTACTAATTATATTAATGTAATGTTTTTAAGAAAATTTGACTCTATTTCTCTCTTCGTTTGGAAATCAGTTGAAATCGAAAACCATGTTTTCAAGAGAAAATTCATAAATATTACTTGAAATTTTTTGAATGATATTTTATGAAGATTTTCAAGGAAAAATATTTTAAAATTGTTATATGGTTTTTAAAATAATACATTTTACGTTTTAAAAGTAATTTTCAATGAAAAATGTTTTCTAAATTTCTTTTCTATTTTAAAAAGATATTTTCAATTTAGAAAGGATATTTTATTCAAAAATGTTTTTAAGAGATCTTTTAAAATTATTTCCCAACTAGTATGACATCTTTTGGAGTTTCTCATGCGTTTCTGAGGATGTGATTCAATTTATCAATATATATTCTTTCTTTAAATGATTTATGTTTTGATGGCACGATGAATATGAAAAGTATTTCTCTTTCACAATTTATATGCTTTTGAAACCGACTTCTTTTCACAATTCTTCATTTTTATTGAATGATTATTAAACCTATATATTTTTCAACATATTATGATATGATCGCATGTATATGATACCCATTTTAATTTTTGCGTTATGATATGGTTTTCTATTATTTTTTGGAATAGTATGTATGGTTTCACTATGATATGGGTGATACCTATATCTCCCTACTATGTATTGGGTAAAGATTTATATATCATGAAATAGACTAAGATGGTCTTAATAGTAAACCTTGCCTACTACGATGGCCATGGGAGTGAAGCATGTCTACCAAGATGTTATGGGTAGTGAAAACATAGTACTAATATATTGAATGGTGTGAACCATGACTAAGAATATGGTATGGGAAGTGAACCCATACTACCATGATGGATTTTCTAGCAATTCCTTGACTAATTTGGATCTCATTTTTTATGATTCTTTGTGTGAAAAAATTCTATGTCTTATTCTTATGTTATTCATTCCTATCATATGTTGTTTACTTCTTTTTGAATCATGTCTTGTGAACAATAATTCTTTATTCCATGATTCAGGTTTTTTATCTTATGATATGCAGGGTATAATCTTCTAATTTTTTTATCTCATTATCATTCCAAATTTCTCAGGGTTATTCTTACCTGTCTCCCTTTTTACCCTTACTAAGAATCTAATGTCACCACTTTTTTTGTTTCCTTTCCCAGTTTATGAAGATACATTTTAGGTATGATTTGTCTAAGAATATTTCTAATCATTAAGAACCTAGTGGGATATAATTTAGTTCACTTATGTACAAGTGTTTATTATTACATGTTTCTAAAGGAACTAGACTAATATGGCCTATGGGAATATTTTTTTTGATGTTTTAAATATTATGAAAACGTGGTGTAATGTTAATGTATGAAAATTAATGGTCATTTTAGATACAAGAATGAGCCATGTTACATGGGTAGGACCTAATAATGAAGGAACACAATGTATACTTATAGTACACTATGTGAACTCCTTCACTGATGACTTAGATATTTTGTCATATTTATATTAGATAAGTACATTTGGTTATATTCCCTTGATCTATTCCTTGAGGGTCAATTATGGAATAACATCATATCCATTGGACTGTGATCTCATTTAAAGAACATCAGTCGTGGATAGAGTATGTGGAATCCCTTTGTGAGGCCTAGAGTGAGATACTCTATAATAATAATAATAATAATCATTTTCTCTATTTGGGGTTATTGGTATCTTTATGAACAACACTACATGGGCATCAATTCTCTACATAGTGTGTTAATATGGACTGGGTTTTTTCAATACCCCATGTCTATTTGTGTGATCCCCATTTCTGTATAATTTTCTCTAGAATTGTAGTGTGTAATTCTTATGATGAGACCGTAAAATCATGGAATCTATAATATACTCAACTAGTTATAACTAAATAATGGTGTGTGTCCTCAGGAACGACTATTATTTGGAAATTTTGAGTAGGAATGATAGGATAAAATTATGGTTTTTTTCTTATTTGTGATATTGTTCTACTATAAATATTTCAGGATCTTCTTATTATATATGCCACTAACATATATCTGTGATGAGTTTATTATTATTCATGATGAAATATTCTTAGTAATATCAGGGTGTTCTACTGTGTATTATTAAACTAGTCCCTGTATTGGATTTTCCTACATGTGTTGTGTCTTCTGTAGATGACCGAGGCTTGGAAAGAGTCCAAGAGGTACCCTGATTTGGTAAAACATATAAATCTAGACAGACCAAGGTGTGTTATGGTGGTTGAATTTCTAGCATTCCTCACCCATTGCATGGGGTAACCTTGTTTTTAGTTTCTATTTGGCTAGATTTTATTTTTCCCCATTCATTCCAGTACTGTTTTTCCTTACTCTGATTGAGGAATTTTGGTTGTATAAATGAATGGTTAATGTTTTTATTACATTTCAACATTTTATGGGATTAGAAATGTGTGTGCGTGTGTCTGTGTCTGTGTCTCTGTGTGTGTGTGTCTAGGTGCATTAATATATGGTCTCCCATATTTGTGATTTGTCTACTCAAATCTAGTCACCAACCCATGGCATGTTAGAGTCGTAGTTGGGGTAGTTATTTTTTGGGCCACCATTATTCATCCAAAACATATAAATTTTAATTTTTGAATCATTTACCTTGGTTTTTCTTCTGATTTCTAATGTACTGTATTGGAGTTGCATAAGTGCAAAAGGAAATTTTACTAACATTAAAAATTAAATATAAATTAAAATCATAAAACTATATTTTTTATAAAAAAAATAATTTGTTATATTCATTCCTGACATCTTTTTATCCCGATTAAATTATATGAGAGATATAAAAAACAAGAGACTGAAATTTTGTATTTTACACATTCTTTAAATAATATAAATTTCATAGTCATATGTATGTGGAAATAAATTTCCATAATTTACAATATTTGACTTTTATGTTCTAAAACAATCATCCAATAAAACAATGATAAGTTTTAGGGTGATTTTGTTGCCTTATCTCATAATTTTGACCCTATTTTTCTTATTTTAAACTTACTAGGGTGAAAAATCAATTCAATGGTTACTCTTGATAATGGACATAAATAAAATAGATCAATTTACCAAATTTGAAAATAATTAATTCAAATATAAAATAAATTTTTCAAGAGAATATTTTATTTTGCATAGATTAATCAATTATAAAAAAAATTATAAAGCTCATTTTTTTAGAAAAATGCGGTTTTGATCCCAAAAATATACTTATACAAAAATCAAATAAATTTTGATTAATATTAAATTAATTATATTAAATTTCATTATATAATTACTATGTTACATTGAGAAAAAATTATAAATATAATGGTAATTTGGAATTACTAGATTTAATGAAAAGAAATGATGGCTTTACAAAATTTTGTGTTTTTCCTCTATTCACTCTAAAATCAATATTTCCAGATTAATTCAAAAAATTGATCCTAAAAATGTTATGGAATTATGTTTTAATAAATGATATTTATTTTTTCAAATAATATATAAAAATATGTATGAAAAATTACTAATATCCACAATCAAAATGAAATAAACCCATTTTTTGCGAAAAGTAACTTTAAAGAATAAAATGAATTTATTACTATTATTTTAAGAATAATAAAAATTAGTTTAATGTTATATTTCTTTATTGAATTAATTGTTTTATTTAGGAGAAAATCATTTAAATAAACTTTTTAATTTTGTTATTTTTATTCATTCTTTCTAACCAATAGTTATGTTATAATAGTCAAAAATAAATAATATTATTTCATGGTTTTTGATGCTTGGGATTGTGTGTTCTCTATTTTATAGAACATAGTGTTCTTTTAGAAGAAAATATAAAACAAAATTTTACATTCTTACACTCTCCACTCCTTATAGAAATTGATTCCTCATTGTTTTAAATCTTATTTTCTGAACATTATATAACATAAGAATACAATTTGATATATTTTTAATCATGAACTTTAATTTATAGGTTAGCACCAGGAAACATGTTATGAATGTACCTATATAAGGAAAATGCTTGTAAATGAGTTACTAAAAAACCAGCTTGGTAGATATGTGATAATTTCACCATAATAATCAATAGACTTATATTTAGTTTTCCTGAGGTTGAGAAATTCCATCACCATTGGGATAAAAAATATGATAAAATTTAAATAATTTATTTCCCTCCACTCTGTAAGCATAAATTTATGATTTTATTTCCAAAATCATTATTACGATGATTTTCCATGACTAATAGACTAAATATTATTTTAATATAATACTATATTCCTTAAATCATGAAGTATTATTCCTGTTGTCAAAATCCATTTTTTGGTACAAGATAAAATAATAACTAATCTCCAAAATTGAGATATTAACCAAATATGAATTTAAATATCTTTAAATATTATTAATTATATTTCGACCTTAAAATAAGAAATACTTAATCAATTCTTCTTTTATAATCTTCTATTTTTTTATTAATAAACAACCTTTATAACTTACATAGTCACAAAATAAAATATGTATGTTCCATAATATTAAAAAATAAACTAAAAATAAATAAATTAAACTTCACCTTGGATCACCTTGTATTATCAAATTATAACCCTAGATATCTTTTTTACATTAATTAATAAGTAACTCTAATATATCAAATTATGATAAAAATCACTTTTTTGTATAGTTGATATCGTTCAACATATATTTAGAAATTTTACATTCTCATAATTTTCATTAAAAATAAAAATTATTAGAAAAATACTTGGATGTTTTCTCTTTATCAACATACCAAAATACCATTGATAAATACCTGCATATAATAATAATAAATCCACTAATTTTACCTTAATTACATAGAATTCTAATCCGTAATGATTTATTTAATCTATCAGGGAATTTAATTGATTAATTTTATCATCAAAAGATCAATGGGTATTCTATCCATAGATGAAATATTATAGAGACAATAAAATTCCTAAAATAAATATTCACAATTAATATATTTTTTATCAAACACCGTTTCCCCTAAAATATTAATGTTTAATTTTCACATAATTCTAATTATCTTAATAATAATTAGATAATTTTCTAGATATCATGAATAATATCATTAGTGTTATTCCTGAAGCGTATGGATTTTTTTAATAATTCTCTTTCTACTTATAGTTAAATTACTATATTTTAATAGATTATTTCTTCCCTTTGATATAGTGATCATTATGGCCTTTTTCTCCACAAATATAAAAACCTGAATCCCCTTTATGAATTTAACAGAGTAGTTATTCCAACATTCATAGCACATGGGCTATTGAGTCGTTTTTCCTTCTATAGTCATTTTCACATGAACATTAAGGAAACACTAATTTTCTCTTATTGTTTTGAAATTTGATTATGTTCATAGTTATTATAATTACTCAACATAATGGGTTAGACATAATCATAAGACCTTTCACTCAATATTCACTCCTATTTGGTTTCTCCATACAACCAAGGATATCAATCATAACATTAGTTAGTTTTTATAACATATCCATGATATGGTTAACTCCAACACTCGATGTATTTACTTTCATAGTAGAGTAATCCCAACATTGACCATGGGTGTTGATTCCCTTCCATTCTCAAGGCAAAATCTTTAAAAAACTCATTATTTATCAAAATTCATTAGGAATATTGATACGTGGAATATAAATTAAAAAAATTTCTCAATTAATATATGTGATTATCACAATTCAATTATTATATATTTTAAAAAAATTTATTGTTCCCAAGGTTCTTACTAGACATCCTCTAATACCAACTATAACACCTCGAATATAGGAACCTAGATAAAGTGCTTACTTTTTTACATTGGTACAAGATAATATGGATAACACCACGTAAGATCAATCTGTTTATTAGTCTTATAAAACAAGATACATTATCGATTCCAATGTTACATTAGAAATATAAAAACATATAATAATCAAATGTTTTAAATCATTAAAATCAATGAAAATATGATTCCTCAAATCGTAGGTAAAGGAATGAATACAAAGTGTGAGTTGTGATACTTAGTAAGGTCTACACACAATGGAATCTATTATCATTAAATAAGGAATAATTACTATAGAAGAGTAGATAATAAAAACGCATGACACTCAATAAAAAAATCATCTTCAATGAACATTCATGGATAATATCATCATAACAATCACAAAGATAATATAAACTGAATTATTAATTAAGTAAATGAATAAATTTGGGCATTCATGAACATTCAATAATATACATAACTATATTATTTTTAATCTTATTCTTATGTCCCCTCAACCAATACCATATTCGTAATAAGTGGGTAAATGTAAACAAGATTCCCGTCTAATATGGACACCTATTTTGTATTATGAGACTAGCCAATGAATCGTGAAACTATATATAATCTAGACCACCCAATAATTTCACATTCGATTCATTCCTAACATATTTAATGATAAATAATATTCACTCTCAAAAATTTATATAAATAAATAGTTATCTATATTGGATAATTAACATAAAATATCAATATTTCATTAGAAAAAAAATTTCCTAATAATATTATATTAACTAATTCCATATATATAAGTGGTATATGTTCGACATAATATCAGAGTGTTATAAATTAAATTTTTAAAATTCATGATACTAAAAATAATATATGGAGGATAAAATAAATTCTAATGAAATTATGGATGGTGATTAGGAATGTCATCATGAGAATGTTAATGACCAACAAACTATGAGTCAATGAATGTTGAAAGAAGAGAAATATTCATAATAAATGAAGTAAATTTAGTAAAACCATGTCTTTTGGGAATATAAAAATATATATAAGAAAAAAATAAAAAAACATCCATGTGATATTTTTTAAAAAGAATTTTTAATTCTATTTCAAATTTCATTTCATTCTAATACGAGAATAGTGTCATTTTTACTCAGTACCTTTAAAAACTAAAAGATAACAAAATATTAAGAGAAAAATTTATTTGAAAAAAACAATGGAAACATTTATAGAAATAATCAATGTAAATAACCATAATGATGGTGGTAAAATGCATTCATACTATATACATTAAAAGTGGACATATTTTTCACACATTCAAAAATGTGAAAATGGTATTATATGGAAATAATTTATTTAAAAATATACATTTTAAACCTTTTTTGTCAACTGAAAAGGTAATGGAAATGAACAGTTTAAAACCTTTCATGTTAAGGTAAAAACAATAATAAAATAAAGTTTATAAGTATGGAAATTGATGAAAATATCCATCAACCAAAGTGTAAGTTGTTTTGTCCATTATTGGGAAAACATTTCTCAATAAATATAATAACCAAAGAGAGAAAACATGTATTAATATTTAATAAATCTAGTAACAACCAGATTGAATGAAAATATATCAGGTTTAATGGATAAAATCTATATTGTTTTCCTCAATGTCAATTTAGTAATGACAGTCCTAAAATGAAATATGATTGTATGATAATCCCTTACGACTTTGGTATCATTTGAATCAAAATCACAGAAATTGAAAGCATGAATAAAATATATTTAATAACAAGAATAAATCTGTATTTTTGGTATAAATTTTAAAATGATAAAAGATACACCATTTAATATAAATTAAGTGTGTATGATAGAACATGTCTATTTGAAGTGGAAATGAGACAAAATTACCCTGACATAAATCCCATCTTTCTTTGAATGAACTCTTACCCACATGTATACTTAATTTAGATTAATAATAAATATAAAAAATCCATATTCATAGTAATAATATCCTAATTATAACATTTTATCAACTATTTAGTAATATTTATTTATTAAAATCATCATCCTAGGGGTTAGCTGTTTTGTTTTTAATACAAGATTCAGTTATGTAACTACAGTATCTGCATCTTGGTCATAGTTTCATTATTTAAATAATATTAATCATGAAATAATCATAATTGTTAATATTAAATTTTTATTTATAATCATTCAAGAAATGAAGACATGATAAATGAATCACATCACTTCATAGAGGTGGTAGTCCCCATATACATAAGGACAATGTTATCATTCAATGATGGATGGAAGGGTAAGAACCTATATGAAATATTATATTTGAATAATTATTTATTCCATAAATATCATATTTATTAATTAATTACACCATTATAACTGTACTTGTAAAGTGGCGATGAAAGATTAATTATACAACTATGTGGAGACGGTATGTCGTACATATGCACAATTGATATTTCTATATTTCATATGATACAAAGGAGAAGAAAAATTGTAAAAATACATTAATATATTATTGATATTGGATTAACCTTGTATTTATAGATAAAATAGATTTATGGGAATTAGAAAAACAAATAAACATTGAATGATTTGTGTAAGATGATTACCTCATCTTGGAGAGACATCCTTTGATTTACATCTTATAGCTTGTTACCACGGTCTTAGGTTAAGACCATGAGGTCAAGAATGAATTTAAATATACTATTATGGTATTAGGGTAGGTAATTATTAATCTATAAGTATAAAATATATGAATACAGATAGAGATGAGGTTCCCTTTAATAAGTGATAAAAGACACACTTGGAATTAGTAAAAAAAATGAAATATAATTAATATATTTCTTATGTAAAATGAATCAAAATGGACATGGATTCAAATAAAATGTGTTTAATGTCAAAATATAATCATCCAATAAAATATATATAGTATTTTGTGTCATTCCAAACCATATATTTTGGATTAAACCCTTTGTTATCCATTTCGAGCATAAATATTGTAACATATTTTTTTTGAATTAAATGGATATAAATTTACATCTATGTTTAAAATTGTATAAAAAATGTCCTATAAATGAATTTTTTTTTATGATTTACCATTCTAAATTTCCTATTACAATATTTTGTCTATTTTTTAAAAATTAAAAAAAATTACCATCAACTATAATTAAATTCTTTTTTGGTTTTATTTAATTAATTTTACTTCAAAGACATCAATATCGAAAGATAATTATAAAATAAAAACATTTAACATTAATTATACTTTATAATTACCTATAATATTAATATAATGCGGAAATTATTTCAAAACAAATTACATTTATTGTCTCTATAACCATTTATCATGATTTTTCTAATATTTGCATGAGGAACGTATTCGTGTTGTGTAATAGTGTAACATGATTATAATCTCATGAAAAATTAAAATTAAACTAAAATTATAATAAATAATTATTCATATATAAAATAATATTTTATATTATTTCATAACATATTTTGTTTCCTATGACAACATATAATAGAAACTAAAATCAATAGAGTGGCATTTTATATTTATCATTTTCATAAAATAATATAATTTTTATAAAAAAAGAAATGTGTCAAGATACTAAAATATTTTATAAAATTTGTTATATATAGAAAAAAAAACTCATCTGATAAAATAAATAAATTTTAGGAATATTTTTAGGACTTATCTTGTAGTGTAGACCCTGTTTACCCATTTTACCCTTATCGTGGTGGAAAATATTTACCATGGTTATTATTCCTAATGACCAAATATAAAGGGGTTCTATTTTAAAAAATATAACCAATTGATTCCTAGTATGTAATCCATTTTTCACTATTATATTTTTTTTGTAATTGGAAGATATTAATTTTAATATAGATGTTTAAAATGCAATGGAAAATAATTATTAGAAAAATATATGTTTTTAATCCCCAAACAGTTACTAATACCAAAATCAAATATAATGCATATAACTATATAATTAATTATATTTTTATAATTAAATGATTATTATTTTAATTTTAATCAAATTACAAATATAATAGTACTTTTAAATTACATTATTTAATGAAATGAACTTCTATTTTTACAAAAAATAAATATTTTTTTCATAATTCATTCAAAAATCAATCAATTAATATTTTTCCAAAAATTAATATTAATCATATTATGATATGATGATTTATAAAATTATATCCATATTGTAAAACAAAATATATAAAATTTTCAAAAAATAATTAAAATAACTTTTGAATTTTTTTTATAAAATGTTTTTTTGAATAATGTTATATTTAAATAATAAAATTAATTTATTCTTATTATTGAAAAATAATTAAAATTAAATTAACATTAAGGTTTTTGATTTGATTCCTTATTTTCATCAAGGGAAACATATTTTAATATGCTTTATAATGTGGTTATTACAATTCATATTTTCTAACCCAATGACTAGATTATAACAATCATAGTTAAATAATACTATTTTGTGACTCGATTAATGTACCAAATGTGTGTAGAATATGCTATAAAAGAACATGTTACTTTAATTGAAAATATAAAATAAAATATCTGAGTATTACATTTTAGGTCATTTTTAAGAAACCCACATTTATGAAGGAGTTATAAAATATCATTTTGTAATGAAATAAGGAAGCATATAAATATTAAAGAAGATAAGATATATTTTATTTCAATGTAATAAAACTAATAAATTGTTGTATGAACTAATATAGACCTGTGGGATAAATATATATCACACTACATGAGAATCATTCAGAATAACATCACAGTTCATTAATGAAAAAAATCCACCAACGAATAATATTCTTACATGAAAATTTAATTTCCTTGGATAGAAAGAAAAAATAACATATTAAACAGAAAAAACTAGGAATATAACAATCATATATAAAAATATTAATGTAAGAAATATTAGGACACGAAAAAATTGAAATTAGGGAAACAAAAACCTTATCTTATATTCCCTATTGGGCTTATGTTCTATAACCTCATGTACAATCCATTTTTATTTATTATTAATCAATATAAAAACCATATATATATATATATATATTACTTCATTTTCTTCATTTAGTATTTCTTATTATTAGTTTAGAAATCAGTATATGGTAAAAAAATTATTTAGGTGTTAATATCCCCATTTGTTCTGTGCTACCATTGGTACGACAGTTCTTATTCCCGAACCTTGGTCATACATTCATCATATTTATAATGGATATGTAGGTCACAAAGGTGTGTTTTGTACAATTGTAATGAAAAATGATTATTTTTTGGAATAAATCCCAATGGTTCATAAAGAGTAGTTAAAATCTCATTTCATGAGAATATGGATTCAATAAAAATTGATATTATTAAATAATATAAATATATATATGTTTAATTTCAATAATTATAAAAACATATTAAATTAATCATTATTATTTCATTCTACTAGCTATTACGTTTTATTAGTCATCCAAAATGTAAACATAGCAACATCGTTCATATAGATTGTTTAAATGACCCAAACAAGAACATGTTATAATGACTAAAAGAATAAAAAGTTGTTACTTTATATTTATAGTATTACTTTTATAGATGAATGATGATATTTAAAAAATGTTATTAATTTCATAAATCATGTTTAAGAAGTAGTGGGTGAAAATAAAACGAAAAACTATTTGATATACAACAACACTTATGTTGGAGACTTGAATGTCCTCTAAGATATCCTCTTGTAAATGAAATATTTGGGACTCCATATCATGGGTAGTGGTTAAAAACATGATAATGTATATATTCAGTTATAATTTGGTTATTTTATCCACATAAAACTAAATCAAAAAAATTTCATATGAAGTGGGTAGAGGAGTTTCCCTTTTATATGTTATAAGGGTTCACATTTTTTGTAAATACTAATTACATAATATAAATGTAATGTAATTCCCACGAAAAATGGATCCATGATAGAAAAATGAATGGAAAATGGATAAGGAGTGGTTTAAAATTCTATCATCTATACATTTATATATTACTTTTTGTGATTATTAAAACTTTACCCCATAATATAACCCTTTTCCCACATTTTAGATTGACCATGATAACTCATTTTTTACCTCACTACTTATTTTTATTCATAAAAATAAATTCAACCAAGTTAAATAATGTGGTCATTAAAATTAACAATATGAAATAAATTTTATGATATTAAATTTAAAAAAGTGAAAAGGATATAAGAAGGCATGATGTATAAAAACAATTTTTTTGGAAAAGGAATTTGTCTCCAAAACAATTACTTAATTATTTTTCTTTACTAAGTAAAAAATATTAGTAGATTGGTATTAGGTTTTAATATATATATATATAGTTTATTTTATTATCTTTATTTTTAATTAATATAAATTTCATTTATTAAAATAAAATTACAGAAAATATTGAAAAAAATGATTTCATCTAAAAATATATCATCTAAATTAATTGATTTAATTCTCAATTAATTAAAATTAATAATTTATATATATGTAATTAATATAATTTTATCATAAAATATTTATTAAAGAAAAAATTTCACTAAATTAAATTTAGTTTTTAAAATTAAATTTTATAATAATTATAAATGTATAATGATACAAGTAATAATGAATATATATATATATATATATTTAAAATATCATTTATAACATTAATTATTATATTTTCATATCATCTAGAATTTTACTTATAACCACTTTGAATACCTCTACATATTAATTTATTACACGATAATCAATGGTTGATATCTTGGGTGGTGATTTAATTATGAAGGAACTCATTGTGATTTTAATGATGTTGAAATTCTCCTGACTAAAATTTTTCAAAATCCTTACTTAAGGAAATTCATCTTATGATTGGTCTTTGGAAAATAATAGTGATGGAACCTATTTTCCATTCTGGAAAAAATGATCCCTATAAGGGATATTTATACATCTTACTACCACTGTTTCTCATTTATACTTAGATTTCATAATGTGGTTACTTTTATTTATACCTTTCAACTAAATGGCTATTTTATAAAAAACACATTTCATAGAATATTACATCCAATAAACATATAATTTATCTCATTAAGTTTTATCATGTCAAATTCTAGAGTAAGTGACCATATGATCCAAATAATTATACAATCCCAAAAACCATATAATCCAAAAAACCATATATATAATGGTCACATTACATTCCAATATATAAAATTACATTCTTCATGAAAATTATTCACCTTATCCTCTTATTTATATTATATATATATTTATCATCTTTAAAACTTTTTTTATTATTTCCAATGTTACTATTATTTGTATAATCTATAATGTAGATCATGATGTGGAATATTTCAGTCTTGTTAAATTTTAATTTACATGGGGTTTTATTTCTTCCGTAATTTTTCAAATATTGTTCAATTTATCTATATTGTAAGGTATTTCTTTTTAATTTTTAATTTTATATATTAGTGAAATAAAAAAATTACATTTCATTATAATATGTCATGTCTAAAAAGAAATCATAACATCAAGTCAAATTTATAACTATAATTTTGGGTGTTATAAAAACATGAAATCATTATGTAATTACTGACATATATTTTTATGATCCTTTGATAAATTCTACCACTAATTTTTTTAATGATATAAAATTTATGAAAAAAATCTAAATATTTATGCCATTTGGATTCTTAATCTTTTTTTCAACTCTTTGAATATAATATTCAACCTTTTGTTCTTCACAATATCCAATAATATGATTCTAGTAACTCTTATTGTCGTAGAAATATTCTAATGTTAATTAAACATTCATTACATATTTTCCATAAAAATTTATTTTGAGATCCATTATAACAAAATATAACCCTTTAATTAATATCATTCATTACCGGAATACCGTAAAATATTTTAGTATAAAAATTTAAATTTTCCTGAAATTATACATGTATAATCATTTATTTATTATTATTCATATTATAAGTCTAAAAATATTCTCACTATCAACATAAATATTCTTATTTCACAAAAATAAAATATTTCTATAAAAAAAATTTATGTTATTAAATACCACTTATTTCTGTTCTCTTGAGAAATAAAACTTTTTTACTTTATATAGATATTTAATAAAAAAACATAACAGTAATACCATATATTGTGTTATATTTGTTTAGATATATGTATTTAAAAGAATATTTAATTCCTTAAAATATGACATTGTATAGTTGTGATAATATCCATCATATTTTAAAAACGACATGAATAAACACTTTTATCCAATCATGTCATCTTCAAAAACATGTCAAAGAAATGGATAAAATCACAAAGCATGTGTATAAAAACACCATATAATTTATTGATAAAAATACTTTTAATAATAATGACTCTCTTATAAAAATAGAAAAAGAGACCAAAATAGACATATTTTATAATTTCAAAATCCATTAATTAAAAATTATTCTTTTGAATTTTAAATATCAATATTAATAACACTTTCTAAATTATTTAAATGAAAACTAAAATGTTTATTAATAATTTCATTAATATTGAACATCGATTGAGGCACCCTAGTGTCATACTCCTAGGTTTGTCTGAAAGACCCATTCATTGAAACCCTTTATTCATACCATGTTAGATAGCACAAACCAAAAAGGCACATATCTCACGATATGTTAATAATTTAAAAATCATATCTCAATAATAATCACACAATCCCAGAACCCATAAGTATAGTGAATTTTTAGAGTAGATATATAAAAATATTATTTGAAATATTTGTTAACATTTCTCAATAATCGCACCATAATAGATCCCCTTCGTATCTTCTGTTAGGTTATACTCATCTTCCTAACCTAGATAATGTAAAATATAAGAAATGGGTGAGGTCAAATTCTCAGTAATGAATTCTTTTTCCAAGACATACAAATTATTAGATCATAATAATTTATTAAAATTTAGTATTTGATAATGATATGATTAAAAGGATCATAGATTCATAGGATTTATTTATAACGAATGATATAAGATCATATAACCTCAAATGATGAAATTAATTGAATACAATAAGGGTTCATAAACATGAGGTAATAAACTTGAGCCACAAACTATAACATAGGAAAACAAATAACATAAAAATGTGTGATAAACATAAGTGTTGGGAATTATAAAATTCCATGAAAACCTAATGATTCCCATATATATTGTTTCGAAAAGAAAAAAAATTCCATTCATAATTTTTTAATAAATAAAACTTCCAACAACCCTAATCAAAGGCAAGGAAAAATATCTGATGCTTGTGTATTTAAGAATTCAAAAAGATCAGGCCTCATGTTTTAAATAAGGAAAAAATGGAAATACATCACCAGATTATATCATGATATGTAAAACCTTAACCAATATATTATATGGATTTAATTGTCCCATAAAATCCCATGATGATAATACATACACAAGTGTTCCATACAAAATCAATCATTTATCCTAAAATGATGAACCCAAAGAAAGAATATCAGTTTCATAATAATTAATATAGTAACACATATCAAGGTAATCAATAAATTGATCTAATTATACCAATATTCGATCACCAAAAGCGTTATTTCATTAATAATAACACCAAAAAGATAGATCGATTTTATATTAATATAAAATGGAATGAGAAATCACTAAAATAGATTTTATAAAACATTTTCAACATTATTATACAATGAAAATGTAATGATTATTTTTCAAAAAAAATCAATAAATTAAAATGAAAATATTTGTGATAAAAATAATTAAAATAAATCCCAATAATGGATCCTTGAAAATTCATAAAATATATCCATAGGAAGTATGGAGGATAATTTAAAAATATGAACACTAAATGTAAGGCCATTATAAAATAATGAAAATACTTTTATTAAACCCATAAGGAAAAAATGTTAACCAAATAAAATTTTAAAGTATGTTAAATACTAATAAGTGAATACACGAGATAATATTTTTTTTGGATTTCAAAATTATGATGTAAAAAATTTGTTAAAAGATGTAATTTAAACATGGTGGAAAACAATCACAAAAGATAATGTGAATTATTCATAACAACCTCATTATTTTTTTAGAAATAAATTCATTAATGAATAATATTGTAATAAAAAATGTAACGTTCTTTATTAATAAATAAAATTTATAATCTAAAAATGTATTAAAGTGGAATAATCTAATAATATATGAAATAACTTCATTAAGAGGAATTATAACTCAGTGAAATAATATTTGAGTTAAAAAATACCTTACATCATTGGTTTTATTAAATTTAAATCTAGTGAAAATAGATCTTGAGATGGATTTTTTAAATCCATTGAATTTAATGAATGTTTAATATAAACATTAATAGGGTAGTATTGACATCACATAATATAAAACAAGTAGTGAATGTTGAATATCCCTCAATGGATGAAAAGTGAGATCAGAAACCCTAACAATTTTAATAAAGTTTCATTCAAAACCACTGTAAAATAGAAAAAATAAAAAAATTATTTAATACCATTAATGAATATATAATAATGATATAATATTTATAATAGGAAACGTTTACATCATATAATAAAATGGTTCATAATATAAAATATGTCTCAAATAACGAAATTTGATATAGAACCGTTACCATAACTTTTGACTTATTTGAATGAAATTTAACTTCATGAATAATATACATGAAAATATTAAAAAATTATTTAATGAACTTATTAATATATATTATCCTGTGAAATTTTCAATTATAATCTATTATTATACATTTCCTTGTTAGATATAGTTTATTTTCAATATCGAATTTTAGTGATTTTATTACGTCTTGCTTGTTTTAAAATGAAAATGGCAATCCTGGATTATTGATACCATGTTCATGATTTATATATTATTCTAGGTATAAGAATATTTTTTTATAATGGTTTTTTATGTTTTAATTTCATTCCATGATAATTTTTGTAATGATTCTAAAGACATAGTCAATAATGAGTTTTTAGTAATTTTTGATGAATAAAATTTGGTTTGATAATAAAGAGATAAATATTCATAAAAAATCATAACATTAACCAGGTAATAAAAATTATTTATATTATTTAATTAAATTCTAATAATCATCCATGTATTCTAGTGATGAATAATGAGAAATGTTTATCTATGGAGTCGGTAACCCGCACACACACACATACGATGGATTTGTTTTCGATAGAATGAAAAGAAGGAATAAATTTAATGACACTTATATAATATTAATAATTTTATAAATATCACATGTATTCATTAAAAAAAATTTATAAACCATCCATGTACTACAATTATGAAAAATAGAACACATTATTCATGGAAGTGGTAGTCTGCACATACACATGAATGATGTACAAATATTTTCTAAATAGAAGGGTGGAAGAGATATCATGATTATTCCATCAATATTATAAAACATTTGTATAAAAATTAAACTAATTCTTATATTTTTTATGGTCTAATGAAATTTGGGTATAATAAGAATACATAATGAAATATAAATTATAATGTGTAATTTGGGTATTTTACCTTACTCCTTGGAATCATTTCTTGGAAAATTGGATTAAGCCTTTTATGGTTGTTATTTTGAGGATACTAGTATGAAACAAACATTTCATTTTAATGATTAATTTTATATTTTTTATGTTATAATAGTTCATCAGGTGCCCCAAGGTTTTTTTTGGTTGTAAATTTTGAGTTTTGGTGGATTTTGTGTTGTTGCATGGTTTACCCGCACGATTAGAGGAAACTAATTGGTACCCATGTGGAGGGTGTTGTCATGAAGATTCATCTATTTTTCATAGAATTATAATTTTTTTAAATCATGATGAAAAACAATAAACTATTTGGGAGATCTTGATCTGTTTTGTGTCCTTCATGAGATTAGATCATGGTTTTGTAAATCATGTGGCATTCCCAACTGTTAATATTTTAGTATTTTATCTAAATTCCATCTTTTAGTTTAATGAGGTTTTTTGTAATTTCTTAAACTATATGCATTAATAAAACATTTAAAGGACAAGTTGTAGTTAAAAACTCATTCCAATTCGAATCGGTTCCCATTATTGGATATTTTGAAGAGGTTCCAAGGTACATTTTCTCTCCTTCCTCTATTTTTATTCCTTCCTTATTTTATAGATATCCTTTTCCCTTATGAAAATATAATTCCCTATGTGATATAGTTATTGGGTTCCTGATGGATCTAACCTAATTTTTTCCCCTTATGTATTTTAGAAGAGGTATTTTTTCTTATTTGTGTGGTATTTATTAATTGGGACACATTTCAACATGGTTTCTTTTTCTTCCATATAGGTGCTCCATTAAAATTATTTCACTTTGGATGCATAAATGTGCCTATTATTTCTATAGATATTTTTATTTAAATTATAAATATATGTTATTTCCATGTATTTATTTTATATCATTTCAAATTGTTTTGAACTTGGAATTTCGAGTTTTAACTTTTCCAATTTCCATGATTTCATAGTGAAATGGTATTTTGAACATTCTAATATTTAGAGAAATTCCTAAAAGTATTTTTGAAATGATTTAAATGGAATTGGTAATATATTTTTTAGTTATTGTTTTAATATATTGAAGCTATGTTTTAAATATAAATTTTTTTTAAACTTATTTTTTCCCTTCAAATCATTTTAAGAGGGTTCTTTGAGGAATATAAAATGTTGTTTTGAAATTTGTGTGTGGTTTTTACCACATGAAGTTACTTAATGTTTATTTGAAGTGTTTTGATGGAAATTGATGGTGATTTTACTAATTTTGGATTTTAATGAGATATAACCCTATTTAAAAAGAACACATGGAAATATACAAATGGTTCCTAAGATTAGGATGCATTTCTAAAGTATTTTTAAATTTTTAATTTAAAAAATTTGAATGGTATCAAAATTCCAAGCGATGTTTTAAAATTAAAGTCATGTTTTAATGTTTTTTTTAAATGGTTCATTGTGATACCATATTTATTTCCCCTTGTTATGTGTTTCCCAATGTTTTGATTTTTTATCACTATGTCATTCTTATCTCTCCCATTATGTGGGCACAAGATTATTTATTCTATGGATATTTTAAATGATTGGGGAAATTAATTATGAGAGTAGTGGAGGTGATGTGGGTTATTTTTTATTCCTTTTGTGTTGATATTTCCTTTTATGTTCACTTAAATCACTTTTTATTTGTCATAGGAAACTCAGGTACTAGTTGGGAGGTGTATCAATATCTTACAATAGTTTGTTCACATGATATGAGTGTCCCTTATTCATCCTAGAAACTAAGTCTAGGAGGGTTGTGTTATTATAACGAGTCTTATTTGCAATAGTGTTATGGAATTTTGTTTGGAATCAACAAATGATGGTAGTTGGTCCATGAGGGAAATTGAAAAAGTTATACGTACCTCACATCAACTTCTCAAGGAAGGGATTATGACACATTTCTTTTCTTCATCACTGTTTGATATATGGGTTTTTATCTAGTTCTTAATAGTATATTTTTGGTTAATTTTATTGTTGTGGAACTGATATCATTGCTTATATTTATTCTATACCTTGGGGATCATGATTTATTCTTCGTTATGATTAACTCATCATGTTTGGGGTTGTTATCTATAAAATGGTTTTTAAAATAGGTTTTGGAAGTGGTTTTTTAATTTATTCTCTCATGAGTGGGTTTTCAAAGTTGAATAAAAAATGGGTGTTTGATTTTAATTAGATTAGTCTAGTAGAACCTCTTAAAAGTGTTTATTATTTTAATAAAATAATGTGGAATTTTTGAAATGATATTGTGAACATGATAAGGCTTCTAAAGTGATTATGTTTTAAAATCCATTTTTATTGTTGTATTTTTAAACTAGAATCCATGAATTTTATTATGAAATTAATTTCATACTTTCAGTGGGTGGTGACACACTAGGTTATGTAACAAATTCATATATAATTTGGTTTCTATGTTTTTTAGCTAGATATTAGTTTTTTCCTTAAGGATGATTTAAGGTGAGTTGGAATGTGGTGAGAAACTAAGGTTACAGTGAAATGGTTTGTAGCTTTGATTGAGTTTTTTTAGGTCATTTTATTCGATTGACAATTGTATAGTCCAAGAAATATATCCTTGTAGTTGTTTATAGTTGTTTTGGTTGTATCCTATTATGCCATGTTGCATTTGTTTTTCTTATGGATAGTCTTGGGTATTTATCTAAATGTGTTATATTAATGTTGTTGCCCATGAGCTATTTATTGTGTTTTTTTACTTCGGTTCATTATATGTTTGATATTTCAAAAAAGTAAAATGTTAGGACATCATATCATAGACTATCATTATATTATCTTCTTTATTTTATCTCTAATTAATTTCAAATAATTCTCAATGTGATCAGTATGATGCCTATGGACTAATTTCCCACATTTGGGGACCAAGAACGCCATTTAGGCCTTATGGTGAGTTGGGTTGGGTTATATGTGGATGGTATTCTAGGAAAATTATCTTTAAATAAAACCTCTATTACAAGTCTAAGTGTATTAGGGAGGTATTTTGTAATATTTTGGTTTATCTAAGTGCATTTTATTGTGAAAAGAAGTAAAGTTTTGAATGATTTCTTTTATAAGTGAGAGGAGTGGAATTTCTTTGTTAATGGGGATGTGTACTATATAAGGAATGTGACTCCAAATGATGAAAATAATGGATATGGGATGATCCAAGATTGATAAATCACTAAATTGTTTTTATAGACATGTTTTTGACTTGCTTTAGGACATTTACCCCTTATTATTAAACCATTTGACCATTTTTACTTTCATCATAATATGTAATTTTTACCTTTTTAATTTAATAATTATAAATTAATATTAAAGGGTCCATATTACATTATTTATACCCCATTATTTCAAATATTAAATCTATCTTGTTGTATACAATTTATAAAATTAAGAAACATTAATTAGAAAATAATAATTGTATGACACATTAAAATAAAATTTAGCGAAAGAATATAACATAACTTCTAAAAAATAAAATATATGTTTGTAAATTAAAATAAAAATTATTAAATTTTTATTTTTACATAAAAAATTCCATTTAGGTAAATAATTTTTTTTCATAAATTTTATGTTATGATTATACCGTAATTACTTCATAAAGATTTTAGTTTTTGTAGATTTGGTATTTTTTCACCATTCACCTAAAAATTAATATTTCTAGAAAAATATAAAAAATTCACCAAAAGATAAAAGTGAAAAGTTTAATAAAATTATTTAATTTATTATTGAAAATTAAATTTATCAAATTTAGTTATATTCATTTAAATGGAGACATAAAATATAATGGAAAAATATTTTTATAGAAAAATTTACATTTAAAACATTTAGTGTTCTTAATCTTATTTCATGTATATTAACAATTAAATTATTTTACATATATTTTTCCTCTGTTGATGGTTTTTATTAGAATAATAATTCAAAATTTATCAATTCAATTGAAGATAAAAATACACAACATGTTAAGAATTGTTCTTCACAAAATATACATTTCTAATATTAAATGGTAGGAATCACATCCCAGTAATTACATATATTCTATCCAATGAATTTAAATCAATTAATTGGGATTGGATCTCATATAATCATTGATTAATATAATAATAATAATATATAAAGATTTCGTTTTTCTATAACTACTCATTTGTAAGTTTCTTGAGGTTGCACTCTTATTAGTATATTCTTAATGATGTTTTGCATTACATTTTTATAATGTATTTATGTTTACTTTGAATTTTCATAGGGTAAATATATCAGTTCATTTTAGTTTGTTGTTTCATGTGATGTAATATATTCGACATAGTATTTATTTAAATGATAAAACCTAAATATCAGGGTGTTTCATTTGGACCCTCTCGCTAAATGAACTGCACAATCAAATTTTTAATTATCAATGTATAATTGATATATCATTGGGTATATATAAGATTGAAAATAATTTGTAACGCCCCCACCACAGTTACCCAGAGTCAGTGCGTTATTGCGTAAAATTGGCATGATCACAAAGATCAAGTCTTAAAAGACCGATTAGTTTAGTATCCTTGAAACACTAGATACATTCATAAGTTTTACATTACATCATAATGTAATACAAAACTACAACAACATCTTTTTTCATATTCCCTCATATTATCCCTTCAGATCCTTCATAAAATACTTCTTCACATCCTGGAAAAATTAAAACATTGAAAGGGGTGCGCTCATATGATCAGTAAGGATAACAATATAGCGGAAGCTTTCATAAATAAACATAAACATTTATGGCAATGTATAACTAAACAAAAGCCTTTTAAACACAAACTTCAGCATAATCTGGAAAAAGTAAAATGAAATAATGTCGTTTACTTATTCACATGGTTATTCTACTAGTCTAATAATCACATGCAATATCAATAACCACTTTCATAATGATATAATGCATAATTCCAGACTATCATAACCACGTAACAAAGGCCGAGTGCCAAGACTACAAATATGATTTTGTCATGGCCTCATGCCAAGACAATAGTTTGTCTCATGAGACCTGCCGATGCATCGAGGAGCTCTAGCGAGCTCCACCAGTCACTTATTAAGTCCAATTCATTCCTCATATGAACAGGTTTAAACATATCGTAAACCATAACATAATCGTATCACATAAAACATGCATAATGGAAACATAACATTTCCAAATTTCAATCACAAGATATCAATACAACACATTGATATAATAAAAACATTATCAAAACCATTTTCAATACCAAAATAAAGGAAAATTAAAACATGGTATTTATTTTTCATTTTAAAAAATATATGGCTTTTAGAGGAAGCCGAAACTCAAATAATGGTCACGGTGGTGGAGAAGTCGTTGTCTTCATATATGTACAGAAAAAAGAAACATATCCTTTTGTCTGTTAGTAAAATTCTTCGTATAAAAATGATTCCTCTTGAATAAACGTAAAAGTCAAAGGGGTTTATACACCGTATAAAAGAAAGTTGTGTATAAAACAAAATATACCTCAATGAAAGGAGATTGAGATGAATTCCCTTAAAAAGACAATTTTATTTAAAATAAAATAAATCTATTATGTTGATTCAGTATAAGTACACATAATGAAAGTACAAATACAAGATAGGACATAATAATATCATGACCTAATTTGAAAGCAGGACATTAACCAAAAGAACAGAAATTGGGTTAAGAAGTTCCCTTACCTCATGTATGACATGAGTCGATCGTTATTTAACCTCCTGAATAATAAACTAGAGTTAATTTATAATTGATTAAGAACCTTTTTTAAGTTAATTATTCATTTTACATCACTTATTACCATGTTATGAACATTATGTAATTATTTAAGTTAATAACGATCGTTTTGTCGATCTTTAGTACATTAGTCAAAAATAAACATCATTATAATTAAAAGTTGATTATGTGGTAGAATATCAATTATCTCCAGAATTATATTCATTATTTAGATATCATATATATTATATATATCTAGTATTTACATTCATTCATAATATTATGTAATATTTAGAGGTAAGAAATGAAGTGCACCGTTCATGGAGACGGTAAGCCGTACGTACGCATGAACGCTACTTTCATTTCTATTTCATGTTTAGTGGAATGAAATAATAATGATATAAAGGTATATTATAATTCCAGTATAATATCTTTTACTCCATCCTTTATACAACCCACATATGGCATTAACGATTCAAATCACTTTGAGGGGGGCGGTAGTCCGCACTTCCTAAAATGAAATTATCGTGTTTACCCATAATAGAAATCATAAAGGTATGCCATAAATGAGAAATACAGAAGCATAATGAAAACATAAACATAAAATATATTATATATAAATATATTTAAATCTTAATTTCCACCATGAGAGGTGTTAAAAGAAGATTGAACAATCATCGTTTCGTGAGGCAGAAATTCACCAACCACAGAAAGTGTATGTTCTTTAACCATTAGACGAAGGTGTGTGTATGTGTAAATAAAATCCTTCTCATAAAAACATTATAGTATATTGAAGATACTGTTTTTGTTACAAAATAAAGGAATAAAAAGAGTTTGAGTTATTGGAGAAGCAAAATAAAACAAAACAACATAAGAGAAGACATTACCTTAAAATCGGGTAACTCTTTCTGATTTAAACCAAAGGCCTCCTTGGGATAAATTATGACCTATGTGAGGCTTCTAGGAGTAATAGAGGGATTTTGAGAGATTATTTGGGCAGAGGTTGGCCGAGCCAAATGGCTTGAAGGTGTGAATAAGGTGGTAGTGGTGGGGGCCTTTTATAAGAGGAGAAGAGGGGCACTCTTTGAATGTATTGAAATTTTACATTATTATGAAGTGATTTTAGGATTATAAAGGTCCCACAATGATATATTTTGAGGATAAGGTGATACGAGTTCGAAATATACCCATCCAATAGGTTTTTGACAAGTTTATGTCTTAGATTTTACATTATCTTTTCATTTTATATAATCGTTAATTAATGAGGTAATCGCTACATCATCATGGTGTCATACAAAATTTAATTTATTTAAGGTCTAAAAATTATATAAAAAATACTATGATGTAGGAAATATTTTTATATTTCTAATGAGTATATATAGTCAAACATATAACTTGTATAACCACAGGTTAAAATTGTTTTTTTAATACAATACATGTTTGTGACTTTTTTATTTTAACTTTAAATAAAATGTTATTAATGTCATTTTCTTACCCAAGTGGCTCCAAGGGGTCCCCAAGTTGACCCATGGATTGTATTGGTCGGCCATGACACATCCAATAAGGTTATGACAAGTTGAAAGATATTTTCATATTTTTATAATATCATTTTTATATTAAATTTCACTAATTACCTTTAATCGCGAATAATAAAACTTAAAAGTTACTATTCACCAAAAATTATTTTCATCTCATTGAACCAGATTTTACTTCCAAATGACAACCATGTATATCAGATTTTTTAAAATCAAATCACAGAAGTGGTAAAGTTTCATTTGAATGATAAATCAGTGTTTTAACTACCACTTAGTGGTTTCACTATTCATCAAGAAATAAAGTTTTTCAAAAAAATTCCTAAATTTCACTCTAAGCTATATTTGATATTCCAAATTCAAAAATGATGCCTATTTTACAAAATTAAGAACATATAAGTTTAATTAATTAATTTAATAATAAATTTTCGCTGTCACAGAAATAGCGTGTTTTTACGAAACAATATATATCATAAGATTGACACAAGATTATGTCCAATTTCAAAGTGAAATTAATTATAATGACAACCATTGGATAACATGGTAAAAATATATTATAATTATACTTTCAAACCACTAAATAGTATAATTTATCAGTATAAATTATTTTTATTAAAAAAGTTGTTATTAAGTATTTTTCACTATTTATAAAAAAACTGAAAGTTTTAAGAAAAATACCAAAATTTCAACATAGGCTAATTTCGATATTCCGAATCAAAAAATAAAGTCAATTTTGAAATATAAAATTTATATTATTTCAAAAAGTGGGTATTACTATTCATAACGGCTACTTTGGTTGGTCGTGGTGTGTTAGAATCTCGAACTTGCGTACAATGGAAGCCATTGCATTATTGAAAGAGAAGCCTACAGTGGAAGCTTGGGGTGTTACATTCTCCCCTATTTCAATAAATTGTGTCCTCGCAATTTAAAATTTTTCTTTGAAAATAAAAGGTTGAAAATATAAAATACCTTTGTGGAAATCCCACATCGGAAATAGGGTTATTAAAAATATAAATATAAAAGAAAGAAAGGGAGGTACAAAGGTCAACCGAGATAGCCCATAAAAGGATTCTATGAAAATATTGATATGGAGGAAAAACAAACCATCAAGGTCTGATGGAGAGTTGTATAAAATAGGATTAGGAGAAAGTTAACTACAAAAAAATCACAAACTTGTGATTGGTTACATGGTCATTGATTCCCCAATTGGAAAAGTTAACTGAAAACATTTTTTTTAAGTTACCTTTTATAAATTTGAGGAATATATTTATGAGATTTACTAAGAACGTATGGAAATATACTTACTTGTCATGTAGACTTTCATTCTTTAATAATTTTTTACCACAAACCCATCTTTCACTCCAAAAGGTAATAGAACTCAAAAATATTCTATTAATCATAATTCTATAAGGTTCAAAATATTAACACATACCATTTAGATTAGGAAAACCTTTTTTGTTATAACCAGGGACTTCCTGTAGGCTAGTGGTAGGTAATCAAGGCCTGTCGCACTATGTTTGTGGGTTCGATTCTTACAGCTTTGTCCGATGCGATGGGTTATCCCCTGACCTGCTAGTTTTCCTTTTCCTAAAACTATATTATTATAATATTCCAAAAATAATCTTCATAAATGTTGTAGTCCTAAACAATACAATCCAAATTTCAACTTAATCTATTCCAACATTTATAGTTACCCAAAATACCTCTTTCCAGACTTTTTGTCAAAGGTCTCTAAATTCCTGAATCAATTGTATCATCAGATTCCTCAAATAAAGTAAAGATTCTCTTATTGTCACATACAGAAATATGATTACCTTCATCGTATTAAAACCATAATGAAAAAAAAGTACTGCAGTACAATCCTTATATATATATCACATTATTCTTATAACCAGAATATAATCCATGTGTCCAAAAGCACCAATACATAAATTATTACACTTTAATTGTAGTAATAGCATAAGATTGGCCTTGATTCCTTGGCCTTTTCTGAGGTATGTTTCCCTGACACTTAGGAAATTCATTTTCATAATTCCCCATTTCCCTATAATTGTAGCATTCAACATTGATAGCGTCTTTCTTTCCCTTGCAATCACGAGCCTGGTGAACTTTTTCTCCACATTTATAACAAACTACCATTCCTTTTATGAAAGTACCGGGGTGATTCATCCCACAATTACCACATAATGGAAAATCATTCTTTCCCTATTTCCCTTTATCGGTATCTTGTTCCACCGTTCTCTTCTTCTCTTTCTTTACTTTATTGTCATAAGATTTAGAGAATTCCTTTTCTTCCTTGATAGCACATGAGACTATATCTTCGTATGTTGAGATAGATTGTGATACTAAATCTCGACGGAGAAATGGTTTTATCACATTAAATAAACAATCAATCTTACTTATTGGGATACGTATATAATCTGCAGCATACCTCTCTAACCTTGTAAAGTTGGCCTCATACTTTGCAACATTTTCATCCTCCTTTTGCCTCACACTCAGAAATTGCATTTCCATATCTGCTCGATGGTCATGAGGAAAGTATTTTTCTAAGAAATTTTCTTTGAACTACCTCCATTACATATTTGATACTTCATCATCTTTTTTTGTGTTTTGAATCAATGACCAACATTGATCAGCATCTCTAGTGAGGCGGTAAACTACCATTATAACCTTTTCCCTTTCACTACTCCCCAAGGAATGGAATATTTTCTCTAAGGAATATATCTATTTCTCCACTAATAATGGATTTGTACCCCCATTAAATATTGGTTGTTGTTGCCTCATGAAGCGGTCTAACATTGATCCTCCACGTTGCAGATCAGGGTGCTCCATACGAGTAGGGTTACTATTCATAACCTGAGTGAGTTGTCCCGGTATGGTGATAAGTTGATCGGCACCAGTTGTATCACCAACTCCACTATAATTATCTTGACCAGGAGGGAAATACCTACATAGAGTGTGTGCATTGATATGCTTTCCATTACTCCCACTAGGCGCCATTTATAAACAATGTCATAAACTAGTTTAGTTTATGAATCAAAATAAATAATTCCATACATGTAAAACACTTAACATAAATTCAACTATAATGATAAAAATGTATTATTTGTAAACGTATATACTCATAAAACCTTCATCGTGGTTTGTAAAAAAATTAGAATTATCCTAAGCATATCCCCTAGGAGTGTCGTAACCAAGAGTGCAGCAAGGCCCGTTGTCGTGCACCAGTTTTCATTCGATTCTAGCTCAAAGAGGTGTTTTCGGGTTTTACCCCTTGGTACATCTGTTCCAGAGCTGCCTCTACATGCTCGTATCCAGACATGGATGTATTTCTCAAAAAACTCACGAAATCTCTATAATACCAAAATTCTAAGAAGTTATTCTAAACTAATCCTCAAATTTTATCTTAGGTATATATGCTCTAATAAGATTTTATCTAAATCTAGCTTCCAAGGTTAGTACTAAACTACCTCTGATACCAACTGTAATGCCCTGACCCCAGTTACCCAGAGTTGGTGCATTATTGCGTATCATTGGTATGATCACAAAGATCACGTCTCAGAAGAACTATTAGTTTAGTAGCCTTGATACACTAGATGCATTCATAAGTTTTACATTACATCATAATGTAATACAAAACTACAACAACATCTTGTTTCATATCCCCTCATATTATCCCTTCAGGTCATTCATAATATACTTCTTTACATCCTGGAAAAATTAAAACATTTAAAGGGGTGAGATCAGATGCTCAGTAAGGATGAAAATATAAAGGAAGCTTTCATAAATAAACATAATCATTTAAGGAAATATATAACTAAAAAAAAGCTTTTTAAACATGAACTTCAGTATAATATGACAAAAGTAAAATGAAATAATTCCATTTACTTATTCACATGGTTATTCTACTGGTCAAATAATCACATGCAATACCAATAACCACTTTCATAATGATGGAATGCATAATGCCAAACTATCATAACCACGTAGCCAAGGCCTCGTGCCAAGACTACAAATAAGATTTTGTCATGGCCTCGTTCGAAGACACTAGTTTGTATCACAAGACCTACCGATGCATCGAGGAGATATAGCGGGCTCCACCCGTCACTTATTATGTCCAATTCATTCCTCATATGAACAGGCTTAAACATATCATAAACCATAACATAATCATATCACATCAAACATGCATAAAGGAAACACAAAATTTCAACATTTCAATAACAATATATCAATACACCACATTGATATAAAAAAAACATTATCAAAACCATTTTCAATACCAAAATAAAATAAAATTAAATCATGGTATTTATTTTTCATTTAATACAAGTTATGGCCTGAAGAGGAAGCCAAAACTCAAATAATTGTCACGGCGGAGGATAAGTCGTTGTCGCCGCATACGTATGACAAAAAAACATTTCCTTTTGTCATTTTTGAAAAATTCTTCATATAAAAAAGATTCCTCTTGAATAAACTTAAAAGTCAAAGGGGTTTATACACTATATAAAAGAAAGTTGTGTATAAAACAAAATATGCCTCAATCAAAGGAGATTGAGATGAAGTCCCTTAAAAAGATCATTTTTTTAAAATAAAATAAATATATTATATGTATTCAAGATAAGTACACATAATGAATGTACAAATACAATATATGACATAATAATATAATGACATAATTTGAATGTAGGAGATTAACCCAAAGAACAGAAATTGGGTTAAGAAGTTCCCTTACCTCGTGTCTGACTTGACTCGATCATTCATTAACCTCCTGAATAATAAACCAGAGTATATTTATAATTGATTAAGAACCTTTTTTCAAGTTCATTATTCCTTTTATATCACTTTTTACCATGTTATGAACATTATGTAATTATTTAAGTTAATAATGGTCGTTTTGTCGATCTTTGGTACTTGAGTGAAATATAAACAGCTTATAATTACAAGTTGTTTATGTGGTAGAATATTCATTATCTCTAGAATTATATTAATAATGTAGATATTATATTTTTCATATATATACAGTATATACATTCATTCATAATATTACGTAACATTTAGATGTAAGAAATGAAAGGCACCGTTCATGGAGACGGTAAGCCATACGTACGCATGAACGCTACTTTCATTTCTATTTCATATTTAATGGAATGAAATCATAATGATATAAAGTTATATTATAATTCCTGTATAATATCATATATAATATCATTTACTCCATCCTTTATACGTCCCTCATATGGCATTAACGATTCAAATCACTTTGAGGGGGCGGTAGTCCGCACTTCCTAAAATGAAATTATCGTGTTTACCCATAATGGAAATAAAAAAGGTATGCCATAAATGAGAAATACAGAATAATAATGAAAACATAAACATATTATATATTATATATAAATATAGTGAAATCTTAATGGCCAATATGAGAGGTGTTAAAAGAAGATTGAACAATCATCGTTTCGGGAGGCAGAAATTCACTAACCATAGAAACAGTATGTTCTTTAACCATTAGACGAAGGTGTGTGTAAGTGTAAAGAAAATAATTCTCATAAAAACATCCTAGTATATTGAAGATACTTATGTTGTTACAAATGAATGGAATAAAAAGAGTTTAAGGGGTTGGAGAAGCAAAATAAAACAAAACAACAAAAGAGAAGACATTACCTTAAAATCGGGTAACTGTTTTTGATTTGAGCCAGAGGATTCCATGGAGAGAATTATTCCCAAAGTGAGGCTTCTAGGAGTAAGATAGGGAAGTTTATAGATTATATTGGTAGAGTTTGGGTATCCAAATGGCTTGATGGTGTGAATAAGGTGGTAGTGGTGGGGGCCTTTTATAAGAGGAGAGAGGGGCACTCTTGGAAAGTAATGAAATGATACATTATTATGAAGTGCTTTTCAGATTATAAAGGTCCCACAATCATATATTTAGATGATAAGGTGATAAGGGTCCGAAATATATCCATCCAATATGTTTTTGACAAGTTTATGTCTGAGAGTTTACATTATCTTTTCATTTTATTTACATCGTTAATTAATGAGGTAATAACTACATCATCATTGCGCCATAAACAATTTAATATATTTAATGTCTAAAAATTAAAAAAAAACTAATATGAAGTAGGAAATAGTTTTTTATTTCCAATTAATATTTATAGTCAAAAATATGACTTGTATAACCCCTTGTTAAAATTGTTTTAGTAGTACAATACATGTTTGTGACATTTTTGTTTTAACATTAAATAAAATTTAATTAATGTCATTTTTTTACCCAAGTGGATCCTAGGGGTCCCCAAGTTGACCCATGGATTTTCATAGTCGGCCATGACTCATCCAATATGGTTAAGACAAGTGTCATGATATTTTAATATTTTTATAATATCATTTTTACCTTAAATATCACTAATTACCTTTAATCGCGATTAATAAAACTTAAAAGTAACTATTCACCAAAAATTATTTTCATCTCATTGAACCACATTTTAATTTCAAATGACAACCATGTATGTCTGATTTTTTAAAATAAAATCACATAAGTAGTAATGATTCATTTAAATGAAAAATCATTTTTTTAACTACCACTTTGTGGTTTCACTATTCATCAAAAAATGAAGTTTTTCAGAAAAATACCAAAAATTAAATCTAAGCTATATTTGATATTCCAAATTAAAAAACGATGTCTATTTTAAAAAATTCAAAACATATAAGTCCAATTAATTAATTTAATAATTAATTCTCATTATCACAACAAATAGCATGTTTTTAAGAAACAATATATATCAAAAGATTGACAAATGTTTATGTCCAATTTCAAAGTGAAATTAATTATAATGACCAACATTGGATAAAATGGTAAAAATATATTGTTATTATACTTTAAAACCACTCAATAGTATAATTTATCACTATAAATTATTTTGATTAAAAAAGTGGTTTTTAAGTATTTTTCACTATTTATAAAAAATTGGAAGTTCTCAGAAAAATTCCAAAATTTCAACATAGGATAATTTTGATATTGAGAATCAAAAAATGAAGTCCATTTTGAAATATAAAATTTATATAATTTTAAAATTTTGGTATTACTATTCATAACATCTACTTTGGTTGGTCGCGGTGTGTTAGAATCTCGAACTTGCGTACAATGCAAGCTATTGCATTATTGAAAGAGAACCATATCATAAAAGTTTATGGTGTTACATAATAAATGTGTAATTAATAATTAAATATGAAACTTATGAGATTTTATAAGACTATGAAATTTAAACATTCCCTTATAATAGGATTTTATTGATATTCTCAACCATTTTTGCCAATTATGTCTCTTAAGCATTTAATATGCCTTTTGTGTTTCTAAAGACAAAACATTCATAGATTTATTTTCATGATCATGTATCAAACCAAATAAAATTAAAATACTTATAATAATATCACATAAAATGGTATAAAAATAATAAAATTGTTATATAACACATGGAACTTATATCCTAACTTATAAATATATATTTTTAATTCAAGGTTATCCATCATAATTTACCAATTTGGTTCTCCAACCTGAATATATATGAATAACATAAAATTATTTGTAAAGTGTATGTGATTTACCAAATAATATATCATGGTATTTCCAAGTTGGTTTTGTAGTTAGAACCCACTTTTATTGTAACAAGTGTATATCATGTTAATACACGAAAAAACATTTTTTATATTTATTATCCTTAGGTTAATCTATGCCAGAGCCTGTATCCACTTGATTATATCCAGACTGGGATATTATTATTTAGAAACCACACAATAACTAATTTACCAATATTTTAGGATATTATAATAATCTTATACACATCCATATGTTTTCACTAATTTCCCCCCATTTTAATCCCCCAAATCAACTAACTCTTACTTTGATACCAACAATGGTGACATTAACCCAAACTCCTAGGACTAATACTAAAAATACATTTTTACAAAATATCTTTGATCATAAGTGATATGAACCAAATAAAACCTTAAATTATCTCACATTATTTTTATAATTTAATCATTACATATCATAAATAATCATACAATCCTATAACCTAATTTTTTTATTTGGAAATTAATAACAAAAAAAATATTATTGAACTTATTTTTGAACATTTATACATAATAGACTATGCTAGATCCATTTATATAAATATCATATGTTTTACTCATCTTTATAACATAGGGAGTGGAATCCATAATATTTATGTGATCTCAAATACTCACAATGGGATTTTAATGTTACAGATAGGGTTATATCATAACAATTTATAAATCATTAGAATCAGAGAAATATCTGATTAAAATGAAAAGAGATTCATAATATTGGTCCATAATAAAGGATAAAAGACTCTAATTATTAAAAAAGTAACATCAAATTATGGTTAAAATACAGGGGAATGAAACCAAGATCTATAGTGTATAACATATGAATATGAAACAATATTGAAATATAACATAAACAAAAGTGTAGGAAATCAACAAATTATGGGAGAACTAAATGATATTTATTTATTTTGTCATGAAAAAAATTTCTTTTCCACATGTTATGAATGATGAAAAATACCAACTACTATAGTTATTAACAAAGATATATTCCCATAACTTACATTATAAAGAAGTAAAAATTATCACGCCTAAAGTTGAGAATAAAAAAAGGAACATTCATCACATCGGTATCTCGTAAGATGTGAAACCATAACCAATTCATTGGAGAAACATAATATACCCAAAACATCTCAAAATGTGAATTCATAAACATGTGTTACATACATAATTAATCTTGTGAAATACAATAAATAACCCTATGAAAGAAGATAGGTTTTGTAAAATTTTAATTGGAATCACATAAAGAGGGCATCACGAACTCGATCAAATGATATTGAAAATAAACAACCAAAATGTATATTTCATAAGATATTTAATTGCTATTTCAAGAATCCAAAATCCAAAAGATATATATTTTTTTAGATAAATATAAAAATTCAATCAAAATCAAAAAAGTAGATTTCATAAAATATATTTATAATTATATAAAAAATGAAGTTACGATTCCATTTGAAAAATAAATTGATTTGTTGTAAAATTATTTTAAATAAACTATTAAAACCCTCTAATAATGGAGCCTTAAAAACTAATACTATTTTTACAAAGGAAATTTGGAGTGAAAGATAAAAATATGTACATTTAAGGGAATGTAATTTTAATATTTTGAAAATTCTATTATTGAATCACACATTGTAATAGGTTTAATAAAACATTATTTAAAAAAGATGTAAAGATAAATCAAATTATTGTATGAGATAATATATTCATGGGTATAAAAATAAGAAAGTAAAATAATTATGGATATAAAGTATATGTACATGGGGGAAAAAAATTCGTAAAATACAATGTGAATTATTCTTAAAAACATTATTAGTTTATGAGAAAGAGATCCGTTAATGATGAATATTGGAATAAAAATGTTTATTTTACACAATGGAAAAGATAAATTATAATAGGACAAATACATAGGATTGAAAAAACCAATAATAGTAGGAATAAGTTCCTGAATAACCTTTATTATTCAAATAATGGATATTTAAGTTAACAAAATCCCTTTCAAAATTGGTATTTCTTGAATAGATATCACATGAAATATAGATAATCAGATGGATTTTAAAAACCAATAAATTTCATAAAGGTATCATAAAAACATACTAAGGGAATTATATAAATCCAACAGTATTAATTTTTTTGAATATGAGATATTTCTCAAAGAATGAAATGTGATATGAGAAAACCTTATGAATTTAATAAGATTTGATTCAAAACTTATTAGGAAGAGAAAATTTGATATGAAACATTATATATTTTTAATAAAGAGTTAATAATGATACAATATTTCATAGAGGTATAATATACACTCCATTAATAGAAATACATTTATAATAAAAAAACATTTCATGATGAATGTTATTTGAGGCCCTTACCTAAAGTCTCGAATTCCATGAAATATCTTTAATTTCTATAATAATTTTCAGGAAAAATAATAATTAATTTCATAATATTATTCATATATATTCCATTATAAAATATTCTATTACAATAAATTATTAAACATTTACTAGCTAGATTTTCATTTTTATCATCATTTGATTTTATCAATTTTGATTCTTCAACTAGTTTTTTAAAATAAAATTTTGAACCACATTATCTGAAACCAAGTTCATTATTACTATATTATACAATCTATAATAATATATTATTTATCATTATTTTTAATTTATAAATTTAATTCTATAATACACTTAGTTTTAATTTAAGAATTTGGAATCACTGACACGATTGTATAAAGAATTTTTTGGGGGAACTGTTCTGTTAATAAGTATATAAATATTAATAAAAACATTACATATACATAATCATATCATCAAAATAATATTATTCAAATAAATACATTATTATAAATATCTATGTAGAGTGGTTATTAAATATGAAATGCATCATTCCATGAAAGTGGTTTTACACATGTGCACATGGATGATGTTTGAATTTTCTAAAGAAAATAAAGGATGTAGAAATTGATATTGTTTAAAAAAATATTAATCAGGTTATAAATATAATACATATTCTATATATACCCCTTCTAATCCAACCATCTATAGTTGTGATGAAAAATAGAACATGTCATTCATGGAGGTGGTAGTAGTCATGTACACACATACGCCATATTTATTTTATCAAAGGAGAAGGGGGGAAGGTAGAAAATGAATGTTTAGTAAATATAATAAAAATTATGTATAACATTTTTATAGATTTTTTTATTTAGGAAGGTATAATAGACTTCTATTTAGAAGAATAATACTGAAGGAAATATAAATTAAAAAATTAATTTTATATTTTTTAACTTACATCATGGTATAAATATATTATAAATTGGATCAAACCTTTTAGGGGTGATCTTTTAATGATACTAGAACCTATATAACTTTTATATTAGTGGTTAGGAGGTATTTCGTCATATTTTGGCTAATCTAAGAGGAATTTTGTGGGTGTAAAATGGAGGTAGTGATATGATACTTTTATAAGCGATATGAATGAAATTTTTATATTAAATGGTTTAATATTCAATGAATATGCCTTGAAAAGTGGAATAAATTAATTAGGGATGAGTAGTGTCAATAAATCTGTCAAACGATCATTTAGAGGCATTTCTAAAAAAATTTGGACTTTTTACACTTCAATTTAACCCTTTTACTATTTTTACTTTTTCCATGATAACAAATTTTTAAATATTTTATTTATTTTTTATGCCTAAAAAATGGTAATTATTTAATAATTTATAACTCAATATTTAAAATTTAAAATAAATATTACTAAAACCGAATTAAAATTTTTTAAAAAATTAGTTCTAAAATAATAAATGTATACACGCTAAAAATTAGTTTTTGAGAAAAATATTACAACAGTTCTAAAAAGTAAAATATATGTTTGAAAATTAAACATATTATTCATAAATATAAAATTTTACTTATAAAATACCCCTTTGGTAACGAAATTAATTTCATAAATTCTATTTTACTATTATACCCTAAATATTTCATAAAATTCATTGTATTTATAAAAATTATATTTTTCTCTATTAACCTAAAAATCAATATTTTTAAAATAGAATGAAGGGGTGTTGATGAGATGGGAGGAGAAATACTAGGTACTTTTTGATTCTGTGATGGTAATGATTGAATAGTCTCAATTGTGCTTAATCATTTTTCAATTTCATCTAGAATGGTAGCTCTCCTTCATGGGATATTCTCATTCTTATTCTCAGATCAACTCTGACAATTCTCTTCTAATAAATTTAGGCATCTCTTTTGCAGAGGTGTAGTTTGGTTCGCATTATACAGTCAAGGGGGACACCAAATCCTCAAATGTTTGTAAGAATGATGATTGTCAGTTTCATTTATTATAGATGTAGAATCAATGAAACAAAGGTAAATCTTTGTAAATTTTTTATTTTTTGTAGAATCATTTTTTCAATGGGAGATAAACCATAGTCCTTCATTGATCTCAAGAACCAAATTTCCCACTATTGGAATATTCATACACTGAAACCCATCAAAATTAGATGAGGATATTTTCATAGACTCCATTAGAAACCTACCTAATTACAAGTGGCTCGAAAAATGGGCAATCATCAACTAAAACCTAGAATTTTTTGGATCTCTAAATGATATATTCATTTTAATTATTTCAATTATAAACAAACCAATTCCAAAGTCTATAGTCGTTTTCATAGTCTAAATTGGGGTTATTGGCTTCTGATAATAATCAATGACCATTCATAATGTATTGGTACTCCTTTAAAAATTGAACAACATACAATCAATGGGTATATTGGGTTTAATGTTAAAAATTTAGTGGATATAAATATTTTTTTGAATGACTGAATTCCATTTCAATTCTTAACAATGTTATAAAAATTGGAGTAAATATTGAATATGAGTACATACCTCCTTTTTGTGAAAATTGAAAAATTATAGGGAACCTTATTAGAAATTGTATAGTGAAGTGCACTGTGTTGCATTTGTTGTCAATGAGTCATGTTGTTGTCATGGAATGAATGGACGGATGACAAGGAGTTTCAATATGTGAATGACAAAGGATGTGATGGTGATGGTGATGAATGGAGAATGGCCATGGAACATAGAGTAATGTCACTTAGGAGATTCACTAAGTGACATAGGAGATGTTGTGGTTGAAACATTCTCTATGAGTATTAGACGATTGTTGAACTGGTTTTTAAGTTCAAAGAACTTGTATCAACTAGATACAATGTCACAACAAAGTTTGAAGACCATGAATTGTCTTAACAATGCATGAGGAGATGAGGAGAACCATCAACAACTCCCAATTGGATGAAGTGGTACTAATTAAGTCCATGCACTATCACTTAGTGCCTGAGAATTTGAAGAAGATCCAACTTGATATCTTATTGGATCATAGAAGCATGTTGAAGAATTATTTGATTCAGGAGCTTCGGTTGAAGATGAACCTTCGGGAATTCGATATCCTAAGTGAAGATCATATGAGAGGAGGATTGATGAATTCCTAAGAAGAAGAGAGAAGAAATGGCTTAGAGGAGAATGGCATTTGGCATTTTTCATATGGAGTACATTGTTTAAAAACAAAGTATTATTCTGTCCTTTGCCAAAAAAATTGGCCAGCCAAGAGCACCTTGAGGGTTAAACCTCAAGGCACATGTGGGCCTAAGGCGCCATGCCCAAGGGGGAACCCGTGGGGCAAACCCAAGGCGGCAGAAGCCACGCAGGGGTGTCACGCCCGCGTGGTAGGGGCGCAGGAGAGCGCGCGGAGTGCATGGTGGGCGCTAGGAGCGTGCCCGCAGGGAGAAGAGGTGGGCACAGAGCGCGCCCGCAGGGAGAACTCGGCGCAGGGAGGCAACGAGAGGGGAGAAGTTCAATTGAGCATATCCCGGCAGCCGATATTTGATAAACCGCGGCAATACCAGGCTGCGTTTCGATGTTGTATGCGTAATTTTTACCAGGAGCGAATCGTGGCCGCCCATCTGATCTCGTGGACGATCGAAGACGCTCATCTCATCGCGCCGCTTGCGATCTAATCCAGACCGTTTGGGGTCATTTATTCGCCACATCCAATGGCTGATGCTTCGTCGTCTACCTCCAGTCGAGCTGAGACACGCCGTGCTGCCACCCATGATCTGGCCTTGTACCAGAGCCTCCCCACGACATGTTTTTGAGATTCCGACCACCATTGCCGAAGATGAGGTGTCTATCATGTTCGTCTGGCCCTAGGGAACTCGTCCAGGCTTAAAAATATACTTGCATGAAATGTTTGGAGAATTTAGAGGTTGTCCGAGGCAAACGAAGTTCGGTGGACATGAGGTTTATATTCTACATGGTTTGGACCGAAGGAAGGCCGTGCATGCATTCTAAGCCGCATGCACGTGAAGAGGAAAACAAAGAAAAGTGATCCCGCGTGAAACAGAAAATAAAAAACGGGATTTGCGGCTCGTTTAAAGATTTCAAAGATCCGAAATCTTTGGGAATTTATGTTGCAATCACACGGATCATGTGAGGCATATCTCTACCTATAAAAGGAGAGGCCGAGGCTCTGTTTATTGCTGCTGATCCTTTGTTGAAAATCCGATGTCCCATGAGTGCTCTCTACCTCGCGAAGAAAGAAGCCCCGCACATTCTACTTGAGCGGCTGAGGTTCCTTTCGCGTACACTTGTGTGAAAGAAGAAGAAGGATTCCCTGCGCGCCTTCCCCTTGCACGGAAAGATGACCCAAGGCCGCATCACTTGCGCACCCCGCGGTTGGCCGAGGTCTTGCGCGGCCCTTGTGCTTGAGGTTTGGGCGGTAGTGGCTACCCAAGGCACTTGCGCGCCTCTTGGGCTCTTGCACCAAGACGCTTGTTCCTTGCACCCATTGGACTTGCACGCTTTGAAGAAAAAGGAAGACCCGAGGCTTGGCACCTTGCACGACAGTAGTGAAGAAGAGATGGCTGGTTTCCTCTGTGAAGAATAGTGGACGCACCTAGTGCGCCTCCCTTGTGTGCATAGTAAAGAGAATACTGTACGGTGTGTGTGCTAAACAAAAGGAAGGATGAGGCTTTTCCTCGTGTATGTGCAATGTGAAGGAGAACATTTACGGGCAGTGGGTGTGCAAGGAGGAGTGGAAGGTCGTGGCCCTAGTGTGTGCATAAGGAGGAATACTACACCAAGTAGTATGTGCAAAGAAAGAACAAGGCCAAGGCTAGCACCTATGTGGACAAAATTTATATAATTTGTGTGTGCTTAACAAGTGTGAAGGCCAAGATCAAGTGTGTGCCAAAGTGAAGAAGTTTTGTGTGCAAATAGACAAGAAGGCCGAACCTAGTGTGTGCACTAAGAACTGTGTACACACTTAGAAGAACAGGAAGACTCTCACACTAAAGTATAACACACATTTATGTGTGTATTCAAAAGGAAAAATTGTGTGAAATAAAAGGAAGGTGTGTGTGCTAAAAGTGTTTACACCCTTTGAGGGTTTATCACACTAAGAGAAGAAGAATGGGAGTGCTTGCTTGCATGCATGCACATGCCCACGTGAAAAAAGCCAAATCAGCTTGTGTGCATTTGAGGAGTCCAAGACCGGAAGTTCTTGAAGATTATTAAGAAGCCATGCTATCAGTGCATGAGGATGCAGAGATGCCATGCACTCAGTGCATAAAGTTGATGTGAAGTCGGACTAAATCCAGACTAATGTTAGAGATATTAGTTGTCTGAGTTTTCAGTAATTGAGAAGAGCCTGATCAATAGAAGTGATCAGAAGTGCTGAGCAAGACCAACAGACCTTTTCAGAGGCTGTTGAAGATTCTTGAAGAGAGAGGCCAGGTCATCCTTAGAAGACGGAGATAAATCCCGAGCAAGACGAGAAAACCTGTTCATCACAAGTGACCAGAGGTATAGAGCAAGGCCAGCAGTCTTTATCCCAGACTGCTGAAGATACTTGAAGAAGCTTAAAGTGAAGAAGAGATACTCGTGTGACTCGTGGAGCCAGGAGAAGCCCCCTGTGAGACTTAGGGCGGAAGAAGTCTTCAGTGGGATTATGGAGCAGGCCAGTGGGACTCTGGTAACACTGTGGGACGTAGTATAATGACCCTCCTGTGGGACTCAGGAGAGATACAGTGGGGCTATGTATCGACCATTGTAATTTTAACAGGTTATAATGGAGAAACCATGTTGGGGTGTATAACCAACATGGAAAGGACGTAGGCCTTTGGTGCCGAACCTTGTAAATCCTTATGTCTAGTGCCTTTACATTTACTGAAACATTCGAGGAAAGGTGAGAGATACAAGAAGAGTGGATCGAGGCTTTAACCATCCATAGAGGTTTAATTGATAAAGAATCAATTAGTAAAAAGTTTTAAGGGATCACTGATTCACCCCCTCCCCCTCTCAGTGATTGAAACTGATCTGGGCACTTCAATTGGTATTAGAGGGAAGGTTGCCTCTAAACGATCCAAGAGAGTCTTTATGAAGTGAATATTTGAGGAAATGAGCAACCAGCCTCAAATGGAGATATCTTCCATGACTCAGAAAAATAAGAAGAAGAAACGGGCCAAGAAGATGAAGAAAGCCTGTCCTAGCTGTGATGAAGTTGGAATAATGAATGATCTTCAAAATGAAATCGAATATCTTCAGAAGACAGTCCCCAAGGAAGTGGAAATGTGTATAGCTACAGGAATCCTTGATCTTCAAGAAGAAAAATCACAGTTAGAAGAAGAATCCAATGTAATGGAAGATCAATTGGCAAAAAGGGTTGGCATAACCAACACTCTCAGAAAGCTAGTGAAGGCTAAAGGTGAAACCGTTTCTCTTTGCAATAAAAGATATGAAGACACTACTGAAGAATTGAAAATAAGCCTTTTTGAGAAAGAATTCTTTAAAGTAATAATCAAATATGTTTACCATGCACTGGAGACGAGGCATAGAGTATCAATGGTTGTTAAAGATGCTCAACTTGAAGACAAAGTAAAAATGGTGAAGTAGCTTGACAACTCATTGCATGAAATGAATAAGGTGCATGAAGACCAGATGAAAGAGCTGGAAGAGAAATGGAAAGGAAAGATAATATTGGTTGAGGATGAGAAGAAATCCCTCAACATGAAATGCTTTGAACAGGAGGTGATATTGAAAAATCTGCAATCACCCAAAGCTGAAGCCTCCGAGTCAGCTGAAAGAATAAATGTTGATACTCAAGTGAGCTTTGAGAAGGATGATTCTAAAAGAAATACATCCTCTAATGAAAGGGCAACATCTTCTAAATAGAAGGTACCATCCATACCATCTTGTATTGATGCTTCTAATTGTGTTTCCACAAAAAGTGCAGGATGGAAGAATAATTCCAAACAAGTATGGATGAAGACAATGAAGAAAGAATGCTCTCCTGAAACAACACAACAAGTCAAGAAAAGTACCCAACAATCAGAAGGACTGAAGAGGTCAAGATTTGTGGGTCAGTGTTGGTGTTGTAATAAGTATGGGCACTGTGAAAAAGATTGCTGGTACAACCCACTGAATGTAAAAGCACAAAGGAAGCCCATGTCAAGGGGGAGCAAGCCAGAGGAAAAGAAGCAACATCCACAGGTCCAGAGACATCTGTTTACTGCTAACAAATTTGGATTTCTTGATAACATCTGGGATGTGTGCAAAAGTGGTCAAATAGATACATGTCAATCTTCAACTGTATCCAGAGCTCAAAAGAAGAAAAGATCACAGAACCTGGCTCATAAAGAATCCTTGGGAAGCAAACAGAAGAAAGGTGACAATGCTCTCAAGAAGGTGTTGAAAAAGGAAGAGAAGTCCTTGGATTCTAAGTCCAAGAAGGGAGATGCATCCAGAAGGAACACCAAGAAAACATGCTTCTACTGTGGAAAGAAAGGACATACCATGGATCTTTGTGAACAAGCCATGGAACTGAATAGAAGAAGACTGGACTCAAAAAGACAATCAATCTAGAAGAATCAAAAGGGATTGATTGAAAACATGTTTCCTAAGAAAGGTAGCTTGAAAGTATCAAAAGAACCATGTGGAACTTCCAGAACTGAGGCCACACTTCCATGTGACTTACTTGTCATATGGCCTAATCAGTTGCAACTTTCTAGAGCACTACAAAGAGCTCAAGATGAAGCACTGGTAGTAGATAAGGCAAAAGGGAAGCAGAACATTTCACATGAAAATCAAGTTCTGTGTGTGAGGTGAAATCAAGTTGGACATACTAGTGATAAATGCATGATATTCATTCCAGCTCAGAAGGGATTCTTTAAAAGAATGAAGATTGCACCAGGAGACTCTAGTGCTCAGAAGGCACCTAGAAATAGAGGAGTCACACACAAAGATGTTAAAGAGGTGTTGAGATCCACACCATAACAATCATCATTGAAGATCAGATGTGCAAGTGTGAAGAATGGTGAAAATGGGGCATCTCGGTTGAGATAATCTTCTCAACCTTGTTGTTCACATTGATGAACCAAGGAGGTTCCATCTTATTCCCTAGTCACTTGTATTTACATGTGCGGACATTGTAGGGAATTGAAGATGATGATCATTCTCAACTGGAGGATGGATTGGAAATAATGGAGTGCACCCCTTGAGGGGGAGCCAATCTGGAGAAGATGGTATTCTAAGATTTAATACCATCTTGAGAAGAGCTGAAGGTATTCCAATCATACTTTCATCCCTTGTTTCTTAATTGTATTCATCATGACAACTAAGGGGGAGTATTGATTGAAGGCAAATGGTTGAAAGGGGGAACATTATCTTTTCACCTGAACTTTCTAATGTGTTTGGTGAAGTATGTGTAGGATTTAGAAATTCATTGTTATATCTGAAAAATTTCAAGCCCCTTGAAGTATGATCTCACATGTATAGTGAATGTTGGACAGCATTGAGTACCTTGGTTACATCACACTTTTTTTCTACACCGGGTTAGCCCAAGTAGACTTAGAGTTGATTTACTAAAGGTTCTTTGCTAAAGAGAACATGTGACATCATCCATCTCTCAGTGTTTTTCAAGAAAATACTTTTCAAAGGGAGGAAGTGATTTTTGAAAGATAACCACACCACACCTTTGCATTTGATTGCCAATAAGGGGGAGAAAATATTGGCACACATATTGACCCATTCATATGTGTAGAAGTAGTGTATTGACAACAAATACAAAGGGGGAGATTTAAGTGCACTATGTTGCATTTGTTGTCAATGAGGTATGTTGTTGTCAAGGAATGAATAGATGGGTGTCAAGGAGTTTCAATATGTGAATGACAAAGGATGTGATGGTGATGGTGATGAGTGGAGAATGGCCATGGAATATAGAGGAATGTCACTTAGGAGATTCACTAAGTGACATAGGAGATGTTGTGGTTGAAACATTCTCTATGAGTATCAGATGATTGTTGAACTGGTCTTTAAGTTCAAAGAACTTGTATCAACTAGATACAATGTCACAAAAAAGTTTGAATACCATGCATTGTCTTAACAATGCATGAGGAGATGAGGAGAACCATCCACAACTCCTAAGTGGATGAATTGGTACTAATTAAGTCCATGCACTATCACTTAGTGCATGTGAATTTGAAGAAGATCCAACTTGATCTCTTATTGGATCATAGAAGCATGTTGAAGAATTATTTGATTCAGGAGCTTCGGTTGAAGATGAACCTTCGAGAATTCGATATCCTAAGTGAAGATCATATGAGAGGAGGATTGATGAATTCCTAAGAAGAAGAGGGAAGAAATGGCTTAGAGGAGAATGGCATTTGGCATTTTTCATATGGAGTACTTTGTTTAAAAACAAAGTATTATTCTGTCCTTTGCCAAAAAAATTTCCAGCCAAGAGCACCTTGAGGGTTCAACCCCAAGGCACATGTGGGCCTAAGGCACCACGCCAAAGGGGGAACCCGTGGGGTAAACCCTAGGCGGCAGAAGCCACGCAAGGGTGTCATGCCTGCGTGGCAGGGGTGCAGGAGAGCGCGCGGAGTGCATGGGGGGCGCTAGGAGCGTGCCCGCAGGGAGAACTCGGCGCAGGGCGGCACCGAGAGGGGAGAAGTTCAACTGAGCGTATACCTGCAGCCGATCTTTGATAAACCGCGGCAATACCAGGCTGCGTTTTGATGTGGGATGCGTAATTTTCACCAGGAGTGAATCGTGGCCGCCCATCTGATCTCGCGGATGATCGAAGCCACTCATCTCATCGTGCCGCTCGCGATCTAATTCAGACCATTGGGGGTCATTTATTCGCCGGATCCAACGGCTGATGCTTCGTCGTCTACCTCCAGTCGAGCTGAGACACGCCGTGCTGCCACCCGCGATCTGGCCGTGTACCAGAGCCTCCCCACGACATGTTTTTGAGATTCCGGCCACCATTGCTGAAGATGAGGTGTCTATCATGTTTGTCTGGCCCTAGGGAACTCTTCAATGCTTTAAAATATACTTGCATGAAATGTTTGGAGAATTTAGAGTTTGGATGAGGCAAACGAAGTGCCGAGGCCATGAGGTTTATATTCTGCATGGTTTGGACCGAAGGAAGGCCGTGCATGCATTCTATGTCGCATGCATGTGAAGAGGAAAACAAAGAGAAGTGATCCCGCGTGAAACAGAAAATAAAAAATGGGATTTGCGGCTCGTTTAAAGATTTCAAAGATCCAAAATCTTTGGGAATTTAAGTTACAATCACGCGGATCATGTGAGGCAACTCTCTTCCTATAAAAGGAGAGGCCAAGGCTCTGTTTATTGCTGCTGATCTTTTTTTGAAAATCCGAAGACCCGTGAGTGCTCTCTGCCTCGCAAAGAAAGAAGCCCCACGTATTCTACTTGCGCGGATGAGGTTACTTTCGCGCACACTTGCGTGAAAGAAGAAGAAGGATTCCCTGTTCTCCTTCCCCTTGCGCGGAAGGAAGACCCGAGGCCGCATCACTTGCGCACCCCGCGGTTGGCCGAGGTCTTACGCGGCCCTTGTTCTTGAGGTTTGCGCGGTAGTGGCTACCCAAGGCACTTGTGCGCCGCTTGTGCACTTGCACCAAGACTCTTGTGCCTTGCACCCATTGGACTTGCACGCTTTGAAGAAAAAGGAAGAACCGAGGCTTGGCACCTTGCACGTCAGTAGTGAAGAAGAGAAGGCCGCTTGGCACTGTAAAGAATAGTGGCCGCACCTAGCGCGCCTCCCTTGTGTGCATTGTAAAGAGAATACCCTACGGTGTGTGTTCTAAACAAAAGGAAGGACGAGGCTTTGCCTCGTGTATGTGCAAAGTGAAGGAGAACATTTACGGGCAGCGGTTGTGCAAGGAGGAGTGGAAGGTCGTGGCCCTAGTGTGTGCATAAGGAGGAAGACTACACCATGTAGTATGTGCAAAGAAAGAACAAGGCCAAGGCAAGCACCCATGTGGACAAAATTTATATAATTTGTGTGTGCTTAATAAGTGTGAAGGCCAAGCTCAAGTGTGTGCCAAAGTGAAGAAGTTTTGTGTGCAAAGAGACAAGAAGGCCAAACCTAGTGTGTGCACTAAGAACTGTGTACACACATAGAAGAAGAGGAAGACTCTCACACTAAAGTATAACACACATTTATGTGTGTATTCAAAAGGAAAAAGTGTGTGAAATAAAAGGGAGGTGTGTGTGCTAAAAGTGTTTACACCCTTTGAGGGTTTATCACACTAAGAGAAGAAGAAGGGGAGTGCATTCTTGCATGCATGCACATGCACACGTGAACATAGCCAAATCATCTTGTGTGCATTTGAGGAGTCCAAGACCGGATGTTCTTGAAGATTATTAAGAAGCCATGCTATCAGTGCATGAGGATGCAGAGATGCCATGCACTCAGTGCATGAAGTTGACGTGAAGTCAGACTGAAGCCAGACTAAAGTTAGAGATATCAGTTGTCTGAGTTTTCAGTAATTAAGAAGAGCCTGATCAACAGAAGTGATCAGAAGTGATGAGCAAGACCAACAGACCTTTTCAGAGGCTGTTGAAGATTCTTGAAGAGAGAGGCCAGGTCATCCTTATAAGAATGAGATAAATACTGAGCAAGACGAGAAGACCTATTCATCACAAGTGAGCAGAGGTATAGAGCAAGGCCAGCAGTCTTTATCCCAGACTGCTGAAGATACTTGAAGAAGCTTAAAGTGAAGAAGATCTACCCGTGTGACTCGAGGAGCCAGGAGAAGCCGCCTGTGAGACTCAGGGCGGAAGAAGTCTTCAGTGGGATTCTGGAGCATGCAAGTGGGACTCTGGTAACACTATAAGACGCAGTATAAAGACCCTCCTGTGGGACTCAGGAGAGATACAGTGGGACTCTGTATCGACCATTGTAATTATAACAGGTTATAATAAAGAAACCATGTTGGGGCGTATAACCAACATGGCAAGGACGTAGGCCTTTGGTGCCGAACCTTGTAAATCCTTGTGTCCAGTGCCTTTACATTTACTTCATCATTCGAGGAAAGGTGAGAGATACAAGAAGACTGGATCGAGGCTTTAACCATCCATAGAGGTTTAATTGATAAGGAATCAATTAGTAAAAAGTTTTAACGGATCACTGATTCACCCCCTCCCCCTATCAGTGATTCACACTGATCTGGGCACTTCATATAGTTATTCAAAGGAAGTTCAAAGAGGATCCCAAGGATAATTATTGGAAGGAAATCAATAAAAATTACAAAAACAAGGGTGTAGTTTTAGACAAATATGATGCTCTTAAAAATTTGACAGCTATTATGCATTTTATAGTCTCTTTACCAGTGAACAAACATGATAAATCATGGGTAGATATTGCCGAGGAGTCAGAGAATCCTTCTACTCTTTTTCCAAATATAATTTAATCTAATAGAACTACAAAAGGTAATGATATCTTAAGTGATAATGAATTATCTTTTGAAAATTCATAGGACATTAATGATCATATTTATACAATGTGATTGGTTTGGGAGGAGTAGTGTAACACCCTAGGTAAATAAAGAATATATCATTTGTTTATTTATCCTTATTTGTGAATAAAATTTTAATATTAATTTAAAGGGAACGTTATGCTCGATGGCTTATCCAATACGCAACAACGAGTTCCTTTGAAATCTAACGTTGCACTCTAATAATAAAATAATTTTATTTTAAATGGCAGTTACCACCTAGCCATTGTAATGACGAGAATGAACCGAACTAACTAAAAATGATTATATATTTTTTTGAAATATTTTTACTTTTTGCAATAAATGTTAGAGGATTAAAAATATGAATGAATCCAATTTTAAGTGTAAAGATTCTAATATTCTTTAATAGGTCAATTAACTGCCTTTTGATGGAGAACCTCTTTTAAATCCACTTTTTGACAATTTTATGTGTTATATTTGACAAAATAAAATTCTTATTTAGAATTGGGACATCAACATTTACTTTGTGTAAATTTTTGGTATTTTTCCAATAAAGTTCATTTTTTAATGAATAGTGAAAATGTTGTATTTTAATTCAAAAAACCTTTTTAATATAAATTATTTATATGACTAGATTAGATTTTTAATTGGTTTTAAGTTTAAATTAGAATATATTTTTACAATTTAATCCAATGGTGGTCATTGGAATTAATATCACATTGAGAATAGACATAAATGAGTGTCAATCTTTTGATAGATGTTGTTTCTTAAAAACACGCTATTTGATTTGAATGCAGGATTTAATTATAAAATTAATTAATGAAAGTTCTATGTTATGAAGTAGTGTATTGACAACAAACATTTCATATATCATAGAATTTTATTATAATATTTAGACATTAAATAAATTAAAATATTTATGACATCATGATAATGCAGCGAATACCTCATTATTTAAAGATTCAAATAAAATGAAATGATAATGTAAAATCTAAGAACTACACATGACAAAAACCTATTGGATGGGTGGATTTAGAACTCTAATCGCCTTATCCTTGAAATAAATCAATGTGGGACCTTTAAAATCCGAAACACATTTGAAAATAATGTAACATTTTATACTTTTCCAAGAGTGCCCCTCCTCTCCTCTTATAAAAGGCCCCCACCCCCACCTCCTTACCCACACTTATTACGCATTTTTCTTGGACAAGATATGATAAATTTGTCACTCCAAATCCCTCTACTCATCCTATAAGGCTTACATTATGAAGGAAGCTCTTCAAGAATCCCTTTTGGTTCAAACCAAAGGGAGTTACCTGATTTTAAGGTAACATCTTCACATGTGCTCTTTTCTTTTATTTTGATTCTCCAACCCCCTAAACTCTTTTTATTCATTTATTTTGTAACAACACCAGTATATTCAATATAATAGATTTTTTTTATAAAAATTATTAGAGCTACACTTACATACAGCTACATCTAATAGTTACTGAAGATACTGTTTCTGTGGATGGTGAATTTCTGCCTCACGAAACGATGATTGTTCAATATTCATTTAACACCTTCAAAGGTGTCCATTAAGATGTCAGTATATTTATATATGATATATAAAATGTTTATTTTTTCCTTAAGCTTATTTATTTTTCATTTATGGCATACCTTTATGGTTTCCATTATGGGTAAACGTGATATCTTCATTTTCGAAAGTGCGGACAACCGCCCCCTCAAAGTGATTTGATTCGTTAATACAATATGTGGTACGTATAAAGGATAGATTTAATGATATTATATATGATAACATAATGGAATTATAATACTATTATGTATCATTATGTTTTAATTTCATTAAATATTAAATAGAAATGGAAGTAGCGTTCATGCGTACGTACGACTTACCATCTCCATGAACGGTGCATTTCATTTCTTACCTATAAATGTTATGTAATATTATAAATTCATGTATATAATGGATATATATGATATATATTATATCTAAATAATGTATATAATTCTAGATATAATGGATATTTTACCTGATGAATAATCTTGTAACTATAAAGAGTTTATTTTTTACTCAAGTAGCAATGATCTTTAAAACAACCGTTATTAACATAAATAATTACATGGTGTTCATGACATGGTAATAAGTGATATAAAATGAATAATGAAAATTAAAAAGGTTCTTAATAAAGTATAAATTAACTCATGTTTATTATTCAGGAGATTAAAGAACGATCGATTCAAGTCGGATACGAGGTAAGGGATCCTACCCCTCTCTTTCTTTTTAAGTACACTCTTTTATGTCATTCCTTTTAAACTCATATTTATTATGATTGGGATGTTCTTTTATATTACTGTTACTATACTTATTATGTCCATATGAAGAGAGACCCTATTTTCTTTAATCAATCCATTTTGGATGTTTTGAGTGGCGCCGTTAGGCTGCCTAATTTTCTTAAGAGATCCAACATCTCTCTTTCTTTTTAAGTACTCTCTTTTATGTCACTTCTTTTAAGCTCCACTTTGTTATGTTGGGGGATGTTATTTTATATTCATCTTGTAGTACAATTTATTTTAATATGATGAGATACCATATTTGATCTCATCAATCCATTTTTTGGATGTTTTAAGTGGCGCTGTTAGACTGTCGAGTTTTCGTAAGGGATTTTTCATCTCACTTTTATTCCCGTGAGATTTATGCTAAATTTTCCACCAATACCTTTCAGTGGTACATGTACTTCCCATTAATCTAATATTTGTGTAATATAATTTCGTTTATTAGTATTTACATCAATTTTGTATTGTCCTTCTTTCATGGGGTGTATGTTTCGAAAGATACACAAGTCGGTAAGGGAACCTTTCACCCTCCTCTTTTTAAATACATCTTTTGTTGGGACTTTTAATTTAGATATTTTAATGTTGGAATATGTTATTCTATATCCTTATTGATGTAAACTTTCTGTCCAAGTGATGAGATACCCTTTTTATCGCTCATCAACTCATTTTTTGAAGTCCGAAGTGACGCCGTTAGGCTGTCGAATTTTTGCAAGGGAAATTCTTAACCCAATTTTGATTCTTTGGGATAAACTTATACCCCTTGAATATTTAATTCTATGAATATGTATGAATGATATCTGATTTTTTTAAACTCAATATCAACTTATATTTCGTGTATTCATTTGTCACACATAATTACATAATTGATTTATCCTTAATTCGAGGATAACATCTTTGTATGGGACTTCGTCTTAATCTCCATTCATTGAGGAATATTTTGTTTTATACAAAACGTTATTTTATACAGGGTATAAACCCCTTTGACATTTACTTTTATTCAAAAGGAATCTTTTTTATATGAATCATTTTACTAAACGAAAAAAGGAATGATTATTTGTCGTACATATGCGCCGACAACGACTTCTCCGCCGACGTGACCATCATTTGAGTTTTAGCTTCCTCTACAAGACATAACATTTTTTAATGAAAAATAAATACCATGTTTTTATTTTCATTTATTTTGGTATTGAAAATGGTTTTAATAATGTTTTTATATCAATGTTTTGTTTTGATATCTTGTGATTGAAAAGTGGAAATGTTATGTTTCCTTTATGCATGTTTTATGTGATACTATTATGTTATGGTTTTTGGGAATTGTTATGAAGACTGGTGGTTCCGTGATAAACTAAGCGCGGGTGAGCCCGATATAGCGCACCAATGCATTGCGTAATGCAAAGGAGTTAAAGGTTAAGGTTTCTCTGAAGAGATTTAGGGAATATACTGTGATGGGTATTCCAAACGTAACCAAGAGGGTTACTCCCTACGTAAGAATGTTATGAATACCTCAAGATAACTTTATGTCTGATGATTTCTATGATTTATTCATGATTTGATGAGGTATGTGATTATCTTTTATGAGTAAAGTATGATTTCATTCATGGACTAATGTTTTCATTTAGTACTTTTATATCCCTTACTGAGCTTTTTATGCTCATCCCATGTTTTTGAAATGTTTTTCACAGGTCAAGGGAAATGTTCATGATGTGATGATAGTGTCAAGGAAGTGTCAAGAATGAATCCATGTTTTATTTTAAATATGTTTCCGTTGATGTGAAAAATGAGTACTATCTTTTATGTAACCACTTTGTTTAAGTGTAGAATGTAATGCATGTTTTATGATCTAAATCTCTAAAACTCTAAACCTGAAAAGAACCTCAACGTGTATTCTTGATGTAACTCAAGATTAAGTAAGGTTTAAGGCTGGGGCCATATAGTTGGTATCAAATTTCGGTTTAGACAACTTTAGGGATTAATAGTTTTTGTTAGACACATGGTTAGTCCCTATATCTATTATTTCAGTTAAATCCTTGATTTATAACTTTTATCAGGTCAAGTAATGTCAGTTACGAATGGAAGGAGGAGGATCTGAAATGAAATTCCTATCTCTTCCTGATGACATGCTTGCAATAATTATTCCAATGTCATGTTCAGATGATTGTGAGACTTTTTCTAGCATACAACTCTCTTGCAAGTAGTTGTTTGAGATATCAAACACCTCCTCTATACCTCATTATCATCATTGATCATGGGTTGTATTTAGACAAATACTATTTTCAAAATATTCTCATATTTTCAAGAAAGGTAAATATTATCATGGTATTTTCAAATATTTCACCTTATCACAAGAATTTGAAGCATATTATGATTTTAAAAATGGTGCTGACGAAGGAGACCATTGCGAAAACTTTTTATATTTGCTTTTAAAATATAGTCTCTCAGCACATACTTATGTTATTATAAATGGACCAATAATAGAAAGTATCAACTCAAATTCTGCCCGACTATTTTATAGAAATCATGTTTTATCAGATGTTTTGGAATTATCTGTCAGAAATGATTATTTTCCAAAACTGTTTTTCTGTGAACACCCATATGACCCATGTTGTACAAGGTGTATTGGGATGGAGGAAGAAAATGATTTGGAAGGATCTCTAAAACATTGTTGTAATGCATGGGACTTCTATCTACGTGAACAATATGACGATGACACCAAGTGGACGCCATGATCAAGGTATTCTATTATTCATTTTGGGAATCATTTTATTTTATGGTGGTGAAATAAGACTTCAAGAATTAAGATGTTGAGATCATAATGAATTTAGATGAAAATGAGAGGTATAAGGAAACAATTGAGGTTAAAACATGTTAGGGTTATTTTTGGAGTTTTATAAAAAGGACAACACGCAGAACGTGTGACAACCCATTGCGTCGGACAAAGCTGCGGGAATCGAACCCACAACCAAAGTGCGACTGGTATTTATCGCCTACCGCTGGACTACATGAAGTCCGTGGTTAGTTTGACTTATTATTTTTAGTTAGATGATTTTATGAATTAAGAGTAAGTTGTTTTTTGGGGTATCTATGGAAATTATTAACCTATCCTGGAGTATATGTGATTAGGTTAATTACATTTAAATATGAGACTTTTATAGCAACTGATGTTAATTATAGATAAGTGTTAATTTGTACCTTGGAAGAATATGTGACTAAATCCTTCAAATATTTGTGTTTCGATATTGGTTTGGTTTACTTTGAAGAATTTTATAGACAAATTGTTTGTCAAATGGTCCTCGTTGAACTTTGGGTTTTGTTGGACAAATTTTGGTGATTAAGAGTAGATTTTCTTTTTATAAAGTGTTATCCTTTTCTGGTTTATCTGATCTTGTTCGAAAAATTTGGGTTTTGGTAAGGGTCTAAAGACGTGGGAAATATATAGTTCTCTTTTTTGGATCAGGTGATTCTCAAGAAATTGATTATAGTACTCTTAATGCGAACAAGTCTTCCTAAATACTCGTCTTTTGGAGAAAGTATGAGTTTGTGTAAGAAATCTAGTAAAAGTTGAAAGAAAACATGACAAGTAAGTATGTTTCCTTAAGATCAAAAATAAATTCTTCAATTAAAAGTAACTTAAAACAAAAATGTTGTCTATTAAATTTTCATAATGGGGAATCGACTACCGTTTAACCCACTACAAGTTTGTGGTTTTATTGTGGTTAACATTCTCCTAAACCTGTTTTCTATCACTCTACCTCAGAACATGACCCTTTGCTTTTTCGTCCATATCCATGTTTTCCTACATGGAATCCTAGTATGGGTTATCTCGGGTGACCTCTGTACTTATCTTTCTATCTTTTAAAGTGATTTTTTTACCGACTCTTGTTCCGATGTGGTACTTTCAATGATGTTTTCGAGCCCAATTTTAAAATTGTGAGGACGCAATTTCCAAAATAAGGGAAGGATGTAACACCCCAGGTAAATAAAGAATATGAAATTTTTATATTTATCCCAATTTTTGAATAAAATGTTAAAATTATTTTAAAGGTAACACTATGCTCTATGTCTTACCCAATACACAACAATGAGTTCCTTTGAAATCTTACGTTGTACTCTAAAAATAAAATAATTTTATTTTAAATGGTAGTTAACACCTAACCATTGTTTCTTAAAAACACGCTATTTGATTTGATAGCAGGATTTAATTATAAAATTAATTAATGAAACTTATATGTTATGAATTTGGTAAAAAAATAAATCCTTTTTTAATTTGTAATATCAAATATAGCTTAGGTTGAATTTTTGGTATTTTTCTGAAAAACCATAATTTTTGATGAATAGTGAAACAACAAAGTGGTAGTTACAAAAACTGATTTTTCGTTTAAATGGAACTTTACCACATCTGTGATTTGAACTTGAAAAATCCAATATAAATGGTTTTCATTATTAATTAAAATGTTTTTGAATGGGATGAAAATAATTTTTCATGAAAAGTATCTTTTAAGTTTTATTAATCGCGATTAAAGGTAATTAGTGTGACTTAAGGTTAAAATGATATTATAATAAAATGAAAATATCTTGACACATGTCCTAACCCTATTTGATGAGTCATGGATGACCACGAAAACCCATGGGTCTATTTGTGGGACCCCATGGAGCCACATGGGAAAGAAAATGACATTTATGCCTTTTATTTAAAGTAAAAGTAAAAATGACACAAACATGTATTGTTTTACTAAAACAATTTTTACATGGGGTTATACAAGTCAGATTTTTTACTCTATATATTCATTGGAAAGATAAAAATATTTCCTATATCATAGTGGGGTTTTTATAATTTTTAGACATTAAATAAATTAAATTATTTATGACATCATGATGATGCAGCGAATACCTCATTATTTAACGATTTAAATAAAATGAAATTATAATGTAAAATCTAAGACCTAAAAATGTCAAAAACCTATTGGATGAGTGGATTTCGAACTCGCATAACCGTATCATCAAAATAAATCAATGTGGTACCTTTAAAATCCTAAACAAATTTGAAAATAAAGTAACATTTTATACTTTTCCAAGAGTGCCCCTTCTCTCCTCATATAAAAGGCCCCCACCTCTACCTCCTTACCCACACCTCTCAAGCCTTTGGCTCGGCCAAGATATGATAATTGTTTCACTCCATATCCCTCTACTCATCCTAGAATCCTTAACTTAGGCAGTAATCTCTTCAAGAAACCCTTTTGGTTCAATCCAAAGGGAGTTACACGATTTTAAGGTAACGTCTTCACTTGTGCTCTTTTGTTTTATTTTGCTTCTACAACCCCCTAAAATCTTTTTATTCATTTATGTTGTAACAACACCAGTATATTCCATATAGTAGGATTTTGTTATAATATGGATTCGAGCTACACTTACACACACCTAACTCTAATGGTTAAAGAACATACCATTTCTGTGGATGTTGAATTTCTACCTCACGAAACGATGATTGTTCAATATTCTCTTAACAACTTCAAAGGTGGCCATTAAGATGTCACTATATTTATATATGATATATAATATGTTTATTTTTTCCTTAATCTTCTTTATTTTCCATTTATGGCATACGTTTATGGTTTCCATTATGGGTAAACGCGATATCTTCAATTTAAGAAGTGCGGACTACCACCCCTTCAAAGTGATTTGATTCGATCATACCATATGTGGTATGTATAAAGGATATATTTAATGATATTATATATTATACCATACTGGAATTATAATACTAATATGTATCATTATGTTTTAATTCCATTAAATATGAAATAGAAATGGAAGTAGCGTTCATGAGTACGTACGGCTTACCGTCTCCATGAACGGTGCATTTCATTTCTTACCTCTAAATGTTATGTAATATTATAAATGAAAGTATATAATGGATATATATGATATATATTATATGTAAATAATTAATATAATTCTGGATATAATGGATATTTTACCCCATGAACAAACTTGTAATTATAAAGAGTTTATTTTTGACTCATGTTGCAATGATCGTTAAAACGACCATTATTATCTTAAATAATTACATAGTGTTCATGACATGGTAATAAGTGATATAAAAAGTATAATGAACATCAAAAAGGTTCTTAAATTAGTATAAATTATATCAAGTTTATTATTCAGGAGATTAATGAACGATCAAGTCAAGTCGAATACGAGGTAAGGGATCCTACCCCTCTCTTTCTTTTTAAGTACACTCTTTTATGTCATTCCTTTTAAGATCATATTTATTTTGATTGGGATGTTCTTTTATATTACTCTTACTGTAATTCTTATGTTCATATTATGTGTGTACCTATTTTCTCTCATCAATCCATTTCAGAAGTTTTGAGTGGCGCCGTTAGGCTGCCAAATTTTCGTCAGTGATCCAACCTCTCTCTTTCTTTTTAAGTACTCTCCTTTATGTCACTTCTTTTAATCTCCTCTTTGTTATGTTGGGAGATGTTGTTTTATATTCCTCATGTAGTACATTTTATTTTAATATGATTTGAGACCCTATTTGATCTCATCAATCCATTTTTGGATGACTGAAGTGGCGTCGTTAGGATGCCGAGTTTTTGTAAGGGATTTTTCATCTCACTTTTATTCCTGTGAGATTTATGCTAAGTTTGGAACCATTACCTTTGAGTGGTATATGTACTTCCCATAATTCTACTCTTTGTGTAATATACTTTCGTTTATGAGTATTTACATCAATGCTGTATTTTCCTTCTTTCATGGGGTGTATGTTTCGAAAGATACCCAAGTCGGTAAGGGAACCATTCACCCTCCTCTTTTTAAAGACTTCTTTTGTTGTGACTTTTAATTTACATATTTTAATGTTGTGATATGATCTTCTATATCCTTATTGATGTAAATTATATGTCCAAGTGATGAGATACCCTTTTTATCTCTCATCAACTAATTTTCTGATGTTTGAAGTGACGCTGTTAGGCTGTCGATTTTTTGCAAAGGAACTTCTTAATCCAATTTTGATTCATTGGGATAAAATTGTACCCCTTGAATATGTAGTTGTATGAATATGTGTGAATGATGTCTGATTGTTTTAAACTCAATATCATCTTATATTTGGTGTATTCATTTGTCACACATAATTACGTAATTGATTTATCCTTAATCCGAGGATACCATATTTGTATGGGACCTCGTCTCAATCTCTATTCATTGAGGCATATTTTGATTTATACATAGCTTTATTTTATGCAGTGTATAAACCCCTTTGACATTTAAGTTTATTCAAAAGGAATCTTTTTTATAAGAAGAGTTTTACTAAACGAAAAATGGAATGTTTATTTTCTCATACGTATGTGGCGACAATGACTTCTCCGCCGCCGTGACCATTATTTGATTTTCGACATCCTCTACAAGGCATAACTTTTTATGAACGAAAAATAAATACCATGTTCTTCTTTTCTTTTATTTTGGAATTGAAAATGGTTTTCATAATGTATTTATATCAATTATTTGTATTGATATCTTGTGATTGAAAAGTGGAAATTTTATGTTTCCTTTATGAATGTTTTATGTGATACGATTATGTTATTGTTCTTGGGAATTGTTATGAAGATGGGTGGTTCCATGATAAACTAAGGGCGGGTGAGCCCGATATAGCTCTCCAATGCATTGGGTAAAGTGAATGAGTTAAACGTTAAGGTTTCTCTGAAGAGATTTAAGGAATATACTATGATGGGTATTCCAAACGTAACCAAGAGGGTTACTCCCTATGTAAGAATGTTATGAATGCCTCAAGTTACCTTTTTTTCTTATGATTTCTATGATTTGTTCCTGATTTTATGAGGTATGTGATAATGTTTTATAATTAAAGTTTGATTTCATGCATGAAATAATGTTTTCATTTCGTACTTTTATATCCCTTACTGAGCTTTTTATGTTCATCCCATGTTTTGAAATGTTTTTCACAGGTCAAGGGAAAGATAAATGATGTGATGATAGTGTCAAGAAAGTGTCAAGAAAGAATCCATGTTTTATTTCAAATATGTTTCCGTTGATGGAAAAAATGTGTACTATCTTTTATGTAACCACTTTGTTTAAATGTGGAATGTAATGCATGTTTTATTATCTAATTCTCTAAAACTCTAACCCTGAAAAGATCCTCAACGTGTATTCTTGATGTAACTCAAGATTATGTAAGGTTTAAGGCTGGGGCCTTATAAGTAGGTTCTTGTTACTAATCCAAAAAATGAAATTCCTAATTAGGTTGTTTCTCTTCAAATAGAACTGACGCCTTCTGTCACTATGGAGGAAACATATTCAATTCATAATCCTAATTACACTTCTGTGATTACCATGTAGTTTCAGGGTCCTCTTGATTTTTTCCTTCTTATTAATGAAATTACACAGCTAGAATGACTGGCCTCTAAAATTCCTAATGATTTGAATAAGTTTGTATATGGTAATGAAATGGTCTTGAACTCTACAATTTATAGTGGAGCTACTATGATTTCTAAGGACCTTGATCCTCCAGACCAACAAGAAGAAACAATGTATGCTAATCTCATCACTTCGAGATGTATCAGAGACACCATTCTTGATATTACTCAGAAGTATGATGAGCATTATGATATCATCAAAATTCCAAAAAAAAAAGAATTCTCTAGTTATTTATGACATAATCTTACTTCTTAATTCAATTACTCCCAAGATGAAGGTAGTTGGGCCTCTTAATGTTCATAAAAAATGTTGTGATAGAAAATAATGGGGTTTTAACCCCCGATCAAAATAAAAAAAAGTATTTTATGTTGAAATTTCTAAATGATAGAAAACAACATCACTGTTATATCCCTTTGGATTCATGTACAGAAGCATAAAATAATATTTATTGGGATTATTAAACCCAAGATAATTTTATCTACTAGAGTTTCTATTCTAAAAATCATGGGGTTTTATCTACAGGGAACAATAACAACTTGTCAGAGGTAAATCATTTCTAGGTTATGGTTCCCTCTTCCCTCACTAACCCTTCCATATTTTTTTTAAGTAGTAAACATGTCACTTGTTCTACTGATGTTAAGGGAATTCTACATTTTTTTCTTTAAACTATGACCACAATATATATCAGGACCATAGGTCTCTTTGGTTTGATATTTTACCCATAAGAGACATCATTAATGGACCTTGGATGATTATTGGTGATTTAACTCAATCATAAATCCTCATGAAAAAATAGGTGTAGTCACCAATTCTGTCACTCCATGGGAATTCAGATCTCACATTGAATATTGTGATTTTATTGAAGTCAACATCATAGGTTATTGGTATTCTTGGTATTTTATGAATCTGAATTTTATGGTAGTAATAATGATTGATAAGTCATTTCTTTATAAATCTTCTTCAAATTCATGGGATACTATCTCTTTTATAAAAAAATTTATAATTAATTCTGAATATCACCTAATTTCTATTGATTTTACTGGAAACTAATTTAGAAATCCCGTTCCTTTCAACTTTAATAAGGCATGGGTGACTCATTTTGAATGTGGGAAGATTTTTGGTGAACATTGTGTCTCTGTTGATGTTAAGATTGATTATTTTTCTTCAATTCATAAATTTATGTTTCCAAAAAGAATATTAAAATGTTGGAGTAAGGATAGATTCGGTCTCTTGATTAGGAAACATACTCTCTTAAGGATTCCCATCTCCATCTCTTGGAGAAAAATTATTAAATTTTCAGATGGAATTTCATGGTAAAAAAATATTATATTAAAATTGAGTACTCTTTTTAAAATGAAGAATGCAATGGAATTGGATTATTTTAGGGAAAATAGGATTAAAGATGTGGAAGGTAACTCTAAAGTTTATAATTACCATTATATTTACTGAAAAGTCTCTCCACTTTATCTTTTATTAAAAATGGGGATCATGATTTGGATAATAGGAAGGCCTTACCAGATCATGTTGTCCCTTATTTTAAAACCATTTCATTGGTTATTCCACTATTGATGAATCTATTTATGGTATAATCTCGAGATTGGATGACATAGATGATAATTCAATACTTTTCTATCTTCCCTTTAACCGAGAGAGCATGGAGTAAATATTTAGTATTCATCCTGATAGCTCTACTATTTTTAAGGGTTTTAGAAACTATATCATTAATAATTTTTGGGATTTCATTCATGTTTATTTTTGAATTATTCTTACTCATTTTTAAATAGAGTCTCTCTACATATTGGGTTAAGTGCTTAGTTCCTTCCCATAATTTCAATGTTGGAGTATGCCAATGAAGTCCATATCTTTGGACTGGTTTCATTAGATAACAACTTTTAAAAAATAATCATTAATATTTCTGTGAATAGGTTAGCTCTCATTTAATGTAAAATTGTTCCTGTAATAAATTTTATTTTATTAGGGGAAAAAATTCATGTTTACCTCATCAATGAATTAGAGTGTGTGAATCTTTTTAAAAAAATCTATTAGGGGATAGACAATTTCTATGTAGATTGATATTAAAAAGGATTTTGATTCAATGGTCCGGAATTGTATTTTTAGGATTCTTGAGATGTTTGGTTTTGATTTTTCTTTCATCAAATGTATTGAAATAGTTTTGGGTTTTCCTTATATCTATATCCTTATCAATGGATCCCATGAGGGGTACATCATTTGTTCTCGAGGTGTCAGGCAAGTCGGCTCACTATCAACAATTATTTTTTATATTGCTGAAGATAGTCTAAGTTTGTTTTTATCTATCATGGATAGTAATGAGAAGATTAAGTGTGCCACTACTGGAATTGGGATTTCTGCTAAAACTAATTTTAATTATGCTGATCGTATTATCCTTTTCCCCAAAGAAGATAAAATCGAAATTAGTAATTTTAAGAAAACTATGTCCCACAATGTGGAGGTTTCAGGATAATAATTCAATTAGAGAATGTCTTTTGTCTATTTTGGAGGGAATATCATAACTTCTTAGAAGGTTTCCATCATCAGGGACTTAGGTACTTGAGAATGTATTTATAATTTTATTTAACTTGGAGTTCCCATTTTCTATGGTCTTCCAAAACATTTTATTTTTCTATCATTGATAGTCAAATCAGAATACATATTTCTTCATGGAAAAGAAAATAACTTTCCATTGAAGTTAATGTTTTCCTTATTAAATCTGTCATCATCTCCAAGGATGACTATTATTTTATGGTTTACAAGTGGAATATTTCTCTTATTAAGAGTATTACTACTACTATTAAGAATTTTATTTCAAGTGGAAACATCTTTGAAAAGAAGATGGCAGATGTGCCTGGGTCAACATGTTTCATGCATTATAATGTCGGTGGTATTCTGATTAAAATCCTATGGGTATTTAATCAGTTTCTACAATACTATTTTCTTTGGAAGTTGGTTAATAGTAATTCAGTTTCTCAATGTTTTCTATGAGCTAGGTTTTTGAGAATGATTAAATCTAGAAATTTCAACTATTTAGATTGTTCTATCTAGCCATCCTTCAAATCCATTTATTCTTTAATTGATGTCCCCTCAAGATGGTATCTCTCTAGAAACTCCTCTTTGATTTTTTGACCCCTTATTGGACTATTTTTTATTTCATTAAATATCTTACCCCTGATGATATGAATATATATTTGGATTTATCAATCAAGGGACAACTCAACTATATGAATGTTCATCTAGTATTTATAAAAAAACTCTTAGGGGATACTATTTTTTCATAGGTGATAATTTCTGTATTTGGGAGAAAGTGTCTAATTTTGTTTTGAAATCAATTCTGTTCTGTTATCATGTCATTGGATCTCTTTTCTTGAATGTTCCCTCCAGATTCAATCATGTCAGGAATCTATTTAATAGAAGGTTACCAACTGATGACTTCATTTAGAATTGTGGCATTTCATTGTGCTATTTTCATTCCCACTTCCATCATTATAGGGAAGACATAGACCATATTTTTTTTATTTTTGGTACTACTTTGGCTATATGGAAGGTAAAAACTGATATTTTTGAAATTAAGCTACCTCATTACTACTTCATTTGAGATTTTATTAAAATATGTTAGGATCTCACACACTCTCCACATTTATTAAGTATCTTTCAAACTGATTCTACAGAGTTGATTACCATCTTATGGTACGTAATAAATAAGATAATTTATGATGGGGTTATTTTTTTCTCATGAAACACTGTCATAGATCCCTGGGGTTGCGAGATTGGTGGATACCCCTCGCAAGTCTCATTTTCATTCTTCAATTAATGGAATATCTATTCTCAAGAAATGTGGAATTATTTGTAATTTCTTTCCTCATTTTTTCAAAATAGAAGTCTTCTATAAATCATATTTTTCAATGTGGATCTATGTCTACAAAGATGAATCATCTAGGGAAAGTCTAGGTCATTCAGGATATGAATCTTTTTTCATAGAATGTCAAAGAGACAACATCAGGTGTCTTTACGACCCTTGTGGTATTTCTGGTGCTTTAGAGTCTGAGACGATTTCTGTTATTGTTGAAATTGATCATGATAAGTAGTGTAGTTGGAACAAACTCTATATGTAGTGTGATTCAAACAACATTTTTAATGCTATTAGAAGAATACCTACTCATATTCTTTAGAATGTTAAAAATAAATGGGTTTATTTTTTATATTATATTTAATCAATTGATTTCACCATTAATCACATTTATAGGGAGGTAAATTACCTTAGTGATGGTCTTTCCAGAAATGGTGTAGATAGTAGCAATACTACATTGTCTAATCAGATTTTGTTATATATTATTTCCCTTTCTTGGAGGAAAAAATGTATTCTATCATCTTTTATAATTTTCTGTACTTGAATTACTATTAATGTTAATGGAGCCCTGTTTTTAGGAATGAAATCCTATTACCGAAAAAATATATTTAAAAAAATTATGAAAATCACACTAATATAACATTGAAATTATGAATTAAAAATGAATAACAATTTTTCAAATTAAATTATCAAATTTTATTAATTAAACATTTTAATGTAAGAATAAAATATAATTAAAATCGTTTTTTATAAAAAAATTAACTTTTTAAACATTAAGTGTTCTTAAAACTATATTATTTAAATTAACTATTAAATGAGTGTTAATCTATTTTATGTGTATAAAAACAATTTATAATAAATATATTTTAAAATTATTCAATTCAATTTTAAAATACACGACATTTAAAAATTTTCCATTAAAAAATAGCCCTTTTTAATATTAAATGGTTTGAATCACATCCCATTAATTAGTTATATATAAAAATTAAAATTAAATTTATTAATTAGTATTGGAAGAAATAAAAAAAATTATATTAAATAATTACAATAATATGTTAGTGTAACCCATATTTTTTATAAAATATTTTTTTTTCTTTTTAACTAATTTTTTTGATACACAACAAACATGCAACACTAAGTTTTAATGGACCATTAATATTATTATTTAAACATGACTATTTTGACCTATTTGTTTATATTGGAAGAATTATTAAGAATAAAAACATTAAATATATTAAATATAATAGTTTTATATAAATAGAAATATATTTTAATAAAATACTGTATTTTCAGTAAATACTATATCTTATGAAGATAAAATTTTCTCAAAAAAATGTTCTTTATTGATTTTTTGAAAAAATAATAAAAACAATTACAAAATTTAGAAAATTTAAATTTTGAAAAAAAAATTCAATTTTTAAATCATCATTTAAAACTTTTCTAATTTTTAATTTTTGGGATTTTTCTTAAAAGATTAATTTTTGGATGAACAGTGAAAAATACTGGTTTTATTGAAAAATAAATTTTCATTTAATGAATTCATTATTTAAATTCTAATTAAAATGGTTTAAAAAATTAAAATTATTCAAATTAAATATCAATTAATTCAATTTTGGTCATTTTCATCATTTTCATATTGAATTTTGATATATATATTTTAACTTTTGAACATTTCCTCTTTCAAAACCAATATTCTCATCGTATCGGCAGGATTAGTTTTAAATTAATTTATTTTCACTTATATGAGTTGTATTTGGAGAAATCCATTCTATATTTTGAATTTAGATAATTTATATTATATAATAAGTAAATCTTAATTTTTTACAATAATTAATTGTAAAAACAATAAAATTTTCTTACTATAGTTAAGGAAAAAAATTAGTTTACCAAGAGGTTAAAGAAAAATAATAAGGGTTAAAATTTACCCAAAACATTTACAAAAACCGTTTAATGGACTTATCTAGACTGTATATCCTATAAGGTTCTATAATGAACCATTTTTGAGCTTTTTGGAATATAAAAAATTTGGTTACACATTATTCATCTCAAAACTACCGTCAATATCCTCTCTCCCCCTTATAAATGGACACCCACACTCTTTTCCTCCAAACATTCCCAAAAATCTTTTTTGGATATTACCTACACAAATACCATCCATATATATCTCTTATCATCCTATAATCATTATTTTGAATATAAATCCAACCTATGATTTATTATTGTAAAATCCTATGGACTTTACCATAAGAAGTTGTAACGTTCTCCAAGAAGAATTTTTATTTTATTTATTTATCCCCCTACATAAAATATTATTAAAATAAGATAATATAATAACATATTTATCTTAAATATATTGATTTTATATTATTCTATAATAAATAACTACATCCATATCCTCTTCCCTCAAATGGGAAATGATAATGTCGCTCGTGTGTATGATTTACTGTTGCCTCACGAACCGATGTCCCACGTTTTCGATAAAAACCTCAAAAGGTTGGGTATTAAGATGATTGTAATGTATATCTATTGTATTTATAACATAAATATACTTTTGGAAAAATAATATCTAATATAGATTTTTTTTTATTCCATGGGGGTTAGGATAACGTCGATCGAGTATACAACAGACTACCACCTAGCGAAGAGATGTGATTAATTCATGATTTACAATGATGGAAATATGGATGGTTTTAATTAATATATGTGATATATATGACACATAAATCATTCTTAAATGGTAATATTTTTTCCCATCTATGGATAAAATGGAAACGACATTAATATATACGTATGGCCTACTGTCTCTATGAATGGGGTATTTTATTTTGAATATATAGGTTTTATGGATTACTCTAAACACATATAAACTGATTTTATATGAAAGTTTATATTTTTATATTATGGAACCATGATTAATGTAATAGGAACAGAAATTAAAAAATCAAAACATAGATAAAAACAAAGTAATTATTTCCGGAAACATGAATTTATAATGGAATTGTTAACAAACGGGTAATAATATGTAATAATTATAACATGTATAGTATCATATATATATATTTGTTTAATATCTTAATACTAATACTATATTTATTATACATGAGGTTTAAATGTTTGTTAAGGAAGCCGATACATAATATACGGGATTTTTGTCTCACTTTTTACTTCTTTGAGACACATTATATTGTCACCACCTATTTATTTTATGTGGTTTATAAATATAAAATTAATGTACTTTATGATGATTCCATTGAATTTTAAATATTTAAAAATGCACATTATCATATATATTTCATGGTGTTTTTAGTTCAAAAGTTATCAAAGTGGTAAGTGCTTTTTGTCTCAATTTGTCTTCTTTGGGACAGAAGTTATACTATTTGTTTATCTTAATTTTTGAGGTCTATATATAGAAACTTTTACATGCAATATCATGAATATATTTATTCTCCTAGTATTCTATGTTTTATCTAATATTATTCATTCATGGGGCATAAGATTTAACATTACCAAATTGGTACTGGTTTTATATAGTCAAATCGTTTATCTGGATAGATTTTATTTATAAATCGGGTGATGAAATTTTATGATCCATATCTCATGAAACACATGAAATTTATTATCCTATAGTAATTCAATGAGAATACATGTTTTACATTCATTTCTCTCTCTTCATACACTCAATATTTCAAAAGCTTTTTCTTAATTAATACAAATATTATTTATCAATTCTGTTGAAAAACCATTTTTCTTCCAAATCCATGATTTCAAAAAAAAATCAGAATATTATTTAACATTATAAAAGTTACTTATAAAATAAGTTTTTCCCTTTTTCACTTTTAAAAAAATATATGTAATATTCATATCTTTTTTCTAACAATGCCCCTTTGGATTTTACAAATAATGTTAAGGAAATATATGTTTAAATATTTATTAAATAAATATTATTTCCCATTTTTATGATTGATCAATTATTTCAGGATAATCTTACAAGTTATCAAGTTTATTATCAATGAAAATTATTTTAAAATTGTTTTATGTTTTTATATGTTTCTTTCAAATTGATAATTTTATTTACCTCTATAAATTTTTAAATAGTTTTTAAATCATTATTTATAAGTGTTCAAGGAAATTTTCCAAGAAATTTATTTCCTAATTATTTCAGGAATTTATTCATTCAAAAATCACCTTAATAAATAAATGCCATTTTCATCAAAAAAATGTTCAATGTGATCTTTAAAATTTCATTTTCCATCAGAGATGACACCCTTGGATGTTAATTATTCTTTACTGGGGATATGATCTAAGGATACCATTTTATTTATTTATCTTCATGGTGTATGTTTATGGTAGAATGATTCTTATGAATCTTGTTTATTTTCTGTGAGTTATACCATAATACAATGCTTAAGAAACACACATCATTTTAAAGGATTTGTACATTTATAAAATGATAAAATGAATACGAAACTTGTTTCTTTTTCATATGTTATGTAATGAAGAAATGTTTTTGAAAACCATTTCCTATAATGGGTTATGATATGGTGAATAGTTTATAATAATGTGTCACACATATGCATAATTTTAATTATCTTATTGATAGGACCTATATAACCCTTTAATTCATGGGGTAAATATTGATATCTTATGAGGTAAATAAGACTATAATGTGGAGGGAACCCAGTGAAAAAAAGAAATCAATTCCTTATGATAGGCTTGGGAGTGAACCTTAAGTACTATAATGGTTTGAATATGATCCCAGTCTACTATGATAATCTTAGAAATGATCCTTAAAATACAAAAGAAATTATTTTTATACTTATATGTATACTAGAAATTTATTCCTTCTGCCAATGTTATATCCTCATAGTTCAATCTATTGGATTCTATTATAATTAAGGACTTATGAAATACCATATTTTATGACAAAACTCATGTATATGATCTATGATAAGCATTGTATGGTTATAAAATGTTATTACCATGTTCTCAAACCCTTATACTCAGGATATGTTGATATCTCCTTTATTTACCTATAAAAATCATTAGAGATCAACATTTCATATTTTTATTTTTCTTAGGTTATAATGAAGGGTATTATGGATGATATGTCTAAGAGGTTTCTAGTTATCAAGAAAATAGTTGGAGATGATGTATATCACATATAGAGAAGTTGTTTATATGTGATTGTTTTGAAATGTGGTGTAACATTATGATCCTTACCCGGGTTTTTGTGTAAAGTAATGAATACTCATCTAAAAATATGTAGTACCTTTGTATGATATGTTTGGGTCATTACAGTTTGTATCAGATGATTTGTTTATTTAACCTTTAGAAACTAGGAGGAGAAAACCTTATTTATATCCTTAAGGATATGTTTATGTATGAGTCAATTTATAGGAAAATGTGTTGGAATTTTGGTAATGGATATATTGAGTTATTTCCATTAAATTTAATCCTTTTTCTCATTCTAGAATTGGACGTTGTTATAGAATATAGGTACATAGGGGTAATAACTTCAAAAAAGTGTACATTGGGCTAGAGTAAATTCTCACCATGTGTAAGACAATGGCCCTTGTTTCACACCTAGTTTTACACTATAATGGGATATGATTTGGAAATTAAAAAACTCATTATTATTAATCATTAATGATTTAAGTAGATGATGACTATTAATTGCCTATAATAAACCTAATTTTCCATATATTGAAATTTTTTTCATGATTTAGACATCCTATAACTGATTTTTCATGATTATAGGTTCCCTACTATGATTAATGTTTCATAAACTATGTTTTTTTGTTTTATTCAATGGTTTGGGAATGAAAAAACTATTTAAATGATAAGTTCAATTGAAAAAGAAATTATTTTCCTCAAGAGTATCCAAATGTCGTGGGAGATGGAATGAAAAATTGTGTTTCTATTGTCACTAAAAATTCTTAATCCATGAATCATTCTAAACATACAAACAATCAAACGAGGGAAATACATTTTAATGAGTCCTTTGTGAGGAAACATAAACCTTATTTCAGGGGTTCTATTTATACACTAGTTTTGATGAAATGGATGAGTATCATTGAAAATATATTTCCCATTCTCCAATGTTAGAAACCTAAATAAATTATTTTCTCTATCTATATTTTTGAAGGTGAAGTAGATCAGTAGCTGAATCTCATCAAGAATATAAGGGAACATGGTAAAATTGACTCCCTGGAGTGGGATGGGTTTAATAGCATATTTTTCCATAGGTACATTCCTCATATTCATCATAAATAAATAGAGAAGCAATTCCTTTACTTAAAGAAAAATGATAATTAAACATTTGGTAACAATGAGTAACATTTTACAATTGATGTGTGGTATGATCCTATAATTATTATCACAATTAAATTTAAGATTTAGTTATTCTTTAGTGTATAAAAACCAATTCTATAAAGGGAATTGGCCAAAAGGAACTTCAGTTTCTATGAAGAAATCATTCTATGTGATCTCATGGTTGAAATGGAGGTTAAAGATACACACAAATATCATTTTTTGACATGAAACTAAATATTTGGTTTGAAGGAAACTCTAAAAACCATATACATAAGATGATAATCAATCCTCAATGATCGATGTGTTGAAGAAAACATGGAGGAAATTTCTAGAAGGGGACTAGTAAATGTTTTAATTATGGAAAGGAAGATTATCAGGTAATTGAATGCTAATGTTATGGAAAGAATTTATCTAGAGACGAATATAGAGATAAATATTTATAGAATGATCCACTGACACTATGGTGTTTCAAATGAAAGGACTATGGGAATTATACAAACCAGTAACCAAATTTAAAAGGTTAATGATTTCGATCGATGTAAGTGACTTCATTTGATAAGGGACACAGGGAAATATATTGTGATTCATAAAATCATGGATTAATCTGAAGGTTTGAAAAATATAATTTTGGGTTTAATTCTTTAAATGGACCTTGAGATGAGGCCTAGGAGGTTATAGGAGGTTTTGGGTGCTTCTAGGGATCGTTTGAAGCCTAGAGCACAAAAAATGGGGACAACATGCTAGTCCACACAGTTTGTATAAAATCGTGCAACCTATGGAACATGACCTTGTGGAATATTTTGGGTTTCAGATAGAAGGAAATGAACATTTTCAAACTATCTGTCGAACTATACTCCTTTCTTGTGCAGTGTTCCAAGCGAAGTGAAACCATGTGCATGGTTGGAAAAAGGATTGGCCAAACTGTGCAACCAAACCATGCACATTTCAAATTGGGGTGGAATTTATTAATTTTTCTTTAATTAATATTTAAAATTATATTTCCTTTTCCCCTACCTCTCCAACTAATTTTCTTCTCCTCCATGGCACACAAAGTTCTCATCCTTCCTCTATTGCTGTTTTGTTTTTTCTCTCTCGATTATTCTCTGATTAATTCACCCTCAGAATATTTGGAATAATCTCGGTACGATCTTTCATCTAAACACATCTATTTATTAGTTTCTCCATCATCTATTGTGCTATTTGGTGAAACATAATTTTTCACTATTTTACAGGTTTTGGTAAATCTTATGATTTCTTTCATTTTAGGTTGAATCAAGTCTTAACATCGGTCGAGTGGAGTACTACGACTATGAGGTCGGGAGCCTATATTTGTTTCTCATTGTTTACTTGTATTTCAAGTGTTTTTTCATTGTTCCATTAACTATATCCTTCCAGTGATGCATTTTGATTCAAAATCAATATATCAGAATGGTTTTCCATGTTTGTAGTGGCCTTTTCTTATAGAGAACCCTATATGTGGATCATTTCCATGACTTTAGTCACCAATTTTGGTGTTCCATACTAACTATCTGAAGCAGTATTATGATTTTAGTGGGGTTTGACTTTGGTTTAATAATTTAAATTGATTAGCCGGTTTAGAATGAGTAATGGAACAAGAATAGGATCACTTGAGAATGCCAATTCAAAGGCTCTTATTATTATACCCCATTTATAATCCTTTATGACTTATATTTGATTTCTCATTTATGTTCACATCAATCCCTTAATATAGTGAAATCATTTTTCCTATTCATTATTTTAAGAAACACCATGGGTGTGGATTTTTCCCTTTGGGGATGCATTTAAATTTTGGAATGGGTTTAGATGAGTAATGGAACATGAGTTGAATTCCTTAAGAAGGTTCCTAACTAATTCTTAATGAATGGACCCTTGTGTAAATACCATGTTCCATATAAGTAATTTCGCATGCATGTGTTGATCACCTAGTGTATGTTATATTCCATTACATACATTTATGTTATGCAGAGTGCTTAAATGTTAGGATTTGTTTTAATGTATTTATTATATGATATGCTTGTTTCTTATGCCTCATTCCATTCATTACTAAAATGTAATGCCTTGTTCCATACCATATGAACAGTACCATTTTGTTAATATTTAATGATTATCTGGAATAGTTTGTTAGATTTGGCATGATATGTTAAGTTGATGGCTTGAAATTATGAATGAATTCCCTTTTATGTGCCTCACTTCATGTGGGCCATGAGAGAACATAGGTCCCATATTAAGGATTCCTTATATAGAATTGCTTTGATCTGTTTGTTATGGATCGACGTTTCAAGAGTGATGATCTATCTTTCCATGTATGGACTACCCATGTGGTTTTCATATAATCAAGAGCAAGACCAGTTCCCTAGGGGAGAAACCAAGGATTGATCCATTTGGAATGATAGTTATTCCATGCCTCGAGTGATACCTAATACCATGTCTAAGAAATTTGGCATGGGCTCAGAGCCACTATCCTCAAGTGATACAAGGGACACTTCATGGGTCGCATTGGATTGTGTCAGTGGTATTGGGTTATATTGAATATTCCATACAAACCCTTGGAATTGTTGTTATATTTCTTTGGAAGTTCTCAGACTCCACCTAATAGATTTGATGGATTTAATGATCGATGGATCAAAATAGGTCCATCCATTATTTTTATTGTTATGAGTTTTCTTATGAACATGTTTTTATTCTCCTTCTTTTTACAACTACACTTGGGTGATGACATGTCGATTAGAAACTAAGATGAAGATCACGCTTTTCAGTATTTCTTTATTTCTTATCCTTGGTTACTTTTGGATCTTGTACACATTATATGCTTTTCACAGGTACCTTTATTAGACAACTATCATAGGCTAAAGTAAGTTGTATGGGACTATTTTCCATTTAAGAATTCAGACCATGTTTTACATGTTGTTATAATTTTCCCTACTTTATTATCATATGTCAGAACACTTATTATATTCTCTATGAAATGGGAAGTTCTAGACATCATGGGTTCCACCCTTCTGAGATTTGTATCTCACACCCTACTCAGGTGTCGTTTGGTACCCGAGTATACTTTTTGATTGCGGGAATAGGTAAATGGAAGCAAGATGCTTTCGTTTCATGATTTTCATTCCACTTAGTATGGAGATTTGGGGGAAGATGACTGTGCTTATTCTTAAGATGTTACGTAGCATTTTTTGGCTTCTTTTATAGTTTTAGGATAGAATGTTGTATATCGTTTCACCCTTTTCCCAAGTACTCTTAATTTTTTATATAATCCTAACATGGAAAATATTTTGAATCCATTAATTATATGATACTTCATCCATTTTCTTATTTATATTTCATGGTTTATACTCTTATTTTTGATGATGTCATTATTATTTGTTCCTCTATTATTTACTTCTATTATTTGTAGTTTTGTATAATCGGATCTATGAGGTAATAATCACCCCAAGGACACAACCAAGGTCCTTTCTTCTAGTTGGAATCCTATATTGTTTTGGGAGATGTGCTTTAGGTCCTGTAGACACTATCTTGGGGAACCAGTATGTGGCACCCGAGGAGGGATGCTACAAAGATGTATTAGATAACCTTTTCCTTTTATCATACTATTTGGTTTAGATGGGAGATTAGAATATACGGATTTATACTTTATCCTATTCATTAATGTAGCTATCCCATGAATTGGGGACACCAAAATTACCTAGGTTGGGAATTGTGTTATTTACTATACCTTTTATGGTTGATACGACTTCACTATTGGGTGATGCACTCATTTTGTGATGTTTTTGATATAAAAATGATTGAAATGATGATTTCTATTACTTCAGCCCGATGAAATGAAGGATTATTATTATACGATTCTTACCAGGCTCTATAAGAACTTGAAATTTCATTCATTATGCCATCCCACTTTTACTTTCCAGCATTAATTTCTTGGTTACACATGATTTTTGTTGTGCCTAGTTGTTATATATTGCAGTGTTGACTATTATATAGATAGAAGTTTTTCCATGGTTATGTATTGGATTGGGTTAAGTGGACAAAACCTTCAAATCATGAGGTTTATGAGCCCTAATGGATTGGGACGGTTATCCACCTAACTCATCAAATCTGGAAGGGGTTTAAATCCTTAAATAAATTAAATTGAATGCCACCCTTAAAATGAACCGGTCCTTATACATGGAAATGTGGACCCTAGATTGGGAATGGGGTTTACGCCATATCTATTATGACCCTTTTGAGGTATTTATTTTTATCAAGAACTCACTCATGGAGTAGTTTTTTTTGCTGTGATATTCATAGAGGTAGGCCATAAAACTGTAATGTTATTGTTTTCCCAATATGATATTCCATGTCCATGGAGGCATTGTAACTTTCTATTCATATATGATTTCCCTAGGTGTTATACATTCATCTACAGGTGTTCATTCATGGAAATTGTAGAGTTATTCCACCATGAATTAACCATTTTATACGCTAAGAAAGTCGAGATGAGAACACATAGGAGGTGGTGGGCACTGAGCCACCTGTAGTACCTCCTATAGTGTCTCATGAATAACCTCCTACTCATCTTCAACTTTCTGTCAATGCTCAATTCAGGGATAGTTTTATCATGTTATTCTAGCCTATTCAGGGTGCACCCAGACCTGACCCTATTATGGAACAACTTATAAAATACATTCAATAGAAAATTCCTCAATCCTTTTTGGGGGATAGAAGTCCTCATAATGCAGAATCACGGAGAGAAGTAGTGATATACATCATCAAGCATCTTGAGATTCCTCCAGAGAAGATGGTCATTCTTTCTAACTAATTGTTGTTGGAATACTCCAAGCATTGGTGGGATGTATTCTCTCAGATATAGTATTACTAAGACATGATCTTGTTGGACTTACAAAAAGTGTTTTTTGATTACTTCATCTTATAAAAATTAAGAGCGAGTTGATCTAGGTATTTCTTGCATCATCAGTAGCTTTCTAGGATAGTGGTTCATTATTTTTATCATTTTAATGAGATTTATAATTTTCCAGCATCTCATATAGGTGATGAATTCAGGATAATGAGGCATTTTTTGTATGGTTTTGGGCTTGTAATCTACATGGATGTGAACATATATAGGATGATGAGCATTATAGAGATAATAAACAAGGCTTTGTTTATATTGAATAATCTCAGTGAAGTTAGTCTAGTGATCTAGGGTTGTTTATTTGCAAAAAAGGTTGATGGTTCTTTCAGGATGTAGGAATCATCAATTTTAGTGTGCATGTGGGGGCTGATCCCAAATTGGTTACATTTACTGAAATTTCAATCATGTGTCACCAATGAGGGAGTCTATGGAGTAATAAACCTCAGTGAAAAAAAATCTGGATCGAATGTTGAGCGTGCGAAAGGATGGGTCAACTTCATTTATTTTTCTATTTTTTTACTTTAGAATCCAGTGGTAGGGGATATGTACCAATAAATTTATCAGGTATTAGATCTATGAGACCACATCTGGTAGGGAATTAGTATTTTGATGTCTAATCTTGCGTAGGAAGTTATGGTCATGGCCGAGGCCGTTAGGGGCCAGAACAATGGCGTTGGGTGAGTCAGTATATTCAGGATAGTAAGGATGAATCTCAAGGCCATGGATCAGTCAATATATATGTAGTGCATCTAGCACCGAAGGATCGATGTCTTGGGCCCTCAACAGTTATAGGTACTAATATGGGGACCTATAAATCAGTTTATTCCCTTTTCGATTCAGGTGCATCACACTCTTTCATATCTGATATGTCTGTGGTAAGCCTTGGACTTTTAACAGATTAATTTTGTGGAATCATGTACTTTTACACTCTACTAAGCTTTATAATAATGGGCATACTCTAGTGTTAGCAGTGGCCCCTTGAGATAGTTGTGTATTTTTTCTTCTGGAATTTCATTGTCCTGGAGATGACAAGCTTCAATATCATTCTCAGTATGGACCGACTCATGCTTTATTGTGACCAATTGAATTGTTATAATCATCCAGTGTCTATTTAAATTCCCGATGGAAGTACATATATACACAAGGGATAATGGGATATCCTGTAAAGTGGAGCTTGACCCAAGCATAATGGTATGGGATGAGTGATAGTTCATGTTCCAAGTCTCTTTATAAGTGACCAAGGAATGTCGATTGTAGAATTCCCTCCTATTGTATATCTATTTCAGGATGTATTTCTTGAATATTTTTCTACCATACCTCATGTGATATAACTTGATCTCACTATAGATGTAGTACTAGGTGCAGAACCAGTGTCCATTCCTCCATATAGGATAGGATCTATAGATATCCAGGAACTCAGAATGATGCTTGAAGATATTGATCCTAAGGGATTTATATGACCCCAAAATTCACCGTGGGGTTCAACTATACTTTTCACTAAGAAGGGGGATGGTACCCTACAATTTTGTGTGGATTATAGATGGTTGAATCAATATACAGTTAATAAAAATTATCATTTTCCTACTATAGATGACCTCTTTGACCATCTCCAAGGTGAAATTATTTTGTATAATATAGATTTGAGGTCATGATGTCATCAGTTTAATCTGAGACTATTAGATATAATATATACATCATTATAGTGTTTGTATCACTTGTACGAATACATGGTTATGTCGTTCGTTTTGATGAATGTACCAGCAGTTTTCCAGGATTTGATGAATTATTTTTTCCAACAATGTCTTAATTACTTTATGGTAGTCTTTATAGATGATATCAAACTGTATTCATGCTCCATAAATAACCATGCAACATATTTTCAGATCATGATTAGTACACTATGAGAGTACTAGCTTTATGTGATGATTAGTAAATTCCACTTCTGGATTAGCATGGTTCACTTCGTGGGTCATATTTTATCTGAGGCGGGCATATCAGTTTGTAGAAAGAGGATCATTGTCATTTTTTCTTAAAATAATACCAAGTATGTGTTTGATATACATAGTTTCCTAGGTCTTGATGGCTATTATAGGTGTTTCACCCATGACTTCCCCTGCTTAGTACCACATATTTCATCCCCGACTAAGAAGTGTGTATATTTCATATCTTCTGAAGATTTTGAGAAATATTTTCTGGTTTAAAATTGAAGACTCATTTTTTCTATAATTCTCATTATTCAAGATCAAGGAAAGAGTTATGGAATCTATTTTGATGCTTCAGGAACCGTACAGGTTGTAGTTCTCATGAAGGGTGATCAGGTCATTACATATAGATCTCTCCAGCTAAGTCCACATTAGTGAAACTGTCCTATATAAGACCCCAAGGTAGTAGATGGTGTTTATTATCATCATTGTTTGAGGCCTTATATATTGGGAAAAATGTTTATTGTTTACACGAACCATAAGAGCCTCAAATATATCTCCACAAATCGGGACTCAAATTTTGAGTTAGCGGAGGTGGGTGGAACACTTAATGTCCCTCAATTTTGAGATTGATTATACCCCTAGAAAAGGGAATCTTGTGGCTTAATCCTTGAGACAAAATACAAAGAAACAAGTTGTTCTGGTGTCCATCAATGGGTGGAGGATGATGGATTGGTCTTCTATGTTGTATATTAAGGTTTAGAAACAAAAGGACAACCAGTCTCAGCAACTCTAGTAATGACATCATCTCTTTTGGAGTAAGTATGGATGTGATATTTATCTGATTCATAGGGTCTCATTTTGAGTGAGATCTGTAACACCCTGATATTTTTATGAGATGCTGTTTTTTTAATTTCTTTGATGTCTTGTGTTATACGCTACATAAAGATAAGATTGCGTAATACACAACCGATGATTATCATTCAGAATACGCAATGCTATGATGGACTTGTGATACCCACAATTTCAAGTTATTTTGATAGAATTACTTTGATATAATACCTAATATAATTTTAAATATAAATATTAAATCCTAGTCATTATAATAGAAGGTATGAATAATATAAACTTTCTTCTAAAAAACTGTTAAAATGAAAATAAGCGAGTCTATAAAATAATAAAATTACTCTATAATGACTTTTTTAAAGAACAATAGCTGTCATATAATCAATATAATGTTTAAAATTCGTATTTTATGTTTTCTAGACATGATATAGGAACATATTCATTTTTTTTGATAAAAGAAGTATTTTTAAAAAAAAATGTGGTTTTGTTTCCCTTCGATGGAAGTCTAATGTTAAATCTACCTTTTGAAACTTTTTATTTAATTTTATAAAATAAGCTTTTTTTTATAATTATTAATATGAATTTTGTTTTTGATTATTTGGTATTTTTCTGATAAGTTTCATTTTCCAATGAATAGTGAAAATATTGGTTTGTTTACAAAACATTATTTTCATATAATGTCATTAAATAATTATGATTTTAATTTGTTTTAAATTTTAATAAGCTTATTTTTAACCAATTATTTTATAAATAATGATTTTATCCATGAATTTATTATTAAAACATTTTCCTTTTTAAAAGAGGCATTTTTTTGAAAAAACTATTTTTATGACATTTTAGCTGTTTTATTTTTAATTTAATTCTGTAATATCTGTGTTTTTAGTTTTGAAAAATGAATATCAAATTTTGGATTTAGTAGGTCTAAATTTGGTATGTAAGACCCCTTTTTTACTAAAATGATTAGTATCCATATAAACATTGTTACCACGGTAAAAGGTAATTTAGGTTGAAAAAAATATAATGACTATAAATTGACCCAAACAATGAAAAAATATTATTTGTTAAATTTAATTATACTATTCACACTTATTGATAAGAATTATGTTATTTAATGGACAGTTTTCTATAAAAATAAATTAAATAATATTTAAATCAAAGAAAGACACAATGTGCCATTTTCTTTGTCATTAATATATATTATGTGTCCACATTTAAAAAAAATGGTGGTATCAATTAATATAAATAGTTCCTGTAAACTTAATAAACATATTTCCCTAATATAAATTTATTTTTGACGTTTAGGGGCCATTTGGGAGATATTATAGTATTTATAATATTTTATTTAATGAAAATTTAAAGATCTCACACTAATTTTTTTATATGATATATCATTTTTATAAAAAGTATATATATATGATAAATTATACTTTAAATACTCATTTGAAAGAGGAATTTTCATTCTTTATGATGGTAATTTATCATAAAATTTTATGGAAGATATAATTACATTAAAGGTTTATATATTAATGATGCCGAAATTATTTAGTTCATGAAAAATTAGTAAACTCATTTTTTTTAAAATTATATTGACCTTGAAAAATATTATTATTTGTGATTATAATGACCACAGTCGTACAAATTTTGATTTATGGACCATTTGGACAGTTATATAAGAGATTATGACACTTATATTATTTTATTTAAAGTGATGTTAAAGTTTTCACATTCATATATTAATAAGATAAACATTTTAATGATTGATTTTACAGTAGATATATTTAACTATAAGGATTCTACTGAAATAATGTAGCTTTAACTTCATCATCGTATTTTATTTTTGTTTATGTTTTCAAAAAATATGTTTATTAGTTGATTACACAATACTGATATAGTTATTATTTTATTAATGGAAATATCAATGTATTTTATTAACAACATTAAAATAAATAAAAATATTTCTAATTAATATATAAAATGAATTTTATAGATGACCTAGACCCCATAGAGATAAAATAAAATAGTTTTTTGAGGTTTATATATTTTCTTGTTTTAATAATCCAATAATTGAATAGTGTCAAAATTGAAACTATTTTTTTTTTGTCAAAAAAATAGTTTATTAAATTATATAAAAATCATTATACATTTTAAAAAAAATATAATTATTAAAATATGGTCTAAATTGATCTCAATTATTTATTTATGATTTCATTTACGTCATATAAATAAATATTTCAACCTTTTAATATTGAAAAAATTGTTATCCAATATAAATTAAATAGACTATCTACGTGTTAAATTTAAATGATAAGGTTTAAATTGATATAAAAACATGTCCAAATTTTTTTGGATGATTAAATTACAACCTTATCTCATCTAATTTTAATATGCATGACATTTTGGATATTTTTGGATATGGATTGATTTGATAATAATTTAATATTTTTAAATATTCCAAATGTGCCCCTCACCTCAATTATAAAAGGGAACATCATCCCTCACAATTTCAATTAACTTTGAGCCTTTATGCTCGACCATCCCCATCCCATTTCTCTTCTAAACTTCCTTATTCACATTATAAAGGTTCTAGCCTTCTCAAATGGAAAATTTGTGTTCTTTTTAAGAGGAGATCAGGAGAGAGCTCATCGAAGAACAAGAGGTTCAGATATATACAAAGGATAACAGACCTAAGGTAAGGGATAATTTTTCAATCTCATTATTATCCAATATTATTTATTTGTAAGTATTTACTAGGATATATTTAGCATCCCTATCTATATTTCCTAAATAAGTATTCCAAAGTATTATTTCTATCCTTTTGCAATTGTTTAATGTCAATTTTACCCATCGGTGAATTTATCTTAAATTGTATGAAGGGAATATTTTTTCATTTTCAGTACGGGATACTTATTGAATTTTTTTAAAAAGTAGGATATGAATGGTCTATTTTAACTTATATGGAATGAAAATATTTTTTTAAACATTTTCAAAATTATTTATTTCCATTAAGCTTCCTTTACAAGATTTCATGTTTATTTTCAATTAAATTATTTTCTTTTAAAGTTGTGTGGAATTTTTAAAAAATAAAACATTTTTGAAGGAGAATGGAAAATTTTATCACGAATTAATATGAAGTGTTTTATCATAATTATTTTCCATATATGATGACATTCATTAACATGGTTCTATTTCAAGTATATTATCAATATTACTCCTATGGTTTTATTTTTTATGATGAACTTATATTTATGAAATTCATTTGTTTTATATAGATTATGTTATGATGGAATTAGGTTTAATACACCCATTTTATTCTTTGGGTAATTTTATGATGAATGATTTATGTTTTAGTGGAAAACATATGTATAGATTCAATTATAATATGGGTGGGACCTATAACTACATCCTATATATTGGGTAAAGATTTAAATATCATGATGTAGAAATAAATGGAACGACATGTAAATGTAGTTCACATTAAAAGGGACAGAAAGGCATGTAAATTTATTTCAGTAATAAAGCGATGAAATGGTGAGTAAATCTGGTTTAGTTACCTAGGTATGGAAGGAGGAGTAAACTCAGGTCAGTATTGGACTTTTTCTGCTATGATGGTCTTGGAAATGAGATATGGCTAATATGGAAATGATTTTCTCTGATTATATTTTTTTCCACAATTCCATTTTTTATTCCAATGCTAATTTATCATGGTTTGTTTTCCATTATGATTTATGACTTATAAAAATTTGTTATTCAAAATTTAGGAACATGTTTTTACATTATTAAGTAAATTTTTTGTTCCATGTTCTTCGTGTTTACCCTTACTGATCATTTGAGCTCACCCTTTTTATGTTTTATTTTCTTTAGGATATAATGATTGGTTTTAGATAGGAAATATAACGGGGAAGATCTTTTTGGGAGATTTCAACAAACATTCACCAAGTTAGAGTAATTTGTTCCATGTTTCTAAGGACATTAAAATAATACGGTCATTGGGAGTTTATTTTTTTAATGAATAAGTTTTTATGTGAAGGAAATGTTATTACATTGTAGGTCAAGATTGGGATGTTAGAGTTTGTATCAGAACAAAGGTCTAGTTAATCTTTGGAAACAAGGATGAAAAATCATTATTGAGATTCCAAGATATATTTTTAAGGATATGTATTTGGATGTCCCAAAGGGTAATTATCACTATGGGTTATAGTGCAATAATTATGGAAAAGACCATGGAAAGACTAGGATTAAACCTACAATATTAGAGATTGAAATAACTCCCCATTGATTATGTTGTTTTCCTTGTATGATTTTTCCCCTCACAATAGTTTTTTTGGATGTTAGACAATGGTTAGAACCCGATAGAATTATGTTAATAATAAATGCAATGGGAAATTAAATGATTTTCCTCTAGAAAAACCAAGTGTTATGGGAGATATACTGAAAAATATTATCGATATAATTGCACAGGATAAGAATTATTCTATACTTACAAATGAGTAGATAAGGGAATAAAAATTTGTTAATTCCTTCATGAGGAAACATCCACCTTCTATTGGTAGGTCTTCAAATCCACTTATTTTTTAATGATGGATAAGTACCATTGAAAATATATTTTCCCTACTTCATTGTATGGAATTTAAAAAAAATAATTTTAGACTTTTGTGATTTAGAAGGTGAAGCAGACCGGTGGTGGACTCTAATCAAGAATATGAGGAAACAAGATGAAATTGAGTCCATGGAATGTGAAGAGTTCAAGAACATATTATCAATAAGTACATTATTGGTATTTATTGAAATAATATGTAAAAGTAGATACCTATGATTAAGAAAAATGATGATGAATCCGTTGTTATATACAAGGAAATCATTACAAGACTTGCAAGGCATGTTTCTAGCATTATCATCCAACCTGAAAGTAAAGTTAATCAATTATTTAGTGGCTTAAAACAATGTCCTAGAAGGGTATTAGCTATAAGAGACGTTAGTAGCTATGAATAGATTGATTGTTGTGATATTAAAGTATAAATGTATGTTGGTGTTACATTTCAATCTCATGTTTTTGAAATGAAACAAAAGATGGAGTTCAAAGGAAAATCTAACAAAATATTGGAAAAAATATGTGTGTTTCCTTTTTCTCAATGTGTGGAAAGAAGAAACATAGACATTGCATTAAATGAACTAGAAAATGTTTTAAGTGTGTAAAAGCAGGAAATTGGGTAATTCAGTGCCACCGTAATTTTAAACAGCTAGCTAAGTATGTTAATAGAGAAAATTCTAGAGAGAATTCCCCACACCCACTTTAATGCTATAAGTGAAAGGAAATGGAGAATTATACTAACCATTTCCATAATCCAATGGTTATCAATGATAATCGATGTCAAAAACCTATTAAGGCTAAAGTAAAAGGAAAATCACATGAGATCACTATTGGTGATGTTGATTTTGAAAATGAAGTGGTGGAATGATTGATTGTTTAGGTAATGGGATTACAAAATACTGTTGTAGAATATCTTTTATAGTATTATGGAATATTGAAATATCTATGTATTGGTTCATTGTGGTTTTACATAATTATATGGTACCAGTAACCAAGAAAACTGATAGAAATATTTTTGGAAAACACATGATATGTGAATAATAAATGGACAAGGAGAAAATGAGATGAATGATAGTATTAATGACCTCCGAACTGGTATAAAGACAATGTTATATAATGGTTTGAGTATATAGAATTTTTGGAATATCATTGAATATTTAAAGTGTTAATTTTGGACAAAATTCATTCTTTTACTAATGTTCTGTGGTTATCATAATTGTTTCCATGTTTCAAGTGCATATATGATAATGTATTCACATGTTTGGAATGTGACAACCAAGAAATGACTTATGAGATATTGGGACAAATGTTAAGATGATTTTTATCACCTATATCTAATGTTTTGTATTTTCATCTTTTAGATAGATTGTATGGTTATAAATTTATGGAATGTTTAGGTAAAAAAAGAAATGATGTTTGTTAGAATAATGTATTATATCACCATAGGTGGAATTATGTATGTTTTATTACTTTTTCTATTCTCTTTTAGTGATAAAGAGAGTTGGAAGGACCTATAATTCTATTTCATATCTCATGATCTTATAATACTTTAGGAATGAAAAAATCAACATCATTTCGTTGAGTAATATCTGAAGTGGAAATTGTTAAAGGCATGACCAATGGTGAGATTATACAGAAATCAAGTATGTACTTCTTCTCATGTTATTTATCTTTAAGAAAAGTAAAATTATAACAAAAAAATGTTATCCTAGTACCCTCTTATCCGATGAATCAAGTGGCCCCTTAAATCAACACAAATTTATGGCCTTTTGATTGTTATCATTCTCCTAACCTTGTTCTCTATCACACTCCATTAGAATTTTATGGTAATATTTTTCTTTAATATCCATGTTTTCACTTCCTACTTATTTTATTTTATGTGAAAGCCCAATGAGTATTTAATTTGGTTAACTGTTATGTTTCTAACATTACTTTTTAAAAAAATAAAATTTTAGTATTTCTTCTTACGATGGGAGTTTTTATGAATTAAAATTTCATGTAGAAAACCTTTTATAACCCTGATGAATTTTGAGGGTGAATTTAATTTTTAGGAGAGTACAATGTGACACCCTGATATTTTTATGAGAAAGATTTTTTTAATTTCTTTTATTTCTTTTGTTGTATGCTCTACCAAGATATGCTTGCTAATACACAACATTGACTTTGCTTGCGGCATACACAATGCTATTCTGGGATTTTGTTACACAGAATTTCAAGTTATTTTGATATAATTCATTTTACTAATGGTCGAGTACATGTTAACAACTAAATATTATAACACATTAATTATAATAGCAGGTATGAATAGTGATATTATTTTTCTGAAAAACATTTTAAATGAAAATATGTGGGTCTATAAAATAATAAAATCACTCTTTATGGATTTAATTAATGAAAAATATATATATTATTTTTAATATAATATTAAAATTCATTTTATATTTTTTCTAGACATGATACAGAAACATATTCTTTTTTTGGATAAATGAAGAATTTTAAAAAAATGCAGTTTTGTCGCCTTTTGATAGCACACCCATTTTAAATAAATATTTTTATACAATTTTTTATATTATATTTGAAAAAAATAAAATTCTTCTTTTAATCCAATATATAAAAAATTACATTGGTTGAATTTTTTTAATTTTCTGATAAGTTAATTATTTTTTATGAATATTGAATATACTGATTTTTATTGAAAATGTTATTTTATTTTTAATTCATTATATAATTATATTCTGGATTACTCTTAAATATTATTTACTTTTTTTACCCAGTTATTATTTTATATGTTATTTTATACATCAATTTATTATAAAAACATTTTTAACTTTTAAAGGGGCATTTTAGCAAAAAAGAATTTTTCGTTACATTTTTCCGGTTTTATTTAAAATTTAATTCATGAAATTCTGTAATTTGAATTTTGAAAAATGAATATTATATTTGGATTCAAGAGGACTAAATTATCTAATTATGCCACTTTTATTTTGGACTAATGTGAATATTAACCAAAGTAAATGTTGTTTCGACAGTAATAGGTAAATCATGTAATTTAAGACAAAAATAAAATTATAATGACAATAAAACGACAAAAACAAATAAAGAAATTATCTTATTAATTTAATTCTACCCTTAAGACATTATTATGAATACTATGTTACTTAATGGAAACTTCTCTATGAAAATTTCTTAAATAATATTTAAATCAATAAAATGCAAAGAGTGACATTCTCTTTGCCTTTAAAATCTATTTTTTACACAAATAAATAAAGGGTCATATCAATGAATATAAATGGTTCTTTTTAACTTTATATATATATTATCTTCAAATAAATTTATTTTTCACATTTTGGGGCCATTTGAGAGATATTATGGTATTTATAATATTTTATTTATGAAAATTTAAAGATGTCACATTCATGTTTTAAATAAAATACTGTTTTATAAAAAAAGGCTCAACAGATGATAAATTTGACTAGAAATACTCATTTGAAATATTATTTTTTTCTTTATCATGGTAATTTATTTCTAATTTTTAGGGAATAAATAATTTCCTTAAAGGTTTATATTTTAATAATGAAAAAATAATGTAATTGGTGAAAACTAATAATGAAATTTTTATTAAAATATTAATAACCATTAAAATTAAAAAACACTTGAACAAATCTTATTAGTTGTGTATTTATCGACCATAATCATCATAGGGTGGAGTTATGGACCTTTTAGAGCCATATATAAGAGACATGGACACATATATTTTTTTATTTAAGGGGATATTAAATTTGTCACATTCATGTTTTAATAAGTACGACATTTTCAATTTTTTATTTTTCAAAAGTTATATTTTACTAAAATCCATCCAAATAAATATAGTAGATTTACATTCCTCATAGTATTTTATTTTATATTTTTACCTAGACAAATTAACATATTAAATAATTACACAATACTAATGTAGTAATTATTTTATTAATGGAAAAATAAGAATAATGTTATTAAAAATATTAAAATAAATATAATGTGATATCATTAATATTTCCAATGAATTTTATTGATTCTATATACCCCCATCGGGATATAATAAAATATCAAACTTTTAATAAAAATATTATCTTGATTTTTTTAAATAGAAGAATTGAATAGTGACAAAATAGACACTAATTTTGTTTTGTCAAAAAAATGTTTTATTAATTTATTTAAAAATCATATGTTTTTTATAAAATATATAATTAATATTATACAGTCAAAAATAATCTAAATATTTTATTTATTATTTAGTTTAAATAAAATAAATAAATATGTATCCCTTTTAATATTTAAATAATTGTTACCATAGTTAAAATTAAACAGATTGACTAAGTGTTGAATAAAAATGACAAGGTTTAAATAGAAATAAATGATTTTCCAAAATATATTGGTTAATGATATTACAACTTTATCTCATCTCATCTTCAAAACAATATCATTTTGGTGGTTTTTGGATGTGGTGTTATTTTATTATAAATTAATATTTTTAGAGATTCAAATTTTTTCCTTCATCTAAATTATAAAAGGGCACATCCTCCCTCAGAATTCCAATTAACTTTTATCATTAAATCTTGAACATAAATTACACCTATATTTTCTCAACATCCTTAGTCACATTCTAGAGGTTCTGGTATTCTCAAAATACTAACTCAAATTTCTTTATGAAGAGATCTAGAGGGATCTCATCGAAGAAGAGGAGGTTCAGATACATACAACAGATAGAAAACCTATGGTAATGGATAATTTTGAAATATAATTATTATCTGATATTCTTTATTTATAATTATTTATTGGTGTATATTTATCATCCATGTACATGTTTCCTATATATGTATTCCAATTTATTCTTTTTATCCTTTCATAATTGTTTAAAGTCAATTTTACCAATTGGTGAATTTTTCTTAAATGGTATGAAAGGAATATTTTTTTGTTTTCAGTAGGAGGTACTTTTTGAATATCATAAAAAGAATGAGAATAATGTTCTATTTTAATCTATATAGAAGGAACCTATTTTTTTTTTAAATTTTCATAAATATTTAATTAAATTATTTTCTTTTAAAATTGTGTGGAATTTTGAGATAAGAAAGTATTTTTGAGGGAAGAAATGATATTTTCCTCAATTATTAATTTCAACTGTTTAATCAAAATTATTTTCCATCTAAGATGACATTCCTTAATAGGTTTCTATTTCAAGTATACTATCCATGTTATTCCTAGAGTTTTATTTTTTTATAATGAAATTTCATTTATGAAATCCATTTTTTTATATGGATTATGTTATGATGGAATGATGCTTAAGAAACCAATTTAATTCCTTGGGTTATGTTATGATGAATGATTTATGATTTTGTTGAACATATATGTATAGTTTTCATTATATGATAGGATAGACCTATATCTCCCTCTAATTCATTGGGTAATGACTTATAGATCATGAGATATACATGACTCAAATGACAAGTAAATCAGATTCAGTATCACATGGCTGGAACGATAAGTAAATCTAGTTCAGTAAAATGGGGCTGTATTGAGGAGTGAACTCGGTTCGATAATGGAATTTTTGTGCTATGATTTTCTTTGGAATAAGAAATCTAAAGTGGGTGATCTTTATGATATTTATTTGAAGATATTTCACCAAGTTAGAATAATGTGTTCTATGTTTCTAAAGACACTAACCTAATAAGGTCTTTCATCATTTATTTGTGAAATTCATTAATTTTTCTGCAGAATAAATATATTGTACTTGTACGAAAAGCTTGGTTTGTTAAAAGAGAATTATTTGAAGGAACCCACCAACTGGTTGGGCTATTGATAAGACTGAGAACCTTATCTATCATGGTCTTGTATGGGTTGCTTCAAATATATACGAAGTGTAGATGAGGTAATCACATTCCTCTATTTTGATAATTCATCCAGAGCTTACCAAGATATACTGAGACATGCATATTCTGAACTGGTGGATAGGACAGAAGAGGCATATAGTGGGCTTTATCACTCAGTGATCCAACTATCAAAAAGTGAATGAAGAGAACCAATGACCTAATAGAATTATACAAACACTATCCATTCTTAAGTTAAAATGTAATGATGTCACCATGGATTCGTGATTGGATTTTCAAGATCTCTTGAAGGTAGTGATGCGGTATGTGTTATCGTTGAGCGGTTGACTAAAGTCACTCACTTCTAGATAATATGGTAGAACTAAATTGGTGATGATTTAGGTAGATTATACATCTTGAAAATTGAGTGACATCATGTTGTTCCCAGTTCTATCATTTCGAATCATGTTGCCCGATTCACATCACTGTTTAAGAAAGGGTTGTAGAAGGCAATGGGTTAATAGGTGCTCTTGAGTAATATATATCACCATCAGACTGAGGGGTAGTATAATTGAACAATTCAGGTGTTAGGGGATATAATATTAGAATTTATTCTTATTTTTATAGGTTCTTTGTTGAATATTATTCACCTTTTTGAGTCTTCTTATATTAATCTCTTTTAGTGAACATTTCTGACCACTTCGTATGAGTCTCTCAAGGGTATACTATGTCATTTATATCTGTAATAGTTAATGGAAGGGGAGGTAGCTAATTAGGTCCTCAAATTTTGCACGATACTTAAAAGAAATTCTACCTGATTGAGATGCATATAGTTGCACCTCAGCAAAGACTGAAATCCTATATCAATCGTCATCGCATACCTGTAGAGTTCAGGGTTGATCATCATGTTTTTTTGGGTTTATCGCCTCATATAGGACAAAAACTAATCCATAGACAAGGGAATTTAACACCATGATGTGTTGGAAATTTTAAAATAGTGTAGAAAGTTAGACTATTAGACTATTTGTTTTTGTAGCCTCAGTGGTACCATTCCATTCATAACATATTCCAAATATCTCATCTTTGACAGTGTTATCTATAACTATCGCATAATTTTGATCATGATGACATAAAGTTATTGGTTTATGAATCCTTTGAGTAATATCCAATTTGTATCATTGATCATTGCCAGAAAGTTCTCTAAGGATGTTCAATTCCTTTATTCTGGGTGTAATGGACGCACAAACATGTTCAGGATGAGACCTGCGAATAGGAGGACAATATGCATGAGTAGTGTCTGAAACTTTTTTTAGATGACAGCATACCACCCATGGAAGGGAAACTCGGAGATGATTTATTTTTATAGAAGAATGGTTGTAACATCCTGCAGTTATCCAAAGGTTAGAATAATTTATTTTTTGGTTAAATTCCTTAAAAGTCCATTAAAATGAATCTGAGGATGTTATAGGAGGTTATGGGTGTGTCTGGGGCCAGTTTGAATCCACGATCACCAAATATTGGAAAAATGGGATGGTCCGCATGGTTTTCTTAAATAATATAACCCAGAGTACTCAACCATGAAACATATTACTTGTTTTAGATCGTGGGAAAACACATGGTTCGTCCACGGTTAGTCAAATTGTGCAACTAACCCATGCGGTGTGCCTAGTGAAGTAGACCCACACACATGGTTAGTGCATGGTTTGGTGAAACTGTGTGGCAAAACTGTTCCCAAAAAAATGGTGGGTGAATTTACTAATTTTCTCTTGATGACATTTTAAGCGCTTAGTTTTGTTTTCCATTTCCTCTCCATGCAATTTTCTCCTCCTCTATGGCGCATGATGGACTCCTCCTCCCTCTCTTGGTGTTTTGATGTTTCTCCCTCAATTATTCTATAATTACTTCATCTATAGAAACTAAAGAATAATCTTTGGTAATCTCCATTATCTAAACTACTCTATATCATGGTTTCTCTTTTAATAATTGTTCTATTTTGGGGCAATAGACGTTTTCTCTATTTTTGGGGTTTTGCAAAATCATTTTATTTCTTCTATTTTAGGTCAAATCAAGGCCTATAATCAGTTTAGTGGAGTAATATGACTTTGTAGTTGAATGTCTATGAATTTTTCTTGATGTTTCATAAAATTTCAAGTGATTTTCCATTGTGTCTTTAAATGGATCCTTCCATCAAATCTTCATTGTTGTATATTAAATTAAGTGTAATTGTTTACAATGTCGATAGTGAGCTTTAATTATGGAGGAACCTATCTGATGATTTTCTCCTTGCCTTTGTACACTCCTTTGGCATTTCAATACTAAATATCCTAAGTGTCCTTATGCATTGAGTATGGTTTTACATTGGTTTAATCTATTAAATTGATAAATGGGTTTAGAATGTGTAATAGTCCCTGAATTTGATCACTTGATAATTATTATGCAAACAAAATCATTATTTGACCCCATGTATAATCCATTATTCCTTATATTTAGTTTTGTATTTCATGTCACATGAATCTATTATTATTATTAAATATTTATTCATATGATTTACTTTTATAATTACCTTGGGTTTGGATGTTTCACTTGGGCGATTCATTAAAATCGTGGAATGAGTTTGGATGATAATGGACTCCGAGATGGATTCCTTATAATGGTTCCTAACTAATTCTTATTGAATTTAACCTTATTTAAATATGATCTTCCTTATAATTAATTTCCCGTGAAAGTGTTGAAAATCGTTTTTAGTCTATATTCTATTTGTTACATTTATTTTATGCCATTTTTGTAAATGTTATACATTGTTTTAATAGATTTATTATATGCTATACTTGTTTATTAGGCCTCATACATCTTCTGACTGAAGTGTAATTCCTTGTTCCATTACATATATATAGATCCATTATGTTTGGATTGAATTAATATATTGAATATCATTTTAGCATTGAAATGATATGTTTAGTTGATGTCTTGAAATTATGAATTCCTTACTTGTATATGTGCCTCAATTAGTGTGGTCAGGATAGAACATTGGTCTTATATTAAGGATTACATGGATGAATTAACCATGATGAGTTGGTTAAGACTATATTTCCTAGGAGTGATGCTTTGGATTTTCAGGTACGGGATGCTTGGGCAGTTTACATATACTCATGATCGAGGTTACTTCCCCATGTGAGAAACTAATGGCGGACCCATCTGGAAAGATGGTTATGCCATTCCATAGGCGATAACTGATCTGATGTGTGAGATATTTACACGAGCTCAGTGTGTAACACCCCAAGTAAATAAATAATATGAAATTTTCATATTTATCTATATTTTTGAATAAAATATTAATAATACTTTAAAGGGAATGCTATGCTCGAGGGCGTACCCAATACGCAACAACGAGTTTCTTTGAAATCATACGTTGCACTCTAATAATAAAATAATATTATTTTAAAAGGTAGTTAACTCTTAGTTGTTGTAATGGAGGAAATGAACAGAACTAACTAAAAAATGATTATATATGTTTGTAAAATATTTTCACTTTTATCCAATAAATGTTGGAGGCTTAAAATGCAAATGAATCCAATTTTAAGCATAAATATTTTAATATTCTTTAAAAGGACGATTACCAGCCTTTTGATGGAGAACCCTTTTTAAATATACTTTTGACAATTTTATATTTTGTATTTTACAAAATAAAATCCTTAATTAGAATCTGGACATAAAAATTTACTTAGTGTTAAATTTTGTTATTTTTCCGATAAAAATCATTTTTATTGAAAATGTTGCATTTTAATTCAAAACCTCCTTTTAATCTGATTTATTTATATGGATAGATTATATTTTTAATTTATATTATAGTTTATTTAGAATATATTTTTACCATTTAATCTAATGGTGGTCATTGTAATGAATTTCACTTTGAAATTGGACTTAAACTAGTGTCAATCTTATAATAGATATTGTTTCTTAAAAACACGGTATTTGTTTTGACAACGGGAATTAATTATTAAATTAATTAATTCAACATACATGTTTTTATTTTTTAAAATAGACATCATTTTTGAATTCGGAATATCAAATATATCTTAGGGTGAATTTTTGGTATTTTTCTAAAAAACATTAATTTTTGATGAATAGTGAAACCACAAAGTGGTAGTTTAAAAACTGATTTTTCGTTTAAATGAAACTTTACCACTTCCATGATTTGAATTTCAAAAATCAGACATACATGGTTGTCATTAGGATGTAAAATGTGGTTTAATGGGATTGAAATAATATTTATTGGTGAATAGTGACTTTTAGGTTTTTAATCGCGATTAGAGGGAATTAGTGTAATTTAAGGTAAAAATAATGTTTTAGTAATATTAAATGACCTAGAAACATGTCTGAACCTCATTGGATGTGTCATGGCCGACCAAGAAAATCCATGGGTCAACTTGGGGACCCCATGGAGCCACTTTGGTTGGAAAATGACATAAATAACATTTTTTTTTATGTTAAAATAAAAATGTCACAAACATGAGTTGTTTTACTAAAAAAAATTTTAAATGTGGTTATACATGTCATCGTTTTGACTATAAATATTCATTAGAAATCTAAAACGATTTCCTACATCATGATATTTTTTAATAATTTTTAGACATTAAATAAATTAAATTATTTATGACATCATGATGATGCAGCGATTACCTCATTAATAAAGGAATTAAATAAAATGAAAAGATAATGTTAAAACTATAACATACACTTGTAAAAGACATTTTGGAAGATTATATTTCGAACACTTACCACCTTAACCTAGAAATAAATCAATGTGGGACCTTTAAAATCAGAAACTCATTTGAAAATAAAGTAACATTTTGTAAATTTCCAAGAGTGCACCTCCTCTCCCCTTATAAAAGTCCCACACCTCTACCACCCTACCCACACCTCTCAAGACTTTGGATCTACCAAAACCCACTCATTTTGTCTCTCCACATCCCTCTCTTACTCCTAGAAGCATCACCCTTTGCTGAAGTCTTCCCAAGGAAGCCTTTGAGCTCAAATCAATGAGAGATACCCGATTTTAAGGTAATGTCTTCACTTGTGTTCTTTTGTTTTATTTTTCTTCTCCAACCCCCTAAACTCTTTTTATTCATTTATTTTGTAACAACTAAAGTATATTAAATATACTAGGATGTTGTTATAAGATTTATTCGAGCTACACATACACACACCTACATATAATGGTTAATGAACATACTGTTTCTGTTGATGGTGAATTTCTGTCTCACGAAAGGATGATTGTTCAATATTCTTTTAACACCCTCAAAGGTGACCATTAGGATGTCACTATATTTATATATGATATATAATATGTTTATGTTTTACTTAATCTTCTGTATTTTTCATTTATGGCATACCTTTATGGTTTCCATTATGGTTAAACACAATATCTTCATTTTAGGAAGTGCGGACTACCGCCCCCTCAAAGTGATTTGATTCGTTAATACCATATGTGGTATGTATAAAGGATTGATTTAATGATATTATATATTATACCATATTGTAATTATAATAATATTATGTATCATTATGTTTGAATTCCATTAAATAAGAAATAGAAATGGAAGTAGCGTTCATGCGTACGTACGGCTTACCGTCTCCATGAACGGTGCATTTCATTTCTTACCTCTAAATGTTATGTAATATTATTAATTCATGTACATAATGGATATATATGATATATATTATATCTACATAATGAATATATTTCTGTATATAATATTTATTTTACCACCTAAAGAACTTGTAATTATAAAGAGTTTATTTTTGACTGAAGTAGCAATGATCTACAAAACGACCATTATTAACTTAAATAATTACATAGTGTTCATAGAATGGTAGTAAGTGATATAAAAGGAATAATTAACATGAAAAAGGTTCTTAAGAAAGTATAAATTAACTCAAGTTTATTATTCAGGAGGTTAAAGAACGATCGAGTCAAGTTGGACCCGAGGTAAGGGATCCTACCTATCGCTTTCTTTTTAAGTACACTCTTTTATGTCATTACTTTTAAGCTCATCTTTCTTATGATTGGGATGTTATTTTATATTACTCATACTGTACATTTTATTTTCATTTGATGAGATACCTATTTTATCTTATCAATCCTTTTTTGAAGTTTTAATTGGCGCCGTTAGGCTACCGAAATTTCATAAGGGGCTTTTTATCTCACTTTGTCTTTTCGTGAGATTCAAGATAAATTTTCCAGTATTTCCTTTTGAGTGGTGTATGTACTGTCCATTATTCTACTCTTTGTGTAACATACATTCGTTTATTAGTATTTACATCAATGTTTTATAGTCCTTCTTTCATGGGGAGTTCGTTTCGAAAGTTACCCAAATCGGTAAGGGAAACTTTCACCCTCCTCTTTTTAAAAGGCTTATTTTGTTATGTCTTTTAATTTTCATCTTATTATGTGGGGTTATGTTCTTATATATCCTTATTTCCATAAATTTTATATCCATGAGATGATATACCCTTTATCTCTCTCATCAACTCTTTTTCTAAAATTTGATGTGACGCCGTTAGGCTGTCAAGGGAACTTCTTAACCCAATTTCGGTTTCTTTGGGTTTAACATGTAATTATTGAATATGTCATCCTTTGAATATGTGTGAATGACCTTTGATTATTTTACACTTAATATCAACTTATATTGGGTGTATTTATATTTTTTTCACATAATTATGAGATTGATTTATCCTTAATTTAAGGATATCATCTTTATAATGGATTTCATCTCAATTTACATTTCCATTGAGACTTCATTGTTGTTATGCACCAATTCACTCTTATATGGTTTATATACTATCCTTTGGAATATTATATCATGAATCCCTTTGTTTTCATGATATTATAATGTTTTGATTAAATTTTATTCCTCAATTATTGTATTCAAGTGTCTCTCATTTTGTTAAAAACCCATTAACTAAAATATCGTTTTAAATGTTTTAATTATTTAATCTTATAAATATTTCTCATTAATATACATGTTTTAAAAATGGTTTTAAGGATTTATTTATATGGATATTAATGGTTTAAAATGTTAAAACCTTCAATGTGGTATGGGAAACTTTGATTTAAAAATCTCTTTATTAAATGTTTTAAATGGTTTTGAAAATGGTTTTTAGAATGGATTCATTATTTCAATATCATAAAATGTTATATTTTTATTGTAATGTGGGAATTTTATCTTTCCTTTATGCTTAAGTTATGTGCTATGATTATGTTATGGTTCTTGGGAATTGTTATGAAGAAGGGTGGTTCCGTGATAAACTAAGGGCGGGGGAGCCCGATATAGCTCTCCAATGTATTGGGTAACGCGAAGGAGTTAAACGTTAAGGTTTATCCGAAGAGATTTAGGGAATATACTGTGATGGGTAATCCAAACATAACCAAGAGGGTTACTCCCTTCATAAGAATGTTATGGATGCCCCATGTTACCTTTATGTCTTATGATTTCTATGATTTATTCATGATTTTATGAGGTATGTTAAAGTGCTTATGTTTTATGGGTAAAGTATGATTTCATTCTAATGTATATATGTACTCATGTTTCCTTTCCATACTTTTTATAACCCTTACAGGGCTTTTTATGCTCATCCCATGTTTTTGAAATGTTTTTCACAGGTAATGGGAGTGGTACATGATATGATGATAGTGTCAAGGAAGCGTCAAGAAAGAATCCATGTTTTATTCGAAATATGTTTCTGTTGATGGGAAAAATGAATACTATCTTATATGTAAACACTTTGTTTAAATGTGGAATATAATTCATGTTTTATGATATAATTATCTAAAAATCTAAACCCGAAAAGATCCTCAATGTGTAATCTTGTAATAACTCAAGATTAAGTAAGGTTTAAGGCTGGGGCCTTATAGTTGGTATCAGAGGTCGGTTTAGATAACATTAGAGGTGAGAGTGTTGTTTAAGAAAAAGAGACAAGTTGTGTATGACCACAATGGTTTGTATATTAGATGGAGTCATCGTTGTTTTTTGAAAGTTTGAATGAGTTTGAGATAACTTGGATAATTATATCTTGGTGTTTATCTTCCACTTTTTTATTTGATGATTTTAATGACATACTCACACTGACCTTTTTGGTTTTAGTAAATGGTTGGATCTAGTAGGCACCAAAGTAACTGTGGATTTGAAGAAAACAATGACGGTTTGAAGAAATAACAACTGAATGATATGAGAGCTGCAATGTGAACTCTTGTTCTTATCCTCAACTAACTATCTGCAGTCATGATTGACCACCTGAACCATAGTGATTTTATAAGGAATCATATTTGTGATAAACAAATCCCTACGGAAGTTAAGGTAATAATAATAAAGGTAAGTATGTTCAAAAACCTATGTGTCAAATATGTGGAAAGAAACACATACGAAAATGTTTCAAAGGGACAGAAAGATTCTATAGATGTGGAAATGAAGGCCATAAAGCAAGAACATTCCATGGAAAAAGGAAGAATCTAGTTGACTCTAGGAAAGGGAAAGAAGTTCATTCTAAAGGATCAATTGAATGTTTTAAATGTGGTGTGCATGGTCATTATGAAAACACATGTCCAAAGAAGACGTTTCGGGAATGGGGTCACCAAGATCATACAAATATTCATTTACCAATACCTAATGCCATTCTGATTGAGGATGAAGAAACTGAAAATGAATAATGAAAGGTATGGAATATTTCTTAACATTTGTTTTCCTGTTATTGGAATCTTAGAATATGATTCATGATTTTGTTAGTAGGAAAGAAGTAATTCAGAATAAGTTGAAAAGGAATGGCTAATGGATCATGAAGAATGTTGAATGAGTAAGAAGTCATCATATAAGGGATTCAAGAGTTATCGTAGATTTTAGGATGGTGAAATTCATAGATGTATTAAGTCTCTTTTGATGAGGGGGTTACATTAGAAGACTTTTTATAGTAAACCTGATGTTTGATATACAAAAATTTTATCCAAGGAATAATTATCCTTTCTTTTGTGGATATATATATAAAGAACCATTTGGGTTTATATTATCATTGAATTTGAGTCAATTACTGGTTAATAAAATTTGGTTTGCAAAATGGAAGTTATTAGATAACCTTTGTGGTTAAAATATGTTATGGTTATTTCTGATGAATTTATCTCTTTTTGAGGAATTTTATAAAATTATATAGTTTTTGAAAAGGAACAACACGCAGACCGTGTGACAACCCATCGCGTCGGACGAAGCTGCGGGAATCAAACCCACAACCAAATTACAACTGGTATTTATCACCTACCACTGGACTATGTGAAGTCCCTGGTTAGTTTGAATGATTCTTTTTAGTTATATGATTTTATGAATTAAGAGTAAGTTTATTTTTTTTGTTATCAATGGAAATGATTAGCCTATCATGGAAGATATGTGATTAGGTTAATTACTTTTTAGTATGAGACTGTAAGAGTAACTCGTGTTATTTTGGAGAAAAATGTTAAAATTTATCTTAGGAGACTATGTGATTAAATCCTTCCGAGAATTGGGTTTCAAAATTAGTTTGGTTTACTTTGTAGAATTTTATGGATAGATGTTTATTGAATGGCCTTTGTTGAACTTTGGGTTTTAGTTTTGGATAAGTTCTAAAGACATGGGAAGTATATAGTTATCTTTTGTGGATTAGGTAATTCTCTAGAAGTTGATTATAGCTCTCTTAATGTGAACAAGTGATCCTAAATACTCGTCTTTTGGAGAAAATATGATTTCGTGTTATAAATCCAGTAAAAGTTGAAAGTCAACATGAAAATTAAGTATGCTTCCTTATGTTCTAGTTAAGCTCATAAATAGACTCCTCAATGAGATGTAACTTAAAAAAATGTTGTCTGTTAATTTTTCCTACTGGGGAATCAAATACCGTTTAACCCATCACATGTTTGTGATTTTCTTGTTCTTAACTTTCTTCTAGACATGTTTACTGTCACTCTCCATCAGAACATGACCCTTTGTTTTTTCCTCCATATCCATATTTTAATAATTGGAATCTTATTATGGGTTATCTCGGGTGACATTTGTACTTCTCTCCAATTCTTTTAAAGTGATAGTTTTACTGACTCTTGTTCCGATATAGGATTTTCAATGAAGCTACCAAGCCCAATTTTAAAATTGCGAGGACGCAATTCCCAAAAGGGGGGATGGATGTAACAACACAGGTAAATAAATAATATGACATTTTCATACTTATCCATATTTTTGAATAAAATATTAATAATACTTTAAATGGAATTCTATGATAGAGGGCGTACCCAATACGCAACAACGAGTTTCATTGAAATCATACGCTGCACTTTAATAATAAAATAATATTATTTTAAAAGGTAGTCAACACCTAGCCATTGTAATGGAAAAAATGAACGAAACTAACTACAAAATTATTATATATGTCTGCCAAATATTTTTACTTTTATCCAATAAATGTTGGAGGCTTAAAATGCAATTGAATCCAATTTTAAGCATAAATCTTCTAATATTCTTTAAAAGGTCGATTAACCACCTTTTGATGGAGAACCCTTTTTTAATTATACTTTTGACAGTTTGATATTTTGGTATTTGACAAAATAAAATCCTTCTTTAGAATCTGGACATCAAAATTTACTCTGTTTAGTATTTTGTTATTTTTTCGGATAAAGATCATTTTTATTGAAAATGTAGCATTTTAATTCAAAACCTCTTTTTAATTTGATTTATTTATATGGATTGATTATATTATTAATTTATATTAGAGTGTATTTAGAATATATTTTTACCATTTAATATAATGGTGGTCATTGGAATTAATTTCACTTTGAAGTTGGACTTAAACTAGTGTCAATCTTTTAATAGATATTGTTTCTTAAAAACATGCTATTTGTTTTGACAATGAGAATTAATTATTAAATTAATTAATGAAACATATATGTTTTGAATTTTTTAAAATAGACATCATTTTTTAATTTGGAATATCAAATATAGCTTAGGGTGAATTTTTGGTATTTTTCGGAAAAACGTCGATTTTTGATGAATAGTGAAACCACTTAGTGGTAGTTTAAAAACTGATTTTACGTTTAAATGAAACTTTACCAATTATGTGATTTTAATTTCAAAAATCCGACATACATGGTTTTCATTATGATGTAAAATGTGGTTCAATGGGTTTAAAATAATTTTGTTGGTGAATAGTAACTTTTATGTTTTTAATCGCGATTATAGGTAATTAGTATAATTTAAGTTAAAAATATTGTTTTAATAATATGAAATTACCTAGACACATGTCCTAACCTCATTGGATGTTTCATGGACGACCATGAAAATCCATGGGTCATCTTGGGGACCACATGGAGCAACTTTGGTTGGAAAATGACATAAATAACTTTTTATTTTAAGTTAAAATAAAAATGTCACAAGAATGAGCTGTTTTACTAAAACAATTTTTAAATGGGGTTATACAAGTCATATTTTTTACTATAAATATTAATTAGAAATATAAAACTATTTCCTATATCATGATAGTTTTTTTTATAATTTTTAGACATTAAATAAATGAAATTATTTATGCCATCATGATGATGAAGTGATTACCTCATTAATAGAAGATTTAAATAAAATGAAAAGATAATGTTAAAACTATAACTTACACTTGTAAAAGACATATTGGATGAGTATATTTCGAACCCTTACAACATTATCCTCTACATACATCAATTTGGGACCTTTAAAATCCTAAAATCATTTGAAAATAAAGTAACATTTTGTAACTTTCCAAGAGTGCCCTTCCTCTCCTCTTATAAAAGGCCCCCACCTCTACCACCATACCCACACCTCTCAAGCATTTGGCTCCGCCTAACTCTACTAATTTTGTCTCTCCACATGCCTCTATTACTCCTAGAATACAAACATTGGGAAGAAGTCTTCCCAAAGAAGCCTTTCAGCTCAAATCAAATAGAGATACCCGAATTTAAGGTAATGACTTCACTTGTGTTCTTTTGTTTTATTTTGCTTCTCCAACCCCCTAAAATCTTTTTATTCATTTATTTTGTAATAAATAATGTATCTCAAATATACTAGGATGTTGTTATAAGAAGGTTTCGAGATACACTTACACACACCTACATCTAATGGTTACTGAACATACTGTTTCTGTGGATGGTGAATTTCTGCCTCACGAAACGATGATTGTTCAATTTTATTTTAACACCCTCAAAGGTGGCCATTAGGATGTTAGTATATTTATATATGATATATAATATGTTTATGTTTTACTTAAGATTCTGTATTTTTCATTTATGTCATAACTTTATGGTTTCCATTATGGTTAAACGTGATATCTTCATTTTAGGAATTGCGGACTATCGCCCCCTCAAAGTGATTTGATTCGTTAATACCATATGTGGTACGTATAAAGGATAAATTTAATGATATTATATATTATACCATACTGTAATTATAATACTATTATGTATCATTATGCTTTAATTCCATTATATAAGAAATAGAAATGAAAGTAGCGTTCATGCGTACGTATGGCTTACCATCTCCATGAATGGTGCATTTCATTTTTTACCTCTAAATGTTATGTAATATTATAAATGCATGTATATAATGGATATATATGATATATATGATATTTACATAATGAATATAATTCTGGATATAATATATATTTTACCACATGAACAACTTGTAATTATTAATTGTTTATTTTTGACTCAAGTAGCAATGATCTACAAAATGACCATTATTAACCTAAATAATTACATAGTGTTCATAGCATGGTAGTAAGTGATATGAAAGGAATAATGAACTTGAAAAAAGTTCTTATGCATGTATAAATTAACTCAATTTTATTATTCAGGAGGTTAATGAACGATCGAGTCAAGTCAGACCCGAGGTAAGGGATCCTACCTCTCTCTTTCTTTTTAAGTACACTCATTTATGTCATTCCTTTTAAGCTCATCTTTCTTTTGATTGGGATGTTCTTTTATATTACTCTTACTATAATTTTTATTTTCATTTGAGGAGAGACCCTATTTTCTCTCATAAATCCATTTTGGATGTTTTAATTGGCGTCGTTAGGCTACCGTAATTTCGTAAGGTGATTTTTATCTCACTTTGTGTTTTCTTGAGATTCATGCTACATTTGACAATATTTACTTTTGAGTGGTATATATACTGTCCATTATTCTAATCTTAGTGTAACATAATTTATTTTATGATTACTTTCATCAATGTTGTATAGTCCTTATTTCATGGGGTGTACGTTTCGAAAGTTACCCAAATCGGTAAGGGAAACTTTCACCCTCCTCTTTTTAAAAGTCTTCTTTTGTTATGTCTTTGAATTTTCATCTTATTATGTGGGGATATGTTCTTATATATCCTTATTTCCGTAAATTTTATTTCTAAGATATGAGGTACCCTTTATCTCTCTCATCAACTATTTTTCTAAATTTGATGTGATGCCGATAGGCTGTCAAGGGAACTTCTTAACCCAATTTCGATTTATTTGGGTTTGACATGTAGTTATTGAATATGTCATCCTTTGAATATGTGTGAATTACCTTTGATTAATTTACTCTTAATATCAACTTATATTGGGTGTATATATATGTTTCGTACATAATTATGAGATTGATTTATCCTTAATTTTAGGATACCATCTTTATAATGGATTTCATCTCAATTTACATTTCCATAGAGACTTCATTGTTGTTATGGACCAATTCACTCTTATATGGTGTATATACTATCCTTTGGAATATTATACCATGAATGACTTTTTTCTCATGATATTATAAATTTTTTGATTAAATGTTATTCCTTAATTATTGTATTCATGTGTCTATCATTTTGTTAAAAACCCTTTAACTAAAATATCATTTTAAATGTTTTAATGATTTAATATTATAAATATTTCTCATTAATATCCATGTTTTCAAAATGGTTTTAAGGATTTATTTATATGGATATTAATGGTTTAAAATTTTAAGAGCTTCAATGTGGTATGGGACACTTTGATTTAAAAATATCTTTATTAAATGTATTACATGGTTTTGAAAATAGTTTTTAGAATGGATTCATTATTTCAATATCTTAAAATGTTATATTGTTATTGCAATGTGGGAATGTTATCTTTCCTTTATGCTTAAGTTATGTGCTATGATTATGTTATGGTTCTTAGGCATTGTTATGAAGACGGCTGGTTCTGTGATAAACTAAGGGCGGGTGAGCCCGATATAGCTCTCCAATGCATTGGGTAACGCGAAGCAGTTAAACATTAAGGTTTCTCCGAAACGATTTAGGGAATATACTGTGATGGGTCTTCCAAATGTAACCAAGAGGGTTACTCCCTACGTAAGAATGTTATGAATGCCTGAAGTTACCTTTATGTCTTATGATTTCTATGATTTATTCATGATTTTTTGAGGTATGTTAAAGTGCTTATGTTTTTTGGGTAAAGTATGATTTCATTCTTATGTATATATGTACTCATGTTTCCCTTCCTTACTTTTTATAACCCTTACTGATCTTTTTATGCTCATCCCATGTTTTTGAAATTTTTTTCACAGGTCAAGGGAATGGTACATGATTTGATGATAGTGTCAAGGAAGTTTGAAGAAAGAATCCATGTTTTATTTTAAATATGTTTTCGTTGATAGGAAAAATGAATACTATATTTTATGTAACCACTTTGTTTAAATGTGGAATGTAGAGCATGTTTTATGATCTAATTCTCTAAAACTCTAAACCTGAAAAGATCCTCAATGTGTAATCTTGTAATAACTGAAGATTAAGTAAGATTTAATGCTGGGGCCTTATACAGTGTCACCATCTTCGAGTGATAAAATGGAATCTGTATGGATATCGATGGATAAGTATGATGATATTGGGTTATATTGGATGTTCGGTAGAGAACTATGGGATTATTCTTAGATAACATGGATAGGCTGGGACTCCACCTAATGGATTTGATTCATTGAATTATTGTTGTTTCACATGAAGTGCATCCTTTATTATTATGATTTTGAGATTTCTTATGAACATGTGTTTCTTGTCCATATTTTTATAAGCACACTTGTGTGATGACTTGTGGATTAGACACCAATTCGAGGAATGATCATGGATATATGTCTTTCTTGGTTAGCCTCTGATACTTTTGTATCTTGTATACATTATATTCTTTTCATAGGTACCATAATCAAACAATCAACATACTCTAAATTAGATGGTATGGGATGGGGGTTAATTTAGGTACCTGAATGAAGGTTGAAATGTTGTTATAAATTTCCCTACATTATCTTCATATGGATCACCACTTATTTTATGTTGCTTGAAATGGAATGTTCTTGAAACCGTGGGTGATGGACTACTGATATTTATATCTTGAACCCTTATCAGGTTCAATTTCATACCTGTATAGACTTTATAATTGTATTAGTGCATAAACGGTAGCGGGATACTTATAATCCTTGGTTTTCTTGCTACATATGATGTAGATTTGGTGGCAAGGGACTGAGATTATGCTCAAGATACTGTGTAGATTATTTTGGAATCATTTATATTATTTGGATAGAATGTAGTATATACTTGTACCATATTCCCCAGTAATCCTATTTTATGTGTAGAATAATGAAATGGACATCATTTTGAATCTATTAATGATTATATAATTTTTACAGTTTATTATTTATCATTCATCATTTATACTCATTTTTCCACTACAGTGTTATTATTATTTATGAATCCATTATTTACTTCTATTATTTATAGTTGTGAATAATTAAATAAATGAAGGAATATTCTAACCATGGACTCACCCTAGACCCTCACTGCTAGTTGGAATACTCTGGAATTTTAGTAGATGCATATTAGGTCATATAGCCACCATCTTGGGGCACCAGTATGTGGTACCCGAGGAAGGATGATACATGATAAATATTTATGATGAGGGGTGAGATAAGGACATGGTAAAAATGTACACCTACTATTAAATATAGAAATATTAATTTATTCATTTACTATGGATATACTCATTCTGTTACATCTATCGAATTTTATATGTGTATCATGATTTCAACCACACTGTTAGATGTAGAATATGTAGTGGAACCCTCTAATACTATGATGATCACATCTCAAGTATATGATTAATCTATGATTTATGTTTTTGGGAATATAATTCCTTCAAATATTTTCATTATTCCTCTCAACGGATTGGATGTTATCACAATCATGGATTGGATTTCTCTACATAAATCCCACATCAAATGCCAAGTAAAGAAATTCAAGATTGATATTTAAAAACAAATTATGATTTTATATCAAAGTGATGATAAGTATAAACATACAATGAAGATCACATCCATTATATAAGATTATATTCCTATTCATAAGCTATTTGTATGTTATATATTTGGGGAGAAATTCAACATTGATGATTTTCTTATTGTGAAGGATTTTTATAATTTCCTTCAAAAAGAGTTTTATATCCTTCCACAAAAAAATGAAGTTTAGTTATTAATAGCACTCATAAATCATACCATTCCTATTTCAAATATTCTGTACAGAATTGATTAGATTGATATGTTGGAATTAAATAAGAAATTTCCATAGAACCTTGTAAAGAGATTCATTCATCCAACTATGTCACCTTGGGCGAAACTGTTAATTTTATTAAAAATAAATATTTATAGATGTGACTCTAAATTAATCATTGATAGATTAAAATGGTCACAATTAAAAACATGTATCTAATACCACATATTGTTGACCATTTTGGAAAACTATGCAGCGCTCAATAATTTTAAAAGTTTGGACTTCATTATGTATATCATCAATAAAGGGTCCAGAAGAAGGATATACAATGAAATAATTCCATAAAAGGTTTGGACTGTAATAATATAATGTTATTCCATTTTTTCTTTCTAATTACCCCTTTATCTTCATTGATATAATGAATAGATTCTTTAGAAATTACCTTGATCAGTTTTTTCGTAGTGTTCATAAATGATATTATTACCCATTCAAAGAGAAAGGAAGAGCATAGTGATCACTTGATAATTGTAATAGAGACCCTATGAAAGGAGAAATTGTATATGAAATTTAAAAAATGTTAATTTTGTCTATAAAATGATTCATTTTTTGGACATATAATCTCATGATATGTAATATCAATAGATTCATCGATGACGAAGGTTGTTGACTATTGGTCCAGACCAACCATAATGATTGAGATCCAAATATTTCATGGTTTATCTGATATTTTTTGACGGTTTGTGTATAATTTTTCATTACTATATAATCTACTCATAATGTTAAATAAAAATATATCCTGGTTTCTATAGATAGATGAATGTGAGGAAAATTTCAAGGAACATAATTGAAGATCGGAAATCCTACCTATTCTTACAATACCCAATTGTGGAGAATGGTTTGTAATCTATAGTGATTCATCCAAGAAGGGATTGGTATATGTTATTATAAATAATGACATGGTTATAGATTATCCCTAATTGAAATTTTGGGTTCATGAGAATCATTTCAAAACTCATGATATGGAGTTATCTATGGTAATTTTTGCATTAAATATATGTAGGCATTATAATTATAGAGAAAAGTGTGATATAAAAACTAATCACAAAAGTTTAAAGTATATATTCATAAAAAGGGAGTTGAATATATAACATATTATTTGGTTAAATGTAATTATATATTATGAAATTGCAATAAAAACCCCCCTGGGAAAGAGAATCGGGTGGCCTATGATATGAGTGCAATGGATCATGAAACCTTATCCATTATGAAGATCACAAAAGATAAAATATTTCTATTCATACATTGGATGGATCCGGAAATCGTGAAGGAAGGGGAGAAATATTATTTTTCCAAATTGAATGTTCAATCATCTATCCATGTTATGATTAAAGAGGAATAAAAGGAAGATTTAGATCTATAAGAGAAGGTTAGAAATGTTCCATAGTTTAACCTGGATCATGATGGAATGATAAGGTTATAGAACAATGTATGTGTTCTGAACATAATAGATTTCAATATGGATTTTTTAGATAAATTTCATAGTTCATCATTACATAATCATCCTAGAAGTATGAAGATGTATAGATCTATGAAATAGTTCATATGGTGGGATGTAAGGAAAAGTGAAATCAAAGAGTTTATATATTGGTTATTATTATGTCAGCAAGTTAAGGAAAATAAAAAAAATTATAATGGAATGTTACATCCATTTACCGTATTGTCATTGAAATTGGAAAATATCAGCATGGATTTTTCATCTGACACCCCAAAAATCTTGAAGGGGATAATATTATATGGGTTGTAGTCAATAACCTTAAAAATTATATACACATCATTTCTGTCATAAAATATTTATCTCTAGATCATCTTTAAACATATACATTAATGAAGTGTTACTCTTTCATGGAGTTTCACGTGTAATTGTGTTTGATCAGGATCTAAGGATTACCACAAAGGGCTGGAGAAGTCATTAGCAAGATCAGAATATAGAGCTGAGTTTCAGAACTACCTATGATCCTCAAATAGGTGGTCAGTATAAGAGAATAATTCAAAACCTGTAGGATATTTATATATCTTGTTCTCTATATTTAAAAGGTGGTTTGAATTAACATCTTCCGTTAGTTGAGTCGTCATACAATAATCACTTTTACATGATCATTCAGATAAATCCTTATAAATCCATATATGGAAAAGTTATGGAACTCCAACATTCTAGAATGATGTGGGAGAAAAAAATATTTTGGGATATATGATTACTAATGAAATTATATATAATTTTTTATCAATTCCGCAACAAATATAGGTATCTTAGAGTTTGTGGAAATGTTGGGACTTATATATTCTATGTGATTTGAAATTTGAAGTTTGTGATAAGGTGTTTCTAATAATTTATCCACAAAAAAGGTAATGGGATTTGGAATTAAAGGAAAACTATGCCTTATGTATATAAATAACATTTAAATATGTTATGGTAATAGGTCAGAAGCCTATTGGTTGGTGCTCCCATGAAATCTGTCCAATTTTCATGATGTTTTCCATGTATCTCTACAAAGGAAGTACAATCATAACCCTTTATATATATTGAACTTAGAGTCCAAATATTTGAATAAATATATATCTTATAATGAAAAATTGGTAGACATTCAAGATAGGGCACAGGAATTTCTACAAAATAATAGCACTCACCTTGTTAATGTTTTGTGTCAAAACCACCAATTTGATGAAGTAGTGTGGGAACTTGTGGATATGATGAGGAAGAAGTATCATCATCTATTTTAATAATATTTACAAAATTTCATGTTTGAAATTCATTTTAAGGGGTGTATATTATAATATATTGATATTCTATAAGAAAAAATATGTTTTTCCTTCTGAAAGAATTTAATTTTTTAAATAGCATGTGTTAAACCCAACACCGAGTTTTAACTAAAATTTTATATTATTATTTTTTCACGACCATTATTACCAATCTGTTAAACATGGAGTAATGAATAGAAATAAACAAATAAAAAATAATAATTATAATTGTATTATATAAATAAAAAATATTGATAAAAAATACATATTTTTCAATAAATCATTTTATGTTTTGAAAATAGGTTTTCTTAGAAAATAATTATTTATTTTTTGAACAATATATTTGTTATTTTTTGTCATTTTTTGAAAATTATATTGATAAAATAAACATTATTTTTGAAAAAATCTTGTCAAAATTAACTTGGGGATAATTTTTGCGGTTGAAAATATTAATTTTTCGATGAATTTCGAAAATACTAGTTTTTTAATCTTTTTTTTCATTTAAATAATTAATAATGTTCATTAATGTTTCAAAATGGGTATAAAATTAAAAATCATTCAATTATATATTTATTATTCAAATTTAGTTAATTTTAAGAATTTTAATATTGAATATTTGTATAAAATTGTTTAGACTTTTGAACATTTTCTTTATGAAACCAAGATTTCTCATCACATCTATGGGTTTTACTTAAAATTAAATTATAGAAAATCTATGAGTTGAATTTAGAAAAAATGGATTTCATATTTGGATTAAAAATTATTTATGTTATCTAATAAAGTCATTTTAATTTTTCACCATAATGAATAACACAAACCAGAAAAACAATTTTCCTTCATTATCATAAAATCTGTTTACCTTAGGGTTAAACTTAGAAAATAAGCATTAAAAATATCCCAAAACATTATGAACACCCATTTTGTATCCATATTTAAACCTTATCACCTCCATGGTCCAAGAAATGAACCATTTTTTTAATATTTTTTTAGATGAAATCAAGGGTGCACTTTATTCTTTAAAAAACAATGTGTGTCCTTTCCACCACTTACAAAAGAAAATAACTCTCCTCTACACATGACACTTCCAAAACAGTTTGATTCCTCTTATCCCTTCCCATATCCACTCCCTACGTCCCACCTATCATCTTATAAGCATTATTTTTGTCACAAATCCAATCTAGGATGTTTTTTTGGGCAGAACATGAGGATGTTACCCAAAAAAGAGGTGACTTTCATCTACATAATTTTTTATTTTATTTCTTCCTCCACCTCCAAAAAATATTATTAAAAAATGAAAATATAAAAATATAGGTATCTTTGATATACTTATATATTATTATGCATTGAACATGTCCTCAAACCATTCCACTTCCCATAAATGGAAAAGTATAATGTCACTAATGTGTACGAAAGACTACCACCTCACAAAACAATGTCACATGATTCCCATAAACACATCTCATGATAGGTTATGATGAAAGATATAATATATATATATATATGATATTTTTAACCTAAATATTCTTATGGAAATATATTATCACATATACATTTTTTTATTAAAATTATATGGGGGGTACAGAAATATCAGTAGTGCGCATGGAGGATTACCGCTTCATGAAGTGGTATGATTCGTTCATGTTTTAAATATAAGGTAATAAGGACGGTTTTAATGAATATATGTGATATATATGACAGAAATATGTTTTAGAAATTGTAATTTATTATTAATAATTGAGTAATAAATGTTCATAATAAATTATATATGGTATTATATATATATTTATGGTACTTTAATATATTTACAATAAATATCTATTTATTATATAGAAGTTTTGAACTAGTGTGGAGTAAGTGAAGACATAATATAAAGGGTTTTAATCTAAATTTTTTACTTCTATGAGACACATTCCATATTCAAATTATATTTCTTTTATGTATGTTATATACTTCTGATTGATGGATTTTAAAATTATTCTCCAGATAATTATGGGTATTTACTTATCCATTTGAGGATATCACTTTCTTGAGGATTATGGTACAAAAGTTATCAAAGAAGTATATTATTTTTTTCTCAATTTATCTTTTTTAAGACATTTTTTATGTTATGAACCTATCTTATTCTATGAGTTGTATAGAAAATACATTTTACATTTAATATCATCAAATTATTTATTATCATTATAATATATGTTTTATTTAATTTTATTCTTTCATGGAGCTTATGATTCTATATAACCAAAGTGGAAATGGTTTTATAAAATATCATGGTTTATCATGAATATTTATTTTTGTTATTCAGGCGACGAAGTATTATGATCCATCTCTCAATAAACTCCATAACTTTATAATACTTTGATTTTTTTCATGAGAATATATGATCCCTATTAATTTTCCGTTCTTTATACACTCATGAATTTAAAATAATATTCATAAATAAAACTAACTTTATAACTCTCTTTGATCAAAATAAATTTTTTCTTCTAAAGCCAGGTTTTTTATAAATTTTTTCAATTTTTTTAACATTCTAAAATTTTTATTAAATACATTTTTTTGCATTAGAAATTATTTAAATTTTTTTTGATATAAATCTTCATTTTCATCCAAATAATTCCATTTGGGATTTTACCAAAAATATTATAGGAATAATTTTTTTTAACATGGATGGAATTAAGAGTATTTCCCAATATGATGGATGTTCAATTATTTCAAGATTATCTTTCAATTTCATAAATTTATTTTCAAATAAAATTATTTTGAAATTATATATGTTTGGAAAATTATTCTTCAAATTGAAATGGATATTTTCCTAATAAGTTTTTAAATGATTTTTAAATCTTCTTTTATAAGATTTCAAGGATATTTTCAATGAAATGGATTTACACAATATTTTATGAATTTCTGGTTTTAAAAGGGTAATTTTAGAAGAAATATTTTTCCTCATGAAATGTTCCATGTGATTTTCCAAATCACTTATGATATACGGTGACATCCTTTGATGTTACTTATTATTTACTAAGTATATGATACAAGGACACCATAATTATTCTTTCTCTTGGTGGTTTATGGTTATGGTGAAAATATTTTATGAAACCCATTTATCTTCGAAGGATTATACTAGGATAAAATGCTTCTAATACCCTCTTCTTTTTTCCATGGGATATTCTTTGATGAAAGGATTTTGAAAATATTTTTATTTTCACATGAAATGTTATGTTGACATGATTATGGAACCCACTTTTTCATGTGTTTTGATATGATGAATTTTTTATGATATTTTAGTAAACATTTGAAAAAAAATTTATTATGTGATGGGCTGACCTATACCTCCCTCTAATACATAGGTTAAATATTGATATCTCATAAGATAAAAATTAATAGAATGGTGAGTGAACCCAATTCAGTATGGGACTCTATCCACTATGATAATCTTAGGAGTGAACCTTTACTTCTATAATAGTTTATGGATTTATCCTATTCCACTATGATAGTCTTCAAATAGATCACTGAAATACTCAGGAAAGTATTTTCTATGCGTATGTATATGCCACAAATCTTGGAATTTTTAAGATTTTCTATTTTTATGGTTCATGTTCTTTGATTCTATTATGATTTATGTCTTATGAATTTCCATAATTTATTCCATGACTCATTTTTATAATATATGATATTCAGGTTATGGTTCTTAAATGCTATTAACATGTTTTAAAAACCATACACTAATTATATATTGATATCTACCATTTTTTACCCTTATAAAGAATCTAGGCTCAACATTTATTATTTTTCTTTTCCCTAGGTTATAGTGAAAGGTATTATGTAAAACATGTCTATTCAAGGTTCTTGTATTGATGAACATTGTTGGAGATGATGTATCTCACTTATAGACTAGTTTCTTATGAGTCCATTTTTTCAGAGGCACTACACCTTTAAAATCGTTACACGGGTATTTGTGTAATGTAATGAATTTTCATAAAAAAGGATGTAATATATATTTATCAGAAGTTAAGGTCATTATAGTAAAGAATATATGTTTTTATAATAATTAATTTTATTATCTTTTTATTTTCTTATTGTGAGAATCACGATTTAATTTTCATAATAATGTTCTGCATTACATATTAAAAATTTATTAATGTTTATCTAGAATATTAATAATATATATATATATAAATTTTAGTTTTAGGTTTCATTCTATAAAATATGTTAAACATACTATTTATTTAAATAATATCAAATACTAATTTCTAAAGGTGTTACATTTTCCCCCTAAATAAATTTGTCCCTCGAAATTTTAATTATCATTCCCCAATGAAAATAACTAAGGGTGTATGTAATATCGAAAATAATAAAGATGTAATTTTTAGAGATATATGAACCAAACTATCTTAGGTAAGAATATGAAATTTGTATTTTCCATTATTAATAGAATGTATTGAAATTCTCAATGATTTTTTTGAAAATATGCCTCCTTATCTTACTATATGTATTTTACGTTTCTAGATACATACCTTTCACAATATTATTTTCAATATCTTGTATCCAACCAAATAATATAAGAAAAATATTTAAAATAACATCACATTAAATCTTATAAAACTAATCCTATGGTTTCATACACAATGTTGCATATACTATAACTAATGAATAGATAGGTTTCAGGATTGGTTATCCATGGTTATATTCTAATTAGGTTCTCTAACCTATAATATACATATACCTTATAATGTTCTGTAAAGAGTATGCTAATCACCAATAAATATCCTCTGGGAATGTCAAACTAGGTGTATAGTTAGTCCCACTTGTAATGTACTGATTGAATATTTAGTTAATATTAAACTAACCATTTTAGTGTTATTACCTTGAGGTGAATCTATTTTAGAGCCTACATCCACTTGTTTGTATCCAGATAGGGATGTTATTATTTGGAAACCACACAATATCTACATTACCAAAATTTTAGGATGTTATCTCATACTTAGACATATGAATAGGGGTTATTCTAAAGTTCTGTCATCTTAATCCCCAAAATTAATTAAACTTTACTCTGATAGCAATTATGTCACCCTATACCCACACTCCTACATTTTTTACTAAAAAAACACTCTTTATATACATACTTCAATAAAATGTCAGATGACCCAAACTAAAAACGAATATACCTCTAAATATTTTAATAATTTATAAAATCTATATAAAAACAATCTCACAATTCCAAAACCCAATGGTTTACTATATTTATAGATTATATACAAAAAAAATATTTCATATATTTATAAAAATTTCTATATAATGTCCCCATACTATAACCCCATATAGACATACCCTAGGTTATTATGATATTCAAAGAATGTATAATAGCAAATAAAAGAAAGTGATGAGATCAAATGCTCAGTAAGGGAAATATTTTCATATAGTCAAAAAGGGTTAGATAATGAACATTTATGAAACATGTGCATGATAGAAATATCTAATTAAAAAATTATAGATTCATAAGAGTTATATGTATGGAATGATAGAACAAAATGAATCAAAAAATTATTAAACATATACCATGGAAAAGAGTTCAAAAATATGTATCAATAAACATCATCCATAGGGTATAACAAAGGAATATGGAATAATATAGAAATTTGGTATAGAAATAATATTATTAAATCATATAGTTTTTATAATACTCATTTATTCCCATGACATTTTATGGGAAAAAATAAAAATTCCACGATAAAATTTGTGAATAAAAAAAATTACCATGAATCTAGTTGTGAATAAAGGAAAAAATTTATGTCTTATGTTGTGAATAATGGAAAATTCTCAAGACTTAGTTTATGAATAAAACAAACTAACCACACACCCCATCATTGTCTCATGAGATTTAAAACCTTAAACAATTGATTTTAGGTATTTTAAAAACCCTATCAATATCATAATAATAATTCCAACACATTATTCCATATAAAATCTATAATGTATCATACATTTATGAACCCATGGAAAGATGATCTGTTTGTTAACTTTTCAAATGGTGTCACATAAAATGGACATCATGAATTGGATGAAATGATACCAAAATTAAATCAACTAATGGGGTTTTTGAAAATTGTATTGAGAGTGTATTTCGTGAATCATAAATATAATAGTGATAAATATTTTGTTGATAAAGTGGATAATTAACATCAATTTATAAAAATAAATTACATAAAACATTTTTAACACTATTTTAAAAATATACTGTTATGAGTATTTAAAAAAACATTTTCTAGGATTTAGCATGAAAACAAAATTAAACAGCACATTAAAAAAATCTAAATATGGATCCTTTAAAAGATATAAATTTTATCGAGAAGAAAATGTAAAGTGTAAGATAAAAATATAAACATTAAAGGAAAGGCCTTTTATTATTTTAAAAATCTCTTTACTGAAACCCAAATAATAAAAATGATATTAATAATTTTTTTAAAACATTTAAATATAAATTATTTGATGAAATTAGAAAAATTGTTTTTTTAAAATAATAATGTAAAACATATTTTTAATGAAAGAATATGGATGTGGATGATAGATGGTAGTAAAAGTGTAGGGAAGTATTTTTATCAACATTACAAATTTATGAGAAAGAAATACAATAAAAATAAGGTTGTAATTAAAATTTAGTTTTCCATATAATGAAGTAGAATTCATTATAGTTAAATACACAGGGTGTACACTATTCATATAAGAAATAATTACATCAGTAAGCATTATAACTCAGAGAAATGAGATTTGAGTTAAAAAAACCACTTACTATATTAATAATTGTTGAATCTCAAGTCCATGAAATATGTAACTTGATATGGATTTTTAAATCCCTTTAATTTAATTAATTTTTTTATAAAAATATTCATAGGATAGTATATGCACCACATAATATAAAATTAGTGGGGAAGATTGCATTTGTCACAAAGAGAGATAAGTGAGAAAGAAAACCCTTATAGATTTTATAAAATTTGATTGTAAACCTATTTGAAATATAAAAGTTGAAATGAAAATTTAAATAATATAAATAAATTGATAATAATGAAATAGTATTTCCATGATTAATCATATTCTCTATGTTGAAAAAGGTTCATAATAAAAAACATGTCCCAAATAATAAAATCCATTATGAAACCCATACCGTAAATCTCGACCTCCAAAAAAATGATTTGAATTATTATATAATAAACATAACCACAATAAAAGAATATTTTGGAAACTTATTCATATATTTTACCATATATATTATTCAATTATAATCATTTATTTTATATTTACAAGTTAGTTATAATTTATTTTCATCTTCGGGTAATAGCGATTTGAATTCTTTCATGGATGCTTTAAAATGTTGATGTCAATCCACATTATTTGATACCATGTTCATCATTACTACATTATAAAATTTACTAGATTATATAATTTAAAATTAGTTATAATGTAATAATTATAATATATTATAATTTTATTCCTGATTCATGATGACAGAAATGGCGACAAGGTTGTTTCGATAATATTTATAGAGAAAAGTTAGTTTGTTAATAATGAGTTAAATATTAATATAAAAATAAATGAGATTTAATCATGAAATAAAAATATTTTTATTCATTAAATAAATTCTTATAATAATCAGCATATTTTGGTGGTGAAAAATAAAATAAGTCATTCCATGGTGGGGAACATCCCCACATCCACATGATTGATGATTTCATTTTCTATAAAACTGAATGATGTTAGAAATTTAGTTAGTTGTTTAGAATATAAATGATATGATAAATATATAATTTATTAGTTAATTTACTATTATTAACAATACATTTAACTAAATTAAGAAAAATCCAACACATTTTTCATGGAGGTGGTAGTCCATATGTACACCCGAACAATATGTTCACTTAGTGTATAAAGAAGGTAGGTAGGTAGATAATGATTTTTATCAATATAATTCAACTTTAATACAATAATTATACATATGTAATTACTTATGATGGTATAATAATCTTTTATTTATTGGAAGAAGAATTAAATAAATATAAATTAAAATGAGTGATTTGAGAAATTTTAAATTATTCTTTTGAATAACTCCTTTCTAAATTGGATTAAACCATTGATGGGTGACATTTTGAGTAGAACAATTCTAATAATATTTTTATAGGAGTGTTGTTAAGGTATTTGGGAATCTTATTATTCAAATAAATTTACTTTTCTCTGAGGAGACGTGGTTGGTGAATGGATCCATTTATAAGAGTGGGGAGTGTAATATTTGTAATACGATGTGAACTATTCATGGAAAGAGGCTCCAAAAGATCAAAATAATCGAAAGGGTTTATTTTATGGTTGAAAATACATTAACCACTCATTTGGATATATGTTTTTAACATTTTTAGGTCTCTTACACCTTATATTTAACCCCCTTACCATTATAAATTTTTTTATAGTAATAAATTTTTAAATATAGTATTTATTTTTTATGACTAAAAATAAAAAGTAAATTATTAAATAATACTTTCCTTGTAATTAAAATATTTAATCCATTTATGTAGATACCATTTCTAATATCAATAAAAATTGATCTTAATATAATCAATGATTAACTCAATAAAAACAGTTTTCAATAAAAATAATGCTTATGTTCATAAATGGCAAATATAGGTTCATTAATTAAACACAATATTTTTAATTGTAGGATTTTACATATAAATACCTCATTTTTAATGAAAAATATTTCTTAAATCTGTTAATTTTTTCTTATGACTTAATGATTTCACAGAATTCAAGGAATATTTAAAAATAATATTTTTCACAATTCACCTAAAAAAATATTTGTAGAAAAATAAAAAATAATAATAATAAGATAATATTGAAACAATGAGTCCAAAAAATGGAGTTTACTTTTTGAAATTAAATTACTATAATTTAGTAATTTAACTTTTATATAAAAATAAAAATATATTGAAAAATAGTTTTTATAAAAAAAATTTAAACATCAAGTGTTCTAAATATTTTTTCATTTTTATTACCAATTAAATGTGAATTAAAATATATATTTTTATATTGAAACATTTAATTATTTAAATCCCAAAAATTGATCAATTAAATTTAAGTTAAAAATATGTGTACCATGAAAATCTTCGCTTAAAAAAATATACCTTTTGTATTTAATCGATCGAATAACATCCCATTAATTACTTATCTTATCACCATTAAATATTAATTAATTCACTAGTACTAAAACACATAAAATAATTATATAAATTAATAATAATTATATATAAGGAATATATTTTTTATAATAAATATTTTAATTTTTTTTTATTTAATTAAGGCATGAATCTAATTCCAATTTTATTTATGATGTTTCATATTGAATATTAATAATGTGTTAATTTTTACCTTGTATTTTTATATAATATATATAATTTTATTTTAGTTATGTATTGGTTTTAATAAAATCAAATAAAAATAGTATTTATTTAAAGAATTATAATTACAAAACTCATAAGGTGTTTCATCTATATATTTATAATAATTTTAAAACGTATATATAGTATCATGTATGATTTAAAATAATAGAATTGTTTTGATTTTATTAACATGGTTCGGTCTACATGGTCAAATACCTTTAGAGGGGGGGGGGTGTGGATTCTGGATATGAATGATTATAACTACTTCCCCTTTGGATCTTATTTCCCTATTAAACAAAACACACTTCTCTCTTTCTCCTATAGAAATGTATGAATTGAAATTAATGCATTCACCTGACCCATCAATTTTACTTGGCTCTTCCTCACTCGGCTAGATCCAAGGATCATAAAATGGTGATGTGTTTATGTACCAATTCCACTAAATCTCACTACCAATTATAAGGTTTAGGCTTGAAAACTTCTATAACTAGGCTCACTGCCATTACATGTATTGAGATATTCCCACTCCATTCCCAAGGGTAACTCCATATGTCTCTGTATCTGTCTCACATCAGGTGAAAATGATATCTATTTTCCTATTACATTGATCAATTCCCTTAGAAAATAATCACCCCCATTTTATGGAGGTTTGGACAATTCATTATATCAAATTAACACATCTTCAATTGTATATGGATGCATTGTTGAATATACACATTAATTTAATAGATCAAAACCACTTTTCCACATATGTATTGGGAAATTACTTCTAATCCACTTTCAATATAGTCACTACATTTTTGAAGATCCTCTTCTGTGATGCTCAAACTGGCTTTCACAAAGAACCGTATTTTTGGAGTCTCAACAAGCCTTCACGAAGAACCTTCTTCCGCGAAGCTCAACTAACCATCCTGAACAACCTTCCTTTCATAAAGATTATTTAATATTCAATTATTATTCACTTCTTGTGATTAAGATATCGATCATAAATTTCCTCAAAACATTCTCTATGACAACATGATCCGTTTTCAATGTGAGAAATAAGTGTTTTATGCAAATTTCACCGATCAATCACTTCATTCCATTCCAAACCCATTATTCTGCTTTCATCATGATCCTCAGATATTGTGATAAATATCCTTTGATCTATCTCTTCAAGAATCATCAGATTTAAAATCCCCCTATATCACTACCACCTATTACACTACTCCACCATCCATCTTCTCACCATGTCCTCGTTTCTTGACTAAGACTATAACTCCCTTCTATAGAAAAAATTAATCCCCCTTTCTAAATGAACGAGAATGTCACTTCATTATGGTCTACAAAAGGATAAAGAACACATATCATCACATTAGAGAAAAACACACCATCACTCAAGGGAAGGGGGTCCCACATCAACACTTTTTCAATTAAGGGAGTCGAATAAACTTTTTAATCTAGTCAATTCCTCTCAAATGCCTCTTTGGGTGAGGCATTTTTTATAATTTCGGCAACCGATAGTTCTGTAGGAACATACTCCAACTTCAGAAGCATTTTCCCCACCTTTTCTTTAATAAAATGATACTTGATTTCGAAGTACTTTTTCCAAGAGGAATGTATTATATTTTTTATAATATTTATAACAATCGAATTATCATAATGGATTCTGATAAAAGGCTTCACATCAACTCCCATATCATCAAGATAGAACATCATCCTCAATAAATGTTTACAAAGTTGTATAGAAAAAATATTTTCAACATATATGATTCTCAACAAAATGAAATATTTTTTCTTTCTTAGCCAAGAAATATGCAATTCACCGAGATATAATGAAACTCGAAATATTGACTTTCGATCATATGCTGAACCTTCCCAATCTGTATTTGTGTATCCCAATAACTCCATATATTTTTCATTGTAAATCAAACTGAAATCTATTGTTCCCTAAATATACGGATGTATTATTTTATGTTTTATAATGGGTATTTTTTTAGGATTGAGTTAATAGTTCACAACATGATATGTGGGGAAAAAATATATCGTTTTTTCGTTATTATGTACAATAGGCTTCCATTGATCTACCAATATTAAGGGACATTAAATGTTTTATCTTTGTCATCCCATGACAGTTTCATCCATGTATCCACTAATGTCAACATTTCCTTGTAATTATCCATTAAAAGTCTTCTCAAAATATCTTCATAATGTTTATATTGAGAAATTAATGTTCTATTATTTCCTTTTGTTGCCTGTATGCTAAGAAAAAATGATTGTTCACCAATCATTGACATTTCAAATTCGCTTTTTTATTAATGTAGAAAACTGTCCACACTACACTTCATTTGATCCTCTAAAGATAATTTCATCAACATATACTAACACAATCATCATTTTATTACTATCGTGGTTGATATATAGATTATATTCAACTGCACCATGCTAAAAATCAAACCTTTTTAAAAAATGATTTTTCCTTGAATACCATACTCTTTGTTGTTTCTTCAAACCATATAATGTATTCATCTCTATGAAAAGTCTATTATCATATTCATGAATTATAAATCCATCTGGCTACTCAATATTGAATACTTCTTCCAGAACCCCATTTAGAAATACTGACTTGACAACCATCTGGAAAACCATGATATTTTTTTGCACTACTATGGCCAGGAATAATCAAATTGTCTCTAGCCTTGAAACATGTGAAAATGTTTCATGAACATAAATACCCTCTATTTGGGAGTACCCATTTCACAGTAGTCATTATTTGTTTCAAATCACCTTGTCATATTCATTCATCTTTTTGTGAAATACGCATTTAGTCCAGATGACATTCTTATCTCTTGGCCTCAAGATAATCATCTATGTTTGATTTTTCTCAATTTGGTCAAGATCTTAATTCATTGCCTAAGCCCAATTATCATCTCTAACAGCTTCATAAAAAAATTTAGGTTCTACATTTTATAATTATTATGCTTATTATAGATTCTTCATCCTCTTTGTATTCATTGGAACTATATGATCAGTATTTGTGTTCAGTCTATCAATTTCAGCTCATCTGTTCTATATTTTTTCAGATCATGAATTCTACTCATCCTTTTCATCATTTGAATCATCTTCTTAATCAGCCTCCAGAACTAGAATATCCCATGATCTTCTTATCTACTTATCATTATCCTCCTCATATTGATCAGGTATTTTCTAAATATTATTCTCATTTTACACTATAGTTAAATCATTACATTCAACCACCAATTCCTAGCTACTTGTTGAAGCATTTGTATGATTTTATTTCCATTTAATAGCCATGAAATATCCCTTCATCTCCATGGTATTCAATATTCTTGTTTTTATCCTTCTTGAGAACGAATCACATTATTCTAAAGACTAAAATGTACATCAATGATGGATTATTTCCATAAAATATCTCATATGGGTTCTTCTCTTACATTAGACATAAAAATGCTCTATTTTATGTGTAGACTATTTTCATCACTGCTTATTTCCAAAATTTATCTATAAGGACATTCTCAATGAACATTTTTCTAGAAATTCAATTTATAATCTGATTTATTCTCAAAATTCCTCCATTATATTGTGGAGTTATTATTGCTGAAATGGCATGGCTTATCCTATGTTTCTCGAGAAAATCCTTAACTTTGAAAATTTTTAACACAATTCCATTATCTGTTCTGATCTTCTAGATTTTATGACCTAGCTCTTTTCAACATCCCGTTGATATATCGTAATGAAATACAACACCTCATAATGTTGGGTGATTATTGATACCCATTCCATTCTGCTAAAGTCATAAATAAAGAGAACATAGTATCTACTCCCATTAATATCTCATGGAGAAATCAGTCTGCACCAATAAATATGAACCAACTCATGTAATTTTGTTTACATTTTCTTTTTTCCCTTATAAAACTTTTGAATGATATTCCCTAGTTGACAAGTATTTCACGTATGAGTACGATCACAAGATAATCTAGGGAGGTCTCGAGCAGTATCATATATCACCACATCTTCCATGAGTTTTTTGATCGAAGAGCCAAGATATGTATGCCATAGCTTATTTTATTCTTCTTTGAAAGAAATCACATATCATTTTCTCCACTCATAAGGTAGATATTCCCTTTCGTATGCTTTCCTTGAAAATGACTGCACTGTCTTTTAACTCGATGACACATTACTTATTGGAAACACTTCAGGCATGTCTTATGTTACATAGTTTACTAGAACTCATCGAGTTGCGACTGAGACCATCAATAACAAATAATTCTACACATCTCATGTCTTTTCCCACAAATTTGGATTTTCATGAGCCATAAATATTGCGACCATAATAATTACCAAATATTACAATACCTTCATTATCGAAACTGATTCCTATCACCAAATCATTATTTCCTATCAAATGATAGGTGGATCCGCTATCAAAGATCCTTATTTCTGTTTGATCTAATGACTTGAATGGAAGATCTAAAACCACTTAAAGTTCATCTCTTTTCTTTTTATACATGTTATTGAATTCATAACAGACATAGATTGATGATCATTTTATTCCTTGGTGTATTATTGTTCAAAATTATCTTCTAGAGATGCAAATAAAATATTCATTTTTAACTCATTTTATTATACAATTCATTGTTTCTTGTGACCATATTAATCCTACTTCAGCATATTCCTCTATATTAATGATGAATGATATATTTCAATGTGACTGAATCCCCCATACATGAAACAATGAACATCAAATGATGTCCTAGAATATTGAGCCATGTATTGTTTCCTCTGTTTGTATTATTTCCTTCAGTACCTATTGGATATTGAATATAAAAATTGTGAGTGTACCATATTTCCACAACAATAGAGTCTAGTATAGTTTAAATTCCAATGTGTCACATCTTTACCACTTTTTTTCCCTTGGGTTCTCTGAATCTTCTGATTCTGCTTCACACCAAAATCAATCTTCAATCATAGAGTGGGTTCTTTTGGTATGACTTCATATGTTACTACTTTCCATTTTTATCAAGCACCATGCTAGTCTTATCAATTGGACTAGACTATTTCTTCTATTTTAGTGGACCACTATGTTTCACTTTCACCTTTTTTTCTTCATCTGTGATCTTCTTTCATGATATCGTACTAATAGTTAAGAAAATTTACTAATCCTTAACACTTCATTGTGGGATGACAACATAATCTTCATGTTCTTCAATAAACGTGATTTTTATTTATCTATGTTAGTCAAAATATCAATTTTCCTTTTTTGTTCTTCAATCTGTAACATTTACTCAACACTATTTTCTGAGCTTTTTGGCATTGATGACTTCAATTTTTCAATTTCTTCAATCAACTAAGTCTTATGTCCTTCTTGTTGCTACAATAAATTCTAGTATTATGAATCAATTTTTTATATTTATTTTTTTATCTACAAACCTCTTTGAATTCAAAAGTATCTTCTATTTAAACATGAAGTTTAGGTCTTCCTTAAAATTATTCCTATTCATTGTCTCTTTCTTCCATTATTTGGGGATTTTTGAAAACTTCCACTATAGCTTCTAAATTATGAACCTTGTAGTCCTTCAGTTCTTCTACCTCATATTCTTTAGAACTGTCATCTTCTCTTGATATTATATTCCTCTTTCAAAGAATGTTTTCATAGAATTTTTCCTTCCTTTTAGATAGGATGAAAAATTCTTCATGGGAATTTAAACATCATCCTCTTCAACTTCTTGTAACTTCTTTGGTCACCTTGGTGCAATATGACCAATATTTCCACTTCAAAATCTTGTTAGTGGGCGTTTCCTTTTGATCATTCGTTTCCCTCTTTGAATATATGATGAATGGAATTACACCATCTGATTTTCCTCTTCATCCCCTTGACCATATAAAATGGTTATCTTGTTCATGAATATGGATGCACCCACTTTTTATTTTCCTTTATCCACATCATTGTTATCATAATTTATCATTTCATACAAGACAAGGGTTCTATGAAAGTTTTCTAATGTCATCTATTTTTGATATTTCTCTTATAGCAATAAAATATTCATATTGAACCAAGGTGGATGTTTTCTCAAGACATGATTCATAATTTTTATACCTTAGGTGATTTCTGCAAGACCACACATTTATTCTACAACAACCATTACCCTAACAAACACTGTATCAATAGACTCATTATTGTTAATTCTAAGATCCCCATTTTTGTTTCACAGAACATATATATTTTCTTATCTGATTGTTGAGTCACCCTAATAAATATTCAGAAACTTTTCCCACATATCATGTGGTGTTTTACATGACATCACCTTTGTATAAATTTAATTTTATAAGGATCCCACTAAATAATTAATGCCTTTGGAATCAATATAAAATTCCATTCATTCATCTTATGATAATGTCCCAATGTCAATACTAGATGAAACACCATACATCACTACATTAAATAACTAAATTCATAATGATATTTAGTAGTTCTACATTAGATTCTTCAATACTTGACATTTGATTCCATCAATGATCAAAAATCTCTTTGTGATTGAACACCTACATTTATTCTACTGAGAGAGATTAATTAACTTATAACCTTTCTCTCTAATACTAATTGTTAGGTCTGATTGGTCAAATAACCTTAGTGGAGTGGGGAGTGAATAAGGGCATTACATATTAAAAGTACTTCCCCTTTGGATCTTGTTTCATCAATAAACAAAACAAACTTATCCCTTTCTCTTGTATCAATGTATGAATTGAAATTAAATCATTCACTTGACAGAATAATTTTACATGGTTTACCCTCACGAGGCTACATCCAATGAGAATAAAACAACAATGTTTTGATGTACCAAATCAACTAAATCTCACTAACAATCACAAGGTTCGGTCTCGATCACCTATATACCCAAGATTACGACCATTACAATGTATAGGGTCTACTCACTGCATTCCCAAGGGTCAGTCTCTAGGTCTCTTTCCCTATCTCACTAATGGTGTAAAGTATCACAATTTTCCTCTTTCATCGCTAACTTCCCTTGGAATAGTTTCACCCATAGTTTACATACTTGTAGGTTCTTTCATCATCTCTAATTAATACATCTTCAATTGTATATGGATGCTCTTTTGATGTTCCAATTTTATCTAGTAGATGAATAACATGTTACCACATATGTATTGGTTAGTTTTTTATAGAATACCTTTATGATGCTCATTCCCTTTGAAAATATCTTCTTTTATGAAGCTCAAACTAGCCTTCATGAGGCGCCTTCTTGTTCAAACTCAACTAGCCTTCATAAAGCACCTTATTTAAAGAAGTTCATCTAGAATTCACATAGATCATTCAATTCAAGAAACATACATATCCTTCATGAATTCCCTAGCTTACATGATTCTATGAACATTATGTTAGTATTTATGGTCTTCACTAACTTCTTCGCATATCACTTTTACGAACAAACCTTCACGAACCACCCTTCGCAACCCGCCTTCGTGATTACAGAGCCTTAATATTTTTATTATGTATTGATACTGTTCAAAAGGTGGTAGAAGCCTATTTATATGTGTTTCCACCAAATCTATAAGCTTCCCTAACACTTCATGACCATTTCATGATTCTCCCTAACTTCCTTTACTATGCTCCCTTTTTCGCAAAGATCCACCAAGTTTCCCATTCATGATGCCCCTAGTAATCGTAGAAACTCCTTCATCTACTTTTCACTAACACAATTCTCAATTCATGATGCTCCTCACCTCTTCCATTCATTAATCTAGTTATAATCACGGAGCTTACTCTTAGAATATTCACACCTTTGTGAAACACACCATTTAAACATTATCTCTAGACTCCAAAACATAACATAGAAACCATCTTTTTAAACAAACACAATCAACCCAAAGATACTACAATGTTACCTTGAGGGTTATTTTCTAAACAAATACCATACATAGAACCTTCAAAATGTTCTTCAAACCCTTTTTGTTATTAATGTAAAATCCACTTCCACAAAATAGGTTTCCCCTAATGAAAATATTTACCCTCATTCCTGAAATTTCATTTAGGTTATGAAGACCTAGTTTGATACTTGGACCATCAATATTCCTTTTTTACACAGAATTTTACACTTAAATTTTTTTAATGTATCACTAATTCTTTAACATCCATGACTTATACATATATCATTATAATTTTTTGGAAATCATGAAAACTTTAATTGAACTCATTTATAGAATTAAAACCTTTCATGAAATAATGACACTATAAAACCCATAACTAGATAGAGAATTAATGGATAACTCCCATCTCTCCAAGTCATTGGAATACCAAATTATATTGAGTATGTGAGTGAGTTATAATGTTTCTTTGTGAATATTTATTTAAAAATTTATATTTAATCCATGTAGATAATCTATTATATACTTCTCCAAAAAATTTAGATCCATTTGTGGAACATCTTCAATAATCAGAATATCATAAATGTGTCTCTCTATGAAAAAGAATTTAACATCTTTATTAAATTATATTAACATGTTCCTATACATGTCTAATTAGTTTCTACTATTAATATTACCTTTTCCTATAATTGATCATAAAGTTAAATTTGATTTTTTTTATCCATTTTATCTACAAAATATTTATTTTTTAGAAGAGTTTCATGTTTTACAATCATTTAATGACAACTCTTATTAAATATTCTCCCATTAAAATGAAAAATTTTCTAATTTATTATAATGTCAATTAGTGGTCCAAGATCAATATTTCAGTATTATTTGGTTAAATTTATCGTTTCTCCCATAATTTATCTATTTAAATATACTATTATGAAAATCACATCAAATGTGACTCTTTGTTAGTTGTGTGGGAAACTCTTTTCAAAAACCCATAATATGGACAATAACAACTCTATTCTTCTATTATTATAACCATTGTGGCTTCCCAACTATATTTTACCCATATATGATACTATATATGTAAACCTAATACTATTTGGGTCTCCAACCTTACTTCGTCACAAATCATAACAGATGGGCCCCCTTATTTTGGTCGACCCACCAATTTTTATAATCTATGCCATGGAAAGTGTTAACTTTGTTTGAAATATAACATATAATACATTTAGTGGAATTTAATATCATACCATCATATCTCATGTATTCAATTTTTGTATTGCTGATTTTAATAATTTATAGTTTTATCTTATACCTTCAAAAACATTAATATTTGTAAAAATATTAATGTATAATAGTTTACCCAAAAATTGTTTTTTCATATATAAAAATAAAATCCAATTAAATTAACACATATAAAAATTCACTTCTTTTATATGGTACATGGAAACTTTTCATGTAATGTTATAAAATCATATGAATCCAAAATCAATAAAATAGGAAGCATGGTGTAAAAGACATCAAACATCTATATTTCTAGATAAAACCTAAGGCCCCCCCAGCTAATGAAACGTTTGATTCGAAGTCATAAAATTTATGGATCACTAATTAAGAGAGAATAATTTTTAAATATAATCCTAACTTCAAATATGTATAAATCAAAAAAATATTAACATTCAAGCTTAAATCCCATAAAAATCACATTTATAATTAAATATTACAAAATATTATATTGTACATATCACATAATTCCTTATATAAATAGTATAATATTTATAGGTAGAATTTTAACAAATTAAACTAATGTATAAATTCATTTTAAATGTGATGATTTATATTAATGACTAATAACCAATGTAGTTATATGAAAATAAATAGTTCATAAATTTAAACATGATATTAATACTTATGATCATTTTATAAATACATAATTATAATCACGTTAACATTAACCATGATTTATAAAAATTTTATAAATAAATGAAGATAAATATGTCAAATTAATTTTAAAATGAACCATTTCATATTCATAATTTATGTGACATTAATATCAAGTTCAATAAATTTAAAAAAATAAAATATTTATAAAATCATTTATAATAATATCAACATTTCTTATTTTTTATAAATGATTTAAGAAAAATAAATATAAAAAATTTTAATTTATATATTACATGATCAAATCCACTAAAATTTGTTTTGACATGGTATAAATAAAATTTTGAAATAAGGCCTTTAATATGAATATTTCAAATTCTTATATATGAACATTTCATAAATAAATATAAACTTTTTCATATTTATATATAATTAATAATTTATAAATACTAAAATATATTTAACCACATAAATCTAATTTAAATTGAATGAACATCCACAAAGATGAATTTTTTATTGTTTGGAAATGATGCTTGAGAATTTTAAAAGAAAATCTTATTAAAAATAAAAACCATGAGAATTTTTAATATTAACCATAAAATTAATTCTCTCATGCGACAATAAATGATAATTAAAACCATGTCATTTTTATTATGTTTAAATTATTTTGGTTAGATCCATATAAATCCAATTTCTCAAATGAAGATGTGTTTTTTCATACCCTGACATGGTTTTATCAAGAAAATAATATTTTCATACTAAATACATTTGTTAATTAGTAAATTGTGAAATAATAATTACATTTTTTGATGCAAAAATTTTAATGACCCATTTCTCGACTAATGATTCTAAATCATGATGAGTATTTAAAAGATAAATAAAACCATGGTTTTGTAATCATAAATTACATCATGGTGTGGAATACGTAATATTCCATTAATGAATTGGACAAAACATGTCATAGTTATAAAAAATAATGTTTTTCAAATATCATTATATACTTAAAAAACAATCTAAGTGATTTAAAAGATATTTTATAAAATTAATGGGTTTATAGGGGTCTAAAAATATCCAAATATAGAAAAAAAATGAACAATTTTTTTTACCTAAGATAAGTACATTAGTTTAAGAAAAAATAAAAAAATAAATAATGTATACCTTTAATCTTATGATCCAATATTTCCATGCTTCTTCTACTAAATCATAGAAAAGATCACATTGATGAATATAATGGGCCCGTTCCTCCAAGGTTATCCACAAGTTGTGTGGATATCCAAATTCATTGTAATGATTCTATCTTCCTCATTGTCTACTAGATCATTTGGGATAAATATAGATAGATAGGGAGAGTTGGGGGATAAATGGTGGAATAAATTTTTATTTTTGAAGTTTCCAACCATTATACAATTGAAAAATCATGCAACACTTGGTTGATGTATTGTACCTTATTATATAAAAATGTACAATCCTTGGGATTCTAAATGTTCGATAAAATTATATACAACTATTGATATTTTTTCCATGAATTCTAAACTATTACATATCACTGTAACATACAGCTCCACTAATCCATTAATTGTTTGAAATTAAAATTATAATTTTGTATATACTTATGTTTTTAATAATAATCACATGATAATTAAAATAAAAATGTTATTTGGATGGAAGAACATAGAAAATTTAATAATCATCTCATATTTCATATGTTTTCATCCCAACCAATAATATAGTGAACTTCAGTACAAAATGGTTTACACCATTAAAAATCAAGTATTTATTTATACAACGAAATAATTGTTTTTATTTATTATATATTTCTCATTATAGTGACATTGGATTCATGATAATACATGAATAATGGATAGATAACCACGTTTTTATCTTTTAGGGATATTTTCTCTCTATGGATGCTGTAATTTTTCAAACCATGTGATTTTTTAGGTTGTGGACATAGTGGAGATAAGAAATGTATAAGTAAAATTTTCATGAACCAACCCATGTTACACCTATCCTAGTGCCTGATCTTGGCTGTGATTATTCCATAAGGTAATTCCCAATCTACCCAAGCAAGAAACTAGTGCTTATGAATAATGGAACTCACCAGGGGAATGATTTCTCCAAAATAAATCAACTAATAAAAAAATTAAACCAAGAACCAACCTGAAAATTCATTATTAATGAAACATAATAATAAAAGGGTTCAATATAATGTAATATCACACATCAAAATGAATAAAAATATAACAATAACTTATAAATAAACGATAATAATAAATAAAAGTTCATAGAAAATAATATCAACCAACATAATAAAAATATCTTTGAGATGAACCCAAAAGTAATGCATACATATAAAAAAATGTGTACCGGATGGGAAGTGGAAATAGTGATACTATATGATGTTCCCAAATTAGTATAAGATCACTGAGAATGGGAGGGGTTCAATAAATTATCACTCTATTTTATGATTTCTTCTCATAACTCAACCTCTTAAACATTATAGAGTAATCAATCGTCACAATGATATATCTCAACCTCACCAAATTAGTGGTAAATATAAAAAGATAGATTAGAACATTATATTTATAATTTTTGGTATAAATACATACACATTTCTATATTAGTCACCTAATATAGATTCAGAAATATCTTTTTCAATATCCTAACTGTATAGGTAGTAACTGGTTCTACACCCTAGTATGTATTCCTATATTTTAGTCTATTTATATCCCACAGAAACCAGATCATCTTCCACAGTTGGTTACTCCCCCATATATCTTATATTATCAACTTCCTTTATGATTGGTCATACCCTCTATTCATATTCCTTTTTACCAACTAGTAAAACCCCCATCTACAATCTATTCTATATTATTTATTGATCTAGTGTAGAAATAGATTCTTCTTAAATTTTTATTCCTCCAAATAAATATTTCTATAAACTTTTAGTATAAAAAATAATTCAATATGTTTATCAACTTACTGAAGAGTCTGATAGTATCAAAACATCCTATTTTCCTTAGAAATACCTAGATCTTCTCAAGACACATCTCATCTGTTTGCTGCTCTCTACTTGATGCACATTTTTATATTAAGATTATATATAATGAACCTCTATATGATGAACCTTAGTGTAATGATCTTTTATCCAATGCACTCATTTTGATACTCCTTTTATTCAACTATGTAATATCTTGATCATCAAATGACATTCCGCTCTCTCTCAAAAATATCATCATGCCATATTATTTTTAGTACTAGAAAAACATCTTAATGAGCCTCCATCCCTTTATATAAAAATAATTCCTCCAGAAAACCAATTATAATCACATGATCTAATTTTAATTTACCACTTAACTCATACATATTTTGATTACCAACTACTAAAACTCCAGTGTCCACATTCATTATCAAATATTCCTCAAATCAATGTTAGAGATCATTTAAATCATTATTAAATATCAACAAGATTTTTGATCTTTTAATTAAAATCTAAACATTTTCAAAATATTTAACATTACTGAACTATAGAGCTCCTAAATTCTCTAAATGGTGTAAAAAAATATCTATCATATCCCATCCCTTTTATGCTTGGTGTTCTATTTTTGGCATATATTTTGAGAGCCTATTTGATGGAGATTTTATTTGGGATAATAATCTCTTTCCATCTCGTAAAATATGTACTTCTCCATCCAATTGATCTTCATATATTTCTTCTATTTTATGAATTTTGTGAAGCGTTATTCAATGGACTTTGATTAATTAGAACTTTTCCATCCTACCATCCGGTATCTATAATTTTTAACTTGACATTGTATATCTACAAGAACATAAAATTATGAACATGAACTTTGTAAATTATTTATAACGTGGAATTTATATAGATACACCTATGTTTGATTACATAAGTATAGTCTATCCAAAAACATCAGGCCAGAAAAATCATGTTTTTAAAAATTCAACCTCTACACAAACTCATAACGAATCTTGAATAAAATTATAATTTTTGTTAGTTTTGAAAATCGAAAAAGAATATTCTGACTTAATAATATTCCACTGAACTGATAAATACCTATTCATTCAAACTTCTCCTTTTAATTTTATCGACAGACACATATTGACATATTGAAATTAAATAAAACAGATACAATCTGATCTTATAATATTCCCCTTTTTTATTATTTTCAATATCCTTTAACAACTTTTACATTGATATGTTTTCACAATTTTCGAACCTCAAATTATTTTTTCTTTTTTTCCCCCTTGTTGACAATAAAATTAAAAGGTCCACATAGGGGCTATTTCAACAAATCCTCTTAATCTTAGAATTCATAATAATTTCTGGGAAAAAATAGTTGTATCACATGAGTCTCTAAAAAATAGTCTTTAATTATACATCTCTATGACATAATGGGAAAACCCGTTACAGAAAAATAGAGTTTAAAATAAAGGTGATCAATGTTTTCTACTATTTTTTTATGAAATACTTTCCTCTGGATTATTTATTTATCATTATATGAGGGGCTATTTTAGTATGATTTTTAAATAAAATCTACACCCATGTCAACAAAAACATTAAAATAATTCACCTATAGTAACAAAACTCCACCTACATATCAACATGCTCCTTAATTATTACTCCTCCATAAAGATCTATTTCATAGAACCATAAAATTTGTGATATTCATACCTCATCTTCATATTTTCTCCACATAAAGGGTAGCACAATCATCCTTTATCTAGATGATAATAATGTTCCATGACTAATATCTTGTCTTATGATAAAACCATTATATAACATATCTATTTATTCTATATATTATCCTTAAATTCCATGTTAGTTGTTTCAAATAAATAGGAGTAATTGGAATAAGGAGGAACATCGATGTTCCTTCAAAGTAACATTCAAACTGAGAATTTTCTCTCAGTCAATACTTATTCTGCAGGTACTTCTTCCTAGAATAACATGTGATGTGAATTCCTATATAAGATCATACTTTACAAATTTTTAGTGGATTTATTCACATATTTTTATTCTTTAGATGATTATATCTTTAACACCCCAACCATCCATGGTACATTTCCATTTGTATAATACAATAGATTATGTTGTACGCAACGTCGAGTTCAAACACACCACAACCAATCAAACTAGTAGTTATGAATAGTAATACCAAATTTTTGAAATTTTATAAATTTTATCTTTCAAAATGGAATTCATTTTTGGATTCGGAATATCAAAAATATCTTAGGGTGAAATTTTGATACTTTTTTGAATACATTTAATTTTTGATGAATAGTGAAAAAAACACTACGTTACCAGGACGAGCCCAAAGCACAAGCATGATATTTATATATGTTTTCTCTTAAGAAATATCAAATCATTTTATTATCATGGCATACCCATAATTATCATTTCCAAACAGACTAACAAGGGAAACGCACCCTAGGGGTGGCCCTGGATCAAAGCAACGATCCCAAACAGAAGTTTATACTTATTCATTCTATTACCTATGAAATTCCATGTATCTCAATAGTCAAAGTATCATCCATATGACACCCTGAACTTGGGAGAAAGGCACAACGGTACACAAAATCGACTCGACAGTAGGAAATAAACACAAGACCACCATACTCGATCTCCTCTAATCGATATACGTGAAAGGAGCTTCTCGAAACAACCAAGAACGGTGTAGATATGAGATAAATGATTACCCATTAAAATGTAATTAACATCTCTTAGGGAATGAATTTGAAGGAGATACTCAAGGAGAGGGAAGACCGTACCCGCACGGTTCAAACGAGATCAACATCGGCATAATCAGAGTTATGGTGAGTGGTCGGAAGATCCTCCAAGTATCGGCCTCCTCTCCCGCAGCTCCTAGTGAGTCCCCTGCCTCCTCGGTCGAATAAGGAGGCTACTGCATGTTTTTAATGAAAAATCATAACTACACAGCGTGTAATCTCAAGTACCCGGCATGTACTAATTTTTAACTGTTCCTCGGGCAGCTACATTGCATCGCCTAACTGTTCATCTACTGACTGATTACACGACGTGTATTAATAAGTATAGAGCGTGTAGTTGAGAACAGTTCCAGCGACTGAGCATGTACGTCGGTCTCCCACTCCTAGAATTCATCCTGCACTCAGCCATGCTTCTATAGCAGCCGTACAAGAGGAACTGACCGGACTTGGAGAACCATCATGCTCCTATCAACAGTAAGAATAAGATTCTCCTCAAAGGATGCATCAACCTATAATTCAACCTCTATGGGCTGAAAGATGTGAGACAGTTTTGAGTAATAATGGTGCAACTGAGATACGTGGAATACATTGTGCATGTCCTAGTACATATGTGGTAAGTACAACCAAATAGGGAACTGGCCCGACTCTCTCCAGAATCTCAAACATCCCTACATACCTCGGTGAAAGATTACACTTTCTCCCAATACGCTTGTGTCCCAACCTCAGTAAAACATGAAAAAATACATGATCCCCACCCACGAACTCCAAGGGTCATCTACGGTGATCAACATCAGATTTCTGATGAGACTGTGCGGAAGCCATCTGCTTTCAAATTAACTGGACATGCATAGAAGTCTCCTGTACAGGATGTGGTCCCAGTAAAGATTCCTCACCTACATCCAACCAGAATAAGTATGATCGAATTGGCCTACCATATAGAGCCTCATAAGGTTCAATCTCAATAGTTTCCTGAAAACTATTATTGTAGGAAAACTCGACCATGGGTATGTGATTCTCCCAAGAGCCCCAAAGTCTAGGACGCATGCATACAACATGCCCTCTAGCACCTGTATTGTAAACTCTGACTGGCCATCGGTATGAGGGTGGTACCATATACTCAGAATCCCTTGTTTACCATGTGCCCTCTAAAAACTCTACCAGAAATGAGATGTAAAATCATCGTCCCTATCTGATAAAATATAATGAGGGACCCCATGAAGATGTACTACCTCTCAGATATAAAACAACCTGAGCTCGTCAACACTAAAGGTTTACTTGGTCGGTAAAAAATAAGCTACCTTCATAAGTCAGTCCACGACGACCCATATGGAATCATTTCCTCATGGTGACCACAGAAACTCGGTCACGATTTCCATCGCGACATCATCCCATTTCCACTCCGAAATGGGTAACTGTTCTAACAGTCTGAATGGCCTGTGATGCTTCCCCTTCACCTGAAGACAGGTGGAACATCTCATAACAAAACCAGCTACTTCCCTTTTCATAGCCAGCCACCAATTCTTACGTCTCATGTAACGGTACATTTGTTAACTCCAGGATGCACTGCCCAAGCTGAAGCATGAAACTCCCAAATCAACTCCTCACGTATATCCCCAAGAACCCACACTCATCCATGGATACTTAGTACCTCTTAATCGCATATCGTCTAACCAGGAAGAGGGTCCTCACTATCCACTGACTCCATTAGAACTATGCCTTCATGAATCTGATAGTTTTCTAATACTCACTCTATTTAGGTGGGTTGAAGTCATAGCTAAGGATGAATGATAGGTTCACCCCTGACTATGGTGAACCTCCAAATGCATCTCAGAGAACAAATCCATAATCAACAACTCACCACTGGACCCCTGCATTTCCTGTATCTGAGTCCACCTACTCAGTGAATTAGCTATTGTATTACCTTTACCAAGTGTATAGGAATGATTGAAGTTGAAGGACAAAAGGTATTCAACCCACAATAGCTGTCTCAAATTAAATTCATGCTGGGAAAAGATTTATTTTTGACATTTGTGGTCGGAGAAAACCACAGAATGTTCTCCTAGAAGATAATGTCTCCAATAGCGTAACTCATGAACAACAATAGCCTACTCGAGATCATGCATCTGGTAATTCCTCTCATGTGGCCTCAACTGCCGAGACTCATACGCAACTACTCGATCTCCCTAAATCAACACTACTCTCATCCTAATACCTGATGCATCATAGTAAACTGTATAAATCATCCCTTTATCTGGATGTATTAGGACTCGTTCTGATTTCATCCATCCCTTCAACTCTTGAATGGCTATCTCACATGTTTCAGACCAAATAAACTACATAAAATTATTAGTCAAAACTGTCAATGGAACTTCTAAACAGGAGAAGTCATGTATAAAGTGCCTGTAGTAACTAGATAGCCCCGTGAAACTCCATATTTAAAACATGTTCTTAGGGTGATCCCTGGAAACTACTTCTCTCACTTTATCTAGGTCTACCGCAACTCCTACCTCTGAGATAATATGACCTAGGAAGTGAATATGGTCCATCCGAAAGTGAAACTTTGAGAACATAGCATATAACTGATGCTCGCTCAGTGTACACAACATGATCTCAAGTTGGGTGACATGGTCGTGTCGGGTGTGAGTGTACACCATGATATCGTCCACAAAGACAACCACAAAAGAATCCAGATATAGGTGGAACACAGGATTCATTAGAGCCATGAAAACTACTGGAGCGATTGTGAGTCAGAACGGCATGACCAAGTCCCCATATAGACCATATCTGCTCCAAAAGGCTGTAAGCAGTATGTCCGATGGTCTAACGTGGAACTGATGATATTCAGACCTCATGTAAATATTATTGAAAACTCATTCACCTCTATATTAAAAAAAATATCATCAATCCTCAGTAAGGGATATCGTTCCTTAGCCATAAAATAGTTTTGTTTCTGATAATCCACGCAGAGTCTGAGGGTACCATCTGCCTTCTTAGCAAAAAGGATAGGCAAACCCTAGGGAGAAATACTGGGTTGAATAAAAACCTTGTCTTGTAACTCCTATAAATCCCTCATGTTCTCCTGAAACTCTAGTATAGCCATCCTATAAGGAGGAATGGACACCGATGTCGCTCCTTGCACACAATCAATAGAGAAAACCACCTCTCGATCTAGAGGTAGACCTGAAAAGTTGTCCGGGAAGACATCCCTCAAATAATTAACCATTGGACGGAAATCCTTCTGACAAGTTTTCCGGTCATCCAGATATAAAATCACAATCTAGGCCATCACTCCACCTCACCCACGATGCTTGGGTCGATCCCATCTCGACAGGACATCCCATTCACCCTTGTATAGAAAATCATCGCCCTCTAGTGATGTGAAACTCACCCTGCAACAATAGCTATTTACAAAGGCTAAAAAGTGTACCAACCGGTCCATCATGAGAATTACATCATAGGTTTTCATCTCTATGACATAGAGGTCCCATAGAAAGTGACACCCACAAAACTCTATGGGGAACACCTTGAAATAATGCAAACCTCCCATTCTAATTCCCAATGGAGTGTCTAGCGTCATGATATCTGAAGAAGAAGAAGAAACACAGATCCTAGGGCTCTCTACAACGTGATCAGATTTAAAGCAATGTGTAGCACTAGTATCGAAAAGTATATAATATAGAACTGAAAAACTATAATAGTACCTCTGATAGCAGAAGGTCTAGGATCCTGCTCCAGTTGGGTCTAGTGCACTGCATATGTCTGCCCAGTGCCACGACCCTGCGACACAACTCAGTTACCTAGATATGACCCACCCTGCTGTCTCAGAGATCCTGGTGTCTGGATACCATGGCAACGACCACTACCCCAACCTGAATGTCATTACGTATTCCAATTCCTCGATTGGTAAGAAGCTGCTGGCCCTTCTCCTGCACGTGGAGTCTGCACTGAACCCATGTCACTAGTCACTGGTAGAAATTCCCGGAAAAAACACTGAAGATGACCCATTATTCCACAAGATCAGCACTCCACTAGGTCATGTGGACACCGAGGTCTCTTGTTCCCATCATTACCACACTAGTAGTACATTATCTAGCCACCTGAAGAATTCTTCTGGCTAGTACTCCCACCGTGAGATATATCAATCTACCTCTTCCTTATGTAGTTAGAAAGAGTACCATAGACCGGTGCCGAACTGCCCCGGTCCTCACCAATAGCTTCCCACAGGTTCTTCCTAGTAATCAATGCCAGGTTCATAATATCATGCACGATAGGTAACATGAAATCATTCACCAGTGCTCAGATGTCATATTAAAGACCATCCTCGAAGCCTCTACCCCTCAACGTCTCATCACCCACCAGAACAGGAGAAAAATGTTGTATCTTAGTTAAGTGGGAAGAATAGTCCATCAATGACATGGTTCCCTACTGCAAATTCATGAACTATCGAGCTTGAACTTCCCGTAGTGTCGGTGGAATGAAAAAGTCATAGAAGACTTCCTGGAAATCATCCCACGCCATGTCTTGTTGATGCTCAGTCTGGGTTGTTACATCCCTCCATCTCTTTGCGGAATCACGAAACATGTAAGTAGCGAGAATGACCCTCCTCCCAGGTGCCGTATCTAGAAGATCGAATATTTTTTGCATGAAACCCAACCATAACTCCACAGTCGGTGGTCCTCCATCCCCTGAAAACAATGTTGGAGGCTGTTGCTGGAATATACGTGTCCGCTCTGCCATAGATGTGGAAACCTATGGTGCTCCCAGGAAGGTCTACATAAACTGCATGAAGCCTTCCTACAACTGAACATCCATGCCTGCATCTGATATAATGGCTGGTGCTGCATTTAGCACATCTGGAGGATCTATCAGTAGTCCATGAGCTACCATCTCTATAGTATAATCGTCGCCACTTTCTTAGCGAGCAACTCATGGTCGTCTCGGTGGCATGACACTACAAGGCCAAACACACGCCTAAGATTAATATCATCAAGGATTGAGAACTGGAAACAAAATAAAGGAACATGAGAAAGAAAACATTCTAGTTAAACAAAACAAGACTACACTACGTGTAAAATGACAACACAATGTGTTTCTTTAAGTATTTCACATGGGCGCGTACTTCTGCCAAAACTGGTTATGTAACACCCCACGCACGACATTTTGGCCTTACACACAATGTGTACTTGAGTTTCCTTCCCCTTCCTGATTCCTTCAACATTGTCAAGTCCACACAATCTCTCACCAGTCAATACTACACGGCATGTCCCACTGGTACCGGCGTGTACTAGATGAGCTTCACCGACCCATAATGTTAGTTAGATGGACGGATCCCAAGATTACACTACATGGAATGTTTATAATTGACATCATGTGTGTAAGCTAAGATTTCTTTGTTCGTGTTGTTAGTCACACTAGAAGACACATGGTCAACACGACACGGTGTGTACAACCGGTACACGACGTGTTCCCACAAAACATCCCTGTCCCGTGTCTCTGGTCCCACAACCTACGACATGGTTAGAGACTACACAGTGTGTACATAAGGTACACATTGTCTATATTTGAAAAACAGTTTCTTCCCAAACAGAAGAACTCATGGAGTGTAATAATAACTACACGGCGTGTATTTTGAGTTTTTATAGACAGTAAGCCTCAGAAACTACTCTGAAGCCCAGAAAATACTAAAACGAACATCAAAGTGCCAAATTCGGATCTGTGAGGGCCCATACTCCCCACAAATCAATTATTTACATATTATACATGTTATAAACAAGGTAAAAAATTTAATGATCCACCAAATTTAAGTCAATATGGGCCCATAACACCTCAAGAACCAAAGATTACATTCATTCCAAAAAAACCTCCTACAAATAATACCTTATCAATAGTAGGCGTATCTATCAAGGAACCTATATAAAGAGCATGACTTTTCTAGTAAAACATCTATCACAATAACATTCAATTTCTAATGAAGCTACAAGGCATATAACAATGCATGACATGTGATTATAACATGTGCCTAAATAATGCGTGGGATGGAATAACCTCATCTCATTGGGTTGTAACTAAATAGAATCCATGTATAAATTATAAACAGTACACCACATGTGAATCACCCAACGATGAAATAAAATCAAATGTAATAATTACAGAACAAAAAATTGAAACATGAGGTAAATTGGATTTTCCTTATACACGGTATAGCTACACTCAAGAACAACTTATTACCAAGTACCAATTCTGTCATATCCCCGACTAAGGGCTCCAAACAGTAAGTCAAAAAACATAAAGTCTTTTGATACCACATTATAACATCCCAGATCTGGGTTCCATGAACCCAGTTGATCTCATGACCTCAAGAGAATTTCCCCAAATTCTAGAGGCTTCTGACTAGTAGCGATGGCCTAGGACTGATAGTGGGGAATCTATACCCTCATTTGTCAATGTGTGACGCATCAGAAATAAATAGAAACATACAATAGTTGAAGTAGTAAAAAATATAGACATGAAAGGAAAACGGAATAGAAGTAAATGATAACCAACATTCATATATATATATGATGATGCAAAATATCATTAATTCTAAGAAAACATACAAAATAAGATACCCTATAATTTGTTACAATACATCACAAGGTACAAGTACAACAGTCAAAACTAAAGTAGTGAAATAGGAATGCTGCAGCATTGTGAGCCTATTTTCGGCCCTATTCTCTCCTCGTCCTATCTAACAATCATGTACCTATATAGGGACCCTTTCCCTTATCGTCACTTACAACAATATAATCACTTTGGGCCAAAGGCATGACCCAAATAGGGTGTGATAAATAAATCTCAGTAGGAAAACACCAAAGGCTCCTGCCCAACTGTCAGTGAAAATGTGCAACAACAGTGGGCAGTAATGAAATGTTGTAAATGAGGAAGTACACAGAAGTAACAATTTCTACCAGTTACATGCCATTTTAATAATTATCCAATTGTTCAATATAATTCAAATTCTGAGTTCTCTGAGACTCAACCTTGACAAAAAATAACCTATACCAGTGGAAAAACAGAAACCACAACATTCTATTTGACATGTAAAAGTTAACAGTAATACAAAGCCTATGATTTAGCTTGGAAGGTACAACATAAGAAATAACTATAGTGAATATTCATTGTAAACAGTGTCCTTAGACATGTGAATCCATACCCTCAGGCGAAAAGAAACGAAACCCTCAAGTGATTGCCCTTAGGCATAACGAATATTTCCCTAAGGCATATGAGATATCGCCCTCAGGAACAGAATCTACTACCCTCAGGCATAGGAAATGTTTACCTCAGGTGAAATAAAACCTTTCCATCTTGCTAATAAAACCTTTCCTTCAGGATAAAAAGAACCTTGCCCTCATGCTAAACAGAACCATGCCCTCGGGCTAAACAGAACCACTCCATTAGGAATTCAGAGGAAAAGAATGTAATCGAGCCAAGCCCAATGCATAAGCTAGAAATTTATATATGTTTCTCTTATGAAAACTCAAAACATGTTATAATCATGGCATACAAACGGGCATCTTGGCCAAATGGCTTAACAAGGTAAACGCACCCTCAGGGTGGCCCTGGATCAAAGCAACGATCCCAAACAGTAGTTTATACTTATTCATTAGAATACCTAGGAAATTCTAGGTTTCTCAACAGTCAAAGTCACATACATAAGACACCCCTAAAATGGGTTCATTGCACAACGGTGCACAAAATCAACTTGACAGAAGGAAATAAACACAGGACCACCTATGTCGATCTCCAATGAAAGATAGACATGAAATTCGCTTCCCGAATCAACCAAGAACAGCGTAGATCAACAATAAATGATTACCCTTTAAAACATAAATAACATTCCTTAAGTAAAGAATTGGAATGAGAGACTCAAGTGGATGGAAGAACATACCTGTGCGGTTCAAACAAAATCGTCGATGGATGAATCAGAGTTCTGGTGATCGATCAGGAGCTCCTCCAGGTCTCAACCTCCTCTCCTGTAGCTCCTGGTGAGTCCCCAACCTCCTCTATCGAATGAGGAGTATATTGCCTATTTTTAACAAACAAGACATAACTACACAACTTGTACTCTCAAGTACATGGCATGTACTATTTTTCAGCTGTTCCTCTGGCAGCTACATTGTACCACCTCACTGTTCATCTGCCGACAAATTACATGGAATTTATTACTATGTACACGACATTTAGTTTGTTTCTGCACCCTTAATCACCGACAAGACTACATGGCCTGTGTTCTCCTCCCACACAACTTAAGTACACAGTGTGTGTAAAAATTACACTTAGAGTAGTTGGTTTTTACACCCAAGCCTTTACGCCATGTATTCTCATCCCACACATCCAATGAATATAGAGTGTGTACAAAGTACATGGCGTGTACCCATAAATTTTGGATTTTTCCCACATTTCCCTTGTTTTCTCAAAAAATTGTAATGAAATGGAAAAGAAGAAACCCATACCTCAAAAATAAGAACCATGTTCTTACAGGTACGTCTATTTTTCACCGTTATAACATTATCAATGATTCAATCACAATCTTATAAGAATATTTTCAAGGTAAATGTTTTCTTTTATAATTATGTGACTCTTAAATGGTTTCAATATAGAAAGATGCATTTATTTCTAATTGTTTTCATTTCCTCTTGGTCAACATCATTTTTTTTGATTTTAAACTTGTTTTTAGATGATTTATTATGAAACAAATCTTCCATATTGTATTGAAGGTTTTCTGATATGTTTGAATGTGGATGTGTTATTTTTATACCATTCATGGTTTATGGTTAATGTATTGACATTTAGTATGCTAGTTTTAATGTGAATGTTTATGTTATTTTTCAACCTCTTAATACGAGGAATGTGTTAGACTGAATATGTGATGGGTGGAGCCTGATATAGCATCATGATGCATCAATAGGTCTCATGAGACAATTTGAAGTGTAATTTTCTGAGGCCTTCACCATTTTGATATATGGTTTTGGCTGAGGCCTAAATCATTATTAGACATCTTGGCTGAGGCCATGACACTATTTTTCTGAATGTTGGACATCATAAATTCCCACATTATGAATATATTATTGATGGTTCATGTGGTTATTAGACTAGTAGAACACATATAACTATGTTTTATTATGGCGTTATTTCCTCAAATCGAATTCCTTCCATAAATTTTTCATGTATATTATTTGTAAAGGAATTTGTTTTCAATTATTAACCATTCCTGATGTTTATGTTTTCTTCCACTCTATTAATTACCCTTACTGAGAGTTTTAGATCACCCCTTTCTTATGTTTCAATTTCACAGGATGTGAAGAAGAAAGTTATGAGGGACTTTCATGAATAATCTTGGAGGCTTGGATGTTTCTAATGGAATAATTTAGTGTTGTATTTCTTTTGATGATGTAATGATTAAACTTATGTATGTATATTGTTTCCAATAATACTAAACCAATCAGCCTTTCAAGATTTGATCCCGTGTGATCATGCCAATTCTATGTAATAAAGCACCAACTCTGGGTAACTAGGGTTAGAGCATTATAGTTGGTTTTAGAAAAAGTTTAGTACGAACCTTGGAAACTAGATTTAGAAAAACACTGATTAGAGAACACTACCCAAAGGTAGATTTTGAGGATTAGTATATAATAAACTCCTATAATTTTGGTAATGGAGGGATTTTGTGAGTTTTCCAAGAAATAAATCCATTTAGGGATACGAGTAGGTAGAGGCGGCTCTGGTATAGATGTACCTAGGGGTAAAACCCGAAAACACCGGTTTGAGCTAGACTTGAACGGAAACTGGTGCACAACAACGGGCCTTGATGCACTATTGGTTACGACACTCCCAGGGGATATTCTTAGGATAATTCCCATTTACATTATAAACCATTATGAATTATTTATTAGTATATACCACCTCAAAAAAAAACATTTTTATGATTATGGATTATATCCATAAACTGTTCAATTTATGTTAAATATTTTACAAGTTTGGAATTATGTATTGTGACTCATAATATAATATAGTGCATGCCATTGTTTATAAAGGGCGCCTACTGAAAGGAATAGAAACCATATCAATGCACGTAATTCATGTTGGGATTTCCCTATTGCTTTAGATAATTATAGTGGTGATGGTGATGCAACTGTTGCAGATCAGCTTATCACCATACTGGGACAACTCACTCAGGTTATGAATAATAACCATACCTATATAGAGCACTCTGATCATCAACTTGGAGGATCAATGTTAGACCACTTCATGAGGTAACAAACACCAATATTAAATGGTTATACAAACCCTTTTGTCACTGAGAAATGGATAAGTTCCATAGAGAATATATTTCATGCTTTGGGGAGTAGCGAATGAGAAAAAGATATCATGGTAGTTTATCGCCACACAGGAGATGAAGATCAATGGTGGTCATTAATTCAAAATACAATGGATGATGAATAATTATCAAGTATAGAATGGAGGGAGTTTAAATATATTTTATTAGAAAAATACTTTCCTCGTCACCATCGAGCGGATATGGGAAGACAATATTTGAGTCTAGGAAAAAATGAGGATGAGAATGTCACAAAGTATGAAGCTCACCTTACAAGGATAGCAAGGCATACTGCAGATTATATATGTAACCCAAGAAGTAAGATTGACCATTTATTTGATGGGTTAAATACATTTATCCGTCGAGCATTATTTCACAATCCTTCTCATCGTATGAAGATATTTTCCCATGTGCTATCAAGACAGAAAAGGAATTCTCTATGTATTATGAATTTAAAGCAAAGAAAGAGAAGAAGAGATATGTTTAACACTCCAGGAAAGGAAATAAGGAAATAGGGAAGAAGGGAAGAGTTTAATTTTCACCCTGTGATAATTTTTATAGGAAGCAACCTAGTTCCGGTCTAAAAGGAAAAGGAGTATGCTAAAAAGGTAGACAGAAAGTCCATCTTTCTAGTGATTTTAAGGGGGAGAAAGAAGCTAAAAATGTTCAATACTACAATTTCAGGGATAATCAACATTATGAAATTGAATTTCCTAAGAGTCAAGGATTTTTTCCTTAAAAAAGGCCATGGGATTAAGGTCAAGCTTATGTGATCACTACTTCTGAGGTTGAAGCTTCGAAAGACGTAGTGGAAGCTAATTTAATGGTTTCCTCAAGTTTAGCCAATGATTTATTTGATTTTGGATCATCACATTGTTTCATATATTCCCAGTTTGCTAAAAAAATTAGATATTTCCAATTTTATTAAAGAAGGGAGTTATTAGTTAAAAATCATAAGTGAAGTATCATTATAACAAATTTTTGTGAATCAGTCCCCATTATGGAATATAAACAATATTTATCCTCTGATCTAATCATCATAACCATGATTGAATTTGATATAATCTTTGGAATGGATTGGAGTTTGGACCATGCTGTAAAAAATTATTGTACAAAGAAAATAGGTATAATTCTCGATGATGATATGTAGTACCTTATCATTAGTGAAAAAACGTTACCACCTGATTCTTATCTATATCCACCTCCAGTAGCTCTACTAAATTAAATTATTGGGTAGGATGAGAATGAAATAATTATGGGTGAGGAAAATAATTTTTCAATAGAGGAATCCCCAATTGTGCAAGAATATGTTGATGTGTTTCCAGAGGATTTACATGGACATCCTCCAGAATGAGAAATTGAGTTTTTAATTAATTTAATTCCTGGTTCAAGGCCCATATCAAAGACCCCTTATAGAATGGACACTATGGAATTAGTGTAACTAAAGAAACAACTAGAGGAATTGAGTTATAAGGGATTTATTTGCCCTAGTGTTTCTCTATTGGAAGCCCCTTCCCATTTTGTTAAGAAGAAAGATAAATCTTCGAGGTTGTGAATTGACCACATGGAGATCAATTCTATAAAAATAAAGAACAAGTATCTCCTACCTCACATTGATGTTTTATTTGATCAACTTCATGGAACCCAATATTTGTCTGAGGTTGACCTTCGATCTATATTTGACCATTTGTGTGTAAAGAAGGAATACATTCTGAACACTGCATTTCGAACCAGGTACATGCATTACGAGTTTACAGTAATGCCTTTTGGATTGTCCAATGCACCCTCTATCTTCAGTGATCTAATGAATAGTGTTTTTAAGGAATATCTGGTTGACATTTTAGTGGTATTTATTGAGGATATTTTGGTATACTCAAAAATATATGAAGATCATGAAAATAACTTGCACATTATCCAAAATACTCTTAGAAGAAATGAATTATATGGGATGTTTAGAAAGTGTGAATTTTGGCTTCAAAAGATTTATTTTCTTATTCATTTTGACTTTAAGGATGAAATCTATGTTGATCCTTATATGAAAAAGGCAATCCATGAATGGCCAACACTGAGGTGTATAACTGAGGTGCACAGTTTTATTGGTTTAGTAGGTTATTATCGACGATTCATCCAGAATTTTGCTAGATTGGATAACCCATAAACCAAGCTCAAACGTAAAGGGGTTAATTTTGTATAGAAAGAACTATGTGAAGAATGTTTTGAAGAAATGAAGAGAATATTAGTCAATGCTTATATATTTCTCTACCATCGGGGAATGCTGAGTTTGGTATTTATAGTGATTCTTCAATGAAAGGACTTGGTTGTGTCCTTATGAATAATGACAGAGTTATTTCTTATGCATCACGAAAGAGAAAAATTAATGAGAAAAACAATTACACACATGATCTTGAGTTAGCAGCTATAATATTTGCTGTAAAAATATGGACACACTATCTCTATGGTATAAAATGTGAGATTTATACTGATCACAAGAATTTGAAGTATATTTTCTCATATAAAGAACTCAACATGAGGCAAAGGAGATGTCTTGAACTACTCAAAGATTATGATTTCATTATACAATACCACCTGGGGAAGGAACATAGGTGGCAGATTCTTTGAGTAGAAAGGATCATGGAGTTCTAAATAATATGAGAGATTAAAGGGATCTTATGTACATTGATTTAGTAAAAATGGATAAGGGAATAATCATGGAAGGTGAAACATTGATATTTTTTCAAATGGTTTCCAAACCATCTTTACTAGAAAGGACAAAAAGTTCTCAAGATGATGACGAAGAGTTTCAAAATAAAATTAAAGATGTGAACGATGAGAGATTGATCGACTTCACATATGAAGTTGGAATTTGGAAATTAGGGAACAAGCTTTGTGTTCCTGACATACCTGATCTAAAAAGAGAATTGTTGGATTATACTCATAGAAACATTTTCTCCATAAAACATGGTATCACTAAGATGTATAGAGATTTGAAAGAACATTTTTGGTGGGAAAATATGAAGAGCGAGATTTCTGATTATGTGTCAAGATGTACGGTTTGTCAACAAGTGAATGTTGGAAGGCAATATCCTGGAGGAGTCATGCTACCTATTCCCATACCATAGTGGAAATGGGATAATACTACGATGTGATTTTTCATGGGGATACCAAAGACTCCTAGAAGGAATGATGCAATATGGGTCATTATTGATCATCTTACCAAGTCAGCACATTTTATTACTATAAGAGAAGATTTAGAACATGAACGTTTAACAATATTGTATATTAAGGATGTTGTAAGACTTCATGGAGTACCCCTATCGATTGTTTCTGATCGTCATCCTCATTTTACATCAAGATTCTGTAAAAGTCCATAGAAATCCCTGGATACTGAACTTCATTTGGGCACTGCCTACTACCCTCAAACTGATGGAAAATTAGAACAGACTATTAAAACGTTAGAAGACATGTTGAGATCTTTGTCACATGACTTTTAAGATATGTGGGATCAATATTTACCTATGGTACAATTTTCCTATAACAATAGATTTCATTAAAGTATTCAGATGGAACCATATGAAGCGTTATATGGAAAGAGATGTCACACTCCATCTTTTTGGGATGATGTTGGTGAAAGAAAACTTGTATTCCCAGAAAATGTTGAGTAAATGATAGAAAAGGTGAAGGTTATCCAAACCCATATCAATGCATCTCAATGTAGGAAAAAGAGGTATGCCGATAACCGAATGAAGGATTTGAATTATTAGGTTGGAGATCATATTTTATTGAAGTAATCTCCATGGAAGGGTGTTATACATTTCATTATGAAGGGTAAATTGAGTCCCAGGTACATTGGACCTTTCGAAATTATAGAAAAAATTGGTGTTGTAGAATACCGTTTGGCAATGCCGCCAAGTCTCTCCAAAGTTCACGATGTGTTCCACGAATCACTATTGAGAAAATACATGCCTGGTCTAACACATGTACTCACCTATGATGAAATTGAACTAGAACCTGATCTGTATGATTATGAAGAGCCTGTAAAAATTCTTGATACCATATAACAATTGCTGAGAAACATGACGACTCATCAGGTAAAATTTATATGGAGAAACCATAAGATGGAAGAGGCAACGTGGGAACATGAGGAACTTATGATGAATAACAACCTAAATCATTTTATGCAGAAACATTATAGATATTTTTTGTGCGAAATTATTTTATTGAGGGGAGAATGTAACACCCCAAGCTTCCATGGTATGTTTCCCTTTGATTTATACAATTTCTTGTGTTGTAGGCAACTTCGAGTTTTAACACACCACACCAATTCAAATTAGCTATTATGAACATTAATACCCACTTTTTGAAATTTTATAAATTTTATCTTTCCAAATGGACTTCATTTTTTATGTCAGAATATCTAAAATAGATTAGGGTGAATTTTTGGTATTTTTCTGAGAACATTCAATTTTTAATGAATAGTGAAAAAACACTACGCTATTGTTTAATACCGAGTATTTATTTAAATAATTAGTTATTTTATTTTAAATTATTTTAGATCGAAATATATACATAATACCTATATATATGCAACATAATTTATTGGGGTCATTTTATAATAAGTTTATATATATAAAATTTTATTGAACTTTTTACCGTCTTTTACCCATCTCCTAGGAGCATTTACAAATTTGCATTAAAATTAATTTTACCGCTTCTGTGAGTTGAATTTCAAAAATCAATGAGACATAGTTTACATCATTATGTTAAATTTTTATCAATAAGATAAGAATAATTTTTGGTGAATAATAACTTTTTACTTTTATTTACCACGGTAAAAATAAAATAAGGTAATTAAGGGTAAAAATGAAATTATAATTACACTAAAACATGTCCTAATTCTATTAGATAAATTTAATTCGACCAAAAAATCTTAGAAATAAAATAAGATCCCCTTTGGTCCACTTGGATCAGATTAGGACATTTATTTTTATTTTATTTAAAGAAGAGTTAAAAGAGTTAAACTCAAAGTTTAATAACTAAATCATATTTAATATATGGTTATACATGAGATAAATTCGACTATAAATATTCATTAGAAAGTTAAAAAAATGTCCTACATAATGATATTTTATTTCTGATTTTTAGACATTAAATAATTTAAATTATTTATGACACAATGAGGATGCATTAATTACCTTATTAATGAAAGAGTAAAATAATTGATATTAAAAATAACCAAATAAATATAATTTGAGACTTTTGACAAATTCCAGTAATTTTTTATGTTAATATGACATGTTAGTGTTAATTGAATAACTTTTTTTGAAGTAATCATGCTATTATTATTTTAAAAAAAATAAAATACTAAATAGTGTCAAAATTGACATAATTGAATCTTTAAAACAAATATTATATTATTAATTGATATAGTATTCCTAAAAATATACTGTTCAAACAAAGATCATAGGTAAGGTTATATATATAAATAATTAACGACATGGAGTTCATTTGGATTGTTATAGTATTTTTATTAACTATTTTTAAAGCAATATTTCTGTCGTTTTCCAAACAAGGTAATTTATGACCTTTTTGAAAAAATTATGTTAAGAATGTTTTTTTACCTTACATGGTGGTTAGGGATATTTTTTCCATTATCACATCATTTATGCTTCCCAAACAAGATTATAAGATTATATTGAAAATAAATGTATCTTTTATAATTCTATGACTCTTAAATGGTTTCTAAATAGAAAGATGTATTTCTTTAAAATACTTTTCATTTCATATATGTGAACATCTTTTGTTGGATTTTAAACATGTTTGAAGTTGATTTAATATGATAAAATCCTCCAAATTTTGTTAAAGGTTTTGTGATATTATTGACTATGGATGTGTTATTTTTATACCATTAATGGTTTATGTTTAATGTATTGACATTTCGAATGCTAGTTTCAATAGAAATTTTTATGTTATGTTTCAACCTTTTCATATGAGGAATGTATATGACTTAGTGTGTGATTGGTGGAGCCTGCTATAGCTCCTTTATGCATCAGTATGTCTAATGAGACAATTAGGCATGGAATTGGCTGAGGCCTATCTCATTCTTATATATGGTTTTGGCCGTGGCCTAAATCATTTTTTAGCGTCTTGGCTGAGGAGTTGAAAATATTTTAATTATTAATTAATATTTAATATTTAACTAAATTTATGGTTACACTTATTGGGTCAATATGTAGTCCATTTTCTTTATGGAATTATGTTGAATTGCCCAAAGTCCAATGTTAGAATTTGTAAACCCACTAAGGAACCCATAATGAAAGAAGTTAATATGGTAATTAAATACAACCTCTTACAAATTATATCTTTTTAATATCATCCACTTATCACAATTTCTCAATTAAAATAGTTTTTATTCTTGTCATTTCATGTTTTATGCTTGATGTGTCTTTCTTTGAATTTATGTAAATAAACCTGGCCACATAAAACCATTCCCTATTGTTTTTAGAATCCTTAATTCCCATCAAATAGATTGAGATATCTACTTCCATTAAATAACAGAAGAAAAAAATAATTTCCCACATTATTCATTATTTAAATATTACTCATGACTCACCAAACATATCATACATCATATTAATCATATGTTATCTTAGTTTCCATCGATTATTCAAATAAAATAAATTATAATATCCATTAATATAAATATTAAATATGAAGTAAAAATTAAGATGTATATAGATGTGAATATCCAATGACACATATAAATGTGAATTTCCATCTAGCAGGTCTTGTTCACGGAATATACTTCACTGGAAATTATTAATGGAATACACTATGAGAATGTGCTGAAAATTAAAATGAGTATCCACACATTTTATTCTATATCATTTTTTCCTTATAATAATTTCAAATGTAATTAAATTATATTTTTAATAATACTATCATTCCACTTCTAGGTTTTCATCATAGTAGGGAACAACAATGGATTTTTGTGTGATAATTACTCATCAGACATTATCAAAAACTATATCTATAGAACCCCAAGCATCCACGCTATGCTTCTATTTGGATAATACAGTAGCGTGTGTTGTACACAACTTTGAGTTCTAACACACACCACAACCAATCAAACTAACAGTTATAAATAACAAAACCCAATTTTTGAAATTTTATACATTTTATCATTCAAAATGGAATTCATTTTTGGATTAGGAATATCAATGTTATCTTAGGATGAATTTTTGGTATTTTTTTGAAAACATTCAATTTTTGATGAATAGTGAAATTCACTAAATTTTAATTTAAAACAACTTTTTTAATCGAAATAATTAATTGTGATAAATTATGAATTTGAGAGGTTTTAAAGTATATTTAGAATGAATTTTTACCATTTAATATAATGTTGGCCATTGTACTTAATTTCACATTTAAACCGGACAAAAACTACTGTCAATATTTTGATAGTTATTGTTTCAAAAAAACATGCTTTTTGTTTTGACAATGGGTATTAATTTTAAATTAATTTTTTCCACTTATGTGTTTTGAATTTAGAAAAATGGACTCAATATTTAGAATCATGAGGTCCAAATTGTTTAAATAGGTAACTTTTATTTTTAGACATTTTGAATAATTACTGCGGTAAATATTTTATTTACCATGGTTAAAAGGTAAATCTGGTAAATAAGTGTAAAACATAATATTTTAATAAAAATAAATTATCCTAAAACGTGTCCTAACCCGATTGGTTGATACATGTCCAACCATGGGCATATTTGGGACGATTTTGGGCCCCCATGGATCCACTTTTAAGTGATAATGACACTTTATATTAATTAAGTTAATGTAAATACAAAAATGACATAAGCATATATCTTTTTTGAAAACAATTTTTACATAGGGTTATATATGTTATATTTTAGACTATAAATATTAACTAAAAACATAAAATTAATCTATACATAATGTTATTTTATTTCTAATTTTTAGACATGGAATAATTAAATTTATTTATGACACAATAATGATGCCGTATTTTCCTTATTAATGAATGAATCAAATTATTAGTATTATAAATTTTAAAATAAATAAAATTTGAAGGTTTTGATTCCATCCAATAATTTAATTAGTTAATATGACATGTTATGATTTGTAAAATGAATTTTATTATAATTAATAATGTTTTTACGACTTTAAAAACAATCAATTATTAAATATTTTCAAAATTGACATAAAAGAGTTTTTAAAACAAATATTATATTATTAATTGATATTATATTACATAAAGTATAAGGCTTGGCCAAAGGAATTATATAATTATAGGTGTATCATTAATGGAACACTTGGGGGTCATTTGGAGGTATATAGTATGTTTATTAACTATATCATATAAAAATATAAAGTGACATGGTAAATGTCAAACTATTTAACTAAGAGTTAAATAAAAAAGATAAAGTTAATATAGTGACCCAAACCTATCTAAAATATATTGGTTGAAAATGTATCGACCAATACCCACCTTAGACATTGAATAATCCTCTTTGGAGCCATTAGAAACCGAATTTGAATTTATTATAAAATAATACGTTATGTTTTTCCTAAAGATCACCTCCTCCCCCTTATATAAGGACACCACTTATAACCAATTCTTCATCCCTTAAAGGCAATTTTTTAGCCAAACTCTACCCAAATACCCGTTCAACTATCCTCCCTTAATCCGAGTGTCCTTCCTTTAGTTATAAAACCATCCTATGGATCCCTTTTGATCAAATCCAAAGGAAGAACCTCAAGAAGAGGTAATGTTTTCACCACCCTTTTTCAAGTTCCTTTCTTCTTCAAATTATTCTTTCTTAGTTGTTCCATTATAAAATAATAACTCTACTAACTTCTATATACTGTGATATTATTATAAATATGGTAAAACCATATTCAGTAATCTATCTATCCTTTGAATGACATGTCACCATACGTGCGTACGTACGACCTACTGTCTCCACATCGTGGTGTAATTGTTATTCAATACATTATTATTTGTAAGGGTTTAATAATGATGTTTAATTCATGTAAATAATAAATATAACATGATAATTATTCTGTATATATTATATACCATCCAATTATATATTATTTTAATATGAAAAGAATGATATTTTTTCTCATGCGTACGTACGGACTACAGTATCCACGAATGCGATGAAATTCATTCCCCATCATATCCTTTCAAGTATAATTCTCATTTGATGATTAAAAATAATTTTTAAGGACTTGATATCAATCTTTATACGAATAATATACAACCTACCCCTAACAAACATGACTTATTTAACAAAACATATAAAATAAAATGAGTAAGTTAACACCCGAAATGAAAATAATAATTAGATATTATTAACAAAGTAATGTTAAAATATCATATATGATATCATATTAATGTATATGATACTTGTATAATTCAATAAAAATTATTTCACCATTATATAGGAGTATAACCTACCCTCTACCAACGAAAAATTACAATGTAAGGGGTTTCTTATCTCACTTTTAATTCTGTGAGATTTCCATTGTTCACCACTTATTTATTGCATGTGCTCATTGTACTGCAAATGATTGTATTCATTGTGTAATATAATTTAATTTATGTATATTTACATCATCATTTTATGATTCTTCTTTCATGGGTTTATGTTTCGTAAGTTACCAAATCAATAAGGGAATTTTAAATTTCAATTTCCCGTCATTCAACTTTACACATACATCATTGATTATTTTACTCCAAGATTTTGTGTGGAATCACTATTAATTTTCTTATGTCATAATTTCAACTCCAATTTCATTGAATACACTTTTTGTACACATAATCACTCAATTGATAAATTCTAATGTCATCTATATTAACTTGGTTAGAGTAATTTTAACACAATATCCATATATTAAGTCAAATATATAATTCATTGGTGTTGTTTTTACAAGAATATGTGTGAATGTCCTCTGATTGATTTACACTTAATATCCAATCATATTTATTGTATTTACATTTTTCACACATAATTATGTCTTTGATTTATCCGTAACCAAAGGATACAGTCTTTATAATATATTTCATCTCAATATACATTCCATTGAGACTTCTTTGTTGTTATACAAAAAATTACTTTTATATGGTGTATATGATGTACTTTTACATTGTATATCATGAATCCCTTTATTCTCATGATATTACAATGTTTTTATTACCTCAATTATTTATATTCATGTGTCTCTCTTTTTGTTACAAACTCTAACTAAAATATCATTCTTAAATGTTTTAAAGATTTATTCTTCAAAATATTTCTAAATAATGTCCATGTTTTAAAAATTGGTTTAATGATTTATTTATATGGAAATGAATGTTTTAAAATTTAAATTCCTTTTAAATGTTTCAAAGTGGTATGAGACACTTTGATTCAAAAATATATTTAAAAACAGATTCTTTACAAGTAGTGTGACTTTGAAATGTTTTCAAGAAAATGGGTATATTCCTCTCAAATAGTTTTGATGATTATTTTCATCTATGTCAATATCCTTCATTATGCTCAATTGAGTTAATATGTTACAACACATTCATTCATTTTTTATTGAATGAGTAATGTTTGACTGTGGATGTGCTATTTTTATACCATTCATGGTTTCTGGAAAAAGTATTCACAATTCGTATGCTATTTTTAATAAGAATGTTTGTGTTATGTTTAAAAATTTTCATATGAGGAATGAATTAGACTTATTAAGTGATTGGTGGAGCCTTCTATATCTCTTTGATGCATCAGTAGTTCTCATGAGACAAACTAGTATCTTGGTACAAGCCCTTGACAAAATATTATTTGTAGTCTTGGCACGAGGCCTTGACTATGTGGTTATGATAGTCTGGCATTATGCATTCCATCATTATAAAAGTGGTTATTGATTTTTCATGTGGTTATTCGACTAGTAAATTATCCATGTGAATAAGTAAATGGTATTTCATATTAATATTTTCATATTATGCTGAATTTTATGTTTAAAAGGCATTTTATTAGTTATACATTGCCTTAAATGTTTATGCTTATATATGAATGTTTCTGCTATATTGTTATCCTTACTAAGCTTATGACCTCACCCCTTTCAATGTTTTATTTTTCCCAGGATGTGAAGAAGTAATTTATGAATGACCTTCCGGGATAGTATTAGGGGATATGAAGACAAGATTTTGTTGTAGTTATTTTAGCATATGATGTAATGTAAGACTTATGAATATATCTTGCATTTCCAAGACTACTAAACTGATTTTTCTTTCGAGACTTGATCCTTTGTGATCATTCCAATTATAAGTAATAAGGAACTGTCTATGGGTAACTAAGGTTGGGGTGTTATAGTTGGTATCAGATAAGTTTACTACAAACCATGGAATCTAGATTCTGATAAAATATGATTAGAGCACATAGCCCTAAGATAGAAATTGAGGATTAGTATAGAAAAACATCCATGAATTTTGGTATTGTATAGATTTTGTGAGTTTTCCAAGAAATACATCCGTGTCTGGATACGAGCAGGTAGAGGTGGCTCTGGCACATATGTTACTAGGGGTAAAACCCAAAAACACCGCTTTGAGCAATACTCGAACTAGAACTGGTGCACAAAAATGGTCCTTACTGCACTCATGGTTATGACACTCCTGGGGGATATGCTTAGGATAATTTACATTTTCTTTACAAACCAATTTGAATTATTTTAATATTAGATGAGAATAAATGACCTTGGTAAATCCTAAGATGTTTCAAATTGAGAATATGGTGTCATGATATTCTCTAAATGATTTTATGGCTACTGTTAATAACACAATTCGTTCTGGTTTTAGTCAATGGCTGGAGTCGAAGGAAGTCATATTAACTTTTAGAATGATGTACATGGTGGGAATTGTGGTGGAAATGAGAAAAAATGGAATGTTGATAGGCATAAAATATATTGTGTTCATGCCAAATAATTTTTCCATGAATATGATCAATAACATATATATTAACCATCATTCGGACTCAAAAAAGAAGAGAAAGGTGATGAATGATAAGAACTCCAGTAGTGGAGACCATGGAGAAAAGAATTATAAATTTTCATCATGCAGGAAATATGGAAGGAGACACCCAGTAATGTGTCTCATCAAAAGAAATAAGTGCTTTACATGCGGTAAATAAGGACATGAAGTGAATAATTGCTGAGAAAAAAGAAAGACTGCTATAGAAGAAAATAAAAATGGTCCCAAGAATCCATTTACAGTCATTTTCCATAAATGAAGGGGACCTGGCCATTACCTGAATGAATTCCCTATTATATAGGATATTTTATTGGTCAATGAAAAGCTATTTAGAAATAAATGGTTGTAGAAATGTTTAAAAGTAGTACTGCTCCTTATTTATTGGATTACTTTGAATAATTTTCCCTTGTATTGGTAACCCCTTAGTTTTCCATGTGAGAATGATATTTGAGGAAGTATTATCTTTTACCTTGTGGATATAGTTATAAATAACCAATTGGTTTTATATGATCATTAGGTTTATGGAAATTACAAGTTATTATATTTTGGGATGAAAATGAAAGGTATGAGAATACATTTATGGTTAAAATTATGTTATGGTTATTTTGATGAATTTAACTCATTTTAGAAATGTTATAAAATATAGTTTTTGGAAAAGGACAACATGCAAACCGTGTGACAACCCATCGCGTCAGACAAGGCTATGGGAATCGAACCCACAACCAATGTGCGATTGAGATTTATCACCTACCACTAAACTATGTGATGTTCCTCGTTAGTGTGACTAATTATTTTTAGTTAAATGATTTCATTTATCAATAACAATTTGATTTTGGTTCTTATTTGTTATCAAATTAATACCCTTAGTATAGGAAAATGATTTGGTGATCAAGTGATAAATATTATTTTGGAATATGTTTGCTTTGTTGGGAACACTATATGGCCAAGGAGAATAGAATAATATGGGGTTTCATTTGAGGAGTAATGGTGGATTTTTATCAATGTTTTTATTGTGGATTTATGGTGATTTGGGTTATTTATAGAAATGATTAAACTATAATAGAGAATATGTGATTAGGTTAATTACTTTTAAGTATGTGACTTTAAGAGTAGTTGATGTCATTTGGATATACTATTTAACAAGGAAGAATACATAACCAAATTCTTCTAAGTTTTGTGTTTCTATATTAGTTTGGATTATATTGAAGGATTTTACAGACAAATGTTTATGAAATGGTATTTATTTAACTTTGGGGTATTGTTGGTTTAATTTTAGAAATTAATATTCATGTTTGTTTCTCTAAAGGAATATCCTTTTGGGGGATCATCAGATCATGTACTAACCATTTTGGTTTTGATTAATCTCTAAAGACAAGGTAAATATATAGTTTATCCTTCGTGGATCATGTGATTCTATTGAAGTTTTTTCTAGCTCTTCCAGTGTGACCAAGTCTTCTTGATTACTCATCATTTAAAAAATGAATTAGTGGTGGAAATTTTTTAAATAATGAAACTATACTTAATAAGTAACTATATCTCTTTATTTTCTTAGTCAATCTCATAAATGATTTCCTCATATTTATGTAATGTAACTTAAAAAAATGTTGTCTGTATACTTTTCCCATTGGGAAACTAATGAACATTTATCCCATCACAAGTTTGTGGCTTTGTTATTGTTTACTTTCTCATGACCATGGTTTCTATCCCTCTCCATCAGAACTTGGCACTTAGTTTATCTTCCATATCCATGTTTTCCTACATGTAAGCCTTGTACGAGTTATCTTGGGTGACCATTGTACTTCTCGTTCTTTCTTTTAAGGTGATTGTTTTATTAACTCCTTTTTCGATATGGGACATTCCATTATATTCCCAAGCCCAATTTTAAAAATTTCAAGGAAAAAATTATATCAAGTAGGGGAGAATGTAACACCCTAAGCAACCACAGTACACTTATCTTTTAATTATACATTAGAGTGTGTTGTACATTATTTCGAGTTCTAACACACACTACAACCAATCAAACTAGCCGTTAGGAATAGTAATACCCCCTTTTGAAATTTTATAAATTTTATCATTCAAAATGGATTTCATTTTTGGATTCGGTATATCGATATTAGCATAGGGTGATTTTTTTGTATTTTTCAGAAAACTTACAATTTTTGTTGAATAGTGAAAATCACTAAATTTTAATTAAAAACAACTTTTATAATCAAAATAACTAATAGAGATAAATTATTAATTTTAGTGTTCTTAAATTATATTTAGAATATAATTTTACCATTTAATACAATTTTTGTCACTGGATGTAATTTCACATTTAATCTGTACATAAACAAGTGTCAATTTTTTGATAGTTATTATTTCATAAAAACACGCTTTTTGTTTGGATAGCGGGAATTAATTTTAAATTACTTTCTGCCAATTCTGTGTTTTGAATTTAGAAAAATGGATTGCATATTTTTAATCAAGAGGTCCAAATTGTGTAAATTGGTAACTATTATTTTTAGACATTTTGAATAATTACTTCAGTAAATATTTTATTTACCATGGTTAAAGAGTAAATCCTGTAAATAAGGGTAAAAAATAATATTATGATAATAATAAATTTCCATAAAACGTGTCCTAAACCTATTGAATGATACATGTCCGACCATGGTCATATTTCGGTCATTTTTGGGACCCCATGGATTCACTTGTAATTGATAATGACACTTTATATTAATTGAGTAAAAGTAAATACAAAAATTACACAAGCATATATCTTTTAGAAAAATGATTTTTACATAGGGTTATATATGTAATATTTTCGACTATAAATATTCATTAGAAATATAAAAATATTTAATACATAATGGTATTTTATTTATAATTTTTAGTCATTGAATAATTAAATTTATTTATGACATAATAATGGTGCAGTACTTTCCTTATTAATGAATTAATCAGATAATTAGTATTATAAAGGTTAAAATAAAACTAATTTGAAAGTTTTGATGCAATAAAAGAATTTTATTAGTTAATATGACATGTTAGGATTTCTTAAAATAATTTGGGTAGATATAATAATATTTTTATGACTTTAACAAAATGTAATTATTAAATATTGTCAAAATTGACATAAATGAGTTTTTAGAACAAATATTATATTATTAATTGATATTCTATTCCTAAAAATCTATGGTTCAGAAAAAGGACTTATATAATGGTAGGTGTATCAATAATGGACCACTTGGGGTAACTTTGAGGTATATTGTAAATTTATTAACTATATAATATAAAAATACAAAGTGACATGGTAAATGTCAAACTATTTAACAAAGAGTTAAATCAAAATGATAATGTTAATATAGTGACCCGAACCTATCTAAAATCTATTGGTTGAAATTATTTCGACCCATATCTACCTTATAATTTTAATAATCCACATTTGAGCCATTATAAACCGAGAATGAATTTATTTTAAAATAATACTTTAAGTTTTTTCTAAAGACCCCCTCCCCCCCTTATAAAACGTCCCCAATTCTTACCAATTCTTCACACCTTCAAAGCATTTTGGTTCGGCCAAACTGTACCCAAATACCCTCTAAACTATATTGCCTTTATCATAGAGTCCTTACTTTACTCATAAAGCCAACCTATGGATCCTTTTTGATCAAATCAAAAGGAAGAACCCGAAGAAGTGGTATTGTTTTCACCACCCTTTTTCAAATTCCTTTTTTTCATCAACTTCTTCTTTCTTTGTTTTTCCATACTAAAATAATAAATCCAGTATCTTCTAAATACCATGATGTTATTATAAATATGGTACAACCATATTCAGTATTCTATCCATCATTTTAATGATATGTCACTAGACATGCGTACGTACGACCTACCGTCTCCACGTCGTGGTGTAATTGTTATTCAGTACATTATTATTTTGATGGTTATAATAATGATGTGTAATTCATGTAAATAATAAATATAACATGATAATGATTCTGTATATATGATATACCATCCAATTATATATTATTATAATATCAAAATAATGATATTGTCGCTCGTGCGTACGTAAGGACTACCGTCTCCACGAACACGATAAGATTCATTCCACATCATATCCATTCCAGTATAATTCTAAGTTGATGATTAAAAATAATTTTTAAGGACATGATATAATTCTTTATATTAATAATATACAACCTACACATAACAAACACAACTTATGTAACAAAAAATATAAAAAAAATGAGTAAGTTAACACCCAAAACGACGATAATACTAAGATATTATTAACAAATAATGTTAAAAGATCATATATGATATCATATTAATTTATATGATACTTTTATAATTCAAAAAAAATTATTTCACCATTATACAGAAGGCTAACCTATCCTCGACCAATGAAAAAGTACAAAGTAATGGGTTTCTTATCTCACTTTTAATTCCATGAAATTTCCATTGTTCAACACTTATTTATTGCATGTGGTGTGTGTACTACCCATGATTGTATTCATTTTGTAATGTACATTAGTTTATGGATATTTATATCATCATTGTATGATCCTTCTTTCATGGGTGTATGTTTCGTATGTTACCAAATCAATAAGGGAATTTGAAATTTCAATTTCCACTCATTCAGCTTTACGCATACATTATTGATTATTTTACTAAAATATTATGTGTGGAATCACTATTCATTTTCTTATGTCATAATTTCCACTCCCCTTTCTGTGGATACACTTTTTCTACACATAATAACTCCATTGATAAATTCTAATGTCATTAATATGAACTTGGTAAGAGTAATTTTAACTCAATCTCCATTTATTTAGTCAAATATCCAATTCATTGGTGTTGTTTTTACAAGAATATGTGTGAATATAATATGATTTATTTACACTAAATATCCAATAATATTGTGTATATTTATATTTTTCACACATAATTATGTTTTTGATTTATCCTTAACCTAAGGATACTGTCTTTATAAGAGATTTCATCTCAATTTACATTCCATTGAGACTTATTTGTTGTTATACACCAAATAAATTTTATATGGTGTATATAATGAACTTTGACATAGTATATAATTAATCCCTTTATTCTCATGATATTAAAATGTTTTTATTACCTCAAATATTTTTATTCAAGTGTCTCTCTTTTTGTTAGAAACTCTAACTAAAATATCATATTTAAATGTTTTAACGACTTACTCTACTAAATCTTTCTCATTAATGTCCATGTTTTAAAAATGGTTTTAATGATTTATTTATTTTAACATTAATGTTTTAAATTTAAAATTCCTTTTAAATGTTTCAAAGTGGTATGGGACACTTTGATTCAAAAATCTACTTTAAAACAGCTTCTTGAAAATTAGTGTCACTTTTAAATGTTTTCATGGAAAAGGGGGATTTTCCTCTCAAATAGTTTTGATTATTATTTTAATCTATGTCAATATCCTTCATTATTCGCGATTTAGGTTAATATGTTACAATACAATCTTTTATATTGTATTGAATGAGTTACGTTTGACTGTGGATGTGCTATTTTTATACCATTCATGGTTTGTGGATAAAGTATTGACATTTCGTATGATAGATTTAATACGAATGTTTATGTTTTGTTTCAAACCTACCTTGATTTAGGGATATGAAATATCAATCCTAGTATATAACATGTCAAAAATGATTGATCATATAGGAAAAAATATGGTATCCTACTCATTCTCTCTTTCTATAATTTTTTTCTTAGGACACGTTTTATAATAATGATGTATACCATATTACAGTAGAACATATACACTCTCTAATTATTAATAAATGAATATTTTTTTTATCTGGTCAATTTATATAACATTAATTAGTAAAATTAGCCTCTTTCATCAATCATGAATGATCTTAATCCCTATAATGTAGAATGATTCACTGAATCCCTCTATAGATTAGCACCTATTTAACTAGTCCTTAACTATCTATAATAATATCATGTCATTTACAATAAGTAATATGTCATTGAAATACACTATTAGGATAAATACAATAGTCTAACTAATAATATTATAAACCCATGGCTCAAATTCATTCTTAATGGAACAAAATTCTTTTATATCTTCATGGAATTTAATATTCCCTAACTAATATGATTTATTCAATAATTAAATATATCTCTACAACATATAATCCATTTTGGAATTATTTGTTGTTAGAAACAAATATAGTTATTTTATATTAATAACATTATGAAGGATCCCATTAAGGAATGGTGTTTTGAAATCGATCTACAAAATTTAGTATTCATTGTAATATTCTTTAGTAAATTGAATTCTGAAGGATATAATGATTAAAAATAGAGAAAATATTTCATTTAAGTGAATTATTTTATTTTATTTGAAACATTTATCCATTGTTCATTCCCATTAGTATTTAATTTACCCTTTATGTGCAGTTTTCTCTGGAATTCCCATTAAAACCGAACATGCCTAACATCAATTGAAAGATCGACCAAAACCCTAACATTATTTTGATAAATGGAATCCAAATCACTATTCCTGAATTCATTCCATATTATATACTTGTAACTATATAATAACTATTTATTAATGAGAGGTTAATTATTTTAAACCAATAACAAGTCATCATATTTATGGACTATAAAACCTTAGCTTTTTGGTTCTCTTAACACTCCTGTGATCATATGTGGTACTTGTGTTTTGGGAACAAATTATTCAATTCTATGCTATTGAATTTTTTCATGTTACAACTCTTTTATATCATTAGCATCAACTTTATTGAAGTCAATCTTAATACCAATATCCTTGTTGGGGGTGTGATCCATCAAAATAATATGTCTTGCTTTAAAAAAACACTTTCTTATTTGTGGAGTTATATAAAAATATATAGTTATTTTATTAGGATGTCTTTTAATATACACTTCTTACCTAGGGGTGCTATTTTTTCCAATTGTTGACTTTACCAGAACATCACTTCCCCATACATGAATATGTTATAAAACATGTTTCCTTCAATTCTATACTTTAAACAGAAATTTTTACACTTTATTTGGTACTCGGTTTAGTGTATATGATTTAGTTTGTAATGAATATCCCCAAAAGGATAATGAAAGATCTACATGAATCATCATCGACCTTAACATGTCAATCAATGCACGTTAGAACCTTTTATAATCATTAATCCACTATAGTGTATAAGGTGTAATGAGTTGAGATAAAATCCCAGACTCCCATAGAATGTTGGTAAACTATTATTTAAGATATTAGTCACCTCAATCAGATATAGGATTTATTATACTCTTACTAATTCGATTAAATACTTTATTATGGATCTATTTGAATTTCTAAAAATTATACAACATATACCCCATCATGTATACATATCCATATCTACTCAAGTAATCACTAAATGTTATAAAGAAATAATACCCACCAATATATTCTAGTATATAAGTTCAACCCACATCATTGTTTACCAATATAGGAGATATGAAACCCTTTCCACCTATCCATTGAATGGTTGTTTATTCATTTTTCATTTAAAACAACAATGACATATCCCAAGAGGAAATAGATTAATCTATCCAAAATAAGAACCTAGAAGGAGACTTTTTATATGATTCTTATTGATATATCTATGGTGGTGATTTCATAGTTGGGTGTAATATGATTTGGACGAAAATGATTCATTACCTATTTTCAATACATTAATTTTTTAATTTAACAAATAATGATCATTGATTATTTGTTTCATACAATGAAAAATAATCATTATAAATGATGAATTAATTTTTTATAAATTTCAAATTAGATCCATCCATTTTTAAGGAATGAAATATAGGTTATGTTCATAGTAACACATGGCATAAAATAAGTGTTCTTTATAACCAAAATCATTTCAATTTTCAAAATAAGGGTTTGGTATCATATAGTAAAAAATTGAGTCATGTACCATTTGATACTTGATGATACACCTATCCTCTGTAAATCTTATGAAATCAACTTGGTTACTTTATTTGGATAGAGATGTGTGCACCAATTTATTTATCTAACACCCATTGTGTAGATATAGAAAAATTACACTTAATAATGAATAAACCTTTATATTCCCCTTGTTCTTGGTGTAGTTATTCTTATAGAGGCCCAGGTTGTCATATACAATTCATGCTCCATATTTTACTTTCACCATCCATTAGATCATCATTCACTTAGAAGAATGGTTCTTGGGATATTTAGGCTTATTTTTAGTCTTAGGCCCCTTTTCCTCATTGTTCCTTTTCTAGTTCACCATAAAGACTACATGTTTTCAAGCCCCATGTCCTATTAAACATATAGAATTATTGTAATCATTTATCAAATAGTCTTATCATTATTCATCATGTTGTAATTCACATGGAAACTAGAGAATGATTTATTTATTAAGAAAATAATGATATCCATGCACAAAAAATCAGGGTATTAAATTCCCATGATATCTAAGAACTCAATTTATCTAATCATCTATATGCGTTAAGGCCCATTATGTGGTGACTCTCTAATAATGGAAGTCAACAGTGCATTAGATATCTCATTCCTTTCTTGTATCACCTTCTGTTGAAAGAGATCATGCGGTGGGATATCATTTTTTTGCATCCATATGCTCATTATTCAATAAATTTTTATTGGACATGGTTGATAGCATAAAACATCTGACATATATGAAATTATACATATTATTCTCCTATAGGGATAATTGTTCCTTACTAGGCTCTTCGATCGTTGCTTTAGGAATGAGGATTTATAGCACATATAATTTAATTTCATGTCATAGATATCATGTATGTTCCTTTTCAAATCACTGAAATTAGTTATTATGAGATTGATATCCTTCTCAAGTATTTGACATAGTGATATGGTTATATTAATATGTATTCCAATTCCTTAAATTAAGAAGAGAATAAATTTGGAAAATTATTGGTAGAATTAGATAATAAATATTAAATTTATTAATCCCCACTATTTTTTTGAACCCTAATATCCATCACCATTAGTTTTGAAACATCTTTCTGGTTGTGTATTCTATTTTAAAGGACCCATATTCCCCTTTTCAGAACCAAAACATTTTTTTGACATGTTATTTAATGCGTTTTAGGTGGCTATAATTTTTCCAACTGTAGTAACTCACAGTTCCTTGATAAATCGAGTGGACTCATGTTATTGAAGTCCTTGACTTGGTTTTCATCATCCCTTTCCTCTTAGTAACACAAAGTCCTTATTTGGAATTCAACCATTGATGTGAACTATGTTAATTCATCAGAAAACACAAGTTCGAATTTCCTGATAATTGAAGGAACCCTGACTCTAGATTTCTAAGAACATTGAACTATAGTTTAATTTATACAATAAGTAGTGGAAGGTTATATTAAATTAATATATATAATTGAGATGTTTTAATCATTATGTACAAATTTCACATTTTATCTTCATTACATTATTATTAATATTAGGTTGATTTATTTAAGTTATTAATCATGCATTTGATAAAGATTACACATAATCCAATTTTTTAGTTCTATCTTGCATGTTTGTTGATTCATTAATTCATCTAATTTTAGAATAAAATTCCTAATAAAATTAACCATGCAATATGATAGAAATAAAATAATAAGAGTGGAATATTCATGATATTTTGGTAATGGTTAGTTTACATATAGGATGATGTCATAACCATAAACCTAGGGGGAAAACTCCTTGAACCATGTATTATTCCACATTTCAGCATTCCACATATCGACCCATGATCTCCTGGAATAGTTTCACCTCATCTAAGGACATGAACCACCTTTACTCTCTTGGGAGCTCCCCCCATTACATATGTTTTTACTGACACGCTGTTCTAGGGTATGAAAGGATTGCTTTATGGGGGGAAAGGAAATCATTTTTATTCCTGACCATACATAATGGGAGCATGGATGATACACATCCCATATATTTAATATAATAATAAATTAATAGGAAGTAATCATATACAATGTTCTATTCAAAGATCATGATTATCCACATACATGCAAAAAATTACATTTACTAAAATATCATTCAAACCAAATCATTAATTTTAAGATATATCATACTCGAACCAGTTAATATATCCCTTAATCAATCTATTCTTTTATTATAATTATCATACAATTTTTTTGATATTATCATCCATCAAAATTTTAAAAAATCAAACAAATTAGTTTAAAATTTATTATTTACAAAAATATGTACCTTATAGGAAACACAATGGGAACCCAACCAAAATACCCAGTGTATATGATACATTTATACTCTTTACTCATGCGACATGTAGTATATATGTCTTATCATGTAATTCCATGGAGTGTAGTATTAAATGAATGATACAAAAAATGCGTTTTATTTTCATAGTGTGGAATCATTTAATGCATGTAGAGTAATAACTGTATTATGACTTTTATATGTTAAAAAATTCCGAATACTACACATTAATTAATTATAAATTATATATATATATATATATATTAATATATTTATGTATCCGATCAGATGGGATGTGTGATTCATATGATTGGAACATGAAACATATTTGATATGGTCTAAAGAGTATAAAAAATGATTTTAAATTTTTCATAAAAAGTAAATGTACATAGAATGTGCTAGCTAGATATATGTTGCTTATAAATAATCATCATATATCAACAAAACATTCCTCAGGACTGATCTTGTAGGCCTAAAATAGATATTAATGGAGTACACTATATGTATAGTAATTATATATCATGTGGTCTTTTTGTTACCCTGTTACCTTACACATATTTCATTAAAAATCACATGAACCATCTTTGACTAGTGGACAACATACTAAGTATCTATGTTACATGTCATGTATATAGGATAATTGTGTGCTTGGATAGCCCAGTGAACATGTACTGTATAAACTACACACTGTGTGAAATAAATTCATGATACAAAAAATTAATTATTGAGTCATCATGGTTCACTAAACATGGGTACACTACTTATACCTATGGGTTACACACAATTTATTGTTATGTTATCTATATAGATTCCATGGAACCTCCTTAATTTTCTTCAAACAATATTCAATCATATTCAATCCATTTTTAATTATATTCATTAAATAAATAGAAGGAATGGGATATCTCATGATTTTTTTTAAATAATGATTAAAACAAAATCTAAGACTAATGATAAATATGAAAGTTAATCAATGATATTTAAATAATTATATATTATTATATAAAATTTCATTAATACCACTTAATGGTTATAGACATATAGGACGTACCAATAGGGCATTAAAAACTCTAAATTTTATCGTAATAGATGATTAATATGAGATGTACATCATTGAATAATTCCTTGGAAAATTTAATTAAATCAAAATTAATTGACATGTGATCACCATAATCACATACATTATCATCACATAATGAATTTATAATTAATTTATATAGTTAAATAATATCCTTATAATGAATTATTTTTTGATGATTCAAAAATTGTCTTTATATCATAATAGATTTGTGTTGTTGGAATCATGTGTAGATTCCCTCCAATTGTGATCCACATGTGTAAAAGAAACCTTTGAGTGTCATCCTGGGAATATCTGAGGTCTAGAATAGAAGACCATAATGTTTGTATCATTCACCTTTAATTTCTATAAGAATATATTCTAAGAATGATTCTCATTTATCTCTCAAGAATTGAGAGGTTTGGAGGAAGAGGATTGCTATCCGTTCATGAGGGAGTTATTTGAGAGGGTCTCTATAGGTCATGAGAGAATTATCATTATGATAATTCACACCAAAAAAATAACCAGACTTAAGGTTGGAAATAATATAAATTGGTTTAAATAGTGTTGGGTTAGAAAATAAGAATTCCACATCCACTCTAATTATTTATTATATCCCCAAACATCCCAATGTCTATAATAATAATAATAATAATATTATTATTATTATTATTTATTGGCATATTAAATTATAGTAAATTTAATTAATGTTATTTCATGAATAAATAATTTAAAATTTATTTAGTTATCATTTAATATATATTATTTTTCCCTAGACCCATATATTCGATAAAAAATTCATCAGAAATATTTATCAGTCCTTGAATAATGAATATTTTTTAATAAATTAATTGTCACTACCTTATTCTCTCATACATTAATAAATATTATAATTACTAAATAGAAAATAAATATTTATTAAATATTCTTCTCAAAAAATATTTTCTCGAATTACTAGTCACCAAATATTTGTTATCATTCTAATCATGAATAATTACTATAACATGTACGAGGGTAGTAATAATTCAATATTTTAAATGATGAAAAATGTGAAATATTTAGCTAATGTTATGGATTCACTTAGTGTGTAACCCTCTAGGACACCAACAAGTGGCATTAGGTAAATCCACCCAAATTCCTAGATTAGTGTCTAGTAACATGCCAGTTCACCCATATTGAAAGAATTTAATGCCATAATGACATAAAATCTAACAAAACTTCTTCATGTCTAATATAATTCCTTTATCGTGGTATCTCAAATCTAGCAGGTTTTAGGTTGGTAAAATCAACTTATGTGCCTGATGTATCTTCCATTGAATTTCTGTTAATAAACATGCACGAAAAACACTATGGAAATTATTTATATATTTTTATTCCCATCAATATGCCTAGTTTACCAACTTTCATCAAAGTAAAATGGGTAAAATCATTTATCTTATTATCTATTAATGCAATATTACACATGATGTTCCCAATTTATCCAAAAATATCGTGAACATATGTTTTAATTTTTTTAGCAATATATCAACATATGTGATTAAAATATTCATTAATAATAATCATAATTTCTATGTATCAATTCAAACTTATATATATAGGAACGTCCTATGAAACATATAAATTATGAATTCTAACTAGCGAGTCGTGTTCTCAAAATATCATGTGTTTGAAATTACCAAGGGCATACACTATGAGAAAGTTCCTCAATGTATTATGAGTATACACCGTTAATAGCCTATATAATATATTTTTAATCAAATAATTTCATATTTCTATAAAAAATATTTAACAATAATATCATGGAACTTATGGGTTCACATCATATCGGGTAACTACTATAAAATTTTAGTGTGATGGTAACATTCAAGAAATTATCACATACTATGTCATGAGGAAGAATAATCATGATGTGATAATAAGATTATAAACAATAAAAAATGATTAATGCTAATCAAAAAGTACATATACGTTTGGTCTAGGGAACCAAGTCCAACAAAATAGTCATTGGGAGAACCTGAAAACTAATATAAATCTCAAGGGTCTTAATTGAATATAATAAAATATAGGCATGATATATACATATCATAGAAATCCTAAAACCCCATGGACATAAAACTGGGATCCCCATGGGCCCCTCATTCAAGAAAAGAAAGTAATAAAATTGATCTATAAAATTCATAAAATAAAAACATAGTAGTTTGATATATTTATATAGAAACAATGTAGAGGAATAGTGTCCAACACATAGATAATAACAACTACAATTTACCTAACTTGTGGCTCAATATACATGATTATGCCATAAAAACCTCAACCTCTTGTCTCTATTAAAACTAACATCATATATAGTGCTTCACTGGACCTTAACCCTAAAAAATTGAATAATGGGGATCATCTCATGTATCGATGGTTCATTTCTACTTGAGTTGGGTGTGAGTAAAACACATTAGGGAACCATAATCATTATCTCATACAAAACTACTGTAGGCAATGTTTTTTAAAAGGACTATAAATAGTGTATATAAATAAATTATATATGTTTAAGTAAAATAGATACCATCATTACTATAATTTTAAGGTGACACCTAGGATCAACTATAACTTCTTTGGACAGTGATAAGATGTCTCTAACCATGTCACTTATCCTCATGGGGATACATGTCCTACCCTGAGACCTTGTTATAATGCCACCACTATATGTAAATAATAGATCATATGTCCTCTTAGGAAAACCATATAGTATCAAGTAACATCACTAGATCCTAGAAGCACCCCATGAATCCCTTATATGATATCATGTCTAATACTGTATCCATGAAATTCATTTCATCACATAAATAATATAAAATCATCATAGTGTCCTAGAAATCATTATAAATCTCACATAATCTTGTAAATTTTCATATCCCATGGATCGCTATGAATCTCATATGATATATATAGGAATCTATCCAAATTATAAGAGTTATTATGTGTCTCATAAACTATCACATTGTATCCCAATAGGTCATACTAATTTCTAGGCATCCCTCTTAGCATCATAATGAACAACTATTAGATCTAAGGGTGGTGATCCTGAACATCCTCTAAAACAATGAACCACTAGATCCTAGGGTATTGATCTTTAGAATCCTGTAATAATCAATAAGCACCATCAAAGCCTATGGAGATAAACCCTAGCATCTATCATGATTATTTAGGGGTCCTGAATCCCCCCATTACACCACATTATAATTTGATTGATAACAACAAATCAGGTTCACCTTTTTCCCATTGCTTCTCATATGTCTAAGGTTAGACACTAATGTTAATGAATTATCTCAATAAATATATCCCTATAATGAACACATCATTATTATTTGTGTTTAGGTGACAATCATAATCATCACTACCCATATATACACAACCTTCCTAGGGTGAATGTAATATGGAAACACTATTCACTATCCCCTAGGTCATATCATATCACAGACACCTAAACTAGTACCTATTATCTAATTCATATCCTTATGTCCAAGAACACAACTCAAAGTCCTTAATTTATAATCAATCCATCACATTAATATCATGTCAACATTGATCTCATATGAAAATCAATAGTAGTAGTACACTAGTGAGATGGGATAACGCCCATCTCACTTCCTTTGTCATATTGGTTTGTTATCACACAACCCTCCTATAAATAGTCTACCCTATGAATACACATCAGGTATCCATACTAGTGACGGAAGAATAGATATATCTTTCTCATCATGACTATCTCAAAGGCTATAATGTTTATTACTTTCATACTGTTGTCCACCTAGGCCATTCATCTCAATCCATCACTTGTCCTTACAAAAGGGTCATAGGGAACCTATCAAAGTCCAAAATAATGACTTAATTTTTTTTAATTTTAACCCCTTAATGTTCCATATATATTAGGGAATATGTTCATAATTTATCCCTTTCCATTAGTGGATGAGTCATCAAGCCAATTTTCAATGGTCCAAATTCTCCTTAGATAACTTTTTATTCAATATTCACCTCATTTATGTAAAAAAGTTCATCTTAATGATCAATAAAACATTTTTTAAATTTAAAAGTTTGTACACACTATAGGTAGACCACATATCAAATGTTTTATATAAATAAAATAAGTAATTCATTAATGGTTATATTCTTATGAAACAACCTACCTCATACAAAAAGTCATCCCTTTATAGGCACATCCTACCAATCCTCAGTAATGATGGTCCCTATTTGAATGAACATCATCCCTCAATATATGGCCCTAACTGCATGTAAAACACATTAATTATTTATAAAATTAAATTTCAATTCATTTTAAAATTTTATAGGTAAATTAATTAAACTATAATGTTTTTTAATTAACCTTTTCCATGATTAATTTTAAATAGTCTATAAAAATTATAAGGCTTGTTAAAGATTCCACTTTCCTATTTTATATTCTATAAAATCCTATTAGAATATTTAAATTAATTACAAAATTTTAAAATATTTCAGAATTAATTTTTATAATTTATTTAAAATTTAAATTAAATGGAATAAATAATAAACAATTCACCTCAAAACCCCTTTTTATACCTCAAAATAACCATATAAGAAAAGGGGACATTCATTTTTTGAATTTTTTAAATAATATTTTCCCTTAGAGATGGGGTACCATGGTAAGAGAAATCATTACCCTACACATAAATAGTTTCTTCTACGAAATTTTCAGTAAATCTCTATCATTATATAGTTACCACAACATATGGGTAAGTAAGGCCATACCCTTACTGAGTGCTGACTGCATAAAAGTATGTGACCCTCTACCCTTATAGGCCCTTTGAGTAAGGTAATATAATTTTTTTACCCTTAAACATTGTAAAAAAAATCCTATAATATATATATTACTTATTATTCTTCCATTCCAAAAATAGAAAACCACAAAAAAAATCCCAATTTCAGATGTACTCCAAAACAAAATAACAACTAAAAATATTAGAATTAAACACCCACATCACCCATAAATAAATGACCAATTATTAAAATAATACAATAAAATTTCAAATATAAAAAATGGGGAACATAAAAAATAAAAATATATTACAACCTCATGGAGAATTATTGATGTATAAAGCTGGGACATGTTCCCTTTTGTTATAACACCATTTTCAAACTCTGATCATGCTTCCACGAGAAAATGATTTTTGTTATCCACATTCCATCTCAATTACGAAACATGAAACACTAGTGGGAAACCAAAACCTATTGTGTATACAATAAAAAATATGGGGGAAGGAAATACATTGTTTATATTATTTAAATCAATTTAATTAATTAAATTTTTTCCTTTGACCATTTAAATAGACCAACATTTTCCCCAAAACACATGCTGATTTTATAAATTTCTAGATAAAATCAATCATTCCAATTTCAAAATTTCATTATAAGACTTTACATAATGAGTTAGATTAATTATTATATAAGAAATATTGACATAATTTGCTCAGAATACTACCAAATTCAACACCTAGGGTAATCATGCCATTCTATGATCAATATAATTATTAAAAAAAATTTATAGATAGTTTATTAGGTGAAATTTCCATTTATACCATATTACAAAATTTATATTCACAAATTCAAATTTATATTAATTTTCATTACTAGGAATGGAACAGGGTGTTACACACTCCCACCACATCACCACCTAGAACCAAAAAATCCAGTAGGAATAATCATTACCTATATACAATTCCTTAACATTACAAGTTCTAATAAAAATAGGTATATAAAACCCAAATATAGTATGTATGGTGTGAGAATAAAATGATCAAGAGGTACCCATTAATTATTACTTGGGAAATCATTGTTATATAAATCCAATCATTCTATTTTGAAAATAAACATCTTGATGAATTTTTTAAACATTTTAAAATTTCAAGAATCCTTTAAGAATATTTAAAACATAGTAAACATGAATTTAATTCCATGTTGACAAATAATTCAAAATAATATACATGGGATAATACCTACCATAGATAAGATCAAGGAACTCTATGATCCTCAAACATTATTGATGTTCAAACTAATCATATCCAGCTATGAACAAACCCATATGGATAGAATTTTCACATGCGTTGTGGTGTGGTGTCACCAATATGATGGAAGCACAAATATACGATCCAAGACATAGTGAGGGTTAGTTAGTCAATTGTGTAATCCAATGATAGAGATAATGTATCATATATATATATCCATACATGTATGAGATTTCCACCTAAGCACCCAGGTTCCCATGTTCCATAACCTATTCGAACATTTACAATTTCACAACTATTTTCTTCAAAGGGTTGTTTTATTAAACATGTAGTTGGTTAAATTAATGTCAATATATAAAATATTTTTTCAAAAAACATAAATTCTCAACAATATAAGATAGATATTTTACAAAATAATATTATAATAAATATATTCTAATGGTAGTATAAAATATTTTTTAGAATTTTTAAACACATTTTATAAACCCTATTATAAATATATTTTCAAAGAAAGCTAGTTCAGGGAATCAAAACAATGATTTGATAAAACCACGTACCAATGTTGTGAAATAACATACCAAAAGTGTTAAAAAACTATGAAAGGAAGAATATTACACCTAATATCACGCACACACAACATTTGGTTTGAATAACCAAACCCCCACCCCCACTATCATGTATGTTGGGTAGTAAAAAAAACCCAAGAGAAAGGGATATTAGGACAAATAGTACAAGGGATGATAACATACTAGTGATGTCCTAAATAATATTCCACTCAAATTGAATGGGTGAGAAATAGAGGTAATATGGGAGATGTTTGTGATTAGGAAGGATTTAAGGAGGATCATTTCTATAATGTAACAAGTAAAAATAAAATTACCCTATATAAATATGATTTAATCAATTAATTAATATTTCCAATAATCTATTTAAAATATGTCATGGTGTGACGTTGGGTTGTGACAATCCACCTTAGGATGAATCACAATCCAATAGATTAGTTACACCATAGTGTAAACCTATCCCTTCATGGAATTTAAACGGTGTGCCCCCTAAACTATCACAGCATGGGTCACACTCTCCTTTAGGTGATCTCTATACTCACATATTTTTCTAATGTAAAAAATATTACATAATATTAATATATTATGAATGAAGGTTCCCACATGAATGGTCATGATGTAGCCTCCCCCATAACATCTAGACCTCCTACTTTCATCAAATTTTTAAACATATAGAATTTCACAAAAGGACTCCCAAAATAAAATAGATAATTAAAAGAATATTATTAATGGTACATAGCCATTTATGGATGGTAGGAACTCATCATTTCATGAAGACCAAGGTAGTGTAATGACTATCTATCCCTGATTTGAGATAGTTCAACCCTCTTTGAAAAATTGTAATGTCCCAACCTAGGAGCCACACACTGGTGCCCTGAGATGGTCGATTACATGACCATAAGAACACCACCATGTTCACCAAAGGCTACCGATTAGTAGTGGGGTCTAATATAAAACATGGGGATAATAAACCCTATTTATCAATGTAGCACAACAGTGGAAATAAATAAGAATAGCCTAATGGAATAACCAACAACCAGATAAGATCAAAATCACATGATGGCCAAAATTGGAATACAATATCAAAGACGAAACCAAAGATTTATCATGCCAAATATATGTCCCATTCCCAATGACAAAACCAAAACAAAGACACTTATGAATCCCTTAAGTGGGTCCTTACACCGAGTCTGGTTCCCTCATACATGCTTCATCCAGGTTCATCCTTCTAAAATAGGTCTCTTTCCCTTATCATGTCCTATAAAGATGAATTCTATTTAGTTACTAATAAGGAATATTGAGTAGGGTGTGAGTAAAACTAAGTAGTCCACCACCAATGGATCTAAAATAATACCCATTCAATAAGAGTATATGAAGTTGTATTAAAAATAAACTACAATGCAGAAAGTAAATACTCATCACATTTAAATATTCTTTAATTAACCACATAAACCCCCAGGTTCATGAGGAAACCTGAACCCTTATTACCTGCTCCAACACATGCAAAATTTTGAACCATAACACATATTCAATAAAAAAATCTTTATAACACATGATCCTTCATTATCCATTTATTTTTCATTCATAACACATCTAATTGGACCATAGTCCAATGACAACATTTTGGGACAATAATGCCAACGATATGACACCATCAGTATTCGAAGCATCATTCTATGTCCCAAAACCCATTTATATAACAATCAAACAAGTGGGATTTTGAAGTAGCAGTTCGTGCCTCACAATCATTATCACATGCATCACCCAAGTGGGATTTTAAAGCAACAGAACCTATCCCACAATCACTATCACATGCATGCATATGGGTAAATAATTTCATTTCTAGCACCTCATGGATATTTTAAGCATTATTCTATGTCCCATAACCCTTTTATTAATCTACCACAACTTATGAAACATATAAAATTTAACAAGGATTATCAACATTAACACTATCATAAACATTTCAAAACATTGTATATCATTTCCATAATTAAAGAAAGATGATTTGATATTTTAATCACATGTAATAATATGAAAATTATCCATTTAACAATTTATTAAAATTTCATTAAATACCCCACTAACTAATTAAGTTTAATCAAACCATATCATAATTACCATTGTTAATTAATTCATAAACACATTAATTGCCCAATTACAAAAACCCATTAATTAACCAAATAAACATTCATTTAATCAATAAATTACAGAAAGAAAACATTAAATTAATTAATGTTCTAATTAATTAATCCAGTTACACCAATTTTGTAATCACAATAAAAAAAATCCAGTTTTACCTTATTCAATTCAATTCATATTCACATGGAAAATCAATAAACAAATTCCATTATTCCATAAATTAATTATTCAATTATTTTATTCAATAAAAGATTCTATTATTGAGTATAGTTATTGAAATTTCACAACACATACATGAAATTTTAATTCATGAATATGGGAAATGAATTTAGACCACCTACCTCAAGATTGATGATGAACACTCACAAATAGAAAACCCCCAATTGAAGAGGAACAACCAACTCACAATGAATGATAAGATCTAGAACCGAATACCTGAATCAAGGTCAAAAGAAGATAGATATATCATAATTTAGATCAAATCTAGTACCAAAAGTGGGAAACCATCCCCTTTTTTATCTAGAAAGAGATATAGGGGAGAGATAAATCTAATGAGGAAGAAAACACATATCAGGAGATGTGAAGATTCGACAACGGATCTTAAATTCATCATGAACAAAAGTTGTAATTCCATGTAACTGAATTGGGAGCTTATAAAATTTATAGAAATAGATTTAGGTTTATTGGGGTGATTATATATTAATATCATTCATTTATTTTAATTTTTCAGGGGATTAAAATTCTAAATGCACTGATTCCTACACAGGGAACATGGTTTATCTTAACCATGAACCTAACCATGAGACTCCTATAATGGATATAAATGGTTAGTACTAAAGGTTGTGTATGTTTTAAAAAATTGCACATATGGGCGAATCCAATCTTTATGGGTTTGCAATGTTTTTTAGCCCGGGAGCATAGTTTCAGCAAACTGTGCACCAACTATACACTACCCTTCTTTCTTCCTAAATTATCTATTTCCCCTGAATACTCTCTAATGTAAAACCAAAAATGATAAAATCAAAATAAGGGAAAATAGTACCTAAAAAATATCTCCATACATCACCATATAAGGTCGGGATCTTACAATCTCCCCACCTAATAACATATTGTCCTCGAGTTGTACTCCTAAGCATCACAAAGATTATGAGGTAAAAATATCTGGACATTGAGACCACCTATTTTGATATATATCTATCATTTCATTGTAAAAAATCAATGTTTTAATAATACTCATACTAAAAATACAATCTTTCCCCATAATAAATTCTCTGAGTTATCCAACACACATATCATATGCTCCTCAAAGGATTAATCTATATCAATCTCAACATCATCAATATCAATCACATGTGTAGGGTCGGGGTGATACTACCAATTTTTTGACAGATGAAAAAATATATATCATGACACTAGTTCTCTATGGAAGAACCAATAAGTACACCCCAGGCTCGATTCTCTCTATAAACTCAAATATTCCAATAAACCTGGGTGCCAACATTCTTTGCCTCTAAATCCTATACTAACCCAGTCTAGGTGAATCCCAAAGAAACACATTATCACCCAATTTAAAATACTGTGTTCATTGATCTCTATAATCATAAAAATTATTCCTATTGTAATAAATATCAATTATCTTTTAAATTAGTTGAACCTACTCCATCCTCTCATGCATTGATACCCAGTCCCAACAACTATGACTCAAATACCTACATCTAGTATAAATTTGATGTACATGAACTACCCTAAAGTTCCTTGTATGGTTCAATCTAAATAGATTCCGGATTACTATTGTTAAGGGAGAACTCCACTAGTGTTATGTGATTCTCCCAAGACCCACCAAAGTCAAAAATATATGCTCGAATGATATCTTTAAGAACCTATATAATATAATCTAACTTCCCATCAATCTGTGGGTAGAATTTCGTACATAGTAAAACTTGTTTACCATGATCCTTATGAAAGATCATATAGAATTGTGAGGTAAAATTAAATTGAAAATATGAAACTATACTATCATGAAACCTAGGTATGTGGAATATCTCCTAAACATACATACTTCCAATCTAATCAACTGAGAATGTCTGTCATAGTGGAATGAAATGTGCTACCTTTTCTATTCGGTCCACAACTACCCAAATAGTATCATTTTTCTGAGGAATCCTCAGGAGACCCACTAAAAAATCAATGGTAACATCATACCACTTACATCCTGGAATGGGAAATTGATGTAATAAACTACTAGGTCATTGATGCTCCGCCTTCACCTGTAGATAGGTGTAGCATTGTGCCAACAAACCTAATATTTATTTTCATGTTAAACCCCCAAAACTATCATCATAGGACATGGTAATTTTTTGTTTATTTCTATAGGGACCACCCATATTGAGGTAAGAAATTAATGCATCATCTCCCCCACATACTCATATGTAAGAAAATGTAATTCCTATCATAGATTATCCTTCCCCGATTTATGGTCCAATCTGAAGGTGTCTTCCCAACACCAAGTCTTTCCCTCATGGCGAAACATTCTGGATACTGATACTTCCTTTCCTTAATCCAACTCTAAACTATTTAATCCATTAAAAATAACATGTGATTCCTCTTCTTATGTCCTTTCTGAACTACTACATGCATCTCATCTAGTAATGATATCATCCTCTACTCTGAACTAGACTCATGAACTACCTGACTCTGTGTTTTCTTGTTTAAAGTATTAGCAACATTGTTTCCCTTTTTGAGTGTGTATGGAAGATAAAAGTCGAATGACTTATATAATCAACCAATATATGCTCATAGATATTCAAATTTCATCGGTAAAAGATATATTTTAATATCTTGTGGTTGTTATACATTGTAAACTTCTCTCTAAATTGATAATTCCACCAACACTTCAAAGCATAAACCAATATAGAAAATTTTAGGTCGTGTATAGGGAAGTTTTGTTATTGTGGCCTCAACTATCAGAACCCAAAAACCCTAAATTGATCTCCCTTTATCAACACTTCTCCAATACCAATCCTAGAAGCATCATAAAACAATGTATACAGCTCCACTAGCTTGGGTAGGATAAATATTTTCAACATTGTCATGGGCTTCATCAACTGTGAAATGAATTATCACATCTTTCATAACATTCAAAATTTAATCCCTTATTGGTAAATACATAAATTATTTATTATAAATTATAAAATTCATAGATGAACCTCTAATACTATCCCTCTAATCACAAAATTTTTTATATAAAAACCTTTCATCGATTGCTACCAAGAAATAATTACCTACAACTACTCTGGGTCAACTAGTACACCTTCCACCGAGATGATGTGACCCATGAAATGTACCTTATTAATAAATAAAGTGAATTTAGTCATCATTATTTATATTCAATTAATTATCTTTGTAAATAGGATGATTTTAATATGTTCATCATAACCATCATGAGTCTTGTATTACACCAATATTTTACACACTAACACAACCAAAAACTTATCTTGGTACAGATGGATGATTTTATTCATCAAGGATATAGACATTACTGGTGTATTAGACAACCCAAATAGAATCACAAAAAACTGATAATGGATATAACTACTTCTTAAATAATTCCATAGTATGACAGATGGTCAAACTCTCAACTGGTGATAACCTGATCTCAAGTCAATATTCAAGAAAACACAATCTCCACTCATCTAGTAAAAAATATCATCAAAACATTGAATATAAAATTGATTATTAACAAAAAATACTGAATAACCCAAATTTTATGTAGTCGTATGGATTAAATCCTTATCCACCAACTCTTTTAGTTGATTCTTAAGCTCCTAATGCTTTGTTCGTGCCATTCTGTATGGTGGGACAGACAGTAGCTCAGCCCCCAGTATGATATCAATTATAAATTCTGTATCTATCTCTGGTTGAACACCTGATATGTCCTCAGGGAACACCTCTTAGAACCTGTCTACTAGGGGTGGAAATACATCATGCATTAGACCTCCATCATCTAGTATCATACTTGAATCCTAGGTAGTAAGATCCCCTAGTTGATGATGAATGGGCCATGCACAGTCTTCCTTGATATCCCACTCTCCATAGTGAATATAATTTTCACCCTTTGATGATGTAAAAAGCACTGTGCATAGGTAAAAATAAATGTGGGATCGTTATGCTACTATCCAATTGACACCCATAATTAGGTCAATGCTCGACATATCCAAAATGTAGAGATCCCATAGAAACAGATACTTCCCAACCCCGAGAGAATAACCCTTTCACAAGTATATGTATCCCAACTGTACCCTAAAGGGTGTGTCAACAATCAGAACACCTATCAAAAAATATACCTCAAGACTTAAACTATTCAAAAGTTCTGGATATATAAAAGAATGATAGGCCCTATTATCAAATAAGGAACTAGATAGCGAAGAAGCTACACGAATAGTACATGTAACTATCGATGGTCTATCTTTGATATCCACAAGTGTAGTATGAACTGAAATCAACTTCCATGACCCTATTCTAGGTGATGTAGTTTCTATCCCACGAGTTACACCACTATGATGATATGGGTTCTCTTTACTAGAAGTACCACATCTACCACCTCTACCTCAACATCCAGTAGATCTCTAACTGCCTGACTAGTGTGTTGTAAAAGATCCTATTACAAAACTGTATTTCTACCTGGTTGCTCCATTATTTCCCATATATCGTGGGGTTCTATAGAACCTTTTTATATTTCCCATCATGATACAGACTCGACACTATACCAGTAATCGAGGATAGTATCTATAAAAGTGACTCATCCTACAGCAATGGTGACAGGTCACTTGATCAATGTATTGTTTAACTAACACTTTCACCTTGCAACTATTCCTATTATCACCATGACTTTCCTTCTCATTGTGATTCTTTTGACCCTCAAAATATGTACCTCTTGATTGTTCAGCAAAGAAATCTAGTCCTCCCCTAGTAGACTCTTTTAGGTTCCTCTTAGATATGATAGACTAATTTAACACTTAAAATAACTTTTTCAGTATAAAGATAACAAACTCTGACTTAATTATATATTTAAGCCCATCCAAAAATCATTTTTCTACAACAACCTCATCCCCCATAAATGTTGGAACAAAGTGCTGCAAATCTATAAAGTGACCAGCATAGACCACATTGGGCATAATCCCCTGATTAAAATTATGAATTTAGCCTCCCTGTCTGACAGAGAAAATTTACGTGCATATTTTTGATCAAATAAAGAGTATTTTTATGGTTTTTAAATGATAAAACACATGAATTTCATTTTTTTATTAAAATAATGTGTAATTTTAATCTTATAATTAAAATGTGTAAACATGATAAAAGTGAATACTTTTGGAATTTGGACAGATAGTGACAACAAGGGTATTTTTTTCATTTCTCATAGAATATATGTCCAAACACTGTGATTGTTTTTTTAGAATCCAAATATTATTTCTCCATTTTTTTCTTCTGGACCAGGAGATGATGTAGCCATCTAAAGGGCCTAAAAAATCATTGAAGATGGAAATTTGTTCGGGCGGAAAACGTGGACCCCACCACCATAACAGATGCACAATTCGGTCTCCACAGCTACAATTTCGGCAATTCTACCAGGATATGGAAGAGGACTCATATCCACGCTCACCCCTTAAATTACATGGAGTTTTTCATTCACTAAGGTGGATATTAATCATTATACATTTAATAGATGCTTCCTAGAAATGTTGGCCAGAAAAAGTCCTATTCATTAAAAATTCCATAACCCCTACATCCGGTGGATAAATTATATAATTTTATTAGGGTCGACATCCAAGACATTGACGAAAACCTTTTATGAAGAAATAAATCCGAAACAAAGTCATTTAAGGGACCAACTTCATGCAAACTTTTAGAGGTGAAAATATCCCTATAAAAGGAGGCCCTCCCCTCCATCCAAAGCCATCAGCTCAAAACCCAAATCTAAGGAGGGATACCATAGGGGAACAAGATTCATCTCCTCTTCTATTCCACCCTAATTTCTTCATTCATTTTTATTTTCATTTTAGTTTTCATTTAGTTTCGTTTAAAATTGTACTTTATTTTATTTTCAGTTTTATTAATCCATGCATCTGTGTTTCTCCATCATCTTTTCTTATTTTCTTTCTCTCTCTCTCTCTCTAAATATTTCTATATTCTTACACCCAATATACAAAGTAATATTATACTCTTGGAAATTAAAGACTATCTTGAGACTTGGAATGGGGGGAGGTCAAGATATTCATGAATTTTATTTAAAGACTATTTTTTTTTCTGATAGATTTGAGTATCATGCATTGGTGAGGTGAATTTCCCCGATTGGGTGACATCCCCTAATGACATGAAACTCAAAATTTTTCTATTTTGGATAAGATTAGTTATTCAAACATGATATTTCATGTTTGTATTATCAAACTAAAATCAACATATAAAAGATAATAATGATTCAATCCAAGACTAAACCACAAAACCATGTTCTCTATTATTAACTCATTCTGTTTAGATTTGCATGATAGTTTAAATAAACATATTTCATGTCATTATTTTAATTATCAAAAACACAAAAATATTGTAATATCATTAATTATATAATAATATATCAAAAAATAGATATAATAAATTAAGTTAACACAATAATAGGATTATCAAGAGAGACGACCCTTGTAAGCCACTATGCTACACTAGGTAATAATATTATTGTTTTTGTCCACGCCCTGCTACAGGCATGTGTAAAAACCCGCGCCATTGCTTGGGAGCCAATCAGTTTTTCATTTACTTTTTCTATTTTCAAATCATTGTTACAATTTATTTCATAAAAAAAAATTATTTCCATGCTGAATTCAAATGATTATTATTCTACATGGACTGAAAATTACTCATAGGTGAACAAACAAGAAACAGACTACACTGAGGAGGCCCTCCAACAAAACGATGATGCGCTTATGATATTGTTAAATTAGAATGAAAGTGGCATAAAAAAATGGATCTCACTGGAAGATCTGATGACCATGGTCGATGAACTCCAATCCGACATAAAGAGATTTGAGGACAAGAAGGAAGCGCCACTGGTCTTCCCAGATTTCACTGAATACATCCATGTAGTTGAGGACAAACTCATAGTAGAGGAGCCTGACTACCTACCACCATTCTGTGATGATCAACTCCAAGAGGAGCATTCTAATGAAGAAAGGATTCGAGATGAACCAACTCATGGAGACGATACATTCTTAAACTCAAATTCTTTTAATTTTATTGAAAAAATTATTATTATAACTCCCAATTTTATTGAAATTTTAGAATCATATGAATCCCATTATTCCTTGGAGGATGAAGAAACAAAAGAAGATGAACCTGTTGAGGAACACATTGAGTGCCCTGAAGACATCAAATATTCACTAGAGGGAGTACAAGAAGAGATGGAGAATGTGGCACAAGGAGCAACGATGGTGGTGGAGGTTCCAAACATCATCTTACCCCCGCCATGCGAGCTGTACCAAATTTTGAAGGGGAGGATCTATTTTAATTGATCCATGGAGTCCTCCACAATATGAAAAAAAGTGTATGCTAAGAAAAACCACATGTGGTGGTTCATGTTAAAGAAGCCCCAACCACCATCAGACATTCGATAACAGTTTGTATTGCCCTTTGGAGGCATTAAAATAATCCAGCACCCACTTCGGGGATCATACCATGACTTATATTTATTTTCTTTTTAGGAATTTAGTTTTTAATTTCACTTTTTATGAAATAATTTAGCATGCATACCACTCCCTCTATATTTTTTTATCTTAAATGACATGATCATTATTCTTAATTGTGTAATTCTATTTTGTAGTTTCATAATGGAAGAAGGAATCCCCAGACATTGAATGGGATGGACCAAGTTTCATGAAAAAGGGAGTTAAATTTTATTGTTCTATCATTAAAACTCTCCTCATTTTTTTTCCATAACATGTTTTGAGCTTTAATGATAATATTGCATGCACACACTTGAATTCATGTTTTTTTCGACTTATCTAAGAGACATGAGTTTATTAGGAACCCAGTGATTCCATGTCTTAAATTTCAATGTTGATATTATTAAATTATTGAAATGAAGAATTTTATTTTTAAATGTGAAGCATAGATATTGAAATAATGACTCATTATTTGAAAGAATTAATTGATTTCTGTAAATGAAATTTCTCTACCATATTTCATGCTTTAAATTTTTGAAATTGATGAGAATTGATTTATTATTATTAGTCATGCCATGAGTGATTGTCCAATGTAAAATTTCTCATTCCCGAGAGGATTTCTAGACCAAGTACTTCCTATTTATTCTTGAGCATATTTCTTGAGTGATCTTGGGACACTTAACTGACCAGAACATGTATTGAAACTTGTCAAAGCTATGACTGTGCATAAACACATTTAAAATGATTGAGGCATCCTTTGAAAAGCTACATATCCTTAAATGGCCACCTTTACATCAATCCTATTTTAGCCCCTAGAGACCATGAATGACCTTTATAGGGATGAGCCCTGTTTCAAGCCATTTTTATACATTCCTACCATACTCTTGGTATTTGCATGATATTCTAAAGTTGTAGTGTGGGGGTAAAGGGAATCATGGTGGATAGGATGATACACATTGTAATGAAGAAGTTTGGATGTTTTATTGTGGGAATTGTAAAATTTTGTGAAATAATTCATTATACTCTATTGTTTTCCCCTCTTGAATTAAAAATATGAAAATTGTAAAAATGATAAAAAAAAATATAAAAATGGGTTTTGATTTGGGAGAATAAAAAATCACAATTTTCAATACCGACGATATTATGATCATATGTGGTTAAGTGATGGATGTGAGGTTTGATCTAATAATAACTTTTGAAAACAAAAAAAAAGTACAAAATAAAAAATCATTCAAGAGGGTTCACAAATAATTCCTAACGCATAATTTAATCATGACCTTACATTGAGATTTTGGAAGTTGCTGTTGCTACTATAAAAGGGATAATTTCATTACACTTTTACTTTTTATATCATGAATTGTACTTAAGATATTAGACTCTTCCATGAGCCTTAATATTTAAAACATCAAATCCTACCAACCTTACGCCTCAGAATCATCCGAACCATTATATAATGTCTTAATGATTTTATGTGTCTCTTGTATTTACAATGTGGGGAAAGTAGTTCATTGACAATCCTAAGGATAAAGGGAATGCTCTCATGATATCAGTATATATATACTTGAATTTTATCATTAGTGATGATAAAAAAAATCTAGTGTGAGGTAAATTATGACTTGAAATGCTTAATAATATTGATTTAAGGAGCTTGAAAGAATGAAATGATACGTTCCATCATTTTTCAAAGGGAAAAAGAAAAATATGTGAATTATTTATTTCGTTGAAAAATGGAAAATTAACTTGATATTTTATTCTGATTTTTGAAAGTTTTATTTCACATTGATTTTTTCTATTTTATTGCATTGAAATTTGAATATTGGTAACATTGGTGTCCTCTGATTTCCATGTTGAGATTTTATGCTTGAGGACAAGCATTGTTTAAGCGTGGGGGTATTTGATGGAGAAAATTTACATGCATATTTTATATCAAATAATGATTATTTTTTTATTTTTTTCCATTATAAAACCCATGTATTTAATTGTTTTATTAAATAATGGGTAATTTTAATTTTAAAATTAAAATAATAAAAACTAAGAAAAGTGCATAATTCTGAATTTTGGATAGATTTTGACCACAAGGGTATTTCTGTAATTTATCATAAAATATATGTCCAACCATTGTGATAAATTTTTTTTAGAGTCCTGATTTTATTTCCTCCAAATTTGTCTTCTAGATCTGGAGATTATTTGGCCATCCAAATGGCCTAATAATTCATTGAAGTTGGAATGTTTTTTGGGAAGACAGTATGGACCCCACTACTGTAACATATGCACAATTCTGTCTCCATAGCTACAATTTCGGGGATTCTACCTGGATATAGAAGAGGAATCATAGGAACGCTCACCCATTAAATTCAATGGAGTTTTTCATCCATTGAGGTGGATATTGATCATTATAAATTTAAAGAAAGCTTTTTGGAAATTTCGGCCAAAAAAAGTCCTATTAAATGAAAATTCAATAACTCTTATATAATTTGGAAAATATTCGCTCATATTTTGAGGGGAAACATCCAAGATATTTATGAACATCATTTATGAAAGAGGAAACGTGATCCAAAGTCATTTAAGGGCACATCCATGTTCAATCTTTCGGAGGAAAAAATCTATCTATTAAAGGAGGCCCTCCCCTCCTTCCAAAGCCATCAGCTCGACACCCAAAGCCAAGGAGGGATCCCACCGGGGCACATAACTCTGATGCTCCTCTATTCCCCCCTCATTTATTCTTTTATTTTTATTTTCATTTTAGTTTTCATTTAGTTTCATTTACAATTGTAATTTATTTTATTTTTAGTTTTATTAATCCATGCATCTGTGTTTCTTCATCCACTTTTCTTCTTTTCTTTCTCTGACTCTTTCTCAATCTTTCTATCTTTTGACACCCAAACCACAAAGTAATATCATACTCATTGAAATGATAGGATAACATGAGACTTGTATTTGGGGGAGGTCAATATATCCATGAATTTTCATTAATGTTTGTTTAATTGTTTGTGGTAGATTTGAGTGTCATTTATTGGTGAGGTAAATTTCCCCGATTGGTTGACGCCCCCCTATGACATGAAACTAAAACTATTTATATTTAGAAAAAGAAGTGATTCAAACATGAGATTTCACATTTGTATAATCAAAATAAAATCAACATATGAAATAGAATAATGATTGAATTCAAGACTAAACCCCAAACGAAGTTCTTTCTTATTAACACATTCTGTTTAGATTTTCATGATAATTTAATTTAACATATTTCATATCAATATTTTAATTATCAAAAACCCAAAAATATTTAAATCGGTTTCATTAAATAAAAAAATGTTAAAAATAGATAGATTAGGTAACATAGAATAAAGTATATGAACACACTGAAAGGATCCTCAAGAGAGATGACCCTGGTCAGCAACTAAGCTGCACTAGGAAAAACTATAATTGTTTTTTGTCCACTCCCCATGACAGGCGTGCATCACTATCCAATTTCAAGGTCTCTAGTAAAAATTTCTCCATGAACTTCTCTTGAAATACCCTCCACTCTATAATTTCCAGTTTTCAATCCCGATCCTGGATGTCCCGCAAACACTTCTCTTAACCACATAACATGTAAACATCCAATTTAAATCACTTATAAATAGGAGTATCTAGGTGGTACAATTATTTTCTATATAGACACAATCTAGAGTTGAGATACCTCAGTTCCACCCTCAATGATAATCATCAAAGGGTGTTGCCACTAAAAATCCCAGTTCATATTATAAATTCTTATCACAACATTCTCTTGGACACTTTCCCTGAATTGCATGAAGAAACAAATAATCTTAAGGAAATCCTCTCTGTCACCCTCACAAGATACTATTAGAGCCTTAGGTTCCACTACTGGAAGAACTTTCCCATTCATGTCCTCCAAATTTCCTATAAACAAGAATCGCCCTGGAGGAATAACTCTACAATCCCGAACTCATGTCAAAGGAAACATTAACACTTCAATACATTTATGGGGAGTCTCATAAATCTATATCATTTCATCCTCATTATCCCTCTATACAGTCAAAAATTAGGTACTTCATCAAACCTTATCCATCCTATATCTAGGTCATGGTTTAAAAAGTCTAAACACACTCTCATATTGTATTTTTACATTAGACGCCCATTTTCCATATTTCTCATCCATAAAAAAATTATTTTCCTTAAGAATCCTATTCAATAAAAATTTTCATAAGAATGAAAAGCAATTTCACATAATCAACTCATCCCAAAACAATCCCTTCCCATGTGAGATTAAAATGAGGACTATCATACCAATTCTCGAGTTCCTAGAAGGATTCATACATACTCAACTCTCCTACTATACTTGTCCACGATAAAAATATCAAAAAATATCATAAAAAATATCATCACACAACAAGTGAATCAATCAAGGTGAAATAACATTTAACTATAACGTCACACATTAATAACAACAATCCCAGTAAGGGTATATGTATTTTACCTTCATAGATGGGTTAGCTAGTCCCTTGTATGAGCTCTTAAAAAGGGCCTAAATCATCATTTTATCATATGCACCATTCCCAAATAGTAATCCAAATGAAAAAAAAATCACCATGTTAATACCAATTTGTAATGTTCTGACCTGGGTGCCACACATCGGTTCCCTAATAAGATCATTTACATGATCTCATGTGTGAATCCCCATACACTAGAGGATTCTGTATAGTTGTGAGGGTATGATATAAAACATTGGGAGACTATAAACCCATTATCGATGTATTATAACATTATAAATAAATAATAATAACTAAATGACATAAACAATAACCATAAAATACCAATATCACATGATGATCACAACTGGAATACAATATCCAAAACTAAATAGTATATATGTCATCCAGTATACATGCCCAGTGTAAAAAACATAACCCAAATTAATGTCATTGAAAACACCCCTAGAGGTACCCGACAACAAGTTTGAATCACTTATACATACTATATCCTGACTCAGCCATCTAACATAGAGATTTTTCCCATAACATGTCCAGCAAACAAGAAGCCTCTTCACATATAGATTAGGCAGACTAAGTAGGGTGTGAGTACAACTCTGTAATCCCAAACTAAAGGCATATTATACAGTATCCAGTCATTAAAAGAGTAAATAGTTGTATAAAGAATAAATTAAAATGCATAAAGTAAACAATTAACACATTTATTTATTCATTAATTAAACACATGAACCATCAGGTTCAATAAGATAGATGAACTCTCAATTCCTACTTCGTCCCATACCATAGTCTGAAACATATAATATATTCAGTTCAAAAATAATTATAACACATGGGCCTTAATTATAAATTTAATTTCAATTCATGTCACGGCTAATTGGACAGTAGTCCAATGCTAACATTTTAAGCCTAGAACACCATGGTTAGGACCCCATGGTTTTTTGAAGCATTATTCCATGCCCCCAAACACATTTATCAAACAATCACACAAGATTTAATTTCAAGATTCATTTTGTGTCCAATTCTCCTTATCACAAGAATCACACAAGTATTATTTTGAAACAGTAGTATATGTCCCATAATCATTATCACATGCGTGAATTTGGGTCTAGAACAACATTTCTAGCATCTTATGGGTATTCAATGAATCATTTAATGTCTCACAACCTATTTTTGAATCAAAAAAATAGTTCACACATATCACTTTTAAAAGGTTTAATCAGCATTAACCCCCACATAATCATTACACATCATGGTATAACATTTCCATTATCAAACCAAACATGATTAAATACATTAATCACATGAAATAATATAAAAATTCACCATTAAAATTTTTATCAACATTTCATCACATATCTCATTAACCCATTATGTTTAATCCAAATATCTCAAAATTATGTTTTTAAATAAATTCATAAACATTTTAATTGACTAATTACACAAATACACTAATCAACCAAATCAATATTAAATGAATCATAAAATTCCAAAATCACATAATTCTATTAACTAATTTACATATTAAATAATCCAATTCCACCAATTTCATAATCAAAATAATTAAAATCCAATTTTCCCTTATTCAAATCATTTATTAATCACATGGACAATTAATTAATTATTTCCATGATTACATTAATTAATTAATCATTTAATTCATTCAATTTATGAATCAGCTTTAAAGAATTTTATTTAAATTTCACAACACATACATGTAATTTTAATTCAAGACTATTGGAATTTAATATAGACGGTCTAACTCAATATTGATAATGAATGTTCGCCAATAGAATACCCCCAATTGATGTGGAACGACCAACATCACAAATAAGAATGGTATCTATAAGAAAATCATTGGATCAAGATCAATCATTGTTATGTATTTCATAACCCTATTCTTATACATTACCAAAAAAAGGAATAAAAACACCTTTTTTAATTGAAAAGAGAGATGAGAGGCAGAGGGAAAAATCTAATTAGGAATAAGAAACATATCGGGATAGGTGTAGATCTATTAATAGATATTTTATTCATAAATAATAGATGTTTGAATTCATTAAAACTCATTAGGGAGCCCCTGTAATTAATTTTAATCACTTTATGTTCAATTGGGGTTGATTAGGAATTAATTCTTGGTGGTCAGGATTTTCGTTTAATTTTTTGGGGGTTAAACTTCCATACACATTGTTTCCTGTATGGGGCACACAGTTTTCAATAATTGTGCGCCTAAATATGTTCCTTCCATCAGGGAGTTGAACAGTTACTTTTATAACGGTGGAAATTTTAATAAATTGTGTTCTAGTAATGTTAATAACCTCTAGTTGGGTTTATATAGTTTTCAAGCCTAGGCACATGGTTTTTAGAAAACCAAGTGCCTATAGTGAATTTCACATCTTCATTCCAAAATTTTCATATTTCACCCCAAAACTCCTGAAGGAAAAACTCAAAAATGATATACTGAAAATAAGAGTAATGATAAACAAACATTTATCTTGAGACATCCCTATAAAATTTCCTGATATAACATAAATATCGACCCATCATGACATGATTCCCTTGGTCCATTGAATAACTATTAAATATCCTCAAACAAAATCATTTCCATATACCAATTCTCGGATTCTTACAATCTATGGATTGAAATACCTCCATCATTATTCATCACACCATGATACATATTTACTATATCATAAACTATAACTCTATAAAAATAAATGACATAAAAAATATCCAAAACACTAGAAACCCCAGAAAATTAATAAATATAGAGATAAAATTTAAATAATAATAAAGTTTTTTCTTTAAAATGACACCGTGGGTGTGAAAAAATTCTGTGCTGTGTATGCTTTTCTATATTATTTTTAAAATATTAAAATAAATTTTAATATGTTGGTTTGAGTGTATTAATACACATAATGCTCATCTCAAACACATAATGGTTTATAATAAATGTATATTAAGGTATTGAAAAATGGTGAGAAGATGCTTCTTGATGGATGACTCATGGGAATACTCAAAATCATTCCCCAATGTCACATAATAACATATAATGTTATTAAAAAATATAATGTAATTTTTTGACATTATAGAAGTGGGTGTTAATAGATGATAAAATTGGTGTTGGATTTTAAAATTTATAATTTTCAACTTAAAAAGATGGATGATGTTAATGGTTATAGAAGAGTGTTTAAGGATTAAGAGTGTGGAAATAAAGAGAATGATAGTTAATATAAATGAGAAGAAAATCAATAAAAAAATAAAACATTTTCTTCATAAATATATTTATAAAACTAAAAATACTTGAATTTGAATATTAAAGGCTTACATCAATGATAATTAAATATACCATTGGTTGAGAAGTTTTTTATTGATATAAATATTATTGTTTGATAATAAATTACATATATACACTTTAAAAAATCATATTAGAAGATGAATTAAGACTATGCGTGATATAAGGGATAAATTTGATACTCTGTTAATAGCATCTTTGGGATTCTAGTTATTGATTGGATAATAATATTATTATAAAATTAGAGAACTATATTTTATTTATGTGTGAGATATTTATTTATTTGAATAGAAATTTTAATTCTATTATATTTAATAATAAACAATGTTTTTTGTTACCATTGGATGATAGTAGTGGATCATATAGAAATTGATTATATCATGTTATGAAAATGATGCATAGATTAATTATTAAGGGTAAACCATGAAAATACCAATGGTTATTAGTGTTATATGGATGTACAAAATTAAAATAATTCATTGAGATAGATATATGGAATTAAAAATGAAATGTTAAAATTTGTTTTGATTGGAATCATCTAAACTAGTGATAGAGGTTGATTATTATAGAATTATAAAATATATATTAATCCATTAATTTACTCATCACACATTTAATACTTATTATAGGACCTCTTTAAATCAATGAATGCATACTCTATCGTAAGAAACATGAGTGTGTGTGTGCATTTTTATTGAACGAGACCTTTTGATTTCCCTCCATCAAGGAATTGATTTTAATTTCTTCATACCATCCCTAAGTATATTAGTATTCTCATTATTAAGGTCATGTGAAATGTATTCTCCCTCACTATATGGTATATGGTATACTAGTTACATTCTAGTATTTTCATAATTCTTGAAGGGAGGCCTCTATTTAGCCATAAAATGATGATAAAAAAATAATGATGGATGAAATTAAAGACTATTTATGTTATATGTTCTCACCAATGCTGACACATGTTTTTTAATATCATTGGATTAGATTTAGTTTTGATCACAATAAGTGGGAGCTCAGTTCCCCTATCCACTATTTCTAAACCCCCATTTTCCCCATGTGTTTATTTTTTAGATATTATTCTCAGTGTAGGTTCAAAATAATTATAGTAATTTCATTTTTATTGTTCTCAGGACTATAAATCAATAGATAATTTGTGTCTTCAATGATAAATATATTTTAGTTATTATGATATATATCAATCGAAATTAAGGATCTATTTTTCTATTAGATACTATACCATAGAATGTTGGACGATCATCCATCAATATTAATTTTTTATATGGACCCAAAAAAAAGAAATTAATGGATGTTTTTGGGTTTATAATTGAGACCAAGATGTGTCAACATCAATTATTTCCTTCGAAAACACATTCAGTGCTATTGGAAGGGATAATATAGACTATCATCTAGAGTTTTTGTGTGTTGCGAAACATTTACGTATAGGACCTATAGGAATGGATAGTTAAGAGGGGTATATTGTAGAAACCCAAAAATCACATACAAATATATCAAATAATAATAGATGAATACTCATTACATTTAACAAATACATTCAAATAGACAGTAATTATTTATTTCCTTTGGATATTTCCCCCAAATATTCTTATCTAGTGAAAATTTTTAAACATTTCCCATAAAGATGTAATCATATAGTTCGTCTCTTAGTCTAACCCTACCTAAGCATTTCATTGTAACCAAGGGAAGGAAACATAAGAAATGGAAAGATCAAATTAATAGTAAGTGTAAATTATATAAATATCAATATGACATGAACATTAAAGGTTGATAATTTGAGAATAACATAAATAACCATACTCTACATATCGTAGAACCTAAAATTGAGACATGGAATAAATATTGGTAGTTAATATGTTTGGAATCATAGTAGAACCAAGTAAAATAAACCACATGAAAAAACATATTTCCTCACACATATATTTGTGTAATACACATAATTTTATAACATTGTGAACACGTTTGAATAGAAAAAAAATCACTTGTAATGTTATGGAAACTGAATCAGTCCCTCACATAAACATATAGTCATATAACTGTGTCCATACATAACCATATGGACATGAAATCCAAGACCACGAATAAAACTATGAACATGTAATCCGGTTCCCAAAAATAATTTTGACCATTTCATTACATTCATGCATAACATTGTGAACAAGTCATTAGGTTAACACATAGCATTGTGAACATGTCTTCAGGTTCATGCATAACATTGTGAACGTGTAACCAGGTTCACACATAACATTTGGAATATGTAATCAGGTTCATTCATAACATACTAAACCATGAGTTAACTAAATTTTCCCAATTCATTGAAGGTATATATAGGTCCCACTGATCACATAATCCATATAACTATGTGTAATAATGTCATAAAACCTTCCTAAAAAACCCATGATAATAAAATGGGTTTCTTAAACATTTGTCAAATTCACCAAAACATAACCCACAAAAAATAAATTGGTTTCATAAATATTTCATAATAAAAAATAACTAATATAGAAAAATAATATGGATTTTATCATTCAATTTTATCGCCATTCAATCATATTTGACCTCAATGATGGTTAACATATATGGAAAATAAATTTTAAAGATCACCTGGAACATGTCTGGAGTAAAATAGAATTTCCACTTTGAGAAAAATATTATAAAAAATAAAACACCTTTGAAATCCTTTTCTTTAAAAATAACCCTATAACTTGTAAAGGGAAATTTCCATCATTGAGCAGTCATGGTAGTGGGAGATGTTGGTCATCATCTATATGTAACAAAATTATTTCACATTTTTAGTAATTTCCAGACAATCCTTGCTTGGAAAATGACATGAAGATTAATTTGAAACATTTTTAATAAGTAAAAAAATGGGAAAAAATATATAATAAATCATTGGGATAATTTTTGAAAAATGAAACCATTTTAAAAATACATGGTATTGGATGAAAAAGGGTTTTCAAGTGACGAGATAAATAATGATCGATTTTATTTAAAATATTCTTTTAAACTCTTGAGAACATAAATAGAGTAAAATTAATGGAAACTTTTATTATCATGTAATAAATAGAATATTTAAAAATACAATATTTTATTGAGGAATATGTCATAATATTTCAATATGTTAAGAATAATCATAATTATTCCTGATAAATGATAATATTGTAACATAAAATGGTTACCACTTTGATAACTTGAATATTAATACGCATTAAAGAATAAAAATAAAAATAACATGCTTTATCACGAGAATAAATAAATTCAAGAAATTAATTTTATAAGGGTATAAATATACCCCTCATAAAATAATATAGGATCATAATATAACATTTTACCATAGAAGACAATTTGAGACAAAAATACCTTATTGCTTTGGTAAATTTTGAACTGTAAAACCAATGAAAGATAGATCCATAGATGGATATATAAATATAGATAATTTTCATAATAATCATCAATAAAATAAATTAAGGGGTGTTATATACAACATATAATATTAATAGGCATTGAATATGGCATGTGTGACACAAAAGTAAAAAATGAGATGGATATCTGTTACCTAAATCCTCAAATACATTCATTATTGTCCAAACCTCTAATAAAATAAACATAATTTTATTATAAATCTGTTATAGAACTATAAATATATATATATATATTCATATATTATTTTATATGACTATTTATTACCTGTTTATTAATTATTCCATTCTAAAGTCATATTTTATGTTATTATTGCTTCACTTTTTGTTTTTGTTTTTATTTGGTATTTTCAGTCCACTTACAATGACCATGATTCAATCATATCTAGAATGTCAAGATTGATATAATTATCATATATATTCATTACATATATTTTTTATATTAATGCACAATATTTGGATATGTAAATGAAATACAACACTAATGTAGATGGTAGTCCATATATATATGTGAACATTGTTTTCATTTTCTCAGTAGAATGAAAGAAATGAGGGTAAATAAAATATTAACAATAAATAATAATTTTTATGTCTTATATATCATGTATTTTATTGTAAACCTTTACTCCTTACCTTATAGATAAATAACATGTGAAAAAGGAATCTCATTACTTCATTATTCGATAGCCTTCCATACACAGAATTGTTGTAATTGTATCCCCCAAAAAATGAAAAAAAGCACATCACAATAGTTTGTGAGGTGGTAGTCCATCATACAGTCGAGCGAAATTATTATTTTGAATTGGGTTGGGAGGTATGAAGGTATATTTTTTATTATAACTATATAGGTTTATTATTATCATAAATATCATATCTAAACATTAAATCAATCATTAAATCCATTTTTCATATGTGGTGATAGGAAAATGAATAACATCAGTTCGTCGGGCTGTTGTCCGCTATATATATGACTGATGATTTATTTTTCATTTTTATGTAAGATGAGAAGGATATGGTTATTAAAATAAAATAATAAATTTTAAATATATATAAGATACTCATATTATTAAATTATTATGGTTTGATAATAATTTAGGGAGGTGTGGGATGAAATTAAATAAAACGCTCGGTTAGGAATGTTACCTCTTCTTCGAACTACTTCTTTTGGTCGACAATAAATGGTTTATGAGGCTGTTCTTATGAATAAAATAAGGATTCCTGGATTATTTTATAAAATTAGATATCTTATTTGGGTAGTTTTGGGCTCAAACAATGGGGTTTTTATTTATAAAGATGAGAGGATAAGTGGTATGCCTCTATAAGTGAGCTGAGTGCCACAATTGTAATTTTTGAAAATAAAATAGTGTACCCATGTTTTTCACTTGAAAAAATGCTCCAAAATTGAATATTAGTAATCATAAATTTTTCTAAGGTCAAAATATGGATATTGAGTGGATGTTTAACTACTTTTGTGTCATTTTAACCCTTACCTTTGTAGTTTAACTTGGGAAACCTGTATTTATCTTATCCTCTGTAAATATTATTTACTAACTTTACTAGTAATTACCATTAAAAATTTAAGCATAAATTATTAAATATAAAAAATTATTATCATTCCAAATATGAAATCCATTTTTTCAAATTCCAATCATATAAGTGGAAAATTTTAACATAAAACTAAACCCACATTCACGGTGAGAAAGCGGTTTTCTAAAGAGAAATTGTTCACAAGTTCAATATATATATATATATATATATATTCAATATAGAATTGATTAAAATGATATAAATTGAATTAATAGATATATAATTGAAATAATTTAATGTTTAAAACAGTTTTAAAAAAATAATGATTTTAAATTATTTATAATAACTGACAATTCATAATAAAATGTAGCATTTTTTACTATTCATCCAAAAAATTATCTTCCCATTAAAATCCCAAAAAAATAACCCTCAGCTAATTTTGAGATGATAATTTCGAAAAATTATGTTTATTTTATCAATATAATTATCTAGAAGTTTCAAAATTTTATTATACAATTTTTCGCAAAATGAAATAAAAAACAATTTTTTGAGAAAATAATATATTCCAAACACATGAAGATATTACCAAAAATTATGTAGTTTTTTAAAAAATATTTTTTATTTATATTAAACTGTTATAAGTAAAATTTTAAAATAATTTTTTAATACTAATACTTCTATTTTTAATATTTAGGTTAAAATGGTTACATTCAAATAATAATATTAATAATATTTCACGATTTGTAAAAACATGGTGTCATGTATAACGCAAGCCAAACACAGTGTTGTGTTTAACACAATATATCAAAAAAAGCATCTAAATTTAAAAAATTGAAATATTTCATAAATATCTGGGTGGTACATTATTCCACCCATTAAATTAATCTAAACCATTAAATTTTATCACATTAGTCCAAACAATTGAGGATACATATGCATTATTACATCCTTTGTTTCCCATGTAGCTTCCTCTAGAATTTGGTTTCACTATAAAACATTAACTAGGTATGTGGGCTTATTTCATAGAATTTTATTTGTATGATCCCGAATATCCGCCATGTTTTTTCTCATAATAATGATCTTTCTACATCAGTATGACCTTTCGGTTTATTACATGTGATAGATCAAGTTTGTACTTCCCTAATAGAGATACATGGAATACATCGTGAACCTAAGGGAGGTTCAGTAGAAGAACCAATCGATTGGATACCATCCCAATACAATCAGGAAATCCACGGAATGGATATATCTAGGGATTGTATTTCCTTTATATCGTAAGAACAATTTAATCCTTTAATTATGAATCTATCAATTGCCACTATATCTCTTACTCCACAAAATGAAGATGAAGTATTTTTTTCCCAAAACTCTAACGGATCACAGGATCCATAATAGAATGCTAATTCATTCCTTTTACATCAAGTTTGCATCAAAATGAAAATGGTTAGCACTAGTTATCTAATATACATAAATATTTATATGGTGATGTAATACATTAATTTATAAAACCTTATTTAAATATCAACAGGAACCATTCCATAAATTTTTATCCTTATGACCCTTCAAAAAATAAAAAAATAAAAATTAGGGGACTAAAATTTACAAAAATCAACTTAACATTAGTCCCCCAAACAATATGAAGTAGATCGTAATGTCAAATACCAAATATATCACTAAATTGATTATATATTTTTATAAAACAGGGTAATATCCTAAATTATTATAAAACCTTAATGAAAAAAATTCATTCCATAAAAAAATAAATCTTTCCTCATAATATTAAAAAATATTGAATATATTACAGGAATCCAAAAAATGTTACAAAACCCATCAATGATAACATAAAACAATTTTTCATCAAATCATTAATCACTTCCAAGGTAATAAATACAATCAAATTTACACTATCCATAAAAATCATCTCTTTATCCAATGTAAGAAAAATCTTAACATCATAAGCATATAAAGGTTTATCTTTCCTTAATTATGCAATTTTTTGAAAATACTACCATTTGATTAGATCATGTTTATAGGTCATCTATGACATTAAAAATATTCTTACAAAATCAATCAATTATGACAAAAAATCTATATTTCATAATTCATGAGTACCAGTACAAAAAAATTTTAATCATTCTTCTTCGTTATTAAACCATTAACTAGGCTCCATCATATTATTCTCTAATACCTCCTTCCTTTCTTATGTATTTTTTATTCACATAATAATATATAAAATAACATTAATTGTATGACATTGTTGACCATATTCTTTAACATTTCCCATTGTACATTGATTTCTATATTTCCCATAATTTACATATTTATAACATTCAATAATTGATGATGCCTTAGGGAAAACATTATTTAAATCCATTCAATTAACTGGATGATTCATTTATCCTCTAACATCACATACTCTTTGTTGTTATTCTCAACAAATAAAACCAATTATTCTTCCTTTTACTCATTTCATATTATTCTTCAGCCCATATTCTTGATTTATAAGAAACTAAATCTTATTTCCTGCATGGTCTCTACCACCCAAACTCTCAACTATCTCTATATTTCTCTAATTTTGTGAGATTGAGACTTGGTTTATGTGCAATTTGTTAATAAAATATCATGATAAATGGTTTTATATATATAAAAATATCCTTAACTCTAGTCATTATCCAATTTAGTTTCTCATAAAAACACTATCGATGACATTCAACATTATCCATGTTCCTTATGGTTCCCCCCATTGGCTAAAAACACAAATCATAGTTTGAGAAAAAATAATCATATTAATGAAACACTTAATCAATAACAATAACTTATAGGATGTCAAAATCATGAAACCATATTTTCAATCTATGAAAAATTAGAATTAACCTAGGTTATTCACAATCATTATTCAAATCCTTTATAATGGTTCGTAATGAGTTTTTAAATTTCCATAGAATTTGGCCCAAGAGTTTCAAACAAAGTGTAACAAAAGGTCCATTTTCATTAACCAATTGATGGTTTGTTCCAAATCAATTCACCCTTTTCAATGTAATTACCCTTACATACCTCTATGTCATATCCAGATCTTGTTGTTGTATCTAGAATGGACTTAATTACTTAAAAACAACTCGTTCTATCCTTTTCCAAAATTAAAGGATATTTTACTATAATTTGATTCATCATTAGACTTATTCAAAGACATATCCCTAGATATATCAATATTATTTTCTAAACCTAGTTTCCAATGGATAACTAGTCCCATACTTTGATACCAGGTGTAGTGACCCAAACATCTCATACATATATATCACATCATAAAAGATGAATTTATATTACTTTTCACAAATTCAAACCCAATAACCATAATAGATTTGTACATTTGAAGACTAGGTAAACAATATTTTTATTTATTGAAACATGTTAAACATATCCCAAAAATATCTTCTCAAATAGTACTTCTCTTAGTTATACCCTACCTAAACCTTTCTTCATAACCCAGGGAAGGAAAAATAAGAAAGGCTAAGATCAGATTCTCAGTAAGGTTAAATAATATATATATCAACATAATATGTGTAGAAGTTTATGAGAATATGTTAATTACATTTTAACAACCATACCCTAAATATCATTGAATATAAAATTGTGTAATGGAATAAATCATGGAAATTCATAAGATGTGAATCAAAATAGAATCAAAGAACATGAGCCTTGAGAACATAACATTGGAATAAGGAATAGAGTTGGAGAACATTCATAATATTTTAACATTGTGATCATGTATTAATAGAAACAGTTTCACGCACTAATTTAAGGACATGAAATTGATCCATAATATAAAATAATGGATAGGAAAACCGGTCTATACTTAACTTTATGTCCATTAAATCAATATTTATTCATAACAATGTGACCATGTAATCATTTTTATGTATAATATTTTGAACCTGTCGATGAGTTCATTCATGACATTGTGATCATGTCATTAGTTTTATGAATAACATTTTGAACATTTTATTATGTCCATTCATAACATGGTGGACATGTATTCGAGTCCTCGCATAAAATTTTGAACATGTAATTTTGTTCACACATAACATATTTATTCATTATTTATCCAACATTACTCAATTAATTAGAGTGATGTATCGGTCCAACCCATCACATAATCCATAAATATATGATCCAAAGAGAATACGACTTTAATCATATCATAATACATGAAAATAAAATGTTTTACATAAATACTTAATAAATTCACTATAGCATAACCCATGAAAAATAAATGGGTTTTGTAAACATTTCATAAACAGAAATACTAACCATATATATAAATAATTAGTATGCTATAATTTAATATTATCCCTAGTAAGGAATATGTAACATAAAAGGATATCATCTTAGATGGAAAATAATTTGGAAATATCACTTGGAAATTTCATGGGGAAATATCCTTTCCACTTTTTAAAAAACTTTTTTAAACACAATACATTTTCAAAATCCTTTTATTTGAAAATATCCATATAAAATTACAAATAAAGTATTAAAATCATTCAAGAAATTTCATGAGAATAATATCATTTCTTTTAAAAACTATTTTTAAAATTGAATGTTCATAAAATATAACATAAATTATTTTCTTCTAAATTGTACATTTTATCTTTTAATGGATGTTTTAAAAATAATTTTTGTCTTTTCTTTATAAAAATATCATTCCCACATTGAAAATATTTATTAATAACATAAAACAACTTTCAAAATAATTTTTATTTAAAATAAACATTAAAACATGTACATGAATATTGAAATCATTCGGTGGTTCTAAAAAGGGAAAATATTTTTCTTGACGTGAATGTTAAACAATAAATCTTTTAATGGTTTCGGTAAAAGAAAAATGGGGCTTGATTTGAAGATGAAATAAATATTCCATTGATATTTTTTAAAAAATATCAGAAATGTGTAAAAAAAATATTTAATAAATAATTTTAAAATTTTTCAAAACTTTTTTGAGAATCGTTTTTGAAAACTTAGTTTTGCAAGGAAAGGGTTTTCAACCGAAGAATGAAATAACGACGATTTTCTTTCAACATATTATTTTGAATGATTGATTATATAAAGAGGTAAAATTAAATAGAAAATTTAATACTCATGAAATGACTAGAGGATAATAAAATCTATTAGTTTCTTGAGTTATAGATCCTAATATTTCATAAAGGGAAGAATAATTATAAATAATCCCTATAAGTTATGAGATTGTAACATAAAACTAGTACCGATTTCTAAACTGAATCATAATCCACATGATTGATTGAAATTAAATTAAACTTATGATATCATGATTATAAATCAATTAATGACATTACATATCCAATGTGTTAAATGTAGATCTCTTCAAATAGGAAAGGTGCATAAGATAATGTATTTCCCGATGAAGAAAAATTGAGGAAACAATCTCGTACTACTTTGGTAACTTTTGAAACGTAAACCCCATAAAAGAGAGATACTAAAATAGATCTTTAAAAAAATTAATTCCAGGATATTCATAATAAAATAATTTTCTGTTTATTATATACACCACATAAAATAAATAGGGTTTGAATATGGAATTTGTCTTAGAGTAGTAAAAATTGAGAGGACAATAACATACCTTAAGTCTTGAATTTATTTATTCCCATTAAAATATGTTGTATAATAATTATAAATTTATTATAAATATAATTATAAAAAATATAATTATATAAATCATTCAATATATGATTTAATTTTGACTTATTTTATCCCATTTATTAACAATTCCATGTTAAAGTCAAGTATCAGGTAATAAATGCATTCTTTTTAAGGTATGTTCTTGATTTTGTGTTTTTGGTTCTCTAACTTTGATCTTTGTTCCACAAAATATAGAATGTAATAAATTATAGAAATAAAATATATATTCATTATATATTTATTTATATTAATCCACAAATATTGAAAAATGAAAATAAAATACCTCATTAGTCGAGATGGTAGGGTGTACGTATGCATTAATGTTGTTTCTATTTTCTCAACAGAATGACAAAATATTATTAAATAATATATGATCATTAAAAAATATATTTTATTTTATAAATATCACATTTTTTAACCAATAATCATTATCATCTTTTTAATGTTTTTGTGAAAAATGAATCAAATCTCTTCCCAATGTTGTAGTTCATTGTACATATGAAAGATGTTATCATATCACCCCTCATAAAGAAAAGTAATAAGGTATATAAGATATAATAATTAAATATGTATAATTTTATTAAAAATAAAAAATATGTTAATTTAGTATATCCTTATTACCATCCAAACAAGAATACAATGATAGACACATCACATCAGTTCGCAATGTGGTAGTCCGTTATACGCACGAGCAACATTATTGTTTTCCAATGGCTTGGGTGGTAAGAATGTCAATATAGAATTATTATTAAACAGGTATAATAATATGATAAATTTCTTATATAAATACCAAATCCATCATTATATCTATACATGAGAGTTGCGTATGGAAAATGAATAACATCACTTTGTAAGGTGGTATTCCACTATACACAAGAATGATGGTTTCATATCCCATTTGATGAAATAGGATAGAGATTTACAATATGATATTAATGTAATAAAATTTAATTATATTTAATATAATTAAGATAATATATCCTCCTGTTGTAATAATAATTTAATTAGGTGGAGGAAGAAATAAACTAAACGTTTGGTTAGGGACATTACCTCTTCTTCAGAAAACATCGTTTGATTACCACCTGTAGTATTCTATTGTTGGATTTATGACCAAAATAAGTGTTTTATTATCAAATAAGGGTATTAGGAAATTTTTAATCTATTTTTTATTCAAATGGTCTTTTTATGTGTGAATAATAGAGGTTATTGGGTGTCCTTTTATAAGTGAGTTCAGTGCCATAATTGGAATTTTGGATAACAAAAAATTTGTACCCACATTTTTCATATGAAAAAGGATATAAAATTGTATATTATTAAACATTTGAGGTTATAATGTATAAATATGTCCATATACAGTATTTTAATGAAAGTTTGGGATACTTTAAACATTTATATTTTTAGTTTAACCCCCCTGTAATCCCATTTTTTCCATTACTGTGGTAAATAAGTTTTTCTATTTTGTCTATTCGTTTTGGTCAAAATTTAAGCTCACCCTATTCTATAAAAAACTATTATATTTCCATATATAGAATCAATTTTTAAAAATTGAAATCACATTATTAGAAAATTTTAACTTAAAAATAACCTACAAATGCAACAAGAATGTGGTTTTCCAAAGAGAAAATGATCAAAAGTTAAAAAAAGGTTTTTACTTGAAAATTAAAAATATATTTAATTAAACATACCTAAATTAAAATAATAGACAAATAATTGAACTAATTTGATAATAAAATATATATTAAAAAAATTATTTTTTTAAATTCTTTAAATGAACTGGGAATTTTTATTAAAAACCTGTATTTTTCACTATTCATCAAAAAAAATATCATCACACATAAGTAAAAAAAATCACACGAAGATAAAGATGAAAAAATGATTTCAAAAATAGTTTTAATTTTACCAAATTAATTTTATAAAATGTTTAAAATTTAATTTTATTATTTTCCAGAAAAAGAAATACCAATCATTTTTAAAAAAAAATAATATTTTCGAAATATAAAAAGACTTTACCAAAAATTAAGATTATTTTTTAATATGTTTTATTTATATAAAAACCTTATAATTAATATTTAAAAAATATTTATTGATTATAATACTTCTAATTATAATGGATAGGATATAAAATTAATCATTAAATAATATTATTAATAATATCTTATAGTTTTTTAAACTAAATATCATGTGTAATAAAATGTAAACACGGTGTTGTGTGTAACCCAAGTTATCGAAGAAATTATATTTGTTCCTGAAAATAAAATATTTCCTAAAATATTTGTTTGTTACATATACAACATGGTAATTAAATTATATCTAGATTTCAAGAAATAATGGTTAAATGTCATAGGGAGTTTTCATAGTTAGTCTTTCAATATTAAATCGATAAAATTCATGAATATTTAGATTAATGATTTTTCAGGGATTTCCATATAAATAAATGTTAATATTAAAAGTTAATCATTTTTTTATTTTTTTATTTTTATTATGGTGCAATCTGTAGTGTTTACTTATTGAAATGGCTAATCGACATATATTTTTATAATGATTTTCACGTTTTAGAGTTGTATTTTAAATAAAAAAGGGTTTTTAGAAATAACATGTTTGAAAATTTGATGTTTACATAACTAAATGAATGGGGGGGGATTTATGCATCCTTATATTTCTCAAAAGAACATATATGTAATGAATAAAAATGAATCTATGGTGGAATATCAATTTTAAGTTTCATCTATCCTTTTTAAAATGAAAATATTCAACAAAATATATTTTAAATAAAAAATTAAAGAATAAAAAATTACCTAGTGAATATTTAATAAAAAATTAGGATGTACTAAATTAAATCCTTATAAGTTACATTGAAGTAAATTTCATGAATCAAATATTCTTTTGTATTAGTTATTACAATTAGAATTGAATAAATTTTCAATTAAATAAAATCTAAATGTAGTTTTAATTAATCTATGATCATTATTTAAATATTTTTATAGGAAAATATAAATTCTATTGATCCTAAGAAGCTTGAGTAATGAATTTTGATAACAATTTATCATTTTGTTATATTTTCACCCTTCTATATTACTTTTTATTATTTATTTGATTATACAATTGACCAAAGAATCTACAATTGGGGGAATTATACATTGTTGATTTGTTTATAAATTTGAAAAGTAAATTAATGTGATTTTATAAATTGTAATGAATTAAATTATATAAAATCAACATATTAAATTTTTATTTAAATTTTTATAAAATTTATTTCTTTAGGTAAAATTGTAATTTAATGTCTTGTGTGAAAAATAATGATCAAGCATAAGTTTCTTCTATTAAATGTCATAAAATTGTGAATTGAATAATTTTTTGTTATAGGAATTTGTATTAATCCCATAACCTATTTAGTATAGTTTTATATGATGAAAATATCTTAAATATTTTATCTAATGATATGAAATATTCAATAAATGAAATTTTAGGTATAGTTGTTTGAATGTTCAAAAAATGTGATCTAAGATAATTATATTTACAACATGAAGATAAATATTTTTTAATAAATAGTCATATCATATATCCATTCATTAAATAATTAATAAAGAAAAAAATATTAACATAAGTTTCAAGCTTAAAATGGTAAATAATAATAATAGATGTTAAACAATTTATATCATTACTGTTTACATGTTGTATAATTCAATACAAAAAATAATATTAACTATATTTTATGGAAAAAATTATTTTAAATCCATTTGAAATGTTTATGGTTATCAATAACTAAAAAAATATATCAAATAATATATTTTTTTGGATTGAGGTCATCTAATTCAAGCTAATGTACTATTTGATTCCAATATAAATGAATCCAACCTTTAATAAATCAACTCATAATAAATCTTTAGAATACATAAAAAATAGTATATATACACTAAATGTGTCATTAACTAGTCTAGGATACCCCAGAACTGAGTACTCGAGTTAGCCTGTGACATGACATGAGGTGTACTCCTATTTTCCCAAGTCAGATATCTTATGTAAGGAAATCGAAGTATATATGTTGGAAATGATTTCTCTTCATAAATGATTAATCAACTAACATCCCCTAGAAGTCCTGCATTATAACCTCATATATCAGAGTTCTGTGAAAATAAATATAAATGAAAACCAATCAATCAAAAACAAAGAAGAGATAATAAGTTGATTATTTACTAAACTAAAAAATAAATATAAAAATAAATGTAATATTTCCCATAAGAATGACCAACTTGTATGATATTACTATAACTCGAAACAAAAATAAACTATATACACATACATATCTACAAGTGACTCCATAGGTCTCCCTCTAATACCAATGTAATAGATGATCAACAATAAATCATAAAATCATCTTAAAAATGAAAAAAGAGGTGTGAGGATTTGTTACCAGTAGGTTTGAAAAAAAACCCATGCACCCCCTTTAACAATAGATATTTGTGATCTAGTTTGAAATATAATTTAAATTTAAATTGTAAACTTTTTATTAAATCTAATATCATGGATTTTTTTTTAAAATAAAACTGTTCCTTATAAAATTCAAGAATAGATATGTAAAGGAATCATTATTAATGGAAACAGTTCTTAATAACATCCCTTTTAAAACACCAATGTAGAGTCTGAAAAGTTAAATACATTCAAATCATTTAATAACATCTATTTTTATAAAAGAAAACCCTTAAGATTATTTTAAAAAGAATGTAGAATTACAAAAATTATAGGTATAAAAAATTGATAGTATAAAATGATAATATAATACTACCACCGTACCATCGATAATTACTAGTAATCAGGGGAACCTAGAAGCTTATAGAAAAATGAATAATATACTAAAACAAGATCCGTCCCATCAGTGTACTTGATGGAATCCAACCTCACTAACTCTCATGATTTCCTTAACCAGCCCAACCAAGAAAGAAAATCACAAAGCATGGTCAACACCATAATGGGGGCCACTATGCAGAGAATAATCCTAAATTAGTGTAACATGTGTATTTATATATTCCACTATACACTCTATATTTCCCATGAAGCCTAAAAAAGAAGTGAATAAATAAATAGTAACAAATTACAATAGGAATATAAATACATATTTAAATGAATGAATCAATAATCATTAGAAATACACACATATTATAACTAATTATAGGGAAATCCCCTACTCTAATACCAATAGTTTAATAAGTTCTTATAAAAAGGACTCTTTCATCCATAACAAAATAACCAAGAATAGTGTATATTCCACAGGTGTGTTTTTACCAGGAAAAGAACTTTAAAAGTTCCAAATATTCCACATAATCATTCCTTAAAATATAGTATTTATAAAACCAACTTCTAAACACATTAAAATTACATTAAAGAATATCTAAAACATTAATATTTTTTAGAATACCCTTCTTAAAGAACCAATAAAATGCTTTTAAAATTTATTAAAAAATTTATAAATTAATTTAATTGACAAAACAACTATTGAGTTTTCCAAAATCATTTATGAGGTCCATTCATTTATTTTTTCACGCATTTGTAGTCATTGAGAAATAAAGACGTTGACAACAAATTATAATAGTAAAACAAATTTTCCTTACCTAGAAACCAATGTAATACCAAATTTTCTTCTTAAAATATCAATGAACACATTGAATACTCTTAATATAAATTTAGAAGATGGATTTAATCAATAAAAAAATAAATGGTTCAATAATAAAAATACAACACATGGTGAAATATACCGTGAATATATCCTTCCACCAAGTGAGGTTTCTATCCACTCCAAAGAAGTAAGAATAGCCCCCAATGAACAAAACCAACCCATCAAACTAAGAAACACAAAAATAAAAATAGAAAAATTTGATCCCCTTATTCTCCATCTCCTCTCAATGTAATGAATAAGAAGAAAAAGAATATAAAAATTAGGAACATAGTCATAGAGGTGATTAATAAGAAATATTGTCCTTTAGGTAGCACGACTTGAACAAATGGTTTACTAAATAGTTGTCTAACAGTGTGAGTCCTTTTAAAATCACACTGGAACCCATAGGGTTTGGATGAATGTTCGATAAAACCACGATTCTTCCAACAAAAATAAGGTACTAAAAATTATAACTCTCTCATATCATTTCGCAGTGGATAGTAGTAATCGTACACTAACCGTACACCCCACAAAAAACCTCTAAAACCTGAAATTTAAATTGAATTCAACCTGAGGCTAAGAATGAGTATAAAAATTTATAAATTTTCAAAATAAATAGAAAATTCAAGGTTATATTGTGATAATTATATCCATAATATCTCATTTTGTAATTCCCCGACCCTAGTTACCCAGTGTCGGTGCCTTATTTCGTAACATTGGCATGATCACAAAAGACCAAGTCTCGAAAGACCGATTAGTTTAGTAGCCTTGGAAACAGTAGATACATTCATAAATGTTACATTACATCATAAAGTGAAAAACTACAATAACATAGTCTCCATTTCTCACACTCATATCCTCTTCTGACTATCCCTAGAGGTCATTCATAAAATACTTCTTCACATCCTGTAAAATATTAAAATATTGAAAGGGGTTATCTCATATTCTCGATAAGGATAACAATATAGGGGAAGCCTTTATAAATAAACATAAACATTTAAGGCAATGTATAACTAAAACAAAATCCTTTTAAACATGAACTTCAACATAATATGGCAAATGTAAAATGAAATAATGCCATTTACTTATTCACATGGATATTCTACTGGTCGAATAATCACATGCAATATCAATAACCACTTTCATAATGATGGAATGCATAATGCCAAAATATCATAACCACGTATCCAAGGACTCGTGCCAAGAGTACAAATAAGATTTTGTCAAGGTCTCGTGCCATGACAATAGTTTGTCTCATGAGACCTGTCGATGCATCGAGGAGCAATAACGGGCTCCACCCGTCACTTATTAAGTCCAATGCATTCCTCATATGAATAGGTTTAAACATCACATAAATAATAACAAAACTGTATAACATAATACATGCACAAAAAAACATAAAATTTCCACATTTCAATCACAAGATATGAATACAGCACATTGATATAATTAAAAACACATTTAAATCCATTTTTAATGCCAAAATAAAAGAAAATTAAATCTTGGTATTTAATTTTCATCTAAAAAAAGTTATGGAATATAGGGAAGCCGAAACTCAAATAATAGTCACGAAGGTGGAGGAGTATTCGTCGCCGCATATGTAAGAGAAAACATTACTTTTTTCTTTTATTAAAAACGCTTCGAATAAAAAGATTCCTTTTTAATAAAAGTAAAAGTCAAAGGGGTTTATACACAGTATAAAAGTGAGTTCTGTATAAAACCAAATATGTCTCAATGATAGGATATTGAGAGGAAGTCCCTTACAAAGATCATTTTTTAAAATAAAATAGATCTATTATGTGTATTAAATATATGTACACATAAATAATTTACAAATACAAGATATGACATAATAATTTCATGGTATAATTTGAAAGTAGGAGATTAACCTAATGAATGGAAAGTGGGTTAAGAAGTTCCCTTACCTCGTGTCCGACTTGACTCGATCGTTCATTAATATCATGAATAATAAACTAGAGTTTATTTATACTTGCTTAAGAACCTTTTTCAATATCATTATTCCTTTTATATCACTTATTACCATGTTATTAACATTATGTAATTATTTATGTCAATAACGGTCGTTTTGTAGATCTTTGGTACTTGAGTCAAAAATTACTTCTTATAATTACAGGTGGTTCATGTGGTAAAATATCCATTATATACAGAATTATATTCTTGATTTATACATCATATATATCGTATATATCATGTATATACATGCATTTATAATATTACATAATATTTAGAGATATGAAATGAAATGCACCGTTCATGGAGATGGTAAACCGTAGGTACGCATGAACGCTAATTTAATTTCTATTTCATATTTAATGGAATGAAATCATAATTATATATAGGTATATTATAATTCAAGTATAATATAATATATAATATCATTTACTCCCTCCTTTATACATCCCACATATGGCATTAATGATTCAAATCACTTTGTGGGGGCGGTAGTCTGCACTTCCTAAAAAGAAATTATCGCGTTTACCCATAATGGAAATCATAATGGTATGCCATAAATGTGAAATACAGAAGCATAATGAAAAAATAATCATAATATATATCATGTATAAATATAGTGACATCTTAATGGCCACCATGATAGGTGTTAAAAGAATATTGAACAATCATCGTTTCTTGAGGCAGAAATTCACCAACCAGAAAAACAGTATGTTATTTAACCATTAGACGAAGGTGTGTGTAAGTGTAAATAAAATTATTGTCATAATAACATCCTATTATATTTAAGATACTGGTTTGGTTACAAAAGTAAGGAATAAAAATTGTTTAAGTGGTGGGAGAAGCAAAAAAAACAAAATAACATAAGAGAAGACATTACCTTAAATTCGGGTAACTCTTTTTGATTTGAGCCAAAGGCTTCCTTGGGAAGAATTATGCCCAATGTGAGGCTTCAAGGAGTAATATAGGGATGTTGAGAGAGTATTTGGGCAGAGTTTGGCCGAGCCAAATGGCTTGATGGTGTTAATAAGGTGGAGTGGTGGGGGCCTTTTATAAGAGGAGAGGAGGGGCACTCTTGGAAGGATTGAAATGTTACTTTATTATATAATGAGTTTCGGATTTTAAAGGTCCCGCACTAGTTTATTTAGAGTCTAAGGTGATAAGGGATCGAAATATACTCATAAAATAGGTTTATGAAAAGTGTATGTCATAGATTTTACATTATCTTTTCATATTATTTAAATTGTAAATTAAAGTGGGAATTGCTGCATCATCATGGTGTCATAAAATATTTAATTTATTTAATGTCAAAAAATTATAAAAAAATTATCATGATGTAGGAAATATTTTTATCTTTATAATTAATATTTATAGTCAAAAATATGACTTGTATAACCCCATTTAATTTTTTTAGTAAAACAACTCATGTTTGTGACATTTTTATTTTTACTTTAAATAAAAAGTTATTATTGTCATTTTCATACCCATGTAGCTACATGGGGTCCCCAAGATGACCCATGGATTGTCTTGGTCGGCCATGACTCATCCAATAAGTGTAGTATAGGTGTAAATGTATTTCCATATTTTTATAATATCAATTTTACCTTAAATTTCAATAATGACCTTTAATTTCGATTAATTAAACATAAAAGACACTATTCACCAAAAATTTATTTTAATCCCATTGAACCAAATATTACTTCCTAATGACAACCATGTATGTAGGATTTTTGAAAATCAAATCACAGAAGTGGTAATGTTTCATTTAAACGAAAAATCAGTTTTTTAACTACCATTTAGTGGTTTCACTATTCATAAAAAATTGAAGTTTTTCAGAACAATGCCAAAATTTCACCCTAAGCTATAATTGATATTCCGAATTCAAAAATGATGTCTATTTTAAAAAATCCCAAAAATATAAGTTTCATTAATTAATTTTATAATTAATTTCCGTTGTCACAACAAATAATGTGTTTTTATGAAACAATAAATATCAAAAGATTGACAATTGTTTATGTCCAATTTCAAAGTGAAATTAATTCTAATGACCACCATTTGATAAAATAGTAAAACTATATTCTAATTATACTTTAAAACCACTAAATAGTATAATTTATCACTATAATTTATTTCGATTAAAAAAGTTTTTTAAGTATTTTTCTCTATTCATAAAAAAATTGGAAGTTCTCAGAAAAATACAAAAAATTCAACATAGGCTAATTTCGATATTCCGAATCCAAAAATGAAGTCCATTTTGAAATATTAAAAATATATAATTTCAAAAACTTGGTATTACTATTCATAATGGCTATTTTGATTGGTCGTGATGCGTTTGAATCTCAAACATGCTTACAATGCAAGCTATTGCATTATTGAAAGAGAAGCGTATTGTGGATGCTCGGGGTGTTACATTATCCCCTCCTTCAATAAATTGCATCCTCGTAATTTGAAATTTATATTTGAAAATAAAATGTTGAAAATAGAAAATAATTTTGTGGAAAACCCACATCGGAAATAAGGTTAATAAAATTTAGCCTTAATTAGTGGGAAAGGGAAATGAAAAAGTCACTACCAAATTATGATCTCGATAAAGAGAACATTGGTGGAAATTGGAGACATATAATTAGAGGAAAAAAGTAAATATTTGTAGGGAGTGATTGAGGTCATCAATCACAAACATGTGTAAAATTGTGGGCCTCAAATCCTTCAATCATTGTTGATTTAAAATATTATCAGTTCAACAAGACATAAGGTATTAGGATAACAAATTTTTTGTTTTAATATACCTTTACTAAAGGTTAAGAATTAATTTATTCATAGAATAATATATAGATATATATATATTTATGCTTGACAAGTAGAGTTTCAACCTTCAACTAATTTCTACCACAATCTCATCTTTCACTCAAAAAGATAATAGAACTCAAAAATATTATATTTATCATAATCATACAGGGTTAAAAATATTAACACATACCATTTAGATTATAAAAAATAATTATTAAAAACCAGGGACTTCCTTTAGGCTAGTGGTAGGTAATAAAGGCCTATCACACATTGGTTGTGGGTTGGATTCCTACAGCTTTGTCCGACGAGACAGGTTATCCCCCAACCCACAGGTTGTCCTTTTCCTAAAACTATAGTATTATAATATTCAAAAAATAATATTCAGAAATGTTTTAACCTTAAAAAATTCTATCCAATGATCAAATTAATTCATTCCAACCTTTATAGTTATCCAAAATACTTATATCTAACTCATAGTACAATTTTTATAAGGAAGGTAAATATAATGAAGATCCTTTTTTTCGGGTAACAACATGTGGAAACCTTCATCATGTATTCTTTTAAAGCACTGCAACATCCTGAATTACCATAAATCCTTATTGATTACATTCATGATATCTTATTCCTTATAGAATAATATATATACTCCTTCTATCCAAAAATTTATACAAATCATTAATCAGTTTCGAGGAAGTTAGGAATATCCAATATAATTTATCCAAATCAATCATGTATTATTCCAAAATCACTATCTCGGTATCAGAACCATATTATTGTTTATCTTTCTCTCAACCATATATTTTACGAAAATTTAACTTGTTGTGGAGTCACTTTTCATGGTTCCACACAATCTCAAGTCCTTGATGAAATAGTACTACAGTACAATCCTTATATACTCCATAATTATTTTAACCAGTACATCATTGATACAACACTCAAATGACAAAATTCATTAATAACAACATAAGAAATCTAATCATTCCCCCTCATCTATGGTAGTATAATAACTTGATTATTATCCAATAACCTCATTTAGGGAACACTCTGATGATTTGGACATTGGTTTGCGTAGTGTCCCCACTCCTTGTAGATGAAGCATTGTACATTTGAAACATTTTTCTTACCCATACAGTCATGCACTTTGTGTCCTTTTTCTCCAAACACATAACAAACTCCCATTCCCTTCAGGAACGTTCCAAGGAGGTTCTTCCCACAGTTATCACATATTGGAAAATACATATTTTCCCTCGTCCCTTTAACCATCATTCTCTCTTCCATCATTTTATTGTCTTTCTTCCCTTCAAAGCCATAAGACTCAGAGAATTATTTACTTATCTTATTAATGCATGATACCATTTCCTTATATGTTGAGAACACATGGAAGACTATTTCCCTTCTAAATTTTGGCTTCATACCATGAAATATATGATCCTTATTACTCTTTGTATCATACATATTGATGGAGTTCACATTCTTTATACTGGGCACCATTTCTATACAATGGCATAAACTACGTTAGTTAATGAATTGCAATGAATAATTCCAAACTTGTAAAATAATTAATGTAAATTGAACGGTTTATGGATATAATCCATAATCATAAAAAAAATTTCTTTAAGGAAGTATATAATCAGAAACCATTCATAATGGTTTGTAAAAAAATGAGAATTATCCTATGCATATCCCCAGGGAGTGTCATAACCAAGTGTGCAGCAAGGCCCATTGTCGTGCACTAGTTCCCATTCGAGTCCAGCTCAAATCTTTGTTTTTGGGTTTTACCCCTAGGTACATCTATGCCAGAGCCGCCTCTACCTGCTCATATCCAGACAGATATGTATTGCTCAGAAAATTCACAAAATCTCTATAATACAAAAATTCTAGGATGTTCTTCTATACTAATCCTCAATGTCTATCTTAGGGCTATGTGCTCTAATCAGAGTTTATCTAAATCTAGGTTCCAAGGTTAGTACTAAACTGCCTCTGATACCAACTGTAATGCCCCGACCCCAGTTACCCTAAGTCTGTGCATTATTTCGTAACATTGCCATGATCACAAAAGATTAAGTCTTGAAAGACCGATTATTTTAGTAGCCTTGGAAACACTAGATACATTCATAAATGTTACATTAAATCATAATGTGAAAAACTACAATAACAAAGTCTCCATTTTCCCCACTCATATCCTCTTCTGACTATCCCTACAGGCCATTCATAAAATACTTCTTCACATCCAGGAAAATATTAAAACATTGAACGGGGTGAGCTCAGATGCTCAGTAAGGATAACAATATAGCGGAAGCTTTCATAAATAAACATAAACATTTTAGGCAATGTATAACTAAAACAAAATCCTTTTAAACATGAACTTCAACATAATATGGAAAAAGTAAAATTAAATAATGCCATTTACTTATTCACATGGATATTCTATTGGTCGAATAATCAAATTCAATGTCAATAACCACTTTCATAATGATGGAATGCATAATTCCAGACTATCATAACCACGTAGCCAAGGCCTCATGCCAAGACTACAAATAATATTTTTTGAAGGCCTCGTGGAAAGACACTAGTTTGTCTCATGAGACCTGGCGATTCATCGTGGAGCTATATCGGGCTCCACCCGTCACTTATTAAGTCCAATGCATTCCTCATATTAACAGGTTTAAATGTATCATAAACCATAACATAATCATATAACAAAAAACATGCATAAAATAAAACATAACATTTCCAAATTTCAATAACAAGATATCAATACAACACATTGATATAATAAAAAACACTTTCAAAACCATTTTCAATACCAAAATAAAAGAAAATTAAATCCTAGTATTTATTTTTCATTTTAAAAAAGTTATGGCTTATAGGGGAAGCCAAAACTCAAATAATAGTCACGGTAGAGGAGGAGTCGTCGTTGCTGCAAATATAAGAAAAAAAATTCCTTTTTTTGTTTATTAAAAACACTTCATATAAAAAGATATATTTTTAATAAAGGTAAAAGTAAAAGGGGGTTATACACCGTATAAAGTAATGTTGTGTATAAAACCAAATTTGTTTCAATGAAAGGAGATTGGGATGAAGTCCTTTACAAAGATCATTTTTTTAAATAAAATTGATCTATTATGTGTATTCACTATACATAAACATAAATAAAGTACAAATACAAGATAATACATAATAATATCATGACATAATTTGAAAGTAGAAGATTAACCCAAAGAATGGAAATTAGGTTAAGAAGTTATCTTACCTCTTGTCTGACTTGACGCGATCGTTCTGTAATCTCTTGAATAATAAACTAGAGTTAATTTATACTTTCTTAAGAACCTTTTCCAATTTCATTATTCCTTTTATATCACTTCTTACCATGTTATTAACATTATTTAATTATTTATGTTAATAACGGTCGTTTTGTAGATCATTGGTACTTGAGTCAAAAATAAGTTATTATAATTACAAGTTGTTCATGTGGAATAATATCCATTACATACACAACTATATTAATTATTTAGACATCATATATATCATATATATCTAGTATATACATGCATTTCTAATATTACGTAATAATTAGAGATAATAAATAAAATGCACCATTCATGGAACGGTAACCCATACGTACGCATGAACGCTACTTTCATTTCTATTTTGTATTTAATGGAATTAAATCCTAATGATACAATTGTATATTATAATTCCAATATAATATCATATATAATATCATTTACTACATCCTTTATACATCCCACATATTGCATTAACGATTCAAATAACATTGAGGGGGCGGTAGTCCGCACTTTCTAAAATAAAATTATCGCGTTTACCCATAATGGAAATCATAAAGGTATGCCATAAATGAGAAATACAGAAGCATAATAAAAACATAAACATAATATATATCATGTATAAATATAGTGACATCTTAATTTCCACCATGAGAGTTGTTAAAAGAAGATTGAACAATCATCGTTTCGTGAGGCAGTAATTCGCCAACCACAGAAAAGATATCTTCTTTAACCATTAGACGATGGTGTGTGTAAGTGTAAATAAAATACATATCATAAAAACATACTAGTATATTGGAGATACTGGTGTTTTTACAAAATAAAGGAATAAAAATAGTTTAAGGTATTGGAGAAGCAAAATAAAACAAAATAACATAAGAGAAGACATTACCTTAAAATCGGGTAAATCGTTTTGATTTGAGCCAAAGGCTTCCTTGGGAATAATTCTGCCCAAACTGAGGCTTCTAGGAGTAAGATAGGGAAGTTGAGAGAGTATTTGGGCAGAGGTTGGCCGAGCCAAATGGCTTGATGGTGTTAACAAGGTGGGAGTGGTTGGGGCCTTTTATATGAGAAGAGGAGGGGCACTCATGGAAAGATTAAAATGTTACTTTATTATATAAAGAGTTTCGGATTTTAAAGTCTCAAACATGAATATTTCGAGGATAAGGTGATAAGAGTTCGAAATATACTCATCCAATAGGTTTTTGAAAAGTGTAAGTCTTAGATTTTATATTATCTTTTCATTTTATTTAAATCATTAATTAATGAGGTAATCGCTGCATCATCATGGTGTCATAAAATATTTAATTTATTTAATGTCTAAAAATTATAAAAAAACTATCATGATGTAGAAAATATTTTTATCTTTCTAATGAATATTTATAGAAAAAAATATGACTTTATAACCACATATAAAAATTGTTTTAGTGAAACAACTCATGTTTGTGACATCTTTATTTTTACTTTAAATAAAAAGTAATTTTTGTAATTTTTGTACCCAAGTAGCTCCATGGGGTCCCCAAGATGACCCATGGATTTTCTTGGTCGGAAATGACTCATAAAATAAGTGTAGGAAAAGTGTAAAGGTATTTCCATATTTTTATAATATCATTTTTACCTTAAATTTCACTAATTAACTTTAATCGTGATTACTTAAACATAAAAGTTACAATTCACCAAAAAATTACATTAATCACATTGAACCAAATTTTAATTCCTATTGAAAATCATGTATGCCGGATTTTTGAAAATAAAATCTCAGGAGTGGTAATGTTTCATTTAAACGAAAAATCAGTTTTTAACTTCCACTTAGTGGTTTCACTATTCATCAAAAATTGAAGTTTTTCAGAACAATGCCAAAATTTTACCCTAAGCTATAATTGATATTCTGAATTAAAAAATTATGTCTATTTTACAAAATTACAAAAATATATGTTTCATTAATTAATTTTATAATTAATTCCTGATGTCACAACAAATAGCGTGTTTTTATGAAACAATATATATCAAACGATTGACAATTGTTTATGTCCAATTTCAAATTGAAATTAATTATAATGAACACCATTGGATAAAGTGGTAAAATTATATTCTAATTATACTTCAAAACCACCCAATAGTATAATTTATCACTACAATTTATTTTTATTAAAAATGTTTATTTATATATTCTTCACTATTCATAAAAAATTGGAAGTTCTCAGAAAAATACAAAAAATTCAACATAGGCTAATTTTGATATTCCGAATCCAAAAATTAACTCAATTTTGAAATATAAAATATATATAATTTCAAAAAGTTTGTATTACTATTCCAAATGGCTATTTTGATTGGTCGTGGTGCATTAGAATCTCGAACTTGCTTACAATGCAAGCTATTGCATTATTGAAAGAGAAGCGTATCATGGAAGCTCAGGGTGTTACACATTTAAACCCTATAAAGTCCTAGTTAGATAAGCTAATCAAGAAACGAATGAGGTAACCCTCCCATAACGATAACACAATTCTAAAGAAAACTATCGAATTCCATTATATAACCTAAAACAAGATTTAAAAATTTATCATGCACAAAAAAATACCTAAATCAACACTTATTATGATGAACCTCAACAATTACAACCATAAACTTTATATTTTACTATGTTCAAAGAGTTCATGATTTCCATATGTACCCTAAATCATCACATATGGGAGAACCAAGTGAGACCCCAAATAAAATTTCAAAATTTTCAATGGGAAGAAGGACTAAATCACATCATAGGGAATAGTTTAAGAATATTTAAACTTCTCTTTGTATGGTATTATGGAATATCCAAGAATTAAAGGAAAATTATGGTGTTTTCTACTCCAAAATAATCATTCCTCTAAAACATGGACTCTCCAACTAGAATCCTACGATCCAAAAATTCTATCAATGAAAAAATAATCAATTTTTTAAGGAAATACAATATGAAAATAAATAATTAGATTCTTACATTTTATCTATTATGGAGACCATTGATAATATATATGAACCTTGGATATATACATTAAATATTTTGGATCGTGCCAAATAAATTTTCCAATACACAATTCAAAAATAACTAAAAATTAATTATGAACACATATAAAGTAACCTTATAACTTGGGGAGAGATAACCTCAAGGAAATAACTAAAATGAAACCATCTTTTTCAAGTCATACATCTTATTACAAATACATCACTAATTCCAAAGTCACAGTACAAACCTGGACAAAAAGAATAATAAAATTCCAAAATAATCTCTCTACTGTATAACCTAAGTTTGAAACATAGAGACCTAAAATAAGATTTATAAATAATAACACATCTATTGTTCCATAGAAATAATATTCTATTTTTTTAAAAAGAACATTGATTAAACCATACTGAAATTAAAAGCTAATTATCAAAAAATGAGGAGATAAATAAGAGGGAGTTTTAATGGTCATCCTATGTAAAATCCCTAGACTGCGTCATGAAATCAATGTTTTTAGGGTTCAATACATAAATATAATGGGTTTCTATAATTCCAAATAATTGGGATAAATATTCAAAAAATAAGATGAAAATTTCACCCTAAGTAATGAAAAATTATAACTTTCTCATGGTTTATGGACCAAGGATTCCTCTGATAAATCCATAACACCAATTATTTCATTCTACCACTCCACATGAAGTATGGGTAGTGTCCATAAATGGAACGAACGCCAAGAATACTAGGAGATAAAATTATAGATTAGTACAAAAGGTAATGACTATCTATGAATCCTTGGGAATATTATAAGAATCATACTTTAAATAAAAAAATATGTACAATAAACCCATCAAAACATTAAAAGACACAAAAAATTCTCAACTGAACTCCAAAATCTCTTAAAAAAATAAATCTAAATATAAAATCATAAGAACCATAAAGGATTAGAAATACCCCTTTTAAAAATATTTTTAAATCATGTGCCTCAATTTTAATCTTAATTTCAATTTTGAAAATAAATTTAAAACTCTAAAACTTTTTTTTGAAAAAAATATTTTTATATTTCCAAAACATATAATTCATTTTGATTCCATATGAAAATGCCTTTTTATTAGTTTCTAAACGTTACTCATGGTCTAATGTGAAATATCGCAAATGCCCTTTCGAAATCCATTTTGAAATTCCCAGACATCACCTTTTTTTAAATTATAATAGATATGTCTTTTATCAATTTCAAAACCTAACATTTACCATTAAACCAATGTTTAAATCTCCAAATACCCAAAATTTCCACTTAAGAAACATTGAAACATCACTTAGAATTTACTTAATTAGTTTTAAAATAATATTCCCTCAATTAAAATTAAATAACTATTTTTCTAAAAAAAAAATTTATGAATAATGTTTTATATGAAAAATACCATCGAAAGTAAGTGAAATAATATCAATTACCCTTAAAATCCAAATCAATTTATACCAAATAACATCAACCAATAACAAAAAGAGATTTTTGATCAAAATAATCTAGAATAAAAATTAAAGGATAATAGTTGTTGTGAAATATTTGGATATATGGTTTAGATAACCATGAGCTAACCACATAACTACCACTAGAAAGAAAATAGAACCATACACATGGGCTCTACATGGTTTTCCGGACCAATACTTATAAATAAGAACATGCTGTTCTTATAACTTATTCTTTCATAAAAAATGAAAAATATATTTGATAACCATAAAAAAAGAAAATAATTTCAAAATAAATTAATATAAAGGGTTCTCTTACGTTTCAATAATTCTGGATGTAATTTACATGAAACACATAAATGATAAAGGGATCTCCTATACAGTTTTTCACAAACCAGTCTGTTTCGTTACATAATTATGCACCCAATCCATTCTATAACATGGCCTATGGATAGTTCTAGATCACATCAAGAAGAAACTAGTTCTTGGGCATCAAATTACTAATACTGGGTATGATTTCCATAAATTAATAATTAATAATGGATCTTATATTTATAATTATAGTATGATGACTCCATATATTAAATTTCCATCCATTACAACAAAAATTAATATCAAACCAGAAAACCAAAAGAGATGTAATAGTTAATTAAACTAATAAACTAGAATAGATATATAATACTAAAATATATATATCAAGAAATAATTTATGAGTTAGAAGATATAACTAAAACCAGAACAAAAAATAATGAAAATACCCAAATATATCTCCAAGTTAATCCATAAGTCACCCTTCAATCCCAATTCCACAAATTCTCTAAAAGAAATCATATTTTGAACCTGTACCAGAATTATTTTAGCCATGATTTTGAGTGCCAAAAAGTTATACCAAAACCATTCCACATGAACCATGTTTAATAATAGATCCATTCCAATCATGTTTTAAAAACAATTATGTGTTAAATTTTCCACTCTTTTCAAAATCCAATGACATGGAGGTTTTACATTTTAAATAAATGTTTCTATTAAAAACAGGAAGAAGAAAGAAGTCTAAGAGACATTATTAATGTAAGTAGTTTTTAAGAACATTCCATTTAAAACAACCAAGAAGAGTGGGAAAATAAATAAGGTTAATAATTCTAAAAACCATTCATTATAATAAAACTATACCCTTATTTTATTCTTAAAAATAAATTACATGTGAAAATATAAAATAGTAAGAAAACCAAAAAATAGTAACTTTTATAGTATTAGATAAGAATAATATCATACCTATGAACCAATAATCATGGGAACTTATATTCATAGGGGAAAATGAGGAACCTACTAGAACATGATACATCTAATTATCATGACACATCCAATCAAACCGTAATAATTCTTGGTCTTACCTTAAATTGTCTAACCAATTAAGACATTCCCCATGTAGAGAGAGCACCATAATACGGGTCACTAGACCAATAATATTCATAAAATTGATTATCATATGTATCCATACATTCTACTAGCTACTCTCAATTTTCTATGAAGCATAAAATAGTGGTGAAAAAAATAAATTGAAAATAATTTTTGATATGAATATAAATACAAAAAAATGAATGAAATGGTAATTATAAAAAATCCTTTCCCTCGAGAACCATTTTTTGGAATAACCCCTAACATTTAAAATAACAGTTTAAAAATTCTTTCTTATAAAAATGATTTGATCATACATTTAAAAGTACCCATATTACAATGTTATATATTGACTAGGAATACCTTCTTTAAAAGTAGAAACTTATCTAATGAACCTTTATTTTAAGTACACTAGTCATAGAACCAACATTGGAAACCATTCATATAACATTAATTAATATTTAAAAAATTCTATTATTTTTTAATAACTATATAGAAAAACTAATCACACATTTTATAATTATATAAAACTTTTAATAATTATCTTCATGACCATAAAACTATTGAAACATAAAAACTCATCTATAAAGGCAATTTAGGCTCCTAATCCATCTTTTGGTGATCATTTTTGAGAAACATATATTTAAAAACAATGTTTATATATGAAAGGACCATTGAATTTAAGGGAATCCATGAGAAAACCTGAATTTGTTCTTAAATAATCAATAAAATTATTTAATACTACTAACTGATATTTATTACATGATTTAAAAATTAAATAAATAAATAGTTCTAGAATTAAAATCCCATACTTTGTGTAACATATAATGAATCAATGATTCCACAAAGAGAAGTGTCAATCATGTAAAATAATGAAAATAATTACCTTTTATGAGCTAAAATATACCCTAAAAGAATGAAACACCAAAATAAATATCAAAGTAAGAGATACCATATGTCATCTAGACAACTCTAAGGAAAGAACAAGATTAAGATGAAATAAAATAGGAAAAAAGGAGGTATCAAGGTGTTACCATGATAAATAATCCATATAAATTAATTAAATTTCATGAAATCACCATTGGAAGGAGGAGAAATAAAATGGAGAAGATCCAAGGGTTTTAGGGTTCAAATGAGAGGATATTAGAAGGCTTCAGGGTTAAAATCTAATGAGGGTAGATAAGTAATTCTAGTATTTAAAAATTCTAGGTTGGATAATTGTTTTAGCCAAACATTTTACTAAATCATGTTCGCCGTTTCCACCTACTAAAATCAAAATTGAACAAGAATTTTTTTTGGAATTCTGGGTAAGAAAATAACGTGATGTCGATTCAAAATATATTTGGAAACGATTGTATTCATATAACATGGTTTACACATGGTTAGTACTAACTATGTGGAAACTGTGAACCCTAAACTAAAACTCTAAATCCATTAAAAGTATAATTAGTTCAGCATGAGACTCAATAATTAAGGATGAAAATTAATTAATAATTAATATTATGAGAAAAATATCAATTGGGGTGTGACAGACTTTGTTAGAGTGCAGTGGAATGTTAGTTAATATCATTTAATTAAAATTTAATAAATACTTTTTAGTTTTGTTATTAAAATACATATGGTTCAAGATTTACAATAATTTAAGGAAATACTTCTTATATTTCACATATATGAATATAACTCACTTAATACACACAGAGGATTAAGAAGATCGAAATCAATATATCCAGGATTCAAGAGAAAAAATAGTTAAATTTTTTTATGATGGAAATAATTATTGGAGTGTTTTTCAAATATTTCTTTCCATTGAACCCATTAAAAAATATAATAAACTCATTTTTCCTGTAAATATAATTATATTATTGACTACACAAAGGAAGGAGAATGTAGAAAAGTCATGTTAAGAATTGAGACAAATAATAATACATACAATATATAAGAAAATAATAGAATTTTGAAATAAATAGATACATGTTTTTGTAAATTATTTATAATTGGGTTATTTATAATATTTTATATATATTCTAACATATATATAATTTGTGAATTAGAAGGATAGAAATATTTAATTTCCTCAACTTTTCAATGTAATATAAAACATCCATCATCAGATTCATAAGGCGAAGTAGATTCTCAAATACTATATAATGATTTTATACCATCATCAAGGATAATTAATTCATTAATTACTTGTATGGAATAACTACATAGAGTTTTTAATATACATTGTTCTTAATGAATTTCCCTTGGTTTTTAGGATGTTGGGAGGAGTTAATGTGATGTTTGGTTCTTCTTCACTTTGATATTCTGAAGGCTTCTAATCATAGTCAATGATTTACTTCATACGATCGATTGGTTGTTCTCATAGTAAATTAGTTTCATCCCATGTTTTATTATTTATTATAATTTTCAATTATATCCTCAATATATTCATTTAATTTTGTAATGGTTGATCAGTTTCATCATGTTGTCAATAAGTTATTTGTATAGTTGATTATTTCTTTCAGATGGTAAATCGTTTGTCATCACATTCAATAAGTTATACAACATGGTTGATCAATTTTTCTCATGATCAATAACTTCCTTTACAGTATTGATCATTTTATTCTCATGATCGATCAGTTTTCCTTATGTTTTATCTATTCCTTCACATGGAAAATCAGTTGTTCTTGGAGTAGATCAGTTCGATCTAAAAATTGATTAGTTGTTCTCAAGGTTGATAGTTTGACTACATTGATGATTGTTTTGTTCTAATTATCTATCGATTCCCCTTAATAGTTGATAGATTATTTGAATAGTGGTTAGTTTATTCTCATGGTTGATATGATTGTTTTCATTGTTTATCCATTCCTTCACATAGTTGATTATTTATTCAAATAATTGATAATTTGTTCTTACAATTAGTTAGTTTGTTATCACAGTTGATTTATTCCCCTATAAGGATGATTTTTTATTTGATTGGATGATAATAATTTCTTATAGTTGATTAGTTTATTCTTGTGGTTGATCCATTCACCCACACATTTTGTGGTTTTATCTTATAGTTCTTCCGTTTATTCTCACATTCAATCTTTTATTTAATATGTTTGATATTTTTTTCTCACATTCGATTCATTATAATGTTCAATCTTTTCTCATTGTTGATCCATTCTCAGGGTTGATCCAATAGTTTCCGATATTTACCACTTCTCTTAAATACCCAGATTTTTCTATTTTGATGTAAAAAACTGATTTTAACATAATATATGGGATTTAAAGAATAAATCAATGTCTTTAAAATATATTTTTTTTGGAATTAAATATACTACATGTATTCTTTAAGCCCTTTGGGTTAAATTTTTTTATTCTATTTGTTTTAAAGAAACAAAATTTATGATTAGAAAAATGAATGTTGATTACCTTAACCTCTATGAGATAATTAAGAAACTATATCTAGAATATTAAATGTAAAAGATATCCTCTATTCTTGTATATTCTAATTTCCATCAACTTTGGTGAAATGAAAACCTTATTATTGAACATTGATATTTTTTTCTTTAATCAGAAGGCTTTTTTATCATGATATACAGGTAGTGAAATTAAATTCATTTCCAATATTATGGAAATAGACTGTTTCAGAACTTATTCTCTGGGAATGGGATCGTTTTTATCTATTATTATTTGAATTTTATAAATTAAAATCCAATTTTCAATAGGTTGTTATTGTATATTGGTGAATGGAGACAAAGAAAAAGATTAAATTCAATTTAAGGGGATTTTGGTTTATTAACATGTTTTACCATATTTGTTATTATTGTCATGTGATTGTTGTTAACTAAAATTGAACTTTGTTGTGATATTCTTATTTTAGATATTCTGACTTGTATACCCATATTATATATTGATAAACATATTTTGATTTATAATTGAAATCAAAAAATAAAATTATTTTTAATATATATATTCTGTTACAATTGGTTTCCCATTTAAATATAAATCTATTTTAAAATTATAATGTAGAAGAATATGATTTAATGTAAAAACACCCTATAAATAAATTTCAATAATATATGTGGTTTGTAAATATGATCTAGTCATATTCTAGAATTTTTTTATTGTAATTGTGGTTGTGTGGATTTTGGGGGATTTGTTAGATGATAATGGTTACTATTTAAGATGTGGGATATGTTGCAGGAAGTGTAAGGGTGATGGGTTGGTGTGTTATGCCTTGTTATTATAGAATAGTAGGGATATAATATGAGGTTGGTAATAAAATTAATAGAAAAATAGTTTGGGTAGTTTTTAATGAAAGTGAACTAAAATTTAAATTTGGTAACTTGTTTATTGAAATAAATAATCATGAACATATTAGGTTTAAAATAAATATAAATATGGGTGTTACCAATAATGGTTTATCACCAAATATTAATTTAAGCAGATTAATTAATTAATTTTGATTATTAATATAATAATATCAAAATTTAAATGAATATGTAATTGAGATAAATGAAACCATGGGTTGTGTGAGGTTGTTTTTTGGAGGGGTTACATCTAGGGGGAGGAAATTTGTGGTCACATCAGTATGGTGTTTATGTTAATGTGAAGGTGATAAATTAATCATGAAAAACATTTGGGATGGGATTTTGTGTTGAATATGTATATATATATATATATTCATATTTTCATTCAAATTTAAAATGCTTCCCACCCAAGTGGAGTAATATGTACCGAAACCTATATTTTCTAGTGATTGTTTTCCCTAGCATCTAGATGGTGATGAATTTCTGGTTTATACAACTATTACCCACTCTTCCGTAAATATTTTTATTGAATAATGACAAATATTTTAGAATAGAATGGACCTTAAAGATGAAATAGTTTTTAGTGATCCCTGATGATGAGAGGATGTCATGTGTAGTGGGGTTATGAATGATTTGATATGTGAATGAGGTTGATTTCCAACACATTCATGCAACCCTAATAATCTAGTTGTGTTTTTTACAAGTATGTGTGAAGATATAATAGTGGAATCAGTTATTTTTATGATGAAATTAATGTCATCTAGGGATTCTAGGATTTATGGGAGATTGGGCTTGGTAGGGTTTCAATGAAACCCCAATCAAAGATGATTTGATATGTAGTGATTATATGACATGATTGGTATGAGAACAGAAGGCATATTACGTTGTGTAATAAGATAAATAACATAGCAGGGATGATGATGTCGGTGCCTTGAAGATTATTTAGTGATATTATCTTACTACATTATAATGTTATTTGGTAATTTATTAACTGTATGGTTGGGATAGATAAATGAACTGTCTAGGTTCTTTTCGGTTCTACTATTTTTTAACTTGTTCATTATTATGATCTTTTTAAAATTTCAGAAGTGATATTGGGTATGATCTTATTTATTATACATGTTCTTATCACCCTTACTGAAAAATATATCTTTTAGGTTTCTAGGAGGATTATAGGGATAAATCTGAGAATTATAGGCTTAGAGATCAGAGCTGTAGTGAAATCACTACCTTAGGATTCTTTTTGGTATTTATATTTAAATATTAATTATCTTGGATTAAATTACTCATTTGTTGTGGTTCATTTTATGTTCTGTTATGTGTTAGTGTTTTATTGTGTTATTTATTCTTTTCTCCAAATCCTTTTATATATGTTGGTTAATGCCTCCCATTTGAGTGGTTTCATTTATGGTTCTAGTCACCAACCCAAGGCCGACAAGATGTGGGACTAGGTGGGTCACACCTTCCCTTCAATTATAACCCTTAAGGGATACCCAGTGTAGTGGGGTGTGATAGAATGAAATCATATATTTTTTGGATAGATAATATGGATCTTGGAGTTAGGAACTACTTAGGGTTTCAAGGGGATAGTAGGGCCACATCATTATTCAGACTTAGTGTGTAATGTGGAAAAGGAGAATAGCTAAGAAACTGGCGTATAATGCCCCAATGACATAACAAAAGAACATAAAATTATTAAAAACCATAAGATATATATCTTTTATTCTGTGTTACAAACCATGTTGTGGTACATTAATCATTCTTGTTTTCATTTGTGACTGGATGAGTTGTTTTACCAAAATAATGTGAAATTAATATAATAATTTAACTGATTTCATCCAAACATGTAAAACTATGTAATAAATTATTGTAAATAAAAATTTAATTTTAATAAGTCTATAATAAAATGCTCATTTTAATATTTCATGAAAAAAATCTAATATTATTGGATGAATATCTATTTTGAACTCAATAGGTCCAAAAAAATCCAAGAATGGATTTCTCAAATTTTCCCATATAAATTAGCTTTTAGAAATAATATAAAATGTATTATTTAACAATTACTCATTTTAATTATAATTATCTGTTAAATGTTTTTGAATTAAAAAATTATTTAATATCAATTTGATAAAAATAAATATAAAATCAATTGAAGGTAAAATGGATATTTTTTAGAAACCCATTTTTTAGGGAAAACTGTTTTAGAATTTTAATTATTTAAAATGATCATTAATAAAGAAGTATGTCAATGAAATTTAAAGATTATATATCTAAATATATTACGTTAAATCCATAAAATGATTAATACTAATCATATAATTATTGTAATATCAACTTATTCTTGAAAAATATATTTTATGAAAAATTTGTTTTTTGACACTTTTTGTGGGTTTACATATAAATTTAATTCTTCCACATCTATTAATTATATTTTTTTAAAATATATTAAATTTTTTAATTAGAATATATAATATTAGTTAATAATTTAACATTAATTTTTGGTCATAATGAATAATAAAAATAATAAAAAATTAATTATCATTATAAAAGTTAAAACATGTTTACCAGATGTTAACCTAAATAGAATATGGCTAAAATGATCTAAAAACTAACTAAAATATGATTGTTTGGTTTTATTTTGACCCTACAATTATAACCATTTAATAAAAGTTATTTTTCATTTTTCCCAAAATATAACATAACATTATTGTACAACTTTGAATGATTACATGGGTGTCACTCACCTATATTATTAAAGGAAGATTACTCCCCTCATGTTTTCACTCAGGTACCAAAATTTTGATAACAAAACAACCAAAATATTTCCAAAACATCATTATTTAAATCATAGAGCTACTGTTCATCCGAAAATACCAACAGTTTGGTCCTTGATAAGAGAATCAAATGTGGTTTTATGAAGCCATGTTAATTGTCTTCCCCAACCTCTTTAATTTTACCTATTCTTTTCCAACATTAATTTTTATCAATAATTAGAATATAATAACAGAAATATATAAAATATAATACTTTTTTTTTATTTTTATGGCATAATATTTATCCATCTCCTTCTCTGTCAAATGGGAATCAAAATAATCACTCATCTGTACATAAGACTACTACCTCCCAAAGAGATGTATTTTTTCGATCGACAGTACATATGGATATACATAATTATGGAACCAATGAATAGATATATTATATTTATGAAACAATTTTGATTCTTTAAATTTATTTTATCATATACTTCCTTACCCTTTCACCCCTTAAGGAAATTATTATGTTGCTCGTGTGTACATAGGACCTACAATCTCCATGAAGCAGTGTGATTAATTTTCTATGATAAAATTTTAAGAGTAATTATAAATATATATATAATGAATAAATATGTTATATATAAAATTACTATAATTCAGTAGAATATGTAACTATACCCTATTTACAAGAACCTATTCTCCCACGATAAAACATGCATGAAAAAATGAAGTAGTTAACCCCTAAAACACTGGTAATAATGAAATAGTTTTAACAAATCGATGATAATATGTTATGAGAAGATCATATTATATTATTAATATTTATATAGTGCTTATATAAATTAAAAAAATGATTAAAAACATTATAAAGTCTCTTAATTTTGGTTCAATTGAAGTGAAGTGCGAGGAAATGGGTTTTTATAACTCAATTTCATTTCATTGGATTATATTACATCTTCATTTTATTTTTTATGCTATGATTACATGTATAATAAAAAAAAATTTATATATTATTTACAAATTTTTTATTTGGATTTACATTTGGTAAATATAATCACTTCATTTATTATTTCTCACTTCAATGTAATGATCATTCAAAGAGATTTCATATAAATTTCCTTTCCATTGAGAAAATTTTATATTGTGTTCTTATTTACTATATTATAGTGTATATACAACTAAATTGATATATTTAACGTAAATAACAATTTATTTATGATGATTATGGTTTTCTTTTAATTTATTCCTTTTCGTGGTTACAATTTAAAATTATACAGAGGTAAGGATTTATTTTACAACCTCATTATTAAGGAATAACTTATTTTTTAATGAATGAATCGTATAACCCAACCATAAATAAATAAAGAAATTTTCTCATATATTGGATATTTAAGGTTCTTTTTATTTTATTCAAACTTTTCTTCTCTTTCGGGATTTAATAAAGAAAAGAATTTTCAAAAAAAAAATTGATTTTATTTCTATTTAAATCAGATATATTTTTCATCTATGTCTATATTTGTTATAATTTTTTAGAAAAATAATTTCTATCACTCAAATGATTTATTAATGAAATTTTACATTTTCATTTACTGTTTAAAATAGGTTAATTAAATAATCTTAATGTTTCCTAAAAGTTTCTTCCTCTATTTTCATTATAGAAAATCAGATGGAACGTTTTTTTACATATATGACATTAATGACCTTCCCAATAATCAAATATATTTTACAATATTTTGATTCTTATACATGTTTTATGTGATTTTTCAATGAGATGTAATTAATGATATATTATTTAAATATTTAAATAATATTCTTATTATTCTTCCAAAGGATATGATTTTATTATAATACCTACATTTCTAATGAACCGAGGTTCATCATATATCTATTATTAAATTTATGGTCATTAACATACACATAATGAATTTAATTTCATACTATAGTCAGAAACTAAATTTTTATTAAATATATGTATTCCTTGTATCAAGGATATAGTTATTTCCTAATCCATATACATTTTCCTACTTATTGTATCATAAAATAAAAGTTATTAGACAGACTCGTAAAAATCATGATTAATCTAAATTCTTTACTCAATATAGATATATATTGATATATCATATTGTTTACAGATAGAATTTATCATTTAATATATGGGGACTGAATTTGACCTGAAATGAAAGGTGGGTCCTAGTTACAGATAGCCACTAAATGCATCGATATGACTCATGAGAAAAATTTGTTAGATACATTTAATAGGTTTGTAGTGTATTCCTACCCATAGATTACACTCTTTTAGAAAAAGGATTCTATGTGATTGATATAATGATGTATGATATCATGTCATCCAACATTAATCATTTTAATCATTGAGAATTTAATTATTATTCTCCATGTTAAAATTTTGTTACAATTTTCTACAGATTCATTTCATGTTCATGTTATTGATAAAATGGAATGGGTTTTTAGTTATCTTCATTATCATATTGATAATTTGTTATATAATAATGGTAAGATATACTATATGTAAACCTTATTGAGAATTTGACACATCGTTATTTTATTTCGTTTCCCCATGTTATGAAGAAGAAATCATTGAATGATTTTTAAGGATGTAAAAAAGTTTACTTCTCTAGTTTTTTTTATTCCCAATATAAAATAGGTATCATGTATTAATTTGGAAATCAAATAATACTAAATTGTTCATGTATTCAATATTAGATCCCATTCACCTATTCTGTTGTAATTATGTAACCATTAGTTATAGGTTACTAGAGTAAGTGTAGTTATAGTTGGAATTAGATAATGTTTAATATAAACCATTAGAAAGGGACTTATGAAAGCATAGTTATGGGATATTATCCCAATGATAGACTTTGAGGATTTGACTAATTGTTTAATAATATCATATTTTTTTATTAATATGTGAATATGTTGTTTTTTATTGTAATACATCCATGTCTGGATACTAAAAAAGGATGTGCTTTGGCTATAGATGCATCTAAGTCTAATAACTATGGAAAGTGTTTTTCAAGTATATTTCAGCCATGGTTTTAGGATAAGGTGATATTTCCATTACTACACACCTATTTGGACAATCCCAGGGGATATGACTGGGTTAAATCAAATTATCTTTACAAATAATTATGAATGATTTAAAAATATTTTAATTATCTAGAGATATCCCCATATAAACCTACATTATGACTATAATATTAAAAATGTATAAATTTTCAATTGATGTTAATTATTACACCATTATAGAATTAAATATTTTGATTTTAAATTACTAATTTCATAAGATAATCAATAATATAAAATTTTTTAGAAATGGATTCTAGAAGAATGAATGGTTTCAATACCCATGGCTAGTATGGTTATTTACCAAATGAGAAATCAAATAAAAATATTGTTCGAGCTGAATAGATCATGGATATATTAGGGAAGATGTCCCAGGATAGGAATAATAACATTAAATATATAGAGAAGAATTATGTTCCACGACAGGATACACTTACATTTTATTTTGTTCATGTGACTTAATCCATCATCATTTAGTGGAACTATAAATAAAATGGTAGATGAACAATATATTAATTCCCTTGAAAATATATTTCTAGCATAAAAATTTGATGAAAGGGAAAAACTTATACATTAATTATGTTTTAAACAAGTAAATGTTGATCAATGGTGGGTTCTGATGCATAATACAAAGAATGAATAAGAATTAGAACACATGGAATGAAGGTGAACAGATAACCTATGGATGGAAAAGATAATCAGAGATTGGATGAACACTAAGAGAAAGAAACATGTCAATGAAGAAGAACACATAACCTATGGATGGAAAAGAAAATCATAAAATTAAGGATATACATATTTTATAAGAATGATTTAATGTATTTCCTAATGAATTACCATAAAATCAACCAAATCATGAAGTCGAGTATTTTATTGATTTAATTTTTGATTCTATATCAATATCAAAGTCTCCATATATAATAGAAACTACGGAATTAGTGGTCATTAAAAAATTACTATACAATTTGTGTGATAAGAAATTTATAACTTCCAGTGTTTCACATTCGAGATCCCATAATCTTTTAAAAAATAATAAATATAAATCCATGAGGATATGAATTTAATATAGGTAAATAAATGTTATTTCTATAATTAAAAAGTATCATGTTCCTTGGATTGATTACATATTCCGTAAAATACACAAAGGTCAATATTTTTCAAATATTGAATTTCGTTAATGGGATCATTTATTTTTTATTTATGAAGGATTATATTCCAATGATGAAATTTTGAATGAGGTATAAATATTATGAATTTATAGAAATTCAATTTTAATTGACCAATTCACCCTCTATTTTTACCTATTTAATGAATAAATTATATAAGTAATATATTTATAATCTTATTGTGGTATTTATTGATGATATCATGGTGTTTTATAAAAGATATAATGAAAATGAGAATCACTTGGCAAAAATTTCTGTGGACCCTAAATGAAATGGAATATATGGGATATTTCTTAAGTGTGAATTGTAGTTTCTGAAATTTTAGCTTATTAGACGTATTGTCTCTGAGGATAGAATCATAGTTGATCCTATGATGAAAAATTCAGAAAAATAATTTCCTATAATAATGAATATAAATGTGGTATATAATTTCATTGGTTTTAATGGTTTTTATTTGTGATTTGTTAAAAATATTCCTGATTGGATATCCCATTTACAAAAATTATACATAAAGGGGTTTAGTTCATATGGAAAAAGGAATGTGAGTAATGTTTTGATGAATTGAATATGATATTGTTCAATGAAATTAATTTGACTCTACCATCAAGATATTTTTTATTTTTGATATTCAGTGATAAATAAAAGAAGGGTATTTGTTCTTTCAATATATTGAACTATAATGTTATTTTTTATGTATCATGGTGCATAATAAACCACGAAAATATCTATCTAACTCATGATATTGAGTTGGAAGTTATAATCATTTCTTTTAAGAAATGGAGGAATTATATATATGGATAAAAATGTAAGGTATACATAGACCATAATATCCTAAAATAAATATTATCACATATAGAGAATAATATTAGTCATAGGTGATGTCTCATGCTATGTAAGGATTATGATTTCTCAATAACCTACCACTTGGGGATGGAATATAAGGTATCAGATGCATTGGGTAGGAAATAGAGTTTATTTAGGATTAAAATGAGAATTAATAATGATCCCATATTCATGGATAAAAAAATGGATATGGTAAATATTAAGGATAGGTAGACATCACTATTTTTTCAAATTATTAATAAACTATATATAGTTGAAATGGAAAAAATTTAAATTTGAATGATGATAATTTTCAATAGAAAATTAAATATATGAATGATCAGAAATTGGTTGATCTCATATACAATGATGATGTTCTGAAATTTTGAAAGAGACTATGATTCCCATATATACTTGATCTTATAAGTTAATTATTTGATGATTCCCATAGATAAAATTTCTCTATACACCCTACTATCAACATGATGTATAAGGATCTAAGGGAATAATTTTTGTGGTGAAATATGAAGTGGAAAATTGTAGATTATATATCATGATTCAATGTTTTTAAACAAGTGAAGGAATGGTGAACAATCCTATTAGATTAATGGAAAACATACCTATTCATATTTGGAAATATAATGACAATACAATATAATTTGTCACTATATTACCAAATACTCCTAGAAATAAAGATGAAATATTAGTTAATGTTAATCTCCTAACCAAATATATACATTTCATTGTTATAATAGAATATTTACCTCTTGAACACCTTTCATGAATCAATATTAATGAATAAGTAATAATTTATATTGAATCGACTTTAATTTTGTGTGATCATGAACAAAAATTTGCATCAAAATTCTAGAGAAATCATTATATGGTTCTGGATACATAGCTTTATTTGAGCACCATTTATCACCGTCAAACCAATGAATAATCTAAACGGACTATTCCAACATAGGGGTACATGTTGAGATCTCTCTCACCTGAATTTATAGGTATTTGATATTAGTTTTAGCTTTGTTATATTTTTTCCTATAACAATAGCTTCCAATAAGGTATTCAAATGGCTCTTTATGATGCATTACATGGAAATAGATTTCATTCTCCGACTTGTTAGGATGATGTTAGTGAATGAGATCTTATAAGATAATAAACTTTTAAGGATACATTTAAAAAGATCCATACTATTCATAATCATATAAAATCATTACAAAAAGGAAAACGATTTATAATGATAACTGGAGAAAAATATTTGGAATTCCATGTAAGAGATGATGTTTTCTTGATTGTATCTCTATGGAAGGCTGTTATAAGGTTTTGTAAGAGAGAGAAATAGATCCTTCAGAAAATTAGAAATTTTGAAATTATAGAAGTAATTGAAAATGTGGATTAAAAATTATAAATTCAATATAGCCTCTCCAAATTACAAGATGTGTTAAATATATTATTGTCATGCAAGTACATTTTAGACCCAATGAATCTTCTCACATATGAGGAAATAGAATTCGATCCTGGTCTATGTTACATTGAAAATCATATCAAGATTTTTGACACAAGAGAGAAATTATTGAGGAATAAGATGACTTGAATGGGAAAAGTACATTGGATAAATTAGAATCATGGGGATGAAACTTGGTAACCCGATAATTTTATGAATAATAACCACCCTTGTTTTAAAAAAAGTAATATCCATGAAAATTTTGAAAATATATTTTTTATAGAAGGGTAGAATATAAAAACAAAGCTTCAATTATAGTAATTTAACATTATATTTTAATAATTATATAACACAATTCACATATTAATAGTTCATTTCAAAAAAAATTAATTAATTTTATGAGATGAATATCGAGTTTTAACTCAATATGTCAAAATAATCCTAGAATAAAATTTTCAAATATTCCATTAGAAATAATATATTATAAATTATAAAAATGTATTGTATAACTGTTTCTATTTTAATTATAGTGACATGTTATAATAATTATAATTATCAATTTATTGACTATCAATTTGATAGTAATAAATATAAAATCATTTGGAGGAAAAAGGGACATATTTTAGATAACTTTTTTAAGAGGCATAATGTATTTCTATTTAATTAATAATAAAAATCAATAAATCACGATTGATCTAAAATAAATGTATAAATTATATATATAAATATATAAATTTAAATAAATATATTTTTTTCACTAGTCATATAGTCAATAAAAGATCATCCAATACCTGAAATGTTCATTAAAAAAACTGTTTTTGGACACATTGTGCAGGATTAATTTTAAATTAAATTAAACCACATATGTGAATTTAATATAATAAAATTGATTCCACGTTTCTAATCATCATAATTAATATTATGTAATAATTTCAACTAATTTTTTTCACAATTAACAGAAAAAATAGTAATAAATTAATAACCACGGTTAACGTTAAAATGGGTTTACAAGGGGTCAATCTAAAAACACAAGGGTTTAAAAAAACCTAAAAACATTCTCAAATAACATTTATTGGAAATTTTTTTACTTTAAACATATAATCTTAAAATATGATCCATTTTAGAGTCATTTTCTAGAATGTGACTTGAAATTATTGTAAAATTATGAGATAAGGAAAGTGTGCCAAACAAATTAGTTATATAAAGACGCACATCCCCTATCTTATTAAAACATTATAAGACATTTGACTCAAATGGAAATAGTATAAATATCTCCAAAAAACCCTTATTCAAGATCTATAACTTTTTTTGGTCGCATGAAAATAAACCGTAGGGACCTTAATAAGAGATCAAAATGAGGTTTTTCATAGTGAGTGTAATTTTATACACCAATCACGTTGTTTTAAAATTATATTTTACCACATTAAATTATGTATTATTAATTATAATTTTATAACATCAAAATATACCATATACTAATATTTTTTTCTTCTGGTTTTGAAATATTTATCAATATCCATCTACATCAAATGATAAACAAACCCATTTCTCGTGTGTATGAAGGACTACCGCCTCACAAAAAAAATGTAATTTTTATTCCATCACCGACTCACATAGATATTCATAATTATGGAATTAATGATTATATATCATACTTATATCTTAATATTTAATTTTATATATTTAATATATCTTCTAGTTCTTTTCCATTTCACACATTAAGTAAATGATAACGTCACAGTTGAATGTGTACTTCATACCATCTCCCTGAAGTGATGTGATTCATTTTCCATATTAAAAATTCAATAATGTCTATAAAAATGTATTTAATGAATAAATCTGATATAAATTACATTAATATCATTTTATATATGATGAAACTGTATATTATTCATAAGATTTGTAAATTCCATGACAAAACATGAATGAGAAAATGAAGAAGTTAACACCTAAAAAAACGATAATAATGAAATATTATTAACAAAATAGTGTTATGATGTTATAATATGATAATAAATGTTATTATAAATTTTAATGTGGTGATTTTATAAATTAATAAAATGTTTAAGAAATTATTCATGAGGTTCATGCACCTTCAACTAAATGGAAGCATGAGGTTTGGGGTTTCATAACTCAATTTATTTTCATTGGGCTATATTACTTCTTCATTGTATTTTATATGATAAGATTATGTGTGTAATGACCTTTAATTATTTTATTTTGTATTTCAACTTTTTATGTGTATTTAAATTTGTTACACACAGTCACTTCATTGATTATTTCTAACTCCAACATTATGATCATTGCTAGGGATTTCTTCTCAATTTATATTCAGTTGAGATGTCTTTGATATTATAAACTTATTATATTTTTTTTGATGTATATACTACCCCTTTGATACATATTATATAAATTCCAATTAATGGTTTTAAAATTTAAATGTTACTAAATATGTAAGGATTTACTTTACATTCCCAGTTATTTTGGATTTGTTTAATTTTAATTAAAGAAATAATATAATCCAAAATTCATAATATCCATCTATTTTATTATCCAATTTATATATAAGGTGTTTTTATATATTTTTATAACTTTTATGCTCTTTTTAACTGTAATCATTCGAATAAAAGATCAAAAGAAAAAATTATTTCTTTTCTCTTTTAATCAAATGTAATTTTATTCCATATCCATTTTTTAGAATTGTTTTAAAAATAGTTATTTTATCCCAAAAATTATTTATTAAGAATAATATATGTTATTCTTGGTTTTTTAAATTTTTTAAAACGAATCTCCTTAATGTTATATAACAGGGGAATTTTTTAATTTGTTTATTAAAATTAAAAGGCAATGTTTTTAATGTATGTGGTGTTAAGGAACTTCCACACCACCATATCCATTTTATGATACTTGTTTTATTATAAACATGTTTAATGGATTTAAAAACAAAATTTTAAATTAATGATAATTTTAATAGTTCCATAATTTTTATTTATTTTTACAAATAATATTATTTTGTTATAAGACCTCTATTTATGAGGAATCAATGGTCATCTATTATCTATTATTAATTTTTAATTTGTTAAATTTCTGTATAATTATTCACTTTAATGTGTTATTGAGATAATTAATTTATCTTAAATATCTATATTCATTATATCATTATTTCCAAAACTATTTACTATTTTTTATACGATGTTTTAGTATGAATGTAATTTGACTGGCTGGGTAAAATTTTGATAAAATCATATTCATTACTCTTCATAGATATTTTTTGATAGAATGTTTTTATGATTTGAATGTACTATTTCAAATACGAGGAATTAATTAGAAATGTAGTGATGAGGGGGGATCTGTTATAGATATTCCCTTAATGCGTCAAGAGATTTCATGAGACAAATCATCTCGCCAAATTAAATATTTTTATGGTGTATACCAACCGATGTTATAAATTGTATTGGCACAAGTATATTATGGTATCGATATCATGATGTTTGAAATCAATAAATCCAATATTGTGAATTTCCTTCCATGATAATTTAACTATTATTATCCATGATACCGTTGCACTAATATTGTCTATGGAATCATTTCATGCTCATGTTATTGATTAAATGGAATGTGGTTTTAGTTATCCACCATTACATGTTGAGTATTACTTATTTAATCAGGGTATATTATGTTTTATGTAACCCTTACTGATTATTGATATATCCCTTTTTTTATCCTAAATCCATTTTATGAAGAAGAAATAGTTAAATGTTTTTCAAGATTGTAGAACATTCATTTTGGTTTTTTTGTTAACATTTTAACATGGTTATCATGTATATATTTGGATATCTAATAATACTATACTGATTATTCCTTATGGATTACATCCTTTTTATATATTATAATGAAATAAAGTAACCACCATCCATAGGATTTTGGAGTATGGGTTATTATATACCATTCTTATAGTTTATTTCCTTTTTTCAAGAGATAGATTCTGGTTATCATGAACTTGTAGTTCAAGAGATAGAGGTTTAATGGGATAATCTAGTTAAAAATTAGAGTATTTTTATAATAGCGTTTTATGAGAAAAAAGGGAGGGTGTTGTGTTGTTTTTAGCATCGTAGTCTGTAAAAATTTGAGCGCATGTCTCTCATCCAAGGATGGAGCATTGGACAGAGGAGTTGGTTGAGGTCATCGCCATTATGATCCTCATACATGGATATGTAATTGATAGAATGGACCAAGAGTTTTTGACCATTATTGTAAAGAAGTTGATATCAGGTTGTTTCACTCCATGGAGGTTCCATCACTAGAGGTACAAGAGGCTATTCGAGGTATGATCAGTTTATCACCTACCTTAGTTTCTTCTATTTTTGGATTTTATAGATTCCAACTCTTTTGTTGAAACCACCTTAATCAACAGTTTATGATTGAATATGGAATGACTTATAGTGTCTGTGTTTTTAGAAATAGTAGTTGAAGACTAGGATTACTAGTTTGATGTTTGATGAGGATGTATACTGATGATGGGGAAGCATCGATTAGTGGCGGGTTTATTTTTATTATAGATGAAACCATATGATTTCATCATTGGAATGCATTTTTTGTACCCTATGTGAGAAATTTTACACTATTACTAGAGAATTTTCATTTTTTGATATGGATGTTCATATACTAGTGTTCATTTATGTGCAGAGCTGTCGATTGGGAAGAAGGTATGAAAAAAATAATTTTATCACAATTTGATGTGGATTTAGTGTAGAATTTGGTGGTAGAGATCCCCATATTTTTTTGATTATTTTCGTGATGTCTTCTAAGATGAGGTTGTGATATTTCCCCCTTAAGACAATGTTGAGTTTAGTATAGAGTTACAATTGGTTACCTCTCTAATTTCAATAGATCCTTAACATATATAAACTATATAACATCATGAGGTAAGACTATAGATCATTGATTTGTAGAAAAATGGATTCATCTATCCCAATGTATCCTTATAGAGTGATCCAATGTTCCTCTCCAACAATAAATACATTAGTTCGAGTTTTTACATGGACTTCTAGATGATAAATTAGGCGATGGTATAGAATCGTTATCCCCATCTAAAAATAGTTTTCTTGTTTGACTAAATGAAGGGATATATATGGTTTTCAAAGATCAATCTACAATATGTATATCATAAAATGATAATGACTGATGATGTTATCCCAAGTACTACATTCTAGTCCAGATATGGAAACTTTTCATTTGTATTCATTTCATTTGATGTAACTATTGAACTAGTTGTATAGGGATCATGAAATATATATTCCATGACATCCTACAACAGTTTGTGGTTGTTTTTATCGAAATCATCCTTATATACAAAAGCTAGAGTAAAATTATTTCTATCATATATGTGTTTTCCTTATTACATTAGAATAATACAAAGATACCCAAGTGGGTCGATGAATTGTATATTTTCAAAAATATTGACACATTTTAGTTTTTAAATCTCTTTACAATTTATTTAGATATGCAGTTTTTTTCTATATGAAATATATATAGAAGTTTAAAAAATATTGAACATATAAATTTTATAATGTTTATGGGAATAAGGATCCCCTATTCCTATCTATGAACACTCTCTCTATGATACTGGAGAATTTCACTTGAAAGGTATTATTATCACAAGACCTTCAAATCCAAAATAGAATGCAGGTAGCTGAAACAATTTTGAACTAGGCTAAATAGAGCCATATGGTACTTTTATAGAGAATATGTAAATCCATAGCTTAGTATAAGAAGATAACACTCCACAATGTCTGAGTCCTTTTAGTCTAGACTCTAATAAATAAATATTTTTATTTGGTGGGGATTCAGGTTATATTTCATATTTTTAGCAACATAAATAGACATTAGATGAATATTATTATGAAAAAAATGAAAACATTCAAGAAAGAAAAACTATGATGTGATCCTTATTGAAAATGATTTTCAATAAAATTATAAACAAACAAGATTTAGTTTCACAATAATATAATATTTGAAAATGTATATATCTACATTGTAGCCTATTTCAGAAAATAATAACGTTGGTAATTATTTGCAGCAGTTATGTACTCACAAAATATTACCTTGTATATATATATTTCCTTTAAAAAAGAAATTTCAAGAGAATATATAGGGATCATCTTTCTTTATTCGATATTCTAGATCCAATAAAGTCATCTAAAAGATCGTGGATATTTAAATAATGAAATGATCAGGGATATTTAAACAATCAGTGTGGTAAATGGTGAAAGGATTGCATCAGGAGTAGTTTCTGGTACTGTTGAAGCCTAAGATGGTTGGAAAACATCTTTCAACTCTATCATCTTACCCTGTAATAATTATGAAATACTTTCTACCAGATTCATTATCAAAATTATAAAATATTGACTTACTTTTATATTTTCAACCATATCAGCTTTGAGAAAGTCATGCATATTTACCTATGTTTCTAGAAACCGAGAATGATTATCATTGATTTTATTATGTTTCCTCCTGATGCAAGGTTCACATAATGTGAGTTATCAAAATGATCTTTCTAATTATTCAATTGCACTAGAAAATTCTCACTATTACACAAATTCAGTTGAATTCAATCATTCATATCAGCCATTATTGATGTGATTGCTTGAAATTGTATGATCCGGTTTGGAGATGTTGGTGGTAAAGATGTAGAACCTCTAGACTGATTGATACGCCCTTTAATGTTTCAACTTGACTTCTGAATTACCATTTTAAATATATATAATTTTTTAATAAATAGATTATAATTTAATTTTTTTGAAATTGATCCAAAAAATATCTCTTAAATGCAATAAAATCAGTTTTTGACAAAAACAATTCTTTGGGCTTATGAATCTGAGTCTGAACAGACTCTAATTCCAGCCATTAAATAGACTACTTTCTTAATTCAGTAAAATATTTTCTTGCACATCCCATTTCTTTTTGAAGACTTTATTTTTTACCCCATAACTTGTTAAACATTATGACAAGATCTTTGAATTTATTTTTCCGAGAACCAGATGTTCATGCATCATGATTCTTCCACTGAGGATCCTCTTCCAAAATAGTTAAGTATTTAGCTAAATACTTATCACTTGAAAATGATATACCATCAAATAGTTCTATCATATATCTATAGAGAGAGTTAGTTTTTTCCATGTAATGATCAAAAGAAGAGATTGCATGAATTCTTATGACCTCATTGGTATCAAATACCATCTTCTGAAAATGATGAACTTTTTGAGTAGCTTCTATCATATGAGTTTTTTGAAGAACAAACTTATGTTCATGAGCTTGAATTTATTCCAATTGATATGTAATATGATCAAGTTCATCCAAATGTACTGAACATGTCACATCTTCAAGTCCTCACACTGTATCCTCATGCTGAGGTTTTTCTATGATCCTTCATCTTAAGATATGTTCCTCTCAGTTTTCTTATTCTGAACCTTCTTCAGAAAGATATATATCATTATAATGGGTATTTTTTGGTAGGTTGAGTAACACCTTCTATATAGGATTCTCTAATTTATTAATTTCTGAAATAAATTGAATTAGTAATCTTGAGGTTTCCTGGATCCACATGAGTAAATGGTTTATATTCTTGTTAGTCATTTTCACCAATATGACGTAGTTTACCTTTAACTGTACTCCAAACAAACCACATTTTCTTAGAATATGATCATTCAAAAAAAAATGGTGACATCTATCTCTATAATCAATGATTCGAATATTATTCATTCTGAATAGAAGAATTGAGAAGATATGGCCATAGGGATATAATGAAATCATTTCCCATGAATGAAAATAGAGACTCAGATATCTTAGAATATAACATAGAATGTTTAGCTTGATTTCATTGATAAAAAAACATAATATACAGGTCTTAGTAAAAAGCCTTTTCCATCTCAGAAACCCTTGTAATTATATCACTTTGATTAAACATTACCAAAACTTTTTGGTCAACTTAGAGGTACTTTATAAAAATATTCCTAGTATTTTTTGAGCAAAAAATAGATGACATAATGTCTTCTTATGTTTTTCCATATTTCTAATTGATCGAAGACAAAAATGGAAAATCTATTCCTGAGGGAATTTTAAAATCTATGCAATTTTTTCCAAGGATATGAATAATTTTTTATCATCTACTCCCGAAGATATCTAATCCTGTAAATCATCGTCAATAAACATAAAATTTCTACAAAACTACTTCGATTATAACTAATAAATAAAATCTATATTTCCCTCATTAAAAATAAATTCCAAACCTTGAAACACAAGATCTTTCTTGATTAGATTATTTTTCTTACAAAACAATTAAAAATCATTGTCTTTTCTTTGAAACATCTTCCAGATGGGGACACATTGTCACTTAAGATCACTTGGTTCACCTTCATCAATTCGCTTGGTATTTATCATTCATATGAATCTAAAGGATTATTTTTTTTTGTATTCTAGGGTTTGAAAGAATTACGAGGGATTATGTAGAAAAACTGGTTTGAAAACAAAGTGTTTAGAAAGATGAAGGGTCATCTGACGGATGGTGATGTGTTCTGGTTTCTCGTTCTGAATGTATAGGGTAATCATTTAATTTTTTTAAATTTTTTTTGTGAAAATCAAAAAATGATACAAATATTTAAACAAATTAATTAATAATTATTAAACAATCATGAATAAAATAACTCATCCAGAAATTTAAAAATAAAATAAATTAAAATAATAAATATTTATTTGAAATTAAATACTCCTTACCTCCCTTAATAAAATAAAAACAAAAAGTAGGAATTGTTTTAGAAAAACTATTAGAAATTTGATATTCTATATTTATAAGTTCTAAAGATATATCCATTTTATGAACCTTTACTCTTATAAAAATATACCTTATTTCAATATGATTTGTCCTTAAATAACATATGGTATTTTATGGAAATATTGATAGTACTGGTATTGTAAAATAAAGTTTGTATGTTATTAAAATATAGTCTAAAAACATGTATAGTGTATTTCATCTACAACACATGTGAAAACAACTACCAGAAGATATATTTTTACCTCAACTATAGATAGGGAAGCTGAGTTTTGTTTCTTACTCAACCATGATACTATATATTTTATGAAAAAGTGATATGTTCCAGAAGTTATTTTTCAATATAATATACATCCTCCTAAATTAGTATCTGTGTATGAAAATAATTTTAAATTAAAACCAATTATGAGAATATGTGAATGAGAAATAGTTCATTTTAAAAATATAAAAATTATTTTAATAGTAATAGTATGAGATCATTTTTTATTTGATTGAAATCTAGAACAAATACATATAGAAAAAATTATTTATGGTATAATAGTAGTGATATACAATAAAATAAAAATCATAAATCAATATAACTTGTTGTCAATTGGTTTTTTGGATTTATCTAGATCATCGTTTATATTAGTACACGTGGAAGTTGTATAAGTCTGGCTATTTTCATGTCCACACTTCTTTAATAAATCAATATTATATTTTATTTTATTTAAAAAATTTCCCTGATTTTTTTAGTATATTTGAAATCCTAAAAATAAATACCATTCTCATATCATACTCATTTCAATTTTTTTCATTAGATTGGAAAAATCATTAAAAAAATTATTTTATGAACCAAAAATAACACCATCAACTGAAATTTTTAATAATATATTATTAGAAAAAAATTGTTTTTTTAAAGATTTGGATCCACTAATCTCTTAGAAAATAAATTTAATAATAAAAAATATATTATTCATTCATACCAAACTCTATGTGATTATTTAAGGCCATATAGTACATTAGTATGTTTAGAAATTCAATTAGGTTGTAGTGTATTTTCAAATCATCTTGGTTATTCAAAAAAATTTCACCATTATATTTCCATTTAAAAAAGGAAGATTTAACATCGATCTAATATAAAATGAAATTCATATAAGATACATACATTAAAAAAATTCTGATGGATTCTAATCAAGATGTAGATGAAAAAGTTTCATCAAAATCTTTACCTTCTTCTTGATAATATCCTTTTTCTACTAATATAGATTTTTTTCTGGTTAGTATTCTTTGATCATCCTAGTTTTTTCTAAAGATTAATTTAGTTCCTATTACTAAATAATCATATGGTCTTTTTACTAATTCCCAAACTCTATTTCTTTTTAATTGGTTTACGTTTTCTTACATGGATAACATCCAACTCTCATCTTCTAATGATTCATCAAAATTCATAGGTTCTAACTAGGTTAGAAAGAAATAAAATTCCACTAGGTTTCATACATTTCCTCTAGTTATAATTCTCGTATCTAGGTATCCTATAAATGTTTCTGAAATATGGCTAATTAAGATTCTACACATTTTTGGTAAGACAATTTCAGGTTCTTCAGTTTCATGTTCTTATGAACTTGGATAAATTTCATTTACTTTATTTTAAAAAATAATTTCTGGAGGGGAAAGTCTCATGTTTTCTAAAGATTTTGTACTCTCATTTGTGTGATCTTCATTTTTATTAAATACGTCAGTTTCATAAAAAATTCTTTAACTAGTTCATTAAAAATCCTTATCTTTTTGTTAAATACTCTATAGGAATTAGAATTAGTATAATAACATAAAAATATTCCATCATCGTCTTTTTGATCAATTTTATAAAGGTTTTATCTAGTATTCAAGATATATACCTTACATCCTAAAATTTTAATTATTTTAGTTTAGGTTTTTTATTATTCTAGAGTTCATGGGGAGATTTTTTAATAATTGATATTTTTAAAACTCTATACATGATATAGAAAGTTGTGATTATAGATTTTACCTAGATTTAGATTGGAATACTATATTCTTTTAGTATAGTCCTTTCCATTTATTTAATAGTTACTTTTTTATTTCAACAATTATATTTTTTGACGTGTTCTTTGTGCAGAGATGGTGTGTTGAATATCTAAATTTGAGCAAAAAGAATTATATTATTGATTATCTAATTCTATTACATGATCAAATCTCAATGAAAATTTTTAAAAGTATTTTTAATTGTGAAAAAAATTTCAAAAGCTTTCTAAAATAGTGAATACCTCACTTTTAATATATAAAAATTATATCCAAGTAAATAGTGAAAAAACATAAACTAAAACAAATACATATAATTTTATAACCAAAATTTCTACTCTGGATGTTCCAAACAAATCCATATGAATAAATTCTAAATGACTAGATGTATAAATTTTGTTAATTGTTATGAATGATTATTTATGTTATTTTCTAATTTGACATGCATCACAAAATCAATCATTTTCAAACATAAGAAAAGTAACATAAGAAACTAAATGTTTCTTAGACAATATATGTAAATAATATATATTGAAATGGCTATGTATTCTATGCCACATCAATAACTCATTTTCCTTAGTAGTGAAACAATTCCCATTATTTATATAATGAATTAAGATCCAAAGTATAAAAATTCAATGTTCTAGGTTCTCTAAATTTATGTTTTTTATCCTAGAAAACTAAATCAGAATTGTTTGAAAAATCAACATAAAATCCTTTATAAAAAATTTCAGAAGTATTTATCTCGTTGTGCTTCAACCCATGTACTTACAGTACATGGTTTAATAATATTTCTTTTGGATTTCCAATAGTTCCAAATCCATCAATCTTTCCTTTTTCATTGTAACCTAAATTGACTAGACCACTATCCATTTAATATAATGTTTGGAAATTTTATGATTCTACATTCATGTGTCAAAAGCAGCCATTATCCATATACCAGACCACTTTCTAATTTAACTTTTATTTTTCCTGTAAAAGCAATTAACCATGTGGTTTTTAGGAATCCAAATTTTTTTAGGACTAGTGGTGTCTATAAATAATGATCTATGAATCCAGATTTGTCTTATTTCCCCAAAATTTGTATTATCAGCTTCATACATATTTTTAGAAATAATTTTTTAATGATAATAATTTGATGATTTTTTTAAATTAATGTTGTTTTTCTATTGAACTGTTATTCCACAATAATAGAATGTATAATTTTTTGAATGGGGAAAAAGTAATTTTTTTATAGCTTTTATTTTTTACTCGTGCTTCGTATTCTAATTGTTATTTTTGTAGTAAAATTCTTTCTAAGAATATCATTCATAGAATTTTATCCTGTTTTAAAAATTATTATGTCACTTTTATAAAATTCAACCATCATTTAATTCATTAATCATTTTTTCATGATCAATATAGTTTTATATAGATGAATTGAATTTTTCAATAACATCTTGATGTTACTTTAGCATTGGGTCCCATTCATCTAAAATAGTATAATGTAAAAAATTTAATGATTTATGTTTCTTTATTAAAGAACCATATTTTTCTTCTAACATAAAACTGTAATAAGCCAATTTCCTATTTGAATTGCTATCAATGTTAGAGGAAGAATAATAATAGGTTTGTACTTCATATTCTTCCTTATCTATAAAGAAAATATTTAGTTTTAATTTTTGGGCTCTTTTTTTGAATTATGTTTTGAATATCTGTTGGAGTTTTTAGAAAAAATATATATATATTTGATGGAAATTTTTCCTTCATGCTAATAAATAGCATTCTTCTGAAATTTCTTTTATGACCTCCTTCCATCTGTCAATTGGGTATAGTCAGGTCTGATGTGACCAATATTTTTGAATTCAAAGAAACTTACATCACATGGTTCCTTTTTATCCTTATTAAAGGATTTTTTAATACTCTTTTAATTTTTTAGAATTTTTTAAACTTTCTGTCTAGTTAAGCTTGTTCCATTTCAGAATTTGATGAATCTAATTTCTTTATTTTGATTTCTTGTTTTGAATTTCATTAATGCATCTGTGATATCATCTTAAGGGATTAGTATTTCATTTTTACTATAATCTTGTTATCATCATTTTCAGATTCAATTTATTCTTTATACAACATAAATGTTCTAACTAATTACATCATATTCAAGTTATTGATAGCTATTAATTGACAAATAGTTGTAGATATGTAATAACATTTAGATGTAAATAATCTAATAACTTTATGTGATTAATTTGAATGACTAATGGGATGATCCAAGGTTGTAATATTTTTTAAATTCACTACGAACCATCCATTCATTTGTGTTAATCTTTCAGCATCAATCATTTTAATGTTTTCAAAACATAATTTCTTTTTGAATCAATCTACATTTTGATGAAATTTTTTATTAGTTAATAAGAAATAGTGATAGTCTTTCACATCTCATAGGCTGTAAGATATTGTGATACGCGATTAAATTTATCAGGACCAAGTCCACAAATGATAAAATTCATTTTATTTTAGTTGATCTCTTATTCATCTTCTGTTGTGGAATCCGAAATTTTGGATTTCTAAGGAATCAAATAAGAGTGATGATATTTGAATAAAATTTGAAATCCATGATTTATATATATATATATGATAATTTTTTTCTTCCAACATCCATATTTATCAATTTAAAAATATGGAGCTTGAATCATGTACATTCATTCTTTCAGATTTCATATTGACATCTGTTTTGTATAGATATTATTATATTGAGGGTGATAAATGTTTTCCAAAAAATCTATCCTTTGATATAAATTTTTATGTTTGAATAACTCAAAGATACATAAGTGGGTGTTAAGTTTTTCCATTTTTAAAATCTTGGAAGATTTGGGTTTTTAATGATCTTTGTGATAAACATAGAAATGTGACATTTTCTCCTGTATGAAATATGAGCTAATGATAAAAAAACAAAATGAACATAGTAATTTTATAGCGGTTTTGGGAACAAATATCCTCTAGTCCACTCCACCAATTATCTATCTATGAGCTTGGTGAATTTAACATGAAATAACATGGTATCACAAGACCATAAAATCCACAATTTAGTGCAAGAAGTTGATACCATTTACATTAAGGCTAAACAGGTTTTTTTGTTTCTTTTATAGGGAATCAGTAAATGTATAGGTTATTCTAATAAACTGATCTTCCACTATGACTTATTCCAAGTAGTAAAAACTCTATAAAATTAAAATAGTTTGATATGATAAGGCTTTAGGATTTCCATTACACTTTTAGTAGAAACAACTTGAAGTCGATGGATTTTCTTCTTAAAAATGAATTTTTTAAAGAAATTATAACTCAGTTACGTCCTTGGAAGCAAATGATATTCAATAAAATTAGTAAAAAATAATCCACAATTTCACAGAAATATGATATTTGAAATTGTATATCTCAAATGTGTAGCCTCTATCAGAAAACCAAAAATTTGATAATTCTTTATAGAATTTCTATATTTAAAAAATATTCACAGGTATTCAGTCATGTATATATGTACATAAAGAAAAATATATAATATATATTGAGAAGATAATATGATTTGGTATTCTAGATACAATAATGTATATTGGTAGATCATGGATATTCAAATATGAAATGATCAGGGAATAAATAACTTCTCTTAAGAATAGGAGTGATTTTCTCTGATGAGTGTAGTTCTTTGAATCAATCATGATAAGGCATTGAATTTATCATAAATAATATTTGAATCAAACATTAGTTATATCAAGACTATTTTTGAAATATCTTTTAAAATCGTTGATTTAAATATCAATCATGAAATAGTAAAATGTAAGGTTATTTAATAGAATGAAGAAAATACCAAACATATGGTTCAACTGTGTAGCATTGGGATTATTAAATAGGGGTTTATTCTACGGATGTAGGGTTGATGAAAAATTATGTTTGATTAACAATATATTTTTTTCTTCAAATGTTGGATTCCTTACTTCCATAGGGTTCCTTAACCATATCTTTCTATATTATAAATGTACGGTTCCATTCAAATGTTTTGTTCATTATCCATACATTCCTGAAAACATTGGGGCCATGATCCATATGAGATGTTCGAAGAGTTGGAATTATCTTTGATGTTATTTTTATCAATAGAGGGTTTGAAAAGTGTTTCCAAAAAACATAAATTGAATTCCAAACTCTTTGATGAATATTCATTGTGAATTAAAAAGTAAAAAATTTCTATAAATATTAATTTCCTGAAATACATTTAAAGTAACATCATTATTAAAAAAAACAAGTGTATATGTGAGAATAAAAATAAAAAATATTTATAAAATATTGTTGATACAACAAATTTTCAATAATCTCCCCCCTTTTGAAGATCAAATATCCAAATAAATAATTTTTTAGAAAATATAAAATTTTTCAATAACTAATGAAATATTAATTTTTTTGAAAATAATTACTGATTTGAAAATTATTTTTTTACAGTATTAGTATGATTTCAATGTACTATTTAAATTAAAATAAAATAAATACTTGAACAATTGAGAATTTTGTGTTTACCCAATTTTCTACCCCTTTTGTGAGATAAAAAAGAATGTATATGAAAAAGGATTAAAATATTCAATGTTTCACACATCAATAAATGAATATTATAGCGTACTAGTTAGAAAATAAGACACGAGTTATGGATGTTGAGACTAACATATAATAAAATATAGAAATAAAGCACATAATATTAATAAAAATTGGGTGTTTTATTACATAAATTGTACAGATGTGCATGTGGTTATGGATTGAAGATGTAGTTTGAACCACATGTGCGGTAGATGGTGAAAGATTTTGATCAGAAGAAATTTCTAGAACTAGTGAATCCTAATTCGTCTGAAAAATTTCATTCAACTCTTCCATCTAACCTTGTAACCATTTTGAAAGATTTTATTCCACCTACCTTATCAAAATTTCTGAATCTTGACTTACTTTTAAATTTTAAATCTGAATGACTTTGAGAATGTCATATAGATTTTCCTCTATATGTAGAAACATTAAAATATTATAACTTAATTTATTAATCAGCAGCCTGATTTCAGGTACACTTGAGGTGAATTTCTCCAAAATATATTTATGATTATCCAACATCATTGACAAAGGTGCACTATTACACACTATATATTGAAGTCACTCATTCATATCATCAATTACTAAATTGATTTCTTGAAATCCTCTCATTATGTCTCAAGATGTTGGTGGTAAAGAGGTTGAAGATACACTCTAATTGATACTACCCTTTATTGATTCAAAATTAATTCTAAAAAAACATTTTAAACCTGAAAAATCTATTTAAAAACATATTCCAATTTTTTCCAAACTATTCTAAAAAATTATCATTTGAATGTATCAAAATTAATTTTTGACTCAAATTTTTCTCTAAATTCATTAAATTGAGCCAAAATAGACTCTAATTCCATTTATATAATAGATAAGTTTTTTAATTCCTCAAAATTATTTTTATAGCTTCTAGTTCATTTCAAATACTGTAGTTTTCCTCTTGTACCTTGTGGAACTTTATCACAAGATTTTCAAACCGATTTTTCAGTGAATCAGATGCTCCTTCATAATGATTCGTTGAATGTTGAGCATTTTCCAAAATAACTATGGATTTTGCTAAGGAAATCTCACTTGAAAAATATAAACCATCAAGGACATATGTCCTATCTATAGAGATAGATGCAGTTTCTTCAAATAATTGATCAAAAGTAGAGGTAGCCTAAATTTCTATGACTCAATTGGTCTTAGTTTAGAATTTCTTAATATGTGGATCATTTTTTGAGTAGTTTATATATAATAATCATGTTTAGTAACAAACTGAAGTTCTTTAGTATGACTTTCTACGTACTGATCTATAACATGTTTTGGTTCTTTCAATTTACTGAATGATTTTCATCTTCATATCCTAACAAAAGATCCACATGCTCAGGATCATCTTGGATCCATGGTATAAAGACAAGTTCCTCTTGGTTTTCTCCTTCAGTACCTTATTCATAAATATCTATAGCATCATAATGGAGCTTTCTTTCAGTAGGCTATGTAACACCTTCTATATGGGATTCTCCATCTTCTTTATTTCTCAAATGAATTGAACCTACAGACTAGAGGTTGTTTTGGTTCCCTTGAGAAAAATTTTCTGATTCTTGTTGGTCATCCACACCAATAGTTAACAAATTACCTTCTACTATACTCCAAAAGAAACCAAATTCTCATAGATTTATCAGATTCAAAACATTTTTGTAGTAAAATCTATCTCGAAAATCAATTTGATAAATATTATTCTTTCTAAATAGAAGAAGATAAAAGATCTGGTCATAGGGATATAATGTCATCCTTTCCTCTGAATGAAAAAATTGACTCAGATATCTCAACATATATTCAAAAAAAGATAAAATTATGTAACTAAAAAACTGAATCCCAATATACATGTTTGGTTATAAAATCATTTCCATCTCAACAACCATTGGAATTATAGTATCTTTAATAAAATTTTCCAAAACGTTCTGGTCATCTACAAGGCCCTTGGAATACATTTTTATTATATTTTTTGATCTAAAAATAATGGACATACTATCTTTTTATTTGTGATCCTTATTTAAAATTGATCTAAGATCAATATGGAGAACTTCTTCATGAGAGGATTTTAAAATCTAAGAAATTTATTTGGAGGATATCAAAAATTCCTTATCATGTACTCGTGAAGATATCTACTCATCTTAATATCCGAAACATAATTGAACATTTCAATAAAATATCTTCAGTTCTATCTCATAAAGAATTTTTTTTCCACATTAAAAATAAATTCTAAAACTTGAAATTTAATATCTTTCTTGAGTAGATGATTTGTCTCATACAACCATAAAGAATGTACAAATTTTCATTGTAGAATATTCCAGAAGTGGTAATTCTACCTCTTCTGATTGTTTGGATGATCATTATTTGTTTGCTCGGACATCAAAATTTCTATGAATCTAGAGGTTTAAGGTTTTTGGATACTTGGGTATGGATGAAATATGAGGGATCTAGTAGATGAACCTATTTGAAAACCTATGGTAAGAAAAGATGAAGGGTCTCTTAATTGATGGTGATGTGGTCTGGTTCCTCATACTGATTACATAGGGTATTCATTAAATTTTTAATTTTTTAAGACACACAGTTAAAATCCTAAATTGAGGAAAATATTTTAAAAAAAATGTAAAATTATAAAAAAAATATAAACGATGATGAAATTAAAAAATTAATATTAAAAAAAATATAAATAATTTTTTAAAATTAAATCTTCATAATTAAACATAATAAAATAAAAACATGCATTGGGAATTGGTTTAGTAAAAATATTTGTTATTTGATATTCAACAGTTAAAATTAAAAAGATATATATTTTTTAAGAACATGATCTCTTTTAAAGTGATGTCTTATATCAGTATGTTATGTCCTAGAATGTTTTGAATTTTTATGGGGAATATTAATAGCACTAGAATTATCACATGAAAATTTATATTATTATAATTTAGTCAAAATCGAGTAGAATTTATTTCCTCCATAAAACATGTGCACATGAACTACAAGTAGATACATATTCTACCTCGGCCATTGACACGGAAACTGAGTGTTGTTTCTTACTCAACCAGGATACTATATATTTTCCTAAAAAGTGACAGGTTCCTGATGTTCCTTTTTTATATAATATATATCCCCCTAAATCAGCATCAATGTATGAAATTAAATTAAAATCATATGTTCTGGGGTAAATAATAGATAGAATAAAAGTTCATTTTAAATATCTAAAAATTATTTTAATAGAAATAAGATGAGATTCTTTTAGATTTGACCGAAATCTAGCACAAACAAATACCAAAAATATTATTCCTAGTCTACTAAAAGAGATATATAACAAACTACCAATAATACCTCTATATAACATTTATCCAATTGGTTTTTCAGCTTCTTCCCAATCATGTTTCGTATTGGTACACATGGTAGTTGTATAAGTATTACTATTTCCAAGTCAAAAGTTTTTAATAAAAGAATAAAATATTTACTTTGATTTAAAACATTTCCATAATCTTTTTGATAGATTCGAAATCATAAAAATAAATTCATTTCTACTATCATACTTGTTTCATATTATTTATACATAAGATTTAAAAATTCATTACAAGGATTTTTATTTGTTGAACTGAAAATAACATCATCATCATTATTTTTTACAAATATAATATTAGAAGGGACTATTTTATTATAAATAATAGGATCCACTAATCCCATAGAAAATTTATTTTCTAATAATAAATGTAATAATATTTCAAATAAAGCTCTGGTTTATTGATTAAATCTATAGATATCTTTTGTATCTTTAATAATATAATTATGTTTCAGAGTATTTTCAAAGCCTAGTGGTTCTCCAAATTGAACATCCTCCATAAAATATCGATTTAAAAAGTCAATTTTAACATCTATATTATATAATTTAAAATTCATATGAGTTGCATAATAAAAAATAATTCTAATTTGTTCTAATCTAGATAATGGTGTAATGGTTTCATCATAATATGTACCTTCTTTCTAATTAAATCCATATTCAAATAAACTATATATTTTTTGATTATGATACAATGATCATCCTATTTATTTCTAAATATCAATTTAGTTCCTATTGCTGGATAATTATATAGTCTTTCTACTAATTCTGAAATGTCAACACTTTTTAATTAGTTTAGTTCTTCTTATATGGGTAATGGACAACTTTCATTTTTTAAAGATACTTCAAAAACATATATTCTAACTATGATAAGGGCGAATATAATTCAACAAGGATTTATACATTTTTTCTATTTATTATTAATATATCTAGTTCTCCTATAATATATTCTAATGTATGGTTCATTAAGATTCTAGATTACAAAGATAAGTCATTTTCAGGTTCTTCAGTTTCATGTTCTTCTAAATTCGGCTAAATTTAATATATTTTTGACTATATTTTTAGGTGATAAAAGTATCATGTTATATAGAGAGTAAATAGTCTCATATTTATTATCTTTATTTTAATTAAAAGGTTTAGTTTCATCAAATTTCACAAGAATTTGTTGTCAAAAAATCCACAACTTTTTAATATAAACTCTATAGGATTTATAAGTAGAAAAAAAACTATAAATATACCTTCACCATATTTTTTGATCAAATTTACCATGTTTTTCCATTGTGTTCAAAATATATACATTGTATCCAAAAACATTAAAGTATTTTAAATTAAGTTTTTTTATTCCAATGTTCATAGGGTGTATTTTTAAAAATTGGTCTTGTTATAACTCTATTCATGATATCCCAATATGTGCTTATAGATTCTACCCATAAATTGTTATGAAGAATATATTAATTCAGTGTAGTCATTTCCCTTTGAAGAATTATTCTATTTATTATTTCAAGAATTTCATTTTTGAGGTGTTTTTTGTGTAGAGTAGCCATGTTTAATTCTAAAATTTGAGAAAAAATAATTAAATTCTTGATTCTCAAATTCTCCACTATGATCACTTAAAAATGAAATTTTTTTTAAAATATTTCTCAATCTAAACAATTCTGTATGAAATATAAAACATTAAATACCTCAATAGTATGTTCTAGAAAATGTAACCAAGTATATCAAGAAAAATCATCAACTAAATCATATATATAATTTCCTGGACAAGCATGCTACTCTTTATGGTCCAAAAATCCATATAGATAACTTCTAATGTTATAGATGTATTATTTTTTTAATTGAATTGAATGATTATTTATGTAGTTTTCCAAATTGACATGCATCCCAAAATCTATCATTTTAAAACATACAACAAGGTAAATCGAACGCTAAATTTTTATTAGATAATTTATGTAATGAGTGTATATTGTAATGTCCATGAATTCTATGCCAGATCCGTTACTCATTTTTCATAGTAGTTAAACAGTTCTCTTTTTGTCAACAGAAGGAATTAATACCCAATGTAATAACATTCTTACTTCTCGGTGTTCTAAATTTGAGCATTCTATCTTTGAAAACAAAGTCTTAATTTTTAGATAAATCAACTTAAAAACCATAATCACGAAGTTGAGAAATACTTACCAAGTTGTGATTTAGCGATTGAGCATACAATACATTATTGATTAATATTGATATTGGATCTTAAACAGTTCCAAAACAAGAAATCTTTCCTTTTGTATTACCACCAAAAATGAAAAGACCTCCATATACTTGAGTCAATTTATGTAAATTTGACAAGTCTCCACTCTTGTGTCCTGTGCATTAACTTCACATGTACCATATAGATTTTATATTGATGCAGCCTTTTTCCTGCATAAGAAATAAAATGTATGGTTGTTTTTGTACCCTTATTTTCATGGGTCTAGTTTTATTAGCATGAAATTTTTTGGCAATCTAGATCTGCCTTATTTTAAAAAAAAAATATTATCAACTTTTACATATTTTGTTTGAAATAAAATAATTTTTAATACCTCTAATTGTATGATTTCTTAAATAATAGTATTTAGTGTTGTGTCCTTTTAATACACAATAATATAATATATAATTTTTTGAATTGGACTCCAAATACATTTTCTATAATTTTTATTTTTAACCCTTACATCATATTCCAAATTTTCTCTTTTAACATCATTCATTCCAAGAAACTCATTCAGATAATTTTCTCCCTTTGATAAAATACTAGAAGAAATTTAATAATATTATATGTCATCCTATAATTCTTTAACTCTTTTTCCATGATCAATACAATTTTATTTAAATGAATTGAACTTTTCAATTAGATCTTGATATTTCTTTATCATTGTGTTTCTTCCACATAAAATATAATTATTTTTATTTTTTAATTATTTATATTTATTTATTAAAGAATAATTTTTTATCTTCTAGAATCGAATAATAATTATTTGATTTAATATTTCAATATCTATCAGATTAACAGGAAAAAGAATAATAGGTTTCAACATATTATTCTTCCTTAGAAGTAATACACATATTAAGTTTTAGATTATGTGGCAATTTTTCTGAATTATATTTCAAAGAGCTAACGGAGTATTCAGATATAATCCTTGTAGCTTTTATTGGTCTTTTTTCCATTATTCTTATAATAAAATAAATTGATATTTATTTTCTGAACTCCATTTATCTTTCAATTGGGGAATTATGTTTTTATGTTACCTATATTTTTACATTCATAACTCCATACTTCTATTGGTTCCTTTTATTCCCTCAAAAATTATTTTTTAATGCCTCTTTTATTTTTCTAGAATTTTCTAATCTTTCTCGCTAGTTGATCCAGCTCTATTTCAGAGTCTGAAGAATATTATTTTTTCTTATGACTTCTTATTTTGATTTTCATTCATGATTTTTAGATGTCACCTTAATGGAAGAGTTTTTCATTTTTACTATAATATAGAGATATTCATCATCAAATTTAACTTCAGTATTGTACATCATTAATTTCTAAATAAATTCCTTTATATTCAAGTTCTTGACATGTGTTGATTAATAAATAACAATAGATATGCCAATCCATTTGGAGGGAAGTACTCTTCAAACATCCAGTGCTTGATTTGATTCATTGATGGGATCTCCAAAGGCAGTAATATTGTTGAAAATAACTGTTAACCGTGTATTTATTATTGTGATGATTTCACCATCGAACATTGTAAAGTGTAAAAATTTAGTTTTACAGTACAATACATCATTTATCCAATATTTTCTATTCCTTGATAAGAAACAACGATACTTTCCCAAATCTTATAATCACTAGAGAATTAGGATATACGATTAAATTAATTAGGACCATGTCCACAGATGATAGAATTCATTGCCTTTGATTTTATGTTAAATAAATCTTCTGTTGTGGAATCCAAAGTTTCTAGTTTCTTAGGAATCACATAAGAAGTGGTGATCTTTGAATAAACTATGAATCCATGATTCTTCAGATAGTTGATCACTCGAGACTTCCAACGTCCATAGTTTTCACCATTAAAATATTGATCTTGAATCATATACATACATTCTTTCAGATGGTTCGTTGAAATCTTATTTTTATATAACTTATTATTTTGATCTTTCCAGATCATTGCCACAAAATATAACCTTTGATGCTAATTTATAGGCTGGAATAATACAATGATAAACAAAAACGGGTTTATTTATGTCTTTTCAAATATAATTATGTATTCTGGTTTTAAAATCTCTTTGTTATTTATACAGATATGTTGTGTTTTCTTCTATATGAAATATGAGTAAAGATAAAAAAAAGAATAAACATCGAAATTTTATAGTTGTTCGGGGAACAAAGACCTCATATTCCACTCCACAAACACTCTCTTTGTGAGCCTGGTAAATCTCAATAGAAATTTCTTCTTATCACAAGAACTTGTAATAAAAAACTGAGCATATGCAATTAGTACCATTTACAAATATTCATAATAAATTATTCTAGTTCTTTTATAGGGAATTGGTAACTCTGAATCTTAGTCCATGAAGCTGAAACTCCACCAGGACAAATTCTGAGTTGTCGAAACTCCAATAAATCAAAAGTGTTATATTTGATGAGGATTTGGGTTGTACATAAATGTTGTTGTAGAAGGAACTAACAATATATGGATCTTACACTCCATAAATGAATATATTAATGAAGGAATAACATTTATGTGATCCTGGTTGAAAATGATGTTCAATAAAATCAGAAATAAACAAGAAACAATTTCACAGTAATATGAGATTTGAAAATGTATAACTCAAAAGTTCATCCTATTTCTGAAAACAAAAATGTAGATCATTCATTACATTAATTCTATATATAAAAAATATTTATAGGAAAGTATCCATATATAAATATATATAACCTCTAAAAATGCAATTGTGATATAATATATAGGGAGAAAAAATCTTGTTTCAACATTCTAGTTCTATGAAAGTAACAAAATAAATCATTGATATTGAAATACTAAATGATCATGGGAGTCATAAATTCATTTCAGAATAGGATTGTTTGTTTCCAATGAATACAGTTCTTTGAATCGATCATGAAAAGCCATGGAATTTATTGTAAACTATATATGAATCGAAGTTTATTTCTATGAAGACCATTGTAGAAATATCAGATAAAATCATGTATTTAAATCTCTATTGTTAAATAGTTAAATGTATGGTTCCTTCATAAAATTAAAAAATACCAAACGTTGTGTTCAACTGGTTGGAATTGGGTTCTATAACGATGTTTTCATTCTCTGAACGCTGAAAATGTAGGTTTAATAATAAAAGTATGGTTGATGAACTATACTTCTGTTTCCTCAAAAATAGGGTTCCTTACTTATGTTGGGGTCCTTAGCCATAACTTTCCTTCTTTTATATATATGGTTTCATCCAAATTCATTGGTCATTTTCCATACATTCCTATTAGTGTAGTGCTCATGATCCATATGCGATGTTCCAAGAATATGGTTTACTCCTAGCATTATTTGTATCAATGTAGTGTATGCACAGTGTTTTTAGAAAACATAAAATTGAATTCCAAAATCATTGAAAAATAGTCTATATGAATAATACTTTTTAATATAATTCAAAAATAAATATTTCTATGAATATTAATTTTGTGAAATACTCTTAAATTAATATCGTCAGTAAAACAAACATGGGTATTTGTGAGCATAAAAATCAATAAGATTTACGGTTTATCATTGAGATAATTAATTCCCAATACTCATGTAGCTTTTTTTAAACCACCAAATATATATAATGTTGTTTAAGGCAAATTTATTGGTATATGAGGTGAATTTCCTCAGACATGTGGTGCCTCAGTATGGGTCTATCCACAAACTTGTAAAATATTGAGGTTGTTATTTCTTGGGTAGTACCTAAGAACAATGGTAGAGTTTGGGAACTTCCTTGGTCTCCCATGATATTACCATAGGTTTCTATATTACTTATCTTAGACAACATCCTCATTTATTATTTTGACAAGTATTTACACGGATTTCATCTATACTAGTTTCTGTATGGAATATTTTGACCACATAATGGATGGGATGATCTGTTCCCCTATGTATGTGTAGATCGAGGAAGGGGTGATGTTGAATGAATTTTGTTAAAATTTCTTTATATTATATGGATTCATATTAATGTATAAACATAAATTGATCTCTTATGGTTCTAAGTAGTATTATTCCAAAGTGAATATGTATGAAACTCATGACATGTAGTTGGAACCAATAGTGTTTTTCCTAGACATGCAGACAGAATACCAAATAAATGATCACATTTTAGCCTTTAAATATTAGAAGAATATATGATATATCCTATATCAATGGGATTTTGAACTATTATTAGTGGAGGTGGATGTATTTTCTCCAATATCACAATTTTGATATCTCTGATACATAAGGAAAAATGAACATTACCAACGATTCACTTGGCCAGATGTCATGGTGATATGTTGTTTGAGAGTCGGAGGATTCTTGGAAATTGATGAAATATCTTATAGTGAAGCATATTAGTGTGGAGAACTATAGTATAAGAGGAAATGTTTATCAGAAGACAATGTAATCTTCTAGGATGTGGTTGGCGGAGGAGTCTCAGTTGGGAGACTCATAGTTATAAGTGATGCAAGATCATGTTGATCAAGGTGATTCCTAAGAATGGTGGTGTGATGATGATTATAATTTTATGTTGTTTCTAGGGAGACCACTCATTCCTTTTTCCATGAATTAGGGTGTTCTATATGAGAATCAAATCTTTCCCTTAGTAGCACATCTTGGTGCATCAAAGATACACCATGGTTTAAGGAGTTTGTTTTGTTTGTTTGGGATAAATTAGTTAGTGAAAGATTTCATGGAATATTGTATGGTTTTTCAATAGGTAAAGTCATGGTTCCTTATTATTAGAGTTATTTTGAAACCCTTTGATTCCTATAAGATTAATTGAGAAGATATATAAATGGATTTTAACATCGGGTTACCCCAATCTTAGGGAGGTTAACATGATATTTGAGTGACTAGAGAGAAAATAAGAAACTAGGCTCATTTTCTGTGATCAAAGATTCAAATATTATATATTATCTAGTAAGGAATTATATAGATCAGGTTATAAGACTCTGTGTGAAACCAAAGGCTATTGAATATTACATGGAAAATCATTATACATTATTATTAAGTTAATTTTTTTGTATGATTTTGGATCTCATATTTTTCATAGCACTACCATCAATCCAATAAACAGATGGAAAGACAATGAAGACTCTCTAGATACAGGATGAAATGTTTTGGTCTTCTATCTTGGAATTTTAAATATAATAGTTGAACCACCTACCATTAGTTGAGCGTTCTTACAACAATAACTATAACTCATCCATCTATAAGGATCCATTCGATGAATTTCATGGGTGGTTGTTTCATTCAATTTGTGTTGGATAGAGTTTAGGGGATCAACAATCCTTGGTCCAAATGTATAACAAAGATTTACTGAGAATATCTAGGTGTTGTGAGAGTGGACGAAGGAAGAAAAGGACTTCCCTAAGACAAATCAAAATTATTGTTTAGGGGCCATAGAGTTTGAGTTTGGAGATCATCTGTTCTTGATGGTTTTACCTCATCAGGGTAGTGGTTTTTTTTCAGATGTAGTAAGAAATTATTCAAGGTTTGTTAGGTTCTTCACGATGAAAGAGCATGTTGGTGAAGTGAATTATCAGTTGTTTCACCAATTATGTCTTAATGGAGTTCATGATATCTTATATGTTTCCCAACTATGTCACTATATTCAAAATGACTCTCATGTAATTGATTAGAGAGATACAGGCAACAAGGATGACATGAAATTTGTGGAGCATTTCACTGAGATCAATGATTATTAGGAGAATGTTTTTTGTGGGAGAGTTATCCCCTTAGTTAATCTGATGTTGAGGCATGTTGTACTGGACGCGACTTCTTGGGTGTATCCATTAAAGATTCATTATTAATAAGATATGTTTTTTTATTTGATCTTTTTGTTTGTGGTTCTTCCCTTGTTTCATTTTTGATTATATTTTTAATTATGGATTCATATAAGAATAATTCTCTCCCTTTGTTGATAATGATATCAAATTTCTATGTGTTTTGTTTTACCTGTGAATAATAGTGTTCCTATTATAGAAATATCATTGAGAGGTTTTTCAGGGATGATTATTTGGATACCCTTTCACTTTTCTTTCCTTGGGTTTTCCTTACTATCAAGGATGGTAATTTTTTTGATAGTTGATGATATGATTTAATCGATTCCTAAAAAAATTATATTCTATTTTTTCTAAAGGATAGAGGTGTCAAGGGGGTGTTTTAGTTTTCTTTCCTTTGAAGTGACAATGGTTTTTTCTCGTAGTTAATCAGTTCCTCTACACGATCAATAAGTTTTTCATAGAGTTGATCAATTTCTTCACACAATAACTCATTTTTTCTCACTATTAATCAATTCTGTAATACAACATATCAATTTTTCTTATGGTTATTCGGTTTTTCCTGATAGTCAATTAGTTGTTATCAATGTAGAAAATTTCCATCGCAGGGTAGATAAATTTTTTTCATGGTCGATCATTTCCTTTACAGGTTTGATCTAGTGTTCTCACTATTGACTAATTTCTTCACATGGTAGATAAAAATATATTAGATTAAATTAGATCATCTATATTTTTGTTCAGGTGTTCTCATAGTTTATCAAATCCTTTAAATGTTCAACCAGTTGTTATCATGGTCGATCTAATCATTTTTATGATTGATTAGTTTTTCCCACAATAGATATTTAATTCACATGGTAGATTAGTGTGTTCTCATATTAAACCTTCACTTTCACATAGTCAATAGATTGTTCACACTATTAATTGTTTGTTCTAAAGGATGAACATTTTTTCCAATGTAAACCCATTATTTATCATGGTCAATATTTTATTCTAATTTCAATATTTTATTTTCATAGCCAATCAGTTTTTATCACATTTGATCTATTATTTCACAAGTTTGGTAGTCTATTTTCTTAGTCGATAGTTGTTTCTCATAATCGATTATTATTTTCTCATATTTTATCCGTTCATTCACATGGTTGACAGTTCTTTCTCATAGTCAGTCAATTTTTTCTCAAACATAGATATGTTCCTCCACACAATCAATTGTTTTTCATCATGGTTGAGTACCTCTCATGGTTGATACCTTCCAATACATGATCCTTTCTCATTGTTGATCATTTAAAACCTGGTCAAATAGTTTTCTACCATTCTATTTTTCATAAAATACCATTATTTTTCTGGAAGGATGTTAGTAATTATTCTAATAAAAATATATGATTGAATGAATAAATAAATGTTTTATAAATTCATTTTTTTGTATTAAATCTAGTATTTAAATTCTCTAAAACCAATGGTTTTAAATGGATTTTTATGCCTGTTTTACATGAAACTAATTTTATTATAAAAAAAATGAAATTTTATTTCATTAAAATCTTGGAGATCTTTAGAAAATTTGTCTAGAATATTATAATTAATATATTTCATTCATTTGAGTCATTAATTGTTTCATTCATGTTTAGAAAAAATATAACCTTTTACATGATCTTTGAGATTTATCTTTTTCAACTACAGCCCCATTTCATATTATATCTAGGACACAATATCATCTTCCATTCCCCTATTATTGGGATAGAATGTTTCAGAACATCTTTTTGAGGTAGGAGTTCCTAATTCTTTCTTTTTTCTACATTTATTCAATTTGAATTATTATCTTTCCAGTTGGAGGGTATTATATATTTTTTTAAGTAGATATTACACCAGATTAAATTGAGTTAAAGGTGAATACAGTTTTTTCATATGTCTTACTAGTTTTTATATTATTGTAAAGTAATTATTATTATTTGAAATTTAATTTTTTGTTGAAATGCATGTTGTGGATGTTTTTAATTTTAATCCCCTCGTGTGGATTCATATCCCTTTATTGATTTGATATGTAATCCCACTAATCATAAAAATATAAATAAATATATTCAGATAAGAATTGGTTTCCTGTGTAAATATGGAATTGTTTGAAAATAATGATTTAAAAAATTGGATTTAATTTGAAAACACATGTAAATGAATTTTGGTAAAATATATTGTTTTGAAATATAATATTGTGAAATTCTTGTGTGTTTTTTGTTGGACCTATGGTTGTGTCATCTTTATGGGGATCCTAAAATAATGGTAGTCGGTGAATAGTTCAGATACATGATGTGTTGTGTCGAGTGAAATTGTGGGCGGTTACTATGTGATGCCTTATTATATAGTCCTAGTAGAAATAAAATATGAGTTTAGTAAAAAATAAAAATGGAAATGGTGTGGTTTATATATTAATGTACATGGAATGGAATTTAATTTCAGTAACTATTTTAATGAAGTTAATAATCATGAAAAAGATGGGATTAAATGGAATTTAAATATTGGTGTTGGATCTAGTTCATGGTCACCAAATATGAGGTCATGAGGGATAATTAATGAACAATGGGTTTTAATGTGATAATATAGAATGAGTAATGAAACTATGATTGAATGAAATGGAATGGTGGGATATGTGTGGTTATTTTATAGAGGGGTCTCATCTAGTAGTTGTAATTGTGTCGTAATATTTGTATGGTGTTAAGGATAAGGATAAGATTATGAGGTATTGATGTGAAACCTTTTATCCTGGATTGTGTGATCTCTCTATGTATACAAATATATACATATATATATATATATATATTCTTGTAATTTCAGGTTACCTTTACACACATACCAATCTCATTGAGTACCATATGCCATCACCCATATGGTCTACAATTTGTTTCGCCCAAATTCCAAATAGTAGAGAAGGGGTAGATGATTACCCCATCATGCCTATTCTTCCTTCTACAGTTGTATCAGAAAATGGCATAGTTTGTATCAGTTCCTGTACCTTGATAATGACACAATTAATGGTGATTCTTGATTATGTGAGGATGTAATATATAGTGCGTTTCAATATAATAATAATAATAGGTTATGATGTTTTTTTCCATTTATGTTAATGATAACCTACTACCCTGGTTGCAACTGTTTATTTAAAATGTTTGATTCATAAGTTGAATGAGTGATGTAAATAATTACATTTATGCCTTCATATGTTGTTGGTCCTTTTGGGATGATGGTGTATGTAGGTTTAAGGCCTAAACCACTTAGGAGTTGGTTAAATATGTGGACATGGGATGTCATAGAAGGGATGTTAGAACTAGATATTAGATGTTGGGGTGTTAGAGATGGAAAACAATGGGGAACTCGATATGGGGAACCTCATTGATGCGTTCATGATATTATGTTATAAATTTATTTTGTTATTTAGTGAGTGAGCCATAGTGAGGTTGGGATGGTAGTTGTCATATCAAGGTTCTTTTTGGTTACTACAGTTTTTCACTAGAGCATTAGTATTATCTTTTCACATTTTCAATGGAGACATTATGTATGATCTTGCAGAGTATACATGTTTTGTTATCCCTATATATATGAACTATTTTCTTGGTTTCTTGGTGGATTATGTGGAATGATCTGTTAATTACTATATTTGGGATCCAATCTTCTGTGTAATTGTTGGATTAGTTTTTTTTGGTATTTACCTTGGTGTAATTATTTGTATATCTTGATATAAACAATTCGTATAATTTTTTTTAATGTTATGGGAGGGAGTTATTCTATGGTTGTTCATCTTTTCACATAATTCTTTTAAATATTTTGGGAAATTCCTCCCATTTGAGTGTTTTTTACCCTCATTTCTAGTCACTAAATAGGGGACAAAGGTATTCCTTTCTCAGGGGTCAGTCAACATATTTATTTCCACAATGGAGGAGTATTATTATAGGGGGCATTATAACATAGTAAGATTATATTATCCTCACTGTCTTCTTGAGTATTTCATATGGATACCCATATTAGTGTGTATGTAATCTCTGATCCTACAGGCCTTGTAAGGGTTCCCCCTTATCCCTTGTAAGGAGGGTTATCAAAAATCAATAAAAATGAAGGCCATTGGGCCATTCAGTTAACTATGTCGTTATATAAAAATTATTATATATTTATATAAATTATTTAATGTGTTTATTGAACTAATACAAATAACATGAGAAGGGATAACAATATAAATACATAAGCACTAGGGGCATAAAATAATTTATTATAGTTAAATTATTTGACAAATATGACGTACTAATCGTGAATTATTCTATTATATATTGAATGATATTGGGATACTCTTATTATGATATAATGTGCCTCCCCAAAATTTTTAGATATTGGAGAAATATTCCAATTTCATATAAGAATAATGTGTTAAATAAAAATGTTAAATTAAAACTAATTTTGTATTAATAACATGATATAAGATTTAATCATCATTGATGAACATGTTTTATGTGTTTTTAGATAAATATTTCTTTTATGTTTAGTGAATAAATATATATCTAGTAATTTTAGAATAAATGATCATTAAATATTATATATTATGTGAAAAATATATTTTCCATGGATATAAAAACACACACAAAAAATAACACACACACACACAAACACACATGTGAACACATGCCTAGAAACACACAAACACATTTGTATATATGTATTCTACATTCAACTACATTTACATTTTTCTTAAAGTTATTTTATTATTATAATTTTTTTTGAATAAAACGTTGTTATTTGAATATATATATATATATATAATATAATATAATATTTCTATATTTTTTTATAGTTTATATTAATATTTTTTTTATGTTCTACAGATGTGTGGGTGTGTGTATGCACATTATATAGATGTTGTTATATTTTTATTTCCCTAACGTGATTGTACACCAATGGAAATAAAAATTAACCAGGTGAAATTTTTATTGAAATTTATCGAGGGGAGTATTCTACAATAATTTCCTATTTAAAATTCCCTAATAGAGTTTCCCACATGAATTTCCCAAGATTTATTTTATATTTCATATTCTAAAACAAAAATATTCATTGGAGATTATATAATAGAATTTTACACTTCTCAAGTTAAATTTTACATTGAACCTCCTCAAGTAAATTTTTTTTTCTATATATTGATTTACATAATTTTCCACCCAAACAATTTATATCAAATTTGGTAATAAAATTTCCACAATTAAATTTTCCAAAATATAATTGCAAGTTTATTATTACAATTCTATTATTCCCATGGAATTTTTAACAATAATATCTCCACCAAAATTTTAAACTATACATTTTTCATTCGATTTTTCCATTATAGGTTCTGTTGAAATTAATAGAGTGGCCCTTTTTGCACATGATTTTTATTTTGATAATTACTATATAGTTTTAATTATTTTTATAATTATTTGATTTTGACTTTATGGATGATATTGACTCTAATAAATTTTCTAAATATAACATTCATATTCATAATTTTTTTCGTTATAGTTTTTATATTCTTTAATGAAATATTTATGTATGAATCATTTGTTTTGTATATTATATATTGATTAATTTTATGTATATCTCATTATGTAAGAATTTAATCTGATTACATTGTTTTTTTTGTAAAATTGGAACATCCTATGTTTGAATATCAAATTCTTTTAAACCATTATAATTCTTTTGAACATTTCAAAAAATATATTTGTAAGATTCTCATGTACTATTTCAACATATTATACATTGAAATTTTTAAATGTAAAAAATATTATGATGTTGTTAAATGTATTAAATGAATTATAGAATATAATGAAATGAAATATATTATGAAATGAAATATCCAAAAAAATAAAAAAAATATTATGAAATGAAATATAACATGAAATGAAAAGTAAAACAAATGAAATATCATACACAATTTTAAAAGACATTACAATTTGTTCAATTCCTTACAAAATATAAAGACATAGAAATATAATGTATAAGTATTACGAAATATATTTATTTTAATTTTACAAAATGAATTACTGGTGTATTTGGTGTAGTAGTCTTATGATTTGATATTTATAATAATCAACCATGTATTTTCAGTTTTTTTAAAACTATTTTATGGATATGATTTTATTTTTTTATAATCAAAAGGGTTCACAATATTTATAATTTACACTTACTATAAAACATTCAAAAAGAATTAACTAGTAATAAATATGTTTAATTGAATTTTTTATGTATTGAATAACTATAATAGAGTTCTATAATAACCCGTGTGATTTTTAATGACACATATAGTTTACAATGACTCTTAAAATTTTATGTTTACACTAATGACTTATTTAATCTTATGAATGTTTCTCTATTTTTGTTTTTATATTTCAATATAGTGGTAATAAAAAGATACAATTTCTAGTTATTATAATATATAACTAATAAAAATTTGATAATATGATTATCATAGCAATAGGTATTATATATATATATATATAATGAGAATTTTTTTATACTGGGTAGGTTTAAAACCATGCTATGATTTATGAAAACAATTTTGAAGTGTAATGGATATATCATAATGTTGAGACCATAAATGGTCAAATAATTGAACACATATAAAGAAACATAATGGAACTGATTTTTGGACATTTTTCTCTATATATATATACATTGAAGGATAAATATAAAGTAATATTTTTAGGACTAAAAAAATTATATAATACTACAATCTCAGATGAAATCATTACAAAAGCATTATCATTAATAAATTCATTATAGATTGTGATCAGGGTTTAAAGACAATAGTTTTTTTCAATTATTTAGTTATATTTAAAAATCATTTTATACTCCTTTTCAATTGTAACATGTTTTGGGTTTTCCCTTTCCAAATAATTATTTTATTTGTTATAACTTAGTTATAAAATATATGTTTCACTTGGTTTCACCTATCACTATAAAACGTGGTGTCTGTATGTAGTTTTTCATCCACTTCTGCAAGGTTAGGTTATATCAGGTTTTTAGCACTATATATGGTCATTTTTATCTAGTCATACCTATACTAGAATGGTTATGTTTTAATTGAGTACCGAATCTTATAAAAAATATAGGTTATAGTAAATCTCATTTCCCTCAGGGAGTATACAGGTGGGAAGACTAGACGCATAAGAATTTTTTATCTGAACTATACTATACATTCTTGTGTTTTTTATTTTTTTCCAATTATTCATGTTTTTACATATTATTAAAATTGATTTTAATTGTGTATAAATATTTTGAACATGTCAATTCACCCCCTCTTGAAGTTCTCAATTAACATAACATAAGAAAACAATTTATATCCAAGAAATATCCTTTGTAATAGTAATTGTATTTTCTAATTATTATTTTGTTTTTACAATCCTTTATATAATTTGTAAAATGTATTGGAATGTTCATTGTTGAGATGTCAGGTTGAAAATCATATCATAACAAAATCCAACAATGATTATTTTATTTTAATTGTAAGGGTTTAGGATTATGGAAAGAAATAATTGAAGATTAGTTTAATAACATTAGTATTGATGGATGGAATGTTATGGTAAAGCATTATAAACAAACCAATTTTAACCCATGATCTGTAGAAAGTAGTGAAGTGGAAAACAATGTGTTCTATTATAAAGATGTGAATATTATATATTATGATATTAATAGAACTATTTTTAATCAATTATAAGCTTGTAACACTGTTTCGCTCAGAATTTGGGGATGTCCTCCTTGATTGAAGGTTCAAACATTCCGATCGGTTTCTAACGGGTTTGTTCATAGAACTAAAGACATCCAATAATTCCACATCCATTTGGACCCACATTACAAAGGTAGGTGCTCAATAGTTTGTGGACTGATGAGGCTTAGGAATATGCATTGGTCGAGAGGATTGGAGGTTAGACTCATCACACCTTTTTGAGGGGAATTATTGTCTACTCCGGGACTCCCTTTATAGATTTAAGGTATGTTCGGGGATCCTTATTACATTACCAAGTATAAAATGAGTTTTCATTTAGATCTGAAAATCAATGATCGATATGTAGGAAATTTAGAGAATCTTTTATATGTATTCAAGGTTCTTCATTGATATAGAATCGTCTGTATTTGTTAGATATTCTTAGTCAATGGTATCCTTTGATACATAGAAGTCTCTTGGTCATTATGATGACCATACTAGTTTTAAAGCCACTCAGTGGGGAACGTGAATTTTATTGTCATTCAAAAGGACATGAATTATTTCAGAGTTGGGATCGAACCCGTAGATGGGATACCAACATATTCTTTGTGTAGAAAAGGAATCAAAACCCACGTAGTTCAAGTAAGGGAATAAGATGTTTTATGATTGATGGATCAAAGAAGGATGTCATAATTACTTTTACACTCTAAGATCACGTGAGTCATGCTCGGTGTGAGAAACAATAGGTATTGGTAAAAATCATACAATTGTGCCATGAAAGATGCAATCATAAAAAATAAGGTGGGACTTATATATTTATGACTACCCAGATAAATGAAGATTTGGATTTACTTCAGGGAAGAAATCCAAAAACAGGGTCCTTAAAGGTATATGTGCTTCATTGAGATTTGAATACTGAAACATGGGGATTACTCCTGAAAAGGAGACCGAAATTAAAAGAGTACATATGATTAAGTTTTTACTCTTGAGAAGGAATCCCTGATTAAAAGTAAATTAGGACTCGTTAAGAGGAATTAATACTAGGGCTTACTCCTAAAAAGGAGGCCCAGGTTAAGAGTCATGAAAAATTAAGGGACTTGGGGCTTACTCTTGAAGAGGATGCACATATTTGAGACTGGGTCTTACTCCTGAAAAGGATGCCCAGGATAAGAGATTTATGGTTGGGACTTACTCCTTAGGACGATGCCCAAATTAGGGGACTGGGCCTTACTCCTGAAAAGGAGGCCCATGATAATGAGGACTTCGGGCTTACTCCTAAGGAGGATGCCCAGATTTGAGAATTATGACTGGGGATTATTCCTTAAAAGGAGGCCGAGTTTAATGAGTTCTCTCATCATAATGGATGAGGTTGAATGAATGAAATCTCAATCTTTATTGACATAAAGATGTGTAAATCACTAGGTTTTGAGAGATATTCCACTTAATTCTAATCAGATAAGGAATTCAAATCAATAAATCATCCCATAAATGGCATTGAAGAGTGTCTTGAAGACTGAATCTTGAATAGGAGAGGTTGAATGACTTAAGAGTGGTGAAATGGGTAAGAAGGGCACCCAAAAAGGCAGGGGCGCGCAAGTCCTGGCAGGCGCGCAGGTACTGCGTGGGCGATCAAGTCTGGTCATGTAGGTATACCTTCACAACACATGGGTACTTGCGAGATGGTTAATTAGTAGGGTAATACTGGAGAGACTCTTGTTTAAAGCCTTTAGAATCATTTTGAGGTTCTTCCAGAAGAGGGGCGCGCAAGTTCTATTGAAGGAGTGAGGCAGTGTGCAAGTGCGGCAATTTCCCTTATGGGATGGCCACTCAGGCGTGCAAGTGTTCATGAGTTTCAAAACATAGGCCATTTTCCTCCTCTTTAGATCTTCCATTCTAGGTAATAAATTACCTTAGAAGTGTTTCGGAAAATTTGAGAAGAGACTAGGGCAGCAGGAGCTCAAAACTGAGTTTCTGGATAAATTCATCTCGAAATGGTTGGCCCACAGGGTCTATTTATACGTAAGAGAAGACCTCAGGCAGTTATCACTTAGATCGCGCAAGTCACTTGGGCGACCATTATACGTCGCTCAAGTGGACTTGCGCGACTATGAGGGAACATGCGCGACATATGGGAAATGTTATCCTTGTTTATCCCTTTGTCGATTTGGATTTTTTTATCAAAGGATAAATCAATTTGTGCTAAGTCATTTCCCTTTACATTCCATTAGACTCTATGAAGAAAAGGAGCATCAACAAAAGTCCCCCCTCAGAGTTGGATCCAAAAGAAATGAGTATGTGACTCTGAGGAAAAGAAGAAATCCAAAGGAAAGGTGGCGCGCAAGTGTTGAGGGCGCAGAGGGAAGCTCGCAAGTGGGAGTCGCAGAAGGCTGGAGCGCGATGTTTGTAGGCACGTAGGTGGGTAGCCTGGCCTATAAATACGCGGTCATTTCCCGCGCATAACATCTGATTCCGGATTCTCGAGCTCTCGCTGTGCATGTCACCATCGTCGCGCAAGTCTCTCGTTTTAAGATGTTTCTTCGTCGTCGTGCTACTGTTTAGGTAATAGGACTTGTGCGGTGATACATGCCCGATAGAAACATGCGCGACACATTAACACTTGAGGAACACATCCATACTTGCAAACCTTAATGCCTTAGCCATTTTTCGGAAATTCCTTCACAAATGTTTTGAAAAATCATCTTACTTAAAAGTTAATTTATTCAACTTTTGTGCAGAATCAATGGCTCTTATACCCGAAATAGTTGATGAACTGGCTAGTAAGAGGATTGATGATATGATGAACATCATTGGCCATGATTATTATACTGTTCAAGTTTGCACTCTTCCGTATTTGGATAAGTATCTGAAGAAATATCATCGTGACTTTCCACAGATCACTTATCTGCCTTTGTATGGCTATGGTCATCTACGAGAAGTCACCATTCCAGAAGCGAAGAACTATCTTCCATTATCATCATTTTAGAATTACACCAACTTTTCATTAGAAAATATCTCAGGTGGAGGAGTATTTCTAAATGCTGAAACAGTGGAGAAGGCCCACATGATGCATCATAGCCCTTGTACACTAGATCTGAAAGATCATACACTGAGCTACAACCACATTGTCATCCTTCAATGTTCCGATATGCTCAGATGGATCAATCCAAAGGCTAGAAGAAATTTTGGGAATTCTGTCTCGGGGGAGGCGTGAAGCCAACTTGGATGTGGGCATACTGGGTGCGACAAACCTGTGCAGAGTTTGTGGATTATCTGAAAGGATTGGTGATATATGAAGCTGTCTAGGTTTGGAAAACATATGTTTACAGACATGATAACTTCATGCTGGAGATACTCAGACACTGGAGTCTAGTAACTAATTTTTTCCATCTGACTCATGGAAAAGTAGGAATCAGTATGTGGGATGTCCCCAAGATCTCAGGGGATCCAATTTTGGGTGACATGTATGATGAATTCATTCCATCCAAGGTGACATGGAATGATTCAGAGAAGACTGCAGCTTTAGATCGGGAATTTTTTAAGATCTTCCACAGGCTCAAAAGTTCAGAGACCTCATTAACGCATTCTAGAAAGGATATTTATCTGGATGAATGGATGAATATATTTCTTATTGAGAAGAAAGAGAGGGAACTAAAGGAGAAGGAGCCGAAAGAAAAAGGATCCAAGAAAAATAAATCCATGGATAAGAGGCCCAAACGTCCTACCACCTGCCCAAAACCCGAGATGAGGGGTGCTCCTGGCACATTTTGGCCAACTCTAGAAGCAGGAGAGTTTGATAAATGGGGATATGAGGTGAATCAAAGGATCCTAATGAAGACTCGTCTGGCAGGCTTCTTGGAAATGTGGCACAGCTTTTATCTATTTCTAGTCAGGGATTCGAAGGGAGGCGTCAAGCCAGGGACCATCGTCATTGCGGCAAAGTTGGCTGAGGGGAAAATGGTTGGGTTGGCCACCACCATTTTAGCAAAGATTCATAGGAGTTTACTTCATGTTTTCATGTGTAACTCTCCTTTATGAATAGTGGGACCATTCCATGTTTTATGGGGATGGATTTCCACTCACATCAAGACATACAATGTACAGAATGGATTACAAATTCATGTAAGTTCTTTCAGGCCATCTATGCAAGCATTTTCTGGAGTTGCTCCATTAGATATTAATCCCTATGACATTAAAGAGAGGCTGAGCATGTTTAAGGAATTCGACATCTGTCCCTATGGAAGTCCGCCAACCGGGAGGTTTGTTGATGACGGAACAACCCATTTGGATTTGAAGGCATACATTCTAGCTTGTAGGGATGGTGTGCTAGTTTCCAGGATTGACGGAGAAATTATATGCGAAGCCTATGCTCCACACAGATTTGAACGTCAAATCAAATGTCTGCAACAGATTTCTGTATCTCCTCCAGTACATGTCTGGTTAGAGCAGCATCTGATGGTTGCTCGGCAACTATGGTTGCTGTCATTAAGGGAGAAGACAGGGGCAGTATTTGATCTACCAGTTTAAAAAGCGGCACATAATTTGACTACATATTATGCCGAACACTGGATAGCATCATACCCCAAAGGTATATTGAATCACCTAGTTTTTCAAGTGGGGAAAAGGAAGAGGACTGTAGAGAAAGAAACCCTTCCTCATGAAGGTAATGCTTCCCCATCTGAAGTTGATTTGACATACTCCTCCTATAGAACTGATTCACCGGATTCCCATGATGGGGATGATGAGGCACAAGCAGTGGAAAATCAGTTTCGTGCCCGACATAATCCTCCGGCCAGAATTAAAAGACCCACTCCATCAACTCCTGGTGAGTTACTTCATTGTGGTAATTCAATCACTGCTACTTTATAAAGCAATAAGTCTTATTTTCTTATTCTTCATTTGTAGTTGTAGGATCTGGGAAGAAATTCAAGTCAGAGATTGTAGGACCTTCCTCACAGCCTTTATATCTAAGATGAGAGGCTGTCCGGCTATGGAGGAGTTTATACTGTGGTACTGAGACCGCCTGGATGGATTTGTGTGAGGGCCTACAACATCCTGGAATAGAGAATCTTATAGCTTCTACAAATCTCCAATATGAGGATAACCCCAATGAAGTGCGGGCTTATATTAGAGAGCTGGAAATGCTCATATATGCCACTGATAAGTCCGTTCCTATCACCAGGAGGGTGAAGGAAATGATTGATCGTGGTGCCATTGATGGGGCTGGTGGTTCTAGAGATGAGAAGTGGCATGAGTATGTGGATCCTGAAGATGTATGTTTTCTTTCCTTATTTTTCTTGCAACCTGATTCCAGTAAAAGCTCTGTTACTTAAGGAAGCTATTTTGTTCATCTTGCAGCTTGCGAAAACAGGAATTGAGGTTCCATCGCCACAGTATATCCGTGGTGGTACTGCCATCGGGACTGCTTCTAATTCTCCTCGCGAACAGGGCATGATATCTCCAGGCCAGCAGGCCATGAATGAGGCGTTGGACATATCCTTCCATTTGCGAATCCATGTTCCAATAAGGGAGAATTCCGATACTCCTAAAAAATGATAAAATCAAAGGTAACGAATAAGGAAGTCAATAGCTAAACACTTCATTAGTTGTGGTAAGTCCTTCAGGTAATCATGAGTTTATACCCATGACCACATGGTTACTCATATTTCTGGGGATTGCAGGGGCTTCTTATATTTCCCCCCTAAGGGAAAGGACTGATCCCCCTTCAAAGACCACGGAGGGTGCTGTGGAACAATCACAGATCCAAGATGACTTGGCTACTCCTGGAGAAGAGCTAGCATATATTCCTAGTATCCCTCCTGCTACTATTGCAAAAAGATAAGAACATGTTTCTGGTATGTCAACAATGATTCATAAAAAATGTTGAACGAAACACAGACTGACTTCTATTATGTGATACTTCAGGTTCAACTCCTGCATAAGAGATTCTGGCAACTATTGCAACTGATGCAACTGATGCTGTGATTTTACCCGAAGATGTTATCCAGGGTCAGTGGTTGCAGGACGTAAGTCGTCAAGAAGACACATCAAACGCTCCCACTGGTGAGACTAACCAGGATTCTGAAATATCATTGGATGAAATGATTAATCATGGAATTTCTTTCGATGAATTTTATGATCATGCTAAGTTGTCATGTGATTTAGAAGCCCTTGGGCGTGAGTGTTATCCTTCTCCCAGTAAATTTTCTTATATTTTACACTTCTAATCATGACTGAAAATGATATGCAGTTCCATCCATAGAAATTGTTGAACTTCCAATGCCATAAGAGGGTGTGGACATTGATGTCAACCCTACCATTGCAGAAACATTTGTTCAAGTAGAGGTAAACACAATAAACCCTCCTGAGACCCATCTTGAAGATCCTGTTGAGACTGGGAAAGATGAGGAGGAGTCTTCTCAGGTTGCTGATCCACTGTCGGGTAAGGGATAACAATATTTGTGATTGTAAATAATTTTCAAGACAATTGATTCTTTTGTTATCCTTTGAAGTTGACCAATGCTTTCAATTAATCATGCAAGACCATCAACTGTAGTAGCTAGATCTGGAGGTGAGGCCTCATCCTTTTCCCCATCAGGAAATGAATGTGAAGAAGCATAGGTTAGGGGGAAGGTGTAGAACAAGGAACTTCATTAATTTCATTTATCCAAGATTACATGCCCCCTCGTGATGATGATGTTGAATCAGACCCAGAGGTTCTTAAAGCATTCATCTTTTCACGACGCAAGTCATGTAAAAACGTATGGAAAATAATATCTCAGGTGACTTTAGAAGATCTATCATCGAATATCCCTTGATTGTCATCCTAGTTTGTCATGCTAGTACATGGCGGTTTTGGATATGAAAAGATCCATGCCGCGGTGAAACAGGTCATCTTCAGGATAGAGCAGGAGAAAATGTTCCGCGAAGATCTGACCAGGGTGAAACTGTCAGTTAACATCGGTGAATTTGAGGCTGCAGTATTCCGAGCTGAGGCTGATTATGCTGCCAAGATGAAGGAGCTGAAGAATAAAATCAAAGAAAAGTCGTCTAGAAGGTGCACCTCTAGCAACTATTAGATGATGTTACTGGGGAACTTGATTAGCTCAATAATTCCCTGGTGGGAACTAAAACAAATGGTATTAAATCCATTGCAGAGGCCAAGAAGGCACTCCATCAAGCTGAGAAGGGTGAAACTGGTCGAGTGCACGAGCTTCAAGTAGCTGCTGATGAAGCTCGGGATGCTGTACATCAAGTGAAGACTTATGTTGATAGTCTTTTGTAATCTCCTGAAAAAGAGAAGAGGCTCCAATCGGTGGATGTCCCTCTAATTCTTGTGCATCAATGAATAGTACTTTTATCTTCAATCATTTATGCTTGTATTTTCCTGCTACCTACATCAAATTTTTTCCAATCCAATGGGCCTAGTAAGCATAGTATGATTTTTACTAGGATTAATATTAATAATCCTAAAAACTTTGAATCTCTTAATTACTCAATATTACCTAAATCATACGAAATGTATGTTTAGTGAGCTGGAACTTGACTTTTATTCAGAGTTCCTTTGTTTTTTTGTGGGAAGTTTAAAGTCATGAACATCAGACATAAAGAGGATAATGTTTAAGGTCGAAATAGCTTTGTCCGAATGAATTATAATTGACTCAATTCCATGAAAATTCATTTGAAAACATATTACCATACTCAATTATTAGGGAAAATATGTATGCTATGACTTAAGAATATTTGAATCTGAGGAATGACATGAAAAAGAGCTAAAAGGAATTAGAAGAAGTAGTTCCCATGAATGAAGTTACCATTATTTAACAAACCCGTTAGGGGGTTGAATTATGCAGGGCCACCTAAGGGCATTGGCTGCATAGTTAAATAAATAGTATCTTTTGGCTAAAAAGTCTATTATGTAGACAGTTTATGCAAGGCCGCCTATGGGCACGTACGGCATAGTCAGGAAAAAGAACTCTCATAAATTTTCATTTCTACTACTAAATGCCAGTGAATGTTTATGGAGATTCAAATCATCTCAAGTATAGAGTTTGCTGTATGGAAAGAGTTACTTGAATATGGAGAAGATATTTCCAAACAAGATTATCGATGAACTGGATGGATAATACTCCTATGAAGGTCTGAACCAAACATAGGGAAGGAGAATATAAACCATAGACTTAAATACTTTCAGATCATGAAAAAGAATATGGGACAAATATGTTAAGGATGGCTATTTTTGCGGATCCCTACATACTGTCATTTAAGACAAATAAGGAAAAAAGATGCATTATTCCCAAGAATGAAGTTACCACTATCTGAAAAACCCATTAGGGGGTTAAATTATGTAGGTTCACTTAAGGGCATTGGCTGCATAGTCAGATAATAGTATCTTTTGGCTAACAAATCTGTTATGTAGACTATTTATGCAAGGCAACCTATGGGCATGTGTTGCATAGTCAGGAAAAATAACTCACAGAAGTTTGACATTTTTGTGACTAGAAGTCATGAAAAGGGTTATGAAGATCTGAAAATATTTAAGGTTGTGATTATGACACATAAAGATGGGTATTGTCCAATGTATACAGAGATACATAGATCAATTCTAACCACAATCATGTTGTGGCTGGGTCCTGAATTGAAATGTTGGACTTCACTACGTATCCCATAATGATGTGAATCAAGCCCATACGTAGTTCTAAAACTACAGTTTAACGTCATGTGGGACAAAAGGATTAGAGATATTAGATTAGGGTCATAGATCTTGGACCATTGTTAGAAATACATAGTGTGTGTTTTCATGGGGACTTTTCATCTAGGGAACTGAAAGTGGAATTTGGGGTTAGGTCCAATGACTTGGGGCTGGATTCAAGGGACACTCGAACTTTCCTACGTATCCCATAAAGATGGGAATCAATCCCACATAGTTCTAGAAATACCCTTTGTACAAATTTGGTTCATACATGTGAAGGGTGAAAGGGGAATTTAGTACAATGATGATTTAACCCAAGATAAATGGTTTGGGTGTTGCCATGTATGCACGTAGTCTTTGAAATGAAACATGATTGAAAAAATCAATGTAAATAACGGTTCCCTCTCAGGTGAGGGTATCAAAGAATATTGTAGTTTATTGTCATACTGGCCAAAAGTGTTGTATATTTTAATGTCGTATAATAAGGATGAAAGTGATCCAATGTAAAGATATTGATTCTAGGGGCAGTTTCACGAATTAACATCGTATGAGATGGAGGTGAACCGATGTGAAGAGATTGGTTTTGGGATTGAACATTAGGAGGTTGCCTACGTACCCCGCCTAGAAGGCAAGGATCAATGTCCATGTAGTTCAATTATAGAATGAATTAACAATCAAGTTGTTCTTGGGGAAAACGACCTAAAACAATGATGTTGTTCGGGACTTACACATGGTTAGTAGCCCAAAGAGAGTGTTATGGTTGGGATTTTCTCTAAGATCACGTGAGTCATACTCGGTGTGAGAAACAAGAGTTAACATCAACATTAATGATGCATAGTTTAATGTCATGTATGACATATAAAGAGACTATGCAGTTTAAAGTCTTGTAGTTAGGACTATTGGTGCTGGACTGTTTAATGTCCTATAGCAGGGAAAAAATAAAGTTTAATGTCATGTAGGTCATATCAAGGTCATTCTATACAGTTTAGCGTCATGTAGTTAGGACGATGGGGACAATATAGTTTAACTTCATGTTGGCCGAAAGGGGGACTGTGCAGTTTAATGTCATGCAGTGAGGACATTATAGTACACCATTTAACGTCATTTTGGAAGCATTGGTGACTTTTTTCCATAGTTTAACGTCATGTTGGATGAAAAAGGGACGATATAGTTTAGCATCATGTTGGGCGAAAGTGCGAATAGTTTAAGGTCATATGCATGGACCGTGGATGGTGCAGTTTAATGTCATGCTGGACGGTGGTGTTGTTTAATGTTGTACATGACCTTTTATAATTATGTAGTCTAACGTCTTCCCAGACATAAGGGACTTTTATACAGTTTAGCGTCATGTAGTTTGGACGTCACAATTTAACGTCTAGTTGGACGTAAGGGACTTTTATACAGTTTAGAGTCATGTAGCCAAGACATCACAGTTTAACGTCTTGCTGGACGTAAGGGACATTTATACAATTTAGCGTCATGTAGTTAGGACGTCATAGTTTAACGTATTGCTGGACATAAGGGACTTGCAAATAGTTTAGGGTCATATGCATGGACCGTTGATGATGCAGTTTAAGGTCATACTGGACCATTTAGGGAACTTTTTCACAGTTTAACAACGTGTGGGACGAAAGTACAAATAGTTTAAGGTCATATGTATGGACCATTTCTGTATAGTGTAACATCATATAGCAAGGACGATGAAGGGGACACAGTTTAACGTCATGTGGGGTGAAAGTACAAATAGTTTAAGGTCATATATATGGACCATTGCTATGTAGTTTAACGTCATATAGCAAGGAAGATGAAGGGTACACAGTTTAACGTCATGTGGGATGAAAGTACAAATAGTTTAAGGTCATATTTATGGACCACTACTGTGTAGTTTAACGTCATATAGCATAGACGATGAAGGTTTTGTGTTTATAAAAAATACTTCTTCAAAAATCTGGCATTGGTTGGAGTAATGATGAGTTCTCCATCCATCAAGATTAATGAATAAGCTCTATTGGAGTAGACCCTATGTATTGAATAAGGTCCTTCCCATTTTTCATCAGGCTTGGGAGGTTTCTTTCCTGGTATCATTGGATTTTTTAGAACTAATACCAATTCTCCCTAAGTGAATGAACGAAGATGAACTTTTTTGTTAAAATCTCGTGCTATTCGATTCGGATAGACTTCCAAGTGGGGAAAAGTGCATAATTTTTCTCATCTAACCTTTCCAATTCATTCAATCACTTTTGAGATTTTTCATCTATAGATGACTGATCACAAATGTCTACTTTGAGTGAAGGAAATTTATCTTCAACGAGCAAGACAGCTTCCTTTCCATATACCAGTGAATATGGAGTAGACCGAGTTGTAGTACGGGTGGTAGTCCGATAAGCCCATGAAGCATGAAAGAGTTTATCAGGCCATGAACTCTTATCTTTATCAACCATATTTTTTAGTATATTTGAAAGACGCTTGATAAAGGCTTATATCTGGTTGTTGGCCGCTGCATGATACCAAGATGAATGGTTATATTTGATGTTGTATTCTTGATACATCTTCTTCACCTCGGATGAACAGAAGTTGGTGCCATTGTCTGTCAATATGGTATGAGGGACTCCAAATCTAGTAATGATGTTAGACTTGATGAAGCTAACAACACATTTAAAACTGACTTGCTTGAGAGGTATTGCCTCTGCCCATTTGGAAAAGAAGTCAGTAGCAGTAAGAATGTACTTAAACTGCATGGCCGTAGCCGAAGGGTAAGGTCCCACCACATCCATTCCCCATGTGGAAAATGGACATGAGTATTTAGCTGTATGAAGAAACTGTAGAGGTTGATGAGTGAAGTTGGAATATACTTGGCATGAATGAAACCTCTTTGTGAAATCAACAAAATTTTGTATCATTGAAGGCCAAATGTATCCAAGCCTTCGAATCTGATCAGACAGTCTATGTCCAGACTGGTGGGCACCACATACTCCTGCATGCACTTCTTTCATGATAAACATTGTCTCTTCACCATCAATGCATCTGAAGAGAACTCCATCAAAACCAAATTTGTAGAGAAATTTATCTAGGTGATCTGGGATATCATAAAGAGTAAAATTGACAACACATCGCCAGATTTGTTCTTTCTCATCTCTATCAGGTGGAAGTGTTCTATTTTGAAGGTATTCCATGATAGGTGACATCCATCATTTAGTATGACCATATGGTTTAGGAATGGGACTAATTTCATTAATTTAATCTGTTCTGATTCGAACATAAGGTGAAATTGTACGATAGTGGGCAATACTGATGGTTGTCTCGTCCCTATTTGGATCTTCCAGAGCTGTGGCTATATTAGCCAGTGCATCAGCTTCAGCATTTTGTGATCTGGGGACATAATAAAATGTCGGTTCTAAAGGGAATTCCACCATGAACTGTCTGACGTAATCATACAAAGGGATTATTTCTTCTTTTCTAATGGCATAATCCCCATTGACTTGTTTGATTACCAGGTATGAATCACATTTCACCATTAAGTTATTCACTTGTGCTTGAAGTGATAATTCCAACCCTATGATGAGAGCTTGTTATTATTCTTCATTATTGGTACCACATTCCCATAATAAGAAGGAATAAGGTAAAACTGCCTTTTCTGGAGAAATTAGCACAATTCCTAATCCAAGTTTGTTGAATTTAGGATTTTCCATTTTACTTCCTGTTGGACTTCTGGAAGAACCATCAAAATACATTTCCCATGCCTGAGGACTTTCTTGAATAGAGAAGACTTCCTCATCAGGGAGTTCAATATCTGAATATATGTCTTCTACTGAAGGGTGTTCCTCCAAGAAATCAGCTAGCGCTTGGCACTTTATCTCCTTTTGAGACACATCATGAATGTCGAATTGCTTCAAAATAGCTGCCCACCTTTCCAAACATCATGTTTGCATTGGACGAATAAGGATGAAATTGAGCGGGATATTGTGAGATACCAATTGAAACTCGCGATGTTTTAGGTAGTGTCTCAACATCTGAACTGCAAAGATTAATGCCAGGAAGCACTTCTCAATACTTGAATACAGGGTTTCTGCTTCAAGCATAGTTCGACTGAGATAGTAGAGGCTGTTTTCATTCCCAGCATCATTCTTTTGAGCAAGAAAGGCACCCAATGATCGCTCTAGAGCATCACGTAGAGGATAAGTGGTCTTCCTTCAACAGGTGGCATGAGTACCGGTGGAATCAAGAGGTATTTCTTGAGAATATAGAATGCTTCTTGACATTCTTCAGTCCACTAGTAAGTAAATCCATTCTTCATAAAATTGGTGAAGGGTAAACTTTTTCATACTAAATTAGTGATGAAATTCTGAATATAGGCTATGTGTGCTTGAATTCCTCTTAATTCATTCAGATTTTGAGGAGGTGATATACCAAGGATTGAATTGGTCTTCTCATGATCGACTTCAATTCCACGATGGCGTATAATAATGCTGAGAAATTTCCCTAAGGTTACCCCAAAAGAACATTTTAAGGGGTTCATCTTCAAATTATGTTGTCGATTCTTGGGGAATATGACTTCCAAATCAGCCAAGTGATTAGAACGTTTTATGGACATAACCACAAAATCGTCTACATAGCATTCAAAAAACTTCCCTAAGTAGGGAATCAAGATAAGATGCATGGCACGCTGATATGTTGCACCTGTATTCCTTAAGACAAAGGGCATTACCCGGTAGCAAAACACACCCTGAGGGGCTCTGAAGGATGTAGATTCCTCTTCCTCTGGGGCCATTCAGATCTGATTATATTCGGAATATCCATCCATGAAGTAATGTTCTTCATATCCAGCTGTTGCATCAATTAAAAGTTCTTTAATCGGAACTGGGAAACCATCCTTAGGACAATGCCGATTAAGATCTTTGAATTCGATGGAAACTCTAATTTGTTCATTCTTATTCTTTACAGGGACAAAATTATCAAACCACATGGGATATTGATCTTCTCTGATGAAGTTAGCTTTGATAAGCTTATCCACTTCAGCTTCAATTTTGGAAGCATAAGTTGGGTGTGTTCTTCTCGCGGCTTGCTTAAATCCTCGATATTCTTCTGATAAACCCAAATGATGAGTAGCAACATCAGGATCAAGTACAGGAATTTCTGTATAGTTCGAAGAAAATATATATCTATTTTTCTTTATGAAAGAACTATACATATCTTTATCTTCAAGAGTCATGGTTGCACTGATTAAAGTGGGGAGTGGATCTTCTTTTGTACCTAGATTTATTTCACTGAGTTCATCCACTGTGGTAGAGATACACTCTTCAAATGCTGGAGGAGAATCTCTGAGATATTCCTCTTCTTTATCATCATGTGTTATTTCTTCTGTTTCTACTTTCATATTAGATGATAAAGTAGAATTTTCATGATTTGAAGAGATGTCAAAATTTGCATATCTTGAAGAAGAAGCTTCCATTTCCGACCCGATTGATGATGAAGGGTATTCTTTGGTTAATAAAGCTGAGATGATGGATTGAGAATCGACATCATTTTTTAACTCTGCTGTTTCTATAGCTTCTTCTGGACTAATTGGAGAAGTATAGACTTGTTGGATTTCAGAAGATGAAATGAAGACATCACCATCTGTGGTTTCATTACTGCTTGGTGGGTTACCAATTTCTCCAATTTGTCTGGCTCGATTGTCGTAACTGACATTATGGATCTTTCCATAAGATTATTTTGATTTGGGGATATCTTGTCAATTTGACTTATAGGCAACACATAATCTATACTCACATGTGTAAATGGATTTAATGGAATATTCTCCACACCATATGGAGCATTAACTTTGGTAATCTCCTTTGTTGTAGATTTATCCCTTCCCTTCATGTGATAGAATTCTGCCTCAATGTATTGAGACTCACATGTCTTGAACGGGGCCTTCTAACCATAAAATGTCCCAACTTGACCATCGAAACAATATTTGAGACATTGATGGTAGGATAAAGGGATAGCCGCATGTTGATGTAGCCAGGGTCTTCCAAGCAAGATGTTGAAGGTTGAGTCTTGATCAACAACCATGAAATCTAAATTGGATACATGATTAACGAACTGAGTTCTGATTGTAACTTCGCCTAGTGGATCTTGTTCATTTTTATCATATACTTGTAACATTATGGTAGAAGGAGATAAATCAGATTCTGTGAGGCCCAATCAATGAAGTGTACGAATGGGCATGAGGATGACTCCTGAACCATTGTCAATGAAAGCTCTTCGGACGTCTACGCCATTGACCTTTCCAGATAAGTAGAAAGGTCTAATATGCCCATGCACAACATCATCTTCATATTCATCAGTAAAAGATATTATTTCATGGCATTCTATAGGATTATTCTCTATGTGATAGACTTCTACTGCAGCAATTTCAGTTTCAAACTCCTGAGGACTTGACAAAGCCTCAATGAGTGCTTCCCGAAGATCTTTTGAAAGATTCAAAGCATCCAGAATTGATATATTGTATGGTACTTGGGACAAGTGTTTCAATACATCATACTTTTGATCTAGAGGTATGCGTTTACCAACAGGTATATGTGGTTTAGCAGATACCTTGGAAGCATATCTTTTGTAAGTTGATTCATCTTGTATCGGGATAGGATTTGGAAATATTCTTGGTTTTGGATGATTAGACCGATTAGATCAATTTACTTGCTCGGAGGACGAAGATGAGACTTTCATCCGGTCTTCCAAAATAATTTTTCCAAGACTGAATTTGCTATTGGTAGAAGAAAATTCTTGTTCTTGTTGAGCTCACTGAAGGGCTCTACCATGAGTTTCTGCTGCGTAAACAGTTCTAGCATGGGTAGAATTGGAGTAGTGGATTCTGAAAGGTCCATGTTATCCTCTGTATCCTGAGCCTCTGGAACATCCTCGGATTTCCTTGTTTGATACAGGGAATTCAGGCTCATCGAAATTGAAACTGTGACTGGAATATAGATCTGTTAGTTGAATCATATTAACAGAACCGAAGATTAACTCTTCTTCTAATTAAGACTCTTCCTGATTATCTTGTTTCGGCTATGCCTTTTGGTGGGGCGGTGCTCGTGGATTTGAAGTAGATGGCATGAATTCCACCAGAGTCGAAGAAAACATAGGCTTTGACACATACTCACCTTCTTCTAATTCTATTTCCTTCTTTGAATCATGCCTTTTCCTTGAGAACTTTCCCTCTGATGAAGAAGGATTTTCTGCAACATTCATGGGAGAAGACACAACTGGTTTCTTTAATTTTGTTCGCAAAATAGCACGAGTTCGGTTGATTCTCTTTTTGACCATCCAATCATCATACTTTTATCCATTTTTTCTTTTGACTTCTTTCCATTCGACTTCCTCCTCTGGAACTGTAGCAGTAACACATGCTACCTAGCTGAAGAACCTTTTAGTTTGACTTGTCCCCAGTCGACCATCTTTTGTAGAAGGTCTTTGAAGACAAACACTCTTGGATGGGATGCCCTATCATTTGATGAAAAGGAAAATAATTGGGACGGTCTTTATCTCTTTTCTTGTTTGGACTCTTGGGCATTGGAAATTGAACCAGATTATTTTCCCGAGCCGAAATGAAGTAACCATGAACTTGTTCATTTTGAAAAGAGTATGTTTTGCTCTTCAGGTCATCAAATTGTTTTCGTCGTTGATATCTTTGATCATCTAGACGAAACGGCCTTTGTTGTTGGCACTCAGGAGGTGGATCCCTTCAAGAAGATGAAGGTTTTGAAGTAGAAACAGGTACAGGTTCTTGTTTAAGCACAACTGTAGTAGTTTCTGCTTTACCCATTCTCCTTCCTGGAGATTATGGAATTACATGAGATTTAGCCTTAGCCTGTATAAGGTAGTCCTAAATCTGCTGAGCGATTGAAGTAAGGTCTCGAAACCCTCCTGTGTATTTCACATGGATTAACGACGTGCATAATTCGTCACACAGATTTTCCACATAGATTGGCAACAATTCTTCTTTGGGGAGTGCTAATCTTAGGAAATATGTTAATCCCTTCCAGTGGGCAATGAAATATTATACCCTTTCATTCTCCCTTTGCTTACAATTTTTAAGATCAAAAACTGTTGTCTTTGGAAAAGTTGAGATGAATTGAAGAAGGAATTGTTGACGGAGATCTTCCAATACAGTAATAGACCAGGATTGTAAGCTTTTATACCAGACAAAGGATGGTCCTTGTAAGGTCCATACGAAGAATATAAGTTTTACTGCTTCTTGATGCTCCTATGTTACCATCATAGGATCAAAACAAGACACGTAATGCGTCAAATGCTGTTTAGGGTCACCTAATCCATTAAAAATAGGGAATACAGGTCTTCCAAAACTGGATGGAGGAGAGATTGAGTCTACCCATTCAGGGTAAACATTCTTTTCTGTTTGAACCTGCAGACGTTTCCCTTCCATAGTTTCTAACCGAGCTATTAATGACTCAATTGTAGTTATTAAATTTTGAGAATCATCTAGTTGAACTTGGACTTGGGTAGGTGAAATGACTGGAGCATGGACAGATGTGGTAGTTGGTGCTACAACTGATGGTAGCACTACCAACTGTTGTTGCACTTGACCCGTAGGATTAGACCTGTGAGGGTGTACTAATAGAAGAGGATATTCTTGATCCATCTCACTAGGTGAAACAAATTCCTTTGGCTAAATAACTCTAGCACGCTTAAGAAGAAGAATACTCTGAAGTAGTTATGCATTCAACCTTCTTAATTCCTTTATTTCTTCCTCCTGTTGTGCGAACCTTTTCTCTAGTAAGAGCGATTGGACTTCTCCAAAGGAAGGATATGTAACCTGATTCTTTACCCTTCCTTTGTTGGATCCTTTTCGGAGAGGCGGAAGTGGATTACTCGAAGGATTACCTATGTTCTGAGTAACCCTTTGATTTCGTGTATGCAAACCTTCTTCATTTGTGTCGGTGCATACATCTTCTTGAGAAGGTACCTTTTCATCTATGTCCCTTGAGTGAGCCTCATCCGGTGGATCAACAACAATGGAATTGGTGGCATTGATTTATGCATAATGCATTGCATCCCTTCTATCAGCATTTCTGTGATTTTGTCTTCTTCAATGTCTTTAATGAGACATTTCCTTTTGTTCATTCGATCCCTCAGGAACTTCTTGATGAACCTAAATTTCGAGGGAATCTCCTGATAATTTCTCTCTTCGTTCCTCTTGAGGATTCTTCCCCAATAGAGAAAAGACCGACTTTCTCTGAGGAGGGGTTTGATGATTTGAAAAATTCCCTAGTCCGGTGGACTGGGGCTGTTCCTACTATTCCCGCTCAACTCCTCGAATCCTATTTGTTGATTCTAAGGGTTGGTTTAAAAGAGTCCCCAGTATTGCAAGCTGGGATGGCTCTTGACATGCTATGTCTGAGACTTTCTTAAAATATCTCCTGATCTTGCGATCCTTAGTCTGGAAATTAGCTGGATGCATTAACCTGTATCAAATTTTTTCACCTGGTTCAAAAGACCGTTGGATGATTTTTGACACTTCTGTCACATGGTGATGTGCTTTCTCAAAACGAGAGGCATGTTTAATTTTCTCGTTTTCTTGTAACAGGAGTTATTCAACAACTTGTTCTCTGTATGCTTGATTTTGAGAGGGACTAGTTGAAGAATGTTCTTGGGAAAGCTTTTCATTATAAACAAATCTTGGTATTCTTGGCCGACCATGCGAAATAACAATGCATGATACCATTTTTAGCAGGCTTTGCTGACTGGAGAGCACCGTGAAATGAAATGCTCCATGAACACCCCATCCTCTGACATGAATACTAGATGGGGCATTGGCAATTAACTGGAATAATCTTCTTTGTGCGCCAAGGCATGAACGTTGAAGGTCTCTCCGCTTCTTTTCAGCCTTCAGATATCTAGAGACTGATAGAGATGCCAAATCAATCTGACATTGTAACACTTCTATTATCTTTAGATTATTTTCATATTCAGCATAATATAATACATTTTTTTCAACTGACAAAGTGTTTTCCATATGTTGAGACGAATATCATGAATTTCATCTGCTGTCGAATGTCATACTGAGAGTCAGCCATACGCCAAAACATAACTGGCACTTCACCTTTCACTAGTTGTTTTCTCATATTCAGCATTTCCTCTTTATCATTTGATGATGATTCTTCTACCCGTTTTGACCAGAGCTGGTGCCTCCTTGTTGCTTCATTGGATTCAACAAAATTGGTAGAAAAATCATTGGTCAAACTAGAAAATGCATGACATAGGGGTGGTTCGGAGAATGACCTACACCCTGGGATATCTTCTGATTCAGAAATTATTTCACCCACTAGCCATGAAGAAACAGACATGACTGTTTTCACATTTGCTAGTACCTCAAGATAAGAGGTCTTTCTCGGCAATACATTGTCCACTAGAGCATTTTCTGGGAAATTTGCATCACTGCTGCGGATAAGACTTTCGCAGTGAAATTCATCATCATGGGGAGGACCTCTATAATGGGTTATAGAAAAAGATGAGATCTCTTGCTCCTTGGTCTTCTGACCACACATAGGGTTCCTGTGGCTCTCATCTGAAGATGAAACATCAAGATCGAATGAATTGTCATGAAGAAAGCCTTCATGAGGAAGTGTCTATTGAAGACCTTCTGAATTAATGTTCCCACTATTGGGAAATGAGGGAGTATAATCTTGAATTACAACAGATAACTGTCTGAGGGCTTCACGAACTCCAGCATCGAGCAAGGCCTTGTTACTGATTGGCTCATGCTCTCTTGACTGTGTCGGGTGAGTCTTTTTCTTATACGCCTTCTTACTCACCTTGGAAACCACTTGTTGATGAATGTGGCTACTCTAAGCAGGTTTATGTGCCTGATCAGGAAAGATGTCCAGGTTAGGCTAACGATCTCCACTCAAATCCATTGTATGTTCCTGAGTTGGTTATCCATATGATATGGGAGTGTATGCCCCAAAACCCTCGTGAACTGGAACATATGTGTGTGTCTGTTCTGGAGTGAATTGTTGATGTGTCACTCCACTGGTAGGGATAGATTCATGTGTCTTTCCCTGAGATGCTACTGAATTTGTTATAATATCCTGGCATGCATCCAGAATATGAGCAAAGATTTTCTTCTGCTCATTCAAAATTGATAGAATATGCTTGGTGACTTCAGCTAACGGAACAGGGATATACGTCCATTCCAGGATTGGAGTAGGTGTATGTGCCTGCTCCTGTCCACCTTTACCTATCAGTGAATCCTGACAGTAATCAAGTGTGTGGGTAGAGAGTTGAGTCTGCCACCTATTTTCTGTAGGGGCTTTCCGACTAACTTCTCCTAATGCTACCAAGTGGGACTTTTGGTAGGCTTGATTAATACTAGAAGGTGTATGTGCCTTATGATTGCACTTCGCCAAACGTAGTTGATGAGATCCATCATATTTAGTCAGACGAGTCTGCTGACTAGATGATTATGTTTAAACAGGTGTATGTTCCTACCTATAGTACTCTGCTGGAATTGCCTAGCGGGATTGGCATGATGCTTCCAGATGAGTCTGCTGGACAGCGGAATTAAAACAGGCAGGTGTGTGTGCCCGCTTGTTCCTTGCCACCAAGTTACATTAGTGGACTTCTCCGGAGAAGGTAGAGATGAGAACCTGCTCACTGTTGACCGGATTCCACCTCTGCCGGTTCGTCTTGCCTGCTCAGGTTTGAGGAACCTGAGCTGAATGCCTGGAGTCGGTACCCTCATCATGTTGAGGGCGCACTGCCGCACGAGTCTGATGGAGATTGTTGATAGGATACCTTAATAAAGACTCCTGCTTCTTTGAATTAAGGCCCAGAGGGACCTGCTCATTCACCTCCCCAGAATATGGGAGTGAATGGTGATTGAGTTCCGGGGATAATGACCCAATACTGTTGGAGACGGTAGTCAGCACTGCCTGTTTCTTGATCACTGGTCGTCATTGTCTGGAGGACCGGTGTGAGTTGTTCACTTGGAGGGATTATCAGGAAGCCTCCAGAGTTGGGATGGTACCGTGTTGACGGTACTCCTTAACCAACACATTTGATACCTAGCGTTGAAGATGCTAAGTAGGTGATTTCATCCTCAGAGCGGATGACGATCTAGCAGGAGTAGCTGTAGTGGCATTTGTAGCTCCAATATTCACAGGTGTGAACTTGAGAGCAGCCATTCTGAAAATGCAGAAGATCTTGGAAAAAGTCCATTTTTGATATAACAGACGTAATCAAGATAAATTTATCCACTATATCTTTTGGATGAACACATATGTCAATGATTTTTTTGTTGGACCTCTCATTGAGTTTTAAATAGGGGCCTAACAAATAGGTAAAACATCATTTTAACATGGATAGGGATTCACGTCAGGTTCACCATTTTTTTTCATTCCCTCGGAATTCGGGGATGACCTCTTTGATTGAAGGTTCATACATTCCAATCGGTTTCTAACAGGTTTGTTCGTAGAACCGGAAACATCCAATAATTCCACATCCATTTGAACCTACATTCCAAAGGTAGGTGCTCATTGGTTTGTGGACTGATGAGGCTTAGGAATTTACATTGGTCGAGAGGATGGGAGGTCGGACTCATCACACCTTTTTGAGGGGAATTATTTTCTACTACGGGACTCTTTTTATAGATTTAAGTTATGTTCGTGAATCCTTATTACATTACCAAGTATAAAATGAGTTTTCCTTTAGATCTGACAATCAATGATCGATATGTAGGAAATTTAGAGAATATTTTATATGTATTTGAGGTTCTTCATTGATAGAGAATCATCTGTATTTGTTATAGATTCTTAGTCAATGGTATCTTTTGATACGTAAAAGTATCTTGGTCAGTATGATGACCATACTAGTTTTAAATCCACTTAGTGTGGCACTTGAAGTTTATTGTCATTCAGAAGGACATGAATTATTTCAGAGTTGGGATCGAACCCGCGAAAGTGCTACCTACGTATCCTTTGTTTAGAAAAGGAATAATATCCCACGTAGTTCGAGTAAGGGAATATGAAGTTTTATGATTGATGGCTCAAAGAAGGATGTCATAATTACTTTTATACTCTAATCTCACGTGAGTCATGCTCGGTGTGAGAAACATGAGGTATTTGTAAAAATCAGACAATTTTGCCAAGAAAGATGTAATCATAAGAAATAAGGTGGGACTTATATATGTATGACTGCCTAGATAAATGAATATTTGGATTTACTTCAGGGAAAAAATCTAGGAACAGGGTCCATAAAGGTATATGTGCTTCATGGAGATTTGAATACTCTAACATGGGGCTTACTCCTGAAAAGGAGACACAAATTAGGAGAGGACTTATGATTGGGTTTTTACTCCTAATAAGGAATCCCAGATCAATGGTAAATTAGGAATGGTTAAGAGGAATTAAGACTGGGGCTTACTCTAGAGAAGGAGTCCAAGGTTAAGAGACTTGAAAAATTAAGGGACTTGGGGATTAATCTTGAAGAGGATGCCCATATTTGAGACTGGGGCATACGCCTGAAAAGGAGGCCCAGGTTAATGAGGACATGGGGCTTACTCCTATGGAGGATGCCTAGATTTGAGAATTATGACTGGGGATTATTCCTGAAAAGGAGTCCCTATTTAATGAGTTCTCTCATCATAAAGGATGAGGATTAATGAATGAAATATCAATCTTTAGTGACATAAAGATGTGTAAATCACTAGGTTTTGAGTGATATTCCATAGAATTAATTTCAGATAAGGAAGTAAAATCATAAAATCATGCCATAAATGGAATTGAAGAGTGTCTTGAAGACTGAATATTGAATAGGAGAGGTTGAATGACTTAAGTGGGGTGAAATAGGTAAGAAGGGAACCCAAAAATGCGGGGGAGCGCAAGTCCTGGAAGGCACATAGGTACTGCGTGGGCGCGCAAGTCCTGGTCACACAGGTATACCTGCAAGACACGTGGGTAATTGCGAAATGGTTAACCAGCAGGGTAATACTTAAGCGACTCTTGTTTAAAGCCTTTAGAATAATCTTGAGGTGCTTCCAGAAGAGGGGTGCGCAAGATCTATTGAAGGAGTAAAGCGGCATGGAAGTGTGGCCATTTCCCTTAAGGGCTGGCCACTCAGGCGCACAAGTGTTGATGAGTTTCAACACTTAGGCCTTCTACCTCCTCTTTAGATCTTCCGTTATAGGTATGAAATTGCCTTAGAAGTGTTTTGGAAGCCTTTAGAAGAGACTACGATGTCGAGAGCTCAAAACTGAGTTTCTGGAAAAATTCCTCTCGAGATTGGGGGCCCACAGGGTCTATTTATAGGCAAGAGAAGACCCTTGGTTGTTATCACATTGGTCGCGCAAGTCACTTGCACGACCATTATACATCGCGCAAGTGGACTTGCGCGACTATGAGGTAACTTCGGTGACTTATGGGCAATGTTCTCCTTGTTCATCCCTTTGTTGATTTTTGATGTTTTCTATAAAGGATAAATAAATTTGTGCTAAGTCATTTCCCTTTAAATTCCTTTGTACTCTATGACGAAAAGGAGCATCAATAAACACTACTCATGTTATATAGAGAATTTTGAATATTGCACACAATGGATCAAGCATGCTTAAGAGATCTAAGGCATATGTGGGCCCGGATAATGCTTCAACGCATTGGGTAAAGATTAGTATTTTGATATGTCAATTTAAATTAGGGTTTACTCATTATAATTCAAGGAAAAAGTGGGTTTATTGATGATCCGTGTGCAATGTGCCTTGGTTTTTGATAATATCATTTTAAATGTTGTTAACACATTTCTATGTTCTGATAATCATGCTTTATAATTTCTTTGTGTCCATGTTTCTCATATGCTCCATTGATATTCCCTTGGACCAACATATAAAATACATTCTATGTTATTCCTTGTTTACCCACTTACTGGGATTTATATCGCATCATTTTCTTATTCATTTCCTTAGGTTGTCTCATGCAATGCTAAGTACGAAGGAATGTGTGTGATCATGCATTATAATTTTTCCATAAAGTTGTGTGTTTCATGTTATATGTTGTTATATAATGTTATAAGACACAAAGACACTAGAAATATCAATCAACTATGTTGTATCAAGTGAATATTTTATGTAAAAAATTATGTTTAAGTGTGAAATAAAGAATGTGTTTTTTATAGTTGGTATGAGAGGATATGATTAGTTATTTTTGGGATTTGGTTTAGAAAACCCTAGTGATTTCCTTAGGGATATGACTAAGTATAATACAAACATCCTTAAATTTTGGGGAGTATTGAGTAATTGGTTTATCATGAAAATACATTCCTGTCTGGATACGAGTAGGTAGCGGCGGCTCTGGTAGAGATGTATCTATGGGTAAAACCTGAAAACAACGCTTTGATCTAGACATGAACGAGAATGGGTGCACGAAAACATTCCTTACTGCACTCTTGGTTACAAAACTCCTAGGGGATATGATTTTTAAAATTTATAAGCTTAGTATGAACCATTATTAAGGGAATCAAAAAATTACCCTAAGAATATATATTTTGGAATTAGATCAGGGATGACATAGATTGATGCCTATAAATTCATAAGTTATGTAAATAAAATTAATTTATATGTCATTTATTTATATCTTTTAATTACCCTTTATGTCTTACCCTTAAATTTCCTTTTATTTTATCCAATGGCCGGAAATAGGAGGACACAGGCTAACAACTGATTCGATGATCAATCAATGAATATTCCAATAAGATGCCCAATCCTATGGGAACAGGAATAACGAACAATGTCACAATACACTATTAGTTAGAACATGTTTTTAATAGAAATAGGGGTAAAGAAGAATGTTCACCCCTCCCCCCTAAATAATGAACAAGTCACAATCGAGAGCATCATGAGACAAAGGTCTCCTACTTTTAATGAATCATCAAATCCCTCAATTGCTGAACAATGGATCAACTCCATTGAAAAGGTCTACTCCAAACTACAATGTTTCAAAAAAGAGATGGTTCTTCTGGATTCTTATAGTATGTAAGGAGAAGAAGATAAATGGGGGAAATTGATCAAAAAATAAAAAGTTGGAGGAGATTGAGGCGTTGGAATGGTTGAATTTCTGAAAAATGATTTCTGAAAAATATTTTCCCCACACCCTCTGACTCAAGATAGAAAGGGACTTACATGATTTCAAAGAAATAGATGATGAATCCATCAAATCATTAATGAAAACTGCACATGGACTACATTATATACTTTCGGCATTGTTGTTACCCCCAAATATATGTTTTATTGCTTCTTTGGTGGGATAAAACCTATCCTACAGAAAGCTGTAGTGATTCATGACTTCGAGAGCTATGAGGAAATATTCTGATGCGACATCAATTTTGAAATGGAGATCGAAGAATCTCAAGGGTATCATGTGGAAGAGAAGAATATAAAAGAATTTAATTCTAGTGGTATGATTTATAAATCCAATGGTTCAATAAAAACCAATCACCCCACTTTCTAGTGGTGTGAAATGAAGCACCCCAGAAATTGCCTAAAGGGGATGAGGAAATGCATTAAGTGTGGAAGATAAGGGGACCTGGCCTTTAACCATTGAAAAGTAAAACTCACTTCTACGATAGAGGGGCGTAACCTCCATTTGACCATCAATGCATTGTTCATTACTTCAACTGTAAAGAACCAGGGCATGTTGTAAACCAGTTCCATAAGCCATGGGTTTTTAGTGGAAACCAACAACCTCCAAGGAAGCAAGGCTGATCTTTTTCCATCACTAGCACCTTAGTGAACCCTGACAATGAAGTGTTGACAAATATTCTATTTATTAATTTATGAATAGAAAACATACTTTTTGATTCTGGTTCTACACATTATTTTATATCTAGAAAATTTAGTATATCAATCGCAACACTACCAAAAATCATGGAAGTAAAGATGTCGGTGAGAATGGTAAATGGGGAAATCATTGCACCCCATGAATATAATTCCTCTCTTGTCATATTTTTTGGATCGAAAATCTCAAAAAACCTTGTCATACTCCATTTCATGGAATTTTATTCAATTCATGGCATGGATTGACTTTCTGTATATATAGAAAATAGAAATTGTCATGAGAGGGAAATCAATCTCCATATGGTGAATTCCCCCCCCCCCCCGAATTTGTACAAGTGAAAGGATGATGAAGAATATTTTTTAGCACCAGCATCTCAAGAATGGATATCACTCACCTATGATCATGCGTGACATTATCATATGACTGAGTCCAAGGAAGAAACTATCCATGAAGACATGTCTATTGTGATGGAATTTGCTGATGTGTTTTGAGAGGAATTGTCTCATCTTCCTCATTGAAGATAATTTGAATTATCAATTGATAGTATACCTAGGATTTTTCCAATATCCAATATCCCATATATAATGTCTATTGTGCAGCTTGAGGAGATGAAGAAATAAATACCGGAAAATCTTGATAAAGGGTTTATATGCCCAAGTGCTTCACCATGAGGTGCACCATTCCTCTTCGTTAGGAAGAAGGATGGGTCAATGCCCCTTTGCATTGATTATCGTGAGCTCAACAAAATCATGATAAAGATCATGTATTATATACCACAAATTTATTACTTGTTGTATCATCTTTGTAGAGGAAAATAATTATCGAAGGTGGATTTTCTATTGAAATATTACCAATCAAGGGAAAAGAATGTGGATATCCCCAAAACTACTTTTCTTTCAAGATACGGGCACAATGAATTCATAGTAATGCCTTTAAGACTCCCTAATGCTCTTTAAATCATCATGGATATGATGAATAGATTATTTAGAGATTACATAGAAATTTTTTTTAGTATTTATACATGATATTCTAATATACTCCATAACTAAGGAGTGGCATGAGGAGAATCTAAGCACTTTACTAGAAACCTTGTGAATGAAGAAGCTCTACAAAAATATAGTAAGTGTATGTTATGATTGAATTAGGTATCATTCATGGGTAATATCATCAGAAATAATTGGATATATGTGGATTTCTCCAAGATTTCTATAATTATGGGATGGTCGAGGCCAATATCAGTGACATATATCCGTAGCTTCCTGGGAATAGCTAGATATTATCGCCGATTTTTTGAAAAAAATTCTCATATTTTCAAACCCTATTAAGAAGCTACATTATAAGGGAGTCAAGCTTTCTTGTAGTGATGAATGCAAAGAGATATTCAAGGAGTTGAAATGGAGGCTCGTCACTATACACTTTCTTACATTATCGACATGTGGGGAATTTTTTGTGGTATTTGGTGTTGCTTTGAAGAAGGGATTTGGTTGTGTGTTGGTGAAAAATGTCAAATTAATTGCCTATGGTTCAAGGAAAATGAATTTTCAGGAGAATAATTATCCAATAAAAGATCTAGAGTTGGATTAAGTAATATTAACATTAAAAATTCTGCGACATTACCGATTTGGGGAGAAGTGTGAGGTATATAAGGATCAAAAAAACCTCAAGAATATTTTCACAGAGAAAGAGTTGAACATGCACCGACGAAGATGGTTAGTGCTAAACAAAGACTATAACTGCTCAATCTATTACCACCCTGGGAATGCGCACATGGTGGTTGATTCTTTATGTAGAAAGGACCCAGCGATTCTATCATGGATGATAATTAAAAAGGATCAAATCATCTTTGATTTGATGAAGATGGACATTGGAATCATAAAGAAGGTAATGTCATCAATTCTTTAACAATTGATTGCTCAACCATATGTTTTGGAAAGGTTAATGGATTATAAAAAGGTTTGTGTGGGATTTCAGAAGAATGTGGAAGCTATCGGAAAAGGGAAATCCTCAGAGTTCAATGTTAATGAATAAGGAATTGTGAAATTTGGGACAAGACTATGTATTCCATCAAATCCGGAGTTAAAGAAAAAACTTTTATATGATACACTTAGTTCAAATATCTACATTCACCCAGTAAACAAAATGATTTATCAAGATGTCTAAAAGCATTATTGGTGGGATAACATGAAGAATGATATTGCTGAGTATATATCAATGTGCCTGGTATGTCAGCAATTGAAGGCTCGGAGGAAGAATTCTAATAGGATGATGAAAACATTACCCATAGAAGAATGGAAATGGGAGAAAATCACCATGGACTTTGTCACTGGACATCTAAATACATCCAATGGAAACAATGAAATCTAGGTTATTCTTGATTGTCTTACAAATACTGCACATTTCATTACAATTCATGATAATTTCTCATTGGATCAACTTGCATGGATATATATCAGATAAGTGGTAAGGCTTCATGGAGTACCACTATTGATTATATATGATTGATATCCAAGATTCACCTCTATGTTTTTGAATAGTCTTCAACATGATCTGAATACTGAGTTGAACTTTTTTACAGCTTATCATCCTTAAATTTCCAATATGAGCGGACTATCCCAACACTTGAGGACATGTTGAGAGAATTCTCAGTGGATTTCAATGTAGGATGAGATCAACATCTTCCTCTGGTTGAGTTCTCTTATAATATCAGTTTCCACTCAAGAATCCAAATACCTCCTTATGAAGCCATGTATGGGAAGAGATGATAAACACTGACATGTTGGGATGATGTTGGGGAGAGAAAACTCCTTGGCCCAGAAATGTTTTAAAAAATGGTGGAGAAGGTTAAGACAATCCAACAACACATTAATTCATCCAAATGACGACAAAAGTGCTATAATGATAATCATAAACAAGACATAGAGTTCGATGTTGGAGACATTGTATTCCTCTACATATCACTATGGAAGAGAGATATGATATTTTGGAAGAAGGGAATGCATAGTCCAAGGTACATCAGCGCTATTGAGATCCTTGATGACATTGGAGCAGTGGTCTATCGACTAGCACTCCCCCCAAACGTATATCTAGTACATGATGTATTCAATGTATAACTCTTGAGGAAGTACATACCTAAACCATCACATATACTCAATCCATAGGTGGTACCATTTTTGAATGACCTCTTATATGAAGAGAATCCGATGAAGATATTAAATCATAGAGAAAAATGTCAACGAAATAAGATAATACCTCTTGTCTAGGTGTTGTGGAAAATTGACAAGTTTAAAGAGGCAATGAGGGAATTAGAGGATGTGATGAAGCCGAGTTACCCACATCTATTTTTGTTTGGGAAAAGGAAATGTTTTGGGTAAAATTATATAAGGGGGGATAAGGTAATGACCCAAAATTTTATTAATGAAAATTCCTCTTCATCTAATTAAATGTATTAGTTTGTAAAATGGTTACATAAAATATGTTGTTCTTTGTTTTAATGTTTTTGGATTCCAAAATACCATTAAGAATTGTTAAAATTTCTAATATATCCGTTGAAATGTAATCACATGATTAGTATAATTATACAGCTTTTACCAAACCAATTTACTAGGTAAAAGGATGTGATGGCCTCATCCGGTAGAATTGCTCCGTACGAATCCCATTTTTTGGATCTCAGAAAAAAGGTGGAATTACTGGGCTTCACCTTTGACCAAGCACAATCCGAGCATCAACATGTTAAAATTTTACAGAACTGCATACAAGAGAAGTAGAAGTTAATAGAGATTACCACCTGATCAATGTTATATAAGCCACCCCAAGAGTCAGTCAACATCGCACACCAAACCCATAGGTCATATGCGGGTGTTATAAGGGGTCATGTAACAAGAACCTATCACTATGATTATGTGATTTATTTTTTGTATAGAATAAATAATATAAATTTGTTTTATTATTGTTACATTGTAAATTGAATTTAATTCATAAATTGTATTTTCAGTTAATATTCAATTAAGAAATATATTTTGATAAATTAATGGGTTTTTGAATTAAATAATATTTTAAAAATATATTATTAATTAATTCCATTTTATTTAATATAAATGATCATTTATTTTTATGAATAAAACTATAAATTTTTTTGTTCAAAATCTCTATTTTTCAAAACCCATGAATTTTCGATAAATATAAGTTTTTATTTTTAGAAGATATAATTCACATATTTATAATAGTATTTTGATAAAATGATTATTAATTTTGAAATTATGACTTCTAAATTATCAAATGGTGATTTTTTAATAATTATTTGAGATAGTCGAATTTTTGCGTAAAAATTAAATAAAAATTAAATATATAATGTGTTTTATGACATCATAACGACACAATAGTGATGTAATAAAAAACAATAAATGAGTTCTTCAACCAATATATGTTTCAACTTTAAAATAATGTGATCTTAGATTTTTTTTAATTTTTTTTCCATGCCTTAGTGGACCCCTCAACATTATAAAACATTTTAACTTTTTAAAACGATTTTCTTGAGTGTGTGACTACCGTCAACATAACCAAGCCTAATATTTTAAGATGTTCGGCCGTTGGCCTTATAAAATATTTTTTCCACTCCCCTTTGGGAAAAATCATTGGAAAAAAACCATGGGTTGGATTGTGGTTTTGATGAGATTAATTAGTGGTGTCCAAAACATAAATAATAAATAATTCCATCTCTTTTAATATATAAACCCACCAATATCCCACATAATATTAAATAAAAACCATTGGAGCTTGACCATCCTCTAAACTCCACTCTATTTAATCCTCCCAAGGCTACCCAATCTCCTAAGAAGATTCTATGCAGACTCTCCCAAGCCTTTGGTATCCCAATACCATGTAGGGAATATCTTCCTTTATCATTTTCTTCCAAATTTTATTATTTTTTTGTACTATATTATTTTCAATTAAAAATGTTTGTTTATGATTTATAAAATCCCCCATAATGCTCTTATTATTTTTTTATGTTGGAAGATCCCCTTATCTCTCATTAATTACACCCATGTACACTTGTTACCATTCTAAAATTCCGTAAGAGATTTCTCTTTCCTCATTTACATTCATGAAATTTTTATGTATTATGAATCTAAAATCAATTACATACGTTGGGAAATGTATCTATATGACCCCATTAATGTCCATTTCATGTACATATTATGATACACCCCTTTCCCTCTCATCAAACATTTATATTAATTCCTATGTCACAACATTATGATGCCGAAATTGCTATGTGATTTTCCCATCCAAAGTCATTGCATTGTGAATACCAGGTCCATTTCTCTTTCAAGGGTATTACACTTTTTGAAATTTTACTTATTGTTTATAGTTTTACATGTATGAAGTAAAAATTCCTTTATCATGTAATAAATGATGATGTTTAATGAATCCATGTTATATGATCCATGTGGAAGACTTATGCTTGAAATGAAATGATTAAGAAGGGTGCACCCTTATAGCACTCCAATGCATTGGGTAAATATTTGTATCATGATATGTCAAGTGAAATGAGGGTTTAATTAAGATAATTAATGTGCAATTAGGGTTTAATCCGGCTCCATGTGTAATAAGACTCAGATCATGCTAATATCGTTTTAAATGTTATTTCCACATTTACGTGTTATGATAATCATACTATATCATTAATTTATTTTCATGTTTCTATTATGATCAATTGATATTCATATTACCTATCATGTACTGTATTCATCATGTTTTGTTGTGTTTTCTCCCTTACTGGGATTTATATCTCACCCTTTTCTTAAGAATGTCCTCAAGTTATCCCATTCAATTCTAAATATTAAGGAATGTGTGTGGTCACATGAATAAAGTTTTCAATAATGATATGTATTTAATGATTTATGTTGTTATGCAGTGTTCATAAACCCCAAAGACACTATATCTATTTATCTTGTATGTTGTATCAAGTGATTATTTTGTGTAATAAATATGTTTATGTGTAAAATAAAGATAGGGGTTGTTATAACAAAACCATAAATATTTCTCTTATAAAATTCTATATTAATATATTATAAGTGTTTTCTTCTAAAAATACTATTCAATTTGGTCCTTATAATGTAATATAAAAGAGACCTAACGAAGAAGTAGTGATTGTCTTACCCAACCTCTTTCAAATTATTTCTTCTTATTCCACCTCTAAATCACTTTAATAAATTAAAAATAATGAATTAATTATATTAAACCTAATAAATTATTATTATTATGATTTAACTACAATAACATATTGTTTTATAATCTATTTGAAAAATATAATGTCTTTCATGCATATGTGTTTGGACTAGCACCTATACGACGTGATGATATTTGTTTTTAATTAATAATATACATAAATCATTAAAAATTTATATTTAATGAATTTATAATATATATATTATATAAATATTATCCTTTAAAGGTTAATTATTATTTACCTTTCTTTCTTTCCATCATCTAAAAATGAAAACATTATTCACTTATTCAAATCTCCTGCCGTCTCTAAGAATGGTTTAATTACCAATATTATCCAAAAAATTTATGAATGAATATAGATATATCTATATATATATTGTGAATATAAAATATATTCATATCGCTATTATAATTCCAGAAATGATGTATCCATGATTAATGTACAAGGAATGGAACTTCAAAACCAAAACAATTTTTAAAAGTGAAGTAGTTAACACTTGGAAAAAATGATTTTAATAAATAATTTTAATTAAATGGGTGATGGAATGATATAATTGGATCATATATGATATTATAAGTATTTAAATGAATCTTTTACATAATTATAATAAATTTAAAATTATTAAATAGGATAATAGATCTCTTTCGAAGTAAGTGGAACATGCATTAATGGTTTCTCATCTCACTTTTATTCCGGTGAGACACATCCCATATTACCACATGTTTCTATTATCTATTGTAAATAATTTCCATGAATTTATTTTAGGATTATTCTCATGAATATTATGTGGATTTACATATCCAAAAAATGATCTAAATTTCGCAAGGTTTTGATTCGAATCATACCAATGTGGTAAAGGTTTTATGCTTCAATCTCACTTTAATCTGAATTGTTTATGATTGAATTCCAATTGAAGGAAATTATATAATTATTCCCTAATAAATTATTTTAATTATATTATAATATAAATATTTATTGATAATACCTACTTTTCTTTCATTTTACTTAGTTTAAGTACTCAAGAGATCAAAATAATATTTTAAACAAAAAATGTATTCATTTTTCTATTCGGTTAGAAATCATTTTTCTTCCATATCCATATTTTCATAAAATATTTTAAATATGTCTTTTATATTATATGATTACTTTTAAAATTTATTATTAGAGATGATTAAATTTTTAAAAAATGTTTTAAAAATAATATTATTCATGTTTTTTGAATGAAGTGGTTTTGAATTTTTACTGAAGATGTGAATTGATGCATAATTTTAAGATACACAACATGATCAAAATTCCCAACCATCATGAAAAAACAATGTTATGAAGATTCAAATAAAATTATCCATGTTTATTGTAAAATTAATTTATTTCCATAATATTTTGGAATGCATTTCGATATTAATGAATATATTTCAACAAAATTTATTTTACTCAAAAAATACTCCTACGACATTTTAAAAGAATTTTTCATTTATGATGAAATATTTCGATTTTAATTAATATTTAATGGGGATATGATCAAATTATATCATTGATATTCTTTATCAAAATTCTTCATGATTATAATGAAAATATATTTATGAAATATATTTTTTCCAGGGGTAACGCTATGATTCAATATTTAAAATGTTTATGAAGTAGACTATCTTTACAAAGGATATGATATGATAAATGTCATATTATCTTATGAGACACATATATGTGATTTTATTTTTGTTATGGTTGGGAGCATAATTATATATCTCTCAAATAAATATTCTAAAGATAAATATCTCATGAGATAATTAGGATGATAATAGGAGAGAAACCAGTTTATTAATGGAAGTTTATCTTTTATGATAGTATTAAGAGTGATACTTTACTAAGGATAAGATATAATGGGGAGTGAACCCAATAAAATATGAATGTATTTGATATGATACATGTATAAAGAAATTATTTTCGTTCATTATGTGTATTCCACAAACATATTTGTTATTCTAAAGTTATTCTCTCATCGATTAGGTTCTTTTATCCCTTTATGATTTATTTCTCATGAACATCCAAAAAAAATTAAATGATTCACACTTTATTAATTTTTACATTCCCGATGTAATAACAAAATTATTTATGTTTTATATGTCTAAGAAAAGTGATAATTATGAATAAATTACAGGGAAATGATTCAGATCTCTTATAAACATTATTTTTTTTCATCCCAGATTATATAGAAACTAAAAATATAATATTCTATTGTGGATCCGAATGTTATATATTTAATATTCATCTAAAACATGTAATATTTATTTATGAAATGAATGAGTCTCTATAGTCGGTATTAGAACATGACATAGTCAATCATTAAAGATTATGAATAGATATGTTCGGTGAAATCCCTAGGGATAAATCTATGTATATAATATCATTATAATTTATTTTAAGATTTATATTTTGTGGTTTTCCTGGGAGATGATACTTTCTAGAAACAATAAGTAGATGTGGTTTTGGAACAGATTCATCTAGGGGAAATAATCCTCAAATTAGTTAGTGGATGTATATATTAGCCATCATTCGGCTACACAGTGAGTGTTCTATTACTTTATACTTGGATTGAGACTCTCAGAGGATATTATTTTTCTAATTCACATTATGGAAATTTATATAGGATTTAAATATATAATGATCATGGATGACCATGCTTAAAAAAATGGTTTCATAAATTGAAAATAATGATTCATGAAATATCTATCATTATAATGATTTTTCATAAGTATATAATTCCTCATTCTGACAATTACTACTTACTATATAAAATTTTATTCTATTCTATGTCTAGAACAAGTGTATTCATGTTAATACAAAATGTGATGTACAATGAAATGATTTTCCTCATGAGAATCAAAATGAAACATGAGATACAAGATGAAATATTTTTATATGACTTATTAATTATCTCATAATATTTTTATCAATCATGACCTAGGTGAGTTTCTTAACACACATAACAAGAGAAAAATTGGGTTTTTGGATGTTTGTGGTGGGATTAAGATTAAGCTTCATACATGTCATATGTGTTGGAATCAAAACATTGTTAAATATCTTAGGGGAATGAGAATATGTTTTATGTGTGGACTAAAATGGAATAGGGAAATTATTTCCTAAAAAATAAAAATTATGATTGAGGGAAATAAACATCATCCTAAGGTTCCATTTATTGTTTAATGTATAATATATGAGAATTGTGGGAATTATATGAGCTATAGTCTACATCTATAGGTTAACTGTGAAACTAAGGAAGGCCATATTCTATTCTAATCATTGTGGTTCAAGGATTTATGTGTTTATGTATTAGGATTCAAAAATTATTTTATAGAACTATTATATCAATGATATTAATTCTTTAAAAATCCGGAAATAGATAATTATTTTTCTATGTTATTTTTTTAATTTATGTATTTAAAATATATATTCAATAGTAATGATAACAATGAAAATTCATTTAGTAGTAAGGTAATAATATTAAGTTGGGATAAAAAGATGATAGAAATTGATAATGTAAATTTGATATTATTGGAGACATTTAAACTGGTTAGTGATTTTATGTTAAATTCATTTTGTTCATCTTTGATGACGTTTATTCCATTTTAGAATTTATGGAATATATTCTATAGTATATGAAATTATTTGAGAAATAAGGGTGGTGTTAATTTTTGAAAGAATATATGTTTTAATATGTGGTTAAATTAATAGATATGGATACATTCATGGTTTTATAAGTTTGTGGTTGGTCATAACTTTGATGACATAGATACCCCTTTTTTGGTTCTATGTGATCAAATTTTATGGTGATTTTAAACATTTAATCAATTTTAGGATGAATACTTTGTTGAGGTTTTAATAACCATTTGTGTTATATATGATTTGATGATAATTTATTTTTAATCATTTGGATACTTGTTTAAATATAATCTTGATGGTTGAGAAGTGATTCACTAAAAAATATATATTTTTGGATATATTATAGGTCAAGATAAGGATAACCTTTTATGTTAGTATCTAAATTTGATCCATTATATTCTAGAAAAGTTTAATATATTATAATATTATATAATTAATTATTCATGTGATTATGGTTATTTTGGGAGCTATTTAATTTTTTGAGGTATATGTAACCCTTAAATTTAATATCTGATTTAACATGAATAATTTTTTGGGTAGAATAAAATAAAATTTAGATATAAGATGAAATTTATGAGTTACCCTTAGATATTGAAACATTCTTTATTGTTGAGTTTATGGAGGTAATTTGGGATATAGGGTTATATATTTATAGAGTGGTCTAATATGAACTTTTGGTGTTATTGTAGACATTTTGAAGTAAAATGTTTTATTTTTTCATAAGAAGGATTATAAATCTTAGATATTATCTAACCTTATGGAAACCATTTAATTTTTGTTTAATATTAAAAGAGAGTAGGAATAGCTTTTTTCCTTTTGGGGGGTTCATTTTTATGTTAGAAAATGATTTTAATGTTTCAAGAATGAAAAATTTATCTAAAATAATCATCATTTGGAAAAAATATGATATTGTGGTGTAAAATGATTGATGGGTAGAATTATTCTTATAAATTAAGTATATTTACATATGTTCGTAGCATCAATGGTATATGTATCACTAAACTCTATGAAAAGGGTCTTGAAAATGTTATCCCATTACATTCATTTCTAATGAATTGGTGGTATTTTTCTCACCTTAATGATATATGGTTTTATGTTCATTAAATTTCTCATGATCATTCAATTCTATATGATCTATGTTCATTATAGTTATCCACAATTATATGACTTTAGTTTTTTCCTACATTTCAATATTTTAACATCCCACTAATGTTATCCTATTTGAAAACCTAGTTATTGATTTTTATAGATGACCATTATATTTTAATTTCCCTCTTTTAAATAGAATGTTTTATTAACCCTATTTAGGATGTGGTTTTTAAAAAACTAAATATTCAAAAATCAAACCCTTATTTAACAAAACAAAGTTCAGATTGTTGGGGCATATTTTATTAAATACGGAATAATGAAACACTATGATATTTTATAAGTAACAATATTTTTAAATAAAAATAAAGGTCATAATAAATAAAGTTTTTTTCATAAATTATTAGGAAATAAGTACTAAATTTTATAGTAAAGTCAATTTTCCATTCAAAATACGTTATCCTAAATTATTGTTTGTATTAAATTTGTTTCGTGAATCATATAACTAATTTGTGGAAATTTTATATTTTTATTTGATAAAAATAGTATAATTGTTTAAATAATAATATCAAAATTAAATTAAGATGAATTTATTATATTTTAATGAAAAGTTAGATTTTTTGGTGAATAGTGAAAAAGGGGAGTTTTATTGAAAACTAAATTATTTTCAATAATTTAAAATGTTATATTTTGTTTTAAAATGTATTAAAAGTAATATTACTTCTCTTATATTATAAATAATCTTATTATGTTCATTGGAATCAATATTTCATTTTATGTTTTAATAAAAAAAATTATAGAGGAAATGGAATTTTTCTAAAAATAATGTTTTCCATTACATTTTTAAAAATATTAAATTGGGTTTTTATAAATTTTATAAATTGAATCATAAAAAATTAAATCTTAAATTTTTATTAGGAGGACAAAATTTGGTAAATATTTCTATTTTGGTTATTTCCATTATGAATCTTAACTATAGAAACTATTTATTATTATATTAAAGGTAATATGTGTTAATTAGGGTTAAAATTAATTTGATAAGGAATTAGATTCGTTAAAACAAATTCATTTATTTAATATTTTGATTATATTTCCTCCATAATCATCCACAAATCTAAAATATAACCTTTAATATTGAAATTTTATTCAATATTTATAATATTTGAGTAAAAGATAATGTAATAAATGTAACTTTCATGATTTTGAAATAAATAAAATTTTGTAATAAGAATAAAAAATAAAATATTCTGTTAAAAATTTTATTTTAAATATTAATAATTTTTCGTGATTCTATTTGTTTTTATTATTACAGATGAAATTATTTCCTTATATAGTAATTTAAAGTCGATATAATGAAGGTACAACCAATAGAAAAATTTAGTAAATCATCATAAAAGCATCAAAAGCAATATTTTTTATTATATTAAGAGTTTCCAAATAATTTATAAGTTACAAATAACATAATATATATTTTATAGGTTTATATCCCAATTCCATTACATTCATGTTGTCTTAAAATTCAGATTTTTTAACAGTCCTTAAAATAACATTAATAGTATTTGATGAAAAATATATTTTATAAAATTATTTAAAACCCCTAAAAATCATAAAAGGGTTAACTAATGATACAAAATGGTCCAAATATCATACATCATCCATTTTTGAGCTAATTAGTACATTTTAAGTAGAATTATACAACTTTAATATTAAAAAAATGCATTACCATGGTTAAGATGTAAATTGTTAAACCAGGGGGTTAAACAAAAAGATAAGGTTAAAATGATATCTAAAATTATGAAAAAATAACAAGAAAATTATATTAATTCTATATAATCATTATATTAAGATCCATGCCATTTTTTAATCATCAAACACAATTTATACACATATAAAGTTATAATATTCCATATATTTCCAAAAATCTCATTAATGGTAATTTATAATTAACAATATTTTATAAATATATTCAAAATCAATATAAATATTGTATTTATCCTGGTGAATTTTATATAATTCAAAATATCAACCACATTCCATTTATGGGTCACTTTTTTGATGGTGTATTTATTTAACCCTAACTATTTAAAAGATTAATACCATGGTAATTATCAAAATGGTTAATATGGTGTTAAAACTAAGAGATAAGAGTTGAAAATACAGCAAAAACTTGTCCACTTGCTAGTGTATGTGATTATTTATTATCATAAACATATTATACTGATATCATATCTTTTTGGATCCATTTCTCCTTGAAAATAATGTTATATTAAAAAAAATACTTTAGGTTTTTCCAAGAGTTCCTTCCTACCATTTATAAAAGAGAACCTGCTCCCCTACATTATTCATAATTTCATGAGACTTACGGTTTGACCAAACCCTACCAAATTGAATTAAAAACTTCCCTAGTTACTATTTATAGGTTATTTTATTCTTAAATTACCATTCCATGAGCATTTAAAAATGAATATAAAGAAGTCCAACTGAAGAAGTGGTAATCATCTTACTCGACCTCTTTCAATTTATATCTTCTTCAACCTTAAATAATTCCATTTTAAATTTTTTAAAATTATTACATAATTATCATAAATATAATTTATAATTTTTATAATTATTCAATAGCCATAATATACCTTCATCTTATCCATTGTGAAATAATAATGTTGTGCATACATACATATGGATTCCCACATCCACAAACAAATGTGATTCGTTTTTCATATTTGTCTTACATGGGTGGTAATAAGGTTTGATTTAATGAATATTATATATATATATATATATGAAATAGAAATTATCCTAGATATTTGAATTATTATTTAACATTATTTTGTTCCATCGTTCAAAAAATGAAAACAACGTTCATGCGTACGTACGATCTACCGTCTCCAAGAATAGTGTAATTTATTTTTCTATATCAAAATTTTATGAATGAATCTAAATATATATATATATATAATATTATATTTTGATGATTTTTTCATTCTTGAGATAATTCAACCACAAACATGTTACAATGATGAAAACATCAGAAGTAAAACTTCTATGAAAAACAAATAGTTAACACTTGGAATGAAGATTTTAATAATGCCTTAATAATAAATCGATATTGAAATGTTATAATTGTATCATATATGATATTAAAATTATGTAAATGTTTTTATTATTTAATCATTATAGATTTAAAATTAATATACAAAATGTTAGAGAACATTCAAATCAAGTGGAACGTGAGGTAATTGTTTCTTGTCTCTCTTTTAAATATATGAGACACATTCACTATTCAACACTAGTTTCTTATATGTGGTTCATATACTATATAAAAATTTATTTTATGATTCATATCATAAAAATTATGTGTATTTAAATATTTTTATAAGGGTCCCTCATTCATGAATTTTTTATTCAATAATTACCAAAGTGTTAATCGATTTATTTTTCAATATCATTTAAATTCGTATTATCTATGCTTGAATTCCCATTGAAGAAAATAATGTAACTATTTCCTAATAAATCCCATTAAATTTATTTTTCTATATTTATTCCTTGATAGTGCATTTATTCCTTTAATTTTCCAAGAATTAATTACTCAATATACTAAAATAATATTTTTTGGAAAAATTGTGTTACTTCTTTTTTCAGTAATCAATCGTTTTTCTTCCATATCCATGTTTTATAAAAAAATTCCTGAATGTTATTAAATTATCATATATTTATTAAAGTAATTTTGACCCATTATAAAATTTAAAAAAAATGGTTTATGATGAATATTATTATCATTTTCTAAATAATATAATTTTAAATTTTTACTAAAAATGTGAAATGAATCATTATTTTAATGTACACAGCATGAATGAAAATTTACTCCATCATGAACGTTAAATGTTTTGAAAATTATTATAAAAGTTTCTATGGTTGCTTTCAAAGAAAATATTTCCCATAATATTTTGTAGATTTTTTGGATTTTAGTGATGTGATTTTAAAATAAAAATGTAATTTTTATCATGAAATATCTCAGTGACCTTTTAAAAGAATTTTCCATATATGATGGCAACTTCTGATGTTATTTATGATTTACTATGGATATGATCCAATAGAACCATATTTATTATTTCTACGAATAGTTTAGGATTATGTTGAAAAGATGTTTATGAAACCCATTTATTTTCAATGGGTCATGCTATAATGCTATTTTTTAATGGTTTATAAACCCCATTTCCATTACATAAGTAATGATATGATGAATGTTTTAAGATGTTGTTTCACAAATATATATAATTTTAGTTATGTTATTTATATTATTAGAATTATATATCTCTTAAATATATTAGATGATTATGGATACCGTAGAAGATAATGATGACTAGAATATGGAGTGAATTTTGTTCAGTAAGGGACTTTTTCCACCATGATAGTCGTGGGAGTAATCCCTGACTGAGGAAATTATGGAATAGGGAGTGAAAACAGTCCACTAGGATATTCATGGTTGTGGGAATTGACTAAGGAAATTATTTTTTATGATTATGTGTCTGTCAAAAACGTATGTATTATTTTAATGTTATGATCTCATGGATCATGTTCTTTCATTTCATTATGATTTATGTATTATAAACTAATGATATTTAATCTATGATTCAATATTATGATATATAATGTTTTGTATATGGTTTTCAAATGTTAATATCATGTTATCATGATGTTATTCTCATATTACTCTTATATGATTGGTATCTCTTTTTCTAACCCTTAATAAAAGTCTCATCTCACCCTTTATTATAATTCCTTTCCTAACGTTATGAAAAAGGTTTTAACTATTATATGATTACATATAGGTGTTTGTTATGAAGAACATAGTGGTATATGATGTAGACCCCTTACAACCTAGTTGTTTATGTATATATGTTTCCAAATCCACTAAACCTATATGATTATTGCATGGATCATAATTTTTTGTATTTAATTTTAATCAAATAAGATCTAATATTTATGTATAGAATTTATGGTTCACAATTTGATGGATCTATAATTTAGAAGAGGACTTCTAACTTATTTCTAATTTATATTACAAATGTGGTTCGAAGATACTCTTTTTTAGTTTTTGAATGTGATTCTAATTTTGAAAAACCATGAATTTCTAAACTGAATAAAAATATAAAACATCTAAAAATAAATATCTTAATAATTTTTCAGTTATATAAATAACATAAAAGAGAAATTAAGTTGATTTTGGATGAAAATAATAATATTTCTCAAGAAAATAAAAATGTTAAAAATAAAAATTTAAGCACTAATCAGAACGTTTATGATGAATAAGACAATATTAATATATAAAAAGAAAATAAAGATAAGGAAATTATAAATTAAAAATAAAATTCTATTATTTTATTTAATGAAAATAAATTAATGATAAATTAATGTCTATCCAAAAGTTAAATAAACTTTTTAATGGGATTTGATATAAAATTACCCCAAATTTTATAATTATATTTTTGAAGATTTATAATGGAAGCATATAAAATCTTAATGTTTTTAGATGTAGAATAAAAGTTTACTATGAAACTGAATGTTCTTTAAAATTTCCACAGTATTTAGGAAAAAATAAAGAATTTATTTTGATGAATTATTCTTTGTGATTACTTGACAATACTTTTTTAAAATTGGTTTAGTTACTAAAAAAGACTTTTAATTATCTTATTAAAACAAGGTATAATATAAACCAATACTATTTTTACTTTATTTCTAAAGTGAAATTATTTAAAATTATCAATAATGTCATATGGTCTAACCTCCTAACCCAAATCCTCATGTCATAGAGAATGTTCAACATGACTTGATGTGTTCGATGTTGAACAGAACAAGTTTCCAACTAGTTGTGGGAATACAAAGGTGACATGGGGAGATTATAAACTAGGTAATTATATCCATACACTAGAAAAAAAATATAGATAAACCAACCAAAAAGTAATATAGAAGAAAACATCAACATGATTCTATAACAGATATCTGGTTAGATCATACAAATATTAAGAACAATGGCCCCCTAAAGCAGTAGGTAAAATAAATTAATAAGTGGAAGTAGAAATAATGAAATGGAAAATGTGGGTATTTCTATTCAGAGTCTATCTCACTGCAATATCCCAATCCTAAATCTATGCTCCTCAACAACCTACCACTAGGACCTTTCCATTCTCTAGATCCTTGATCATGAAATCTGTATATGTATCAATATTCCCATTGATGGTGTGATTATTTACCCTGTAAGACACAACCAATGTGTCTTTAATATAGTTTCACATGTATATAGATGTGTTTTTTTATGGTTAGGTAATTTTGAATACATGAATAGAACCAATCATTCACCAAGTTATCTTTCTCTAACATAGATACCTCGGACCCCGATTGTAACTGCTTTAGTTCTATACCATATTTATTTATGAATAGTCATTTCCTGACTTAGATTATTCTAAGAGACTATATCCACATTTAACGACAATAAACATTCCACCCTTAAGTAGTATTTCCACACCTATGACCCATGTCTACTCGCCCTCATTTTATGGTATGTACCCTTAGCATGCTCTAATCAATGGAAAACTACACATACACATGGACATTCAACATTAGTGCATCATACAATAATATGGACCCTCTTCTAATAGTGAAAGATATTTTCCCCCATGTGTCAATTAAATTCCGAGATCAAACTATATCCATATTATTTCCAAATCCATAAAATATGAGACATGTTATCCAAGAATCCCCTCTATGGAGATGGCTATGTCTATCAGGGCCACCTGCCTACCTGATCACTAAAAAATGGATTCCACTGGATAAGTACAAATACACATGTAAGGTATAACATAGAAAGGAGAAAAATATCATAATAATTATTCCAAAAGATATGAATATTAGATAGTAGGGTTCAATATAGAAATAAATATAATAGCATAACAAAAATTCCACTAACTATTAATTAACCACATATAAGTCAAAATATAGAAAGGAAACACACAAGACATATACTAGAAATGTCTGGAAGTCCACCCATACATTAAAACATTCCATATCACGATAGTCTAACAAGGTATAAACAAAGAAGGAAATCATTCCAAACAACTCTATACGAGGGACCAAATGGTAATGGCTTCTTACCATTAGCATGTAGATTCCAAAATCCATGATCTATTGAGGAATAATACCTAAATCATGTCCCTACACAAATATTCACTAGATAAATATGAAATATATCATCATATATTATTTATAACTAGTATTAAAAGAACATATCCTGAAAGAAGAAGAAATATACATCAACACACCAAAGGGGGTCTTCCATCAATGGTATATCTAAATTCTCTTAAGAGGAACAGATTCCAATACTCTAGATTGGGCATCTAACTAATGAATAACTAATAAAACACCCTTAGATCATGATATAATCCATAGATATAGATAATATATCTTGGATATATGATTCATCTCAAGATGAAAATATGAGGTCTAGGATAAATGTAATGATAAAGGGAAGAAAAGCCTCTTACCACGAAGCCACGAGAGTCAACACTCTATATCCGTAAAATTTGGAGTATAGAGATAGATGTGGTAACAAAAAAACCGATCAGAGTACCTCGGTTTGAGAGCCTAAGTTTTAGGACGAATAATATAAGGTTTCTGAGAGGTTTTGGGTTTATAATCTATTTTTATGATTAATTAAAACCATATGAATTGTTTCGTCACAAAATATACTTAATCAAGTTCCAACAATTTGAGTATCTCTGCCACTGATGGGAACCTACAAGGATTCCCCCCAATGTTCAGAAAACCATTCATAAAATGTTATTTTATGAATATTTTTAGCCACTCATTTTTCTAGGGAATGCCACAGGTTTTCTTAAACCATGTTCCACCCTCTGTACTAATCTAATCAATCTAAAAAGATTATTGTGGAGAGCCGAATGGTTTACCCAAACAATGTTCCATCACCGAAACTCCTTAAAAGCAACTAAAACCTTCCAAAACTAACTATAATCTAATTGAGACGTCACACAATAAATTAATAACACAAAAACACTTAGAAAAAGGATGATAGTATGTCAGAAGGTACCTAAAACACTTTAATCCATTAAAATATCCCCCTTTAAAGAATTATAACCCTTGAGATGTGTCTCTAGAGTTAATAATCAAACTACTTAGGCCATTGATCATATAAATCCGATCATACTACCATGTATCCAATTGAAAATTTACATGCTTAAATAAGACTTTGAAAAGTGGAAATATCATTATTTGAAACACTTTCTCGCTGTGATCTATGATCTGCACTAGTCACTCTGTAATCAATTTTTAGGATTTAACTCAAATATATCAAAATATATCAGATCTAGTTTTCCTCTCTTTTATTATCCATTACATCACAAATCAACAAGTCACCCTTACGGACACTCGGTCACCCATGAGAAACTCCAAGGGGCTCTCCCTCCTATTAGTACATAATTACTATATACTCTATGTGGTGACTAACAACTTTTTGATCAACTAAACTCTCTTAGTGGAATCATATACCAAACTAAGCCCCAAAACTGTTGTCTCATCATCCACATTCTAGCATAATAGTGTGAAACATGACCAATCATAGATTTAATCAAAATGAGTTATATGAATAGAATATAAAATTTTGTTTTTAGGAAAACACAACTAAGTAATGGTTATAATTCATAGTTCTGCCGAAGTCAAAAATACACGACCACAGTATATCCTCAAAAATTCTGATCATCCTCTATAATTCTCCACGAATTTTTTGTTGAGGTGTTGAACGTAGTTTTAACAGATTTTCCAAATACTTCTGTAAGACTTTCTAAAACTATGATGTGAAGAACACATCAATGTCTGATATGATGCTCAAAGGAGCTACACACAGGTTTAAAATCTCCAATAAATAAAACTGTACAATTACATCCACTAAAAGTGTGTGTTGGATTAGAAATAAATGATCCCCTTTTTATTATATAATGTATTAACCATGAAACCTCATTACTCCTTAGGTTTAGTGGTATCCCCATAAAGAATTACATCATCACATAAACCTACATCTACTTAGGATCTAAATGTGGACAAATTATCCTACAAGGAAACTGATTAGTTTTATTTATCCTAGGTAAAGAAAGGCATCAAAAAAAAATTGATGATATCTCCCTTTATACCTATCCACCAAAATTATAATTATATGTGATGGTACATATTTTTCAAACCTGGATGCACAACACATTTCAAAACATGGGATTCGCTCATCATCTCCCCCTCATCGAATATATAAATTCTAACCCCCGTGGATTTAAATTCTCTCTTCATCATGTAAGGACCACCCAATAATAGAATTATCCCCCACAATGTGATGTATCATCCCTACGCATGAAATATCCTACTCTTATATGCAATTTAATAAGTAAACTATAGAAGACGTGACAGCTAATGTTTATCATGTCCTTACTCCATGAGGCTACGATGTATCTACTATCCACCCATCCAAGAAACTCATTAGATTTCATTCCACATGAAAAGTTCCTTGTCCATGTTCCTATGACCTTGGTGTACTCCTATATAGAGAATCTATAATGGAATTAGCTTTCACTAAAGAATCATCCATATCAAGGGTTAATGTCTATAGATACTCTATTCAAGGACTCTAACTTAAATTTAGACCCTTATTAGGGAAGATTTATTTCAATAACTTTTTCTCTATGTAGATGGTAAACAAATTATTGAAAAGATAATGAAATCAATGCTTCATATCTTCTAATAGAACATCCAACTCTAATTCATGTGTAGGGTAGTTCCCATAGGGGTGTTGTAGCTGACGTGACCTAGAATCAACGAACATATCTCTCTTTATCAAAAAAACTCCCAACCCATCACATGAGGCTTCACCATATACTAAAAATCTAATCCTAGGCTCAAGAATGATAAAAACTGGTTTTTTCATAAATCTCTTATTTTGATTTACTAAGTCATATTCACACTAATCAATAAAAAAAATCATAACCAAATTTTTAGTCATCCAAATCATCGTCACTACCAAATGGGATAATTCCAAGATGAATCTATGGAGCATCCCACAATCCTAACGAAACTATTGACCTTAAACACATTCCATGGGAAATTCAAAGATAAATATCATCTTCTTTCTCTCTGTCAACTGAAATTACTATCTCATAAATTAAATTACTAAAGAATTTAACATTTGAATATAAACATTTGGACTTCAATAATTTTTCATAAATCTAATTCACACTGATTGTACTCAATACAATCTCAAGGTTCCTAGCATGTATAACTAGAGTAATTGAATATATCAAGATATCATACACTGACACCAAAATGAATGAATCACAGTATATTTGGATGATCATGTTCATGGGGTCTCTGAACACTATTATAGCATTTTTAACCCAAAAGTAATGATAAGATACATATAAAATCAATATCTAATACATACATATGTCTTTGTTATAACCTCTTCTCAGACCAATGGTAATTCGAAACCTGAGTGAAGTTCAATCATAGAAAACAACCAGAATCTACATATCTAATCAATGGTATCATCAATACAGGATAAATTGTACCTATAATTCACTATTACCTAATTCATTTACCTATGTTTCACATATAGGTGTATATTATTATCCACCTTCTTGGAAGAAAATACTAGTTCACCCCCATGGAGATTTTCCCAGTCTAATAAATCCCTTATTATACTGCTTATAAATCTATTTAATCAATTAAAAAAAATGAATTAATTATAGTACATTTAATTAATTTTTATTAATATGATTTAACTTACAAAATCTATCATTTTATCATCTATTTGAAAAAGATATCACCCCTCATGCATTTTTGTGGACTACCACCTCTATGATGTGATGTTATTTGTTTTTCATTTCGGATTTACATTGATCATAATAACGATTGATTTAATGAATACATAATATATATATTTCAAATATGTTATACTTTAATTTTGAATTATTATTTAACTTTATTTCATTCCATCATCTAAAAATGAAAACATTGTTTACTTATATATAAGCCATATCGTCTCTATGAACTGTGTAATTAATTAATTTATCCCTAATATTTTTGGATGAATATAAATATATCTATATATATAATGAATATAAAATATATTCATATCCCTATTAGAATTCTGGAAATTATGTCACCAAAATTAGAGTATAGGGAATGGAACTGCAAAACCAAAACTTTTATGAAAAATGATATTGTTAACACTTGCAAACAATGTTTTTTATAAATAATTGATATTAAATGTGTTATGGATTGATATAATTGGATCATATATGATATTATATGTATTTTAATTATTCTAGTATATAATTAAAATAAATTTAAATTTATTAAATAGGATATTATATCTATTTCGAAGCAAGTGGAACTTAAATAAAGGGTTTCTCATCTAACTTTTATTTCTGTGAGAAACTTTCCATATTCCCCACATTTTTCTTTTATGTAGTGTATATAATTTCATTGAATTTATTTTTTGATGATTCTCATGAAAATTAAGTGGATTAACATATCCTTTAAAGGTTCTATATTTCAAGAGGTTTGGATTCGAATCTTAACAAGTGGTAAAGGATCTATGTTTCAATCTCACTTAAATCAGAATTGTTAATGCTAGGATTCCAGTTGAAGGAAATTATATAATCCTTCCCTAATAAATCATTTTACATTTTTATAATATAATTATTTTTTCATAATACATATTTTCCTTTCATATTCTTTACTATAGGTACTCAAGAGATCTAAATAATATTTTTAATGAAAAATGGCTTCATTTTTCTATTGGGCCAGAAATCATTTTTCTTCCGTATCCATATTTTCTAAAAATATTTTTAAAATATATTTTATATTTTATTATGATTATTAAAATTTATTTTTATGCATGTTTTAATTTCAAAGAAATGTATTAAAATTAATATTTTTTATGTTTTTTTAATGAATTACTTTTGAATTTTTACGGTAAATGTGAATGGAAACATTATTTTAACATAAACAGAAAGAATAGAATTCCCAAACATCATGAAAAAATAATGTTTTTAAGATTCATATAATATTTTCCATGGTTTTTTTGAAATAAATTTATTTTCCTAATATTTTTGAATTTTTTTGATATTACAGAAGATGTTTCAAAATAAAAAGTTATTTTCCTCAAAAAAATATTCTTGAGACCTTTTGAAAGAATATTTCATTTATGATGACATATTTCAATTATAATTAATATTTAATGGGGATTTGATCAAATTATATAATTCGTATTATATAACCAAATGTTTGACTATTATAATGATAGTATATTTATGAAATATATTTATTTTACATGGGAAGGCTATGATTTAATATTTAAATTATTTATTAATAAAATTTTTTTTCCATGGGTAATGACATGATGAATGTTTAATTATCTTATGGAACACAAATGTATAATTTTAATTTTGTGATTTTTTGGAATGTAATTATATATCCCTTTAATAAAAAGGTTAAAGATAAATATCTCATGGGATAATAAGGACGCGAATAGGAGTAAAACCAATTTATTAACGGATTTTTTCCACTATGATAGTCTTAAGAGTGATAATTTACTAAGGATACGGTATAATGGAGAGTGAGACCAGTACACTATGATAGTCTTGGATATGATACAAGAATAAGGATATAATTTTCTATGATTATGTGTATTCCACAAACTTATTTATAATGCTAATATTATTCTCTCATCGATTAGGTTCTTTAATCCCTTTATAATTTATTTCTCATGAACTTCCATGATTTTTTATATGATTCCAACATTATTATTTTTCCATTCCCCAAGTAATAAATAAATTATTTAGTTATTATATGTCTATAAAAGGTGATAATTTTGAATAAATTGTAGGGACATGATTTAGATCTCTTATGAACAAGATTTATTTGTATCCAAGATTCTAGAGAAACAAAAACAACAATATTATGGTGTGGATATGAATGTTATGTTTTCAATGTACATCTAAAAATATGTAATATTTATGTATGAAAAGTACGTGTCTTTATAGTTGGTATCAGAATAGGATTTAGTCATTCATTGGATATTATGAATAGCGATATTTGGTGAAACCCCTAGGGATAAGTCTAAGTATATGAAATCATTCTAAATTTTTGTTAAGATGGAATTATGTGGTTTTCCATGGATTTAATCTTTTATATAAATTTTCTGTGGATGTGTTTTTGGAACAGATTTATCTATGGGAAATAATTCTCCAAATAGAAACTGGAAGTATATATTATCCATAATTCTAGTAAACAGTGAGTGTTCTATTACTGTATACCTGGATTGACTCTCTCGGGGGAAATTATTTTGTCAATTCACATTATTAACCGTTATAGAGGATCTGAATAGACGATGACCATGGATGAGCTTGGTTAAACTGAAGGTTTCATAAATTTAATGGAATGATTCATGAATTATACATTCAATGAATTATTTTTCATAATTTAAATAATTCATCATTATGATAATTATTTCTTACTATATTACATTTTATTTTATTCTATGTCTATAATTAGAATATTAATGTTAATACAATATGTGATGAAAAATTAAATTATATTCCCCATGGGAAACAAAATGAATCATGAGATGCAAGATGAAATATTTTGATTATGCCTTATCAATTATCTCATTATATTTTTATCAGTCTTGAACTAGGCGAGTTTCCTAACACACATAATAGGAGAAAAATAGGGTTTTTTGAAGTCCGTGGAGGGATTATGATTAAGCTTCTTACATGTCATGTGTGTGGGAATAAGAACTCAAGGAAATATCTTAGGGAAATGAGAATATTTTTTCTTGTGTAGACTAAAATGGAATTGGAAAAATAATTTCTAGAAAATGAAAATTTTTATGGAGGAAAATAAATTTCATCTAAGGTTAAATTTATTGTTTAATGTGTAATGTCAGGGAAATATGGTAATTATATGAGATAATGACCACATCTAAGTCTTAACTACGAGACCAAGGAAGGACCTATTCTATTCCAATCATTGATGTGCAAGGATTGAAGTGTTTATGTATTAGGATTAAATAATTGTTCTACACAAGTATTATATCAATGATATTCAAGATATAATAATCCTGAAATATATAATTATTTTTATATGTAAATTTTTTATTTAAGGATTTGAAAATATATATTGAATAGTAATAATAATACGAAAAATTAAATTAGTCATAAGGTAATATTATTTAGTAAGGATAAAAATATGGAAGACATTGATAATGTAATTTGTATATTATTGGTGACCTTGAAATTGGTTAGTGATTTGATTTTTATGTCATTTAGGTCATCTTTGATGAAGTTTATTCAATTATAGAATTTATGGAATATATTCTATAGTCTATGAATTTATTGGAATAATAAGGATGGTGTTGATTTTTGGAAGCATATATGTTTTAATATGAGATTAAATTAAGTGATATTTATTCAGTCATGGGATTACAGGTTTATGGGTGATCATAAGTTTAATAAAATAGATACCCCTTTTATGGTCTTAAGATACAATATTTTGAGGTTATTTGAAACATTTAATCGATTTTATTATGAATAATTTGTTAAGGTTTTAATAACCATTTGGGTTGTTACATGAGTTGTTGTTAACTTATTTTTTCATCTTTTGGATAGTGGGATATATATTATCTTGATGGTTGAAAAGTGATTCATTGAAAAATATATATATTTTCAGATATTTATGGTCAATATAAGGATATACTTTTCTCTTAGTATATAAATTTGATCCATGATATTTTTCTGATGTTTAATATTTTATAATATTATATAATTTTTTCATTAATGTGATTATGGTTATTTTGGGGGCTAATTAATTTTTTTAGGTATACGTAAAACTTATGTTTAATATGAGATTTAACATGATGGATTTTTTGGGAACAATAAAATTAAATTCGGATAAAAGATGAAATTTATGAGATAACCTTTGATGTTGAAACATTAATTATTATTGATTTTATTGAGGTAATTTGGGATATAGTGTTATATAGTTTTTGAATGATCTGTGATGAACTTGCAGTGTTATTGTTGAAATTTTGAATTAGAATTTATTATTTTTTCATATGAAGGATTATTCATTTTAGATATTACCTAACCTTATGGTAACCATTCCATTTTTTCAATATTAAAGGAGATGAGGAATTTTTTTTTCTTATTTGGGTTATTTTATATTTCAGAAGTTGATTTTAATGTTTCAAGAATTAAAAATTTATCTTAAATAATCATTATTTGGAAAAAAATATATGTGATTGTGGTGGAAAATGAATAATGGATAGAATTATACTTATAAATTAGATATATTTAGATAATTTTATAGTATAAATTTAATAGGTATCACTAAATTATAGGAAAATGGTCTTTAAAAAATATCCCACTATATTCATTTCTAATGAATTAATGGCCTTTTTCTCACCTCATTGCTTTATGGTTTTATAATCATTACATTTCTCATGATCATTCAATTTCATATGATCAATTTTAACTATAACTATATATAATTATTTAGTCAATAATTTATTCCTTAATTTCAATAATTCCACACCCCACTACTGTTATCCAATTTTAAAACCTAGTTGGTGATTCTTTTAGATGACCATTATATTTTCATTTCCTTATTTTCGAGAGAATGTTTTATTAAACATTTTTAGGATGTGGTTTTTAAAGGAAAAAACATTCAAATATAAAACCCTCGATTACCAAAAACAATTTCACATTGTGGGTAATTAATTTCTAAAATGCGGAATAATGAAACACTATGATATTTTAGAATAATTCATTGTTCGATATCATATATAACACGCAACACCGAGCTTTGAAGAATCAAAAAATATAATTATTTTATGACTGTCATAACAAAGATGTTAAATTTGAAGGTATGAATACAAGTAACCATATTGTCAAATATATATAAAGGTTATATAAAATAAAATATTTTTTGACAAATTTTTAGGAAATAAGTGCTCAATTTTTTAGTAAAGTGATTTTTTCCTTCAATATAGTTTTTCCTAAAAATTGGGTTGTATTGATTTTTTAGTGAATTGTATATCTTATTTATTGATTTTTTTTATTTTTTATTTGATAAAATAATATAAGTTTTAAATAATAATATCAAAATTATCTTAATATTAATTTATTATATTTTTATGAAAAGATTGATTTTTTGTGAATAGTGAAAATGGGGATTTTTATTGAAAACTATATTCTATTTCAATAATACCTGATGTTATGTTTTGTTTTAAAATTTTATCAAAGTAATTTTACTTCTCTAATATTATTGATAATTTTATTCGGTTCATTTTAATCTATTTTGTTGTTGTTGTTCTTAAAAAATATTTTTATATCGAAAAATGATTTTTTCTAAAAAGATAGTTTTCCATAATATTTTTCAAAATCTGAAATTAGTTTTTTATGTTTTATAAATATAATCTTAAAAAATTATTTCATTATTTTTAGTCTTTTGGTCAATATTTGGTAAATAGGTTCATTTTAGTTATTTGCATTATGAATTATAACCATAGTAAATGGTTATTATTATGGTATAGGTATCATGTTTTAATTAAAGTTAAAACTAATTTGAAAAGGACTTAGATTAATTAAAACACATTCCATTATTTAATTTTATAATTATAATTCATCCATAATCATCCAAACACATAAAATATATACTTTTCAGTTTAACATTGATATTGACCTTTATAAAAAATAAGTAAATGAATAAGAACAAAATGCAACTTCCATGATTTTAAATTATATAAAATCCGGCAACAAGTATAAAAATATATTATACTCTATTATAAACTTAATTTTAAATATTAATAATTTTATTATTATGTAATTTTTATTATTTTTAATGATGGAATATTTACCATAAATACTTATGTAACACTGACATAGTGATGGTAAAACCAATAGAAAAAAAGATAAATCATTTTAAAAACACTATAAGAAATATTTTCTATGAGAGTAAGAGTTTCCAAAAAAAATATCTAAGTTAAAAATAACATAATATATATTATTTATAGGTTTATATTCCAATTCCATTAAATTCATGTTGTTTTAAAATTATGATTTTTTGAATATTCCTAAAATTGTCATTAATAGTATTTGATGAAAAATATATTTTATAAAATAATTTAAAACCCATAAAAAAATAATATGGTAAAATAACGATATAAAATTTTTAAATATACCATAACTCATCCATTTATGAGATAATTTTTACATTATAACTAAAATTATAACCCTTTAATATTAAAAAAATACATTACCATAGTTAAGATAAAAATTGTTCAATCAAGGGGTTAAACAAAAATATAAGGTTAAAATGATATCTAAATTTATGAATAATTGAAAAAATGATTATATATAAAATATATATTCCTTATATTAAAATAGATGTAATTTTTTAATCATTAGACAAACTTTTTATATATATTATATTATAATATTTCACATATTTTTAAAAATGACAAAAATGGTAATTTATAATAAACAATATTTTATTAAATGATTTAAAAATCATAGAAATATTGTATTTATCCATGTGAATTTTACATAATTTAAATTATCAACCACGGTCCATTTATGGGTCACTATTTTTATGGTATATTTATTTACAGCTAAATATTAAAAAGATTAATAATATGATAATTATTAAAACAGTTAACATGGGGTTAAAACTAAGATATAAGAGTTGAAAAAACAACCAAAATTAAACTAATTGTTATTTTATGTGATTGTTTATTCTCCTAATCATCTTATATTAAAATAATATCATTTTGGATCCTTTTTTCCTGGAAAATAAATTTATATTACAAAAATAATTTAGGCCATTCAAAGAGTTCTACTCCTCTAATTCCTAAAAGGGAACCTCCTATCATTCATTATTCACAATTTTTTTGACTTATGGCTAGACCAAACCCAACTAATTTATATTCTAAACTTTCCAATTTACTATTTATAGGTTAATTTATTTTTAAAATAAAATTCCATGGTTATTTAATAATGAATGTAAAGGAGGCAAACAGAAGAAGAGAAAATCATCTTAACCAACCTCTCTCAATTAATATCTTTTTCTACCTCCTTTAAATCCATTATCCATTATAAAATTATTAATTAATTATTCTAAATATACATTATTATTTTTAAAATTATTTAATTTCAATAATATTCCTTCATCTTATCCATGGAGAAACAATAATTTTGCACATGTATACAAATGGATTACCACCTCCACAAACCGATTTGAATCATTTATCATTTCTATATTACATGCATTTTAATAATTTTTTATTAAATAAATATAATATATGTATATATAAATATATGAAATATATGTTATCCTATTTATGTGAATTATTATTTAACTTAATAAAATTCCATCCTTCTAAAAATGAAAACATAGTTTATGCGTATGTAGGAGCTACCGTCTCTATGAATGGTGCAATTTATTTTTCTATGTCTATATTTTATGGATGAATCTATATATATACATATAATTAATTTATATTATTTTTTTATCTTTGAGTTAATTCAACCCCAAACACTTTACAATTACCAAAACATCATAAGTGAAACTTCCATGAAAAAAATAGCTAACACCTCGAATAATGATTTTAATAATGAATTTTTAAAAAATCAGTATTGAAATGTTATAATTGTATCATATATGAAATTAAAATTTTGTAAATGATTTTATTATTTAATTATAATGTATTTATATTTATTATATATTATTTTAGAGCACATTCAAATAAAGTGGAAATTGAGGTACGCGTTTTTTATCTCAATTTTAAATCTATGAGACACATGTAATATTCAACACTTGTTTATTTTATCTGGTTCATATTCAATCTCAAAAGTTACATTATGATTTTTCTTATAAATGTTACGTGTATTTAAATATTCATAAAATGTTGTCTCTTTCATGACATTTTTATTCAAAAGTTACCGAAGTGTTAAGGGGATTATTTCTCAATCCAGTTTTAATTAGGATTATCTTTGATTGAATTTCCATTAAAGGAAATAATATAATTATTTCTAATTAATCCCATTAATTTTATTTTTCGGTATTTATTTATTGATAGGACATTTTTTCCTTTAAGTTTCCTTTAACTAAGTACTCTAGATACTGAAATAATAATTTTTTGAAAAAATAGCATTACTTATTTTTTTAGTAAACAATATTTTTTATTCCGTTTCAAGGATTTCTAAAAAAGTTTTCATGAATTTTATTATATTTTCAAATTATTTTTTAAAGTAATTTTTACACATGAATTAATTTTTTTCAAAATGGTTTGTAATGGATATTATTATAATTTTCTAAATGAGGTACATCTGACTTTTTACCCATAATATTTTGTAGATCATTGGATTTTAATAATGTGATTTTAAAATAAAAAGGATATTTTTATCATGAAATATATCAAAGACTTTTTAATATAATTTTCTATCTATGTTGAAATTTTTTGATGTAACTTATGCTTTAATCTGGATATGATCCAATGCCACCACAATTATTATTTCTATGAATAGTTTATGATTATGTTGACATGATGTTTATAAAACCCATTTATTTTCCACGGGTCATGCTATAATGATATTTTTGATGTATTTTAAACCCTATTTCTTTTCCATAGGTAAATGATATGATGAATGTTTTTTAATCTTGTTGCACAGATATATTTATATAATTTTTGTTATATTATTTATGATATTGGAATTATATATCCCTACATTATATTGTATGATTATGAATACGTCAAAAGATAATAAAGACTAGAATATGGAGTGAAAGTAGTTCAGTAAGGGTGTTTTTCCACCCTAATAGGCTTAGGAGTAAACTTTGACTAAGGATATTATGGAATGGGGAGTGAAACCAATCCACTATGATATTCATGTCTGTGTGAATTGAGTAAGGAAATTATTTTCTGTAATTATTTATATGTCACAAACATATGTCTTATTCAAATTTTATTCTCTCATGGATCACATTCATTGATTTCATTATGATTTCTGTATTATAAACTACTTATATTGGCTCTATTATTAATTATTATGATCTATGCTGAGTTTTATATGATTTTAAAATATTAATATCATGATATCATACTCTTATTCTCATATTATGCTTATGTGATTGATATATCTCTTTCTAAAGATTAATAAGAGTCTCATATCACCCTTTATTATGTTTCATTCCTAAGGTTATGAAGAATGGTTTTAATTTTTATATGATTAAATATGGGTGCTTGTTATGAAGAATATAATGGTATATTATGTAGACCACTTCTGATCTAGTTGTTTATATATCCAAGATTCCAAATCCTTAAACTTATATAATTATATAATGGATATTAATTTTATATATTGAATATTAATCTAATAAGATTTAATGTCTATGTATAGAATGTATGGGTTGTTATATAATAGATCTATAATTTTTAAGGGGCCTTCTAACCTATTTCTAATTTCAATTACAAATGAGGTTTTAGTTATTGTAGATTTATTTTTGATTATGATTTTAATTTTAAAAATCCTAGAATTTATAAACTTAATAAAAATATTGGAAAACTAAAAATAGATATATCAATATTTTTTTAGTTATATAAATAACATAAAATAGAAATTAAAATGATTTTGGAAGAAAACAATATTATTTCTCATGAAAATAAAAATCTAAAAAATATAGATTTAAGAACTAATTGGAATTTTTATGAAGAATTGGACAATATTAATATATAAATGAATAACAAATATAGGGAAATTATAACTGAAAAATAAAATTTTATTTTTTTATATAATGAAATTAAATTAATGAAAAATTAAGGTCCATCATTAAATTAAATAAAAATTGTAATGGGATCTGATATAAAATTACCCCAAATATATAAAATTTAATTTATAAGGATTTATAATGGAAGAATTTTAGATCTTAATTTTTTTAGATGTAAAATGAAAGGTTACTGTGAAATTGAATTTTTTTTAAATTACCCATAGTATTTAGGAAGAAATACTTAATTTATTTTGAAGAATTTATCTTGGGATTACCGGAGAATTCATTTTTTAAATCGGTTTGGTTACTAAAAATATATTTTAATTATCCTATTTTAAACAAGGTATAATATATAATAAAACTATTTTCTACTTTAGTTTTAAAGATAAATTCTTTAAAATAATCATGAACATCCTATAGTCTAACCACCGAACCCAAATCCCCAGGTCATGGATAATGTGCCACATGACTATATATGTTCCTAGTTGAACACAACATGTTTCAAACTAGTGTTAAGAAGACAAAGGTGACATGGGGAGACTATAAACTAGGTGTTTATAACCATACACTACATAATAAATAAATATAGATAAACCAACCAAACATGAATATAGAAGAAAACATAGTAAAACCATGTTCCACCCTCTGTACTAATCTTATCGATCTAAAAAGTTTATTGTAGAGAGGCAAATGGTTTACCCAAACAATGTTTCAACCATGAACCCCTTTAAAGGGAACTAAAACCTTCCAAAACTAACCATAATATACTTGAGAATTCACCCAATAAATTAATAACAATTTAAAACATGTAGAAGGGATGATACTATGACATTAGGTACCTAAAAAACATTATTCCATTAATTTATCCCACTTTAATGAATTATTTTCCTTGATAAGTGCCTCTAGAGTTACTAGTCAAACTACTTGGGCCATTGATCGTATAGATCCTATCATACTCCCATGTATCCTCTTGAAAATTACCATTCTTCCTTAAAATGCTGAAAAGTGGAATTATCATTCTTTGCAACACATTCTCGCTCTGATCTATGATCTGCACTAGGCACTCCATAAATAATGTGTTAGGATGTAGCTCATATATTTCAAAAAATATCAGATTTACTTTTCCTCTTTTTTGAGACTATCAATACCCAAATCAATGAGTCACCCATAAGAAAACTCAATAACCCACAATAAACTCCACGGGTCTCTTCCACATATCAGTATATGATCACCATCCACTCAATGTGGTAACTAACCACTTTTGGATCAACTAAACTCTCTTAGGGGAATCATTTACCAAACTCGGCCCCAAAACTGTTATCGCACTATCCAAATTCCATCATAAATGTTTAAAACATGAAAATTCATAAATTTCTTCAAAAGGGGTCATATGAATAGAATCCTATAATATGGTTTTTATGAAAACACAACCAAGTAATGGTTATCATCCATAGTTCTACCGAAGTTCAAAATACATGAGCACGGTATATCCTCAAAAATCCATATCATCCTCTATAATTATACACTAATTTTTTGATGACGTGTTGAACTTAGTTTTAACTGATTTTCCAAATACTTATATAAGACATTCTAAAATTATGATGTGAAGAACACATATATGTCTGATACAATTCTCAACAGAGATATATGCAGGCATAAAATTTCCTATAAATAAAAACATTACAAATTCATCCACATAATGTGTCTCTTGAATTAGAAATAATAGATCCCATTTTTGTTAGATAAACTATTACCCAAGAATCCTCATGACTCGTTAGGGTTTGGGGTAACCCCATCACGAATTCCATCATCACATAAACCAACTTCTACATAGGAACAAGATGTTGATAAATTAAGCTATAAGGAAACTGATGATTTTAATTTATCCTATGGAAGGAATGGAATAAAAAAACTGATGATGTCTCCCTTCATACCTACCCACCAAAATTGACATCATTTTTCATGTTATATCTTTTTCGAACCTCGATGAAAAAACCATTTTAAATCATAATATTCCATTATCATCTCCCCCTCATGGAATATATAAATTCTACCCCCAATGAATTTAAATTTTCCCTTCATCATGTAAGGATGTCCCTATAATAGAATTATCCCCCACAAAGTGTTTTATCATCAATACGAACGCAATATCCAACTCTTATATGGACTATAACAAGTAAACCAAGTAATATGTGATAACTAAAGTTTCTCATGTCCTTACTCAATGATCCTTATATTCATATAAAATCCACCCATCCAAGAAACTTATTGTATTCTATTCCACCTGAAAAGTTCTCAATCTAAGTTCCTATGACCATGGTGTTTTCTAATAGAGAGAATCTATAATGGAATTTACTTTCTTTAATGAATATGCCATATCAAGGTTTAATGTCTACTGATACTCTATTCAATGACAATAACTCAAATTTAGACCCTCAATATGGAATATATATTTCAATAACTTGTAGTCTATGTTGATGGTAAAATAATAATTGATGATATAATTGAATCAATTATTTAGAACCTAGAATAGAAATTAAAACTCTAATTCATGGGTTGGGTAGTTCCAATATGGATGTTGTTGCCAACATGACCAAGAATGAACTACCTTATCTCTCTTCATCAACACAACTCACAACCCACCACATGAGGCATCACCCTATTTGTAAATCTAATCCTAGGCTCTCTAATGATCAAAACTAGAGTTTTCTTAAATCTATTATTCAGCTCAATTATTTCCAATTAACACTAATCAAACCACAAAAACCAAACCACATAATTAGTCATCCCTATCATCATCACTACCAAATTGGAGAAGTCCAAGATGATACTTTGGTTGTATCCCACAATCCTAAGGAAACTCTTGATCTCAAACACATTCATTAGGAATTTAAAAGATAAAATATCCTCTTTTCACTCTGGGTCCACTACAAATATTGTCTCATAAATTAAAATCCTTAGGAATTATAACATTTAAATCCATATAGATGCACTTAAATAATTTTTCATAAATTTTATTCACTCTAATTATACTCAATACAATCTCAAGGCTCGTATCATGTATAACTGGATTATTTGAATATATCAAGATATCATCCACTAACACAAAAATGAATGAATCAAGTCATATTTGGATGATCATGTCCATGAGTTCTATAAACACTATAGGAGCATTTTTAAACCCAAAAGGAATGATAATATAATAAAAAAAATGCATATCTAATCCCAAATGATGTTTTGGATATATCCTCCTCTTAGAACAATGGTTATTCGACACCTGAATGAAGGTCAATCGTGAAAAAAAACCAGAATCCACATAAAAAGTCAATGATATCATCAATATAAGATAAATGGTACCTATAATTCATTGTTACCTAATTCATTTCCCTAAGTTATATATAGGGGTGTATATTATTATCCACCTTATGGGAAGAAATATTAGAGCACCCCCATGGAGATGTTCTCAGTCTAATACATCCATTCAACTCAAAATCCTCAAAAATAAACATAACTCTCTCTAAATAGATGGTTACATATGACATGGATTAATCAATATCAGTTTCACCTAAGGTATATGATCAACATTAAACATAGTTCCTATTTTTTATGGAAGACTAGATAATTCATTGGGGAAAACATCCAAATGACTATCCACTGCTAGAGGGAAGATAAAGGGGGATATTGTTTGTAGTGTCTGTAAAATTTAGAAAAGGGAAGAAAAATACTCCCTAAAGACGGGATAAGCATAAAAGTACATGTTGGAATGAAAATTTTAGATGAAATTTGAAGAAATAGAATTTTGAAAAGGAATGTGGCATAATAATGTACCGATAAACGAGAAAGGATCATGAAAGGCGTAAACTGTGAACCATTGGTACACGAATGTTCAAAGACGTGTTAGCCTATAAGGCATTGGCTAATGAACGAATCAATCTACAGTGAATTTCCCCCCATAATTGAGGATGACTTGAACAGTCTTCACTATAAATAATACAATGGTGGTACACCCTCAAAACCATCCGCACTAACCAAGTAGTCTATAGATGATGGGAAGATGACAGTATCCCACTCCTCCATAAATAACAGTTGACTGAGACATCTACGAGCCAGACATCATCTATGGGCTTCTAAAAAAGGTGTCACATGAGTCAAAAATATATCTTCCCAGATCAATATAAATGGACCATCAGGGGAACTGAAAAAGGGGGTGGAAGAATAATATGAGATGAATATGTTATGGGTAAAAATGGTATGAAGAACACAGAGGGTGCATGAGGAATTTCTCCCGCACCCGATGGAGTTCTCAAGACTCCATCCCGCATACAAAATAGTGAGTGGATTCTATACAGTGATCTATATGTAGTTCATAGACTCCATCCCATGAAATATTTTAAGAACACCCTATATATCCAATTAGAAAACCAAGAAAAAATATAATAAAAATTCTTCTCGAAGTCCCTATGTGGAAGCAGTATGTGGTAAGATCTTATCCGTACAACGGTACGTGGAATCCCCAGTGCTAGAAATAGACTTTGTACCACCATATATGGCCAATACCTATGAAGCTAGTTCCTATGTGGCCAGCTATCATCACTGAACCCCATTCGAAATTGAGGGTTGCACCGTGAACTTTTTGGGTCAAGTAGATGACCTTTTCAATTGCACCTTTATGCTGCCAAAAAAACTGTCCCTTAAATACAATGAGAAGAGAAATTCCTCATGTACCACCCGAAAACCCTATCACCTGCCTCCTGTTCCATGTGGAACCAGAACTCCATGGAAAACCACAACCTGAATGTTTCTTAAATTCCCGGACACATCCTTTCCATCCATCAAAATGTGTGTCTCTGGTGATTCTGAATCCTCAAAAACCCCCATGTCCATCATAAGTGGAAGGCCAATGTTTTGCAGACACCTTTGTATGAATATAAACATCATGCCCCTATGGCTCGGCACATGTTTCCTACAATACGGTTGTCATCCAAAAGAAAATACATCCATCGGAGAGTCCATTCCTACCTCTCTATGCCTCATGTCTTCCATGCCCCATATAATTTCTCCTGATCCGAGAATTCCAAGAGTCACACTATACACTTTTCGTCCCTCTCAAAATCGATGAATGACTAAATATTCCATCCAAATAATGATATATCTAATCATGGATTTGATAACAATGATTCCAAACTCTATGACCCTAAACTATGAGTTATCATCCAGACCACATGATGTTAAACTGTATAGTATTAGTCCCTATAACATGATATTAATCTATGATTCAATCATCTAATCCATATGACATTAAACTGTATTATACCTCATATGACATCAAAAAGTGCACTCCCGATACATTATGTCCCTATCCTTATGTAGGTCCATACGCATGACCCCTAATGTCATACCATATTAAAGGGATCATTTCTCTACACCCCCACCCATCGCCGCCTTTGCTTCTTCTGTTGTAGGCCCACCATCTCCAATGTGAGGGATATGAGGTGTGTGGTTGGTTGGATCTCTAACATCCTCTAATTTCTCACACATATTATGAATCATGTGGGATGAGAGAGTTTTCATGATCACTAAAGCCGCACAACCAACCCATACTGAACTATGAGAACTCCGGTTCTTAATCAAACTCGGATACGTAGGACCCATGCATGAGGTCCGAGCACAAAATGGGTACCCCTCCAAAAGGGTTCACCCAATCATTTCCCCTAAAATGGGTAGCTCCCATGCATAAGTCCCATGTTTTTCGAACTATGTGGGCTCTGATTCCTCTTCTGATGGTGCAATGAGCCTGACTTCCCATCCTCTTGACCAATGTAGTCCTTATGTGTCATCGTCCAAATCATCAACCAAAGAGTGCTTGAATTTGGAAATAAGGTCCATCAATCATGGATACTAGGGTCGTTGGTTATTTCTACCTCCACTAAAAAACCTTCTACAGACCATCAAAGGAAGTTATATCCTAATATGACCAGTTTCAAAATCACTTGACCCCATGAAACCGCCTTCTTGGAACTTTTGACTTTTGCACCACCTTTGTAATCCAGAGGGGATAAACTGCCCAGTCCCTACAGGTCAATCCAATACCCCTTAATGGAAAATGACGTTGATCAGGTCAAAAAAAGATGGAAATGATAAATTATCTATAATATGTATTAATTGTCATCACTTGTTGGACCATTCAATACATTTTTCTCGAACCCAAGAACACGCAACCGTGGAGGCTAAAATAATGTTGAATTATTTGTGAGATCCAAGCCTCTATCTTGTGTCATTATATCTCTAACATGGAAAAGATCCAATCCCATACTACGTACTCTAACATTCCCCTCACTGATAAACACGAACATCTCTACTTGGGTGGGGTGAATAATACCCATCTCTGGATAGAGTCGATATATGATCAATATCTAGCTAACTAGTTCATTCCAAATATCACATCCAATATTTTCATCTCTATGTTCATGAAGACCCATAAATTTTTGTATCCATCTATAACTAAAAGACACTAAGGGAATCATTGGAGATATTCTATTGTCATTTCCCAAGTAATGTTATGATAGTGTAACTTAGAAGATAACATAGTTGGTAAATCTTGGATAGTAACAATTTGAGTAGATATAAAATAATGGGAAGATCCATTATCCAAAAAAGAATTATATTATATATTGATCAATAATACTATACTTAAAACTATAGAGGGGACCTATCCACCAATGATTGGATCCTCATCTATTGGGTATATCCTATCATCCTATGAAGCATGACCTTACCTTTGTTATGCATGACTTCCATAAATTACCAAATTATATGGTTCCTGATTCTAATGTTATGGAAGCCTTCCCACACACTAACATGAGATCCTCGAATCTAGAAGTGACACCTTAGAATAATACTGTTGGATATGAACCACCTTTCCACATTTGTGAAATTTTCTAGGTGTCTTCAGGCATGTTGTACTGATATTCCATTTTCATCCATAGTTGTAACACCGTCTCAAATCCCCTCCCAAAGTGGGAGTATAACAATCCCTACCTACCCCACCGATCTCTCGCCCTATTGTACTTCCTTATCATTACCCTTCCTACTAACATAAGTGTAAATTGTTTTAGTGCCATAAAGTCTAGTCATCCAAACAATTTATTTTAGAATAAATCTTATAAATATTTCATCCTCTATCCCCTTTTGAAATTTTAGGGCCATATGAAGAACCTATATATATGTTTCCATACCAAATCCTTGAACTAGACATCTAATATATAGATGGAAAATGATCTCAAACTTCTTATCATTTTATGCCTCATTCAAATAAAAAATTGTATTAAAGCATTACAACTCATTAAAATGAGAAAAAAGTAAAGAAATCGACATTGTTCCTTGATGATGCTCTATAAAATTTTATGCCCAGTCTATCTTATGTGTTCCAGGTTATAACTCCCAAAATAAAAAGTCAATTAAGTCCACCCTAGTAAGACCCTAATTCCTTTATTTCTATACCATAATTTCCCACCACCTCCTGGTGGTTCCCTAAAGTATAAATGTATCCATATTTACTCTCATATCCTCAAGAGTCATCACAAGATCAGATATTCCCTTAATAATTTGAATCCATTACATAGTATCTTATGGACCACCATGCAATGAAACGGTGAAAATGTAAGATCTAGAAATATTAGGCATAGTCAACTATCATCCTTTGTACCCCTCTGCCCTATGTATGATTATACTGTAAGATTTTTTATGGTATATGTTTAACACCTAAAGAACTGAAGATGGTGTAAGGGAATGCCCAGGTGCATCCTCTTGCATAGCCTATGTTGGTACTTCTATATCCACCCTAGCGAGAACATGTTTTACTATTTCACTAGATGGCCTCATAAAGTGTCTCAATGGTGTGATTTTTCTAAAATAGCAAATGAATAGTTCAGACACATATTATAACATTCATATGAGTAAAAATTAAGTATTTATAAGAAAACCATAATGTTTTTCTATTTGTGAACATTTCGTTGGAGATACCCCCTCAATAGGTATAAACAATTTAGTTCTACCCAATTCTCAGGCCTTGTCCCCCAAACCTGAAAATTATCCACATTCACACAGACACACACATATATTTATATAAATCAAAAAACCATTTACAATTTCAATTAACTAATAATGGTATAAAAGTATTACAAAATTCTTGAATTATAATAAATCAGAAATAGTAAGAAAAAGCAAGGAATTTAATTAACAGACTACTTCAAAACATACAATGGGTATATATATGGCATGTGATCTATTGTTCCTATTCATGATGTAGGAATTCACCTAAATCCAATAATCTATAACAAGAATTCCATCATCAGTAAATCAGAGGACTGTTACACATGAGTTATCTAGGGACATGGAAAATTCCATACTCAAGACCCACATGGCCAATCTCTTTTTTAACAAAATCCCAAAAAAATAAAAATGAAACCATTGGCCTATGATTCTATTTTGTAACACCCAAAACCAAATAACCACTTTCTATTTAATGTGTCACATGAACTCATGTATGCGGCCTCGTATAATAGAGGCTTCTAAATAGTATTTAAGGTATAAAAGAAATGCGGTGAGACTATAACCTCATTAATGATATCCATACACTTGAAATTAAAAATATATTCCTAAAACATCCCATCATAATAATTGAATAAAACATAAACACGATGCAATATTATATGTCATATCAGGTCCTAAAAATGATAAACCCAAAATACCCTAATGTAGTGGTCTAATAAGTATAATTTGTACCACTAAAAATAAATAAATAAAAGATATTGTGGAAACTATCCAATGTTTTTCTAATACCAAATGAAACTCCAAAAATTATTCTTCTCATAAAATATCCTTTGGTCCATTTTCATTATCTATATATTCAGTGCCTACTATGGGCCCGACACTTCTACAGGTGCGGAGTTTAGAGCCCTCCTTACGGGTCTCACTCTGTGCAAAGGAAGAGGCCTCCGGGTGACGGAGGCTGAATCAGATTTGGAGGTTCTAGTTAGATCTCTTCAGGGTGCATGTGACGTGACTTGGAATTTGGTGTATGTTTTTAGAAGGTTCAAAGCGGAGACTAGTTAGGGAAGGTTGATTCATCACAGTGTGAGAGAGTCCAACTTTTCGGCAGATGCTTTGGCCCGCGGGGGCATGCCAGAGGAGACCCTAATAGTATATGACAGTCTTAACTCCCTTCCTTGCGAGTGTGCCGATGTGATCCGAAAGGACTCACTGGGCCTTCACTACTTTCGCCCTCCGTGAATTGTACCCCTAGAGCTTCATGCTCCCGTAATAAAAAATAACATCATCATTATCTATATATTTGATTATTAATAGAACATGTGCACCAAGATTCCCATGTACGGTGTGGGTATAAACCCATTATGACACCATTAATGTTTCCTTAACCAATGTGAACATGCATATAGAGGTGCATTTCAGGATGAAAAGGTGAATTCACATACATGAATACAACCTATCATGTATCGAGTGATCATACACTAACTATGCTTCTACAAACCTTAGTTTAATCGTCATCAGTACAATACTAGAATAATTTCATTAATATTAATTGTATAAATTATACTATACTATCATACTCCATATGCCTTTAAATACATCAATCTTTTTTCTTTTAAGGAACAATTCCATACCAATGACCCATGGCTACTCACTCTTCTCTGATAGTATGCTCATTTAAGAAGCCCTAATCAATGGAACTATACACATATTCAAGGATGTTCCTTATCAAAACCTAATATTAGTATACAGTCCCTCTTCCATGGAGTATGTTGTTCTCCCCCATGGACCAATCACATACCAAGATTTTGGTATATCAATCATGAGTCTGTATCCATTAACAATGAGTCATTTTATCTAAGATCTACATCTAAGGAGTTAACGATGTGCATCTGGGATACCTATTAACCTAATCACTGAAATAGATATTCCAATGGAAATATAAATATACACATGTAAAGCATAACCAAAAATAGATATATATATCATAATAAGTATTCCACATTCTATGAATATTATACAGCAAGGAGAAATATAATATGGAATAACATGGTATATCAAACATTCTAATAGATATTAATTAACGAAATATATGGTTTCATGTAGTAAAAAATCATATAATGCATCCAAAGAAATGGACTCACGAGATACTCACTCATTCCAACATACCATAACATTAATGATTTGTTGTAAAAATATTGTATAAAAATTATAATCATTCCAAACAACTTTATAAAAGGGACTAAGTTGACCAGGACTTCTGACCTTTATCATGTTTATGTAAAATTCAATGATCCATTGTGGAACAATACTCAGAGTATGTCCATACACCAATGTACAACATAAAAATACCCAAAAAATCATTATATAGTCTATAGAATTAGGATATGAGCAATAGATCATTCTATAAAGAAAATCCATGTTAACATTACCAAGGGGATCCTCCATCAATGGTAGATCAGAATTCTGTTAATAAGAAAAGAATCTAATTCTAAAGATCATGAATCTATACAAAAAACAACTAAAAAATCTCTATTATATTACAAGAATTCTGTAGATCTAGACAACATTCTTCCAATATATGATTTATATCCAGATTAAAAGAGTATATCTAAGATAAATATGAAGATCGGGGAAGAGAGGCCTCTTAATTTGGATCAACATGATCCAATGATCTAGATCCCAATTTTTGTAGTATATAGGGATAAGAAACACTAAAAAAACCAATAGAGTCCATTGGATCAAGTTCATTGGGTTTAAGAGGACTGAGGAGGGGTTTTAGCGAGGTTATGGTTAAAAAATATAATTTTTAGATAAATTAATATCTCATATAAGATTTGGTCGCACAATTTACAAAACTATGAACTAACCATATTAGGATATATACCTCTTCTAGAAACCTATAAGGTTTTTCCATATCATTTAGTAAACCGTGCACTAACCATGATTTATACCTCTATACTAAGCCACATGTTTCTTAAGGGAATTTTGTACGATTATACCTAACCATGAACCAACCTTACACAACCATATTTCCTAATCTAATGATTCTACATGGTTTCTTGGGGGATCCAAAAATTTTCCACACAATATGGTAACTTGTCTCCCCTCTTAAAGACCTCAAAAACCTTCCAAAACCAACCAGACGATACCTGAAACTTCACCCAAGGAAATTATAACTCGAAAACACAAAAATAAGGAATGAATGAAATACGTAAGGTGGCAAAAAATCTTTAGACCATTACATATTATATATGGATATTTGCTTCTCATTGATCATGACATGCAATCCACTAAATTTATTATCATATAATAAATGAGATGGAGAAATTGTGACATTTGGATATAATCAAATGGAAAAGATGAAGGATTTACTAAAGTTGTAATTTTCAAATATATTATTATATACAATGTTTTTTTGTTGAATTATTAAAACAAATAATGATAAATATTTCTCAATTATGTAATGATTTAATGTTTATAAAATTTCAAAATAATAAAAAAAATTCTTTTCAAAATTTATTCTATGTTGTTTTATACTAATTAAAATTATAATACCTATTCTATTGATTTTTCTTAGATAACATACCCAAATGTGATGTGAATTAATGTTGTATAGTTAGATTATATTATATGTAATGGGAGGCTTATACATTTAAATTATTTATCATTACACAAGCTATAAATAATCATCAAGTACCTTAGTTACATAAATGTAAATTGAAACAAAATATCAAACAACTGATTCATACATAAAGGGAAATAAATATAAATATATATCTGCATCTGTCAATGATATGAAAAATATTTTACATATTAAACAGATTCAATTAGTTTTATTTGGACCTATTAAAAATACATGTTTCTTATAGAAAGAAATATGTTGTTATTATTATTAATGATTTTAGATTATTTTTTTATTAATTTCCTATCTGATAAATGTGAAACTCTGTCAATGTTTTCAAATTATTTTAAATTATTTCTAAATGAAAAATTATATTTAACTATATGAATTTAAAATGATAGTGGTTGAATTTTTTTGAAATGGGTAATTAAATAAATTTTTTATTAGAATAGACATTCTTATAATTTCTCGTCCCCTTGATTACCACAACAAAATAGTGTAGTCGAAAGGTAGAATAGTTATATTCATTAAACTTATTGAAATATATAATATTAATTCAATTTAGCTATATATATCTAGGTAGATGAAATAAATACTATATTTTATGTTCTCAATTGTATTATTACTACATTTTGTATCATGAATAACCCTTATGAATTATATAAAATTAATTAATCCTTAGTTTTGATATTTTTGAGTTTCACTATAATTATTATAATCTGAATACTAGAGATTCATTATATAAGATATATTCTGAACTAGATGGATGAATATTTTTTTTGTTACAATTACATGAAATGTTATAAAATATTTAGTAAAAAAATTTATTTTTCATGAGGAATATATTCCTATGAAATAAGATAAGAATTATTTAAATAACAAGAATTACTTTAAAAAAATAACAGAATATTTTATAGATTTTATATTTTTAGAAGAGGGAATTGAAATTGAAATTTATCATTTTTAATACGAACACACTCATGATAGATCATTGAAAAATATAAAAATATAACCTATAGATAAACTTGCTTGAGATTTTGATTCTTGAGTGTAAACATAAAATTATTTATTGATATGTTATGAGGACTCGACATTCATTTTAGATTTTTTTGTTGAATATTTTTTATGATGATTTAAAATATTTTCATTAGATTTTACATATGGAGGAAGAACATAATTAGTTTTAAATGAATGATTTTTGGACCATATTTAAATCTTCAATAGATTCTATGATTATTAGTAATATGTGAATTTTTAGAGATAATTTTCTTTAGACTGGATAAATTATAATGAATAAAGATAGAGTGTGTGCATCATGTTTTTATAAATTAGAAGGAATTGATAATGATGAGAATTTTGGAATTATTTTTGGATGAGAATCTATTCATATTTTGTTATATTATATAGATCTTCAATATATTAAACATTATTAAATTGATGTGGAAAGTGTATTTTTAAATATAATTATATCAAAAAAATATTGTGTTAAAAAAAATTGCGACAATGGGAAGTATTTGGATAATTTTTAAATATTTTAAAATATGTGTATAGACTTTTTTAATCCCCAAGAGCATGGTATAAAAGAGTATACATATTTATTTTGAAGAAAAGTTTTGTGAATTGAAATTTTGACCATAAATTTTTATCAATAGTTATTGATAGTATATTTTGATTTTTCAAATTTAAGTAGAATACATTATATTTGGATTTTCAAGTAAATTTATATTTTTTATTTATTAAATAACTAGTTAATTTGATATGAAACTTAGGGGAGGGTTAATATTCAATTTAGGGAGTCTAATTTCCCAAATCAATGATGGAATTTTTCTTAATTATTGTAAAAATGATAAATGTTTGTTTAATAGATTTGAACTTGATTTATGTAAAATTTTAAGAACTATTATGAGAAATAATTACAAATTGGATATTGATAATGTTTTGGAAAATATTTTTATTAATTTTTTCATATTGATGACATTTAGATTACCTTTTCTCACTATTAGTATACCTGATATTATTTTTAGTGTATGTATGTGTACAAAATTTAAATATTTCTTAATGTAAAATCTCCTAAATGGTATTAAAAGTATTATTATATATGTTTAAATAATAGTTAGTCATGGTTTTTTACCCTAGAAAGACCTCATTTAAATTAATTAATAAATCTAATTCTGATTTCAGAAAACATAAAATAGAAAAAATGAAATCTATTGTATAATATTTTCTAATAAAGATTATAATTTCTTAGTTTTCTAAGAAATATTGATGTCTTTATTTATCTAAAGTAGAAATATAATACATTTTTCTGCTAGATTTTGTGTTTGATATTTCTGGATCAAACAGAATTTATCATATATTAATGTTTATTTCGATAGAATTGTTATAATTTTGACAATTTTTCAATATTTTATATTTCTAAGATCATTTTATAGTATTGTATAACTAAACATGAGAAGGACAGATAACTTTTTATTTGAGATTATATTCAAAATTCATATATTATTTGGAAATATATTTTAACATATGATAAACTGGTAGATATTTTTATTAGTCCTTTTATTGTAGTGATGTTATAGAAGATTCAATTTGAAGTTGGAATGATAAAAATATTAATTATAGAAGAGGATTATTGATTATTTTATATTTTTTATTATTTATTAATATTTGATACTGTTTTTTGACTCTTTTTTGTCTTTTTATTATATAATTATAAAAACATTTGAACGAATAAATGTTAACTATTATAACTATTTCAAAAAGCGAAATTTTAAATTTTAAGGAAGTTATCTTAATTTTAAAAATTCAATATTTATGTGTTTTCTAATAGTTTTACATTATAATTGTCTATTTATTAATTTTATATTTTCATTTAGAGAGAATTACTTCATGATCTAACCCACTAAGGCCCAAATGGAAAATAATAAGTCGAGTATGATGAACCCATTCTTACATATAATAGGCCAGAGGCTGGAAACTAGAACCATGTAGGTGTAACACTAAAATGGGAGGCCTTATTCTAGGATACATGTATATACACACACATCTACAATCCTATATAATGCTGAAATGTAAAATAAAACTGATACCAAGTCCACACATTCATATAAATCCCATAATCATAGTACAAAAAAATCAGGATGCATATGGAAAAAATACAATCCCACCAATAAAATGTAAATATGTACAACTAAAGGTGAGAGGTAACTAAAATCAAATGTGAATCATAGAAATAACCAAAATCTATTTTTTCAAAATCAAATAATTGTATGCTCTTGGTCTATCATGAACCCTTTCAAATGGTGATTCATCTATATAATACATGACAAATGCAGATAGATCTCATTTAGGTGTAAGTATAAGAATACTCGTTAGGAACCCAAAATCACTAAGAATAAAGAATCATGAGTTGTCATCTCATTAGAGGATATGTCAATCAAAATATGAGACATATAATAAAACATCCATATAATATTATTTTCGACCTTATTCCTCAACGTAATGTCACAACCATATTTCCATCCTAAGATTCTAATCAAGAGTCTGTAACCAAAATCTCCTAGTTGAAGTAACTCTATGAGTCTGATAGTACTTATGATGGACATCTGAGATGTCATGTTCATCAGGTTTCTCCACAAGTAAGTTCATGTCATACATCTAAATAGATTGATATATAGATATGAATCACAACCAAGTCTATGAGTTAATACTGACCAAACCAATGTTGATTAATACTCTATATATTGGATCGACTCCTGTACAGTTGTTCATGCCAATTCTGATAACCCCAAATAGGGAAATAGATAATATAGGATCTCATCCTAGCCTCTTGAAGATATTACTAAAAGACTATCCAGAAACTAATCCCCTAGATAGGTTCAAAATACATTTATCCGGAAATAATACCATATTATTCAATAAATGGGATGGATAGAGGGAAGACACCTTTAAGGAGACTAGTCCATGATGAGGGGAACAAAGTCTCTAAGTCATATTTGAAAATTTACATGGTATGTACTGGTAGTATACTATTTGTCCCATTGTCATTGGTTCTACTTGTGTATTATGTACAATTCCCATATTTGTCTTTATAGACAGTAGGCTATGTCCTTTTAGCTAGCAATGTTTGTGTACTATGCCATGTCCAAGAACATAACATAGCCTATGTACTCTGGTCGTGTTGTGTACCTAGACATGTTTATGTCTGTGTATGTACAAAGATACATGCCAATATTCTAGGTAAGGTTCACATGGCATGTGACACATGTCACATGGTATGTGATACATTTATTGTCTTCAAAAACCATAGCACTATAGTTCGGGCCTTGCACGATGTCTATTCCCAGATTACATGCTCTGTATATTAAAATTTTATAGAAACCATGGATCTAATTCATGAATCATCATCCACTCAACCAAAATATGATCTAGCAACAAATCAAGTGTTAAGAATGTATCTAGTTTAGTTGAGGTTTTTCATCACTGCTGGTAAAAATCCACCGATCTAAATCACATGAGAATTCATCTGATATGTCTCTAAAAATCAAATTTCAAAACCACATGAAGAACTCTAATTCATTCCTACTCCATCAATTTAGGATGGTCCAATCATAAATGTAAACATGGATGTATGGTATTAATATTTTGTTCCAATAAATGTGTGTGAAATAATTTATCATCAGGTATTTTCCAATCCACTGGTCAAAAAAAACATCAACGATGAATGACTGAAGAACGGGTGAAGAAATTACCAAGACACAAACATGTGGAATGGAACATGGCCAATGTTCATGTTTTCCACCATTCAATTTTTTTATAATTTTGTATAAAGATAATAAAAATAAAAGAACAAATAAATCCCCAAATTCAATCCATAATAATCCCATACCGACAATATGAACGATCCAAGAATCGATTTGTTAATTGATTGATTTATGTTCATCCTAGGATAATAAAATGGGTGAATCCCCAAATAAAAAAACATCCTACTTAAATATTGATCGATCAATGATTAAGAACAAATATAAATCATTTTCATTGGAAGGATCCTTGATATTCATTGTCATGAATGATCGAAATTATATCACTATCCTTCACTAAGACATCCTCCAATACTCTCTCTCAATTGTCATGTTTATGTGACTAATAATAGTAATTATTAAATAAAGAACTATTAGGCCATTGTGTCAAATTAAATAAATTAATTCATTCAATAATTATTTTTTCTCATGGTATCTTTTTAAAAAATTCCCAATATCAACACAAAACTTTTCATCCCAAAAAGAAAACCCTCATTTTGAACTCAATGGGGGTATTTCATGTTTAATCTAAGAATAATATTCGGGGATACTCTATTGTTTTATTAAAATTTTCACGTATGATATTAATATATTTAATATTTTTCAAATATCAATTTTTAGATCATTGTACCTTGGAATCTCTCACCTTCTAAGTTCCTAGTTCTAAAAACATTTCAAGAAATATTATAAATATTTACATGAAAAATGTCAAGATATTAAAATTATCGTGATGTATCTTATCATTATAGGTAATCAAAATTAAGGAAAATTCAACTTTTTTAAATTTTGGTGTGGGTAAAAATGGTACTTTCTTCAATAATATGAGTACCGATGATTTTTTACCACGCTATTAGTCTCGGGATATGGAAGTTACCCTAGGTTAAGGATTTTGTGAAAATCTGAGCCATTCAAATTTTACTAGAATATTTTATATTTAATTAATCAAATATTAATTTATTCATGGATATTCACTTTGGAATATATTTTGAACAGAACATCATATTTATATTCATTATCTATGGTTGATTCTAGAATGGTGATTTTTTCTTAGACAAAAAATAATCATGTATCGGGTGCTGGGGCTGGGTTCAGGGCCCAGTTCTTGTATTTTTTTCCATATTACATTCATCCTTTTTTATTTTCTCCTCTCCAATTTTTGTTTTCATGTACTTTCCCATGGGTACCCCCCTGTGGCATCTTTGTCTAAGATGGGGAGAGGGAGAGAAGAGGGTGAGTGTGGAGGTTGTACGGCCGGAGGAGATCATCAGAAGGTTGATTGAGGTTCAGTAGGTGTGTGGTGTTGATTCAGTGTGAAAATTTAGCAGTACCCACCGATAGTAGGCCCATTTCTATTTTTATCACCATAGATTCCTCTAGTTTATGATTTTTAGGTTTTAATGGATTTTATCAGTTACTGAGGATTCCTAGTTGTTCGATCTATGGCTTTTGGGGAGAAAATAGTGGTTTCAATCCATTATTAGGTGCTTAAATTATGTAAAACCAATGTTAATAACATGTGGTTTATAGAACACATTCAATTTATTGTTATTATTTATGGAAGAATTACTTTTCAGAATATACAACATGTACTTGGGAGTAAAATCCATATAGTGGGTTTTGAGGAGTGGTTGATTACTCATCCTAACACACAATACAGGGGTAAATGGCTATATAGGGTACATGGATAGTCCCCATTTTGGGTGCATATTTTGTAGGTGTACATCTCAAATAAGATTACATGACTTGGTAAATTGAATGGTACCTCATGTTGGGTTAAACACTGTGTACAGGTGGAAGACGCCTTGTACTTTGGTATTTTACTTTCCAAATGGGTGTGATAAGGTACAAGGGATGGTACCCATGTTTGTTACATGCCATGTATAGAGTTTACATGTTTTCTAACCTATAAACGTACATAACGAGTGGCCTAAGGAATATGACCAAGGATTACCATTAGGTATACACACCATGTTCCCGAAGTACGAACAATGTATTTTTCCTCCCATAAATGATTTTCTCTATTTTTCTCCCTAATGTAAAAAATTATACTTTTGAGTAGTATATTCCATTAATTTTCTATGTATATTTTGATGGAGAAATCTGTTTAGTGTTTAGAGGACCTTTGGATAGAATTTTGGTGGGATGAGTATTTTTGGGTACATCTCATTGGGGGTTGGTTCCAAAATCCTCTTGGAGGGTGGGTTGTGGGATGCGAGGCTTATGACAGTTTTTTTACCTTGCAAGTGGGTTTGGAATGTTTATAATGGCTAATTTTGTTCAATTTTCTTTCATATAGATCCTTAAAGGTGGGATCGAGTTGTATTGACAAGGATATCGTTCTTTGTACCTATGTGTTGGGACTGGTTCCTCAAGGATAGAGAAATTGAGGGTGAACTCATGGGTTTGAGGAGACTATAGGTATGGATACATTATAATGGTTTTAAGTTGTGGGATGGTGGTAATGTCCAACCGAAATTTGTATTTTAACTCTAAGGGACTCTTGAGGTTTCCATTTTGAGATTGTTACAAATTGAGTGATTAGTGGTTGTCATAGTCAGTGGTTTAGAATGCATGTGTGGTATGGTTTTTACTACTTTTTATAGACCATGTAAGGTCTAACTTTTGTGTTTTTTATGACAATCATTGTGAAAAACGTAGTTGGAATGCATTTCTATTGGATACCATTTGTGTGCATTGTTGATCAAGGAAATTTTCGAGGCCACTGATGGATGTTCAAGTTGTTTCCACACTGGTAAAGTCCTATGATATATAAGATCTATAGGAACCCCTCATGGGGTGTCCAACACTTATTGTGGCCATTATAAAATTGTAATATTTATTGATAGGAATGAATTGAGAGCTTGGAAGGAGTATGGGATTCTCAGGTAGGTATGCGCCTTTATGTTGTGACCCTGAGGACTGTGGAGCCTAGGGTTTTGGTATTTCCATGAAGATGGTCATTGATATCCCATGGGGTATATTTTTTTAGATAATGAGATATAGGGTTCTTTAAGAGGACCCGTTCATTGTTAGCTGTAAGTGGATCAACACTACAAGTTTATTAATTCAGATTATATGTTTAAGAGATGGATCATCCCACATTTTTTTGGCCTTTTACAATGTCATCTAAGGGATTTTATGCTCAATATTTTTTTTGTGGAGGATACCATTGGGATATCATGGACCGGTAATTAGCCTTGAGTTGTGATTTGGTTTTCTCCCCTATTTTATGGTTTTGTTTTGCTGGTATTAGGGAGCTAATTGATGATCTAGATAAGTGATACCGCACATTATTTTAGTTTTCACCCTAACTATAGTGGCTTTGGACACATGATGTGTTGAAAAACACATGTAGTAGATTTTGTATACCAGGGATTGCACTATACACTTAGGGCCTTTAATGTTGTTCAATCCTGGATTAATGTATGGAGGACACCATTTTTTGGGTCCATATATAGTTCATGATTCATTCAGTATGACTTTTGAAACTAATATGTCACCTAGTTGTGTCAACGTATATATTAATATAATTACTTTAGATCATTTTATTGCTGTTTGAAATCCTAGAGGATAAAATTTTTCATGTTGAAACCTATGGTTATGAAATAGAGTCCTACTTTTGTGCATCCTTAATTTAAATTTATTTTATTTCATATGTAGATATGGTAGACATGATTGTTGTAGGGTGTCTAGGTAATCCACATCTTTTAAATCCTATGATGGGGCCTAGTGATATGATAGATTTACCAGGGGTGTCATACTAGAACCTATAGGTGACTTTTATTTGTTTTTTCAACTTTTGTTTAATGTAGTTGTTTCTTTTATGCAAGTTATCATTATTATTCATCTAGGTTGGTCATATCAGGTTTTTATGCAATTGTTTTTACAGTATGTTATAAGTTTACCATTGGGGGTGGCTTAATGAGATTTATTTATCACACAGTGAATGTAAACATCGGTGTGAATATGGACCTAATGTATTCATTCAAGTGGTATCATTGGTTTTCCAGTGGATGGGCCTGATTTATAGATATTATTTAACAAGTCAATCCATTTGTGTGGATTCTATAGACTAGGCTAGTGCATCATGTGTTATGTTGATATTGAGTACATGTTTTAGCTTAAATATTGTAGTAGAATCTGTTGTAATTATTTTTATTTTTCATATTTTCGATATGTCTTCAGCCCTATTTGTTACTAGACGTTGTATATTATTTATTCTTGTGAATCAGTATGATTGTATTATTTATCCCATATATTATCTCATTATTTTGATTTAGTTATTTATATTGTGTTTTCTGATTTTTACTCATGTTCATGAGTTTGGTTACTTTATACTATTATTTTACTCTAACTAGAGTGTATAGTCTCCCCACATCATATTTTAATCCCTTAACAATGTCCAGTAGCCTACGGAAGTTGGGTAGGCATGCTTCAGACCTTGTTTAAAGCTAGATTGGGTTATGTGTTTGGTTGACCTAGGATGGTTCATTACATAATGGTATTAGAGCATCTGGATTTTATATTTTTTGGGAATTGGTAGATATGTGGTCTTATAATATAACAAAACATGTGATGGAAATCATAATGATGTGTCTTCAAAACCTATGTCAATAGTATGTCCATGATTTTAGGGAAAGTGATTACTATTTCTGGTTTCTATTTTTATGGTTGTATGATTCCACCTATCATGATGCACTCAGGTTTGTAGGGTTATTTTGTATTCTAGTTTTTTGATTGTTTCTTGTAGATAAGTGGAAAATTATTATGCATCATTATAGGAATGTAGGATTCACATGTAATTTTCCTAGAGGTTGTGTTTTTACTAATTATTGATGCTATATAATTTAACGTGTCAGCAAACTCTCAGATGATGTTGTCTCATATAAGTATTTTGTGGAATTCAACTCAACTGAACCACATGTGTATACATTTTTGTTGTAGGTTCATATAGATCATGTAGGGAGACCTTCATCAAGGATTAATATGTAATCCTTTTATTTATTGATGCATAGATACCCTTGTCGGTCGGTAATGCGATCCAGTTTCCTTGTTGGTGGATTGATGAGGGAATGGATTCAAAGGAGATCCATGAAATGAGTTCAAGTTTCCATGAGGTGGCTATTTCCCTTAATTCCCTAGTTCTTTTCTTGGGATGGATCTATTCTTACCATGTTTTATCTATCAGATCATGTAGTGAGAACCATGTTCATGTTATCATCGATGGATTGGGTGGTCATAGATACTTTTCCTTGTATGATTCGTTGAGGTATACTATCACTAGGGTGTGGTTAGGCATGAAGAAGATTGGGTTTTGATAAGTGGAATGTTTTGTGTTTTCCTTATCTCTTGGTTGGCTTCAGAGGGTATGTTTAGTTGGTCATCTAGCCCTTCTCATTTTGATTTCACCTACTGTAGCACGGTGAGAGTGTTGTTAGATTCTTTTAGATTTATATTTTTTCCTAGGTGGGGGTGGTTATGTGATGTATCATTGAATGAGAAAGATGGAATTATTTTGAATAAGGGTGTTGAGGGTGCTCTTGTTTGTTGAAATTGACCTATGAATGGAGCATATTTAGTGGATTAGGTTCATATTTGTTTTTATATTAGGTATTAAACTATGTGAGTGTGATTCCTAGTATTCATATTAGGGTGGTTAATGAAAATTCTTATGGTGGGGAGTTCAGCATAGGTTTTCAGTTCATTAAACTCATTTTATGCGTTTTTTTGATAATGTAGTTTATGGGCTTCATATTTTTTCTTGGATATGGTGGGTTTGTTCACATATATTCATTATATTAAGTGACTAATGAAATATGGTATTTTTAGTTTTTCATTTTTTAATAGGGGTAATTATAATGATACTCATGTGGTGGGGAGAATCAGATTAGGTTTGATAGAATGTCTCCCATGTTGGGAGAGAGTTATGAATGTTTTAAGACTAGTAATTGGATGGTAATGATATTGTTAACTTCCATAGTGTCAATTTGGATCATATTAGTTGTTTTTCCATCGAGGCTTCTTGTGCGAGAGAAACATTTGTGGTGGAGATCTTGTGATGTTGTGCATCACCAATGGTAGTAAAAATAATGGGAAATTTAAACATTTTAATAAATGGTATTTTTTAAATGTAAAATTTTAAATTATCTTTTACTATAACCTCATATAATTTTCTTGACCAATCGTTTGGTCCTGGAATAGGGTTTTTACCCTATGATAGAATTTAGGTGGAAATCTCATCCATTGAAAATTTTATAGAATCTTTAATATTTATCTAATTATATTTTATTTTACACTAGAAAGTATGTTCATTTATATATTATAAATAGATCATAATATTGAGATTATATCTATGAAGTTGAGTCTATAATGGGCGATTTTCTTATGTGAGTCATAATCTTGCAGCAGGCGCCAGGGAAGGGCCTGACAATATTTCGTTGTTTTTCTTTTTTTCATCCTTTTTAATTTATCCATTTTATATTTTTCATAATCTATTATTCTTATTATGTACATCCCCATGGGATAACCCATTTGGGGTCTTCAGATGAATGATGGAGGGGTATATAAGAGTGAGAGGGTGGAGGTAACACTACTTAGGAAGCTCGTACAGAGTTCGATTGTGGTTCCACAGTTGTGTGGCATGGATTTGGTATGATGCTACAGTGTTTTATTTATATAGATAGTGCCATTATTTTTATTTTTATTTTTATCACAATTCCTTTTATTTTAATTGTATTTATGTCTTAATTCCTATTATTGTTTGGTGGGTAACCCTAGGGGGAAAATTTTGATCTTTTGTGGGGAAAATGGGGTTTCATGAATTTTTGAGGGGTTTCAAATCCAGAAAACCCATGTAAAAAGTTCTTAGTTAAAAGAAAACTTATTGTGTGTTCTCCCTATTCATTGAAGATTAAGGTTTTTGGAGTACTCATAATGTCATTTGGAGTATAGTCCATGTAGATAGTTTGGGTGTGTTTTTAAGTACTCATTTGATACCTCACACAAGGGTTCCTGGCCATGTAAGGTATGTGGAAAGTCCCCATGAGGGGTGTACACCATATAGGCATATATACCGTGTTAGAGTACATGGTCAGGTAACCATGTTAGGGTATATACCATGTACATGTTCTAGAGTATGTTTACATTGGAAAATGAACAGTGTTTGTGTCCTCAGGCATGTAGTCAGGGAGGACCTTCGAGGTTACATATCGGGTACCCCAAGTACATGTCATTTAATTTTCCTTCCATAGACTATTTTTCTTGTTTATTTACTGCTATAGGAATTGAACATATGAGTAGTTCATTTGGGTAAATTTAAATATAGATCATTATGGTGGATTTGTTTTTAGATTTTACACAATGTTTGTATAGTGTTTTGTATTTGTGAGAGTTTTTCGTGAGGGTTTATTTGAGGTTTAGTTCCAGAATCCTCTTATGAGTTGGGTTGTGAGCTATGAGGACTAGGTATGGGTTGTAGTATTTTTAGTGGGTTAGAATTTTTATTCCGGATAGAATTTTTTCTTATCCCTTTTTATGGATCCTAAAAGGATGAATTAGGTAGTATCTCTGAGGAGATTTCGGTTTTCCCTGCAAGTCAAGACTGGTTTCTCAATGTTAGAGTAATAGAGTTTTCACATATAGTGTTGGTCAGAATAGATTTAGTGGATCCTCTAGTCTAGGTTGAATACATGGGATGGTTTTTAGGTATAATTTATTATTCCATTGAGTTATTTCTATGGGACTCTTGAGAATTCCCTAGTGGTATGGTTGTTGATTGAGTGATATGTGGTTATTGTAGTCGATGGTTCAAAATTACAATATGGAATGGTTTTTTTTATAATGAGGATACCTTATAGGATCTTTTTTTTTGAGTTGGTCAGAATGACCACTATTTATTACCTAGTTAGTATTATTTTCATATAGATTCTCTTTAGGTTTTTTGTTGATCAATGATCATTTGGAATCCACTGAGGGTTGTTTGAGTTATTTCTACACTGGGCATGTCCCGCTATTTACAGGAGCTAGAGGAACCCCTCATATAATTTTCTAATATTTTTGTGGGCTTTGGGATGTTTATGGATCAATTTAAGGATGTTTATGAGTGATTTGGTAGAATTTGGGAGTCCTTAGTAGAATTTCTCCTTTATGATGCGATTCTAGGGACAGTGGGAACTCCATGTTTTTGTTTGGCCCTAAGGTGGGTCTTTGAGATCTTTTGGAGGATGTTTTATTAGATTTTGAGATATAGGGTGAATTTATAGGCCCCATGTATTATTGGATGATATTGTATCAGTGTTACTAATTCATCTATTTGAATTTTTGATACTATATTTGGATCATCCAATGTTTATTTGGCCTTTGGTCATGTTATTTGAGGCAATATTTTCTCAAGACATTAGTTTGAGGAGACCCTTGGGATATCTTGGATCGTATGTTGGTCCTATGTTGTGTTTTAGTTCCCTCCTATAATTGTTCGATATGGTTCGATGGTATTAGGGAGCTAATTGGTTATATAGATTAGTGTAATCCCCTATAGTTGAGTGTACACCCTGGTTATAGTGTTTTCTATAGTGTCAGTTGTCGAGGCACTCATGATGTGGATTTTATGTACTATGTATTATATTTTTTTCTCAAGGCCATGGTTGATTCAAAATTATATAAAATAATTTAGATATCACTTATTTTTGTGTCCATAATTGGTTCATAATTCATTCTATAAAACATTTAGATCTTATAGGTTTTATAGTTATGTCGAACTAGATGCTCTTATTGCCAATTCATATCATGCTACTGGAGTCCTAAATCCTGGTAGATATGCGTTGTCATGTGGAATATTTTTGTTACACATTGTTGTCTAATAGTTGGGCATTGTTTGTTTAGAATTATTTTAGATAATGTGTAAATCTATTATTTGTACGTATTATCAGGTGGATGGGTGAGAAATGTGCTTTGCATCCTCTGGCATTGGCCAGAGTGGAGTAAGATTAACCACAAGTGTCATATGAGAACCCATGGTTGTTTTTTTATTTTCCCCACTATTCTATGCAGTTGGTTATTTTATTCAGTCATGTATTTGCTTTCAACAAGGTTGAGCATATTACAAGTTCTGGAAATTATTATGACAGCATATTGTAAGTTCACTATTGGGGGTGGCCGGTAGATATTTACTTCTCACCTCATGTATGTGAACCATTATGTGAATATAGTCATGATGTATAATTTTAGGTTAGGGAATAGGATTCACAGTGAATGGGACCGAGGACTAGTGTTTCTAGATCAAGAGGATCCACATGTATAGACTCTCATGACTTGGCTACTCTAGCTCGAGTTTTGTGGAGATCATGTTTATGGATTAGGTTTGAGAAGGTAGTAAATACTATTGTATTTATTTTCTTTTTATATATATTGTATATGTTGTCAGCCAAATGGGTGTTTGATTGTTATGTTTTTTTCATGCTTGTGTGTCTATATGATCATATGATGCATTCCATTTATTATAGATTTTATTATGTTTACCCTTGTTCAGGATATGGGGTATGTTCCAATCTTATTTAACTCTTAACAGATGTTATATCTTATCCAATGTATTTTTTATACCCTTTATGTGGGTTTTTAGCCACTAGAATTTTGGGAGGAATACTTGAGGAATTATGGTGATCCAGATCGGGTGACATCTCAGGTTGACCAAGGCTAGTTTGTTAAAATTACCCTATTATGCTTATTATAATAAGTTGTCTTGTTGATTTTTTATTCATGTTTTTATTTAATATTATAATCTTTAATAATATTTACAGGGATTTTTTAAAGGAGAATCATTCACTTTATTTTTCAAAACTATGAAAATGAAAAAATATTTTAGGTTATGTTATCTTTTTAATATTTAAAAAAGGGATATATTTTTGTTATGTTTTTAGTTTATTGGTTTTATAATTACGAGAAAGGTGGAGTTTTCCTAGATTGTTGGAGTTTCTATTTTCATTATTTCTATTTTTATAAATATAATTCTCTTTTTGGATTTATTATTTTTTTCATTTTGATTTTATAAATAATGTAAAATCTGATAAATTTTCAATATATATTATTCTTATTCAATTATTTTATTCTACTTATATTAAAAATTAAATTTCATATCTAATGTATTAACAATTTTCTTATTTATAACATATTATGTATGACTATAAATGTCTTATGATTGTGTTTTTTTCATACAAGTATAACTCTTTATATTTGGAGGTCATCTTCTTTAAAACTATTGAAACTTTTTATGAATAGATTAAACTTCTCAAAAACTATTTCTACTTCTTACATACTTTTAATCTTTATTTTTAATGATTTTTATGAATTATAACATCTAATGATATTTTTCAAAATCTTAAATTAAATGAAACATATTTCAAAATGAAATATCAATCATATTATGAAATGAAATATATTATGAAATGAAACATATTGCAAGATGAAAAATCATAAAAAATTAAACATATTAATTAATGAAACGTCTTACAAAATAAAATATCCAATATGATTTTAAAAGTATTATATATTTTTTTGAAAGTCCTGTTAAATTTTTTATATCAAAATGATGTTAGTTTATTAAGAGATTCAGTTATTGGAATTTTTATAAAGTATTTAGGGGAATAATAGGATTATAGTTCTTATGATTTGATAGAGATAAGAATCTGGAATGATGATTAGTTATATGTTTCCTATATTACTGGTATTGTTTGATTTTTTTTCTATAGTATATGAATATTTAAATTTATATTTTACTATAATGATGAATCTTATAAACTTTTATTTTTACTCATAATAATTTTTCTACATGAATTATGTTAAGTATTTAATGACGACTATGTAGCTATGCAATGAATCTTACAATTTCAAAAGACACTTATGATTTTCAATGAATCTTACAATTTGGAATGGATCTTATGGTTATATGTCTACTATCAATATTTATTTACTCTTACAAAATTATATATATAATATTATTTTTATTTAAGTGTAGTAGCGATCCAGAGATACAATATGTTGTTATCAGATGATATGACTGAAAATATTATAATGATGTTATTTTTGTTTCAAGAAGTGTCTTATTTTTATCTTTATTTTTATGAACATTTTGTAATTTCACACAGGTTTAAACTTGTTTTATGTTTTTTGGAAATTATTTTTATGTGCTAATAAATATGTCATAATTTCAAAATCGTGATTGTAATTACAATTAAACATAAATTAAGTAACATAATTTAACTAGTATTTATAAATATTCAATATAGATATACTTAAATGGAAACAGATGAATTACATGATTTTTCAAAATGATGAAAAATTGATACATATGTCATGAATATAGTCATTATAGTAGATATAACATGTTAAATCATATTGATAATATTTATTAAGAAATAATGAAATAAATTCCCATTTTATTACCAAATTATATTTCTTAAAAAATATAATTCATTCCGACTATATATATTTTGTTATTTCCCTTAAATACCCATCATTGTTCTATTTAATATTCCACTGTAAAAGTCACTTTCTAATTTTTTTCACCTCGAATTGTAAAAGGATGTGTTTCTATATGGTTGTTCTTCTACTTGTAATCGGTAGGGTTTTATTGAGTTTTGACATCTGTAAAATGTCATGTTGTTTTGTTTATACCTTCCCTAAAAACGGTATATTATAATTATGTTGCAAATATCATAAAAAGACAATTTTAAGGAATAACTTCCCTGAAAAAGGTATTTTATAGGTCTCAACCATCTCATAATGATATCCAAGATACATGTTACACAAAATCATATACAATCATATCATAACCCATGAAATAAAATAAGTATCACAAACATGTAAAAAAATAATAACCTATGGAAAAGGGTAGATATATTGTAATCATCTCATCAAAATCATAACCTATGAAAAAGAAAAATATTTCATTAACAGATAACCTGTGAAAGAGATACGGGTTCCATTAGGGCCATGACATCAACCAGAACCCAATAATAAAAATAATTTGAATTGAAACATTAGATAATTTTCTAGAAGGGAATGAGTTACATAAACAAATGTTGTACTAGATTGAAAGTAATTTTTAAATATATTTAAAAATATTTCCTGAGAAACATATCATTTATTCTTTGAAAAAAGTATTTTTAATTATTAAACCCATTCGGAAATATTTTTCATAGAAAATAACTTGAAAACTAATAAAGAAGACTTAAAATCATTTAAAAAAATTTATCCTTAAAAACATATATAATAAGCTTAAAAACATTTTAAAAATCATGTTATTGGAAAACAAAATGCAATATTATAAAGAAATATTGAAAAAATTTTGGAAAATTTTTTATATCAAATCATATTAAAGAATCTTAAATTTTTTTGAAAAACATTTCTTTGAATATACATTGAAAACTTATAAATAACGATTGATTACATTTTTAAAAAAGTCATTCAATATTTATAAAACAAACTTGAAAAAATTTAGAAAACCATTTTCCTTGATATTTACTTTTAAAATAATTTTCTTAAAAATTGACATTTTAAAAATGGAAAGGATTCTTCAAATAAATGATGTTGGCTAAATTCTTCCATGTTGTATGAGGTAAAAAGAATATTCCTTTTTCATGATAAAAAGTTTAAAAAAATTTCTTATTTAATAAGTGAAATGAAGATTCCTTTGAAGATATTGGTAAAAAAATGGAAATTTGTTTTGAAATATTATTGGGGAATGGTAAAATATTATTGGAATCCTTTTTTAGAAAATATATATTTCCGACCAAAGATAGGGTAAACTCTGGATTTCATAAAAATACATTACTAACTATATTATGTACCAATGAGTATAAAAATGGTATCAATACATGAATATATAATGAATATTCCTAGGAGAAGAAAATTCATGAATGTCCTCAGATATGGGTAATAATATTTCATCCAAGGAAGAATAAACATAAACAATCTTGAAAAGCTTGGAGATTGTTTCAACAAACTTTTATCACTTAGTAAATTTAGATCATATTATCCATTTAAGAAAAATAAATTATATTAATCTTATAATATCATGGAAATAATGATATTTATGATATAGAATGTAAAATGGAAGTATATACACCAAAAAAGTAATTTAGGTGCATTACAAAACCTGAATCTCGAAGAAGGAAAATTGAGACAATACTATTTTATCGATTTGGTAACTTTTGAAAATTAGGCACCATGAAATAAAGGTAATAGAATGGATATTAAAATAGCGATAAATTTTACTATAATCATTATTTATTAAACTCATGTGCATAATGAAGAATAAAAAAGGAATGGGTGGTGAATAAAGCATGTAGCTCCCAAAATTAAAATGTGCTGTGAAATCCCCTTACCTTTTGTCTTGAATCTCTTTGTACAAGAACAAAACATCTATATAATAAATATATATTAATTAAAAATCTTTTAAAGAGCCATATTATTAAATCTAATACCATATATGGTTTTCTTATGACCATAAATAACCCTCTTGTTAACATTCCTATGTTAATGGTTCAGTTCGTGTAATATTCCCCTTATTCTTCGCATGAGTATTAATTTGTTATATCTTTGGTCTTTATACATATATCATGATTTCCAGAATTTAATATATGATATAAATATAATTTATATATATTTTATCCATATTATAATAATATATATAATATACAGTAATGAAATGCAATACACCGTTCATGGATATGGTTAGTCGCACGTATGTAAGAACGTTATTTCCATTTAATTGTCGCTATGAAAGAAAGAATTTAAAAAATATATATGTATATATATGTTTATATATAATTATTAAATTATATTTATTATTTCATATATATATATATATATAATATACTAAATAAACCCATCCTTAATACATTACATGTAGTGTGTGAACAAATCACATCACTTTGAGGGGGGTTGTCGTCCACAATTCCTCAAAAAAAAATTATCTTTTAAACAGAAATTATACGGACAAGTGTTGTAATAGAATTACATAAACATAAATACATAATAAATATAATATATAACATATATAAACATATTTTCCATCATAATGACCACTATTATATGCAGTAAAGGAAAAGTGAAAAAATCATCGTTTTGTGAGGCGTTAGTTCTTTTTACACGTAAACTATATGTTCATTTCCTATTAAATTTAGGTTTGTGTATGTGTAGATCAAAAACTTAGCATAAAAACATCATAGTATATTTAGGATATTATTTAATTTTGTAAAATCATGGAATAAAGAGAGTTAAGGGTGGAGAATGAAACTAAAAGAAAGATGTTTGAGAGAAGGTGTTACCTCTTAATCGGGTAACTCCTTTTGGTATCCTTGAAAAGGCTTCCTTGGATTGATTTCTTTCCAATGGTAGGTTTCTAGGAGAAAGGGAGGTATTTTTGGTATTTTATCAGGTATTTGTTGCCCGAATATAGTTTTTTAGGGGTATGAAGAAGAGATAGAGAGTGGTTCCCTTTTTTTAGTTGAAGGGTGAGGAATTCTTGTAAATACTAAAAGGTATTCATTAATGGGAGTTATAACATTCCTAATGTACCTAAAAAATGAAAAGAATGGATTAAAGTGGAATAATGTTTGATAAAACCTCTAAAAAACAAAAATATTTTTATTTTAATAACTGGGTTCCTTAAATCCTATGATTCCTCGATTTTATCATTTTGGTTTTTATTAAAGCTTCTAGTTTTAAAACCTATGTAATTTAACCATTAACACTAAAATATAGTGAAATTTCTTAGGAAATATTTATACACAAAATTATTAATATTATTCATAATTTATAAAATAAAAATCTCCCGTATTATTAAAATAATTTTTTGTTCATGTGCATGTAACGGGCAGAAACTCTACTTAACCCCAAACCATACTAATTTTGTTTTACAATATCTGGGTCAATATATTAATTAAAAAATATATATTGGTCCATTAATAGTACAAATTTAATATTTTTTTAACAGTTAAAATTATATTTTTCATAATTTATTGTTTTTTATTAATTTATAATCATTTAATAAAATATCATTGATTGTCAAATAACATTAATGTCACTTTTGACATTCTATATTTAATTTTATTTTTAAAATATCAAAAAAATATTTTAATTAAAATATATTGAGATAAAATCAATGAATTTTCAATATTCATCTAAAAAATAATTATAGACAATATATAAATAAATTTACTTAACTTTTAACATTTATTTTATCATTTATTTTATTTAATTATTAACTAAATAATCACTATGTTGGTGTATTATATGCACATTAAGTAACATAATCATCTAAAAAAATTACTGATAAAGTATTATGACAAAACACCCCATTTATATTATAAAATCATATACGTATCATAAAATATGATGATTTTTAAATATCCCAAAATTTTATAAATATTAAAGGTAATGAAAGTTCACATTTTTTATTTTTTCCTTACTTAACATTTTAAATAGGGAATATCAATTTAATAATATCACAATAACACATAAAAATAAAAAAAATATATGATATGTTAAAATTATTGGAATCCAATGTCCTTTGGACAAATTTCCAGGGAATTTTGGTCCTTATGGTTAAGGTTTAGTCGTCAATTAATGCTAAATCTTACCTTAATCACTATGATCAATTTTAATCACTTTCAGTTATATCTTTGTACAAAAATTAAGTTGATATTATTAGGAAAAAATATCTTTCTGATTATAGATTTATTTTTTGGATTTTCAAAATTCAAATCACATAAGTGGGGAAATTATGTTTAATGATAATCTCACATATGTGGTGACATAACAGTGTTTTTAAAGTAAAACATTCAAACGTTCAATAAGTTCTTATATCTAATTTCAATATAAAAATAATTTCTATTCAATAAGTTAAATTAATATATGAATAATTTATCTATTTTGACTTTAGAAACCAATTTAAAATATAATTTGACAAAAAAAAAGTATTTAAACGAACAAGTGGATTTTAACTAAAATACATTATTTCTCACTATTCATAAAAAAAATGATGTTTATAAGAAAAATTAAAAAATTAACACTATGCTTGTTTTTAAATTCCAAATTCAAAAATGAAGATTATTTTTAAAAAGAAATCTATAATATTTTCAAAATTTAGTTTTAAAATTTCCGTGGCATTAAAAGAGGTAAAAACACGGTCTTGAATGCAATATAAGCCAACATTGGTGTTCCGTGTAAAGAAAGATAAAATTTATGTTTCATGTATTACATGATTAATATTTTTTCCATATAATTAAAGTCATGAATACATGTGATTGAATATAAAATAAATAATTTTTTTGTTGTGTGAAATGAAAAATGACAGAATGATTAATTTCATTCAAAAATTTATATTTCACAAAATCTCAAGGTGTTGCATTCTACCCCCTTAAAATGAATTTTATCTCAAAATTCATCCGGGATATCAAAGGTTTAATTGTTTAATGTTTCATTCAATGAAACTCACATTTTATAAATTAATACTAAAACCTCCATTAAAAGGGAATGTTGGAACCATAACGACTACACAAAGTAACTCATAATGAGATTCCGACATAGGAGAACATAGCGGGGAAGTAAAAACCTATACATGGATGAGAAATATTACGTTCAGTTTATTTTGGAGAGTGATATAGAACAAGTCAAGGAGAAATTTAACAATAGAAAATCCATAAATCTTCGTTGACCTAAGAGAACTTATAAATTATTGGAAATGAAGGTAGTATGATAACATTTTTTTCTTTATGATCATTTTTCCTAAAGTTGAATAATTATCATCAAAATATACTTACATGTATTCAAGACCACATCACCCTTTTTTGTCCATTGATCCACTTCTAGTATTTCTATAAAATGGAAGGTGACAATTTTAATTCCATAAGCACTAATATATCATGACATCCATGATATTCCATCCCATATTTCATCTATTATCATAGACACAATGCATTTTGAACAGGCTATATAATATGCATAAATTTTCATATGGAGAGATAACTATTTAATCTTATTAACTTCATATAATGTTTAACGGACATCATCCATGAATGGTTTTCCTTATAACCCTTCAAAAAGATGAAGATTCAAACTACTATAAAGTAAGTCATGAAATATTCTTAACATTGGTCCACAATATTTCACAGAGTACCACTTGGTTGTCACATTCTAAAAATATTAATAGACTCATTGTATATTCCCTTGAAACAATGTAACAACCTTAACTACTATAAATCCTATTGGAAAACATGCATGTTCCTTTATTACAATGATTACATGGTATATTCTTTTAATCTAAGATGTTTTAAACTGCATCATTGATGACATAGAACACATTTTCAATAACCAGTTCCAGGGAAATATGTACCAAAAAATTTACTTATTCCCATCCAACACATCTTTATACAAACATAATTATCTCAACACTAGGAATTAATTATGCGTTTCTTTCCCCTAATAAAAATACCACTTTTCCATTAAATCACATTTTTATATCACCATCATCGTTCAACATATCCTTTTTAATCCTTAATGAAAATATATACATAATATAATTATATATTTCATGACTCATATAATATAATATTTTAATTCGAAAACCTAAATACTTCATTAATCCATCGGTATTATTAAACCATTACTCAAACATCACCGACATATTAATTAATACCACTTTCCTAGAATATGAAATATAAATGATTACGTAAGGTTCCATAAACATAATATAATCATTCATTGTATGATTAGTGTAAAAAATAATAGAAGATCGTCACATACATTTCACATATTATTTTATGTCACTTTATCTGTAGAGGTATAACCCATAGTCTAATCACCTTCTTTTTTTACATTATCTGATTCCCATTTGTGAAATCAATTAACATAATTCATATACATCCCACATCAAAAAAATTAAATGAAAACCATTTTTATTTTTGTTCTCTCAATTTACTAAAACCATAAATCATATTGTGAGTAACATTTATCATATTGGGATACAATATAACCATGAAATATTTCCTATAGGGAACCTCAATCTTGGATCTTACTTCTTTAATAATTGAAACCTTAATTTTATCCTCTGTAATTAATATTCATCCACTATTTAATTAATTTAAAACAGTTTATAAAGAGTTTGTGAATTCCCAAATAATATCCCATGGGAGTGTCAAACCAAGTGTGAAAAATGCCCATTTTCATGTATCAGATTATGCCGAGTCAAGCCTAGAAGATCTTGTCAGAGTTGTTACCCCAAGTGCCAACTATGACAAATTTATATAAACTTGTAGAATCCATATATAGATGTATTTCTATTAAACCAACCACTCTATCTTATAACAAAAATATAGTACATTTTCGTAATTGTTATCTCATCCTTATACTTATCCTTAGAGAAATCCCTAAAAATATCCTTCAAAATATACTGAAGGATTTCACTGAAGTTTTCTCATCCTATATTCTAAAGGCTAACTAAACCATTATACTAATGAAAAATATAAATACCCTCACTTTTCATATATTATCATTACATATGATTTGTGAAATTATTAAATCATTATACAAATAGACGCCTAAAGAACATACTAGTCAAGTGCCTTTGGAAACATGGAAACACAGTCACTCATACATAAATAAGCTACATTTTCTCTAACTAGATTATAATTGACTATCCCCCATCTAAAAGACATAAAAAATAATACATATATTCATAAAAATGGGATGAAAACATAAAAAGGGTGAGATAAAATGCATAGTAAAGGTAAAAAAGGGAGATATGTAAGAATAATCCTGAGAATAAGGGTATGAGAACATGATCATGAAATTAGAAGATCATACCCTACATATCAAAGATCATATAAAAGAATAACATCATGAATCTTGGTAGTTCATAGGACATGAATCAAAAGAAAATAAAGTACGTAATCTGTGAAATCATAACATAGGAATAAAACATGGAATTATGGAAAATACATAAGAAAATATATAATTATTTCCAGGTAGTCAAGGCATCAAATCCAAGGGCACATTTTTGGGAAAAGTTTGTTACATAACTAAGTTCTCACCCCATTCTATCCATGTATTACTAAATCATGTTCACACCTCATTCCATCCCTATATTACTGAAATGAGTTCACTCCTCATTACAACCCTGAATTACTAAACAGAGTTCATTTATAACCCCAATCCTATAATACTGAACAAAGATCATCTCCTTTTATTTCCTTGTATATCTCATGTGATATAAATCAATACCCAATTCATTGGAGGGAGATATATATCCCACCCATCTCATAATGGAATCATAAATACATGTTTAATAAAATCATAAATAATCCTATCATAAACCCGAAAATTTAATGGGTATCATAAACATATAAACATATCATAACTTATAGAAATTATACAGGTTTCATAATGATTTCATCAAAATCATAACCCATAAAAGTGAAAATGGTTTCTAAAACACATAACCCATGAAAGAGAAATGATTTTCAAAAATAGATTTACATTAATCATAACCCATTCATAGAAATAATATTGATGGAACCTTTAAATCATTCCCTATAAGGAAATGAGTAACATCAAGGAATATCATCTGAGATTGAAAATAGTTTTGAAATATATTTAAAATATTTTTTATGGAAAATATCAATTATAATTTCAAAAATTATTTTTAATATATAAAACCATTTTAAAATCTTTTTCATCAAAAATATATGAAAAATTTACAAATAATACATGAATTAACTTTGAAAAACTTTTTTTTATTGAAAACGTATAAAATGAGGTTAAAAAAATTTAAAAAAACTTTTTATTGAAAAAAATTTGAAAAAGTATAAATAAATCTTGAATATGTTTTTAAAACCTTTTAACATGGAATCATATAAAAGGAGAGTGATTTTTTTTAAACCCCTTTCATCGAAAAAACATTGAAAAATTATTAATACAGAGTGAAACCATTTTAATAAACAAATTCCTTGAAAACATATAAAATAAGAATGCAAAATTTTTGAAAAAGATTCCCTTGAATAATAATTTTGAAAAATCATAAAAATTAACCTGGTAATATTTAATGGAAGCTTCAAATAAATGATAGTGGTTAAATCTATACATGTCGTATGAGGTAAAAAGATTATTCCACCTCCATTATAAAATGGTTAAAAAAAATTTTTGGAAATAAAAATGAATCTTTATTTTAATAGATTAGTAACAGAAAAAAATCGGAAAATTATATTTTAAATATAGTATGATATTGGTACAATATTCCTAGAAACCCTATTTAGAAAACATCGATTTACGAAATAATAGAGGATAATGTCGGGATTTTTTAAAAAAAAATTCTTAACTTTATTATGTACCAAAGTGTAAAAAAACAGTAAAAACACATGAATATAGTATGAATAGCCACCAGAGAAGAAAATTCAAGAATGTATTTATGGATGGGTTATAATATTTCATCAAAGGAATCATAAACATAAACAATCTTGAATAGCGGTGAGATTTTTTCAATGACCTCTTATCACTTTGTAACAAGGGATCATATTCTATATGTATGAAAATAAAAATACATGATTCTTATTATATCATGAAAATATTTAGATTCCTATTATATAACATAAAATGAAATTACATTCAACTGAAAATGAGTTTAGGTGCATAACAAAACATGACTCTTAATATAGGCAAATTGAGACAATACCGATTTGACCGATTTGGTAACTTCTGAAATTTAAACCCCATGAAATAAAAAACATATAATGTAAATGTAAATACTCATAAATATAAAAAAAATAATCATTTATTACATTCATTTTTAAATAATATGAATCAAGATATAAATATATATCCTTTATATATAATATATTTGTATTATATTGATCTATATAATACATAATTATGAAATAGAATAGACCGTTCATTAAGACAGTAAACTGTACATGTATGAACGCTATTTTCGTTTAACTATCATGTTGAAAGAAAGAAAGGGATATAAATAGATGTATATATATGTATATATATAATTATTACATTATCTTTATTGTATCATTTATATATCATATATGTATTCTCTAAAAGACATGATAAATTTAGTATATAAAATATATAAATATATTATTCATCATAATGACCACCACTATAGGCGGTAAAGGAAAAATGAACAATCCTTATTTCGTGAGGCGGTAGTTCACTGTACATGTAAAAAATATGTTTGTTACCAATTTGATAGAGGTGATTGAAAGTATAGTTAAAACCCATAGCATAAAAACATCATTGTAAATTTAATATACAGGTTTTATTATACAATCATGTAATAAATATTGTAAAGGGGTTGATAAATAAAATAAAATAATGGAGCTTGAGATAATATGTTACCTATTAATCGGGTAACTAATTTTGGTTTGTGTTAAATGGATTGCTTGGAAAGAATTCCTACGAAGGGGATGATTCTAGTAGTAAGGGAGGTATTATGGGATGTGTATTTGGAATATTATTTCTGAATTTAATTGATTTTAAATTTGTTAAAAATAGGTTGAGTTCTTTCCTTTTAATAGAGGAAGGGGAGTGACACTGTTGTAAATAGCCAAAGGTATTCATTAATTGAAGGTATACCATATCAAATGTTCCATTAAAATGTAAAAATAATGGATTAAAAGGGAATAATGCACTATAAAATCCTCCACTACACAAAAATATGTGCAGTTTAAAAATTTGGTTCCTTAACTTCTAAGAATCCCCACTTTTATCATTCTATTGATTATTTGAACATTTAGTTTTATAACCTAAGTGATTTAACTATTAAGACTAAAAAAGGGTTAATTACAAGAATATAAATATAAAAAAATTATTAATATTATATATATATTATAAAATAAAAATCTCATGCGTTTTTCAAATAAATTTTTAAACAAGCACATTTGATGGGAAAACACTATATAAACCCAGATTGTGCCAAAAATGTTTTTACAATCTATGGGACAATATGTTAATTATAATATATAAAATGGTCTTTGAATAGATGATATTTAATATTTATTAACACTTATAAGACTCTTTTAATAGTATTTTATTTTTATTAAATTTAAATCATTTAATAATATATCATTTATTATAAAAGAATAATAATGTCACTTTTTAATATGTTTATTTAATTTTATTTATAAAATATAAGTCAATAGTGGAATTTAAATTTATTGATATTAAAATAATGAAAAATGATATATTCATATAAAAAATAATTATAGACCATAAATAAATCAATTAACATTAATTTTATAGTTTAATGTATAATTTATTTTAGTTAAGTGTTAACTAAATAACCACTATGTAGGTGTTTCGTTAGAATATTAAGTAACTAAATAATATGTAAAAAATTATAGATAAATTATGATGATATAAATAAACCATTAATATTTCAAAATTTTATTTGCAACCGAAAATATGATGTTTTTGACATATCCTGATGTTTTATAAATGGTAGAGGTAAAGAATGTTCCATTTTGGACTTCTTCCCTTACTTAAAAATTTATATGGGGAACTTCCATTTAATAATATCACAATAACCCAAAAATTTATAACCAAAATGGGTTATGTTCAAATTATTGGCATCCAATTTCCTTTGGATAAGATTCCATGTCATTTAGGTCCTTATGGATAAATTTTAGTACTTAATTAACTTAATTTTACCTTAATCACTGTGATTAATTTTAATCACTTTCACTAATCATTTTTGTGAATAATTATGTTGATATTATTATACCAAAAATATTATACTAATTAGAACCTTTTATGTCAGTTTTTAAAAATTCAAATCACATATGTGGGAAAATTAATTTTAATGCTAATACCACAGACCTGGTGATTAAGAGGGGTTTTAATGTAATAAAGTAAAAAAGCTTAATAAGTTTACATATCTAATTTCAAAATAAAAATTATTGAAATGACATAAATTAAATTTATTTATTTATTATTTATCTATTTTAACATTATAAAAAATTTTAACATATATATTAACATGAATAATTATTTAAACTAAGTGATGGTTTCTAACAAAAATACAATATTGTTCACTTTTCATCAAAAAATGAGTTTTCTCAGAGAAATCTATAAAATTCACATTATAATAATTTCGATATTATGAATTAAACAATTATGTTCATTTTGAAAAAAATTATACCATTTCCAAAATTTATTTTTAATATATGTGCACTATTTAAAGCTGTAAAAACCCAGTATTGCATGTAACGTAATCTGACATCAGGGTTCTATGTAGATAAATCTAAAATTTATGTTGTCTATAGTACATGATTAATTTTCTTTGGTGCATAGCGCAATACAAACATATTGTTTTAATACAAAATAAACTATTTCTAGTGTTGTGTTAAATTAAACATATCAAAAAGATTAATCTAATTTGAAAAAATATATTTTACAAAATCTCGGGGTGTTACATTATACCCCTCCAAAAATTAATTCCCCCTTGAAATTCATCATGACTATCAAAGGTTTGATACATGAAATTTTCATTCCTAAAAACCCACATTGTAAAAATGAGTACTAAAAATTCCATTATAAATCGAAAGTTGGAACAATAACGGTTAAACAAAGTAACTCAAAAATATATTCCTATAGAGGAGAACATATGTTGGAAGTGAAAACATGAACATGGAAGAGAAATATTACCATCAAATTATCATGGAGATTTAAAGAGAACAAGTTTAAGAGAAAGTTAAAAATCCAAATTCCATAAATCTATGATGACCTAACAGACCTTATGATTCATCAGAAATGAATATACTGGGTTAATATTTTTGTATTGAAGATCCATTTCCATAACATTAAAAAAATTCATGAAAATATATACTTTCAAAATTTCAGTAAAATGTCACTCTTTATTGTCTGTTCATCCACTTCACCTCATTATCTAAAAATGAAGGTATCCTTTTTCATTCCTGATGTACTAACAGATCATGAGAACATGACATTTCATCCCATTTTTTATCAGTTATCATAAACAAAAGGTATTTTTGAATAGGCAATCCAATATACATAAAACCTCATAGGGAGATAAAAAACATTAATCTTATAGACATCATCTAATGTTTAACTTAAACATTATATAAATTGGTAACCTTATAACCCTTCTTAATATGAAAATCCTAAACATTAGTATGAAATTCACAAAATTATCTTAACATTGATCCCCCATATATCACATAGTACCATATGGTTGTCATATTCCAAACACATGGATACCCTCATTGTATATTCCATTGAAACATGGTAACACCATTAATCACCATAAATCATTTTTAAAAACAGACATGCTACCATATTCCATGGATTATTGGATATATTCTATAAATCCAAGAAGTTGTGAACATCATCCTTGATGAAATAGAACACATATTCAATAATAAATTGTAGGGAAATTTGTACCATCCAATTTACTTATTCATATCTAGTATGTCTTTACCAAACACCATTATCTCAACATAATTCATTCATTACGGTTTACCTTACATTAATAAAAATATCACCTTTCCATGAAATCACATTTCTGTGTCTTTACCACCATTCAACATGTATTTTTCAATCCTTAATGTAAAATTATATAGAAAATAATTATTTATATCATGATTCATTTAAGATAATTTTTCAATTCTAAAACATAATAACATCATTAAGTCAACCCTATTATTAAACCATTATCCAGGCTTCATCAACTTATTTATTAATAGAGCTTTCCTAGAATATGAAATTTTAATAATGTCTTAAGGTTCCTCAACCTTAATCTAATCATTATTCTTAGGTTTAATGTAAACAATAAAGGAATATCATCAAATAGCCTTCACATGTCATTTGTAATCACTTTATATTTAGCAGTATTACCCATACTCCTACCACCTTCTTGATTCTCTTTTTGTGATTTCCATTTGGTAAATAGATTCTCCTAATTCCCATACTTACCAAATCCAAAACATTAAATTTTAATCTTGTCCTTTCTAGTTCTCTCCATTGACTAAAACCAAAAAGTATACTGTGGGAAACATTTATCATGTTAGGATACCATATAATCTTGAAAAATTACTTATATGGTCCCTAAAATAATTATAGGTCTTCATTAATATATGACACCATAGGTTTAAACTAGGTTACTCATAGTTATCCTCTATTTAAATACTTCATAATGGTGTCTAAATATTTTTTGAATTCCTAAAGAATATTTACTGGGAGTGTCAAAAAGGCGTACAGTATGGTCTATTGTCGTGTACCAGATTACCTCATGTCAGGACCAGAACATATTGTCATATTTTTTACCCCACGAAACATCTATACCAAATCCACATCCACATATAGTATCCAGAATGGGATGTATTTCAAGGAAACCACTAACTCTTCCCTTTTCCAAAATTATAGGGCCCTTTTTTAAACGTTAACTCATCCTTATACATAACCTTAGATACATCCCTATACATGACATTAGAAATATACCTAGGGATATCACTAAATATTTCTCATCCTAACCTCCAATGGATTAGTAAACATTTTCTCAAATAACACCTATAGAAATCCACTATTTTCATAAATTACCATTACCGAACATTTAATAAATACATAAAACATTATACAAACTGATGCCCAAAGACCATACCATTCTAGTTCCTTTATAAACACAAACATTGTTACATAAATGAGCTATATTATATCTCACTAGGTTCTTCATGACTATAACCCTTCTTAGAGTTATCAAAAATAGTAAGTATATTCATATCCTGGGGAAGGAAACATAAATGGAGGTGATCTCAAATGATTATTAAGGGTAAACTAGGGAGATATGTAAACATAATCATGAGAATAAGAATATAAGAACATGATCATGAAAATAGAACATCATACCCTACATATAAAATATCATATACATGAATCAGGCCATTAATCATTGATGTTCATAAGACATGAATCAAAAGTAAATAAAGAACAAAGTCCATGAAAGAATAACATAGGAATCCGAAATGGAATTATGTATGTAACATAAGTATATATAATGATTTCTATAATAGTCAAGGCATCGCTAAAAATTTATTCTTAGTAATCAATGTACTCCACTAAACTATTTTCACACCCCGTTCCAGCCCTGTATTACTAAATTGAGTTTACTTCTCTTTCCAGTCCAGTATTAGGGAACTGAGTTTTATCCTCATTCATGTATTACTGAACAATGATTATTTCTTATTTCATACCAATAAAATTGAAAAACGTTCATTTATCATTCTATCCATGCATATCTCATGAGATATAAATATTTACCCAATGCATTTGACATAGATATAGGTCCCACCCAACTCATAATTAAATCATACATATAGGTACCAAAAATTCATAAACAATAATATCATAACCCATGCAATAAAAGGGGTATCATAAATATTTAAACATATAATAACCTGTGGAATAGGATAAAGGTTCCATAAAAATTTTATTATAATTATAACTTATAAAATAGAAATGATTTCCATAATTATATAACACATGATATAGATATTAGTTTTATAAAGACCAATACATTAAGTATAACTCATTAATGAAAATAATTTTAATGTAAAATTTTGACAATTTCCTAAAAGGTAATGACTAACATCAACATATGTCATCTTATATAGAAAATAATTTTGAGATATCATTCAAAAAATTTCATGTAGAAAATTTCCTTTCTTTTTTGAATTTTTTTTAATATATAAAACAATTTTGAAATCATTTTTAGGTAAAATTGCTTAAACAATAATAAAGAATACTTGAAATCATTTTAAGATAGTTTTTCTTTTAAAACATATAAAATAATCTTAATAAATTTTGAAAAACCATTTTCTTTGAAAATAATTTGATATCTTATAATGAAAGATTGAAAATGTTTTGAAAATGTTTTTACATGAAAACAAATGAATGAATCTTGAAAAGGGATTGAAATCAATTTCATTGAAAATGATTTAAAAACTCATAAATAAGGCTTGAAAATATATAAAATATTATGAAAAACATTTTGAAAACAATTTTCAAAGAAAATTACTTTAAAACAAATTTTCATAAAAATTATCCTTTTGAAAATGTAAATGAAACATCAAAGAAATGGTGGTGGGTAAATCCATACATGTTGTATGAGGTAAAAATAACATTCATTTTTCATGGTAAAAAGGTTATAAATATGAATTATTCAAAAAGAAATAAGAACATTCCTTTGAAGATATTGGTAAATTTCAAAAGGATAAAAATGATCTTTAAATATTACAGGATAATTGTATAATATTCTTGTAAAACCTTTTTATAAAACATATATTTCAGACCAGAGATTGGCTAAACTTAGGATTTCCAAAACACAATTTGTAAACTATATTATGTAATAATGAGTAGAGAATAGGCACCAATACATGAATATAGCATGAATAAGTGAAGGATAATAAATGTATGGAAATTATTTATAGATGGGTTATAATATTTCATCAAATGAAGCAGAAACATAAATAATCTTTGAAAGAGATGAGATTGTTTCAATAAAATCATTTCACTTGGTAATATAGGATCACACTCTCCACATAATAAAAGGAAATTATGTAATGCTTATAATATCATTAAAATATGTAGATTCGTGATATATAATGTAAAATGATATTATATACACCTCAAACTGAATTTTGGCAAATAACAAGACATGAGTCTCAAAGAAGAAAAACTGAGAGAAAACTATTTTACCAATTTGGTAACATTTGAAACATAAAATTCAAGAAATAAAGCTAATATAATATATATTAAAATACCCATAAATTTAAATATAACTACAATTGATTACATACATGGGTATCATACACCCTACACAAATGGAATCTGTGGTGAATAAAGCATGTATCTCACAGAAATAATAGTTGAGATGAAATCCCCTTACCTATTGTCTTTACTCTCTTCATACTCATAAAAACCCTTAGTATAATAAATATATATTTTATATAAATATTTCACATATCCATATTATTATATCTAATACCATATATGGGTTTATTATAACCATATATTATCCACTTGTTAGCATTCCTATGTTATGGTTTCACTTCAGGTAACATTTGATTTATTCTTAAAATGAGTCTTAATTTGTTATATCATTAGTCTTTATACATATTTCAGGATTTCCAAAATGTAAAATATGATATAAATATCATTTATAAATATTATTTCTGTATTATATTAATATACATATTATATATGTATGAAATGGAATACACTATTCAAGGAGACAGTAAGTCGTATGTATGCATGAATGCTATATCCATATAATTATCATGTTAAAAGAATGAAATTAAAATAGAAATATGTATATAAATATATTTATATATAAAATTAATATATTATATTTATAATATTATATATATATAATATATATTCACTATAATCATCCTTAATACATTCCATGTAGTGTATGAACAAATCACATGGCTTTGAGGTGGAGGTCGTTCACACGTTCTCTAATGAAATTATATTATTTAGAAAATATTTGAAGCTATAAAAACATGTGTTGGAAAATTATTATATAAGATTAAATACATAATATATTTAATATATAAGATTTATAAATAGAGTTTCCATCGTAATGTCCACCATGAGAGGCAGTAAAAGGAAAAACGAACAATCATCATTTCGTTAGGCTGTAGTTCACCGTACTCATTAACAGTATGCTCGTTACCCATTATACAGAGATGTATATAAATTTTGGTAAAAAAATTATAGTAAAATCATCTTATTATATTTAATATACTATTTTTTATTCAAACAATTAATTGAGAGAGTTGAGGAGGTGGAGAATGAAAATAAAATAAAACATCTTGAGAGAATATGTTACCTCTTAATCAGGTAACTCCATTTGGTTTTTCCAAATGGCTTATATGGTATGATTTCATCCCAGGGGGATATTTATAGGATGAGTTTTTGTATTTTTTTCATGTATTTGGCTGATATTATACAAACCTATTTGGTTTTAGAGGTGTGAAGAAGAGTGAGAGTGGTTTCCTTTTTATATTGGAAGGGGAGTGACACTCTTCTAAATACCAAAATATATTCATTAATGGGATGTATAACTAACCTAATGTGGATAAAAATGGGAAAATAATGTATTAAAGACTGTTAATTGTTGATAAAAACCTCTATAACACAATAAAATGTGCATTTTATTTAATTGGTTCCTTAACTTCTACGATTCCACAATTTTATTATTTTGGTTTTTATTAAAGCATCTAGATTTATAACCTAAGTAATTTATCCATTAAAAATAATCTAAAGAATTATTTATTAGAAAATATATATAAACTTTATTGTTAATATTATTCCTAATTTATAAAATTAAAATCATTTTTTTTATTTAAAATTAATTTTAAATCAAGCGTATGTGACACGTAGAAACACTACATAAACCTGGACCATGCTAATAAATGTTTTTACTATATATAGGTCGATATGTTAATTATAATGGATCAATAGGTACATTAATATACCATATTTATTATTTAGTAACAATTATAATACACTTTTTATAATATAGGATTTTTATTGACATTAAATAATATAATAAAATACCATTTCTTGTAAAATAACAATAATGCCACTTTTGACATTGTTTATTTAATTATAATTTAAAAATATCCAAAAAATATTTGAATTAAAAAGTATTAAATTTAAAAAATTTTATAATTTTATATTCTTTTAAAAAATTTATATATAATAATTCAATCAATTTACTTCACTTTTAACATTTATAGTGCCATTTATTTTAGTTATTTATTAACAAAATAATCACTATATTGGCGTTTCATGAGAATTTTAAGTAACTAAATCATGTCTAAAAGTTACTCATAAATTATAATCATAAAGATAACAATTTTATATTTCAAAAGGATTTGTATAACCTTAAATATAATTCCATTAACATATGTCAATGTTTTATAAATGTTAAAGGTAAGGAAAGTCCACTTTTTATCTTTTTCGTCAATTAACCTTTTATATTGATCATTCCATTTAATAATATCACAATAATCCATAAATTAGGATAAAATAGTGTATATGGTCAAATTATAAGAATCCATTGTCCTTTTGAAAAAATTTTAGGTCATTTTGGTAATTATGGATATGGTTTAGTGCTTAATTATACTTATTCTTACCTTAATCATTCTAATTAATTTTAATCACTTTCACTGATCATTTTGGTCCAAAATTAAGTTGATATAATTAGATAAAAAATATAATACTGATTTAAAGCAATTATTTTATTTTTTCAAAATTTAAATAAGAGAAGTGGGAAAAATATGATTAATGTTAATCCTGTAGACGTGGTGATAATTTGGGTTTCTAAAATAAAACATTCAACAGATCAATAAGTGTTTATTACTAATTTCAATATAAAAATGATTCTAGTGACAAAAAATGAATTTATATATGTATTATTGATCTATTTTGACTTTATAAAAAAAATTAAATTATAATTTTATGCTAATAATTTTTTAAACATGGAGGTGAGTTTTAGCTAAAATACAGTATTTTTCATTATTCATAAAAAATATGGTTTTCATAAAAATCTCAAAAATTATATCTACGATATTTTTGATATTATGAATTCAAAAATTAGCTTTTTTTGAAAAATTATATTGATAATATTTTCAAAATTTATCATCAAAATAGTTATGCTATTAAATGTGATAAAAAATCTATTTTTTGTCTAACGTAAGCTAACCTCAGTGTTCCATGTAGAGAGAGCTAAAATTTATGTTGTGTGTAGCGCAATATTAACTTATTGTTTCATATAATGTAATCCGGATATATAGTTTTCATATAAAATAATCTATTTTCCGGGTTGTGTGAAATGAAAAATATCAAAAATATTAAATTAATATGAACAAAAATATTTCACAAAATCTCAACATATTAATTTTTTTTGTTTAAATAAGATTTTAATATTTTTTTTCCTTTTATAATTTCCAATTCACAACCCCTCATTACATTTTTTACTATAAAAACCTATGAAAGCATGGTCCATTAGAATTCCCCAACAAAAATTTTAAGATAATTTTCTTTTATACGTTATCTATGGAAATTTCCAATTAAATAATCCACGGAAACATAAATCAACTACTACATTATGTTTTCAAAGAAAATTATATAGCCTAATTTTTCAATGGTACTTCTCTGATGGAATTTTCAAGTGAAAAATCATTTTTACAATGTTCTAAATCATCATTAAAATTATAATTTTTTAGTACATATACACTTTTGAATTGTTTATTAAAAGTTCTTAAATGAATATTTTTTATTATGAGTTATAAATTTGGGTCTCTATGGTATTGATATGAAAAAAAGAAAAATAATAATAATTCTAAATAATGATATATTATTTGAAATAATTGTTCCACTAAACCATTATAGAAGAACTATTAAAGTTAAAAATCAATTGAAATAAATATTACATAAACTAAATATATATATTAAAATAACCTTCTTTAAGTTCCCATTCGATCATTCTACTACATTAAGAGGGGTGAATTAGTGTTCCCCTATTTTTTATAAATTTTACATTCTCTATTTATTTTACCCTCTTGATACTTGAACCTCAATCTCAGTTAAGAAGTATTGATCAAATAATATTCCTTCAATAGTCACAATAATATGAAATACATAATATAATCAAAAATATTATCACCCCATGATTTATATTTTTTCTCCCAAATAAGGGTACCTAATATCTGTTGAGATTTGGTCATCTTGTAAGACATAGGGTAATCACTAAAATGATAGTGTGATTATAACCCAATGATAAAAGTGTTTATTTGTGAATCTTGAAAATATTTCTTCAATATACAAAAAAAGTGATGTAAAATATAATTGACTTAGTATTCTGTTATTATTGTGAAAGAAATTATGTCCCTGTAGTCCTTCAGTCAGAAATCTAGAGTAGTGGATTTTTTTTACAGTAAAACCACAAGTCCTCAATGTTTCTCCTTTAAGAATTGTGAAAAATATCTATTTGATGTTCTAGATTTAATTACACAAATATTAATCAGATATTATACCTTATTTAATATGTATTAAACCTCCATAATTTAATAAATACACACTATATACATGTTTTTCTTATTCTTCATAGATCTTATTATGATTTAAATCTCAATGGATACCAATATCTAATAGTTTTCACACAATGTTCCTTAAAAACATATTATGAGTTGACTCTTCACATCCACTAATTAAATACATAAGTTCTCACCCCTATATACTTCTTCCATGATATTATTGAAATTAAATAGTACTAATAATATAAGGTTTCTCTTTAATACAAAAATTATTATCTATTGTATTTTTATATGATATGCTCATTAAGTCTTTTTCTCATTGATACATATGTTTTTATTTGGAGTAAATTATTAGATTAATATTAGTCACCCTCTTCTCCATATCATATTTTTCTACATTTACTAAATTATAATGAATATTACTTCTGATATTAAATTTTCAAACTATTGTATTTTTAGTGGTCGGTATATTCTTATTCAAACTAGTATAAATTTCCTCCTTGAATTCTCAAAAATTAATTGATCAGTATCTTTATTTAAATTTCGAATAATATTGGGGTATTTTCATCTCCATAGACTCTAAGAATCCATATATTATTAATTATTCTATTATCCTCTATATGTACCTAGATAAATGAATCTTCCAAATTCATTACTTCTTTTCATTGAATAAAACTATCAAACTCTGTATTAAATCATAAACCCTAATAGTTTTAGTTTCTGTAATGATTAGAATATAATATCATGTTATTTTATCTTTAGTGATATATCATTTTGTGTGTGGAAATTATGAAGTTCTCTATATATCAGCATTAGATAATACCATTATGAATCAATTATCCTAGTTATATTTCATATGGTTAATGAAACATATTTTTTTGTCTTCGTTTTCCATTTTTCATGGATAAAATAATTTCATAATTATAAATTTACCTTATTAAATGTGATTCACCCTTACAAAGTCCACAAAAATCCATACAAAGTAGGAAACTCTTCTTTATGAAGTAGGATACATAAAAACTCTGGTAGTGGCTCTTCTGAAGTCTCCCTATGTTCACCATGTGATTTTTATCTACTTATTTTTAACGAAGTAAATAAACCTTATCTTGTATTTTTGTCAATATTATTGACTACAGTGTAAATTTTTCCTAAATAATTTTTTTTCTCAGCATTCATTTTATAAGGTTCAATGACCCTAGAAAGTTCCATTTTCAATATTATAAATTCCCTTTATCTCTGAATTTAGTATTTTGAAGAGGAAAAGTACCATTATAAAGTTGATAATTGAACATATAGTTTTTTTTCATTAGAATTTATCAAGTAAACTATAGAGGTTTAACTTTATGAGGTCTTCAAGGTCAACCATATAATGTCTAATAGCATTGTCGACCTTTTCAAATTCAATAGAAAACATATGTTCCATATTTGATCAAACTCAAATAAAAAAATCTCATAGCCTTATTAAAAACTATTAATAAACTAAAAAAATCATTCGTTATTTATTTATAACTATCCAAAGTTGTGAGGAATCTCTAAATTCATTGTATAGGATCCTATTAATTCTAGTAAGATCTATCTCCTATTAATATGAGGTCTACAATATCTCCTTTTTCTAGCTACATAGAAACTAAATTATAAGTAATTATAATAAGATAATTAATATTTCATCAACACTTAACATTGAATTATTACAAACCAAAAAAATTATCATTACAATTAACTGATTTTTATCTGAATCAATCACATTAAAAACTCTAGGAAAAATATTATTTCTTCATTATTCATTTATTGGTCTCTCTGATGTCAACTAATATTCCACACACATTGAATTTACATCACATAGATCACTGTCAAAAAATACAATAGTAACTTGGCCTCTTCAATCTCACCCATTGGATTTTTTCAATACAACTTAGCTTTAAAAAGTAAATACTCCTATAATATTTATTGAAATTAAATGAAAAGGTAAAAAGATAATATATGTTCATAGTCATCTTAAACTAAATTATATTATTTTCCATGAAAAAATATTCTATCTATTTTTTAATGTTATATCATTATCCAGTTATTGAAAAAATTATGGGATCCCATTTATTCCTAATCAATGATCCACTAGTAAAAAAACTCTATGTATACATGGGAAAATCCAATGAATAATACAAAAAAATCATCCAAGGCACTAATTATATCCATAATATTTCCAATAAAGGAAAACAACTCATATTTCTCATTTTAGGGAAGTATAATTTGATTTATCAAGAATTTTAAATCCTAAACTCATCTTCAACAAGGAAAAAAATTAATCAATTGAAATACATATTAGTATGCCCATAAATTATTGAACTCATTAACTAACAATACCCTTTAATTATAGTAGATATAATCATAGTAAGGATAAAAATGTTATTGTTATACCTCCCTTAAGTTTTATATTTGTTCTATCCAACATCTAAATTTACACAAAGATAAAAATCATTAAAATCTTACATTACATGATAGCTCCCCCTTAAAGGATGCACTCCATTCATCATCATGGAATTTACAATATCTACTATTGGAACCTCTTCTTATTGTACAATTTCTTAAATGATATTCAAGATCACTTTCAAAATGTTACCTTCAAATAACTATATGAAAAATATATATAAAAATACAATGTAATAAGTTAATTTCAATATTATCTCCATAATAAGATAAGTAGGGATGACTTTTATATAATGACTAGCATACTTGATTCCTTGTAGCACCCATTATTAATAACCCTTTATTCATATACTCTGACTGATATTCTAGAACTAATCATTTTTGGGTAGGAAATATTTATTTCATTCTTTGATAGCTTCCATATGTCGATCTTTCATATTCACATCTACCAACAATGAAAATAAATATCCCAGTTATTGATCTATCTCTGTTATTATTTCTCTTTATGATGGTAGGATAATAATCCAATTCATTAAAAAAAATATAACCTTCATTAAAATTTATAATTGATCTTCAAAAAATCCTAGGTTGGTAAACCATTCATGATATTTATTTAATTATTCATATTAAAAAATCTTTTTACCTTTATCTCTTTCACTTTCTTATGATTTTATATTATTTTTTTCTATTTCCAACTATTCAGGCTTGACTCTAAGGCATTCCTTTTCAAAATATATAAGCATATGTGGTTTTCACATTAATTATGGTCACATTTTTTGTTACATCTTTCAATAAACACCTAATAATATTCTTTAGAGATATCAATAACTAGAATAGTCCTCTAATCCCTCCATTAGATAGATTCACCCTTCAAATTTAGCTTGATATCACTATTTATTATTTCAATTAAATGTTTTCAGTAGTCTAATGGGTTTCCCTTGATATTACATTATAATAATATTAAAATAGTTTTAAATCCTTTGTATTTTTCTTAAAATGGGTGTTATGATTAACACACTTCTTCAATTTGACACATCTATTCAATTTCACACATCCAAATGAAGATCTATCATTCATTTCGATAATTGTTTGATTGTTTGTCATTCTAAAATCATCATGATATGAATTTTACATGTTTGGTACATAATAAAACAATTAAAAACTATGAAACACATTGTTTAAAGAATCACATACGTCATTATGAATACAAATCTAATCCTAGTAGATAGATTCATATTCTTATATGAATTATTCTTATGGAAAATAACTTTTATTTTCTTTTTCCTGGTATACTCCCCTTAAATACAGTCATTGTATAATCTATATGTGTTGAAATATTATTATAACACTCAATAAAATTATTCCCAAACCTCCCACAAATCAAACAAGGTCTATTAATCTATTTCCCATTCTTGTAGATACAATATATTTATTGAATAAAACATGTGAACATTGTTTTTTAGTAGAAAAATAAATCTTTTATGATTTTATTTGGGATATGCGCTTCTTGGATATGTTTCCATCCACCTTGGATGATTTTAAAATTTTATTAAAATCTCTATACTCCTATATTTACCCATTTTTTGAATTGAATCTTGTACTGACATATGAACCAAAATTTTCAAAAGTGTAATTAACTAGTGCATGGGATACCACACTCTATGAAAACAATGTATATTCTTTGTAATATGATTTATATCTCTTTCCTACCACTAATTGGATTTGTTTGAGGAAAACTTTTCATTAGATGTATGTGTGGATGTACTTATTTTCTCATATATTTAGTAATTTCTAGATTATGTTGATTACATATTTATTAATATCACCTATACTTATATACACATCATGTTAAGTTAATTGTTCTTATACTAAACTGACCTCAATATTTTCTACCAATCTCTCTTAATCTTATTAATATAATCTTCATGATTTATACTATTAGGTTGAAATTCATGAACATGGGCCATAATATTCTTCGATTTTTTATCTAATTGTGAATCCTTGAAATCAATAGTAGCATTGTATGAATATTCTAAATCAATGATTATTTCTTCAAAAAAATTACAATCATTAATTTCCCATAGAAAATTATTTGAAACATGTGTTCAACATGGGAAGGATGTGAATTAACAAAATTTATTTTTTGTCATCAATAAGTTATTTGAGAGTTATGCAGCTTTAAATTTTTTTTGTCTAAATCATACTTCATATAATAATATTATATTTACAACTATTCCACTTTCATAAGAAGTCAAATAATAAACACAATTATATAAGTGAAAACCTAAAAGGGAAATTTCATCAAAAAATATTTCTCATTAGAGTGCTGACCTTCAATTATTTCAATGGAATCATCCTCCTCATACTCTACATAGCATGTATTATATTCTTTATAAGTATGATTCTCAGTAGATTTAGTAGTAAAACAATTATCACTATGATCATACTAATGTTGTTATAGATATATTTTTACATTTAAATAATTTTTCAGCTTTATAACCTTCCATTTCATCCCTTTCTTCATGGTTTTGGCCAAGGACTCCAAGGATTCTATAATATATAATAAAATGTAAATTTCAATCTATGGAAATTATAAAATTACTTCAAATATGAAATTTATATATATATCAACAAAAAATAGGAGAAAATGATCAAATTTGAGAAAACATGGTCTTCTTGGATACAACATGATGTTCCTAGGGGATCCTTTTAAGACAATAAAGGAGGGGGTGAATCAGTACTCCCCTATTTTACTAAATTTGACCTTCTATTATAATTATCTTCTATTCATACTCAGGCCTATCTATTTGTAAGTATGTATAGATTAATTAATGTGATCTCAACACTAATGATAACATGCAGTATAGATGATAAAACAATATAAGCACGAAATCATTTACAAGGTTTAGTCCCAATATGGGTACCTAATCCTTACTATGTTTGGGTTAGGTTCTAAGACACATGGAAATCACTAAAATTGGAAAGTGATTATAATAGGAGGAGGGCAGTGTTTATCGTCAAATCCTAAAAAAGTTCTTCACTATATTATTCAAGTGATATTCAAGATAAGGGATATGTTCGTCCTTTATTCTTGAAAATAAAACTATATCCCTATAGTCTTTAATTATCCCAAATGGAATAGTAGTTTTATTTATATTATAAACATTAGTCATCAATTTCCCCCTATAAAAAATCATTAAACAAGATCTGTTATAATACCTATATTTCACTACACAAGTATTAATAAGATCTTCTTCCAAAATAAAATGTTCACCAACCACTAGAATTAAGTCATCAACACCATCAAATCAATATTAATTTGATATTTAATTATATAAGAACTTTAATATCCAATTATTTTGACATAGTGATCATCAATGGTAGTATCATTATCATCCTTTCTTAGTATCTTATTCAATACATAGTTAATCACTCCTAGATATAGTCAGATTATTTTTCCTCTAATTTTATAATCTTAATCATTAATAGTAAAATGATTATCATGTTTCTATTTAATATATGAATTATTCTCACTTGGATTTTATTTTCAGGTGATCAACAAATCTTTTTAATTAATACTCAGGTTTTTCTTTGGAGAATAATATTAGATTCATAGATATCACCATCATTTTCTTATCATTTTCTTATATGATCAATTAATTATTATGAGTATTATATCAAATATTAATTTTTGAATCACCTATAATTTTTATGAATGTTAATATTTTCCTTTAAATTGGTAGAAATTTCTAGTTTGAATTCTCCAAAAATACCAGGGAATCTATTCATTGAAATTTCTATAAATCTCATGATATTTCCTTCTTAAATAACTACAAATGATCTATATAATTTTAATTATTTATTCGTCATTCACATGTACATGTAATAATATAGTGTTTCAACGGTGTGATTCTACTAATATCCGGGAACTCTCAAACTCAAACTTAAATAAAAAACCCTTATTTTTATGATTGTTTCAATGAATATCGCCACTAAAAATCGTTTTACATTATCTTCACAAATATTTTTTTTAAATTATACGAACATTATGATGTTACTTGTATATCAGTGGTGTCTATTTCCTTTGTGAATCATTGGGCCATCTAATATTTCATATTGTTAATTAAACTTATAAATATCTTATTATATTTCCATTTTCCAATTAGAACCCAATTTATATGGTTAAATGAACATTTTGTACTTCCTTACATCCTAATTAAGTCCACATCCATCCTTTTGATATAGGATATCAATTCATATAAACATGGAATGATCCTTTCAATATATGGAAATGAATATTTTTATGACTTACTAAGTTAGGCGTATAAATTTTATCTATTGGTTTTTAAGGTATGTAAAAATATGAAGTATTTGTACTCAAACATAAAATTATTTTCTTGTGAATTTTCCTTTGCAATTTTTCTATGATTCTATTTTTTATGGTTTAGTGATCTTTAAAAAGGAATATTTTCAACCTTATTAATTCCCATTATCTCTAAAATCGACCTTATGATGTTAGAAAAAAATTTTAAAAAGTTGATAATCGACCTTATAAGGGTTTACCTTTCCTATTTTTCAAGTACACTACACAATGTCATAATTATGTGGTCTATAGGATAAATCATAAAATTCTTATAGTTTTATGGACTGGAATATACAACAAAAACTAAATATGAAAAAAATGATCCACCTCCAATAATAGTGTTTCAAAAAATTCTAAAATACATCAAATCAACTCGAAACACTATACAACAATCATTTATAATTGATCATAATTTCCATGAAAATCAATATACTTTGGGTTGTTTCTCATTAATTATATATAAAATTGTATACTTTTAATTTTAGTTCTTTACTCGCCCCTTAACTAGATTCTCATAATCTTCCTTAAAAACTATTATAGTCAGTGCATTCCCCTTTCATAAGGACATGATATTCCATCATTCTAAACCAGATTAGTAAACATGACAAGTAATGGACTATGATTTGAATACTTTTCTTTAAAAAACCTATAGAAAATATACATTCTTCAATAAAAAAATCAATTCCATTTTACTTTGTATGGATATGTAGTAACTACCTTTTAAAATTAATGTATAAGAATAAACTCATCATTTATTCTTCATTTATTTAGCTCTCTCCATCACCAAATTTTCCCCATGCATTGACTTTTCTTCGTATAGATGCATTAAAAGAAAATAAAATATGAAATTGTGCTCTTAATTTCTTAACTAAAATATTACAATCAAATTACAATTTTTAGATAATATTAAACAATATAACTTTCCAAATATAGATCCATTATAATATTCTAAAGTAATTATAAATATAATTTTTCTCTACAAGTTTTTTGTGGAATTTTACAATGAAGATTATATTAGAACTGGATTAATTTTCTAGTTAAAAAATTATACTTCATATTCACTTATATATTTTTCAATTACATGGTCTTCAAATTAATACCAAATTAAAATATCACTTTTGGAATTTTCCACTATTTTTTTGTTATAAATATTAGTTAAAATGTATTTATTATAAAATGTTTTTTATGTTCATCGATGTTATTTTTTTATTTTTATCTAATTTAATTGATAATTAATTTTTGAATATGAAAAATTACATTGTTTATAAGATCTTTCCCTTTTGATATTAAATAATATAACAGATCGATGTATATGTTGTGATTATATGATATATTAAGGCAAATATTTTCATTTTTTTAGTTTTAAAGCCCATGTATCTTAATTTCTGATAAAAAGGTTATTTGGGATAACATATAACATAAATGATAAAAAAAATTAATATATGTAGAATCCCAAAAGGTAAAAAATATTTATATGAGGATTTTAAAATGACGGAAAAATTAAAATAATGAAATATAGTGAAAAAATCTTTTTAGAATATGTCAAATGACATGATCCTGGAGACCATATAGTAACTGCTGGGATGTTGTTACTATATTCATGTTCCACGAATTTATTCCCTATTAGTGGTTATTAAATTGGTTGGGTATTTATTTAGTTTTAGAAAATTTAATGTACATAAATACACTATATTGTAATTATTCCATGAACCAACCATTTATGAAATAAATAGTTTCATTTTTTGAAAACCTATTAAATATATCTCTATTAGTTTGACACGTTTAACATTATTAATTATATACATTTTCCAAAAAAAATAATAAAAATGTTTTTTTAACTATACTATTAATTTTTTTATTTTAATATTAATGCAAATAAAATCATTAAAGATAATAAAAATCATTAAATTATCAATTTTTAAAAATATTGGTTAGCAATATCATATACATTGTTAATGAATTTTGACTTAGAATATAATTTTTGGTCAAATAATGAATGATTTATAGTGTACATGTGATTTCCATCCTATATTTGCAATTTCCTAAAAATAATGTAATAGAAATTGGTAATCTATAACATATAGGTGTGGTTATCTAGATAAATACATAATTTAACATGCTACAAGGACTACACAGGCCCTCCATCATCAAAGGTTAAAAAATGGTAATGGTATCATATTAAAATTATATAAAAAATTAAAATTTTCTGTATAAAAAATATTAAAACCAAGATTTTGTTTAGAAAATTAACATAACATTCCAATTTATTTGACATTCAATATCATAGGAAAACTAAAAAATTATATATGAAAAAGAAATCAAACATGTAATAACCAGTACAAAAAAAATATCCAACATATAATGAAAACAAACTTGGTTATTACGCAATGAAAAAAATATTATTAATAATTAATAAGAAAAATCATATGATTCCAATACACATATTTTTTAATCAAAGAATGTTAAACTAAAAACAATATCCCCCCATGATAAATTACTACATCTATATGACACTACCTTTATAAAAATACATTGAACCTATGGTCTTACACATATAAAAGGGGAATATATTCCCCAATAAGTGGAAAAAGTAACATATAAATATATATACCTTGGGTAAATATATAGGGATTGAGTACATAACCCGTCATGATTATTTCAAATATTTTATACTTTTCCCATAAAAATTAATGGAATCATGATAGTTCCAAAATATTAAATAATGAATATATTTCAACATAATAGATAAATTATAAATAAAATTTAAATAAATTTCATATATCATTTAAATATATAGATAAATTTAACATTTATCAAAATATACTTTAATAATTTACAATAAACAATAACACCATTTATAATATAAAAAAGAAAAAAATATTTTTCCAAATCACGGGATAAGAATGCTGGGATGTGGGGGTCTACCTAGGAATTACAAAAAGTAGAAACATCCTTCTAAAAAATGATTTAATTTTATCACATGACTTAATTAATTGAAATCTCATCATGGGAGCCCATTTAATAAAATAAAAACCATGTATAAGGGTTTCTAATGTATAGAGTGAAATAATAACAAGATGTACTAGTTAGACCATAATTATAAAAGACGTATAATTATCAATATAATTTACCAAAAACATTCCTAGGTACTTGAATGAATTTTCCAACCAATTGGTAAATGATATTTCCAAAAAATAGTTCAACAACATCACGAGAACTCCTTATCAGATAAAATACCTTAAATCATAGTTAAATATTCAATTCATACCTAAAATATTCAGAAAAAATATTTATATTTATCACAATTCATCAAGGGTGAGTAATAAGATCCAAATAATTTAAATTATTATAATTTTAAATGGAACACCTTTTTATTTTATAAAATTACATTTATACACCACTAAAACCCTTTTAATATTAATATATAAAATCATAAAAATACTTATTATGTCCAATGTATCCTTAGTACCTCAAAAAAACATTGTTTAAAATTTAAAATCCATTTAAAACAAATCCATGTAGGGAATTATTCATCAAAATAGATTAATTTTACTTTTTAAATCGATTTAAAATCATTAAAAAACATTTAAACATTTTATTTTTTGGAAATGGTATATGTTAAATGAAAAAATGTTCATTTAAATCATTAATGGTACAATACATATTCAATAATAATTGTAAATATGAAAGACACATAAATAATATATTTATAAAACACAAAGAATTATTTTTATAACTTTAGAATCAGTAAAGTGTATACTATTTTTCATCAATGCTACCTAAAGATATTTATTGATTCGTACTAGTGAAATACCCCATACTCAAACCTATGGAAGAGTTTAAAATAAATCACTTAAATTAAATAAACCATTTTATGAAATTACTGAAAGGCTAAAATAGATAAATAATTATGAACAGTTTTTTATATGATGGTTACACCTAAAATATTGATGGAAAGTCTCATAGAATACTCATATACCCTTCATAAAAAACTATTTATTATTTGAAGGTTTAACCATCTCATGGAAAAACTCTTAAATACTAGGAATACGTATGGGTATAATTTATACACATGAGTGATTGGGAAGTGTCTTAGAGGATGGAGAAAAAAGGAAAGTGAATTGGAGAATTAGGGAATATGTACCTAGATTCCATGGTGTATTATTCCTATATAATTCAAAAGGAGAAAAATAAGAGACCTCCAAGCCCTTCCCTTGGGTCCATAACAATATAGGGAAAATATAAGGAATTTTTCCCTTATTTTATATCAAATAAATTAATAAATTATTAATTATAAAAATTATAATTATAATTATCATAATCATCATAATAACTTAATAATGATGATGATTTAATAATAATAGTAACAAACATTTTACAACATCAAAAACATCCCATTCTAAAATAACTTTTAAATACCATGTGAAATTCAAATAAAATAATAGTATCTATAATAATAATAATAAAATTAACATTATAAAATATAAGTTTCCCATTTAAAAATAAATAAATTTAAATGGTCAGAATTAATAATTAGTAAAAGTTACATAAAAAATAATAAACATATATCATACCATTAATCAATTAAAGCTTCTCACTTGATATTTTAAAAGGAAAAATTAATATTTTAATGGATTTTTAAAAATTAAGGTTAGTATGAATGATGTATTGATGATGAATACATTTCTGGATAATGACAAATAATTTATAGTTGAGATTTATTATACTCTTATTTTGAACCAAACCACAAGAATGCGGGAAATTTTAAAAAAAAAATCTAAAATTTCTCCAAAAAAATAATATAAAAATAATATATATTTAAATTAATTAAAATTATTCTCTTATAACTCACCCTAAAAATAACACCTTCCACTACCGTAATGTTCTCTAAATATTCATTCAGGAAACATTATATTACATTAAAAATAAAACTGTCATTTTATTTGAAAACAATTTCAGTTTATAATTTTTTTCTTGATTTTTATGATAAAGAATACAAAATTATAACGTCAAATTCTCAATTTGATTCTTATGGAGATATCCCCATCATAATTATTTTCATTAAATTTCATGTAATCATAAATTATAATTAATTGAACATTTTCCTTTTAATTTAAAAAGATCATAAATCTCATGAAATTACTATTTTGAAAAAAATAAAACACGTGAATAAAAATTATTTCATTTTAAAATAATATTTATTTAAAAAAATTCCCATATCAAACATATAGATGAAATATATAATATCATTTTGGAATTAAAAATGAAATACAAGAAAATATTTAGAGGTTCAGTTTTGACACATTTTATTTTCCATCAAACTTATAAAACATTTTGTTCCAACTTTAAACCCATTTTTAAGGTCTGGCATTCCATATTTGAACACATACAATAACCTCTTTGGATTTATTTTTTATATAGAATAATAATTCAATTTGTTAAATTTGATTTGATATCTTACAAATCTAAAACAAATACTTTGATCAAAATTCCATGTTGTTGTAAGATATATTACTATTAAAAATTAGTTTTAAATCATATAAATAATCTAGTATTCAATGCGAGTCTTCAAATATAGTTTCAACACAGATATGAACTTTTTATATTATGAATGGTTGATCGAACAATCCATGATCTATGTTTCTAATTATGAGAATGTTATGCCCATTACTATGTATCCTCCAAGGCATGTTGATTTGGGTATTTATCCAAATATCACTAAGGCATGTTATAAAATGGTATCATATCATGATCTCAATTGTTAGGGGTTTGGAATTACTTCAAAGGATATAATATGACAATGATGGGACAGAATTTCCTTATTCTGAAACAATAAAAACTAAAACAGGTATTTACTTTGAAAATCCAACACAATGTGCCCATGTATTGGAATTTTCATGTAATGATCCAACTTTTTAACTGAATGAAAAAAAACGAATATTGATCTTTTTCTATTACTAAATAGTTTGTTTTTTAAATCAATCCTCATAACATAATTTTTGAAGTTGGGACCTCTCAAAACAAGGTATTTTGAATTTGGTGAATTCCTGGAAAGTTTCTCGAGTTTTTCGAAGAGTTTTGGGAGAGAAATACGTATAAAATTCAAATTTGAAAAACCTATAGAGGGCATAAGGTTTGTATGAAACCATGCGGCCCACAATAGGAAACTATGCGAGCTAGTGTAGGTGAGGCAGAGGTATTACAATTTTCATGCACATGATTTTTCGAATATTATATCATCATGGTTTATTTTTTGAAGTAGTACCTCAACATTGTTCATCGCACATTCTATGCACAGTTAAGCTAACCGTTCAGGAAAAACACTTCCAGTGGTGTTTCTTAAATAGGGGGTGTTGCATGATTTGGACACGGTTTTCCAAACCATGTGATGTTTGTTTTGAATAAATTGATTAATGTAAAAAAACTAAAAAACTAAAAAACCCTCATCCCTCTCTCCATCAAATCACAACGCACCCCCTTGGTAGGGCTCCCCTTGGCCACGTGCTCGACCCCCTCCACGATACATCTCCTTCGACAAAATCCCTCCCAATTTGTTGTGTTTTCTTCATCGAATCTCTATAGTGAAATCTATCCTCCCATAACCTCTTTTCATTGGTTATTTTTTCTTCTAAAGTCAGTCTACTTAAGTTATATCAAACCACGGGTCAATGGTTAATACCAATTTCAATTTTCATTGGTTTTAGGTTAGTTTGATTCATCTCAAGAGACCTATTCTTACATGTTATGGAACCCGCGTCGAAGGCAAGGCAGTCTAGATTATTTTGGTTCATTATCACAAATCTTGGTGAGGTTTTATTGTATCTTATTAGTAACAAACATTGTAAATTTGGTTCTCTTATTTTCCTACGGTTCTTCATAATTTTTTTGTAGTGTATTGGACCTTGCTGTATGGTTTAGAGTCACTAGAGTATAAGGAAAATTTTCTACATATTCATATGTATATATATATATATAATAGGTTCCCCTATTATGTGTATATTCATCCATGGTAGTGAATATACATGTATGCGGATTGGTGTTTGTATGTATACAAATAAAAATGCATGCATAGTGGAGTCACTACTACAAACACAGCCTTTATCAGCACTAAAAATGGCCTTTATCAGGGCTAGAAAAGCACTGATAAGGCCAGTGTAGATAACGGGGGGGGGGGGGGGGGTCCCCTTTATCAGTGCTCCGAAAAGCGCTGATATAGGACCCCTTTATGAGCCCTAAAAAAGCGCTGATAAAAGGGGTCTTTTATCAGCGCAAAAAAAAGCGCTCATAAAAGTACCCCTTTATCAGCGCTTTTTTTAGCCCTGATAAAGGGGTCCTATATCATCCCTTCCTTTATCAGAACATTAGTTTTAGCGCTGATAAAGGACCATTTTATCAGCGCTTTTAAAAAAGTGCTGATAAAAGTTAAAAAAATTAAAATAATTTAAAAAAAATTTAAAAAAAATTAAAAAAAATTAAAAAATACTGCGAATCGGGTGGGCTTTTATAGCGCTCGAGCCCCCCATTTTACAGTGTTTTTTTGCCCTTGTACAGCACCCCACGCACCCCCTTCACCCTTTAAAAGCGCTTGCTGCTATATTCCCCCGTGCACGTGTGCCCCTGCCTCCCATAGGATTTGAACTCGAGACCTCCCCCCTGCGCGCCTAAGCCTTTACCACTACTCTATTTTGATTTGTCTTCCAATTCATGATATATATATATATATAGTTATATTTATTCCTATAGTAATATATATTTATATTAATATATATATATAGTTATATTATAATATATATATAGTTATATTATAATATATATATATAGTTATATTAATATATATATATAGTCATATTAATATATATATATATAGTGATATTAATATATATATATATATATATATATATATTTAGTTATATTTATTCGTATAGTAATATATATTTATATTAATATATATATATAGTTATATTAACATATATATAGTTATATGAATATATATATATATAGTTATATTAATATATATCGTGTGATATTAATATATATATTTATAGTAATACTAATATATATATATGTAGTTATATTAATATATATATAGTTATTAGATTAATATATATAAATATATATAGTTAGATTAATATATATATATATATAGTTAGATTAATATATATATATATAGATTAATATATAGGTATATAAATATTCATATATTGGTATTTTAAATAAAATGGATATTAGTTATTATTTAGATAAAGCTGATATATTTTATAAGTAAATAAGTTTAATTATTTATTTAAAAAAATTTATTTTTAGGTGCGAATATATAAAAAATATGTACATAATGTTATATATTTGATTATAAATAGCGGTGCATTATAAAAAATGATGAAATTTCAAAGACATAATATCAATATGAATGTAATACCTTGGAATAAATTCATTCCTCGCCAAAAAAATCAAATAATACCCCCCATAAACGAGTTTGAAAATCCAAAAACTGTTAAACAATCTGGGTACCTCGACAAAGAACTCAGTTTTGGAGCCCTTCGGGGCCTCTTTTAGCCTCGGAAAATGCTTTACTAGGGTCCCCCCAAGACATTGTGACTTAATGCTTGTCGCAGGCTTCGATTTGATATGTGGTAGAGCTCAAACGGACACCCGGATCCAATGTTATGGCCATTTAAAGTTTGAGTTGCGTTTTCAACATATTTTAGATCTTTTTTTTAATTTTTTTAATTTTTTAGTCCTCAAATTGTTATTAAATGACTATTAATCCATAATGATTATCCAATTAGTAATTAAAAATATATCTTTAATTTTTTAAGTAGTCATTTTCACTAAATATCTTATATATTAAGTGTAATAAGTGTAAATGTACATTTATACTTATCTAAAATATAATTAAAAATTAAAAATTATATTTATATAAAAATATAACTATATTTATATATTAATATATTTGTAAAAAAAATTTGAAGCCGACCCTTTATCAGCGCTAACAAAAGTGCTGATAAAGGGGGGCACTGCAAAAATCTGTTTTTGTGTTAGTGAGTGGAGACTATTATATGCATATAAGCATACTGGTAAGGATCCCTTTAAACATGATCATGGCCATGAAGATGTGTGCACAGGGGAAATGTGTCCTTATATGTATGCAATGTTGCGTATGCTCAATTGGGGTAGTAGTATCTCCTAGTTAGAATGTGTAAAGAGATGAAGTGTTTGGATTTTTTCCACTTCGAGGTAGGATCCCATTCCTTTCACTATTAATTTATGAAAGCATTAATTTATTACTTGTCCATTCTTGCACTCATATTCAATTCATTCCATTTATATTATATTATATTAAATTACTCTCTTTGGTTAAATGGTAGTAATTCTTAATCAAGATAAATGAATTTTTATAATAAAAATCATGGTTTTTTAATAAAACCCCTCTAAAGGAGGTGTGATGTCTTCAAGATAAAAATTAAGATGTATAATTCCATGTAGGCCTAAACAATTTCATTGGTTCTTTACTTATACCTTAATTTTGTGTTTGGTATAAATTTGGTTTATACAATTACTCTTAAATATGTTCCTAAAAAAGTTTCCCCTATATAGTCATACGTTTGTTTCCCTGAATACCTAACCAATTCTAGATTAACATTTAAAATGTATTTCCCCCTAAGAGATGGTAATTATTTATATTCAGTTAGGATAGATTAAATTATATATCGGGGTCCTTTAAATTAAATTATCATGATTTTTCTACCTTAGATTAATACTCCATTTTTGGGAAATTTTAGTTGGTCGGTCCTATATAGGATGACCCATGTTAAATGACATGCCTTGACTAAATGGTTAGGTCATAATGAGTTGTTTTCCTTGTAAAAAGTGTTTTAACTGAAATAGATCATTGAAATGGGTTTTGAATGTGGATATTGATATTCAAATATATGCATTTTATTAATTGTAAATGATGGTTTTTATGAATGAGATCACACCCCTGTATGTGTTTGATAAATGATAACCATGAGAGTTCTATGCATCATGTGGTGAATTGTATGTGAACATCCCAATGCCTATGATATCGTTTAATATGAAATGAATAAGAGGATTTTCCTTATGAATTGTTATGATCATTATGTATAGGATGTATTCTTACACCATGCTATCTATTTATATTATTTACAAATGGGAGGCATTCTTACCCCATGTCAGTATTATAAATGTTATGAATGAGAAGCATTTTTACACCATGATAGTATTATAAATGTTATGGATTGGAATAAATCTTACCCCATGAAAGTATTATTACCATAATGGATGGGTGTAATTATTACCCTATTGTAGTATTATAAAAGTTCGGTATGGGAGGCATCCTTACCCCATGTTGGCTATGTAAATTAGTTATGGATTGGAGGCATTCTTACCCCATTCCAGTATTAAAATCCTTATTGATAGGAGGCATTTATACCCCATTCCAGTTGTGTATATTACTTATGGATGGGAGACATTCTTACCCCATTCCAAGTATGATATATATATATATGGTGACTTTTTTAGACTTAATTTGGCTATAACCCGAAGCCGGTATCTCTGTCAGGTATCCATTATGAACCTGGACAAGGGTTTATTTATTTATTCAATTCTATTATTAATTATATGTATTATCACTCTATTTAATTTATATTTAATTGGTTTGGTATTGAAACATTGGGTTTTGACCTACTGATATTTCATGTCACACCATGATCAGGTACCCTTGGTACTCAAGTATACCATCTGTTTGAAATACCTAGGTTTATTGTTGTATACTTGTACTTTAGGAATTAGGAGAAAAGGATTGAGCTGATGCTCGGTATAATCATACAGATCACCTTATGGATTTTATTTATTCTCTTTTAACGAGTCTTATATTTGGGCTATTTTGAAAATCGTCATGTATTTATACTATTTTAACTTGTGTTTCATCATTATTACATACATTCACTGTAAACTGGTGTTGGAATCTTTTATTAAATTATATATACATTCTTCCACTCCCTTTTCAATTATTTACATACTAAATTTTCCATCTATTTTTTTATCTGGTAATACCATTATGAAACACTGATATGAGGGTGTAGTCTCCCCACTATCACCTCTTAACACCCTCGTTGCTAGTCAGCACCCTCTGGCATATGGGGAGACGCACTTAAGGACATGTGATCAACTGATCCGTCTACTAGTTTAGTGGTAAGCCAGGATGTGATGTTACAAATTTTTATCATTGGTTGTATCATTTTCTTTGTCATACTGTTTTGGTTTGGTAGAAATGATATAAGAAATGTGTCGGGACATGGTTAATAGTAGTTCTTAGGACTGATCTCTACATGAGTGGGAAAATACCAAATGACCATGGATGGGATTTTTGTTCACTATTGTTCTCTTTTACATTTGACATGATTTAACCTTTAGTGGTAGTTTTTTTGGATTCATAATGATTTTTTGGATTTTTGTTCTTTTACCCTTGTCTTGATATAGTAAGGATATTTCGGTACATGCATTATACTAGGGTCATATGAATTCACAATCCATGCACTATGCCATTCCATGTAGTTTCGTTAGAAGGTTGCATGAAAAGTTTGATAGTGTGACATGATTAATATTCCATGATTATATTTATGTATTTTAGTAAATTATTAGTATGCTTTCATGTATAAAATGTTTACTTGTTATGATGCTATAGTGATTTTGTATTAAACACATCTTTCTTGTTTACATTCCAGGACATTGTGTAATATCATGATTCCCATTGATCTCCACTTATGATAACATTATTTTTTCAAATATATGTAATTGGTATATTTATCTAAATTAAATGGTTGTGATTATGGCAGAATCCAGTTTTCAGTTGTATGGTGCATGGAAGCCTTATAATTGGGAATGGTTAATCTATGTATCAAACCATTACTGAGATTATTTCATATTTATAGAATATTGATTTAATATATAAAAGAATACTAAAGTGTAATTCTAAAGTGAATTTATTTTGACTAGAGGGATCCAAATGCCAAACTCTAAAGAGTATGGGCATTTTATAGGTTTGTAGGTGGCAACCACTACGAATAGAGTTTCATTTATAATCATGTTAGAATTTAATTGAATTGCCTCAGATTAAGGGGAGCCATTTTTCAATCCATGGGGTGTATGGGAACTTCATGGGTTGGGAAATGGAAACCCATGTTGTAGAACATTATGTATGTGTCTATGTTATATATTGAAATGACCATAAATGTGATAGGTGTTTTTATTTTAATATGAAATGAAATCAGTTAGCTTCTAAAATGAAACTAGACCCATCTGGGATGTGTAGGGAATGTTTTTATGGGATTACCCATTTGGGAGTTTAAATACTATTATATATGAGAAACTACTATTGGGTTTCTTTCTAGAGAACTCAGGTTGTCATAATAGTTTCCTTATTGGTCACCTTAATTATTTACCATATTATTTTTGTTCAATTTAAAAATTAAAATGAGTTGTATGGAATTATTTAATGTTTTAAAAAAGGATGTTTTGTGACACATGCCTGTTTTTTCCTTGGGAATTGGTTAAAATCCAGTATCTTGTGCTTTTTTTAAAAATGGAACAAGATGTTTGGATTAAATATTAAGTTTATTAAATAGTAAATGTGAATAAATTGAAAACGGGTCTTGGAAATCGAAATTTTTGTGGATTCCTTTATATAAAACCCTCGTGTAAGTGTAGGTTCAGTTTATCTTTGAGTTTCCTTGGATTGTAACCATATGTATTTTCTGTAGTCATTTTTTCTTTTGCAATGTCTTGGTGATCAGCTCTTGATTCTGTCACTCTTTCATTCCATGACCAAAGGCTTGGGTCGATGATTTTTTTCGTATGGTGATAACTAATGGTATGGAACGACCATAGTGTGTTGTTCCTCACTAATTCTATTGAGATATATAATTTATGGTGTCATTCATGTGTTAAGACATTTAGTTTCAAATGAAACACTTTTTTAGATTGGGGGCCATGTTTATTTTATCATTCTTTATATGTTTTGATGTTTTCACCATTGCTTGGAGGTGTATCACATTTTTTAATGAGTTGACTGATCTAGCGTACATATGATTGGATAGTTTTCATTACTTTTGTGACTAGGTCACTCCTAATGTGGGAAGTATCATGTGTAATCTTTTAAAAACGTCCTTATAGGTATATGGAGAACAACTAAGTAGGACCATTTTGCAATGGTCAGATCTCTTTATTACCTTTGTGGTTTTCATGTCCTAAATCATATCGATTCTTCCTTGGTAGTATTACTCTAGTGTGTTTTTTCATTACCAACATTTGTAAACGCCGATGGTATTGGATATAATATAGTGGTAAATTTGAATGAAAATCATATTCCTTTTGGTTGTAAAGGCAAGTGTTTAATTAATGATGGTGCATCTCTTGGTGAAGCTAAGTTTTCCTTTTGAAGTCGACTATCTGTGGTTTGACTTATCTTCATGGAAATATGTTCAAATCCACATAGTGTATTCTGATAAGCGAAAATCATGTCCCCTATATTGATGTCATCCTAGATTCACTAAGAGATTTTTGGTATTATGTTGCGCTTATGTTTTATTGTATTTGGGATTGTTTGGGTGGTTCTCATTCGTTTTTGCAAGTTGGATTAATGGTTCCCTTGGTTGTTGATCATAGAAACATCATTAAAGGTATGGTGTAGGATTTGGTGAACATTTATGTGCTACATGTAAGGTTCCTCAGAGGAAGTCCTTGCAATGTTTCATGGAATACATAGGTCATCTATGTTGGGCGTTCATTTAAATACTCAACTGGAGATGGATCGACTCGAGGTTCTTATTGTCTATTGTGTACAGTTGGTGACAGACCATTCTCTATCATTCCATCATGATAGCATGCGTATGGTGTGTGTTGGGAGGGGAAAATCATTAAAATTCATCTCCACATGGGATAAATGAGGTTTAAAGATAATAGAATGTTTGACGGTCTCAAATAAGACTAGGAGTATCGTCAAAACTCTTGAGGGAGTGCTTAATGGGGAAAATTAAATCGGTGGGTTGAACCATGGTTTTTAATTTGGAAAATTTTTATTAAGACAAATGTGGGAAGTACCTGTGGCGCGATTCTTGATGATAAAATGATGGCATCATGTTTCTAGGTAAACAGGCTTGGCTAAGAGTTGTTTTAGTTTTTCAGTTGAAGAATGAGTTTTGGATCAAGATTTAATGGTTTAATTTCCATATTCCAATGAAAATTTTAAGGTGTGTTTGTTTTTTTGAAGTGCAACATGACTTTTTGAATGGATCATCATGACCCTTGTTGGTTGGCTGATGTATTATTTTTTCCTGGAGGCTTCTCATGGATGAGAAGTTCTAATGTGGGAATTTTGTAACGATCCAACTTTTAAACTACATGAAAAAGAAAAATAATTTTGAAATTTTTTTATTATTAAATTGGTCATTTTGAAAATAGATGTCTGAAACATAATTTCAGAAGTAGGGTCCTTTGAAAATAATGTTTTTTCACATGGGTGAAGGCCTGAAGAGTTTATCGGGTGTCTCAATGAGTTTCGTGAGTGTCGGAGCTAGAAAAGTCATGTTTGATGGACCTGTACATGGTTCATGATTTGTATGAAATTATAACGTCCCGAACCCGGGTGTCACGCAACGGGTGCCCCGAATCCGGTTCGCCACATGACCTCAAGCACATTTCCCCAAACGCTAGAGGCTGCCAACTAGTAGTGAGGGCACATGTTTGATAGTGGGGAAACTATGACCTCATTTGTCAATGTGTAGCGCAACGGAATACAAAATAAACATACACGACAGTGGATGAAATAAATATACACAACTGAAATAACTACAGTAGTGGATATAACCAACAGTATATAAGTGATGATGCTACAAGTATCAAGTTCTAAGAAAATATTCAGAACATGTTATAAATCAATACATTACAACAAAATAAGGAGTTTAGCAAAACAAGCACAACAGCTGGCAGTGGCATCATAAGCCTAGGCTCGGTCCCATGCCCTCCTACTTCTCTGCAACAGTCAAGTACCTGTATAGGGACTCTTCCCCTATCTACACCTGTAGAAACATAATCTCTTTGTGCTGAAAATCATGACCCAAACAGGGTGTGAGAAATATATCTCAGTAGACACCCACCAAAGGCCTGTGACCAACTACGTGTAAGCATGCAACAACAGTGTGTAGTAGTAAAATGCAATAAAGTAAACAGTACTCAAAATTAACTAACTTAACAGTCAAATTCAAATTTTATTATTCATTTAATTAATTTAATTTTTTAACATTTTTGTGCTCAACAGCACCAAGCCCTCATGTCAACCAGTACAGTGCCCTCAGGCTAAAATAGTAAACCCCGCCCTCAGGCATGCACTCAGGCTATACAGAATCCAAACTGAAGGTAATTTCCCTCAGGCGTAACAGAATTTTGCCCTCAGGCGTAGGTAGTGCAGCACTCAGGCACAGAGTTTATGGCCCTTAGGCACGGAATAAGTTGCCCTCAGGCAGAAATAACTACAGCCCTCGGGCTAAACAGGACAGTGCCCACAGGATAATCACAACAACGCCCTCAGGCTAAATACAACAACACCCGCAGGCTAAAAAGGTAACCGGGCCATGCCCAACATATAAAAATGTATTAAACAAGCAATTCTACTCAAGGTAATTCTACAATTACTATATTTAAGGCATACCCTTGGGTATCATGGCCAAACAGCTAAACAGTGAAACACACCCTAGAGGTGGTTCTGGATCAAAACAACGATCCCAACCAGCAGTTTATTATCAAAATTTAATCATATATGATATTCTAGGAATTAAATATAGCAACCACCTCAGCCACACGACACCCCAACATTGGTTTGTGGCAAAAAAATGCACAGAAACACACGACAGTTGGAAAATTGACACAAAGCCACCTACCTTATACGACAACGATCGTTATACACGAACGCTGACTTCAGAATCGCCCAAGAACGGCATAGATCTGTCGAAGAACAAAACCCATTCAAATATAAATAACATACGTTAGGAGAAGAATTGTTATACAACATGCAAGGAGAAGAGAGGGATTACCCGTGCGGTTCCAACGAAATCGTCCGAGGTGGATACTGATTCCAGACGAACCCCTGGTGGATCTTCAAAGGTCCGACCTCCTCCTTTGGCTACAAATCGGCTCAAGTGTCTCCTATACCAAATGAGGAGGCTACTTCCTGTATTAATCTGAAAAAACAAATTACACAGCGTGTAATTCTGAGTACACGACATGTACTTCTTTCATTTAACTATTCATTTGGCAGCACCACCGCATTGTTCATCCGTCGACATTAGTACACAGCATGTACTCCCAATTACACGGCGTGTACTGTCGCCCAGCTGGAGGTGACTCCACCACCATAATGTTTAAGCCTGAAAACTGACTACACAACGTGTAAGGTACCACTACACGACATGTAGTCGGTTCCTGCACCCTTCATCGCCGACATGGCTACACGCCCCATGTACTCATCCCAAAACGGCCAAAAGTACATGACGTGTGGAAAAGTACAGGGCGTGTAGTTCCAAAATTTAGTATTATTCCCCATTTTCCATATTTTCTCAAAAACACTTAAGGAAAAGCAAAAAGAAGAAGCTCGTACCTAAAAAATAAGAATCGGGTTCTTACAAACATCCCCCCTTATAGAAATTCGTCCCAAAATTTCCCTTCCCAAGGTGGCGATGAATAAGCTCAGAACAGCTCTGGCCATTGAGCACGTACGTCGGCCTCCCACTCCCAGGTATTGTCCTGCAATCTGCCATGCTGCCATAACACACGTACGAGAGGAACATACCAACCTCGGAGAACCTTTTTTCACATATCAATGATACGGATCAGATGATCCTCACAGAATGCACAATGATGAAGCTCAACCTCCTCTGGATGAAAGGTTTGACACAGGTCTGAATTGTAGCGACGCAACTGAGACACGTGGAAGATGTTGTGCATGGCTCGGTACCACTGAGGTAACTGCAACCGATAGGAAACCAGCCCAACTCTCTCCAGAATCTCGAATGGACCCACATTCCTCGGTGAAAGCTTACCCTGTCTCCTGATCCGCTTGTGTCCCAGCCTCGGCGAAACACGTAGAAAAACCTGATCCACGACCACGAACTCCAAAGGTCTTCTGCGGTGATCAACATAAGATTTCTGATGAGACTGCACGGTAGCCATCCACTTCCGAATCTACTGGACCTCCTCAGATGCCTCCTGCATGAGCTGTGGCCCCAGTAAAGCTGCCTCACCTACCTCTAACCAGCACAAAGTTGATCGGCATGGACAACCATATAATTCCTCGAATGGAGCCATCTCAATAGTTTCCTTAAAACTATTGTTATAGGAAAACTCGACTAAGGGTATATGCTTCTCCCAAGAGCCCCCAAAGTATAGGATGCATGCGTGCAGCATGTCCCCTAGCACCTGTATCGTCTGCTCTAACTAGCCATCTATCAGAGGGTGGTATGTTGTGCTCAGAAGAACCTATGTACCCAGCACCCTCTGAAGTCTCTGCCAGAAACAAGATGTAAAGTGGGCCTCCCTATCTGAAACGATAGAACGAGGGACCCCATGAAGACATACGATCTCTTGGATATACAGCCTTCCTAGCTCATCCACACCGAAGGTCTCCTTGATCGGAAAGAATTGATATAACTTCGTGAGTTTGTCCACAACAACCCACATGACATCATTGCCTCGAGGTGACCTTAGAAATCCCTTCACGAAATCCATCGTGATAGCATCCCATTTCCACTCTGGAATGGGTAACTGATGTAACAGCCTGGCTGGCCTCTGGTGCTCTGCCTTCACCTGTAGACAGGTGGAACACCTCATAACAAAACCAGCTATCTCTCTCTTCATACCCGGCCACCAGAACTAACACCTCAAGTCACAGTATATCTTGGTAAACCCGGGATGAACTGCCCAGGCTGAAGCATGAAGCTCCAGCATCATCTCCTCGCGTATATCCCCTAGAACCCATACTCGTCCATGGAAATAAAGACCTCATCATCGCTTATCATCCAACTAGGAGGAGGGTCCTAAATTTCCACCGACTCCCGTAGAACTAGGCCTTCTGAATCCGATAGCTGTCTCATCCTTACTATGTCCATGAGGGTAGAAGTTATGGGTAAAGATGAAAGATAAGTCTACCCATGACTGTCTTGCACCTCCAGATGCATCTTAGAGGACATGTCCATGAGCTCCCACTCACTATTGGCCTCCTGCTCTGCCTGTATCTGAGTCGTCCTGCTTAGTGCATCGTCTACTGCATTAAATTTACCCAGTGTGTAGGCATGCTCAATATCGAAGGACTATAGGAACTCGACCCACCTCATCTGCCTCAGATTCAGTTCATGCTGAGTAATGATATACTTGAGTCTTTTTTGGTCTGTAAAAACCACAAAATGCTCTCCCGTCAGATAGTTTCTCCAACAGATCAACGCATGAACAACTGCAGCCAACTCGAGATCATGAATCATGTAATTCCACTCATGTGGCCTCAACTGCCGAGACCCGTACGCAACAACTCAGTCACCCTACATCAACACTGCTCCCAGCCCAATACCTGATGCATCACAGTACACAGTATAGCTCAGTCCCTGCTCTGGGAGAATCAGGATCAGTGTTGATGTCAACCATCCCTTCAGGTCCTGAAATGCTATCTCACAAGCTTCTGACCAATCGAACTTCACACCCTTCTTAGTCAGACCTATCAACGGTGCTTCTAAGCGGGAGAAGTCCTGTATGAAGCGTCTGTAGTAACCATCCATCCCTAAGAAACTCTGTATCTCAAACATGTTCTTAGGATGCTCCAAGGAAACTACTGCTCTCAACTTCTCTGGGTCTATTGCAACTCTTTCCTCTGAGATAATATGACCCAAGAAGTGAATCTAGTCCATCCAAAACTGGCACTTTGAGAGCATAGAATACAGTTGATGCTCTCTCAGTGTACTCAATACGATCTCAAGATGGGTGGCATGGTCTTGTCGAGTGTGAGAGTACAGCAAGATGTCGTCCACGAATACTACCACAAATGAATAAAGATATGGATGGAACACATGATTCATCAGAGCAATGAAAACTGCTGGAGCGTTTGACAGTCCGAACGGCATAACCGAATACTCATACAGACCACACCTACTCATGAAAGCTGTGAGAGGTATATCAGATGGCCTAATGCGCAGCTGATGATATCCGGATCTCAAGTCAATCTTCGAGAACACTTGGGCTCCATGAAGTTGATCAAACAGATCATCTATCCACGGAAAGGGATATCGGTTCGTAACCATCAACCGGTTCAGCATCCGATAATTAACGCAATGTATGAGGGCACCATCCGCCTTCTTCACTAAAAGGACTGGAGAACCCCATGGAGAAGTACTGCGTCAGATAAAACCCTTCACCTGTAGCTCCTCTAACTGCCTCTTGAGATCCTCCAACTCAAGCGTGGCCATCCTATAAAGAGTAATGGACACCGATGATGCTCCTGGCACAAGCTCAATAGAGAAATCCACCTCACGCACTAGAGGTAGACCTGAAAAGTTGTCCGGGAAGACATCCCTGAAATGATTGACAACTGGAGGGAAATCCGTTTGACAAGTCCCCTGATCATACAGATATAAGCTCACAATCTGGTCTATGACTCTACCTCGCCCATGATTCTCTGGTCCAGCTCGACTCGCCTGAACATCCCACTCACCCTTGTATAGAAACTCTCCACCCTCTGGTGATGTGAGACTCACCCTACGAAGATAACAGTCTACAAAGGATCGAAATGGAACCAACCCATCGATCCCGAGAATGAAATCATAGCTTGTTATCTCCAAGACATAGAGGTCCCAAAGGAAGTGACACCCACCAACCTCAAGGGGGAACTCCTTGCACTGATGCACACTAGCCGTCCTAGTCCCCAACGGAGTGTCTAGCGTCAAGATATTGGATGAAGAATAATCACCGAGCCCAAGGATTTCCACAACAGGTACAGATGTAAAACTATGTGTATTACCCGTATCAAAAAGTACTGAAGATAAGACATCAGCTAATAGAATAGTACCTCTGACTATAGAAGGTTTGGGATCCTGATCTTTCTGGGTCTATTGCACTACATATGCCTGCCTAGTGACATGACCCTATGACACAACCTGGCTACCCTGAGTTGTCCCGCCCTGCTGCCTCTGCGATCCGAGTGCCTGGCTACCCCGGCCACGACCACCATCTCTGCCTGGATGCCCTATCGTATTCCAGTTTACCGACTGGTAATAAGCCACTGGTCCTTCTCCTGCATGCGGAGTCTGCACAGAACCCCTCTCACTAGATGGTGGAAACGCCCTGCAAAAGCACTGCAGATGACCCATCTTTCCACAAGCTCGACACTCCACTGGGTACCATGGACACCGCGCCCTCTTGTGCCCCTCTCTCCCACACTGGTAGCACCTGATCGGGCCACCTGAAGATGCAACATGGCTGGTACTACCACCCTGAGTGAAGTTCATCTGTCTCTTCCTCTTTCTAGTAGAATGAGTACCAGTAACTGCTGCTGAACCACCCTGGCCCACACCACTATATTTCCGCAGTTTCCTCTCTGTAATCAGCACCTGATTCCCAATCATGTGTACATTAGGAAACCTAAAAACATTCACCAATGCACAGATGTCACACCGAAGTCCATCCTCAAAACATCTAGCTCTTAACATCTCATCACCCACCAGAACGGGTAAAAAATGCAGAAGTTCTGTAAAACGTGCAGAATATTCCATCACTGACATAGTGCCCTGCTGCAGATTCATGAACTCTCGAGCTCTATCTACTCTCAATGTCTATGGGAAAAATAATTCCTAGAAGACTTCCTGAAAGTCTTCCCACGCCATGTCCCTGTGATTCTCTGACTGGGTGGTAACATCCCACCACCTCTTTGAGGAATCATGCAGCATATATGTCGCGAGCTTGACCCTCCGCCCTGGAGGCGTCTCAAGATGCTCGAAAATAGTCTGCATCGACCCCAACCAAGGCTCTGCAGCCTGTGGTCCTCCATCCCCTGAAAATGTAGGTGGATGCTGCTGCTGGCAGATACATGTCAGCTCGGCCATAGATGTGGCAGCCTGCGGTGCTCCCTGAATATTCTACATGAACTGCATAAAGCCTTCACGGAACTGCGTCTTCGTTCCTGTGTCAGGTATAACAGTTGTCGCCACATATGGGTCTGCTGGTGGATCCACTGGTAGCCCATGGCCCACCATCTCTTGAGTATAATCTTTTCCACTTTCCTGGAGAAAAACTCACGGTCGTCTCGGCGACATGACACTACAAGGTCAATAGAACACCTCAGATTCAAGATTTTTATGATTGAAAGTGAAGGAACCCCAAACGAACAAGAGGAAGAAAGCATTTCAAAATTGGAAAAACAAGACTACACGGTGTGTAAAATGACTACATGGAGTGTAGTTGACTTACCATCCCCTTACCGGGTCCTTCTACTCGGATAATCCACACAGCTTCCGTTGAACAAAACTACACGATGTGTATAATATCTACACAGCATAAACTGTGTTATTTTCCAACTTCCCGTGTCGTCTGTGACACGGACGACTACACGGCTTGACACTACACGACGTATTACACCCACACACGGCATGTACACCATCCTATTTCCCAGCCACACGACTAACTCCACTCGTTCTGTCCTCGGACATGACTACACGGCGTGTCCCAACGGTATGCGGCATGTTCAGGGAGAGGTGACTCCGGCCCGTGTTGTTAGTTACACGGTCGAGTACCCAGGTCACACTACACGACATGTTCATCATTGACATGGCGTGTTCTTTCAAGGAGTTCTCCGAACCGCGTTGTTAGTTACACGGGTGGACTACGGGTCACACTACACGGTGTGTCCATTCGGTACACGGTGTGTTTTACCCAAGCCTTTCCCTACCCCGTGTCGCCGACCACACGGTTTGTGACACGGGAAGAGACTACACGTCGTGTACTCAAGGTACACGGTGTGTACTCAAAAAGTTCATTTTTCATCCCAAACATACGGTCATACACGGTGTGTATAAAGATAATACACGGTGTGTATACTGGGTTTCCAGGCACTATGCCTCAGAAACTTCCCCGTAACCTAGAAAATAATAAAAACCAACACCGAAGTGTCAAATTCCAATCCGTGAGGGCCCATACTCCCCACAAGTCAATGTTTTACATCTTATCTGTGTTATAACCTACAAACAATCAATGATCCACCACATTCCGTTCAATGGGGTCCCATACTCCCCAAAAACAAAAGTTTGGAATCTATTCTATAAACAAGCTCACACAAAAGCACCATATCACAAGGCAGGTATTTATCATGTAGCTCTCATAATAGTATGCTTTATATTCACAAAAACTATCACAACATCATGCAAATTATAATGCACCTACATGGCATGGAAACTATGCATGGCATCTGATTTCTAGCACATGCCTATATGACGCATGAGACGGCATACCCTCATCTCATCGGGTTGCAACTAAATAGAACTGACAGATAAAATACAAACATCACAATCTCAAGGTGCGTCACCCAACGGTGAAAACATATCAACCGTAAAAAAGAAAAATTAAAAGAATGAAAAATATGAGGTAGATTGGACTTTCCCTATACACGGGTTAGCTACGCCCAAGAACAACTTATTACCAATTACTGTTCCATCATATCCCTGACTAAGACTCCAAATAGTAAGTCAATGAAAAGAAACCGTCCCCTCCGATACAACTTTGTAATGTCCCGGACCAGGGTTTCACGCAATGGGTGCCCCGAAGCCGGTTCGCCACAAGACCTCAAGCGCATTTCCCCAAATGCAAGAGGCTACAGACTAGCAGCGAGGGACCAGATCTGATAGTGGGGAAACTATACCTTCATTTGTCAAAGTGTAGCGCAGCAGAATACAAAATAAACATACACGACATCGGAAGAAATAAACATACACAACTGAAATAACTACAGTAGTGGATATAACCAACAGTATATAAGTGATGATACTACATGTATCAAGTTCTAAGAAAACATGCATAACATGCTAAACATCAATACAATACAACAAAATACAGAGTTCAGCAAAACAATCACAACAGCCGGTAGCGGCATCCCGAGCCTAGGCTCGGTCCCATGCCCTCATACTTCTCAGAAACAGTCAAGATTCAGTATAGGGACTATTTTCCCTATCAACACCTGCAGAAATGGAATCTGTTTGGGACGAAAAGCATGAATCAAATAGGGTGTGAGAAATATATCTCAGTAGCCACCCACCAAAGTCCTGTGCCCAACTACATGTAAGCATGCAACAATAGTGTGAAATAGTAAAATGAAATAAAGTAAGAAGTAATCAAAAGTAACTAACTTAACAGTAAAATTTACATTTTATTATTCATTTAATTCATTTAATTTAGTATCATTTTTATTCTCAACAACACCAAGCCCTCAGGCCAACCAGTACCATGCCCTTAGGCTAAAATAGTAACCACGCCCTGAGGCTTTCCCTCAGGCTATACAGAATCCAACACGCAGGTAATTTCCCTCAAGCGTAACAGAATTTTTCCCGCAGGCGTAGGTAGTGTCACCCTCAGGCATAGAGTCTATGGACCTCAGTCATGTAAGAAGTTTCCCTCAGGCCAAAATAACTACATCCCTCGGGGTAAACAGTGCAGTGCCCACAGGCTAATCACAACAACGCCCTCAGGCTAAATACAACAACTCCCTGAGGCTAAATAGAAACCCGGGCCTTTCCCAACATATCAAAATGCAGTAAACAAGAAAATCCTCTCAATGCAATTATACAATTACTACATTTAAGGAGTACCCTCGGGTATCCTGGCCAAAGGCTAAACAGTGAATCACACCCCCGGTGTGGTTCCGGATCCAAGAAATGATCCCAAACAGCAGTTTATTATCACAATTTAACCAACTATGCAATTAGAGGAATTAAATATAGAAACAACCTCATCCACACGACACCCCAACATGGGTTTGTGGCACAAAAAATGCACAGAAACGCACGACAGTTGGAAAATAAACACAAAGCCACCTACCTTATACGCCAATGAGTGTTATACACGAACACCGACTTCAGAAACGCCCATGAACGGCGTAGATTTGACGATGAACAAAACCCATTCAAACGTAAATAACTTACGTTAGGATAAGAATTGGTAAGAAACACGCTAGAGGAAGAGAAGGCTTACCCGTACGGTTCCAACGACATCATATGAGGCAGAAACCGATTCCAAACGAACCCCCGACAGATCATCAATGGTCCAACCTCCTCTTTTGGCTCCAAATTGTATCAAGTGTCTCCTCTACCAAATGAGGAGGCTACTGCATGTTTTATGCTGAAAAAACAAAGTACACGGAGTGTACATATGAGTACACAATATGTACTTATTTCATATAACTGTTCATTTTGCGGCACCACCACACTATTCTTCTGTCGACATGACTACATGGAATTTACTCCCATGTACACGACGTGTACTGTCGCCCAGCTGGCGGTGACTCCACCACCTTACTTTTTAAGCCTTCCGACTGACTACACGGCGTGTAAGGTACCACTACACGTCGTGTAGTCGGTTCCTACACCCCTCGTCGCGAACATGGCTATACACCCCGTCTACTCATCCCAACACGGCCAAAAGTACATGGAATGTGCAAAAGTACACGATGTGTAGTTACAAAATATAGGATTTTTCCCCATTTTCCATATTTTCTAAAAAAACACTTCAGGAGAAGGAAAAAGAAGAAGCCCATACCTCAAAAATAAGAATTGGGTTTTTATAGAAATCGTGTGTCCCACATAATGAAACTATGTTGGATAGTGCAAGTGAGGCAGAGGCATTATGCACTGCCTGCATATACATTTCCAAACCATGTTCCTAGCCGCACTGTTTATATTTTGAGACACTACCTCAAAACTTTTCATCACACATTTTGTGCATGTTTAGGAAAACTGTGTGGGAAAAACTATGTAAGAGGAGTTTCTTGAATAGGAGGTTCAACACACTTGGCGCATAGTTTACCAAACCATGTAGCTTAAACTGTATGGTGTGTATTTTAAAGAAATTATTTAAACTTTAAATAAAATAAAAAAAAATAAAAACCTAAAACAAATCTTCACCCATCTCTCCCTCAAATCGTGATTCTCCCCTTGGAATGTGCCCCCTTGTCTGCACGCTCAACCCCCTCCATGGTGCCTCTCCATCGACGAAATACCTCCCCGAATTCATTTGTTTTATACCATTTATCACTTCAGAAATCTCTCTCCTGCATTATCCTTTCATCCATGGCCATTTTTTCTTATCATATTTTCCTGTTATGGTTCTGTCGAACCCTAGGTCAAGGTTTAATACAAATTTCACCATTCTTTTGTTTTAGGATTGTGTGAATCATCTCATAGAACCTATTATTCCATGTTATGACAACCACTCCTAATGGTGAGGTTGTTTAGATTATTTCTTGTTCCCCACTTCCACCCATGAATAGGTTTTCTTCCCCCTAATTGGTCTATCACATTATAAATTAGAGTCTCTAATTGTCTTGAGGTTCCTAGTATTTGTTTTATAGTACGTTGGACCTTACTATAAGGTTTAGAGTCACCAGAGTCTAATGAAACTTGTAGGAGTATGCATAGGAATATATATATATATATAGGTTCCCCCATTATGTGTATATTTATACAAGGAAGTGAATATACACTTATGGGGCTATGTGTGCATATGTATACATATGGAAATTCATAATTAAGTGATAGAAGACTAGTATGTGCATATAAGAATACATGTAAGAATCCCATTCAGATGTTCATGGCCATGTGTATGTGTGTATAGGGTCTAGGTGTCCTTATATATATGTAACGGTTTATATGATCAGTGGGTGTACCAGTAGTTCTGAGTTAGAATGCGTCAAGAGTTGAAATTTTCGTCTTGGTTCCACTATGATATAGGATCTCATTCTTTTCCATTTTAATTTATGAAAGCATTAATTAATTAATTTCTCATTCTTCCACTCATATTAATGATATTAAATTTATATTAGTTTATCTTAAATGATTATATTTTAGTGAAATATAATTATTGTGTAAATATCATTAAAGACTGATTGATCTGAATGTTCATAGTTTCATAATAAAACCACTCCAATAGAGGTGTTCCATCATCAGAGTAAAAATTATTAAGTAGAATTATATGATTTTCTAATAAACTAATTGGGTTATTTAATTTCACAATGATGTTATGATTGGTTTGTAGAGGGTTTAGAATAATACCTTACCGATTATCCTAAATAAATTTCCCTTTTATTGCCTTGTGATTTTCTCCCTGAACACCTACCTAATTCTGTCTTAGGCATTAAAATGTAATTTCCCTTGATATATAGGAATTAAATGGATACTGTTAGGATAGATTAAATAATATAGTGGTATCCTTTAAATTAAATGATAATGATTCTTTTACCTTAGATCAGTTCTCCATGTTTGGGAATATTGAGTGGGGTGGTCCTAAGTACGATGACCTGCGTTAAATGAAATGCCTTGATTAAATGGATAGGTTATAATGAGTTTCTCACATTATACTAAACAGTTTAAATGGAATATCTCATTGAATTGGGTATTCAATGTGGCTATTGATATTAACCCTTATGCATTGTATTAAATGTAAATGATGGTTAGTATGAATGAGATAACACCCTTGTATGAGTTTGATAAATGACATACATGAGAGGTCTATGCCTCGTGTAGTGAATTGCATAATAACATGACCAATATTATGATATCTTTTAATTTCAAATACATAATTGGTTTTACCTTATGCATTGTTATAATTATTATGGATGGGAGGAATTATTACCTCATTACAAATATGTAAATAATTTATGGATTGGAGGCATTCTTACCCCATACCAGTATTATAAACATTATAAATGGAAGGCACTCTTACTCCATGATAGTATTATAAACATAATATAAATGAGTCATTCTTACCCCATGCTTGTAAAATAAGCATTATGGATGGGAAGAATTATTACCCCATGACAACTTTGTAATTTATTTTTTTATGGGAGGCATTCTTACCCCTTTCCATTATTATAATCCTTATGAATGAGAGGAATTATTACCCCATGTTAGCTATGTAAATTACTAATGTATGGGAGGCATTATTACCCAATTCCAACTATGATATATATATATATATTTATTTATTTTATATATATTGACATCTTCAAAATTTATCCACCTGTGAGACGAAGTTGGTATCTCTATTGGGCATCCCTTAGAAACCTAGATGGGTGTTTATTTATTTATTTAATTCTATTTTTAATTCTCAATACCAGTAATATTTTTAATTGATATTAAACTAGTTTGGTATTTACACAGCGGGTGCTAGACTATTTAGATATCATCTAACACCCTACTTAGATACCCTTGGTACCCGAGTAGACATTATATTTGTTAGACCTAGGTTCATTGGTGTATGCTTGTAACTGAGTAGTAAAGAGGAAGGGACTGAGTTAAATCTCAGGATGCTTGTGGAGTTCATCATAGAAATTTTATTTCTATTATTTTCATGAGTACTGTATTTGTGATATTTAGAAAAACATGTTTTATTTTTATTGTTTTAACTTGTGTATCATCATAGGTACATGGATGCATTGTAAACTATTGTTGGGGTCTTTTATTAACTTGAATATGTTTTCTTCTAATACTTTTTCAATTATTTATATACTATATCCTCTCTCTATTGATTATTATTATCTTATAATACCATTTATTAACTGCATTACTATCTTCTCCTACTACCATCGTAGATAGTAGGATGCCTCAGGCTTATGGGGTGACACACTTGAGGCCATGTGACCAACCAGTCTGACTACTAGTTTATTGGTAATTTGGGCTAGGAAATTACATTTCACGTTATATAATATAACAAAAAATAAACATGAAAAAATCAAACATGGATAAAAATTAAAATAAACATCCCTATATATAATGAAAAAATAAAATTCCATTATTTAATTGAACATTATAATAAATACAGACAAAGCTTCTTGGAATGGCATTATTAACAAAAAATATTATTAAAACTCATAATTTGATTCCAATGAAGAGTTCCTTGGATAATAAATTATGATAATTCTTGGATCAGGCCTTCTAAGTTGAACATGATTTGGTGGCTTTCTAACCATAAATTAACTACTGACGATTGCTTAAAATCATGTGGAATTTATTAATATTCCAGTTGCAAGTTATGCAAACAACATAGAAAGTATATCAAATAATTATTCTTTTCCGGTTCTAGAGCCTCAGATTTATGACATGCACTATAGGATATTTTCTAAGTTAACATTCCTGAAAGCATCGATATAGTATCTCGGTTTTAGTATTGTTCCACAATCTAGCTTGTGCCTCAACTCAAACAGCTCCTCCTCTCTGTTTCAACTTAACTCATTCACCTTCTATGGTATGGTCATAATGGAAACAATTAACCACGTGACATAATATTTAAATATTCATTGATGAATAGTTTTTATGTGTTTTAAATGATTATTTTTTATATGTTATGTGAATATATATAAATATATATATATATCTATTACTTTTGAAATAAATTATCATTAAATATTATATATTATGTGAAAATGTATTTTCCATTGATATAAAAACACACACAAAAATTCACACACACACACACACACACATACATGTGAACACACATATAGAAATACGAAAACGCATTTATGTGTATATGTTCTACATTCATCTATATAAACTATTTTTTAAAATTATTTTATAAATGTTCTATTTTTTAGAATAAATGAATGTTCATTGAATATATAGATTTAAAAAATACATATAATATTTAAATAATTTTTTTATGTTTTATATTAATTTTTTTTATGTTCTACAGACATGAGTGTGTGTCAATATTATAAAGATGTTGATAAATTCTGATTTCCCTAAAACGATTGTACACCCATGGAAATGTAAATTCTCTAATTTAAATTATCATTGAAATTTATCCAGGGGGTTTTCCACTGTAATTTTTTTACTATAATTTCCCATTAAAAGTTCCCCAATATAGTTTCCCACATGAATTTCCCAAGAATAATTTTTTATTTCATATTTTAAACATAAAATATTCATTGCGAGTTATCTAATAGAATTTATCACATCTCTAGTTGATTTTTTCAATGAACATTCTATTGTGAAATTTTATTCTATATATTCATGAACATAATTATCCACAAAAATAATCCATGTTGAATTTGGTAATATAATTTCCCCAATTTAATTTTCTACAATATAATCACTATTTTTATATTCCAATGCCAGTATTCCAGTGGATTTTTTTTCAATAATATCTCCACCAAAATTTTATACTATAATTTTTTCAGTCTAATTTTTAATTGTGCATTCTATTGAAATTATTAGAGTGTTACTTTTGTCACTTTAATTTAATTTTGATAATTTCAAAACTATTTTAATTTTTCTATACATATTTGATATTTATTTTATGGAAAATTTTGACTCTAATAAATTATATATATATATATATATATATATAATATTCATATTCCGTTATTTTTTTCTATTATAATTTTTATATTATGTGTGGAAATTTTTAATTTAGAAATTTTTTTTTGTATCTGATATATTGATAAATTTTATAATTATAACATATTATATATAAATTTAAACTTATTACATTTGATTTTTATTGGAAAATATAAATGTCCTATGATTGAACGTCACATTCTTGTATACCATTATACTTCTAAAGAACTTTTCAAAGGAATTAATAAAATTGTAAGATTCTCATACACTATTTCCACATCTTAGTCATTGAAAATTTTCAAAGTAAAAAATTTAATGAATTTATTAAAAGTATAACATGGAATAAAACATCTAATGAAATGAAATATTTTATGAAATGAAATATCCTAAAAAATAAATACTATTATGAAATGAAATATCATACGAAATGAAAAATCATCCAACCTGAAATATCATACATGATTTCAAAAGACATAATAATATGTTAAATTCATTACAAAGTGAAAATACTTATGAAAATAAAGTTAAAGTATTATGAAATATAATGATTTTAATTTTAAAAAATGAATTATTGTTGGGTAAGGTTTATGACCCTTATTATATGACATAGATAATAATCAAACATGTTTTTTAGTTTTTTTAAAACTATTTTATTGAAATGATTTTATGTTTCCACAAAGAAAATGTTTGATAATATTTATAATTTAATCTTAATATGAAACTTAATAATATTTTTTACTATTAAGAAATGTGTTTAATTAAATAATGTTAAGTATTGAATGAATATTATGGAGTTATATAATGACTCCATTTATTTTTAATGACACATCTTGTTTAGAATGACTCTTATAATTTTATGTTTACACCAATGATTTATTTATTCTTATAAAATTCCCTCTATTTTTGATTTGACATTACAATATAGTGGTAATAAAAAGATACAACATATAGTTATTAGAATATATGACTAGTTGAAATTTTTATAACATGATTATCATACCAATAAGTAATATATATATATATATATATTTCATGTGATTTTTATTGTATAATATGCAAGTTTAAAACCATAATATGATTTATGGAAACTATTTTTAAGTACAATGGAAATATCATAACATTGAAACCAATAATATAAAAAAAACATCACAGAACTAATTTCTGTATATTTTTCTCTATAAATATATTTGGAAGTATAAATATAATTTATAATGGTTAGGACTAAATAAACTATATGATAATACAACCTCGGCTGAAATCATTATAGAGGCATTATCATAGAAAAACTATTTATTTATTGTTATCCGTGTCTAATGACTAATATTTATTTGATTATTTAGTTATATTTATTAATCTTTTTCTACTTCTTTTAAACTATAACATGTTAAGTGTTTTCCCTTTCTAAATAAGGGTTTTATTGGTCATACATTAATTATAAAATATAAGTTTCACTTGGTTTGACTTTTTACTATAAAACGTGGTGTTTTGATGTAGTTTTTCATCCACTTGTGCAAGTTTAGGTTGTACCACGTTTTTACTACTATAAATAGTCTTGTTTTTTTAGTCAGGCCTCCACTAGAATGGGTATGTTGAAATTGATTATTGAATATCATAAAAAAATTCAGGTTATAGTAAATTTCATTTCTCTCGAGGAGTATAAAGGTGTTCATACTAAACCTATTGTTTTTTTATCTAAACTAAAATATAAATTCTTGTGTTTTTTATTTTATTTTCAATTATGCATATATTTAAAAAGAAAAAAAAATTTTGATTGTGTATATATATTTTTAAACTCATCAATTCACCCCCATTGTTGTTCTCAATTAATATAAAAAAAAGAAAATAATTTAATCCAATAAATTGCATTTTGGAACACTAATTATATTTTTTCAATTATGTTTATCTTTATCCAATCATTTTTTAATGTTATTGAAATTTTAATTTTTCAGAGGTCTGGTTTTAAATTTTTTTTTGTAAAAATCTCTCAAAGAATATGTTATTTTAACGGTAAGGATATTGGATAATAGAAACAAGTAATTGAATAGTTCTTTAAGCACCTGAGTATTGATGAATGGACTGTTATGTTAAAATATTATAAATGACTGAAGTCTAACACATAATCATTATAAAGTAGTGAAGTGGAAAACTATGTGTTCAATTATCAATTGTGAAAATAATATATTATGATATTAATAAGCTTATAACACAACTCAATACCAATAAATAATTTTAAATATTAGACACAATGGATCAAGCAATCTAAAGCGCTCCAAACTGGGAATACTATTTGATAAATATCAAGAATTAAAGTTGAGATAAAAATAATCTGATAATCATATGTTCCAGAAATTTTCATGTATAGTAAATAAAATGAGCATGCTTAGATAATCCTTAGATAATAAAATTCCTGTGGAATGAGTACTTAGATCCCTATAAAATAAATAGTATGAAAAAATCTTTCAATGGATGAAAGAAAAAACATTAAAGCATATACACTGTATAAACTCATTGGATCATTATTGAAATATGATCTAGAAATAAAATATACTTAAAATGATTATACTATTAAAAATAATGGTGTTATTTATATAAAAAATATATTGTTATTAAACATATGGTCCTAAAAAATGTATAATTTAATGAGATGAAAAAATACAACTAGTAAATGATGACTATAAGTACATGAAAAAGTTAATTCTTGAAATTTTTGAAAATATTTTCAAATGGATGTTCAAAAAGGAGACATGAAATTTTATTTCAATTCTTATAAACATGATTCATTACTACCTTGTTATGAATATTGAAATAATGGGAATATAAAGTCACGCTAACCAAGATTGAAACCTAAAATAAATGATGCAATGTGTAAGAAAAATAAGAGATGATATATAGAATTTATTTGTAGTTATACTAGGGACTTAGATTCAGGTAATGTGTCACACCCCAAGATTTAAAAAAATTACACTATGTTAGATATTATATACCACATACTACGCAAATCTTTAATGAACTATAAAATTTTATTATTTCAGGGTTGTTATAACATAGTCATTGAAATCGAATGTATGAATATAGGTAAATGAATTATGAAATATATATAAAGGTAATAATAAATAAATTATTGATAAATTTTTTTCAAATAATCACACATTTTTAATTAAATACATTATATTATACAAAATATACTTTCTTCTAAAATTGTTTTGACTTTTTTATGATCAAATATTATATTTAATTTTCATAAATTTTCAAAAAAAATTATAAAAAATTATCATTTCTTAAATAATCATACATGATTTATCCTTGTTAATGTTTTGGGATTTTTATGAAAATATTAATATTCTAGTGAATAGTTTAAATGATTATTTTAATGAAAACTAAATTCTGGTTTCATGCATTCCAAAAGTTACATTTTAAATTAAAATGGTTTTAGATTATAATGAGAACTATAAAATTTTTAGTCATACAAGCATGTTTATTGGAAAATATAATGTTGATTAATTTTGTATAAAAACATTTTTAAATATAAAAATTCAATCTTATGGAAAAAATTATTTTTCATTGGGTTTTCATCATAAATTAATTTCTACCATTTCTATAAATTTAATCTTCAAAAATTAATTCCATATTATAAATCTGAAATTCAATATTTTTGAAAGAGTCTCCTTTTATATGTGGTCATTATGAACCGTAACCATAGAAAATATTTAGTACCTCGATAAAGATAAAATGTGTTAATTATGGTTAAAATTAATGTGGTAAGACTTAAAATTAATTAAAAATATTCCTTAATTTCATTTCATGAGTATAATTTATTAATAATTAAAAAAATTAAAAAATACGGCCTTTTCCGTTATACTTTTATATTGAACTTTTTAGTATTTATGTAAAAGATAATGTCAAAAATGTCACTTTATTATTTTTAGCATCTATAATATTTTCTAAAAGGGATACAAATATATTATGTCTGATTATAAATTGTTATTATAAATATTAAAGAATTTATTTATAATGGTAATTTATTATTAATTTATTATGATGAAATAAGTGTCTTAAATACTTATGTAACACCAACATAGTTGTTGTGTAAAGAGTAGAAAATTCAATTAAATGATTTTAAAAACTATAAAAGTGATCTTTTTGTGAGTTAAAGTGTACCACGAATTTTTAAGATAAATAGAACAAGTTATATTTTTTTAAAAGGTTTATATTTTAATTCCATTACTTTAATATTTTTCAAATTAAAAATATGGGGATAGTTTTTAAATTTTCATCAATAGTATTTTATGTTAAACGTATTTTATTAAATAATTTAAAAATCGAAAAAAAATATTTAAAGAGGAAAATTAGGAACCTAAATAGTAAAAAAAATTGATTCCTTATCATTTTTTATCTAATTGTTACCTAATAATTCAAATTATAAATTTTTAATATCACAATAGTCTCTCCCACGGTTATGATTAAAATTAGTTAACCATGTTATTGAACCAATATATAAGGGTTCTGATGATATATATGTATATAATAATATTTTTCACGATTTTATTAAGAATATATGTTTCTTATATTATAATCCATGTAATTTCAATAATTTTACATAAAATATACATTAATTATATTATAATATTTCAATTATTTTCAAATATGACATTAAATATTTTTTATAATTAAACATATTTTATTAAATGATTTAAATTTCATAAAAAATAAAATATTAGTCCAATTTAATGACATATGATTGAAAATATCAATCATGGACCATTAAAGGGTCACCATAATTGTTATGGTTACTTTCTTGACTGCTAAATAGTAAATTCGTTAACATTATGATAATTGTCAAAATAGTGAAAGGAGGGTTAAAACTAAAAGATAAGGGTGAAACCACAACAAAATATATTTTGAATTTTAATTTATTAGATTATTTATACTAATTATCATATTATATTATAATTTTACAAAGTTTTATTCATTTAATCAATAAAGTTAATTTTTATGAATTTATTAATTTATGTTATTCTATGAGTTCCCCTTCTCTCTCTTATAAAACAGAATCTCCTCTAATACATTATTTAAAATTTTTTGTCTTATATCACATCCAAACCCTATGTAATTGTCTTATAAAATTATATATTCATAAATTACAGTTGTTTTTTTAAAAAGTCTAATCCAATGGTCCTTACTAAGTAATCTAAAAGAGACCTAACAAAGAAGTGGTGATAGTCTTACCCAACCTCTTTCAATCAATTTCTTCTTATACCACCACTAAATCTTTTTTCTCCCTTAAAAATAATTAATTAATTATATTAAATATAATTTATTGTTATTATTATGATTTAACATCCATAATATGTTGTTTTATCATCTATTTGAAAAAGATAGTATCCCTCATTCATATGTGTGGACTACCACCTCCATGATGCGATGTTACTTGTTTTTCATTTCTGATTTACATAGATCATAATAAGGATAGATTTAATGAAAATATATGATATATATGATATAAAATTATCCTTTAAAGGTGAATTATTATTTACCTTTCTTTCATTCCATCATATAAAAATGAAAACATTGTTTACCTATATATATGTCATATCGTCTTTATGAACGGTTTAATTAACTTTTTATCCCTAATTTTTTTGATGAATATATATATATATATATCATGAATATAAAATATAATAATATCACTAATAAAATTCAGAAAATTATGTAACCAAGAATAAATTACATGGAATGGAACTACAAAACCAAATCTTTTATAAAAATGATGTATTTAACACTTTCTAACAATGATTTTAATAAATAATCATTAAAAAATAATAGATGGAATGATATAATTGGATCATATATGTTATTATATGTATTTATATTATTCTGATATATAATTTAAATATATTTAAATTTATTAAATAGGATGTTATCTCACTTTTGACGTAAGTGGAACTTGAGTTAAGGGGTTCTCATCTCACTTTTATTTCTGTGGTCCACATTCCATATTCACCACTTATTTCTATTATGTTGAGTTTATAATTTCCATGAATTTATTTAATAATGGTTCTCATAATAATTATGTGTATTTACATATCAAGAAAAAGTTCTAAATTTATTGAGGTTATGATTTGAATCTTTCCAAATTGTTAAAGGATATATGTTTCGATCTTACTTTAATCAAAATTGTTTCTGCTGGAATTCCCATTGAATTTTTTTGATAACGATTCCCTAAAAACACATTTTAATTTTATTATAATATATTTATTTATTGGTAATAAATAATTTCATTTTATTTTCTTCACATTATGTACTCAATAGATCGAAATAACATTCTTATAGATAAATGACTTCATTTTTCTATGCGGTCCAAAATCATTTTTCTTCCACATCCATATTTTATAAAAATGTTCTCAGAAAGTATTTTATATTATATAAAGATTATTAAATTTTATTTTTATTCATTAATTACATTAAAAAAATGAATCTTTTTCTTTTTTTTTGAATGAGGTACTTTTTATTTTTTACTGAAAATGTGAAAGGAAGCATTATTTTAATAGACACAACAAAAACTGAATTCCAATCCATCATAAAAAAATAATGTTTCGATGCTTCATATAAAATTTTCCATGGTTAGTTTAAAATATAATGATTTACATATTATTTATTAATTTTTTGGATGTTAAATAATCTATTAAAAAAATGTTATTTTCCTCAAAAATATATATTTTTGAGACCATTTAAAAGAATCATTCATTTATGATGACATATTTCGATTTTAATTAATATTTAATGGGATATGATCCAATTAAACCATTGTTATTATTTTTCCATATGTTTCAGGATAATAATGACAATATTTATATGAAATATATTTATTTTCAATGGAAATTCTATGATTTAATTTTCGAAATGTAAATGAAAACGAATTTATAACCTAGGTATATGATATAATGAATAATTTTTTATCCTATAAAACACATATGTATGATTTTTTTATTGTTGGGACCATAATTATATATCCCTCTAATTAATTGGGTAAAGATAGATATCTCATTATATAATAAGGATGAGAATAGAAGAGAAACACGTTTATTAAGGGACTTTTTCCACTGTGATAGTCTTTCGATTGATGATTTACAAAGTAATGATATAATGGGGAGTGAACTAAATCCACTCCGATATAATTAGATATTATCCATGAAGAAGGAAATTATTTTCAATGATTATGTTTATGCCACAAACATATTTCTTATGCTATTGTTATGATCTCATGGATTATGTTCTTTAATCCCTTAAAAATTCATTTATCATGAACATCCTAGATTTTTTCACTGTTTCACCCATTATAATTTTTCCTTTCCCCATGTAATAATGAAATGATTTATGTATTATATGTCAATGAAAGTTGATAATTATGAATTAATTACAAAGAAATGATTTAGATCTCTAATGAATACATTTTTCTTCCAGGTTTCTACAGAAACAAAAACTATAATATTATGGTGTGGATCATAATGTTATTTATTAAATATTCGTCTAAAAATATGTAATATTTATGTATAAAATGTATGATTCCCTATAGTTGGTATCATAATGGGATTTATTCATTCATTAGAGAATATTAATAGTGACGTCTGTTGAATCTCTTAGGGATAAGTCTATGTATATGACATAATTCAAATGTTTTGGTAAGATGTATAGTTTATGTTTTTCCATGGAATTCATTCTTTTTAGAAATAATATGTTGATGTGGTTTTGGAACAGTTTCATCTAGGGGAAATAATCCACAATATTTTTAGCAGGTGTATATAATAGCCATTATTCTAGAGCACGGTGAGAGTTCCATTACTGAATACATTGATTGAAACTGTCAGGGGATATTATTTTGTTAATTTATATTATAAACCAAAATAAAGGATTTTAATATAAGATGATCATGGGTGACCTTGGATATACCTAAGGATTCATAAATTAAAAAGAATATGTCATAAATTATACATCCAAAAAATGGTTTTTCTTAATTATGTAATTTCTAATTATGACAATTAATACTTACTATATAAAATTTTAATCAGTCTATGTCTAGAATAGAAGTATTCATGTTAATACAAAATGTGACGAACAATGAAATGATTTTCCTTGTGAGAAACCAAATGAAACGAGAGCTGGAAGATGAAATATTTTGATTATGCCTTATCAATTTTATCATTATATTTTTAACAATATCGACCTGAGTGAGTTTCCTAACACACATAATAAGAGAAATATAATGTTTTTGGAAGTCCATATAGGGATAAAGATTAAGCTTCTCACATGTCATGTGTATGGGAATAATAACTCTGGGAAATATCTTAGGGGAATGAGAATATGTTTTATGTGTGGAATAAAATGGAATAGAGAAATTAATTTCTAAAAAAAGAAATGATTGATGGAGGGAAATACACATAATCTTAACTTACCATTTATAGTTTAATGTCTAATGTTGGAGGAAATATGGGATTTATATGGGCTAGGTAGGTCATCTACGGTTTAACTCTGAGACCAAATAATTATCAATTCTATTCCAATCATTGATGTTCAAGGATTGAAGGGTTTATTTATTATAATTATATAATTATTTTATAGAATAATTATATCAAATATATTGAAGATATACTAATCTAAAAATATATAATGATTTTTCTATTTTATTATTTTATTTAAGGATTTTAAAATATTTATTGAATAGTTTTGATAACAAAGAAATGTAATCTAGTGGTAATGTAATAATATTTATTTGGGACATTGTGATGATAAACATTTATAATTTAGATGGGATATTGTTGGTGACCTTGAAATTGGTTAGTGATTTGATGTTATTGTGATTTAGGTCATCATTGATGAAGCTTATTCTATTTAAGAATTCATGGAATATATTCTATGGTCTATGATTTTATTTGAGGAATAAGGATGGTGTTAATTTTTGTATGCATATATGATTTCATGTGAGGTTAAATTAATAGATATGGATACATTAATGGGTTTATTATTTTGTGGTTGGTAATAAGTTTAATGACATAGATACCCTTTTTGGGTTCTAAATGATAGGATTTAAGGTGATTTGAAACATTTACACTGTTTTAGGATGAATAATGTTTTGAGGATTTAATAACAATTTGGATTTGTATGATATTTGATTTTAATTTAATTATCATCTATTGGATAGTGGGATATATATAATCTTGATGGTTGAAAATTGATTCATTGAAAAGTATATCTTTTCGGAGATATTTATGGTTAAGATAAGTATAACCTTTTCGGTTTGTATCTAAATTTGAAAAATATTATTTTGGTAAAGTTTAATATATTATAAAATTATACAATTATTTATCAAGGTGATAATGGTTATTTTGGAAGATATTTTATTTTTTGATGTATATGTAACCCTTAAGTTTAATATGTGATTTAACATGAAATATTATTTGGGATGACTAAAATTAAATGCTAAAATAAGATGAGAGTTATGAGATAACCTTTGATGTTAAAACATTATTTATTTTTAAGTATATTAATTTATTTTGGGATATAGGGTTATAAATTTATATAATCATCTACGATGAGTCTTTGTTGTTATTTTTGATATTATTAAGTAAAATGTATTATTTTTTTTCATATGAACGATTATTCATTTTAGATATTATCCAACCATATGGTAACCATTTCAGTTTTGTTTAATATTAAAAGAGAGAAAGAAAAGATTTTTATCCTATTGGGTGTTATTTAACCGGTTCTATGTTGATTTTAATGTTTCATGCATGAAGAAATTTTCTTAAAAAATCATCATTTGGAGAAAAATATGAGATTGTGGTGGAAAATGATTAATAGATGAAAATATACTTATCAAGAAATTATATTTACATATGTTCATAATATCAATGTTTTATGAATTAGTTAAATCTAGGAAAACGGTCTTGAAAAAAAAATAATCCTATTACATTCATTTCAAAATAATATATGATCATTTTCACAACTCCTTGATTTATGTTTTTATTTTCATTAAATTTCTCATGATCATTCAATTTCATATATTCTATGTTCACTATAACTATCTATAATTATTTATAAATTAAATGTTTCCTTCATTACAATATTTTCACGTCCACATAATGTTATCCTATTTGAAAACAAAGCTATTGATTACTCTAGATGTCCATTACATTTTTATTTCCCTCTTTTTAGGGGAATGATTTATTAACCCTTTTTAAGGATGTAGTTTTTAATGAAAGGAATATTCAAATATCAAACCCTTGATTTCCCTGAATATGTTTAGATTTTCGGAACTCAATTGATTAAATAGGGAATAATGAATCACCCTGATATTTTAAAATAACTTTATGTTCAATAGCATATATAACACACAATAACGAGGTTTAAGAAATCACAAAATATTATTATTTTATGATTGTTGTAACATAGATATTGAATTGGAAGGTACAAATAGATGTAAAAATATTGTAAAAAATATATAAATTTCATAATGAATAATTTTTTTATTAATTTTTAGGAAATAAGCACTAATATTTTTAGTAAAATCTAATTTTCCTTCAAAATACATTTTCCTAAAAAATGTTTTGTATTGATTTTTTCGAGTGAATATTATAATTAATTTTGGAAATTTTTATTTTTTTATTTGATAAAAATTGTTTAAATTTTTAAATAATCATATACAAATTATCTCCATATTAATTAATGATATTTTTATGAAAAGAATGACTTTTTGGTGAATAGTGAAAATTATGATTTTTATTGAAAAATCAATTTTTTTCAATAATTTATGATGTTATATTTTTTTAAAATTGTTTCAATGTAATTTTACTTCCTTTATATTATTAAAAATATTATAATGTTCATTAGATTCAATTTTGTGGTTGAATTTGATATAAAAATAATATTATACAGAAAAAATTAGTTTTTCTAAAAAGATTGTTTTCCATTACGTTTTTCAATATTATCATAATTTTGTTTTTAAAACTTTTATAAATTGAAAAATAAAAAATTAATTTTTTATTTTTAATTAAGAGGTCAAAATTTCGTAAATAGGGCCATTTTAGTTATGCCGAGTTTGAATCGTAACCCTAGTAAATGTTTATTACCATGGTAAAGGTAACATAGTTAAATTAGGGTTAAAAATAATTTGATAAGGATTTCGATTCAATTACACACATTACTTTATTTACATTAATGATCATATTTCATCCATAATCATCCAAACATCTAAAATATAGCCTTTTCCCATTAAACTATGATTTTGACCATTAAAATATTTAAGTAAAAGTTATTGTCAAAAATTTAACTTTCTGGATTTTAAAATTAAAAATATTTTATAAAAAGTATAAAAATATATTATATTAATTTATAAATTTTATTTTAAATATGATTAAATTCTTTTTATGATTCCAACTTTTTTTCATTTTTACTGATGAAATAATTACCTTAAATACTTACGTTACTCTGACCTAGTGATGGTACAACCAATAAAAAAACCAAGTAAATCATTTTAAAAACTCAATAAGTTATTTTTTTTATGTGTGTAAGAGTTTACAAAAAAAATTTAAAAGTTAAAAATAACATAATATATATTATTAAGAGGTTTAAATTCCAATTTCATTACATTCATGTTGTTCTAAAATTCAGATTTTTTGAATAGTCCTGAAAATGACATTTATAATATTTTATGCAAAATATGTTTTATAAAATTATTTAAATCCCATAAAAATCAAAAAATGGTAAAATAAAAATAATAAAAGGTCCAATATATCATACCTCACCTATTTATTAGCTAATTTTTACCTAATAAGTTCAATTATAACCCTTTAATGTGAAAAACATGCATTACCACTATTAAGATGAAAATTGATTGACAAAGGGGTTAAACAGAAAGATAAGTTTAAAATGATTTCCAGAACAATAAAAAATTTACAAGGGGATTATATTAAATCTATATATTAATTTTAATACAATTCATTACATTTTTGAATAAACAATCAAAATATATACACATATTATATTATAATATTTCATGTATTTCCAAAAATGATATTAATGATATTTTATAACAAAAAATATTTTATAAAATGATTTAAAACCATAAAAATCAAACATTTATACAAATCAATTTTATAAAATTTAAAATATCATCCACATTCCATTTATGGATAAATTTTTTTATGGTATATTTATTTACCCCTAAATATTAAATAGATTAATACCCTGGTAATTATCAAAACAGTTAATATAGTGTTAAAACTAAGAGATAAGAGTTTAAAATACATCCAATACTTGTCCAATTATTATTTTATGATATTATTTATACTAATAATCATCTTATCTTAAAATAATAAATATTTTGGTACATTTTTTCTTGAAAAAAATTATATTAAAAATATAATTTAGGTAATTCCAAGAGTTCCCCTCTCATCGTTTATAAAAGGGAACCCCCTCCTTCATTATTTCTAATTTTTGAGACTTATCGATTGACCAAACCCTACAAAATTCTATTATAAACATTCTTAGTTACTATTTATAGGTTCTTTTTATTCTTAGAATAACATTACAAGGGTATTTATGAAGAAATTTAAAGGGGATAACTAAAGACGAGGTACTCATCTTACCTGAACCCTTTCTATTTATATCTTCGTCTACCTCCTACAAATATATTTTATCCATTTTAAAATTATTAATTACGTATCATAAATACAATTTATTATTATTATAATTCATTAATTTCCATAATATACCTTCATTTGGTCCATTGGGAAATAATAATTTTGGGCATGCGTACATATGGATTACCACTTCCAAAAACAAATGTGATTCATTTTTTATATTTTTCTTATATGGATGTTACTGAGGATTGATTTAATGAATATAATATAAATATATAAATATATGAAATTGAAATTTTCAGATAAATGTGAATTATTATTTATCATTATTTTTTTCCATCCTTCAAAAAATAAAAACATCATTCTTGCGTACATACAGCTTACCTTCTCCATGAATTGTGTAATTAATTTTTTGTATATCTAAATTTTGTGGATGAATATATATATATATTTATATTTAATGAATATATATTATATTTATATCATGTTTTTCATTGTTGAGAAAATTCAACAGCGAGAAAATTACAAGTATAGAACATCAGAAGTGATTCATCATTGAATAAAACAATTAACACATAGAAACAATGTTTTTAATAATGAATTATTAATAAATTTGAATTAAAATGTTATAATAGTATAATATATTTTATAAAAAATAAAGAAATTATTTTATTATATATTTATAATTGATTTATATTTATTATACAGAATGTTAGAGAACTTTCAAATCAAGTGGAACATGAGGTAAGGGTTTCCGGCCTCCCTTTTAAATCTATAAGACACATGAAATATTAAAAACTTTTTTATTTTATGTGGTTCATATAATATAAATTTTTTTATTATTCCTATCATAAAAATTATATGTATTTAAATATCCATATAAGGTTCTCTCATTATCGGCTTTTGGATTCAAAAGATACCAATGTGTTTGGGGTTTATTTTTCGATCTAATTTTAATTGGGATTATATATTCTTTAATTTCCATTCAAGGAAATATTGTAATTATTTCCTAATTAATACCATTAATTAAATATTATATATTTATTTATTGAGAGTACATTTTTTCCTTTAAATTTCCCTGAAATACGTATTCAAGAGATTGGAAGATTATTTCTATGAAAAAACAGTGTTACTACTATTTTCAGTCAAAAATATTTTTTCATCAACATTCATATTTTCTAAAAATGATATCAAGAATGTTATTATATTATCATGTTAATTTTTAATGTAATTTTTCTCCATGATTTTATTTATTTAAAATATTTTAAAAATGAATATTCTTATCACTTTCTAAATGATGTACTTCTGACTTTTTACCAAATATGTGAAGGGAATCATTGTTTTGACATACACAGCATAAACAAAATTTTCCACCATCATTAATGCTCAATGTTTTGATGTATGTTATAGATGTTTCCATGGGTCCATTCAAAGAAAATATTTTCCATAATATTTTGTCGATTTTTTTGGATTTAAGTGACGTGATTTCAACATAAAAGGTAATTTTCATCATGAAATATCTCCTAGACCTTTTAAAGTAATTTTATATTTATAATGACATATTTTGATGTTATTTATGATTTAATATGGATATAATCCAATTACACCTTATTTATTATTTATATGAAATATTTTTTATTATATTAAAAAGATTCTTATGAAACCCATTTATTTTCCCTGGGTCGTGCTATAATGAGATTTTTGAAAGGTTTATAAACCCCATTTCATTTCCATAGGTAATGATATGATGAATGGTATATGATATTGTTTCACCCATATATATAAATTTTGATATGTTATTTATGGACATCGAATTATATATCCATATAATATATTGGATGAATGTAGATACCTCATGAGATAATAAGGACTAGAATGCGGAGTGAATGTAGTTTAGTAGGGGACTTCTTCCACCATGATAATCTAGGGAGTAAACCATGAAAAAGGATATGATGGAACATTGAGTGAGACATATACACTATGATTGTCCTGGTCATGGTACAAGACTAAGGAAATTATTTTATATTATTATGTGTACGTCAAAAACTTATGTCTTATTATAATGTTATTCTCTCATGGAACTTGTTCTTTGATTTCATTATGATTCATGTCTTATAAAATAATGATATTTATGCCATGATTCAATATTATGATCATTGATGTGTTGTATATAGTTTTCAAATTTAAATATCATGTTATCAATATATTATTCTCATATTGTGCTTATGTGATTGATATCTCTCTTCCTGACCCTTAATAAGCATACGATCTCACACTTTTTTATGTTTCCATTTCTCAGGTTAAAAAGAAAGATCTTAATTATGATATGATTAAATATGGGTGATTGTTATGAATAATATTGTGGTATATTTTCTATACCACATATTACCTAGTTTTTTATGTGTCCATGTTTCCAAATACACTAAAACTATATGATTATAGAATGGATCTTAATTTTATATATTGAATATTAATCTAATAAGATGTAACATTTATGTATAGAATGTATGGATCTCTATACGATGGATATATAATTGATAAGGGGCCTTCTAAAATATTTTTAATTTCAATTACAAATTAGTTTAGTAGTTCTTGTATTTTTAGTTTTTATTATGATTCTAATTTAAAAAAACCTAGAATTGATGAAGTTAATAAATATATTGAAAAACTAAAAATAGATATCGCGATAATGTTTGAGATATATAAAGAACATAAAGAATAAATTAAGCTAATTTTTTATTAAAACAATATTATATCTCATGAAAATAAAAAAATAAAAAATAAATATTAATGCACTAATGGGAAATATTATGATAAATTGGAAAATATTAATAAATAAAATGAAAATAAAAAGAAGTAAATTATAAGTTAAATGTAAAATTTTGTTGTTGTCTATGATGAAAATAAATTTATGAAAAATTAATGTCTATCAAAATATTAAATAAAAATTATTATGGGTTCTGATATAAAATTACCCAAAATATATAAAAAATTAATTATTATGATTTATAATCGATGAATTTATACACTTAAATTTTTTACATGTAGAATTAATGGTTAAAATGAAATTAAATGCTCTTTAAAATTTGAACAGTATTTTGGAAAAAATAAATAATTTATTTTGAAGAATTTTACATTGGGATTACTTGAGAATACATTTTTAAAATCGGTTTGGGTACCATGAAATTCATTTAATTATCCTATTTTAACCAAGGTATAATATATACCTTAAATATTTTCCACGTTATTTTTAAAGAGAAATTATTTAAAATTATCAAGATCATCCTATGGTCTGACATCCTATCCCCAATCCCCAGGTCCTAGAGAATGTGCCACATGACTTGATGTGTGCCTCATTGAACCCAAGAGTTTTCCGACTAGTGGTGACAATAATAAGGTGACATGGGGATGCTATAACCTAGGTAATTATATCAAAACACTATAAAATAATTATGTATAGATAAACCAACTAAACATGAACGTGGATGAAAATATCAATTTGATTCTATAACAGATTTCATGTTGGGTCATACTAATATTAATCAAAAAAGACCCCTAATGTAGTAAGTAAACCAGTATAATAAGTAAAAGTTGAAATAATCAAATAGTATATATTTTTTAGCTATTCAGATTATACCCCATTTTAGTATTTGAATCCTAACTCTCTGGTACCCAAAAACTTACCACAAGGCCATTTCCCTTCTACGCATCCTTGATCATGAATCTGTGTTTATATCGAGATTCCCATGTATGGTGTGAGTATATACCCTATAAGTCACAACCAATGTGTCTTTAATATAATTTTACATGTGAATTGATGTTTTTTCCATGATGGGTAGGTAGATTTTCATATATTAATAGAACTAATTATTCAGAAAGTGATCTTTCACTAACCATGCTACCTCGAACCCCGGTTGTACCTACTTTGGTGCTATATATTATAAATGTTATGAACAGTTATTGCATGACAAATATTATTCTAAGAGACTATATCAACCATTAAAGAAAATGTAAATTACACTCTTAACAAGTAAGTCCACACACATGACCCATGGCTACTCACTCTCCATTGATGGTATGCACACTTAGAATGCTTGAATAAATCAAACTCTGTATATACAAATGGACATTCAACATCAATGCATCATACAAGAATATGTACCCTCTTCTAATAGTTCATGAAATTATATCCAATTGGTTAATTACATCCCCAGATCAGACTCTATCCATTCTATTTCCAAATCCATAAACAATTAGATATTTTCCCCAAGATTCCCCTCTAAGGAGATGACTATTTCTATCAGGTCCACCTTCCAAACAGATCACTAAGATATGAATCCCATAGGATAAAGACAAATACACATGTAAGGTATAACATTAAAAGGAGAAAAATATCACAATAAGTATTCAACATGATATGAATATTAGATACTAGCGTTAAACATAACATGAAACACCATAGCATATTAAAAATTACACTATCTATGAATTAACCACATATAATTTCTGACATAGAAAGGAAATAGAAAATCCATACCAAGAAAAGGCCTCAATGGTCACCCACACATTAAAAAATTCTATATAATGCAAGTGTCTATACAAATGGCATAAACACATAATAGAATCATCCCAAAAAACTCCATACATAAGCCCAAATGATAAGGATTTCCTACCATTTGCGTGTAGATTCAAAATTCCAAGATCTTTTGAGGAATAATACCTAAATCATGTCCCTACACAAAAATTCATTAGAAACAGACACAATATATAATCATAGCGTATTTATAAATGGTATTCAAGGAAGATTTCATGGTAGGAGATGAAATCCAAATAAACTTAGGAAAGGTGGACTTCCTTCAATGGCTGATCAAGATTCGCATAAGAGGAAAAGATGCCAAATCTATAAATTGGGTATCTATCCCAAGAAATAACCTATAAAATTACATTATATCATGATAGAATACATAGTTATAACTAATAAATCTTGGATATAAGGTTCATCTCAATATTAAAATAGTTGTTTTGGGATAAATGTAAAGATCACACGAAGAAAAACCTCTTACCATGAATCAATAAGATTCAACCCTCTAGTTGAAAAACTTTTAGAGTATAGAGAAAGTGGTGATAACCAGAATCCCCACAAAAGTACCTAGGTTTGAGAGCCTATGTTTTTGGATGAATAATGTATTGTTGATTATAGTTTTTGGGATTAAAATCTAATTTTATGATTACATAAATAAATATGAATGGTTTGGCCACAAAACAAACAAAATCACGTTCCTACTTTTTGAGTATCTCAACCTCTTATGGGAACAAGCATGATTTTTCCCCAATGTTCATTAAACCATTCAAAAAATGTACTTTTCAAACTATTTAAATGCATGCATTTTTCTATGGAATGTCACAGGTTTTCTATTACCATGTTCCACCCTCTGTACTTATCTAATCAATCTGAAAAGATTATTGTGGATATCTGAAAGTTATACGCAAACTATGATCCAACCATGAACCCCTATTAAGGAAACTAAAACCATCCAAAACTAACCAAAAAATTCTTGGTACTTCACCCAATAAATGAATAACCTTAGAAACATATATAAGGGATGATAGTTTATCATAAGTTACCTATAAAACATTATTCCATTACAATATCCCCCATTAGGGAATTGTTGTCCTTGAGAAGTGTCTCTGGAGTTACTAATCAAACTACTCAGTCCATTGATCATATACATCTGATCTTACTCCCATGTATCATCTTGAAAATTCATATTTTTCTATAGGACACTGAAAAGTGGAATTATCGTTCTTTTCAAAACATTCTCATTCTGATCTATCATCTGCACCAAGCACTCAATAATAATGTGTTAGGATATAGCTCAAATATTCCAACAAATATCAGATCTAGTATTTATCTCTTTTGAAACTATCAATGCACGAATCAATGATTCATCCATAAGAGAAATTGATCACCATAAACATACTCCAAGGGGATCTTATTCCTATCAGTATATAATCACTATGTTCTCTATATAGTGACTAACCACTTTTGGATCAACTAAACTCTCTTAATGTTATCATATACGAAACTCATCCCTAAACATATTATCGCATCATCCACATTCCAACATATTGGTGCGAAACATGACCAATCATAAATTCCCTCCAGGGTGTCATAATAATTGAATCATGAAATTAATTTATTATGAAAACACAACCAATTAATAGATTTCATCCATTGTTCTTCATATGTTCAAAATACATGTCCATAGTAAATCATCAAAAATCTAGATCATCCTCTATAATTCTCCACCATTTTTTGATGATATGTTGTACTATGTTTTAACTAATTTCACAAATACTTCTGTAATCCTTTCTAAAATTATGATGTGAAGAACACATCTATGACCATTATGATACTCAAAGGAGGTACATGCATGCATAAAACCTCATATAAATAAAACATTACAAATTATTCCACTAAAAGTGTCTCTTGAATTAGATATAAATGATCCCCTTATTTATTAGATCAACTGTTAACCAAGAATCCTCATGAATCCTCAGGGTTCGGGGTAACCCCAACACGAATTTCATCATCACATAGACCTGCTTCTGTATAGTAACAATATGTGGCTAAATTTACCTGGAAGGAAACTAATGATCTTCATTTATCCTATGGAAGGTCATGCATCAAAAAAACAAAATTTATGATGTTTCCCTTCATACCTAGACACTAAAATTGACATCATATATCATGTAACATCTTTTTTGAACCTATATGAACAAACCATTTCAAAACATGTGAGTCCCTCATCATATCTCACTCATGGAAGATAAAAATTCTACCCTCCTATGAATGTAAATTGTCTCTTAATAATGTAAGGACCACACAATAATAGATTTATCTCCCCAAAAAGTGCATTATCATTACTACACATGCATGATCCTACTCTTATATGGACTTTTACAAGTACAATAAGTAAGATTTGATAACTAAAGGTTATGATGTTCTTAATCCATGATCCTTAGATGCATCTACTCCACCTAGCCTAGGAAACTCATTAGACTCCATTCCACCTGAAATGTTCTCTCTGTCTGTTCTTATGCACTTGGTGTTTTAATGCAGAGAGTATCCATAATGGGATTAGCTTTCCCTGATGAATAGGCCTGCTAAAATTTTTATTTATATAGATACTCCATTCAATGAATATTACTCAAATTTATACCATTATAAGGGAATAATTACTTAAAAATTTGTGGTATATGTATATGGTACACCAATCATTGAAGAGATAATGAAATCAATATTTTAGAGCATAGAAATGAACTTACAACTCTAATTCACACGTTGGGTACTTCCACTAGGGTTTTCATAGCTGATGTGATCTATAATCGACTACCTTTCCTCTCTTCATCAACACAACTCCCAACCCATCACATGAGGCATCACCATATACTACAAATCATCTCTTAGGCTCTAGAATGATCAAAACTGGAGTTTTCATAAATCTCAAATTCAGCTCCATTATGTCATATTCACACTGATCAAACCACAAAAACATAACCACATTTTTATTCAAACCTATCATCATAACTACAAAATAGAAAATGTCCTAGATGAAACTTTGGTAGTGTCACCGAATCCTAAGGAAACTCTTGATCTCAAACACATTCTTAGGTAACGTTGATGATAAAACATCCTATTGTTTCTCAGGGTCCACTGAAATTACTAGATCATAAATTTAATACCTAAGGAATCAGAACATTTATATCCAAAATTTTCACATCATAATTTTTTTATAATTTCAATCCACTATAATTGTACTCAATACAATCTCATGGTTTCTTGCATGTATAACTAGAGTCTTTGAATATATCATGATATCATCCACTAAAAAATTTGAATGAATCAAGGTATATTAGGATGATCATGTTAATGAGGACTATGAAAAATATTGGATAATTTTTTATCCCAAAAGAAGTTATAAGATACAAATAAAATCCATATCTGATACAAAATGTTGTCTTGTTTATATCCTCATCTTAAACCAGTTGTTATTCAAGAACTGAATGAAGATAAATCATGGAAAACTACCAGAATATTAATAACTAATCAAGGATATCATAAATATAGGATAAAGACTTCCTATTATTCACTCTTACCCAATTAATTTTCCTATGTTCCACATAGAGGTGTATATTATTATCAACCTTCTTGGAAAAAATATTAGAGCACCCATTGAATATGCTCTCCGTATAATAAATCCCTTTAACACTAAATACTAAAAAATAAAAAAAACTCTCTCAATATATATTGTTACATATGGAAAGGATTAATCAATATCAGTTTCACCCATTGGTATATGATTAATATCGAACATCGTTCCTCTTTCTGATGGAAGACAAGATAATTCGTTGTGGAAAACATCCAGATGGTGATCCACTACTAGATGGAAGATAAAGGGGGATAATGTTTTTAGGGTCCTGAAAATTCAGAAAAGGGAAGGAAAATACCCCCACAAGATGTTATAATAAAATAAATACATGTTGGATTGAAAATATGAGAAGAAATTTGAAGAAATAAAATTAATAAAAGGAATCTAGCATGACCGTGTACCGATTACAAGGAACGGTTTGCGAAAGGCATAAACAGCAAACCACTAGTACACTGATGGCCTATAATGTGTTGGCACATAATGTTTTGGCCGATGAACACAACAGTTCATGGTGAATTTCCCCTCGTGAATCGAAGACACCGCGAACTGTTTTATTGGTGAAAATCCATGGGAGGTACGCACTGCATATCATCACCATGAACTAAGTATTTTGCGGATGAGGAGAGGAAAACATTATCCAATGCCTTCACAAATTTCAGTTGATCGAGTCATCCACAATCCAGACATCCTCCATGGGATTCTAGAAAAGTGTCATGTGAATCAAAGATACAGCTTCCCTGACACTCTATAAAAAGACCAACATCGGAACTGAAAAAGGGGTGGAAGAAGATGAAGAGAGAGCTCTAGGATGGGTGAAAAGGGGATGAAGAAGTTAAACGGTGTATGAGGAATTTGTCCCACACCCAAAGCAGATCACAAGACTCCATCCTTCAACGAAAAAATTTGTGGATTTAATAATGTGAACCATATGCAGTTCACAGACTCCATCCCATGAACGGTATTCAGAACACCCTCCTTATCCAACCAGAAAACCAATAAAAATATAATAAAAATAGTCCTCAGACTTGCTATGTGGAATGCAGTTTGTGGCCAAGTCATATCTATCCATTGGTACATGGAAGCCCCTATTCTGAAAACATTCCAAGTGACATCCTAAGCATCCATTTCCTACATAGTTAGCTCCTATGTAGCCACCTACCATCACTGAACCCCATTAAAATTTGATGTTCTCCCCATGAAATAGTTGGGTCGGGTCAACTACAATTTCTATTGCTCCCTTTGATGCCCAAAAATCCATCAATTAAATATAATGATAAGAGAAATTCCCCATGAATCTCCAAAAAAACCCTATCTCCTACCTCTTATGCCTGATTGACCTAGAACTCTATGGAACATCACAGCGTGAATGATTCTTAATTTCCCAGATACATCCTTCCCATCCATCCAAACTCATGTCTCTAGTGATTCCAAATCCACAGAAACCACCATGGCTATCCGAAGTGAAAGGCCAGTGTCCTATGGAAACCATTGTTTCACTATGAACATCGTTCCCATAGTGGCTCTATATATTCTTCCAATAAAATGACTATCAACCAATGGAAAATTCTTCATCTGGAGATTCATTTCCTACCTCAGTACGCCTTAATGGATTCTTTTCCCCATATAATATCTCCAGATCTCAAAATTCATAGAGTCGCGTTTTACACATTCCTACCCGCTAATTTTCGAGGAATATTAGAACATTCTGGACCAATTATCCAACCTATAATCATGGATTCGATAACAAATTGTCCAATATTTGCGACCCTAATCTATGAGTTATCATCCTCACCACATGACGTTAAGCAGTATGGTATTTTTCTCGGCAACATGACATTATAATATGATTCCATCATCTGATAAATATGAATTTAAACTATTATATAACCCATATTACACTAAAAGGGGAACTCTCACTGAGGTAAGTCCAAATCCTTTTGAGGGTCAAGATGCATGACCCCTAACTTCATCCCACATTAAAGGGTTCATTGCTCCACACCCTCAACCACAATCACCTTGTATTCTTCCACCGTAGGCCCACCCTCTCCCATCAGTGTGATATGAGGTGTGTTTTTGTTATGATCTCACACATCCTCTCATTTATCACACTGAGTATAACTCACGTGGGCTTAGATATTTGTGATTATCATAAAATCCACACAACCAACCCATCCTAATGTATGAGAACTATGATTCATGGTCAATCCATGATACCTATGATGCCTTCTTGATGGCCTGATCTCAAAAGGGGTGCCCCACAAAATGGTTTCACCCAATCATGTCCACTCAAATGGGCATCTCAAATCTATATGCCCCATTTTTACAAACTACATCGGCTCTAATTCCCCTCCTGAGGATACATATGAATCCCATCTTGTGGGTCTGATACCAACATCAATCCATCTTACACTCCCTGGATAATGATAAACTCCGGAGAACCTTATTTCATGGATTATGTCAGTATTGCCTCTGTATCATCAAATACATGTATTCCTAGGACAATCCTGTAAACTAGGGGTAGCCCATGGATACACTCTTCGGGAATGAACCAAGGATTCATGATCATATGAAAACCACATAAATCTATATGATATTTCCAGAATAGGAAATAATTCCCCCTCCCCCTCCCCACAAGTGTGTGATGAGACCGACCTCTCATCCTCTCCACCAATGGAGTCCTTAAGTGTCGTCTGCGAAATCGGCATCCAATGAGTGTCTCCCAATGGAAAGCATATCTATGAATCAGGGATACCAGGGTTGTTGGGTGTTTCTAGCTCCAATAATAAACCCTCTAGATACCATCCTAGGAATTCATATACTAATAGGTCTGATATCACAAATATGTGACCACATACGATCACCCACTGGGACCATTTGACTATGGAACCACCTTTGTAAAAAAAAGGGATAAACTGCGTATTCCATGATGGTCAATCAAAACCCACATTAATGGATAGTGATGCGTATCGGGTAAAAAAATGTTGATGGGAAAGTCTCTATAATAACGGACGAATTCTCATCAACTGTCAGACCATTCTTTGCATTTTTTTCCGAACCTCAAAATGCACCACCTCAAAGGCCGAAATAGTTTTGATTTTATTATGAGATCCAAACAACTAACTTGAGTCATTATAGATCTAACATGGCTCATATCCAATCCAATACTACCTTCTCTAACATTCCCCTCATCGATCTATACAAAACTCTCTGCATGGTGTAGGGTGAATGATAAACGTCTCTGGTTGGATTCGATATGATATTAACAACTATATAACTAGTTCAACCAAAATATCACATAAAATATTTTCATCTATAAGGTTATGAAGTCCAATAAATGATTTTTATCCATATATAAATACAATATAGTAAGGAAATAATTAGAGATTGTATACATTCATACCCCAGAGAATGTTAAGATTGAGTTACTTAGAAGATAACATAATGCATAAATCTAAGATAATAACAATTTGACTAGAGATAAATGAATGGAAAACACTACATCAAAAAAATAAATTTATTACATAGAGATCATCAATCTCATACCTATTAATATAGATGTTACCTATCCACTAATTATTGTAACCACATCCATTGGGTATATCTTATCATTCTACAAATCATGACCTTTCTTTTTTTATGCATAAATTTCCAATGTCACCAAATTCCATGGTGCATGAGTCCTCTAATAGGGAATCCTTCCCACATCCTAACATGAGATCCTAAAATCTGGAAGTGACACATTAAAATAAAATTGTTTTAATTGCACCACATTTCTACTTTGGTGACATTTTCTAGGTGTTTTTATGCATGTTTTACTAATTTTCCCTTTGTATCCATAGTTGTAACACCTGGTATATCCTATTCCCATTATGGAGGTATAATAATCCCTATCTACCCCACATGTATTCCACCTTGTTGTACTTCTTTATCCTTACTCATCATACTCTCAGATGTATAATATGTTGTAGCACCTTAGAGTCTAGTCATCAGCACACTTTTTGTTACAATAGTCCTATAAATATGTCCTCATCTAGCCCCTTTTGAAATTCCAAGGCCATATAAAGAACCTCTACATATGTTTCCATATCAAATACTTTAACCAAAAATATAATCTATAAATGGACTACAATATCAAACTTCTTATCCTTTTATGCATCATTCACATAAAAAAGTGGATATAATACTTACAACTCAATAAAATGAGAAAAACATGAAGAAAATATCATTGTCCCCAATAGATGCTCCAAAAAACATACGCTCATTTCTTCATCTGGAAATCAGGATAAATCTCTTCAAATAAATGTTCCTTGATTTTCACCCATGTAAGACCCTAATGCTTTCCTTTCTATACCATAATAAACCACCACAGCCTTGTGGGTCCCTGAAGTATACGGGTAACTATCTTTACTCTTCTATTCTCAAAAGTCAATACAAGATCACAGATTCCATTAAAAATTTCAATCCATTATTCAGTGTCCTAGGGACCACGAGGCTCTGAAAAGCTGGAAGATATCAGATCTAGAAATCCTTAGCATAGTCAACCATCATCCTGTGTGCCCCTCTTCCCTACGTGGTAATAGACTGTAAGAATTTATTACGGGTTGTGTTTACGACGTAAAGCACACAATATAGTATATGAGAATGCCTTGGTGCATCCTCCAGCATACCCTATAGTGGAACCACCACATCATCCCTAGTGACAACATGTTGCCCTGTTTCACTAGGTGGCCCCATTAAGTGTCTCTAAGGTGTAATTTTTCTAAAATAGTAAATGAACATTTAAAACACCTATTAAAACATTAATTTGGGTAGAAATTAAGTTGTTATAAGAAAACCATAATTTTTTTATTTAAATACCTTTCCTTGGAGATACACACACAATAGGTATAAACCATCTCCTCTACCAAAGGCTCAGGAATAGTCCACGATACCTGAAAATTATCAACATTCACATATATATATATATATCACAATAGTATATAAAATTTCAATTAACTAATACTATTATAAAAACATTTCAAAATTTGGGAATTATAATACATCACAAATAAAAAGAAAAAAACAAGGCATTAAATTAAAAGAGAACTTCAAATCAAGCAATTAGTATATATATGACATATGATCCAGTGATCCTATTCATGATGCATGAATTCACAAAAATCCCATAATCAATATCAAAAATATGATCATTGGTAACTCAGAGGTCTGTTACACATGAGTTATCTAGGGATACGGAAACATCCATAATCGAGTTCCACATATGGAATCACATTTTTAACATAATCACAAAATAATAGAAACGAAACCATAGGCCTATGATTGAAGTGTCACATGAACTCGTGTATACCACCTCGTATAAAAGAGGCATCTAAATAATTGTGGGGGTATAAAGGAAATGTGGGGAGACTATAACCTGATTAATTATATCCATACACTGTAAGTTTAAAATATATTCAAAAAACATCCCTTCATGACAATACAATGAAACATAAACATGATGATATATTAGATGTCATGTCAGGTCATACAAATAATAAACCTGAATTAAACAAATGTATTGGTCCAATATGTATAAGTTGCACATATAAAAATAAATAAATAAATGATATTGTGGAATCTATCCATTGTTTTCCTAGTAAAGTACCTATCTCTTACTGTTAATCTCCTCATTAAAAACTACATGTGCACCGATATTCTGATGCAGGGTGTGGGTATTAACCCATTAACACACCATTAATGTGTCCTCAACCAAAGTGATCATGTATATAGAGATTTATTTTAGGATGAAAATGAAATTTCACATACATGAATACAACCAATCACGCATCGAGTGATTATAGACTTACCAAGATTCTACAAAACATAGATGAATATACTTCAGTACCATACTAGAATAACATCATGAAAATTAATCGGATGATATAGACTATACTCTCTTACACTATATCACTTTAGGGACATAACAATTCTTTCTTTTACATCACAATTCCACACACATGACCCTTGGCTACTCACTCTTCTTCGATAGTATGCACATTTGGAAAGCCCAAATCAATTGAACTGTACACATATTCAAGGATGTTACCCATCAGCTCCTCATAATAGCATATAGACCCTCTTCCAATTAAGTATGGTGTTCTACCCCATGGTACAATAACATACCACAATTATGGTATATCAATCATGTGTCTATATCCACTAACAATGAGTCATGTTATCCAATATCTCCCTATGAAGAGTTTACTATGTGCATCTAGGCCACCTATTAACCAAATCACTAAAATAGAGGTTCCAATGGCTATGTAAAAATAAACATGTAAATCATAACCTAACATAGAGAAAAATATCATAATAAGTATTCCACATTATATAAATATTAGACCGTAAGGCACAACATTGTAAGGAATAAAATGGCATACCGAACATTCAAATAGATATTAATTAATGAATTATAAGGTGTGACGTAATAAAAAATAATACATTCCATACAATGAAAAGGACATATGATATACCCACACATTCCAACATACCAAATAATTAATGGGTCTTTGTAAAAAGAATGTAAAAAAAATATGATCATTCCAAAAATCATTATAAATGGGACCAAAATGACAAGGACTTATATCCTTTATCCATTAATAGAAATATCAACAATCTATTGAGGAAACATTCTTAGATTAATTCCATAAACAAATGTTCAATAGAAAAAATACAATAAACCATCATTATATAGTCTATAGAATTAGGATTTTAGTTATAGATCATTCCTATGAAAGAATCCATTTAAACATTTCCAAGGAGATCCTTCATCCACGGTAGAACAAAATTCTCTCAAGAGGAAATGAATCCAATTATCAAGTTCAAGCATCTATCCAAAAAACAAATAAAAAAGGAATCATTATATAACAGAAATTCCATAGATATGGAGAACATTTCTTCAATATATGATTCATAGCAAGAATAAAAGAGAATATATAGTATTAACTTGAAGATAAGGGAAGATCGTCCTCTTACATTGGATCTACATAATCCAACGCTCTAGATCCCCATCATTTTTAGTATATAAAGATAAGAAACACCATCAAACACCACTAGAGTATATTGGTTCAAGTTCATTTGGTTCAGGAGTAATGAGGTGAGGTTTTAGAGAGGTTATAGTTATAAAATATAATTTTTAGATTGGTTAAGATCTCATAAAATATTTGGTCACACTATTTATTTAACTGTGAACAAACCATGTGAGGACATATACCTATTATAGAAACCTAAAATGTTTAACCATATGGTTTAGTAAATTGTTCACTAACCATTATTTATGCCTCTATCCCAAGCCATAGGGTTTTCTACGGAATTTCATATGATTATCTATAACCATGCACTAACCCTACACCACCATATTTCCCTCTCTAATAATGCTACATGGTTTCTTGGGGTATCCACACATATTCCCCATTATAAGGCAATGTTATTCCCCTCTTAAAGGGCTCAAAAACAATCCAAAACTAGCCAAACGATACCTGGAACTTCACCCAAGAAATGTATAAATCATAAACCCTAAAATAAGGAATGAATGAAATTCTTAAGGTTCCTGCGAATCTGTAGACCATTATATATGATATATATATAAATTGGATTCTCTAGGAACATGACTCCGGATCCACTAAATTTATTATCATTTAATAAACGTGACCAAGGCATTGTGACATTTGGATATAATTGAAAAGGAAAAGATGAAGCATTTACCAAAGTTGTTATTTTCAAATATATTATTATATATAATTTTTTATTTGTTGAATGATTAAAACATAATCTGATAAATAATTCTCAATTATGTAATGATTGAATGTTTATAAAATTTCAAAATAATTAAAAAATTATTTTCAAAATTGATTCTATTTTGATTTCTACTAACTGATTGTATAATACATATTCTATTTATTTTTAATAGATAACATATAAAAATGTGAAGTTAATTAATGTTGTATTGTTTGATTTTATTTTATGGAATATGAGGCTTGTACATGAATATTATTGATCACTGCACAAGGTATAAAAAAACCCCAAGTACATTAGTTACCAAAATTTAAATTGAAATAAAATATCAAACATCAGATTCATAAATAATGGGAAATCAATATAAAAATATATTTGGATCTATAAAAGATATGAAAACTATAGGACCTGTTAAAAAATTCTATTAGATTTATTTGGACCTATTCATACTACATGTTTTTATACAATAAAATAAATTGTTCTTATTATTAATAATTTTAGTTGATTGTTTTATAATTTTCTATCTCATAATTGTGAAACGTTATCAAGGTTTTATAATTATTTTAAATTAGTTCAAAATGAGAAATTATATTTAATTGTATCAATTAAAAATGATAGTGGTGGAAATTTTTTTCATTTTAAATTTAAATCATTTTGGTGATAGAATGGTCATTCTTATAAATTATCATCCCCTCGATTAAAAAACAATGTTTTAGTAAAATGGTAGAATAGATATATTCATTACATTTTTAGAAATATATAAAATGAATTCAATTTAGCCAATTATATCTCGGTAGACTCTATGAATAATATATATTATGTTCTTAATTAGATTCATACTAGATTCTTTTTTTTATAAAAACACTTATGATTTCTAGAAAATTAATGAAACCTTGTGTATAATATTTTAGATATTCATTACAATTATTATACTCTTAATGCTAATGATTCATCACATAAGTTTGATTCTCAACCATATGGAGGAATATATTTGAGTTAATCAAATGCCATGAAATATTAAAAAAAAATTAGTAGAAAAATATGTTGTTGTTGAGAAATGTGTTCTTGTTAAATTTGATAAGAATTATTTAAAGGAGAAGAATTCATATCTATTAAAAATAATAGAATATTTTATAGAATTTCATTTTTTAGAATATGAAATTGAAATTAAATTTTACCATGTTTAAGGGGATCACACTCATGATTGATCTCTAAAAAATAAAAAATATTAACTCTAGATAAACTAGTTGGAGATGTTGATTCTTGAGGGCATACTAAAAATTATTTAATAAATTTTTTATCTCACTCAGATTTCTTTTTAGATTTTGTATTGAATATTTTTTTCTCAAGATTTAATATTATCATTGTATTCTACATATATAAGAACTTAATTCATTTACAAAGAATTATTTTTGGACGTTATTTAAACCATAAAATGATTATATGATTACTAGAAATAAGTGTATTTTTAGAAATAATATTGTTGAGTATGGATAGATTATAAGTAAAAATGTTTGATTGGATGAACAAGGTTTTTTAATAATAATTAATTGATAATGATGTTAAATTTGGACATATTTTTGTATTGGAGTCTATTCGGATTTTATTGCATTATATAGGTTTTCAAGGTTTAAAACTTTATAATATAGATGTGGAAATTGAATTTTTAAATAGAATTATTTCTAAAAAATATTTTTTTTAAAAACCAGTTGTGACCATGGGAAGCATTTTGATCATTATTTTAATATTTTAAAACTATTATATGGACTTAATTAATCTCCATGAGCATGGTATGAAAGACTATACATATTTATTTTTAAGACTTGTTATGTACATAGAAATTTTGACTATAATTTTTTATCAATAAATATTGAAAGTATATTTTGATTATTCAACTTTTTACAGAATACATTATATTTGGATATTCTTGTGAATTTATATGTTTTTTAATTTGATGACTAGTGAATTTGATATGAGACTTATGGGAGGATTATAATTGTTTTTAAGAATTATGATTTTGAAAAGAAACGATGTATATTTTCTTAATTAGTGTAATCATGATAGATATTTGGCTAAAAGATTTGGACTTGATTCTTGTAAAATTTTAAGAACCCCAATAAGAACAAATTGTAAATTTGATGTTGATATTATTGGGGAAAATATTTATATTAAATGTTTTATATGGATGAAAGTTATTTTAGATTATCTTACTAATAGTAGACCTTATCTTATGTTTAGTGTATGTATCTATAAAAAATGTAAATATTTACTAATGTAAAGTCTCCTACAATCTATTAAAATGATTAATATATATGTTAAAGGAATAATTAAACATAGTTTTTTACCCCAGAAAGACCTCATTTGAGTTAATTAATAACTCTAATTCTAATTTTAGAAAATATAGAATTGATGAAAAAAATACATCTATTTTATGTTATTTTTTAGGCAAGAGTATGATTTATTAGATTTCAATTATATAGTTATGTGTTTCTTTATCTAAAGTTGAAAACTAATACATTTTTTCTGCGAGATGTTGTGTTTGATATTTCTTGATTAAATAGATTTTATCATATTTTAATTTTTATTTTGATAGAATTATGATTATTTGTGATAATATTTCTATATTTTCTATTTCTAATATCCCATTATAGTATTGTAGAACTAAACATAAAAAGGACTTATATCTGTTCATTTGAGATTATATTCAAAATTCAAATATTATTTTAGAATATATTTTTAAATATGACTAATTGGAAGGTATTTTTATTAGTTATTTTAACATACTGATGTTATATAAGATTAAATATGATCTTGTAATGATGAAAATTAAAATTATAGAGGCGGAATATTGATAATTATCTATTTATTATTATTCATTAATATTTCAAACTATTTTCTTGGCTCTTTTGTGTATGTTTATTATATAATTATAGAAACATTTGAATTACTAAATGTTCACTATTATAACTTTTTCAAAAATTGAAAATTTAAATTTTAATGAAGTTATCGCCATCTCAAATATTTCAATATTTTTGTGTTTTAAAATAGTTTTACTTTCTAATAGTTTATTTATTTATTTTATATATTAATTTAGAGAGAATTGCTTCATGATCTGACCCACTAAGACCCACATGGATAAAAATAAGTCAAATATAACTACCCCATGCATACCTATAACAGTCCAGAGGCTAGAAACTAGAACCAAGTATGCATAAAACTAAAATGGGAGGCCTTATACTAGGTTACGTGTATGAAAAAACACATCTCCAAGCCTATATAATGCTGAAATGTAAAATAAATCTGATACCAAATGCATGAATTCATATAAATACCATAGTTATAGTAATAAAATACCAGGATTCCATAAATTCTAATTATAATCCCACCAAAACATCTAAATATAAAAAAACCTAATGGTTAGAGGGAACTACATTCAAATGTGACTCCTAGAAATAACCACAGTCTATTTTCTCCAAATCAAATATATGTATTGTTCTGGTCTATTGATAACCCTTTCAAATGTACAATTATCTTCATAAGACATGACACATGTGGTTTGATCTTATATAGGTGTTAGTATACAATACTTAGTTGGACATCCGAAAATCACTAAGAATAAGAATCAATAGTATTCATCTCATTACAGGATATGTCATTCATAATATGAGATATATAATAAAACATCCATATATACAAATTGTCAAAATTAAGTCCCAAGGTAAGTTCACAACCATATTTCCATCCTATGATTCTTCTTGAGAGTTTGTAACCACACTCTCCTTGATGAAGTAACTATGTGATGATGATAATACTAATGATGTCCAACTGAGATGTCATGCTCGTCAGGTCTCTCCATAAGTAAGTGCATGCCAGAAGTCTCAATAGATCGATACACCTATGGGGATCAAAACCATGTATATGGGTTAATACTGACTAACTCAATCTGGATTAACCCTCTATGTATGGGGTAAACACTCATGTACAAATGGTCATGCCAATTTTGAGAAGCCCACTAAGGGTAATTGATAATATAGGATCCCATCCTGGCCTATTAAAGTGATTAAAAAAACTATATCCAAAAACAAATCCCATATAGAGGATCAAAATCCATTTTTAAGGATGTAATACCATATTATACTCTCAAGGGGATGGAAATAGGGAACACACCCGTAAGGAGACTACTCCATACTGAGGGGAACAAATCCTCCAAGTCATATTTGAATGAGTGCATGGTATGTAATGGTAGTACACTATGTGACCCATTGAAATTGGTTCTATTAGTCTATTATGTACCACTCCCATATTTGTCCCCATAAATATAATTCCATCTCCTCCTACCATTCCATTTTTTTGTACTAGGCCATGTCCAACTACATTACTCAGCCTGTGTACTCTGGTCTTATTGTGTACCAAGATATGTTTATGTCTGTGTATGATAAAAAATACTTGTTGATCTTCAAGGTAATGTTCACATGGCATGTAACACATGTCACATGGTGTGTGATACATTTCTTGTCGGAAAAAATTCTAGCACTATAGTCAGGGCCTCACATGGTGTCTATTCCCAAATTACATGTCGTGTATTTTAGAATTTTATAGAAACCATAAATCTAATTCATGAATCATCATCCACTGCTCCAAAATAAGATCTAGCCACAAATCATGCGGTAATAAAGGATCTTGTCTTGTTGAGTATTGTCATCACTACTGGAAAAAATCTGGCAATCCAATTCACACGAGAAACCATCTGATATGTCTCTCAACATCACATTAAAAAACCCACATTAAGAACACCAATTTATTACAGATCAATCAATCTAGGTTTATACCATCATAAATACAAACATGGATCTATGGTATTTATATTTTTTTCCAAAAAATGAGTGTGAATCAATCGATCATCAGGTATTTTTCAAACCATTTGTGAAAATAAACATCAACGATGAATGAATAAAAAACAGGGGAAGCAATTCCCAAAACACAATCATATGAAATGGACCATGGAAATGTTCATGTTGTCCACCATTCATTTTTTTTAGAATGATGTATAATGATAATGAAAAATCAAACTACAAATAAATCACCAAATTTCCCACATAATGATCCCATGCCCACAATATGATTGATCCACAAATCGATCAGTTAATTAATTGATTCATGTTTATCATAGGATAACAAAATGGGTGAAACCATAAATAAAAAATATCTTACATCCATATGGATCAATCAATATTTAAGAACAAATCTACATCATTTTCATTCTCAAGATCCTTGATATTCATTGACATGGACGGTTCTCATTCTGTCATCATCGTTCACCAATCCTTTTTCCAAAACTCTCTCTCAATTGTCAATTTTATGTGGATAACCCAAATAATTAATCATAATAATTCTTAAATAGAGGAATATTAGGTCACATTTTCACCTTAAATAAATAAATTCATTCATACATTATTTATTCTTGTAGTATCTTTTTTAAAAATTCCTGACATCAACAAGCGTTATGTCATTCAAAATGGAAAATCCTCATTTTGAACATAATGGGGGTCTTAAAATTATAATCAATGAATCCTTTTAGGGGATACACAATTTTTCCATGAAAAATTATCGTTCATGATATTAATATATTGAATATTTTTGAAATATAATATGTAAGATCACTTTTCATTAGAATCTAACACCTTCTTATTGCATAATACTAAAAATATTTCAAGAAATATTTCAAATAATTACATGAAGATAATAATGACATTAATTTTTTTTTCATGCATCTTTTAATCATTGGTTTTGAAAATTAGGGGAAATTTATCATTTTTTAAAATTGTGTTTTGGAAAAAAATGGAATTTTCTTCTATAAATTGAGCACAGATGATTTTTATACCACTCTATTGGTCCCGAGATATGGTATTTACCCTATGTAAGGAGTTTTGTGAAAATATGGGAAATTAAAAGTTTCATCGAATATTTAATATTTAATTACTTAAATAATAATTTATTCAAGGATGTTCATTCAGCCATATATTTTATACCAAATTCAGATTGAGATTTATTCTCTATGGATGATTATGGAATGGTGGTTTTTTACTAGTCGAGGAATAACCTTGTGTCGGGTGCTGGGGATTGGTTCAGGGCCCTTTTCTTTTCTTTTTCATTATTTTTCCTTTTTCATTTATTCCTTTTTATTTTCACATCACCACATTGGATTTTCATATACTTCCCCTTAGCCATTCCCCTATTAGTTATTATTCTAAGAGAGGGAGAGGTAGAGAAGAGGGAGAGGGAGGAGGTGGAACCAACCGAGCAGCTCATCCAGATGTTGATTGAGGTCCAGAAGGTGTTTGGTGTTGATTCAGTGGGAATCTTTAGCAGTTTACACCTATATATAGGCTCATTTCTTTTTTTATCACCATTAATTCCACCAGTATAATTTTTTTATGTTTTAAATCATGTTTTTATTTTGATACGATTCCTATAGGTTTGATCTACTGATTTTGGGGAGAAAATTGGGGTTTCGAGCTATTTTTAGGTGCTTCCATTAAGTAAAACCTGTGCACATAACATGTGGTTCATAGAACACATTCTATGTATTCTTAATCTTTAAGGAATATGAATTTTTAGACTATAAAACATGTTCTTGAGAGTAAAATCCATATTGTGGGTTTTGAGATTTGGTTGAGTACATGGCCTAACACACCGTACGAGGGTACATGGATCTGTAGGGTATATGGAGAGTACCGTTGTGGGGTGCATGTTGTGTTGGTGTACAATTAAAAGAAGATTACATGGCTAGGTATATTGTAAGGTACCTCATATGGGGATAAACTCTATGTACAGGTGGAACACACCTTGTAATCTGGTATTTTACATTCCAATTGGGGTGATAAGGTAAAAGGGTAGGTACTTGAGTTGGGTTATATGCCTTGTATAGGGTCCACATGTTTCCTAAACTAGAAAAGTACACAACGAGTGCCCAGAGGCACAGGACTAAGGATAACCATTGGAGTTAGAAAACATGTTCCCTAAGTACAGACCGTGTATTTCTCCTCCCATGACCTCTTTTCCCAATTATTCACCCTAATAATAAAATTATACTTTTGAGTTTTATATTATAATCAGTTTCTATATATATTTTGAAGGAAAAGTAAATTTATTATTTAATGGTCAATTGGATGGAATTTGGGCTAGATGATTATTTTTTGGTAAATTTCAATAGGCTTTGGTTCCCAAATCCTCTCAGAGATTAGGTTTTGATATATGAGACTTAGGTGAGTGTTTTTAGATTTCTAGTGGTCTTGTCTTTTTTATAATGACTAATGATGTTCAATGATTCCTTCAAATGGATCCTTAAAGGTAGGATCGAGTAATATCTCTATAGAGATATAATATTATCTCTATGTGTCAGGACTAGTTCATTAATGTTAGATAAATTAACATTTAACTCTTGGGATTGAGGAGAATATAGGTATTGGAGACATTAGGTTGGGTTTCAGTCATGGGATGATTGTGATTTCCTAGTACCAGTGTTCTTATCAGATGAGTCCGAGGGACTCCTGAGGTTTCCCTTGTGGGATTGTTACTAGTCGAGTGATCAGTGGTTGTTATAGTCAGTGGTTGAGAATGCCTATGTGGAATGGTTAATATTATGTTGTATTGACCCTGTATGGTCCAACATTTGATTTTTTAATGAGAATAATTCTGAAAACTATAGTTGGAATTCAATTATTTTGGATACCATTTGTGTGCATTGTAGATCAAGGGTTAGTTAGAGGCCACTTAGGGATATTTGAGTTGTTTACACACAAAGAAAGTCTTATGAATTTGAAGAGTTAGATAAACTATTCTTGGGGTGTCGAACTCTTATTGTGGCCATTAGGACATTTGTAGATATATTGATAGGAATGATCTGGGATCTTTGGTAATATAGGGGATTCCCTGGTAGGATATTTCCTTGATGTTGTGACCCTGAGGACCGTGGAACCAACAGTTTTGGATTTTTCCTTAAAGTGGGTCATTGAGATCCCATGGGGTTTGTTTTTTAGATGATGAGATATAGGGTTCTTATAGGGACCACATTATTTCTTATCTATGAGTGGATCATCATTTCTAGTTTATTAATTTGGTTGATAGGTTAGATAGTTGGATCATACCTCATTCGATTGGCCTTTTACTATGTCATCTAAGGAATTTTATGCTCAATATTTTTATTTGTTGCTGATACCGTTGGTATATCTTGGACTAGTAATTAGCCTGGAGGTATGAATTTGTTCCCTCCCCTATTTGATTCTTGTGTTTTGATGTCATTAAAGAGCAATAGATGATTTATATGAGTGAAACCCCACTCTAGTTTAGTGTTCACCCTAGATAGAGTGGATCCAAACACATGATGTGTCGAGCAACACATGGAGTGGATTTTGTGTACCATGGATTGAATTGTATTCTGGGTGTCTTATACGTGGTTCAATCATAGATTATGGTATGGATACCTACTTTTTTGGGTCCATATATAGTTTTTGATTCATTTTGTAGGACATTTGGTACCGATAAGTTCAGTAGTTGTGTCAACATATATGTTTCTATACCTAGTATAGATCATGATAGTGTAGTTCTAAATCTCGGTAGATAAACTTTTTCATGTTGACACCTATGGTTATGTAATGGGTTCATAATGGTGTGCATGATGAATTCATTCATCTTCGATCTCCTATGTAGATAAGGAAGACATGGTTTTTGTAGGGTTTCTAGCTGAGCCACGTCATTTAAATCTTCTGACAGGGGATATTGAGATGGTAGATTTACCACTGGAATCAGACTAGAACCCGCAGTTTGCTATTTCCTTTTTTTTCCACTTTTATTTTATATAATTTTTCCTTTTGAGAAATTATTCATTAGTCTTCATCTAGGTAGGTCATATAATGTGTGCATGCACTTGTTTTTACAGTATGTTATATGTTCACCATTGGGGGTGGCGTAATGAGATTTATTTATCACCCCATGTATGTACACAATAGGGTGAATATAGAACTAAGGTCTTCATTCATGTTTTATCATAGGTTTTGTAGTGGATGGGCCAGATGCATAAAGTTTCATAATCAAGTGGATCTGTTTTTGTGGATTGTAGAGGCCATGCTAGTGCAATGTGAGTGTTTTTGAGATCGGTACATGGTTCATCTTAAAAATTGTAGTAGAATGTGTCGTATTTATTTTCATTTTTCTTATTTTGTATATGTTTTCTGACCTATTGATGACAAGATGTTTTATTTTTTTTATTACTTTGAGTCTGTAAGATTGTATTTTTCATTCCATATATTATTTTATGCTTCTAATTTTGTTGTTTATAATGTTATTTTTATTGTTTACCAATGTTCATGAGTTTTGTTATATTATTCTATTATTTCACACAAAATAAAGGGTATCATCTCCCAACTTCTTATTTTAAAACCCTAACACTGGTCATTAGCGTTTGGTAGTTGAGGAGGAATGCTTCAGACCTTGTGGAAATCTAGATAGGCTGATGTGTTAGGTTGACCTAGGATAGTTAATTAAAAAATTGTATTAGGGCATATGGATTTTATAATTTTTGAAATTGTTAGATATGTGGACTTGAAATATATCAAAACATTTTATGGATATCATAATTTTGTGTCTTGAAGACCCATGTCAATAGGAAATCCATGTTTCTTGGGAATGAGATTATTATTTTTGGTTTCTATTTTTATGGTTGTATGATTTCACCTAGCATGATGCACTTGGGTATAAAGATTTAAATTTTATTCTAGTTTTCTGATCTTGGATTATGGATAAGAGGAAAAAAAACTGGATCATTGTTGGAATGTAGGATTCACATGACGTATACCACGAAGTGGTTCTTTTACAGATGATGTAGGCTCTATCATTGAATGTGTCATAAAATTATCATATGTTGTTTTCTAATAAAATAATTTTGTGGAATTCTACTCAATTGAACCACATGTGTATACTTATTTGTGGGAGGTTCATGTGGATCATGTGGAGAGATGTTCATCAATGATGAATATATAGTCCCATTATCAATGGATTCATGGAGGCCATTGTGTGTTGGTAATGGGATCTTATTTATTTATTGGTGTCTTGATGAGGGAAAGGATTCTAGGGAGATTCATGAATTGAGCTACAGTTTCCATGAGGTGGTTGTTTCCCTAAATTCCCTAGTTTAATTTAATAGGATGGATCTATTCGTACCATTTCTCGTCAATTGGATCATGTAGTGAGGACCATGTTCTTGTTATCATCAATGGATTTGGTGGTCATATATATTCTTTCTTACTAGGTTCGTTAAGGTATGTTATCACCAGGGTGTGGTTAGACATGAGTAAGCGTGGTTTTTGAGAAGTGGAATGTTGAAAGTTTTCATTGTCTCTTGGTTGGCTTTAGAGGGTATGTTTAATTGGTCTTCAATCCCTTCTCAATTTTTAATAAATAAAAATGTAAAGGAAAGTTAACTTTTATCTTTTCCTTTACATAACCTTTTATATAGTGCACGTCCATTTAATAATATTAAAACAACCCATAAGTTATAAAAAATGGTATATTGTCTAATTATTGGTGGCCAATTTCATTTTGAAAACATTCCAGGCCATTTTGGTCCATATGGTTATGGATTAGTCCTTAATTAAACATATTCTTACCTTTACAGATATGTCTAATTTTAATCACTTTGACTGATCTTTTTGGTCATTAAATAATTTTATATTATTAGAAAAAAATGATTATTCTGACTAAAACCATGTATTTTTTATTTTCAAAATTCAAATCATTGAATTGGAAAAATTTATATTAATGCTAATCCCATAGACGTGGACAACAATCAGATTTTGAAAGAAAAATGTTAAAATGTTCAATAAGTGGTCATAACAAATTTCAACATAACAATGATTAAAATGTCTTAAATTGAATTGATATATTTTGTATTGATCTATTGTGATTTTATAATCTAAATTAAATTAAAATTTAACACTAATAATTATTTAAATTAAGAGGATTCTTTTAACTAAAATACAGTATTGTTCTCTATTCATCAAAAAATGACGTTTTTATAAAAATCCCAAAAATTCTCCCAAAATGAATACTGATATTGTGACTTCAAAATGTAATTTTGTTTTGAAAAATTAAATTTATAATATTGTTAAATTTTAGTTTCAAAATATATGATACATTAAAAGTGATAAAAATCTGTTTTGTGTCTAATGTAAGATAACCTCATTTGTCTATGTAGAGAAAGATAATATTTATGTTGTGTGTAGTGAAATATTAATTTGTTGTTTTATATAGTGTAATCCAGATATAATGTTTAAATATAAAATAAATTATTTTCAGTGTTTCCTGAAATTAAAAATATCAAAATGATTTAATTAATTCGATGAAAAATATAGCACAAAATCTTGGGGTGTATTTTTTTTTAACTCAAATTTTAATATTCATTAAACCTTTTAATCTTTACAATTAACACCCCCTCCTAATGTTATTTACTATAAAAACCAATGAAAACATGTTCCATTAGAATTCCCCAACCTAATTTCTAATATAATTATATTTTATATATTTTCCCTGGAAATTTTCAATTATATAATCCTTGAAAACATAATTCAACTACTAGTTAATGTTTCCAATGAAAATTATATATTATTCTTTTTCAATGACACTTATCTGATGGAATTTTCAAGTGAAAACTAATTTTTTCAATTTTCTAAATCAACTATAACATTATAATTTTTCAATTCAGCAACACTTTTGAATTGGCTATTGCATTTTCTTAAATGTATATATTTACTATGATTTATAAATTTTGGGTTTCTACGGTAATGATATGAAAACAAAATTATTAATTCGGATATATAATTCCACCTAATTAGTCCACAAAAACATGAAATAATATACATTTAAGTGGAAAATAAATCAAAATAAAAATTACTTACAATAAATATATTTTTTAAAATAACCTTCTTTAATATCCCATTATATTATTCAGGGATACTAAGAGGGGTGAATCAGTGGTCCCCTATTTTAAAAAATTTGATATTAATTATTAATTATCCCCTCTTGATACATGAACCTCTATCTCATATTAGATGTATGGATCAACTAATGTTATCTCAATAGTCACCACAATATGAAATTCATAGAATAATAAAAAATAGTATAACCCCATGATTTTTATGGTTTGGTCTAATTATGGGTACCTAATACCTTTTGTGTTTTGGCCATGTTCTAAGACATAGGGTAATCACTAAAATGATAGTGTGACTACAACTGAAGGATGGAAATGTTCATTGGTGAATCTTGGAAAAAATTCACCATTATATTATATAAGTTATGTAAAATATAAGTGAGTTATTATTCTATGATTCTTTTGAAAACAAATATTTCTCTATATTCCTTTAGTCAGTTATCTAGAGTAGTGGAATTGTTTACACTAAACCCACTAGTCCTTAATGTTTCTCTATTAAGAACTGAGGAAAAGATCTATTTTAAGCTTTGGATTAAATTACACCAATATTAATCAGATCTTATTCCATATTTAATATTTTTTAAACTACCATAATTTAATCATAAATCATATATACAAGTTTTCCTTATTCTTCAAATCGATATTACTATGATTTTAATTTAAATATGGCTTCATTATTTAATATTTTTCACACAATGATCATTAAAAATAGAGTTCGAGTTAACTCTTCTCATCCACTTATTCAATACATAAGTTATCACACCTATATTCTTCTTCCATGATACTCATGATCATAAATAGTGGTAATAGTATTAGGTTTCTCTTTAATAAAAAAATTATTATCTCTTGTATTTCTATATCAAGTTATTAGAAAACATATCTCTCTTCGATAAATTTTGTTTTCTTTTGAGAAAATTATTACATTTATAGGACTCACCCTCTTCTGCATCTCATATGGTTCTATATTAACTAAATTGTAATGAATATTACTTCTGATATTAAATTTTAAAACTCTTTTATTTTCAGTGGTATGTAATATTCTCATCCAAACTATTAGATGTTTAATTTTTTAATTCTGAATAAATATTGATCAGTATCATCATTTAAATTTCCATGAATCTTGAGGTATTTTATTCTCCAAACACTCTCAAAATCCATGTGTTTTTAATTATTTAATCATCCCCCACATGTTTATTTCATAATGAATATTCCCAATGTGTTACATCTTCTCATTGAGTAGAACTATCAAACTATATATTGAATAAAAAATTCATATTGTGAAGTTAGTTTCTGTAATGATTATAATATAATATCATCTAATTTTATCTTTAGTGATATATCATTTTGTGTATAGACATTATGAAGTTTGATATATATCGTCATTGGATAATTCCTTTGCGAATTTCATATCCTAGTTATATTTCATAATTTTAGTGAAACTTATGTTTTTCTCTTCCTTTTTCATTTTTCTATGAAGAAATAATTTCATAAGAATAAATTAACATTAAGAACATTTATTCATCCTTAAAAAGACCAAAAAAATGCTTACAAAGTAGGAAACTCTTCTTTATAAAGCATGATACTTAAAAACTCTGGTGGTGGCTCTTATGAAGTCTCCCAATGTCAATAATTTGAAGATTATTTAATTATTTTTCACATAGTAAATATAGTTTATTATTTATTTTGGTCAATATTATAGATCATAATGTGAATTTTTTCTTAATAATATTATTCTCAGCATTCATTTTATAATGTTGATTGACCCTACAAATTTCTATTATCAACCATACAATGTTCTTTTATCTCTAAAATCAGTATTTTGAAGTTGAAAAGTAATCTTATGAAGTTGATAATAAAACATAATTATTTTTTTCATTTCCATTTATCACATAGACTATAGAGGTTTCACTTTAGGAGGTCTTCATGATCAACCTTATAAAGTCATGTAGAATTTTGAACTTTTTCAAATTCAATAGAAACTATATATTCCTCAATTGATCTATATCAAATTAAAACAACTCATAGATTTATTAAATACACCAAAAAAACTAAAAACATAATCCATTATACATTTATAACCAACCAATGTAGTGATGAATATCAACATTCTTTTTTATAGTTTCCTATTAATTCAAGTTATCTTTATCTCCTTTTACATTCAGGTCTTCAATATCTCCTGTTTCCAGCAACATAGAAACTCAATTAGAAGTCATTATAGTAAGGTAATAAACAATTCTTAGACACTTAACATTGAATGATTCCAAACAAAATCAATTATCATTACAATTAATGGATTCTTATATGAATATATCACTTTATAAACTCTATGAAAAATATTATTTCTTCAATCAGAAACCTCAATACTATTTTCCAACTTATATATAGGTAGTAAATGCCTTGGAAAATTAATTTATTACCAACACCCCATCATTCATTATTAATTTATCTGTCTCTACAATATCACCTAATCTTCACCACATATTTAATTTACTTGACATAGATCACTATCAACAAATTCAATAGTAGCTGGGCCTCTTCAATCTCACCTATTTGATTTTATCGATACCACATAGCTTTAAAATATAAATACTCCACTAATATTTTTTGAAAAAAATGAAAAGGTAAAAATATTAGAGATATTCTTACTTATATATAACTAAACTCTATTATTTTAAAATAAAACATATTCTCTATAGTTTTTTAATGTTACAGCCTTATCATGTTATAAGAAAAGTATAGAGTCACATTTTTTCCTAATCAATGACCCACTAGTTAAAAAACTGTAAGTATACGTGGGTAAATATAATGTATAATAAAATAAATTATCCTAGTCACTAAATATATACATTATATTTGAAATAAGGTAAAATAAGTCATATTTCTAATTTTAGGGATATATAAGTTTATTTATATTGAGTTATATAACCTGAACTCATCTGCCACAAAAAAAATCAAAATTAATCATTTGAAATACATATTAGTATGACCTTAAATTATCTTTCTGATTAACTAACAATACCCTTTAATTAGAATTTATGTAATCATAGGAAGGATAAAAAATGTCATTATTATATGTCTATTTAGTTATATATATGTTTTATTAGAAATATAAATTCACACAGAAGACAATATATCTAGAATCTTCCACTCCATGATAGCTCCCCATAAGTGATACACTCTATTTTTCATCATGAAAATTAATATATCTACGATGAACGCATCATTTAATGTACAATTTATAAAATTCTCATCTATCTCCCTTTCAAAATGTTATCATCAAATCCCTGTTTGAAAATCATATATAAAAAAATTCCAGGTAATATGTTTATTTCTCCATTATCTCCGTAGTAAGATTAGTATGGCTGTGTCTTGGATCATAACCCGGAAACATGATTTCTTTCAGAACCACATTCATAAGAACTCACCATGTATATACTCCCATTGATTCTCTATCACTAATATTATTTTGGTAGTATTTATTTATTTATTTATATGATAGCTTCCATATGTGAATCTTTTGTATTCAAATCTACCAATAATGAAAAAAACATATCCAAGTGCTTGATCTATATTTTTTAGTATTTCTCCTTAAGATGGTAGGATAATCATAAAATTCTCACAAAATTTATAACCTTCTTTCAACTACTTTATAGTTCTTAAATAACTCATAGGTTGGAAAATGTTTCAGGAAATTCATATTCTTCTTCTTATAAAAAACTTTGTTACCTTTATCACCTTTAATTTCTTATGCTTTTTCAAATTTTTGGACCATTTCCAACTATTCAGGCATGATTATAAGGCATTCCTTTTTAATATACATAACTATATATGGTTTTCACATGGTTTCTTAGCACATTTTTGTTACCCCTTTCAAGGGACACCTAATAATATTCTTCAAGGATATCAACCACTAGAATAGTCCTCTTATCCCTCTCTTGGATTGATTTATTTTTCTAATTTAGCCTGATTTCACTATTTATTATTTCGATGGTATGTTTTCAGTTTTCTATAGGGTGGCCCTTTCTACTACATTATAAAAATCATTATTTAGGTTTTAAATCCATTTTATTTTTCTTAAAATGGGTGTCATACTCATCTCAATTCTTCTGTTTGACACATTTATTCACTTTCACACATCCAAAAGAAAATTTATCTTTCCTTTCTATAATTTTGTGGTTGTTTAGATTTCTTTAATAATCATCATATGAATTCCACATGTTTTGTACATACAAAAACTATTCATTTCAATGATGAACATTGTTTCAATAATCACATATGTATTTAAGAATACAAATCTATTCTTAGTAGATAGATTCATATTTTTCTATGAATTATACGTATATAAAATAAGATTTATTTTTCATTCTCCTACTATAATCCCATTAAATATAGTCATTCTATAATATATATGTGATGAAATATTATTATAACACTAAATTAATTTATTCCAGAACCTCTGACAACACAACAATGTCTAATTAATCTCTTTCTCATTCTTGTAGACATAATATATCGAGTGAATAAAACCTTTGAAACTTGTTTTTTAGTCGAAAAATAATTATTTTAAGATTTTATTTGGGATATGGGATTCTTGGATATGTTTCCACCCACCTTTGATGATTTGAAAATTTTATTATCATTTTTATACACTAATATTTAACCATTTTTATAATAAATCATGTACTAACATTTGATCCAATATTTGTACATGTATAATTAATTATGTCCTGGGATACCTCTCAATATTATTGTAATGTATAATGATTATAATATGATTCAGAGCTCTTCCTACCACAAATATGATCCCTTTGAGATAAATTTCTCATTAGATGATTGGGTCGAGGTACTTATCTTTTCAGATATTTAGTAAGTTCTAGATTCATTTGATTCAATATTTCATAATATCACTTATAGTTCTATACACATCATATGTTTGTAATTGTTCGTATAGTCACCTAAACATAAAATTTTCTACAAATCTCTCTAAAAATTGTTAATACAGTCTTTATGATTTCTTCTATTTTGATTCAATTACTGATCAAGGACCTTAATCTTCTTGGAGTTTTTCTCTAATTAGGAATACATGAAATCAATATAAGCTTTGTGATAATCTTCTATATCATGGATTTTTTCTTCAAAAAATCATAATCAGAAATTTCTCATAGAAACTTCTTTGAAATTATCCTCAACATGGGAAGGATGTGAATTTTTAAGTAACACATTTTATTTTTTGGTTTCAACATATTATTTGAGAGTTATACATCTTTATAAATATTTTTCCAAATTATACCCCATATCCTTATATTATAATTAAAACTATTAATTATCCATAATAATTATATTAATAAACCTATTTATATAAGTGAAAACCACAATGGGAAATTTCATCAAATGATCTTTGACATCATAGTGCTTTTCTTAAATTATTTCAATGGAATGATCCTCCTCATGCTCTTTTTATCATGAATTATATTCAATAGAAGGATTATTCTCTATAGATTTAGTAGTAAAAAAATTATCACTTTGAGAATATTAAAGTATTTATAGATCCTTTATTAAATTTAAATCATTTTTCAGCTTCATAAACTCCATTTTCTTGCTTTTCTTCATGATTTTGGCCGTGAACATAAAATATTTCATCAATAAAGGATTGGAATTAAATTTCATATATAAGGAAATTCTAAAAATACTTCAAATAATAAATTTATATACATATATCAAAATTAACTATGGGAAATAGATCTAATTTTAGGTAACCTGATCTTTTTATATACCACAAGATGTTCCCAGGGGATCCTTTTGGGACACTATGGGAGGGGGTGAATCAGCAATCCCCTATTTGACTAAATTTTAACTTTTATTTTAATTATACCCTATTCATGATAAAGACTATGTATTAGTTTGGAAGTATAAAGTAATTAATTTTATCTCAACATTAACCACAACATGTAATATAAATTATAATAAAATAAAAGCACATACGGATTTATAAGGTTTAGTCGCAATATGGGCACCTAATCCTTACTATGTTTGGGTTATGTTCTAAGAACCAAGATAATAAATAAAATTAGAGAGTGGTTATAATAGGAGGAGGGTAGTGTTCATACTCAAATTCTAAAAAAACAATTCTTCACTATATAATACAAGTGATATTAAAGATAAGGGAAGTTTTCTTCCTTGATTCTAGACTCCACAAATATCATCCTATAGTCTTTAAGTATCCCAAATGGAATAGTAGATTTGTATATAATATAACCTCTAGTCTTAAATGGTCCTCTTATAAAAAATCATCAAACAAGATCTGTTTTAATATCTAGATATCACTATACAAGTATTAATAAGATATTATTCCAAAATAAATAGATCTAATACCACAAGAATTTATTCCACCACACCTTTAAATCAATATTACTCTGATATTTAATCACATAGTAACTTTAATGTCCAAGTATATTTACATAATGATCATCAATGGTAGTTTCATTATCTACCCATTTTATTATCTGATTCACTACAGAGTTCTTCACTCGTAGATGTAATCATATTATTTTTCCTCTTATTTGATAGATTTAATCATCAATAGTAAAATAATTATTAGGTTTCTATTGGAAATAAAAATTATTCCCGCATGGATTTTAGTGTTAGCTACTCAATAAATCATTTTATATTGATAAAGAAGTTTTTCTTTTGAGTGTAGTATTAGATTCATAGCTCTCGCCATATTCTTTTTATCATTTTGTTATATTTTCAAATAATTATCATGATTATCTTTTATAATATTAATTTTTGAAATACCTAGATTATTTATGGATTTTAAAATTCTCATTTAAACCGGTATAAATTTCTAGTTTTAATTAACTCAAAATACCATTTAATCTCTTCTTTGAAATTTCCATGAATCTCATGATATTTCCTTCTTCAATTACTCTAAAAAATATATATAATATTATTTATTTAATATTCCCCCACATGTAAATTTTATAATATATTCTTTTAAGGTGGTGATTCTTCGAATATCAAAGAACTCTCAAACTCTAACTTAAATAAAAAACTGCTATTTTGTTGATTATTTCAATAAATATCGCACAGAAAATAATTTTATTTTATCATCACAAATATTTTATTGTTTGTATAAAAATTATGATATCCCTTGTATATCAGTGGTGGAAAATGCCTTTGTGAGATTTTGGGCCTTTTTATATTTCATATGGTTAAATAAACATAAGAATTTTTTCTTCAATTTCCAATTTTCTAATTAGAAACCAATTTATATAGTTAAATGAACATTATGGACCATCATCTGTCCTCATAAATTCCACATCCATCCTTATGAGGTAGCATATTTGTTCATATAGACATGTAATTATCCTTATAATCTACAAAAATGAATATTTTGAAGACATATAATGTCATATATATTACTATTATCTATTTGTTTTTTCAAAAGGTATGAAAAAATATGAAGTATTTGTACAGAACCTTATAATTATTACCATGTGAGTTTTCCTTTAAAATGTTTCTATGGTTCCATTTGGTAAGGTTGAATGGACGTTATAATGTTATATTTACAGCCTTGTTATGTACCATTGTGTCTAAAATCAAACTTATGCTATTATAAAATAGTCTTACAAAGTTAATAATAAACCTTATAAGGTTCTCCCTTTACTATTTTTCAAGTACACTACTGAATATCAAAATTATGCGGTCAATGGGAACTATCATGAAACTTATTATAGTGTTAAGAACTAGAAAATTCACCATAAACTAAATATGAAAAAATTGATCTAGCTCCACTCAAATTAATTCCAAAATTTATAAAATACATTAAATCAACTCAAAACACCTTACAACCAAAAAATATAATTGATCATAACATCATTAAAAATCAATACACTTTAGATAGTTTCTCATTAATTATCTGTAAAATTGTCTCCTTTTAATTTTAGTTCTTTAATCTCCCCATATCTAGATTCTCAAAAATACCTTTAAAAACAATTTTAGTCAGTGCAATCACCTTTTATAAGAACATGATATTGAATCATTATAAAGTTGATTAGCAAGCATCACAAGTAATGGTTTAGGATTTGAATATTTTTCTTTTAAAACTCTATGAAAATATACCTCTTTCAAGAAACAATATCAATTCACTTTTAATACATATGGATAGGTAGTAATTTCCTTTTAAAATTAATGTATAAGAATCAACTCATCATTTCCTATTCACTTATTTTTCTCTTCTACATAACCAAATCTTCCCCACACATTGACCTGTCCTCTTATAGATACATTGAAAACAAATACAACATGAAATTGTGATATTAATTTATTCACTAAAAAATTTCACTCAATTTAAAAATTTTACGTAATATTTATCAATATTACATTCCAAATATATATCCATTATAATATTCTAAAGGAATTGTAATTATAATTTTTCTCTATAAGTTCTTGAGTGTAATTTTACAATAAAGATTCTATTAGAACTCAATTATAGTTCTAGTAAAAACATTATAGTACATGTTCGCCTATATATTTTTCCATTACATTCTCTTAAAAGTAATTCCAAATTAAAACATATCTTTTAGAATTTCCCACTAATTTTTTTATTATAATTATTTGTTGAAATTCATTTATTGTAAAAAAAATTTTATGTTCTTTGATTTTTTTTTCAATGTTTATCTACTTTAATAGATAATTAATTTTGTAATATGCACAATTAATTGGTTTATAACATGTTTTTCCTTTATATACAATATAATATAATAGATCGATATATATTTCTTGAGTATATGATATATTAAGGCTACATTTTATTTTTGTGGTTTTAAACCCCAAAATTCAAAATTTTTTAAAAATTTGAAATTTTGGATAACAAATGACATAAATGAAATAAAAAATTCATATATGTAGAATCCAAAATGGTAACAAATATTTATATAAGGATATGAAAATTATGGAAAAATTAAAATATGGAAATATACAAAAAATATGTTTCTAGAATATGACAAATTAGTTGATCCTGGAGACCGTATAGGAATTTCCCTGAAGTTGGGACTATATGCAGGTGCCATGAATTTATCCCATATTAGTGGTTCTTATGTTGGATGGGTATTTATTAATTTTTATTTAAATTTTTAAGGGCATGAATACAATATATTGTTATTATTCCATCCCCTAACCATTGATGAAATAAAAAGTTCTATTTTTTGAAAACCTAATAAATATTTTACGATCAGTTTGACAAGTTTAACAATATTAATAATTTAAATTTAAAAAAAATTAATAATATAAACCTATTTTAACTATACTATATCTTTTTTATTAGAATATTAATGTAAATATAATAATTAAAGATAATAAAAAAACATGAATTTACCATTTTTTAAAAATAGCAGTTAACAATATCATATATATTCATTAATAAGTATAACTTCGAATAGACATTTTTTATTCAAATTAGGAATGATTTGTAGTTTATATGTGATTTCCAACCTATATAAACAATTTACTATAAATAATTTAATTTAAATATGTAATCAATAACATATAGGTGTGGTTATCTAGATAAATACATAAACTAGCATGCCACATGGTCTACAACATGCCCTCAATCGTGATAGGATAAAAAATTGCAAGGGTATTGTATTAAAATGCTATAAAAAATTACACTTTTCTAAATAAAAACTAATAAATCAAAGAACATTTTATAAAATTGTCATAAAATTTCAAGGTATTATAAATTTAATATCATATGAAAACAAAAAACTAAATATAAAAAAAAAGCGAAATTGGAATAACCAAGACAAGATAATATCCAACCATATAATGAAAACATAAAAGGACATTACCTAATGAAACATTATTATAAATTAACAAGATGATAAATCATATATGTCCAATACACATATTTTCACATCAAACAATGTCAAAAAAAATTATCCCCTCATAATAAATAACGATATCTATTTTCCACAACCTTCATAAAACTACGTTGATCCTATGGTCCATAACCTATAAAAGTGTAATATATTCTCTTATAAGGGGAAAAAGTGACATCTATATATACACTAAGGTTAAGTATATAGGGAGTGAGCGCATAACATAATAGGATTCTTTCAAATGTTATACACATTTCACATATTAATTTAAGGTATCATGATAGTTTAAAAACAATAAATAATGAATGAATTTCAGTTGAATAGATAATTTATGAATTATATATACATTAATTTCATTTATCTTTTAAAACTATAGATATATTAAACATTTATCATAATCTAATTTAATAATTTACAATAAATACTGACACTATTTATAATATAAAAAATAAAATAATATCATTTCAAATCATAGGATAAGAGGAATAGAATCTTTAACGTCTATTTACCACTTATAAATAGTAGGAACATCCTTCATACACGTGATTTGATTCTATGATATTACATAACTAAATGAAATATCATCAGGGGAACCCATTTACTAAATGGAAAATCATGTATATGGGTTTCTACTTTATAGAGTGAAATCTTAACAAGAAGAACTAATTATAACATAGTAATAAATGATGTATTATTCTCACAAGAATTTATGAACAACAATCCTAGGTACTTAAAATAAGATTCAAACGATTAGGTAATTGAAAATTTCAAAAAAAAAAATCCTATAACATCAGAAGAACTCCCTATCATATATAATACCATAAATAATATATAAATATTCACTTCATACCTTGAATAATATTAAATTTTTTTATATTTATCACAATTAATCACCGGTGAGTCATTAGAGTCTAATAATTTAAATGATTTTAAATTTAAAAGGAACTCATTTTTATTTTATGAAACTACATTTATCCACCCTTGAAATCATTTTAAAATTAATATAAAATATCATAAAAATAGTTATGATATCCATTATTGCCATAGTACCTCAAAAAATGTTTTAAATTTTAAATCCATTTAAAAAAATTACATATATGACCTTATTTTTCAAAATAGATTTATGTTAATTTAAAATTTTATTTAAAATAATTTAAAAAAACATGGACATTTTATTTTTCAAAAAATGTTTATGTCAAATGAAACCATATTCATTGAAATCATTGAAGGTACAAAATATATTTAATCATAATTTTAAATATGAATGCCACAAAAATAATATATTTATAAAAGAAAAAGAATAATATTTATATCTACAAAATCAATAAATTATATAATACTATAAATCAATGATTCCCAATGATATTTATTGATCCATACTAGTGAAATACCCTTACTGAAACCTATGAAAGATATGAAAATCAATCCTATAAAGTTTAACAACCATTTCTAGTAATTAGTAAAATCCTATAATAGATTAGAAATTATGAAAATGTATTTATATAATGGTGAAACCTCCAGTGTGGAGGGAAAGACTCATAGAATACTTATATACACTACTTAAAAAATATTTATTATTTGAACATTTTACCATCTCCTGGTAAAACTCTAAATTCCCTAGAATCCCTATGTGTATAAATTATACACATGGGTGATAGGGAAGAGTCTTAATGGAATGAGAAATAAGAGGAGTAAAATGGAGAATTAGGGAAGAATTAGCTAGATTCCTTGGTGGAATCTTACTATATAATTAAAAATATTAAAAATAAGAGATCCCAACACACTTCCCATTGATCCTTAACTATATATGGAAAATGAAGAAGATTTTCCCCATATTTTAAATCAACTACAATAATAAATTAATAATCATATCAATTATAATTATCATCATCATAATCATCATAAGAACTTAATAATTATCATCATTGAATAATAATAGTAACAACCAATTTTCCACCTAAAAAACATCCCATGCTAATATCACATTTAAATACCACGTCAAATTCAAATAAATTAATAGTATCTATAATAATAAAATTATCTTTATAACACATAATTTCCCCATTTAGAAAAATATAAATTTAAATATTCAAAACACAATTCATTAGTACAGATCACATAAAACAAAAAATAATATACTAATATCCTAACATATATCAATTAAAGCATGTCTCGTGATATTTTGAAATGAAAAATGGATTTTATAATGGTTTTTTAAAGATAAAACGTTGGTACGAATGATCTAATGATGATGAATAAATTACTGCATAATGACCCACAATGTATATTTTAGATTCATTATTCTCTTATTTTGAACCAAACCACAAGACTATGATGAATTTTAAAAAATTCAATATTTTTGCAGAAAATAATATAAAAATACATATATATTTAAATTAAATAAATTTAGACTCTTTTAACTCTACCTCAAAATAACACGTTCCACTATCATAAAGGCCCCAAAATATTCATTCAATATAACGTTATTTTATATTAAAAATAAAAACAAAAGTTTATATGAAAAAATTTTCAAATTATAAAGACTTTATTTCTTTTTATGACAATGCAAAAAAAATTATAAAATCACGTTATCAATTAAATTCACATGTAGATATCCCAACCATAATTATTTTCATTAAATTTAATGTCATCATAAAATATAGTTAATTTAATCTTTTCTTTTTTATTATAAATGGTCAAAAAATTAATGGAATTCCCATTTTCAAAAAATAACACTCTTGAACAAAAATTATCTCATTTCAAAATAATATTTATTTAATAAATATTTTATATATCATTAATATGAAGAAAATATATAATATTATTTTGGAATGAAAAAAATAGAAAAAACTACGTGTTAAATTTTAACACATTTAATTTTCCATCAAACATATAAAACTGTTTGATCCAAAATAAAACCCATTTTTTAGGGTATGACATACCATATATGACCACATATAATAAACTCAATGGATTTATTTTATATATAGAATAATAATTCAATTTTTTATCATTTATTTGATATCTTTCAAGCATAAAAAACACTCTGATCTAAATTCCTATTTGTTAGAAGGTAGATTACTATTAAAATGTAGTTTTAAATCATATAACCCAACTAGTATTAAATTAGATTCTTCAAATACAGTTTCAACACAAATATTGACATTTTATATTATGAATGGTTAGTGGAACAATATCTAATCTATGTCTTTAATCATGAGAATTTCATGTCCATTACTATGTATCTAAAAAAGCATGTTGATTTGGGTATTTATCCACATATACCTAAGGCATGTTATAAAATAGTCTCATATCATGATCTCAATTTTTATTGGTTGGAATAAAATCTAAGGATTTTATATGAAAATAAAGGGAAACATTTTCCTTATTATGAAACAATATAAAATAAAATATGTATTTCCTTATAGAATCAAACATGATTTTCCTAGGTATTGGACTTCTCATGCAATTATACACATTTTTAACTGAATCAAATACCAAAGGAATTTTGAAAATTTTCTTTTATTGATTAGGTTATTTTTAAAATAGAGCATCAGAACAAAATTCCGGATGATGGGACCTTTCCAAATAAGGTATTTGGACATTGTGAATTTCCTGAAAATTTTCATAGGTGTCTCGATGAGTTTCAGGAATGAAAGATGTAGAAAATTAAAATTTTAAGGAACTAAAGAGGTTGCATGGTTTGTATGAAACTGTGTGGCCCATAGTAGGAAATTTCATGAGCTAGTCTAGGTGAGACAGAGGCATTAAAATGTTCATTCAAATGGTTTTCCAAATAGTATATCCACATGGTTGATGTTTTGAGGTAGTACCTCAACATTATTCATCCCATAGTCATTGCGTAGTAAAGCAAATCTTGCCGAAAAAACTGTGCAAGTGGTGTTTCTTAAAAAGAAAGTGTTGCATGGTTGGCGCATGGTTTTCCCAACTGTGTAGTGTGTGCTTAAAATAAATTATTTAAATTTAAAATACAAAAAATAAAATAAAAAACTAAAACACTCCCTCATCTTTCTCTCCCTCAAATTACAACACACCCCTTGGGAGGGATCCTTATGGCCACGCGCTTGACCCCCTCCATGGATCCCCTCTGTTGAAAAAATACCTCTTAACTTCTTGTGTTTTTTTCTTCAAATATCCATGGGGATCTCTCCCCTCCATCCTAGTTCCTTCCTTCTTCATTTTTTTCTTCTCCAGTCTCTCTATTTAGGTTCATTCGAACACTAGGTCCAGGGTTATTCCCGATTTCGGGTTTCGTTGGTTTTAGGGTACATTGAATCGTCTCCTAAGATCTATTTTGCATTTTCTGGAACTACCATCAAAGTTGATGTGATTTATCTTGTTTTTGTTAATTATAAACATTTGAGGTGAGGTTTTATTCCCGCTTCTTGGTCCCACACATTCTAAATTAGGGTCTCTAATTGTATTAAGGTTCCTAGTAAATTTATTGTACTGCATTGGACCCTGCTGTATGGTTTAGAGTCACCAGAGTCTGAGCCTAATTTCCTTCATATTCATAGGAAAGTATATATATATATATAGGTTCCCCTATTTTTTTATATTCTCCATAGTAGTGAATACACATGTTTGGGAATAGGTGTTCTGATGTATACAAATGACAATTCCATCATAGGTGAGTGGAGACTTGTGTATGCATATAATCATACCGGTAAGGATCCCATTTTTACATGATCATGGCCATGAGGATGTGTTCACAAGGGGATAGGTTTCCATATATATATTCCAAGGTATATATATTTAGTGGGGGTAATAGTATCTTCTAGTTAGAAAGCATAAAAGATCTTAATTGTTTGGATTTTTTCCACTCTGAGGTAGGATCCATTTTCCTTTTACTTTTAATTTTTGAAATCATTAATTAATTTATTTTTCATTCTTGCACTCATATTAATTCTTTTCCATTTATAGTAGTTTACCTTAAATGATTCTCTTGGCGGAAAATTTAGTAATTCATATACAAGAAAAAGGAATGTTTCTGTAAGGAAATTCATGGTTTCAAAATAAAACCCCTCCAATGGAGGTGTAATGTCCTCAAGATAAAATGTAGGAAGTATACATATATGATTTCCTGAACAATTTCCCTGGTTCATTACATATTATTTCTTGTTGTGTTTAGTATATAAGAGGTTTATAACATAACCTTTAATAACGATCCTAAATATGTTTCCCCATTATAGTCTTACATTTGTTTCCTTGAATAGTTAACTAATTCTGGATTAACCATTAAAACGTAATTTCACATGAGATATGGGAATTAAATAGATTCATTTAGGATCGATTAAATGATAATGTGGTATCTAATAAATAAAATTATAATGATTCTTGTACCTTATTTCAATTATACATGTTTGGGAAAATTGATTCGATTTATCCTCAGTAGGATGAACCACGTTAAATGACATGCCTTGATTTAATGGTTATGTTATAATGATTGTTTTGCCTTGTACCAAATTTTTTAAATGAAATTGATCACTAAAATGGGTTTTTAATGTGGCTATTGATATTCAACCTTATGCATTGTGTTAATTGTAAATCATAGTTTTTATGAATTAGATAATGCCCTTATATGGGTTTGATAAATGATTTATATGGGAGGTATAGGCCTCATGTGGTGAATTGTATATGAAAATCACCAATCCTAGGATATCTTTTAATTTGAAATGAATAATAGGTTATTCATTTAGAATTCTTATAATCGTTATGCATGGTAGGTATTCTTACCCGAATCCATCTATGTATATTATTTACGAATGTGAGGAATTCTTATCCCATGTCTGTATTATAAATGTAAGGGATGGGATACATTATTACCCCAGGGTAGTATTATAATCATTATGGATGGGAGGCATTCATACCCAATTATATAATTATAAACCTTAGGGATGGGATGAAATCTTACCCAGTACCAGTATTATAAAAATTATATATGGGAGGCATTCTTACCCCATATCATCTATGAAAATTACTTATGGATGGGAGGAATTATTACCCCTTTCCAGTATTATAATCCTTTTAGATCGGATGCATTCCTATACCATTCAAGCTGTGTTAATTAATTATGTATGGGTAGAATTCTCACCCCATTCCATCTATGATATACATGCACATATATATATAGTGACTTATTCAGATATAATTTGTCTATGAGCAGAAGAAGGTGTCTCTGTTGGGCATCCCTTAAAAAACTGTACGAGTTTTTATTTATTTATTAAATTCTATTATTAATTATATATATTTTCACACTACTTAATTTATATTACATTGGTTTGGTCTTAAAACTGTGTGTGTCGGCCTTCTGAGATTTCATCTCACACCTTGATTGGGTACCATTGGTACACTAGTATAACATATATTTGTAGGACCAAGGTTGATTATTTTATATTTGTGCAAGATGAGTTAGTAGAAAAGGAAATAGTTGAAGCTCAATATTCACATGGAGATCAACTTAGGGTGTTTATTTCTTTTCTATTCATGAGTCCTATATTTGTGTTGTTATGAAAATAATCATATGTGATCACTATTTTAACTTGAGTTTCTTCATTAGTATATCCATGCATTGTAAACTGGTGATCACCTCTTTTATTAAACTAGATATACTTTATTCTACTTTTTTTCACTTCTTTATATACTGAATATGTTGTCTATTATTGTTTAGTATCTGATAATACCATTGTGAAACTCTGATATGAGAGTATATTCTCCCCACTATCAAATCCTAAGACCCTTGCTGCATGTCGGTAGCCTCTGGAATACGGGGAGATGCACTTGAGGACATATGAAAAACTTATACATCTACTAGATTAGTGGTAAGAATGTCTGGTGTAACACCACAAGCTTCTATGGTACGCTTCTTTTTGAATAATGTGATAGCGTGTGTTGTACGCAACAACGAGTTCTAACACACCATAACTAATCAAACTAGCCGTTATGAATAGTAATATGTACTTTTTTAAATTATATATATTTTATATTTCAAAATGGAATTCATTTTTGGATTTGGAATATTGAATTTAGCCTAAGGTGAAATTTTTGTACTTTTCGGATAACTTTAATATTTTGATGAAAAGTGAAAATTAAAAATTTTTGAGTAAAAACAACTTTTTAAATCGAAATAATATATATTGATAAATTATGAATTTGAGTGGTTTTAAAGTATATTAAGAATATATTTTTACCATTTAATACAATTTTGTTCATTGGACATAATTTCAAAATTAAACCGAACATAAACAAGTATCAATCTTTTGATAGTTATTATATCTTAAAATCACACTTTTTGTTTTGACAGCGGGAATTAATTTTAAATTAATTTCTGCCACTTCTGTGTTTTGAATTTAGAAAAATGTATTCCATATTTGGAATCATGATGTTCAAATTTTGTAAATAGGTAACTTTTATTTTTAGACATTTTGAATAATTACTGCGGTAAATATTTTATTTATCATGGTTAAGAGTAAATCCGGTAAATAAGGGTTAAAAATTAATATTATAAAAATAAACAATTACCCTAAAATGTGTCCTAACCTTATTGGTTGATACATGTCTGACCATGGTAATCATTGGGTCGATTTGGGGACCCCATGGTGCCACTTTTAAGTGATAGGGACACATTATTTTAATTAAGTTACAATGAATACAAAAATGACACAAGCATATATCTTTTAAAAAAACAATTTTTACATAGGGTTATATATGTTGGATTTTAGCGTATAAATATTACATAGAATTATAAAATGATTTCCTACATAATTATATTTTATTTATAATTTTTAGGCATTAAATAATTTAATTTATTAATGACACAATGATGATGCGGTAATTATCATAATAGTGAAAAATTAAAATAATTGATATTATAAATACCCAAATAAATATAATTTGAGACTTTTTATTAATTAAACTCATTTTATAGGATAATATGAAATAATAGGATTGATTTAATTGACTTTTTTCGAAGTAATGATTCTGTTATAAGTTTCACAAAAATCATCTATTGAATAGTGTCAAAATTGACATAAAAGTGTTTTTAAAACAAATATTATATTATTAATTGATATTAAATTCCTAAAAGTCTAAGGTTCGGCCAAGAGACTATATCATGATATTTTTATCATTAATGGACCACATAGGGGTCTCTTGTATGTATATAGTATGTTTATTAACTATATAATATAAAAATGCATAGTGACATGGTAAATGTCAAACTAATTAACTAAGACTTAAAACGAAAAGATAAGGTTAATATAGTAACCCAAACCGGTCTAAATTCTATTGGTTGAATTTTTTTCGACATATATCCACCTTATACTTTGAATAATAAACTTTGGAGACATTAGAAACCGAATATCAATATATTATAAATTAATATTTCTAGCTTTTCCAAAGGTGCCCCTTACCCCTCTTATAAAAGGGCACTCCTCCTTCTCATTCCTTCACACCTTAAAAGCCTTTTGGTTCAGCCAAAACCTTCCAAAATACTCTCTGAACTTCCCTCACTACAACCTAGAGGCCTTAGTTTGATCATAAAGCCATCCTAAGGATCCCTTTTGATCAAATCAAAAGGAAGAACCCGAAGAAGAGGTAATGTTTTCACCACCCGTTTTCAAGTTCCTTTCTTCTTCCACTTCTTATTTATTTGTTATTACCATTCTAAAATAATAACTCCAGTTTCTTATATATACTGTGATGTTATTATAAATATGGTAAAACCATATTTATTATTCTATCCACCCTTTGAAAAACATGTCACCATACTTGCGTACATACGGCTTACCGTCTCCACGTCAGGGTGTAATTGTTATTCAATATATTATTATTTGGATGGGTATAATAATGATGTGTAAATCATTTAAATAATAAATATAACATGATAATGATTCTACATATATTATATAATATCCAATTATAAATTATTTTAATATCAAAAGAATGATATTGTCGCTCGTGCGTACGTACGGACTACCATCTCCACGAACGCGATGCGATTCATTCTCTATCGTATCCATTCAAGTATAATTCTCATTTTATGATTAGTAATAGTATCAAAGGACTTGATATCATTCTGGATATGATTATGATACAACCTATCCATTATAAACATTGCTTATGTAACAAAACATATAATAGAAAATGAGTAAGTTAACACCCGAAACAATGATAATACTAAGATATTATTAACAAATCAATGTTAAAAGATCATATATGATATCATATTAATGTATATGATTTTTTATAATTTAATAACAATTATTTCACCATTATACAGGAGTTTAACCAACCCCAACCAAGGAAAAGTACAAGGTAAGGGTTTATTTCACAATCTCTTCATTATCCGAGATGTTTATACGTAATAATCTACTGGGATCTCTTTATCATCGACATCCATGTTTCATAAAAACGTATTTCAAAACATTATTAATATATACAAGAATATGGGTTAATGTAATTTATACCCTTTTTTGGATTTTTATAAGTGGTTTATAAAGGAATCTTTCCGTCATTTTCCAAACAAGGGGCTTTTTAACCTTTTCGACAGAATTAAGGTAAGAAAGTTTTTTTAACTTATACGGTGGGTGCGGTTATTTTCCGCCGATATAAAATCGTCGAATCATCCCTTAAAAGATTATAAGAATATTTTCAAAGAAAATGTTTTATTTTATAAATATATGACTCTTAAATTATTTCAAAATAGAAAGAGATATATCTCTAAAAAGAGTTTTGATTTTATCTATGCCAATATCCTTTGATTGATTTTATGCTTATTTGAAGTTTATTTATTATGATACAAAACATATATATCTTATTGAAGGTTTTGGGATATGTTTGACTTTGGATGTTCTATTTTTATACCATTCATCGTTTATGGTGAAATTATTGACATTTCGTATGCTAGTTTTAATATGAATGTTTATGTTATGTTTAAACCATTTAATATTGGAATTCATTGGACTTAATATGTGACAGGTGGATCCCGCTATAGCTCCTCGATGCATCGGTAGGTTTCATGAGACAAACTAGTGTCTTGGCACAAGGCCTTGGAAAAATCTTATTTGTAGTCTTGGTACGAGGCCTTGGCTATGTGGTTATGATAGTCTGGCATTATGCATTCCATCATTATGAAAGTGTAATTGATATTGCATGTGATTATTCGATTAGTAGAATATCCATGTGAATAAGTAAATGTAATTATTTCATTTTATTTTTTCCATACTATGTTGAAGTTAAAGTTTAAAAGGCTTTTGTTTTAAGTTATACATTGACTTAAATGTTTATTCTTATTTATAAAAGTTTCTACTATATTTTTATCCTTACTGGGCATTTGAGCTCACCTCTTTTCTATGTTTTATTATTCCCAGGATGTGAAGAAGTAATTTATGATTGACTTACAGGGATAGTATGTGGGGATATGAGTGTGGGATAAGGAGACTATGTTGCTGTAGTAGTTTTTTCACCTTATGATGTAATGTAAAATTTTATGAATATACCTAGTGTTTCCAAGGCTACTAAACCAATCGGTCTTTCGAGATTTTATCTTTCTTGTGATCATGCCAATGTTATGTAATAATGCACCGACTCTAGGTAACTGGGGCTAGGGTGTTACAGTTGGTATCAATGGAAGTTTAGTACAAACATTGGAAGATAGATTTAGATAAACTCTAATTAGAGCACGTAGACCTAAGATGAACATTAAGGATTAGTATAGAAGAACTTCCTAGAATTTTGGTATTGTAGAGATTTTGTGAGTTTTCTGAGCAATACATCCCTGTCTAGATACGAACAGGTAGAGGCAGCTCTGGCACAGAAGTACCTAGGGGTAAACCCTGAAAACACCGCTTTGAGCTATACTCGAACAGGAACTGGTGCATGACAACAGGCCTTACTGCACTCTTGGTTACGACACTTCCAGGGGATATGCTTAGGATAACTCTCATTTTCTTTACAAATCATTATGAAGTGTTTATGAGTATATACTTCCTTAAAGAAAACATTTTTATGATTATAGATTATATCCATAAATAGTTTAATTTATGTTAAGTGTTTTATAAGTATGTGATTATGTATTTTGATTCATAAACTGATCTTGTTTATGCCATTGTTTAGAAATGGAGCCTAGTGGAAGAAATGGAAATTGTATCAATGCACACACTAAATGTAGGGATTTCCCTCCTGCTCAAGATAATTATAGTGGAGCTGGTGATGCAACTGGTGCTGATCAGCTAATCACCATACTAGGACAACTTACTCAGGTTATGATTAATAACCTTACCCGTATGGAGCACCCTGATCCACATTGTGGAGGATCAATGTTAGATCACTTTATGAGGCAACAACCACCAACGTTCAATGGGAGTACAAATCCCTTAGTAGCTGTGCAATAGATATTTTCCCTAGAGAAAATATTTCAGGCATTGGGGAGTAGTGAAAGGAAAAAAGTTATCATGGCAGTTTACCGCCTCACTGGAGATGCTGATCAATGGTGGTCATTGATTCAAAATAAGAAGGAAGATGATGAAGTATCAAATATGGAATGGAGGGAGATCATATATCTATTTATAGAAAAATACTTTCCCCGCGACCATCGACTTGATATGGAAAGGAAGTTTCTGAGTCTGAGACAAAAGGAGGATAGGAATGTCACAAAGTATGAGGCTAACTTTACAAGGATAGCAAGGTATGCTGGAGATTATATACGTAACCCAAGAAGTAAGATTGATCGTTTCTTTGATGGGTTAAAACCATTTCTCCTTCGAGTGATAGAGAAAATATTTTCAATTAATTTATATTGAATATCATTGTTTTAAACTCAAAAAAATTTCCTCTAAGATGAATTGTTTCATTTTTATGATTTTTGTGATATTTTGAGCTGAATAGTAAAAATTGGCCATTTTGGATTTTTAACAGTTTTAACTTATTTCTGTATTTTGGGCATAACATTATCTACATTGATCCAAATTGCAAAATTCTTTCTTTATCATATGCTACACATCCATGGATTCAATTAATTTTTTTGGACTAAAAGCTGAATAGGCCATATGGAAGCTCAAAAGAAGCTCACAATTTGGCTCAAGAAAACTGTTTCTAGTTCTTCCTAGTTTTGGTGTGGGATCCATAACTCATCCATTGTGGGCCCAAATCTTACAAAATTCGGTGGGTGGACGCCAAAGGAGTGTTGGAGAGGCTTTTATGAAGGACCGTGGGATTCGTTCGTTTGAGGGTCTATTAAAGATGCCTAATCCAGGGTTTGGCGTTTTGGAGATTCGGACTGGACATAATAAATGATCAGAGTAAAATGACCATAACACTCGGAATACCTGTCCAAATGTGTTGAGATTTTTCGGGGACACGTCCAAGACAATTAGGAACAACATTTAAGAAGGACTAAACGTGTGAAGAGGTCATTTATTGGGTCCAAAACGTGACAACATTCGGGGGGTCGAATTCTGCCTATAAAAGGAGGAGAGCTCCTCCTCCTCAAGACTTCCCATTCTCCACCCCATTCCTTCTGGGGCACCAAGGAGAAGAACTTCTCAGATTTTTCTTTTATTTATTTTATTTTAAAATGTCTCTCCTCTCCCGCATTATCTCACTTAACCCATCCATGGAGGGATAGTTTCATTTGAGTGATCGGAAAGAGGGGAGGCTGGACCTATGTGTTGTTCTTGAGTTTTGTGCTTGAAATGAATAAATTTTGATCTTCTTTCTTATTTCGGTTCAAATTCATTATTCAGTATTAAATTATTAATGCGGTTGTGTTAGGTTTTTATTCTGAAATTATAAATTGCTTTGGTCGATTATCACATCTTCCTCCACCCAATTCTAATCTGTATCCGGTGGAACATGATTATGATTGGGTGGTGATTGCTCGACGGTTGTCAAGCACGTGTGTAGGATTGTATGTAGAAATCTTGGTTTATTAGGGAACAACAATTCCAGGTCTGGGATTGCTCTAATTAATCAAGAGACCATATACAACCCTAAACACATTGGAAGGAGGAATGACTAATCTATGGTTTTAGAAAGGAAATTTCTCATCACATCTCTTTTACCAGTTTAAGGAAGAAGAAGAGTTAGAATTTGGAAACCATGATGGCACAACACTATGTCTAGCCGAACCCAATCCGATCACCAACTTTATAATTTGTTAAAATCAATCAATTTCTATTGTTTGTTTCTCTCATAGTCATTCAAATTAATTAAAACAAATATTTTTACGAAAACCAACAAAAAGTGACAACCTTGTTTTGTGTGCACTCTTCTTAGAGAGACTACCTAGGATCAACTTCTATACTATACTTAGGTAAATAAAATATTGTTTTGCCACGCCCCACGACAGGAGTGCGTCAAAAATGGTGCCTTTACCAGGGAGGCAGTGGCTCAAATCTTTTTTTTAAAAAATCTCTTTTCAATGACCATTAGTTTAAATAGAAATTTATTAGAATTCGATCTAGAAATTGAGGGCACAATAACCAAATTGGAAAATCAAAATATCCCCAAAGAATTTGATGAAATAAATCTCACCGATTCATGTGATACCTTGAGTGAAGACTTTGAACCTTTAATAATGGCTGTAAATCCCAACCGAACCCTACGTGACATCTGTGCACCTCAATTTGTCAATCAAAATTATCAACTTGAAATTCCTGCCTTAGAAAATGATTTTGAATTGAGAATTAACATGATCCAAGTGCTTCCTAAATTTCATGGTATTGCATGTGAAGACCCGAATCGACATATTCAAGAATTTACCTATGTCTTCTCCAGCTTCAAACGTCGAGCAGTCGCAGAAGAGCATGTGAAGTGGAGGGCTTTCCCCTTCTCACTAGTGGGAGCAGCAAAGTAATGGTTCTCCAATCTACAACAGGGGGAGATCAGTGACTGGGAAGATCTAAAAAAATGCTTTCTACAAATATTCTTCCCAACATCTAGGAGCACTGCAATAAAGAAGGAGATTTATGCCATCCATCAATCAACTGGAGAAACACTCTACGAATACTGGGAACGTTTCAAGAAGCTTTGTGCAAGTTGTCCACACCAAGAAATAGAAGATGACCAATTCCTTGTGTGCTTCTACCAAGGATTGCTTGACAATGACAGGAATATACTAGATGCCTCATCGGGAGTAGCCCTCATTGATAAATCACCTACAGATATACGAATTCTGATTGAAAAGATTGCACAAAATTCACAGCAGTTTGGAACTCGAGGTACGATCACCAGAGGAATCCATAAGGTAAGAACATCTAATTCAGTATATTTAATTAGGAATGAAATGGGTGAACTCACCATATTGGTTCGAAAAATAGCTGTGAACCATGTGAAAGGACAACTAGGACCGAATTAGGTATGTGGTTTGTGCTCTTCTAATTCTCATTACACTGATCAATGTCCAGAAGTGTCGGGGATAGAATGTTGTGCTGCAACCTATCAACAAAGGCAATACCAACCGCAAACCCAACCAGGGTATGGGTTTCAACAGAACCAAGCCAGAGCACCTTTTCATCAGCAATATCAGAACCCGATAGCATTCCATCAACCTTATCAGAAGCCCTTCCAACAACAACAATCTTTTCAACCACCACCTTTCCAGCGGAATTATTATGAGAAACCTTCCACAAGTGCACCGACAAATGAAGACCAACAACTGAAGACAAGAGTTGCGGGAGTAGAAGATAAGATGGACAAGCTAGCTGATCAATTTGAAAGAATTATGGATGCTCTCACCAAGAACCAAGGAAAGCTTCCTACACAAACAATTCCCAATCCAAAAGAGGATGTTAGTGCAATCCCAACCCGAAGCGGGAAGGAGCTCAAACCACCAGAACAATATGAGGAGGATGAATCTAGGGAACCTGCTGAAGCTCGTCCTGTCCAACACAAAGATGGAGTCAACAACAATGTAGAAAGAACAAGGTTCAAGAAAGAAATACTAGAAACACCATTGCAGAAACAACTAAGGGAGAAAAAGGATATTCCAGCACCATTTCCATCAGCATTGGTTGAGTCAAAGAAGGGATAATAAGAACTAATTCAATGGGAAATTCAGGAAACATTCCGAAAAGATGAGATTAACATTCCACTACTGGATGAAATAACCCAAATCCCTAAATATGTAAAATTTATGAAGGAGATATGTACTAAAAGAAAGAGGCTGGATGGAAATGAAAAAATCATCTTAGGAAGAATCATCTCAGCATTGATCACACCATCGATACCGTAAAAATGTCAAGATCCAGGGACATTCTCTATTCCATGCACTATCGGTTCATTAAATTTTACTGATGCATTATGTGATCTTGGAGCTTCGATAAATGTGATGCCTCACTCTATGTTTTCATCTTTGCAGATCGGAGAACTAAAATAAACTCAGGTGGTGGTACAATTAGCAAACAGATCCACCGTTTTCCCAGCTGGAGTCGTTGAAGATGTACTTGTAGGAGTGAGAGGATTAATCTTTCCAGTAGACATTTATGTCCATAACATGGAGGAAGACCGAGCACCATTCAAATCTCCCATCATCCTAGGGAGACCATTCTTGAAAACAGCAAGGACAATCATCAACGTGCATGAAGGAACACTCACCATGGAGCTCAGAGATAGTACGGTACACTTCAATATTCTTGATATGATGAAACACCCATCCAGCAATCACTCACTTTATGCAACCTCCCATGATGAAGGTATAGAACCAATAGAAGACTCAAGTATTCTTTATGATTTTTTATCTGTGGGATAACACTCTTCAATTGAATTTTATAACTCCCATGAACCTGAATATTCTGATATCATGTTGGATGATGAGGTAAAATCTGATTTTTTCGATGATTTGTTAAAAGGAAGTGAGATTATTCCCGAGAATTCAACATTAGATGTAGGAAACCTAAATTCAATATCATCCCTTGAACAACCCCCATGTTTAGAGCTGAAGCCTTTTCCATGTGACTTGAAGTATGATTACCTAATGGAAGGAGAGAAATTTCCAGTAATCATTGGCAATAACCTATCCCACTCACAAGAACAAAAATTGATTGACTTCTCAAAAAGGAATGTAAAAGCTGTAGGATGGAGTTTAGGTGATATTCCTAGAATCAACCCTAAGGTATGCTTTCACATGATATTTTTAGAAAGTGAATCTCGGCCAGTTAGACAACCTCAAAGAAGACTCAATCCCACAATCATGGAGGTCGTTAAGAAAGAGATTGAGAAATTTTTAGCAGCTGATATCATTTACCGAATCTCTGATTCTCAATGGGTCAGCCTAATTCATGTAGTCCCCAAGAAAACTGGTCTGACCACTGTTACAAATGAAAGAAATGAACTAATCCCCATGAGAATACGAAACAGCTGGAGAGTGTGTATAGATTACAGGAAGCTAAATCAAGTTACCAGAAAAGATCACTTTCCTATTCCATTCATTGATCAGATGCTTGAAAGGTTAGCTGGAAATACTCATTACTGTTTTTAGATGGATTCTCAGGATATTTTCAGGTACCAATTGCCCCAGAATCCCAGGAGAAGACAACCTTCACCTGCCCTTTTAGAAAATTCTCCTACAAAAGGATTCCTTTCATGTTATGCAATGCCCCAGGTACAATTCAACGGTGTATGGTGAGTATTTTCTCGGACCACATTGAGGATTTCTTGGAGGTGTTTCTTGATGATTTCATAGTTTTTGGAAATTCATTTGATCATTGCTTGGGAAATTTGGGAAAAGTTTTGAAAACATGTATTCAAAAGAACCTTGTCATATATTTCGAAAAATGTCATTTCATGGTTGAAAATGGGATAGTGTTGGGGCACATAATTTCACAAAATGGGATTGAGGATGATAAGTCAAAAGTTGATGTAATAAATTCCTTGCCATATCCAACTTGTGTCAAACATGTTAGATCCTTTTTAGGGCATGCATGATTTTACAGAAGATTCATCAAGGATTTCAGTAAGATTTCTCTCCCTCTCTCAAGATTAATTTTAAAGGATTCTAACTTTAATTTTGATTGTGCGTGTAGGGAATCATTTGATGAATTAAAGGAAAGGATGATAACAACACCAATAATTCAGCCACCCAATTGGGATTACCCTTTTGAGATACTTTGTGATGCATCCAACCAAGCAGTGGGAGTCGCTCTATCACAGAGAATTGACAACAAGCCTCGAGTCATCTCCTACGCATCAAGGACCTTGAATGAAACACAAATAAATTACACAACCACCGAGAAGGATTTCCTTGCAGTCGTTTTTGCACTAGATAAATTTTGATCATATCTTATGGGCACCGAAGTTGTTGTTTTTTCTGATCATGCAGGTCTTAGGTACTTAATGAAAAAGGAGGATGCTAAACCATGGTTGGTGAGATGGATGCTACTCTTAGAAGAGTTCAATTTGGAAATCAAATATATTAAGGGGACTGAAAATCAAGTGGTTGATCATCTGAGTCGACTACCCCACACCACTGAAACAGAAATACCAAAGCATAACCCACATAATGATGAGCTTCCTATAGAAAAACTATACATCATCAACAGTGAAGTACCATGGTATGCCAACATTGTCAACTATTTGGTAACATCTCAGGTACCCTCTCATCTAAGAACTCATCAACAACATAAGCTTAAATCTGAATCAAGATTTTACATTTGGGAAGATCCGTTTCTGTGGAAAATATGTAATGATCAAATCATAAGAAGATTCTTGCCAAGAAGTGAAATTGAATCAGTGTTTGAATTTTGTCATAAATTATCTTGTGGAGGCCACTTTGGACCCCAGAGGACTGCCCGAAAAGTTTTAGAATCAGGACTCTACTGGACCACCTTATTCAAGGATGCATATGAATTTTGTAAATGATGTGAAAAATTCCAATTTTCTGGTAACATATCCAAACGACATGAAATGCCACAAAAACCAACAACCTTTTGTGAAATTTTTGATGTTTGGGGCATAGATTTCATAGGACCATTCCCAATGTCATTTGGAAATTCATATATTCTTTTGGTTGTAGACTATATTTCAAAATGGGTGCAAGCAAAAGCAACCAGAAATGATGATGAAAAAGTTGTTTGTGATTTTGTTAGGGCTAACATTTTCTGTAGGTGTGGCGTGCCATGAGCAATCATCAGTGAGTAGGGAACTAATTTCTGCAACAGTAAAATGGAAGCATTGCTGAAGAAGTATGGGGTACATCATAGAACATCTACACCATACCATCCCCAAACAAATGGCCAAGCAGAAGTCTCTAATAGAGAAATCAAAGCCATTCTGGAGAAGACTGTTAAACCCAACCGGAAGGACAATGAAGCACATGCTGAGAAAAGCCACATGTGGTGGCTCAAATCAAAGAAGCTACATCCACCATTAGACATTGGATAACAGCTGGTACTGCCCACTGGAGGCAGTAAAAATTCAGGTCCCACTTGGGGGATCGTACCAAGACTTATCCCTTGCTTTATAGGAATTTAGTTTTCAATTTCATTTCTTAGAAGTAGTTTAGCATTCATCTCTTTCCTCCTTATCATTTTGATCTTTAATGACATGATACTTGTTCTTAATTTTGAAATTTTCTTTTGTAGGATCATGATGGCAGAAGGACGCCCCAAAAATTTGTTAAAGGGGACTGAATCTTTATTTCAAAAGGAAGTCCATTTTTAAATTTTAAATTTTAAACTCCTTAAATTTTTTTTCCAAAACTTGTTTTAAGCTTTAATGATAAGAATTGCATACCCACACTTGAATTAATGTTTTCCTCATCTTATCTAGGAGACATGAGTTTCTTAGGAATCTTGTGATGCCATGTTTTAGACTTCAATGTTAATGAGATTGAATGATTCAAATGGATAATTGGATGATTAAAGTGAAGAATGGATATTGAAATAAGGACTCATGATTTAAGGAAATTTATTGATTCATGTAAATGAAATTTCCCTTCCATTTTTCATTCTTTGAATTTCTGAAATTCATGTGAATTAATTTGTTATTATTAATCATTCCATAAGTGATTGTCCTATATCATATTATCATTCTTGAGAGGATTTCTAGACCAAATGTTTCCTATTTTATCTTGAACATATTTTTTGAGTGATCTTGGGATGTGCCACCTGCTAGAACTTGTATTGAAACTTTTCAAATCTATGACTGTACAAAACCACATTTAACATGATTGAGGCATCTCTTTGTCTAGCCACATTTTATCCTAAGACCCACCTTTACATTTATCCTTCGTAAGCCCTTAGATGACATGAATTTCCTTATAGGTTTAAGCCACATTACAATCCAATTTTTCCTTACCTACCCGCAGTTTTAGTATTTTTTGCATGGTTATTTCAAGTTTGAGTGTGGGGGGAGGGCTTTTTGTGTGCGTTCCTTGGGATAGATATCATTTTTGGGTGGTGTAATGTGTGCATCATAATTTTGGGCATCGTATTATTAGAAAATCATGAATTAGTCATCATTTCATTATGCTTCTTTCATTTCATCTGTTTCTCCATAAAAAAAAGCAAAAAATTCAATATAAAGTTGTGCCTTTCTAGAGCTTTACACAAAAAAAAGAAAATAAAGCTGTGCCTTTCTGGATCTTTACAAAAAAACAGGGAGAACATGGATGATATCGTTCTTTTTAATCATTTATTGACTCATGACCCATGTCATTGGAAGGGGAGTGGTGTTGTGATTCACATTTCAAGGGGATTTGAGTGAGGTTTATCTTGTGTTTTCACTTGATTAATCATGAATTGTACATAAGAGTCAAACCTACTACTTCTGGCCTTAAATTATTTCAATCATTTACCCACCAACCCTAAGCCACAGATTCATTTGAACCTTTATTGCATGTCCTCATGATTTTATGTGTGTTTTGTCTTTACAAAGTGGAGAAAGTAGTTACATTACAATCCTATGGGTAAGGAGCATGTTCTCATGATATGAACATAACTCCACTATTAATTGTATCATGAGTGATGAGAGAAAAGATTCAAAAGTGAGGTAGTTCATGATTTGGCATGTTTAATAATAATAAATTGAGAAGTTTGAATGAATGAAAGGAGAAGCATCATTTTTTTTCAAAGGGGAAAAGTAAAATGCATGAATTGATTGTTTCTTTGAAAAATGGGAAATTAAATTGTTCTTTTTTTTTGAACTGAAAAATTTGTTTAGACATTGATAATCATTTTATTTTATTCCATTTGAAATTTAAATATTGGTGACATTGGTGCCCTTTGAATTCCATGTCGAGATTTTATGCTTGAGGACAAGCATAGATTAAGTATGGGGGAATTGATAGAGCAAATATTTTCAATTAAGATATATTGAATATAATTGTTTTAAACTCAAAAAAATGTTCCTCTAAGATGAATTGTTTCATTTTTATGATTTTTGTGTTATTTTGAGCTGAATAGTAAAAATTGGCCATTTTGGATTTTTAACAATTTTATCTTATTTCTGTATTTTGGCCATAACATTATCTAAATTGATCCAAATTGAAAAATTATTTCTTTTTCAGATTTTAAACATCCAGGGATTCAATTACTATTTTTGGACTAAAAGCCGAATCAGTCATATGGATGCTCAAAATAAGCTCACAAATTTGCTAAAGAAAACTGTTTCCAGTTCTGCCTAGTTTTGGTGTGGGATCCATAACTCATCCATTGTGGGCCCAAATCTCACAATATTTGGTGGGGGGACGCACAAGGAGTGTTGGAGCAGCTTTTATTTAGGAAGGACTGCGGGATTCGTCCATTTGAGGGTCCCCTAAAGCTTCCTAATCCGGGGTCTGGCGTTTTGGAGATTCTGACTAGACATAATAAATTATCAGAGTAAAATGACCATAACTCTCGGCATACCTGTCCAAATCCGTTGAGATTTTTCGGTGACACGGAAAAGACAATTAGGAACAACATTTAAGAAGGACAAAACGCGTGAAGAGGTCATTTATTGGTTCCAAAACGCGACAACATTCGGGTGTCGAATTCTGCCTATAAAAGGAGGAGAGCTCCTCCTCCTCAAGACATCCCATTCTCTACCCCATTCCTTCTGGGGCACCAAGGAGAAAAACTTCTCAGATTTTTCTTTTATTTATTTTATTTTAAAATGTCTCTCCTCTCCCGCATTATCTCGTTTACCCCATCCATGGAGGGGTAGTTTCATTTGAGTGATCGGAAAGAGGGGAGGCTGGACCTATGTGTTGTTCTGGAGTTTTGTGCTTGAAATGAACAAAATTTGTTCTTCTTTCTTTTTCAGGTTCCAATTCATAATTCAGTATTAAATTCCGAATGCGGTTGTGTTAAGGTTTTTATTTTGAAATTATAAATTTCTTTGGTCAATGATCACATCTCCCTCCACCCAATTCTAATCTGTATACGGTGGAACATGATTAGGGTTGGGTGGTGATTGCTCGACGGTTGTCAAGCACGTGTGTAGGATTGTATGTAGAAATCTTGGTTTATTAGGGAACAACAATTCCAGGTCTGGGATTTCTCTAATTAATCAAGAGACCATCTACAACCCTAAACACATTGGAAGGAGGATTGACCAATCTAAGGTTTTAGAAAGGAAAATTCTCATCACATCTTTTTTACCAGTTTAAGGAAGAAGAAGAGATAAAATTTGGAAACCATGATGGCACAACACTAAGTCTAGCCGAACCCAATCCAATCACCATCTTTATAATTTGTTAAAATCAATCAATTTCTGTTGTTTGTTTCTATCATAGTCATTCAAATTAATTAAAACCAATCTTTTTACAAAAACCAATAAAAAGTGACAACATTGTTTTGTGTGCACTCCTCTTCGAGAGACTACCTAGGATCAACTGATATACTATACTTAGGTAAATAAAATCTTGTTTTTCCACGCCCTATGACAGGCATGTGTCATCGAGCATTAGTATCACAATCCTTCTCTTCGTACGAAGACAATGTCTCATGTGTTATCAAGACCAAAAAGGAATTCTCTAAGTCTTATGACTTTAAAGAAAAAGCAAGAGAAGAAGAGATCTACTGATCAATCTGGGAATTGAAATAAGTGGAATAAAAGAAATTTTGAATATCCATCCTGTGGTAAATGTGGGAAGAAACACCCCAGTACTTGATTGACGGAAATGGGAGTCTGTTACATGTGTGGTGAAAAGGCCACCAAGCTCGTGATTGCAAAGGGAAGAAGGAAGCTACTAATGATCAGTGCTACAATTGCAGGGATATGTGGAATTATGCAAATGAATGTCCTAAGAGTCATGGGAACTTACCTCAGAATATTCCAAGGGATCAAGGCGAAGCTTATGCTATCACTACTGTTGAGGTAGAAGCTCTGAAAGACGTGGTGGAAGGTAATTTAATGGTTTCCTCAAGTTCAGCCAATGCATTATTTGATTCTAGATCATCTCATTGTTTCATATTTTCCAAGTTTGCTAAGAAAATTAGTTATTTCCAATTTGATTTAACAAGGGATTTGTCAGTTAAAACTTCTAAGGGAAGTATCATTGCAACAATGTTTTGTGAATCAGTCCCCATTAGAGCACATAAATGTTCTTTATCTGCTGATCTCATCGTCATACCTATTATTGAGTTTGATATAATCCTCGTTATAGACTGGCTTTCAGACTATGATGCGAAGATTTATTGTAAGAATAAAAAGGTTATGATTCTTGATGATGATGATAAAGAACACCTTATCTTTAGATTAGAATTGTCACCACCTAATTCTTATCTAGATCCACCCCCAGTAGCTCAACTAAATTCAATTATTGGGGAGGAAGAGAATGAGAAGACTATGGGTGAGAAAAGGAATGTTCAAATAGAAGATGTAACCATTGTTAAAGAATATGTAGATGTGATTCCGGACGATTTACCTGGAAATCCTACAGAACGAGATGTTGATTTTTCCATTGATTTAATTCCTGGATCAAGGCCTATATCGAAGACCCCTTATAGAATGGACACTGTAGAATTATTCGAACTAAAGAAACAACTAGAGTAATTGAGTAATAATGGATTTATTCTCCCTAGTTTTTCTACATGGGGAGCCCCTGTTCTTTTTGTTAAAAATAAATATGGATCCATGAGGTTATGTATCGACTACAGGGATATCAATGCTTTAACAATAAAGAACAAGTATCCCCTACCATACATTGATGATTTATATGACAAACTGCATGGATCTCAATACTTTTCAATGATTGACCTTCGATCTGGATACCATCAGTTGTGTGTGAAGAAGGAAGACATTCTGAAGACAGCATTTCGAACTAGGTACGGGCATTACGAGTTTACTATAATGCCTTTTGGATTGACTAATTCACCCTCTGTATTCATGGATCTGATGAATAGAGTTTTCAAGGAGTATCTTGAGGAATTTGTGGTGGTATTTATTGACGATATCATGGTATAATCCATAAGCTACAAAGATCATGAAAATCACTTGCGTGTTATCCTGAAGACTCTGAGAAGACATGAATTATATGGAATGTTTAGCAAGTGTGAATTCTGGATTCATGAGATTTCTTTTGTTGGCCATATTGTCTCTAAAGAAGGAATCTCTGTTGATCCTTCTAAGACCAAGGCAATCCATGAATGGCCAGCACCAATGAATATAACGGAGGTATGTAGTTTTATTGGTTTGGCAGGTTATTATCGATGTTTCGTCCAGAATTTTTCCCGATTGGCTAACCCATTAACGAAGCTCAGACGTAAAGGGGTTAAATTTGTTTGGAAAAAAGAGTGTGAAGAATGTTTCGATGAACTGAAGAGAATATTAGTCAATGCTCCTATATTGACTCTACCATTGGGGAATTATGGGTTTGTTATTTAATGTGATGCATCGAAAAAAGGACTTGGTTGTGTCCTTATGCAAAATGATAGGGTTATTGCCTATGCATCACAACATTTGAAAATTCATGAACAAAACTATCCTACTCATGATCTCGAGTTAGAAACTGTGATCTTTGCTTTGAAGATATGGAGGCACTACCTATATGGTGAAAAATGTGAGATTTATAAAGATCACAAGAGTTTCAAGTATATTTTCTCACAAAAAAAACTCAACATGAGGTAAAGGAGATGGATTGAATTACTCAAGGATTATGATTGTACGATACACTACCACCCAGGGAAGGAAAACATGGTGGAATATTCTTTGAGCAGAAAAGACCATGGAGTTTTGAACAATATGAGAATTTAAAGGGATCCAATTTTCATGGATCTAGTGAAGATAGACATGGGAATGACCAGGGAAGGTGAAACATCAATGCTTTTTCAAATGGTTGCCAAACCATCTTTACTATAAAGAACTAAGTGTTATCAGAACGATGATGAAGAATTTCAAAAGAATGTTAAAGATGTGAATGATGGGAGATTGAGAGACTTTGTGTATGAAGATGGAATTTTTAAATACGGGAAGAGGCTTTGTGTTCCCGATATACCTGATTTAAAAAGGGAATTGCTGGATGATACTCATAGTTCCAATTTCTCTATACACCATGGGAGAACCAAAATGTATAGGGATTTGAAGGAACATTTTTGGTGGGACAACATGAAGGGGAAGATTGCTGATTTTGTGTCAAGATGTATGGTTTGTCAACAAGTGAAAGCTGGAACACAACAGCCTGGAGGATTCATGCAACCTCTTCCCATACCGGAGTGGAAATGGGACAATATTACAATGGACTTTGTCATGGGACTACCAATTAATCCTAGATGGAATGATGAAATATGGGTTATTGTTGATCGTCTTACCAAGTCATCACATTTTCTTGATATACGATAAGATCTACCACTGGAACGTCTAGCATGACTATATATTAATGAAGTTGTGAGACTTCATGTAGTACCTCTGTCGATTGTTTCTAATCGTGATCCCCGTTTTACTTCAAGGTTCTAGAAGAGTCTTTAGAAATCCCTAGATACTGAACTTCATTTGAGCACTGCCTACCACCCTCAGACAGACGGACAGTTTGAACGGACTATTCAAACATTAGAAGACATGTTGAGATATTTCTCACTTGACTTTCAGGGTATGTTGGATCAATATTTACCTTTGGTAGAATTTTCCTATAACAATAGCTTCCATTCGAGTATTCAGATGGCACCATATGAAGCGTTATACGGAAAGAGAAGTCGCACACCAACCTATTGGGATGACGTTGGTGAATGAAAACATGTAGGTCAAGAACTGGTGGAGGAAGCGATGGAAAAGGTGAAGGTAATCCAAAATCACATCAAAGAAGCTCAATGTAGGCAAAAAGATATGTCGATAATCGAAGGAAGGATTTGGAATTTCATGTTGGTGATCATGCTTTCCTGAAGGTATCTCCATGGAAGGGAGCCACACGTTTTGGTAATAAAGTTAAATTGAGTCCCAGGTACATTAGACCTTTCGAAATTCTAGAACAAATTGGGGTTTTAGCTTACCAATTGGCAATGCCGCCAAGTCTCTCCAAAGTTCATGATGTATTCAACGTATCTCTATTGAGGAAATACATGCCTGACCCAATGAATGTACTCACCTACGAGGAATTAGAATTGGAACCTGATCTATCTTATCGCGAAGATCCCGTCAGGATTCTTGATACAAGGGAACAAGTACTAATAAACTGGACAACGCGTCTGGTAAAAGTTTTGTGGAGAAACCATAAGATGGAAGAGGCAACGTGGGAACCCAAGAAACTTATGATGAAGAACCACCCGAGTCATTTCTTACGATAATATTCTAGAAATTTTGAGGACGAAATTATTTGAAGGAGGTGAGAATGTAACACCCCATGCTTTTACGGTACGCTTCTCTTTGAATAATGTGATAGCGTGTGTTGTACGCAACACCGAGTTCTAACACACCATAACTAATCAAACTAGCCTTTATGAATAGTAATAACTAATTTTTTAATATATATATATTTTATATTTCAAAATGGACTTCATTTTTGGATTCCGAATATCGAATTTATCCAAAGGTGAAATTTTGGTACTTTTCGGATAACTTTAATATTTGGATGAATAGTGAAAATTACTAAATTTTAATTAAAAGCAACTTTTTTAATCGAAATAATTTATACTGATAAATTATGAATTTGAGTGGTTTTAAAGTAAATTTAGAATATATTTTTTCCATTTAAAAAAATTTTGTTCATTGTACGTAATTTCACAATTAAACCGAACATAAACAAGTATCAATCTTTTGATAGTTATTATATCTTAAAAACACGCTTTTTGTTTTGACAGCGGAAATTAATTTTAAATTTATTTATGCCACATCTGTGTTTTGAATTTAAAAAAATGGATTCCATATTTGGAATCAGGATGTTCAAAATGTGTAAATAGGTAACTTTTATTCATAGACATTTTGAATAATTACTGCGGTAAATATTTTATTTACCATTGTTAAAGGTAAATCCAGTAAATAAGGGTTAAAAAATAATATTATAATAATAAAAAATTACCCAAAAACGTGTCCTATCCTTATTGGTTGATACATGTTCGACCATGGTCATCATTGGGTCGATTTTGGGACCCCATGGTGCCACTTTTAAGTGATAGGGACACTTTATTTTAATTAAGTTAAAATGAATACAAAAATGACACAAGCATATATCTTTTAAAAAATCAATTTTTACATAGGGTTATATATGTTGGATTTTAGACTATAAATATTCATTAGAAAGATAAAAATATTTTATATATAATATTAATTTATTTATAATTTTTATACATTAAATAAATTAATTTATTTATGACACAATGATGATGAATTAATTACCATAATAGTGAAAAATTAAAATAATTGATATTATAAATACCCAAATAAATATAATTTGAGACTTTTAATGAATAAAAATAATTTTCTAGGATAATATGACATATTTTTATTGATTTAATTGACCTTGTTCTAAGAAATAATACTGTTATAAGTTTCATAAAAATCAACTATTTAATAGTGTCAAAATTGACATAAAAGAGTTTTTAAAACAACTATTATATTATTAATTGATATTAAATTCCTAAAATCTAAGGTTCGGCCAAGAGACTTATATAATGATATTTTTATCATTAATGGACCACTTGGTGGTTGCTTGGATGTATATATTATGTTTAATAACTTTATAATATAAAAATACAAAGTGACATGGTAAATGTCAAACTAATTAACTAAGAGTTAAAACTAAATGATAAGGTTAATATTGTAACCCAAACCTGTCTAAATTCTATTGGTTGAATTTTTTTAGACCTATACCCACCTTAACCTTTGAATAAATAACTTTTGAGCTATTAGAAACCGAATATGATTTTATTATAAATTAATATTTCTAGCTTTTCCAAAGGTGCCCCTCACCCCTCTTATAAAAGGGAACTCCTCCTTCTCATTTCATCACACCTACAAAGCCTTTTGGTTCAGTCAACCCCTGCCCAAGTACTCTCTAAACTTCCCTCACTAGAACCTAGAGGCTTTATTTTTATCATAAAGTCATCCTACGGAGCCCTTTTGATGAAATCAAAAGGAAGAACCCGAAGAAGAGGTAATGTTTTCACCACCCCTTTTCATGTTCCTTTCTTCTTCCACTTCTTCTTTCTTTGTTATTACCATTATAAAATAATATCTCCAGTATCATATATATACTTTGATGTTATTATAAATATGTTACAACCATATTCATTATTCTATCCACCCTTTTAATAACATGTCACCATACATGTGTACGTACGGCTTACCGTCTCCACATCGTGGTGTAATTGTTATTCAATATATTATTATTTGGATGGGTATAATAATGATGTGTAACTCATGTAAATAATAAATATAACATGATAATGATTCTTTATATATTATATACTATCCAATTATATATTATTTTAATATCAAAAGAATGATATTGTCGCTCGTGCATACGTACGGACTACCGTCTCCACGAACGCGATGAGATTCATTCTCAATCGTATCCATTCAAGTATAATTCTCATTTTATGATTAATAATAGTATCTAAGGACTTGATATCATTATGTATATGATTAAGATAAAACCTATCCATTACAAACATGTCTTACGTAACAAAACATATAAAAGGAAATGAGTAAGTTAACACCCGAAACAACGATAATACTAAGATATTTTTAAAAAATCATTGTTAAAAGATCATATATGACATCATATTAATGTATATTATTCCTGTATAATTTAATAACAATTATTTCACCATTATTTAGGAGGTTAACCTACCCCAACTAAGGAAAAGTACAAGGTAAGGGTTTATTTCACAGTCTATTCATTATCCAAGGTTGTTTATACGTAATAATCTAATGGGATCTCTTTATCATCCACAACCATGTTTAATAAAAATGTATTTCAAAACATTTTTTATATTTACAAGAATATGGGATAAATTCATTTATACCCTTGTTTGAATTTTTATAAGAGTTTTATAAATGAATCATTCCTTCGTTTTCCAAACACGGTGCTTTTTAACCATTTCGACAGAATTAAGGTAAGAATGTTTTTTAACTTATGCGGCGGGTGCAGTTATTTTCCACCGTTATAAAATCGTCGAAGCTTCCCATACAAACTTATAAGAATATTTTCAATGAAAATGTTTTATTTTATAAATATACGACTCTTAAATTATTTCAAAATAGAAAGAGATATTTCTCTAAAAAGAGTTTTGATTTCATCTATGTAAACATACTTTGATGGATTTTATGCTTACTTGAAGTTGATTTTTTATGATACAAAACATCTATATTGTATTTAAGGTTTTGTGATATGATTGACTGTGGATGTTCTATTTTTATACCATTCATATTTTATGGTGAAAGTATTGACATTTCGTATGCTAGTTTTAATACGAATGTTTATGTTATGTTTAAAACTTTTCATATGAGAATGCATTAGACTTAATATGTGATGGGTGGAGCCCACTATAGCTCCTCGATGCATCGGTAGGTCTCATGAGACAAACTAGTGTCTTGTCACAAGGCCTTGGAAAAATCTTATTTGTTGTCTTGGCACAAGGCCATGGCTATGTGGTTATGATAGTCTAGAATTATGAATTCCATCATTATGAAAGTGGTAATTGATATTGCATGTGATTATTCGATTAGTAGAATATCCATGTGAATAACTAAATGACATTAGTTCATTTTATTTTTTCCATACTATGTTGAAGTTCAAGTTTAAAAGGATTTTGTTTTAAGTTATACATTGCCTTAAATGTTTATTATTATTTATGAAAGTTTTCACTATATTGTTATCCTTACTGGGAATTTGAGCTTACCCCTTTTTTATATTTTATTTTTCCCAGGATGTGAAGAAGTAATTTATGAATGACCTGCAGGGATAGTATGTGGGGATATGAGTGTGGGATAAGGATACTATGTTATTGTAGTAGTTTTTTCACTTTATGATGTAATGTAAAACTTTATGAATATACCTAGTGTTTCCAAGGCTACTAAACCAATCAGTCTTTCGAGATTTGATCTTTCTTGTGATCATGATAATGTTATGTAATAATGAACCGAATCTAGGTAACTGAGGTCGGGGCGTTACAGCTGGGATGTCACAATGTTGTATCATAGGTTTTTCATTTGGTTTCTCATACTATTTTGGGTTGGTAGAAAGGATATTATGAATCTGTCGACACGTCATTAATAGACATGATTGGGACTGATCACCCCACATAAGGGAAATTGCGAAATGGCCAGGGATAGGGTTATTGTTCACTATTGTTTGTTGTTAAATTTGATATGATTTCACCTTGAGTAGATGGTTTATTTTCTAATTCTTTTTTTTTAGATTTTTGGTATTTTTATCCTTGTCCTAATACGGAAAAGAAATTTCATTGCGTTCATCTTACTAGGAATATAGGAATTCACATGCAATACATTGTGACATGGAATGTATTTTCATTAGATGGTTACCGGCTAAATTTGATCGTGTGCCTTGATTGATATTATGTTCATAGATTTATCCATGTTAGGTAATTCATAGAATTCTTTATTGTATAACATTCTTAATTGTTATTATTATATAGTGCTTGTTTATTCAGAATGCCTTTCCTACTTATATTCCATGACTTTGTGTTCTACCATGCTTCACTTTGCATACTGCTTATGATAAATATGTTTTTTTATTATATATGTAATTTGTTTCATTTTATAAATTAAATGGTTTTTATTATAGGAAATTCCAGTTTTCAGTTGTAAGGTGTGTGGGCGCCTTACTACTGGCAAAGGTTAATCGATGTATCGAACCATCCTTGAGATTTTTTCATATTTATAGACTGTCGATTTAATATATAAAATAACAATAAAGAGTAATTTTAAAGTAAGTTTATTTTGACTAAAGGGAGCCAAATTCTGAAATCTAATGAATAAGGGTATTTTAGTGGTTGGTGGGTAGCCACCCATATGACCGGGCCTTCATTTATGATCATGTTAAATTTTAATTGAATTGGTTTTAATTAATGGGAACCAATTTTTTATTCATGGCGTGTATGGGTGATTCATGAGTTGGGAAATGGAAACCCATGTAGTATAACAATATATATGCGTCTTTTTAATATTGTGAAATGACTAAAAATGTGATAGGTGTTTGGCTTTAAATTTTCAATGAAATGTTTTATCTTCTAAAATGAAATTAAACCCATGTTTTATGTTTTGGGAATGTTTTTATGAGATGAACCATTTTGGAGTTTAAATAAATCTATATAAGTACATCTTCTATTGGGTATCATTCAAGAGAACCAAGACTGGCACAGTAAGACCATTATAGGTACATAATTGTTAAACATGATTTTTTTGTTCAATTTTCATATTAAAATTAGATATCTAGAATTATATAATGTTTTTTAAAAGGATGTTTTGTGAAACATGCATATTTTCCCCTTGGGAATGGGTAAAAATAAATTATATTGTGTTTTTTTTAAAATGGTACATGATGTTTGGAATAAATCGTTAGAAAATTTATGATTAAATGTTAATAACTGGAAAATACAACTTGGAAATGGAAAATGATATGGGGCCCTCTATATAAACCCCTCATGTAATTGTAGGTCGAGTTTCACTTTGAGTTTCCTTGGAATGGAACTGTATATGTTTTATGTAGTCATTGTTTCTTTAGAAATGAATTTGTGATCGAATTTTGATCCTCGGACTCTTTCTTGGCGTGACCAAAGGCATGGTTCAATTCTTTTCTTCATAAAAGGATAACCCATTGTAGGTATCTCCCTTAGAGTTTTGTTCCCTGCTATATCAGGTGATATCTCTAATGTTTTGTGTCTTATATCGTTCATTTTACCTCATAAGAATTTTATTTTTGAATGAAACACTTCATCATATTGGTGGTTATGTTTATTTTGGCCTTCATCATATGTTTTTATGTTTTGATCATGGCTCAAATGAGCATCACATGTCCATTTGATTTGTTTGATATAACACACTTATGAGTGGCATATATTCTATCCTTTTACGGACATGAAACTCTAAAGGTGGGAAGTGTGGTGTTGAATATTTTAAACATGTCCTTCCAGAGAGTTTGAGAACAACTAAATATGAACAGTTTTAAATGGTCAGATCTATTCAATTACATTGAGGGTTTCATGTCTTGAATTGTATTGGTGCTTCCATGTGGGTATGAATCTAGTGTGTTTATTCATTACCAACTGTTGAAAATTATGATGATCATTCATAAACTATGGTGGTGATTTTCAACAAAAATGGAATGCCTTCATGTGGTAATGGAATTTGTTCTGATCGTCTTGCATAAACAATGGTGGTAATGTTCTGTACTTTTCCTCCTTAAGTACTCAAGAGATTGAAATATCAATTTTAATGAAAAATGACTTCATTTTTCTATTCGGCCAGAAATCATTTTTCTTCCATATCCATATATTCTAATAATCTTTTCAAAAAGAAATTTATATTAGATAATTACTATTAAATTTTATTTCTATACATTATTTAAATTTATAAAATATTAAAATGAATAGCCTTCTAGGTTTTTTAATGAGGTACTTTTGAGTTTTTACTCAAAATGTGAAAGGAAATATTATTTTAACATACACTTCAAAAATAGAATTCCCAAATATCATGAAAACCCAATGTTTTGAAGATTTATATAAAAATATCAATTTTTTTTGTCAAATAAATTAGTTTCTGTAATATTTGGTATAATGTTTTGATATTAAGGGAGTAATTTCAAAATAAAAAAGTTATTTTCCTAAAAAAATTCCTGATACCTTTTAACGAAATATTTCATTTATGATAACATATTTCAATTCTAAATATGATTTAATTGGGATATGATCCAATTATACCATTATTATTCATTATCCAGATGTTTCATGATTATGATGATAATATAATTATGAAATTTATTTATTTTCCTTGGGTAATTCTATGATTTAATATTTCAAATGTTAATGAAACCAACTTTATTTCCATTGGTTATGACATGATGAATATTTTATTATATTATGGAACACATATGAATGATTTTAAAATTTTTATGGTTGGGACCATAATTATATATCCCCTTAATGAATTGTGTAAATATAGATATCTCATGGGACAATAAGGACGATAATATAAGAGAAACTAGTTTATTATGGGATTTTTTAAACATTAATAGTCTTAAAAGTGATCCTTTACTAGGGATATGATATAATGGGGAGTAAAAAAAATCCACTGTGATAAATTGGATCTGATACCTAAATAAGGAAATAATATCTAGGATTATGTGTATGCCATAAACTTATTTATTATGCTAATGTTATTCTCTCATGGATTATGATCTTTAATACCTTTATGTTTCATTTCCCATGAACATCCTAGTTTTTTTTCTAGGATTCACCAATTATTAGTTTTCCTTTACCCATGTAATAAATAAATTATTTATGTATTATATGTCTAATTAAGGTGATAATTATTAATAAATTGTTGGGAGATGTTTAGATCTATGATAAATAATATTTTTTTGTATCCACGATTCTTGAGAAACTAAAATTATAATATTATAGTGTGAAACTTAATGTTATGTATTGAATATTTATCTAAAATATGTAATATTTATGTAGGAAATGTATGAGTCTCTATAGTTAGTTTTAGAATGGGATTTAGTCAATCATTCAAGATTGTGAATATTAATGTCTTGTGAAAACAGTACTGATAAATCTAAGTATATGAAATCATTTTAATGTTTTGGTAAGACAGATATTGAGTGGTTTTATTTTTAATTAATCATTTCTAAAAAAATAAGTGGATGTGGTTTTGGAACAGATTCCTCTCAAGGAAATAATACTCAATTTAGTTAGTGGAAGTATAAATTATCCTTCATTATTGTGTATAGTGAGTGTTCAATTACTGTATACCATCATTGACACTCTCGGGGGATATTATTTTGTTAACTCACATTATGAACCATTATAAATGTTTTTAGTATAATATAATCATAGATAAACCCAGCTAAACCTGAGGTTTCATAAATTTAAAAGAATTTTTCATTAATTATACATCCTAAGAATAGTTTTTCATAATAATATAATTCCTCATTATGACTATTATTGCTTACTATATAATTTTTTTATTCTACGTCTAGAATATGAGTATTCATGTTAATACAAAATGTAACAAACTATGAAATGACTTTCCTTATTAGAAACTAAAAGAAACAGGAGATTGAAGATGAAATATTTTTATTAATCTGTGTTAATTATTTCATTATGTTTTTATCAATATCAACATGGTTGACTTTCCTAACAGACATAATAATAGAAAAATATTTTTTTTGATGTCCATGGAGGGATGAATATTAAGCATCCTACGTGTCTTGTTTGTGTGAATAGGAACTCATGGAAATATCCTTGGAGAAAAAGAATATGTTTTATATATGAAATAAAATGGAATAGGGAAATGAATTTCTAAAAAAATAAATGATTGATGGAGGGAAATAAACTTCATCCAAAGGTACCATTTATTAATTGATGTCTAATGTGTGGGAAATATTGGAATTATATGAGCTAGTGATCTCATTTAAGTGTTTACTCTGAGGCCAAGTAATAACCTATTATGTTACAATAATTGAAGTTCAAGGATTTTAGTGTTTATGAATTAGGATTAAATAATTATTTTATAGAATTATTATATCAATGATATTAAAGATATTATAATATTGAAATATATATGGATTTTTCAATGTTAATTTATTATGTATGGATTTTAAAAAATATATTGAATAGTATTGATCACAAGGAAAGTTTATTAATTAGTAAGGTCATAATATTTTGTTCTGATAAAGATTTGATCGACATTGATAATTCAAATTGGATATTATTGGTTACCGAGAAATTGTTTTGTGATTTGATGTAAAAGTGATTTTTGGTATAAAGGATGATATTTTTTCCATTTTAGAGTTTAAGGAATATATTCTATAGTCTATCATTGTATCTGTGTAATAATGATGATGTTAATTTTTTGAATAATTTATTTTTTCATTTGAGGATAAATTAAGTTATATGGATACATTCATGAGTTTATAAGTTTATGGTTGATAAAAGGTTTAATGACATAGATACCGCTTTTTTGGTTCTAAGTGATAGGATTTTGAGTTGATTTGAAACGTTCACTCTGTTTCAGGATGAGTTATTTATTGATGTTATAATAACCATTTGGTATAGTATATGATATGATGTTAATTTATTTATCGTCTATTAGATATTAGGATATATATAATCTTGATGGTTGAAAAGTGATTCATTGAAAAATATATATATTTGGTTATATTTATGGTCGAGATAAGGATATCCTTTTGTGTCAGTATTTAAATATGAGCCATGACAATTTGTTGACGTTTAATATATTATAAAATTACATAATTATTTATCAAGTTTATTATGGTTATTTTGGGAGCTATTTTATTGGTTGAGGTATATATAACCCTTAGGTTTAATATGTGATTTAACATTAAGGATTATTTTTGAAGAATAAAACTAAATGTTGATATAAGATGAAAAATATTAGATAACCATTGATGTTAAAACATTATTTTTTATTTAGTTTATTGATGTAATTTGGGATATAGGGTTATATATTTATATAATTATATAATATGAATCTTTGGTGTTATTTTTCAAATTTTTAAGTAAAATGTAATATATTTTCATATAAAGGATTAAACATTTTAGATATTATCTAAACTTATAGTAACCATTTTAGTTTTGTTTAATATTAAAAGGTAGGAGGAATAGCTTGTTATCATTTTGGGGGTTATTTAATCAGTTAGAAGATTATTTTAATAATTCAATAATGAAAATTTTATCTTAAATAATTATCATTTGAAGAAAAATATGAGATTGTAGTGGAAAATGATTAATGGATGAAATTAAACATATCAAGTATGTATACATACTTATTTTCATAGTATAAATGGTATAGGAATAACTCATCTCTAGTGTGTGGGTCTTGAAAAAATGTTATCATATTATATTCATTTCATATGAATTGATGTTCTTTTTCTCATCTCATTGATTTGTTGTTTTATGTTAATTAAATTTCTCATGATAATTTAATTTCATATGATCTATGTTCACTATAATTATCTATAATTATATAGACATTAATTTTTTTCGTTCATTTCAATATTCACACTTCCCAATAATTTTATCCTATTTGAAAACCAGGTTAGTGATTATTTTATATGACCATAATATTTTCACATCCCTATTTTCAATAAAATGTTTATTAATGCTTTTTAGGATGTGGTTTTTGAAGAAATGAATTTTCAAATATCAAACCCTTGATTACCAAGAACAATTTCTGATTCTGGGGACTCAATTAATTAAATAGGGAATAATGAAACACCCTGATATTTTGAAATAATTCTATGTTTGATAGCATATATAACACACAACACTGAGCTTTAAAAATTCATGAATTATTATTATTTTATAACATTCGTAACATAGATTTTGAATTAGAAGTTACAAATAAAATTTTCCATATTTTGAAATATAAATAATTTTCTAAATCAATAATTTCATTGATAAATTATTATCAAATAAGGACTCAATTTTGTAGTAATGTCATTTTTCCCATCAATATAAATTTTCCTAATAAATGGTTTGTATTGATTTTTTCAGGGAATATTATATTTAATTTATTTAAATTTTCAATTTATTATTTGATAAAAATATTTTTATTTTTTAAATAATCATACCATAATTATCTTAATATGAAATTATGATATTTGTATTAAATGATTTATTTTATGGTGAATAGTGAGAATGGTGATTTTTATTGAAAAATGATTTTTTCAATATTTTATGATGTTATATTTTGTTTTAAAATGGTATCTATGTAATATTACTTATCTTATATGATTAATAATCTTATTATGATCATTGAAATACCATTTATGGTTTAATTTTTTATAAAAAAAAATTATACAGAAAAATGAATTTTTCTAAAAATATTTGTTTCCATAAATTTTTTTAATTTCATCCTAATTTATTTTTTGAAACACATATAAATTTAATCATGAAAAAATAATTCCTTCTTTCATCTGGAGGTCAAAATTTGATAAATAGGGCCATTTAAGTTATGTCCACTATGGATCGTAACCATAGTAAGTTTTCATTACCATGGTAAAGGTAACATGGCTTTATTAGGGTTAAAACTAATTTGATAAGGATTTAGAATCATTAAAACCCATTCCCTGATTTCATTTTATGATTATATTTCATCCATAATAATAAAAACATCTAAAATATAAAATTTTTCCATTTAACATTGATTTTTTCGTTTATAATATTAATGTTAAATATAAAGTCAAAAATGTAACATTCTTGATTTTAAAATAAATAATATTTTGTGACAAGCATAAAAATATGTTATATTCCATTATAATTGTTTTTAATTTTGAATAATTTTTTTATGATGCTTATTTTTTTAATTTTTACTGATAAAATAATTACCTTAAATACGTACGTAATGCCAACATAGTGATGTTACAACCAATTGAAAAATAAATTAAATAATTTTAAAAAATCCATAAGTAATATTTTTTATGTTAGTAAGAGTTTCCTAAATATTTCTAAGTTAAAAATAACTTAATCAATATTTTTATAGGTTTCTATTACAATTCCATTACATTCATTTTTCTTAAATCATATTTTTTTGAATAGTCCTTAAAATGAAATTAATAGAATTTTTATGAAAAATATATTGTTTAAAATTATTTAAAATTAATAAAAATAATAAAATTGTAAAATAACGGTAATAAATGGTAGAAAATATCATACCTCATCCATTTATGAGTAAATGTGTACCTTATAAGTACAATTATAACCCATTAATATAAAACAAATGCATTGACAGAGTTAAGTTGATAATTTTTAACAAAGGGGTTAAAGTAAAAGATAACGATAAAATGATATCTAAACCTATGAAAAATTGACAATATTATAATAGTAATACTATATATTACTTATACTACCATTCATGTCAATTTTGAATCATCAATCACAATTTATACACATATTATATTATAATATTACATGTGTTTCAAAAAATGAAATTAATAATAATTTATAATAAAAAATGTTTTAAAAAATGTTTTTAAATCAATAAAAATCCTGTATTTATTCATGTGAATTATATAAAATTTAAAATATCAAAGACAATCCATTTATGGGTCACTTGTTCTTATATGGTATTTTTATTTACCCCTAAATATTAAAAAGACTAAAACCTTAGTAATTATCAAAACAGTTAATATAGGGTTAAAAATAAGAGATATGAGTTGAAAAAAACCATAACCAAACCAATTGTTATTTTATGATTTTATTTATACACATTATCATATTATATTAATATCAAATCAACATGGATTCATTTTTCCTTGAAAATAAATTTATATTACAAATATAATTTAGGTAATTCGAAGAGTTCCTCTCCCCTACTTTATAAATGTAAATATCTTCTCCATCGTTATTCACAATTTTTGAGACTTATGTAAGGACCAAACCCTACCAAATTATCTGTTAAACATCTCTTGATTTTATTTATAGGTTATTTTATTCTTAAAAAACCATTCCAAGGGTATTTAAAAACGAATCTAAACGAGGCCAACTAAAGAGGAGGTGATCATCTTACCCGACCTCCTCCAATTTATATCTTCTTCTACCTCCTATAAATCCATTGTATCTATTATAAAATTAATAATTATGTATCCTAAATATACTATAATAATATTATTATTTAATGTACATAATATACCTTCGTCTTATCCATTGAGAAACAATAATGTTGTGCAAGAGTACATACAGATTACAACCTCCACAAAATGATGTGATTGAATTTTCAGCTTTTTCTTACATGGATCGTAATAAGGATTGATTTAATGAATATAATATATATATATATATATGAAATATAAATTATCCTATAAATGTGAATTGTTATTTAACATTATTTTGTTCCTTCCTTCAAAAAATGAAATCATCGTTCATTTGTACGTACAACCTACCGTCTCCATGAATGGTGTAATTAATTTTTCAATATTTCTAAATTTTATGGATGTATATATACTTAATTAATATATATTATAATTAGATCCTTTTTTTTAATTTTCTATATAATTCATCAGTGAACAAATTACAATGAACAGAACATCATAAGTGAAACTTCGATAAAAAAACAGTTAACACCTAGAAACGATGATTTTAATAATGAATTATTAATAAATCGGTATGGAAATTCTATAATTGTATCATATATGATATTAAAATTATTAAAATTATTTTATTATATAACTATAATATATTTAAATTTATTATATAGAATTTTACAGCACTTTCAATTCAAATGGAACATGAGGTAAGGGTTTCTTGCCTCACTTTTATATCTATGTGACACATGAAATATTCAAAACATGTTTCTTTTATGTGGTGCATATAATATTTAAAAATTAATTTTATGATTCTTCTCATTAAGATTATGTGTATTTAAATATCCATATATGTTTATCTCTTTCATGACTTTTTTATTCAAAAGTTAACAAAGTGAAAAGAGATTTATTTTTCAATGTCATTTTAATTAGGATTATCTATTCTTGAATTTCAATTGGAGGAAATAATGTAATTGTTTCCTAATTTCCCTAGAATTAAGTTCTCAAGTGACTAAAAGAATGTTTTTAAAGAAAAACAGTCTTACTTCTATTTTCAGTCAAAAATCATTTTTCTTCCATATACATGTTTTATAAAAAAATTAAATAATGTTATAATAGTATTATATTTTTATTTAAAGTAATTTTTTCCCATGATTTAATTTAAAAAAAGGTTTATAATGAATATTAGTATCATTTTCTAAATGTGTTACATTTTATTTTTTTACCAAAAATGTGAAATGAATCATTGTTTTGACATACACAGCATGAAAACAATTTTCCACCATCATGAATGCTCAATTTTTTGATGCTTATTATACAAGTTTCCATGATTCCATTAAAAGAAAATATTTTCAATAATATATTTTATTTTTTTTTTGGATTTTACTGAAGTGATTTAAAAATAAAAAGGTAATTTATATCTTGAAATATCATAGAGCCCTTTTAAAAAAATTCATCTATGATGAAACCTTTGGAGGATATTTATGCTTTAATGCGGATATGATTAAATTCCACCATATTTATTATTTATATGAATAGTTTATGATTATTTTGACATGATGTTTATGAAACCCATTTATTTTCCATGTGTCTTGATATAATGAAATTTTTGAATGGTTTATGAACCCCATTTAATTTCCATAGGAAATGATACGATAAATGTTTTGTGATCTTTTTTAAAACATATATATAATTTTAGTTATGTTGTTTATGTTCCAAGATTATATATCCCTAAAATACATTAAATTAATATGGATACCTTATGAGATAATAAAAAGTTGAATATTGAGTGAATGTAGTTCAATAATGGAATTTTTCCACCATGATAATCTTGGGAGTAAACCTTCACTAAGGATATGATGGATTAGGGAGGGAAACCAATCCTCTAGGATAGTCTTGGTTGTGGTACATTACTAAGGAAATGATTTTATATGATTATGTGTATGTTAAAATTTTATGTTTTTTTCCAATATTATGCTCTCATGGATCATGTTATTTGATCTCATTATGATTCATGTCATATAAACTAATGATATTTATTCATTGATTCATGATTATGATCTATGATGAGTTGTATATGGTGTTTAAATGTTAATATCATGTTATCAGACTATTATTCTCATATTATGTGTAAGTGATTGATATTTCTCTTAATAACCCTTAATATCCATCTGATCTCACTCTTTCTTACGATTCCTTTCATGAGGATATGAAGAAATGTTTTAATTATCATATGATTAAATATAGGTCCTTTTTATAAAGAACATAGTGGTATATGATTTAGACCAATTATGACCTAGTTCTTTATGTATCCAAGTGTCCAAATAAACTAAACCTATATGATTATAACATGGATCATAATTTAATTTATTGAATATTAATCTTAAAGGATTTGATATTTATATATGGAATGTATGGTTCACTATATTATGGATCTATAATAGAGAAGGGACCTTATAAACTATTTTAAATTTCTATTACAAATGATGTTTTTTGTTATTCTAGTTTTAGTTTTGATTATTATTATAATTTTGAAAAATCTATAATTGATGAACTTAATAAAAATATTGAAAACCTAAAATTAGATATCTTAATAATTCATGAGCTATATAAAGAACATAAAAGAGAAATAAAGATGATTGTTGATGAAAAAAATATTATTTCTCAATAAAATAAAAAACTATAAAATATAGATTTATGCACTAAGGGGAATGATTATGATTAATTAGACAATATTAATAAATAAAATGAAAATATAAAGACGGAAATTGAAAGTTAAAAGTAAAATTTTATAGTTTAATATAATAAAAATAAATTAATGAAAAATTTAAGGCTATCAAAAAATTAAATAAAAAATTTTATAGGATCTGATATAAAATTACACAAAATATATAAAAATTTATTAATAAAGATTTATAATGGATGAATTTAAAATCTAAAATTTTTTAGATGAATAATGAATGTTTTCTATTAATTTGAATGTTCATTAAAATTTCAACAGTATTTAGTAAATAATAGATAATTTATTTTGAAGAATTTTACTTTGGGATTATTTTGGAATATATTTTTCAAATAATTTTGGATACCATAAAATTATTTTAATTAACCAATAGTAACCAAGGTAAAATATATACCGAAAATGTTTTCTACATGACTTTTAAATATAAAATCATTAATATTATCTTGAACATCAGATGGTCTAACATCCGAACTCAAATCACTAGGTCCAAAATAATGTGCCACATGACTTGATGTGTTCCTCATTGAACAAAAGATGTTGTTGACTAGTGGTGAGAATAAGAAGGTGACAAGGGGAGAATATATCCAAGGTAGTTATGTACATACACTAGAGAATAAATATATATCGATAAACCAACCAAACATGAATGTGGAAGAAAATTTCTACATGATTCTATAACAGATGTCATGTTGGGTCATAAAAATATTAATCCATACGGACCCCTAATACTGTAGGTATAAAAATATAATAAGTACACATATAAATAAATAAATATAAAATGTTGTTTTAGAAATTCAGAGTCTGTCTCAATGCTGTATCAAAATCCTAAATTTTTGCTTTTGAAAAACCCACCACAAGGCCCCTTCCCTTCTCTGGATCATTGATCATGAAATCTGTATGTGTAATGATATTCCCATGTATGGTGTGAATATATAATCTTGAAGACACAACCAATGTGTCTTTAATAAAAGTTCACAAGAATATATATATTTTTTTCATGATGGGTAGGTAAATTATCAAACATTAATAGATCCAATCGTTCACCAAGTGATCTCTATTTAACTATGCCACCATAGAACCTGGTTGTACCATTATTGGTATTATACCATATGAATTTTATAAATAGTCATTGCATGACATATATTATTCTAAGAGACTATATCCACCTTTAAAGGGAATGTATATTTCACCCTTAAGGAGTAATTCAATACCCATGACAAATGGATACACGCTCTCATTCGATGGTATGCACACATTCCATGCTCGAATCAATGGAACACAACACATACACATGTACATTCAGCATCAGAACATCATAAAATAACATGTAACCTCTTATAATAGTTCATTTCATTCACTCCCATGGATTAATTACATTCCAAGATCAGACTCTATCCATTGTATTTCAAAATTCATAAATATTGAGATATGTTATCCATGCTTCCCCTCTATAGATATGCAAATGTATATCAGGGGAACCTGCAAACGTGATCACTAAAATATTGATTCTAATGGATAAATACAAATAATAATTAATGGTATAACATATAAAAGATAATAATATCACAATAAGTATTCTATATTATATGAATATTCCATGGTTGGGTGCAACATAGCATGAGATGACATAACATATAAACAATTACACTAACTATGAATTAACCGCATATAAGTCCTGGAAAAGAAAGGAATCACACAATCTATACCAAGAAAAGGCCTCACAATCCACCCACACTTGAAAACTTTCCATATCATTCAAGGGACTCTACAATAGTAACAAACACATAAGAAAATTATCCCAAACAACTCTATACATGTGACCAAATTATAACTACTTCCTACCATTAGCATGTAGATTCCAAATTCCATGATCTTTTGAAGAATAATACATGAATCGTGTCCCTACTAAAATATTCACTAGAAAAAGACACAATCTATCATCAGGGAATCTTTATAAATGATATTCAAGGAAAATATCGTGGAAGGAGATGAAATCCACATCAACTTGGAAAAGGGGGTCTTCCATCAATGGAAGATCTATATTCTCTTAAGAATAAAGGATACCAATAATCTATATTGGGAATATATCCAACGAATAACAAACAAAACAAAATTAGATCATGATAGAATCCCCAGATCTTGCTAATATAACATGAATATTTGATTCATCTCAAGAGTAAAAGAGGTGGTCTTGGATAAATGTAATGATCATGGAATGAAAAACCGCATACCGTGAATCAATAAGTGTAAACACTCTAGATCCAAAAAATTTGGAGTATAGAGAGAGAGAGGTGATAACAAGATACCCCACCATTGTATATAGGTTTGAGAACCTATGTTGTTGGATGAATAATGTAAGGGTTCTGAGAGGTTTTGGGTTTAAAATATAATTTTATTAATAATTAAAACAATATGAATGGTTTCGTCACAAAACATACTCAATAAAGTTTAAACTATTCGAGTATCTCTACCTCTTACGGGAACCATAATGGTTGGTCCCAAAAGATTAGTAATCCATTCACAAAATGTTCTTTTCAGAATATTTTAACCGACATGTTTTTCTTGGAAATTTCATTGGTTTTCAATAATCATGTTCCACCCTCTCTACTTATTTAATCAATCTAAATAGTTTATTTTGGAGAGCCGAATGTTTTACCCAAAAAATGTTCCAACCATGAACCCCCTTAATGGAAACTAAAACCTTCCAAAACAAACCATAATATACTTAATACATCACCAAATAAATGAATAACCCAAAAATACTTATAGAATGGATGACAATATTTCATATGGTACCTAAAAAATATTTGTCCATTACAATATCTGAGAGGACCAATTTGAGATATAACTATTCTGAGAGGGGGGTTGAATCAGTGTTGAGGAAATTTTTAAACCAATTCCAACTTTCTATCCGAGTACCTCTTGACCTATTAGAATATTGAATCTCTAATTCTATTTTCTATATCATATGAAATAATAGAAAGTAGTATGTATATGAAAAAGTTATTTTTACATAGTTCACAACTCAATAAGAGCAGCTTCATCATTTCCATTCATGGGAATGACAAGTTAATTGATTCTCCACTATAATGTAATAAGCTGTTATAATGGGTTTACTAGGATAACAATCATCTAGTCTGTGTGGGTCCCCATACATTGGAGGGGGGACAATCCTTTTCACTAGACTGGTGATAGCCTAGACCAACTTTCAGATCCCTTTCTTGTTCATAATACTACCGATGGAGATAGTCTTCTTCCTTCTTCAAAATGTAGGTTCTGCTGTCGATATTTTTAAGTTCTCTTCACTTGGTTACTTGCAAAGCAGTTGGCAAGAAACTCTCCAATTCTTCTATATTATATTCTAGTGAAAAACCAACAACACTAAGTATCTTCATCTTCTTCCATGGCTTGAAACACATAAAACTATGTGAATGTTATGAATTAAGGATTGGTTCACTTGTCATAGTCAGATTAATCTTCTTCTCCATTATTCATGAATGCATATGATAATGCACAAAATATTTAGGTTGATCCTTTATTCCCTTTTTTTCTTTTTTTACATGCATTTACACACCTGTTTTGGTTCTTTATTTATTTTATTTCATGTACGCATGTTCATGCTTGAAATAATGCACTCTCTTCTTCCTCTCTTTGTGTGAGAACCCTAATGGGTGTGGTTTAGTGGGAACACACAAAACACATTCTCCTTCTCCTCTTATTTTTTTTATTTATTCCTCTTTCACTAGGTTAGGGTGCTTCATTGTGTTTATATATATATATATATATATATATATATATGTTTCTTCAATCCTGAATTGGTGAAACCTTTTCATTGTGAAATATTATTCTTCAACCAACCACTATAGGCCTCAGGCTTTCTTCAAACCATGCACATGAGTGCATGAAACATTTACTTCCCTTCTCTTGAACTCTCCTTCTTCACCAAGACATGAACCCCTGTAAACAGTATAGTGTAAACATGAGTACCTCAGAGATTTCTTCATTACCATATAATACTAGGGTGGCAATGGGTTCTGTTATTCACACATGCAATGAACATTCTTCTTTGTGCATGAGGTGAACAGATCTTCCTCTTCGCAAAGCTCAGTGGGATACAATGGATTAATCATTAGATCAAAATGGTGTAGCCTTTGCAAAGCACGTTGAGGGTTTTACAAAACTCATCATGTGTTTGGGTTTCGATTCATCATGATGCTATTCGATAGTGCGTAGCCCTGCTTAAGGCTTGTGGGGACTTTTTTTCATAGATCCTTGAGGACTTGTGGTGCACGTCTTGATCTTTGTGAAGTGATTCTTAGTGATATACTATATTTTAAAAAAAATAGGAGATCATGAGTATGTGGGAGCAGCATGTATATTCTTCTTGAGATCCTCTTTATATAGGATAAAAAACTCTTCTTCTGCATTCAATATCCTTGTAAAAATTCATGGAGATCACGACATTGAATGCTCGTGATTTAAGGGGTTTTGAAACTCTTCAACCCTGTGTGAGGATATTCCATGATCCATGGGATGTTTTTTTTGTAGGCTTCTTCCTTATCTTGAGCATTCATTTCATATTTTCATCTATCTCGTTTATAAATCAGGCACAAATCATCCATGAATAATGAAAAAAAATTAAGGCCTCGTGACTCCGTTTTCTTTGGCCTCCTTTGAGATATTCCCATGCATACAAGATGTAGATTTCATGTATGGTCTTGGTTCAATCACAAGAGACTTATTCGATAGATAGGGATCATCCATGATGGTTTTTATTTATCTCTAGTGAGAGGAAGCACAAATGATAAGAAATTTTGGGAGGAGTATTATGACTCACCTATGGTAGAATCAGATGGCTCGGTTTGAAACTCACAGGGTGCGAGATTAGATCAGTGGTAGATATTTGATGATTGGATTCCGTTGGTGATCGGACGGCCGACCGAGACATGGGAAGTGATCGATGGTAGATATTTGTTCACAGAGTTAAAAATACCATCCCACATAGAAACAACAACACATTTTGAGTGTACTTTATGTATCAAGTTGCTCCTCTCCATTGCCAGATTACTCCCTCTCCCTCCATGGTAACGCCCCGTAACATTTTCCTCAGGTGTGCTCTATTCCCAGACTATGTGTAACACCCCAGGAAAATAAAAATATGAAATTTTCATATTTATCTATATTTTTGAATCAAATATTAATATTACTTTAATGGGAACACTATGCTCAATGGCATACCCAATACACAACAATGAGTTTCTTTGAAATCTTACGTTTCACACTAATAATAAAATAATATTATTTTAAATGGTAGTAAACGCCTAGTCGTTGTAATGGTGGGAATGAACAGAACTAACTAAAAAATGATTATATATGTTTGTCAAATATTTTTTATTTTATCCAATAAGTTTTAGAGGCTTAAAATGTGAATGAATCCAATTTTAAGCGTAAATATCCTAATATTCATTAAAAGTTAGATTAACTGCCTTTTGATGGCGAACCTCTATTAAATCCACTTCATGAAAATTTTATGTGTTATATTTGACAAAATGAAATTCTTCTTTAGAATCGGGACATCAAAATTTTCATTGTGTAAATTTTTGGAATTTTTCTGATAAAGTTCATTTTTTAATGAATAGTTAAAAATGTTGTATATTAATTCAAAACCTCATTTTAATCTAATTTATTTATATGATTATATTATCTTTTGAATTGGTTTTAAAGTGAGATTATAATATATTATGACTATTTAATACAATATTGGTCATTGGAATTAATTTCACATTGAAATTGGACTTAAACTAGTGTCAATCTTTTAATAGATATTGTTTCTTAAAAACACACTATTTGTTTTGACAGCGGGAATTGATTATTAAATTAATTAATGCAACGTATATGTTTTGAATTTTGTAAAATAGAAATCATATTTGAATTCTGAATATCAAATATAGCTTAGGGTGAATTTTTGGTAATTTTCTGAAAAACATCAATTTTTTATGAATAGTGAAACCACTAAGTGATAGTTAATGAAACTGATTTTTTGTTTAAATGATACATTACCACTTCTGTGATTTGATTTTCAAAAATCCAACATAAATGGTTGTAATTAGGAAGTAAAATGTGGTTCAATGAGATTAAAATAATTTTTTGGTCAATAGTAGCTTTTAGGTTTTATTAATCGCGATTAAAGATAATTAGTGTAAATTAAGGTAAAAATAATGTTTTAATAAAATTAAATGACCATGAACCATGTCCTAACCTTATTGGATGAGTCATGGCCGACCAATAAAATCCATGGGACAACTTGGGGACCCCATGGATCCACTTTGGTTGGAAAATGACATTAATTCCTTTTTATTTAAAGTTAAAATTAAAATGTCAACAACATGTGTTGTTTTACTAAAACAATTTTTACATGGGGTTATACAAGTCATATTTTTGACTATTAGTACTCATTATAACGATAAAAATATTTCTTACATAATGATATATTTTTTTATAATTTTTTTACATTAAATAAATTAATTTATTTATGACACCGTGATGATGCGGTGATTACCTCATAAATGAATGATTTAAATAAAATGAGAAGATAGGGTGAAATATAAGTCTTAAAATTTTCACAAACCAATTGGAAGGGTTTATTTCTAAAACGTATCACCTTATCCTATAAATATATCCTTTTTGGACCTTTAAAATCGGAAAATCATTTTATAATAAAGTAATATTCTATAACATTCCAAGAGTGCCCCTCCTCTTCTCTTATAAAAGGCCCCCACCTCTACCACCTTACACACACCTCTCAAGCCTTCGGATCGGCCAAAACCTACCCATTTAATCTCTCCACATCCATATATTCATCATTTAAGCCTCACCTTTGGGCAGAATCCTTTCCAAGGAAGCCTTTGAGCTCAAATCAAAAAGAGTTACCTCATTTAAAGGTAATGTCTTCCCTTGTGTTCTTTTGTTTTATTTTGATTCTCCAACCCTCTAAACTCTTTTTTTTCCTTTATTTTGTAACAACACCAGTATCATAAATTCACTAGTATGTTGTTATGTTAAGTATTTGAGCTACACTTACATACACCTTCGTCTAATGGTTAATGGGCATAATGTTTCTGTGGATGGAAAATTTCTTCCTCACGAAACGATGATCGTTCAATCTTCTCTTAACACCTTTCATGATGGGCATTATGATGTCACTATATTTTATATATGATATATATGGTCGTTATGTTTTATATATTCTTCTTAATTTTATATTTATGACATTCCTTTATGCTTTTCATGTTGTGCAAATGCGATAATTTCATACGAGGAAGTGTGGACTACCGCCCCCTCAAGTGATGTGACTCGTTCATGAAATACATGGAATGTATAAGGAATGAAATTAAAAAACATATGTGACCTATATAAAATATATATTATACTGGAATTATAATATATATATCTCTTAATTATTTTTAATTTCATTAATATGAAAAAAGAAATTAAAGTAGCGTTCATGCGTACGTACGGGCTACCGTCTCCATGAATGGTGCATTTCATTTCTTTTTATCTCCAAATGTTATGGAGTAGTATAAAATGAATATTTACGGGATATATATGATATTTAAATCATTAATACTATTCTGGAGATGATTTACTTCTAACTACAAGGACAATCTTTTTCAAACAAGTTTATTTTTGGCTCATGTACCAAACATCGACAAAATCGTCTGATATGAACTCACATTATTAACCAATTATTATAACATTATAATATGTAATATGAACTGAATAATACTCTTTAAAAGAAGTTATTAAGCAATTATAAACAGACCAAAGTTTATTATTCAGGAAAATAAAGAAAATAACAAGACAAGTCAGACATGAAGTAAGGGATCCAACCTCTCTCTTTCTTTTTAAGTACTCCCTTTTATGTCATTTATTTTAAGCTCATCCTTATTATGTTTGGGGATGTTATTTTGTATTCCTCATTCTGTAATTTTTATGTTCATATTATGAGAGACCCAATTTGATCTCATAAATCCATTTTTGGAAGTTTGAAGTGGAGCTGTTAGGCTGTCGAGCTTTTGTAAGGGATATTTCATCTCACTTTTATTCACGTGATATTTAAGCAAAATTTTCTACCATTTAATTTGAGTGGTGTATGTAATTACCATTATTCTAATCTTTGTTTAATATACTTTTGTTTATGAGTATTTACATCAATGTTTTATAGTCCTTCTTTCATGGGGTGTACGTTTCGAAAGTTACCCAACTCGGTAAGGGAACCTTTCACCCTCCTCTTTTTAAAACACATCTTTTGTTATGTCTTTTAATTTACATATTATTATGTTGGAATATGTTCATCTATATCCTTAGTGATGTAATGTTTTTCTCCAAGTGATGAGATACCATTCACTCACTCAACTACAAATTTTCTGAATTTTGAAGTGACATCGTTAGGCTATCGAATTTTTACAAGGGAACGTCCTAACCCAATTTTGATTTCTTTGTGTTAAACTTGTACATCTTGAACATGTCATCCAGTGAATATGTGTGAATGAACTCTGATTGTTTCACAATTAATATCCACTTATATTGGGTGTATTTATATTTCTCACACATAATTATGTGATAGATTTATCCTTAACTTAAGGATACCATCTTTATAATGGATTTCATCACAATTTACATTTCCATTGAGACTTCATTGTTGTTATGCACCAATTCAATATTATATAATGTGTATACTATCATTTGACATATTAATATTTTAAAATTATAATTCTATTAAAACCTTCAAAGTTGTATGGGACACTTTGATTCAAAAATCGCTTTTAAATGGTTTTTTTGAAAATAGATTGATTAATTCTATATCTTGGAATTACTTATTGATATTGAAAATGAAATGTTGTTATTGAATTGTTTATATTTTAAATATTTTAAGTGTTATGCTGTTATTTGGACATTTTACGGGTGCTTACATGATAAACAATATGACGGGTGGTGCCGTGAATACCAAGATGGGCGGTTACGTTATAACCTCAAATGCATTGGGTATGGAAGTAGGCCGTATGGCTATTCCAATAAGTGATATGTGTGTAAGTTGACCGGATGGTTATTCCACTTAAGTATGTTTATGTCCCAAGTTACATTTATATGTTATGTGTTCATTATATGGGTTTTACGGTAATATTTTGGTTACAAAAGGGTATGTAATGATCTTTTATTCAATGAAGAGTATTTTCTTCTTCATAAAGGTGAAATGTATTACTTTGATAAAGTATTCTTGGTTTACTGGTTGTTTTGAAAAACTAACAGTTTTCCTTCTTTATGTATCCCTTACTGAGCTTTTTTTGCTCACACCATGTTTTTGAAATGTTTTTCACAGGGCTTAATGTGTAGTAGGGTTAAGGATGGGATCAAGTGGAAGTCATGCTATATTAAACGTGGAACTATACATGTTTCTTTTTAAGAGTTTTTATTTTATGGAAACTTAGAAGAAGTGTCTACTTTTTTATCTATTGAGATGTAATATATATGTCTTAATTCTCTAAAACTCTAAACCTGAAAACATCTTAAATGTGGATTATTAATTTAATTCAATATTAACTAAGGTTTAAGGCCGGGGCTTTATAGTTTGTATCAAAGGTCGGTTTAGATAACTTTAGAGGTTAGGGTATTCTCTAAGCATAAGTGACATTACGATAATGGTTAGTATTTCAGAAAGAGCCTTAGTTTTTGATAAAGTGAATGAGTAAATATATATTACTGTTTATGTTCCACATTATTACATGATGGTTTTTTTGATATTCTCACACTGACATATTTGGGTTTTAGTAAATGGATGGATCTAGCAGGCACCAAAGTGACAATGGTTTTGAAGGGATCTGTGGTGGTTCTCTGATTAAGAGACTGGATGAAATGGGGGATTAAATGAAAAATCTCGTGGTTATTCTAAACCAACTATCAGGATTCATGATCAACCACTTGAACCTTGGTGAGTTCTCTAATGCATCATGTACGAGAGAACCAACTCGATGTGGTTGTTCAGGTAATAATTATAAAGGAATCCATTAGGGTTTATATGATCCTAACTTTTGAAGTAATTATGGGTTACTATATGTTATGACGGAAAATGAAAGGCATGAGATAAAATTGAGGTTAAATTATCTTATGGTTATTTATGATGATTTTATTACTTTTTGAGGAATTATTTGAGAATTATATAGTTTGGAAAAAAGGACAAAACACAGACTGCGTGACAACCCATCGCGTCGGAGAATGTTGGGGGAATCGAACCCACAACCAATGTCCGACTTGTATTTATCACCTACCACTGGACTATGTGAAGTCCCTGGTTAGTTTGACAAATTATTTTTAGTTATATGATTTTATGAATCAAGAGAAAGTTGATTTTGGTTTATCTATGGAAATTATTTACCTATCATGGAGGATATATGATTAGGTTAATTACTTTTCAGTATGAGACTTTAAGAATAACTGATGTTATTTGGAGATAAATGTTATGGTTTATCTGGGAAGACTGTGTGATTAAATCTTTTATAGATTTGGGTTTCAGTATTAGTGTTGATTACATTGATGAATTTTATGGATAGATGTTTATTGAATGGTATTTTTTGAACTTTGGGTATTGTTTGAAAATTTTTGGAGATTAAAAATAGATTTTTTTTATAAAGGATTATCCTTTCTGGGTACTATCTGATCTCATACTAACCTTTTTGGTTTCAGTTTAGGTTAAGGTCAAAAGGAATGGGAAGTATATTGTTCTCTTTTGTAAATTAGGTGATTCACTAAAAGTTGATTATATCACTCTTAATGTGAACATGTCATCCTAAATACTCATCTTTTGGAGAAAATATGAGTTCGTGTAAAAAATCTAGTATAAGTTAAAAGTCAAGACGACAAGTAAGTATGTTTCCTTATGATTTAGTTAGGCTCATAAATAAATTCCTCAAGGAAAGGTAACATAAAAACAAAAGTGATGTCTGTTAACTTTTCCTACTGGGGAATCGAATACCGTTTAACCCACCACAAGTTTGTGATTTTCTTGTGGTTAACATTCTCCTAAACATGTTTCCTATCACACTCCCTCAGAACATGACCCTTTTTTTTCTTCCATATCCATGTTTTCATAAATGGAATCCTAGTATGGGTTAACTTGGGTGACCTTTGTACTTCATTTTCATTATTTTAAAGTGATAGTTTTACTGAATCTTGTTCCGATGTGGGATTTTCAATGATGTTTCCAAGCCCAATTTTAAAATTACGAGGACGAAATTCCCAAAAGGAAGGAAGGATGTAACACCCCAGGTTAATAAAAATATGAAATTTTCATATTTATCCATATTTGTGAATAAAATATTAATATTACATTAAAGGGGACTCTATTCTCATTGGCGTACCCCATACGCAACAATGAGTTTGTTTGAAATCTTACGTTGCACTCTAATAATAAAATAATATATTTTTAAATGGTAGTAAATGCCTTGCCATTGTAAGGGAGGGAATGAACAGAATTAACTTCAAAATTATTATATATGTTTGTCAAATATTTTTAATTTTATCCAATAAATTTTAGAGGCTTAAAATGTGAATGAATCCAATTTTAAGCGTAAATATTCTAATATTCATTAAAAGTTCGATTAACCGCCGTTTGATGGAGAACCTCTATTAAATCCACTTATTGAAAATTTAATGTGTTATATTTGAAAAAATAAAATTATTCTTTAGAATCGGGACATCATAATTTACATTGTGTAAATTTTTGGTATTTTTCCGATAAAGTACATTTTTTAATGAATAGTGAAAAATGTTGTATTTTAATTCAAAACCACTTTTTAGTATAATTTATATATATGATTAGATTATATTTTTAATTGTTTTTAAAGTGAAATTATAATATATTTTGACTATTTAATACAATATTGGTCATTGTAATTAATTTCACATTTAAATTGGACTTAAACTAGTGTCAATCTTTTAATAGACATTGTTTCTTAAAAACATGCTATTTGTTTTGACAGTGGGAATTAATTATGAAATTAATTAATGCAACTTATATGTTTTGAATTTTGTAAAATAGAAATAATTTTTGAATTCTTAATATCAAATATAGCTTAGGGTGAATTTTTTGTAATTTTCTGAGAAACTTCAATTTTTTATGAATAGTGAAACCACTAACTGGTAGTTAAAGAAAGTGCTTTTTCGTTTAAATGATACTTTACCACTTCTGTGATTTGATTTTCAAAAATCTGACATAAATGGTTGTAATTAGGAAGTAAAATTTTGTTCAATGAGATGAAAATAATTTTTTGGTGAATAGTAACTTTTAAGTTTTATTAATTGCGATTAAAGGTAATTAGTGTAAATTAAGGTACAAATAATGTTTTAATAAAATAAAATGACCTTGAAACATGTCCTAACCTTATTGGATGAGTCATGGACGACCAAGACAGTCCATGAGTCATCTTGGGGACCCCGTTCATTTACTTTGGTAGTAAAATGAAATTTATTCTTTTTTATTTAAAGTTAAAATTAAAATGTCACCAACATGTGTTGTTTTACTAAAACAATTTTTACATGGGGTTATACAAGGAATATTTTTGACTATAAATACTCATTAGAAAGATAAAAATATTTCCTACATCATGAAATTTTTTCTATAATATTTAGACATTAAATAAATTAATTTATTTATGACACTGTGATGATGCGGTGATTACCTCATAAATGAACTATTTAAATAAAATGAGAAGATAGGGTGAAATCTAAGTCTTAAACTTGTCACAAAACAATTGGAAGGGTTTATTTCGAAACCTTATCACCTTATCCTATAAATATATCATTTTGGGACCTTTAAAATCCGAAAATCATTTTATAATAAAGTAATATTCTATAACATTCCAAGAGTTCCCCTCCTCTTCTCTTATAAAAGTCCCCCACCTCTACCACCTTACCCACATCTCTGAAGCCTTAGTAACGGCCATAACCTTCCCATTTAATCTCTCTACATCCCTATATTCATCATTGAAGCCTCACATTTGGGCAGAATCCTTTTTAAGGAAGCCTTTGAGCTCAAATCAAAAAGAGTTACCTCATTTAAAGGTAATGTCTTCCCTTCTGTTCTTTTGTATTATTTTGATTTTCCAACCCTCTTAACTCTTTTTATTCCATTATTTTGTAACAACACCAGTATCTTAACTTCACTAGTATTTAGTTATTTTATGTATTCGAGCTACACTTATATACACCTTCGTCTAATGGTTAATGGACATACTGTTTCTGTGGATGTTGAATTTCTGTCTCACAAAACGATGATCGTTCAATCTTCTCTTAACACCTTTCATGGTGGGCATTATGATGTCACTATATTTTATATATGATATATATGGTTTTTATGTTTTATATATTCTTCTGAATTTTATATCTAAAACATTCCATTATTCTTTTCATGTTGTGTGAATGCTATAATTTGATACGAGGAAGTGTGGACTACCGCCCCCTCATGTGATGTGACTCGTTCAAGAAATACATGTAATGTATATGAAATGAAATTAAAAAACATATGTGAACTATATAAATTATATATTATACTTGTATTATTGTATATTTATATCTTAATTATTTTTAATTTCATTAATATGACAAAGAAATGAAAGTAGCGTTCATGCGTACGTACGGCCTACCGTCTCCATGAACGGTGCATTTCATTTCTTTTTATCTCCAAATCTTATGGAGTAGTATAAAATGAATATTTACTGGATATATATGATATTTAAATCATTAATACTATTCTGGAGATGATTTAATTACAACTACATGGACAATCATTTTCAAACAAGTTCATTTTTGACTCATGTACCAAACATCGACAAAAACGTCTGATATGAACTCACATTATTATCCAATTATTATAAAATTATAATATGTCATATGAACTGAATAATAATATTTAAAAGAGGTTCTTATGAAATTATAAATTGACCAAAGTTTATTATTCAGGAAAATAAAGAAAATAACAAGACAAGTCAGACTTGAAGTAAGGGATCCAACCTCTCTCTTTCTTTTTAAGTACTCCCTTTTATGTCATTTCTTTTAAGCTCATACTTATTATGTTTGGGGAAGTTATTTTATATTCCTCATTCTGTAATTTTTATGTTCATATTATGAGAGAACCAATTTGATCTCATAAATCCATTTTTGGATGTTTTATGTGGAGCCGTTATGCTGCCGAGCTTTTGTAAGGGATATTTCATCTCACTTTTATTCACGTGAGATTTATGCTACATTTTACACCATTTCATTTGAGTGGTGTATGTAATTCCCATTATTCTAATCTTTGTGTAATATAATTTTGTTTATGAGTATTTACATCAATGTTTTATAGTCCTTCTTTCATGGGGTGTATGTTTCGAAAGTTACAAAAGTCGGTAAGGGAACCTTTCACCCTCCTCTTTTTAAAAGTCATCTTTTGTTATTTCTTTTAATTTAGTTATTATTATGTTGGAATATGTTCTTCTATATCCTTATTGATGTAAAGATTATGTCCACGTTATGAGATACCATTCACTCCCTCAACTACAAATTTTCTGAATTTTGAAGTGACGACGTTAGGCTATCGAATTTTTACAAGGGAACGTCTTAACCCAATTTCGATTTCTTTGGGTTAAACTTGTACTTCTTGAACATGCCATCCTATGAATATGTGTGAATGACCTCTGATTGTTCCACAATTAATATCCACTTGTATTGGGTGTATTTATATTTCTCACACATAATTATGTGATAGATTTATCCTTAATTTAAGGATACCATCATTATAATGGATTTCATCTCAATTTACATTTCCATTGAGACTTCATTGTTGTTATGCACCAATTCAATCTTATATAATGTGTATACTCTCATTTGACATATTAATGTTTTAAAATTATAATTCCATTAAAACCTTCAATGTTGTATGGGACACTTTGATTCAAAAATCGCTTTTAATTGGTTTTTTGAATATAGATTGATTAATTCAATATCTTGGAATTACTTATTGATATTGAAAATGAAATTTTGTTATTGAAATGTTTATATTTTAAATATTTTATGTGTAATTATGGTACCTGGACATTTTACGGGTGGTTACGTGATAAAAAATATGACGGGTGGTGCCGTGAATACCAAGATGGGTGGTTATGTTATAACCTAAAATGCATTGGGTATGGAATTCGGCCGTATGGCTATTCCAATAAGTGATATGTGTGGAAGTTGACCAGATGGTTATTCCACTTAAGTATGTTTATGTCCCAATTTACATTTATATGTTATGTGTTCTTTATATGGGTTTCATGGTAATATTTTGGTTACAAAAGGGTATGTAATGATATTTTATTTAATGAAGAGTATTTTCTTCTTCATAAAGGTGAAAAGTATTACTTTGATAATGTATTCTTGGTTTACTGGTTGTTTTGAAAAACTAACAGTTTTCCTTCTTTGTGTATCCCTTACTGAGATTTTTATGTTCACACAAAGTTTTTGAAATTTTTTCACAGGACATAATGTGGAGTAGGGTTAAGTATTGGATCAAGGGGAAGTCATGCTATATTAAACATGGAACTAGACATGTTTCTTTTTAAGAGTTTTTATTTTATGGAAACATAGAAGAAGTGTCTACTTTGTAATATTTTGAGATGTAATAGTTATGCCCTAATTCTCTAAAACTCTAAACCTGAAAACATCTTCAATGTGGATTATTTATTTAATTCAATATTAAGTAAGGTTTAAGGCCGGGGCATTATAGTTGGTATCAATGGTCAGTTTAGATAACATTAGAGGTTAGGTTATTCTCTAAGCATAAGTGACATTACTATAATGGTTAGGATTTCAGAAATAGTCCTAGTTTTAGATAAAGTGAATGAGTAAATATATATTAGTTTTTATCTTCCTCATTAGTACATGATGGTTTTTTTGATATACTCACACTGACATTTTTGGGTTTTAGTAAATGGATTGATCTAGCAGGCACCAAAGTGACAATGGGTTTGAAGGGAACTGTGGTGGTTCTCTGATTAAGAGACTGGATGAAATGGGGGATTAAATGAAAAATCTCATGGTTATTCTAAACCAACTATCAAGATTCATGATCAACAACTTGAACCATGGTGAGTCTCTAATACATCATGTACGAGAGAACCAACTCGACGTGCTTGTTCAGGTAATAATTATAAAGGTATCCATTAGGGTTTATATGATCCTAACTTTTGAGGTAATTATGGGTTACTATATGTTATGACAAAAACTGAAAGGTATGAGATAAAATTGAGGTTAAATTATCTTATGGCTATTTATGATGATTTTTTCTCTTTTGGGGGAATTATTTGAGAATTATATAGTTTGGAAAAAAGGACAAAACGCAGACTGTGTGACAACCCTTCGCGTCAGAGAATGTTGCGGGAATCAAACCCACAACCAAAGTCCGACTGGTATTTATCGCCTACCACTGGACTATGTGAAGTCCCTAGTTAGTTTGACTAATTATTTTTAGTTATATGATTTTATGAATCAAGATAAAGTTGATTTTGGGTTATCTATGGAAATTATTTAACTATCATGGAGGATATATGATAAGGTTAATTACTTTTCACTATGAGACTTTTAGAGTAACTGATATTATTTGGAGATAAATGTTATGGTTTATCTGGGAAGACTGTGTGATTAAATCTTTTAGAGATTTGGGTTTCAGTATTATTTTTTATTACTTTGATGAATTTTATGGATAGATGTTTATTGAATGGTCTTTGTTGAACTTTGGGTATTGTTTGACAAATTTTGGAGATTAAGAATAGATTTGTTTTATAAAAGATTATCCTTTTTGGGTATTATCTGATCTCATACTAACCTTTTTGGTTTTAGTTTTGGTTATGGTCTAAAGACATGGTAATTATATAGTTCTATTTAGTGGATTAGGTGATTCACTAAAAGTTGATTATAGATCTCTTAATGTGAACAAGTCATCCTAAATACTCATCTTTTGGAGAAAATATGAGTTCGTGTAAGAAATATAGTAAAAGTTGAAAGTCAACACGACAAGTATGTATGTTTCCTTATGATTTAGTTAGGCTCATAAATAAATTCCTCAATGAAAGGTAACATAAAAACAAAAGTGATGTCTGTTAACTTTACCTACTGGGGAATCGAATAACGTTTAACCCACCACAAGTTTGTGATTTTCTTGTGGATAACTTTCTCCTAAATATGTTTTCTATCACTCTCCCTCAAAACATGACCCTTTGTTTTTTCTTCCATATCCATGTTTTCATACATGGAATCCTAGTATGGGTTATCTCGGGTGACCTTTTTACTTCGTTTTCATTATTTTAAAGTGATAGTTTTACTGACTCTTGTTCTGATTAGAGATTTTCAATGATGTTTCCAAGCCCAATTTTAAAATTACGAGGATGCAATTCCCAAAAGGAGGGAAGGATGTAACACCCCAGGTAAATAAAAATATGGAATTTTCATATTTATCCATATCTGTGAATAAAATATCAATATTACATTAAAGGGGACACTATGCTCATTGGCGTACCCAATATGCAACAACGAGTTTGTTTGAAATCTTACGTTGCATTCTAATAATAAAATAATAATATTTAAAATGGTAGTAAATGTCTAGAAATTGTAATGGTGGGAATGAATGGAACATACTAAAAAATAATTATATATGTTTGTCAAATATTTTTAATTTTATCCAATAAATTTTAGAGGCTTAAAATGTGAATGAATCCAATTTTAAGCGTAAATATTCTAATATTCATTAAAAGTTCGATTAACCGCCTTTTGATGGCGAACCTATATTAAATCCACTTCTTGAAAATTTTATGTGTTATATTTGACAAAATAAAATTCTTCTTTATAATCAGGACATCAAAATTTACATTGTGTAAATTTTTGTATTTTTCTGATAAAGTTCATTTTTTAATGAATAGTGAAAAATGTTGTATTTTAATTCAAAACCTCTTTTTAATATAATTTATTTATATGATTATATTATATTTTGAATTGGTCTTATATTTATATTATAATATATTTTCACTATTTAATACAATAGTGGTCATTGGAATAAATTTCACTTTGAAATTGGACTTAAACTAGTGTCAATCTTTTAATAGATATTGTTTCTTAAAAACACGCTATTTGTTTTGACAATGGGAATTAATTATTAAATTAAATAATGAAACTTATATGTTTTTATTTATTTAAAATAGACATAATTTTTTAATTCGGAATATCAAATATATCTTCGGGTGAATTTTTGGTAATTTTATGAAAAACTTCAATTTTTGATGAATTGTGAAACCATTAAGTGGTAGTTAATGAAACTGATTTTTCATTTAAATGAAACATTACCACTTCTGTGATTTGATTTTCAAAAATCCTATATACATGGTTTTCATTACAATGTAAAATGTTTTTCAATATGATTAAAATAATTTTTTGGTGAATAGTAACTTTTAAGTTTTATTAATCACGGTTAAAGGTAATTTGTGTAAATTAAGGTAAAAATAATGTTTTAATAATATGAAATGACCTTGAAACATGTCCTAACCTTATTGGATGAGTAATATACGACCAAGAAAATCCATGGGTTAACTTGGGGACCCCATGGAGCAACTTTGGTTGGAAAATGACATTAATAAATTTTTATTTAAAGTTAAAATTAAAATGTCACAAACATGTGTTGTTTTACTAAATAAAAATTTTACGTGGGGTTATACAAGTCATATTTTTTTACTATAAATAAAAATTAGAAATCTAAAAATATTTCCTACATCATGATATTTTTTTATAATTTTTAGACAAGAAATAAATTAATTTATTTATGACACCGTGATGATGCAGTGATTACCTCATAAATGAACGATTTAAATAAAATGAGCAGATAGGGTAAAATCTAAGTCATACACTTGTCACAAAACTATTGTATGGGTGGATTTAGAAACCCTATCACATTTTCCTCAAATTATATCCTTTTTGGTCCTTTAAAATCCGAAAATTGTTTTATAATAAGGTAATATTCTATAACTTTCCAAGAGTGCCCCTCCCCTCCTCTTATAAAAGGTCCCCACCTCTACCACCTTACACACACCTCTCAAGCCTTTGGCTCGGCCAACCCCTTCCCATTTAATATCTCCACGTCCCTCTCTTCATCATTGAAGCCTCACCTTTGGGCAGAATCCTTTCCAAGGAAGCCTTTGATCTCAAATAAAAAAGACTTACCCGATTTAAAGGCAATGTCTTACCTTGTGTTATTTTTTTTATTTTTCTTCTCCAACCCTCTAAAATCTTTTTATTCCATTATTTTGTAACAAAACCAGTATCTTCAATATACTAGGACTCTGTTATGTGAAGGATTTTAGTTACACTTACACACACCTTCGTCTAATTGTTAAAGAACATACTGTTTCTATGGATGGAAAATTTCTGCCTCACGAAACGATGATTGTTCAATCATCTCTTAACACCTTTCATGGTGGCCATTAGGATGTCAATATATTTTATATATGATATATATATGGTATTTATGTTTTCTGTATGATTCTGAATTTTATATTTAAAACATTCCTTTATGCTTTTCATGTTGTGAAAATGCGATAATTTCATATGAGGAAGTGTAGATTATCGCCCCCTCAAGTGATGTGAATCGTTCATGAAATACATTGAATGTATAAAGAATGAAATTAATGAACATATGTGACCTATATAACATATATTTTATACTGGAATTATGATATATATATATATATATATATATCTCAATTATTTTAATTTTCATTAATATGACAACGAAATGAAAGTAGCGTTCATGCATACGTACGGCCTACCGTCTCCATGAACGGTGCATTTCATTTATTTTTATCTCCAAATGTTATGGAGTAGTATAAAATGAATATGTACTAGATATATATGATATTGAAATAATTAATACTATTCTGGAGATGATTTACTTATAACTACATGGACAATCATTTTCAAACATGTTCATTTTCGACTCATGTACCAAACATCGACAAAAACATCTAATATGAACTCACATTATTAACCAATTATTATAACATTATATTATGTTATATGAACTAAATAATAATCTTTAAAAGAGGTCCAAAATAAATTATAAATTGACCAAAGTTTATTATTCAGGAAAATAATGAAACGAACAAGACAAGTCAGACTTGAGGTAAGGGATCCAACCTCTCTCTTTCTTTTTATGTACCCCATTTTATGTCATTTCTTTTATGCTCATATTTATTATGTTTCGGGATGTTATTTTATATTCATTATTCTGTAATTTTTATGTTCATATTTATAGAGAACCTATTTTTTATCATAAATCCATTTTTGGATGTTTTAAGTGGCGTTGTTAGGCTGCCGAGTTTTCGTAAGGAATATTTCATCTCACTTTTATTCCTGTGAGATTTATGCAACATTTTCCACAATTTTCATTGAGTGGTGTATGTACTGCTCATTATTCTAATATTTTTTTAATATAATTTCGTTTATGAGTATTTACATCAATGTTTTATAGTCCTTCTGTCATGGGGTGTACGTTTTGAAAGTTACACAAGTCGGTAAGGGAACCCTTCACCCTCCTCTTTTTAAAAGACTTCTTTTGTTATGTATTTTAATTTACATCTTATTATGTTAGGATATGTTCTTCTATATCCTTGTTGATTTAAAGTTTATGTCCAAGTGATGAGATACCATTCACTCCCTCATCAACTAATTTTTGGAATTTTGAAGTGATGTCGTTGGGCTGTAGAATTTTTACAAGGGAACGACTTAACCAAATTTTGATTTCTTTGGGATCAACTTGTACTTCTTAAAAATGTCACCCTATGAATATGTGTGAATGACCTATGATTGTTTCACCCTTAATATCCACTTATATTGGGTGTATTTATATTTCTCACACATAATTATGTGATAGATTTATCCTTAATTTAAGGATACCATCTTTAAAATGGATTTAATCTCAATTTACATTTCCCTTGAGATTTCATTGTTGTTATGCACCAATTCAATATTATATGGCGTGTATAATGTCCTTTGACATATTATAACATGAATATCTATATTCTCCTGATATTATAAAGTTCGGATTAAATGTTAATCCGTAATTATTTGTATTCAAGAGTCTCTTATTTTGTTAAGAACTCTTTAACAAAAATATTGTTTTAAATGTTTGAACAATTTATTATTCTAAATCATTATCTTTAATGTCCATGTTTTCAAAATTGTTATATGTATTTATTTATATGGAAATTATTGTTTTAAAATTATAATACCATTAAAATCTTCAAAGTTTTATGGGACACTTTGATTCAAAAATCTCTTTTAAATGTTTTTTTGAAAATGGATTGATTAATTCAATATCATAGAATTACTTATTGTGATTTCAAATGAAATGTTGTTATTTAAATGATTATATTTTCAATATTTTATGTGTAATGATGGTACTTGGACATTTTACTGGTGGTTATGTTATAAACCATATGACGGGTGGTGCCGTGAATACCAGGACGGGTGGTTACGTTATAACCGCCAATTCATTGGGTATGGAATTTGGATGTATGGCTATTCCAATAAGTGATATGTGTGGAAGTTGACCGGATGGTTATTCCACTTAATTATGTTTATGTCCCATGATACCTTTATATGTTATGTGTTCTTTATATGGGTTTTATGGTAATCTTTTGGTTACAAAAGGGTAAGTAATGATGTTTTATTCAATGAAGAGTATTCTCTTCTTCATAAAGGTAAAAGTATTACTTTGATAAAGTATTCTTGGTTTACTGGTTGTTTTGAAAAAATAACAGTTTTCCTCCTTTGTGTATCCCTTACTGAGCTTTTTATGCTCACACCATGATTTTGAAATGTTTTTCACAGGAATTAATGTAGAGTAGGGTCAAGGATGGGATCATGTGGAAGTCCTGCTATATAAAACAAGGAACTAGACATGTTTCATTTTAAGAGTTTTTATTTTATGGAAACATAGAAGAAGTTTCTACTTTGTAATCATTTGATATGTAATAGTTATTTCCTAATTCTCTAAAAATCTAAACCTGAAAAGATCTTCAATGTGAATTATTCATTTAAATCAATATTAATTAAGGTTTAAGGTTGGGGGATTATACTATGCACTATGTAGGTGTGCATTATGCACGTGCTCTGCCTCCATGATGTCTCACATGGAAGAGTGTGCTATGTTCCCCCTTTTCTACTATCAGGTGGAATCTTCCTTGGCTTCCCCATGGGCACGGTTGACCTCTGTGGTCCCTCATGTTCCTCGGGTTGAGGCCAGGCAGCATTCTCATGGGATAGACACATTTTTTAAGTAATCCTCATGAAAAAAATTGGAAGAAAACCAAGTATGAAAAAAAATTCATGGCCATAATTAAAAACAAAACAACCTCATGCTTGGACACCTTGAATTCCAAGCCTCTTCATTAACCTTCTTCTTCTCTTCATTCTCTCATCTTCTCCACTTCAAACAAATTACATAATTATTCAAATTTTTTTGATCAAAATTTCAATCGTCAATCATCCTAAATAGGATTCCACATAAATGTTGTAAACCATGTATCACATTTTGATACAATTTCATTGAACTTTATGATTAGTGCATCAATCGTCTGGTATAACCAATATCGAAAATTTCCCTAGTGTAGCCTCCAATGCTATGAATCCATAACAATTCATCAAGAATCATTACGTAAACCAATTTCCATTTACTTTGGATTTTATTCTTTATTTTGATAGCTATTGACACTTTTTGGCAACAAATACAACTTATAAAAAATGTTGTCCAAAAAATCTCACCCTTTGTATTTTGTTTTTAATACCTAATGAATTATCTTGAAATGAATGTGTCAATGTCAAAATGAAAATATTCTCTCTCCCCCTTACTTATATTGTTCCCCTAGATTTTTATTTCACTTCTCTCTCCCTTATTGATAATAAATAAAATGTTCATTGTAGATAGGGAATCATTTTATACATAAAAAATGTTCCATCAATAATTTCACTCTAAGTATACTTGAGAAATGTTTTGTGTAGGAAGCAAGAGGAATTGATTTAGACAAAAAATATGCCCATTACCCACTGAATATGACACCTAATTAGATGAGAACTCATTTACTTATCTTCACGGGATTTCCACTTTCATTCTAGGATTTGGATTATAAGTGTGATTTGAAATAATAAACCTAAAACTCTTGTACTATCTCCAATAAAATTATAAAAAACATTCAATTGAAATTGGAAGAATAAGGGTCTTTGGGGAACATTAAATCATCTTATGACACTGATTAACTTTGTTGCACACCATTTTTAGAATGAAATTTATTTTTGAATAACCAAGGATGAGAGATTTAGAACTAAAATACCTTTTACAAGGAAATGTTCATTAGAAAATCATTAGATTATTTGAATATTATACCAACTGATGTTGATACTGTTTGAGATAATGACTCTGGAATCTTCTTCATGTTTATCCCCCTCAAGGGAACACTTCTTGTCACTGAATCTCAGGTTCTCCCCCTGAAATATTACTTCACCTACAATTCCATATATGATAAGAAAAATAAAATACAATAATATTTAAGGGAATAATTTGGATCATTTTTCCTCCATAAATATGAAAAACTATTTTGAGATGATTTTCTCAACCCAGATGCTCTATTATTCACACTTTCACAATGGATCTTCAATGCTGACTGTGATTGTGTGGTCCTCACAATTTAATCCATATCGTTTTGTGTGAATATTATTTCTTTAAGGGAATTAAAAGCAATATAATCTCCTGGTGCAACATTCATCATCATGAGGAATTCTTATTGGGCTGGAGTAAATATAAAGCATCTTCTAACACAATGACCATACTTATTTCACCCTACACACAGAATTTGTTTTCCTTTATTTAGAATCTTCATTATGTTTCTAGCACTATCATTACCCTGTGAATCTTTCATTTTCTTCATTCTTTCCAAATATTTTGGAAAAACCCCCAATATTTAATTAGTATTTGAGAAATTAAAATTGGATATTATTCTTGGCTTCATCTGAGTGGCATACTTCTTAGGAGTTCTTTTGGATGCACCACACTTCAACTTCTTGGACACAGAATCCAACGACTTCTCATCTTTTCCATTTTTTGATAGCTTGTGTTATCTTATTTTCTTATCAACATTGGGTACCTATTGAAATGAACATGCACCATTTATTTGACCACTCCTATTCCATACATCACAGATGTTATCAAACATTCCAAATCTGTTTTAATTATACAGATGCTCCTAGATCTATGGATGTTTCTTCTTCATCTATGGATTTCTGCATCTTGAGATGGGTTTTCTCTACGCCTTTACATTTAACATATTTTACCAACAATCCAATGCAAAATGATAAATTCTATTATAGCATCGTCATTGACCAACAAACCTTTAATTTTTCCTATTTTATTTATAAGGGTTTTGAATATTATTTGTGGAATGTTGTGCTTTTTGTGGGGAGGTATCTTCCAAAATCTTTCCCCAATCCTCCTTATCCATGGTGGTAGGTTTCTTCTCACATTTCTTCATCAATAGTTGTTTATAATTTTTCTTCCAACCTTCACTTTTTATAGAATCAATTTTAGAAACATTAGTACAAGTTGTTTTTGATGGTACCTTTAGTTTCTATGATTATTTTGATGGATCAATGAGGGAAGCCATGATATTATTATCACATGATGTAATTATTTTGTACGTATAATCCTCCAGTGAGAATTCAGTACTAGCAGTAATTGTTTCTATCTTTATTGGATACTCAAATATGTTTCTTCTCAAGATTGGTTAATTCAGCTTCCAATTATAGACATCTCTTATTATGGATGACTTCCTTGTCTTCAATCATTGTTATCCTCTCTTTAGAAGCCTTATTTAATATTTCAACCTTGTCATCATGCATCATTACTTTGTTTTGTAACAATGTATCATGTTCTTTGATATTCTTGGAGTCTTCTTCCAAATATAACTCCGTGAATTCATTTCAATTTTCATCTCATCTTCATGTTCATGGATCTCCTCTTCTAGAGACATATTGACTACCTCCTTTTCTTCATCATCATTGATCCACTTTGAAGAACATACTTCAAATCCCCTATTTGTTGCTTCAAAGGCTCTAACATGTCTGGAGATCATAAAAAATTCTATAATATTTTATTGTAATCCGTTTTCGAAAACATCAGTTTCTTCTTCCAACTGAGTGATATTTTCCTTTATGAATTGAAATACTCTACAAATTAGGGATGTAATATATTTATTAATACCAGGAATAATCATTATTAATATACCAATTGATATTTCTTGAAATGTTGTGGATTGATCATCACCATTTATGCTCACATTTTCATCATGTGAATACTTTTCAAATTTAATAACACCTACCTCTTGATCAGTTGAGGTAGGAAGATTATCCATCTTCTTGGTGGGGACTTGATCCACCTTCGCATTACTTCCCATGTCTAGTGTGTTTTCAATGTCATCCAGATTTGGAGAACAAAATTATTATTGTTTTATATATTAGAGGGAATTCTTCTTCAACTTCCTCTTATCCTTCTTTTTCATGTTCATCATGGTCATGGTAGATATAGCCTTCTGCTCTGAGATAACTAAATCATCACTGAATTTTCACTTAATTGATAACATAGGAATGAAACTGAAGTCTTCAAAAGAGGATAACCTCACTATATAGAATCTAAAGGATATGAACACGTTCCTCTGATACTAATTGTGAGGTCCAATTTGGGATATACCTAATACTGAGAGGGGGGAGAATCAGTGTTGATGACATTTTTAATCCAATTCCATCTTTTTATCCCAGTACATCCTGACCTATTAGTATCTTGATTCACTTATTATCTCTTCCATTTCAAATGCATTAATATAAAGTAGTAGAAATATTCAAATGATATTTTTACACCATTCACCACTCAATAAGAGCATCTACATCCTTTTCAGGCATGGGAATGGCCAGTCTCCACTATAATATAATAGGTTGTTATAGTGATTTGACTAGGAAAACTGTCCTCTAGTTAGCGTGGGTCCCTACACATTTAAGGGGGTGGGAAACAATCCTCTTCTCGGGAATGGTGTTAACCTATCCCAATATTCAGCTCCCTATCTAGTTCATTATACTACTTGTGGAGACAGTCTTCATCCTTCTTCAAATGGTAGATTATGCTCTTTATATTTTTATGCGATCTTCAAATGGTTACTTATAAAGCAGTATGCAAGAAAGTCTCATATTCTTATATCTTCTTCTTTAGTGCAACAAAACTACATGAAACATCTTATTCTTCTTCCGTAGCTTAGATCAAATACAACTATGTGAATTCTATCCAATAAGGATTGGATCACATGGAATTTCTAGAGTCGTTCTCTTATCCTTTTTTCAGGAATTCCTGTGATCATGCATAAGTTATTTAGGGTAAACCGTTCATCCCATTCTTTATTTTTTTTATTTAAAAATGTGCACACACTTATTTTGGTTATTTTATTAGTTTATTTCAAGTATTCATTTGAATGAATACAAGCATGCACACTCTTCTTCATCTCTTTGTTTGAGAACCCTAATGGGTTTGGTTATTTGAGCACACACACATCCTCTTATCCTTTCTTATTATTATTTTTTTCTTTATTTCTCTTACACTTGGTTAGGGTGTGTATTTATTTTATATGTATATGTTACTTTAAGCCCAAATGGGTGAAACCCTTTATTTTTGTGAGATTTTTCTTGAACAAACCACTCAATGGCTTGGGATTTCTTCAAACCATGCACATGGGTGATTGCAACATGTATTTCCCTTCTCTTGCTCTCTCCTTCTTCACCAAAACATGAAACCATAAAAAAATAAAGTGTAAAGATGCATAACTCCAAGAGATATTCCTAACCTTGTGAAACCAAGGTGTCCATGGGTTGTGTTCATCATGTAGAGGATGCAGAATTCTTCTTTGTGCATGAGGTGCACATATATGCCTCTTCCCAAAGCTCTGGGATAGACAAAGGCTCAATCATTGGATCACGATGGTGTGGACTTAATGAAGAATAGAAAGGTTTTTACAAATCCTATTGTGTATTAGTGTTCCAGTTCTTCACAAGGTTATTTGAGTTTTTTTAGAACCTATCAATGGCTTGAATGGTCTCTTCTTCGTGGAACCATGAAGACTCACGGTTCACTTCATCCTGTTAGCAATGTGATACATAGAAAGATGCCATGTTTTTTCGAAAATAGGATCTCTCAAGTGTGTGGGAGTATCAGGTCTCTTCTTCTCGATCTCCTCCTTTTATAGGTGATGTAACCCCTCCTCTACCTTCAGGATCCATGAAAAAAGACATGGAGATAGTGGCTTTGAATTCTTGGTATTTCTAGAGTATTGAAACACTTCAATCCCGAATGAAGATATGTCATGATGCTTGGGTTGTTTCCTCTTCAAACGTGGGATTCTTTATGATCTTGTGAATTCATTTGATATTTGAATCTAACATTTTTTTAGATGAGGAAAAAAATTTCTTTCAATCTCGGATGAAACATAAGGCGTCGCATCTCTGTTTTCTTCGTCATCCTTCAAGACATTCACATGAATTCAAGACATATATCACATTAAATTTCTTAGTTATATCAAGAGACACATCTTTGATGTATATGGATCAACTGTGGTGGTCGGTATTCATATATTGTGTAAGGAATTGGGGGTAAAATTAAGTATTGGTTGGAAGAAGAGGACTCAGATATGGGAGACTCAGACAACTCAATTAGAAGCTGACGGGGAACGGGATCAGACTAGTAGTAGAGATTTGATGATCAGATATCATAGCTGATCGGACAGTCGACTGAGAAGCAGGATGTGATGGATGGATGATATTGTTTCTTGGAAATAAAATAAATGTCCCACATCGAAATGGAAATGCAGGTTGAGCGCAGTTTAGGTATCAAGCCGCTTTGCTCCATCGCAATATTACTCCCTCTCCCTCCATGGTACCACCTTGTACTATGTTCTGAGGGAATTCTCTACTCCCATCTTATGTACTCTATGAGCGCTCTTTATGACCATTCTCTACCTATATGCCACCCTGAAAATTGGTGCATGATCTATGTCCCATATTCATCTCTCAGTGTGGCTCTGCCTTAGCATCCCTATGGGCACGATCATCCCCTGGGGTCCCGTATGTGCCTATGGTTGAGGTTGAGTAACTAGCTCTTAGGATTGACCAATTTTTTATGTAAAATACATAAAAGTAATTGTTATAAAATCAAGTATTCCAAAAAATTAATGTCCATCATTAAACAAAAACCCACCACTTATATAGCACCATAATGTCCAAGGCTCTTCTTAAACATTATTTTTCTCTTCATTTTCTCAATTTCTCCACTTCATGAAAAGCACTTAATTATTATACTTTTTACATGATAATAATTTCAATCCTTAATCATACTAAATAAGATACTAATTAAATGTTGTAAAGCATGTATCTCATTTTTATACAAGTTTATTGAATTTTATAATCAGTACCTCAATATTCTGATATTATCAACATGATGAATTTCCCAAGTGTGGAATCTAAAGTTATAAATCCATCACAGTTCTCCAGGAATCATTTCATCAACTAATATCCATTCACATTAAATTTTATTCTTCATTTTGAAAACTATTTAATAAAATTTACTAGAAATACAACTTATAAAGAAAGTGGTCCCAACTATATCCCCCATTATGGAATAATAGTCCTTGAGAAGAGTCTCTAGAGTTAATTATCAAACTACTCATTCCATTGATCATATACATCCACTCTTACTCCCATGTATACTCTTGGGAATTCCAATGCTTCCACAGGACTCTGAAAATTGGAATTATAATTCTTTGAAACACATTCTCTCTTCAAGGTATGATATACACTAGGCACTCCAAAAACAATGTGTTAGGATCTAGCCCAAATATTCTAAAAAATACCAGATCTAGTTTCCCTCCCTTTTGAAACTATCATTGCACAAATCATGGAGTCCCCCATAAGAAAACTCGGTCACCCAAAATAAACTCTAAGTGCATCTTAATCCTATCATTATATCATCACTATCTTTTTTATGGGGTGACTAACAAATTTTGGATCAACTAAACTCTCTTAGTTGTATCATATACCCAACTCATCCCTAGAAATGTTGTCTCAGTATCAACATTCCAACATAATGTTGTGAAACATGACAAATCATAAAGCACCACAAATGGAGTCAGATGAACTGAATCCATAAATATTTTTTTGTGAAAACACTACAATGTAATGATTATAATCCATCTATCTAATGAAGATTAAAATGAATGAACCCATTATATCTTCAAAAATACATATCATCCTCAATAATTCTCCACTAATTCTTTGATGATATATTGTACATTTTTTAACTCATTACCCAAATAATTATTTAATAATTTCTAAAACTATGATGTGAAGAAAAAATATATGTATAATATGGTTCTAAAAGGAGGAACTTGTAGGAATAAAATCTTCTATAAATAAATCATTACAAATTCTTCTACTAAATGTGTCTTTTGAATTAAAAATAAATGATACTATTTTTATTAGATGATAAATTACCCATGAAAATTCATGACTCCTCGGGAATCGGGGTAACCCCATCGAAAATTCCATCATCACATAGACCCATTGGATGTGGCTATATTAATGTACAAGGAAAATGAATATTTTCATTTATCATATGTAATGTAAGTCATCAAAAACTAAACTGAAGATGTCTCCCTTCATACCTAGTCACCACAATTGACATCATATGTCATGGAACATATTTATCAAACATAGATGCACAACCCATTTCAAAACATTAGAGTTCCTCATCATCTCCCCCTCAGGAAAGATAAAAATTCTACCCTCCAATGAATATAAATTGTCTCTAAATCATAGAATTATCCCCTCAAATGTTCTTAATCATAAATACACACGTAGGATCCAACTCTTATATGGACATTTAGAATTACACAATGTATGATGTGGTAACTAAAGACCCTCATGTCCGTACTCCATGATCCTTAGATTCATCTCCTATCCACCCATCCAGGAAACTCATTAGATTCCATTCCACCTAAAATGTTCTCTCTCCAAGTTCCTATAGCCTTGGTTATTTCCTACAGAGAGCATCTATAATGGAATTAAGTTTCTCTAATGAGTAGTCCATCTCAATGTTTTATTTCTATAGACACTCTATTAAATGACTCGAACTCAAATTTATACCTTTCTTAGGGAATATTTATTTCAAAAACATGCATTATATATAGATCGTGAACCAATAATTGAAGAGATAATGATGCTAATACATCAGAGCTAGCAAATAGAAATTCCAACACTAATTCATGGGATGGGCAGTTCCACTAAGGGCGTTATAGCTAACGTGGATGGCATCATCATATACTACAAATCTATGTAAAGGATATAGAATGATCAAACTTGAGTTTTCATAAATCTCTTATTCAGCACTTTTAAATTCTCTTCACACAGATCAATCCACAAAAACATAATGTAATTTTTATTCATGCCTATCATCATCACTACTAAATGGGAGAGGTCCTAGATGAAAATTTGGTCCTATCCCACAATCCTAAGGAAACTCTTTATATCAAACGCATTCCTAGGGAATTTCCAAGATAAACGGTCATCATGTTTCTCTCATTCCATTGAACTTACTACCTCATAAATTAAATTCATAGGGAATCACAACATTTAAATACAAAAGTTTCACTTCTATAAATTTACATAAAGCTGATTCACTCTAATTTTACTCAATGAAATCTCAAGGTTCATATCATGTATAGTTGGAGTCTTTGAATATATCAAGATACTATCCACTAACACAAAAAAGAATGGGTCAATGTATATTTTGATGATCATGTTCATGAGGTCTATGAACACTATTGGAGAATTTTAAAACCTAAAAGGATTGATAAAATAGAAATAAAATCCATACCTAATCCAAAATGTCGTCTTCGTTATATCCTCCTCTCAGACCAATGGTTATTCCAATCCTGAATGAGGATTAATCTTGGAAAACAACCACAATCTATATAAATAATCAATGATAACATAAATAAAGATAAAGGCTACCTATTATTTATTTTTACCTAATTAAATTACCTATGTTTCATGTAGAGGTGTATATTATTATCCATCATCTAGGAGAAAACTATTAGAGCACCCCATGGAGATGATCTTAGTCTAATAAATACAATTGTATCTAAATACTCAAAAATCAACATCAACAATCTCAACATAGATGGATAAATATGACAAGGATTAATAAATATAAGTTTCACCCTAGGTATATGATCAATATCAAACTTAGTTCATCGTTCTCATGGATGACCAAATAATTTATTGGGGAGAACTTCCAGATGATGATTCACTGCTAGAGGGAAGATAAATATGGTTAATGATTATAGGGTCAATGAAATTCCAAAAAGGGACGCAAAATACTCCCACAAGATGAGAGAAGAAAGGAAATACTTGTTGGATTTAAAATTTGAGATGAAATATGATGAAATCAAATTACGAAAAGGAATCTGGAATAACCGCGTAATGAATCCTGGGAAAGGTTCATCGAAGGAAGAAACCGTGAACCACTTGTACACGGATGGAACATGTTGCATTGTATTGTGAGGCATTGGCCAATAAACAAAGTAGTTAGTAGTGAATTTCCACCCGTGAATCGAAGACACCGCAATCCATTTTCAATGGTAAAAATCCAATGGAGTTTTGCCATGCATACCATCCTAATTAACCATTGAAAATGCAGATGAGGAGAAGATGATAGTATTTGAAAACTTCATAAATTGTCGTTCATTGAGTCATCCATGGTTTAGAATTACTCCATCTGATTCCACGAATGGTGTCTCATGAATCACATATACAACATCCATATAACTCTATAAAAGGACCACAAGGGGAATCAAAAAATGGGGGGGGGGTGTAAGAAGACAGAGAGAAAACTCCGGGATGGGGGAAAATGGGATGAATGACATAGAGGTGGTGGAGGAATTTCTCTTACACTCAGAGATGTTTATAGGAATCCATCCTGTATCCAAAACAGTTCGAAGATTCCATCTTGTGAACCATATAGTGTTCACAGACTCCATCCTGTGAATCATATTCATATCACCCCTGACATGAAAATGAGCCTCATCTCAGTTGGTGAGGACTCCTTATGTTCTTCCAAGCATCCCTGGATCAAATCCAGGCGAAGGTATATTTCCGGGGGTATTGTACCAGTACTGTAGTAGGTACTCTAACAGGAACTGTAGCAGTATTGTAGCACGTACTATAGCTGGAAATCTATTAGGTACTATTTGGAACTCTAGCACTCGGGACTATTCCCCCGTTTGGGCCTTCGAGAAACCGATTTCATCCCCGAGTACTTTAAGGTAGTCATCCCTCCAAGGCCTTTGTGTTAGTAAGACCTTCGGGGCACCTCAAGGCCTTCTGACCACCTTAAGTAAAGATGCAAATAAGACAACCTACAAGGAAGAGGCTCTATAAGGAGGATGAGCAAGGCGCATTCCCAATAGAAATAGCTAAACAGGTTTCAAGAATGAGACTTTATTGAACCTACCATCAGGACAAGCCTGTGCAAGCACAAGAATGCCTAGCTGAACAGCTATGCGAAGGTGAAGAGATGATTTCATGATAAAAATGACAGGTTGGAGCAATTTAAACTAGTTATTATAGGTTTTATGTAATTTATTAACCCTACAGGAAATGAATTCCTCTAAGGCCCGTGGTTAATGTAATACATACGACTACAGGCCTTATAAGGGTTCCGCCTCCTCCCATAAAAGGAATATTATCAAAAATAAATAAAACATGAAGGCCCTCGGCCCATTGGAGGAGAACACCATTCACATCAAACCAGCAATCTAATAAAAAATATAATAAAAATGTTTCTCAGACTCCCTATTCAGAATGATGTTCATGGACAGATCTTATTTTTCCAATGGTATGTGGAAGCCACTACACCAAAAATAGTCTATATACCATCCTACATGGCCTAGTCATACACACTTAGATCCTACGTGGATAGCTACCATCACTGACCCCCATGAGAAATTGAGGTTCACACTGCAAACATTTTCGGTTGGGTCAATGACATTTTCCCATGCACCCTTATGCCTCCCAAACATCCTTCCCTTAAATACCAAGAAAGGAGACATTTATCATTCCCCTCCAGAAATCCCTATAACCTGCCTCCTATGCCAGGATGAACTATATTTCTATAGAAAATCACATCATGAATGTTTCTTAAATACCTGAACACATTCTTTCCATCCATCAAACATCGTGTCTCTAGTGATTTAAGATCCTCATAAACCGCACAGGCCATTAGAATGGGAAGTCGAGTGTCATGCAGACACCTTTTTTGGACTACGCACATCATGCCTTGGTGGATCTGCATTTCTTTCATAAAAAATGGACATCAACCAAAGGAAAATTTTTCCTTAGGAGAGTCATTTCCTACCTCTGTACGCCTCAATGGATTCTATGCCCCATATCATTTCTACTAATCTAATAATTAATAGATTTATGATTTATACATTCATTCCCTCTCATGTTAGAGGCATGTTAGAACATTCCATCCCAATTATCCTAAAGCTAGTCATGGATTCGATGAAAAATGTCACAAAATCTTTGACCCTAGACTATAAGTTACTGTTCTGACCACATGACGTTAAACCATATGGTATTATTCCTTGCAACATGACATTAAACTATGAATCCATCATCCAATATATATGAATTTATACTATCGTATACCCTATAAGACATCAAAAATGGAAATCCCACTGAGGTAAGTCCATATCCTTTTAACGGTTGATCTGCATGACCCATAAAGTCATCCCACTTTAATAGGTTCACTGCTCTATTCCATTTACTACTATTACTTCACCTTCTTCCATATTAGTCCCACCTTCTCCCATCAGTGGTAGAGGAGGAGTGTGTTTGGATGTATTTCTCACATCCTCTTTTTTCTCAAGCTGAGTATGACTCACGTGGGTTAGAGATTTGTGTTGATCACAAAATCAACACGACCAACTCATCCTAGACTATTATAACACTAATTCCGAGTCAAACCAAGACACATAGGACACCTTCTTGAATGTCCGATCCCAATAGGGGTTCCCCTCCAAAAGGGTTCACCCAATCGTGTCCCCTAACATGGGAATCTCCCTTGAGTAAGTCCTATGTTTCCCGAACTATGTGTGCTCTTATTCATCACCCTATGATATTTAAGAATCCCATATTATAGGACTAATCCTGACATCAAGAAAACATATGTCCCCCCTGGATGATGATAAACTCCAAATCACCATATTTCATGGAATATGTTGGTATTTCCTCCGTAGCTTCAAATCCATGTATGCCTTTGACGATCCTTAAAAACATGGTTATCCCAGGTATACAATCCTCAGTAATGAACCATGGATTCACGAATATATGAAAATGACTTATATCTATAAGTGAGTCCTTGTATAGGCAATAATACCCCCCCACCCCCCTCCACAGGGGTGTGATGAGCCCGACCTCCCATCCTCTTGACCAATCAAGTCCTAAAGATTCGTTGTCCAAATCCTAATCCAATGAGCGCCTTCCTTTGGAAATAAGGTCCCAGAATCATGGATACCAGGGTCGTTGGGTGTTTCTAGATTCACGAATAAACCCAGTTGAGACCATGTGATGAAGTTATATCCTAGGAGGACTGATTTCACAAATACTTGACCCCATGAAATCACCTACTGTGACCATTTGACTATGGCCCCTCCTTTGTAATACAGAAGGGTTAATCTTCTCAATCCCCCCTTAATAAATAACTATTTTCATTGGGTCTATAAAATATGTCAACTGTAAAGTCTTGGTAATTACAGACAAATTCTTGTCTCCCATTGGACCATTCTTTTCATTTTTCCCGTACCAGATAACACACCACCACAGAGGCCGAAATATTGTTGAATTTTTTATGAGGTCCAAGACTATACCATGTTTCATTATATCACTAACATGGATCAGATCCAATCTCATACCATGTACTCTGAAATTATCCTCACTGATTAATAAAAACCTCTCTGCATGGGTGGGGTGAATGATACACTTCTCTGGTTGGAGTATATATGAGATCGATGACTAACTAACTAGATCATTACAAATATCAAATAAAATATTTTCATCACTAAGGACATTAATTCCCATATATTTTTTATCCATCAATAAATACAAGACAATATGGAAATCATTAGAGATAGTCTACTTTCAATCCCCATGGTATGATAAGATAGAGTAACTTTAAAGAAAACGTAATTAGTAAATCTTGGACAGTAACATTTTGAGTAGATTTAAATGTTTGGGAAGAACCTATATCAAACAAATAATTTTATTAGATAAGGATCATTAATACCATACCTATAACTCTAGAGGCTACCTATGCACCAATAATTGGAACCTCATCCATTGGGTATATCCTATATTTCGGCAAAGTATGACCTTACCTATATTATGCATGACTTTCCTAAGTCACTAAAGTATATGGTGCCTGAGTCTAATACTATGGAAGCCTTCCCATACCCAAACATGAGATCCCCAAATATTTAACTGTCAGCTTAATATGAATGTGTTGGATATGAACCACCTTTCCACATGGGTGACATTTTCTATGTGTCTTCATGCATGTAGTACTAATATTCCCTTTGCATCCGTAGTTGTAAGACCTAGTAAAACCTCCACCCATAGTGGGAGAATAATAATCCATACCTACCCCCTATCATACACCCTATTGTACTTCCAAATACCAACTCTTCCTACTGACATAAGTTTAAATTTTTGTAGCACCAAAAAATGTAGTCATCATCAAGATTTATGTAAGAATAAATCCTATAAATATGTCCTCCTATAGGACCTTTTTAAAATTCACTTCCATATGAAGAACATATACATAAGTTTTTATATAAAATCCTGAACCAGAATTATAATCTCTAGAAGAAGGAAAATATCAAAATTCATATCCTTTTTTGCCACATTCACTTAAAAAAGATGATAAAATCATTATAACTCTTTAAATTTAAAAAACATGAAGAAACCAACATCATCCTCTGCAGAAGCTCCATAAAATATTATGAATCAGTCCATATTCTATGATTTGGGATAGAACTTTACGAATAATAGGTCCTTGATGACCACCCATGTATGACACTAATGCCTTCCTTTCTATACCATAAGTCCCCACAACCTCCTACTAGGTCCCTGATGTATAAAGGAATCCATCTTTAATCTCATATCATCAAGAGTCTCAACAAGATCAGAGATTCCCTTAATAATTTCAATAAAGTCCTCAGCATCCTATGGATCACTAGTGTTCGAAAAAGCATGCAAATGTCAGATCTAGAAATCAAAGGCATTGTCAACCATCATCATATGTGCCCCACTTTCCGAAGTAGGAATAGACTGTAAGAATTTTTATAGGGTGTTTTTACCACCTAAACCAATAATAATGGTGTAATAGAATGCCCAGGTGAATCCTGCAGCATAGACTATAGGGGAACTACCACATCTTATATATTGAGAACATGTTGTTCTGTTTCACTAGGTGGCCCTATCAAGTGTCTCTGAGGTGGAATATTTCTAAAATTGTAAATTAACATTTAGAACACCTATTACAACTTTCTTATGAGTATAAATGAATATGTTATAAGAAACCCATGATGTTTTTATATTTGAATACATTTCCTTGGAGATACCCACACAATAGTTATAAACAATCTAGTTCTACTAAAGGCTTAGGCCATGTCCCCATACCTGAACATTATACCCATTCATATATATATATATACATAATAATAGAATATACAAGTTCAATTATCTAATACGAGTATAAAAATATTACAAAATTCATGAATTACAATATATCACAAAAACCAAGAAAAAAACATGGCATTTAATTTAAATAAACATCAAAACAAACAGTGGGTATATATATGACATGTGATCCAATGTTCCCATTCAATAATATTGAATTCACCTAAATCCTATAATATATAACAATAATATCATCATTGGTAACTTGTAGGTTAGTTGAACATGAGTTATATAGGGACATGGAAAATTCCTTACTCGAGATCCAAATATTCAATATCCTTTTTATCATAATCCCACAATAATAAAAAGGAGTCCATAGGCCTATGATCCTATTTTCTAACACCCTGAACTAAATTACTATGTTTGATTTGATGTGTCACATGAACTCATGCATGCCACCCCCTATATAAGAGGGTTCTAAATAATAGTGAGGGTATAAAGGAAATGAGGGGAGACTATAACCTTATTAATTATATCCATAGGCTGGAAATTAAAAAATATATATATTACATCCCAACATCACAGTAGAATAAAACATAAATATGATTCTATATTACATGTCATGTTAGGTCATACAAATAATAAACCAAAAAGACCCCAAGGTAGTGTTCAAATAAGAATATGTTTCACACCAACAAATAAATGAATAAAAGATATTGTGGAAGCAATCCAATGTTTTCCTTGTACCACAACTAACTCCAAACATTAATATCACTTTCAACTAGCATTTGGTCCCTTTTCCTTCTCTTGATCATTAATTACGAAAACTGTACGCGCACCGAGATGCTCATGTAGGCTGTGGGTATAAACCCATTAGGCAACCACTGATGTGTCCTTAATAAAAGTGAACATGTATATAGAGGTGTATTTTAGGATGAAATGGTAAATTCACATACAATAACACAACCAACCATGTATCGAGTGATCAAACACCATCTAAGTTTCTACATACCATAGTTGAATCTACATCAATACAATACTAGAATAATTTCATGAATATTAATCGGATTACTTAGACTATACTATCTTACTCTATATTACTTTAATGAAATCACACTTTTTTCCATTATGTAACAATTCCCCACCCATGACTCATGGATACTCACTCTTCTCCAATAGTATTCACATTTGGGAAGCCTGATTCAAAGGAAAGCGTTAAATATTCAAGGATGTTCCCCATAAACACCTCATAATAGCATATAGACCCTCTTCCAATAGAGTATGGTGTTCTCCCCCATGGTCTAATGACATACCAAGAATAGGTTATATCAGTAATGTATCTATATCAATTAATAATGAGTCGTGTTATCAAAGATCCCCCTTTAAGGTGTTAAATATGTCCATCTGGGCCACCTATTAACCTAGTCACTAAAATAGTGGTTCCAATGGATATTTAAAATGACACATTTAAAGAATAACCTAACATAGATAAATATATCAAAATAAGTATTCCACATTATATGAATATTAAACAGTAAGGCATGACATAGTAAGGAATAACATGGAATATCAAGCATTCCAATAGATTTTAATAAATGAAATATAAGGTGTGAAAAAGAAAAAAATCATACAATACATACAATGAAAAGGTCCCACAAGCTACCCACACATGACAACATTCCATATCATTAATGGTTCATTGTAAAATGAATTTAAAAACAATATGGTCATTCCAAACAACTTTATAATAGGGACCAATATGACAAGGACTTATGAGCTTTATCAAGTTGATGGAAAATTCAATGATCGATTGATGAACAATACTCAGATTCTGTCCAAACAGCAATGTTAAATAGGAAAATACCCAAAACATCATTATATAGTCTCTGGATTTATGATTTAAGTAATAGATCATTACTATAGATAACTTCCATGTTAAATTTCTCAAGGGGACCCTCTATCAATGTTATATCAAAATTCTCTCAAGAGTAAAAGAATCCAATTATCAATATCAGGAATCTATACAATAAACATCTATAAAATATCCATTATATAAAAAATTTCCATAGATATAGACATCATTTATTCAATCTCTGATTAATATGATGATAAAATGATTATATCTAAGATAAACATGACGATTTGGGAAGAGTAGACTCTTACATTGGATATACATGAGACAATGCTCTATTTCAAATTATTTATAGTAAAGTGGGATACAAAACACCAAAAAACACCACTAGAGTCCATTTGTTCAGGGACATTGGTTTTAGGAGGAATGAGGAGTGGTTTAAGTTAGTTTATGTTTATAAAATATTATTTTTAGATTTATTATGATCTCATATAGGATCTGGTCACACCGTTTACTTAATTGGGAACTGAACATGTGAGGATATATACCTATTCTAGAAACCTATAACGATTTTCTATATGTATTAGTAAACTGTGAACTAACCATGATTTATGGCTCTATCCCAAGCAACATGTTTTTCTATGGAATTTCATATAATTATCCCTAATTTTTCTCCAATTGTACATATATATTTCTCTATTAAAGCTACATGTTTTTAAGGGGGAATCCACGCATTTTCCCCACTACATTGCAACTTTTTACTCCTTATAAATAACTCATAAACCATCAAAAACCAACTAAAAGTTACGATAATATTCACCAAAGAAAATTATAACTCAAAAACACTTAAATATAGAATGAAAGAAATGGGTAAGGTGCCTTAAAATCATTAGGCCATTACATTTGATATATGGATATTATCTTCTCTTGGAACATGACATGCGATCCAATAAATTTATTATCATATAATAAATTTGATGGAGGAATTTTGACTCTTGGATATAATTCTAAAGTAAAATATGAAGGATTTACAAAATTTGAAATTTTCCAATATATTGTTATATATAATTTTTTATATGTTGATGAATTAAAACATAATCTGATAAATATTTCCCAATTATGTAATGATTAAATGTTCATAAAATTTCAAAATAAAAAATATTATTTTAAAAGATGATTCTATGATGTTTTATACTTATTAAATGTATAATACCTAATGTATTTATTATTCATAAATAAAATATCAAAATTTGATGAGAATTATTATCGTATGTTCAGATTATATTTTAAGGAATTAAAGGCTAATGCATGTAAATTACTGATCACTACACAATCTATAAAAAATAATTAAGTACATCAGTTACCTTAATGTAATGTAAAAAAATATCAAACATCTCATTCATATATAAATAGAAATAAATAAAAATCAATATTTCAATCTATCAATGATATGAAAACTATAGGAATGTTAAATTTTTTCATTTATAATTTTTTGTATAATTCAAGATACATGATTTTCTAGAAAGAAATAAGTAGTTGTTATTATTAATGATTTTATTTGAATTTTTTTATTAATTTAAAATCTCATAAAAGTGAAACATAATCAATGTTTTGTAATTATTTTAAAATAGTTCAAAATGAGAAAGTATATTTAATTATACTAATTAAAAATTATATGGGTGGATATTTTTTGAATTAAGAAATTAAATAATTTTGGTAATAGAATGACCATTCTTATAATATTTCATCTCCTAGAATACCACAACAGAATGGTGTAGTATAAAGGTAGAATAAATATATTCATTAAATTTATAGTAATATATAATATGAATTCAATTTAGAAAAGTATAAATAATTAGAATATACGAATCCTGTATTTTATATTCTAAATTAGATTCAAGCTAGATTTTTTATTATGAAAACCCCATTATGAATTCTATAAAATTTGTGAAACCTTAGGTTTCATATTTTATAGTTTCTTTATAATGATTTTACTCTAAATACTAACAAATCATTTTATAATTTTTATTCTAACCCATATGGAGAATTATTTTTTTGTTATTAAAATTTCATGAAATCTTATAAAATTTTGAGAAGAAAAATTTATTGTTTTTGAGCAATATAATCCTTTCAAATTTGATAAGAATGATTTAATGAAAAAGAATTCATATCTAGACAAAATAATACATTATTTTATAGAATTTATTTATTAGATGATGAAATTTAAATTGAATTTTATCATGTTTAAGAAGATGACACTCATGATAATTCATTTAATGATCCAAAAATATAAACTCTAGATAAACATGGTGAAGATGTTGATTCTTGAGTGTGTGCCAAAAATTATTTAATGAAATGATGGGCTTACTCAGAATTCATTTTAGATTTTCTATTGAATATTATTTTTAAATATTTAAAATATTATAATTGGATTTTACAAATGGAAGAAGAACATAATTATTTTTCATGGAATAATTTTTGGACCTTATTTTAACTATAAAATGTTTCTATGTTTATTAGAAATAAGTTTAATTTTATAAATAATATTCATATGTATGGAAATATTATATGGAATAAAGATATATTGGTTGAATTCAGGTTTTTAATATGAAGAAATTAATAATGTTGTGAATTTTGGAATTATTTTTTGGATGGTATTCTATTCAGATTTTATTGGTTATATATATTTGTATGGTTTTAAACATTATCCAATAGATATGGAAAGATTATTTTTAAATAGAATTATTTATAAAAAATATTATAAAAAACAAAAAATCTGTTGTGAACATGGGAAGTATTTTTAATCAATTTTAGAATATTTTAAAATCATTATATTGACTTAATTAATCTCCATGAGCATGGTATGATAGAATATACACATTTCTTTTGAAGACTATTTTTTTAAATGCAACTTTTGACCATAATTTTTTATCAATAAATATAGAAAGTATATTTTTATTATTAAAATTTATATATAATACATTATATTTTTATATTCTTGTTAAATTCTATGTTTTTTTAATTTTATGACTTTTGATTTTGATATAAGACATATGGGGGGATTAAAATTCTTTTTAGGACTTCTGATTTTAAAAATAAATGATGGAATTTTTATTAATTAGAGTAAACATGATAAATATTTAGTTAAGAGATTTTTAATTCATTCATATAAAATTTTAAGAACTCATATGAGCACTAATTGTAAATTGGATATTGATATTTTTGGGGATAATATTGATATTAAATTTTTTATATGGATGAAAGGTAGATTACCTTTTCTCACTAATAGTAGACATGATATTATGTTTAGTGTATGTATTTGTACAAAATTTAATTTTTTTATTAATATAAACTATCCTTAAAGCTTTTTAAAGGATTTTTATATATGATTAACTTATTTTTAATCATGGTTTTTTACCCAAGAAATATCTCCTTTGAGTTAATTAATAATTATAATTCTGATTTTAGTTATCATAAAATTGAAAAAAATTACATCTACTTTATGTTATTTTTTAGGAAAGAGTATGATTTATTAGATTTCAAAGAAATAGTTATGTGCTTCTTTATCTATAGTTGAAGCATAATATATTATTTTTGCTAGATGTTGTGTTTGATATTTTTGGATTAAATATACTTTATCCTATTTTAATTTATATATTGATAGGATTATTATTATTTGTGACGCTTCTTCTATATTTTCTATTTCTGAGATCCCTTTATAGTATTCCAAAACTAAGCATAAAAAAGGAAGGATTTATTTTTATATGAGATTATATTAAAAATTCATATATTATTTTAGAATGTATTTTTACATATGATTAATTGGCACATATTTTTATTTTTCATTTTAATGTAGTGAAGTTTTAGAAGATTAAATTTGGACATTGAATGATAAAAATTTAAATCATAGAGGAATATAAATTATTTTCTATTATTTATTATTCATTAAAATTTGAACTATTTTCTTGGCTATTTGTGTTTGTTTATTATATTATTATTGAAACATTTGAATGAATAAATGTTAAATATTGAAACTATTTCAAAAAGGTAAATTTTATATTTTAAGGATGTTATGTTCATTTCAAATATTTAAAAAATTATGTGTTTTGTAATAGTTTTACATTTTAATTGTTTATTTATTTATTTTATTTATTAATTTAGAGTGAATTACTTCAGGATCCGACCCACTAGGGACCACATGGATAAGAATAAGTCAACTATGACTATACAATAATTACCTATAATAGGCAAGGGGCTAGAAACTAGCACCAAGTAAGAATAACACTAAAGTGGTAGGGCTTATCCTAGGTTACCTATATACATACACACATCTCCAAGCCAATATAATTCGGAAATGTAAATAAAACTATTTCCAAATTCATGCATTCATATAAATCTCATAATCGTAGTACTAAAAAATTTCCGGATGCAATAAGGGTCAAATATAAGTCCTCCAAAAAATGTAAATATGTACAACCTAAAGGAGAGAGGGAACTACGATAAAATGTGACTCCTAGAAATAAACATATTCTATAATTTCCATATTTAATATATGTATTCTCTTGGTCTATCGATTACCCTTTGAAATGGACAATCATATGCATAAGACATGACACATGCAGGTAGATATCATATAGGTGTAAGTATAACAATAATTTGTAAGAAACTCCAAAATCAATAAGAATAAAGAATCAAGAGTAGTCATCTCATCACATGATATTTCAATCAAAATATGAGACATATAATAAAGCTTCCAGATATAATAATTGTCGACATCATGTCTCAAGGTAAGGTCACAACCATATTTCCAGCCTAACAATATGGTTGAGTGTCTATAACCACACTCTCCAAGATGAAGTAACTCATTGAGTTTGATAGTACTAATTATTTCCATCTATTATTTCATGCTCACTGGGTCTCTCCATAAGTAAGTGCATTCTGAAATTCTAAATAGATAGATAAATATATGGGGATCACAACCAAGGCTATGGGTTAATACCTAATAACTCAATCTGGATTAACTCTTTATGTATGGGATCGACACTCATGTATAGTTGGTCATTCCAATTCTTAGAACCCCACCTAAGGAAAGAGATGATATATGATCTCATCCTGGAATCTTGAGTAGATTCTTAAAACTATATCAAAAAACTAATCCCCAAGAGAGGATCAAACTAAATTTTTTCCTCACATAATACCATAGTATACCCTCAATGGGATGGATAGAGTAAACCCAACCTAAAGAAGGCTAGTACACATTGAGGGGAACAATGTCTTTATGTCATCTTTGAAATAGTACATGGTATGTACTGGTAGGAAACTACTTGTCCTTTTGGTATTGGGTCTACATGTGAGTTATGTACCATGCCCATATTTGTCCCCATATACATCAGGCCACGTCTGTTTACCTAGCCATGTTTGTGTACTAGGCCATGTCCAAGTACATTACTGAGCTTGTGTACCCTGGGCGTGTTGTGTACCTAGCCATGTTTGTGTTTGTGTATGCTCAAAGTTACATGTCGATCTTCCATGTAATGATCACAAGGAATGCGACACATGTCACATGGTGTGTGATAAATGTCTTGTCGGAATAAACCCTAGCACCGTTGATAGGGACGTGCACAGTGTCTATTCCTAGATTATATGCTCTATATATTAGGATTTTATAGAAAATATGGATCTACTTCATGCATCATCATCCTCTCCTCCATAATCTAATGTAGCCACAAATAAGGTGGTAATAATGGATCTTGTCTGGTTGATCTTTGACATCACTACTAGAAAGAATTTGGTTATCCAATTCACACTATATACCATCTGATATGTCTCCCACCATTGCATTTAAAAACCCAAATGAAGAACTCTAAATCAGTCCTAGTCCATAAATGGAGTTTAATACGATCATAAATCCAAACCTGGATCTATTGTATTAATCTTTTGTTCCAATAATGCTTGTGAAATAATTTAACATCAGTTATTTTTCAAACAACCACAAAAAAAACATCTACGATAAATGAATGAAGAAAAGGGAATGAAATTATCAAAACAAAAACATGTTGCATGGACCTTGGTCAAGGTTTATGTTGTTCTCCATTCATTTTTAGAGTGATGTAGAAATATAATGACAATCATAAAATAAATAATTCCCTATATTTCCCAAATAATAATCTCATACCCACAAGGAGAACTATCTACAAATCAATATGTTAATTGATTGATTCATGTTAATCAAAGGATAATTAAATGGCTGAATCCCCAAATATAAAAAAACATACTTCTATGTAGATTGATCACTGATGAAAAAAAAATCTTCATAATTTTCATTGGAAAGTTCCATGATATTCAATATCGTGAACGATCCCCATTCTCGCATCATCATTCACCAAGACTTCCTCCAATACTCTCTCTCAATAGTCATGTTTATGTTTCTAACCCTAATAATTTGTCATAATAATTATTAAATAGAAAATTATTAGTTCACTAGGTCACCTTAAATAAAATAATTTATTCATTAATTATTTATGCTCATGGTATCTTTTAAAAAAATCACCAACATCAACAAAAAATATATCATGCAAAAAGAAAACCATCTTTTTGAACTAAATGAGGGTCTTAAATTTATAATCTAGAAAATTCATTTTGGGTTACTCAATTTATTTCTGGAAAACTTCTCATATATGAAATTAAGATATGTACTATTTTTAAATATTAATTCTAATATCAACATGCCTTGGAATCTCACACCTTCTCAGTGCCTTGTTTTGAAAATATTTCAAGAAATAAATCAAATATTTACATCAAAAAATTAAGACATTAAAATTATTGTGATAAATATTGTCATCATGGGTTTTAAAAATTAGGGTAAATGTAACCTTTTTTCAAATAGTGGTTTGGGTAAAAATGGTATGTTCTTTTATAATAATACAACATATGAATTTTTTACAACTTAATTGGTCTTAAGATATGGTATTTACCATATGTTATGAGTTTTTTAGATATTTGAGCAATTCAATTTTTCATGGATAATTTAATATTTATTTTATTAAATATTAATTTATTCATGAATTCTCATTCATACATATATTGTAAATAGAACATCATATTGAGATTCAATCTCAGTGGTTGATTCTAGAATTTTTTTCCTAGTTGAGGAATAACCTTGTATCTGGTGATGGGGCTAGGTTTAGGACCCGTTTCATTTATTTTCCATTCAATTTAATTTTTCTTTTATTCCTTTTTTTATTCTCCACATGGGATTTTCATCTACTTCCCCATGGTCTTCCAACTATGGGGTCTTTGTTGGAGATAGGGTGAGGTAGAGATGAGGGAGATGGAGGAGGTGGCACCACCAGAGGTGCTCATTAGGAGGTTGACTAAGGATTAGAAGGTTTGTGGTGTTGATTTGGTGTGAAAATTCAGCAGTTTATACACATATATTTACCCATTTGTATTTGTTTCATTATAAATTCCTCTAGTTTAAGTGGTTTTTGGTTTTAATTCATTTTATTAGTTGTTAAGGATTCCTAGGGGTTTGTTCTATTGCTATTGTGGTTAAAATTGGGGTTTTAAGAAATTTTTTGGTTCTTGTATTAATTAAAACCTATGTACATAACATGGAGTTCATACAACACATTCCATGTATTCTTATTCTTTAGGGTAGATAGATTTTTCGGACTATACATCATGTACTTGAGAGTAAAATCCATATAGTGGTTTTTGAGGAGTGGTTGAGTACTCATCCTAACACAACATACAGGGGTACATGGCTATGTAGGGTATATTGATAGTCCCTAGGTGGGGTGCATGTTGTGTAGGTGTATAGGTCCTAGAAGCATACAAGTCTAGATACATTGTAAGGTACATTATGCGGGGTTAAACACAATGTATATGTGGAACACACCATGTACTCTGGTATTTTACATTCCAAGTGGGGTGATAAGGTATAAGGGAAGGTACCCTAGATGGGGTACATGCCATTTATAGGGTCTCCATCATGTCTAAATAAGAAAATTACACAATGAGTTATCATATGGATATGACCAAGAATGACCTTTGTGGTTATAAACCATGTTCTGCAAGTACATACTATGTATTTTTCCTTCCTCAACCTATTTTCCATATTTTTTACCCTAATATAAAAAATTATACTTTTGTGTAATAAATTCTAATCATTTCTATGTAGATTTTTATAAAAAAAAATCCTTTTTGTGTTTAGAGGAAATTTTTATGAAATTTTGCGAGATGAGTATTGTTTTGTATATTTTGTTGAGGTTTGGTTCCAAAATAATCTTGGAGGATGGGTTGTGCGATGAGGGGCTAAGTTGAGGGTTTTTAGCTTTATAATGGTCTTGGATTGTGTATAATGACTAGTTTTGTTCAACGTTCCATCAGATGGATCCTTATTGGTGGGATCGAGTGGTATCTCAATGGAGATATTGGTTTGTCACTATGCTTCCAAACTGGTTCCTCATGGTTTGAAAAATTGATGTTTAACTCTTTTTTTGAGGGGACTGTAGGTATTAGAGACATTATTTTTGGTTGAAGTCGTAGGATGGTGGTAATTTTTGTGTGCCATTGTTATTTTAAGATGACTCTGAGGGACTCTTGTTGTTTCCATTGTGGTCTTGTTACCAATCGATTGATCAATGGTTGTCATAGTTTTTGGATTTGAATACCTGAGTGGTATGGTTTTGATTATGTTGTATAGACCCTCTAAGGTCCTAATTTTGTGTTTTTTTATAATCATTATGAATACCATAGTTTGAATTCTTTTCTTTTGGATACCATTTTTTTGAATTGTTGATCAAGGATTAGTCGGAGGCCACTAAGGGATGTTTGAGTTGTTTATGCACTGGGAATGTCCTATGCTTCATAATAGCTAGAGGAACCCATCATGGGGTGTCCAACTCATATTATGGAAATTGTTAAAATTTTAGATATATTGATATGAATTATCTAAGATTTTGGGTACAAAAGGGTATTCCCTGGTAGGATATTTCCTTTATGTTGTGACCATGAGGACTGCAGAACCCATAGTTTTGGATTTTCCCTTAATTGGGTCATTGAGATCCCATGGGGTATGTTTTTTACATGATGAAATATATGGTTCTTAGAGATTTCCCATTCTTTGTTAGCTGATAGTGATTCAACACTTTTAGTTTAGTAATTAGGATGATATTATCAAGAGTTAGATCATCCCACATTCAGTTGGCCTTTGACATTGTCATCTGAGGCATTTTATGCTCACGATTGTTGTTTTAGGAGGATGCTATTGGGATGCCTTGGACAAGTAATTAGCCTTTAGTTGTGATTTGGTTCTCTCCCTTATTTTATTCATGTGTTTCGATGGGACTAGGTAGCCAATGGATGATCTAGATCAGGTAAACCCCACTCTAGTTTATTATTCATCCTAGCTAGAGAGGAATCATACACATGTTGTGTCGAGTAACTCATGGAGTGGATTTTGTGTACCATGGATTGTAATTTACCCATGGGATCTTTTATGTTGTTCACTTCTAGATTACGGTAAGGATAAAAAAAAATTTGGGTCCATATATAGTTCTTGATTCATTTTGTAGGAATTTTGTTATTGATAAGTTCTCATGTTGTATCAACTTATATATTCCTATACCAAGTTTAGATCATGTTATTACTGTATTAAATCCCAGAAGATAAACTTTTTCATGCTGACACCTATGGATATGAAATGGGGTCCAAACATTGTGCATTCTAAATTTATATGACTTTGATCTTTTGTGTATATTTGGTAGATATTATTGTTTTAGGATGTCTAAGTGATCCACATCCATTAAATCCTTCAATGGGGGCTAGAGAGATGGTAGATTTTCCAAAACTGTTAGAAAATAACATGTAGTAGGCTATTTTCCCCCATTTTGTAAATAGTTTTGTATATAATGAAATTTTTCATTACTCATCATCTAGGTTGGGGATATCATGTGTTCATGCACTTTTCTTGACAGTAAGTTATATGTTCACCTTTGGGTGTGTCATAATGAGAATTATTCATCAACACCTATATGAACAAATCAGTGTGAATATAGGCCTAATGTATTATTTCATGTTAGAGCATTGGTTTTTCCATGAATGGGCGCGATGTATAGAGTTTCATAATCACGTGTAGCGGTTTTTCTGGATCCTACTGACCATACTGTTGCAACGTGTGTGTTTTTTAGATCGGGTACATGGTTCAACTTAATGATGGTAGTAAAATGTGTTGTATTTATTTTTGTTTTTCTTATTTTTTATTTTTTTTCAACCCTATTGGTGACTATATGTTTTATATTTTTTTATTATGAGTCAGTAAGAATGTATGTTTGATTCCATATATTATTTCCTACTCTTGATTTAGTTTTTTATATTTTTTATATGTTTACCCATGTTTCTGAGTTTGGTTATTTTGTACTATTATTTCACTCTAATCATAGGGTACAGCCTCACACTTCATATTTTGAACCATAAAAACTTGTCATCATCCTATGGAAGTTGGGGAGTCATGCTTGAGAACATGTGGAAAGACAGATTGTGTGAAATGGTGTGGAATTTATCTCGTTTCCAGATGTGTTTTTTGCAAAAATCATAAAGAAGAGGGTTTGGACCCTCTATTCGTTTAGTGAAAGGGAAAAATATGTTTCGAATTATTTTGATGAATTCATAGCATTTTCCACACTGTCTATGTTGGATCATTGTTTCCTTGATTTATTGTTTTATGGATCAAGTATGAGAGGCATTCAAAGGCCATCACAAACATTGATATTACATGTGAGATGTTGGTCCTTGTGAGAGGTGAGAAATAATAATATCTTTGAGGGTATGGATTCAATTGGTATGGTGATTTAATGTTGGATTAAAATCCTATGTATTGATGTCATAAGGACCATGGGTAATTGGAAAGATAATCCTTCACTAAAATGATTGATTTTAAATTCATAACTATTTTCTCAGGGGAATAATTTTCAATTAGGCATCTGGGTGTGTTGGCGGCCTCCATTAAGGGGTTTGAAATTAAATAGTGATGGTTCGTGTGTTTCTGGTTTGATCTGTGGAGGTGGTATTGCTCATGATAGTTTCAAATAAACCGTTGTGGCCTTTTCCATTATATTAGGTCAAGGTAATTCTCTTTATGCTGATTCAATTGCTATGCTAACTGGTTTAAACATACGGAAGAAAAATATTTTTGAGATAAATGAATCAGAAATAGATACTATGATATTATATAATTCCATCCAAGATCGAGGTATGATTCCTTGGTCTATAACTTATATTAGTAGAAAATGTTGGAGAATAATTGGGTTTGATATTATTTTTTCTCATACATGGAGAGAAGGAAATATGGATGCAGATTACCTAGGTACGATGGACATTCTGGGTCTAGAAAATTTTCTCTTTCATGATTTTAACAGCTTGAAGTCAGAAGGTGTTAACATCATTAGAGGAGATTCCCTTGTTTTACAATATTTTAGGACCCATTGATTTCTTATCTTATTTGGGTCTCCCAATGTCGACCTGTTCTTTATTGTACTCTATTTTTCATGTATAAAAAATTACATGATTGATTAGTGATGTGTTAGGTAGACCTAGGCTGTATCATTACAAAAAGGTATTAGATCATCTGAATTTTATAATTTGGGGAATTGGTAGATATGTCGTCTTGTAATATATAAAAACATGTGATGGATATAATAATGGTTAATCTTGAACACCTATGTAAATAAGAAGTCCCTGTTTCTAGGGAATGGGATTACTATTTTTGGATTTAAATTTTTTGGTTTTTTGATTTCACCGAGAATGATGTACTTGGGTTTGTAGATTTATTTTTATTCTAGTTTTGGGATCTTGGCCTATGGATAAGGGTCAAATTTTTTTGCATCAATCTAGGAATGTAGGATTCACATGAGATATTCATGTATGTGGTGTTTTTACTGATGATGGAGGGTCGGTCATTTAAAATGTTAGCAATTTCTCATATGGTGTTTCTCATATAAGTATTTTATGGAATTCTACTCAACTAAACTTCACATGCTTACTTTTTTTTGTTGGAGGTTCATGTGGATCATGTGTAGAATTGTTCATTAATAATGAATATATTGTCCCTTTAACGATGGATTCATAGAGACCATTATGGGACGGTAATGGAATCTGATTTCCTTTTTGGTGTCTTGATGAGGGAAATGATTCTAGGGAGATCCATGAATTGAGATCAAGATTCCATGAGGTGGTTGCTTCCATAAATTCCTTAGTTTTTCTCTTAGGATGGAGCTATTATTACCATGTGTTATCTATCAGATCATGTAGTGAGGACCATGATCCTGTTATCATCAATGGATTGGGAGGTCATAGATATTCTTCCATGGAGGGTGTGTTGTGGTTTGGGATCACTAGGGTGTTGTTTGGCATGAGGAAGCATATTTTTTTAGAAGTTAAATTTGTTCACCTTTCTCTATCTCTTAGTTGGCTTGAGAGGGTAGGATTAATTGGTCTTTTATCCCATTACATTTTTATTGAACCTAGGATAGCATGGAGAGTGTTGTAATATTCTTGTAGCTTTAGATTGATGCCTGAGTGGCGGTGGTTGTGTGGTTTGTCTTAGCATGAGATAGATGAATTTATTTTGAATAGGGTTTGAGGTTGCTCCAGTTTGTTGAAATTGACCTATGTATGTAGAATATTTAGTGTTTTTAGGTTCATATTCATAGTTCCATTATAGATTATCCTAGTGAGTGTGATTCCTATTATACTTTTTAGACTGGATTGTGAAAATTATAATGGTGGGGAGTTCAGCATATGTTGTTTTAGGTCATTAAACTCATTCTTATTGGTTTTTTTGATAATAGAGATTATGGATTTCATATTTTTTATTAGGTGTGGGTGGTTTTTTCACTTCTATTTATTAGGTTTGGGGATGATTGTAATGTAAGATGTGTAGTTTTTCATTTTTGAAATGGGTGATGATAATGATACTCATGTGGTGGGGATAATCATATCTGTTGTGAAAGAATGTCTCCCATTATGGAAGAGATTTTTGAATGTTGTAAGACTAGTCATTAGATAGTCAATATAGTGTCATCTTTACTAATCTTAATTTGGATCATAGTATCTTCTTGTCCATAGTGGTTTATTGTTGGAGAGAATCATTTAAGGTGGGGATTTTGTGATGTCGTGTGCCACCAAAGGTAGTGAAAATAAGGAGAAATTTAATCCTTTTAATACATGGTAGTTTTCAAGGTAAAATGGTAAATATCCTTCAATATTACCTCATATAATATTTCTGACCACTCTGTTGGTCCCGGAATAGGGTTTTCTCCCAAGGGTAGAGTTTGGTGGAAATATGATCCATTCAAATATTCTTAGTATATTTAATATTTAATTAATTATATATTATTTTACTCGAGAAATTATGTGGATTTACATCTTCTAAAGAGAGAATTGGATTGATATTATATCTCAATAGTTTATTCTAGAATGGGTGTTTTTTTAAGGTGATGCATAACCTTACGTCAGGTGATAGAGAATGGCCAGACACCTTTTCTTTTAATTCTCTTTCTATATTATGTTCCATTTTCATTTTTCAATTTTCTTTTATCTTAATACATTTTCCTGGGTATGTACAACCCCATGGGATTACCCATTTGGTATATTCAGCTAAATGATGGAGAGGGAGAGAAGAGGGAGGGGGAGGAGGTAGCACTACCCAGGAAGCACATATAGAGGTCGAACGAGGTTCGTCATGTGTGTGGCATGGATTCAGTACGATGATTCAGTATTTTCGTTATATAGGGTGGCTCAATTTTTTTTTCTAAATCCTATTATTTTATGTGTTTTGAGGTTTTAATACCTTTTATCTAATTCTAGGGAACCCTTGGCGGACAATTTGTACATTTTTTTGGAGAAAATGGGGGTTTTGGGAAATTTTTATGGGTTTCCAACCATGAAAACCCATGAACACATTACTTAATTTAAAGAACATGTGTCGTCTGTTCTTCCTATTAATGAAAGGTGAATTTTTTTTGAATAATTTTTTTTTAAATTATGATTATAGTGGATATTGAGAGTTTTGGTGTTTGATTGAGTACTTGATTGATACCTCGTGCAAGGGTACATATACATGTATGGTTTGTGAAATGTCCACATGATGGGTGGACACCATATATGCCTAAATTCCTTAGAAGAGTACATCTCCAGGTACCCTGGTTAGGGTGTATAACATGTACAAGTTCTATACTATTTTTAAATTGTAAAAGTACAAATTGAGTGGCCTAAGACATGTAGTCACGGAGGACCTTTGGGGTTACACGTCATGTACCCAAAGTACATGTCTTTTACATTTCCTTCTATGGTATGTTTTTCATGTTTTTTCCCTGTTGTTGGAATTGGAATTATCAGTAGTTAATTTTATAAATTTCTATGTCGATAATTATGGTGGAATCCTTTTAGTGTTTAGACAATATATGTATAGTATTTTTTATAGTTGATAGTTTTTCGTAAGGGCTAATATGAGGTTTGGTTCCAAAATCATCCTTTTAGTTGGGTTGTGAGATATGAGGCCTATGTAAGGGTTGTAATATTGATTGTGGGTTTTCATGTGGATTTCGACTATAAATTTTCATGTTTCCTTTAGATTTATCCTAAAAGTATGGATCATGTAGTATCTCTGAGGAGATCTGGGTTTGTCCCTACATTTCGAGACTGTTTGCTCGATGTTAGAGAAGTTTAGGTTTAATTCAAAGGATTGATGAGAATAGATGAAGTGGATCCTCTAGGATAGGTTGACTCTATGGGATGGTTGTTATGGATGGTTTATGTTGATAAATTGAGTTATTTATGTGGGCCTCTTGAGAATTCTCTTTTGGTATGGCTGTTGATTGTGTGATATGTGGTTGTTGCTGTCGGTGGATCAAATTTCCTATATGGCGTGGTTTTTTTATGATGAGGATCCCTTATAGGTTCTTCATTTTTATTTTTTCACAAGGAACACCACATTTTTAGTTTTTTATCATTTATTTCTTTTTTATTCTCTTTAGGATTGTTTTTTATCAAGGGTCAGTTTGAATCCACTGAGGGTCATTGGAGTTATTTCTACACAAGGAAAGTAAAGTGATTTAGAGGAGTCAGAGGAACCCCTTGTAGAATTTCCTAATATTCATCTGGGATTTGGTATGTCTGTAAATCTATTTAATGGTGTTTTATGGGTGATTGTGTTCAATAAGGGATTCCCAAGTAGTATATCACCTATTTGTTGTGACTCTAGGGACCATGGGAACTCCAAATTTTGTTATGGACCTGAGGTGGGTCTTTGAGAACTAGTAGTGAATGTTTTATTGGATATTGAGATATAGGGTGATGATAAAGGACCCATGTATTATTGTACGATAGTGTATCAGTGTCACTAACTAATCTGTTTGGATTGTGGGATCTATATTTGGATCATCCCATATTTATTTGGCCTTTGTTCATGTTTTTTGAAGAAATGTTTTCTTAATACGTTAGTTTGAGGAGGATACACTTGGGATATATTGGATCCTGATTTGGCCATATGTCTTGGTTTTGTTACTTACTATACATGTTAGATGTGGTTATATGGTCTTAAAGAGCTAATTTGTGATCTAGATGAGTGTATCCTCCTATTGTTTAGTGTGCACCTTGGCTAGAGTGTCTTCGATATTGTGAATTTTTGAGGCACTCATGATGTTGGTATTCTGTATTATGTATTATGTTGTGCTATCAAGGCCATGAATGTTGCATGCTTCAGGATTAAAATATATATCCCCCTTATTTTTGCCTCCATAATTGGTTCAAAATTCATTATATAATATTTTGGATCTTATAGGTTCTCTAGTTATGTCAAAGTAGATGTACTTGTGGTAAATTCAGATCATTCTATTGTATTCCTAAATCTTGGTATATATGAATTGTCATATAGATAATTTTGGTTACTAATTTAAGTCTAATAGTTTTTTATGTTTCATTTATATGTCTTTGAGCTCCAATGTAAATCTAGTGGATGTGCCTATTATCTGGTGGTTGGGTGATAATTGTACTTTTCTTCCTCTAGCATTGGCCAGAGTGGAGTTATATTTACCTCAAGTGTTATACTAGAACCCTTTGTTGTTTTATTTGTTTTCCCCATTACTCTATGTAGTTCTTTCTTTTATTTATCCTTTTATTTTCCTTCAACAAGGATGAGTGTATAAAAATTTCCTTAACTTATTATGATATCATATTGTAATCTCACTTTTGCGGGTGGCCGACAAGGATTTACTTATCACCTCATATATGTGCACCTATATGTTTATGTAGACATGATGTATATGTTTAGGTTAGTGTATATGTTTCATAGTGGATGGGACTAAGGACTATTGTTTCTAGATCAAGTGGAGCCACACGAATAGACTCTCACGACTAGGCTGGTCTAGCTCGAGTTTCAAGATTATCAGTTATGTGGATTGTCATGGATAAGGTAGTAAATCCTATGGTATTTATTTTATGATATTGATTTTTATATGTGTTCATCCAAATGCATTATCTATTTTTATTTTTTCATTAATGATTGTGAGTTTTCATGATTATATGCTGCATTCCATTTATTATTTAAATTTTTTTCTTTTTTTTATAATGTCATTTCTTATGTTTACCCTTGTTCATGAGATTGGGTATGTTCCAATTTCATTAAACTCGTACCAGAGGTTATATCCTCCCCACTGTATCTTTTAGACACTATTTGTGGGTGATTAGCCACTGTAATTTGTTGAGGAACACTTGAGGCCTTATAGTGATCCAGATCTGGTGAAATCTCTGGTTGACTTGGGCTAGTTTATTATAATAATTCTATTATGCTTATTATACTATGTTTTATAGTCGATTTGTTATTATGTTATTATTTATCAATATAATCTTTTATAATTTTTAAGAGTTATTTCTTTTTAATGGAGAATGGTTCTCTTTATTTTTCAAAACAAGAAATTTTAAAAAATATTTTAGTTTATTTTATCTTTTTAATATTTACAAAAGGGGTATATTTTTTTATGTTTTTAGGTTATTGGTTTGGTATGTAAAAAAATGGTGGAGTTTTATATGATTTTTGAATATTCTCCTTAAATTATTTCCTTTCATAAGAATATAAATATAAATTTTAGGTTTATTATTTTTTCATTTTCATTTTATAAATGATGTCAACACTGATAAATTTTTAATATCTATTATTCATATAATTATTTTTTTCTTCTAATTATATTTAAAAAAATTTATTTTCTGTCTAATTTATTAATAATTTTTCTAATTATAAAATCCATCAAAATAAATTTTTTTATTCAAATAAAAATTATCAATACAACCTAGTGGACTCCAGGATTTAGAAAGTTTTTTTAATTATAACATATTATGTATGAATTTAAACTTCTTATGTTTGAGATTTTTTTTAATAAATGTGTAAATTTATATATTTGGATCACATCTTCTTTAAATATGTTGAAATTTATTATGAATAGATTAAACATTCCAAAAAAATAATTCAACTTCTTATGTAATTTTTAACATCTTTTTCAATGAATTTTTTTTGAAGTATAACGTATTATGATATTTATAAAATCCCCACATTAAATGAAACATATTTCAAAATGAAATATGAAACATATTATGAAAAGAAATATAATATGAAATGAAACATCTTAAAGGATGAAAAATCATACAAAATTAAATATATTAATAAATAAAACATCTTAAAATTGAAATAACCTATATGATTTTAAAATTCTTTTAAATTTTTTGAATGTATTGTGTAATAAATTTATGTATGAAAATGATGTTAATGTATTAATAGATTCAGTGATAGGAATTTTCATAAATTTATTATAGGAGCTATTGGATTATAATTGTAACACCCTAACTAAATAAAGAATATGAAATTTTTTATATTTATCCCTATTTGTGAATAAAATGTTATTATTAATTTAAAGGGAACGCTATGATCGAGGGATTACCCAATACGCAACAACAAGTTCCTTTGAAATCTTACGTTTCACTCTAATAATAAAATAATTTTATTTTAAATGGTAGTTAACACCTAGTCTTTGTAATGACGGGAATGAACAGAACTAACTACAAAATGATTATATATATTTTTCAAATATTTTTACTTTTAACAATAAATGTTAGAGGATTAAAAATTTGAATGAATCCAATTTTAAGCGTGAACATTCTAATATTCTTTAAAAGGTAGATTAACCGCTTTTTGATGGAGAACCACTTTTAAATCCACTTTTTTACAATTTTATGTGTTATAGTTGAAAAAATAAAATTATTATTTATAATCGGGACATCAACATTTACTTTGTGTAAATTTTTCGTATTTTTCTAATAAAGTTCATTTTTTAATGAATAGTGAGAATGTTGAATTTTAATTCAAACCCCCTTTTTAATATAATTAATTTATATGATTATATTATCTTTTTACTTGGTTTTAAAGTGAAATTATAATATATTTTTACCATTTAATCCAATGGCGGTCATTGGAATTAATATCACTTTTAGATTGGACATAAACGAGTGTAAATCTTTTGATAGATATTGTTTCTTAAAAACACGCTATTTGATTTGACAGCGGGATTTAATTATAAAATTATTTAATGCAACTTCTATGTTATTAATTTGGTAAAAAATACATCATTTTTTATTTCAGAATATCAAATATAGCTTAGGGTGAAATTTTTTTATTTTTCTTGATAAACCTATATTTTTTATGAATAGTGAAACCACAAAGTGGTAGTTACAAAAACTGTGTTTTTGTTTAAAAAGAACATTACCAATTCTGTGAATTGAATTTCAAAAATCCAAAATAAATTATTTTCATTATTATGTAAAATTCGGTTCATTGGGATGGAAAGAATTTTTTATGAAAAGTAACTTTTAAGTTTTATTAATCGCGATTAAAGGTAATTAGTGTGACTTAAGTTAAAAATGATATTATAATAAAATGAAAATATCGTGACACTAGTCCTAACCCTATTGGATGAGTCATGGACGACCACTATAACCCATGGGTCGATTTTTGGGACCCCATGAAGCCACTTGGGTAAGATAATGACATTTATGCCTTTTATTTAAAGTAAAAGAAAAAATGACAAAAACATGTATTGTTTTACTAAAACAATTTTTATATGGGGTTATACAATTCATATGTTTTACTAAAAATATTCATTGGAAAGCTAAAAATATTTCCTACATCCTAGTATTTTTGTTATAATTTTTACACATTAAATAAATTAAATTATTTATGACATCATGATGATGCAGCAAATACCTCATTATTTAACGTTTTAAATAAAATGAAATGATAATGTATACTCTAAGACCTAAACAAGTAAAAAACCTATTAGATGGGTGTATTTAGAACTCTTATCACCTTATCCTATAAATACATCAATGTGGGACCTTTAAAATCCGAAACACATTTGAAAATAAAGTAACATTTTATACTTTTCCAAGAGTGACCCTCCTCTCCTCTTATAAAAGGCCCCCAACTCTACCTATTTACCCACACCTATCAAGCCTTTGGCTCGGCCAAGATATGATAATTTTGTCTCTCCACATCCATCTACTCATCCTATAATCCTTTCCTTAGGCAGGAATCTCTTTAAGAAACCCTTTTGTTTTTAACCAAAGGGAGTTACCCGATTATAAGGTAACATCTTCACTTTTTCTCTTTGGTTTTATTTTGCATCTCTAACCCACTAAACTATTTTTATTCATTTATATTGTAGAAAAAAAATTATCTTCCATATACTAGGATGTTTTTATAAAATGTATTTGTGATAAACTTACACACACCTATATCTAATGATTCAAGAACATATTGTTTCTGTGGATGGTGAATTTCTGCCTCACGAAACGATGATTGTTCAATATTCTTTTAACAACATCAAAAGTGGCCATTAAGATGTCAAAATATTTATATATGATATATAATATGTTTATGTTTTTCTTTAAGATTCTGTATTTTTCATTTATGGAATACCTTTATGGTTTCCATTATGGGTAAACGTGATATCTTCATTTTAGGAAGTGCGGACTACTGCCCCCTCAAAGTGATTTGATTCGTTAAAACCATATGTGGTACGTATAAAGGATAAATTTAATGATATTATATATGATACCATACTGTAATTATAATACTATTATTTATCATTATGTTTTAATTCCATTAAATATGAAATAGGAATGGAAGTATCATTCATGCGTACGTACGGCTTACCGTCTCCATGAACGGTGCATTTCATTTTTTACCACTAAATGTTATGTAATATTATAAATTCATGTATATAATGGATATATATGATATATATGATATATACATAATGAATATAATTCTGTATATAATGGATATTTTACCCCATGAACAAACTTGTAATTATAAAGAGTTTATTTTTGACTGAAGTAGCAATGATCGTTAAAACAACCGTTATTAACTCAAATAATTACATAGTGTTCATAAAATGGTAATAAGTGATATAAAATGAATAATTAACTTGATAAAGGTTCTTAATAAATAATAATTATCTCAAGTTTATTATGCAGGAGATTAAAGAACGATCGAGCCAAGTCAGATAAGAGGTAAGGGATCCTACCCCTCTCTTTCTTTTTAAGTACACTCTTTTATGCCATTCCTTTTAAGCTCATATTTATTATGATTGGGATGTTCTTTTATATTAATCTTACTTTAATTTTTATGTTAATATTATGAGAGACCCTATTTTCTCTCATCAATCCATTTCGGAAGTTTTGAGTGGTACCGTTAGGCTGCCGAATTTTCGTAAGAGATCCAACATCTATCATTTTTTTAAGTACTCTCCTTTATGTAACTTCTTTTAAGCTCTTCTTTGTTATGTGTGGGGATGATGTTTTATATTACTCTTGCTTTATATTTTATGTAAATATGATTAGAGACCCTATTCGATCTCATCAATCAATTTTTGGATGTTTTAAGTGGTGTCGTTAGGCTACCGAGTTTTCGTAAGGGATTTTTCGTCTCAATTTTATTCCCGTGAGATTTATGATACATTTTCCTCAATTTCCTTTGAGTGGTATATGTACTGCCCATTATTCTACACTTTGTGTAATATAATTTCGTTTATGATTACTTATATCAATGTTGTATTGTCCCTCTTTAATGGGGTGTATGTTTCGAAAGATACCCAAGTCGGTAAGGGAACCTTTCACCCTCCTCTTTTAGAAGAATTCTTTTGTTGGGACTTTTAATTTACATATTGTAATGTTGGGATATGTTCTTATATATCCTTGTTGATGTAAATTTTATGTTCAAGTGATGAGATACCCTTTTGATGTCTCATCAACTCATTTTCTAATGTTTGAAGTGACGCCGTTAGGCTGTCAAATTTTTGCAAGGGAACTTCTTATCCCAATTTTTATTCATTGGGATAAACTTGTACCCCTTGAATATGTCGTTTTATGAATATGTGTGAATTATCACTTATATTTTTACACTCAATATCCACTTATATTTGGTGTATTCGTTTGTCACACATAATTACGTAATTGATTTATCCTTAATCTGTGGATACCGTCTTTGTATGGGACTTCGTCTCAATCTCCATTCATTGAGGCATATTTTTCTTTATACACAACATTCTTTTATGCAAAGTATAAACCCCTTTGACATTAATTTTTATTAAAAAGGAATCTTTTTTATTTGAATTGTTTTATTCAACGACAAAAGGAATGTTTTTTTTCGTACGTATGCGGCGACAAAGACTTCTCCGCCGCCGTGACCATTATTTGAGTTTCAGAATCCACTATAAGCCTTAACTTTTTTTGAATGAAAAATGAATACCATGTTTAAATTTTCTTTTATTTTGATATTGAAAATGGTTTTCATAATGTTTTTATATGAATATGTTATATGTATATCTTATAATTGAAATGTGGAAATGTTATGTTTCCTTTATGCATGTTTTATGTGATACAGTTATGATATGGTTCTTGGGCATTGTTATGAAGATGGGTGGTTCGGTGATAAACTAAGGGCGGGTGAGCCCGATATAGCTCTCCAATTCATTAGGTAATGAAAATGAGTTAAACGTTAAGGTTTTCTGAAGAGATATAAGAAATATACTGTGATGGGTATTCCAAACGTAACCAAGAGGGTTACTCACTACGTAATAATGTCATGAATGCCTCATGTTTCCTTTATGTATTATGATTTCTGTGATTTATTCATGATTTGATGTGGTATGTGATTATGATTTATGAGTAAAGTGTGATTTCATGCATGGACTAATGTTTTCATTTTGTACTTTTATATCCTTTACTGAGCTTTTTATGTTCATCTGATGTCTTTGAAATGTTTTTCATAGGTCAAGGGAAAGGTATTTGATGTGATGATAGTGTCAAGGAAGTGTCAAGATATAATCCATGTTTTATTTTAAATATGTTTCCGTTGATGGGAAAAATGAGTACTATCTTTTACGTAACAACTTTGTTTAAATGTGGAATGTAGTTCATGTTTTATGATCTAATTCTCTATATCTCTAAACCTGAAAAGATCCTCAATGTGTATTCTTGAAGTTACTCAAGATTAAGTAAGGTTTAAGGCTGGGGCCTTATAGTTGGTATCAGAGGTCGGTTTAGACAACTTTAGGGATTATGAGTTTTTGTTAGACACATGGTTAGTCCCTATTTATATTATTCCAGTTAAATCATTGTTTTATATCTTTTTTCAGGTCATGTAAAGTCAATTACGAATGGAAGGAGGAGGATCTCAAATGAAATTCCTATCTCTTCCTGATGACATGCTTGCAATAATTATTGCAAAGTCATGTTTGGATAATTGTGAAAAATTTTCTAGAATACAACTCTCTTGCAAGCAGTTGTTTGAGATATCAAACACCTCCACTATACCTAATTATCATCATGGATCATGGGTTGTATTTAGAGAAATACTATTTTCACAATATTCTCATATTTTTAGGAAAGGTAAATATTATCAAGGTATTTTCAAATATTTTACCATATCACAAAAATTTGAATCATATTATGATTTTAAAAATGGTGCTGAGGAAGGAGACCCTTGCACAATCTATTTATATTTGCTTTTAAAATATAGTCTCTCAGAACATAAGTATGGTATTTTAAAAGGTCCAATAATCAAATGTTTCAACTCAAATTATGTCAGAATATTTTATAGAAATCATGTTTTATCTGATGTTTTGGAATTATATGTCATACATGATTATTTTCCAAAACTGTTTTTTTTTGTGAACACCCATATGACCCATGTTGTACAAGGTGTATTTAGATGGAGGAAGAAAATGATTTTGAAGGATATCTAAATATTTTTTGTAATTCATGGGACTTCTACCCACGTGAACAAGATGACTATGAAACCGACTGGACGCCAGGATCAAGGTATGATGTTATTCATTTTTGGAATCGTTTTATTTTATGGTGGTGAAATAAGACTTCATGAATTAAGATGTTGAGATCATAATAAATTTGGATGAAAATTAGAGGTATAAGGAAACAATTGAGGTTAAAACATGTTACTATTATTTTTAGAGTTTTATAAAAAGGAAAACACGCAGACCGTGTGACAACCCGTCGTGTCAGAAAAAGCTGCAGGAATCGAACCCACCACCAAAGTGCGACTGGTATTTATCGCCTACCACTATACTATGTGAAGTCCCTAGTTAGTATGAATTATTCTTTTTAGTTATATGATTTTATGAATTAAGAGTAAGTTTATTTTTGGGTTATCTATGGAAATTATTAACCTATCATGGAGGATATGTGATTAGGTTAATTACTTTTCAATATGAGACTTTTAGAGCAACTGATGTTAATTGGAGATAAGTGTTAATTTGTACCTTGGAATACTATGTGACTAAATACTTCAAATATTTGGGTTTCGACCTTAGTTTGGATTACTTTTTAGAATTTTATGGACAAATTTTTTATCGAATGGTCCTCGTTGAACGTTGGGTTTTTTTGGACAAATTTTAGAGATTAAGAGTAGATTTTCTTTTTATAAAGGGTTATCATTTTCTGGTTTATCTGATCTTGTTCTAACAATTTTGGTTTTGGTAAGTGTTTAAAGACATGGGAAATATATAGTACTATTTTTTGGATTAGGTGATTCTCATGAAATTTATTATAGTACTCTTAATGTGAACAAGTCTTCCTAAATACTCGTCTTTTGGAGAAAGTATGAGTTTTTGTAAGAAATCGAGTAAAATTTGAAAGTCAACAGACAAGTAAGTAAGTTTTCTTAAGATCAAAAATAAATTCCACAATTAAAAGTAACTTAATACAAAAATTTTGTCTATTAACTTTTCATACTAGGGAATCAAATACCGTTTAACCCACCACAAGTTTGTGATTTTCTTGTGGTTAAATTTCTCAAAAACATGTTTTCTATTACTCTCCCTCAGATCATGACCCTTTTATTTTTCTTCCATATCCATGTTTTCCTACATGGAATCCTTGTGTGGGTTAACTCGGGTGACCTATGTACTTATCTTTCTATATTTTAAAGTGATTTTTTACCGAATCTTGTTCCGATGTGGTACTTTCAATGATGTTTCCGATCCCAATTTTAAAATTGCGAGGACGCAATTCCCAAAAGGGGGGAGGGATGTAACACCACAGGTAAATAAAGAATATTACATTTTTATATTTATCCCTATTTGTGAATAAAATTTTAATATTAATTTAAAGGTAACACTATGCTCAATGGCTTACCCAATACGCAACAACGAGTTCCTTTGAAATCTTACGTTGCACTCTAATAATAATATCATTTTATTTTAAACGGTAGTTAACACCTACCCATTGTAATGACAGGAATGAACAGAACAAACTAAAAAATGATTATATATGTTTTTCAAATATTTTTTCCTTTTACAATAAATGTTAGAGGATTAAAAATGTGAATGAATCCAATTTTAAGCGTAATCATTCAAATATTCTTTAAAGGGTCGATTAACCATCTTTTGATGGAGAACCTATTTTAAATCCACTTTTTGACAATTTTATGTGTTATATTTGACCAAATAAAATTCTCCTTTAGAGTAGGGACATCAACATTTACTTTGTGTAAATTTTTGGTATTTGTCCAATAAAGTTCATTTTTTAATGAATACTGAAAAATGTTGTTTTTAATTCAAAACCCCTTTTTAATCTAATTTATTTATATGGTTAGATTATCTTTTTAATTGTTTTTAAAGTGAAATTAGAATATATTTTTACCATTTAATATAATGGTGGTCATTGGAATTAATATCTCTTTGAGATTGAAGATATACGAGTGTTAATCTTTTGATGGATATTGTTTCTTAAAAACACGCTATTTGATTTGACATCAGGATTTAATTATAAAATTAATTAATGCAACATATATGTTATTAATTTGGTATAAAAGACATAATTTTCGAATTAGGAATATCAAATATATCTTAGGGTGATTTTTTGGTATTTTTCTGAAAAACCTTAATTTTTTATGAATAGTAAAACCAGAAAGTGGTAGTTACAAAAAATGAATTTTCATTTAAATTTAACTTTACCACTTCTGTGATTTGAATTTATAAAATACAATATAAATTATTTTCATTATTAATTAAAATTTGGTTCAATGGGATGAAAATAATTTTTGATTAAAAGTAACTTTTATGTTTTATTAATCGCGATTAAAGGTAATTAGTGTGACTTAAGGTAAAAATGATGTTATAATATAATGAAAATATATTGAAACTTTTCCTAACCGTATTAGATGAGTCATGGCCAATCAATAAAACCCATGGGTCTATTTTTGGGACCCCATGGATCCACTTGGGTATGGTAATGAGATTTCTGCCTTTTATTTAAAGTAAAAGTAAAAATGACACAAACATGTATTGTTTTACTAAAACATTTTTTACATTGGGTTATACAAGTAATATTTTCTACTATAAATTATAATTTGAAAGATAAAAAGATTTCCTACATCATAGTACTTTTTTTATAATTTTTTGACATTAAATAAATTAAATTATTTATGACATCATGATGATGCATCGAATACGTCATTATTTAACGATTTAAATAAAATGAAATGATAATGTAAAATCTACGACCTAAACATGTCAAAAACCTACTGGATGGGTGAATATCGAACTCTTATCACCTTATCCCTGAAATACATCAATGTGGACCTTTAAAATCTGAAACACATTTGAAAATAAAGTAACATTTTATACTTTTCCAAGAGTGCCCCTCCTATCCTCTTATAAAAGGCCCCCACCTCTACCTCCTTACCCACACCACTCAAGCTTTTGGCTCGGCCGAGAAATGATAATTGTGTCTCTAAAAATCCCTATAATCATTCTAGAAGCCTTAACTTAGGCAGTAAGCTCTTCAAGAAACCATTTTGGTTCAAACCAAAGGGAGTTACCTGATTTTAAGGTAACATCTTCACTTGTCCTCTTTTGTTTTATTTTGCCTCTCCAAACCCCTAAACTCTTTTTATTCATTTCTTTTGTCACAAAACCAGTATATTCAATATACTAGGATTTTTTTATAATAATTATTCCAGCTACACTTACACACACCTACATCTAATGGTTAAGGAACATAGTGTTTCTGTGGATGGTGAATTTCAGCCTCATGAAACGACGATTGTTAAATATTCTTTTAACACCTTCAAATGTGGCCTTTAAGATGTGACTATATTTTTATATGATATATAATATGTTTATGTTTTCCTTAATCTTCTGTATTTTTAATTTATGGCATCCCTTTATGGTTTCCGTTATGGTTAAACACGATATCTTCATTTTAGGAAGTGCGGACTACCGCCCCCTCAAAGTGATTTGATTCATTAATACCATATGTGGTATGTATAAAGGATAGATTTAATGATATTATATATGATACCATACAGGAATTATAATACTATTATGTATAATTCTGTTTTAATATCATTAAATATGAAATAGAAATGTAAGTAGCGTTCATGCGTATGTACGGCTTACCGTCTCCATGAACGGTGCATTTAATTTCTTACCTATAAATGTTATGTAATATTATAAATGCATGTATATAATGGATATATATGATATATATGATAACTAAATAATTAATATAATTCTGTATATAATGGATATTTTACCCTAGGAACAAACTTGTAATTATAATGAGTTTATTTTTGACTCAAGTAGCAATGATCGTTAAAACGATCGTTATTAACATAAATAATTACATAGTGGTAATGACATGGTAATAATTGATATAAAAGTAATAATGAACTTGAAAAGGGTTCTTAATCAAGTATAAATTAACTCATGTTTATTATTCAGGAGATTAAAGAAAAATCGAGTCATGTCGGATACAAGGTACGAGATCCTACCCATCTCTTTCTTTTAAAGTACACTCTTTTATGTCATTTCTTTAAAGATGATCTTTATTATGATTGGGATTTTTTTTATATTACTCATACTGAAATTTTTATTTTTATATGATGAGAGACCCTATTTTCTCTCATCAATCCATTTCGGAAGATTTGAGTGGTGTCGTTAGGCTGCCGAATTTTCGTAAGAGATCCAACCTCTCTTTTTCTTTTTATGTACTCTCCTTTATGTCACATCTTTTAAGCTCCTCTTGTTTATGTTGGGGGATGTTATTTTATATTCCTATTTATGTAAATTTTATGTTAATATGACGATAGACCCTATTTTATCTCATCAATCCATTTTGGGATGTTTTATGTGGCGTCGTTAGGCTGCCGAGTTTTCGTAAGGGATTTTTCGTCTCACTTTTATTCCCATGAGATTTATGCTACATTCTCCAGCATTTCCTTTGAGTGGTATATGTACTGCCCATTATTCTAGTATTTGTGTAATATAATTTCATTTATGAGTATTTCCATCAATGTTGAATTTTCCTTCTTTCATGGGGTGTATGTTTCGGAAGATACTCAAGTCGGTAAGGGAACCTTTCACCCTCTTCTTTTTAAAGACATCTTTTGTTGGGTATTTTAATTTACATATTGTAATGTTGGGATATGTTCTTCTATATCCTTATTGATGTAAATTTTATGTCCAAGTGATGAGATACCCTTTTTATCTCTCATCATCTCATTTTCTGATGTTTGAAGTGACGACGTTAGGCTGTCGAATTTTTGCAAGGGAACATCTTAACCTAATTTTGATTCTTTGGGATAAACATGTACCCCATGAATAGTCATTAAATGAATATGTGTGAATGATCTCTGATTGTTTTACACTCAATATCCACTTATATTTTGTGTATTCATTTGTCACAAATAATTACATAATTGATTTATCATTAATCCGAGGATATCATCTTTGTATGGGGCTTCGTCTCAATCTCCATTCATTGAGGCATATTTTGTTTTATACACAACATTGTTTTATGTAGTGTATAAACCCCTTTGACATTTACTTTTATTCAAAGGTAATCTTTTTTATATGAAGCGTTTTACTAAACGACAAAAGGAATGTTTTTTTTGCTGTATGTATGCGGCGACAAAGACTTCTCTGCCACCGTGACCATTATTTGAGTTTCGGCTTTCTCTACAAGCCATAACTTTTTTTGAATGAAAAATAAATACCATGTTTTTTTTCTTTTATTTTGGTATTGAAAATGGTTTTCATAATGTTTTTATATCAGTGTGTTGTATTGATATCTTGTGATTGAAATGTGGAAATGTTATGTTTCCTTTATGCATGTTTTATGTGATACGATTATGTTATCGTTCATGGGAATTGTTATGAAGACAGGTGGTTCTATGATAAAATATTGGCGGGTGAGCCTGATATATATCTCCAATGCATTGGGTAACGTGGAGGAGTTAAATGTTAAGGTTTCTCCGAGTATATTTAGAGAATATACTGTGATGGGTAATCCAAACATAACGTAGAGGGTTACTCCCTATGTAAGAATGTAATGAATGCCTCAAGTTACCTTTATGTCTTATGGTTTCTATGATTTATTCATGATTTTATGAGGTATGTGATTATGTTTTAAGAGTAATGTATGATTTCATGCATGGACTAATGTTTTCATTTCGTACTTTTATATCCCTTACTGATCTTTTTATGCTCATCCCATGTTTTTGAAATGTTTTTCACAGGTCAAAGGAAAGGTACATGATGTGATGATAGTGTCAAGGAAGTGTCAAGAAAGAATCCCTGGTTTATTTTAAATATGTTTTCGTTGATGGGAAAAATGAGTACTATCTTTTATATAACCACTTTGTTTAAATGTGGAATGTAATGCGTGTTTTATGATCTAATTCTCTATAACTCTAAATCTGAAAAGATCCTCAACGTGTATTCTTGAAGTAACTCAAGATTAAGTAAGGTTTAAGGTTGGGGCCTTATAATAATTCATTTTTATTGATAGAGATAATAATATGGAATGATTTTTAGTTTTATGATTTCTATTTTATGATTATGGTTTTATTTTCATTGAGAGGATATTATTATTAATATTTATATTTTACTATAATGATGAATCTTATAAACATTAATTTTTACTAATAATAACTTTATTACAGAAATTTTGTTAAGTATTGAATGACTCTTATGTAGTTATAAAATCAATCTATTGATTTCCATTGACTCTTATGATTTTCAATGACTCTTACAATTTGGAATGAATCTTATGATTTTATGTCTACTCTCATTATTTATATACACTTACAAAATTATATATATTATAGTATTGTTATTTATGTGTAGTGTTTAACCAAAGATACAATATCTTGTAATAGAAAAATATGAATCAAAATATTATGATGAATTGATTTTTGTTCCAAAAAGGTTTTATTTTTAACTTTATTTTTTATGCCAATTTATTTATTCCACATAGTTTTAACCTTGTTCGATGATTTATTGAAATTTTTTTTATTTTAAAATTGATATATCATAATATAGAAACAATGAATGTTCTAACTATTAAACACAAATTTAGTAACATCATTGAACTAATATTTGGAAATTTTCTATATAAATATAGTTCAATGGAAATAGATGAATTACAAAAAAATTGACTATGATGAAAATTTGATTCATATATCATGAATATAATAATTATAGTAGATTCATCATGTTAAATATCATTGTTAAAATTGATCAAGAAAACATGAAAACAATTCCAATTTTATTATCAAGTTATATTTATTTAAATACTCATTTATATTTTCAACTACAAATATTTTATTATTTCCCTTAAAACCATAATTACTTTATTTAATTATTCACTATAACTGGTACATTTCTTATTTTTTTCACATCCAACTATAAAAGTAAGTGTTTTTATATTGTTATTCCTCCACATGTAATAGGTAGGGTTTCATTGAGTTGTGACTCCCGTAAAAAGTTAGTTAGTTCTGGTTATAACTTCCCTAAAAAGGTTAAATCATAAATATGTTGTGAATCTCATAAAAAAAATTCAATTTTCAGGGAATACCTTCCCCAAAAATGGAATGTTATAGGTCCCATACTTATCATAATGAAATCAAACATACATGTTACACAAAATTATAAACAATTATATCATATCCCATGTAATGAAATGTGTTTCAAAAACATGTAAACAAATCATAACCAAAGGAAAGGGATAAATGTTTTTTAATCATCTCATCAAAATCATAACCCGTGAAACCGAAATGGATTTCATAAACATATAACCTGTGAAAGAGAAATAGGATTCATAAGGACCAATACATAAAGAAAAAATCATTTATATAAATAATAGGAATGCAACCATTATATCATTTCCAATAATAGAATGATTAACATCAACAGATGTTGTATTTGATTGAAAATAATTTTGAAATATATTTGCAAACAAATTCTGGAGGAACATATCTTTTTTCATTGAAAAAGGTATTTTTAATTAAAAAACCCATTTGATAATATTTATCTTATAAAATACCTTCAAAACATATAAATATGACTGTAAATCATTTGAAAAATATTTCTCTTTGGAAACATATAAAATAAGCATCAAAACATTTTTAAAACATTTTTATTTTAAAAGACATTGAAAAATTATAATGAAATATTGAAAATGTCTTGAATACATTTTTATATGAAATCATATGAATGAATCTTGAAAATTATTTGAAAATAGTTTCTTTGAAAATAATTTGAAAACATATAAATAAGGTTTGATAACCTTTTAAAAAATTCAACCAAAATTAATTAAAAAAGCATGATAATTTTTTTTTAAAAAAATTTCCTTGAAAATTACTTTTGAAATAATTTTCTTAAAATAATAATAATTTAATAAATCAACGGATTCTTCAAATAAATGATGGTGTGAAAATTTTTACATGTCGTACTTGGTAAACAGAACATTATATTTTCATGGTAAAAAATTCATAAAAATTTCTTATTTTGAAATTAAAAATAATATTCCATTGAAGATATTGGTAAAATAAAAAAGGGTAAAATTATATTTTAATTATTATTAGGGAATGGTACAATATTCATGGAAACCCATTTTAGAAAACATATATTTCTGACTGAAGAAAGGGTAAAGTGATGATTTCTTAAAAACACTTTACTAATTATATTATGTACCAAAGAGAATAACTATGGTACCAATACATGAATATATAGTGAATAACCGGAGGATAATAAAATTTATGAATGACCTTATTTATGGGTTATAATATTTCATCAATGTAATAATAAACATAATAATATTGAAAATCCAGGAGATTTTTTCAATAAACTCTTATCACTTGGTAAGTTTCGATCATATTGTCCATATAAGAAAAAAAATTATATGAAGCTTATAATAATATGGAAATTTGGATATTCAAGATATATAATATATAATGGAAGTATATACACCATAAAATTAATTTATTTGTATAACAAAACGTGAGTCTCAAAGAAGGAAAATTGAAACAAACCTATTTTATCGATTTGGTAACTTTTGAAACATAAAACCCATGAAATAAATGTCATAAAATGTATATGTAAAAACCCATAAATTTAAATATAATAATAATTTTTTAAATCCATGTGAATCATGCACACCATAAAAAAGGAATGGGTGGTAAATAAAGTATGTGTCTCCCAAAATTAAAAACTGAGATGAAATTCTCTTAGCTCTTGTCTTGACTCTCTTTGTAATTAAAAAACCACCATTATAATAAATATATATTTATTTTAAATATTTCATTGAACTATATTGTTATATCTAAGACCATATATGGTTTTATCATGACCTGATATAACTCACTTGTTAACATTCCTATGTTATTGGTTTTAGTTTGGGTAATATTTGCTTTATTCATCGCACGAATATTAATTTGTTATATATTTTTACTTATACTTATATCATGATTTCACAAATGTAAATTATCATATAAATATAATTTATATACATTTTATATGTAGTATAATAATATATATAATATATAATAATGAAATAGAATACATTATTCATGGATATGGTAAGTCGTACATATGCATGAATGCTATTTCCATTTAATTATCGTGTTGAAAGAATGAATTTAAAATACATATATTTATATATATATATATAATTATTAAATTATCATTATTATACCATATATATATCTTATATACTCACTAAACTCATCCTTAATACATTACATGTAGTGTTTGAATGAATCATATCGCTTTGAGGGTGCGGTCGTCCGCACTTCCTCAAACGACATTATCATTTTAACATAAAATGGAAAGTATAAATAAATGTGTTTTAAATTAATTAAATAATCTAAAATACATAATAAATACAATATATAACATATATAATCATATTTTCCTTCATAATTACCACCACTGTAGGTGGTAAATAAAAAATAAACCATCGTCGTTTCGTGAGGTGGTAGTTCTTCGTACACGTAAAAAATATGTTCGTTACACATTAAATGGAGGTCTGTGCATGTTTACGTCAAAAAAATCGTATAAAAATCATATTATATGGATGATAATATTGTTTTTATAAAATCATGGAATAAATAGAGTTCATTGGTGGACAAGGAAAGTAAAAGAAAGTAACTTATGAGAATATGTTACCTCGTAATCGGGTAACTCCTTTTGGATTTTTCCAAAAGGCTTCCTTGGATTATTTTCTTCCCAATAAAAGGGTTCTAGGTGTAATTTAGGGATTTTGGGAATTTTATTTGGTAGGCCTTGGATGAACCTATTTTTTTCTGAGGTATGAAGAAGAGAGATAGTTCTTTCCTTTTTATAGGTGATGGGGTGTGGTGTTCTTGTAAATACCAAAAGGTATTCAGTAATGGGAGTATACAATAACTAATGTGACTACAAAATGAAAAAATAATTTATTAAAGGGTAATAATGGTAAATAAAAACATCTAAAAAACAAAAATATATTCATTGTAATAATTGGTCTCCTTAACATCTAAGATTCCCCAATTTTATCATTTTGGTTTTTATTAAAGCTTCAAGTTTTATAACCTAATTAATTGAACCATTAATACTAAAAATTCATGTTTTTTAGAAAATATAGATAATATATATTATTAATATGATTTATTATTTATAAAATAAAAATCTCATGGGTTTTGAAAATTCATTTTAATACAAACGCATGTGATGGGAAGAAACACTACTTAAACTCGAACCGTCCTAAAAAATATGTTTACAATCTGTGGGTCAATATTTTATGTTTAAAAGCTAAATTGGTCCATTAATAGACCAAATATACTACTTATTAACACTTAATATTCAATTTTATGAATATATTATTTTTAATAATTTTAAATCATTTAATAAAATATCATTTATTGTAAAATAACATTAATGTGACTTTTGACATTGTATATTTAATTTTAATTTTAAAATATCAATAAAAAAACATTATAATTAAAATATATTGATTTTAAAGCTATTTAAAATGATATATTCATTTAAAACATAATTATAGAAAATAGTTCAATCAATTTACTCCACTTTGAACATTTATTGTATCATTTATTTTAGTTAATTATTAACTAAATAATCACTATGTTGGTGTATCGTAAGTATTTTAAGTAACTAAAATCATCTCTAAAAATTATTGATAAAGTATTATTTATAAAAATAACCCATTTATATTTCAAAATCATATATATAACATAAAATATTATGATTAATAAATTTCTTAAAATTTTATTAATGTTAATGGTAGTGAAAATTCCCATTACGTCATTTTTCCTTACTTAACCGTTTAAATAGTGAAATTCAATTTAATAATATCATAGTAACCCATAAAATTAGTACCAAGATGGTATATGGTTAAATTGTTGGCATCCAATGTACTTTGTAAAAGTTTCCATGTCATTTTGGTTCCTATGGTTAAGTATTAGTCCTTAATTAAGCTTAATCTTACATTAATCACATTTATCAATTTTAATCACTCTCACTAATATTTTTGGTCAAAAATTATGTTAATATTATTATAGAAAATATATTTTACTAATTATATATATGATTCTTAGTTTTTCAAAATTAAAATCACATTAGTGGGAAAATTATGTTTTATGCTTATCTCACAGATGTGGTGAGAAAGTGGGGTTTTAAAGTGAAATGTTCAAAAGTTCAATAAGGGTTTATATCAAATTTCATAAATAAAATCAAAATTCAATACAATTAATTAATATATGAATTAATGATCTTTTTTTAATTTAAAACACAATTAAAAATATAATTTAACACTAATAATAACATAAACAAAGAGGCGGTTTTAATGTAATATATAGTATGATCACTATTCATAAAAAATGATGTTTTCTAAGAAAAATAAAAAATAACCCTAAGATAATTTTGATATTCCAAATTTCAAAATGAATCTTATTTTTAAAAATAAATCTATAATATATTCAAAATTTTTATTTAATATTGGTGTGCTATTTAAAGCAGTAAAAACTCGGTCTTGCATATAATCTAAGCTAACCTCAGTGTTCCTTATTGAGAATGCTAAAATTTATGTCGGGTTTAGTACCCGATTATCTTTGTTTTGCACATAATTAAAGCCAAAAATTGTTATTTAAAATAAAATAAACAATTTTTAGTGTTGTGTGAAATGAAAAATATCGGAATGATTAAATTAGTTCGAAAAAAAAATTTCACAAAATCTCAGGGGGTTAAATTCTACCCCCATTAAAATGAATTTCACTCTCGAAATTCATATGGGTTATCAAATTTTTAATACTTGAATGTTTCATTCATATAAACCTGCATCTTAAAAATGAATACTAAAACCTACCTTAAAAATTGATTTTTGGAACCATTATAGTTACCCAAAGTTATATATAATGATATTCCGATGTAGGAGAACATATATAGGAAGAAAAAACCTATACATGGAATAGAAATATTACATCAACTTATAATGGAGAGTGATAGAGAACAAGGTTATGAAACATTTAACAAAAAAATCCATATATCTACGATGACCTAAGAGACCTTCTAAATCATTTGAAATGAAGGTACTAGGATAACTTTCTTTACTTGAAGATCATTTTTCCTAATGTTGAATAATTTTCATCATAAGATACTTTCGCTATTTCAAGACAAAGTCACATTTTTTTGATCCACTTCACCTCTTTCTCTAAATAGGAAAGTGACCATTTTCATTCCTTAAGTACTAACATATAATGAGATCCATGATATTCCATCTCATATATAATCATTTATCATCAACATAAGGTATTTTGAATTGGATATCTAATATGCATCAATAATCATATGTAGAGAAAATATTTTAATTTTACCAACTTCATCTAATGTTTAACTTTAAAGTTCCTTAAACGGTTAACCTTATAACCATTCAGAAAGATGAAAATTAAAAATTTTATAAAGTAAATCATGAAATCAGCATATTATTGGTCCCCCATATATCAAAATGTACCACTTGGTTGTTACATTCCAAACATGTCAATTCCCTCATTTTATATTCCTTTTAAACATGGTAACAACCTTAATTACCATAAATTCTTTAGGAAAACATGCTTTCTTCCTTATTCAAATGATGACATGGTATATTCTTTAAATATAAGGAGTTTTAAACATCATCCCTGATTACATATAACAAATTTTCAATAATTAGTTCTAGGTAAATTTGTACCATTAAATTTAATTATTCATATCAAGCATATCGGTATCAAAATACCGTTATCTCAACGTCAGGAATTAATTAAGTGTTTCCTTCCCTTAATTCAAATTTCACAGTTCCATTAAATCAAATTTATATATCACCATCACCATTCAACATGTATGTTTCAATACAAATGTAAAATATATATATATATAATTATATATTTCATGATTCAAATAATATAATCTTTGAATTCAAAAACATAAACACTTCATTAATACATCCATATTCTTAATCTATTACTCATACATCATAAACTTATTCCTTAATACCACTTTAATAGAATATGAAAAATTAATCATGACTTAATGTTCCTCAAACATAATTTAATCATTCATCTTATGTTTAATGTAAACAATACTAGAAGAGTATCACATACATTCAACATGTTATTTGCAGTCTCTTTATCATTAGCAGTATAACCCAATCTCCTACCACTTTTTTTCACATCATATGATTCCCATTTTGGAAATCAATTCGCATAATTCATATACATCCCACATCAAAATCATTAAATGTTAACCTAAATCATGGATCCTACATCTTCAATCAATGAAACCGTAGGATTACTCTAGGTTATTACTAGTCATTATATTTTTAATTACTTTATGATTGTTCATAAAGTGTTTGTAAATTCACAAAGCATATCCCCTAGGAGTGTCAAACCAGTTGTGTAGCATGGCCCATTTTCATATATCAGATTGTCCCGAGTAAGGCCCATAAAGGTTTTTCAGAGTTTTCACCCCTTGTTACATACATTCCAAATCCCCATAAACATGTAGTATCAAAACATTGATGTATTTCTAAGAAAAAACCCATTATGTCCTATAACAAAATTATTGGACATTTTCCCAAATAATAACTCATAGTTATATTTATCATTGGAGATATCCCTAGACAACCTTCAAAACATACCGAAGGATCTCACTAAATTTCTCTCATCCTAGATTCTAAAGGTTAGCTAAACCATTTCTCTAATACCAACTATAGTGACCCTCAATTTTCATATATTAAAATTACAAAACATTGGTGGAATAATTAAAACATTATAAAACCAGAAGCCCAAAGACTGTCCTATTCAAGTTACTTTGGAATCATAGAAACACAAAAACTCATACATAAATGAGATGCATTATATCCCACTAGTTTCCCATTTACATTCACCCATTATAGAGGCATAAAAAATAATAAAAATATTCATAACCTTGGGAATGAAACATAAAAAAGGGTGAGCTCAAATGCTTAGTAAGGGTAAAAATGGGACATACATAAGTATAATCCTAAGAATTAGGGTATGATAACATGATCATGGAAATAAAATATGGTACCCTACTTATCAATGATTATATACATGAATCACAGGATGAATCATAGTAGTTCAGAAGACATGAATTATAAGGAAATAAAGAACATAATCCATGAAAGCATAACATATGAATACAACATGGAATTGTGGAAAACACATAAGAATATATAATTATTTCCATGTAGTAAAGGCATCACTTCCATGACCACATTAGTGAGAAAAGACCTTCACCGAACCGGTTTCTCACTCCATTCTAGCCATGTAATAAAGAATCAAGTTCAATCCTCATTCCAACCCTATGTTAATGAACTGAGTATACTCCTTGTTCCAACCCAGTATTACTAAATTGAGGTCATTTATCATCCAAACCCTATAATTATTAACCATGTACATTTCTATTTATAGACCTGTCTATCTCATTAGATATAAATCATTACCCAATTAATTTGATGGATATATATGTTCCACCCATCTCATAATTTAATCATATATACATGTTCCATAAAATCATAAATAATCATATCATAACTTAGGAAATGAAATATGTATCATAAACATTTAAAAATATCATAACCTATGGAAAAGGATACCGGTTTTATTATCATCTCATCGAAATCATAACACATAAAAGAGAAACAAATTTCATAAATACATAACCCATTAAAGATAAATGAGGTTCATAAATATAAGGACATTAATAATAACTCATTAATTGAAGGAATATTAATTGAACCTTTAGATTATTTCCTAGAAGGAAATGAGTAACATCAAAGAATCTAATCATAGATGGAAAATAATTTTGAAATATATTTTAAAAATATTCTTATGGAAAATATCATTTATTATTTGAAGAAATGATTTTTAATATATAAAACCATTTTAAAATAATTTTCTTATAAAATACATTTAAAACTGACCAAAAATACTTGAAATAACACCGAAAACATTTTTTCTTAAAAACCTATAAAATAAAATTCATAAATTTTTAAAAACCTTTTTATTTGAAAACAATTTGAAAACTTATAAAGTATTCTTAAAAATGCTTCCAAAAACGTTTTACATAAAAACAAATGAAAGAAGCTTGAAAATGTTTTGAAAACCATTTCTATGAAAATACTTTGAAACATATAAATAAGCCTTGAAAACATTTTGAAAAACAAATTTTTTGAAAACATATTTAAGAATAATGAAAAAAATTTGAAATATATTTTCCATGAAAATTACTTTGAAAAATAATTCATACAAATTATCCTTTTAAAAATTAAAAGGAAGCTTCAAATAAATGGCGGTGGTTGAATATGTACATGAAATCTGAGGTAAGAAGAATATTCCTTCAATATGTGAAAAAGTATAGAAAAATTAATTTTTTAGAAAGAAACAAAAATATTTCATTTCATATATTGGTAAACGAAAACAATGGTGAAATTTTCTTTTAAATATTTTACGGGAATGCAACAATATTCATAGAAACCCTTTTTAAAAAACATAGATTTTTGAACGAAGAGATGGTAATGTCGGGATTTCTTTAAAACATTTCATATCTATATTATCTACCAAAGAGTAAAAATTTTAAAAAATACATGAATATTTTATGATTAACCATCAGAGAATAAAATTCATGAATATATTGATAGATGGGATATAATATTTCTACAATGTAAGCATAAACATAAACAATCATGAAAACCGATGTGATTTTTTTAATGAAATCTTATCACATGGTATCTTGGGATCATTATATATATGTAAGAAAATGAAAATAATTTATTCAAAGAATATAATGAAAATATTGATATTCTTAATTTAAATTTGAAATGAAATTATATTCAGCTCTAAACGAGTTTAAGAGCATAACGAAACTTGAGTCTCAAAGAAGGCAAATTGAGGCAAAACCATTTTACCGATTTGGAATCTTTTGAAAATTCATTCCCATGAAATAAAAGTCATATAATGGAAATTTAAAGACCCATAAAATTAACTGTAATAATCATTTATTACTACCATCTACAGTAAACACACCACACAAAATGAATTAGTGGTGATTAAAGAATGTATCTCATTGAAATAAAAAGTGGGATGAAATCCCCTTACCATGTGTATTAACTCTTTTCATTCTCAAAAAAGCCATATAAATAATAAATATAAATTTATTATAAATATATTATTTGACCATATTATTATATATAATACCATATATGGTTTTATTGTGACCTTATATTACCAACTTGTTAACATTCCAATGTTAATGTTTCCCTTCAAGAAATATTCATTTTATTCTTTGCATGAGTCTTGATTTGTTATATCTATAGACCCTATAATTATATCATGTTTTAAATAATGTAAACCATGATATAAATATCATTTATATTCATTATATTTTTCTTATAATAATCTATATAATATATAATTATGAAATGGAATACACCGATCATGAAGATGGTAAACCATACACGTTTGAACGTTATTTCCATTTAATTATCATGTTGAAAGAAGGAAATTGAAACAAATATATGAATATGTATTATATATATAGTTATTAAATTATATTTATTTTATCCTTGTTATAAAATTTATATTCACTAAACTCATAGTCAATACCTTCAATGTAGTGTATGAACAAATCACATCGCTTTGGGGGTGCCGTCGTTTGCGCTTACTCTAGTGAAATTATCGTATTAACATAAAATTGAATGTATAAAGACATTTGTTTTAAAAAAAATTATAGAATATTAAAGACATAATAAATATAATATATAACACATATAAATATATTTTTCATCATAATCACCTCCATGAGTGGTCGTAGTTCACTGTATACATAAACAGTATGTTCGTTACCAATTAGATGGAGGTGTGTGTAAGTGTAGGTAAAAACAATAGCATTAAAAAATCCTACTATATTTAAGATAATTTTTTTTATATAATCTTGGAATAAATAATGTTTAGGGGGTGTTGAAATAAAATAAAATAATGGAGGTTGAGAGAATACATTACCACTTAATTGGGAAACTCCTTTTGGTTTGTGTCAAAAGGATTCCTTGGATTGATTTATTATGAGGGGATAATTCTAGGAGTAAGGGAGGAATTTGGGGAATCATATTTTGAATATAATTTCTTAATTTAATAGGGTTTAAATGTTTTAATAATAGGTTGATTGCAATACTTCTAATAGATGAAGGGGAGTGGCACTATTGTAAATACCAAAAGGTATTCATTAAGGGGAGGTATACCTTATCTAATGTTCATTAAAAAAGTAAAAATAATGGATTAAAAGGTAATTATTGTCTAAAAAAACCTCCATTGAACAAAAATATGTGAATTTTAATAATTTTGTTCCTTAAGATCTTATATTCCCCCAATTTAATCATTTAAATTTTTAAAAAAGCATCTAGTTTTATAAGCTAAGCAATTTTACCAATATGAAAAGAGAGTGATATTCACTAGAAAACATATAGAAATATAATATTTATTAATATTTATAAATTATAAAATAAAAAACTAATGTTTGTTTCAAATTAATTTTAAAACAAGTATATATGATTAGAAAAAACATTGCTTAAACCCAGACTGTGCTAAAAATGGTTTTACAATATATGGGTCAATATGTTAATTTTAAAAGATAAATTGGTCCCTTAATAGATTATATTTCATATTTATTAACATATAAAATTCACATTGAAGAATATATTATTTTTATTAATTTTAAACCATTAATTAATAAAACATTTATTTTAAAATAACAATAATGTAACTTTTAACTTTGTTAATTTAATTTTAATAATAAAAGATAATAAATAGTGGAATTAGAAATTATTCAGTTTATAACTATGTAAAACGATATATTCATCTAAAAAATAATTATATAAAAAAATCAATCGATTTACATCACTTTTAACATTTAATGTATAATTTATTTTAGTTAATTATTTTCGAAATAATCACTATATATGTGTTTCGTAATAATTTTATGTAACTAAATAATATCTAAAAATTATTGATAAATTATTATGATAAAAATAAACCATTTATATTTTAAAATAATATGTATAACTGAAAATATGATGTTTTTTTACATATCCTGATGTTTTATAAATGTTAGAGGTATGTAAAGTTCCCTTTTTGTGTTTTTTCCATTATATTGCTTTTATATAGAGAACATCCATTTAATAATATCATAGTAGCCAATAAAATTCGAAACAATAGATTTTATGTTATAATTATTGGCATCCAATTTCCTTTGTACAGGTTTCTATGTAATTTTGGTACTTACGGTTAAGGTTTAGTCCTTTATTAACCTTAATCATGCATTAATCATTGTGATTAATTTTAATCACTTTCACTAATATTTTTGGTCAATAATTAAGTTGATATTATTAGACAAAAAATATTGGACTAATTAAAACCTTGTATTTTTGTCTCTAAAAATTTAAATCACATGTGTTGGAAAATTTTGTTTAACACTGATACCACAGACATGGCGATAAAGTGGGTTTTTAAAGTTAAAAAGTTAAAAAGTTCAATAAATGTTTCTATCTAATTTCAATATAAAAAAGATACAAATGACATAAAATAAATTAATATATTTATTATTGATCTATTTTAATTTTATAAACCATTTTATTATATATATTAACATGAATAATTATTTAAACTAAGAGGTTGGATTTAACTAAAATATAATATTATCCCTTTTCCTCAAAAATTGATTTTTCTTAGAAAAATGTAAAAAATTGACCCTAAAATACTTTTGAAATTTTTATTTAAAAAATTAAGTTTATTTTGAAAAATAAATTCTATATTATTGCCCAAAATTTATTTTTAAAATTGTTGTGCCATTAAAAGTGGTAAAAATAGGTCTTCTGTGTAACATAAGCTAGCCTCGGTGTTTCATGTTGATAAATCTAAAATTAATGTTTCATATAGTGCATGATTACATTTTATTGTGCATAATTCAATCCAATCATAGTGTTGTAATAAAAAATAAACTATTTATAGTTTTTTGTGAAATTAAAAAATATCAAAAAGATAAATTTAATTTGCTAAAATATATTTAACAAAATCATGGGGTGTTACATTCTACCCTGCTTAAAATCAATTTCCTCCTTTAAATTCATTCGGACAATCAAAGGTCTGATACTTGAAACTTTCATTCATAAAAACCCAAATTTTAAAAATGAATACCAAACATCCCTAAAAATCGATAGTTATAACATTAACAGTTACCCAACGTAACTTATAACGATATTCCCATATAGGAGAACAGAGGTGGGATGTGAAAACATGAACATGGAAGATAAATATTACCATCACATTTCAATGGAGAGTTATAGACAAAAATTTTAGGATAAACTTAAAAATAACAAATCCATAAATCTATGATGACCTAAGGGAACATCGGATTCATCGGAAACGAAGGTACTGGGATAAAATTTTGGTATTAAGTATTATTTTCCATAAAGTTAATGAATTTTAATGAAAAGATATACTCTCATGATATTAGGAAATTGTCTCCCTTTGTTGTCTATTTAACCACTTCACCACTTTCTCTAAAAAATAATGGAAACCTTTTTCATTCCTGAAGTACTTATAAATCATGAGATCATGATATGTCATCCCATTTTTCATCAGTTATCATCAACACAACGTATTCTAAATATGTTATCCAATATGAATCAATCATTATATAGAGAGAAAACAGTTTAATCTTACTGACTTCATCTAAATTTTAACTTAAACATTCCATAAATGGTTAACCTTATAACCCTTATAAAATATGATCATCCAAAACTTTAGTAAGAAATTCATGAAATCGGGATAACATTGATCCCCTATATATCACAAAGCACGACTTGGTTGTCACATTCCAATATTGTGAATACCCACTTTTAATATTCCTTTGAAACAGGGTAACAACATTAATCTGCATAAATCCTTTTGAAAAACATGCATGCTTCCGTATTCCGTGGATTTTTGCATATATTAATTGTATCCAAGATGTTTTATACTACATCCTTGATGATATATAACAATTTGACAATATTCAATTATAGGGTAATCGTACTATGAAATTTAATTATTCATATCCATTATATATTTATCCAAACACCATTATCTCAAAATCTATCATTAATTAAGTGTTAGCATCCCCTTAATACAATATCACATTTCCATGATATCATAGTAATATGTCTTTATCACCGTTCAAAATGTATGTTTCAATACATAATGGAAAATTATATAGAAATTTGAATCATGTATTAAGGTTCCTTAACCTAAATCTAATCATTTTTCTTATGATTAATGTAAACAATACTGTAAGATCATCGAATACCTTTCACATGTCATTTGCAGTCTCTTTATTTTAAGCAGTATTACCCATACTCTTACCACCTTCTTATTTCTCTTTATGTAATTTCTATTTGGGAAATAGATACAACTAATTACCATACTTCCCATATCTAAAACATTAAATTTTAAACTTGTTCATTCTTGTTCCCTCCATTGGCTAAATCCATAAAGCATAGTGTGGGAAACATTTATCATATTGGGATAACATATAATCAAAAAAATAACATATATTGTTCCTAAATGATTTCTAATGCCTATTTAATCTATGAAAACATTGGATTACCCTAGGTTACTCATATTTATCCTCTATTTAAATCCTTCATGGTGGTTTATAAAGATTTTGTGAGGTCCCAAATCATATCCCCTGGGAGTGTCAAAGTAGTTGTGTAGTAAGGCCCAATATCGTGTACCATATTACCCAATGTCCATACCAAAACATCTTGAAGAAGTTTTTACCCCTTCGTACATCTATATTGAAGCCAAATCCATATGTAGTATCCAGATAGAGACGTATTTCTTGGAAACGACTCACCTTTCCCTTTAAAAAAATTATAGGAAACATTCCTCAATTTCAACGCATCCTTATACATATCCTTAGAGACATCCCTAGACGTGTCCTTAGAAATATACCTAAGGATCTAAGTAAATATTTATCATCCTAACTTCCAATGTTTGACCAAAAATTTTCTCTAATAACAACTATAGAAAATATATATTTTCATACATTAACATTACATAACATTTATGAATATATAAAACATTATATGAACAGATGCCTAACATCCATACTATTTTAGCTCTTTTGGAAACGTGGAAACACAAAAAATGGTACTTAAATGAGCCACTTTATCTCCCAATAGGTTCCTATAAACAATAACCCGTCTTAAAGACATAAAAAATAATAAATATATTCATAACCTCTCGAAGTAAACATGATAAGGGGTGGACTCAACTACTTAGTAACGGTAAACAAGAGAGATATGTAAGAATAATCATGAGAATAAGGATATGAGAACATGAAGATGAAACTGGAAGACTATACACAGAATATCAAGGATAATATACAAGAATCATGACATAAATCTTGGATGTTCATATGAAATGATTCATAAGGAATTAAATAACATAATCCATGAGGGTATAACATAGGAATAAAACATGAAATTATGTAAGTCACATAATCATATATAATTATTTCCATAGTAGTTAAGGCATCAATTCCAAGGTCATATTAGTTAACAAAGTCATCTACTAAACTAGGTTCACACCCCATTCCACCACTGTATTACTAAACCGAGTTCCCTTCCCATTATAGTCATATATTACCAAACTGAGTTCACCCCTCATTCTAGCCATGTATTACTGAACCGGGATTATTTCTTGTTCCAGTCCTATAAAAATGAATTGATATTATTTCTCATTCTGTCCATGTATATCTCTTGAGATATAAATATTTACCCAATTCATTTGATGGAGATATAGGTCCCACCCAACTTACAATTAAATCATACATACATGTGCCACTAAATAAAAAACAATCATATCATAACCCATGTAAAGATATGGGTATCATAAATATGTAAACATATCATAAACTATGGAAACAGATAGAGGTTTCATAATCATTTTATTAAAATCATATCACATAAAAGTTAAATGTATTTCATAAACATATGACCCATGAAAGATAAATGTGTTTCTGAAAGAACATTACATTAAGTATAACCCATTCATAGATATAATTTTAATGGAACCTTTAGTTCATTTCCAAGAAGGGAATGATTAACATCAATAAATTTCATTATATATAGAAAATAATTTTGAAATATCTTTAAAAAAAATTCTTGAATAAAATATCCATTTTCTTTGATAAAGGATTTTAAATACATAAATCTGTTTTAAAATCATTTTCTTAGAAAATACATAGAAAATTTATAAAGAACCCTTGAAATCATTTTTTAGAAAACATTTCCTTGATAAATTATAAAAAAAGTTAAAAAAATATAAAAAAAAATTCATTGAAAACACGTTCTCAAGTTATAATTAAATCTTGAAAATGTTTTGAAAATATATTTACATGAAAACATATGAATGAATCTTGAAAAGGTTTTGAAAACCATTTCATTTAAAACAATTTGAAAACATATAAATAAATCATAAAAATAATTCATTGAAAAATTATAAAATAATATTGAAAACATTTTGAAATCAATTTTCAATGAAAAATTATTTTATAAACATTTTCTTAAAAATTAACCTTTTCAAAATGAAAAGTAAACTTTAACGAAATGACGGCGGGTAAATCCATACATGTTGTATGAGGTAAAAATAAAATTCCCTTTTTCATGGTAAAAAGGTTAGGAAAATTCCTTGTTTGGAAATAATTAAGAATATTCCATTTAAGAAATTAGAAAAATACAAAAAGGGAAAAAATTCCATTTAAATATTATATTAGAATAGTAAAATTTTAATGGAAACCCTTTTAGAAAACATTGATTTTGGAACGAATTGAGGATAAACATGGGCTTTCCTGAAAACACATTCTAAACTATATTATGTACCAAAGAGTATAGAAAAATTAACAATACTTGAATATAGCATGAATAACCAAAAAATAATAAAATTATGGAATTTCATGAGAGATGGGTAATAATATTTCATCAATGGAAGCATAAATGTAAATAATCTAGAAGAGCGATGAGATTGTTTCAATAAATTCGTATCATTTGGTAACATGGAATCATACACTCCATGTAAGAAATTAAATTTACATAATGATTATAATATCATGAAAACATGTAGATTAATTATATATAATATAAAAAGGAATTAAATACACCTCAAAATTAATTTTGTTGCATAACAATACATTAGTATCAATGAAGGAAAATTGAGACAAAACTATTTTACTGATTTGGTATCTTTTGAAACATAAAAACCATAAAATAAAGATCATATAATTCATATTTAAATACACATAATTTTATATATAACAACCATTTAATAAATTTCTTGGCATTATACACACCACAAATAATTAATGGGTTGTGAATAATGCATGTATCTCATGGAAATAAGAATTGAGATGAAATCCCCTTACCTTGTGTCTTGACTCACTTCGTACTCGTAAAAACCATGAATATAATAAATATTAATTTATTATAAATCTTTTCCATATCCATATAAAAATATCATATACCATATATGGTTTTATAATGATGATATATTGTCCTCTTGTTAGAATTCCTATGTTAAGGTTTCAGTTCTGGTAATATTCTCTTTATTCTTCACATGAGTCTTAATTTGTTATGTCATTAGTCCTTATAATTATATCATGATATAATAAATATATACCATGAAATAAATATCATTTATATATAATATAGGTTTACTATAGTAATCTTCATAATATATAAGAATGAAATGGAAGACATTATTCATGGAGGTGGTAAGTCGTATGTACGTATAAACACTATTTCTGTTTAATTATCATATTGGAAGAATGAAAGTAAAAGGCATATATGTATATATATGAACATATATAATTATTATATTATCTTTATTATGGCATATATATATATCATATATATATCATATATATTCACTAAACTCATCCTTAATACTTTCCATGTAGTGTATGAACAAATCACATCTCTTTTAGGGGTAGTCGTCCACACTTCCTCAAACGAAATTACCGTATTAACAAAAAATGGAAAGTATAGAGACATGTGTAGGAAAATATCTAAATAATATTAAATAAAAAATATTAAATTTATATTACATGTATAAAAATATTGTTCTTCATAATGACCACCATGAGAGGCCGTAAAGGAAAAAATGACAAATCATCGTTTCGTGAGGCTCTAGTTCATTGTACACGTAAACAGTATGTTCATTTCCCATTATATGGTGGTGTAAATAAATTTAGGTCAAATAATTAGAGAAAAAAATACCATTATATTTAATATAATATTTTTTATTCAATAATTGAATTATGTGAGTGGAGGGGTGGAGAAATAAAATAAAAGAAAGGATATTGAGAGAATACATTACATCTTAATCGGGTAACATGCTTTGGTTAGTTTGAAAATTATTTCTTTTATTGATTTCACCCCAAGGGGAGTATTATAGGAGGAATTTAGGTATGTTTGTATGTTTATTGGTTTGATATTATCTTAACCTAACTGGTTTTAGAGGTGTAAAGAATATGGAGTGTGATTTCCTTTTTATAGTGGAAGGGGAGTGGCTCTCTTATAAATACCAAAAGGTATTGATTAATGGGAGGTATAACGAACCTAATGTGGCTAAAAAATGGAGAAATAATATAGTTAAGGGGAATAATTGTTGATAAAAACCTCCAAAACACAAGAATATGTGGATTATAATAATTGGGTCCCTTAACTTCTACGATTCCCCAATTTTATCATTTTGGGTTATATTAATGATTCTGGATTTATTACCTAAGTAATATAAAAATTATAAATAAACCAGTAAAATATTTATTAGAGAATATATTGAATATTAATTATTAATATGATTCATAATTTACAAAATAAAAATATTGTGTGTTATTAAAATTAATTTTAATCCATGCATATGTGATGTGTAGAAACACTAATTAAAGGTGAATCGTGCTAAAAAATGTTTTTACAATAAATGGCTCACTATGTTAATTATAAAAGATAAATCGGAACATTAATAGGCCATATTTATTATTTATTAACACTTATAATCCACTTCTATGAAAACAATATTTTTATTAATTTTAAATCATTTAATAAAATATTTTTTTTTGAAAAATAACATTAATGTCACTTTTGAAATTGCATATTTAGTGTTAATATTTAAATATCAAAAAATTAGTGAAATTATAAAATAATGAAATTTCATATTTTTATCATCATATATTTATATAATAAGTTATTATAGGCAAAAATTAAATCAATTTATATCACTTTTAACATTTATAGTGCCATTTATTTCAGTAAATTATTAACAAAATAATCTCTATGTTGGCATTTCATAAGAATTTTAAGTAACTAAATCATCTATAATAATTAATGATAAATTATAATGAAAACAATAATATATATAAATTTCTAAATTATTTTTATAACCTAATATATAATGTATTTTACATATTTCAATGTTTTATAAATGTTAAAGGTGAGGAATGTTTTCTTTTTGACTTTTTCTTTACATAACCATTTATAATTGGCACTTCTATATAATAATATCACAATAACACATAAAATTAGAACAAAATAGGGTATATTGTCAACTTATGCGAATAAAATTTTCTTTTTATAATTTTCCTAGTCATTTTAGTCCTTATGGTTAAGGTTTAGTCCTTAATTAAACTAATTCTTACCTTAATCGTAGTGATTAATTTTAATCACGTTCACTGGTATTTTTGGTCAGAAAATAATATTACATTATTAGAAAAAAATAGTATACTGATTAAAACCATTTATTTTATTTTTTTCAAAATTCAAATCACAGATGTGGAAAAATTCTGATTAATGCTAATCCTATAGATGTGGCAGGAAATTGGGTTTTTAAAATAAAACATTCAAATGTTCTATAATTGTTTATAAATAATTTCAATATAAAAATTACTCATGAAACAATAATTGAAATAATATATGTATAACTGAAATATTTTTACTTTAAAAACCAATTTAAAATATAATTTAACACTAAAATGTATTTAAACTAAGATGCAAATTTTAACTAAAAAACATTATTATTCACTATTCATCCAAAATGCAGTTTTTTTAGAAATCCAAAAAATTCTCCCTAAGTTAATATTGCTATTACGAATTCAAAAATTATTTTTATTTTGAAAAATTAAATTCATTATATTTTCAAAATTTATTTTCAAAATAGATTCGCCATTAAATGTGATAAAATATCAGTTTTTCATCTAACGTAAGCTAACCATAGTGTTCCATGTAGAAAAATATAAAATTTATGTTGTGTGTAGTGAAATATTAACTTTTTTGTTTCATATAATAAAATAAAAAAATAGATTTTTAATATAAAATACACAATATTCATTGTTTTATGAAATTAAAAATTTCAGAAATATTATATTAATTCGAAGAAAAATATTTCACAAACTCTCGGGGTGTTATGATTTTTTTTAACTTCAATTTTAATCATGTTTAAACCTTTTAAACCTTGAAATTCACACCCCCTCATAACCTTTTTTCTATAAATACCAATTAAAACATGTTCCATTATAATTCTCTAACCTAATTTATAAAATAATTATCATTTATATTTTATCCATGGGAATTTTCAATTAAATAATCAATGGAAACATAATTCAATGACTAATTAATGTTTCCAATGATAATTCTATAGTCTAATTTTTCAATGATACTAATCTTATGGAAATTCATGTTAAAAAACCTTTTTAAAATGTTCCAATTACACTTTAACATTATAATTTTTCATGGCATCTACAATTTTGAATTGGTTGTTGATTGTACTTAAATGGATATATTTCTTATGAGTTATAAATTTTTGTTTTTAAGATATTGATATGAAAAAACAAAATAAAATCTAAATGAGGATATATAATTCTACATAATTATTGCACAAAAAAAAGAAACATTTCATTTGAAAATAAATTGAATTAAAATTTAGTTACAGTAAATATATTTTTTAAAATAACCTTATTTAAGTTCCCATTGGATAATTTAAGGATACTAAGAAGGGTTAATCGGTGTTCCCCTGTTTTACTAAATTTCACATTCCCTATTAATTAACCCCTCTTGATACATGAACCTCAATCATAGTTAAAAAGAATGGATCAACTAATTTTCTCTCAATAGTCACCACAATTTTAAATGTGTAGAATAATAAAAAATAGTTTTAATAGAATATTTATATGGTTTGGTCCAAATATGGTTACTTAATACGTATTTTGCTTCATCCATGTTCCAAGACATAGGGTAATCACTAAAATGATATTGTGATTAAAACTGAAGGATGGAAGTGTTCATTTGTGAATATTGAAAAAATTTCTTCATTATATTACATAAGTGATGTGAAATATATGGGATTTATTATTTTATGATTATTTTTACAAAAAATATGTCCCTATATTCCTTCGGTCGTTCATCTAGAATAGTGGAATTGTTTACACTAAAACCACAAGTCCTCAATGTTTATCCTTTCAAAACACAGAACAATAACTATGGTATGCACTAGATTTAATTTCACAAATATTTAACATATAAAATTAATTATTGAATATGTATTAAACATCCAAAATTTAATAAAAAATCCTATATACAAGATGTCTTTATTCTTAAATTTGATCATTCTATGATTTTAATCCCAATGGATCCTCAATATCTAATAGGTTTCAACTAATGATCATTAAAAACTTATTATGATTCGAATCTTCTCATCCACATATTCAAAACATATGTTATCACCCCTATATGCTTCTTCCATCCTAATCTTGATATTAAAAAGTGGTAATAGTATCAGGTTTCACTTTAATAAAAAATTATTATCTTTTGTATTTCTATGTGACGTGCTCAGTCAATCATTCTTTCATTGATTCATATGTTTTTCTTTTGACTAAATTATTTTATTATTAGGACTCACCCTTTTCTTCATCTCATGTGGTTATTTATTCACTAAATTATAATTAATATTAGTTTCGATATTAAATTTTAAATCTCTTGTATTTTCTGGGGTAGGTAATATTCTCGTTCAAACTAGTAGAAATTTACATTCTATACTCTCATAAAATTATTAATCAGTATCTTAACTTAAAATTCCATGAATCATGACGTATTTAATTCTGCATACACTCTAAAAATATATATATATTTAATTATTTAATCATCCTCCACCTGTACATGGTATAATGAATCTACTCAATGTGGTAATTATTTTCATTAAATAGAACAATCAAACTCTATATTGAATCACATATTCTTATTTTGATGTAATTTTCTATAAGGATTATAATATAATATCATCTGATTTTATAATTAGTGATATATCATTTTCTGTATCAACATTATGATGTTTTCTATATATCAGCATAGGATAATGCCTTAATGAATTTTATATCCTAGTTATATTTCATAACTTTAATGAATCTTATGTTTTTATCTTCTTTTTCCATTTTTATAGGAAGAATAATTTCATAAGTATAAATAAACCTTAATAACATTTACTCATCCTTATAAAGTCTAAAAGAATTATTATAGTGTAGTAAACTTGTCTTTATAAAGAATGATACTTAAAAACTCTGGAAGTGTCTCATTTTAATTCTCCCTATGTCAACCATTTTATATTTATCTAATTATTTATAAAAAAGTAAATAGACATTATAATGTATTTTGGTCAATATTATAGACCATAGTGTGAATTTTTAATTAATAATATTTTTCTCATCATTCTTTTTATAAGGTTGAGTGACCCTATAATTGTCCATTTTCATCCATATAATGTCCCTTTGTCTCTGAAATCAAAATTTTGAAGTCGAAAGGTACCCTTATGATGTTTATAAAAAAAATTATTTTTTTAATTTCCATTTTTATTTAAAGTACAATGATTTTACTTTATAAGGTCATTAAGATAAAACTTATAATGTCCTATAGCATTTTGCACCTTTTCAAAATCAATAGAAACTATATTTACCATAATTAATCAAACTGAAATAAAAACTTCTCAGAGACAAATTAAAAACATCAAATCAACTCAAAACACTAAACATTATAGATTTATAACCAACCATAGTAGTCATTAATGTGAAACTTAATTGTATACTTTCCCATTAATTCTAGCTAGCTCTATCTCCTTTTAATTTCAGATCGTCAATATCTCTTTTTTCCAGCTACTCAGAAACTCTATTCGAAGTTATGATATTAAGTTAATTAACATTTTATATGTACTTATCATCATATTATTCCAAAAAAACAATTATCAATACAAATAATGAATTATTAGATGAATCTAACACTTTTAAAACTCTATGAAAAATATTCCTTCTTCAATGAGAAACTGAAATACCATTTTTCTACTTATCTAATAGTATTAAATACCTTCGAAAATTAATTTCATACCAACCCCTCATCATTAATTCTTCAATTATTGGTCTCTCTAAAATCAAATAATTTTCCCCATTCAATTGTTTTGCTTCACATAGATCATTATCACGAATTCAATATTAATTATGCCTCTTCATTCTCACCAATTGGATTTTTTCAATACCACATAGCATTAAAAATCAATTCTCTTGGACCATTTATTGAAAATAAATGAAAAGGTAAAAATATAATAGATATTATTACTCATCATCTACCAAATTCTATTATTTTAAAATAAACGTTATTCTCTACATTTTTTAATGTTACAGCCTTATTAAGATATTGATAAAAGTATGGAATCACATTTCTTTCTAATCAATTATCCACTTGTTAAACAAAAATAAGTATAAATGGTAAAATACAATATATAATAAAAAATATATCCTAGTAACCAATTATATCCATAATATTTCCAACAAGGGAAAACAACACATATTATCATTTTAGGGCTATTTTAGTAGATTTATCATGAATTTCATAACCTGAACATATCTGCAACAAAAACCATTAAAATTAATCTAGTGAAATACATATTAGTATGTCATTAAATTATCTTTCTCATTATATAACAATCACCATTAAATATACATTATATAATCATATTAAAGATGAAAAATGTGATTGTTATACCTAACTTTGGTTTTATATATGTTCTATGTGAAATCTAAATTCACACAAAGTAGAATATGTCCAGAATACTTTATTCCATGATAGATCCCCATTAAGGAATTCACTCCACTATTTAGTATAGAAATTAAAATATCTATGATAGAAAACTATTCTTATAGTACAATTTAAAAAATTCTCATCCAACTCCCTTTCAAAATTGTACGTTCAAATCCCTATATGAAAAAAACATATAAATAAATGCAAGTGAATAAGATAATTTCTCCATTATCTCCTTATTAAGATAAGCAGGGATGAGTATTGGATCAAAACCAGGAAAGTTGATTCCTTATAGTAGAAAATTATTAATAATCCATCATGGATATACTCCCCATGGATTCTGTAACACTAATCATTTTTTGGTAGGATTTATTTCATTCCTTCTCTGATATATTCCATATATGTATATTTCATATTCACATTTAACAATATAGAAAATACAAATCCTAGTGCTTGATATATCTTTTTTTTATTTCTCCTTAAGATAGTAGGATAACCATCAAATCCTTTAAAAATGATTAACCTTATCTAAACTTCTTTTTTAGATCTTCAAGTACTGATGTGTTGGAAAACCATTCATGAAATTCAAGTACATATTCCTATGAAAGAAAATTGTTAACTTTATCTCTTTTACTTTATTATGAATTTTCAATTTTTTTGGTCCATTTGAAACAATTCAGGAATGACTCTAAGTCATTATATATTAATATACAGAACAATATACGGTTTTCACATGGTTTCATAGCATATTTTTTGTTACCCCTTTTAAGAAACACCTAAAAATATTCTTCTTGGAAATATACCTCTAGAAAGGTCCTCATATCCCTCCCTTAGATTGATAACATTTTCACATTTCACTTGATTTCACTATTTATTATTTCAATTGTATGTTTTTAGTTGTCTGCAGGGTGGCCCTTACTGCTAAATTATAAGCATATTCAATTAAGTTTAAAATACATTGTAGTTTTTATAAAATGGCTGCCATCTTTGACAAATTTATAAAATTTTACACATCCAAAGGAAGAACTATCATTCCTTTCCATAATTTTATTATGGATTGAACATCTCTAATCATCAGCATATAAATTTCACATGTTTGGTATATAATAAAACTATTCATAACTGTGTCAATTTTTTTTTCAATAATAACATAAGTCTTAAAGAATAAAAATATATTAATAGTTGATAGATTCTTATTATTCTATGAATTATACTTATAGAAAATATTTTTTTTTCATTCTCCAGTTATACATTCCATAAATAAAGTCATTATATAATCTATATGTGTTGAAATATTATTCTAACATTCAATTATATTATTCTCACACCTCCCACAACACCAACAGTGTCTAATTAATATATTTCTCTTTCTTATAGATAAAATATATTCATTAAATAAAACTTGTGAACCTTGTTTTTTTGTTAGAAAAATAATTATTTTCGGATATTATTTGGGATATGCGCTTTATGGATATACTTCCATCCATCTTTGATGATTATAAAATTTTATTATCATTGTTATGTACCCTAATTTAACCATTTTTTAAATTGAATCATGAACTAAAAAATGAAAAACATTTAAAAAGGTATAATTAACTAGGTCATGGACTACTTCCCTCTATGATCATGATCTATATTTATTATAATATGATTTCAATATCTTCCTACCACTACTATGATCCCTTTGAGACAAAAATCTCATTTGATGTTTGTGTATAGGCAGTTCTCTTCCCAGATATTTAGTATGTTCTGGATTATTTTGATTCCATATTTCTTAATATCAACTATCGTTCAAGACACATCATGTTTAGTGAATGGATATTATACTCAAATGGTATCATATTTTTCATCCAATCCCTTTGAAACTTAATAATAAAATCTTTATTATTTATTATATTATGTTACAATTATTGATCAAGGACTTTAATCTTCCCATATTTTTTCTCTAATTGGGAATCCGTGAAATCAATAGTTGAATTGTGGGAATCCTCTAAATCCTGTATTTTTTAATGAAATATTCATAACAAGAACATTCACATAATTAATTCTTTGAGATTATTCTTCAACATGGAAGTGATGTGTATTTTAAAGTAACACAATTTATTTTTTGGATTCAATATGTTATTTGAGATTTATACATATTTATAAAAAATTCCCAAAGAATACTTCATATACTATGAATCTAATTACAAATATTCCTTTTCTATAAGAAGTCCCTTAATAAACCAATTATATTAGTGAAAAACTCAATGAGAAATTTATTCAAATGGTCTTAAACATCCTATTGGTTATCTTCAATTATTTCAATTGAATCCTCTTCCTCATACAATCTATAACACGAATTAGATTCTATAGAAGGATCACTCTTAATAGATTTAATAATAAAACTATTATCACCTTGTGAATATTTATGTAGTTACAGATCCTTCTTTACATTTATATAATTTTTCAGCTTCATTACCTTCCTTTTCTTCCATTTCTTCTTGGTTTTTCCCAAGGACTCCAAGTTTTCAACAATAAGTAATGGAATGAAATGTTCTATCTAAGGATATTGTTAACATACTTCAAATTAGATCGTTATATATATATAATAATTGTGTTAATATATCTAATTTTATGAATCATGATCTTATTAGATGCCACATAATGATATCAGGGGATCTTTTGGGACACTAAGAGAGGGTTGAATCAATACTCCAAAATTTGAATAAATTTTACCTTCTATATTAATTATCCCTTCCTCATAGTCAATCCTTTATATAGTTTTGTAAGTATAAATTAATTAATTTGATCTGAAAACTAACCACATCATGCAATATAGATGATAAAAAAACTAGAACATAAGGATTTATAAGGTTTAGTCCCAATATAGGTACCTAATCATGACTATGTTTTGGTTATGTTCTGAGACACATGGTAATTAATAAAATTAGATAGTGATAATAATAGTAGTAGGGTAGTGTTCATCCTAAAATACTAAATAAATTCTTTAATATAATATACAACTGATATTCAAGATAAGGGATGTGTTCTTCCTTTATTATTAAAACCAAAAATATCTCCCTATAGTCTTTCAGTATCTCAAATGGAATAGTAGATTTATTTATAATATAACCAACAGTCTTCAATGTATGTCCTATAAAAAATCAACAAACAAGATCTGTTATAATATCTAGATTTCACTAAACAAGTATTGATAATATCTTCTTCCAAAATAACTGCTTCATTAACAACTAGAATGTAGTCTGGAACACCTTTAAATCAATATTACTATGATATTTTTTCACATAATAACTTTAATATCCAATTATTTTAAAATACATATCATCAATGGTAGTATCATTATTAACCCTTCTCAGTATCTTATTAAATATATAGTTATTCACTCATAGATGTAATCATATTAATTTTCATATTCTTTGATACACTTAATATTTAGTAGTAAAGTAAGTATCATATTTATGTTGGATATAAGAATAATTCTAACATTTATTTTATTATCAAGTGCTCAATAAATCTTTTGTATTGATATTTAGGTTTTTCTTTTGGGCGTAGTATTAGATTCACAACTCTCACCAAACTCTTCTTATGATTTTCTTATATGAAAAATTAATTATAATCAGTATTATTTCTAATATTAATTTTGGGAACATAGAGATTTATTATGGATGTTCACATTCTAATTTATATAGTTATAAATTTCTAGTTTTATTTCTCACTAAATACTAGTGAATCTCTTCATTTAAATTTCCATGAATCTCATGATATTTTCTTCTTCAATCTCTATAAAAATCCATATAATTTTAATTATTTAATCTACCTCTCCATGAAAATTTAATAATATAGTGTTTTAAGGGGGTTATTCTTCTAAAATCATGGAACACTCAAACACTAAAATAAATAAAAACACTTATTTTTATGTTTGTTTCAATGAATATCGGCATTAAAAATCATTTGATTTTATCTTGATAAATATTTTATTAATTGTATGAACTTTATGAATTTCTTTTAATATTAGTTTTGGAAAATGCCTTTGTGAATTTTTGGGCCATCTTATATTTTAAATGGTTAATTAAACTTATGAATTTTTTCTTATATTTGTATTTTCTTAATTAGAAACCAATTTATATTGTTAAATGAACATTTTGGACATTCATCCATCCTAATGAAGTCCACATACATCTTTATGATATAGGGTTTTGATTCATATAAACATGTCATGATATATATAATATATGAAAAGGAGTATATTGAATACATACCATGTAAAATCTATACATTTTATCTACTGGTTATTTCGAAAGGTAAGGAAAAATATGAAGTATTTTTACTCATCCTTAAAATTATGAGCTTGTGAATTTTACTTTACAATTTTTCTATGATTCCATTTAGTAAGGTTGAATGAAATTTATAATGTTCTATTTTCAACATTATTATGTCCCATTGTCTGTAAAATCAACCTTATGAAGTTAGAAAATAATCTTGCAATGTTTATAATCCACCTTATATGGTTTTCCCTTTCATATTTTCCAAGAACACTAAAAAATTTCAAAATTATTTGGTCTATAGGATCAATCATTGAAATTCATATATTGTTAAGGACTAGAAAATTCACCAAAAACTAAATATGAAAAAAAATTGATCGATCCCCACTCAAATTATTTCCAAAAATTCTAAAATACTTCAAATCAACACAAAAAACAAAACAACTAACATTTATAATTGATCACAATATCCTGGAATGTCAATATACATTGGATAGTTTCTCATTAATTATCTCTAAATTGTATCCTTTTAAATTTAATTCTTTAATATCCTCATATCTAGCTTCTTAAATACTCTTTTAAAAACTATTGTAGTTAGTACATCCATCTTTCATATAAACATTATATAGAATCATTCTAAACCTAATTAAAAAGCATCACAAGTAATGGTTTATGCCTTGAATATTTTTCATTAAAAACTCATTGAAAAATATACCTTCATCAGGAAACAATATCATTTAACTTTTACTATGTATCGATAGGTAGTAAATGCCTCCAAAAATTAATGTATACGAATCAACACATAATTTCTTCTTCATTTATTTATTTCTTCTACATCACTTAATCTTCTCCACAGATTGACTTGTCTTCTTATAGATACATTGATAAAATAAAATATGAAATGTTTCTCTTAATTTATTCACTAAAACATCACACTATATTTATAATTTTTAGATAATATTAAAAAATATGAATTTCAAAATATAGATACATTATAATATTCAAAAGGAATTACCATTATAATTATTCTCTATAAGTTCATCAATAGAATTTTAAAATGAATTTTCTATTAGAACTATATTAATGTTCTAGTAAAAAATGTATTCTACTTTTTCACCAGTATATTTTTCCATTACATGCTCTTCAAAATAATTCCAAACTAAAACTTCTCTTTTCTAATTTACCATTAAATTTTTTGTATTATAATTCTTAGTTAAAATGTATTTATTATAAACTATTGTTTTACGTTCCTTTATTTTTTTCAATTTTTATCTAGTTTAATAGATAATTAATTTTATAATATACTAAATTACTTGGTTAATAACAAGTGTTTCCCTTTAGATACTAAATAATATAATAGATAGATGTATATATCTTGAGTATATGATATATTAATGAATAGATTTTATTTTTGTGGTTTTAAAGCCCAACATTCAAAATTTGTGATATAATGGTTATTTGGGATAACATTGTCATAAATGAGATAAAAAATTCAGATACGTAAAATAAAAATAGGTAAAAACTATTTATATGAGGATTTTAAAATGATGGAAAATTTAAATATTTAAATATATTAAAAAATATTTCTTGAATATTTCAAATGACTTGATACTCGATACCATATTGGAACATCCCTTTGATGTTGTGAATATATGCATGTGCCATGAATTTATTCCCTATTAGTGGTAATTAAATTGGATGGGTATTTATTAATTTTATTGAAATTTTTATGTACATGAATACACTATATTGTTATTATTCCATCCACCAACCATTGATGAAGAAAATAGTTCCATTTTTGAAAACCTAATAAATATTTCACTATCATTTTGACATTTTTAACATTATTAATAATTTAAATTTTTAAGAAATCATAAAAAATATCTATGTTAACTATAATATTTATTTTTTATTTATATATTAATGTAAATAGAAGCAGTAAAGAAAATAAAAAATCATGAAATTTTCATTTTATAAAAATTGTGGTTGAAAATATCATGTACATTCATTATGATGTAAGACTTAGAATAGATTTGTTGACTCAAATAAGGAATGATTTGTTGTGTACATGTGATTTCCAACAAATATTAACAATTTTTTATAAGTAATGTAATTGAAATAGCTAATCAATTACATATAAGTATGGTTATATAGCTAAATACATTAACTAACATGCCACAAGGTCAACAACTTTCCTTCAATCATCATAGTCTATAAAATTTCAAGGGTATCATATTAAAATGATATAAAAAATTACACTTTTCTAAAAAAAATTAAAACATATATTTCATTTAGAAAATTGACATAAAATTCCAATTTATTAGACATTCAATATCATATGAAGACTAAAAAAAATAAATATTAAAAAAATAAAACAACAAATAACCAGTAAAAAAAATATCGAACCATATAATGAAAACAGACAAGGTCATTACATAGTGAATCACTATTATAAATAAATTAGAAGAAAAATCATATGTTTCCAATACACATATTTTCACATCAAACAATGTTAAACTAAAATAATTATACCATCATGACAGATGACAACATCTATATTCCCTTAGCTTCATAGAACTACATTGAACCTATGGTCCAACACCTATAAAAGGGGAAGATATTCCCCTATAAGGGAAAAAGTGACATCTGTATATATATTAGGGGTAAATATATAGGGAGTGTGTACATAACCCCCCAAGATTCTTTCAGATATTCAATAAATTTCCCTTCAAAATACAGGGAGGCATGATAGTTTCCAAAAAATAAATAATGAATATATTTCAAATGAATAGAGAATATATATATATAATATACATAAATTTCTTTTATCTTTAAAAAATTAATATATACTAAACATTTATTACTATTTAATTTAATAATTTACAATCAACACTGACACCATTTATAAAATAAAAAAGAAAATAATATTATACCAAATCATGGGACAAGAACAATGGGATGTGTGGGGTCTATTTAGCACTTATAAAAGATGGACACATCCTTCTTCCACATGAAATGATACTATGAAATGACTTAATTAATTAAAATCTCATTAGGGGCACCCATTTAATAAAAGAAAAATCTCGTATAGGTGTTTTTACTCTATAGAATAAAATTATATCAAGTGGTATTGGTTATACAATAATTATAAATAATGTATAACCATCACTATAATTTACCAATAACATTCCTGGGTAATTAAATGAAGTTTCAAACCAATAGGTAAATCCATATTTCAAAACAAATGGTCCTATGACATCCTTAGAACTCCCTATCAGATGGAATACCATAAATCATATATAAATATTCACATCATAAATAAAATAATATTAAAAATATTTATATTTATCACAATCTATAATGGGTGACTCATAAGAGCTAAATTATTTAAATGATTATAATTTTAAATGGAACAAATTTTTTTTTATAAAATTACATTTAGAAACCCTTGAAAACCTTTTAATATTAATACATAAAATCATTAAAATACTTATGATATCCAATGTACCCTTAGTACCACAAAAAACGTTGTTTTAAATTTTAAATACCTCTAAACATCCAAATAGGACATTATTCTTCAAAATATATTTATGTTACTTTTAAAATCTATTTAAAATCATTAGAAATCATTTAAAAAAATTATTTTTCCAAACATTTATATATCAAATTAAACCATATTAATTTAAATCATTATAGGTATAAACATGTTCAATAATAATTTTAAATAAGAAAGGCAGATAAATAATATATTTTAAAAACATAAATACTAATTGTTATATCCATATAATCACCCATGTGTATAATATTATACATCAATGATACCCAAAGGTATTTGTTGATCCTTACTAGTGAAATACCCCCTACTGACAGCTATGAAATAGTTGAAGATCAATCCCTTAATGTAACACCACCATTTCAAGTAATAAGTCAAAGCCTATAATAATTAAATAATTATGACCATGTTCCTATACAACGATAAAACCTCCTATGTGGAGGTTAAATACTCTTTAAATACTCGTATTCCCTTTTGGAAGAAACAATTTATTATTTAAAGGATTCACCATCTCATGGTAAAACTATTAATTACTAGGAATCCCTATGTGTATAAATTATACAAATGAGTGATAGGGAAGGGTATTAGGGGAAGGAGAAAAAATAGTAGTAAATTGAAGAATTAGGGACGACTTACCTTGATTCCATGGTGGATTCTTCCTATATAATTTAAAAGGAGAAAAATAAGAGATCCCCAAGCCATTCCCTTGGGTCATTAACTATATATGGAAAATATAGTTACTTTTCCCATATTTTATATCAAATATAGTAATAAATTAATAATTATAACATTTTCTATTATCATAATAATAAATTAATAGTTATCATCATTGAATAATAACATTAACAAACATTTTACCACTTCAAAAACATCTCATGCTATTATCACATTTAAATAAGAAGTCAAAATCATATAAAATAATAATTTATATAATAATAATAAAATTATCATTATAATGAATAATTTCACCACTTAAAAAAACTTAAATTAAAATATTCAAAACACAATTCATATGTACAAATCACATAAAATAGAAAATAATAAACCAATATCATAACATATATCAATTAAAGAGTGTCTCAGGATGTTTTAAAATGGAAAATGATTTTTATAATGGATTTTTAAAGATACAAGGTTGGTATGAATTATCTAAAGATGATGAATACATTACAGGATAATAACCCACAATGTATATTTGAGATTCATTATAATCGTATTTTGAAACAAAACACAAAATTAAAATGAATTTTTTAAAAAAATAGAAATTTTCCCAGAAAAAATATAACAATAATATATATTTTTATTAAATAAAATTATTATCCTGTACCTCCCTCTCAAAATAAAAAATTCCACTACCATAAAGGTCACAAAATATTTATTCAGGAAAACATTATTTTAGATTAAAAATAAAAACATCATTTCCTTTGAAAACATTTTCAATTTTAAAAGGTTTTCATTCTTTTTATGATAAATCATAGAAAATTATAACATCAAATTCTCAATAAAATTGTCATGGGTATATCCCCACCATAAATTTTTTCATTAAAATTCAAGGAATCATAATTTATAATTAGTTGAACATTTACCTTTTTATTTATAAATATCATAAAACCCATGAAATTCCCATTTTAAAAAAATGAAACTCTTGAATAAAAAATATTTAATTTAAAAATAATAAATATATATAAACAGTTTTCAATATAACAAATATGAAGAAAATTTATAATATCATTTTCGAATAAAAAATAAAATAAAAAAAGAAATAGGGTATCAATTTTAACAAATTTAATTATCCAAAAAACACATAAATCTTTTTTTCCCATTTCAACCCCATTTTTTAATGTCTGACATACCATATTTGACTACAAATAATAACCTATATGGATCAGATTTATATATAGAATAATAATTCAATTTGTTATCATTAATTTGATATCATACAAAGATAAAACAAATAATATAAAACAAATTTGTAGTTTTTGGATGGTAGATTACTATTCAAAAGCAGTTTTAAATCATATAACTCTACTAGTATTCTATGTGAGTCCTCAAATATAGTTTCAACCCAAATATGAACTTATTATATTATGAACTATTGGTGGAATAATCCTTGATCTATGTTTCTAATCATGAGAATGGAATGTCCATTACTATGTATAGGGATGTTGACTTGGGTATTTATCAAAATATACCTAAGGAATGTTATAAAATGGTTTCATTTCATTAACACAATTGTTATGGGTTGGAATAACTTCCAAGGGTATCATATGAAAATTATGGGAGAAATTTTTTTTATTCTGAAAAAATAAAAAATAAAACAGGTATTTAAAAAAAATTCACATAATGGGCCCACGTATTGTACATTTTAGGTAATGATTATACTTTTTAACTATATGAAAAACAAAAGGAATTTTAAAATGTTTTCAATTATTGAATTGTTTTTTTTAATTGAGCTTTGAAACATAATTATAGAAGTTGGGACCTTTTAATATAAGGTATTTGGACTTGGTTGAAGGCCTGAGGAGTTTATCATTTGTCTCGAGTAGTTTCGACAGTGAAGGAAACTGAAAATTAATATTTGGAGGACCTACAGAGGGAACATGGTTTGTATGAAACCGTGTGGCCCACATCAGAACATCGTTTGAGTTAATTCAGGTGAGGTAGAGGCATTACAAATGCCGTGCACACTATTTTCCAAAAGGTATAGCCACATGGTTGTTGTTTTGAGGTAGTACCTCGTCATTTTTCATTACACATTCTACACACAGTTAAGCTAACCGTGTATAAAGAACAGTGAATGTGGTGTTTCTTAAATAAGGGTTGTCATATGGTTGGTTTATAGATTTCTAAACCGTGTGTCATGCATTTTAAATATATAGTTTATAATTAAAATAAAACAAAAATAAAATAAAAACTAAAACACAACCTCATGCCTCTCTCCCTTAAATCACAACACATCCACTTGCGAGGGATCCCCTTGGCCACCCGCTTGACCCCCTCCACAGAACCTCTCTGTCGACAAAATACCTCCCAATTTCTTTTGTTTTCTTCTTTGAATCTACATGGTGAGCTCTATCATACAATATCCTTTATTCCATGGTCGTTTTTTCTTCTTTAGTAACTATATTTATGTTCGATCAAACATTAGGTCAAGGTTTAATCCTTATTTTTGTTTTTATTGGTTTTATGGAAGTTTGAATCACCTCCTAAGACCTATTGCTACATGTTCTGAAACTGCCACTTTAGGAGAGGTGGAATGGCTTATTTTGGTTCACTATAACAATTTGAGGTGAGGTTTTTTTCCACATCTTGGTTTTACACTTTCTAAATTAGGATCAATAATTGTCTTAAGGATCCAATAAATTTTTCTATAATGTGTTGTACCCTGTTGTATAGTTTAGAGTCCCAAGATATTATGGATAATTTCCTAAATATTCATTGGTAAATATTTATGTAGGTTCCCATATTATGTGTATATTCATCCATGGCAGTGAATACACTTGTATGAGGCTAGGTGCTACTATGTATACAAAAGAAAATACATAAATTTGTGAGTGGAAACTAGTATATGAATATAAGCATTCATGTAAACATCCATCTTCTCATGTTCTTGTCCATGCATATGTGGGCATGGGGTCTAGGTGTCCTTATATGTAATCGATGGTACATATGATTAGTGGGGGTAGCAATATCTCTTAGTTAGAAAGCGTAAAAAGATGAAGTGTTTGGATTGTTTCCACTTTGAGATAGGATCCCTTTATTTTCCATTTAATTTATGAAAGCATTAATTCATTAATTATTCATTCTTTCACTTTTATTAATACTATGAAATTTATAGTAGTTTAGCTTAAATGATTCTCTTTGGGGAAATGGTAGTAATTATTATTCAAGATAAATTATTTTTTGGTAAAAAAATTTATAGTTTTGTAATAAAACCCTCCAACTGAGGTGTGATGTGTTCAAGATAAAGGGTATGAAGTAGACTTCTATGCATTCCTGAACAATTCCCTTAGTACTTTACTTATTCAATGATTTTATTTTCGTTATGTTGGCGGTTATTAACACAACCCCTACAAATGTTACTAAATAAGTTTCCCCTTTATAGTCTTACCATTGTTTCCCTAAACACATATCTAATTCCTGGCTTACCCATTAAAATGTAATTTCCCCTGAGAGATGGGAATTAAATAGATATGGTTAGGATGGACTAAATTATATAGTGGTATCATTTAAATGAAATGATCATGATTCTTATACCATTGATAAATTCTCCATTTTGGGAAAATTGAGTGGGTTTATCCTGTGTAGGATGAACCACGTTAAATTACAAGCCTTGATTAAATGGTTAGGTCATAATGTGTCTATTTCCTTGTACCAAATGGTATAAATGAAATAGATCATTGAAATGGGTTTTGAATGAGGATATTGATATTCAACCATTTTCATTGTATTAATTATAAAATATGGTTATTATTTATGATATAACACCCATTTATGGGTTTGATAAATTATATTCATGAGAGACTATGCCTCATGAGGTGAATTATATATGAACGACACCAATCCTATGATATAATCTAATTTGAAATTCATAAGAGGATTTTATTATTCATTGTCATAATAATTTTTTACGGGAGGTATTCTTACACAATGACATCTATGTAAATTATTTAGCAATGGAAGTAATTATTACCCCATGTTGGTATTATAAATGTTATGGATGGGAGGCATTCTTACCCTATAACATTATTATAAAAATTGTGGATGGGAGGCATTCTTACCCCTAGAAAGAATGATAAACATTATGGATGGGAAAAATTATTACCCCATACCTGTATTATAAACGTTATATAATGGGGGAATTCATAAGCCTTGTCGGCTATGTAAATTATTTATAGATGGGAGGTTCTCTTATACCTTGCTTGTATTATAATCCCTATGGATTGGAGGCATTCGTAAAAAAATATATATGTGTAAATTACAAATGGATGGGATAAACCCTTACCAGCTATTATATATATATAGTGACTTTTTCAGACATAATTTGGCTATGATCCGAAGTAGGTATCTCCGTCAATAATCCCTTAGTAACTAGGACATGTGTTTATTTATTTATTCAACTCTATTATTAATTCTCTTTATTTTTCAATTTTTTAATTTATATTACATTGGTTTTTGCTTCACATCATGGGTGTCATCCTAATGATATTTCATCTCACACACTAATCAGGTAGCCTAGGTACTTGAGTATACATTATATTTGTAGGACCTAGGTTGATTGTTCTATGCTTCTACCTAAGGAGTTAGGAGAAAAGGAATGAGCTGAATCTCAGGATGCTCATGGAGATCACCTTAAGGATATTATTTTATTTCATTTCCAGAGTCCCATATTTTTTCTATTTCTAAAAGGATCATATATGTGTACTATTTTAACATGTGTTTCATCATTAGTACATTCATGCATTGTAAACCGGTGATGGCCTCTTTTATTGATCTGGTTATACTTTTTTCTACTAATTTTTCACTTCTTTATAGATTGAATCTGCTATGTATTATTGTATATTATTTGATAATACAATTTTGTAACTCAAATATGAGGGTATAATATCCAAACTAACATATCAAGTTCCTTTCTACTAGTAAGAATCCTCTGGCATACGGGGAGATGCGATTGAGGCCATGTGACCAAACGATCCATCTACTGGTTTAGTGGTACACTAGGCTAGGATGTTACAATGTTTTATCATAGGTTTTTTTAAATTCCTTTGTCAAATTTTTTTGGGTTTTTAACAAGGATATTAGGAATATGTCAGCACATGGTTAATAGTCATTCTTAGGATTGATCACCCCAATTATGGGAAATTACCAAATATCCAGAGATAGGATTTGTAAAGACCTGTAAAATTCAAGGAAAATTTTTTCTTAATTCTCTTTAGAATTTTACAAGAGCGCGGTTTCAGACGGCACCTGATTCCGAGGCCTGGAGTGCCCGGAATCAATTTCCGAAGTTTGGCTCGGGTACGTTCAGTGAACGAACTAGCGGGAATTTCTAACTTTTGATCCGGTGCTCGGAATTGAAATCTGAGGGCACCGATGAACTCGCAGCGCCGATATTCGCTTAAAGAGACCTTTTCGGGAGTTGCGTTTGTTTCAGGTTGAGAGTTAGTTTTTGGGAGATTAGAATAAGTTAAATAAAAATTGCGTTTACATATTTTTATTTAAACTTATTAGTTAACTTCTCTCAAAGGAAGTTAGGGGTGGGACCCACACCCACATAACCTCCCTTGAGAGGATTAAGTGTGGTGGGGCCCACACGAACCCCTAACTTTACATCTTCCCTCAAACTCCCTTAACCCCTCTTTAATTAACATGAAAACTTGTTAATTAATGTGGAGTTATCTATTTTTGAATTTCAAACCTTTGAAATTCTTGTGTTAAGTTTTTGATTAAATTAAGCTCTTCTCTCTTTTTGTTGGGTTAGAACTCTTAGCCAACTTGAGAGCTTTTGAGAGCTTCTTCTTCTTCTTCAAGCTCTGACGAAGAACACGAAGAACGCTCAAACTCCGACGAAGAACGCCGCCTCTTTTCTTCGCCTTCCGTGTCAACGAGAGGGAACGCCGCTTCTCCCTCGGACAACCTTCGTCGGCGTACAAGGATTCGCCAACGACGTATCTCTTCGGGCGTATCTCTTCGTCAACGGATTTGACGAACGACGACCGCGACGCCCGACCTCCGCGACGTCGTCATCCGCGGAACGTAGTCAAATCTTCGAACCTTATACCAAGGTAGGGGTTGTTGATTTATTGATTATTTATTCCATTCTTGATCGAGGATTTAGCATGTCTAAACGTGAGGCAAATGGATATTCTTTAGTTGTGTTATTATTTAACGTGAGGGGGCCGGACCGCATGAACACGACCGAACCCCCTCCATCATTCATGTTAATTTATCTTGCGGGTGGAAGCAAGGTGGCGTGGTGCCGTCGCACCACGCAGATAATTGTATGTTTATCTTGCGCGGTGCTGTCGCGCACGCGCCATGGGAGAATCTTCAAGAACGCGACGCCGCCGCGCCGCATCAAGGGAAATCGGAGGCGCGGCGGAGGGGCGCGGTGCCGTCGCACCGTGCCGGACGACGAACACCGCGGCCAGTTCCGGGCCACGGCGGGATGAGAAGACCGGCGGCCGGGCCGCCGGTGTTGGAAGTCGAAGAGGGGACCGGATTTTTCCGTTCCCATTGGAGAAAACCGGCCGGCCAGCTGGCCGGCCGGATGGCCAAATCCGGGGGAAAATTAATCCCCCGACCAACAATTAAAACCCCCCTCATAAAGAGGGGGGCAGTTCCAAGAAAGGGGGGGGGGGGCAGCAGCCCCCCGGTTTATTTCCAAACCGGCCCCCACGTGGGGGCCGTTTTTCTGCAAAGGGCGCGGCTTAGCCGCGCCGCCGCCTCCAAGAAAGCGGGGGCTTTGCCCCCCGCGCTGCCTCCGTGCGGCATCAGGCCGCCGCGGCCCCCACGCCGCCGCGCCACCACCGGGCCGCCGCGCCGCCACCGGGCCGCCGCGCCACCGTCGGGCCGCCGCGCCACCGCCGGGCAGCCGCGCCACCGCCGGGCCACCGCGCCACCGCCTTGCCGCCGCGCCGCCGCGCCGCCGGCCGGCTGGGCCGACCCGGGGGGGGGGGGGGGGGGGGGGGGGTCGGGCCGGGTCGTCCCGGACCCGGACCCCCCCGTTTCGAACCAGTTTCGGTCTTTTCGCCATAACTTGAGCCTCGGACCTCCGATTGACGAACCGTCTGCAGCAACGCGATCCTTGGATAGAGACGGTCGTTTCGGTATATCGCACTCAAGGTTTCGGATTACTTGAGTTCGGCCGAGATGGTTCGTTCACGAAACCAACCGGGCCTTCGGAGCAGAAACGCTCATATCTAGAGCTACAGACGTCGGATTGACGTGCCGTCAGCCGTGTTGTGTTCCTCTTAGTGAGACAGATCTTTTGGCATACTCCGCCCGAGGTTTGGACGTAGGTGGAGTACGGTCGGATTGGTTTTTCCTTAAAAACCAACCGGGCCCCGGGGACGAAAATGCCAATAACTCTCAGACCGGGCGTCCGATCGACGCGCCGTCTGTTGCGTTGAGTTCCTGTTGACGGTACGGAACTTTTTGATACATCAACTCTGGACTTCGTGACAGTTGATGTATCAGCCTCTCAGCTCGTGGAGCGGACCCTCCGAACGAGCTTGCTGTGTGCGGGAACCCTAGTGCTGGTTGCGACTGTTACTGTGGCTACTACTGCTACTGTGACTGCGACGACGACAGTACAGAGATCCTGTGTGGATTCGACGACGACGACTACAACACTCAGCGATCCTACGTGGAACAGTGCTACCGAACTTGTGTGAGCTGAATCTTCTGTTTACCTTGGGCGTTGGAGCGCTTGGTTGTAGCAGCATATCCTTGGCAGTGGAGCGCTCGGTTGTAGCAGCAGACCTGTGATACTGGAGACGAGCGTACAGAGTACGGAGACCGTGAAACCGGCTGAGACCTGAAGACTGCTCGACCGAATCAACTTGGAGTGAGTCGACTAGCCCAGTGGACGGAGCGCCCGGTATTCGGCGGCAGACCCACTGCGGACGGAGCGCCTGGTAGTTGGCAGCAGACCCGCAGTACTCGACTGGAGGAGTACCTCTGTAGGCTATCTGGGTGAGCGCCCGGTATTTGGCAGTAGACCCTCAGCGGACGGAGCGCCCGGTAGTTGGCAGCAGACCCGCGGTACTCGATAGGAGGAGTACTTCAGCAGTCTTAGGTTAGTGAGCAGTACCTCGGAGTCGTGACAGGACCATTGTACACTTCAGAGATGGGGCTCTTCAACAGTTACAGTTTCGTTAATGAAAATCCTGGTTTGAGCTGAATCCTGTTGTTTTCCTGTGTGGATTGTGTTGTGCTATCCTGTGTGGATTACGTTTTGCTTCCCTGTGTGGAATACGTTTACTTTCCTGTGTGGACTAAGTTGTACTTGGGCTCGGATGTTGGAGCGTATTTGAAATTGATGACTTAGGTATATGTATGGACATATACCTAAGCAGTGTCGGTTATTACTTCGTGATTGTTCCTTTCTTCGTGGTTTATCCTTTGTGGATTTTGAGAGACCTTCAGGGGTCTCGGTGTCCCTACTGAGTAGCTTATACTCACCCCTGCACGTGCTTTGCCCGCACTACGTTGTGTTGGTTGCAGATGACGGACAGCATTGACCTTAGCTGAGGCTTGCAGAGCGGGACGGTACCCGGAGGTGGACCACTGGACGGGACGTGCTAGGAGCGGACGGCGGGACCCGTGGAGCAGTGGAGCTATCTGTACCCACCCTTCAGGTGGGATTTCCAGTGGACAGCTCGGTGTAGCGGCTTTTACTTTCCAGTTGCTGCTTTCCCTTTCGAGTTGTACTTTACTTTCAGTTTGGGTTTGTATACTGGCCCATTTACTTTTCCGCACTTTCAGTTGTACTCTGCTTTTTCTTAGTGTTTACTTTCCGCTTTCTTACTCTGTGGTGTTTGTTTACCTTACAAAGGCAATGCCTTCCCTTTTTATCAGGATTTACGCCTTGGTGCTAGTCGCCAGCCCCTGGCCTATGGAAGGCGGGCTTGGGGTAGTCACGGCACGGACCCCGAGGGCGGGTCGTGACAGGATTGTTATTCACTATTGTTCACTATTACATTTGATATGATTTCACCTTGAGTGGCTAGTTTATTTTCTGCTTCTTATTGATTATTTGAGATTTTTTTGTTTTTTCCCTTTTTAAGATATAAAAGGTAAATTTCATTACATGCATCATATTGGGAACATATGAATTCACAAGCCATGCATTGTGCTATGCCATCTAGTTGCATTAACAGGATTCCTTCTAAGATTGATAGCGTTCCTTGATTGATATTACAGACCTAGATTTTTGCATTTTAGGTAATTATTAGCATTATTTCAAGTCTAACATGGTTAATTGTTATTAGTCTATGGTGCATGTTTATTCAACATGTCTTTCTTGTTTATGTTCCATGCATTTGTGTTGTATCATGCTTTACATTGCTTATTACGTATGATAACATGATTTATTTTTCTAATATATATAACTTGTTTCATTTTATACATTAAATGGTTGTGATTATGGTGGATGCAAGTTTTCAATTGTAATATTTATGGTCTCCTTACAAATAAGAATGGTTAATTAGTGTATCGAACCATCTAGGAGCTTTTTATATGTTTATAGAATATTGATTTCAGATATAAAAGGCTAATAAAGTTTAATTCTAAAGTGAATTTAATTTTACTAGTGGGGTCTAAATGACAAACTCTAAATTGTATGATCATTTTACATGTTGGTAGGTGGCCAAACTTATGGTTGGACCTTCATTTATGATAAAGTTAAATTTTAATTGAATTTTTTATAAATAATTGGAGACAGGTTTTAATCCTTGGGGTGTATGGGTGATTTAGGAGTTGCGAAATGTAAGACAATGTAGTATAATTTTATATTGGCAGCTGTGTTATATTGTTAAATAACAATTAATGTGAAAGGTGTTTTGTTTTTAATCATCAATGAAATCAGTTAGCTTTTAAAATAAAAGTAGACCCTTGTAGGCTATTTGGGGAATGTTTTTATGAGATGACCCATTAGGGTGTTTAAATACTTTTATATCTAAGAAACTTATATTGTATTTCTTTCTAGAGACCCCAGGATGTCTTATTGGGGCCCTTGTAGGTCACCTTAATTGTTAAATGGAATTATTTTGATCAATTTGCAAATTAAAACATCATGTATGGAAATAATTAATGTTTTCCAAAAACATTGTTTAGTGAAACATTCCTTCTTTTCCCATATGAATTAGTAAAAATTAATTATCTTGTGTTTTAAATTTAATAAATGGTACTTTAGGTTTGGATTAAATATTTAGAATATTAATAATAGAATGTGAATAAAAGGAAAAAATGTATTGGAAATGGAAACTATAGGGGTGTACTCTATATAAAATCCTTTTCTATGTGTAGGTTGAGTTTTTCTTTGATTTTCCTTGGAACAGGACCATTTGTGTTTTCTGAAGTAATTTTTTCGTTAGAAATGGAATGGTGATCGGCTCTTGATCCTGTGACTCTTTCTTGGTGTGACCAATGTCTTGGGTTAACACTTTTTTTCCTAAGGGGATATCCCAGGGTAACATTCACCCATAGAGTTTTGTTACTTGCTAATTCTTGTGAGATATCAAGCATGTGGCATTGTTTAGGTTTCATTTTCCCTAGTAGGACTTTTTGTTTTTAATGAAACCCTAGTTCATATGGGCGGTCATGTTTATTTTTTCCGTCTTCATATGTTTTGATTCTTTGATCATGGCTCGGAGGAGCATCACATTTTTATTTGAGTTGTTTGATCTAGCGCACATAGGAGTGGATAGTTTTCATTCCTTTTGTGACCAGGAAACACTTATTGTGGGAATTTCTGTGTTGAATCTTTTAAACATTTCCTTCTAGGTTGATGGAGAACGTCTAAATAGGACCAATTTTAAATGGTCAGATCTCTTGACTGCCTTTGAGGATTTCGTGTCATGAATCGTATCGGTGCTTCCATGGAAGTATTAATATACTGTGTTTGACCATTACCAACCATTTGAAATTTTGATGGACATGGATATACTATAGTGGTAATGTTGAATTAAAATTGGATTCCTTTAGGTGGTAAAGGATGGTGTTCATTTAATGATGGTGAATCTGCTAGTGATGATGAGTTTCTTCTTTGAAGCCGACCAGCAGTGGTTTGACTTATCTTCTTTGTAATTTTTAAAATCCTCCTAGTGTATTCAAATAAGCTATGTGCATGTATATTGACATCATCCTATATGCACAAATAGAGCATCAGTTTTATGATGCGTTAATGTTTTAAAGTCATTGGGCTTGTTTGGGTGGTTCTCTTTTGGTGTAGTAAGTTGGATGCATGGTTCCCTTAGTGGTTGATCTTATAATCATCATCATAAGTTATGTGTCGGTTTTGGTTAACATTTTTGTGCTAAATTTATGGTTGCTTATATGAAGTCCTTCCATCATTTCTTGGAATATTTTGGTCGTCTAAGTCATTCATTCATAAAAATAGTAAACCGGAGATGCCCGACATGGGGTTCTTAGAGTCTAATGCCTATGATCGATGATAGACCATTCTCTAGTATGACATCAAGGGAACATGAGTGTGATGTTTTTTAGATAGCGCATTTCATGAAAATTCATCTCCACTTGGGATAAATGAGGTTTCTAGGGAATCGACTGTTTTATGGTCTCAAACTCAGACTAGGAGCATAATCAAAACGCATAAGGGCATTCTTAAAGGGGAAAATTCAATTAGTGGGTTGAAACATGGTTTGGAATTTGGCCACATAATATTAAGCCTAAGGTAGGAAGTACCAATGGCTAGATTCATAATGATTCAATGATGGGATCATATCTCTCAGAAAATTGTCTTGTGTAAGAGCCATTTAAGTGTTTCAGTTGAAGAATGTTTTTTTGGATCATGTTTTGATGGCTAAAGTTCCATGTGTCTCTAAATGTTTTAAGGTTTGTTGGGCATTTGGAAATTAAAAGTGAATGTTTGAACGAATAATTATGATTCTTGTGGGTTGGGTGATGTATTTGTTTCCTAATGGCTTCTCGTGGATGAGATGTTTTAAGGTAGGAAGTTTGTAATGATCCAAATTTTTAACCAGATGGGAAAGCAAATGAATTTTGAACTTTTTTTATTATTTAATGTGAAATTATCAAAATAGATATTTGAAACATAATTCCAAATGTTTGGACATTTCAAGATGATTTTTTTGAATTTTGTGAAGGCCTGAGGAGTTTACAGGGTGTCTCGAAGAGTTTTGGTAGTGCCGAAACATGAAAAGTCAAATTTTAAGGACCTGTAGATGGTTCAAGGTTTTTCTAAAATATTGTGTCCCATAGAAAGTTAATATAAAGGATAGTTCATGTTAGTCAGAGGCATTATGATCTTCCTAGGAATATTTTTCTAAACCATGTTCTTAGCCACATAGTTTACATTATTAAAAACAACCACAAAATTGTTCTTCGCACAGCCTGTGCAAGGTTAGGCTAATAGTGTGGGACTAACTATGAAAGGGGAGTCTCTTAAATAGTTGGTAAAATACACTTAGTTCACGGTTAGCCAACCTGTGCAGCTTAAACTGTGTGGTGTCTGTTTTAAATAAATTATTTAAAATTAAAATAAAAAGAAATTAAAATGAAAACATAAAACAGATATTCACCCCTCTCTCCCTCAAATCGCGATTCATCCCTTGGGTTGGGCTCCCATTAGCTGCGTACTCAACCACTCTATGGTGCCTCTAAATCGATGAAATCTCTCAAAATTTCTTTTTTTTCTTCTTTGAATCTCTATAAAAAGCTCACTCATCTCTTATCCTTTGTTCCTTGGCAATTTTTTTTCTTATCGTGTCACCCTGTTTTGGTTAGGCCGAACCCTAGGTCAATGGTTAATCAAAATTTTAGTTTTCTTTGGTTTTAGGGTTGTTTGAATTATCTCTAAGAACCTCTTTTTTAATGTTCTAACAACCGCCACCGAAGACAATTTGGTTCATCTTATTTCAGTTCACCACTACCATCCGAGAGGATTTTTTCTTCACACTACTTGGTTTCACACTTTCTAAATTAGGGTATCTAATTTTCCTAAGGTTCTTAGTAATTTTTTATAGTGTGTTTCACCCTACTGTGTGGTTTAGAGTTACCAGAGTCTAAGGAAACATTCAGGTGTATGTATAGAAAAGAATATATATATGTATATGTGTGTGTGTAGGTTCCCCCATTATGTTTATATTCATACATGGTAGTGAATATACATATATGGGGCTCTGTGTGCCTATATATACATATAAAATTTCATACTTTGGTGAGAGGATACTAGTTTGTTCACATAAGAATACATGTTAGGATCCCATTTCACATGTTCTTGGTCATTCAGAAGTGTGCATAGGGTCTTGGTGTCCTTATATATATGTGAAGGTTTATATTCATAGTGGGGGTAGTAGATGATCTGAGTTTGAAATCATCAAGAGTTGAAGTGTTCACCTTGGTTCCACACTAGGGTTGGATCCCGATCCATGACCTATTATTTATGAAGGCTTTAATTAATTAATTTTTCATTATTCTAATCATATTAATGCTATTCCATTTATAATTTTTTATCTTAAATGATTATCTTTTGGTGAAATAGAAGTAATTCTTAAATAAGATAAATGACAGTTTGGTAAGAAAATTCATGGTTTTATAATAAAACCCCTCCAACGGAGGTGTGGTATCTTCATTATAAAATGATGGAAGTAGAATACTATGATTTCTAGCTCAATTTTGTTGGTTATTTACTTATAAATTGATGTTGTGTTTGGTATGTAGAAGGTTTAGATCACAAACCATAAAAATTTTCCGAAATAATTTTCTCCTTTATGTTCTTATTTTTTTCTCCAGGAACACCTAAATAATTCTGGATTGACCTTCAAAATGTAATTTCCCTTGAGAGATGTTAATTAAATATACTCTATTAGAATATATTAAATTATATAGTAGTATCCTTTAAATTAAATCATCGTTATTCTTGTACCTTAGATAAATTCTCCATGATTTTGAAAATTGAGTGGGGTGATCCTGAGAAGGATGACCTATATTAAATGAAAATCCATGTTTTAATGGATATGTCATAATGAGTTCTTACCATGTACAAAATTGATTAAATGAAATTTCTCATTGAAATGTGTTTTGAATGTGGATATTGATATTAAACACTTTGCATTATATTTAATGTAAATGATGGTTTTTATGAATGAGAAAACACCATTGTATGGATTTGAAAAATAACATTCATGATAGGTCAATGCCTCATATGGTGAATTGCATATGAACGAGAGAAATCCAATTATATCATTTATTTTGAAATTCATAAGAGGGGTTTCCTTAGGAATTGTTATAATCTTTATGGATGGGAAGAATTATTACCCCATTCCAGCTATATAAATTATTTATAGATGTGAGGCATTCTTTCCCTTGTCCATCAATATAGACATTATGGATGAGAGGAACTCTTACCACATTCTAGTATTATAAACATTATGGATGTGCGGCATTCTTACCCCATGCCAGCTATGTAAATTATTTATGGATGGGAGGAATTTTTAACCAATGCTATTATTTTAAAAGTTTTGGATGGGAGGGGTTTTTCCCATTCTAGAAGCTTAAACGTTACGGATTGGAGGAAATTTTACCCCATTCAAGCTATGTAAATTATTTATGTATGGGAGGAATTCTTACCCCTTTCCAGCATTATAATCCATATGGATGAGAGGCATTATTACCCCATGTTAGCAGTGTAAATTACTTATGGATAAGAGGCATTATTTCCCCATTCCATTTATGATATATATATATATATATAGAGTGACTTGTTCAAATGTAATCCAGCTATGAGCCAAAGCAGGTGTCTCTATCAGGAGTCCCTTAAGAACCTGGATGGTTGTTTATTTATTTATTCAATTACCTTATTAATTCCCTATACATGAACACTATTTAATTGATATTACACTAATTTGGGCTTTACACTATGGGTGTTAGCCTCTTGAGATTTCATCTAACCCCCCGATTGGGTACCCTTGGTACCTGATTATCCCTTATATTTAAAGGACCTAGGTTCATTGTTGTTTGATTGTACCTCAAATATAAGGTGAAGGGGACTAAGTTGAAGATTTGGATGCTCATGGTGATAGCCTTTGGGATTTTTTTATAGATTATTGTATCTGTGATATCTAGAAAAACATGTTGAATATTTACTGTTTTATCTTTTATATCATCATCAGTTCAAATGTGCATTATAAAATGTAATTGTCCTCTTTTATTAAAATTAATATATTTTCATCCACTACTTTTTCACTTCTTTATATACTAATTCTTCTCTCTATTGTTTCTTAATATATAATAATAACATTTTCACCTCTAATATGATGGTATTATTTCCATAATATCATATCCTAATACCCTTGTTACAATTCGGTAGCCTCTGGCATACGGGAGGACACGCTTGAGGCCATGTGACAAACCAATTGGACTTCTGGTTTAGTGCTAATTCTGGCCAAGACATTACATATCACCTCATAAGAATTATGAAAAATTAAACATGAAAAAATAAAACATGGATAACCACTAAAATAAACATACCTATATATAATGAATATATAAAATTCTATTATTTAATTGAACATTATAATAAATAAAGATAAAACTTCTCAGAATAGTACACTTAACTAAATTTTTTTAACACACCAAAGTTTATTCCAGCGATATTTTTTCCTGGATCATAATTTTTGACAGCCCATGGATAAGGCCTTCTAGGATGAACCTTATTTGGTGGTTTTCCCACCATAAATTACCTACTGGTGATTTCTTACAATCTGTAGGCATTGCGTTATGTTCCATATGCTAGTTATGCAACCAAAATAGAAAGGATCTCACCCATTTGTTCCTTTCTTGTTCTACTGCCTTTGATTTATGGCATGTGATATAGGATATTTTTTATGTTAACCTTCCTGAAAGCCTCAATGTATTACCATGGCTTCAGTACTATACCAAAATCTATCTTTTTCATCAAATCAAGATGCTCATCATATCTGTAGCGACTAAACACGTTCACCTGCTATGGTCTGGCCATAAGGAATTATATAAGGGCAGACTCTTTTTCACATTCAAGATGCTCAATCTCGCCTCAGAACATCAACCATGGAGTTCAACAAGATTCATCTCGTTCACCGCTATAATATTGTGCCGGATTTCAGGATCCTTCATCAAATTGGTGTACCTGTAAAATTTAAGCTATAACAGAGTCTTTTTCAAGTATTCTGGATGGTCCCTCGCCCAAACTAGATCAAAATCACTCTCTATGGGGCATAAAATGTTTACCTAGGACCTAAAATATAAGGAACTACATTTATAGATCACACCAGTAAAGTCATGGGCTGTTTTCTAGCACATTTGGTTTCTCTTCCTCTCTTGAGACTGAAACGATCATCATTATCCATACAGTAAATTTTTCATGATGTAATGTCATGGATAACATCTGGTTTTAAAATTAATCCACCATAGTGGTCCCATATATTCAAAATGGTGTGACCCAGATATCTCGAAATCAAACTAAAAATGGATGAATGGTCTCTCCTCCCTCTTTAGTTACAACAACATCATCACACATTTGTATCGATAAGATAACACAGTGGCGGATGGGCTTGATTATAAATGAATCAGCTTGGATCTTACTTAGTTTAATGATCATCCCACTAACCTAATCACTCTTTATGATAAATATTATATTAAAATTACCCCTTTTAGACTAATATAATATTTCTTAGTATAAATAATTTAATCTTGGCCTCTTGTCCATGAAATAACCCTTTAACAAATAAACACATATACTATGTAGTCAATATATATATTTTTACTTGAAAATGAGGTAAAATTAAAAATATATCTCCTAATGACAAATTGCTACATTGGAATTCCATTATATTAATTATTATAAATCAAACCTATAGTCTTAATCTAATCAATGGAAAATATTCTCTTATACCTAAAAATGGATATATAATATTAATGTAAAGATAGGGTATACATATAGGTAGTGATTTTATAACCCTGTGAGATTCATCTAATGATTCAACACATTTCAATTCAAATGTAAATCCAATGTGGTAGTGTGAAAAAAATGAATTAATAATTTATTTTCAATGTTTGAAAAAAAATTATAAATAAAATAATTATTCCTTTTATTTTCCCTAAAAGGAAACATATATATTGAACAATTAAAAAAATATAATAAACTAATTTAAATTCACACTATTGATACTTTTACAAAATAAATCCATATAATAAAAATCCTAAAATTGTTATATGACTCGTAGATTCTTATGTTTTTATCTATGAGCTAGATAACGTTGAAGAATCTTCCTAGCACATGATGAATTCATTTAACCCCACATACTTGATCGAAGCCTTATAATGTTCACCTTTCTAGTTAGTAAGAAATTATAATGTATTTTTTTCTATATGGTGGGGTGTAATCATATCCTAAATTACTATTCATAAAATAATTATAAAATAAAAAAAATTATCACAATAATTTCGAAACTAGATTTACAATTTCATCAATGAGGTCTAAAAGGATGTTATTAGAATTTATTTTAATAAAAAATTACTCATGTGAAATCTCCCAAACTCACTCTTTTAAAAATTATATTGAACCATAGAAATGAAGTCACTCTATAGAACATATAATCACGAGAAATATTTAAATTAATTAGAATTTATGATTATTGATTCACTACTGTATATATATCCATAAAATTAAAATTTTCAATCCAATCATGTCCTTATTTTATAAAAACAGATTTACACACCATTGAATATCTTTTAAAATAAATTTATAAAATAATATAATCAAATGTGACCATGGTTCCTTGAGAAAATAATTTCAATTTTAAATATCATCAACACTAATCCAAAAAAATTGATTAATTAATAAAATATATTTATTCCAGAGTAAAAAACATTTTAAAGACATAAAAACATTTATACATTTTAATGTATCCAAAATAGTTGTATATAAAGTGAAACCATTATCAAATATATAATGAAATATATAAAAACTATTCCAATATTATTATAGACATGAAAAATATATGAATATTAGATTTATAAAAACAGAGAATTATGGTTTATATCCAATTAATATATAAAATATAAAATCAACTAATTCGTAGTCATTGATTGAAACTTTCTATGTATTTCTCCAGAAATACTCCTTACCAAAACCAATAGAATAATAGGAAATGAATCATTTATAATTAAACAAATATTTTAGATAACAGTTCAAATCACATAATGTTAAAACAAATTATGGAAAAAAGTATGATGATAGAAAAAACTTTTAATAATTTAAAAATTACTCATAAAAATCCATTAACCTTATAGAATAAAATATATCACTTATTCTAAGGTTTCCACTTCTCACAAAGAATCCCCTAATTTCTGAATATCCATAGTTTTATAAATTCAACCCATTTTTTAGGGAATATTGGTTGAGGAAAACTATTTATAGGATATAATTTAAGATAACTAACCAAACATCTGTAGTGGATTCTTTATAAATAATAAAAATGGATGAACAAAATACCCTTAATCCCCCCGTTGGGTCATCAACCATAAGATAAAATAATGGATAAATGTTTGCTATATTTTATAACATATACAATAATAATAATATTAATTATTAAATAATAATAATAGTCATCCAATGAAAACAATAACATTAAAATTTTCACATTAACAATATTTAATAATATTATAAATAAATCCTATGTAAAATTAAAATAACGTAAAACAACAGATAATAATAATACCATCATCATAACAACTCATAATGTATCCATTTAATTAATACATAAATAAAAATATCAGAAATAAAATTCATCACTAAAAATCAATTAATATATAAAATAATAATATAACATGAAACTGTATATTGATATTGGAATATAATGGGAAGTTCAAAAATAACAAATCATCTTCTAGTGAATTTTTAAATATGCACTGTTCAAATGCTCAGTCCCTATTCCATGCACCAAAAAATGAATCCATTGCTAGAGGAAACACCAAAATAACCTGATTGAGATTTATATTCCTCGGATTATAACAACACTATATCACCCCAAATTTTATAAAAAACCAAATCTTCCACAAAAATAAATATTTAATAATGTATGTTTAAAAAAATTAAACATTGGGTGTAAACTAAATAATAGAAGTATAAATAACACAATTTAATCCACCCAAAAAATAATAAATGACATATAAGTAATAAAAATTTTAAGGTCAACCTGATTTCCCAAAAGGTAAAATCCATGCTTACTAACTCGAAGCTAAAAATAAAAAATAAACAATGAGATTGAAATTTTTTATTGTAAATATTTATTAATGGTAAATATGAATCCTTTAATGTAATTTGTATCATTTGAAATATATAGATAGATAAAAAATAAAGAGTTTAATTTTAAGAAAAAACTAACATAAGTATAAGGAAGATAGAGAAAATTTGACTGAAAATGTTAAGGGTGTAAATACTCGATAAGAGGATTCCCAAGGGGTAATGAAAAGTGAAGAAAATATGGATTAAAGGCATTAATTGGAAAGGGATGAAGGATTCATAATAATTGATGAAAATGAGGGAATTAACCTACAAATGGAGGTGTCACAATCATAAAATAGTTAATAAGTTGATAGAAAGATCCCTTTGATTGATGAGTTATAGGGTTTAAGAATGAGGGGAGAAGTAGGGGGTGTAATCGCAAAAATAGTTCCATAAGAAATAAAAACCATCAAAATAGAAATTGGTTATTATAGGTATTTTATAAAAATTCATAATGATAAAAATAAAATGTCCCAGATAAGATAAGTGGTATGAAATATAAATTATAGTAAAGTAAATAATAAAATATTACACCTCAAACATATATGTATTCAAGAAAATAAAAACAAATTTTTTCATATAAAATTAAATTAAAATAAAAAAATTATATTCTATTTAATATGTGTTTGAATTTCACAATTACATTGGATACTCTAATATCCAAAATCATTTAATCATTTTATTTTTTATGCCAATATATGTGGAAAAAAATCATGTTTCACAAAAGAATAAAATAAGTGTCTCTGAATTGTCATTGTCCTTGAGGATTACTCAAAAAATTGGAAATAATTAACGAATAAACTAAAAATTATTCTTGTGTTCATCCTATATTAAAATCATTGTATTCTTATAAAAAATATTAATAGTTTTGTAAAAAAAAACTAATTATTTATTTGTATAAATATATTGTATTCTCTATAAAGGGGTAGATACAAGAACTGTGAGTATTATCTATAAAAATATTTATTACTAATGAACTATTCATCCATTATTATATGAAATATTTTTTTATCTCTTTTTTGATTTAATTAATTACTTATGGTAAATATGGAAGTTATAAAAAGGAAGAGTGATATGTGTGAGGAATCCAGGATATTCCAATATAATTCAATATTTATAACATGTTTTAATGTTTTTAATATATATATATATATGTTAAATATGAAACATAATAAATTTTTTAATGAATTTGATTTTAATTGATATAAATATGAAAGGAATTATTGACTTTGGGAATGAAATGTTAATGATAATTTTCATAAAGTAGTCATTTCTATAGATAATTACATTAAACTAGATTATATATATACTTATTAATACTTCCAACCTATAAAATACCATTACAGTTTTGAATGTAGAAAAAAAATAATCTTATATAATTTATTTTATTGAAATTTTACTTGGAAATCGTATTCAATGATATCTATGTATATAATAACATACATAGAAAATGTTTTATTTTATTTATTGTCACACCCGTGATATAATTATACACATGTATTTTTTATATTATTTATTTTTATAATCCAATAAAAGAAGAAAACATCAAAAACATTTTCATTCATTCCTTATTAATTCACATTGTCCAGTATTTTCATGATTTTATCCATTGAGGTGACCACATTAGAAGGTGATAGAAGTCTGTATCATGCCATAATTATTTTCCATGTAATTAATATGATAAAAAATATCCAATTTATTTAAAACAACCCTTACACTAGAAGTGTTTGACTATATATGAAAGTACATGGCTTACTACAATCTTGGAATCCGAATTAATACTTAGTCATAAGAAAGATTCACTTGTCAAAAGTACAGGGAAAGGGGAGAGACACCTCATACTGAGTAATGGATCATATAATATGTTTATATGATTCATAGTTGGTAAATTTTTTAAACTAAACTAAAAAATAATTAGATTAAATGGGAATGTATATGAAGTCATTATATATGAGACCTAATTAATTTTATTTTGAGAACAATGGAACTTACATTTATTGTCATATAATATATTAAATCTATGACAAAAAATTGTTGAAATTTTACAAACTATATTGACACATTTTCCATGTCAATTATTCTAAATTAATAAAATGTAGAATTCGAATTAATGTTTTTTCAAAATCGTAAGTTCTAAATTCAAAATAATATCAATTCAACATATATTCAATATTTAACATTAATTTTTGTAATATTATTTCCAATTTCATAATAAATTTCAATCATTAATTATTAAATTCCCATTATATTTTGGTAAAAAACCCATTTGTATATCTATTATATTTCAGGATTGTCGATTTAAAAATTACAGTCCATATTACCAATTTTCATATGGAAATAAGATAATTATAATTTAAAATAACATTATAAAAGAAATTGAATAATGATACATGAAAACAACAGTATAAAAATCAAAATTTATAACACAAAATAAAAGTAATTATAAGTCAACCAAAACACAAAACAATTATCTTTTAAGTAATTTAATCTTTTTTAGTTTGGCAGAATGTGTATACTAAATTGAAGATCCATACAAAAACTCAAATTTTTCTCCATTTTTTTGAATCCATAAAATTGGGTTTACTAAAATATAGATATAAATTTAATTACTAAATAAAAAATTTAAAATAAAAATCGACATTCCATGTAATGAAAAATTATTTTGATATCAATCAATTGGGAAAAATCTTACGTATTATGTTTTACACAATGTTTAACTGAAAGTAATAAGAATTTTTTTCTAGTAAGCATGACTCATTTTTGGTATATGTAATCTTTGAATTAATGAATTAAAAAAATTATACATAAATCATAGAAGATTATTTATTGGTTTTTCTATTTTTCTATTTTTTCAATACATCTTTTATTAATATTTTTTTATTCAATCACCAAAATCCAATGATATTTTATTTTCATAGAATTATCTTTTATAACTAGGCAGTCACTATCACCGAAACCATCCCTTTGTATGATTTTTTAGGCACTCTTATACTTATTAAAATTATACAAATTAAAAAAAATGTTATAATTTTCGTGTAATGACCAACATCCTTATGAGGTGGTAAATATAGATTATATTAAATCCATTTTTCAATATGGTTACCATGATGCAAAAAAAGGCATTTTATCATAATGTAGATGTTTTTCAATATTAAATTATGGAATTGGAAAATCATTCACACTATAGGGTTGGGGTTTCATTATGATGATCTTGGTAAGAATAAATCCATTGTGATGGGGACGTTTTTATATAACAACATTACAATCATTACATCATGAAGAAAACAATCATTTTATAATGGTTATCCATGATTATTTTGCATGGATTATGATTTTGGTGGTTCCCTATGAAGTATATATTCAGACAAAAACATTGTTTTGATATTGTTTTTTGTTTTCCTAGGGATTTTTGTTTTCATTGGGAAACATATATCCATGCTAAATGATTCCCATGTATAGTAAATATTAATAATATGTAAAAAAATTAAAATACAATACCATATTTATATATTCAAACAGGTTGTACGATGGGGGAAATCACCTCATTTCCTCTCTCTATTCCCCCTCCCCCATAAATCTCTGTTGTTTAGTGGGATTATTCATGATGATTTCAGTTTCATTCATATTCTACCTTATCTCCTTCACCCCTTCCTCTTCTTATATAATTTATTGGGAACAAATTCAGGTATTCAGTATCTATTCCACTAAATAATGTTGTAATAAGGTTTATACAATGCATATTTTTTCATGATTAGGCTAAAACAGGTTCAGTGGATGAGTATGTACATGGTTACATGCATATTTATTATATGTAATATATTAAATTGATTATTTATGGATTTTTTCTAAATTTTGATAGAATTTATTATTAGTTTGGTATTATAATTTTAAGATTTTACTAATAACATGTATATATTCATGTTGGGTTGATTTTATTGATGTTACTTGAGATTTTCTCAATATGAGGATTCATAATTATATTTTTATCATTTATGACATAAATAATTAATTATGAAATAATTAGGTTTATTTTTTATATCTTTTCCTTAATTAAATTTAATTTATGATAGAGATATGAACATTGGGTATTATAGACTTTGGTTAGCATGATCTTAGACATTGAAAATGAGTTTTTATAAGTAGTGTAACTCCATTATCATTTTAGGTGGCCTACATTCTATTTAACCATATGTTATGTATGAGATAGAGTGCATGATTTCATTCTTATGTGTGGGTGTACATGTATATTTTCCATACATAAGGTATTAATTCCAGTGTTCAAGTAGGATCATTGAGATATAATGATCCTTGTTAAGGGAGTTATAGATTACTTTGCTTGAGGGGGATTACCAAAATTGTTATGGTTTAATATAATTAGGGTTTTCTACATTGATTATTTTTGTATATATTGATTTTACCAAGTTATTTTTTAGTATCAAGGGTATAAGGGACAAGTTATGGTTATGTTTCATAAAATTATTCAACTAATAAATGGTTATGGTTCGGAAACCGCTAGCATGAGTTGGATGATGATGGGTTATACATAAGGGAACCAAATGTATAAGGATTTTACATGGAAGTGTGTTGGTAAAGGGGTATAATATCGAATTCCATGTGGGAAATGTTTTATAAAATTTTGATAATTATTATTATAAAACAATATAGAAAGGTAAAAGACTGAGTTAATTTGGATTAGAGGATGAAATGCCTAATGGTTATGAGGTTATCAGCTAGGTGACAGTTGTGTATTGGTAATATGAGTTTGGTCTGGGTGGTTCTAAAAATCTGAATGGTTTTCATCCATTACTGTGAGGGGTATGTTTTTTATCTATAGTGTACGATTACATGCATGATAGTTCCAAGAATTTATGGGTTTTCCTTTTGGGAAAGGTGGATAATGAGTTGTGTAGTAAGATATAGAGAAATTTGATGTGTGATTCGTATCCCAATTGTAAGTCAAGGAATGAGATGCACAACATTTGTATACTACTAGATAAGAAATATAATGTGGGGTAATGTTCAAATATTAACTTTTTTCTCCATCTATACAATGATTAAAATATAGATGTGATGAAAACATGGGTCCCTTTTAAATAAGGTGTTGAGATATAACACTTAGGTGCTTCTCACCATAAATGGATTTCCATTACAACATATGTTTATACAGAATGAGATCCTAGGATTCCATCTACAATTAAGAACCCATTGATAGATTTATTAAGATCCTAGGATTAAAGATATAATTTTCTAACAATAGTTATGTTATCCATTATTCTTATAAGCCATCAGTAATTTATTTCTCATGTTTTGACCAAATGTGAACCCAAAACACCATCTATCATTTGCCACACATGGTCAAAAAAACATGGTATACCAAGATTACATCTACAATTTATAAATCATAGTTGTATTTACAATGATATTAAGACTCCATATATCATTTATCACAAATATGTATTTTTGATCCAACTTTAGTTTGTTTTTTATTTGTTTTCAATGTGTGTCAATATGTGAAGAATAAATGATTGAATGTTGTATTAGAGCTCCAATTCCTAGGAATAAGCTAGAAATTCCCAACAAATTAGAAGATTATTTCTCTCATATACATGATTAATTGAATTGTTGAGTTTATTCTATAAGGGAAAAATAATTACATATATGTTTTTCATAAAGTTGAAGGGAATTAATTAGATAAGAGGTTCTTATAACAAGTTATTGTTTTGTGTGATGATTTTTTAATATTATTTGAGTATTTATGTTTTACCATAAGGAATAGAATTTGTAACCTAAATATACATTCACTTAGTCTACAAAATTTAAACATAGATAAGATTCTTGGATGTTTCTTTTATGGGAATTGTGGATGGATATATATTTTCATGATATATTAAAAAAGAAGAAGAATAATTGGCCACAAATTGGGTAACCTTTGAAAGAAACATAAACAATATCAACCAAAATCATGAGTGTCCATAATAGAAATCTAGACTGTGGATTATAAAGGTATAATGATTATTCATTGAGGCTACACATTTCACAACTATGGTGGGTGTAAAATTCCACATGGAAGATGAAAATAGTACTTATACATTCACTTAAAGGGTGTAATGGGAGGTCGTATTTGATAAATGACACCCAGTGATATTTTATATCTAACACTGGGAGTGTTGAGGAATATATAGTAGCATTAATCCAAATAATAAATTGATGTGGGACTGAGTGGAAGTGGAATTATTCACTTAAAAAATACAAACATTTTTATAATTTTAAATGAAACAACATCATTTTAGTGTCATATTAGACGTCTGGAATCTGAGTTTCTTATAAAGAGTTTAGGCCACTTAGTTTTAATGATAAAATTCCATACAGTTTGAATATTGATGACTCATACAATGAACGTATCTCTAGCCAACATACAATGTGATCAAGTTGCTAAAGAGATTATATGGAGATCATGTTTTCATCATTGAATAATAGAGACGATTCACAAATTCAAGCCTTAAAATTGATTATGATGGTTACTCTAACTCATGGTCAGTCCATGTATGAAATCATAGTCAATTTTTGACTATCTACTGGTCATGGTTCTGGTGCTCTGCTAATGTGTACAGCAGCACTCGGGTCGAATCCTCGACGATGATAATTTTTTATAGTCGATTGTTTTTAGTGGATTGTATTTTGATTTGGAAGATTGTTTTTAGAGCATAAATGAAGTGATTAATGATTGGTGTTTGATTTAACAATTTTATAAGGATTTCGGTGAGTTCATTTTTATGGAGTAAAGCCTTTGATATCCTAGAGCTTTTCTTTATATTGCATTTATATTAACACCCATTTCATAAGATAACATTTATTGGAATTCGTAAGTATTAAGACATTAATCCAAGAATTATATTTTCTTACGGTTATAATCTAAATCAAATATTGTTGATGGTAATATATTTTTGGTTCCAATAATCCTTGGAAACCACATGTTAAACAAAATATTTCATTAATCCATGACATGTTAAGTCCAACATACACAATGTTAAATTAAAGAATACTCATCGAGGAAATACTCTTAATCACTTAACATGCCTAAATTATGACTCACCCCAATGGTAGATTTACCCATAAATTAATATGATTAAAATGTAGGTTTATAATGATTATAATGAAAAATTATGAAGATAAGAAAAAATAAAGGGAAAAGAAAAAAGTGGTGTGTCGAACACAGACACAAACGATGATGATAATAAAAAATATAATTTCGATTAAATGAGGAAGAAAAATAAGGAAAGGGTTTTCATCTTGTATTAAAATATATTCAGATAATTAAAATTTAATAACCGATGGTGGAATATTAAAACATAATATGATGAAGAAACATTGAATAAAACTGAATTAAAAAAAATACTCACATGTTTAAACATGAAAAAAGAAAAAAAGTAAAAGGAAAAAAAGAGAGGAGGAAAGGTATCTCAAGTAAAAACATGAGTATCGAAGGTCCAACTAGACATTTTCAAGGCTTTTATCATCCCAATATGTTCTCCTATCTTTTGAAATTACAACACCTTTGAAGGATAGGAGAGGGATGTATTTATAGCCAAAGAAGTTGACAGGTTGTATTCCCAATCGATCCCCCCTCTTGGCTCGACGATTTGGGAATTCCGAAAGCCGAATATAGAGCTATCTCCTTCATTGAATTTTTCAATCATAATTTTGGATTAATACTCTCAAATTTGGGAGTAATTTGGACTTATGAAGCCAATGTTATGGCGGTTTCAGTAAACAATGTCAAACTTTCTATTTCTAACCATGCTTGTTCGATGGAAAAATTGTGAATGGACATTGGAATAGAAAATTGCCTTAAAATTAGAATGATTTATTCAAAAATGTCGGCCACTTATATCTCTTATTTCTCAACGAAAAATATCAGCTTTATTTTATAATTAAATCCAGATATATATCATGAATATTGTACTGATTTTAATATCCGGCCAGAATGGTGGGAGGAATTTAAATGAATAATTTGGGACCCCTGCCTTTGGATTTGGGCCTTGAAATATTTAATAAAGATGAATTACATTTTACCTCGAACGATGGATTATAATTTTGGAATTTGGACTTCATGATTGAGTCCAGTAATTAAATCTTCATGGATGGTTCAGTTTCTACACAGATTCAGTAGGCCTTCTTGGGTGGTCCATATGGGCCTTCAAATGGAAAAATTGGCCCATGATACCTGCTAATGAAATGTTGGATATTGATTTAGTAATACAATAAAACATGAAATACACAAATTAGATTAGTATGGTGATAGTTAAAAATAATATAGTAAACTGACTCAATTGGACTACTTCTAAGAATGCTGGAAAATAATATTTAGTATTAAAAAATTAATATTTCACACAAATTATGCACATTTCATATAAAATCAGTAAAGGGGTATATAATAAGTAATGAAAATATTAATAACATAAACTCCTACACATTTAGTCTTTTGAATGTCCTCATGTGAAAAAAATATAAAAACATAATAAAATCATTTTCACTCACCAACAAATATTAAAATTTTGTTTTCCCCAATCAGGGGAGGTTTAGACTATATCACTCATCCATATTGAATTCCACCAGAAGTTGGTACAGAAAAAATGTTCCAAAGAAAATTCATTTTTTATGCTCAAATTTAGAAACGGAAAATGGTGGCACACCAATCCTACCCCTCTCAATATGATAAAATTAATTTATTGAGCTTCACCCATTCACTAACCAAGATTGAAAATTATAGTGTTTAAAAGAGATCTCAGCTTCCACTCCCTATCCAATGTTCAAAAGAATAGAGAGTTCTTTTGAAGGTTTTTTTCTATGTCTATGGGATGATAGGAATATAACATCCAATAGAGAGAAGAAGAGGGGTAAAACACCAAAATGGAAAAAGAAATGACATTTTTTTTAAAATAAGTCGTGAAACGAAATTGAAACACTTATTTACGAGGAAATGAAAATGTGAAATAAGACACAAAAAAGGAATAAAATTCAAAGTTAATGAGTGGATGAAATATTTAAAAAACACAATACTTCTCCTAATGACATAAGAATAATATGAAAGTGTTCTTTTTTTCTTTTTTTCGAATGATGAATATGAAACAGATCTTACAGACATATCCCAACACATGATTGATATCCTCATGAAACTAACTGTAATATTTATAAAAAGATCAAAGGATAATAAATAATTATTTGTGACCTACCCAGGACACAACCCAAATTTTTATATCTATTTTTTAATTTTTTTATTTTTTTGAACATTTTTTAATTAAATTTGAACAATATGTCATATGCAAATATACATTCGCAAAACCCACTAAAGGATAACATCTACCCCCAAACTAAAATGGATGCTTTCCCTCAATCATTTAATAACATGGTGAAATCAACAAAGGGTGTCCAAAATTAAATCCAATCCCCCGTAATTAAATTTCATAAAAAATATGCAATGAAAATCTATGTTGATATTGGGTGTGAAAAGGTATGGGGCTTTCAATGTGGATATCAACAAAATGGATTTCTTAGGCTAGAAGGGGCATCCAAAAGGAGGATTAATGTATGGTTAATGGGATTCTATTTGGATATTATAATTATCATGTGTTTCAGAAAATTCCACTATCATATTAATGCACACTTATTTAGGAAATTCAGTTCGAAGGTCAACAAACTCAAGATTAAAAAATGTAGGTGAAAAAAACGCATTTTTAAAAGAAGGAAATAGGTGGCCTTTGAATGAAAGAAATTGGTGTTACTCATGGGTTGGAAAAATCATTTAAAAAATATAAAATTGATCATTGAAAATTTGTTGGTTTTGACACAATATTCTTTTACCAAATTTATGAAGAAACAAAAAAAACTTTTGAGATGAAACCATGTTTTTTGGCTCCAAAAAATGGTTGGAAAAAATTTGAAAATTGGAATGTGAGGATGTATGAATCTTGTTTGTTCATTTTTTTTTAATTTTTAGGTTTTTTGTGTATTTAAATTACACACCCATAGAAAAGATAAAGAGTAAATTAAAAAGTGATGAGGAAAGCGGTAAAAAAATGATAATGAGGGAGGAAGAAGAATAAATAGAGAGAGAGAGAAGAAGAAGAAGAGTTAATGGGAATGAGGTGCCCCTAGTATGGATTTTGTGGGATGTTATCTCAATCTAGTGATGGGTCAACTATAGAAGTTTGGGATCAGATATAAGTTGATGTGGTTCCAGGATTGTGGGATGTTGCCAAAAAAAGAAAAATCATTATTAATCTACTAAAAAACTAAAAAGAAATTAAAATTTCATAAAACTAAAATAAAAAATGGGTTGACTCCCGAGAAGCGCTGCATTTAATTATCTACAGCTGTATAGTTGTAGTGGAGTAACCATAGTATGAAGGTGGTCATCATATTTTTTCAACTCCATTGTGCTTCTTGAAAAACGTTTCCTTTGTGATGCACGATTTTTCATTGGATAATTTCTCCACATCCTTGATTTTTTGCATCAAATTAAATGGGGATGGAAAGAGAATATGGTTATCCTACATTTTATCATCAACTTAAGGAATGATGGTTTTCATAATGTGCTGGTTTTATATACTAAAAAATTCGAGAGGATGCTTTAATTATGATGGTTTATTTATTTATGGTTTAGATGACATGAAACCAGAGTATGAGATCCAAATTATTTTTGACTAATTTATTTCATCACTAACCGATTTAGAGTAATGAGGGTCAGTTGAGTCATAAGACTGAATAAAATTTTAAATATCCTTCATATAAATGTTCTTCACCAAATAATGGTCAATTTCAACAACACCACTGATCACTTTATTAATTATGGATCAAATCCCACAACCTTCACTCTTATTGGGAGAAGATAAACACATTGGTTTAGGGTTCTCCAAACATATAACAGAATTATAATTATCATGGATAGGAAATGATGAATGTTGGATATACAAATTTGAATAAAAAATAATCATTCTAGTTCTTTTTCTTCATTATCATCCATGCTGGAGAAGTGGAGGTTAGAGACATGATGAGATTCTAAGGATTTTTTATGATCATTTAGATCAGTGGAGTTTTTATTTTTTATGTCAACATCATCTTCACCATTTATGACTTGGTAAATGAGGATGCAATATTCAAAAACTCCTATATATGTAGAACTTCAAGGACAAGATGGAATAGTATTCATCACACTCTCAGAGAGAGTTTTAGAATAATGGATAAAGAATGCAGATTCATTCTCTGATGGGTATCACATGGATTGAAAAAAAAATATTTATCTTGACCAGTTGGTCACCATATTCAATAGATAAATGCCAGCACTGACATAAATTATGGTTTCTGATGTCATGAGGAAAGGACTTCCTAAAATTAGAGGATATTGTAAGGAATTTGTCTCACCATCCATGCCAAGGCCATAGAAGTCAGTTGGGAGGATACGCTCATTGGCTCAGACAAGGACATCCTCAATTATACCCTTAGGACAAGCAGTGCTTCTACAGGTCAATTGAATGACCAAACCTATTAGATGTAAGGGACCTAGACCAAGTATGGAAAATATATATTTGGTCAAGAACTTAATTGGGGCTCCTAGGTCTATGATTCCATCATCAAAGTTGGAACTTCAAATTTGGAATGGAATCATAAAGGTCCCTAGATCTGTTCACTTTATGGGAATAAACTGTTGGGTGGAAACATTTTCAATGGTCTTATATTTCCTCTTTTGGGTACACAACTCCATGAGAAACTTGGAAAACATAGGAATTTGTTTAATGGAATCTAAGAGGGTAATTTTCACATCAACACATTAAAACATGTCGAGCATTTCAGGATCTGGTTCAAAGGACTTCATTGGATTAGAAAAATCTTGAGAAAAAAGTATTTGGTTCCTAAGTGTAATGGAAGGAGGTGAGGGAATGGATTCAGGTTCCTTTTCATTTTTCTTTTTCTTTTAATTTTCTACGTTAACATTCAAAGGAGGGTTGGGGGACTATCTTGAGGGATAACAATTTTCATTCTAGATCTAAGTGAAATTTCACTTACATTACCCTTCGGGTTGGATAATGGGCGAGCTGGAAGTTGGGAAGAATTCGATTTTTGTTGCTTTCTTAGGTGTAATGAATGTTGACCAATTTGGGTTTCAATGTTTTAATTCTAGAATGGGTGAATGAGGCTAGGTCTTCAAATGAACTTTCCCATGGTTTCTAAGATGAAGAGTGTTTTCCCAGATTGGTATTTCCTTGATTTTGGTTCTTGGGTAAAATATTGTATTGGTTTTGGAATTGGGAAGGCTCACTAGGATAGTGGAAGCATGGGGGAGGAAGAGGAGGATTGATCATTTTTGGTTGAGGAACAAAAGGGTATGTTTGTTGGATGTTACCAACACCTTGACCATATTGGAACTTGTTTGGGTTTTGATGAGGGTATTGAGGGGGATGAGAAAGGGAATTCCCATAACTCATGTTAGGGTTATATGTCGAAGATAAGGGATCAGAATGGGGTTGGTTGATGTTTCTAACAATGTGACCTGATTGTTGAGGGTCGGGGTTCTGCGGAGCATATGCTGCATTGAGCTCCAAAGGTATGGATGAATCAAATGGTTGGTCTTGATGTTGTGGACATGTTTCTATTGTATCAGTTGGTGAGTTGCAGATTCCACTTTTTTTTCAGGTCTTGGAAACATTTATTATGAAGAAGATGAAGTTGGGGCTTTGGATGCCCCAGTTAGTTGTCTCACAGGACATGTAAGTTCACTTGTCCACTCGATCATCTTGTTTGTATCTATAGATTTAATATGTTTTTCTTGTTTTACATGAGCATTTGATTGAGTAGGTAATTTTTGTGTGTATGCATCTATGTTACTTCTGAGATCTCTTGCAGCTGTGGTAGTATTAACAACAAGAGAACCACCACAAGATACATCAATGAGGGTTCTCTCCATAGCCAAAACCCCTTATTGATGTATTGGATTACGATTTGTTCAATGATTTGGTGATGTGGGTAGGTTCCAATAAGATTTTTGAAACTCTCCCATTATTCATACAGTGATTCACTTGGGAACTGACGGATACCACATATTTTCTTTCGGATAGAAGCAGTATGAAAAGCAGGAAAGAATTTCTCAAAGAAGAGTCTCTTCATGTCAATTCATGTGGTTATGGAACAAGGAGGAAGGTAGTAGAGCAATGAGTTATCACTATCATCTAGGGATAAATGGAATGATCGAAGATTGATTTGTTCCTTAGAAACTCCTTGAGGCTTCATGGTATATGACACCACTTGTAAATCATTATGATGCAGGTGTGGATCCTCACCAGCTAGCCCGTGGAAATGTGGCAGAAGATTAATCAAACCTGATTTGAGTAAGAACATAGCCTTTATGATTGTATTTTGAATACCAATATTTTGGTAATTCATATCAGGTGTAGAACGTTCTTTAAGTGTTTGTTCCCTAGTATTTTCCATTTCAAATTCAACTGGTTGGATAAGGACGGGTTCTTGAATGAGTGGATTACTTATTATCTTTTTCCTAAGTTGGTGAAGTGTTCGCTCCATTTCAGGGTCCAACAAATCAGAAGGATTGTTTAGGAGGATACGAGGCATTCAGAGAGATATTGGATGAAATGGGATAATGGTTTTTTTTGTGTTTTTTCTTTTTATGATTTTTATGAGAAGACAATGTTTTCATTTTGTTTTTTTTAATTTTTTTTACAATTTTTTTTGTTTTTTTTTGTTTTTTTAAACTACTTGAAACTATGTACTACTTAAAGAACCATCCCCAGAAATGGTGCCATTTGAAATCATGGATGATAGTTTCCTATTGACTGGTCATGTTTCCTGTGGTCTGGTAATGTGTATAACAGGACTCGGGTCGAATCCCCGGCGATGATACTTATTAATAGTCAATTGTTTTTAGTTTATTGTATTTTTATTGGAAGGTTTGTCTGAATAGAATAAATGAAGTGATTAATGATTGGTGTTTAATTTTAAATTTTTTTAATGATTTTGGTGAGTTCATTTTTTGGGAGTCAAGATTTTGATATCCTTGCTCTTTACTTTATATTGAATTTAAATTAACACCCACTTCACAAGATAACGTTGATTGTAATTCCTAAGTGGTATGGATTTAGTCAATGATGTAACTTATCATAGGGTTATAATCTCAATATTATATTGTCGATTGTAGTGTATTTATAGTACCAATAATCCCTGGAAACCACATGTTAAATAAAATATTTCATTAATCGATGACATGTTATGTCGAACATACACAATGTTAAATTAAATAATACCAATCGAGCAAATACTCACAATCAATTAACATCCCTAAATTTTGATTCAATCCAATGGTAGATTTACCCAAACATTAATATGATTAGAAATTTGGTTGATAATGATTATGATGATAAATTAAGAAGATAATAAAAATAAAGGGATATGAAAAGAGTGGTGCGAAGAACACACACACAAACGATGATGATAATTAAAAATAGAATTTTGATTAAATGAGGATGAAAAATAAGGGAAGGGTTTTCGTATTTATTAATAATATTTTTAGACAATTAATATTTAAGAGCATAATTTGGATGATTGAAACATTATATAAAGAAGAAACTTGCAGTAAAACTAAATTACCAAACAGTGACATACAAGATTAAAATGAAGAAAAGAACAAAAGTAAAAGGAACAAAGAGAGGAGGAATGGTCTCTCAAGTAAAAAAATTAGTATGTATAGTCCTCACAAGCCCCTTTCAAGGCTTTGGCCATGACATTATGTGCTCCTCTCTTTTGAAAATCCAACTCCTTTGAAGGAGAGTAGGGGGATGTATTTATAGCCCAAGGAAGTAGATGGTTTCAATTCCCAAGATTTCCCTCCATTTGGCCCGACGATTTGGACATTCATACACCCGGATCTCGAGATATCACCTTCTTTAATGTTTTATATAATAATGTTTTCCGACTACTCTAAATTTTTGGAGGAATTTGGACTTATGAATCCAAAGTTATGGTGGTTTCAATAAACAATGTTAAAAAGTCCATTTCTATCCATGCTTTTTCGATGGCCAAAATGTGAATTGATTTTGGAATAATTAGATGCCTTCAAATTTGAATGATTATTTCAATAAAGTATCCCGTTATTATGTCCTCTTTCACACTGAAAAATATCAGCTTTATTTGATAATTATATCATGATATTTGTCATGAATTTTATACTGGTTTAAATTCCCGGCTAAAATAGTGGGCTGAGATTAAATGAATAATCTGGACTTTGTGTATTTAGATTTGGGAAATGAAATTTTTATCCAAGACTCCTTATATTATACCCTGAACGATTGTATAGGATTAATGAATTTGGATTCTTTAATTGATCCCAGGAATTAAATCTAAATGGATGATCCATTTTCATCACAGATTCTGTAGGCCTTCTTGTGTGATCGATATGGCCCTTCAAATGAAAATATTGGACCATGATCCATTCTAATTAAATGTTGGATATTTATTCAGGAATCCTACAAAACAAGAACCACACAATTTTTATTATTAGGGTTATTCTTATAAATAAAATAGTAAACTGACTCAATTGGACTACTTCTAAAAATGCTCAAAAATTATATTTATTATTAAAGCATTAATATTTCACACAAATTATGCACATTTCATATAAAATTAGTAAAAGTATTATGTAATAAGTCATGAAAATATTAATAATATTAATATATATCATGTATCATACAGTTTATCCATTTACCACTTTCCTCATAGCCACTAACTTCATTCCTTATGATTGATCCCGAAAGTCCCACCCCTTACTTGATTGACAATGTATATGTATGCTATCATGAATGCATCTATCAGAAAAATTTTAGGATGAAACAAATATTATAAGGTGGATATGAGTGATATATTTCAATAATAATGTCACAATTCTCATGCATGGCATGGCTATATAGAGTAAAAATGTTGAAGAAGATATTTATAAATATATAATATATGTGCATGATTAGTTCTCCATGATAAACAATGTTGTCTATTAGATGTTTTTTAAATATTTAATAGTTCAATAATAAATCAGATGACTATAAACACTTATTTCATTGAAAATATCAATATATATTTACTCATGATCAAATAATGAATTAATAATTGATATCCACATGATATTTTTTCAATAATATAGAAACAATATTTCCATGTCCACAATATTGGTACTTCATGAGAATTCATTAATTTGTGTAAATGTATTAATATGCATATTATATGAATGTAGTAAATGAGAAGGCCAAAGTATTTTATTTTAGTGTAAATTATAGAAATAGTTTTAGGTTTATGTTCAGAAAAAGGAAAATCATACAAATTAATAGAATTGAATTTATCATTATTAAAAATATGATTGGAAATAATTTAATGATGGGATTTATAGGAGAATCATAGTTTGAATATTTTTAGGGGTGCTTTCAAATAATGATGGATAATAAATTGAAACTCTATTTTAATATTTCATAAATCCAAATATTTAAATGAATATATTTTTGAGTTATTTATTTCTAGGATTTCTAGAGACTACATGAAAAAATACTAACACTTCTTAGTGAATATAATCAAGAGAATAATGATAATGAAGAGATATGGTTAATATTAAGTAAGTATATTATAAATATTATAGAATTAAAATAGATAATGAAGAAGTGTGTGAACTAATACTACATAGATTTGAAACATCTAGGAGTCAAATAGAGAGAAATAAGGAACCATTATTGCATTAAAAGGAATCATCTCATTAACTGAAGAAGGATAAGAAATGAAATAAGGGGAAAACAAAGATAAAATTCTTCTACATCCCTCCCAATCTAAACAAGAAAATAATTTTCTAGGAGGATGTGAAGAGAGAGTTTGGATGTGTTACTACTGATCATATTCAAATACAAGAAGGGTGAGAAATATATCTTGCATCACTCAACAATAATTTTCTAAAGGAAGGATAGTTTACCCTAAAGATTACTGAATATTGAGGCATCACATGTGACTTCTGAAAGTGTGGGAAGAATATAATTCATATATTCTTCAAGAGACTCTATCCAACAATGGTGATCATGATTTTTTGAATTGAAGGTCTATTTTATTTTTAAAAAGGGAAAAAAATCCCCCCTTTCTTTGTACGTAGTCAATCCTCGAACAATGATCCCAAGGTCATACCCATTATCATGAATTATATGATATTAATAATGATGTTTTCAAGTGGTATAATAATCACAAGCTATCAAGTACATAGTCATCGTTATACAGGTGATCCTTATTATCAAACTCTAGTGTTATTTCACATTGGTTTACTATTTTATACATATATGCATTACTACCAAATTATAGGTAAAGAAAAAGATGTAATCCCACACAGGAATGTGTAGAGGTAATAAAGGATTAAAATTAAAACTGGATAAAATTATAACAACAATAATTTACCACCTCATAGTGTTGTAAATATCCCTATATGATCTTAACAATTGTTATTAGATATTGTCACACATATATTAAATTAAAATATTTTATGTTTTATTATTATTTCAATTTCAAAGTCTATATGAAGTTTAAATTTTACATAGTATATGAATCAATTACAAAATAACCCATTGAGAATATTTCTATCAATACAATGAATAATGGGAAAAAAATAAATTCTAATAATTTAAGGAAAAACATTATAAAATAAAGAGGACTCACTATTATATGATTGTAATTAAATAGGAATTATTTCTATTACATATTATATTGAGTCTCCTCTTTAAGATGATATAAAAAATTCTCTTGAGAGAAAATAGGAGGAGATCATTGTTTCCCCATGTACCAATATTGATAAGGAAAAATTATTCATGGAATATAATGATCGTGTATTCGAATCCACCACCATGGAAATGGAAAATAGTTCTACCTCATGTAATTAATCATCTCTCATGATGATAAGGTAACATAAAATTATAATCAAACATATCATATGTTCTAGAGTAGCACAAGTGGGGAAGATTATATGTGTATAAAATCATGTTATAAATCATATTTTGATTCATGTATTTATTCGATAAAGTCCCTAAAGAACATTCCCATTGAAGTAGTCACTTTTATTTAAGGCTCTATAAAATGTTTACAAGTGGAGATCTCTCATCTTGACATAGAGAATAAAATTTCAAAGAATTATTTTGATCAAAGGGCGATGATATGTATAAAAATATCTAAATAGTTTTGAGATTTAAAAATAATAAATTGCGATTTTTAAGTAATATTCCCCAATTTGAAAAATTAATGGATAACTACTATAAATGAGAGATAAGAATCCAATAAAAGTCTTGGAGTAATCAACCATGAATTTTTAGAAGTAATCCCTTCCAATAAATTCTCACATATTGGTTAACAAAAAGTGGATTAAATTGAATGGTCATATGCTAGAGGATAAGGAAAATATTTATGATGATGATATTGATAATATTAAGAAATACAATAAAGTATGACCGAATATATTATAGAATTATTAATTTATTCTCAATATAAAATTATTATATCATTCTATTAAATTAAATAATTTGGAATTAGTTCAACTGATGTCTTACCAAATGTTTAAAAAGAAATTTTATACAATAAAAATTATAAAATAGTAATCCTATTGTAAAAAAATTTATATAGTTGCATGAGCACCCTAAGATAATTGACTGAACAACATATAACTACCCCAAAGAAGAAGGTTCCATCCACATCAAAATATTATATTCATTTTAAATATATTTTCAGGCACATTGATGGTTTTAAATATAACTATATTACAAGATATATGAAAAATATATTAGAATGCCATCATCATGTTGAGGACGTATTTAAGAGTTTTTACGATGTTTTTCCCAAAGAATAGCCCATACAGAGGTTGAAAAAGATCGGAAATATTCAGCATCGAAAACTAGAAAGCATGTTGTGAAAGAATGGAAAAAAATATTTTTTATTATAATTTTTTCTATATCAAATTTGTGTATTGGTAATTTGGTTTTGGTTATAATCCATCATTTCCAAAAGGGAAATGGAATTCCATTTTGTGGGGTAGAAAATCTGAGAGGAAGAAATATCCATATATAAAGAACTAAAATCAATATGACAAAAAAAGGATTAAAATTATTAGAGATATCTAAGGTATTTGAAATGGTATTAGTCAAAACAAATATGCATAAAATTATAAAATATTCTAGCTTTAAACTATAAAAAATGAGAATAGAACACCAAATAATTTTAATTATAATGTTCTACTAATAAAAAGATGAGAAAAATATTTTATTACAAAATAAGACATATTGTGGAATTTTTAAAACAATAATTAAGTGTAATTGTTGATAGAAACAAGTAAGAGAATAATAAAATAATGGTATAAGAGAAGAAAAAATAGACTATATTGGTGAATAGAAATATTTAGAAATCATACTAAGAACCAAAATTGATAATCACATTCCTAAAGTTTTTTTTTTGAAATTTGTATCATAGGTTTAGATAATGAAAGATAAATAGAGGCCCAATAAATAGTAATATCAAAATGTAAATAAAAGGTTTTATGTGAAGAAGAAATTTAATTTCGCTATATGTTGTAAAGGGATTAAAACATTGGATCTCATAAGGAACACTGTGGGTGGTGAAAATTGGCTAGAAAAACCTGAATAATTGTATAAGAATAATTCTAATCCAAGAAGAAATCTTGAAGAAAACACAATATTTACCGATTGATACATGTTTCATGATAGATCATGTCAATAATTAATATCTTATAGAAATTTTAATATTAGAATGATAAAGTAAACATGTTTCTCAAAGAAAACCAAAAATATTAGATGTGAAACTATGAATAGTTCATCTTATCTTAGAGCTATAATAAAGTGGAAAAAACTAGTTGACACGAAATTATCAAATGATCTTATCACATTAATGACCAAGGAAGTTATACCTTATTACCTATATCATTTGTGTTGTATTTTATTCATAAGAAAGTATGGAATTAAAGGTGATTCAAGTTCTCTAATGGAGAGCTAATTAAGCGAAGTAACATGGAACGTTTCTCTATGTTTGAAGAATTGATCATCCAAAATGGATTTCACAAATGGTGTTCAATATATTAAATTCAAGGGGATCATTCTTGGTAAAGATGTCGATGTTTTCAGATCTAGAAAAATAATTTAAGTTATCTATCTTGGTTAATTCTCACTATAGAGAATTGTGAAATATTTCATTTTACGAAATATAGCATAATGGAGTAAATATTGAAATAAACCCTTTAGGGTGAGTTTCATTAAGAATATTCTAGATTATATAATTCATAAAAATAAGATTTTTAATTTGTTCTTGACATTTTTACATTTTAGAGGTATAAATTATAATTCTAGCATATTTTATTTATCAAGAATAAAACCTTCCATTAAGGGGGATAAATTATATTAATCAATAAAAGGAAAGAAAATAATAATATTGATGAGTTCTAGTGATATTTGAAATACAAACCTTATAGTTTCACATGAATGTTTATAATCAATATTTTGGGTAAGAATAAGATATTCGGGTTTAAAAATTTGAACAATATTTTCAATCATTGATATAAATTGGAATTATTTATTAGAGTTGGTGTCCTCGGAATACGTAACTGAAATTTGATTACATGTATATTCAATGTAATGAATATTAATTGATAATATTATTTTATATTGTTCATTTTTTCTATTTGGATTTAAGGTAATCATGTACTAGAGTATTTTTCACCTTGATAAGGCCATAAAAGTTCCCCACAATGATGAGAACCCTGAAGTGCTATAAAAATATTCTTAATATAGTTATATTGTTGGATAACATACTATGATGTGACCTGAATTATTAAGTATGTATGGTTTGAGTTCTCGTAAGTGGATGATGCTTCTTCTTATGAAGTTCTCACTTTGTAATCTCCAATATGGGAGATTATGAGAAGAGAACCGCCAATATGAATTCCTCATGTGTTTTTTCATAAAATATTCTTATCTTTGAGAAATTTTAATGGTCATTACACATTAATATTTCCATTAATGTAATCAATGACTTGTGAACTTAGATTTACTTGCATAAACCATTATGACATATGTTAAAGGGAATTAGGGTAAATTTTTTCCTTCCTGTATAACATGTAATTAATGGATAAGACATGAAAAGATTTTAGTATTCCATCTTTATGAAATCTGATTCTTATCCATTTGATTGGAATAGATCATTCACATTTAATTACATGGACATGGTGTAATGACATGCTTATTTCAGGTAGTCAATGAAAGTCGTATCAAGTAAATAGGTTGATGAAACAATCATGAATCCTTTATTAATGAGATATATTGAAAAGGGATTATATTAAATAGTGACCTCTCTGAAATGGATTTGAATGTTATGAAATTAAGTTCTCTCTCATAGGTGCCTTGACTCATTTTTAGATAGTAATCTTAGACATTAGGGAATCCCACCTAATGCCAATGAGAAATAATCCTAGAGGGTCACACGGTTAGTGTTTATGTTGATGTCCATTGAATTATATTTGTTTTTAATTAATGGAATAGATATTGTTCTCATGTATGAGGAGTAATTATATTTAATTTATATTTATCACATAAATTAAATAAATATTTATTCACCAGCATGTGAATAAAAATATATTTATTTATTTTATTGAATATTTGATAAATATTATTTTCCACTATTTTAATGAAATATATATTTATGAATAAAATTTTTATTTGGGTATTAAATAAATAAAAAATTAATTATAATTCACCAAGACCATGTCCGGTGTAAAATATTAATTAACAAGCCTGTAAAATAATATTTTTTGTTGTTCGAGTTGGAATGTAACACAAAATAATATTATTATTATTTTAATGAGGAATGGGGTTTATTATTGTTAATAACTTTTATTTACTGACCAACATTCAATTACATAACATTTTAACTTTAATCCAACCTCTATAAACTGATGGTTATTTCTATTGTATAGATAGTCCAAAAAATTAGAATATAATTTTTTTGGGAAAAAAAACTATCTGAACTCTTTCTATCTCCCTCTCAAGAACAAGAAATGAAGGAAATGTTTATTCAAGATAGAAAAATGAACGGTCAAGAATGAGAAACACGAGGAATTCAGTTCTCTTTTTTAGAACCCATAGATCGAGTGGTGTAGTTCAGGGATCATTGGAGTATGTGTGGATCATCTCTAGAAAGATTTTATCCTTGGATCTTCACAATGGAATAAAGTCCTTATTTGAGGTTATATTTAGAGTATTAACATTCATAACCAATTATTGTTTAAAATACAAACTATTTATTTATTTAGATAGTAAGTAATTTAATTATTAATTTAATGTACAAGATCCTCACTCATGGTTTCATGAAGTGATTATTAAAATAAATCTTAATATATCACCCACCACTGCACACTTATGTTGTACCCGGAACAATAAAATAAAATTGAAGTGGGAATATTAAAATTTATAATTTTTTATTTTATTATTGATATATGTGAAATTGTGGATATATTTTGATTTCATGTTATTAATTCTTCAATTTGATTTGAATTAACATGTTATCGATATATTAATCATGTTCCTTTAGTGTTTCATTTGCTTAATGGTTTACGAACATATAAATAACAATCATAGATTCCATCTAGAAGTGTCAAATATTATAATGGTAACACAGGGTTATGCGCTGTGTAACAAGATCACAAATTGTGTACTCAAGCACATTGTACCAAGATTTTTTGACCAGTTAATTACACACAGTTCATTTATTTTACACCATGGAACAACCTGAAACTTTCCAATAAGATACATGGAATGTATATTTCTTGTATACACCATGAATTTTGTATGAGTTAACAAACTGAATCCCAAGTCATGTGACTAATATACACTTAAACTGAGTTACATATCATGTATCTAGACTGTATACACTATGTATTCTCCCATTAAATTAAAAAATTAACAATTAAATTAAATTGAAATTTTTAGCATTCAAAGCATTATTTTATTTATTTTAACACCAATTTTTGTTTCACAATTTAATAATTTTTTTATAAAATATTAAATACTCAATTTATTAATTATAATTATTATGAAATTATTAGTTTTTTGTTTATTTTCCATGAATTAAATAAATAATTGGTATCTCCAATTAATCTTATATGATCCTTAAGATGAAAGGTAATTAATTAATTAATTAAGTAAGAAATTAATTAACATAAGAATGTTTATCTTAATAATATTGATTTAATAAAGAAAAAAATATTATCCAATTAGTATTTGTGTATTAATTATATATATGACTATTCATGTGATTGACCAAGAAATGTGTTTTAATTAGATGTTGTAGTTTGATTTATTGTATGGGATTGAAATTATTTATTATTAGATAAAATATGATGGCATGTGGGTCATCTATCCCTCCATGATTATATAGGACCTATGTGTCTATGAATATTTATACCATCCCCTTTTAACCAATCCTTCGGTTCCTATCACATGTGTTAGAGTCATAAATACATTTAATTAATGGATTATACCATGGTGTAGGGAGGAGGTTCATGATGGAACAATATTGATAAAAACATAGGTAATACATAGGGGATTTCATGATCTATCCTGGATACCTTTCTACCCTAAATCCAGAATCGATCCTGAGAAACACCAAAGGGGAATTCTGATCCCTGCAAGTTGGGAAATAAAACCTAGAATCATGAAATTCAAAGGTGGGAATGGGTTTTCCACATAAACAGCAGAAGGAATTGTTACTATTCAGTATAATCAAAAGAAAAATCCATAGAGACAATAGTTTTATAAATAAAACCATTATATACATCTGAAAGTAAAAAATAAAAGTACTAAAAAATAGTATAAACAACCCATGTCCCAATGAAGACAGCAATCCAAGGACAATGTACAAAAGCAACTACCACCTCCATGTAGTGATATCCCCTTGTTTGAAACTAGAAATATGAAATCTATACTCACCCACTGGCATATGTAGGGTGTGATCTTAAATCCAAGTATGGTTACACCTTCTAATCCATAATAAGATTCCACAATTCATTATCCAAATAAATCATACAATTTTAAATAAAACAGGCATGGTTGTTCTCGAGAATATTAAAAACAAATCATTTTTAAAATTCCAATTGATGGAAATATTTCAATCAATGGAATAATAAATAGTTTATATAAAATCACAAGTAATGTGTAAAAAAGTATACAATAACGGTGTATATATCAAAATAATCACAAATGATTAACATGGTCATAGACTAAGAGGTATGATTGATCCTAGTTATGGTATCCTTAGACACTTAAATGATGATAATGAAAAGATGAACATATATCCCCCTAACACTAACTGAATAAAACTAACCAACATTCCATTCAAGATAAGATCTTCTTATACATTTATTTTAGAGTTGTAAAGCATCATTATTTTTCAAGGGAAATTCTATCCTACTGTGTTTTTTCAAATACCTCACTAACTACCAAGGATTTCATGTTATCATGTAATAATAAATAATTTGAAATTTATTTCCAAACAATATAAAAGAGAATTAACCCACTTCCCATTACAATATGCTAGATTCCGTTTAAAAATAAAAATAAGTTTTTAATCAATTCAATGTTATTCATAAGATAAAACCATTGAAATTTCATCAAACCCATTTAATCCATTTTTCTCAAATAATAATTTGAAATCAATTTAAAAAATAAATTTCAAAATCTAAATACACAAAATAAAATTCCATAATTTCCCTCGAATCCGAAATCATAACCCAATTCACTAGAATTTAGAGTTTCCCCACCATTCATGATAAATAAAATCCAAATCAAAATAAAAAAATATTTTCTTTTCACTAATTTAATTGAAATTATTTTAATTTACATCAAGAAATATTGGGTAAAATCAATTGGGAAATCATAAAAGGAACCACCTGTCATAGATCATGAGATCACGCAACACAATTTCCACAATGGGGTTTTTCAATAAATAACATCGACACCAAATATCTGAGAATCAAAATTAGATTCAGGATATAAGAAAATTAATATTAGAACCTCAATCTACATAGATAACTAAAAAGTCATATAGATGAAAGAGGAAGAGTGTGGGAAATAAATAATAGGAGAATAACCCTTACCGGGTAGAGATTGAATGAAGAATTCCTAGATTCCATCTACGTTGGAGAGGGTTTGAAGGAGAAAAAATGGGTATTTAATAGATTCTAAATCCTAGGAAATATTTCTATGTTTTTTTGGCTAATGTGGGGTTCAAAATTGGGGTTCAATATTTTTTAAACATTATTAGTAACAACAAAATATCTTACACACAGTATCTATGAAGGGACATACTATCTGTCAAAACATACACCCAAACATCCTCCCTTTCTATTCTAGTTTCAGGTCTTCTCCTTTTTGGATTATTGGTTTGAAAAACCATGAATGAACCATGAAAAACCCCACTACCTTGGTTTTCATGGTTTTCACTAGTAGGATTCATGGTTTTGGAAAATCGTGTTCCAACTATGCAAAACACAAGTTCCATCCAAAATTTCAAAATTTTCACCCAAACCAACTCTAAATGAAACCCAACCCAAGAATGATAAAAATAGGGGATGAGAAGTACCTAAAAAGAGTAATATAATGTTAAAACCACCCAACTGTAGAATCTTTTTGTCTCAAAAAATCCTTTCAAGAAGCTGCCATGCAAAAAAAAATGATTCCATTTCACTCTCATCAATACCTCCCTCTCCCTTGTCTCATGAGTATCAAAAACGTGTTTTCGTAGCACTAAAATCAAAGGTATCATCCTCCCATGAAGTACCCTAGGTTCAGAATCAACTATATAGACTGGATGCTCCATCACAGATAAATTAGGTTCAACATAATGATCACTCTGGCTCAGAACATGATATTTATCAGAGAGATACTTCCTTATATGAGATACATGGAATGTGTTCTGTATCGATGGTAGTTGTGGAGAAAATATATAAAGCTAAAACACTTTTCCAACTATAAAAATAACCTCAAAATATCCCACAAAACAAGGATCATGTTCTCTTTTCCCCTCATGCTATAGATGACCCAAATGGGGTGGAGCTTTCAAGAATACCTAGCCACCAACTAAAAATTCCATTGGTATATAATTAATATCACCACAAAATTTATATCAAATATTTACAATCCAAATTATCTGATGAATCATCTTAATATTTTTTTATATCTTGAACCATGCTGAATACAACTAAGGAAATTTCATTGATCTCCAACCAATAAAACATATATTTTAAATGATGACCATATAGGGCCTCAAAAGGATCCATCTAAATCGATGACTGGTACTATTGTTATAATCAAACTCAACTAGACCAAAATGGTTATATCAAGTCCCACCAAAGTCTATAACATAGTAATTTAACATATACACAAGAATATTTATATCTCTTTCTATCTATCCATCCAAATGTGGATGATATTTCATGCTCAAATAGACCTGAGATCCTAATTCCTCTTCAAGGACTATAAAAGTGATAAATAAAAAATTGTTATCTTTAGAGACTATAAAATATGGAACTCAATTAAAACAAGAAATCTATTGGACATAGTTATTTCCCAAGTCTTCATTTTTTTGTATCATGAATTATTGTACATTGGGTGAATTTTTCATCCTATCAATCACAACCCATACCGCATTCTTATTTCTATGGTTATGCAGAATCCCAACCTCAAAGTCCATAGATATCGAATCTCACATCCATGTAGGCATTTGGAAGTGGCTAATGAAAACATAAAGGTTTTTGGTGGTAGAACTTGACCTATTAAAACATGTAATAATGAGAGTCAAAATCAGCAATTCCCCGTCTCATAGCTAGCCACCATAATCAACACCATGATTCATAGAAAATTTTAATGTTCCTTGGGTGAAATACCCACTAAGAGTTATAGTAATACCTCATCACATCTATCCTAACTAATAATGGTATGACAAAACTATTTTGATAACATAGAATATCCTCTATGGAGAACAACCATTCCGGAACGACCCCCCCACCTAGGTAGATTCAATAATGCTATGAAACCCATCATCAAGATATTATTCCTAAACAATCATCTTGAGAATGTTGTAATTAAAATGAAAACTAGTCAAAAAAACCTCATCCCATGATACCCAAACTCTTATATACAATTGTAAAAAATGATACATTATGTTTCACTCTTTTTATGATTCATTCATGGCTTGGGTCAGAAGTTTCCTACTCAAGGAATATAATATGACACACTATTTATTTGAGGTATACGCGATGTTAAAATCAAAAGATTGAAAGAATTCCACCCAATGCCTCTATCTAAGATTAAAATACATTAAATAGAATATATATCAATCACTAGTGGTTATAATATATGGTAACCCATTCTCTATAATGTTAATGATACCAACTCTTATGTTCATGTATCATAGTTGTGAGTTCAATGTCATGGGTTGGATAAATATTTTCATGTGGTCTACGATTATGAGATCCATAGGATACCATGTGATCACCCTATATAAGAACACATCCTAAACCTAAACCTAATGCATCCGCCAAGACCATATAGCCCTGAACGTCCACTGGAAGAGTCAAAAACAATGCCGTAGTCAAAATAAATTTTAGCACAATAAAACAAATATAAAAAATATCAACTGATGAAAACATTAATTTATGAGTTACCGTAGTCGTCATAGAAGAAAACCTTGAGAATTTCTTTATAAACTAGTTATAATATCCAACTAAACCTAAGAAGCTCTAAATATTTAAAACATTTCGCAGTTTCTCCCATGTCAGAACAGATTTAAACATTTCAGAATCATTGGAAGTACTATGTTTCAGTACCACATGTGCAAAGAAATTTACTACCCTAATCTATATATCACATTTCAAAGTATTTAAATAAATTATGTGATTTATAAATAATTATAGGACCGCTCTGAGATATTTCACATGATCCTCCTCAGACTTATAGAAAAAAAAGATTTCATTCAAAAATAATACCATGAATGTATCAAGATACTCATATAATATCATTTTCATTAAATCCATAAAAACTAAGGGAGCATTGGTTAAAACAAATGTCTCCAAAAGGTACTCATAACAGTCATACGTTCTCCAAAAGTTGGTTTGGTGAATATCATATTCTTTTATTATCAACTAATGATAACCATATTGAATATCAATCTTCAAAAACCACATTGACCCTTTCAACTGGTAAAACTAATCATAAATCCATTGAAATGGATTTTTGTTCTATACTGTGACTCTATTGAGTTTTTTGCAATCAACAAATAGGTGAAGTAACCCATTATCTTTATTAGTAAGGATAACAAGTTATTCCCATGGTGACACACTCGAAGGTATAAATAATTTCTTATAAAAGTTTATCTAGATAAGTCATAAACTCTTTCACATCAACTAGTTATATGTTGTAATAATGAATAGATACTAGTTGAGTATTAGGAACTAAATTTATAGAAAAATCTACCGCCCCTTCTATTGGAAACTCATAAAATTCAGAAGGGAAAAAATATGTAAAATAACCAAAAACTGGAGGGATATCACTGCTCATATATTATTTCTCCTCATCAAAAAAGAACATTGATTCACTTCCCATGACTCTGGATAAGAAGGTTCAGATCTACTCGAACACAGGTCCCATTCTCCTAGAAATACATGTCACACCGCATTATGCACTGTAAATGTTACCCTTTGAAGAGAACAATCAATATGTGAATTATTTTCATTGAGCCAATATATTCCAAATATGATGTCAAGAGGTTTCATGTTGAGAACAATAAAATCCCAAGAAATATCGATCTCTGATAAATACATCACATGAATACCCGTATCTCTCTTCATTTCGAGGGGTGTAGTAATATTCATCAAATAAGATAAAGTTTCCATAGAATGATTAAGAATATTCACAATATATGATGAAATATGAATGAGATTAACAAATAAAAAATAAAGCAGTCACTAATGATGATGCTATAGTGATAGTACCTATCACAATCACTGGACCTATATATTATTCTTTTGGATACACTTTCACTCTGTGAAGAAGCTTCATTCCAGATGCTTGTTGCTGGAAACTCATTGTTATTAAATCCTTTTAATTCACCGCAGTATTTTTTGGAACTAATGATCATTCTCCACTATATGGATACGAATAGATATTGAATAACTTCTGAATGTGACATGATCATTCCTTTGGCATCGAGTCAGGATCGACATCACTAAGAGGGGGTGTATCAGTGGTTACATTTTTTAAAATTAATTTTATTAAATTATTAATGAAACATTCCTAACCTCTGAAACTTGTCAGATTTATGATCCACTAAAATATATCTCATAACCTCACCTTTCGTCTGAAATAAATATAATATTAATGAGACACATAATATTTACAAGGTTCAATATAGGGACTTATTTTTTTCCATACCATAGATTCCATCCAAAATAGATTATTTCACTAATTTATTTGTGAAATACAATGTCACATACATTAAAAAATTCTACATTCCATGTTGAAATTTTCATGTCATAGTTGGTTAACCCCCCCACCCCATCTATCTTCCTCCTATAGAAAATATTATTTAGAAACTGGAATGTATACATAGTTACTAGATTTACTTTTTTTATTATTTTCGAATTGACATCATAAATTCTTCACTTACACCACAAGTATGTTTAATCAATCATTATATGAAAACAATATTCATGAACATTTATAATTCTCTTAGGAAATTTTTGGTCTTGGAAATTTTCTAGATACTCAGTATAGAAAACATCCTCAGAAAAGTCAGTCCAATCATACCAGTCTGGTAACCAATATGTGACTGTATCCATCCAATGTTTAGTATGGTCTAATTATCTTTTTGTTCTACCTTCTTCAACTATGTATAAACTCAATTGGAAACTCAAAATTCCAATATCTGATAGAACTCAGTCCGATGAACCAAATTCTGATGGATGTTTCTCTGATGTGATCACATTGATGGACATTCTCTAATGAAGTGTTGTTCATTGGATACATCTCCATTGATTGGATTGATCTGTACTTTGATGGAATAATTCCAATGCAACTTCCATAGCATCAAAATGAACAACAACGTGTTTTTGGAAACTCAATAATTGTTTCAAAATTATCATAGCTTTAGGGTATATTAAAAACACTACGTTATTTCAAACATTACAAATTAAGGGTTCTCTCCATTTATAGGAATCCCAATTGTAGTTTAGGTAGGATTCTGAAAACCATTCACACTCATCCATATTTCCAAAACCATCCAATTCCATTGAATATCAGATATATCATTGAATTCTTAAACTCTTCATAATACATTTTGGAGATTCTCAAAACATCATACTTTTTCAAATTTATATATATTTCATCAGTCTTATTCTTCATTACTATGAATACATATGAAAAATTAAAGATAGACCATTATGTTGGCATCTAGTAAACACTGAATGAATTCTCATACAAATGTTCCATATCAACTCTATATTGGAAATGTATTCAAGGAATTTATAATTTTGTTAAATTCCTTAGATCAATCATTCCATGTCAGATGACATTATTAGTGTCATCTTGATCTTTTTGGATCAATCTCATATTTAACTTGATGAACATTTTTAGGACCATTCCAATCATTCTTCATCTATTCTTGAAATAATAAATACATTTTTTCTCTTACTCTTGATCCAACTGTAATAGAAAAATGTATGACATCCTTTTGTTGGTGAAATTTAAATATAATTAAATACTTCTTAATACTTCTGCCTCTAATAGAACTCTGTATCTAATGTCTTAAAATACAAGAAAAATCCAAAAACACATCGGTTTCAAAATCTATTACGAGGGATCAGTGTCAATAGTGACTTATTTACATCAGCAAGATTAATCATCCTACCTTTTTATATTATCACATCAATCATTCTCATATTGATGATATTCGTTCTTTTGTGTATGGTGTTCCTCACACATATGAGAAATATCTAGGATACTTCAAATACTATTCTCCTCTCTTCAAAAAAAATCATCTTCATCAAATATCTATTTATAATAATGAATTTGAATAAGTTTGAGATCATAATAAAATTTTCTAAAATTAAATTTGAATTATTTTTACTTCTGATAATTTGAGTAACCTCTTTATTTTCATCCACGCTTCAATATTATTGTCAGCAACATCTCTCCCCTTTCCGTAATAAGGATTTCGTCACATGAATATAGTAAAAATTATAAATTTTTTGAATTGAAAACATATAAATACATCTGCACAACATAGAATCCATAAAAACTCTAATTAACTTCCTCATTAAAACCATTACATTCTTTTTGGGCTAAATGTGAGTCTGATGATCATTTTTTCCCAAAAAAGAACTTATTTACGATCTCATGGACTTCTTGATCCTTGTGCATCTAGTACCCTAATTATGGTGGTGAGTCCGATGTTCCATATATTTATATTTTATTAACTCTATAAATGTATCATATATTATCATCTATTAACAAAAAATATAAAAAAATCCTAATTTGGGCCACACAATCTCTACCTTTGTGTTTGCTGTCAATACCCACTTCAATAATATCAAATGAAATACCACTTTTGGTTTTCATTTCTCACATTCTTCTCCCCATTCATTTCCTATTCCCCCTATTTATAATATCTTGCTAATTCATTTTGTATCCTCTTTGATGACAGTCAAATTCAAATGGTCTATCGTGGAATGTTTCCCCTTTATTGATAAATGAACTCATTTCAAAGGGTTGAAACATTTCATCTCAAAATCATGTAACTCTTATTTTGGAGAACATAAGCATCACATGAGTTTCATAACAAATATCCTCTAACTAAACAACTCAAAGTATATATAGGTGATCCCAGTATAAAAAATAAGAGTTAATAATCATGTTTTTCAATGGTTTCCATTGGAAAACATTCATGTAATATTATTTTCATGTTATGTTCAATATTCTAATTTCAATAGAAAAATTTAATGGATTTTTTAAAGATGAAAATAACCTATTCCCATCTCAAAATAATATTATTAATTTGAGGTGAATAAAAAAAAATATTAACAAATTGTAACCTCATTAATTTCTTTTCTAAGAAGAGTAAGAGACTCATCAACATCACGTTACTTACTTCAAATCCTTAAATACCTAAAAAGTTAGTATAAACAAAATTATTTTGAGAATATGTAGAAACATCCTTATTTCTCAAAAGTATCATTCAGTATGAGATTCCTCACATAGTCTTGTATTTTTATTCTTCTTTTAGTATTTTTCATTGGATATATTATCTACCTTTAGTTCATCATTCTCAAATTTTGTAAGATATTTCTCTTCATCTGCAGATTCATATGATAATGATGTAAAATTATTTTCTTCCCTATTAACCTTTTCATTAGAATGATTTTATAATAAAAAAATTTATGACTTCCTCTTGTTCTCATAGATAGTCAAACAACATTTAGTAACATTCCATTCCTTCTCACATCTCTTGCATCATTTCTGAATTTGAAAACCACATTTGATTGATATCCTTTTATCAACTTTACTCATATCAACAAAAACTATTTTTCCTTTGATTCAGATATTTTTTGTGCTAATTAAAACATTATCTGAATGTAAAATTGTCGTAGGTAAATAACTAATCACTCATTCTATTCAGACTCACCATTTTTATTATTCTCTCTTTTCATAACATACATAACATTCATTATATTCTGATTTTTCCTTTTTAGTTCCAAATAATTCGTAGGAACATTTTATCTTCTATTCTCATCAAATATCCCCTTTTATTCATACGTATTTCTTGTTAGATAAATTTTTTACCAACATGAATAATCTCTATATCAGGAAATTCAACCACACTAATAGTGACCTCTAAATCAAGCTCTTTCAGACTGATAGTGAACATGTTCATAACTTTTTTGTTCTTATTTCTTCACAAATCATGGACCACTTTGCCGAGGAGGAGGATTTCCTAAATAATTTATTTATTTCTTCGTGATCTATTTTTTTTCTCACAAAACTTCATTTATAAACCTTTATTTTCACCAGATTTATAAGTTTCACCTATAAAATCAACTTCTTTGGTGATGTTTTATCTCATCTTTTTTATCTCTCATAGGGATGTAAGTAATATTTATTTTGTTTCAAAAATCTATTCTTATTTTTCGTCCAACTTAGTTTCAAGAAAATTTATGATATCTCTCAATTAAATAATATTAAAATTGTTCTATTTAATTTCATTATCATGTGTAGAATCTAGGTGTTTGAGATTCTCATTTCTAGATGAATTTTCTTCATAACATTTTAGTTTTCTTTCTGTCTCTCCATTCAAAAAAGGTTATTTTTAACAACCTTCTACATCATCCTTATTTCTTTCTTGAGTTGAGTATTCTTTTTCAAGTGCATTCTTCAAATTCATTATAATAATCCATCCCATTTTTATCATCTCATCATAATCATCATCACTACTCTATGAATCAATTAAGCTTCTGACATTGAAAATAATGTTGATTTAATGATCTTGTTCATCACCGAATGAGGAATCATCCTTATTTCATTTAACAAGGTAAATTTTCTTCTTGTTGCCATAAATAAAGTTTTCCTTATGTTTTAACACTTTTTCTAAGATTTCTCATCATAATCCTCTTTGGACTCATAATATTTAATTTTATTTCTAGGACTATTCGGTGAAAATTTCCCCTACACTTCACAATTCCATTATTTGAGGGGATTTTTTCCATTTTCCCTTATTGTATTTCTTAGAAAATAGGGAAACTATTGAGTGGAATCTTTAACTTCTTCCTATGATCCTGAATCACATGATTCTTATTTAACTTATTTTTTATTGTTTTTTCATTTTAACAAAGATTCAATGTCCATATATTGATCAAAAATTTATTTAATTCTTATAACCTTATCTATTTTCATTTGTAAGTAACATTGGAACTATGAAGATCATCCAAATATAGAGTTTCAAGATATCTATCATAAAAATATGAAGCATTATCCTAAAACATATCAAGATTAATTATGAAGATCATTTCAACAATAATTAAGTCTGCCAATTTCTCAAAAAGATATCTTCTGTGAAAAAAATATCATTTACTCCAATAAAGAATTAGACCACAGATTCTTTATCACACATTTTCACATATTTTTATTTCAACCACCAAATTTTCATCTTTTCCTTCATCGAATTTTTTTTCTTCATAAATATTTGTTAACTTATCCCAGATTTCTATGATAGTTCTGACTCACTTTACTCTAAGATACTCACTTTAAATTAGTGATAAGGGAAAATCATTTTTATATCGTTCATCAATCTAATGATTTCAATTATCTTCAATAGTAATAGGGTTATTCTCTATATGAGGAGGAAATCCATCGGTAGTAGCTTCCAAAACATAATACCCAAGAGACCTAAGATAAGTAGTTATTCTATCTTTCAAGATATGATAGTTTGTTCTATTGAAAAATAAAATACCCTAATAGTTAATTGAATTTCAATTCTCCATTCTCATAGATGTATCTTTCATAGGGAACCTATACTTTGATACCAATTATTGGTATCCATTTAGGATCAATACCACTGAATGGAGTGGTGAATCAGTGGTTACTTTTTCTTTTATAATAAATATTCTTAACTCTTTAACACAAAAAATCATAAACTATGAAACTTCTTAGAGTAAAATTCCACTCAAATATACTCACAACCTAACCTTTTGTACAAAAATAATATAAAAATAGAAGGTAGAAAATTATATTTAAAATTTTCAATACAAAGACCTACTACTTTGCAAATTAGATGGTCCCAACATCATTGATTATTTCACTAATTTCATTCCAAAATACAAAGACAAGAGCAGTGAAAATTCTATTATCCTAGTATAAAATTTCCTAATATCATTGGTTATACCACCGACTATCCTTTCCAATATCCAATTCACACAAATAATACTTTTAAATAACTGGTAAATATCCTTAGTTATAAGCATCAATTTTCTTCTTCTTTTCTAATCCACTTCAGAATGTCTTCACTTATTGACAGGTAATAGGAGTCAAACCTTACTTTTATACAATATTTAATAAAATTAGATGTTCTATATAGAACTTTTTGGTCTTTAAACATTATCTAGAAAATCATTATTTGAAACATCCAACATAAAGTCAGTCTAGTCTTCCCAATCTGGTAACCTCTATCTGATGGTCTCCTTCGGATGGTCAATCCTGACTGATTCCCCTTCTATTATTTCTTCAATAACTACGTATAAACTAAATTGGAAACACATAATTCCTATATCGAATGAAAATAAATTAAATGAATCTTTTTCTGATGGATTACAATCTAATTGTATCTATCCTATGTAATTTCTTCAATTAAGTGTCGTCTATTTTAAATTTCACGATTATTCCGATTGAACCAAGCTCTAAAGGATTTATTTTTATTAATCTTCCATAGAATCAGCCAGAAATACATTTTCTAGTTAGAAAATCAATACATGTTCCACTGATTTTAGATCTCTAGAATAAGTTAATAGATATATGTTTTTGGAACTCTTTACAAGTTAATTATGCTCTCCTTTTATAGACAACCCAAAATTTGTTTGGGAAGGATTCTGAAAACCTCTCCCACTTAGCCTCGTTTCCTAAATCATCAGTTTTCATTGAATATATAATATATCTTTTTCTTATTTAACTCTTCCTAATAATTATAGGTGCTTCACAAAACATTATACTTCTACAAGTTTTTAAATACTTATGCATTCTAATTATTTAGTCTCATTATTATTTAAGATGAAGAAATCTTCACGACTAATGAAGGACCATTACGATGAATTCTTGTAAGAACTAATATTCTTCTCAAATAGATGATCTGTATTAACTGTTTATATCAATAATTTCATTAATTTAATTCTCCTTTTCATCAATTCCTCATACTGATGATCCCATATTTAATAAAATTATTTTTTTTCAACAAATTCCTTTTGGATCGGTCTCAAATTCACTTCAATGAACATTGTCATTTCTAACCCAATGACTCTTCACCTTTTCTAAAAACAATTAGGCAATTTTTATTTCACTTTTGACCCAATTTTTATAGAACAAGTTATGAATTATTGTTCTTGAATCAATTTATATATAAGTTAAACATTATTAATCATTCTACCTCAAATATAACTCTTTATCCAATGTCTTATAGATAACAATAATTCATAAAAATGGTGTTAAAATCCATTACGATGTATCAGTGTCAACAATGGCTTCTTCACTTCAACAAGATTAATCTTATATCCTTTTGATATTGTCACACAAATGGTTCTCAAACTAATGATCTTTATTCTTCATTTTTTATTGTTCTCCTCGCTCTTATGAGCTGCAGCCAGAATACTTCACATCATATTCTCCTATCTTCTAAATAATTTCTTCTTCAAAAAACACCATCTCATAATCATAATTTCTTCATGACTTGAATACAGTTGATATCATAATTTCATCATCTAAATTTGAATGGGAGGAATTTTAACTTCCCAAAATTCCAACAACTTCATTCATTTCAACCAAGCCTCAACATGATATGAATCTGTTGATTCAAAACATGTTTCAACTTTCCCATTGATCTTTTTGTTTTGGAAATCACAAATTACTTCTTCTTTATCTTGCATATGGTTTGACAACATCTCCAGATATGTTGTATTACAATCATAATAAAATATATCATAATTATGTATGTAGTTTACATCATTTTAAAGGTTGTATTGTCAACATAATTACATATATCGCATAAAATCATAATCACATATATTGTTTCTCATCGTAACCACATGTATCATAACCTGGTCATGAATTATAACCAAGTAATGTATTGTATTCATAATATGTATCGTAATCATGCATCATAACCGCATGAATTGTAACCACATGTATTGTTACCAAGTCATGCATCATAAACTTGTCAAATATCGTATTCATAATATATATCATAATCATGCATCATAACCAGGTTATGTATTGTATTTTAATCATGCATCGTAACCAAATGTTTCATAATCATGATATGTATCGTAATCATAATATGCATCGTAACAATGTATCATAACCAGAATATACATCATAATCAAATCAAGCATTATAACCATATAATGTATTATAATTACAATATGAATCATAACAATGATATGAATCGTATCCATGTTATGAATCGTAACCACAACATGAATTATAACCATGATATACATCTTATCCATGTTAATCATTGAAACCCAGTTATGCATCATACTCATTAATGTATTGAATTCTTGTATTAATTCAATAATGATTACATGATTCTTATAAATGTTGTTTCATACCTTTGAAATTACTATTTTATAGCTAAAACGAAGTCATTTAGTTGGTTATATACCAATGAAAATGATGTAGTGTATTCTTTTTTTTACCATTGTAATGCCAGGTGTCCAAGTCCCGCCGAATTTTTCAGAGAAATATTACCATTGGAGGAAATATGATGGATGGAACCTAAGGCCAATAAATAAGTGGTCATTCAGAATAGAATACATATATTTTATCGCTTTTTATTCTATCATGTTCTATATATAGACACGTTGAATTCTCTCTCTGCTTCAGGCGAAACACTTGAAGATACATGAAGTGAACAGCTTGTTGCATGTTTTTGTATTTCTATAAGTTCTTTGTTTTTCCTTGTTTGACTGTTCATAGTGATAATGATCGAGGGATTCCAAGGATAGGAACACATGCTACCGATCATTGTATAAAGGTATTTCATGTTTTGGGATGACATATTTTCCAATTAACTTCAAAATAAAGGGATTCTGAGGATACTAATATATTCATGCTGATCATTTTATTGACAGCCTACCAAAATGGTGGTAATAAAGTTGTTTTATCCTAAGTAAAAGGATACCCTACACTTTGGTTTAAAATAAATGTTATACATTTACATTTATTCTCCTATCTATAATAGAAAAGGAATTTTATTATTTCCTCTTTTTATTCATATTCTATCACAATTGTAACTTTTTCAATAATGATTCATTCATTGCATATTTTATTAAGAGATTCTATACCCTGTATGGTAGAATCATTTACCTTTGTATTATTCTGACCATTGTACTCATTTTGAATACAGTAGTTTTTTATTAATTGTGGTATTACATCATATCATATCCATTAGATCCAAGACCTCTATGGTCGTTTTTATTGGTTGTAAATTTTATTAGTCTAATATCTCTTAATCTAAGTTCATTCTTATGTGTTTAAATACGTTCTTTTTAACCAAAAAATCACCCCTCCCGCTAGTATTGTGCCATCTTATATACATATAAATCTATTTTATGATCCAAATATTGGTATCCAAGTAGGTTTTTAATTTTTTTATTACTTTCTATATTTATATCTGAAATTCAATTTTATTTGTATTAAAAATATTTTGTTTTTCAGTACTTACTACACAAACACGTGGAGTGGAAAATTATTGTTTTATAAGATGGATGGAATGAATATTTTGTCAATTGGAAACCCCAACCCAACTAGATCACCTATTTTTTATGGGGTTGATTATGAGTATTGAAGAGATCGAATGAAGAATTCTTTCATTAATACTTGAGTGGAAAACATTTTCATGATTACTGGAGATTAGAAAATACCAGACATAGAAGTCAGAACCTTCACCAACCAATAGAAACATCAATATCAACTGAATTAAAATGTGTGAAATAAATTTTTTGTTCCACGAAGAGGAATATATATAGTCAGATATCATCATCTGAAGCAGCAAAATCTACCTAGAAGAAATTAGAAGTCACAAATTTTGATACAACTAAAGTTATAGAAACAAGAAGAGCCATGTTTCAAGCATGAATATCATGTGTTTTTTTCTTTATGGATATTCGGTATCCAAGGTGCATCAAATATTTTTGACAATCGTCAATAGTCTTAAATCCATGGGTGAAAACGGTCTTGATGATGAATCACCTATGGACATGATAATTGATATAATACCAAATGAGTGGGAATTGAAAAGGACATCAATTGATGATAAAAGTAAAGTTACTCAAATAACTTTTGATGTGTTATTTAGAACATTTTTATCAGGAAACTAAAATTAAAATAGATGTAAAATTTAATAAGTAGAAGAATGGTAATGGAAGTGTAGCTTTTACTACTACATCAAATGCTAAGACATGAGAAAGGGAAACAATATCAAAAGATAAAAAAGATATTGTTATATCAGAATCCAGTGAAAGTTATCATTCAGAGAATGAATTATCCAATCATTCATGGATGACAAAAAAATTATTATAAATAAATACTTTCTGTAAAGATTCAGAAATAAAGTCACAAAGGACAAGAATGAATCTGATGTTACTTGTTTTGAATGTAAAAGAGCAGGTCACATTAGACATGATTTTCCATTCCTTAAGAGAAAATATTAGAAGGATAAACATTGTAAAAGAAACATGACAATGTATTACTTGTCAAATACAAGAAAAATATTGAAAGAAAATGATACACTGAGTGAAAGTGGTTGTTATTAATCAAACGAAACATAAAAATATGAATCTTATGTTCAGAAGAATATTGGACTTTTAGCTAGATTACCTATACGAAATCAATGTCTCATGGAAAAGGAAAACCAATTGTGTACCATCAACAAGAATACTTGGTTCATGGACAGTGGTTGTTCTTGACATATGACAAGAAACAATGATTTATTTGAATTTTTCATCGATATGAAAGGTTGAAGAGTGACCATTGTACATAATTCATAGAGAAGTTTCATCGGTATTGTTAATATCGTTCTTTTATGAAATTTTTTGATTTCAAATGTTTTTTTTTGTTGAAGGCCTTAATAAAAACCTTCAATCATGATACAATTATGTGATGAAATTTACCTTGTGAATTTCAGGAATGATAAATAATTAGTTCACAATTCGTAGGATGGATTCATTCTTACTACCCATAGGCATGATAATGAATACATTATTAACATAGAAGACCGTATGATCCAATACATACATTTCTTCAGTGTAATGAAAGAAAAATATTGGTTATGTCATAGAAGGTTGGGACTATGTAACCTTAGGAACCATTGTAAACTCTCAAATAAAATACTAGTTAATGATCTACCGGATCATAGAATAGAGTTTTCAGAAGTTTGTAACCCTTTTGAATATGGTATGAAACATTAAACTAGATTTAAATAAATCAATTATGTTTCATCTACTAATTCATTACAGTTAGCGCACATGGATATTTTTAGTCTTAGACCAGTTGGAATCATTGGAGGAAAGTACTATGTATTTTTTTTAGTTGATGACTACAACAGATTTACATCGGTCTATTTTTGAGAAAAGAAATCTAATTTCGTTTTATATTTCAAAAATTTTATGATCCCAATTTAAAAATGAGAAAAACCTACCACTGATAACTATTGTTAGTGATCATGGTGGATAATTTCAAAATTCAAATTTTTGAACTTTTTTTGTAGTAAGAAAGGTATTACCCACAACTTATTAGCTCCAAGAACCCCTCAGAAAAATGATGTTGTTGAAAGAAGAAATAGTATTCTTCAGGAAATGAGAAGAACCATGTTATGTGATTAGCCAAGATCTATGCATTTCTAGGATTAAGATTTTAATACTACATGTTATACTGTAAATTGAGTTTTTACTAGACCATTTCTTAATAAAACACCTTATGAATTGTAGAAAAGCCAAAAGACTAATGTTTCATACTTCACAATGTTTGGATGAAACATATTCATATTGAATACTAAAGATAATCTATATAAATTTGCACCCAAATCAGATAAAGGAGTTTTCTTAGGTTATACCACTTCATTTATGTCCTCTAGAGTTTTCAATAAAAAGTCTTATACTATTGATGAAACAGTGCATGTTAAATTGGATGAAACGAATCCCGTTTTTTTAAACAATCCTAACCCACATCAACAACTGTGTCTTCACAAAATGATTATAAACATTTTATTGAAAAATCTTCTAAAAAGGGAGATACTCAAGAAAATGTTTCTGAAACATTTATCCCAAAATTCATTCTAACTTATGTTGAAGAATATGTTTTAAAAAACACAAATCAATTGTTTCTTTGGAATCATCCCACTAATAATAGCATTGGTGATGTAAATCAACCCATAAGGACTAGAAATTCCTTTAAAATGAAATTGAACACATTGCTTTTCTATATCAATTTAAACCAAAAACTTTGGATGAGGCCTTAGGTTGTGATGATTGGATTAATTAAATGCTAGATTACTAAATGAATTTGAATGAAATCAAATTTGTACATTGGTTAACAAACTAAAAGAAACAACTATAATTGGTGTGAAATGGGTTTTCAGAAACAAATGTGCATTATATGGAGTCATTGTAAGAAATAATGAAATACTTTTTTGTAAGGGATATGATCAACAATATGGAATAAACTATGAAATATCATATGCTTTGGTAGCTAGAATTGAATCTATTAATATTATATTATCCTTTGCAGCATTATTTAACGTCAATATTTTTCAAATGTTTGTAAAATTTTCCTTACTAAAAGATTTTGTATAAATAGATGTTTCTATATAATAGCCTCTAGGTTTGGTAGATTCAAAACAGCCTGATCTATTTTTTTAAACGTATCAAAGCTTTTTATGGCCTTAAACAAGCCCCTAGAGCACGGTATAATAGACTCAAAAGATTTATTTTACAAAAAAAAATTATTAGAATGGTATTATAGACCCAAAAAATTAAATAAAAATGGAAAAAACATTTTGATTATTCAAATCTATTTTGATGAAATTATATTCGGATCAAACTCAGCAATCCCTAACTGAATTTTTGGTGAATCTTAGAAAATCTGAGTTTGAAATGAGTATGATGGTTGAGTGAACATTATTTTTAGGTTTTAAAATCGTACAAAAAACCAAAAGGAACTATATATCCCAACATATGTATATCAAATATTAACTCAAAAAGTATGGATATGACAACACTAAAAGTATAATCACTCCAATTGGTACCTCAAATACACTTGATCATGATGATGATGGGAAACCAGTAGATCAAACAGCTTTTAGAGTTGTGACATGAAGTTTGTTATACATAAAAACTAGTCATCCAGAATTAATGTTTTCATTGTGATTATGTTAAATATATTAATCTGATAAAAAGTAATCTCAATTAAAATCATTAAAAAGGATTTTTTTCTACTTAAAGGGTACCATGTATTTAGGAAAATTCTTTTCTTACGAAAATTATTTTGTTTTGAAAAAATATTCGAATTCTAATTTTTGTGGATGTAGAATGCATAGTAAAATTATATCAGAAACATGTCTTTTATTAGGAGAATCATTAGTTTATTCTTCATGCATGATGAAACACTCAGTATCACTTTCCACTACTGAAGTTGAATATGTAGCAGTTAAAAAAAATTCTCAGGAGTGATGGATACAACACACACTCACTGACTATGGAATTATTTTCTCCAAAACTCAAATACATTTTGATAATACTAGTATAATTTCACTTAGTAAAAATATAGAACATTACACATGCTGAAAACACAATGATATTAGGCATCTATTTCTTAGGGATCACACAAGAAAAGGAGATATCATTTTATTATAATCAGAATGAAAGAACAACATGCTAATATTTTCACAAAACCATTATCATCGAATATATTTGAATACATTAAACAGAAACTATGAATAATCACATTAATGTAATCATTAATATCTATTTCATGTTTAAATAATCTCTTTACATTGAGTTACTCTTTTTGAAATAAGGATTATCAATATTTTATCAGATTAACTAATTTGGTTTACATTTTATCGGTTTCAGTTATGAGTTTTATATTTTATCATTTTCACTTATTGGTTTTACATTTTATCAGTTTCACTTATTATTTTAATATTTTATTGGTTTCAATTATTAGTTTTAAATTTTATCAGTTTCACTTATTAGTTTTATATTTTATCAGTTTCCCTTATTAGTCTTACATTTTTTTCAGTTTCACTTATTAGTTTTACATTTTATCAGTTTCACTTAGTAGTTTTACATTTTATCTGATTTACTAATTAGTGTTACATTTTATCATTTTCACTTATTAGTTTTACATTATATTAGTTTCACTTATTAGTTTTCAAGTTTATCTATTTCACTTTAATCACTATCAGTTTTATTTTTATCGGTTTTATATATCTAATCAGTTTTACTATTATGGGTGTCACATTTTAATTGGTATCACCTTTATCATTTTCATGTTTCATGTCATCTGTACTAGATTATTGTAATTGGATTATTCTATCAGTACTATATTATCGATTCAATCTTGTTTGATTGTATTAGTTTTATAATTATTATCAGTTTTACATTTTGTTATTATCATAAGAACAATATACTGAAACCAATACATATATCCTGGTACATTGACAGGTAAAATTTCTAAAGCCTTATTTTTGTTTTTTAAATAGTTTTTTCTCATTTCGTTCATAAATTATTTATGGTTTCAGTCTGAATACAATTCTCTTTTAAGAAAAACCACAATAGTTTGAAATCATTCTCGACCATTGCATCTTTTAGATCTAATCTTGGACATCAGTTTCTTTTTAAGAGAACTAATTCCACATCAAACTGATATATTTTTCTCTCAAGTCTGGATGCTCTATATATACCCAGAGATGTTTGTTATCAGTTTTTACATCCTTTTTAATAATCAATGATCTACTCAGCTTTCATAACCAAGATGATCTTCAGGGGTTGAGAAAGTTTTTCATGTCTTACTCAAATACTTCATCTCCATAGAAAATGAATCCAAAATATTTCTCAACCATGACGTTTCTAGGTGAAAGGATAGTATCCGATGAATTTTATGAGACTTTTTATTAATCATGTAAAAGGATAATAAGTTTCCAAGCATGGGAATCTATATGTGTTGAAATTCCAAATTCAGATCAGGATTTTGTGTATAATGATAAGGTGTTTCCATTTTTTAAATCAACAGAGATAGACAAGGGTATTAAGATTTTTTTAAGATCTAAGATAAGAAGTAGAAAAACTCCATAAAACAATAAGCTACATTTCTAGGAGCTCTATATGAGGGTGATTTCATATGACCTTCTCATAAGATACTAGAATTTGATGGGACTTTTTATAAGAGTAAGGATGAAAAATCTATTTTTGAGATTCATGAGGACATGATAAAGGTATGTAATTTGTCCCGAGATAATCGACTTATATCCCTCTAGATGTGAGGGTTTTTAGTAGTTGATAAAGGGGTTCAAGGAAACTTTGAAAGAGTTTCATGTTTATGTACTCAATTATTTGGTGAATATGAGGATTTTCAACCTTATGGGATTCATTTTCATGACAATTAAGAAGCTCAAATAATGTTCTATAAAATATCAGCTAATCATGTTTCCCACTATTATCAGTAATTTTTTGAATGAATGATTGATTTTATGAAATGTGACAATCAATTAAGATTCAACATACATCAAATATCCCTTAATCACTAATGATAGGATAAGGATTCCCATGGTACGATTCAACACAAAATAAAAAATGTTTGAGAAATATCTGGATGCTGAGAAAGAAAAGGAAATAGTTGAAGGAAGTGAAAAACATTCTAATACATCCAAGACAACTTCAAGAATAAGAATGTTTATTATGAATAAAACTACCAAGGCATCATAAAAAGGATATATCTGATGAGGTTGTTGATGAGTAGAGAAAGAATATGGATGAAATAAAATAATGGGATCTGTAATTTTTTTTGCATCTAGTTGAAGCACTGGATCTAAAAATAAGATCATAAGACTCTTTAAAATATGAAGAAAAGAATAAGAGGATGAAGAATAGAAAGGCACAAGATATTGACGTTGATACTCTTCTAAAAAAATCCAAGCATGAAAAAACTGGAATTGTAATAAGGGATCCATCGGTTCAGAATTAATCAGATCCAGCAAAGAAAGGAAAATAAAAAAGGCTTCTGAACTATCGACTATACAATCTCTTTTTCTAGAATAATAAGAAGAAGACGAAGAAAAACAAAAGTGAGAACAAGAGGAAGATAAATAGGGACTATAATAAGAAATATAGGGGGATGAAAAGGGAGATGAAAACAAGATATGTTATACCAAAGATTCCTTATATGTTCTATCATTTATATATACATATCTAAATCCTCAGCCTTCCATGAATGTTTCTAAAATATAATTCCTCTAATAAATTCAATTAGATTTCCAATAAAGAAGTAGAATAGGAAGATACAATATGAATTGGAATCATCCATCACAACCTATTTGTATTGAGACTCATTTCAGAGATCTCCTAGAATACACTAAATATATGGATTCTAAAAGAACAATTACATTAAAGGGAATTCAGTACATCGAACAAACCTTGAATATATTAGAGAAGATGATATCATTAATTACAAATATTTTATGTTAGGTTAGAAATCCTTTCAAATTCTCATAAAGATAGAACAGACTCTTTCAATGTTCTGATGGACAGGTTTCTGAGTCTTCAATCTGATTTCAATATATTCAAGGAACATGATATTGAGCATAGTATGGATTGTGATAAGGTTGTGAAGTGGTCATAAAATTTTGATGACAGTCTCATGAAAAAACTGTACAAGCATGGTTAATTGGTATATCATGTAAATGAGCTCAATTCTCTCTATCAATAGTTGATTGCTGATTTGAATAAAAAACATGAAGACATTAAATGACCCAATACCTCAAATGGAATTGAATCTATAGATCCTGTTCGTGTAAATGAAAAAATTGGATAATGATAGTAATTAGTTTGTTCTACCCTCAAATATAGTTGTAATTTTGTTAAAGGCCTATAGAGATATATTAGAGGATTTCAATTCTCAATAAGTAATCAATAGGCTTCTAGAACAAAGGCTTCGAAATAAAGAAATGGTTATTGCTGAACTAGATATAAAGTTGAAGGCTCGGAATAAATCCATAGAAAAACTCATGGAGGACAGATTACAGTTCAAGATGATGAATTTATTTATGATAAATCAGTTAATAAAAAGTGGAAAGAATGATTTGTAACTCTTGTTGTTATAAAATTTTGATTCATTCCATGCAATGAATATTTTTTCGTACTTTATTTCTCTAACCCCTTATAGGAAATGAATGTTTTCTCTTATTCTTTTTGAAAATCACAAAGGGGGATAATTTTTTGGAAAAGAGTATATTTATGATGACCTTATTATGGGGGATATTTAATAAGTAAAAGTAAATGGAATACGATCCCTAGTAATTTTTTTATCCCAGGGTGGTATTAGCAATATTAATTATTACTTTCAGATAAGTTACTAAACTCAAAGTTATATAAGTCTTTATTGAATTTTTTGTTTTTTGATTTCAGAAAAGGGGGATATTTTTTATTCTAAATGTGTTTCGACATTCCCATTGATCTTTCTTTTTTAAAATCACAAATTACCTATTTTTTATCATGTATATTTTTTTACAACATAACCAGATATGTTGCTTTTCAATCTTAATCACATATATCATAATCATGTATGTTGTATAAATTTATTTATATGTTGTACCATCATCGTAATTTCATATATCACATTCAATTGTAATCTCATATATTGATTCTCTTCATAACCACATGTATTGTAACCAGGACCTGTATCATAACCATGTTAGGTATTGTATTCATAATGTGTTTTGTAATCATGAATCGTAACCACATGCATCGTAACCACATGTCTTGTAACCAGGTCATACATCGTAACCAGGTCATTTATCATATTCCTATTATGTACCATAATCATCCATCATAACCAGGTTAAGTATTGTGTTATAATCATGCATCATAACCACATGTATCATAACTAAGATATGTATCGTAATCCTAATACGCATCGTGACCATGTATCATAACCAGGATATACATCGTAATCACATAGTGCATTGTATCCATGTTATGTATTGTAATTACGATGTGAATCGTAAATTCAATATGAATCGTAACCAATACATGAATAGTGACCATGATATGTATCTTATACATGTTAAGTATCATAAATATTTATGAATGGTAATTGTGTAATGTGATGAATTCATGTCTTACTTCAATACTAATTACATGTTTCTCATACTCATTGTTTTATACCTCTTCACTAACTATTTTATAACTAAAATGGTGTCATTAAGTTGGTTATGTACCAATCAAAATGATTTCATGTATTATGTTTTTTTTACTATTGTAATGTCATGTGTCCAAGTCCCTCTGAATTTTTTGGAGAAATATGAATGTTGGAAGAAATATGACCATTGGAACCTAAGGCCTATAAATATGAGGTTATTCAAAACAAAATAAATATCATTTAAAAAGTTTTCGTTTATCATGTTCTAGAGAGAGACATTGTGACTTTTGTTTGGCTTCATGCAAAATCCTGGAAGATACAAGACATGAACACATTGTTATAAGATCTTGTATTTCTATAAGTTCTTTGTTTTACATTGTGCAAATGATCATCGTGATAATGATCGAGGGCTTCCATGGATATGAAGATGCACTTCCGATAATTGTATTTAGGGATTTCATGTTTTTGAAAGATAGAGGAGTTGATTAACTTTTTAATTGATGTCTTATGGGGATAAGAAGGCAATCATGTCGATCATCGTATCAAGGGCATTCAAGTGTTTGAATGATAGAGGTAATGATTAACTTATTAATAATGTTCTTCCTAGGATTAGAAGAAATTCATGTTGATTATTGTATCGTGGGCGTACCAAGGGTGTAGTAAGACAAAAATTTTATCCTAGGTGAAAGGATACCATACTCTTTGGGATAAAATAATTCTAATACCATTACATGTCTCATACTATATTCAATAGAAAGATAATTGTATTATTTATTCTTTATTTTCATATTCATTTATATTTAATTATTTCAATAAAAATAAATTCATTAAATATTGTATAATTAGATATTATACTCTATATGGTAGAATCATTTACATTTTTATTACTTTGATCATTTTATTCAATTTGAATACAATTGTTTTTCATTACTTGTGGTATTACAACATATCATATCCATCAGATCCAAGACCTGTATGGTCATTTGTATTGGTTATAAATTTTATTAGTTTAAGACCTCATAATATAAGTCCTTTATTAATTGTTTAAACACAATGTTTTTAAACCCACAATACACAAACCCCTTGTATTGTGCCATCTCATATACATATACATCTATATTACGGTCCAATGACAGCATCAGCTGTCCCCCTTTACATCATAATCTATTCATCACAAGTTTCTCAGACAAATTATGAAATTTGTGAATTAAAAAACATAAAATCATCATCTAGTATATATCAAACCCATACAGTATCTGATTAACATCCTCAGTATGATCACTACTTATTTTTCGAACTAAATTTGAGTCTGATGATCATATTATCCATGAAAAATTCATTACAATCTGATGAAATTTTTAATATTTGTGCATCTAATATCCTGATTACGATGGTGATTCAAATTATCCATATCATTAACTTTTATAAACATCATCCATGTATCGACTATTGAAATATTTTGATAAAAAATGAAACCAAAAATTAATTGGGACATTAAACATCCATAAGAACCACATAACATGGGTACCTCAGCAAAAACTCATTTCTACTACCCTGGTTTTCCACACTGGTAAAAAATAAATGGTCCTCTACTAACCAATATAGGAGGTATAAAAAAAACATATAGTTTTGAGCCACTATGACAATCATCATGATTCCTCTTCCATATATGATAACTTATATAAAATCCACTAGGAGAAAATAGAACTCCCATCAACCCAGACTTACCATCCAGATCAATATCAACCATCAACGCTCTATCCAACACATCATCATAAGAAGGAAAATTCATCAAGAAAACCTGAGAAAAAATATAATATCATATTCTCATCTCAATAAATTGAGTCTTTAAATTATCATTCGATGAAATGTTAGGTGAAATTTTCATAAGATTAGGAAAGTGATTTTCGTGTTATTTCATGGTCCAATCAGCCTACTCGGGTTTGAAAAACATGATAGCCTTGGCCAACATCATCATCTCTAAACAGAACAGGTTAGTGAAAATTATTTTAAAATATTCCCACTCTAAACCCTCATGCTTCTTTATATTACCATCCTTTTCTACCATCTTCTTCTAAGTACCTCTACCATGATGGTGGAACATTTTATATTGATTTCATCATGTTTTTTTTGAAGAACTCAAAAATGAAAATTGATATTTCTTAGTCAACACTGAACCATTTTAGGATCAATAGAGCCTTAGAACATAGGTGTATTTTAGAAAAGAAAATCATACGCATGAATCCCAAGGTTATCCCTTTGACGTTCCATAGATAGAGACTAGGAAAAAATGGGTACATGTGCCTTTCCCATATCATGGATAGCATGCACAATATGACAACCCTGTTCTTTATTACACACTTAAACATTATTTATAACATAATATTTACTTGATTCGACATAGAAGATCGAGAGGTATAGTGTCTTTTGGGATTAGGATAGTTGCATAACAACTTATAAAATGAAATGAAACATCTCTATTGAAAACATCATTTACTTGACCACTACATTCTCTCGTACTTAGCATTGCATGGGATAACATGAGGACATGCATAAGAAAAGGGTATGCTATAATGCCTAGGCTGAGAATAAACAAGGAATAATACAAGGAATAATATAAATGTTCCAAAATAAGCATATCAATGGAGAACAAGAGAAACATAATCCTAAAGGCATGTTAATGCTTGATAATCATAACATGGAGATATGGAAACAACACTTAACATGGAATTAGCATGAGCCAAGTCTCAGTGCATATAGAGAATGAGTAAACCCTCATTGCACATGAAGCATGAGTAAACCCTTGTTGCACTTGAATTAGAATGATTCAACACCCAATTCACATGATGTATCATGATACTATACATTAACCAATGAATTGGGGCGCTATCAAGGCACACCCTTCTTAAACATTTTCTTTCATACATAAGTGTTCCACATGGATCATAAAACATGGATTCATTAAACATAACCATTTATTACACAATAAATAAATTTGGAATTTATACATGAAACTCTATAATCAATATGTAAATGTTCATAAAGTTGAATACCCTTGATAGATAAATGGTCATGGTATTCAATGAACATTGACATTGGCTTGAAAAAATGTGGTGCAATTACGGAAGCATAACAATGTGACATAAGAAAATCATAAAAATGGTTGATGTGAGAGAAAGGGGTGTCTAATCATATTTACATGGAATGGACATTAATAATTTTTCTTTAGATACATTTCCCAAAAAATTTAATGGAATTTAGATTAAGGATACAAAATAATTTCTTGAATGTAAATTAGGAGAGAGAATTTTTTTTTAGAATTTCGGCATAGTAACGGGTGTACATGAGAAGAATTTTATGAAAGAGGAAGGGGTCTCCCATCTTTCAAAAAAAATAGGGAAGTATGGGGGAGGTTAAAATCATATCCCAGAATTTATAATTTAAATTTAAAGGGCATAACAATTTAAATAAAATTGGACAATAATGAGAATGGAGGAAAACCCGTACTTGGTAGTGTGCTTCCAAAGGCATTGGAGGGGTTTGAGAGAGGATTCGTGGGGTCTTGGGGCACAATGAGAGGATTCTAGAAAGATTTTGGAAGATTTTGGTCAAGATCCAAAGGTTATTAGGGATGATTATATGGGAGATTGGGTGGGTTTATATAAGAAATGATAGGGAAATCATTATTATTTAGGTTTGGGACACCACACATTAAACTAATCAAAACCACAAAACAGACCACGGTTTTTGCCCATGTTTTTTCCCAAGGGGAGTCGAAAAGAATATTCTATAATTCCAATGGCCTAACTTCTTTAAATAAAACGGTTTCTTATGTGGAATTGAGTCACACTCTCATGGAAAACAATTTAAAAATAAAAAATGTTTTATAAGCCATGAAGTGTCCACTAATGCTTTTTATAATAAATCAAAAAGACCCAAAATCACATTTTTATAATGGTAAAACATATATTGGTAGAAAATAATGTTTATATTGTTTTATTACATCATTATTGGGTAATTAGGATTTCATAAATCACATTATATATTTAAACGGTATTTAATTTCTACCCAAAAATTCGACTATCTGAGAAAATTATGAAAATATACCCATTGGATAATTTTGATGTCCTGATTCCAAAAATAATATTCATTTTATCTAAATAATTTTTTAAGTATTTTAATTTTTTCTTTAAAAATAAAAACATATATTTATCAAAAATTTATGGGTTTTTGGGAAAAATAGCTTTCAAACCATAATAAAAATTAAAATTGCATTCATAAAATTATACGATCATTCATATTTAATAAAAAGTAATTCAATAATAATAATAATAGTTTAATAAAAAATTATTTAATTCAGAAATCAAATAATTCATCAAAATTGATTTCTTAGTTGAATATTAACTAAACATACTATTTGTGCTTTAAAAATTAATTACAAAGTAACAATAATAAAATGAATGTACATTAATTAAATTAATGCACATATGTTAGTGATAAGGTCTTGTTACATAACCCTTTATAACACCCACATAAGTCCGAAGAGTAATGTGAGTGATGGTGACAGACTCTTGGGGTGGATCAGATTACTTTGTTGGGTGGTAATCTATATCAACATTCACATCTCTCATAGGTGATTCCATTCAAGCTTAACATGTTGAAGCTAAGATTGGTCTTGGTCCAGAGAGAAGACCAATGATGCCACCTCATTTTAGAGCTTCGACAAATGGGCTTCATATGAGGCAAGTCTACTAGATGAGGCCATCACATCCTTTGTCAGAGTAAATTGGATTTCTTAATGCAGTATATTTATACTAATCATGTGATCATTCTTCAACGACTATATTATCAACGGTAACAATTCATAATTATATTTTAAAATCCAAAAACATATAACCAATTATCTTCACATTTTACATAATGATCTATTTAATTAGATCAAGAGGAATTTAAATTAATGAAAGTTTGGGTCGTTACAATCTTCCCCCCTTAAGAAATTTGTCCCTCGAAATTTCCTTTTCCCACACGAAAATAGATGTGGGTAACTCTGCTTCATCATTTCCTCCAATTCCCATGTCACTTCCTCAAACATGTGGTTTCACAACACAACCTTGATAATGGGAATTTTATTATTTCTTAGTACTTTTTCTATATGATCTAAAATCATCCCTGGTTTCTCCCTATAAGAATGATCATCCTCTAACTGTACAACCTCTAAAGAGAGTACATGTGAAGGCTCTGATATGTAGATTATTAAGAGGGATACGTGAAAGATATCATGTACTTTGGCCATGGTAGGTGTATGTTTTCGTCGATAGGTACAACCCTAAAACGATCAAGAATCTCGAAGGGGCCGATGTACCGAGGACATAAATTCTCTTTTATTCCAAACCTTATGCCCCTCTTCCACAGGGATATGAGTAGATATACCATGTTTCTGACTTTAAACTCATGGTCTCATCAACGGTTATCTACATAACTCTTCTATCGACAATGGGCTACCTTTATATGCTGCGAAATTGTTTTCACCTTCTTCACCATTTCATTGACCATTTCTGATCATTGCAGCTTACGCTCACCAACATCATCCCAACACGCTGGTGTTCTGCATCATTTCCCATAAAGGGCTTCATATGGTGGGATTTGGATGCTTGAGTTTTAAATGTTATTATATGATAATTCAATGCGGGAAATATGTTGATCGCATTTTCCTTTAATGCATGTTGAGAATTCTCTCAACATGTCCTCAAGTGTTTGGTTAGTCTGCTCAGATTTATCATCAATTTGAGGATGATAATCCATACTGATGATCAGTTCAGTATCTAGAGCATGTAGAAGACTCTTATGATTCTTAGAGGTGAATCATGGATCTAAATTGGACACAATAGATAGTGGTACTCTATACAGCCTTACCACTTCCCTGATATATATCTGTTTTAGTTGATCTAATTAGAAATCCGCTCGAATTACATTGAAGTGGGAAAGCTTTGTATGATGATCCACAACAACCTATATTTCACTATTGGCTTTGGATGTATTCAAAAGTCTAGTGACAAAGACAATGGTGATGTTCTCCCATTTCTATGTTGGTATGGGTAATGGTTGCATCATCCCCTTAGACATCTATATCTTAGCCTTCACTTGCTAACACACCAGGCACATTGAGGTAAATTTAGTGATCTCCTTCTTCATATTATCCCACCAATAATGATCTTGTAGACTGAAATACATATTTGTGTTTCCTAGATGAATAAAAAAATTCGAACTATGTTCATCATAAAAAATTTCCATCTTTAGCTCTGAAATTGATGGAGAAAATAGTCTTTTCCAAAATCTCACAATTCCTTGTTCATAAACAATGAACTCTGAGTATTTACATCTTCTGATAGCTTCCAATTTTTTCTGAATTCACATATCACCTTTTTTATAATCCTTTACCCTTTCCAAAAGATATGGTAGGGAAATAATTTGTGAATGGATTGAATATGTCCCCTTCTTTATGATTCCCATATCCAACTTTATCAAATATAAGATGATTGGATCCTTCTCAATTCTCATTAGTGATAGAATCGCTGGGTGTTTTTTAATTAGTGAATCTACCACCTTGTTTGCTTTCCTAGGGTGGTAATGGATTGATCTGTCATAGTCTTTGATTACCTATAACCATCTTCGTTGGTGCATGTTCAAATATTTCTGTGTGAATATACACTTGAGGCTTTAGTGGTCCGTATATTTTTCACACTTCTCCCAAAAGAGTTAATGCCACCATATTTTCAAAGCGATGATCACTACAGCCAACTAAAGGTCATGGGTTGGATAGTTCTACTCATGAACATTCAATTTCCTTGGAGCATAGGCAATGACTTTGTCATTTTACATCAACACGCATCCCATGCCTTTCTTCCATGCATTAATAAATACCACAAAAAGTTCCCCACATGTGGGTAATGTGGGAATGGGCACAATGATAAGCCTCATTTTTAACTCCTTTAAGATTTATTCTCATTCATAACTCTACAAAAATGTTACTCCCTTCCAAGATATCTTGGTTAGAGGGTTTGAAAATCGTGATAAATTTCTCACAAATCATCGATAATATCCAGCTAACGCCAAGAAGCTTCTGATATCAGTTACCAATGTTAGCCTCGACCATCCCTCTATTGCATCTGTTTTGGAGGGATCCACAGATATCACATTTCTTGTGATCATATGGCCCAAAATGAGACTTCCTTCAACCAGAACTCACACTTTCTGTACATTTCATAGATTTTTTCCTTCCACAAGGTCTCTAGTACAGTTCTTATATTCTCCTCATGATCCTCCTTGGTTTTAGAGTATATCATAATATCATCTCTAAAGACTAACAAATATTTTTGAGGTGATCTTTAAAGATTCTATTCATCAAGTCCATGAATATTGCGGGAATATTAGTGAGTCCGAATGTTATTACTATGAATTCATAGTGCCCGTATCTTGTAAGAAAAGTAGTCTTGGGATATATTCCTTCATCACCTTTACTTGATAATATCCCTACCACAAATCTACCTTGGAGAAGTATTGTGCTCCATGAAGTTGATCGAACAAGTCACCAACTCGTCAGAGAGGATACTTGTTGTTTATCATGATTTTGTCAAGCATGCAATAATCGATGAAAAGGCGCATTGACCAAACAAACTTCACTATGAAAACAATAGGTGCACTCCATGGTGAAGCACTTGGGTATATAAACCCTTTATCCAGATTCTCCTATTATCGTTTCTTCAGCTCCGCAGGCTCTAAAACATCCATTCTATATGGACTGTTGGATATGGTCAACGCCTCAGGTATAAGATCAATTGAGAATTCAACATCTCTTCTAGGATGATGACCTAGAATTTCCTTTGGAAACACTTAATTGAATCCCCCCACAATAGGCATGTCTTAAAGGATGGTTATCTCCTTAGACACAATAATATGAGCTAGATACGTGTGCTCATTGGGTAGTAATATCGACACTTGAGATGATGGAGCTAAAAATTATTCATCTTCATCATTGCACTTGTATAGAATCGGGGGTTGATTCTTCACAGGGATATTGATTTCCTTCTCACAGAAATTTATGTTAGCTCTATATACGAAAACCCAATCCCTGCCAAGAATTGCATCAAATTCTACTAGAGGGAGTATGACGAGGTTCAACAGAAAATTCAATCCACAGATTATGACAAGGGCGGAGTCGTATTCATGGGATGAAATGATTTCCCCATTTTTCATACTCACCGTCTTCATCACTTCCATGATTTGTGGTTGTTCTGGGATTGTTCTACTAAACATTCGGTATATAAAATAATGCATTGAACTATGGACGATAACCGTACATTCAACTTTTTTATTCTTGTTCTAATATATCAAATATATACTTATGGGTGAGTATCTTGAATAGTTAAACACATAAAGGTGAATCAAAAGACAAAAATGGATGACTTAAAATTAAAATAAATTCCATAATTTTTCAATTTATAGGATTTAATCTTTGTTATCCATGATCTACATTCTAACATATATTCATTGGGACTTTTTAGTCTCATAATAATGGTTCATACTATGCTTGTGAATTTACCAATGAAAATCCACTACTATATTCGTAACCAAGAGTGCAGCAAGGCCCATTTTCATGCACCAGTTCTCGTTCGAGTCTAGCTCAAAGCTGTGTTTTTGGGTTATACCCCTAGGATACATTTGTTCCAGAGCCGCCTCTAAATGTTCGTATCCAGACAGGGATGTGTTTAATGATAATCCACTTACTCAATACTCACCCATTCTTAGGGTTGTTTTTATTATACTTATTATTGTCTATAAGGATTTACCATGGTTTTCTAATCATAATCCAAAAACCAACTAAACTTATCCTCTGATACCAACTATGACAAACATGTTCTTTATTACACAAATAATCATTACTTATTACATAAATATCACTTGATACAACATAGAAGATTGAGATGTCTCGTGTATTTGGGGATTATGATCATTAAATAACAAATTCTAACATGAAATACAACATCATTATTGAAAACATCCTTTACAGGACTACTACATTCCATCATACTTAGCATTGCATGGGATAACCTAAGGACATGCATAATAAAAGGGTGAGCTATAAATCACAATAAGGGAATAAAGATGGAATTACATGATGAATACAATACATGTTAAAAAATAATCATATTAATGGAGCACAATAGAAACACAAACCTAAAGGCATGATAATGCATGATAATAATAACATGGAGATGTGGAAACAACACTTAACACTGAATGAGCATGAGCCATGGCTCATTGCACATAGAGCATGAGTAAACCCTCATTGCACATAGAGCATGAGTAAACCCTCATTGCACATGAAGCACGAGTAGACCCTCATTTCACTTGAATTTTCATGAGTCGACACAAATTTCACGTGATGTATCATGATACTATACTTTATCGAATGCATTAGAGGTCTATCTGGGCGCACCCTTCTTAGAAATTTCATTTCATGCATAAGTGTGCCACATGGATCATAAAACATGGATTCATTAAACATCATAATTTATTCCACAATAAAGAGCTATGGAATTCATACATGAAACTCTACAATCAATAATTAAATGAGAATAATGGTGAATACAATTGATATAGAAATTGAAATGGTATTCACTACCAAATGACTTTGGCTTGGAAGAATGTGGTGCAATAGGAGCATCATAACAGTGTCACATAAGAATTCATAAAAATTGTTGATGAGATAGAAATGGGTGTTTAATCATATTTACATGAAATTTAATGTAAGTGGGTTCATATAGATACATGTCCCAATAATTTTAATGGAATTTAGATTCAGTATACAAAAACATTTATTGAATGTAAATGACGACAGAGAAATTCCATTCGGAATTTCGGCAGAGAAATAGGTGTACATGAGAGGAATTTAATGAGAGAGAAAGGGTTATCTCAAAATTAAAACATATATATGGAAGTATGGGGGAGTTTTAAAACCATAACCCAACATTTATAATTGAAATAAAAAGGGCATAACAATTTAATGAAAAGTAGACAAAATTGAGAAAGGATGAAAACCCTTACTTGGAAGATTGCTTCCAAAGGCTTGGGAGAGGATTGTGATAGGCTTATTGGGAGCTTGGGGAACCTTCACAGGATTTTAGAGAGTGGTTGGGAGAGGTTTCAATAATTACAAAAGTTTTATGTGAAAAAGAAGTGGGGGCTTTTGTGGGTCTATATAAGAAAAGAGATGGAATTATTTATTATTTAGGTTTCAGACACCTCACACTAAACTAATGAAAACCACAAAACATAACATTGTTTTTCCCATGGATTTTTCCAAATGGGAGTGGAAAAAAATATTTTATAAGGATAATGGATTAACATCATAAAATAATAGGGTTGCTTATGTGGGGGTGAGTCACACTCTCAAGGAAAACAATATAAAAAGGAAAATGTTTTATAAGCCTTGAAGGGTTCACTAAAACTTTGTAAAACTAAATAAAACATAACCAAACTCACTTTATTTTAATGTTAAAACAAATATTGGCCAAACATAATGTTTAATGTATTTTATTACACCACTATTGGGTCATTATTATGTCAGAAAACACATTATATATTTAATGGTATTTAATTTTTATCCAAATATTCAACTGTCTCTGAAAATTATAAAAAATTCACCATTGGATGATTTTGAAATCCTTCTTAAAATAATAATATTTATATAATGTAAATAATTTTCTAAATATGTGAATTTTTCTTTTCAAATAAAAACTGACATTTATCCAAAATTCATGGGTTTTGAAGAAAACATCTTTAAAACAATAATAAAAATTACAATTGCATTCATAAAATTATATGATCATTTATATTTAATTAAAATTAATTTAATAATAATAACAATATGGTAATAAAATATTATTTAATTTAAAAATACATTAATTTATCAAAATATATTTCTTAGATTAATATAAACTAAAAATACTATTTGTGCTTTAAAAACTATTTACAAAGTAACAATAATAAAATGAATATATATTAATTAAAATAATGCTCATATCATACTACTAAGGTATTGTAACATAACCCTTTATAACAACCACATTAGACCAATGAGTAAGGCATGCGATAGCGATAGACTCTTGGGGTGGCTCAGATAACATTGCTTGGGTGGTAATCTCTATCGACTTCCACTTCTCTTGTAGACGATTCCATTCAAGATTATAAATTTGAAGCTCGGATTGGTCTTGGTCAAGAGATAATCCCAATGACACCACCTCCATTCCGAGATCTAACAAATGGTCTTGATATGGGGCCAGTCTACTGGATGCGGTCATAGATTCCTTTTTCTAATTAAATTGGATTTTTTAATGCCCTATATTTATATTAATCATGTGATCACTGTTTATCGACTATGTTATCAATGATCACAAATATTACCGATATTTTAAAATAAAAAACATAAAACCAATGAATTTCACATTTTACATAATGATACATTTAATTAGATCAATAGGAATTTCCATTAATGAATGTTTGGGTCGTTACACACAATTACTTCAACTAAATTCTAGTCCACGGGTGGAATTTCCCACTATAGTGCATCACTAGCTTGATTCTGGATCAAATTCACATGTCATCTCAGAGGAATGATTCCATAAAATATCATCATTGAACATTGAATACATCATAAATGTTACATTGAACAACTATCAAACAAGATAAATAAGTAAAATTAATCCCCACAGAAATATAAATATGATTTGGATTTCAGTCTATCCAAATTAAAATTAGGAAAAATACTATAAATTATCATCTAGATGCCTTCCCCAGACCATCTTTATTGGTTTAATGACTATTACGGTGAGAGATTCCAAGGCACTCAGTCATAACTAGTTCCTAAATCATGACATGATTACACAACAGCATACTGACATCAAGGGATGATTCTTAACCTACGCCATTGATAAAAAATTTTCATGAAACAAATAGGATACCCTAGTACCAAATACCTAATGTGATCCAAACATATCCCAATGTTCATTACCAATCCACAAAAGATTGAAGCTAAAACTTAGCATATTATAAGACATATTTGGTAATAGTTTTCCATCATAAATTGAAAAAGGAACACTTACGAGTCATTATTCTCTAAATAAAACTCCATGGGGAGAACATAACAAGAAGTTAAAAATATATAGAAATCCCAAATTACAACATAAATGTATCAGGAAATAGTATAAACAACCCATTTCCAAATGGACACATAACTCCAAGACCAATGTTCAATATAAACTACAATGTTCAAGTGGTGCCTTCCCCTTACTCGAACCTGGTTGGAAGAAATCCTCAAATTCCCAGAGGCACTTGTAGGGTGTGATATAAAATCCCAGAATGGTCTCAAAAATCATTCCATAATAAGATGGTACTAATAATTAATCAAAAAATAAATCTATTTTAAATAAAATAGGCATTTAATTGTAAGATAATTTTTAATGAAAATCATGCCTCACATTTCTATTAAAGGAAGGATTTCAAACAACGACATAATAAATATTTTATATAAAATAATTTAAATAAACCACAAAGGCATGTGTAAATTTTTTATAAAATTGGAATATGTATCAAATTAATAACAAAGGAGCAACATGGTCATATGTTAAGAGGAAAAATGGGTACATGTTATTGGATCTGCACACACTCGCATGACGAACACGACAATGTGCACACACATCCCTATGACACTAGCCAAAGAAGACTAACCAACATCCCACTAGGGATAATATCTTCCTAACATTTTATGTTTGAGTGGAAAATCATAAATTTGGTACTAGGGAAATTCCTAGCTCATGTGTTGTCACCCAAATAACTCACTAAATATCAAGGCTTTCATGTGCTCTAACAAAAATCAATAATTGTAAATTTATTTCAAAAAAATTTAAAATACAATTAAACCATTTACCATTTCAATATTCCATTTTCCATTAAAAACTAAAATTGTTTTTTAATAAATTCATGATTTTTTTAATATTAAACTAATGTATTTTGATTTAAAAAAATCCATTTTTCCGAAATAAATTTTTTAAGTCAATTTCACAATTGAATTTCACAAAATCAAATTCCATAGTTTCCATCAAATCCCAAATCACACCGCAATTCACTGGAATTGGGGGTTATCCCTAATTTTTATGCCAAAGAAAATCCAAATCAAAATCCAAAATTATTTGATTATCAACAGTTTAAATAAAATAAATATAATTTAAATCAAGCTATTTATGGTTAAATGAATTATAACATCATTAACAGAACTACCTATAATATATCACATAATCACACAACAAATTTTTTTAATGGGATTCATCATAAAAAATGTTGACAATTGATATCGGATAATAAAACCTAGATTTAAGATCTAAAAAAATGAGGATTAAATCCACCAACAATAAAATTATCTAACAAACTCTAGGGAGGAGAGAATAAGAGGTTAAGAGATAATTAATTAGAGAAGAAGTCCTACCGAGGAGAGATCGAATGATGAACTCCATGATTTGATCCACCTTGGAGGGGGTCTCGAGGAGCCAAAATGGGTCATTGAGATATTATAAGACCTTAGGAAATTATTCTTGGATGATTTATTGTTGAGAAGTGTGCAAATAATAGAAAGGTAATCTTTAATCAATTTTTAGAATAATAGAATCCTTCGGGTATGGTTATCTTGGCAGGGCCTCATGGATTTTCAAACTGTGCACCCTTACCATTTCCCCATGTTGGTGTGGTTTCACAGTTTATCCTTGGTGAGAAAATAGTTTTAAAACACATGAACCAATCATGAAAAATCTCACTACCTAGGTTTTCATGGTTTGTATTAGTAGAGTTCACAATTTATGAGAACCATCTTCCAACCATTCATAGTCCAAGAGCCATCCTAAATTTTCAAATTTTCACTCCAATCTTCCCTCAAAATAAACCCAACCGAGGATGATGAAATGAGGGGTTAATAAGTTCCTGAAAATAGGAACATTTTGTTATAGGTGTAAAGGTCAGTGTTGTAACTCATTCTAGGACTAGAAATATTAGTTATTTATATGAGGTCATATGTATTTTTTGGTCATTAAATTAACCATTAGATAAATCGCATGAATGTGTCATTTAATTAATTAATTATTTTTTACATGAAATTATATATTTTTTGGATAAAAGGCCACTATCACGTAAATAATTAAAATAATTTAAGTAAACATAATTGAAATGAAGGTATTATGCATAAATGTTTTAGCCAACATGGTTAATTAATTATGTAATATTAACTTAATATTATCAAGACCTTTAATGGATAAAACAAGATATAACTTATGTATAATAAATTAAATAAATTAATTATACATAAATGTTAAATCCAACACGGTTATTTAATTATGTAACATCCACTTCATTTTAAAAAGATTTGTAAAGGATAAAACGTGATAAAATTTATGCATAATTAATTAAAAGACATCAACCTAATATAAATTCAAACTGATCCTTCTGCTACTTGATAATGAACAAAACTCAATTGAACTATGATTTTGACGATCCATTACTTGACACATACTTTTATAAGTGGAATTATTATGAATTTTTTGAGTGGACTTAACCATTTTATATCATGACGAGTATCCCTTTCTAGATATGCTGTAATTTTTAGGCAGTAGTTGAGGAAATCCAATTTAGGATTTCTGGATTAGTGAATCCACTCAACGCATCAAGGAGTTGCAAGATAGCTGTATAAAAATACGTTCCTACCAAAAATACCTTTATGTAGCATGAACAACCCTTGTACAAGTTATGAATAGGTGCATACTGATTCTTTATAATTGAATTTAAAATCAACTAAACATTCCATGATCAATGGTGATAGCAATTTGGATTTCATAAAAAAATGGGACATTTAATAAAAACAATAAATTTATTAATATCTCACCTAATTTATAATCATGAAATGTATTAATTATAAACTCTTTTTATTTTATAATAAAATGTAAATGTTATCATACAAATTATCCTTGTGATAAATATTTGATAAATACAATCATAATACTGGAGTAACTTCCACGAATGGTATTTATATCTTCAGAAGGTCCTACACCATGAAAAGAAATATTATGTGCTAGAATATTCATTTTCTGAACCTGCTTTTATGGATGTTAGTGATGAAGATATATTAGTCTATGAAAAAAATATGAATGATGCAGTTGACATTCAATTTTTTATGATTTTATCTATGTCCATTGAACATGTGAAAGCTCAAAAATAGATGTGTAGAAATGATTGAGAACCTCCAAGTTCTTTACGATGAGAGAGATATACATGAACAATTTGATATTACCAGGGAACACTTTCATAGAAATCTTGGAGGGGGTTTACCAGCTAGGCCTTATATTTTCAATACCATTGGATATATTGAGCACTTAATTTTTCTAGGGTTTAAACTCCCCATATAACTGGTCACCGGTCTCATTCTTGAATCACTCCCTCCAATTTCCTCCATCATTTTAGTGAATTTTATTATGAACAACATTTAGGTTTCACTTCCAAATATTCTCCCTATTCCTTGACAATTATATAAGCATAAGAAGCATGAATACCCGTATTTTAAAATGGTGAACAAATGAAAAGGAAAAGAAAATAATATTTAATCCCAAAGCTTCTTTGAACCATTCCAAGAGGAGGAATATGAATGGGAAATTAAGGGAGTAGGATTTTTTCTATTTCTCATGTGGAAATATTGGGAACTAGAAGAAAAAATTCACCCATACAAGGAAGAAAGGTGAATATTTAGCTGCATTTGTTTATGAGTGAAATTTATTTGTTTCTACAAAATGGATATTAGATATATCATGGGGTTCTCACATATGTATTCAAATATAGTGAACAAAAATATTTATAAAGATTGACTAAAGAGAGAAAGATCTATGAAAATCCAACAGAGCTAAACATGATATTGTAGCTATTAGGGACAACTACTTCACATTTTCCATTAGAATTATCAAGGTTTTAAAGTGTTAATTTTATGTGCCTTCAGTTAATAAAAACATTTTCTCTATATCCATACAAGATACAAATGGTTTTATTTTCAAATTTGGGGATAAATTTCTCTTCTTTAAAAAATATAGAATATTTTATGGTATGGGACATTTGAATAGTGGTCTTTATGTGATTTATTACACTAACTAATTAATAGAAATAGATAATGAAGTTACTTCACAAGAACCATACCACACCCAACATTGGAATCACTAGATAGATCATGTAAATAAAAGGTGATCGAAAAAATTACATCAATATGGATATTTAGATTCATTTAAACAAAAATCACTTGGTGTATTTCATGCATGTTTACAACTATAAGTGACCAAATTCCCAATTAGTGGTAAATGTTAAAAGGCTAAATGGATTCATGAATTAGTTTATACCATTTTGTGTAGACCATTTCCTATTTAAATAAGGGGTGGGTACACATACATTATAACTGTTACTGATTATTTTAGTAGATATTAATATGTCTACTTAATGTGGTATAATTCATATTATTTTGATAAATTAAAGGAATAAAAGAATGAAATTGAGAACCAGCTTGGTAAAAAGATTAAGAAACGTCATTTAGATTATGGAGGGAAAATATTATAAAAAATACATCTTTGATTACTTATGGGAGTTTGGGATCCTATTCCAGTTCAACCATCTTTACAAAGCTCAGTGGAATGGGTTATGTGAGAGGAGAAATCCCACTTTGATAGATATGTAATGATAAATATTGAGTCATGTGAGTCTTCCATTATCTTTTTTATGGGTACACATTACAAATAGAAAAACACATAATAATCCAAGTATCAAATAAATTAATAAATGTTATTATTTATTTAATTTTTTAGTGGGAGAAAAACTATGTTATCATATATACATGTGCAGGGAAGTGAAGTGTTTTCTAAAGATTCTTATGGTAACAAACAATCAACCCAAGTTAGAAAGTTTACGTTTATATGATACCCTAAGGAAACATCATAATATTACATATAAGACCCATATAAGAAAGTGGTTATAGTGTAAACACATTAGATATATCTTGAGAGGGAGAACAACTTGAAAAGAAATAGTGGGATTGAGATGGACTTCTATAAAGTTGAGTCTCAAGGTATATAAGAGCTGTAACAATAACATATTCCAAAAAATCCCCATGGAAGATGAAAATATTATAGCGAAAAAAGTACTCTATAGGAGTACAAGGGAGATTAGAATACCAGAATGTTCTATATTTTTAGTCACTGGGTGTGGTGAATAACTACTTGTTGATAATAATGAGCCTTAAAACACCAAAAAATTTGCATATGTAATAGATGTTTCCAAGTGTAATTAAGGTATCAATTCTGAAATAGATTCCATATATAAAAAATCACGTCTATATTTTTTTAGATCCTCTAATAGATATAAATAAAATTAGTTTAAAATGGTTATTCAAGAAGAAAATAAACATGGAAGGACATGTAAGTACCTAAAAATAATGAATGGTTGCAAAAGTGTTTAAATAGCATCAAAGAATTCAATATAGTGAATCCCTTTCACTGGTTTAAATGTTTAACTCCATTAGAGTTCTACTTTCTGATATGAATTACCATGACTATGAGTTTTACAAAATGGATTTCAAAATAGGCCTCTTTAATGGGAAACTTTAATAAGACGTCTATATAATATAACCCAAATTTTTTGTGACTCCAGTGGATGAAAATAATATATGAAAAATTGAAAAAAATATACTTATGGATTAATGAATGAATATCAGTTAGGGAACATTTATTTTTATGAAGCCTAAATATAATTTGGTTATATAATGAATGAGTGTGATACTTTTGTATACCAATAGTTTAGTGGGATTGTAGTATTTCTCTTATATGTTGATGAGATATTACTCAAATGAAATAAAATACTATTATCACAGTCATTTAATACATCGTTCAATAAATTCTTCTCCATGAAGGTCTTGGGTGAAGTACCATATATTCATGGGATCAAGATCCATCTTGAAAGATCCAAAAGAATACTTGACCTAAGTAAAAATTACATACATTGAAAAGATACTAAAGATATTTACTATGGAATGATCCAAGAGGGGATTGTTTATAGTGTCACATGGGATTCACCATTATGGTAAAATGTGTCCTCAGACACATGAAGAAATAAACAAAATGATAAGGACTATATAGACGTCAATAATTGGGTTAGTCTTGTATGATATACTATGTACTATGATAGATGTTTACCAAACATTGAGGGTGATAATAAGATATAAGGTTAATCTAGGTGACCTCAATTGGATTGTAGTTAAGACTATCCTTAAGTATATATGTTGAACGAAGGATATGTTCATGGTATATGGAGAAGATGAGGAATATTCCTTTGAGGATATGAAAATTCTAGTTACCAAAATAATCAATATGACATGAAGTCACAAATGGGATACATATTCACTTTGAATAGAGGTGTTGTGAGTTATAACGGATTAAAGTAGACTATGGTTTCCATTTCTATAGTAGATTCCAAGTATATTGTGACCTATGACGAATCTAAGTAAGTAGTGTGGATATGTAAATTCCTCCATGATATTTATGTGGTATATAGAAATAAAGATATAATCACACATTATTTTGATAACACTATAGAGGTGGATCTCATAAAATAGCAAAGGTCACATTAATGGACATAGAACATACATTGTGAGTATCATATCTTGATAGTCTTTTATCAGGGAGGTGATGTTTTAGTGAGAAGTATTTCCACAAAAGACAATGTAATGGATCACTTTAATAAATCCTTAACTTAGTAGAAACATGGTTATCTTATGAGGTCTAGCGGACTAAAATTCATGGGCAGTTGGCTCTAGTCCAAGTGGTAGTCTGTTATAGTTTGTTTCCTATAACCAACGGATTTTACTTTGATTTCATGTATAGTAGATGTGTTGAATATTAATTTAACATCTTAGTATATATAATTAATTTTTTATACATTAATTTAATACAAAAACATCAATGAATATTTGTCTCATTGATAAGGTTATAGAAGTTTCCTGCTATGATGAGAACTTTGAAGTGCAATGACAATATTCATAGTAAAGTTCTACAATTGGATAACAAAACATGATGGGAAACATATAATTTAGATCATTAGGTGATGTTTCTTGTAATAATATGAGGCTTCTTCTCATGAAGTTCACACCTTCTAATCTCCATGATGGGAGATTTTGATAATATACACCCCAGTAAGAATTCTGCATGTTTTGGTGTCATTGGATAATACTATATTAGAGCATGTGTAATGGCCTGTAGAGATGAATATTATCATTAATGTATGTCATGGCTCGTGCAATTTGATTTATTGACCAAAACTATCATGCCATAATTTGGTGGTAAGTTGGGTACGTTGGTTGTGTCATGATTGACATGTTAGTAATGGATAAAATGAGAAAGGATTTGTCTCTTTCATATTTATATTAGTTGATATCTTTAACCTTTTATTATACTACAAATATTTTTTTAAATTTCATGTCCATAGTGTAAAGATGTGTTTATTTTAGATAGTAAATAAAACATATATCATGTAAATAGGTTGATTCCACGATCATGAAAACTTCTTGATGAGATATTGTAACCATGGGATTATATTTCAGAATGATAAATCGTATGTGGTTGTTAATGTTGTGACCATAAGTTTTTTCTCATAGGTTCCTTGACCATTTTCTAAATAGTAATCTTGGACTTTATAAAATACTACATAATTCCAACGATAACTAATCCTAGAGGTTCAAACTCTAATTGCTTCAATTGATCACGATTAAATTATATTTGAGTTTAATTAATGGAATAAATATTATTCTAAATTCCCCAGAATAATTTTATTCTAGTTATATTGATCGCATAAATTATATAAATATTTATTCTTTGTCATGTGTTTAAAAATATATTTATTTTCTTTATTGAATATTTAATAAATATTTAATCATCTGTTTGTGAATGAAATATTTATTTATGAATAAAAATTTTATGCGGGTGTTCAATAAATATAGGAGGAGTTCGAATGGGGAAAGACTATGTATAGTGACAGATATTAATTAACAAGCTGGTTAAGTACTATTTTTTAATTGTACAATGTATTTCATGCCAAAAAATAATTATAATATTATTATTATTATGTGGAATGATGTTTATTAAAGGTAATAAATTTTATTTAATGCTTAAGAAGAAATTATATAATATTTTAACATAAATAATAACACTATAAACAGACGTCTATGTCTATCATGTAGAGTACCCAAAAATTGAGAATAGATAAATGTTGTGAAAAATAAATTCTCTCTCGACTCCTCATTCACTCTCCTTCTCAATAATGAGAAAATAAAGAGATATTTCTTCAATACCAAAGAATGAAAAACCAATAATGAACAACAAAATACATTTGATTCATTGTTCTAGGACCCAGAGATCAAGTGGTGTTTCATGAAGATCATTGGATCACAAATGGATCACCACTAGAGAGATTCTATCATTAGATCCCCATCAAATAATAAAGGCAGTATGAAAGAGTATTTTCAAATGATCAACATTCATCACCAAATAAAATTCATAATCCTATGTATTTATTTCTGTAGATATTAAATAAAGTAATTATAAATTTCACGTTCGATATCTTCCTTCATTGTTTCAGGAAATGATTATAAAATGAATCTTTAATATATCACCCACCACCACACACTTACATTGTTCCTAGAACCATCATTATCAACCTGGATATATTTGGTGAAGCCTTGAGGAAGATAATTGACTAAAGGTATGATTTGGTATCAAATTATTTTAAAAATTTGAATGATTTTACGTCTAAGTAAAACCATTTTATTTTATACATAGAACATGGTTTATGTATACATAGTGAGTAATGATTGATGGAATTTTTTTTAAGAATAAAGTTTTACCATCCTATCTAAATAATTATATGTATTTGTTATAAAAAATGGGGAGATAATAAAATTAAAACCTAAATGAAAAGTTAGGAGAGAGAAAAATAATATTTGTAAAATAGTTGAACATATTGACATAACATTTTCCGGTTGGTATTGCGAAAAAATACAAAGTGGGGAATTATTAAGCCCACATTGGGTTGTGGTTAATTTTTTATCAATGTGTGTCAATATATAGAGAAGAAAATCTTGTATGTTGATTTAGATTTCCCCATAATGATAATGATCTATATGTTCCTAAGAAATAAATAGATTCATTATCTTATAAACATCATTAATTAAATTAAGGAGTTGGTTATAGAAATAATATGGAATTAAATATATTATTATTTAAAATTGAGGAGAATTTAAAATATAATATGTTCTTATTTAAAGGAATTATTATACGTAATGATTAATTTTTATATTATTTAGGATTTATGTTTTACCTTTCAACAGAGAAGTTGGCACATTGAAATTTATTCAATTTTTTTATAAAATTTTATTATACATAAGTTTCTTGAAATTATCAATTAAGAGAATATCTGGTTGAGGGAGATTGTCATGATATTTTTTAATGGAAGAATATGACAAGGACAAAATGTTATCCAAGCTATGAAATCCAAAAGAACTAGCTCAACCCCAACAATGACTGTCTGTGGGAAAATCATGAAAATGGCTTAAACAGGTGGAATAATAATTCATAGAGATTGAACTAGTCGGAGATGGTGTGAGTGTGCATGTTATTGAGGCCATAGGTTAGCTGCAAATCCCAAGGGTATTTACTAGATATCTAATGGAGAATTATGGATTATATAATGGTGGATATGCCTAATATAAATTAATTTATGATTTATTCGAAGAATAATTATTCATATGATTTAAAAAATCATTGACACACATGATATTGTAAACAAAAAACAACATGATGGTTTCATCATCAATCTCATGAGATTGAGTTTTCCTATAGGGAATTTATGCCACCCAGTTATAATTTTTTCTAATCCATGGTATTAGATGTTTTATGAATAAAAAAATGAATAGATCACCAAATTTCATATAATATAATCTAATAGAAGAATTTTTTAGAAGGATATATAATTATGGTATGTGAATAACTTTTAATATACACATATAAATGCCCCATGATCGATTAAAGTGGTTTCTCTACCTCATGGTCAATACATCGTTCTTATGACTCATTCATTTGATCCTTCAACTGTATTTATTATGGTTGATCAATTGACCATATTCTTGAAATTTTATTTCACCAGTCCCACCCCCAAAATTTATTCTTAGATGATTTGGATGTGATCATGAATGCACCCATCATGAACAATGTCATGATTCCATAACATTAATATGGTAAATGTGGGTGATACAGTTAAATATAATGGTCACAAATTTCATTCATGGAGTATATACAATGAATCGATATATTGATTAAGATAATCATACATAAAAATTCAATTTGCATCATTTTTTTCTATAATAAACAATAACGCCACTAAGAAGGGTATATTTGATGATAGTTCAATAATAATTAATATAAATCATTACTAGTAATTCTTTGAAAAAAAATTTTGATATAGTTTCCAATGATCTAAGAATGAGTAAAGAATAAAAAATCCTGTGTTATTTAGGATACAAGATTTTGGAAAAGTTTTTACATCTTTGATGTGCGTATTTCATGAGAATTCTTGTATGCATGGATATGTTTCATTATTAGAATTATGTAGAATTTTGAAATGAGAGGGCCATGATATTTTAATATGGAAAATATTGAAAGAAATCTAGTTCAAATGGTATGTCCCAAAAAATTAAACTGAGAATCTAATATCTCGATTATTAAAAATAAGATTACAAAGAATTTAAAGATAACATTTTTTGTGACACAGAGTTTAAATATTATAAGGGATATTTTTTAATCTTCAAGGATAATAAAATGAAACTCATGTGTCTTAATATTGCATAGATCACATCATTGAAATTGAAATATTTTATGGATTTAGGAGTTTCCATGATTCGTGGATAATCGAAGAAAAAATATTGACACTTCCTAGTGAATAAAATATATGAGAATGTTGAGAGATGATCTTGACTGAGCGTCTATAATTTAAAAAATAAATATGTTCAAAGTGAAATTATAAGTGATATAATTAATGAAGAATTAATTTCTAGACTTGAATTATCAAAGAGAAAGAAAGGGGGAACTAGGGTTGTAGGAAAAGGACACATCTCATATGCTGAAAAAGAATAAAAAATTAATGAAGGGGAAGATAAAGATCCAATGCCACTACATTTCTTATGCACTAAATTAGAAAAATTATAAGTAAGAGATGGATAGAGAGAGTTTTTTTTTGTTTTTTATATTGATCATATTCAATGAATAAATGGTAAAGATGTCTAGCCTACAAAAATATACATTAGAATTCTAAAGTAAGGACATTCAACACTAAATATTGTTAAATATCGAGGCAGCCCACCTGACTGCTATAATTTAGGGAAGAACATCATTCATATATTTCGCTAGAGGCTCGATATAACACTTGTGATCTTCCACTATGAAGTTAATTTTTATTTCATTTTAAAAAGGTACATAAATCCCTCACTTAAATTATTTCTGGTCAGTGCGAAAATATTGAGTTGATGGTCATACCCTTTCTCATGATTTCATTCATAATAATAATTAATTTGTTCATGTGGGGTTATACCGATGATGTATTAGAGATTTATTATTCCTTTGGGTGTGTACATCATTAAAAAAACCAATTGTTCTATTTTGTTTCATTAATATACTATATCTACATTCACACTAACCAAGGGATAGATTAATATAAATAGATAGTCCCACAATTAATAAGTGAAATTTTAATAAGGGATTATAGTAAAAATTGGGTAAATATATTCCAATGTCGATTCACACCCCCCCCCCCCCCCCGCCCCATAAATATTGGAAACATCCTTATGTGATCCTAAAAATTAGTATGAGAGCTCGTAAAACTTCTTTTATATTATCATATTTGATGTTTTATTTGAATCACTAAATTTCATTTTCAAAGTCTATATGAAGTGAATAGTTGAATAAGACTATGTATTCCCTATAAAAATAAAATAGTAACGTATTCCAATCATTAAAATTAACAACATCAAGAAAGTAGATAAAAATATGTCAATAAACACAAAATCAATGAACGAGGACTCTCCCTTATTTGAGGGTAATAAAAGTGTAAGTACTTCTAAAATATCTGATTTTTATTATTCACTTAAATATGATAAGAATATTACCCTCAAGATAATAGATAGAGGTACAATAATTTCCCATTATGGATATCTTGATAAGGAAAATCCATTCATAAGATATGAAGATCAGTTGCTTGAATTTGCCATTATGGAAATGGGAAATAGTTATACCACATGGAATTCATCATCACTTCAATAAGAGATGGTACCAAAAAATTATTGTTAAAACAACCCTATCTAAGATCCAAAAACAAGTTTGGAATATTTAATCTCTACCAAAACTTGTGATAAATTATATGATGATTGATGAATTTATTTAAAAAACTCCCTATAAATTGTTAATAATGATGTATTCACTTTAATTTTTGGATCCATAAAACCCCTATAAAAGGATATCACTAAGATTTAATTCAGGAAAAACATTTTATAAAATTCATTGTAACAATGGATGATTATGTCTATAAATATCTCCAAATAGGTCGGACCCTTAAATATCATAAATATGGATCTTGAACTAGGATGCACTAGTTTTGAAAATGAATTGATAACTTCTATTCATGAGGAAAAGAATCCAGGAAAATGAAAGAATTAAAGAACCATGAATTTCATGAAATATATTCCTTCTTGAAGGCCCTGATAAAGTTCGAGGAAAACAAAATTAAGGAACTAAACCAAATACTAAAATAGAAGAAAAAAAAATCATGATGATGATGTTGATGAAATTAAAAAATCCAATTTATAACAACTAAATAAATTGTAGAATGATAAAAACATTCTCAATATGAAATTATTAGAGCATGTTATTAAATTTAAGAGTATATAATTTGTTCAAATAATGTTTTCCCAACAGGTTGAAATGAAATCTACATCCACCCAAACTATAAAAGAGGAATCTAATGTTAAAATGCCTCTCTCTAGATGTAATAACATAATGAGGTTATATAAAGTTCATCATATAATAGCCACAAATGATATGGTACCATCCACCTCTAAAAATTATATTCATCAAAAATATATTTTTCAATTGTTTTATAGGTTTGAAATCTATATTTTCAAATATGGACAAACAATAGTTATGATAATCCTAATAACATGTCAAGTATGTATATTATACTTTTTATGGGGTATTTTCCCCTAAAACAATCCCATATATGTGTTGAAAAAAATTAAAAACAACAATAATTTAAAAAATCGATATAATGTAGTGAAAATATAGAATCAATGATTTTTTATTGATTTTTTTGTTAAATATTTTGGCAATGGGAATTGGATTTTTTGTATAATCCATCAATTCCATAAGGAAAATGGAATCCCATTTTATGTGGTGGAAATATTTATAGGAATAAATACCAATTGATGAAGAAGACAAATATATATGTTATATATAACATTTAAATGGTAAAAATATCTATGGTCTTTTCAATTCTATTGGTCATGGTGATTTCATATAAAAGTATTAATCATTCTAGTATAAAAATGGCCCAATTTGACTAGAATAACTAATTAGTTCAATAATAATGTTTCACTAATGATAAAAAGGATCTAATTATTTGGTGGAAAAGTGGACACACAATTAAAAGTTTTAAACAATCCATGATAATAAGTTTTGATTGAAACAAGAAAGGGAAAAATTTAAGAATGGTCTAAGATAAGAATAAAATGACTACATTGGTAAAGAGAAATCATGAGAAATCATTTGTAAGAATCAAAAGGGATGATCACATTCTTAGAGGGTGTTTAGAAAACTTGAATTCTAATTTGGATAATGAAAGTGAAATGGAGGCCCATGAAATTATAAGATCCAAAGGGAAATGAAAGGTTCCACGTGAAGAATAAATCAAATTTCATTAGATTTGGAAATGATATGACAACCTTCAGTCTCGTAAGATAATTGTGTGGGAGATTCTAGTTAGATGGACACAATTCAAATTATTGTTTAACAATTATTACATTCTAAGATTTAACATTTAAGAACATAAAATATGTATTAGGTAATAAATTTTCCATGATGTCTCAAGTCAGAAGGAATATCACAAATAAATATGAAGATGAGAAAAAATACATACTCATGAATAATAAAAAAAATCATCCCTAAATAAGTGTTTTGAAATAATTAAGTGACTATAAAAACATACAGCTAAAATGAAAATGGAAAACTGGTTGTGAAGGAATTCTCAACCCGGATTCTCACATTAATGAGTAAGGAGTTTCCACCTTATTCCCTATATCAATTGTATTTTATTTTTTGTATTGACCATAAAGGGAATTGAATTTGATTATAGTTCTTAAATGGAGAACTAATGATGTGATGCAGCATGGAATAAATTTTCTAGATCTAAAGAATCGAGCATATTTAATTTATTTCACAATTAGTATTCTAAGGAATATAAATTCAAGAGGACCATTCATGATGTTGATGTGGATGTTTTCATATCTGAACAGACATATGAAGTGACCAATCATGGAATATTCTAAAAAAGGATAATTCTAAAATCTATCATTAAAATAAATCAACCATGATGACGGATATATTGGATGAATATTTGATTGGAGAGTTTTCATGCGATGTATACAAATGAGATAATTAATACAAATATTATTTCTATAATTTACATGAAATTTGGTCATTTAAATGGTATGAATACAGATTCTATCATCCTTGGTTTGGGAAGAATTTATCCAAACATTAATGGGGATAAATTCTATTAATCAATTAAAAGAAAAAAAATACATGATAGTAATTAATTTTTGGGATATTTTAAATAAAAACCTACTATTTTCACTTGACTATTTTTAATCTTTGTGTTGAGTAAGTACAAGATATGGAGGTTAAAAAATATAAAGAATATTTGAAACCATTGATATAAAAGAGTAGTAGAAACCTTGAATGAGAAAATGGGTGACAATAAAAAAGAAAACATGAATGAGAAAGGGGTAGAATAAAAGTCATATGTGTAAAAGGGTTGAACGGATTAACATAATATTTTCTAGTTGGTATTGACAATGTAAGGGGGAGATTTATGAACACAATTTTTTTGAATTTTTTTAAATGTCTATTGATATGATAAAAGAGACGTTTGAAAAAAAAATTACAATTCCCCATGTTAATAATGATCTAAAAGTTCCCAGGAAAGAATGATATTCATTATCGAACATATATAATTAAATTAACTGAGGATTTGTTTCTACAAGGAATAAATAATTACATATAATGCTTCTATAAATTTGAGGAGAATTTAGAAGATAATAGGTTCCTAGTATAATGTATTATTATGTGTGACTATTTTTTCATATTTTTCTAGGATTGATGTTTTACCTTAAGAATTGTAAATTAGAACTTGTAGAATCATTCAACTACAATATAAAATTTTAATATACATAGTTTTATATAAATAATTTTCTTAGAATATAGTAATATTGGAGATTTTGTAGACATTCTTAAAAAGAATAAATAAACTTGGAAAAATAATTTGAAAAACTAGGAAATACATGAGAACCAAATCAGGTAAAACCATGAGTGGTCATAGAATAAATCTTGACTATGGATTGCACAGGTGGGATGAGCATGCATAGAGATGCACGAGATGGTAGTATTTTGAGTGTTTGGGTCAGCGAATAGAATGATAATAGTACTTATCCTCTCACATGCAGGATGACATATGTGTCCATAGTCAATCACTAACACCTACTAATATTTACTGGCCAATTCATGGAGAGTCAATGAATATATAGGAGTGTTCATCCCTCTAAGAAATCAATATTATAATGAGTGATATTTTCACGGTTTACCCACATTAAAATACATCTACAAACATAGAATTGTGATTTGAGGAACACAATTGTGGTGTTGTCTTCAGCCATAGACATGTAAGTTTTCTTGTGAGGATTTTCTGCCACATAAATTAAATTACAAAATTAAATGTAATGAGAATCATTATGCATCCAACACTAAATGGAATGTCATCTTGTATGTTGGTTGATTGAGTATTTGAGAGTGTTAGAAATACTTTGAGTTGTGGTATGTTCATAAAAATAACGATTCTCATATGCATGCCACATGATCAATTTATACGGTCACTCTGCCTTATGTTCAATCCATTGGCTATGTTTTTTATGTAGTTCATCCGTTAACTGAATTCCTCATAACAAATATATTTATACCATTCTACATGGTCAATCTTGAAATTCATGCCTCTAAGTTGTTTTCTCTAAGGATTTTGAGGAGATTAGGTATGCATCCATCATAATAAATTTCATATTAAATAAGTATAAAAAGCTAAATGGGATGGATTAAGTTGAATATAAAGGTAATGAATCACATTCATAGAGATTCTATGAAAAACAGATACAATGATGAGGATATTCATTCATACATAAGCTATTTTTATGAGATGCTCTCCATAATAAACAACAAATATGGTGAGATGTGTTTATTTGGATGATATTTTTAAAATAAAAAAGAAAATTATATAATATTATTTAATTGGAAACATATAAAAATACAGTAACCCAAGATCCAAGAATAAATGATGAATGGAAATACACATGTTATGTTTTAAGTAAGATTGAGGAAATACATCAATATATGTGAGCATGGTACTATATAATAATTCAAGCGTGTGATGAGTTGTTTCGTTATACAATTTATGTGTATGATGTAAATAATAAGGCCATTATATTTTATTATGGAGGAAAATATATAATGTGATCTTGGTTCATAAGTATGATAAAAAAGGTAACTTATACAATATAAAAGAACTAAATATCTCAAGTATTAAAAATAATTTGGGAAAAATAGAAATTAGAGATTTCTAGGAAAATTCAATATTGAATATTGTTATTGATATTTCTAAATAAACAAGGATAATAAATTAAAGATCAGGTGTTTTAATATTTCATAGATCCCATGATTTAAATAGTATAATTTTTGGGAATTATAAATTGCAATGACTTTTTGATACATGGAGAAATAATTATCTTGATTCATAATTAATATATATAATATAAGAATGATAATTAAGTGTGATGATCATGAATGAATGGGTATAATATAAATATTAAAAATAATAAATGAAAAAAATATGAGAGACCCGATACTACATCAATTAAAAACATTTAAATATCAAAATTAGGGGAAGAGGGAACTAGTGGTACATGAAAAGGACTTATCTCTCTTGATGAACAATAATAAGAAAAATAAATGGAAATGGAGAAGATAAAGTTTCATTGCTATTGGAATACTTTCACACTAAAGAAAAAAATGTGTAGTATGAGAGACAGAGAGTTTTGATGTGTTGTTGATGTTTAAATTCCATGTTGATATGGTTGAGAATTCAAACCTACAACACTCTAATATAGAAATATAATGAAAGTAGATTCATAGTTGATCATTGATAAATATTGAAGAAACCCATATGACTACTATAATTTAGGTAATAAAGTCATTTATAGAACCTATGTGTGTCTCAATCCAACACTAGTGATCTTTATTTAAGATATTGGAAGTTTATTTTATTGTACAAATGGAAATAAAGATCTCACTTTCTTTACACCTGGTCAGTGTCATGATAACGATTCTAAGTCCATTCACTTTGTCAATATTTATTTTAAAATAATAAATAAGTTTGGGATGTATGATAATAACCATCATTTTTAAGGATGTTTTCATCTATAAGGAGGTGAAACACATTAACAAACCTTGTTATTCTCTTGTGTTTATATACTATTCTATATATTCATGCATGTTAACCAAAGTGGAGGTAATGTGAAAGAGGGTATCCCTCTGTGAATAAGTGAATTTTTAATATGGTATCAAGATTAAAATTGGATAAAATTATACCAACATTGATTCATCCCCTTATCAGTGTTGAGTACATCCCTACGTGATCCGAACTGTTAGACGGTCTGAGAGACCATGATTACATCTAGTATTTAGAGACAATGATTATAATCACATGCAATATCAACAACCACTTTCATAATGATGGAATGAATAAGGTCGGCTATCATAACCAAGTAGCCAAGGCCTCATGAAAAGACTACAAATATGATTTTGTCAAGGCCTCATGCCAAGACACTAGTTTGTCACATGAGACCTACCGATGTATTGAGGAGATATAGCTGGCTCCAACTGTCACTTATTATGTCCAATGCATTCCGCATATGAACAGGTTTAAACATATCATAGACTATAACATAATTGTATCACATAAAAAATGCATAAACGAAACATAACATTTCCACATTTCAATCACAAGATATCAATACAACACATTGATATAATAAAAACATTATCAAAACCATTTTAAATACCAAAATAATAGAAAACTATAACTTGGTATTTATTTTTCATTTAAATAAAGTTATGACTTGTAGAGGAAGCCTAAACTCAAATAATGGTCACGGCGGCGGATAAGTCGTTGTCACCGCATACATAAGACAAAACATTCCTTTTTTCATTTAGTAAAAACGCTTTTTCTAAAAAGATTCCTTTTCAATAAAATTAAAATTCAAAGGGGTTTATACACCGTATAAAAGAATGTTGTGTATAAAACTATATATGCCTCAATGAAAGGATATTGAGACGAAGTAGCTTACCTCGTGTCCAACATGACTCGGTCGTTCATTAATCTCCTGAATAATAAATTAGATTTAATTTCTACTTGATTAATAACCTTTTTCAATTTCATTATTCCTTTTATATCATTTATTACCATGTTATGAACATTATGTAATTATTTAAGTTAATAACGGTCGTTTTGCCGATCTTTGGTACGTCAGTCATAAATAAACTTCTTATAATTACATGTTGTTCATGTTGTAAAATATACATTAAATACATAATTATATTAAGGATATAGAGATCATAAATATCATATATATATCCAGTATATACATGCATTTATAATATTACATAACATTTAGAGGTATGAATGGAAATGCACCGTTCACGGAGACGGTAAGCCATACGTACGCATGAACGCTACATTCATTTCAATTTTGTATTTAATAGAATGAAATCATAATTATATAAATTAGTATTATATTTCCAGTATAATATCATATATAATATCATTTAATCCATCCTATATACATCCCACATATGGAATTAACGATTCAAATCACTTTGAGGGGGCGGTAGTCCGCACATCCAAAAATGAAATTATCATGTTTACCCATAATGGGAACCATAAAGGTATGCCATAAATGATAAATAAAGAAGAATAAGGAAAAAAATAAACATAATATATATCATATATAAATATAGTGACATCTTAATGGTCACCATGAGAGGTGTTAAAAGAAGATTAAACAATCTTCGTTTCGTGAGGCAGTAATTTGCCACCCACAGAAACCGTATGTTCTTTAACCATTAGACGAAGGTGTGTGTAAGTGTAAATCAAATCATTCTCACAAAAACATCCAGGAATATTTAATATACTTGTTTTGTATCAAAATAAATGAATAAAACTAGTTTATGGGGTTGGAGAAGAAAAATAAAACCAAAGAACATAAGAGAAGACATTACCTTAAAATCGGGTAACTCTTTTTGATTTGAGCCAAAGGCTTACTTGGGAAGACTTCTGCCCAAATTTAGGATTCTAGGAATAAGAGAGATAAGTTGAGAGAGTATTTATGCAGAGGTTGGCTGAGATAAATTCCTTTGACGGTGTGATTAAGGTGGTAGAGGTGGGGGCCTTTTATAAGAGGAGAGGAGGGGAACTCTTGGTATGTCATGAAATGTTACATTATTATGAAATGATTTTCATATTTAAAATTTCCGATAATTATATATTTAGAGGATAAGGTGATAAGGGTTATAAATATACTCATCTAATAGGTTTTTGACAAATGTATCTCTTAGAGTTTACATTATCTTTTCATTTTATTTAAAAAGTTCATTAATGAGGTAATCGTTGCATCATCATGGTGGGATAAATAAATTTATTTATTTAAAGCCTAAAAATTATAATAAAATTACCATGATGTAGGAAATATTTTTTGATTTGCAATGGATATTTATAGTCGACATGATAACTTGTATAACCCCTTGTAAAAATTGTTTTAGTAAAACAATGCATTTTTGTGACATTTTTATTTTTACTTTAAATAAAAGTTATTAATGTCATTATCTTACCCAAGTGGCTCGATGGGGTCCAAAAAATTTCCCATGGATTTTCTTGGTCGGCCATGAGTCGTCCAATAAGATTGGGAAATGTGTCAAGGTAATTTAATATTATTATAACATTATTTTTACCATAAATTACTATAATTACCTCTATTTGCGGTTAATAAAACTCAAAATTTACTATTCACCAAAAATTATTTTCATCCCATTGAACAAAATTTTACTTCTTAATTCCAAAAAAGTATGTCATTTTTTTGAAATTAAATTCACAAACGCGGTAAAATATCATTTAAACGAAAAAAATCAGTTTTTTAACTACCACTTAGTGGTTTCACTATTGATAAAAAATTGATGTTTTTCAGAAAAATACCAAAATTTCACCCTAATCTATATTTGATATTCCAAACACAGAGATGATGTCTATTTTACCACATTAAAAACATATATATTTAATTAATTAATATTATAATTAATTATCATTGTCAAAACAAATGGCATGTTTTTAAGAAAGAATATCTATCAAAAGATTGACAATTGTTTATGTCCAACTTCAAAGTGAAATTAATTATAATGACCACCATTGGATAAAATGGTAAAATTATATTCTAATTATACTTCAAAACAAATCAATAGTATAATTAGCACTATAAATTATTTTTATTAAAAAAGTTGTTTTTAAGTATTTTTTACTATTCATTGAAAATTGGAAGTTCTCAAAAAATACCCAAAATTTAACATAGGATAATTTTGATATTCAGAATCCAAAAATGAATTCCATTTTGAAATATAAAAATTATATAATTTCAAAAAGTTGGTTTTGATATTCATAACGACTACTTTGATTGGTCGCGGTGTGTTAGAACTAGAGGTTGCGTACAACACACGCTGCTCTATTATTCAAAGAGAAGTGTATCATGGAATATTGGGGTGTTACATTCTACCCTCCTTCATTAAATTGTGTCCTCTCTATTTAAAATTATATTTCGAAAATAAATGTTTGAAAATAGAAAATACCTTTCTGGAAAACCCAAATCAGAAATAAGGTTAATAAAATTTAGCCTTAATAATAGGGAAAGGGAAATGAAAAAGTATCCACAAAATTATGATCTCGATTAAAAGAACATTGGTAGAAATTATAGAAAAATAATTAGAGGAAAAACTTAAATATTTGTAAGGAGTGATTGAGGTCATCAATAACAAACAAGTGTAAAATTGAGGGCCTCAAATCTTTAAATCTATGGTGATTTAAAATATCATCAGTTCAACAAAACATACAGTATTAGGATAACACAAGTTTTTAATATCACTTTACTAAAGTATAAGAATTAATTTATTCAAAGATTAATAGAGAAGTATATATATATACTAGACAGGTAGAGTTTCAACCATCAACTAATTTCTACCACAAACTCATCTTTCCCTGAAAAAGATAATAGAACTCAAAAATATTATATTTATCCTAATCGTAAAAGGTTCCAAATATTAACACATACCATCTATATTAGGAAAACTATTTTGAAATAACCAGGGACTTCCTGTAGGATAGTGGTAGGTAATAAAGGCTTGTTACACTATTGTTGTGGGTTTGATTCCTAAAGCTTTGTTCGACGCGACGGGTTATCCCCCGACCTGCAGGTTGTCCTTTTCCTAAAACTATAGTATTATAATATTCCAAAAATGACCTTCAGAAATGTTATAACCTTAAACAATACTATCCAAAGGTCAACTTAATCCATTCCAACCTTTTTAGTTATCCAAAATAACTCTTTCCAAACTTTCTCTAAAAGGTCCCTAAATTACAAAATCAATATTAACATAAGATTCCCCAGACAAAGTTATGTTTCCCTTATTGCCACATACTAAAAATATGATTACCTTCATCATATTAAAACCTTAATGAAAACAACAAGTACTGTAGTAAAATACTTATATATATCACATTATTCTTATGAACATAATATAGTTCTTGAGTCCAAAAATACAATAATTATTCCACTTCAACTGTAGTAACAACATAATATTGGATTTGATCCCTTGGCCTCTTCTAAGGTAAGTTTCTTTAGCGCTTAGGGAATTCATTTTCATAATTCCCTATTTATCTACAATTGTAGCATTCAACATTGATACCCTCTTTCTTTCCCTTTCAATCACGAGCCTGGTGACCTTTTTTGTCACATTTACAACATACTCTAATTCCTTTTAGGTAAGTACCAGGGTGATTCTTCCCACAGTTATCAAATAATGGAAAATACTTCTTTCCCTTTTTCCCTTATTCTGTCTCTTGTTCCTCTATTATTTTCTTCTTGTTCTTTACATTATAGTCATAATATTTAGAGAATACTTTTTCTATCTTGATAGAACACGAGACTATATCTTCGTACATTGAGAAAGATTGTGATACTAAAGCTCGACGGTGAAATGGGTTTAACCCATCAAAGAAACGATCAATATTACTTCATGGGTTACGTATATAATCTACAGCATGACCCGCTAACCTTGTAAAGATACACCCATACTTTGCAACATTCTCATCCCCCTTTTTCCTCAGACTCAGAAATTGTCTTTCCATATCTCCTTGATGGTCAAGAGTAAAGTATTTTTCTAAGAAAAGATCTTTGAACTCTCTCCATTCCATACTTGATACTTCTTCATCTTCCATTGTATTTCGAATCAATGGCCAACATTGATCAGTATCTCCAGTGTGGTGGAAAACTGCCATGATAACCTTTCCACTTTCACTACTCCCCAAGGCATGGAATATTTTCTCTAAGGAATTTATCCATTGCGCAACTACTAAGGGATTTTTACTCCGATTGAATGATGGTGGTTGTTGCCTAATGAAGTGGTCTAACATTGAACCTCAATGTTGTGTATCAGGGTTCTCCATATGAGTAAGTTTATTATTCATAACCCTGGTGAGTTGTCCCAGTATGGTGATAAGATGATCAGCACCAGTTATATCAACAGCTCGATTATAATTATCTTGGACAGGAGGGAATTCCCTATATGGAGTGTGTACATTGATAAGGTTTCCATTAATTCCACTAGGCACCATTTCTAAACAATGTCGTAATCTAGATTAGTTTATGAATCAAAATACATAATAAAAAACTTGCAAATCACTTAACATAAATTGAACTACGTATGAATATAATCCATAATCAGAAAAAAAAATTCATTGAGGAAGTATATACTCATCAACCCGTCATAATGGTTTGTATAAAAATGATAATTATCCTAAGAAAATCCCCTGGGAGTGTCGTAACCAAGAGTACTGCAAGGCCCGTTGTTGTGCACAAGTTCTCGTTCGATTCTAGCTCAAAGCGATATTTTCGGGTTTTACCCCTAGGTACATATTTGAGAGATCCACCTCTACTTGCACATATTTAGATAGGGATTTATTTCTTATAATACTCACAAAATCTATATAATACCCAAATCTAGAAAGTTCTTCTATACTAATCCTCAAAGTCTATCTTAGGGATATGTGCTCTAATCAGAGTTTATCGAAATCTAGCTTCCATGGTTAGTACTAAACTGCCTATGATACAAACTGTAATGCCCCGACCACAGTCACCCAGAGTCGGTGCATTATTACGTAACATTGGCATGATCACAAAAGATCAAGTCTCGAAAGACCGATTAGTTTAGTAGCCTTGGAAACAGTAGATACATTCATAAATTTTACATTAAATCATAAAGTAAAAAACTACAATAACATAGTCTCCACAGTCCACACTCATATCACCTTCAGACAATCCCTGCAGGTCAGTCATAAAATATTTCATCACATCCTGGGAAAAATAAAACATAGAAAGGGGTGAGCTCAGATGCTCATTAAGGATAACAATATAGCGGAAACTTTCATAAATAAACATAAAAATTTAAGGAAATTTAGACCTAAAACAAAAGCCATTTATACTTGAACATCAGAATAATATGGAGAAAGTAAAATGAAACAATTCCATTTACTTATTCACATGTATATTATACTGGTTGAATAATCACATTAAATATCAATAACCACTTTCATTATGATGGAATGCATAATGCCTGACTATAAAAACCTCGTAGCCAAGGCCTTGTGCCAAGACTACAAATAAGATTTTGTCAAGGCCTCATGGAAAGACACTAGTTTGTCTCATGATACCTACCGATGCATTGAGGAGATATAGTGTGCTCCACCTGTCACTTATTAAGTCCAATTCATTCCTCATATGAACAGGTTTAAACATATCATAAACCATAACATAATCGTATCACATAAAACAAGAAAAAAGGAAGCATAACATTTCCACATTTCAATGACAAGATATCAATAAAACACATTTATATAATAATAACATTATCACAACCATTTTCAGTACCAAAGTAAATGAAAATTAAAACATGGTATTTATTTTTCATTTAAAAAAGTTATAGATTGTAGAGGAAGCTGAATCTCACATAATGGTCATGGCGGCGGATAAGTCATTGTCGCCACATATGTAAGACAAAACATTACTTTTGTCATTTATTAAAAACTCTTCATATAAAAAGATTTCTTTTTAATAAAAGTAAAATTAAAATTGTTTTATACACCTTATAAAAGAAAATTGTGTATAAAACAAAATATGCTTCAATGAAAGAAGATTGAGACGAAGTCCCTTACCTCGTGTCCGACTTGACTCAATCATTCATTAATATCCCGAATAATAAACTAAAGTTAATTTATACTTGTATAATAACCTTTTTAAAGTTCATTATTCCTTTTTTATCACTTATTACCATGTTATTAACATTATGTAATTATATAAGTTAATAACGGTCATTTTGTCGATCTTTGGTACTTCAGTCAAAAATAAAATTCCTATAATTACAGGTTGTGCTTGTGGTAAAATATCCATTATATCTAGAATTATATTCATGATTTTGATATCTTATATATCATATATATCCATTATATACATTCATTTATAATATTACACAACATTTAGAGGTAAGAAATGAAATGCACCGTTCATGGAGACGGTAAGTCGTACCTATGTATGAACGCTAATTTCATTTCTATTTAGTATTTAATGGACTGAAATCATAATGATATAAAGGTATATTATAATTACAGTATAAAATCAAATATAATATAATTTACTCTATCCTTTATATGTCCCACATATGGCATTAACGATTCAAATCACTTTGAGGGGGCGGTAGTCTGCACTTCCTAAAATGAAATTATCACGTTTACCCATAATGGAAATCATTACATAATTGAGAAATACAGAAAAATAAGAAAAAAACAAAAATAATATATATAATATATAAATATAGTGACATCTTAATGGCCACCATGAGAGGTGTTAAAAGAAGATTGAACAATCATCGTTTCGTGAGGCAGAAATTTGCCACCCACTGAAACAGTATGTTCTTTAACAATTGGAAGAAGGTGTGTGTAAGTGAAAATAAAATCATTATCATAACTAAATCGTAGGATTTTTAAGATATTGTTTTTTTTTTTACAAAAATAAAGGAATAAAAATAGTTTAAGTGGTTGGAGAATCAAAATAAAACAAATGAACATAAGAAAAGACATTACCTTAAAATCGGGTAACTCTTTTTCATTTGAGCCAAAGGCATCCTTGGGAAGACTTCTTCCCAATGTGAGGATTCTAGGAGTAAGATATGGAAGTTGAGAGAGTATTTGGGAAGATTTTGGCCGAGCCAAATGGCTTTGAAGGTGTGAATAAGGTTGTAAGGTGGGGGCCTTTTATAAGAGGAGAGGAGGGGACTAATGGAATGTTATGAAATGTTACATTCTTATGAAATTATTTTCGGATTTCAAAGGTCCCGAAATTTTATATTTCAAGTATATGGTGATATGGGATAGGAATATACTCATCCAATGGGTTTTTGACAGGTGTAAGTCTTAGTTTTTACATTATCTTTTAATTTATTTAAAAAGATCAGTAATGAGATAATCGCTGCATCATCATGGTGTGAAAAATAAATTTAATTATTTAATGCCTAAAAATTAGAAAAAATTTACCATGATGTAGGAAATCTGTAAATATTTTCAATGTATATTAATAGTCGAAAATATATCTTGTATAACCCCTTGTAAAAACTGTTTTAGTAAAAGAATGCATGTTTGTGACATTTTTATTTTTACTTTAAATAAAAGGTATTAATGTCATTATCATACCCATGTAGCTCCATGGGGTCCCACATGTTGACCCATGGAGTTTTTTGGTCATCCATGAGTCATCCAATAAGAGTAGTACATGTGTCAAGGTAATTTCATATTATTATAACATTATTTTTACCATAAATTACTCTAATTACTTCTAATCGTGGTTAATAAAACTCAAATGATAATATTCACCAAAAATTATTTTCATCCCATTGAACCACTTTTTACTTCCTAATTAAAACCCTTTATGTCGGATTTTTGAAATTAAATTCACATAAGCGGTAAAATTTCAATTGAACAAAAAGTCAGATTTTTAACAACCACTTAGTGGTTTCACTATTCATCAAAAATTGTTGTTTTTCAGAAAAATACCAAAAAAATCACCCGATGCTATATTTGATATTCCAAATTAAAATATGATGTCTATTTTAAAAAATTAAAAACATATAAGTTTCATTAATTAATTTTTTAGTTAATTACCATTTTCAAAACAAATGCTGTGTTTTTAGGAAAGAATATCAATCAAATGATAGACAATTGTTTATGTCCAACTTCAAAGTGAAATTAATTCTAATGACCACCATTGGATAAAATAGTAAAAGTATATTCTAATTATACTTTAAAACCACTCAATATTATAATTTAACACTATAAATTATTTTTATTACAAAAATTGTTTTAAGTATTTTTTTACAATTCATATAAAATTGGATGTTCTCAGAAAAATACCAAAAATTCAACATAGGATAATTTCCATATTCAGAATCTAAAAATGAAGTCCATTTTGAAATATAAAAATTATATAATTTCAAAAAGTTGGTATTACTATTCATAATGGCTACTTTTAATGGTCGTGGTGTGTTAGAACTTGAGGCTGCATACAACACACGCTGCTCTATTATTCTAGGAGAAGTGTACCATGGAAGATTGGGGTGTAACAGAAACTAGGTAATATCAGGTGTCTTAGTGGTCTAGTGACGTGAGGTTATCATGGGCCTCATATGAAAAAAAATTATAGCTCTTATGATATACGTAGGTATCTAACCATGTTATTATTAGAAAGATCTATTTTAATATACTTGTTTATTAATACCCTTATTATTGATTTTTTTTAATATTCATATCATAAGAAAACTGAGGGTGGGTGAAATGTAGAGATAATAGAAAGCAATAAATATATAGGATCATTATTATGGATATCCATACTATCTAACTCTAGTTAGTTTCATACATATTCTATTTTCACATTCCAATATATGTATTAATTTCTTTGGTTAAATACTTTAAATTTAATTCATTACTCAACATCTTACATTATATGGTACTAAATAAGTACTATCCTCCTAAGAATGAATCATACTATCTCATCTAGAATGATCCTATATCCACTTATCACATGGAAACCATATTCCCTTTGTGATAATTAAGTGGTGGAAGGGATAATAAATGAATCATTGGGACGATAAAAATATATAAGTTAGTGGAAGAGTCATTATCACCAAACTATACGTCTTGCAAGTTTTTAAATTACTGAAGTTATAATTAAACCATTAAAATATAAAAACACAAAGAATCTGGTAAACCTCAAATCACATATCTTGTAGAAACCATTAATTTTACTCACCATGATCATGGAGTTTTATATCACATCATGAAAATAAAATCAAAATATGGAAAGAAGAAGAAAAATTATTTGAAATAGGATACAGTGATATAATAAATATTGGAAAATAAAAATATAAAATCAATCACTACATGAATTCCATTGAAAAATTCAATGGTTTTAAATCATTACAAGTGTGAGAGGGAAGTGAATGTATTGGAATTATAGTGATTATTCTTCAACCTAGTGCACTTCAGTTTCCAATCTACATCCCTTGATATTTTTCCTCATCGATATTTGAGGTCATGGATATCTCAATGGTGGATTAATCTCAAATAATTCATTATGTAATAGGTGTGATGTTCCTACATGATATCCCCATGGTATATTTTCAATTATTAAAATGGTTAGATGTTTTACGTGAGGTTCATGATAATTAATTGATTTATGGTAGATCACTTATGTTTGATTTTCAATTTTAGTTCAAGCACACAAATCATTTTAGTATAAATTCGTTTCATTCTGAAGTAGTATTTTGGTCAACTATGACATGTAGCTAATCCCTAGGTTTAACTTATATAATAATTAATAAAATTATATATATTATAAATGAGTTTTAATGAATTTTTTTATTCATATATAAGGTCCTCAGTAAGTGTTCACCTTGCGTTGGTCCTAGGATATTTCTTTTATTATGATTTGAGGTCCACTCCTGAGTTTAATATGTTGTATGGAACTTTGATTCTGAAATTTCAATTTACCTGGGTGGATTATTCTGACATAAGAGAGATTAATATGAATTTAACCATATGAGGGTACTCTATGTGAGGATATTATTATGTATTTAGTGTTCATTTATACATGTGACATGAAGGCCAATGTTTAATATAACATGATCTAGTTTTATATCGCCTTTAATAGTGTTTAGGACATTATAGTGATTCTAATATGAATCATTGGATATCCAATTAAATTTTGATATAGTAGTAATATATTTTAGTATCCCTTATTTACCACTACTTTTGGTTGAGTACCTTTTACATATACTTAAGAGTTTTCATTTAATCTTTTGCATTTTTGTTTACCCTTGGTTATTAATATATAATATTTAGTTGGATTGGATGAATTGTTTTTTTAAATTTAGTTTGGCCTATTTCTCTTTAGTCAATGAAATACCCCTTGAATTTAATTCCACACAGCACCTGACCCAAGGATTTTAATATCACATGAGGCCTCTCTTTTTCATTTTAATGTCATGCAACTTCTCATTTCATCCTTTAAAATCACACAACATTTGAAAATTTGGAATTAATTCATTATATCCTTCTAAAAATATTAATTATTTATCCATATCCTATAAAAATTCCAAATTAATCCAATATCGGTTCACATTATATCCAAAATTCATCGAACACTCAAAAGTCTGTGTCTGTTTTTTGTTCAATATATCTCTAAAATGAATAAATCAATTAAAATAATATATTTAAGAAACTAATAAATTAAATCAATATTTCATAATGTTGCCAAAATTTAATTAATTTATAATATTTATATTAATTAAATTATATATTATAATTGAAAATTGGAATAAAAATTTTAAATATTTGTTCCCATCACTCCACTTGTAATTCATTACACTCCTAGGAAATTTTGAGAAATCATGAAAACAAACATCCTATCAAGTTCATGTAAACTAACCATAAGAAATAGAAACAACCAAAAAACCATCATTTATATTTATATTTCATATTATATAATTTAATCCCACTACCCTACTTCCTTTTAATGAAGATTTCAACCTTTTAATGTGACCACATGAATTGATAACCTACCTCACATGGAAATTTTACACTCTTCAAACTAAGAAGAAATTACATTGAATTATTTATATTCCTAAAGATCACATGTTCAACCACATTGTATCCAAAGTCCTATTATTTATGATAATATATGTAGATATTCATCTCGAGAAGAGTTTCAACCTGGTTTTCTAGGGTTCAAGTGATGGTAGGTTTAAATGTTGAAATTTAGGGGTGTTAGAGGATTTATAAATCTATAAATCACATTATATCTTATAACACTATACAGTATATAAAATAAAGGTAAAATTAAATCAGTTCCTTTAAAATTTAACACTCCAAGAACCCATTCCCATGCTCTGTTTTAGGGTGGCATTTGTGTTAGTGAAATAAATAATATTAATGCTATTTTATCTTTTTTTCCTATTAAATTTTTTATTTTTATTTATATATATAATTTTTTTCATAATAAATTTATTTGAGAATAATTGGTTGACATTTATAATAATTTCATGTTATATCTAGTCAAACAACTGAACAAAACCAAATTTACAATCAACTCACACTCTTACCCAAAACAATGAAATCCATATATTTATTAACCATGAACACACCCTCTCCCACACACCAAGCTAAAAGTACAACTAGAAATGAAATAAATATATGGGTAGTTATGTATTAATAAAGTTTATAATGATTCTTTCATAAATTTTAATCATGTATTATAAGATTTAAATGGGTACAAATGTCAAGGTATTTAGAAAATTGGATTTTATAGGGGATTTTAAAATAAAAAATAAGCTCAATAATATTTTGTATTCATGATTACTGTAGTTTCCAATATGATAAAAAGAAATGTTTTATATTCAATACATAATAAGATACTATCAAGAAATTTATTATAAGGAATAATATGGAAAATGTGTTCATAATATCTATATGTTTGGGGGGGGAAATTAAGTTAATTCATTACTTTATCATTCATTTCAAACCCATTAATAAACTATTGTGTTATGATAGTAGTAAAAAATATATATTATAATTAATTTTAAAAAATAATTTATAAAGTAGAGAAATCCTCAAAAAAATAAATGATTAATCACCAGGTAGGATGTTATTGAGCATTAAATTTCTTAACATCAAATACACTCAAAAACATAAAATAAAAAAATGGGATCCAATATTTCATAAACATAATATGTCCCCCCACCCCCAAATTAAACTAACATTTTTTTTAATATCAAGAATAATGAAAAATATATTATATTGTGATTAAACCGAATAATAAGAAAACTGAAACATGGTTTATTATCCCTAATGGTAGCTATGTTAAGATCCATATTCTTTCCACTAGGACTTCTACAAGTAAAAATAAACATAAAAATGATCATTTATTCAAATAAAATAAATAAATAATAATTTTTGGGAAGTAATAGGATCATGGTTCATTCACATGGTGTAATTTTCTTTTTAAATATCTATATCTTGGAAGTTATAGTGGTTTAACCCCAATCCTAAGGTGGGATGAGTTTCTTTGAAAGAAACTACAACATGGGTTTTCTATATATGTCTATAATTAGAGATCAAGAGTGGGGTTACCAATGAAAATAGTATATTAAACCACACCCTAGTTGATTATTAAATACTGTAATGGGAGGGAATAAATTTAAAGGTACCTCCCTATATTCTGCAGTACCCTTACACAGATGGTTCTCATGGTGTTGTTGAGGTGGTAGTGGCTTCTCCACAGGTAGTAGGATATCTTATTCTTAAATTTTTACCAAATATTCGGTGTACTTTATATAAAAACCTATATTGTTTTTATTTTTTTGATAATTTATATGAAATAAAAATGGAAAATTTATAAATAATTCACTTTTAAAGAGGATATGATATGATGAATTTATATCTTTTCCCCTTATTTTTATTGGCTTTCAACTAAGTTTCAAAACAAAAAACCATTTGAAATACATGCTCTTATATATATAATATCATCCTCTGTTAAATGGGGTTTATTATTAATATTTTACACTATATAATACAAAATACAGCATGATATGATCTGAATTTTCAAATGCAAGATAGTTATAAGACATTTTATGTAAAGAAACATGAAATAAATGTATTCTAATATATTTTCAACACCATTCAATGGTTTTTACATAATATCATTCAATTTCTCTGTACTAATTAACATTTAGGAACTTTTTTTAAGAAATATAAGTGAATACATAATTATTTATTCAAATAAAATTATCTATTATTATTCATCTTCATTCAAGATATACTCCCAATGTGTTGAATCATCTATTTCAAAATAAATAGGGTTATTTTTCAAATAAATTTCAGAGGACGTAAAATAAAAATATTATGAGTTTTATTATCCCTATATAATTTTTCTTCTAGTATCTATTACTCACTATGGATTTAATTTGGAATAATTGTTGAAATATATGCCATAGAATGATTTTCTGGGGTTTTTACCTCATCAATGTCTTCTTGATAATTGAACAAGGATATTTCGCAAATCACATCATGTTATTATTCATAATATAGTCCTTACGCTATATACTGTTGAAATTGGTTTCCATCATAGATATAAATTCCTTTACCACAACCATATAATTTTATTTCTATATATGTTTTTAGTCTAATAACAAATAGATAGTTTATATTTATTGAATACTTTGTATGGTGGGATCTTATGTAGATTTATGGAATGAGAGTCTCTGAGAATAATACTGAATTTGTTAATTTATTTAAAACAATTCATCTTCTCATCCATTAGTATTAACCTATGGTTTCTATTTGTACTACACTTGAGATCATTCCTTGGGTTATGTTAGGAGGTTAAATTGATTAGTTATTAATTTTTTAGCTAGATGTGAATCCCTAACAATGATCATGATTTTTTTAAATCTATTTATACTAGGAATACATGTTGTGATCCATTATTAAATAATTTTTACCATGTTATATTTATCCCTAATTGAAATAAAGAATAAAAAATAAACAAAACAAACAAATGAAATGGAAACCTATTTAGTAATGTGAAAACAACGAATGCATTGATGGATCTTAATTTTTTTCCATGTGATTGTAAGTTATGATGGGGCTCATAGAGAAAAATAATAACTCATGGAATGCAGCTATGGAGATGGCTTGGGTCATCTCATAAACAGACAATATAATACACTCAATTATTAATAAACATTCTATAATTTTTTTAAAATATTTAAAATAGAATATAAATGAGAGTGGAGGAAATGGAAAAAAGAAAGAAAACATGCAATGTTGACTCAAAAAATCTATTTAATATGAAAGGTGTTTTCAATAGGATAATTTTTATGGGTAAACATGTTGTCTCTATCTTGTTAGTCTCATTCATTCTAAACAATAACACTCCAACACACATATTAATGCCTCTCACTGGATCGTTGAATGTATGAATGAACATCTCACCCATATCCTTCATAAGAAACCAAAAAACTACTCTTCTCCTGAGATACTACCATATTGACTCCATTATAAAACAATTTTATCCATTCATAACTCAGTAACTATAGAACCACTATGATTCCAAAGAAAATTAAGGGAAAATAAATAAATAAATTAAAGGATAAATTTGACAAAAACAAAGTGGGAAAACAACTTTCATCAACCTCTCCTCCCTATAATTATCCAAATTGAATGAGTTATAATTATATAGATAAAATTTTAAGACATGGGAAATCATGTAAAACTCAATTAAATTCTCTTAGAGAAACCCTCGGGTTATATCTCCATGATCACAGTGGTTAAGATGAAAAAATAAAAATAAAATAAAAGAAAGGGGAAAATGAAAAATAATAATGGAAAAATAGAATGCACTATTATTGAAAATTTAGAAAACATAAATTATAAATTTATACACTACATCAAAGACATGTATGGAGTAAAATGTTTGTAAATATTATAAATTGGAAAGATAAGTGAATTTATAGGAATCTTATGGATTATTCTTCATCATGGTGAACATCAAAACCAAACCACCATCCCTATATCTACTTTCACACGGACAACCAAGGGCAAGGATTTCTCTATGATAACACCATATTAAATTTTACCTAAATCACTGGTGATATATTACTCTATTATAATCCCATGGTATCTTCCATAATATTTTTATAGGTATATGTAATGTGGGAGGTCCACATTTATTTCCCTATTTATGTAAAATAAGATAAATTTATTTCCAATTTTAGGTTGAGCCCCCAAAATGTTATTGTGGTAAATCAATTTTAATACCATATAGAATTTATTTTTAATTTAACACATGAACTCCAATAGGTTCATATTACATAAGTTATGAAGTGTGAATTTTAATGACTTAAGAGTTTCAAGGAATTCATTTATTTGTACAAAATGTCAAGCGATGTTGTTTACTTTATGAGTGTCATGGTACGTAGTTTTTATTCTAATGTGAGATCCACTTACTATGGAATAATATGACACGGGGGATTTAATTTTAATATATCATTTTACCAAGGAATATAATTCAAACATGTGTTATATTCCATTAAATTTAACCTTGTGTATTTAATGGTAGTGGATTTAGTCTTATGTGAGTAGTATCCATTTATATAGAAGCTTGAAGATGTCTATTTAATATAACATAAAATGGTTTTATTTAATCGCATATTGTTCTTGGGACATGCCAATTATTCTTATGTATATCACTAGATACCCCATTCAATTCTAATGTAGTGAAATTAAATTTATGTAGCACTTATGTATCATATTTTTTGACTAACAATGTTTATGTACACTTAGGTGTTCTTCATTTAATCTTACACATATTTGTTTCAACAAAGGCTATTCTTATGTGAGATTCAGTACAAGGTTATGAATATTATTTAGTATGTGGGAAGAACTTTTTCATGTTATTAAATGACATAACATTTGAATTTTATGTCACATATCACATGCCACAATTAATTTAATCTCTTTTATATCATAAGTGTGGACTTTTAATTCTACACAGCCTTATATTTCATCATTTAGTTTCTTAAAACCTTTATAAATGTGTAATTCATTCTAATTTTCCCTTGGAAGATTTAAATTATTCATCTATATCCTTTTATAATTGTAATTTAATGACATGTAGAAGAAAATTATACAAGAAATTCACCAAACACTCAAAATGATGTGTATGGCCTTTTATACAAAACATTTCCAAAATAAAAAATCAATTAAAATAATAAATTTTATACTATTTTATATTAAATCAATATTATTAAAAAAATATTCAGAAATATAAATATTTCCCAGGTTTTACATTATTTAATGGGTAACTTATCATTAAAAAACTAAAATAAAAAATTGAAAATAATGGTTCCCATCACCTGATAGGCACATTAGGACCCAAAATGTTTGATTTTATGTAATATGTGTCATAATTTAATTATTATACTCATTCATACACTGGTATTTCATAGAATATACTAAGGACCCCATTTTTGGTGACAAGATGAGATGTATTTTGCATCACCCTGCACAAGCACCCTTATGGATGCAGAAACCCCATGTTTGGTATATAGGTTGGACCAAAAGCTGCACAAAATATTATTCTGGTGTTTCTCAAATGAGTTTGTAGAAAACTTTAAGTTGAGCCTCAAGGGTTAAGATGGAGCCTCTATGTAATTTTTATGTTTCATGTTATCATCCCAATGCGTGATCTTGTTTGGTGGTAAGATTTTATATCTTTAATATTAAATTTTTATATCAGGGTTGTATGTTATTTCTATTTTTTTAAATTTTTTTTGAAATTACATATGTATTCTCTGATATTGGATGTGGTTATCTTATTACTGGTTATTTATTTGGAATTTATAGTCATGATATTGAGAGTATATTCTCCCTAAATGCTAAATTTAAACAATCAACGCTAGTTGGTAGCCTCTAGCTTACACAGAGGAGATATTGATATCTTATTTCACCATCATATAGGTAGTTGTTCATGAATGTATGGACCAGGGTATTATAAAATGCTATCATAGAATAAATTCAGTACTTTACTAGTATGAGGCTTTTTAGATTCAGATATGAGTGTATGGAGCTCAATATAGACATTGAGTTTATAAATCGTGAACAAATATTCGATGAATGTATTTGTTAACAAGTTTATCTGAATATGGTTATTTTAACTATCATATTTGAGATATTTTATCATGTATGATGTGATAATTTCATTATGTTATTTACTGTTTTGTTCTTGCATTGTGATAGTAGGTTGTGTTTCAATATGCATCATATTCAACACATAGGATTTACATGATATTTATTTTTTGTTTAATGTGTCAACACAAAAAATACATAATTTTTTTCAATATAAGTTTTTGTTATAATTATACTCAACTCTACCATAGATATTCAATTCTTGTTCTGATTTTGATAGTATTTCCAGATGACTGGATATGTGCATTTAATCCTGATCAGTCTTACGATTATAGTTATACAACCTCTATGATCATGAGATTTACTAAAAAAATAGTGGTTAGTTTTAGGAATTTTATGTCTCATTGATTGATTGGTAAAAAAACTTATTCTTGATAAATGCTTGAAATAGAATATTTTTGTTTTTAAGAGATAAATATACATGATAGGGTAGATAAAGTAATGCGGGACTCCATTGGTTATCAAGATGTAAACACATATAACATTTCATGTATTGTGCTTATATTTAGGAGGAATGATCAGATATATTTATAACCAAGTTGGTTATGGTAATGGATTTTTATGGGATAGTTAAAGGTAATCCTGTATGGTGGAGTCTAAGGAGAGTAGAGTACAAGTGGATTATTTTTTTAAGTCATAAATGAGCAATGTGGATCATGTGATGAGTTGTTTGATAGGTGGAATGTCTTGGATCATTGGGAAAAAACATCTTGACTAATTCTAGTTAGATGATGTTACCCTGTAGGGGACCCATGGAGAGTTGGTTAGGAACAAGGACCTAGGTTTGATAAGGCACAAACAATGAAAGTGGGATTCTAAGGGTGTAAATCTATCCTAGTGACCCAAAATCCCAGTAGACCGGGTTTAAAGCCTGACCAAGCCTGGCTCAAAAAATCCCAACCTAGGCTTGAGTCGGTCTCGGGAAGAGGGGTTGGTTGATTCAGGTTGGGGCCACCATATTTTGGCCTGGACAATTCTGGAAGCTAAACCCATAGGGTTTTCCTAGAATCCCATCCAAACGGTCATCCTTGCTGTCTGTAAAAAACCCAAATATTGATAGAAAAACATATTTTTGAGGAGTTATGTGAATATTTTTTGTCTTGAAAATGTCAACCAATACGTTTCCCCTATAATATAGTATAGTGGTGACCACATGGTTGTCTCTCGAGGAGGTTTCAGATTGAGTTTCAAAACTATCACTTTTATTATTTTCGCAAAAAATGAAAATGGTGATTTGATTAACATTTTGAAAATTTAATTTGAATTAAATACTAAAGTGAAATTGTTTTAAAGGTAATATATTTGGGATTGAAATAAAAATTAAAACAATGTCCACAGACAAGATTCACCCACTCGGACACTCCTCTCTTCCTTGTATATAAGACAATCAATTAATTTACATTCGTAAATGTACCCCCAAAGACCACTAGGTGTAAAATAAAATTCGAAAAGACATCATATTAAGGCTTCAATATGATTGTGGTACCACCTATATATGTGAAACAATTACCTAAAGACTTCCAAGTAATTGAACCTAATTGAATATTCTATTCCCAATGACCAAACCTCACTAGAGAAAATTAAATAGCAAAATCAATTGATCCACTTTATAGACAGAACAATGATCAAAAAAATTTGATAATTTTTTTTTGGAAATACAAAAACTAGATTCATTCAAAAATATAGTTTAAAGATAAATTCAAAAAGATTTTAAACATTAAAATCTCAACTCAGAAGAGAGTGTCGGTCGGGTGTCATCATCTGTAACCACTTGTCCCTTAACCATGCATCAAATGTGAAGCCTTCACCATCTCTATTGAATCCTCAAATAATTTCCTCTTCTTTAGGAATTCAAAATCAACCTTAGACTAGGCTCTCTCAAGCCAAATCCGTTTGTGATGGACGATGTGTTGATTAATGGAATGATTTGAGAGGTAGGAGCTCCTCTACTTTTATATGCATATTTCTTCCTCTCAAAGATGTTTCATTTTTGACCAATTAATCAGCTGCTTCACGCATGGAACCATTAATGAATATTGTTTATAAATATTTAGGTCTTTCACCCTCCAAAATTAAAACAAATTGGGTACCGTATGATGGATGTATGATTTTCTAATTGTCAGTTTCTTTTTATGGAAGGAGGTTCCATGAAGCTTCATTCAAAACTATGTCATTAAATGACCACCAGACAAGATTCCAAATGCCCTGATGTTAAATTTGTGAATGCACCTTGGATTCCTCTTCCATATCTAAGTATAGTTATATCATTTGGAGGTGTTTTGGACACATTGTGTTTCTGTTACAAGGGTGGGGTCCATGTAGTCCTCCAAGAAAAATCTTCAACATCATTGATTTTTTTTCCACTATAGGCTCCAATCAGCTCCTGGTACAGAGGAAAAAGTTGATAAAAAATAAGGATTCCAAAAAATTTAGAATCATAATATGTGAGAATATATTTTATGATAAATGTTGAAAATACCCCTATGATAAAAATCAGTTAAAAATACAGAATTTTGCAATTTAATCTTTTTATCCCAAAACACACTCTAAATACAAAATTGTTACAAATAAAATAAATTTTGTAAATTGGTGAGGTTTAAATCATTTAAATTGACATGAGAAATAGTGTAAATATTATCTCTATCAATTCCCCCACAATTGGCAGTTGGACTCTTGGATAGGTGATCACTGAATCAAGGAAAATTCAAAACACATACTAATAGAGTTTACCAATTAACCACAAAGAATAAAAAAGATATCAGGCATCATTAAATAAATATTTAAAATTAACAATTAATGTCATTAAATCCATGTTCACTCCTTCTCTCTTCTCATGCACACAACACACTTACCGCGCATTTATTTTCACTCAGCACACAATATCGATTTGCAACAAGGCTTTTCTTATCCAACTCATGCAAGAACTACCATAGGCTGGATAAATTTAAACATCTCCACTAGATTTGAGCCAATATCATGTGATTATAATGAGGAATTTTTCAAAGGTTATTGTGTCTTGGGGTTGGTAGGATTCAAATGTGAAAATTTATTAGGTTGAAAAAGAAGGGTTTGGCTCTTTTCAAAGCAGAACTGCATGATCCAAATTTTTACTCAGTAATTGTATCCTCCATATTATCCTCTAAAAAATAGCTTCTATCATCTCATTTAAATCCCATTACATCGATATTTTAGAAGAAAATATGAAATTTTTTTAAAGCTCTAGATATGGAACATCATATGTCCATTACGTGCTCCATACATGCACAACTCCATTTCAGTTGAGAGCTCCAGATAGGCACAAATCTCAGAAAAATATATTATATCACCACAAATATGTCTTCAATGTTTCAATACCATCCCAATGAAACACCAAATGGGGTTTCACATTGTAATTCATCTCCCACCACATAAGTTCAACTAGATCAAGCAATTATACTTCCAGAAAAGGTTGGAAAGGGAAATTTTTCTTGTAATGTGGCTAACCTAATAGGCTATAAATGGATAAAAAGGCTCAATAAATGATCAAATGTTAAATTAAGTCCAAAATAAAATGTATAATCATGAAAAGGGGGATCCAATATCTAAATTCCATAATCATTTTAATTACAAGTTTCTCAGTCCTCTGGTTTTGATAGAAATAAATCATGTTCTGGTTTAAATAATCACAAATTGGTTCACTCAAGAAAGAGGTGAATATGAAGAACATATAAAAAATGGGTCTTTAGGAATCACATGAATGAGAATTTAAATTTCAACATCAGTGATATGTTCCATATGGTTGAAAAATAGCTGGTCTTTTCAAGAAATTTCCAAATTTTTTATCTTGAATCAATTAATTTTTTTGCATTTATTTATGTTCAGTTTCTAAGGATTAGTCTGTTAAATCCATATAATGAGTTTCGAAAAATCAAATAATTCCAAAACCCTATTTTTAATAGGAATAATTTGAAAATAAAACACCGGAGATTTGAAAAAGAAACACCTCAAAAATGGAAAAAAAAATTGAACACAAAATAATCAAATGAAATTTCATAAAAATATAATCTACCCTGTATTGTGCCTCCCCCCACACTTATTCTGTGAAATGTCCTCATTTTGTAAAAAAATTATTTATGCCAAAAATTTAGGAAATTAAATACATAAGAAAATAAATGAGAAGTAAAGACACAACCTAGCAGTAATTGTATTCTTTATCATGAAGGTTAATCTCCCCCCATATAGGATCTTGAACATTCTCACTAAATAGCTTCATACTATTCCCATTGATAATAAATTATGTCCCTTTGTCTTGATCATTAATCTGTATTGCTCCAAAAGGAAAAATGTGAGTAATGATGAATGGACCAGACCATTTGGAACAGAATTTAACTGGGAAGAGTTTCAATCTATCATTGAACAGCAAAACATTGACTCCCTCCTGGAAATTTTTGTTGATAATCCTCTCATAATTAATGGATTTTCTTCAATATTTTTATAACATGGATCTTTTCAATGCATTATTTTTTATCTCCCCCAGCTCCTGCAAAAAATATTTTACTTATTTACATTCTGAAAAACTGTTCATGTTACATGTTTTACGGCCCAAAAGGATTTTTTTTCTAACCCAAATGGTAGATGAAAATATTTTTAATAGACTAATCTAAATGGTGAAATTCCAATTGGGGTTTTTAAATAAGTTTTGTAGGCTCAGAGAGAATCAACAACTCTCAAAATCTTATCTTTTATATTAGGGTTCACTATTTTTTCTAGAATTTGTTTGATCTCCCTATTGGACAAATCAGCTATCCTGTTTTTTTAAGATGATATGGCATATAGACTCTATTATTAACATAGTTTTTCTTCAAAATATATTTCAAATTCATTTTACAAAAATCGGTACCTTGATCTGTAATTAGAAACTTTGGGATTCTAATCCTTTAAAACAAATTTCCTTTTACAAATTTGGACACAATCATTGGATCATTAGTTCAGGAGGGGATAGCCTCTACAAACTTGGTTACATAATCAGTATCTTGAAATATGTAGATATATCCATAATAATTTGTAAAATTCCCCATAAAATCTATTTTACATACATCAATGACATCACAAAATAAATGTGGTTTTTGTGGTATCTAATTCCACGTGGAAATGTATCCCTTTAATTGAAAATTTTTACATGTTCTCTAGAATTTGAAAGAATCTCTAAAAATGGTGGGCCATTACAATCAAAAATCTTGAACATTTCTTTTTGTTCCATGTGGTCCAAAGTGTCCTCCACAGTTTAATTTGTTGTATAAATTTAGAATGGATTGAAATTCAATGTTCGGAATGCATCTTCCTATAATTTGATCACTACCAATGTTCCATAAGCCATGATTATCCCAAATGTATTTCATTGAATCATTAACAAGTATATCAATTTATTGTTTGGAAAACCTATGGGGATGTTCATCAGAAGCTCAATAGTTCACAAGTTTGCAAACCATGGTCTTTCAAATTGAGTAGAAAATAAATCCTCATCTAAAAATGTTTCCTTAATTGGTGGACACATCTGAATGTTTCTATTCTCAATAGATGGTATCCTGCTCAAAAGATCAGCAACAAGGTTATCACATCCTTTATTATCTTTTATTTCAACATAAAAAACATGTATCCAAAAGATCCTTCTCAGAAGTCTTGGTTTTGTATCAAGTTTCTTCATCAAGAATCTAATTTAAGAATGATCGGTGAAAACAGTCACCTTGGATCCAATCAGATAACTTCTAAATTTGTTTAGATAAAAGACAACAGGGAGTTGTTCTTTCTCAGTTGTTGTGTATTTTTATTTGGCTCGATCTAGAGATTGGGAGGCATATGCAATCACATGAGATTTATTTTCCTTCCTTTGACTAAACATTTGACCAAGAGAAAATTTTGATTCATTGGTCATGATTTCAAAGGGAATGTCCCATTTTGGTGGTTTTACAATGACAAGAGTTATCAGACTTTGTTTTAGCTCATGAAATTCTATTCTTCAATTCTCATAAAAGAAAAATGGGGCATCCTTTTTTGGGAAATATGGACAATGGAAGTGAAACCATACTGAAATCATTAATGAATCTCATATAAAAGATAAAATTCCCAAGGAGGAATCTCACATCACTCACAGTTATTGGGGATGGTAATGAAGAAATGACCTTATCATTGGATTTATCAACATGAATTCCATCATGGGACATAACATGTCCAAGAATGATCCCGTTACCTACCATATAATGGCATTCTTCATAATTTAGAACAAGGTTCTTTTCGAAGCATGTTTCGAGGACATTGGCCAATATTTTCAAACAACATTTAAAAGAAGATCCATAAATAGTGATGTTTTCCATAAAAACATCCATTCAAGTTTCCGAAAACACAAAGAAGATTCTTATCATACACCTTTGAAAAGATCCAGGAGCATTACATAAACTGAAGGGCATCCATCTATATGAAAAAGTTCAAAAGGGTCAAATGAAGGTGGTTCTCTCTTGAGCCTGTGGTAAAATGTGAATTTTACAATAAGAAGATAATCCATCAAGAAAAAAATAGTGTATTTTACAAGCTAGTATTTCATGGACTTGATCAAGGAATTGTAATATGGAAGTGGAATTTCTTTATACCCAAATTGAGTTTCCCATAATCAATGCACATTATCCATTTATTAGTAATCCTTATAGGTACAAGATCACAAAATTCATTACTTGATATTGTAAAGCCACTTTTTATAGGAACAACATGGACAGAACATACCCATTGTCTATCAGATATGGTAAAAATAATTCTAGCTTCCAGCAGGTTGATGACTTCTTTCATCACAACCACCAAAAGTGTTGGGTTTAGTCTTATTTGATTTTTTATCACTTGTATGGCATTATCCTCCATAAAATTTATGTTCATACAAACTGAGGGAATGATTCCTATTTTACTAGAGAGAGCACATCCAATGGCTTCCTTGTGTGACTTCAGAACTTCCATCAATTGGTTTTCCAAGAAATTTGACTAATCATTTGAGATGAGAATAGGGAGTTATTAATTATGACCTATGGATGAATACTTGAGATTCTCTGGAAGGGGTCTCTATTCTATCTCATGTGGGGTGGTTTCATTGATCAGATTGGATTTCTCGAAAGATACATTGTTTGGTGATGATCTATATTCATCATTGTGATCTCCTTCTATGAACTCATGACTTGTTTCATGTGAAAAATTGGAACCCTCTCCAGGGATACCACATACTAGTTCAGGGGTTCCTAGAAATTCATATTAATCATTATTCATTTACTCAGTCTCAATATCCCATGACTCTTCATAGTAAATAATTTCAAACTCTTGTTTATCGGATTTAGTATCAGACAAATTTTTATCTTTTTCCACATCAGTTGGTATTTCATTATAGAAAAAATTAGATAACACGCTAGAGGATAAAAATCAATCCTGTTTACATGGGGAGTATAATGATCCTCAAATAGGTGTTCCATTTGATGAAAAATGTTGAAATGAACAACATCTCCTCCAAATACCAGTGAAAGTGTTCCCTTGTGATCATTGATGATCACTTTCGCCATTTTTAAAAATGGTCTCCCTTGGATGAGGGGAGCATGTGTGCTTAACTGATCATTTTCCATATCTAAATCATAGAATTCAACAAGAAAAATCATATCTCTCACTTGACAAGAAACATCGTCTATAACTCTAGCATGTTCGGTGGTACCTTATTTGGAATTTTGAAAGATAATTAAAGAGGGTTTCAATTGTCCAACCTGAAAATATGGGTAGGCATAATGTGGTATGACATTGATGGAGGCCCCTAGATCAAGAATCACAATTTTAATTCAAATTTCCTAATTGTACATGTAATGGTAAATCATCCATGGTCTTTAAACATAACATGCATATCATGTTTAATCAAGGATGAATCATTCCTTCCTATGCTTAAATTTTCACCTCCTTTGAACTTCCTCTTGTTGGTACACATGTCTTTCAGAAACATAGCGTACCTTGGAATTTGTTTCACAGCATTGAGCAAATGAATATTTAATTGTACATTCTTGATTGTTTCCAAAACCTCATTATCGAATTATTTTTCAGTACTTGGCTTCGGTGGTTGTTCACACCCTGGATAAGGTAGTGGAGTTTTGAAGGTTTTTGGGGTATTCTAAGTATGGTTCGGAGAAACATAAGGACCTGACATCCTCTTCCAATTATTCTTTGTTCTTTCAAATAATATTTCCTCTCTTTACTTTTGTTTCTATCACCTTCAGATTATTCATCATTTTTATCAAGGCTTGGATTTTCTTCAACATTTTTGTCAGTAGGATTGATGTTCTCAATTTGTGGGTCGTTCAATTTTTTCCACTCCTATGTTCATTTGCACTCACATTTTCCTTCCCAATATTCCTCAGATTTAATTGTGGATTTAATGGTAAACCACCACTAATTGATTTGTTATGCAACTAATACCATAGGAATATTGATCTACTTGATTCATCAAGGTATTAATTATTTTTATCTTGCTATTTTGAGAATTCTTCTAGTTCACTCATTTCCTATTGTTGTTTCCTCATTGCTTCTTCAAGGTTCATATCAGTTCTTTGAGTGGGATGGGTAGTCTGAATGTCACTTCCGTAATGAGAATTTTCTTTCTCATTTAAATATATTGGTTGAGAATTAGTTGATTGTCCTTGGAATAAGCCTTTTGGTTGTTTAGGATGACGAAATCTTTCATTTGAGTTGTTGTTCCATCCCTGATTGAAATTTCGGTTGTTTTGAAATGGACTTTGTTGGTTTCATTGAAATGGTCTTCCGAGAAAAACTGCATTGCAGTTCTCATGAGGCTCTAGTATTTGTGAGAATTGGTAACTAAAATGGTCATTCGAAAACAAATCCCATTGTGGCCTTGTATTTGGAATGATACTTTAGGTTTGGGTTGAGTTAGTGGAATTTTAGAAAGCATCATTGACGTTACCATGGTGGTAAGATCAGATAGTTGACTTGAAATTGTGTTGTTTTCAAGACAAGTAGTAGGGAATTATTGTTTATATTTTACATGAAGAAGTCCTCTTGTTCCATATTTTTGGGCATTCTAGTCCATGTTTGCGATTAGAATAATAGCCACAACTAGTGTCTCATCAACTAAATCTCCTCTCACAGTAGCATCAATCATACTTCTATCAATGATACACAATAATTCATAGAAGTATTGAATGATAATCTAGTAACTAATTTGATGATGGGAGCAGCTAAAAACAAAGAGGTTTGAACCGTTCCTAGTATTCGTGCAGTGTTTCTCCTTATGTCTGAATAATTCCACAAATCTCTTTTCGAATGGAGGCAGTTATTGACGCAAGGAAATAAATTTCATGGAAAATATTTTTTAATTCATTCCCACATCTGATCAAGTTTGAGTTAGAATAGAAAAATAATTCCTTCCCAACTCCTTCTAGAGAAAAAGGATATGATATTAGCATTATTTTATTATCATTGACTCCATGAGGTTTCATGTTGACACACATGTAGATGAATTCTTGGAGGTGTTTGAGTGGGTCTTCACAAGGAAACCCATTGAATTTGGGAAGCTGGTGGATAAAAATAGACCTAATTTCAAATCCAACAGGGGCACCAGTTTATTCTACAGAAATCTCTTGATTTTTATCATCATATAAAGCCAGTTATTTCAATGTTCTATTTTCAGCCATTTGTATTTCAGTTTCAACTATGTCCATCCTAAGTGTGTTGTTGGAAGATTCACAACTTTCAACTAGAGGATTAGTAGATCAAACCGTAGTGTGAAAATGTCTATCAATTTCAAGATTAAAAGGTACCAAGTTCGCGTCAGATGTTCAGGTCATTAAAGAAAAAAATAAAATCAACTCTAGGAACCACCTCAGAAACAGCGCCAATCAATGTGAATATTTTTGTGCCATGAAAACCTCAATAAAATTTTTTCTATTATAATGTAGCACAAAGGGAACCACAGGGATGTCTCTCGAGGAGGATGCAGATGGAGTTACAAAATTGTCACTTTTTTTATTTTTGCACAAATTAAAATGGGGATTTGATTCGTAGTTTGAAAATATAATTTTATTAAATACTAAATTGAAATAATTTTAAAGGAAAGATACAGTGTGTTTGAAATCAATATTAATATAGCAGTCATGGACAAGCTTCACCCTCTCGGATACTCCTCTCTTCCTTGTATATAAAAATATCCTTTAATTTAAATTCCTAAATTTACCCCAAGGACCACCATTTGTACACTCAAATTCAAATAGATATCATATTAATATTTAAATATGATTTCATTCCCACCTATAGAAGTGAATCAATTACTTAATGTCTTCCATGTAATTGAACCAAATTGAATTCGCTATGCTCAATGGCAAGACGTCGCCAAAAAAATTTATATAGAGAAATCAATTGTTCCACTTTATAGAATGAAAATAGACAAAACAAATGTTTATAAAATATAATTAATAAATAAAACAACTAGATTCTTCTAAAAATAAAGGTTCAATAGAAATTCAAAAAGATATTAAACATTAAAATCGAAACTCGGAAGAGAGTGTCTGTCAAGTGTCGTCTACCGTAACCACTTGCCGCATAGCCTTGCTGCACTAGAGAAGCCTTCATCATCTCTATTGGATCCTACAATAATTTCCTCTTTTCAGTATTTCAATATATACCTTCACCATTTCTCTCTCAAGCCAACTCCCTTTATGATGGATGGAGTGGTGATAAATGGAATTATTTGAGAGGTAAGATCCCTTCTCCTTTTAGAGGTAGATTTAATCCTCCTAGAGATGTAGCGTTTTACCCATTAATTGGCTACATCACACCGGGACCCCTTCATGAATGTTGTTCATAATTTTCTATTCCATTCACCCTCAAAATGTATGATCCAATGAGTACAATACAATGGAGTTATTAATTTTTCATTTTCTTTTTCTTTTTCTGGATGCAGGTACAGGGAAGCTTCTTTTAGAAATAGGTACTTCAATGGCCACCATACTGAATTCCAAACACCCTGAAATTAAATTTCTGAATGCTCCTTGGAGTCCTCTTCCATCTCCAAGCATAATCAGCTCATTTTGAGGTTTGTAATCTGCATTTTATTTTTGTTACAGAGTTGTGGACCACACAGTCCACCCGGAAAAATATTCAACTTCATTGATTTTTTTATACCTTTAGAGGCTTCAATCAGCTCCTAGTCCAGATGAAAATTTGAATGATATAAAATAAGGATTCCATAAATAATATAATCTCAAAATTTGGGAATATATATTAAGAAAAATGACCAAAATACCCCTATGATAAAAATCTGTTAAAATCTAGAATTATGGAATTTAAACTTTTTATTTCAAAGTACACTCTAAATCAAAAATTGTTACAAATAAGATTAAATTGGTAAATTGGTGAGGATTAATTCATTTAAATAGAAATGAAAAAATGAAAAAAGTAGCTATGTCTGGGGGATTTAATCCCCCTTCCCTTTCCATCCAATGATTCTCATGGATGAACTAGTTCATGAATTGACCATAACATATTTATTTAATATCTATAATTTGTAAATATATTTTACAAAAATTTTAAAAAATTTATTTTAAAAAATATTATTATTTCTGACATGGATATTAAAGTCCCGATCGCATAGGCTTGTGGATCATCACAACAATCATGGCCTAACAAGAAGAATCAATAAAGCCTATGGTTATTCTTGGGGGGACCAATGGCACTATTTAGGATACACTATCCTAGCCTGATGTTTTTAGGGTTAAGACTAGCCCAGCCTTGTTGGGTAATTCTTACACCCCTAATTGTATGTAACTGTGTAAATCTGGATAAGAGGCCTAGAATCCCACACTAACTTGCTTTAAACCTAGATGATAACACCCTTAAAAATCCTAGACCGGGTGAAATAAATATCAAGTTGATGGGTTGGTCATGTTGGGTTGGGCCCACAATATTTTAGACTGGGTTTTGCTCAAATCGAAACCCATAGGTTCGACCAAGTTTCCCTATCCATTAGACTATGTACAGGCCAGAATCAATAATCAAAAAAATAACTAGAAAACATATAGTATGTTATATTTGATACCCCTAACCTTTTTCCAAGTTTTCACCTTGAATAATTAGTCCAAGAATTGTTCCTAATAAATTTATATAATTTCTATAATTTTATATCTAATTTATATAAAAATTAAAATGGTCATTTTGAAAAAAAAAATATTTTTATATTAATATTAAAGGCTCAATCACTCTATCCTATGGCCCAATCTCACAATCCCATCCTGAGATCAGGCCTGGGCTGAACTATAGAACTGCTTGGGTTGACCTATCTTACTCCAACCCGAGTGGGATGGTACCAAGTCAGGCAAAGCTATATTTAGACCCTTATTTATATGGCTTGGTTGTGTAAGATATTATACCCACTAATAGAAATATATTGATCCAAACTAATGATAGATGATAAATAATTTGATATTTAGTTAAAAAATCATTCTATTTCATGGAAAGGATATTGATATGTTACATATATCCTTTAAGTTAAATTAATGGTTTTAAGGGGTTAATTATAAGGCCCCGGGCTTAAACCTTACTTAATCATTAATTAAATTGAATAATTCACATTGAGGGTCTTTTCAGGTTTAGATTTTTAGAGAATTAGGACCAAGCTATTACATCTCAAAGATTATAGAAGTACACAAATATACTTAGTTTCCCTTTTTCCAACAGAATAATAACTATTGAACAGAAGAGTCATGTCTAGTTCATTGTTTTAGACAGCCTGACATTTCCTTGATCCGATCCATGACCCTATTCAACTTTATGTCCTGTGAAAACATTTAAAAAACTTGGGAGGAGCATAAAAATCTCAGTAAGGAATACACAAAGATGAAAAACTGTAATTTTTTCAAAAAAACATGTAAACCATGAATAAATTACAAAATTAATACTTTTCACCTTTATGAAGTAGTAAAAACTCTTCCTTGAATAAAAGACCATTACTTACCCTATTATAACCAAAAGATTACCATAAAACCCATATAAAAAATACATAACATATAAAGGTAACATGGGACATAAACATACTTAAATGGAATAACCATATGGTCTACTTCCACACATACTTAATCGAATAGCCATACGGCCAACTTCCATACCCAATGCATTGGAGGTTATAACGTAACCAACCATCCTGGCATTCACGGCACCACCCGTCATATGGTTTATCACGTAACCACCCGTAAAATGTCCTAGTATGATCATTACACATAAAATATATCAAATATATACATTTCAATAATAACATTTCATTTGAAATCACAATAAGTAATTCCATTATATTGAATTAATCAATCCATTTTCAAAAACCATTTAAATGATATTTTTGAATCAAAGTGTCCCATACCACTTTGGCGATTTTAATGGAAATATAATTTTAAAACATTAATATCCATATAAATAAATACTGAAACCCAATTTGAAAACATGTAAATTAATGATAATGATTTAGAATAATAAATCTTTAAAACATTTAAAATGATATTTTTGTTAAAGAGTTTTTAACAAAATGAGAGACTCTTGAATACAAATAATTGCCGAATGACATTTAATCAGAAATTTATAATATCATGAGAATAAAGGAATTGATGATATAATATGTCATAGGAAAGTATATACATCATACAAGAGTGAATTGGTGCATAAGAACAATGAAGTCTCAATGGAAATGGAAATTGAGATTAAATACATTATAAAGATGGTATCCTTAAATTAAGGATAAATCTATCACATAATTATGTGTGAGAAATACAAATACACCCAATATAAGTGGATATAATGTGTGAAACAATCAGAGGTCATTCACACATATTCATGGGACGTCATGTTCATGAAGTACAAATTGAACCCAAGGAAATCAAAATTGGGTTAAGACTTTCCCTTGTAAAAATTTGACAGTCTAACGGCGTCACTTTAAAATTCAGAAAATGAGTTGATGAGAGAAAAAGGATATATCATCACTTGGAAATAAATTTTACATAAATAAGGATATATAAAAACGTATCCCAACATAATAAGATGTAAATTAAAAGACATAACAAAAATAAGTCTTTTAAAAAGTGGAGGGTGAAAGGTTCCATTGCCGACTTGGGTAACTTTCGAAACGTACACCCCATGAATGAAGGACAATAATACATTGATTTAAATACTCATAAACGAAAGTATATTACACAAAGATTAGAATAATGGGAATTAAATACACCACTCTATGGAAATGGTGGAAAATGTAGCATAAATCTCACGGGAATAAAAGTGAAATTAAAAATCCCTTACGAAAACTCGGCAGCCTAACAGCGCCACTTAAAACATCAAAAAATGGATTGATGAGATCAAATATGGTCTCTCATCATATTAACATAAAATGTACATCAAGAGGAATATAAAAGAACATCCCCCAACATAACAAAGAAGATCTTAATATAAGTGCCATAATGTAGTGTACTTAAAAAGAAAGATAGGGGTAGGATCCCTTACCTCGGGTCCGACTTGACTCGATCGTTCTTTAACCTCCTTAAAATCGGGAAACTCCCTTTGGTTTGACCCAAAAGGGTATCTTGAAAAGCTTTATGCCTATGTTAAGGCTTCTAGGATTAGTATAGGGATGTGGAGAGACAAAATTCTTAGAGCTTGGCCGAGCCAAAGGCTTGAGAGGTGTGGGTAAGGTGGTAGAGGTGGGGGCATTTTATAAGAGGAGAGGAGGGGCACTCTTGGAATGTCAAGAATGGTTACATTATTTTCAAATGAGTTTCGGATTTTAATGGTTCCACATTTATAGTTTTCGAGAATAAAGTTATAAGGGTTATAAATCCACCCATTGAATAGGTTTTTGACAAGTTTAGGTCATAGATATTACATTATCTTTTTATTTTATTTAAATCATTAAATAATGAGGTAATCGTTGCATCATCATGATGTCATACATAATTTAATTTATATAATGACTGAAAATTATAAAAAAATACTATGATGTAGGAAATATTTATATCTTTCCAATGAATATTTATAGTCAAAATTCTGACTTGTATTACCCCATTTAAAAATTGTATTAGTAAAACAATACATGTTTGTGTCATTTTTACTTTTACTTTAAATAAAAGGCATAAATGTCACTATATTACCCAAGTGGCTCCATGGGGTCCCATAAATAGACCCATGGGTTGTATTGGTGGGAAATGAATCATCCAATAAGGTTACGACAAGTTTCATGATATTTTAATTTTATTATAATATCATTTTTACCTTAAATCACACTAATTAACTTTAATCACGATTAAAAAACATAAAAGTTACTTTTCATCAAAAATTATTTTCATCCCATTGAACCACATTTTACATAATAATGAAAATAATTTATATTGGATTTTTTAAATTCAAATAACAGATGTGGTAAAGTTCTATTTAAACGAAATATCAGTTTTTGTAACTACCACTTTGTGGTTTCACTATTCATCAAAAATTTATGTTTTTCAGAAAAATACCAAAACTTCACCCTAAGATATATTTGATATTCCGAATTAAAAAATGATGTCTATTTTACCAAATTGATAACATAAAAGTTTCATTAATTAATTTTATAATTAAATCCCACTGTCAAAACAAATATCGTGTTTTTAAGAAACAATAACTATCAAAAGATTGACACTCGTTTATGTCCAATCTCAATGTGATATTAATTCCAATGACCACCATTGGATTAAACGGTAAAAATATAATCTAATTTCACTTTAAACCCAATTCAAAAGGCAATCTAATCATATATGTAAATTAGATTAAAAAGAGGGTTTGAATTAAAATACAACATTTTTCACTGTTCATTAAAAATTGAACATTATTGGAAAAATACCAAAAATTTACACAAAGAAAATTTTGATGTCCCGATTTAAAGAAGAATTTTATTTTTTCAAATATAACACATAAAATTGTTAAAAAGTTTATTTATAAGAGGTTCTCCATCAAAAGGTGATTAATCGACATATTAAAGAATATTAGAATGTTTACGCTTAAAAATGGATTCATTCAGATTTTTAATCCTCTAACATTTACTGTAAAAAGTTAAAATATTTGAAAAACATATATAATAATTTTGTAGTTAGTTCTGTTCATTCTCTCCATTACAACGGCTAGGTGTTAACTAGAATTTAAAATAAAATTATTTTTTTATTAGAGTGCAACATAAGATTTCAATGGAACTCGTTGTTGCGTATTGGGTAAGCCATCGAGCATAGAATTCCCTTTAAATTAATATTAACATTTTATTCACAAACAGGGATAAATATAAAAATTTCATATTCTTTACTTACCTGGGGTGTTACATTATTCCCCCCTTTGGGAATTGCGTCCTCTCAATTTTAAAATTGGGCACAGAAACATCATTGAATGTCTCAAATCAGAACAGGAGTCGGTAAAACAATCACTTTATGTAACATACCATGTAAGTAATGAATAATAGATATTTTTATCTATGTCTATTAATTATTAAGATAGTGTTTTAGAGGCTTAAAATGAAAATAAATCTAATCTTAATCATGGAATACACTAATATATTTAAAAAGAATGTTTTACTGGAAAACCATTTTTAAATCTATATTTTGACAATTTTATAAGATATGTTTGTCAAAATAAACTTATTCTTTATGTTTGGGACATCAAAATTTACTTTGTGTGACTTTTTGGTATTTTTCTGACAATGTTCATTTTTTAATGAATAGTGAAAAATACTGCATTTTACATCAAAAATGCTTTTCAATCTAATTTATTTATATGATTAGATTATTTTTTGAATTGGTTTTGAAGCTAAATTAGAATATATTTTTACCATTTAATCCAATGGTGGTCATTGGAATCAATTTCAGTTTGAAATTGAACTTAAACTGGTGTCAATCTTTTGATACTTATTGTTTCATAAAAACACGCTATTTGCTCTAACAGCGGGAATTAATTATTAAATTAATTAATGTGACTTATATTTATTTAATTTTGTAAAATAGACTTCATTTTTGAATTTGGAATATCAAATATATCTTAGGGTGAATTTTTTGTAATTTTTTGGAAAAAATTTAATTTTTGATGAATAGTGAAACCACTAAGTGGTACTTATAAAAATTGATTTTACGTTTCAATGAAATTTTTCCATCATTGTGTTTTGAATTCCAAAAATCCGACATACATGGTTGTCATTAAGAAGTAAAATGTGGTTCAATGGGATTAAAATAATTTTTTGGTGAATAGTAACTTATTAAGTTTTTAATCGCGATTAGTGGTAATTAGGGTAGTTTAAGGTATAAATAATGAATTAATAATATGAAATGACCTAGACACATGTCCCAACCTTATTGGTTGTGTCATGGCAGACCAAGAAAAGCCATGGGTCAACCTGGGGACCCCATGGAGACACATCGGTTGGGAAATGACAAAAATAACTTTTTATTAAATGTTAAAGTAAAAAATGACACAAACAAGAGATGTTTTACTAAAACAATTTTTACATGGGGTTATTAAAGTCATATTTTTGATTATAAATATTAATTGGAAAGATAAAAATATTTCCTACATCATAGGATTTTCTTTGTAATTTTTAGACTTTAAATAAATTAAATTATTTATGACATCATGATGATGTAGTGATGACCTCATTATTTAACGATTTAAATAAAATGGAAAGATAATGAAAAATCTAAATCCTACACATGGCCAAAACCAATTGGATGAGTGTATTTAGAATCCTTATCACCAAGTACTCGAATTATAGCAATGTGGGACCTTTTGAATCCGAAAATCGTTTTAAAAATAAAGTAACTTATCTTTACTTTCCAAAAGTGCCCCTCCTCTCCTATTATAAAAGGCCCCCACCTCTACCTCATTTAACACACTCCTCAAGCCTTTGGCTCGGCCAACCCATGCCCATTTACTCTCTACACATCCCTCTCCTCATCCTAGAGGATTCCCTTTGGGCAGAATTTTTTCAAAGGAAGCCTTTAGGCTCAAATCAAAAGGAGTTACACTTTTAAAGGTAATTCATTCTCTAATGTTCTTTTGTTTTATTTTTCTTCTCCAACCCCCTAAACTCTTTTTATTTACTTATTTTGTAACAACACCAGTATCTTCAATATAATAGGATGTTGTTATAATATTTATTTGAGCTACACTCTCACACAACTACATCAAATGGTTAAAGATCCTACGGTTTCCGTGGATGGCGAAATTCTGCCTCCCGAAACGATGATTGTTCAATACACATTTAACATCTTCAAAGGTGGCCATTATGATGTCACTATTTTCATATATGATATATAATATGTTTATTTTTTCCTTAAGCTTCTGTTTTTTCATTTTGGGCATACCTTTATGGTTTTCATTATGGGTGAACACGATATCTTTATTTTAGGAAGTGCGGACTACCGCCCCCTGAAAGTCATTTGATTCGTTAATACCATATGTGGGATGTGTAAAGGATAAAGTTAATGATATTATATATGTTATTATACTAGAATTATAATATACTCTTATATCATTATGATTCCATTCCAGAAAATACGAAATAGAAATGGAAGTAGCGTTCATGTGTACGTACGGCTTACCGTCTCTATGAACGGTGCATTTCATTTCATACCTCTAAATGTGATGTAATATTATAAATACATGTATATGATGAATATATAAGATATATATGTTATCCAAATCATTAATATCATTCTGGATATAACGAACCTTTGACCAAATTAACAACATGTAAGTGTAAGAAGTCTATTTTTGACTTAAGAACCAAATACCGACAAAATGAACATTATTAACTTAAATGATTACATGATGTTCATAACATGGTATAAAAGGAATAATGAACTTGAAAAAGGGTTCATAATCAAGTAGAGATTAACTCATGTTTAATATTCAGGAGCTTAATGAACAGTCGGGTCAAGTCGGATACGAGGTATGGGACTTCGTCTCAATCTCCTTTCATTGAGGCATATTTTATTTTATACACAACATTATTTTATACGGTGTATAAACCCCTTTGAATTTTACGTTTATCAAAAAGGAATCGTTTTTTATACGAAGTGTTTTACGAAACGAAAAAAGGGAATGTTTTTGTCGTACGCATGCGGTGACAACAACTTCTCCGCCGCCGTGACCATTATTTGTGTTTCGGCTTCCTCTACAAGCCATACCATTTTTTTAAAAGAAAAATAAATACCATGTTTTACTTTTCATTTATTTTGGTATCGAAAATGGTTTTCATAATGTTTTTATATCAATGTGTTGTATTGATATCTTGTGATTTAAAGGTGGGAATGTTATGTTTCCTTTATGCATGTTTTATGTGATATGATTATGTTGAGGTTCTTGGGAATTATTATGAAAACAGGTGGTTCCGTGATAAACTAAGGGCGGGTGAGCCCGATATAGCTCTCCAATGCATTGGGTAATGCGAAGGAGTGAAACATTAAGGTTTCTCTGAAGAGATTTTAGGGAATATACTGTGATGGGTATTCCAAACGTAACCAAGAGGGTTACTCCCTACGTAAGAATGTTATGAATGCCTCAAGTTACCTTTATGTCTTATGATTTCAATTATTTACTAATGATTTGATTAGGTATGTTAATGTGCTTATGTTTTATGGGAAAAGTATGATTTCACCCTTATGTATATATGTACCCATGTTTCCTTTCCATGTTTTTATAACCCATACTGATCTTTTTATGCTCATCCCAAGTTTTTTTGAAATGTTTTCACAGGTCAGGGAATGGTACATGATATGATGATAGTGTCAAGGAAGTGTCAAGAATGAATCCATGTTTTATTTTAAATATGTTTCCAATGATGGGAATGAAGAATACTATCTTTATGTAACCACTTTGTTTATATGTGGAATGTAATGCATGTTTTATTATCTAATTCTCTAAAACTCTAAACCTGAAAAGATCCTCAATGTTTAATCTTGTAATAACTCAAGATTATGTAAGGTTTAAGGCTGGGGCCTTGTAGTTGGTATCAAAGGTCGGTTTAGATAACATTAGGAGTTAGAATTCTATTAAATGATTATCCAAAAATATTTTTTTTATGGTCAAATTGAAGTGATATATCATTTAATGATTACCATGTTGCTTCGTCTAAGACATGTTTGTTCAGAATGGTTTTCCGCAGAGGAAACAGGGAAGCAGTGCTAGGAAGGAATACAAAAGGAAATAACCTTCTGAATCAGCATCCTGAGATGGTCGGAATTGGAACTGAATAGTTTGTTGCAGTGATGGCACAATTGACTCAAGCGATAAATGGTGGTGGTATCCATGCACGAGATTAGCCAGATCAACTGCAGAGGAACATGTCAGTGGTGGAACATTTCATGAGGTAACATCCACCATCATTCCGAGGATCATCTGATCCTATGCTAGATGAAGGGTGGATTAAAGCACTGGAGAAGATTTTTGATGTCATGGGGTGTTCAGAAAATCAAAAGGTTAGTCTTGCTATTTACCGTTTGGAGGGTGAGGCAGATCAGTTGTGGTCTATGGTTAAAAATATCAGGGACGCCGATGAGATTGATTCTCTTGACTGGGATGAATTCAAAGGTATGTTTCTTGAGAAGTATTTTCCTAAGTCTATTCAACTTAGGATGGAAAAACAATTCTTGTAATTGAGGCCAGAGGAAGACTCAGTGGCTGCCTATGAAGAAAGGTTCAATCGATTGGAAAGGTATGCTCCAAATTTTATCCGAGACCTTGATAGTAAAATCAATCGTTTTTACTCAGGATTAAAGCCAAGATATTGAAGGTCATTACCTTCACGTGAGTTTAAAAGTTATGAAAAGCTTGTTCGATGTGCTGAGAAGGTGGAAATGGAGTTTTCCAACGATCAAGTGTTCTATAAAAACCAGTAGAAGAAGAGACCGAGGTGGCAGGAGAAAGGTAAGAATTCTTCAAAAAAGTCTGATGGTAGGAAAACTAAGTTTCCAGTTTGTGATAAATGTGGCAAAAGGCATGATGGGGAATGTCTTCTGAATTCTGTAAAGTGCTACAGATGTGGTAAGATGGGACATAAGGCTCGGGATTTCACTGAAAAGGATCAAGGTGAAGGTAAGAACAAATTTGATTTACAGTTAGTGAAATGTTATAAGTGCAATGAGATTGGTCACTATGAAAACGAGTGTCTGACAAAGAGCTTGAGTGATGGGAAGTAGTTAGACTACAAGCAGAAAGGGGTGGTGAAATCCTTTGCAACTACTTCAACAGATGTCGGGACATCAAATGAAGTTGTATCAGGTACTTTTTTTCTTTTTTCAGACTATGCCAGTGTGTTATTTGATTCGGGGTCTACACATTCTTTCATCTCTGAAACCTTTTCTAGTAAAATGGGAGACCATCTCAAGAAATAACTCCTGAACTTTTGGTAAAAACACCCGGGGGAAATGTTGAGGCAAAAAGAATTTATAAGAATCTTCCTATCCTTATCTGTGGAAAGAACCTACTTGAAAACCTTATTGTTCTACCTCTAGTAGAGTTTGATGTTATCCTGGGTATGGATTGGCTCTCTATTTACCATGCTAAAATTGACTGTAGAGCTAAAGAAGTTTCTTTTCAGAAAGACTTTCAGTTTGTGTACAATAATGTACCCTTACTTTTGATAACATATCAAGAGGCCGATAAACTTGTAAAAGATGGAAATGAATGTTACCATGCACACGTCGTTGAAAATAAAGGAACTGTTCAGATTAATTATGTGCCAGTGGTAAATGAGTATCCTGATGTTTTTCCTCATGAGTTGCCTGTAATAATACTAGACCGGGAAGTTGAGTTTACTGTTTACTTAGTTCCTGATGCTAAGACAATTTCAAAACCCCCTTATTGAATGACACAAATTTAACATTTAGAGTTGAAGGAGAAATTGCAAGATTTATTAAAGAAAGGTTTCATTCGACCTAGCACATCACCATGGGGTGCTCCTGTTTTATTTGTTAAAAAGAAAGATGGTTTTATGAGACTTTGCATTGATTATAGAGCCTTGAATAACATCACTGTTATGAACAAATATACTTTGCCTCATATCGATGATTTGTTTGATCAGCTCCAGGGAGCTCAGTTTTTTTCAAAGATTGACCTGAGATCGGGGTACCATCAGCTGAAGGTAAAGGAGGCAGATATTCCGAAGACTGCGTTTCGTATGAGATATGGCCATTATGAATTTGTAGTAATGCCTTTTGGGCTAACCAATGCACCTGCTATATTCATGGACTTAATGAATAGAATTTTCCATGAGTTCTTGGATAAGTTTTTGGTGGTTTTCATTGATGATATTTTGGTGTTTTCTAAAAGTAAAGAGGAGCATGAAATACATTTAAGGGTTATCTTGCAAACCTTAAAAGAAAAGAAACTGTATGGAAAATTCAGCAAGTGTGATTTTTGGTTGCAACAAATTTCTTTCCTTGGTCATATTGTTTCTAAAGATGGAATAAATGTTGATCTTGCAAAAATAAAAGTTGTGGAAGAATGGCCAAGACCCACAAATGTAACCGAGATTCGTAGCTTCCTTGGTTCGGCGGGCTATTACCAAAGGTTGGTTAGAAATTTTTCATGGTTATCTAGTCCAATGACTAAGTTAACTCGGAAGGGTGTTAAGTTTATCTGGACAAAAGAATGTGATGATTGTTTTCAGGAATTGAAAAGAAGATTGGTGAATGCTCCAGTTTTGGCACTACCTTCTAGGAATGGTGAGTTTGTTATATACAGTGATGCTTCGTTGAAGGTACTTGGCTGTGTACTTATGCAGAATGATCAGGTAATTGCTTATGCTTCACGACAGTTGAAAACTCATGAGGTAAATTACCCTACACATGATTTGGAATTAGCTGTTGTTGTCTTTGCTTTAAAAATTTGGAGGCATCATTTGTATGGAGTAAAGTGTAAAATATATACTGATCAAAAAAGTTTAAAGTATATATATTCACTCAGAATGAATTGAACATGAGACAGAGGAGATGTCTAGAATTGATCAAGGATTATGATTGTACAATTAATTACCATCCGGGAAAAGCAAATAAAGTGGATGATGCTTTGAGTCGAAAAAGTAATGATTCATTAACAATGTTGCGTTTGGAACGTGATCCTTTGGTTAAGGATTTGATGAACTTTGGCATAGAAGTTGTTGGTGCAGGAATTCCTTCTGTTTTGTTTCAGTTATCAGTGAGATCTTCTCTATCAGATAGAATCATGCAAGCACAGAAGCAAGATAGTGAGTTGCAGAAAAAGGTAGAGTTGGTTCAGAAAGGTAAGTTGCCTGAATTCTACATTGATAATGATTGAATTTTGAGATTTGGGAAGAGATTGTGTGTGCCTTGTGATTCACAGTTGAAGAGAGATTTGTTATGTGAAGCTCATAGTTCTCCGTTTTCAGTTCATCCGGGCAGTACTAAGATGTATAGAGATCTGTGGGAATATTACTTGTGGGAGGGAATGAAAAGAGATATTGCTGATTTTACTGTGAAGTGTTTGACTTGTCGGCAGGTTAAAAGAAGAGCGGCAGTTACCCAAAGGGATGCTTCAGCCTTTACCAGTGCCAGAGTGGAAATGGGAGAATATATCGATGGAATTTTTTGTTGGATTACCGAAGACAACTCGAGGTAATAATTCAATCTGGGTTATTGTTGATCGCCTGACCAAATCTGCTCATTTCCTTGCTATACGAGATACTTTCTCTCTTGATCAACATTCCGGTTTTTATGTTAAAGA